>CM070737.1:6004518-8800653 GCA_036346245.1 Bonia amplexicaulis
CCGATGACCGTGTCGCGATAGTAATTCAACCTAATACGAGAGGAACCGTTGATTCACACAATTGGTCATCGCGCTTGGTTGAAAAGCCAATGGCGCTGGTTACTACTGGTGTCTTGGGACACGACTAAACGCCTAAGTCGGAATCCAAGCTAGCAACCGGCGCTGCTGCGCCCGACCCACGTTAGGCGCCCGGCGCCTAAGCCGTGCCGTGGGTAAACGGTAAGCCGCGGCCGACGAGCCGCCTCAAGCTCCATTCCCCACGGCGGGGGTCAATCGCTTTGCAGACGACTTAAATACGCTGACGGGGCATTGTGGCGGCAGTGGCCTTGTCGCCACGATCCGCCGAGATCCACCCACGTCGCACGGATTCGTCCCTCCCCCAACAAACCCAACCCAGCTACAACCCACCAGGAGCAGGTTCCGGTTTCGCATGCCGCCGGGGCAACCTTGTCCGCCGCCGATGTCGGCTCATTTCCTTAAGCGCTCACACGCCTAAGACCGCGCATCAGGCAGCAGCGCCCAAGGCTAAGTGCGAGCGCTCACATGCCTTGGGCCTTCCTTCAGGTAGTATTTAAACTGGCGCCTAAGAGAGGCACGCCAAAGGCGCGTGACCGTGCGTGCCGCCAAGGCCAAGTTACAGTGGGCACCTAAGTAGGGCTAAGCGGGGGCCGGCGAGCCTCAGTGGGAGCGGTCACACGCAAAAGACACACGAGCAAGCGTGCTGCCAAGGGTAAGCAAGCAAGGACCAGGCACCAAGCTAATGACAAGCAAGTACTCTTGGACATGCTAGCAAGTGACAAGTACTCCTGGACATGCTAGCAAGTGACAAGTACTCCTGGACATGCTAGCAAGTGACAAGTAACGGCAAGGTCCGGACCGCTAAACAAAGAGCAAGTCGAAGGAAACGTGCCATAACGTCTATCCTGATGTGGAACATGCCGGTGCAGCTATGGAAAACACATAAAATGGCCCGCGGCCAGAAACACGTGAGGTGGTGACGTTACCGTGAAACGCCGCCACGACAATGAAATGCTCGCAAAGACATCGGTAAGAGGGTCGCAATGTTACGGTTTTGGCAGGAAAGGCCGGCCATGCGGTTGCTCGCCGGTCGTCAAGGGCCCCAAAACGGTACCGTCGTGGCGGCAAAATCTCCGCCCGTCGTCATCTTCTACCGCCACGCAGCGTTTTGGTGGAAATGGCGAAAGATCTTGGCGCCAAGTCGGCGAGTTGGAAGTGAACGATGTGTCAAGTTATTGCTCATCGACCCAATAGCGCTTAAAACCGCCCGGTGTGAACAATAAGATTTAGTTTAATTAGTAAACACGACCCAGTGTGAACAGTAGAAACCCGCAGTGAATAGTAACTAGACCCGTTACGGTTCACAAAACCCAAAATTGCAAATTTATACCCATTTTGACCGTTTCGAGCCCACCGACCTATTTCTCAGACCCATTTCACCTTTTAGACCCTCCTAAAAACCCAAAAACTATTTTATTTGGATTTCTCGAATTTTCTTTCTTTATTTCATTTGTTTATTCCTAGCTCACTTTCTTCGAGCGTGGAATTAAATTATTTTTCTTGGCTTTACGCTAGCACACGACGTCGAAGATCGACTAAGTCAAGAAGGAGAAACTCAGGATCAAGCTCAAGATCGATGAACAGAAGAATACGAAATTGTCGAAGTTATAAATCTGCAAGGCAAGCCACATGTCTTTGATCATAGTGAACCTACATTCCGTTAATGATTGTTAATCAATATTTTTATTATGTTATTTACACATATGGAGAGCATGTTAAATGCAATAAGGTGGTTCAACACCGGACTACATCGCAGGCACTAATGATTTTCCACATATTCTTTGGACAGATCTGGCCGTCCATCCAAGATAGAGGTGAAAGTAGGGCGGAACTGTCCGCTAAGCCTCCAACCCACCTCACAAAATCGGCCCACTTGTCTATCCACGAAAACCCACCAAAATATAGCGTTTTACAGCAGGCTGGCCCACTTATCCAACGGGTCGCATGCACCCGTATTTTACCTTAGCTTACAACCGTCACCCACTCGCTACCATCGTATGAACTTCAGACTCTTTAGCCGCCGCCTCCTGTCGTCCGTCGTCGCTCCGGTCGTCGTCGACGCCTGCCCGTCGTCGTCGATGCATTTTGGTGCGTTTCCTTCCCCACCCTCATTCCCTTACCTCCCAAGTCCTCCCTTCCCCCAACTTCTCCACAGCCCCGAGCTCTCCCAGGCCACCCACGCCGCCATCCTCCTCCGTCAGCCTCGATCTCCTGCACTTCTCCCTCCCTGCCGGCGACCCCGTAAGTGGCCCGACGGATCTGCTCCCCCTCCGTCCAGATTTTGAGGATGGGAGGCTGGGCGGCGCTGAGGCTAACAGCGGCCCGGTGGCAGGGGCAGCCCACCAGTGAGGGCAACGACGGCCCGCCGGCAACCGGCTAGGTGTAGATGAGGATTGATAATCTTTTTTTTCCATTTTTCTCTCTTTTTCTGAATTATGAATAGGAGATGTTAATTGTTGTGTGTTCATGGTCAGTAATTGTCTGTTGTTAAGAAATTTCCCCTTCGTTGTTCTCGATGGCTATATCTGGATTTGATGTGTATGACAACAGACAAGTGATGTGTTTTGGAAATTATGTAATTCCAGATAAAACCTAATCGAAGAATTGCATAATTTCCAAATTTCTTTCCTGTCTTCTTCAGTCAGGTTTCATCTGAAGAACACAAGGAAAAAAGAGAGTAAATTTCGTTAAGAGTGATGCGGGTAGCAGTTGGTGGGTGTGATGCGGGCAGCCTTCAAGCCCATCAAACCGTATGCGGCTTTGCCTTCGGGCTATTGCAGCCGCAAATGTCTGGGTGGCCAGCGCGGATGGGCGCGGGCTGTCCGCAGCCCGCCCCACTTGCACCACTAATCCCAGAGCCCTAACCGTGCAAGCCCAACACCCATCGGCCCGGAAGAGGAAACAGAACTCATCGTAGGACGCAAAAAATGTGTATCGGTGTTGTACTGCTGTCCAGGTCAGCTCGATCTCGGTGATTTTGTACTCTATTGATCCATTCAATAAATAGAGCCTACTTTCTCTCTATGCGGGGACAAGGGAGCCGGAGGGTGCGGTAGAGAGTTGCCTCATCGGATCCGACATAGGTGGCAAGGTCGAAGGGGGCAGTGGACAATGCGGGCGAGTAAGCGAGACAGGGGTGGAAAAAGGTGGCGAGAGAAATCCTGAGATAGCAAAGTGTCCGTGCTCTTGGGCCTTATCCATTTGCTTCAATGCTGCTGGCTTCGATTGCACACTTGGCTTCTCAGCAGCTACGGCACAAGTTAAACTGTTTTAACATGTGCTATCTTTTGAAGCCAGAAGCCGACGCGTGCTTAGGCCCTTTTTTCCGGCTTCTAAAAGCTGTTTTTCAATTTTTCTACAGTAACTAACTTTTAAATGGAGTATCTTTTTAAGATAAGGTCTACTAGTTAATTGTAGTATATACTGTACCGACTTCATTTATATCGGCAAAAACCATCGTGAGTTTCTGTTACTTTGTAATCTCTCGCATGAACAACCCAAAAGATACAAGCCGCAGCTAAAAAGATCAGGCCCGTCGGACACTGAAGTTGGTTTTAACATACTACTGAATTGACAATGGCAGTCAGAACTAACAAAGAAACACTATTGTTATGTGTGCATCCTGGACCAGAATTATTTGCCCTTATTCATCTCTGTTACTGTTTGACTGATGTAGTTAATTATTTTTTTGCGCTTAGGGTTGTTAATTATCACCAACAAAATTAGAAATGACATGTTTTCTCATCAGTTTTTTAAAAAAAATTGTGAATTTCCTTAGATTGGCTTAGAAGTATTTATCTTGGAATTGGATGAGTTAGTCCATGTCACTCTTTGTACCACCACCACATCAAGAACTCATAGAATTAGCCTTTAAAAAAAGAGCTCATAGAATTATGAGATCATGAAGGGGCAAAAATAGTTCAATAAACCATCTAAACTGTTACTATGTAACACAAATAAGGCCAACATCAAGACATTCAACAATCCATGCGAGATAGCATGTATAAACAAACGAAAGCAGCAGCAACACATCAAACTAAAGGCTATAGGCAAGCAGTTGCTCACTCTCTCAGCACGCAGATTCTGCACCAGCCACCAAAGTAGCACACTCGTGGTTACTGCGACTGCGAGACAATCTTGGTGACGGACTGCGCCGACATGGGCGGCAGGCTGAGCGAGCAGAGGCTCTCCCAGGACGCGGCCACGGCCGACTCGTCCTCCTCCCTTGCCGCGGCCTCCGTGGAGAAGGCGACGTGCATCGAGTTCACGATGCCCCGGGCAGCCTCCCGCGCCTCCGGCAGCCGGTCGTTCAGCAGCTCGGCCGCCACCTGCAGCAGCGCCGACATCCCGAACTCCTTCAAGGTTTCCATGTCCTGCGCGCAAAGCAATTAAGCAGAGGATTCTTGAGAATATCGCACACGCTGAATTGCTCGGATGAGTAGGTTTTCTCGACGGACGGACCATCCTGGAGGCGCAGTGGGACATGGCAACGGCGGCCTTGGCCCTGACCCTGAGGTTGGCGTGGTGGACGTAGGACTTGAGCTTCTTGAGCAGGGGGAGAGGGGGCATCGACGACGCCATTGCGCGCATCGCTTTCTCCGCCTCCTCGCACACGAACCGCTTGTCCTGCGACGCTTTCAGCAGGAGCTGAAGCAGCTGCAATGCAAGCACAATCACGTACCAGATTGTCAGCTCCATGGATTCTCTCGTCAGACAAAATTGTCACTTCGCTTGTTCGGTAACTAGACATACCAACTTGTCGAAGGCTTCGTCGGAGGAAGCGGAGAGGAGATCGCCGAAGGAGTTGAAGATGTCGGTGCACGCCATGATGGCCGTTTTGCACACCGCGCTACGCGGGCTTTTCATCGTCTTCACGATCGCCAGCATCACCTTCTCCCTGGCCGACCCGCCACGAATCAAGTAAGAATCTCACCACCAATCCCAAACAGAGGAGGGAAAAAACCAAAGGCATAACAATCTGAATGAACTGAACCTACAGAATCGGGTTCAGGAGGGAGGAATGGTGGATCGCGAGGCGACGCGCGTCGTTGAGCGCCTCGCAGGCCTTGACCCAGTCCTTGGAGTCCAGCTCCGCGACCAAACCGGTGGCCTTGGCCTTGGGGTTGGGTGCCGCCTGGAGGTCCTCGGAGCGGACGTACTCCACGGCCTGCTCCCCCGCGGCAGCCGTGGCCGTGGCCCTGGGCGCCGAGTTCTCGTCGTTCCTCTTCTTGCCATCGGGGGAGGCGGCCGGGACGGCGGGCGACAGCTTGGGGGCCTTCTTGGGCCGCTCCACGGCGGCGGGCAGCGTGTTGTCGAGCGCGCGGAGGGCCATGGGTTCGCTGCTCGAGCTCGTTCGACCGCTGGATGCTTCCGTAGGCAGGCGAGTAGGGCGGCGTTCGAATTTTAAATGTGGAGATTGGAGAGGTGGGGGGTAGATGGCTGTAACGGCTATAAAATGTTCAAACTCGCAAGTGAACGTTGGGAGCTCGTGATTGCTGTTTGTTTGGTTACCTCTGTGCCGTCGTAAAAAAAAAGCCTCCTAGGAACAAAGAAAAGGAGGCGTCCGCGTGCTATGAGATCTGGATATTACTCAGTCAGTAAAGTAATATTAATGCTTATGTGGAGCGTTTGTCCTGCTCGATTGGGCTGAAAAGTTATGACTTATAGCTGAAATTGCACTGTAACGACTGAGATTTTACTGTAGTTGAAGGTTGCTTATTTAGCGTAATTAAATTTTAAAAAAAATAAAAATAGAAAAAATATGCTAGCTCATCACGGACAACAAAACGAATACGGGAAAAAAAGAACCGGCAAAAAGGCTAAAAAAATCAAAAGTTCCAAAAAAAAGACAATTTATAAATAGTAAAAAATAAGTCAGAAGTTGAAGCCGAAACTAGCATCGAAGTTAATGTAGATATCACTAACTGCTCTCCTGAATTGAACCATAGAACCAAATGATTGAAGAGCGCCTCATTTAGCTGCAACTGGAGTCATAAACGATCACGAGATAAACGGGGGAGCCTGCAGAAACAACTAGAAAGGAACCCACAAGATGTTCGAAATTCGATTTCGAAAACAAGTTCAAAACTTTGGCAAGAACAGCCTGTTGGGCGTGTTCGCTAAACGATCAGCAATGCACGCTTAAGCCTTAAGAGCATCTTACACTTGAAATGCTGTTTTAGTCAAAACTAAGCGCACGAAATGCAAATGACATTGCTCTTAAAAAAAGAGTCGCAGATGACATTTACATTCTCTATATAAGTAGACAATGTAAAGTGTCCAATTCGTTCACACCTGTTCCAAAACTGCCAGCAGAAGAGAAACCAGGAGCTGTCAAAATTTGATATTTTTGTACGAATAATCTATTTTTTATTTAAAATTATATAAATATACCCGCGGTAATATTTTTTTTACACAAATAGACTTCAGTCGTCCAACCAGGGGGTGGGGAGGGACTGGAGCCAATCACCCAACCAAAATGCGAGTTCATGTGGAGTCGCCCACCCAGAGGACGACTAGTTTCAGTCCCCGTGAATTTTGTACATTTTATCATTTTTGCAGATTATAACTAGAAATTAATCTGCTGGATTTGTAATAAAATTTATGGTCATTATTTGTTGTAGGTGCGTAAAAATTTTGAAAATTTTTTAAGAGCGATTGACCTTAGAAACGATTGGTAAATACGATGGTAACTGATATTGTGATGTTATTGGAAATTTGTATACGGATAAAACCGGTATATTAATATTGTTAGGTGACGTGCTATGTGAGTCTGAGCAGCAAGTTACGGAATATTTTCACTAAGTCTCTTGATTTTTTGTGTTTTGCTTCTTTGCGGGGAGAGTTATGGGTTATTAGTCCTTTTAGCCTATTATGAGGGGGAGTTTGACTCTTTTGCGTTCATTGTATTATATTGCATTTTAAATTCAACAATATACATTGTAATATAAATACATGGAGTTTTGACTATTATCTCTATGTGACATGATATCTTACTTTACATCTTGTCATGTCTTGTGCTAGTTTGCTAGATTTATTATGTCCTTTTATGTATAACTTAGCTTTTGTCATGCTAGCTTTATTAAATATGAGAAACTTGAATTAAATCATGTCTTATTAGATCTTGTGACTAGTTTTGCTCTAGTGATCCTCTTATGATTCATGTCATGTTAAATATGTTAAGTTGAGTCTTGAACCTAAATTAAGCTATGCTAGTTCTTTATTGAAGCATGAGTTAGTATTAGCTCTTTGTTCTTAAACTAAGTCCAGAAAGTGCAAAATAATCTCTTTTGTGCGAAAAAAACTGATCTCACTAATTCTTTCTCATGAGACAATTTGTCATTGCAATAGGCACGAACTCATGGAGTGTTGGATGACCTAAACCACTCTCTTAAGCTTATTGCTTAGGATTATCGTAG
Source organism: Bonia amplexicaulis (assembly GCA_036346245.1). Lineage (NCBI taxonomy): Eukaryota > Viridiplantae > Streptophyta > Magnoliopsida > Poales > Poaceae > Bonia > Bonia amplexicaulis. The sequence goes on from CM070737.1 coordinate 6,012,015, forward strand.
CACGCCTTGAAATCTAGCACATGGCTAAGAAAACAAATATTATGAAAAATGGTTGAAGCTTAGAAGGCAGTTGTAGATGACTCCTAATTCAGGACTTGTTTTGCTAAGATAAAACCAAAAATGAATATCAGCAAGTGCTAAATGTGTTAAATTTGCTTAATTCCAAGTGTTGAATAAAATATTTCAACATTGAACTTAAGCACTCTAAATTGATTCAATTGTAGCTTCTTGGTTTCATTTAGTATATTGACATGGTTTGGCTAATTTTTGTATACATTTGGCTAAACTATGATCTTCAACAACTTAACATGCCAAAAATTCATTTAAATTTCAGGTTATTACTCATTTGGTTTTAGCTTTGCTATATATAGTTTGCCATGATCTAGAATAGCTATTTCACTCAATATGACTTAGTGTAATACTTACGTAGTCACTTTGGATAATTTTTATGACTCTTAATGCTAAAAATAAATAAAATACAACCACTCCATTTCATTCATGATCTATCTTTTCCATGCATCTTGATGACTCCATTGTTAAATAGGGAGAAAGATCGGTAAAAATAAATATTTAGAGTATGATTTGGAGTTTGTGCAAAATTTTGCTAAGTTGGAGCTTTATTGTATTGCTATGATTATCTTGATCTCCTCTCACCATAACCAAGGTCAATAGAACAATTGTTGTTTCATATGTATGTAGAGTGAGATTTTCTAATTTATTTGGTGGATTTGAAGTTTTTTATGAAAAACTTGCCATTTTCAATAGCTTCACTTCATTTCTGCCTCATATGGTCATTTTCAGCCTTTGCATTCCTCTTGTGACCATTTTGAGCCTCACTTTGCAAAATTCGCCTTATATGTCTAAAACCACCTACTATTTGTATTTTTTAAGAATTGCCAATAGGCTCATCAAGGGAGAGATTGAAGAACCATGTGAGAAGGTCCAGGATAATGTTGTGATGAACCATTGTAAGTTTTATGAAGTGGTTGTTCGATTTTGCAAAGATTGTATTTTGTCTGGATCATTTTCTGAAATTTTATGGGAAATGGTAGTAACGCGGTTTGGTGTGGTCGTACCACGTACGGTTGTACCATAGTTTGGTGACGGTCATACCACTTGGCGGTAGTTTCAATTTTTACTTGGTGGTAGCTTTTTTCAGAGAGGTCAATTTGCGAGGTGCAAGGTGCGGTAGTACCGGCCGAGGAAGAAATTCGAGATTTTGAGAAATTGAGTTATGGAATAAGTTAGATTGACCTAGGTCAGTATATTAATGTTGCATAAAGCATATTTTGACTAACGTGGATCATGTTATGAAGAACTTGTGGCCAAAATGATTTCTTTGTCTTTAGATGTGCAGGGTCATATAGAGTCAACCGCGGTCAACAGCGAGGATCGGGGTTATGCTCATGGAGGAGACGAGACCCGGAATGATTGAGAATGCCAGGTGAGGTGGTGAGCTCAAGCATAGCATAAAAAAGACAAGAAATATTGAAGACGAGTTCAAACGGCGGGGTTGCACACCTTGATCCATCTTGATCGGTTCAAGCCAGAGATGCATCTACATATGTCAAGCATGACGATTGTTTGCAATGCTTGATGAAGACCGAGTCAGGAAAGAGTATTTTGGTAGTTTGGTCAAAATAGCGAAAAATATTTTAGATCAAAACCATGGCGCTTGGGAAAGCGATTTAGGTAAAAAAAGATGTTGGTTTGATTAAGATGGATCAAGATTAAGGAATTAGCGGATTTGGGCTTATGAGTTTTGAAAAACGTGCATAAGTGTAATGAGTGAGTTAAAACCCGTGTGTGGGAGGGTATCGGGTTCCCATTGTGCTAAGTAGATAGTATCCATTAGGGTTAGTTAGCCCATCTATTTAAGGGTTGGAATGGAGACTTATGATTAACCACCCAACCTACCTCTCTTGTGCTATCTTGTTTAGGGTTATGGTTTAAGAGTTAAATGCTTGTTATACTCTCTGTCCTTTTTTTTACTCAAGCGGCAATAAAAATCAATATTTGATTATCTATATGGTCATCTCTTGTCTTGATTGATTTGCTCTTGATTTGGTTAGATTTTCCTCTCCCTCATCCCTTTCTTGATCTTGTTGTGCCAAGCATGTATAAGAAATGAAAATAACCTCTAGGCATCATTCTTCACCTATCTAGTCACTTTGATAGTAGGTTCATCAAGAAACTCGTTTTTTTGCATGTTTTTGGTCCTTCAAATGTTTTCTTGATCTGAGAGCTTTTGGCTTGATTTTTTGAGTGTTCTAACTTGCTGTGATATGTATAAATACATTTAGAGCCATCTTGACCATTATCCACCTACGAGCAAGTCGTATTCACCGTTTTTGGTTTTTGATTAGTTTTGGTGCAATCTATTTTTGAACTAAAAAGGTCTCAACTTTAGCAATAATTTTCATGATTGTTTGTTGAAATAGGCCCATGATATCTTAGAGAAGACCCATGTAAGGTTTTATGTCATTTGGATCTACGGATAAAAAATTACATGCATTTTTTGTTCGTGAAATATCGCTAAAATCATTGCTCATCCCGATTGTACTATAGAAGTAGTAATACCACGGTATTGTAGTGGTAGTATCGTTTTTTACTGTATAACATGGTAATATGGGTACTATAGTGGTACTACCATAATTACTATTTCACTGCTTTGATTTTCGTCATTTTGATTTGCTAGGTTATGTGTTGGATTTATATCCTAATCTTTTTAGATTTGTAGCGATTGAAATGAATGATTGGTGAATATTTAGAAGAAAATAATTTTAAGACATCATTTTCCCCCTCCTTAGCATCTTCGGTCCTACAAATGGCACTTGTGGAGCAGACGCAACGGGCTGCTGCTCGCCTGTGCCTTTCACAGCATAATTTGAAAAGACCAGCCTTTTCGCAGCTCATTTGCGTGCCGCTCATTTTGTAGGCTCGATCTTGTGAAGCCGACGCAGCGGGCTGCTGCTCGCCTGTGCCTTTCACAGCGTAGTCAGCATCAACTGGAATGTCGAGCCTTTTCGCAGCTCATTTTGTAGGCAACCAGACAGGCAGTGCGTTGGCCTGTTGTACTCTGGCTTCCTTAATAAACCGAAGGGTTTTTTAATAGAGTGACGGTGATATGTTCATCTCTCAGGCAGCACTGCTAGTGCCAAATCGTAGTGTAAACTTTGTCCCATCCCATGCACCATATATGTTTTCTTGGCTACATAACAATCGTATATCACTACCTCACCACACTGCATCGTAATCCTGAGTCTAAATTGTGGGGTGTTCGGCAGGGCACAAACCGACCGGTTTTTAGCAGCCGTTACAGCACCTAACTTTTAAACGGAGTATTTTTTCAAGACGGGATCTACAAGTTAAACGTAGTACACGTTAAAAGTTTAATATCTGTACCAGCTAAAATCGCAAGTGAGTATCGATCTCTTCGTAATCTATACCGTAAACAGCCAAAATTCAAAAATTTCAGTCAAAATCCATAAGCCGCAGCCAAAAATAACATGCCATCATCTTCTTAGCTTATGCAGTATTGGGTTTTCATATAACCACAACATTTTTGTATCGGAATTTAAAAGTGGACTAAATGATCAGTATAGCCTATGTAAGCACAGGGGTTTGTATGAGAAACAAGGTCCATCTTTAATCTATCACTTTGTTCGGTTGAAATTTAATGAGACCCTAGTTGCCTATATTATAGATCAAGATCAAAATTATTACCCTAATAATCCGGAAGTTAATAATAATTCGATAAGCAAAGGTTTATATAATTACCGAACAACTTCGGTCCACTGTGTTACAGTCTTACAGTTTATACAACTGTAGGATTCTTGAACATCTCCTGGAGCACAGGGAAAAACCATCCACCAAAGAGAGTCTACGTGACCTCAAACTTGGTGAAGAGCTTTCAAAATTGTTTCCTAAGAAACACTCTTACTGGTGCTAGTCTATAGAAAGAAAAGAAAAGAAAAGAAAAAGAACAATTTCGTTCATGTGCTGTGCTCTGTTGGAGAATCCTCATCCAATCACATGGAGCGGTCCATGAGGCCACACACAACCACCAAACCCAGAACGAGCAGGTGATCCACCTCCGGCCCCACTGTCAGTGTCAGGACGTCCTCCCCCAGAGCAACCCCGGACGCCGTCTGCTTCCGCCCGATCTCGGCCACAACGGCGCCATCCGCGCCGCTGATTTTGCGGTCCGATTTGCGCGAGCACCCGTCGATCCTGTACGCTCTCCCGCTGCCGTGTAGCGTCACGGTGGCTCCGCTCTTCCGAGCCCTCTGCACTCTGAACCACGGCCTCGTCGCCTCGCCGCCGTCGTAGCACCGGCATGCCTCCCATCTCTTGAACATTCCAAAGCTCTGCAGAACAATGGAAAGAGCACAGCTCAGGAAAAATGCCGATATGAGTATTGGGAACAGTTTCTTATGTATGTTCTTCGATCGATGTGTGTGTACCTTTCTTTGGATTCTGATGAGGGTCTTGCCTGCGCGGTCCATGAAGAAGACCTCGCGGCTGCCCTTGCAGCCGTAGTTGTCGACGCGGAAGGCGACGAGGCCGTCGGAGCCGTACACTGTGCAGCCGTTGCCGTTGAACACCAGCGACTTCATCCACACCGTGTACACCACCTGCTTCTGCTTCTTCTCGCCCTGCAGGCTCCTGTAATCTTCAGAGGAAGAGCAGGGAGATGATGTGGAGGCAGGGAGTGGCTGAATCTTCGCCATTGATGAGAGGCCGTCGGAGATGGCTCTGCTGCTGTTGCAGTGAGGTGGTTGGGATGGACAGTGTCAGTGGCTGGTTTCGCGTATTTATAGGTGCTTGTATTTTTTTTCTTCTCCATGAGGCCTAATTTATTTATGGTACTTGTAGTCTTGTACGCGTCACGCGATGTGATAGAATAATGTTATACTAAAGTTGTTTATGCTCGATCTAGTTTTGTACTACCACTCAGCAATTAGCATCACGTTTACCTGGTGCTTGGCTTGGACTAATTTAAGCATGGTAGTAGTTCACAAAAAGAAATCAGGGATATATATTTAGGTACGTATGGTTAGCACTATGCATGTGTTCATATCATGCATACCTTATGTTCCAGAATGCATTGAAGAACAGTTCAGTTAGTAGCTACTATCTGAGTGGATGCATAGCAGAACAATTCAGTTTGTGGTTGTGCACTTGTGTGCCCATGCGTTCCGGAAGGTTTAGCTGTGCTGTATGCATCCCTCAAACTCAAAACAAATGTTTAGTTGAATGACCCTTAGATATAAGTACACATATATGTCAATTACTAATTCTTGATACTAAGGTCAGTTTCAGCTTTAGCTTCTGACTTATTTTTCACTATTTATAAATTTTATCTTTTTCTAAACTTTTACCTTTTTTTTAGCTTTTTTGCCAGTTTTTTTCTCATATTTGTTTGCGTTGTCCGTGATGAGTTAGCATATTTTTTGTATTTTTAAATTTTTTTAAATTTAATTACGCCAAATAACCTACCTTTAGTTACAGTAAAATTTTAGACGCTACAGTATAATTTCAGTCATAAACTACAGTTTTTCAGTCTAACCAAACGGGGTCATAAGCTAGCAGCAGAAGTTGCTGAGGGCATCCATAATGTATATAACCCAAGAGGTCTTAAGGTGGGTCCCATCTAAACCTTAAGGCCAATGCTGTAATGTATATAACCCACTAGGCCTTAAGATGGTCCCACTTGTCAGATAAAAAAATGTATTTTAATGCTTATGGCCAGGTCTTTAGCTTGAGGACTGGTCTTAAGGTTTTTTTGCTTATGACCTGCTTAAGGTCATCCCTGTAATGTATAAGGTCGACCTTAAGGTGGCTTAATGTAACATCCTGAAAAGTTAAATTTTGAATTATAAAAAATTTTCTTGCATTAATTGCTGGTATTTTGGATTTGAAATTGATCCTCTTTAAAACATTTCTTAATTAAAAATTTGAGAATTCCAATAGGCAAAAGAAATAAAACAATAGAACATAAAATATTAAAAGGAAAATCTGAAAAGATGATCCAGTGCCAAAAAGAATATAGTTGATCCTAAATAATGGATTATATATAGGGTTAAATCTTTACAAAAGGAATGGGAGAGAAATAAAATAGAAAAGTATATATGTAAATATAAATATTTATATATGAAAAATGGAAATAATAAAAAGGGGTTTTAAATGAATAAATATGTGTAGATGAGCTCCCCTCAAAGTTGGGATTTAGAAATATATATATATACATATTTGCAAACATGTGAAAGAAATGAGTGAAATTAAATAAAAGAAATAGAAAAGAAAAATTAAAAGAAAATATCTTTTTGGGTCACCAACCAACCGCCCAACTAACCCGGCCATCATGACCCCCGGCTCCGACTGCTTTTCTTCCTCCTCTCCCTCGCCGCCGCCTTCCAAGACTCGCCTCCGGCTACCGCACTCTGCTGGGACAACAGACTCTATCTCACCGACGGACGAAGCGCGCCTGTCTTGTCCGAACGCGCCAACACTCGACCGCGCCTCTTCCCGTCTTGCCAGGCCAGTCTCCTCTCTCCCTTCGTGGCGACCATGCGAGCCTCCCGCCGCCACCGCCCACGGGTTCTCCCCGCCACCACCCTCTCTTTCTTTTCCCTGGGCTCATGCCTCTCTCCTCTCTCTTCCTTTCCACCGCCTGCAAGGACTCTCCCCCATGGCAAGCATGCGCCCACTCACCGCCGCTGCCGCTCAAGGCGCTCCCTCGCGCTGAAGCCTTGCCCGCGGTCGCGCAGACTCGCCGAGTCCCAAGGCCCCTGCTGCTGCTCCGCCGGCATTGCCGCCGAAATGACCTCACGGCCACCCTCCCGTTGCCGACCCTCTTCCGCCTATAAAAGCCGTTCGGCCTCCCATTGTTCTCCCACGCCCCTCTTCCTCTCGGCCGGTAATTGAGCCTTAGAAGCCCAAAATCACCCCTACTGCTTCTTCCCCAACTCCGTGACACCCTCGCCACCGACCCCTGCCCACCCGAGCTCAATTCCCGCTCCTACACCACCTCCAGAGCCTCACCACTCATTTCCGCCTCCCGAGCTTCCGACCACCGCATCGCCGTGAGTGAGACCTCCCATCACCGCTGTCGCCACCGCCGACCCTTCTCCGGCGCCCGGCCTCCGTCGACCCTCCATCGGCTTCACCAAGTCTGGGATTACATTTCACGCACCCGGCACCTCCACGCCCTCGCTCCGACCACGACCACCGCCGCCCGCCGGCCTCGGCCTCCTCCGCTCGGCACCTCCCGAGCCACCTCAAAAGGATTCAACATCCTTAAGGGGTAGGCAAAGCCTCCCGCCCACTTGGTTACCGCACGCATTCTCTTCTCCCCGGCTCCCGTGGCGTTCGAGCCCCGGCCCGCCGCTGGTTGAGCCTTTTTTTTTTTCCGCTGTGACAGGTGGGACCCGAGCCGACACGCGAGCCCCACGGTCGTGATCACCACCGTCCGCGTCCGTGGGTGGCTCATTGTCGATGAGGCCCCACCGTCGAGTTTAATGATTTTAGGAATTTATTTAAACTGAGGACTTTGAAATGTTATAACTTCTTCATTTTAACTCCAAATCGAGTGAGGCAAATTTCTAAATTCGTCTAAATTCAAGATCTATCTAATAGAACTGAAATCATAATTTTTAGAGTTCATTTGAATTTCTGGTGTTATTTGGTTGATTTTGTTGTCTTTCTTTTTATGCAAATTTTCGCGCCCGGTTAAAATAGCGTACGAGGCACAAGAAGAGGAAACAGAGGCAGCAGCTGACCCCGGCACCCACCTCCAAGAACCCTGTGACCAAGGCGAGTTACCACTTTGACCATATTGAACCTAGATTTATGCAAGTTATTTCTTCTTAAACTATCCATGTGCATGCTTTATTTTATGTGGTATATCATGTTCAGATTTTCAGTATGTAGTTATACATCCAATATTATGCTTGCTAGTATTACCCGTTGAGACATGTTGATATATGTGAACCTTGTCGCCGTAGTAAAACTAGTATAAAATAGATTTCCTAAAATAAAGTATATCGTAGCGACTTGCTTAGTCATGCTAGTTACACGAGGACACTCAGTTGTCCCGAAAACTCTCACATGCAATATGGAAAATGATTTGGGCAGTCATGGTGGGAATAACTGATGAAAAGTTTGGAACTGTTATTTTATGTCCCAAAAATCTCCAAACTTGCTTAGTATCCGGGTGGATGATATGGAAATTTGGAATGTGGTGCATGGAGCACAAAATTATGGAATGTGGTAGAACCACCCGATAACACTAAGGATGAATCTTGTCATGTTAGCCCATGTACAACAAGACAACCACATGTCTCAAAATACAACTTGGCTAAGTAAGCGGTATCGAAACTCCCGACTCATCTCACCGGTGGTGGATAAACGTGGATATGCAAGGGCAGGGGAGGCCTAAAGGGACACCAAGTGGAGGGTGACGTTCACCAGTCGTACTAGCATTGGGGGGAGAGGAGCCCGCATAATGTTAGTAGCCGTGGTGAACATCCCGTGCAACGTATGAGACCCACCGCAAGTGGGAACAACCCATAGGGTGAGATGACTAGTGGAACTAGATATTCTGAACAGTCATGTGATAATCTGTTTGACCACCTGACCAAGGAATCAGGTGGGGCAATAGGTGGATTATCGCTTGTGGTGAAAGTGTACACACTCTGCAGAGTCAAAACTATTCGAATAGCCGTGCCCACGGTCATGGGCAGACATGGGATACTTAACTAGATATAGTTCTGTTTCAAAATGGTTTGTGAAGGGAATGGGAGAATAGAGGGCGATGGACTGCCCTAGTTTGGAATTGGCCTGGGTTTTGTCCCAGTGATAAGTTAAGTGGCTATAACACTGAAAGATGCAATATGATGCAGATGCCATGTAATGGTGGATGATATCTGTACCGCTAGTACAAAGGCTGTACTTCACTTTACTTTAAAAAGTGCTAGATCTCAGGGATTTTAATTATGTATTCACATGCAATTTTTGGCAAACAAACAAACCCACCTTCCTTGATCTAGCCTAGCATGTAAATTATCGCATTACGTGTGGTAACTTGCTGAGCACGGTGGATAGTGTGCTCACACTCGCAGTATTAAAACAGAGACAGGAACTCAGGGTCACTATGAGCATGAAGATATCCCGGTCAAGGAGGAATGAAACGACGGCGATAATTAGGGCGTCGCTTGCGTTTCTTTTGGGCTTAGATAAGTTAGACTTTAGGCTGTGTGTGCACGTATATAATCTAAGTCTAGATGATATACATTGCACACATATTTCCCCCAGTCGCTTGCCTGTGGCGTTGGCTTACTTTTGTTCCGCTGTGGTACTTTGTTGGCTGATAACATTTGGCCTTAGGGCCCCTTTTGTAAACTATTGCCCGACGTGGCGTATTTCAAACCATGGGCTGTAATATTTGATGTATGCGATGTATGTATGATTCAGCAATGTACTGTGTGCACTAACTACTGATCCAGGGATTAGTGCAATAATCACAGAGGATTTTGGATTGAAAAATCCGGGTCCGACACTTAAGATTCTCTATTTTTATACACTGTGGATGCCCTGAGAAGATGAAACACTGGTGGTATATTTTGAGACTACATGCACGGACGCGAAACATGGACTCGCTTCTTCCAATGCAGTTGATCGAAATGCAGAACATGTGCGATCAGATTTCAACATCATCGAAACTAACTACATATTGTTCTATTTGTTGCCATATAATAATGCAAGCACGTACAATGAATGAAGGATAGGTACTTACACCTAAGTAGGTTTAATCTTCTCTCCTCTTCCACGGAGTACTGATCTGGAGGCCGATTTCTATTGTTGTTCCCCCTTTCTCTGATGTCATCTACACTCACAGGGAGAAGATGACCACAGGGTACAATATTAAACAAAGCAAGGCCTGCCACAAAACTGGGAGTCTTGCGCAGATTAGCAACTCTTGATGGAATTATTTTTAAGTCTAAGCATCAACAAGACCTTAACCCCTAGATCAAATCAAGAACACCTAATTAAATCAATAAAGCGAAATCATGAGTACTAACTCGAGCCGGAAGAAGAAGCCATGAGGGTGAAGTGGGGGTTGCGGTCGGTGAAGAGGACGGCGAGGTGGTCGGTCGTCGGCGGCGGAGAAGAAGACGAAGACGGCGGTGGTGGAGATGGCCGGCGGCAAGGTCGTCGGCCTTCGTTCACCGTAGCGCCCGTCACGGATCGGGCTTGTTAGGGTTATGGAAGGGATGAACAACTCGTGTGCAACCAACCCTTGCCGAGACCCTCTCTTTTTTTATGGCGCTAGGTGACCGGGACCGATACCCAAAATAGTTGGCAACCGCCTCGATCAAAGCGCGTGGGTGGACTAAGTCCCCAGAAAAATCTCGAGCGCTTAGCCTGAGATCATCCCAACATTCCCCCCTTTGATCGTAAAGCTAACAGCATAAGCCCATTCTTTGATAAAACAACATACCAAGGCAATGTGTTGCATGATCAATAAAGTACCATACAACCTCAGTACCTATAGCGTACTATTTATATCTTAGAATGGTTATTCATTATTCTTAATGGGAGTTGGTTTGTTTTTAAGTCCTTTTATCCAGAATTAGAGGCTTTCCAATAAACCCATGACGGCAACATGATCACGAAAAATACTGGGTGGTAAGCCTAAGTGGATCCATAAGCATTAACTTAGTACTAATATGCTTGATACTTATGGTTTGATACTGAATTCTATCTTTCACAACATGATATTTAATGTCAATGTGTTTGGCAACACCACTTGACTTGTTGTTATTTGTATAAAAGACTACGGGTTCATTATCGCAGTATAAAGTGAGTGGTTTAGAGATGCTGTCTACCACTCTAAGTCCTGAGATAAAATTCTTAAATTTTTTCCCTGCTTTTTGGGAGACGGCAGTTTCTGGTGATGACATAAAATGGATATGCATGCTGATGAGTATTGAATTAAGTAATTAGTTTCCGACTCACAGGGAGAAGATGACCACAGGGTACAATATTAAACAAAGCAAGGCCTGCCACAAAACTGGGAGTCTTGCGCAGATTAGCAACTCTACTAATAATGGACATAAATTATCATTAATTTATAGATATATAGTTGTACCGTGATATGCAACGGGAGACTTCTGCAGTTTATTTATTAATTCGAATTATTTTGTCGAAGGCACAAAAACCATGCGCTCGTTATAGTCATACTCGACAGTGGGGAATCTTTGGGGGAAGTGGAAATCAGCATACGGGGACGAGATTGAATAATCAGCAAAGGAAAAACTTGTTGACCGAATCATCCACTTTTTTTTCTCAAAGATACGCTAGTAGGATACCTGTGCTATACAACAGAATAAAGGTGATTCATATTATCAAATGATAATTTCAAATTAAACATTAAACATCAATTTTATTTTTTGAAAAACATGTATCAAGCAAAACACATATATACAAACTCATAAATAAATTAAATTGAAAATAGATATTAATTTTTAGTAGCTAATATTGTTTCTTGTGCAACATGATAAAAAATCATAAGATATTTAGGATGTAAGGACATCTTTGTAGACAATATTTTTGGTAAATGTACCAGTAGAATTAAATCAGCGACCGTCTTACTGTAGTCACGACCGTGGCTTCGACCACGCATAGACCATGCCTTCGACCGTGGCTTTGATCACGGCATCAATCAGACCTTCGACCACAACCAGTGCACACGTCTGCTACAGGGACCACCGACTGCTACAGTGACAGGCCGCATACGTTTGCTACAGCACACCGCTCCTTCGACCACGGCTTCGACTGTGCCTTGTCAACCACATCACCGACCAAGGCTTGTCGATCACAAGACTCGATCGCATCTCGACCACGTGTCTTCCAACATCGACTGTCGATTGTAGCTACGACCAACGATCATTGTCGCTACGACTACCGACCATTGTAGCTACGACTATCGACCATCGACCACTGCACAGTTTGACTAATGACTGCGATAGTACTCCTCCGAGTACTAATTGAGTCATTGTGGTTTTGACGACTTCTTCAACCACGGCATTGACCACGGCTTCAACCATGGCATCAACCACGACTTGTCGAACACTGCGATCGTGGATTCGACCACACATCAACCATGGCTTTGACCACGGCATCGACCAGGCCTTTGACCACAACCAATGCACGCGTCTGCTACAGCGACCGTCGACTACTACAGTGATAGGCCGCACACGTCTGCTACAGCGCACCGCTCCTTCGACCATGGCTTCGACTGCGTTTTATCGACCACATCACCGACCAAGACTTGTCAATCACAACACCTCGATTACATCTTCGATCATACAGGTCTTTCAGCACCAACTGTCGACTGTAGTTATGACTACCGACTATCGACCATTGACCACCATTGACCATTGTAGAAGTACGTTTCATATATATATATATATATATATATATATATATATATATATATATATATATATATATATATATAGAGAGAGAGAGAGAGAGAGAGAGAAATAATTTTATACTCTTGGGAGTACGTAGGATTTCATATTCCTAGTAAACACACATATATCATTTGTACGTTTATGATTAAAGTCATATTGCTTACTAAAAGGCTTTAAGGCTTGTTTAGAGCGTAGGAATTTTAAATGAGTAATAACAAATTGTGCTGAAAACATGACAAATCATCTACAATTCTTTTGACAATCCTCCAATCCAAACAAGCTAGTAGAGTTAAACGCGGAGAGCATTTTAGTCAGCAGTGAAAATCCCAAGGAAAGGATAGTTTCACGTACGGATTCCGTGCTTGCTCTTCAGTCGATCGGTCAAATAAAAATGTTATCTGACCGCTTTAAGGGAAATGGTGGTATCTTTCCAAATAAGAAGGACGAAAATTAGATTTTTTTTTAAAAAAAAGCATATCTACAGATCGGTCTCTTTTCAAAAGCAAAATATGCAAAGCTGCAGTACTGTATAACCTCTAACGTCTTGTTGGTGCACAAAAGTTCTCCTGTACTAAATTGTAAAGCTATATTCTCAGAAAAGAAGTGTAAAGCTATACACAAAAGGAGATCACATCTACCGAGCAGCTGAACAACGAGGCATACAGAGCAAGCGAGCAACCACACGGTTTATTGGATACTTCCCTCTGAACTATAAAAAAGCGTCTCTTATTACAAAACCAAAAAAATATTCTATAAAAACGGTACAGCACTGCTCACGTTTGAACAGTTCAGCTCAACAAAAAACATGCAAATAAAAGAGCATACCATACTTTCCAAAAGACAAATAACAAAGGGGCTGGTAGTGCAGCATCTGATCCCTGACTAGCTACTTAAACAAAATTTGCTCAAATTAATCAACCCTTGTGAACATTGCATGCAGAACCCACCTATTTTTCTTTTAAAAAATTAATTATGTACCGTCCTGAATTGCATGAGGCCATGCCTATATGCATGTATAAATGCAGCATCTGAGCCATTGCAGTGCTCATCTCATATTCAGATACTCTTTTATCTCATCAGGAAATGTCCGTTACTACTAGGCTCCCTGCTCACCTGCATCCTTCTGCTGGTTCGGACGAGAAGCAAGTTTACACGGTGTGGATGAAATCACTGGTGTTCGACGGCCACGGATGCACGATCTACGGCCCGGATGGACGCGTGGCCTACCGTGTCGACAACTACGCTGCAGACGCAGTCGTGAGTAGGACTGTTCGTTCGGTTTTTTCGGTTTGTACGGTTCGGTAAATACGGTTTAATCGGTAAATACGGTTTGAGTATTTCGGGAAATACGATTTTTTTCAGAATACGGTATGGTATCGGTAAATACCATCTTATTTCGGTACGGTATCGGTTAATACCAATTTTACCAAAGTTTACGCGAATTAATAAACGTTAATCTCATCTCTAGACTCAATTCTCCATTCTACAATCAAAAATTCAAAATACATTGTCTGAGACAGTCCAGCGATCCAGAGACCGGACATCGGACACGAGCACACAATGAGCAGCCAGCGAAGACACTCAAGAATCAAGACTTCGGCACACAGTCACAGAAGACAAAGAAGTAGCACCACTGCACCAGTCCAGGAAACCAAAAAGAAGAAACCCTGAAGCATTCAACAATGATGAATGAAGAACATATAAATTAAAGATACAAAGGGCGCATTATCTTCCAGTGGACAAATCTAACACCAGAGACTTCTAGAGCTATAGAGCAATGCTCTGTGCACTCAATCTTCGATACCTGATGCATCAAATTATATCTCAAATGCTTGTTTTAGCAAATCAGGTTCTTTCAAAAGGATGGCACACATAACACAATCTGAATAATTGATACAAGCATAAACCAGATGAATCTGAACAAACCAAGCATCCAATACATTACAAATACACAATCTAGCCAACGCAATAGTTACCTTGGACACAAAGCCGGAGGAGGCGAGGCGGGCGGAGGGCGGAGGACGGGAGGAGGAGGCCGGCCGGAGGAGGCGAGGGCGGCGAGCCATGAGCGAGGGAGGAGGCAGAGCCGAGGAGGCGAGGGCGGAGCCGAGGAGGAGGCTAGGCGGAGGCGAGGGCGGAGCCGAGAGCGAGGAGGCGGAGCGGAGGAGGCGACAAGGCGCGGCGAGGCCGCGGGCGGGCCGGCGGCGGGGCGAGCCGAGGGAGGAGGCCGCGAGGAGGAGGCGGGCGGTGGAGGCCATGAGCACGAGGAGGAGGCGGAGGCATGAGCGCAAGGAGGATGCGAGGCGGCCGCAGTCTGAGGCCGCACGGAGGAGGCGAGGAGGCGGCCGCGATGGGGATTCAGGGACCGGGGAGGCGGTGCGTGGGGAATCGGGGAGGCGGATGGGATCGGGCCGATCGGCCCGGGTATGCCGCATCGCCCGATTGATCAATGTTTCGGTTTTTTCGGTTTTTAGTCGGTTTTTCTCGAAAAAACCGAACACAAAAAAAACCTAAAATAAAAAACCGAACCGAATACCGGTCAGACCGAGTTGACCGGTTCGGTTTGGTTTTTTCGGTCCGGTTTTTTCGGTTCGATTAAGATGTGCACAGCCCTAGCCGTGAGGTGTATGTCATGGACAGTGGCGGCAAAACACTCATTAAGCTACTCAAGAAGGTATTCATTCTGCCTATATACACGAGATGTTATTTCTATCTTTCAGAAGCACAAATATACAACTGATAAATCCTCTTTGAGAGGAAATTGTAGCATTGATAACATTTGGGTTTTGTGATCTTTACTGCAGAATTTTGGAGTGTTTCAGACATGGCAGGGCTATTCATATTGCAAGGGCACTGCAAGCTTGGAAGAGGAGGCTAGCGAGCCATGGTTCAGGGTCCAAAAGGAGCACAGAATTCTGAGGAAGGAAGGGCAATACAGTAGTAGAGCTGTAGTAACGGTTGCTGTTAGTGGGAAGGTGTACAGGATTGATGGCATGTCACACAAATCGCAGTACAGAATCAGCGATGCAGATGGTGAGTTTGTGGCGGAGATCAAGAGGAAGCAGACGGCCTCGGGGGTAGCCCTGGGAGAAGACGTTCTGAGCCCGACAGTGGACCCTTCAGCGGATCGCCTGCTCATCGTCGGGCTTGTAGTCCTGTGTGGCCTCCTCAACCGCTGCATCTGACATTTTTACGCTACTTCTAGTGTTTCCTCACTGGACAAAGGAAAGCGAAGTCAAGTTTTTTTTCCCAACTGAAGGATAAATCATTTATTTGGGAGAGAAAGGAAGTGCTACTTTCTCCTTTTCTCCTTCAGTTGTGCACGAGTTTTTATCTTGTAGTGGTACGACTTTCAATGCACTTTATTGCTTAAGAAGAATGTGAAGTGTTTCCTTTTTATTCTCCATGTTTCTTTACCTCCAGTTGGATTCAGAAAGTCGAATTCCAGCCTCCCAAATGGTTGTTGGAAGACCAATCAATTAGTTATTTCATAAAGGACACGTTCTTAAGCTTTTCTTGGAGGAAGGTAGAACACTAGAAGAGAGAGAATCTGATCTTCAGCTTGTATTTAGCCGAACAGAGATAATATCCTTCTGGTGGTAGTATGCATGCAGAATTGGGCTTAATTAATCCAAACAACTCCATTAATTATGCTTCAGACAAACACACTATCACGATGAAGGGAAAATATCTAAGAAAATCCACGACATAACTTAAGATGACCTCGATACAGGATCCAGCATTCACTGTCAAAACAGTTTCGGAACTGATATAAAAGGCTAGCAAATTCAATCGATCTTATACCGCATTCCAACCTGCAGGGTCTTGGCATGATCGATCTTCAGTGTCGAAACATTTGACCTGAAGTTCTTCTGCAGGAACCTGTAGAACTCGTTGATGACAAAGCGCTTGAACCAGTTGTGCCTGTCGCCCATCTTCAGGATCGTCCTCCCGAGCACAAAGCTCACCCCATTGCGGGGAGCCAGACCCATCATCTCGACCTCCTCGGCGCTGTCGGCGACCTCCTTGATCACGGCAATGGCCGATCTGGTGAACTCGTCGCCTTCCATGTCCTTCTTGTCCATGTAGCCGTACCGGACGATGCACCTGTACACCCCCGCGGGCTCCTTCGCCAGGAGGAAGCGCTGCTCGGGGAGCACCGACCTCACCGGGAGGGTCCTGACGGTGACGAACAGCAGCAGCTCGCGGAGGCAGCCCGTGTGCTCCGCGTAGTGGCGCACGATCGGCGGGATGCCGTCCATCAGGTCCGTGAAGAAGAAGCAGGTCCCGGGCACCCGGGTGCTCCTGGCCACGATCCTGCCAAATTCTTCGCCGTCGACCAGGTGGTTCTCCTCGTACTCGCTTTTCTTCTTCCTCCCGTACGTCCAGGAGAGCGTGATCACCAGGAAGAATGCGGTGATCGCGAACGGAACCCAGCCACCTTGCGCAACCTTGTTCATGAGCGAGCTCATGTACATGCCTTCGATGGATAAGTAGCCGACGAAGAATGCGCCGGCCAGTCCAATGTTCACGTCCCAGATTATGTCCATGACCACTGTCATCAGCGCTGTCGTGATAAGCATGACCCATATCACCGCAACACCTGCAAATCAACCAAAAGCAGCAAAGCAAGTTCTAATCAATCAGATGGCACGTAATGCATATAACTAATTAATCAATCAGATTGATATGCCACGCTACTTTAATTGCTTACCAAAGGCACGTCCAATCTCTGGTCCACCCCGGAAGCCAACGGTGATGAGGATACACACAACCATCATGAAGTAGTTGATCTCAGGGCAGTATACTTGGCCTTCATATTTGTCCGAGGTGTGCGTGATGGTGACTCTGGGGAAACAGCCTAGCCCGACGGATTGGTGAGTGATGGAGAAGCTGGCAGAGATCAGCGACTGGCTTGCGACAATGGCGGCTAGAGTAGAGACCACAAACATTGGCCAGAACAGGGGCTCGGGAATGCTGCTGTAGTATGCTGTGCTTAGATCGGCAGGGTGCTTGATCAGATATGCTGCTTGGCCAGAATATCCAAGGATCAATGATGGAAACACTACTGTTGAGAAGGCCAACTGCAAGGGCAAAGGATTAGAAGGATCATATTACTGATGCTGTTTCTTTGTTATATGTCAGAATATGCGGCCTGCAGGACCATGTACCTGAATTGATGCCTTGTTGAAGTGTCCTAGGTCAGCAAACATAGCTTCAGCACCTGATTATGATCAGCATTTAGTCATAGGTTCAGACTAAATACCAAGTTATTTTCAGATGAATCAAACACGAACAATGCATGATACTGCTCATTTGCTTTTCATTGTATGCTTCACCTTAAAATTAACAAGATCGTAACCAATCAACTTAAAATCCTCACCTGTTATGCACAGAATAACGGCTCCAAGTTGCTCCCAGCCGGCTCTTTTGTTCTTTGCGAAGTAGTAGTATATGTAATGGGGCGACACAGCTTTCAGAACAGTTGGATAGTACTTGACTATGTTATACACTCCGATCACTGAGATTGATCCAAACCACACGAGCATGACGGGAGAGAAAGTGAAGCTGACTTTGCTTGTGCCGAATCGTTGGACGAGGAAAAGGAGGGCTAGAATCACCACAGACAAGATGACAACGTGCTCTGCAACAGGCCAAAAATAAAATGTCAAATAACATTTTGCCCGGCACTAACAGAAAATAAAATGAGCAAGAAAACAGAATAACTAAAGAAACAAGTATTTGTTACTTTGTTTAATCTCTGGAGATCTTGACTGGATTCCTTGAGCAGCCGAAAGAACTTAATAAAAAGAAAAAGAAACAGGAATCTGAATGAGAATAATTGACCTGCACGCATGTGTTGAGTAGAAACAACTGATTAAAGGGATTGACTATTGTACAGACGACTGAATTTTTTTTACCTCTCAGTCATTTGAAGTTGCACTCTCAATCACCTGAAGTTACATATGATTTTTTTGGGGGGGCTGTAACTTCAGTTGATTAAGAGTGCAGTTGCACTCTGAATCACCTGAAGTTGCAGGTGATTTTTTTAGAGGAGCTGCAACTTCAGTTGATTGAGGATGCAACTTTAGGTGATTGAAAGATAAAAAAAATTTAGTCGCCTGTACAATAGCAAAACCGCTGATTAAAACGTGTGTACCTGAGATGGCTGGAGTTAGGGCACCATCACCCATCAACATGGAAGTTCCACAGAACACGAGGTATGTGATGAATGATTGTGCCTTTGAGCTTTCCTCCAAGAAGTTTTGCATCCAAGATGCCTCCCTTCTCTTCTTGCTGTGGAACTCGAGATTTACATCAGATGCCAACCGTGTGATTGGGACCGGCATCTTCCCCTTGAAACTCACATGTTGGCGCAAGAGCGAATACAGAGCAAACGTGCCACCTTCACATATATAGCAGCACGATACATCAAGACAAGGGTTAAGATTGGCAAACGATGCTGCACGATCACCACGAATAATCGAAGGAAAGAAACCAGAAGTGTGTATACCTTCTCCATGATCATCTGCACGGAGGACGATGAGTACGTACTTGACGAGGCTCATCAGGGTGAGCGTCCACAGGATGAGGCTGAGGATGCCCAGGAAGTCCGTCTCGTCGGCGTCCGGCAAGACGATGGACGGGAACACGTACAGCGGCGACGTCCCGAGGTCGCCGTAGACGATGCCGAGGGACTGGAAGCTTAGCAGAATGGTCTGCCACGGCGTGAACACCTGCGCGACATGCCATGCAAACGACACGAACAGCGCAAATCGCATCAAGATCTGATCGGAAATTAACAGCGGTCCGTGCAGGGTCAAATTAAAGCTACAGACTACAGAGGATTGAAAACATATAGACGTGCCTGAGGTGTTCGGTGCCGCATCTTGTAAGCTTGACTGAAGCTGAAGGTCCGACGCGTGGCGCCGCCGCCACTTGTATCGTCTCCTTCGTGCTCTTCTTCGCCCGGCGGACGGTTCTTGCCGGCGCCGCCGGCAGCGCCGATGTCGAGGATGACGGCGGCGGCAGGTCGCTCCATGTTGAGAGGCTAAGCGGCAAGCCCCTACAAGGTTCAGACTTCAGAGTCGATCTAGCCTTGTCTCTTGAGGTTATTTTGCAATGGTCGATGGATCCAGTAATTAAGTACGACCTTTTGGGACTCGTTTTCGCCATGTTTGAACACGTAAAGATATCTTTTACCAACTAGTACATATTACAGAGTGTTTCAGCATTAAAAACAGTAAAAATTTACACTATCTTTTAGATATACCAATTTGTTTTGCCGAATATGAGGAGTTTATTTGATACTTCCTAAACACTTACGGAGAGAGATTAGAGAAACAATTAACCGTAGCAAAGTTAGCAGAGCCAAATCCATACACGCATAATATATACTAACGAACTAAATCACGTGAACACTAATCAAGGCTGCACTGGCTGGTGGTTCAGAATAGTAATAATTAACGAAGCTTCTATGTACTTGTGCCATGCATGCAGTAAACAACGCATGCAAGAGTGGCTCATCGAAGGTCAGACGTACGTGACGCGTCTTGAGCAACAGGAAACTAGTTAAGACTAAAAACTGGAGCTCGGTGGAGCTCGCTAGCTATGAGCCCATGAATTAATGAAGCCGAACGTACGTACGTACCTTCCCAGCGAAGGATCGATCTGGACGCGCGGCAGAACGGCGCCGCCGCGGCGAGACGGTGCGCTCGCGCTCGACGCTCGTGAAGACGACGACGTGGGGAGAGGCCGGGTGCGCGGCAAGGCAACACGTTAGGAATGAGGTTAAGGTCCGTGCATAGATGTGCTGCCCCTCGCTTGTATTGTGCGTATGCGTACACGGTTGATTTGCTGCATGCGCGTGCAAATCCTATCTACGCATGCAGGGAGTACTCTGTTTACGCTTGAATTCGCTTTTCTATCCCCGTTTATTTTAGAGGTAAGGATCGTGTGGGCGTGTTGCTTATATTGCTTGTTACTTAGTTGTACACCCTTTCCAGGAATTTGCCCCTTTATTAACCCTCTCCATGTTGCCGATTAAGTTTAAAACAAGTAATAAAAAGCAAAAAATAAAAATAAAAGCGAGCGCGCCTACGTACGTACGTTGGAAATTCTGAATGCAGATTTTATCATTGTACCTCAAAAAAAAAGAAAGAGAGGAGAAATATTTTATCATTGTAATCCTACAGACTCCGTGTCAGTGATGGCCCAAACCATGGTCTATTTCTCTACTATTTAAAATAGGGAGTTGATAAGTGATAGGATTCCTTCCTCTCACTCTCCCCTCATTGCAGCAGAAAACAACCGACTCTGCTTCCTCTTCCTCCAAGCCATCCATCTCCCACCGCTCCTCCTCCCTTCACCACCTACCCACTCCTCTCCCCCCTCCCTGCGGTGGAGCACCACCGTGCGGCCCCAGGGCTCATGAAGGCCTTGCTCAAGCTCCGCGATGACGCGTTGTTGCTGCTCGTGTGAAGCTCCCCATCGTGCTCTTCTCTGCCCGCACCATTGCCTCCCTCACCGACCTCCACCACTCCCTCACCACCGCCACCCCGGCCCTGCTTCTCTACCCCCTCCCCCACCCGATGGATTACCGCCACTATGGAATTGGATCCACCGCCACCCTACCATGTTCGCCAATGCTGATGATGGCGAACTCATTCGGCCATCTCCCATTGAGCTCGGCTATTGTCGTCCTCATGCTGGTCCCCACACCAAACGTTCTACTGGCGGAGGTGTGGGGACGATCGTTGGAGGTCGGATCCAGCAGCAACATGGTGGGGTTGACTGGCGAAGGGTGGCCACGACTTTCGCATGCTCCCCACCACACCTGGCCATCTCATTCTCCACCTGGATGCCGCCCTACACTACCATAGAAAGGGTCATCACAGACAGTTCAAAACTGTCATTATAGACGGTTTCTGAACCGTCTGAATTTATGTGTCCGTGATAACAGGTAGTTATCACAGACGGTTCTTAAACATAGTCATCTGTGATATATGACATATCACAGATAACTAATATCAAAAATTATCTGTGATAATAGCCATCTGTGATATCTTAGATATCACAAATGGCTAATACCAAAAATTGTCTGTGATATGTCATATATCACACGATTAGTGTTACAAATTGTCTGTGATAGCTATTTGAATAGCTAAATTATTTTCTGTTTTTCGGCTAGCCTCAGGAAATGCTAGTCATGTCCTCTAAAAACAAGCAAACAGATCACATATATAGCACATGACAATCACTACACAGATCTCATAAATGAATAAAATAACTGAATGAAAGTACACACAGATCTCATAAATGAATTAAATAACTGAATGAAAGTACAGTTGAATGAATTGTTTGATTAAACACAATTGTATCAAATGTTTAAACACACATTCATCATCGCCGAAGTTGAACTCTCTATTCGGGTGAATGACCTCCGCAGAGCTTTCCTCGAACTTCCACGAGTTTGTAAAGATTGAATGCACTTGCATCGAATTCTACACCACGTCGCTAGGAGTGTTAAAGTCGTTAGCATATATATATATATATATATATATATATATATATATATATATATATATATATATATATATACGATGAAATGGGACACCATGGTGCCCGAGCACCATGATTTCAAATGCATCAATTCCATCTAATTTCGGTATATTTTTGAAAATATCGGTTTTAGGGTATATACTCATCTATAACAATTCAAATAAAACATATAACTTTGAAAAAATATACTCCAATTCAAAGTTTGAACGCATTTAGATCACATACTTTGTTGATTTATATATATAATCAGCATATACCTACAATCAAACTATTATAAAAAAAGATAACTACAATTCGAAAATTAGTTCAAACTTGTTTGAACTAGTTAGTAAATTAGTTAAACTTGACATCTAAGAAATTTTAAAAATTTTCGCACATGATACATACCTATTTTAGACTATGGTGTCCAGGCACCAAGGAACACTTGTTATTTTACTCTCTCTCTCTCAATATATATATATATATATATATATGTATGTATGTATATACATATATAGAAATTGATAACCACGAAATAAATATTGGCAAGTGACAAACCTCCGGATCTTTCGTCTTAATGCCCATGATTTTCGCATATATGTCTCCAAATGTAAAATTTTCAATTTCAAATTTTGCACGTTATAATTATAATTTTCAATACAAAATAAATCGGAAAACCTTTCTTTTCTTTTTCTTTCGATTAAAACTTCCAGTCCATAACTTTCTCATTTTAACTCGATTTGACCGTTCAAATTTCTAAATTTTTCTAAAATCATAAATTTCAATTTTTCAATTTTATTTGAATTTATGTGTATTTATTTGTTTTGTTGCTTTGTCTTTTCCGCGCGTAGAATCCAAATTCTTGAATTGGCCGATCCGCAACAAAGTCAAGACACCGTAAAGTCTCCTTTGAATATTTTGAACCTATGTTTGTGAAATGTTTTTATTATTTTAAATATAATGCATTGCTAGGATAATTTATCTTTGTAAGACCAATAGTTAATCCAAAAATTGCTCGCCTCATTTGACATTGACAACCATGTACCTTTGACACCTAGGTTCTTTTGACTCAGTATTGAGTTTATTAATTCATTGCTAATTATTAGAACGGTAGTAAAATGCTTAGTCGTGCTATATAATTTTGGTAACCTTGGAATGGTAAATTATTTTTCTTTGATTTAGACTTTTTGTTCACAAATCACTAGCGATTGGTGTTGCCACTGTTCCTTCAAAAATAAAAAAATGTGAAAGTGGTTTTATACCTATCAATTGATGCGGTTAGCACGAGTGTAAAGTGTATGTTCCTCCCTAATCAATTAAGGACCGCTTGTGTTTGTCCAAACCACTACTGGTACAACCACATGTCTATATGGGTATGACCTAGCTAATTAACTTATGATAGACTAGTTTAGGTACCACCGATGGAAAGTGGGTGCCTGTCTTGGTTATTCATGGTGAGTGATTTCTTGTACTCATATGGCGCATGATGGGGCTTCGATCCCTAAATCGGTGGGTGGTGACTAGCTAGACTAGAGTAAGGTAAAGGCTTTGTAATGAATTATCTGAGTCTCATGCCTAGGGAAGCATGTTGGCTATTAAGATAACTAGTCTCTTGTGGGTAAAATTATACAACCTCGCAAAGTTAAAACTATTCGAATAGCCGTGCCCACGGTGAAGGGTAACATGATGTAGTCATTGGTTTTGGTTTTAAAGTAAAGTTGTAATCCGTTGATTTGAACCTTGGCGGTTAGAGCCGGTGATCTAGTGTTGGTGGTTGTAACCTTCACTATTTAACTTGATAAATTATGTTAAAACAATTAGCTTATTTAAATTGATGCCTTCCAAAAATATCTAATGGTAATTGATATAAAATATTGCTTTGTGCAAAAGAACCATATAACATTCCTTTGTTAAACCTTGCATCTATTGCATTTTCCCAAGACTTGCGAGTACTTTATGTACTCACATGCTACACTCAAAAATAATAACCAGAGGAATATAAAGCTTAAGAAGGAAACTTGACTTGGTAGTATGAATTCGATGAGGAATTTCCGGAGTACTAGGTTGCGCTTCCCATCAATTGCACGTGGCGAATTAATGGGTCTCCATTGGTTTATCTTTTGCTTCATGATGTTTCGTGTGTTGCGAGGTCTTGAAACCTCACTTGAGCAAGATTCTTTATATAATCTTTGACAAAGGATGTGTTGTCCTTGATGCATTGCTCAGAGACCAAGCGTGGGTCGAGGAAATCCACCGGTTGTCACCATCGTCAGACTTATTGGATCATAGATCTATACATAAGCAATGAGTTATGACATTTATCGGTATTATGTGAATGTAAAAATTGATTGTACTGCACACTTACAGTATCTATCATCGCAGAAGTGAGGTGTCGAGTTTGTCGATGTTGAATAGTAAGAATAAGTCTTCAAAGATCACGACGAAGTAGTCTAAGTCTTGGAGAAAATGGGCTTTCGTGTATCTCACAGTGAATTCTCTTTGCCAATTTGGCTTCTTGTTGGACCTCTTCATGTACCAGACATGCAAAGTCCTACAAACCAGTCAAAGGCTAGATAATTGTGACTCAGAGACCAACGACACTCTGAGCTTGTACTTTCAATGCTCGGAAGGCACCTTAATCTTCTTCGGTTGGACCTTACCATCTCACTTGCGAAACATCTTTGGTATCGTCTCCATAGGAGCCAATGCGACGGACTTTTAAAGTAGAGCTTGAGGTGGAGTCATAGAGGGTTCTGTTTGACAGGGATGGTCGTGTGGAGATCGTGACACAGAAGGGTCTACAGCGATGCCCCTCTTGGGACACTAGATGAATGTGTGGATGGCATCCTTTAGTGTCATGATCTCTTCATTTTGGGGCTTCTCAAGAGGGACGGCCCTGAAAACATCATTAATCATGTCCACCTAGACCTTCGCGAAATTGGTCCCTAGTTGGGCACCGTACACCAGTCTCCCTAGCAGGTATGAATACGCCATTCCAAGCCCAGCATCAATGGGAATGGAGCCAACAAACCTGACTTTGATGCACGGCGTAAGCTCCTACATAACGATAAACGATGAGCTAAGGCATCTACCGGGTCTATCTATGTAGCATTCTAAAGATGTACAATACCTGGATATCATCGATAGGTAAGCTGACATCGCTATGTTCAGATTATGGCGTGGACGCACAACTACTCTGGTGTTGAGGGGGACTGGGTACCGCAATAATTGGGGTGGTTTGCTAGTGGTTGTAGACTTCTCTCAATTCTTCTCTTAATGAATCTCTCTCTCCTCGAAATGAGGCAGTTATCTCTTGAAGTTTTGCATCAAAGTCATGTTTCATACATTCCTCACGCTCAGCTTTGGATCTCTTCCTGCTCCTATACGTCTCGGAGTTGTTTGGGGAATCCATGCCTACAAGATACACAAACCCCTAGGCCTCGTGTGCGACCTGAGTGCTCCTTGTTTTCCAGGGTTGTAGATAGTATATCTCTCTCCTTGACTACTTCGAAGGAACCTTCGAAAGATTCGGTAGTCAATGTTTGCTGCAAGAGGCAATCATGATATTTTAGACCCCATGAAGTTATAGACCTATTAACAACTAAGTAGTTTAACATATCTTCTAGGCGTTGGGACACTTTCTCGTCTGCGGGGTTTTTGAAAGAGGCGATGCCCGAAGACGTGGTTGATGACCTCGCTCTTAACCAGTTTGGGTACGCTCGTTTGTGATCGCAAATGATGGGGAGGCTTCATATCATTCATATCATATCATGCCATTTGCATATGTAGATGTCGCCACACCTAGTAGCGACCGTCTGACAACATCGTATATTGTCAGAATCGATGCACACTCTTACCTTGTTGGGTAAGGGTCTTTGTGGAGCATACGCATTCATATGCATTGCATTGTGGAAAGATCATTTGCATACCTATGCAATGTATTGTAGTGAAGTTATTTTGTGAAATATTCAACTTCATAGTTGTAATGTGGAATTGGCTCATGTGATCTACTTGTGGTATGAGGAATGTGGATGTGGTCGTGAAATGGGGTTCGTCCCTTGTGGTATGGTAGGGGTTGTGACTGTGGTATGAGATTCTTTTCTCTTGTAGTAATTGTTGATAGCAGTTGTAGATGTGAGAAATAATAAAGTAGTGAAGTAAACATACATACGTTTTATTGTCTTTGGTGGTGGTAGTGGTTGAGGTTTTAAAGTAGTCAAATAAGATTTATTTGCTATTGTTTTACCGTTGTTGGTAGTGATTTGAGGTTGAGGATATAAACGTGGTCATTGTGAAAAATAAAATGTTGATGATTAAACTGTTTTAGTTTAATTAGCTTGTTAAACAATTTGCTTGCTGAGATTTTTATCTCACCCTTGTTCCCCCCTTACAGGTGATCATTGAGCATGCATGGGAAGGGTAGAGCGGCACCACAATAATGCACTTGGATCATAGAGTTATGATGTAATAAAGACAAAGTGATTCTAGTCTTTGCCTAGCTATCTCGTCAAAGTTTACTTTAACTTATTAGTGTTAAACTTGTGAACTATTCTTTGGTTAGATTGTTGGAGGTTGATTTAAATTATTAAATTAATTATCACTATCTTGTTTCGCTTAATTGAATATGCTTCCGCTTATCCTATCTTGTTTAGGAATTGTTGTCAGATTATTGTATTTTGTAATTTGGCTAGTTGTGGAGTGGTTTTAGTGGCATCACAGGGTAATGTGGGTCCTCGGGTGTTACAAAATGAAACACATTCATTCACAAGATGCATAAAATATTTTGGGCTAATAGGTAAAATAGTTTTCCCAATATTAATATTTTACCTTTTTTGCTTTAGTAAGGCCAAAATACTATTTAGGTTTTTACAAAGAAAACTCCCCTTACATAAAGGTTCCTCTTGGCATGTCTTTCTTCTTCTCCTTTGACACACAAAGATTTTCCTTTTTCTTATTTTACTTCTCTTTTCATATTTCTTCCCTTGTGTTTAACATTTCTCTCCCTATGTCATCTAAAACCAAATATTAAAGATAACAATTGTAAACCTTTTGTCCATAATAGATACCACTTGTAAGCCTTTTGTCCATACCTAGTGCCTTTTAATCTTTTATGGTTTTTTGTCTTTTCCATGAAAGGCATATACCACTTTAACATTTATACCACTTATGATGATATTAGATACCATTTTTGAAAATACCACTTGTAATCATGAAAGGTACCAAGTACAATTAATTCCAATTGTAGAGACTAGATACCACTCACAAGCTTAGATGATATCAAATATGATTAAATCCATTTGTAAAGATTTGATACCATTTTGAGAGCATACATGACACCAAGTGTGATTGATTCTATTTGTAAAACTTGATGCCACTTGTATAGTCAACTTGTATCCCACAAGGTCAAATTAGTCAATTCATCTTCCATGGTTTTCACTTAATAATACTTGAGGGGATACCACTTGTAAGAAGATATCGCTTGAAACACTACTTGAGAGAAGAGGATGATACCATTTGAGAGGAGATATACTAGTTGTACAAATGGATACCACTTGAAAGATATTATATAGAAGAGCT
Source organism: Bonia amplexicaulis (assembly GCA_036346245.1). Lineage (NCBI taxonomy): Eukaryota > Viridiplantae > Streptophyta > Magnoliopsida > Poales > Poaceae > Bonia > Bonia amplexicaulis. The sequence goes on from CM070737.1 coordinate 6,039,614, forward strand.
TGGTTAAGAAAAAAATTGCTTGGCAAGAGAAAAGATTTTATACCACTTTAAAAAACAGAGAAGATGGTATCACTTGTAAAGACATACCAAGGTCAAGATGATCAAAAGTTTACCACTCTTAGAGAAAATGCCATTTTATGATAAAAGAGTATCACAAAAGGATCAAAATGGCATATGGAGTCAAGAGATTACTTGAGTGTAGCTAGCAATGATGACAAAGATCAACTTGACTTTGAGGAGCAAAGGGAATGGCTGATAGAATTGAAATCAACCGGTTTTGAATCAAATCAGCCATTTTTCAGAAAAGTCGGAAGTACCATAGTTTTACTGCCGGTAGTTCCGGAAAGCGAAAGTACCGCAGATTGACTACCGGTAGTTTCCATTTTTCTGGAAGAATGCTAAGAGAAAGAATTTTGAGGAGTGGGTAGACATAATGTTGTATATTCTCCAAAGCTTTTCACAAAGAAACTTAAATCACTTGTGGAGCACTTCCAACTATATGCCAAGATTGAAAATCTTTTGAATATAGATTTTAACAAATTAAGCTTTTATTTTTAAAAACCAACCCATTTTCAATGAAATCTTCAATATTGCAAGAATGAGCATTAGAGGGTAATTTTAAGCATTAAAATGTATGTATAAGTTATAAATACCCTTATGAGTCAATATATATATATATATATTATATATATATATATATATATATATATATATATATATATATATATATATCAATTACTTTAGCTTAAATGGCAAGACCCACTAAAGTGTTAGATTGTGACCACTTAGGTCAACTTAGGATTTTTAGATGAATTTCAAAACCAAATAACTTTTGATTAGTTGGCCTTTTGGAAAACTTTTGAATACCAATAATATTTGAAATAGCTAACTCTAGATTTTTGGTATTGAACACTTTTTCAAATATCCTTTCGAATTAATTTTGGCTAATTTTTTGAGTTTAAAACCAAAACATGATACTATATTGCTAGTTTTTGACTAGAAACTCAATTTTACTTGAAATAAGTTTTCTTAAGCTAAAACCTTTGAAAAACATTTCTATATATTTTTCAACTAGTTTTTCAAAGATATACTAATAATTTCACAATTTTGACTTTTGGGCTAAATGGCTCAATTTTCAAAAATAATACTAGTACTTAATTTATTTGGTAGCACTTAGAGACGTGATATACATGAATATGATTTAGCACTCCCCATTAATGTGCCACTTTTATCTTTCTCATGATTATAATAATAAACTTTTTTAGACAAGAGCAAGAGCTCCTCTTTTAAATGATTTTCATGTAAGACAACCTACACAAGGCTAGGGACTAAATATATCAAATGTAGATACTTGTTACAAAGATGACATTGATTCATGATATGGCTTGATCATTCTTAAGCTTAACTCCAATTTTGCATATGGTGGGATTCACCTCTTCATGAATAAGCCAAGCTTGCAATGCCTCTTTAAGTACCCATTAAACAATTAAGCGCATTTTAGTACCCAAAACTTGGTTGGGTCCATGAATACTAGTCACAATAGATTTGGGCATCCAAATAGCCCTAACATTGAATTTTTATAAACTAACATTTTTAGTAAACACATTGATATTTTTATCTTTCCTAACCAAATAGAGTTCATTAAAAGGGATAGCTTAGAAATGATGCCTTTAGGATAATCCTTATTAAAATGTCCATTCTCCTGGCAATTGTACCAAGTTTGGCAATTTACACTCTTCTTATCTTCTTGTCTTGCTCATTGCCGTTTTACCTCTTTTTTGATGACTTTTGCTTGTCACCCACTTTGTTAGGGCACACCGAGGCGAAGTGATCCTTCTTGTTGTATCCAAAGTATTTGACTTTATTGAATTGATTTTCAAACTGCTTTGGGATGCTCTTCGCCTTTTCTTAGAGGTGAAACCGATTCTTCTCTTGTCATTTGATTTTCTTTGACTTCCTAATATTTTATTAAGAGAGGTCTTTACTTTGTAGCTCTTTTTCAAGTCATTTTTAATGTTGTGACTTGGGCCTTGAGCTCATTGTTTTCCTCTACAATGTTAGTATTGCAATGCATAGAGGAAATAATAGCATCTAATTTAGAGCAACAAGCTATATCTAGTAAATCATCACAAGAGGTGGATATGCTAACTTTAGATGAATTGCAAGAGTTAGGAGCTACACGTGGCATATCATCTATTAGATAACATGTAATTCCTATATCTACATTTACCTTAGAATATTCCTTGAAAAGAAGAGACTCATATTCTTTTTTTAACAAATCATAATTATTTTGAAGAGAGATATTTTTCCTTAAGACCTTAAATTTAGTTTTCTCCTTTCCAAGAAATTCATTAAGTTCTTCTAGTATGTCCATTAACTCATCATAAGAAGATGCATCATAGTCATCATTATTATTTACCTTCTTATTACCTTTTGCCATGAAGCATTGAGTTCATATGGAGGGAATAGTAGATTCTTCATTGTCGGAGCTAGAGCTTGAGTATTCTTCTCCCGATATCTACTTCTATATGCAATCTTCATCGGGTGATGTGGACATTTTGTATTTATCACTAAATAGAGTGTTAGTTACTTGAGCGTCGAGATGTAAGTATTTCTCTTCCTCAATTGTTGGAGCAACGAGATACACTGGAGGAGAAAAGTTTACATCTAAAATCCGCCATATTTTTGGGCTCATGGCCTTAAAATAACATATCATGCAGATTTTTCAATTAGCGTAATTTGTTTCATCAAATAGAGGTGCTTCATCTAGGTGCACTATACCTTTAGTTGTCATCCTTTACTCTTTACTCACAAGGTGCAACACATGCACAATTGAGAGTAGGACCTCACACAAGTTCAAGAGAGTGAAATGGAGTGCCAAAAGTTATTCTCCAACCGGCCAGAAGGGGATATATATACCCCACACCTCGAAACTAGCCGTTGAGACAGAAAATTAGTATTTTCGGAAGTACTGCAGGCAAACGACCGGTACTTCCGCTCCCCTCATCAACGGTCAGAGAAACTAGCTGTTGCAGGCAAATCCGGTAGTTTCGACGTGCAAAGTCCAGTACTACCGATCATCGAAAGTACCGCATCACTTGTGTAGAACTACCGATTTACTCAGGGATGAGAAGAATCCACACATGTTTCTCTCTGAAAAAATGTACTGCTACACAAACCAGACGTTCCGCAAATCGGTAGTACCGTTCACTGATAGGACCGCTTACACAGAGCCTATCAGACCTCTCACACAGAGATGGTCGAAAGTATCGATTAGCGACCACGCTGGTCTCTGACCACATCGGATGGTTCGACCACTCAGATCTCCAACTACATTCCCGGTTTGACCACACAGGTCTCCAACTATGCTGATCTTCGACCACGTTGTCTGGATCGACCACACAAGTCTCCGACTACGCTGGTCTCTGACCACGTTGTTCGGATAACCACACAGGTCTCCGACTACGTTGATCTCCGACCACATTCATTCAGGTCTTGACCACGCCGACTATGTCGATTATCGACCATGTTAGTCTTCGATCACACAGATCTTTGACCACTCCGATGATCTTCGACCATGTTGTATTAATCACATCAGTTTGACCATGTTGATTCGACCACATTGATCTTCGATCATACAGATCTCGACCACATCGGTTCCGACCATCTTGGTTCGACCACGCTGGTTTTGATCACATAGATCTTGACCACGTCGGATTCAACCACACTGGTTTCGATCACATAGATCTCGACCACGTCAGTTTGACCACTTCAATCTTCGACCATGTCGATCTTCGACCACATAGTTCATCCGACCACCAACAAACACGGTAGTTCCATGATTACAACATCGGTAGTTCCGACTAGCAGTAGTACCATAGAATACACTGCGATAGTTTCGATTTTCCTGAGATGTGCATATACTTCAATAGAATTTGCAAAGCACATTTACAAACTATAGTATCAGGCACACAAGGATTATCCACGATTTTCAACAAGTTACAAAATACATTTGCACACGTTTAGAATTATGACACAAGAATTGTATATATGAGTTTCAATCATTTGCAAAACACATTTGCAAATATAAGTTTCATATTACAAAGAATGAATGCAAGGACCTCAAACACTTGCAAAACACATTTGCAATGTATAGTCTCATGTTACTTGGATCAACACATGAGTTTTAACTATTTACAAAACATATTCGCAAATACAAATCTCATGCTAAGGAAAGCTAGAGCAAGTGAGGTTGAGCTATCAATACATGATGAGACTCAAACTATTAGACATGAGCCCTCTTAATAGTAGGATAACCTATACTAGTAATCCGGTCTTCCAACCATACACTAAGACCGGTAAAAGACTAGAAACACATCTTTAGCCCTAGCTAGTCATACCTTTGCCTTGCGCATCCCCTTGAAGCTTGATGACTCACATCTACACTTCAAGTCCGGGTCATCGTCTTTACATGCATCAACATATGATGCATCCTTCACTTGACCTCCATCAACATATGGTGGGTCTTCACTTGACTTGATGATCAACACATGATCATCTTCTCTTGGACATGCATCAACTCATGGTGCGCTTCTTCTTGACTTGATAATCTTCAACACATGAAGTCATCCTATGTCTTTCTCATTTATGGAACCTAGCCTATTCATCCAACTCATGGAAGATATTAGTCCACAACACAATTGTCATCAATTACCAAACTTCACCATTAATACACAATGGAGGGACTAGATTCTACAATCTTCCCTTTTTGGTAATACATGACAATTCCAACAAATAATGAGATAGAAATTGAATTACGAGTATACAACATGTACACAACACTTATATACTCTAAGGTAAGCTTTTAAAACAAAGCTTACTTATCCGATTATCATTAATCATCTAATCATTAACACATAATAGAATGATTCGGATGATAACCCAATTATGAGTATATATGGACTACACAAGCTATATATACTCAAGGGATATATTTCAAATTAAAGTTCCTTAATATGTGAAAATCGAACACGGATCAATACTAATGAAACAACAAAACATAGAGTGAACTCTCCCTAAATGTGTGCATACAAGAATATATTATGAAAGCATACACATATTCAAGTTTGATTTATTTGATGAAGTTCATTCTATATTTTGGATCCGATGAATGCAATAAGATAAGAATGTGATATTGAATGCATACCTCTTATGTTTTTCACCTTTTCATCCAAATGAGACTAAACAATATTATAATCAATAAACATATTAGTCTCACAATTGTATTTGTCATTATCACCAAAACCAATTTAGTGGAGCTTAAGCTTTATCCGTCTGTGAATTATCACAGATGGTTAGTAACAATATCCGTCTGTGGTAGTTGCGTATCACAAACGGTACATGGTCATGCTTATAAACCCGTCTATGATAACAACAGCATGAACGATTCGTCATGAACCGTCTGTGATGAGACGTCCAGTATAACTTATTTTGTAATAGTGCTACTGTATTCACCAACGCCAACAATGACGAACTCCCTAGGCCATCTCCCGTGGAGCTCGATTGTCGTTGTCCTCACGTTGCCCCGGACACCAAACGTCCTGCCGCCGAATTCCATGGTCGTGATTTCAATGGGTGAGACACCCTACTGGTCGCCGAATTACATGGACGCGACGCTCTACCGGTCCAACGACCCTTGGCCGCTCCTCCCCTATACAGGTTTGTCAATGTTACCTACTTAATAAACACGTAGCTAATCCTATCTTATCAAAACATGGCCAACCGAATGTTATCCTATTTGTTTGAAGATTATGGGATGATATTTGCATTCTGAAAACTTTCATTAAGCACCATTTTTTCGTGCTTCCGTTCTTTAAACACTACGTCCTCCATTAGGTGGAGCGGCACCATTTTCAGCAGGTATGCCCATTTGTACTCTAACTATTCTTCTTGTGTGTTACAACTTGTGATTACTTCGCCTTTTGATTTAAGAGGAAGCAGTTTTCGCAGGACCCAGCTTCACAATGACGATCAATAAGACAATCCCGAGTGTCGATGTCTACCTCCTCGATCCGGTGTTCTGTCACGGGCAATGTCTAGAGCCATCGCTAGAAGAAACATCAAAATTCTCGCTGCCGTGAATAAGGAGAAGGACAAGCGACGCAATTCTAGGAAGGCTCGTGAGAGCTTTCACAAAAAAACATCGTCTAAGAACTTCTAACTTCATGGACGAGATATTGATCACTTAGAATTAAATTTCATGGCTGTTAATCACTTAATTCATGTTCATATACTAATTATTGAATGATTTTTCTTGGTTTAGGTTCATTCATCAATTATCTGATTTGGTATTTGTGATTTTCAGGTTTATGTCTGGGTACTCTTGTGAGTTCTGCTGCATTTGATTGTTTCCAATCCATATTGTTTATGTGGTTATGCTAAGGGTAGGCTCTACGAAAAAGATTTCAGATTTAGGTGTTTAGTTAGTTGAGCTGTTTAGATTATCCTGACGATACATTTGATTGTATGTTATAGATGGTACTGATCTTACAGTCAAATAGAAATAAACTTCTATTTTTTGAGCAAGAATATTTCATTGTACTGTATGAGGACATAGTCACTAGTTAGGACTAGTAATAAGATAAAGGCCCTATTTTTTTTCAAATTTTAGCTTCTACTTTTAACTTTTCTATATTAACTAGCTTTTAAACGAAATGCCTTATTAAGATAGGGTTTACTAGTTAATTGTAGTACATACTGTACCGACTTTATTTATATCGGCAAAAATCACACATAAATTTCTATTACTATGTAATCTCTCATGAACAACCCAAAAAACACAAACCACAGTTAAAACTATAAGTCTTAGCCAAAAAGAATAAGATCAAACTCGGGTCTATTGGCATATCTTTAGGCTGGTAGCTACTTGAACCTTTTAGGCTCAATTTAGGCAGAAAATTCGCAGGATATAGTTTAATTTTCGAAAGAATTCATATGTGCCGACGAACCCAAACAAAAACCGATATAAAACTGTCAAAAACAGAAAAAATAAAATCTGGCGAATCGTGACAGTAACCGTAAAACTGTTTCTCCTTCCGCCCCAAAGCCAAACCCTAACTAACGCTTTCTTCTACCTCCCGATCGACTCGTCCCTCTCCCCTCCGTCTCATCTTTCACTCCCCATCCCACCGACACGCCTCCACTAAAACCCTAGCCCCATCCCGATGTCCGCGCCGCCGCAGCCGCACCTGCCGGCGGAGGGGGCGGCCACCGCGGCGCCCCTGCCCGCGCCGGTGGGGCCTCGGCCGTACGAGGTGGCGGTCTCGGCGGCGGAGCTCCGGCTGGTGGACTGCAACCTCGCGGCGCTATGCGACCACGTCCAGGCGGAGGGGTTCGGGTCCGGGGCCTTCTCCGATGTCGTCGTCGAGGCCATGGGCGCCACCTACCGCCTCCACCGCCTCATCATCTCACGCAGCGCTTACTTCAGGTGAGCTTCTCGAACGCGGGGCCTCGAGGCTCGTGTAGCCGTGGATTCCGTGGGGGATCGAAGCTGCTGTTGTAATCTGAGCATCTAGGATTGCTTTGGAGACTAGAATTGCATTTCTATTGGAAAGTGGAATTGTTTTTGTCTATTTCGTGTGGTCGGGATGCTCGATTCCTTTGAGGTGTACTTTTCTCGTGCTATGATCCTCTGTTGAAATGTTTACCAGAAGAATCTGTGCAGAAATGAGTGTTTAGGGACCAATTTTGTTGTTAATTACAGCAAATTAGTGTAGCTTGAGAAGTGGAAAGTTAATATTAATATCTATTCTGGTATTAGCAAATGTTTAGGTAGGCATGTCTTGTTAAATTTCACATTTGAATTTTCAAATGTACAAGTTTGTGCTCTTTGAAATTCCTGTTATCGTACAAATGAATGAAGCTAAAGCGGAGTTGATGGAAGTCGCATAGCTAGTTAGTGATCCAATTGAGATTCCAAGGCCGGAACCTGTGGATGGGGTAGAGGCATCATCAGTCAGAACATGAAAAAATGTACTTATCCCACTCTTCTAATGATCATCTTAGATTCATGCTTATTTCGGCTTTTACCGCAAGGTTCAAGGATCAAGCTGGTTCTCTTCCGTCACCCATATAATGGGACTCAACTAGATGCCCTGTTGGATTTGATCCCTTCAGTAGAACTTAATGCTCAAATGGGACTCTGGCACTCTGCTCATAATAAATATAGAAGTTTGATGAAACATCGCAGTGTTGAATGCCTTTCAGTTCCTATATCTTCTCTATCTGCCTTCAGTTGTTCATTCAACATAGAAGAGAACCTACTTCCGCAGCCAAACTTCTTCATTTTTCTGGATTATAATCTTTTTCCTATCAGTGGCATAGCCAAATTTGGCCAGATTGATACTGTAGTAAAAACTGAAATTGCTAAGCAAGTTCTGTATAAAAATGACTGTCAGGAATATGCTACATGGTCCTTGGAGGGAGGCTGGAGCACCTACAGTGGTCTTGCATATAGATGATGCTAACGTTGATTCAGAGGCAATTGCAATTGCGTTGGCATATCTTTATGGGCAGCCCCCCAAGCTTAATGATAACAATGCGTTTCGTGTCCTTGCAGCTGCATCATTTCTGGACCTTCAGGTCTACTTCATTCGGGAGTTTTTTTTCTGTGCCTTACTTCTTTGCTATTATTTTGTACTTACAAATGGTCTACTGCAGGATTTATGTACAATATGTACAGATTTTATAATTTCTGAGCTTTGGACATCAAACTTTTTACAATATCAGGTTAGTCCATTACTGTTAATTGGCTTATCTTTGGGACCATATATATTGATGAGGACATTTTTTTATAATGAAATAATCATAATTTGTCTCCTCCTTAACCATTTTTCTCTGGCCTTATTCTTTTCTTAATGTTCTAGTTGTTTGCGGAGAGTCAAGATTACGGTAGTCATGGAGAACGTGTCAGAAATGCTTGCTGGGGTTATCTTTGTCAAAGTGCCACTCTGGAACTACGAGAGGTAAGGAGCATCCGGGGGGCTTTTGTTGGTTAAAAAAGGGCACTTCCCAAATATATTGTTCTTGTAGGAATTTTGGTAACTGCAAGCTTTCCGATACACTCTTTATTAGTAATTTTATATTGTAGAGCTCACCTAATTAAGAATTTGTGGATTGAACTTATCATACATGCGTAAAATTTCATCTATGGCTTGTTGTGTATTGCATGAATGAACTGAATGTTTGTTGTGGTATTAAAATCTTTAGCATGAAGACTATGTTCTAGTGATTGGGGATTGCAGTACAAATGCAGCTGTTGGGGTACAAGAAATGCTTAGAAAGCTTTTCTAGGTTGAATCGTTTGAATTTATTTGGTTTTTTACTTTGCTACAACTTGAATGCTGACACATATGGTTGGACTTGGGTGAATTTCAATCCTGAATATGTCATATGTGCTACATTGATTTTTAACATTTCTGTAGCTTTTTTGACCACAATGTTGATTATCAATTTTTTGCTTTTGCTGAAAGGTGCTTCCAAAGCTTTCTTCTCAAACTTTGCATGCTCTCCTTACATCTGATGAATTGTGGGTACCTAATGAGGAGAAACGGTATGCTTTTTCTTAACTTGTCTGCTGAATGGTATTACGATTTAGAAGCCCAATTATAACAACAACTCTTCTTGCAACTTGAAGGTTTGAGCTAGCATTATTTGCTCTACTTGCAAAGGTCACTATGCCTGATGTAGAAGTGAGTGGGAATGAAAATTTGAACCTTACAGCAAGCTCACCAAATGCTGATCATTCCATGAGGAAGGGAAAGAGTCCGATGAATGAAGCTGGTGAGGAGTCTGAATTGCAGAAGTTGAATGATAACATGGAGAGTAAGACTGCCCATAACATTGTTGACATTCCAAATATGGTAATTCCACAGGATAGCACACCATACTCCATCGCGCAAGTAAGGGGATGCTGCAAAATATCTGCTTCTGTTCAATATAAATTATATTGTCATATAAATTACTTTACTACAAGCATGAGAAATACACTAAGATTGTACTATTTGTTCAAAATTGTAGAATGCTGAAGCTTCCAAGAGGATGGAGAACGATCTTTCCACAGGAGGACCATCTGGAGAAAGCACTTCTTATCAATTTAATGAAAATATATGGCTTTCCAGTGAGCAATCAAAGAATTACTTCTCAAGAACTTTTTCCAGTAATGGGCAAGTTCCTACTGAGTGGGGAAGGCCCACTGCACCTCTTTGGGGTGGTAGGGTTGTTGGTCGGCAGCAGGTTAGATGCACTAGGGGAAGTTCTTGTCTTTCTGCTGATGAATATAATGCTTTTATGAATATATTTGAAAGGGGTTCTCTTCTCTACTGTAATATGTCATTTGATGCATTGTTAAGTGTTCGTAAGCAACTTGAAGAGTTTGGATTTCCCTGCAAAGCTGTAAATGATGGTCTTTGGCTACAGGTTTTAGTCTAATCTCTGCCTTTTAATACTTCGTTCTTTCTAAGACTACGTCTAAAACTTTGGTGCTTTGTTAATGCAGATGCTTCTGTGTCACAGAGTGCAAGCAATAGTTGCTGATACTTGCAGAAGCTGTTGCCTTACAAGCAATTCTTGTGCTTGTAAACAAGCATATGTGAGTTCGCATAGCCACTACAGGCAGGAGCATGATAAGAGCAGTGCTTCAGGTGCTATAGGTAATATCTACCTTGCAGATGCCCAAGGTGATGGGAATGGTGTGTATGGGCCTGTGCGTGTTAACGTAAGAGGAGCAGTTGATGGACTTGCTGGTATTGGGAGAGGAAACTCAAATGTGCATGGTGCAGCTTGGGCTCCTACACGTTACGTCTTCTCTCGTGTTCCTTATGGGCTCGGTTCAAGAAATGGTCAGCAATCATTTGCCAATGATGAATCAGAACCTAGAGTTGACCACAATGGAGATATTTCTGGTGATGGTCTGACTGCATTGGTTAATCTTAGCCAGGAAAATAATGCTTCTCATCATCAGGCAGAAAGTATATTTGAGACAGGCATGCAAACTAGATATTCTGGTGCTGCTTCCGTTTCCACTCCAGGTGGTTCTTCTCTCCAGATGAAAGAGTCAAAAGAGCATGAACTTGTTTCCAGTTGGGAAGCTACAGACGATGCAACTATATCATTGGACATGAAAACACCGCTTAGTCATTTTCCTCCTTTCCGCTTTGGGTAAGATTTCCTTTTTATTCTGTTTCTGCTATTATATTGTCATGAACCTTAGTTCATAGGGGGTAAACACCACCAAGAGGATGACCGGATGGCGTCGGCGTAGGAGAGAGAGACTTTAGATGAAAAAGACTTTGTTATTTCTCTACTTCCTTCCAATAGCATACGACAACCCCCTTATATAGATGGGCTCCTCCTAACAGATAGAATCTAATCTTAATCATATCTCTAACAAATATAGAAACTAATATCATATCTCTAACAAAAGGAAACTAATCTCTAACTCAAATAGAAACTAATCTCTACTTTCTAATAATGAACCGACTGGGCCCAAGACCCATACCATGACATATATAACATCACCTCTTTGGACAGTTCCATGGGAAAAAACTGACTTGTTCTGTATGGTGTTCATCTGAATGCCAGGTCTATTCCAAGTCATCTGAATATTTTTTTATAGACTATTCAGTTGGCTGTTGGTTATCTTTACCAAATGCAGGAAAAATAACAAAAATTCACAGCAAAAAAGATAAGACTAGTTAACCAAGACATGTTCTGCTATCAATTTCTTTATTCCTACACCTCATTAACATGAAACTGGATGCATGCAGTAATTTCCTGTTTCTGTGAAGCCTTGACCAGTTTATAACTGAATACAGGGTTGAGTTTGAAGATGTGCACAAGCTTGCAGATGGGCAGGTGAAACATTCCACAGAATTATTTTATGCAGGCTCTGTGTGGAAGGTAAACTTTCTGGTCTTACATCTATCCATGCTTCTTATGGCCTAAATGAGTTAGGTAATAGACATGAATATTTGCAGGTAAGTGTCCAGGCTTTCAATGATGAGGATCCTCATGGGCATCGCACCCTTGGTAATATTTTTTATCTGATTCTGTCATATTTTCCTGTCGCCTTTGTTGATTGTCCAAAATAATGTATCATTTAATAAATTGATAATGCAGGACTTTTTCTCCACCGACGCAAGGCTGAGTTGTTAGATCCCTTGAGGAAGGTGAGTGATGTTCATTCGTCGGCTTGTCACAAGACAATATGGTCAGCTGATATATACTTCTCTTCCTCAGGCCCACATGTATGTAGACCCCCGGGAAAAGGTCACTGCTCGGTATCAGGTATAATCTGCTTCAGTTTTATTCATTTATTGTTTTACTGTGATACTATCTATGGTTTATTTTGCCTTTTGTCTGTTGCTCTTAGCTCATCTGCCCATCGAAGAGAGAGGTGATGATATTTGGAAGCCTGAAGCAGGCTGGCACGCTCCTACCCAAAGCTCCAAAAGGGTGGGGTTGGCGCACTGCTATACTATTTGATGAACTGGCGGATCTTCTCCAGGGTGGAGCCCTGAGAATTGCTGCAGTAGTCCAGCTTGTCTAAGCCAAAAATTGCCCTTGTACATCGAGAAACAACAATAGTATGGGTCTTATGCAAAAAAAGAAAAAAAAGAAATAGTAGTATGGAAATAATTCCTGCAAGGTTGGCAAAACTACAGACAAAAGTTAGTCGGTATTGATAAAATACATCATTTGATCTTAATGGCCTATTAAAGAGAGAACAAAATTACTTAAAATTTTCAAGTAAAAAATAGTAGAATAATCAAATGCAAGTTAATGCATTATCTTTTAGTATTTATGTTCTTTCAAAGTTCATAAAGCAACGAGCCATAACATTATTAGTAACTAGTCTCGAGGCGCACGCACACGCCACCACCGCCTACACGTACTCAAAATAAAAGAGACGATAATTCGCGAGGAGTTTAAAAAAATCGGGAAAACGATTAAGAAGGCGGAGGTGTTTTCGAAAGAACCGAGGACCAGACGTAAAAAACAGGGACCCGTCGCAATATCCGAAAACGCGGGGCCATCCCAAAAAGCAGAGGGTTAAAAAATTCCGGGACAAAAAATTTAGGACCTTTTCACGAGAACCAAGGACCAGACGTAATTTAAAAAGGAGGTAATCACCTCCCGTGATCAAGAATCCCATACGGCGCAGTGGCGGCATGGCTGTGGGGGCGTGGCTCATGTGTGAGGCGGAACTCCCGGAGTAATCTTGGTAAGATTTTCGTCAATTCTTATTTCTCCACATAGCAAATACGTATATCATTCATGAAATTATCACCAATTAATTGAAAAATTAGTTAGATATTCGTATGTTCAATAGTTCAAAAATAATATAATAGAAAAATATGTCCAATGGCTTACTAGATATTGTATGGTTAAATACTACAATTTTACCTCTGATTTACAACGAGCTAGCTGGTATTCTAAAAATTAAAGTTAAAGCCCTAAGTTTTAACTCTACAATTCGACAAAATCAATCAACAATCATTATATTAAAATCCTAACTCACAAATTGGAATAATTGAGAGAAATTTAGAGCAAAGTGCATACTGATCGGGTGGATTTAAACTTCCTTTAGCTGGCGAGGGCGTGAGACAATAGGGACTGGCGACGTCATGGTGAGATAGTGGGTAAGGGTGGCTAGTTGCGCTGATTTCTCTCATTCTCTGGTGGTCAATCACTGTCTAGCTGGATGTGACTGTGTGGCGGATGTGGTGCATATCTCCTGACAAACCATGCGAGACGAACAAGCGTCGAGGGCTGCTGCAGGGTGACATGCTTCGGAATCATCAAATAGACGTCGTGGCCTATTACGGTCCTCTCTCTTACGCTAACTCAATGGTTGGCTCGTCTTGCTGTAGTTGCCTCATAGGTTGAGGAAAGCAGAGGCTTCTCGTGGACTGCTGCTAACTACTGAAAATTTGGGCTACTAGTGCTTCCTTCATTGGATTTCAAGGAAAGAACTAGATACACTAAGTTTAGCCTAGGGGGTTCACACAGGAGCTAAAAACACTGATCCATGCTAATTTTTTTTGGACCCAGTATCTGTTACACTGGGACCCGATATATGGTTCCGTCCTTGGTCCCAATAAGCCATTTTAAAAGGGTAGTAGAGAAGTTGTTTTGTTTGTTTATTCCAATAAAGTCATAAGATGTAAGCTAAAAGGAATGGGGTATTTTTTTTCTCTATATTTCTGGTGCATTGTGCATGCTACCAACAATTGCATGAAAATATATTCATATTGTTAGTGGACAATTGTTGTGCGTACTGAAAACCAGCGGCGCAGCTTCATGCAAAATAGAGCGCCAGCCTTAGGGCATCCACAATGTATGAAAATAGAGAGTCCTAAGGCACCTTAAGGTCGACCTTATACATTACAATGGTGACCTTAAGCAGGCCATAAGCAAAAAAAGCTTAAGACCAGTCCTCAAGCTAAAGACCTGACCACAAGCATTAAAATACAATTTTTCTTTATCTACCGAGTGGGACCATCTTAAGACCTATTGGGTTATATACATTAAAGCATCAGGTTTAAGGTTTAGATAGAACTCATCTTAAGATGTTTTGGGTTATATACACCGTAGATGCCCTTATGGATTGCAAAGTGAACATGAAAAGGAGGGTATAAGCAGTATATCTCATCATGGAGATTAACCAAACACAGGAGGGGCTATGGGCCAGTCTGGCCTACACTGCTAACTAGGCTCCGCCAGGGCTGAAACCTACGTCTTTCGCCCATGCCATCATGCAAAGTCTGTGTGTGTCTTGCATCGCACCAAAAAATAGATATGCTGTTGAGAATCCAATAAATGCTGCTTTGCATTTGCATTTGCATTGGAGTCCATAAAATCCATAAATGCGCTGAGAATCAAAAACCAAGATTTGCACATCCATTTCTGGATGAATAATGCCGAGTAGTAGCATTAGTGGCTCGGCTTAGTGCATTGTTACTATATATATATCATATATCATGTCCAGTTAGTCCCTTGTCATCCATCGATCCCCAGCCATGGCATCCCGGAGAAGCACCGTGCTCGCCATTGTCTTGCTGATGGCCATCCTTTTGGTCTCCGGTAAGTGCAAGTACATGCACACAACGAATAAACCTTTTCTGCCTTTTCACAGTTCATGCTTGGTTGACGTGATCGAGTTAACTAGTTTGATCCTTTTTAATTTGTGTTTGGTTTGCTTTTTATCACCAGGCACTGACGCATTCATTTGCGCTAAAAAGAGCAAGCTGTACCGCGGGAGGTGCACAAGCAACAAAAACTGCGCCATGATCTGCCACCACGAGGACTACACCGGCGGCTACTGCACTAACGCCATCTGGCCGAAGTGCATGTGCACAAAGAGTGGAAATTACTGATGAAATAAATGGAATAATGGTCATCTTTTTTTCTTGGCCCTAGAATGATAATCATCTCTCTATCGTGAGCGGACTTAAATCGTACGGGCGTTGCTGCTGATCCACCTGTGCGTTGTTGCGTATGAAGGGCGCCGGTGACGAAAACATTTTCGGTGAGTTCTCTTCGGCTATGGTGGATTTTGGTCTTAGCTCGAGCAATTATGTTAATAAATTGAATATTGATAAATCAATTCAAAAAGGTCGTCTTGATAAGCCACTTTAAAAAAATGACGAAGAAGTCGTCCTATTTATTTATTTAGAGAAAACCATAAAATAAAAAGAAAAGAGTCTGAATATGCACTCGAAAGCTGGTGGACCTCGGATTAAAAAATAGGAGTGCTTATTGGACAAAGCTAATATGAGATAGACATACCATAAAGATAGTACTACCTTGGTAACGAGCAGAGGTGCTAAGGGGTAACTGTTGTGGGGATGGCCCCTACCGGCATCCATACGGCCTGCTGGGCCAAGAGCCCCAATAAGGCATGTAAAAGACATGTATACCCTTGGAATAGTACCCTGCGATAGGGGTGTTATTGTAATAATGCCTTATGGCCACGTATATATACTTTTTTCGGTTAACAAGGGAGCAAAGTAGCTTATTTCTCATACTTACTCTACTAGTCTCCTCTTCTACTGTTTGGCACGTAGCTATGGGGACTGACGAACAAGCTACGAGCTTGAGAAGAGGAATGGCGCCGAAGAAAGCAACGTCGACAACCGAGCGAAAGAGAAGCACGGTGGCAGCCACTATAGACGTCGGCATGCAAAAGCTGGTGGTCGAAGGACCGCAACCCTCTGGCAGCGACACACGGGACTCGCGGTTGGCAAACAATTGGCACTAACGCGAGGGGCTGGCTCCGAGGCCAGTACCGGCACGACCACAGACCATGACACCCATGCCACGACCGTCGACCATGACGCCTGCGCCACAACTGTCGAACATGACGCCCACATCACGGCCGTCGACAAGGCACCATGACTGTCGACCACGACACCTGTGCCATGGCTGTCGACCACGACGCCTTCGCAGGCATGAATGTCAACCGTGATGCTCGCACGGGCACAAGCATGGACCTCGGTACTCGCATCGGCATGTCCGTCGACCTGACTACTCGTGGTGACCACGTCGTCAATCGCCATGCTTACCGCATCAACACGCCTACGGACTTCGATGCCAAGCCGTGTCCAAGCCGAAATGGGAGCTGCCTGGGTTCGGTTCTCCCACATCTCACGTATGGTTTGCCGCAGGTCCGCCAGCTCCTTCTGTATTGTCCCACAGATTACTTCAAGGCGTCTCTACTTGTACCAGCAATAGGGGAGAGGACCCTCTCCGCCCATTGCGCAATGACGGTGATACTGCTGACTACAAGGTTTGCACCGGCCATCGCCTCCGTTTCCCGCTCTTCCGACCCTACTGTTAGGGTAGTTGTCAAAGGGCCTCCCCTGCTGGTCGTCGTTGGCTCTGTGGACATTGTGCCGATACGCTGCTACTCTAAGAGTCCCTCACAGGCTGCCTTCGTTGCAGCTGCGCCGGGCTCGGAGGTTGTGCTTCTCTTTCACTTGGTGGCCAATGCTGCCACCTTATTCGAGGTCTTCGTCTTCTTTGGTGCCAATGTCTCTGCTTTTTTGGCGCCATTGACTCCGACCACCCTTACCTTAGCTTCATATCTTCTATGCCGTCCCCATGGATGACGCCAATTATTGTGGTTATGCACCTAACAGTAAAACAAGGGGGTTACGGGAAGGCCGTGGAGAGGCTACTTGTAACCTTACACACCCTAGAGATGGCTACAGAAGTCTGTACTAGTATCTTGGAAGTTGGTGATATCTAACCCTTTGCTAAAAAAGAGTGCTCTTGCCTTCCCTATGACACACTCAAGCAAATATTTATAACCATGGGGGCTTAATTACACAAATACCCCTACCTATCCCTATCTTTATAGGAGTACACATGCCCTTTCTCCTACTTAGAGTTACACAAACATTCCTATCCAAGCCTATTCTTTTAGGGGTACATATGTCATTTTCCTAACCTTGTGGACTTTCATGAAGCTGCCGGCCTATCCTGCTGGCGTTGTGGGTTGTTTGGGCCAATGTGGGGGCCACTTCCCCCAACAGTGAACATGAAAAAGAGGGTATAAATAGTATATCTCATTATGGAGATTAACCAAACACAGGAGGGGCTATGGGCCAGTCTGGCCTACACTAGGCTCCGCCAGTGCTGAAAACTACATCTTTCATCCATCACATCATGCAAAGTCTATGTACGTGTGTGTCTTGTACACAATCCTACGCTTTTTTAGGTCCACAATTGTGGCGCCCCGTGTCATTATCTCGAGGATAATCACACAAAAACGTATGGATTATTATATGCCTAATCAGTAGAACACTGTTCCGGCAAATAACAATCCTTTACCAAAGTTACACAACAGAACAATAATGTAGAAATTGTATTTTTATTATAGCACTTGCCACAAGGGCTATGGTCATTAATACAGATACATAAGGAACAAAAGATACAAACTAATACCCTAAGGTTCTCCTGCTCGGTTCAGCAGAACGCCTACTCGTCCCAGCCGTAGTATAGGGGGTCCACCTCCTTTGGCTCCTCGTAATCGCCATCCTCCTTGCTTGTGAACTCGACCATGCCTACTGCCCCTTCATCCAGCTCAGAGTATTCCCCGGTCGGAATGGGGTCTAACAAAGGAGAATAACAGTAAGGGTGAGTACCAACATACTCAGTAAGCATAATAACAAAATGCATTGTATGCCTCACTTTGTCCTTAAGTCCATTTATAGTCATCTACATTCAGAAATTAACTTTATCAAATTAAGTGGCATCTTTTAATTGCAAAAATTCTACTTTTCACTCGGTTGAAGAAAGATCCTTAGTGATCATCATAGTCCTCAATCTAGAAGATTGGTATGAATTCATGATTTTATTTAGCATTACGCAGGCTTATGCCACTATACCCATAGCTACTCTGAACCATCTTAACTAGGCATTCCACACTTTCTTTGGTGTGGAGTCAAGTGAAAAGTAAAGAACATTTCCAGGTTATGTTTCTCAAATCTCCAGCCTATTTATTTTCCACCGGTATACCGGGTCACTTACCGGGCTCTACTAACTTCAAATAATATTTGGTTGGACCGGCTCTCGGCCCAACACTCCACCTACGCATATAGCATCTCGGAACTTACTCACTTCTAGACTGACGTTACTGGTCTTGAGCTTCATCTATCTGTACTCACACATATTTACTTTCCCAATGTGGAGGGATGAATAACGCAACAGGGTACTAATTTCTGCCCGTCCGAGACAGAAAAATGGTTGGCACTTTATTTACGGTCTTCAATCCGAGTGAGAGTTTTGTGAATCCTTATATAGTAGCCATATGTAAAGGGGTCATGTCTGCTCTCTCTACTTTTCAAGGTCCCCTTTACCCTCCTTCTTACATATACTTGTAGTCCTACTGCTCCTCTCAGACGGACTACTACTCATCTCTTCTCTTTCTTTTCTTCTCTTTTCTTTTCTCATTCATACATCTTTCATCTTCTTTATCGATTTTACTTTGTAAATACATTTTCTGATGTAGATATATTGTAATGATACAGAAAGTAATTTGTATTTTTAACATAACTATATTTATGATCAAGAATTTAGCTTGCCTGAGTGGTAGTAAGTGCTGGAGTTAACGACAACTTGCTCTGCTACCTCGGCTAGAACCTGGTTGATTTTTGCATTACAGGCAGACGCACCCTTATAAGAAAGTAGTTATTTAGGGTACTAATAGATTAGAAAAGTTTTTCCTTTCCCTGTTTCGGTGGATTTCTAACCTATCTATTGGGTTAAAATTGAGTCTTTAGTTTGCGGCTCGAACTGCAAAAAGGACCTTAAAGGCCCAGGCCTTTCGGCCTAGATCTACTCTCAGCTCACGATCGATGCTTGCACTCCTCTCTTGCCAGCACTTGCACTCGGTTGAAGCTTCGCACTCCTCTTCCTCTGCTGACGCTCATCCTCCTCTCTCTTGGTCGACACTCGTACTCCTCCTTCTCTCGCCCAAAATGCTCTGCTCCTCTCGGCCGATGCCTCAGCCTCCGACCGCTGCTCTCTCCCTCCTCCGCTTTCCCTTATCGGCGCTGGTGCTTGCTTACTTCCCCCTCCGTTCTTGAGGTCTGCTGCTCCCACGACAACCTTGCGCACTCGCCCCTCTTTGGTTCGGGTCCGGACGGATCTGAGCTCCTCCAGGTCACTCTTGTCCGGATCTACCTCTATCGTCGCTCCCTATCGTCGGATCTAGCAGCTACTCGCCAGATTTAGCGACGGCTTACTAGATCTGTGGCGATTCGGCTCTCCTGACCACTCGTCTACTATGACTACGACTACGCGGCCTCCGACTACGGCCACTCGGCTATGGCTACGGCTACTCAATTGCTCTAACTCCTCGACTACGACTACTTGACTTCTGACTATGACTTACTCGATGGCTACTCGGTGACTCTGACTACTCGACTATGACTATGACTATGTGGCCTTCGACTACGACTTACTCGGGTACTCGGCTTCCGACTACGACCTACTACTCGGTTTCTAGCTAAGACTTGCTACTCGGTGCTGACTACGACTTGCTACTCGACCTCCAACTATGACTTGCTACTCGGCCATGACTATGACTTGCTACTCGACCTCCGACTACTCGGCCTTCGATTACTCGAATACTCGGCCTTCGACTACCCGACTACTCGACTGCGACTGCTCGGCCTCCGACTACTCGACTACTCGGCCTCCAACTACCTGATAGTTCTCTCAACATCCTCTTCACCCTCAAGAGGATGCCGTCGGTCAGGGATTGCTACAGTGTCCTTGGGCTTGGCTGGATGGTTGTGGCTGCAGTTCGGTTGCGCCCACTCTCCGGTTCTACCTTCTCTTACCTCCGCCTATGCTTAAGCGTTTTGATTTTAGTCTATGTTTTTATTACATTTTTACATCCCTTACCACACCCGGTCTTGGGTAATCCTAGTGGTTGTCTTGACAGAACTCGGGCTTGGGGTTCTTGCGCCCGAGAGCGGTTCTCCAAACCCGAGGGCGTTCATGGTGCTAGGACAACTGCCGGTCACTGTGGTAGCCACCTGTTGGGCTAGGTGGGCTTTCCCTCCTTCTCAGCTGCTTAGCTCAACCGGACGAGCTGAGGAGGAGTAGTGTCGAGCGTCTTGTGTGCTTACCCGAGACGAAACCAAAAAGGGAAGAAAAGATGGGAGGGATGTGGGCCTACTTGTGTGTCAGACTGAGAATGGAAAGTGTTCAGTTGGTAGGGGTCACGGTGTGGTCCTCATGCGATCGTAGACATGGACGAAGGTGTGGTTGAGGTACTTATTGTGGTCGGGGACATCGTCTTGTGGTGGTCTCCGCTTGTGGTGGTCCACCTTGTCGACCTCCTTGTCCCGTGCTCCTCGCTCGTCATCATCTTCCTCTATGTACTGCCTCCCCTTCTCCGACACTCCTCTCTTCTCACTCGATGGCTGAGGCTGTGGTGCCTTAGCTCTCTAGCCTTCGGTCAGAGCAGAGATGAATGGGAATAGCTGGTTTGGCTTGGGGCTCTGGTATTCTTAGTTGTTCTTGGTTGTTCTTGAGGGCTTTCTGTGTGTTTGTGAGCTCTTGGTTGATTCACTATCAGTGGTTTCTGGAAATACAATGGGCGATGTGGGCAATTAGCTGGATTGGGGCTTATATATGAGGAGGTTTCGGCCTCCTCTCTCTGCTGCGGCTGGAGCTTGGCTGTGCACAGCTGGGTCGCACCAATCTTATCCTCCCCTGAGTCTTGGTTCTCTGCTGCTTCGGGACGGAGGTCCTAAATGTGGACTGAGTACTGTTCTGGGATTTTCTGCGGGCTCAGGTAAGTTAGAAAATGTGGACTTTGGACTTTTAATTGCCGAATGATGAGGCCCATTAATGGTGAGAGGCACCGACCGGCCCGGGATAGTCTGGGAACCTCTAAGAACGCCATTCTAATTGGTTCTAGTAGCCTGAGGGTACTGATGGCAACTCTTTTCCCCCTCTTTCTTTTTATCCTCCCTTGGATTGTTATTTGGATTGCTCTTCGATTGCAAAAGAAAAGAAGATGGTTTGAGGTGGCCGGCTTGTGTTACTAACGTTGGCTACTCGCAGAAACAAGGCACGGGAATGCAATGCACCAATTAGCTTAGCTAATAGTTTTTCTTATGCACCATTTTTTGTAAAAAGGTTGTAATAATTAGCTTTAGTCTGGTTCTTTGAAATTTGAGTTAAAGGTTATAATTCATTCCTTTGTAGTTACTGTGTTGCAATAATTCTTAAATAAATTTTTGATTATTGCTAATGGTACTGGTCAAAGATAATTAGAATTAGGTTTCTTTCAACGATCCTCGTCCCCCATTAATCACGCTTGCATCTGACCAAAAATAGATATGCTGTTGAAAATCCAATAAATGCTGCTTTGCATTTGCATTGGAACCCATAAAATCCATAAATGCGCTGAGAATCCAAAACCAAGATTTGTACATTCATTTCTGGATGAATAATGCCGAGTAGTAGCATTAGTGCCTTGGCTTCGTGCATTGTTACTATATATATATATATGTCCAGTTAGTCCCTTGTCATCCATCGATCCCCAGCCATGGCATCCATCGATCCCGAAGCACCGTGCTCGCCATTGCCTTGCTGATGGCCATCCTTTTGGTCTCCGGTGAGTGCGAGTCGCATCGCGTCTGTCAGGATAGAATAGACAAGTACATGCACACAACGAATAAGTGTCTGTTCTTTTGACTGCAGCTTATAGCTTTTGACTGAATTTTTGGATTTTAACTGTTTACGGTATAGATTACGGAGTGATCGAGTTAATTAGTTTGATCCTTTTAATTTGTGTGTGGTTTCCTAGTTTTATTACCAGGCGCTGACGCATTCATTTGCGCTAAAAAGAGCAAGCTGTACCGCGGGAGGTGCACTAGCAACAAAAACTGCGCCATGATCTGCCACCACGAGGGCTACACCGGCGGCTACTGCACTAACGACATCTGGCCGAAGTGCATGTGCACAGAGTGGTGCGACCATGCCTCGCCACCGCTGCGTGATGCTCGTGTCAACTAGTCGCCGCCGGCGTGGAAGTGATTTGGTCTCGGCGACAGCAGCGCCATTTGTAGAAAATTAAAAGTAAAACCGAAGGAGAGGAAAAGGTCTTTCTGTTGAACAAGACTGGAAATTACTGATGAAATAAATGGAATAATGGTCATCTTTCCCTTGGCCCTTGGATGATAATCGGGTGGGTTCGGAAGTGCTTCACTTTGGCTTTGGTTTGTATGTGATATAGTAATTTACTTCTAAATAATATGTTTTTTTAAAACGGAGTCTAGTAAAAAAATGTACTGAGTCCAGTGAGACATCATTGGTATATTACTATATTCCCCTCACTAATGACACACTTTTCTTCCTCACAAAAATAAAAAATACCCGCCTAGTAAATTGGCCACGCCAAATATTTTCGTCGTCTGGGCTCCACCGACTAGATGGGCCGCACAGTCATATGGGTGAGGGAATTAGGCTGCGTGAGAGATTTGACTGCCGACCCACGAGGGAGAGGGAGGATCTAGCACGGGGGGCTGGGCTCATGGTCTGTTGGTTCCCAGCCATTCCGCCATATGGGCTGCTGCTCCACCTGTGCCTTGTTGTGAATGAAGGGCGCCGGTGACAAAAACAATGGTTTTTTTACTGTGGTCAGTGGATTTTGGTCTTAGCATAATTATTTATGCGAACGAATCGAATATCTATAAACCACTTGGAGAAAACTGTCTCGATAAACTATTTCGAAAAGACGACGGAGAAGCTATCCCGTTTGTTTGTTTAGAAGAAACCATAAGGTAAAAAAAAGACCTAAATCTACACACGAAGAAAGCTAGTTGGCCCAGGACTAAAAAAATAGGAGGTGTTCATAGCACAAAGCTAATAGGACAAAGCTAATATGAGACAAAGCTAATAGGACAAAGCTAATATGAGATAGACATATGATAAAGATAGTACTACCTCGGTAACGAGTGGAGGTGCTAAGGGTAACCGAAGGGTCTGCTCCAGGCCTAGCTGATCCCTAGTAGGTCCAGCCGGGGCTCCAAGCCTGGCTGATCCCTAGTAGGTCCACCCTTGCTAGCAGAGCACCAAAGAGCCTATTGAAGAGAAGCTCAGCATTGCCTACCGCCATCGAGATGAGACTGAGCATCAGAGGAAGTTTGTTTAATCGGACCTCATGTCCTTAACAACAAAGTGGCGACGACAATGCTCACGATGACAACAACTGACGAGAAGAGCCGCATGGTGGCAGTGGTGCGGCGATTCCCCACCAAAGGATGAAGGCAACCATTAAGGTACAAGAGAAATACCAAAAACTAGTAAAGGAAAATAGTAGATATGACACCTCGCTCATTTTGGTTTCAGTTTCTGGCTTATTTTTCACTATTTATAAATTTCGTCTTTTTCTGAACTTTTGGTTTTTTAAGCTTTTTTGTCGTTTTTTTCGTATTCATTTGCGTTGTCCGAGATGAGTTAGCATATTTTTTTTTTTTTTTTTTAAATTTAATTACGCTAAATAAGCCACCTTCACTCAAATAAATTTCACCACTTCTGATGCAGATTTCATTATAAGCCATGGCTTTTCAGCCCGACCGAGCGGGGCATTAGCCGGGGTGGCCTCCCATCCCTCTCGCCGCCACGAGGCCACCGGAAGGGGAGGGGAAGGGGCAAGGGTGACTGTATCTTCAATGCCCCATTTCAAAACCTTTCATATCACATCGTTGCTTCAGCGTCCCAGTGTATTTAATGTTAAACTACTGCTTTGGAATTTTTTTCAAGCAAGTAAGAATAACCATCAATTTGTTGCATAAGACTAATTCTTGTTGTTCGCTATAACCCCTTTTTTTTACAAATTTACTACTATTTAAATTGCACTACCATTAATGTTGTCCGGCAAATATGTAGTGTACATTATGCATATTTCGGATGGATACATATTCATATTTTATGTATTGGAGTAATGCATATGCGCTACTAGATACATTTGCATTCATACACGCGAGAGAAATGCTCAGATCCAACATTTGCATTTTCGTATCCATCTCGGGCATTAAATGCAGACCAAGAGAACCTCTATAAATAGGAGTTTTTTGTTTTTTTTTGGCCATTTGTGCCACCAAAATACCAAATGGACCCTTAAGGGCCAGATGGACCCCTACTGGCCCCCAGTGGTCCATTTGGTGATGAAGTCTATCAACACCTACGACTTGATGGCGGTTCACGCCATGTACGTGATGGAGAAGGGGCTAGCTCGACTGGCCACTTGCCAATGCGACCAGTTGATTCCTAGTTTTGCAGCATCTCTCTAGGGAGAAGGATGAGGGTACAGTAAAGTTATTCGCCATGAAGTAGTGCCGCAACTTGCGCGAAGTCATGAGTAGGGCATATGCGAGCTTCTTTTGCTCTGTGTATCGCATTTTCGGCCTCCGACATGTAATACACTAGTTGCTATACAGGGCTTTCCTCCAGTATGAGCACCACGCGAACAGTGAGAGGTGTCATCGCGAGGTACAACAAGAGCGGAGCCTCTGGTGTCGGGCACACGAGGCAGGAGAGCTTAGTGAGGTGTTCCTTTAAGTCGTGGAAGACTTGGGCGCATTCGTCTATCCTTCGGAAATTGCCTGAACCGCATAGCATTTTTAAAAAAGGCAACGCGTGCTCTGTCCCCCTATAAAGAAAGCGACTAAGGGCGGCCAAGCGACCCGCGAGCCACTAGACCTCCTAGGTGGCCTTTGGGGCCTCAATGGTCAGTATGGCATCAATCTGGTTAGGGTTGGCCTCAATTCCCCACCCGGAGACCAAGAATCCTACAAGTTTGCCTACTTGAACTCCGAAGACACACTTTTCTAGGTTCAACTTTATGCTAGCTCGACAGAGGTTGTTGAATGCTTATTGAAGGTCCTCTTGGTGGATCGCTGCTCGGAGGCTTTTCACAACAATATCATCCACATAGGCCTCGACATTTTGCCCCGACCGCGACACGAAGATGAGTATGATGAGCCCAATGAACGTGGCTCCAGCGTTCTTCAGCCTGAAGGGCATCCGAATGAAGCAGTACGTGCCATCGAGGACAATGAAGCTTGTCTTTGCCTCATCCTCCTTCACCATTAGCACCTGGTGGTATCGAAGTACACTTCCAAGAAACTCATCATTTCACATCCGGCCATTGTATCAACCAGCTGATCGATATACGGCAACAGATAGTTGTCCTTAGGGCGTGCTTTGTTGAGGTTGGTAAAGTTGACGCATATACGCTAGGCCCCACTGGATTTCTTCACCAAGACGGGGTTGGCAAGCCACTCGGGGTGGACTACCTTCCTGATGATACCGAAGGTCTTCAGCTTGGACACCTCCACTTTGGCAGTCTCTTGATGATCGACGAACATCCGCCTTGTTCGTTGCTTGACTGGCTTCGCATCAAGGCGCACCTCCAGCTTCTGCTTGATAACGGAACGCTTGACTCCTCCGATGTCGCTGGGTGACCATGCGAAGATGTCTGTGTTCTAGCTGAGCATGGCCATGAGCTTTTGTTCTACCTCATGTGTGAGCCTAGCTCCGATCGATACTCGTTTTGCTGGGTTCTCCAGTCAGAGCAGAATCATCTTTACATCGCCACCCGGCTTCAGCTTGGGCATCCATCCGTTCCATGCTTGGCTGACGTGATCGAGTTAATTAGTTTGATCCTTTTATTTTGTGTGGTTTCCTTTTTCTCACCAGGCACAAAAGCATTCATTTGCGCTACAAAGAGCAAGCTGCACAGGCAACAAAAACTGCGCCATGATCTGCTGCCACGAGGGCTTCACCGGCGGCTACTTCACTAATGCCATCTGGCCACAGTGCATGTGCCATAGCTCGCCAGCGCCGCGTTATCTGCTCGTGCCGACTACTCACCGCCGGCGTGGAAGTGATTTGGTCTCGGCGACAGCAACGCCATTTGTTGGAAAATAAAAGGAAAATCGAAGGAGAGGAAAAGGCCTTTCTGTTGAACAATACTGGAAATTACTGATGAAATAAATGGAATAATGATCATCTTTTCTCTTGGCCCATGGATGATAATAATATCTCTATCGTGAGTGGACTTAAACTCTGACTTTGAATTAGTGCAACGAAACCAACGGAAGAAGGTATAAATATTGTTGAAAAAATTCCTTAGATGCCACTGAATAATTACATGATTTCATATATATCACTTATTATAAGGTTGGCATATGGACCCTAGATCCATATGTCAGTGAGACATTAGTGGTTCGGTTCTCTGCATCTCGCGCATGTCTCACCACAGGTCCAACAGCTCCTGCTGAATCATCCCACAGATTACTTCAAGGGTGTCTCTGCTTATACCTACGGTAGGCGGAGGAACCTCTTCGGCCTTTGCATGGTGACGACGACAGCCGACTCCGGGGTTTGCACCGGCCATCTCCTCTTCCGACCCTGCTGTCGGGATAGTTGTCAAAGGGCCTCCCCTGTTGGTCATCGTTGGCTCCGTGGCCGTTGCACAGTACGTTGCTGCTTCGGGAGTCCCTCACATGCTGCCTCCGTTGCAGCTGCGCCAGGCTCAGCGGTTGTGCTTCTCTTTCACTTGGTGGCCAACACCGCCGCCTTCTTCGGGGTCGCCGTCCTCTTTGGTGTCGATGTGTCCACTTTTTTCGGTGCCATTGACTCCGACCACCCTTACCTTAGCTTCGTAGCTTCTGTGCCGTCCCTACGGACGGTGTCAACTACTGTAGTTACCCACCAAACAATAAAGGAAGCGGGTTACGGGAAGGCCGTGGAGAGATTACCCGTAACCTTACATGCCTTGGAGATGGCTAGAAGTCTATGCTAGTATCTTGGAAGTTGGTGATATCTGACCTTTTGCTAAAAATGAGTGCTCTTGCCTTCCCCATGGTGCATTCATACAAGTATTTATAGCCATAGGAGCTTAATTACGTAGATATCCATACATATCCCTATCTTTATAGGGGTATACATGTCTTTTCGCCTACTTAAAGTTACACAAACACACTTATCTAAGTCTATTTTTAGAGGTACATATGTCGTTTTCCTAACCTTGTGGGCTTTCATAAAACTATCGGCCTGTCCAGCTGACACCGTGGACCGTTTGGATCAAGATGGGCCACTCCCTCAATAGTAAACATGAAAAAGAAGGTATAAGTAGTATTTCTCATTATGGGGATTAACCAAACACAGGAGGGGCTATGGGCCAGTCTGTCCTACACCTCCACCAGTGCTGAAAACTACGTCTTTCGTCCATGACATCATGCAAAGTCTATGTGTGTGTGTGTGTGTTGTACACAATCCTACGTTTTTCTAGGGCCACAATCCTACGTTTTCCGCCTTCATTAATCACGCTTGCATCTGACCAAAAAATAGATATGCTGTTGAGAATCCAATAAATGATGCTTTGCATTTGCGTTGGAGTCCATAAAATCCATAAATGCGCTGAGAATCCAAAACCAAGATTTGCACATTCATTTCTGGATGAATAATGCAGAGTAGTAGCATTTGTGGCTTGGCTTCGTGCATTGTTACTATATATATCATGTCCAGTTAGTCCCTTGTCATCCATCGATCCCCAGCCATGGCATCCCGGAGAAGCACCGTGCTCGCCATTGCCTTACTGATGGCCATCCTTTTGGTCTCCGGTAAGTGCAAGTACATGCACACAACGAATAAACCTTTTCTGCCTTGTTTTTCTTGAAACAACAATTTGTGTTGACGTGATCGAGTTAACTAGTTTGATCCTTTTTAATTTGTGTTTGGTTTGCTTTTTATCACCAGGCACTGACGCATTCATTTGCGCTAAAAAGAGCAAGCTGTACCGCGGGAGGTGCACAAGCAACAAAAACTGCGCCATGATCTGCCACCACGAGGACTACACCGGCGGCTACTGCACTAACGCCATCTGGCCGAAGTGCATGTGCACAAAGTTTTGCGACCGTGCCTCGCCACCGCTGCGTGATGCTCGTGTCAACTAGTCGCCGCCGGCGTGGAAGTGATTTGGTCTCGGCGAAGAAAATTAAAAGTAAAACCGAATGAGAGGAAAAGGTCTTTCTGTTGAACAAGACTGGAAATTACTGATGAAATAAATGGAATAATGGTCATCTTTCCCTTGGCCCTTGGATGATAATCGGGTGGGTTCGGAAGTGCTTCACTTTGGCTTTGGTTTGTATGTGATATAGTAATTTGCTTTTAAATAGTGTGTTTTTTAAGACGGAATCTAGTAAAAAAATGTACTGAATCCGGTGAGACATCAGTGGTATATTACTATGTTCCCCTCACTAATGACATACTTTTCTTCCTCACAAAAATAAAAAATTACCAGCCTAGAAAATTGGCCACGCCGAATATTTTCGTCGTCTGGGCTCCACCGACTAGATGGGCCACACAGTCATATGGGTGAGGGAATTAGGCTGCGTGAGAGATTGACTGCGGGCACACGGGGGGCTGGTCTCATGGTCTGTGGGTTCCCAGCCATTCCGCCATACGGGCTGCTGCTCCACCTGTGCCTTGTTGTGAATGAAGGGCGCCGGTGTCAAAAACAATGGTTTTTTTACTGTGGTCAGTGGATTTTGGTCTTAGCATAATTATTTATGCGAACGAATCGAATATCTATAAACCACTTGGAGAAAACTGTCTCGATAAACTATTTCAAAAAGACGACGGAGAAACTATCCCGTTTGTTTGTTTAGAAGAAACCATAAGGTAAAAAAAAGGACCTAAATCTACACTCGAAGAAAGCTAGTTGGCCCAGGACTAAACAAAATAGGAGGTGTTCATAGCACAATGCTAATATGAGACAAAGCTAATAGGACAAAGCTAATATGAGATAGACATATGATAAAGATAGTACTACCTCGGTAACGAGTGGAGGTGCAAAGGGGTAACCAAAGGGTCTAGCCGGGGCTCCAGGCCTAGCTGATCCCTAGTAGGTCCATGCACCCTTGCTAGCAGAGCAGCAAAGAGCCTATTGAAGAGAAGCTCAGCATTGCCTACCGCCATCGAGACGAGACTAAGCATCAGAGGAAGTTTATTTAATCGGACCTCATGTCCTTAACAACAAAGTGGCGACGATGACGCTCACGATGACAACATCTGACGAGAAGAGCCGCATGGTGGTAGTGGTGCGGCGATTCCCCACCAAAGGATGAAGGCAACCATTAAGGTACAAGAGAAATACCAAAAACTAGTAAAGGAAAATAGTAGATATGCTACCTCTACGGCCTCGCTCGTTTTGGCTTCAGCTTCTGGTTTATTTTTCACTATTTATAAATTTCGTCTTTTTCTGGACTTTTGACTTTTTTGAGCTTTTTTACCGGTTCTTTTTTCCCGTATTCGTTTGCGTTGTCCGAGATGAGCTAGCATTTTTTTATTTTTTATTTTTAAAATTTAATTACGCCAAATAAGCCACATTCAGCTACAGTGAAATTTCAATCGTTACAGTGCAGTTTCAGCTATAAGCCATAGCTTTTCGGCCCAACCGAGCGGGGCATTAGTGGGGGTGGCCTCCCATCCCTCTTGCCGCCACGAGGCCACCAGAAGGGGACGGGAAGGGGCAAGGGTGACTGTATCTTCAATGCCCCATTTCAAAACCTTTCGTAACACACCGTTGCTTCAGCGTCCCGGTGTATTTAATATTAAACTACTGCTTTGGAATTTTTTTCATGCAAGTAAGAATAACCATCAATTTGTTGCATAAGACTAATTCTTGTTGTTCGCTATAACCCTTTTTTTTACAAATTTACTACTCTTTAAATTGCACTACCATTAATGTTGTCCGGCAAATATGTAGTCTACATTATGCATATATTGGATGGATACATATTCATAGTTTATGTATTGGAGTAATGCATATGCGCTACTAGATACATTTGCATTCATACACACGAGAGAAATGCTTAGATCCGACATTTGCATTTCCGTATCCATCTCGGGTGTTAAATGCAGACCAAGAGAACCTCTATAAATAGGAGTTTTTGGTTTTGTTTGGCCATTTGTGCCACCAAAATACCAGATGGACCCCTACTAGCCCCCAGGGATCCATTCGATGATGAAGTCTACCAACACCTGCGACTTGATGGCGGTTCACGCCTTGTACGTGATGGAGAAGGGGGCTAGCTCGACTGGCCACTTGCCAATGCGACCAGTTGATTCCTTATTTTGCAGCATCTCTCTAGGGAGAAGGATGAGGGTACAGTAAAGTTATTCGCCATGAAGTAGTGCCGCAACTTGCGCGAAGCCATGAGTAGGGCATACGCGAGCTTCTTTTGCTCTGTGTATCACATTTTCGGCCTCCGACATGTAATGCACTGGTTGCTATACAGGGCCTTCCTCCAGTATGAGCACCACGCTGACAGTGAGAGGCGTCATCGCGAGGTACAACAAGAGTGGAGCCTCTGGTGTCGGGAACACGAGGCAGGGGAGCTTAGTGAGGTGTTCCTTTAAGTCGTGGAAGGCTTGGGCGCATTCGTCTATCCATCGAAAATTGCCTGAACCGCATAGCATTTTTAAAAAAGGCAATGCGTGCTCCGTCCCCCTATAAAGAAAGCGACTAAGGGCGGCCAAGCGACCCGCGAGCCTCTAGACCTCCTAGGTGGCCTTTGGGGCTTCCATGGTCAGTATGGCATCAATCTGGTTAGGGTTGGCCTCAATTCCCCACCCGGAGACCAAGAATTCTACAAGTTTGCCTACTTGAACTCCGAAGACACACTTTTCTAGGTTCAACTTTATGCTAGCTCGACAGAGGTTGTTGAATGCTTCTTGAAGGTCCTCTTGGTGGATCGCTGCTCGGAGGCTTTTCACAACAATATCATCCACATAGGCCTCGACATTTTGCCCCAACCGCGACACGAAGATGAGTATGATGAGCCCAATGAACGTGGCTCCAGCGTTCTTCAGCCTGAAGGGCATCCGAACGAAGCAGTACGTGCCATCGGGGACAATGAAGCTTGTCTTTGCCTCATCCTCCTTCACCATTAGCACCTGGTGGTATCGAAGTACACTTCCAAGAAACTCATCATTTCACATCCGGCCATTGTATCAACTAGCTGATCGATACACGGCAACAAATAGTTGTCCTTGGGGCGTGCTTTGTTGAGGTTGGTAAAGTTGACGCATATACGCTAGGCCCCACTGGATTTCTTCACCAAGACAGGGTTGGCAAGCCACTCGGGGTGGACTACCTTCCTGATGATACCGAAGGTCTTCAGCTTGGCACCTCCACTTTGGCAGTCTCTTGATGATCGACGAACATCCGCCTTATTCGTTGCTTGACTGGCTTCGCGTCAAGGCGCACCTCCAGCTTCTGCTCGATAACGGAACGCTTGACTCCTCCGATGTCGCTGGGTGACCATGCGAAGATGTCTGTGTTCTAGCTGAGCATGGCCATGAGCTTTTGTTCTACCTCAAGTGTGAGCCCAACTCCGATCGATACTCGTTTTGCTGGGTTCTCCAGTCAGAGCAGAATCATCTTTACATCGCCACCCGGCTTCAGCTTGGGCATCCATCCAGAGGCGGAGGGTGAGGTGGGTCCATCACTCACAACGTGGGCTTTGTTGTGCGGGCTTCGCGCGTTGACTTCAATTTGCTGCACAGGGTCCTGATCGCCCGGGATTGTGATGATTCATTTGGGACTTGGGTTCTTCATGCAGAGGTAGTTGTGGTGTGGGACTATGCCGAATGCGTTGAGAGTGGCCCTGTCGAGAATAGCATTGTACGGGTACTACAAGTTGACTATGTCGAATGTGATGACTTCGCACCTGCTTGTTCCCCTTGTGCGTTTTCCGCACAATCCTACGTTTTTCTAGGGCCACAATCCTACGTTTTCCGCTTCATTAATCACGCTTGCATCTGACCAAGAAATAGATATGCTGTTGAAAATCCAATAAATGCTGCTTTGCATTTGCATTGGAACCCATAAAATCCATAAATGCGCTGAGAATCCAAAACCAAGATTTGTACATTCATTTCTGGATGAATAATGCCGAGTAGTAGCATTAGTGCCTTGGCTTCGTGCATTGTTACTATATATATATCATGTCCAGTTAGTCCCTTGTCATCCATCGATCCCCAGCCATGGCATCCCGGAGAAGCACCGTGCTCGCCATTGCCTTGCTGATGGCCATCCTTTTGGTCTCCGGTAAGTGCGAATCACATCGCGTCTGTCAGGATAGAACAGACAAGCATATGCACACAACGAATAAACCTTTTCTGCCTTGTTTTTCTTGAAAGAACAATCTCTTTTTAAGTTCGGCTATATGTATCTCTTTTAATTTGTGTGGTTTCCTTTTTCTCACCAGGCACAGAAGCATTCATTTGCGCTACAAAGAGCAACCTGTACCGCGGGAGGTGCACTAGCAATAAAAACTGCGCCATGATCTGCTACCACGAGGGCTACACCGGCGGCTACTGCACTAATACCATCTGCCCGCAGTGCATGTGCACAAAGTTTTGCGACCATGCCTCGCCACCGCTGCGTGATGCTCGTGTCAACTAGTCGCCGCCGGCGTGGAAGTGATTTGGTCTCGGCGACAACAACGCCATTTGTAGGAAAATAAAAGTAAAACCGAAGGAGAGGAAAATTCCTTTCTGTTGAACAATACTGAAAATTACTGATGAAATAAATGGAATAATGATCATCTTTTCTCTTGGCCCTTGGATGATAATAATCTCTCTATCGTGAGTGGACTTAAACTCTGACTTCGAATTAGTGCAACGAAACCAACGGAAGAAGGTGTAAATATTGTTGGAAAAATTCCTTAGATGCCACTGAATAATTATATAATTTCTTATATATCACTCATTATAAGGTTGACATATTGATCCTAAATCTATATGTCTGTAAGACATCAGTCATATATTACTATATTTTCTTCACTAATGACATACCTTCCTTTCTTACAAAAATAAAAAAAAATCACCCGCCTAAAAATTAGCCACGCCGAATATTTTCATCATCTGGGCTGCACCGACTAGATGGGCCGCTCAGTCATATGGTTGAGGGAATTAGGCTGCGTGAGAGATTGACTGCCGGCACGCGAGGGAGAGGATCTTATGGTCTGTGCGGTGCCAGGCATTCCGCCGTATGGGCTGCTGATCCACCTGTGCCTTGTTGTGTATGAAGGGGGCCAGCGACAAAAACATTTTCGGTGGATTCTCTTCGGCTACCATGGATAGATTTTAGTCTTAGCATGAGCACTTATGTAAACAAATCAAATGCCGATAAATCACTTCAAAAAGATTTTCTCGATAAACTATTTTAAAAAATAGCAGAGAAATCGTTTCATTTATTTATTTAGAGGAAGGCATAAAGTGAAAAGAAGAGGGCATAAATCTACAATCGAAGATAGCTGGTGGACCCATGACTAAAATATAGGAGGTGCTCAAAGGAAAAAGCTACCTCGGTAATAAGTGGAGGTGCTAAGGGGTAACCAAAGGGTCCAGCCGGCGATAGCTGGGGCTCCAGGCCCAGCTGATCCCCGATAGGCCTACCCCTGCTAGCAGAGCACCGAAGAGCTTATTGGAGAAACTCAACATTGCCTACCGCCGTCGAGACGAGACTAAGCACCAGGGAAAGGTTATTTAATCGGACCTCATGTCCTTGACAACAAAGTGGCGAAGACGACCCTCACGATGACAACATCTGACGAGAAGAGCCGCATGATGGCAGTGGTGCGGCGATTCCCCACCAAAGGATGAAGGCAACCATTAAGGCACAAGAGAAAAGGCAGAAACTAGTAGAGGGAAATAGTAGATATACCACTTCTACAATCAGCCGTGGTGGCCTCACGTCCCTCTTGCCGCCATGAGGCCACCAGAAGGGGAGGGGGAGGTGCAAGGGTGACTGGCAAGTTTCTTTTGGGCTTGCTGTTTATGACTTTTTGTTTTTTCTATAGTAAATAGCTTTCAAACAGTACGTCTTTTCAAGGTAGTAGATATTAGCATGGCACGGGAAGGCAGGAAATGTTGAAGGCGAGTTCGAACAGCGAAATGGCGCCATGTGGCTTGCATGGGCCAAGTGAGCCATGGTTCGGTGGAACCAGGATGGGAGAGACTTGGTGATGCGTGCCAAGCTAATGATACACCTACGCGTGGCAAGCATAACGATTGCTCACAGTGGTTGGTGATAACCGGGTCAAGGAAGGGTATTTTGGTAGTTTGTCAAAAATATCGAAAACCATCTTAGATCAAAATCGCGACGCATGGGTGATGCATTGGAGAGCGGTTTAGGTTAAGGTGGAGCTGGTTTGATCAAGACGAATGCAAACTTATGCTCTTTGAAAAACGTGTATTAATGAACTTGTGAGAGTAAAACCTATGTGTGTGGAGTTAACGGGTTTCCCCAGTGTAATAGTGGATACTATCCACTAAGGTAAATAGGTGGATAGTATCCACTAAGGTGAATAGGTAGTTGATTGTCCATCTATAAAAGGGGGTTAGGATGGAGACATGTACATTAACCATCCAACCCATCTCTTGTGCTCTCTTCTCTAGGTTTAGGGTTAGAGTTTAAGAGTGAATACATTGGATGCTCTTTGTCCTCCAAGGTGGAGTGGCTATAAAACCTATCTACTCAAGTAAGCAATATATCAATCTTTGATCAGCTCTATAGATCCCTCGTGTTTTGATTGATTTGTTCTTGATTTGGGTGTTTTTGATCTCTCCTCTTTTCTTTTTGATCTTATTGTACCAAGGACATGTAAGAGATAGAGATAACGTCTGGAAATCTATCCATATCCATCTAGGTGCTCTGATAGCAAGTTTATCAAGAAAACCCAGTTTTGCTTGATTTAGCCTCAAAGTGTGAATTCTTGATCCGAGTGTTTTTGATGTGATTTCTTTCATGATCTTGCTTGCTGGGATATGTGGGAACATAACTAAAGCCATCTTGGTCATCGTTCACCCACAAGCAAGTTGTATTCACCGATTTTGGTTTTGGCTCGGTTTCAGTGCACCTTTCCTTTAAACTGAAAAAGGTCTCAATTTTGGTCATAATTTTTATAATCGTTTATTGGAATAGGTTCTTGATAACCTACAGAAAATCTCTGTAAAATTTCATGCCATTTGGATCTGTGGATCAAAAGTTCTCTTGATTTTGGTTTTTGAAATCATGCCGAAAATACTATTACCTTGATTTTACTATAGCAGTGGTAGTACCACGGTTACTGTAGCAAGTGGTAGTACCACAATTACAACAGAGGTAGTTCTATTTTTGCTGATTTTTTGTAGGTTTTCAGTGTCTCGAATTGCTAATTTTTTATGGCTTTTCATCATAATCTTCATAGCTTTGTAGCTATTTAAGTGAAGGATTAGTGAATATTTGGGAGAAAATTTTGAGGCACCATTCACCCCACTCTGTTGCTATCTTCGGTCTTTCAATTGGTATCAGAGCATGGTTAGCTCTTCCCATAGATCTTAACTGGTCTTAAGAGCCATGACACCAGACAAGTATTCCACCAACAACTGGTCTTAAGAGCCATGACACCAGACAAGTATTCCACCAACAACTGGTCTTAAGAGCCATGACACCAGACAAGTATTCCACCAAGCCTCATATCTTCAATGGAGTCGACTATCCCTTTTGGAAGAGTAGGATGAAGTCTAACATTTAGGCTCAAGGCTATGCGATTTGGAAGAAGGTTAAGACTCGATTTGTCCTTCCTGCTGAGGATAACATCACGGCTATGAATATGTCAGATGTTGAGGCAAACGCTAAGGCAAGGAACATCATCATTCAGGGTCTTAGCCGAAGTGATTTTGATCGCATCTCTCATCTCAAGTTGGCATTCGATATCTGGGTGACCCTCAATACATACCATGAGGGCCCCACCCATACCAAGACTGTCCGACAGGATCAGTATAAGAGTGAATATACAAATTTGAGATGCTTGCTAGTGAGTCCTTGGATGAGTGCTTTAGCAGATTTCACAAGGTTCTGAGCAAACTCTGAGATGTTGGTCTCACATACTCAGACTCGGATAATGCTCGTCAGATGCTTTCTGTCTTGGACCTCAGGGTTCAGGAGATGAAGGTGACAATCATCAAGAACATGACTGATCTGTCAACCTTGACTCTTGACACATTGTACTCACGCATCAAGACTCATGAGATTGATATTGTCTCTCACAAGATGAAGTCGCAGTCGATGGCCTTGATCACCAATCTCACTTCTGCTTCTAAAGCATCTTCTGATGGTGTCTTTGATTTTTCTTAGCTACTATGTGTGAGATGAGTGATGACCAATTCAGGCAGTTTCCTGAGAGTGACCTAGCCCTCTTAGCCAGAAAGTTTTCACACGCATACAAGAGGATAGAGAGAGAAAAGAGGAGGTCCAATGATTTGCTTGGAGTGTGGTGGTCTCAACCACATTTGAGTGAACTTTCCTAAGCTGGAGAAGGGCAAGAACGACTATGGCGGCATGAGCAAGAATGACTACATAGTAAGAATCACAACAATAAGTCCCTAGCTCGGGATCAAGGTAAGGAAAAGGTACTGCAACCTTGGCAAGGCCAAGAAGCTCTTCCACCGCATCCTCACCACCTTCGATAGCTTCGACTTCAGTGACATGGAAAGCTGGAGCGACAACGACCACGAGGATGATTTGTAAAAGGACACCAAGGATGACGACAACTTCACCGGGATGTGCTTCATGGCTGACGAGAATGACATCAGTGATGACAATCTCTACAACGACTCTGATGAGGTATGTCCTTCCTACGACCAGCTCAAAGATACTTTTCTCATGTTAGAAAAGTTTTATTCTAGATCTAGGGCTAGGTGTGGTTAGTTAGAGAAGGAGGTAGAGAGCTTGTCATGGGAGCTTACTTCACTTAGATATGCTTCCTCCCATGACGATTACGATGTATGTGCTTCATTTCTTGGTGATATAGAGAAATTAAGGACCTTGTATGATTTGTGATTTCTGAGCTGGATGTGCTTAAGGTGGAGAATGTTAGTCTACTAGTTGAGTTAGAGTTGTCTAGTGTTGCTACTTTACATTCTGATTCTGTTAAGACTACATTATGTACCTTATGTGAGGATAAGGACAATGCTTTTAGAGGATTATATACCATGCTTCTTGATCTGTCTGAAACCTGTGATAGCTGTAATAACATAAAAATCAATCTAAAGAAGGCAGATCAAAAAAAATCACTAAAATGCAAGTTGCTTTGATGGAGCATGTTACTTCTTGTGCCAACTGCCCTAAATTGACTGCTGAACTTGAATCTGTATCTAAGCAATTCCAGGACATGTGTGATCACAGTAAGAAAATGGCCCAATATGCTTCTAAGGCACCTATTAGCTCACCATGTAATAATTGTCCAAAACTAAAATCTGAATTAATTACATTTGATGAAAAATATGTGAAGCTAAATCTACTAGAGAAAGCATAATCTGCTTGTTCATTCTGTGCTGAAGTAGGGGAGAAATCTAAGGAGATGTAAAAGACTTTTGGTTGCAAGTGTTTTATTTTGAAGTTTGGAAACCAAGATAAGTTTGAGTCTTGCTCATCTGATGGTGTCTTTCTGGGTTACTCGACTTCTTCGTGGGGTTATAGGGTCTGAAACTGCGAGACCAGTAGGATCATAGAGACCTATGAGGTTACTTTCGATGAGGCCAGTCCTAGCACTAGGCCCGACATCGTAGGTCTAGTTATGCAGTTTGAGACCATTTTTGTAGATGATGAGAATGATGGATATGAAGGTTCTTTACTTTATCCAATCCATCCTTCCCTTGAGGTGCTTGCTTCTACTATTGCGCCTCAAGGAGATCAGCACTTACCTTCTGATTGTTCTAGAGCTTGTGGCTCTGCTCCTACCTCCACAGCTTATGAGGTAGAGGCCACTTCTTCTTCTCATCCAGGACCTCCTCGACACATTCAGCATCGTCATTCTCTGGAGCAGATTATAGAAGATCTTCTTAAGCGTGCCAAGCGCTCAAAGTCTGGCTTATCTCACTTCTATCTACATTCTACCTTTGTCGTCTCTTTAAAGCCCAAGGATATCTATCATGCACTTTCTGATAAGTCTTGGGTCAATGCCATGCATGAGGAATTAGAAAATTTTGAGAGAAACAAAGTCTGGTTGCTTGTTGAGCTCCCTAGTTGTCATAATATCATATGAACTAAGTGGGTCTTCAAAAACAAGCAGAATGAGAATGGGGTAGTCATTTAAAACAAGGCTAGATTGGTAGCTCAGGGTTTCTCCCAGGTTGTGGATTTAGATTTTGAGGAGACATTTTCCCCTGTAGCTAGGCTAGATGCCATTAGGATTCTGCTTACATTCACAGCGTCTAAGGGCTTCAAGCTGTACCAGATGGATGTCAAGAGTGTCTTCCTTAATGGGTATATTGAGAAAGAGGTCTATGTTAGACAACCTCCAGGTTTTGAGAACACCAAATACACAAACCATGCTTTCAAGTTTTCCAAATCCTTGTATGGACTTAAGCAAGCCCCTAGAGCTTGATATGAGAGGCTTAAGTCCTATCTGTTGATCATATGATTGAGATGGGAAAGGTAAACAAGACCTTGTTCATTCGCAGGCATGGAAATGATATTTTGCTCGTCTAGATATATGTGGATGACATTATCTTTGGTGGCTCTTCTTATGCTCTTGTTTTCCAGCTTTCTAATGTTATGAGTACATAGTTTGAGATGAGCATAATGGACGAGTTGAGCTTCTTCCTCAGCTTCTAGATCAAGTAGACTCGGGAGGGTATCTTCTTGCATCAAGCCGATGTCATCACCTGAGATGCTTCGACATGAGTGATGGCAAGCCGATGTCAACTCTAATGGCGACCTCGACTACACTTGAATCTAATGAGGATGGCAAGCCTATAGATCAGAAGGAGTACCGCAGCATGATTTGCTCCCTCCTGTACCTCACTGCTTCGAGGCTGGACGTACATTTTGTCGTGTGTCTATGTGCTCGATTTCAGGCCTCTCCTCGTGTTTCTCACCATCAGGCGGTGAAGCACATCTTCAGGTACCTTCCAGCTACTCTAGACTGTGGTATCAGATACTCCTCTACTTCTTGTCTCTCCCTTAGAGCCTACTCTGTAACAGCCCAACTGTTTATTTTTTTAGTAAAAAAATTTAATTAATTTAATTTAATATAAAATCAAGTGTTCTTTGGTTTTCTAAATTTTGGAGATTTTATTTTTGCCTGTTTTCAGCTTTTAAAAAGGTTTTTCTAAAAAAATAATTCAACTAAAAACATAAAAATATTATTACGTAAAAGATATTTTGACTGTGCTCATGCATAATTAATCGCATGAAAATATTTTGTAGTGACGTAATAATAAATGAGTACCTCTCTATCCAACTTTACATGGCGTATTTTTTATGGTCTTGTTCATAAATATAGGGCGTATTTCATATTCCAATACAAAAATAATGTGGTGTTTCTTTTATACCCCTAATAAATATATAACTTTATTTGCTATTCTCTACATGCATGCATTGAATATGTACTTAGAAATAATAATTAGAGGTAATCTAGTCATTTTCACTATCTCTTTGGTCTGTGTGTCAAGAGAAAATAAGCCTTATAAACTTGGACGGAGGGAGTACTACTCATCATGCTTGCCATAAATTTGTCATTTGTGTTCGTTTCTCGATCGATTTGTCATTTGAGTCTCTCGTTATGGAGGTTGCTCAATGGTTGACTTTGCAGTGTTAATTATTTTGCTACCCTCGGTTCACAAATATAAGTCATTGTGAGTTTCATGTGGTTAAGTTTTTGAAACTTTGACCATTAATATATGTTAAAGTATATAGATTAATTGTATTAAAATAATGTTATTGGATTTATCTTCTAAAATGCTTTTTATATATATATATATATATATATATATATATATTATATATTATTACTAGTTTATTATGATAATAAATTATAGTCAAAGTCTTGTATTATTGATCGTGAAAAATAAAAAACGACCTACATTTGTGGATGGATTGGAGTCGATTATCGGGTGGGTTCTTTTGGGTTGTGGTTTATGGTTTATGGCTTAAATTCTGAATTATAACTGTTCGCAATAGGCAGTACATAGAGAAAAATAGTCGCATGCGATTTTGGTCGGTACAGTTAAACTCAGTACACTTTTTTACTGTAATATTCCTATTGACCCCACTTTGAAAAATGTATCATTTGAAAGCTAATTACTATAGCATAAGCCATAAACCACAAGCCATAAGTGGAAAAGAAGGCACCTGAGAGCTCCTGATGCTTGTTTGAAGTGGATCGGATGCCCAAGAGGTGAGAGGTGAATATGGTAGCTTTTTTGAACAAGATACATTCCTATATTAAAGTATATAGATTAATTGTATTAAAATAATGTTATTGGATTTATCTTCTAAAATGCTTTTTAATATATATATACCTCTCACCTCTTGGGTATCTTCTAAAATGCTTTTTAATAAATTTAGAACAACTTAGAAACTACTTCCAACTTAAGTGTCTATGTTTTACTAGTAAGCTCAACCAACTCCTAAACATGCTAGTGAAGTTCCAATCCTACACAAATCTAATAATATAGCAATTGAAAGAACAACAATTTAAATATGAAAACATAAAAGTGACAAGATATAATATGGTTTTTACCGAGGTCTCGGAGATTCTGCAATCTACCCTAATCCTTGTTAGAGCACTCTCGTAAGAGTATAGCTCCTACTTGAAAACGTGCAAGGATCTCAATAATCAACTCATGGTAGTCCTCCTCTCCGGATATGTGGACTTCAAATCTTCACAACCCTTCTGGTGTTTTCCACAGGCTCCTCTTTGGAAGGTTACCAAGAGAACGCCTCCAAACCGTCAAGGAATCACCAAATTTCAAGAATAATAAGCCCAATAATAACCAGCAAGGTCAAGCAACTAAGAGTGATGCACCCAAAGGCCTAGTCTACTCTCTCACACTATCAAAATCTCAACTTGAAGCTCTTGAGTGCACTTGAATTCCTCAATATGTAAGTCACTATATTTGAGTCACAAGAGAGCTAACTTGAACACCTATGGTGTACTTAACACATTTCCTGAAAAATGTCTGTAGACCCGGATCATCCGCCTCAACCCAGATCATCCTCCCCATTCAATTTTCCTCGGTTCCAATGGTTCAAAAATTAGCCGTTAAGCCAGCCCAAATTATATGCCTTGACCCGAATAATCCACCTAAGCAAGATCATCCGTCTTAGTGAAATCACTCCGTGGAATCTCTTTGGAACAATAATACGGGTCAATGGTACACGTTGACACAGATCATCCGCCTCAATGCTTCACTCAAATTGAACTCTTCTAGATCAATGGTATGCCTCAAATCGTATCATCTGTCTCTCAACTTGTCCAAAAACATCCTCTCTTGAGAGATAATACGTCTCAATGGTACGTTTCAACCCAGATCATCTATCTCAATAGCACACCTTGAGTCGGATGATACGCCTCAATGTAAAATACTTAGTGCACCAAAA
Organism: Bonia amplexicaulis; assembly: GCA_036346245.1. Lineage (NCBI taxonomy): Eukaryota > Viridiplantae > Streptophyta > Magnoliopsida > Poales > Poaceae > Bonia > Bonia amplexicaulis. The sequence continues at coordinate 6,081,648 of CM070737.1, forward strand.
TATCTTCTCTGGACTAATGGTACGCTTCAATGGTATGTCTGACTTGGATAATCCACCTCTGTTGATTTTTCTGATCTAGCTGAAGTTTAATCCAAACTTTGAGATCCTCTCAACCACAACTTGATTCTTAGCATTCTCTGACTAGAATTGAACTAGAAAGATTTAGTGTGCACCACAACTAGTTACTAAACATCAAACTACTAGACTTGAACCCCTTAATAGTACGACCAAAGTAAAAAACAAAAACCTATAAACTCGTCTCCTTAGATCAATTCTATCCACAAGGTCCTAAGTCCTCATAAAACCATACTTTACCACTATTTGCACTTACGAGGATCCATAAAAAGTCCAATAACACTGACTACATGCTTCGAACGGCATCCGACCGAGAGGTTGCTCGATCGAGCTAAAGAAAACATTGACTAAAACTTTGTGCTCCATCAAATTTGACAGCCAACTTTCCTTGCAAAAAGAAAAGAAAAATACTGGCCAACTTTTAACCGCCGAGAGGAACGCAGTTAACCGCCATGAACGTACGCCGAGCGCGTGGCCCAAGGCGATGTAACTTTTGAGCCGCCCACGGCTCTGTCCCGGCCCACACCAATGCGACTGGAAGGCCGGGCCGGGCGACCAGTGCTGTACTGGTCCATCACGCGTTTCCGCTGCTGCCGGTGGCTGAATCCTCCTCTTTGCCACCAAGATTCCTTCCCTTTGCCACCGCGAATCCTCCTCTCTGCCACCGCGGGTGCGGTGCGGTGCAGCTCAGCTCAGCTGCTACCGGGAACAGTTGCATCTTCTGCTCCAGCCTCCGGTGCCCTTCGGCTCCAGCTTTGTTGGGCTCCGCTGGCTGTTCATCAGCTTGCTGCTGATTTGATTGATTTGCTACTAATTAATCGTGAGCTTGGTCGGTCAGGCCAGTTGGTTGCGATGGTTCGGATGCTGCCAGTGCCCACTGCCAAGCTCGCTTGCTCCCACACCTCAACTGCAGATGCTCACAAGATCTAGGTGCATGCTTCCGAGTTCCAGCTCCATACGCTCAGAACTTGTCAGGACATCCACAGTGCTATGTCTACGCTCGACAGTTCCATCGAGACCCATGCATAGCCGGCCGGATTATTCCAATGCGACGCTCGAATTGTGCTTCCAGAGTTCCAACGGACGGATTAGTTCCAATGGGCAGCCACGGCAGCCTATATGCGTGGTAATCTGATCGTTTGCAGGAGATCGATCGATCGATCACATCCAGCTAAATTTTACAGTATAATTAGGGCAGAACCATGTTTCTTGGAATCAAACAAGGGAATAGTAAGTTTGTAACTTCTGAAACCAAGCAGCTGCAAGATTCCTCATCAGCTAGCTAGCCTGTCTTGCTGATTCTGCTACCTCCTTTTGTCCCCACTTTCTCTCGATGAGAAATTTTGTTATACAAAGGGAACACAGATCGGTTTGTGCCACGAATCAATTCAGCGCCGACACATGGCCTGTATTACTGTAGCATCTAATAAAAAAATTATTTTTTTACTGTTTTGTACTGTAGCAAACAGATAAAAATTATTTTTTTCGTACCATCTACAGTATAAAACAGTAAAAAATTATTTTTAAATAGTTGCAACAGTAGTGCATGCTATGTGTCAGCACTAGATTGATTTGTGACACAAACTGATTTGTGTCTCCTTGTATAACAAAATTTCTCCCGATCTGGGCTGAAAATGGTGCGTGCATCCAAAGAGTGTCGGTGCCAATCCTCATACTAAACTAGCTTTTTCATGTGAAAAGAACCATACTAATAAATTACTAACAAGATCCAGGACCACTCATTTATATCATGGATGGATCATAGAGCATGTTCTTTTTTACTGTGTCTTGTGACTTTTAGCTACGGCTTTTGACTTTTGGACTGTTCGTATGAAAGATTATAGAGTAATTAAAACTCACGTGTGGTTTTTACCGATATAAATAAAGTCGGTATAATATATACTACAATTAACTAGTATACCCATTTAAAAACTAGTTACTGTAGAAAAGTCAAAAACTAAAAAAGAATATACCCATAACCTGTACGTCCGAATTTAGACTCAAATTATCGTCGTACATACTTTTCGTTCTTCATTTGACAAGGTCTCACAGAATTACTCGCTAGTACAACCATTTCAAACCGGGAAAATATCGAGTGCAAGCCATTTTACTCTACAACTAATAAATTGGGGCATCGCATCAGTGCGACAGAAAAGTTAGGTACAGAGTAATTAATTAAGGTGAGAGCTATATATGAGTATTGCACAAATGAATCATGAATTCATGATTGTACATGCCGCCTACAATGCCAATTACGAAAATTTCTGTTTACATTGACTACGTCTGACAGTTTTTGACTGAAAATAGTAGTAGTGATCGAAAAAAAATAGTTTCTATAAGGAGAAAATAAGCATCGAGAAGATAGAGAGATGCGTGTATAAGACGAAAGCGAGAGAAGTAGGTGTATGATGCGTCCTTAAGCTCTTACTTTATTTTCGGAGGAAGATAATAGTAAAAAAGTGGAGAAGCCGCTTTAAAAAATTAGACATTTATATTATCTTTTGACTTAAGTAGAAGACAGAAGTCAGATAATACAAACAGACCCTAAGGATGGATCAAGAAACTTGCTCCGTGTCAACTTAACTAACCAGCCTCAAATCATGCAGACATAAACCCCCAGAACCGCCGGGAAGAAGAAAAGAAAAGAAAAAAATGTCTTACATGCTGCAAGAACCGAGCATCCATCAGGCCATGGATGCCATGAGGTTGCTAACTAGCCAGCCTAGCCTCTGCACTGGGTGATGGCGGAGCAGCCCCGGGAGTAGGGGTTGGCTGGGCCGCCCGGCCGGCAGTTGTAGTAGGACGCGCCGCGGTACGAGCACGGCACGGCGTTGCGCCGCAGCGCGTCGTAGCCGATGTAGTTGTTCCCGCCCAGCTCCCTCCTCATGGCCTCGCCGCCGCCGCCAACGCACTCCTCCACCGTGCCCGTGCACGCCGTGCCGCCGTCGTGATCCGCTGCCCGGCTGCCAGGATCTGGCGGCGCTTGGGCGGCGCCGCGCGAGGCCGCCGCGATGATGAGGAGCACGGCAGCGACGGCCGCGAGCACGGCGCGCCTTGCTGGCGGCGTCATTTCGCACACCCAGCTGCGCTCTGGGCGGGTCAATGCGTGCACTGCGCCTAGCTACTGCCTTTGTTGTGGTATGTTCCTCTGCCTCTGCCTATGCATGTGTCGACGTGGGGTTAAAGAAGATCTCAGGACCAGCTGGTTAAACAATGAGCAGTGTTAAATAGGGAGAGGGAGTGAGGAAATTAATGGAGGAGGAAATTAATTAAAAAATGTTAAAATACTTGTCAGACCCTAAACATAATTCTGGAATCATGCACTGATGTGTTGCGCGATGCCCGATCCCATGTGTTCTACTATTTTACAGGGTACGGACAATAGTATAAACAACCACTACCTATAATATTCTCTGCGTTGTCCATAAACGAAACTAAAGATAATTCTTATAATATGTTGTATTTTTATATGTCTCTACAGACAACTACTTCATATACGCTATATTTTTTGTATTATAGTCGACTACTATATAAGAGACGACTCAATTATCTATGTTCTATCTCTCTTATCCACATCACCTCATATTCTACATGATAAAACTTATAGAAAGATAATATCACACCATTATACATACTTTAGTGTCCTCCTTGATCTTTTTATATATAGTTAATGTAACTTGAAAATGCCCATCTACTCATTTCAAGGGAAGAACATAAGGATCGTCATGCATGTTGCAATCCTAGCATGAAGAGACTACTGCCATTTTTTTCTTGATAAGTAAATGGTTCACGAGATTCATGCAGTGATAGGCTGTCCAGTTGGAACATGCCAAATTTAACTCCAAAATACTCCTTTATTAGGAGTAGTAATGTAGTATAGCATACACAGCAGGAGTACTTCATTTTGTAATTCTATATATGATTTGATATACGAGCCTCATTATGGTATTGACTTTGTTGGCCTCAAACGTCGAAGGAAGAAGCTAAGTGAGCTATTTCATATGATGATTTCTCAATTCTTATACAGACTCGTTGACTTGCTTGTTGGAGTCATGCTTAATTGCTGCGATTATATATGTACTATGCCCAATGTACTAAACTTGTAGTCTTGTACTATATGCGTGCCTAGCTAAACCTAGAGGTGAATTCAAACAGAACCAGTTTTCTAAAGGAAAAATTAGGGATTTGTCATTGTGAATAGATGCATTTAGGATTTGTCTCTGTATGTTACTGACATATAGCCTTGAACCCATTTATTAGTGACACATTGAGAATAAATCTTTAATTGCATCCATATGAGAAGAGCAAATCTCGAATGCCACTTCTTTAAAACCAGCTAATGCGTCTGCATTGCGGTCGTTTGTTTATTTATCCAACGGCTAATGATCTTGATCCGTATCAAGATGGCACGTCTGCTCCATGGCAATAAGATATGAGGAGGTTTTTGTCCGCGCTTGCGTCGCGGCACATGAAGTTTCACTGACTGCAGCACATCGGGAGCCGCGAGCACGTGAGTTGCGACCATTTCTTAACATATCATGGTTGTATGCAAGTTACACCGAGCCGAAACACAAGGAATTTTTTTGTAAATGAATTATTTTTTATTCAAAATAACAGAAATATATCCGCGTAAATTTTTTTATGGGAATAACCTCTAATCGCCAAACCGTTGGACGATCGAACCACCGCCCACCGCATGACGACCGAGCTATCCGTGGGCCGTTGGACAACATAATTGCAATCGCTGAAGGGTTGGGCGACTGCGACCAGTTGCCCAACTGTTAGGTGACTGCAAAACCAGTCGCCTAACCCTTCGGCGATTGAAGGCGCATATAAATCCGCCGACGCCGCCGCGTAAAGAAAAGGGAGAAGGAAAACAAATAAGAGAAGTGAAGAGAGAAAAGAGAGAAGAGGTGAGGGAGAGGAAGGAGAGGTTCTACTACTTTTGTGAGGTAAAATTTTTTGTATGTCGTAGTTAATATTTTTTGTATGTAGTAAATAATTTATTTAGTGTATAATTAGGATCCATAGAAAATAATAGGACAACTTTGGTATGAAGTAAATAGTCATAGAAAATTTAGTCAATATAGTTATAGAAAATTAACATTCGTAGAAACTTATAGTTGTAGAAAATTTAGTGAATATAGTTGTACAAAATTAGCATCCGTATAAAATTATAGTTGTAGAAAATTTAGGCAATATTATGTACAAAAATAAGCATCCGTAGAAAATTATAGTTATTAAAAATTCAATCAATACTTTTGTACGAAGTAAATAGTTCGCTTTGCGCAAAACATTAATACGTAACATTTATGATTAATTATGAATGAATATAATGTCGTTAGTACATTGAAAAATCATGTGTACCATTATAATTGGTATATTGGGATTTAAATCAATATGCCATGTAAATTGTCAAAACTCATTAGGAATTATTTAGAGTAGAAAAGAGCTCGAGCAGCAAGAGAAGAGCAACGTCGGTGCGCGTGAGAGCCGATAGGGAGTTCATGCGTATTAGGTCGGATGAATGGGAGGGGTGTCGGTGCAAATAATTATGGGTTATGTTATGAGGGTAGTGTAGTTGGTCATGATAGGCGAACGGTTGTTGAAATATAAATTACAGTACATTAGTACTTTTATAATGTGTGATACGATTTGACTAGTTGGAACATTAAAAATATTTTAATGCAAACATCAGTAATACCAATACCCACTACATTGAATGTGCATTACGGTGCCAGCACTGTTCGTGAAGGTCCGGTTTTGCGCAAGATGTCTGGTACAACCAGACAGCAAGAATACTCGAATCGTAGATGTGATGTACTGGCTCACCCGTAATTTCTCCTTGTACTCTGAAGTGTGCAGCGTCGTCATACAAGGGCTTGGGCCGGTCTCCCACGGATATTAGATGGGAGTTGAGAACATTAATACGCACTGCTTCGTGGAAGGGGTTTGTGCAAGGGTGTCGACGCTGTGGATACAAGTGTGTGATGCTTGTGCAACCATGTCCAATAGAAGTTGTACAAGGTCGTACCAACGGCTATCATCCGGGAGGTGTGAGCAGCTCAGGCGCCCATCATGTTGGTCAAGAGAAGATACTTGCTCGTGATGAGGCCGATACCGTACATGGAGGTAAGGAAGAAGGGTCATTGCATGGTAAGCCTACATGACAAACTGATGAAGGAGAGCATATGGAGTACATAGTGCATCAAATGGAGAGCGATGACCGAATGGCTTGAGCTGAAGAGGAAGTTGTACAGACCGGATGGTTTGAGCTGAAGAGGAAGTTGTACAGGAGGACGAGAAGAACAATTCCGATGAGGACGAAGCTCCATCCCGTAAGAATGGAACCGGTTTGATGCTAATGGTGTTGCTATGCATGATGAGTGGGTACCCCCTAGCCCCCTACCTTCAGCTGGGGCGCCACTACACCATGGCTAGTTGGCCAGTCGTTGTCGTCACTCGTCTCATCGACTTGGATTAAGGGAGTCAGGGAGGAAGAGAGGAAGATACATCAAAAATATTTCCCAAGCCCCAATGCCTAGCGAGCCTAGTCACTAATAAGTTATGCCCACTATCAACACACAAACATCAAGCCCACCAAAGTCCAAAAGCAAATATCGAACATCCAAAGTTGAGGCCCATCTAATGAACGAAATCAATCAATTTGCTTTGAGGCTTTCGGCAGCACGGCACAATAGCAAGCCACAAAATTTCGATACCTAAGCTCCTGCGGCTGTAGTTGGCGTCTTGGCCAAGGACGGGTGGCGGTGGCATCTTGGCTAGTGGCGGCAAGCGGATGGCGGTGAGCGCATGTTGGAGCCTTGGAGGCGGCTGAGTCCTGAGTAGGCCGAACGGCCGGTGGGGCACCCGGTGCGGAGCTTCCTGAGCAGGCGACAGCGGGCGACCAATAGCCTGCAGTGGCACGGCCGACCAGGCGCCAGCGCGACAGCGCCTACCACCATATCTGTCAATCTGGGGAGCCGGCCAGCTGAGCAAGTAGGAAAGGAGGCCTGAGACGGTCACCTAAAGGTAGGGGAGTGGGAGCCACTGCCCGCCGAGGAGGGGATTGGGAAAATGGGGAAGGCCAGCCATGAGCTGGGAGGGGATTGGGGGATTGAGGAAGAACGGAAGGTCCACCCGCCGGGAGGGTATTTAGGGTTGGGGGATTCCGGATTTGGGAAGGCTGGCCGACCGGGAGAGTATTTAGGGATTGGGGGATTTGGGAGGGACGGCCGGTCGGGAGAGGATTTAGGGAACCGGGAAGGGATTTAGCAATTGTAGTATTGTATTTGTGCCTAATCCTTTTTAGTGAAATCAATAGCAATGGCATGGTTTGAATGAAGTCCTTTTTAACTACATTCCAGGTACCTGTTGAGTGAGACTGGTGACTGCGGGTTGCGACTCAGCATTAAGATATAACGGGGGATCAAAGGCAGCAACCGTAAGGTATAAAGCACAAAACTACTTTTCAATTTGAGCAATTGTGATTGATATGGTATTTTAGTTTCATCTATTGTCATTTATCGATTCGTAGAGTTGCAAGAAATGGAGAAACGAACATTGCATAAATATGTTTCATGCAACACAAGTAGTACTCCTCATACTAATGAGAGACAAGTAAAGAAGGCTTGGATGGATTTTAGTCCCGATGAAATCATCGTTGATCCAGCAAATTGCAAATCTATTAATGAGTATCTCAATGAAATTAGAGATCAAGTGAGGAGAGTGTATTTGTTGAGAGGTCTATGGATGTGGTGACATTGCAAAACTAGCTCAAAAAATGGTTTGAACAGGAAAAAAATAGAACTTTTCCATTGGTCTATCACCTCATCGAGCTAACATTGATCCTTCCAGTGGCAAAGGTATCGGTTGAGAGAGTCTTTTCAACAATGAACATTATCAAGGCATATTTGCGTAATAGTGTAGCAGATGGGTGGTTCAGTGACTTGATGATATGCCACACAGAGAGAGAGATTTTTAGAAGTCTTGGTGATGATAGAATTAGAAAACACTTTTAAAACATGAAATCTCGTAGAATGCTATTGTCTCGTACTTCTACTACTACTCAATCCTAGTTAGTGGTATGTTGTATATATTTTTCAATCTTTATAACTATTGATAATATCAATTTCTGATTTTATCACTAATTTTGCTAATTCTGCTATGCAGATGGCTACTTACATATATTTATGGGTTTTAGGAGGCACACTACCCATTACCGAGGTATAATCTTCATTGTATTTTGCATTTTACCTTGTCTTGTTCTAATTATGTATAATTTTATATTGCAAAAGATAGTTTATTTATGTTTCATGTGTTTATCTTTGGTTGGTCATGTCCCACTAGCCCTCCTAAAATTTGGCTCTGGGTTCGCCACTGGTCAGAATTCGACACATACATCTTACAGCTAATCTAATCTAATGGCCAAGAAAATTTAGCTATCTGTTTATATTATGCAGTGACTTGAGCATTGTTGGTACCAACTGAACTGACAACAACTGAAGAAGATAAACTGAAGAGAAAAAAAAGATATTCTGAAGCACTTGCATTTTGCAGAATTGCAGGTCGAAGTTCCCCTCCAAAGAAAAAAAGAAACGAGATCAAAGGCCCAAAATAGGGCCTGTAAAGAAGGCCAGCCGACAAGCCCATTGAGCAGGTGAACCTTGTTTGAACAGCCCAAGCGTATTGCACAGCCCGTGAGGACCCGTGCACTTTTGTCGGTCCGCGCCAAATCCGAATCATGCGATCTTCGCCTGCACGCGCGGTAGGGCGATCGAGGAAACGCCCTGCTTGGATTCGGAATTTGGGATGGTGGGACCGTGGGATCCCGACGATCCAATCTCTTCAGTTTTATAATTCGTCTTGTTTCTCTCTGCTTCGTGCTTCTTCGAGGTACATCAGTTCTTGATCCAGTTAAGCAATTCGTGATGCCTGTTGGTAGGCTTTAGATAAATGTTGGTGTTCTGTTGAAGTATTAGTAAACTGTTCTATTAAAGTATAAGTAAATTGTTCATCTTTTCTCATCAGCTTACCCTTTTGGGTGAATAGTCAGGGCATATCTCTACTAATGTAAAAGGAGAATTTGTCCATTCAACCCTCCTACATTTGGTCTTTTCTTGCATGCACCGACACTTGGGCCCATGTCGTCAATCCTAAACTATTCTATCGCTCATTCTCGCTTAACCACTTCATCACATTTCCCACTTTTTGAAGTATTCACACACAGCAAAGGCAGCAAGTACTTTCAATTTGTTCTCTCCCCTCAAAGTCTCTGCTACTCCTTCCTCCTGCGTGTCATCATGCTGCTGCTGTACTAGTACAGTGAAGAAGAGGAGAGAGGCAGAGCGGTACTCGGCAACGAAGAAGAGCACATTGGTATGGAAGAAGAGGAGCATACCGATGTGGACGATGAGGCATTTGTGTATACCATCGAGGACGACGATGGAATGGAAGCGTACATTGCCGAGTTCGGCGACCTGGACATAGAGTACACCGACATGGATGACGAACATGGGAGGCAAAGTACATCAACTCGGACGAGGTGTACACCACCAGAAGTGAGAAAGAACCGTGAAGTTGACAGAGTTAGGGAGGGCAGATCTCGAGCAGCAATCTTAGCAATGGCGGATCCGGCCGCATCGACTTCACAGACGGTAGATCCGGTGGCGGTGACCTCGGAGATGGTCATTTCGGTGTGCCGACATTGGGACGTAGGATCCAGCGGCTATACCCTAGGTCACCCTAGAATCCAGTTCCCTAAGCTGAGGAAGACAACGGACCTAGCGGCCGGATGGGATGAAGACATCGGATCCGACAGTCTTCCACCGTGGATCTGACCTTTCCCAACCATGCTCGCCTGCTGCACTGCTACCCACCGCCAGCTGGGGCGCCACCACCTGCCACCGGGTGTTGCGCCATCATCCGCCGCACCACAACCCACCTTCGAACGCCATGCCGCTATGCACCACCAGTAGAGGGGAGAGAGAGAGGTGAGAACAAATGGGGTGAATGAGGAGAGGGGTTAAATTGGTAGATATATAAGTGCAACCTACACAATTGTTTTGCTTTTTGTTTGGGATTGTAAGATGATATTTCACTATGGGATGCAAATATGCATAGCCACTTCACAATCGTTCTACTTACTTTATTTGTCATTTTGCTTGTCATGTCATTCTTCATATCAGAATGTATTTTAGCTGAAATGGTAGAGATGGGCACTTGTTCGTAGTTTTACTGAAGAATGCATTTAGACTTGCATGTTAAAAATGTTGTTTTGGATGAGAATTAATCCAGCTGCTTATCGAGATATTACTTCATATGTTCTCGTACTATCTCTTTCTTTTTAATGTTCATTGTATGATTTGGATCACATTTAATGATATGTATTATCTTTTTAAAAAATTCATTACAATGCACAAGTATTTTACTAGTAGCTCAATATGGTGAAGTATAAGTGAATTGAATTACCCATCTTTCTTTATCAACTTAAACTTTTTGGTAAACTAGTTGGTGCATGCAACTTAATACGGTATCAGAGCCAAGAGATCCTGAGTTTAAGTCCCGGCTGGTGCAATTAAAAAAATAATTACAATCCACTTATATTCCACGATTTAGACCTAAGTGAGTCTACACGAGAGAGTAAGTGCTGAATTATAAGTGAATTGTTCGTTTTTCTTTAGGGAGTGACTATTGCCAAGGCGAATGAAATTTTTTTATCTCTCAGTCACTTGAAGTTGCACTCTCAATCAACTAAAATTGCAGTTATTTTTTTGGAGGGAGATGCAATTTTAGTTGATTGAGAGTGCAACTAAGTGTAACTTTAGTTGCACTCTGAATCACCTGAAGTTGCAGTTGTTTTTAGGGGACTACAATTTTAGTTGATTGGGAGTTCAACTTCAAGTGACTGAAAGGTAAAAAACTTTCAGTCGCCTTGGCAATAGCAAAACCGTTTTCTTTATTAGTTTAGGTTTTTGGATCAACTGACTGGTGGATGCAACTCAATAATTTTTTACCATGTCTGCATTATGTTTTGTTTTTCTCTCGAAAACACAAGAGATTTGTATTTTATTCATTAAGAAGATTAGAGTTATAAACATGACGTGAAAGCCATAGGAGAATCCGAGTGAATTAAATTATAATTAGAGGAACGACTGACAGAGAGAGGCAGACAGAAATGACCGAAAGGCAAGAAAGAAAAAAAAAGTAGATATTAGACAGAGCCAGAGGAGAAGGCTGGCCCAGAATCGACAGGACAGAGGATGTCTCTCAGCTTAGATCTCTCAGAGGAGGACCAAATGAAGAACTCCTGCTTAATGCGCTGGAGAAATTCCTCAGTGTTTAATCTCACCTGGTCGTGCCATAAAGTATTTCTCTCCTTCTAGATCATCCAAACAACTAGAATGATTAGATCATCAACTCCTCTTCTCTTGGAACTAGATGTCAGGCCCTTGACGACGGACAAATGGTCCTCTAGGGTTTGCTCAGTGAGCTGATAAGACGTGTAGAGTGAAAGCCAAGAGAACATCCCGTGCGAAGGACTGTTAAATCTAGCCTTATGGACGAGGACTGTGTAACTCATTTTAATTTGTTTACGACCGCTAGTAGTGGCCGAGAAGATAGCTGTAGAACCATACATGCATGTAGTTGCTGATTAGAATGGCAAAGTGCGCCTGATTATTGTATGCTGCTGCAGATTATGCACCAACAGCAAGACATTTACCTAGTTGTTTTTCTTGACTGGTGCAGATAGAACGCAGAGGAAGTCAGGAAGATACAGGCTTGCCTACCTCTGAACTGTAAATGCTCTGTACGCCTACTGCAGTTTTACATCTTACTAGATAGATATGAATGTTCAGACAGTCGCTCCATTGTTAATGTTCTGAGTTGACTCATGCATCTTTGTAAGAAATATTCAGTAGATTTCGGCACTGCACTTCTCAGACAGGGGCCTGCCCAACTCGCTAAACGAGAACACCTAGGTGTTGCAGAGTAGTATGCTTACATGCTTAATTAGTAGTCGCTGCTGCCTAAATGGCAGACTAGGACGGCAACTTTCTTGGCATCCTTGCTTTGGTTTGAAGAAACAGTTACAATAACGTAGCCCATGTTGCTTTCGCTTTCATGGGGATTGTGAACAATGTGAAGCGCACATACCATCGGTATCAGTTAACTAATTGCGAGCTTGGAGTCCATAACTTGTGTCTCTCGGGCAAACCCAACAGTGCAAATTCGCTAGAACTGAACAAATCAACTAGTCGCTAGAACTGAACTTGCGATTATAACTTAGCAAAGCTCTGCACAAGCAGAATCTCAAGTTCTGAAGCCTGAATTCGCAGCTCTGGATCCTGCTGTCTTTAGTTCTGGATGCGATATCTATTCAGGTCTGGTCAGAGTTAATGCGCTATACCCCAAGCCAAACTGATGTCGCCAGGGCACAACTAAGGAGCTTTACCATGTCAGGTTTAACATATCCTGTTAGGGCAAAAGTTGAATGTAGGACAGCACATCATTCCTTCCTCTGGCCCTCTATCAAACGTTACGTTACTGTGAAATAAATACTGCCAGTAAGTTTTGAAAGAAAGGCCAAGGTAGAAAAAAAGAAAAAGAAAAGTGCAGCTTTATTTCTTTTGAGCACTTCGAAGGAACTTTGGTAATTGTACTAGTTGAGCTGTCCTTATCCATTCTATTGAATTTTAGACAAAACCAAACTTCTGAAATACTATACACATTTTCTCATTGACCGTGTGTTAATTAATCTGCAGATTGACATAACACAATGTCAGGTTCAAGATTGCCAGGGTGAGACGTCCAAGAACAGCTATCCATGATACTTGTGTCTGTGCTCATTCTCTTTACATAGTTCTCAATCAAGAGATTCATCTCCAGTATAACCATGTCAAATGTTACAAAATTGCTCCGATAAACATCAGAGCTGTTCCATTAATCCCTCACATTCTTCCTCTCATGCATCACGCTCAGCTCATTTTATTCCACTAGCATGGAACCTAAGTAATACTAATACATCGGTTACTGGTACTAAATCTAATATCTAACATATTAGTTAAGGAACAGTAAACTAGCTAGCTAGCCCGCTGCATTCCTTCACATCAGACTGCAAGAATTGGCATTCTCATCATTGAACATGTCACCGTAAGCGTCCCGTGGCGGTGAGAAGGCGCTCCTCTGTGGTGCTCCGTAGTAGTAGTCATCCGTCGAAGAATGTTGATAGCGATATGGCGACGGCTGAGGATAGTAGTAAGGCTCATAAGGCGACGGCCGGTCGTAGTAGGAAGGCGCGTACTCATCTATGTAGCCTTGGGATGGTCCAGGCCTCGCCATGGGCACTGGCATCGGTGTCGGCGTTGGCCTGGGAGCGTAGTAGGCTGCGCTTGTCGTCGGCCGTGCGACATTGTAGCTCACGACGTGCACCGGCTGCGGTGTTGGCATGTGATTCACGTAGCTGCCTCGGTCGTATTCCACTGTCACCTTGGCATCGATCGGCTTCTCCTCTTGGTGTTGCTTTGCTTTCCCTTTTGCTTCGTTGGATCGCTGTCCTGTTGCCGCCTTGGTCCCATCACTGGCGTTAGCATCTTCGTTGGCCTTCGCATGGGAGGCCTCTCTGCTTTCCTGAGCCGGCTTTGGGGCCTCGTCGGTGCTCTTCTTTGGCTCCGGGGAAGGCTGAGGATTGCTTGGCTCTGCAGCGCTGGCCTCGGCGTTGTCGGGACCGGGCTTCTCGGCAGGCTCATTCGGATTGCTGGGCTCATCATTTTGGGTCTTGGTCTCTTGGCTTTGGCTCTCTGCAGGTTGCTGCTGCCTCGGCTCCTCAGGCCACGGCTCAGCCTGCTTGCCGGACTTGCGCAGCTTCGCAATGAGGATGTTGGCGTCGACCCTCCTAGAGGCGGTGACCGTGACCTTATTGCTCCGGGCATCGATGTCGCATCTGTACACACCTTCAAAGCCAAATGAACACAGAATTTAGGTCGGTACAGCCATGCTTACTCGTCGAATTCTGCTATATGCTCATTTTATTTCTTGCGTCTTCTCTTCACTATGTGTTTGTGTTTGTACCGAAAATCATCTTTCCTATTACTGTCATGCATTCTTAATGATTGTGCAATGCAAATAGACCTATCAGGGTACAGGATTTCAATTCAAGGTACAATTTTCCAACATGAAAATTTTCAAAAGGCCTTTAAAACTACACTACATAGTAAAGGTCGCTATAGATGCAATTGGGATGTTAAATAAGACATACCATCAACATGTAGGAGCACTTTCTTCACCTTCTTTTTGCATCCTTCACAATGAATGGACACCCTCAGCACCAGAACCTAGATCAGGACAAACCGATTAATTATCAGCACACTTACAGCGAAAGCATGGAAATTGAACATTAAGGAATATGTTGTCATGAATCCAAGAGAATTTAAAGAACATATTAGTGAGCCACTTATAGTCTTGAAGAACATAAAAATTACTAGCTACTGAAACAGACTTGTGAGCTGAAGAACTGCTGTCCATTCAATTACAGAAAACAAAACCAGGAGAATGAATATTAGTACCTGGCACTCTATAGGTTCTGAGGCCATGAGAGCAAGTGAAGGAATTTGCAGGAGAGAGGGGAAAGTGAGGGAGGCTTGTACCGTGAGGGAGGGCTGAGGAGATTTTATACCCTGAACTAGTTTAACAAGTGAAAGGAATAAAAGCAACTACTTTGGAGAGTAGTGGGTGTTTCATTGGGCCAATATATTTTAGTTGGTTTGTGACTAGGGAAGGCGCCTTTACAAGAGGACAAAACACACCCTTTGAGGAGGTAAAGATTGCTACGAAGTAGACTTAAGGAGGTGGTGATATACAGTTCATTTCTCTTCTTTCAGAGCTCATCATGAGCTGCATAGCTGAGATTTTGATGAAGCTCAAACTACTTTTAGAAGAGGAATTACACTTGAATCTCTTTTGGTAATCGCTTGGCTGTAGCAGAGATTTGTTGTTGTTACAATCTTTTTCGTTTCATAAGAGATGGTTTACATAGATATACGATGGACAGATTCATCAAATCTTCATGTAGTATCTATATTTCTGAATTCTAAGAAAGTTCAACTGTCAAGGGATGTTTGCAAAATGATATTTTTAGATATGCGCTCATGAGAGGAAAAGTTATGTTTAGACAAGATCACATGCAATATTTCACGGCAGTGTGTTAGTTTGACATCCAATGAGCTAAAACTTTATTGTATGTTTTCGCCTGTCCAAGCATGCTCTTCGAGAATTATAATACAAAATGTATCCCTGTCCCTCCCTCTTCAAGACCCTTTTTTCATTCACTGTAGTCAAAGTTTCACTACCCAAACAAGCAAGAGTGAAGACAAATTCCATGAAGAAGACGGCAGTAAATTACAACGCGGACCAAGAAATCAAATTTAATATCAGGACATTCCTCTCATGGAGTCTTGCTAAGATTCTTTTCCCTTCCCTAGGGTGCTCTGGTGTTCTAGGCAACCGCCAATTAGCGGCTGGTTACCTTTATCATGGCAAATACGAGAAAGATAGGCCACTGCTTTCGTTAGCGTTTCCCCGGACGTGCAAAGGAAGAGTTTTGTTTTGTCACAAAGTTGAAAGGTAGCGAGTGTTGTGACATACAATACGCCTTTCTTGCATGGAGGAGCAGAAGAAAGCATCTTATTCGAGCCTTACCTTTTGACAATGCTTAGTTGTCTAAGGGGGAGTTGTTATTTATGTCTCGCTTTAGTACATAATGAAACGCAAATTGCTGGTGTTTGTCCATATTTGCAAAAGTTAAAGTACGGATTCATCTGGAATTCATCTTTCATCTTTTGAAGAAAAGAGCAAGGATTTGTAAATATGTAACAAGTTTGATATACTTTGTTACTCTGCAAAAAAAAAAACTGTCATTCTTAGGAGATCAGTGTTTGCTTAGCATTGGAAGGAAGTAGATGATATGCCTGTATTGGAGAATTGAACTTTACATTATGTCCTGGCAGAGATGAATGCTGAGCTCCTGGTAGGACCTCATGGGCTACGAATACCTCATATCTTGTGCATCCGAGTAGTCGTAAGTTGTATTAGATCAGTTGTGTTGCTGAGATTGTTCACTAGAATACATCTTGATTATGCAAATTGATGATCTTTGTGTATCGCGTTGTGCCGCGTGATGGTTTGCTTGTTGGTGTTAGTTGCAGGACTTTGGAGCTAGATCATGGTGAAGCGTGGAAGGACCGAGACTAGGCATAAGGAGGTGTTGAGGTCCAGAACGATTAGAAAAACGACGAAGATGAGTGAGGCTTGCAAGGTGGTTGCAAGCTGGGACGACAAGGAAGCGGGAAGCTTCAAGAAGGCGTAGAGGGGTATTTTGGTAAATTGTCCAATACCAGGAAAAGTGGCGGTGTGTGAAACTGTGGCATTGTCCTAAGTAGTTTAGATCTTGTATGTGCTGAAATTGTGAAGTGGGTCAAGTGTTGATTCACTAATGGGTTGATGGATGTAAGATGCTTTGAGAAGCGTGCGTGAGAAAATCCGATGTTAGGTGGGGGTTAACGGGTTATCCCTGGTTTAGAGAGCCTATAAAAGGGGATGAAGGGCTAATCATCCCGGTGTCTCTTGGTTGGTGACTCCCTGGTGTGCGTGCTTTCTGGATAGGGTTAGGGTTTGTACGCGGAGCATATGTGTGCTCTTGGTCCTCCTAGATGGAGTGGCTGTAGACTCATTCATCAGAGCAATACATCAAGTTTCCGTCTACTGCTTATGTAGTTTTTATCTGATTGAGTTGGCTTCGATTTGGTTCTTCCTCTGTTCTTCTTTTTCTTCTGTTCTTCGGTTGTTTCATTCTCGTTTTTATCTAAGAGGAAGTTCTTGCTTGCCTTGTTGATGATCTGACTTGCTAGATGTTGGGGAATCATACTAAAAGCCATCTTGGCTATTCTATTCCTACGAGCATGGCCTGATTGTCTTTTTGACCTCACTGTTTCGACTTTGTGCGCACTCCGTTATTTTGCAAAAGGCTCTCTATTTGCTTGCTAAATTTTCAATCAAAGATTAGAGCAGCCTCTTGAGACCTTACCCTTACTGTGTACAAAGTTTCATGGCCAGTTGATCTTTTAATCAAAAGTTGTATGGAATTTGGATCTTGCGGTCGTGCGCTACTCTGTTCTTCCTCTGTTCCTCCGACTAAGTTATGACCGCTTCCAGTTTCGACCATGGTCAAGTTTCCCACCGCATCGCTTTACTTTTCGACCATGTTCACTCTTCCGATCGTTGAGTTCTTCGGTTTTTATTCTGAATTGATTTGGTCGGTGGCGCTATTCACTGTCTGGAACACGATTAGTTTTACGATCACATTAGTTTAGATCATGGTCGTGTTCTAGATTGAAGCGCGTTGCTTTCGACTTCGTTCAATCTTTCGGTCAGTTCACACTGTGTTGTCGCATGATCACATTCAAATATTTCATTTCTTCGCATTCTTCTGTTGAATTTGAACTGAAGCCGTCGATAGTTGGTGTAGTCTTTGTCCAGAACGTCGATCAGCTTTACGACTACGTTGGTTTCGACCAAGATCAAGTTCCAGACTGCATCGCTCTTGTTTCGACCATGTTCATCAGTTTGGTTGCAGATTGGTTTACGACCATGTTGGCTACGACCGCGTTGTCAACTAGTTACAACAACATTGACTGTTTAACCACGTTGTTGGCATTTGATCACGTTGTATACGACCATGTCAGTTTCGACTGCAACCATTTCGATCATGTTGGTTCTGGTCTCGGTGGTTATCGACTACGACGATTTCCTACCACGATTGTCAAGTTTACGACCACGTTGTCGGCTTTCGACCACGTTGTCGAGTTTATGATCACGTTGTCTGCTTTCGATCACATTGTCGAGTTTACGACCACGTTGTCTGCTTTCGACCACGTTGTTAGAGTTCGACTACATTGTCGTATTTCAACCACGTTGCTAGTCTCCAACCACGGTCAGTTCTCTACTGTGTCCTCTCTGTTGCTCTGGTTTTTCAATTGTCTTTCTAACTTTAGTCTTCATAGCTTAGTAGCTATTGGAGAAAATGGTTAAGTGAATACTTGTGGAGAATTTAAAGGCATCATTCACCCTACCTCTGTTGCTTGTCTGGTCCTATAAGGGCACTCTTTACCAGTCTCCCTGTCATGATGCCTATGATCAGAATGGAGTTGCTGAGCGCAAACATCGTTATTTGATTGAGACTGTCCTCACTGTTCTTCTTATCACTCACATTCCATCGCAGTTCTGGGCTGAGACTATTTTTACGGCTGCATATATCATCAATATGCAGCCTTCCACTACTTTTAAAGATGTCAATCCTATAGAGTGTCTCTACTCTCGAGCATCAGTACACTCACCTTTGTGTTTTTTGTTGCGCCTATTTTGTTCTGCTGCAGCCTCGTGAGCACACCAAATTGTCGGCTCGGTCAGTTCAATGTGAGTTTCTTGATTATAGCTCTGAACATAAGGATTATCGCTGCTATGATCTTTCTGCTCAATGACTCATCATCTCACGAGACGTTGTTTTTGACGAATCTTGATCTTTCTTCTATAGAGATTTGGATCCTTGTTCTGTTTCCACCGTTGAGACGATCTCATAGTTGTTTCTTGCTGATTCTTCACCCATTTCGCCACTATCACGGTCTTCCACTGGTCTATCTCCAGTGATTTCTTTTATACCCCTATCTCCTGTGCTGTCTCCTGTAGCACTGTATCTTGTTTCTACAACACCACTGTCTTTTTTATCTAGTGTTCACTACTCTAGACGTTCTCGTCCTTCACTAGCCTCTTCTCCTGGTATCTTGTCGACACCTTCATCTGATTGTCCTGATGATGCTCCTCGATGCGCTCTTCATGACAGGACATCCCTTCGGCCTCTTGATTATCTTTGTTTTGCTCTGATAGCTCGTGTTCTCTTTGTCACTGAGTCTGGTTCTTATCGTAAAGCTACTCCTCATTCTGAGTGACAGCTCGCTATGACAGAGAAGCTTAATGCTCTTCGACATACGAAGACTTGCGATATTGTACCGACACATATGGATGTTCTGATACCATATTATGAATATTGTGTGTATATTCATAAGAACCAAAGAGATATAGAGAGAGTACAAAAGAAATATGGCTACTCTACGGAAGGAATATAAAGGACCATGCCTACTCTAACCGTTAGTTCTAACATCTCACTCTATGAACAGAGACCCATATTTGCCAAAGCACTTGATTTCCCAAACAAAATCAAACCGTACGTCATGAATAATCATGATACATGATCTCTCTTCTTTTCTAAAGGATCCGTTCCTATCAAGAACGTTGGGGAACTTCCAAGAAAGAGACTGGGTCAGCAGGCGAGCAAGAAATCAAAATATATCTGCCATTTTTATGTGACTGTCCCTTTCTCAAATTTCTTCCTCCCTTTGCCTTCCTCCCATCACCACAAACAAAAGAGCTGCTCTCTTGCTTGCTTCCCCTTTTCGCTTAGCTGGTAAAAAGAGATAGCAAGAGCGACGGCACAGGCTGCTCTGCGATGAAAGCCAAAGGAGTGCACGAAAAGCAACAGTGTGGATGCAAAGAAACAAATTCAGAGAGAGAGAGAGAGAGAGAGAGAGAGAGAGAGAGAGAGACGGTCTCTGAACTATGGCCTTTTGATTTCCGTCTCTTTTGTGATTTTCAGAAGCGGTTTAAAGTCGTCTTTAGTTTTTGTCTTGGAGGAGTGAAGAATATGGCCGCGACGCTGCTGCGACGTGATATGATGCAGGAGCTTGTGCATCGTCGGCGATGGGCACGTATAGGGCAGTAACAGAACGATAAGATAATGACTGGGAAAAAGAAGGAACACCAGGCATGGCAGGTAGTGGAAGGAAAATCAGACACGAAAATGCACGCATTAGCGCAGGGGGCGCGTTGCGTTCGGTAGCAAAGCGGAGTGGCGCCTGCCACAAAAATAGTTTCTTTTTATTAACCCGCCACTAACATAGTTAAATGTGTTTTTTGTTGACCCACATATCACCATGTTACAAAACATATACAAAAGGGAATTGCTGATGCTCGTAGCATCAAATTTGCTCATGCAAATATCGTCTCGTTTGTCAAAGAGTAGGATTAGGCCTGCGTATTGCTGCGAAAAATCCTATTGTATTTTCTAATTCAAAGTGATAGATCAGGAATAAAGGACGAAGATAACGCGAAATCAATGAACTTCAACTGAGACGAACTGCAGGGTCTTTTGGCAAGCAGAACGCTACTGCATTGCATGTTAACACCATCAGGTACCCCGCACTGTAGCCTCGCAAAGAAAATGGCGCCGTACTGTAGAAACGAAGACTAGCAGGGCTCATCGTGATCAAATTCTGCTGCCTTAGAACGAGTTATAGAAGTTAGCACGGTGTAACTCGTTTGAACTGCATACTTCGGCCGAAAAAGAAGTGTACGACTCCTTCCGCCCAAATTACTCCATGATTTCCATGCTATTGGGCCGACAAATTGAAAGATGCCCGGCCCAAGCCCATCAGTCGTACAGTGCATGCTTGGGCCAAGCCCCCTCCCGTCCTCTCTCTCACTCTCTCGGCTCTCTCCCCATCGGCGGCTGGGCGATGACCGGACACTGGGGGTAGACCGGATGAGGCGGCGCAACCTCTTGCGCGCATTACCGCTGACGGAGTGTTGGACACGATTTGCAGGTGGGCAGAAGCGAGGAAGACGACACGACCAGGCAGTGCATGTCCTCGACGAGTGCAAGACGGCGGCGGAGTGCATGTCGACGGTCGGCAACGAGATGCAGGCCATCACCGGAAGTTAGATCCGGCAGACGGAGTCCTCGACCGTGTCTTTGCCAGACGGATCTCGCCCCTGCCTCCGTATCCACCGCAACCATGCTTCTTCCTTAGCTCCAGCGGCGGCGCTATCACTGCTCTCCAGTGTCGCATCTACCAGACCTTGCCGTCCCGTATCTTCTCCTGCTTGCATTTCTACGCCCTATCTCTAACTCCAAATTAAACACATTACAGCCGCACAAGTCCAATCTCCACTGAAAGAGGTAGCAAGTAGCGCTAGTCCGAAGCGAACAAATTACAAATATGCATGCAGGAATCATCATGTTAATGGCTGAGATGGATCGACGGTGTGCGGAGGAGGCCATAGAGACAGCGAACAACAATTAATTAGCATGTCTAATTAGTAGTTTGCACAAATATAATGTACGAAATCGGTAATATTAATTAATCGAACGTATTACGAGGTTAATAATTGACCGGGCTAGCTTCTGCAAACTGAGGCGTTGTGCACATTCCACTTTATGTACCGCGCGAGAGTAGAAAGACTTGATAGTTGGGGGTCATCTCGGTTCATCAGCTACACTAAAAATCGCCCACCCAGCTTGCGTTAGGCATATCTGCATCTTAGGGTCCGTTTGGATTTGGGGGAATTTCGAAGGAAAAGTACAGGAATAGTAAAACAGAGAAAGTCACACGAATTTGGCGTTTGGACTGGAGGATCCAGCAAACAAATTCCTATGGAATATTGTTGCCTACCCATGATATATTTCATGGAAAATTAAATATCCACCTAAAACGCTCTGCAAACTTTAGGACGATTTGGAAAGCAAGAGGGGAGAGAAGAGGGAGAGGACCCTACCTCACCGAGCTCCACCTGGTCCGCCACTGCCACGGCGCCTCCATCCGCATGGCAACAAGTACGCATGTTAATTACTGACCGGTGGGACCTTTGATTTATTTGGCCCACCTACCAGTGAGTTTAAATGGAAATATCTTAGTACTAATATTTTTATATCATTCCTATGTATTCTTATTCTTGTGTTTATTCACTCCTACATTTTTCTGTGTTCCAAATGTCTTTGAAAGACCATGTGCGAAGGTCCAAGATAGTGTGTGATGAACCATTGTTATGTTTGTGAAATTAAAATTTGAATTGTGCATAATTTGCATTTTTCAGATGCTTTTTTTAATGGAAACCAGTCAGACCGGTGAAAGATCAAGCTCCGTTTAAGTTGATTTTGGTGATAATGACAAATATTATTATAATATTTTGGTGATAATGACAAATGTATATATGAGACTAACATGGTTGTGTAAGTATAATGTTACTTAGTCTCACATGGATAAAAAGGTGAAATCATTGAGGTATGCATTCAATATCTTTTCTATAATCCTTGTTGCATTTCTCATATCCAAATATATGATTAAATGACAAATATTTTATGGGACTAATATGATTGTGTAAGTATACAATAGCTTAGTCTCATTTGGATGAAAAGGTGAAATCAAAGAGATATGTATTCGCAATTACACTCTCATATATTAATGTATTCCTTAGATCCAATATATAGATTGAACTTCACAAATAGTCCAAAATGAATATGTGCATATGTTCTCTCTATATTTTGGTGTTTTATAAGTATTGATCTATGCTTCTTTAATATACATATTTAGGATCTTTACTTTGGAATACATTCTTGAGTATATATATAGTTTGTGTAGTTTATATATACTCATGTGTAATCGGGTTGTCATCTAACTTCTCTATTATGTTTTAATGGTTGAATGATTAATGACAACCGGATAGGTAAGCTTTGTTTAAAGCTTATCTTAAAGTATACAATTGTTGTGTAAAAGCTGTATACTCACAAACCAATTTTTATCTCATTATTTATTGAGATTGTCATGAATTACCAAAAGGAAATATTGTTGAATCTAGTCCCTCCATTATGTGTTAATGGTGAAGTTTGGTAATTGATAATAATTATTTTGTAGACTAACATTTTCCATGAGTTGGATGAATAGGTTAGGTTCCACAAATGAGGATGACTTGGGATGACTTCATGTGTTGAAGATTATCAAGTCAAGAAGAAGACGCACCATGAGTTGATGCATGTCCAAGATACCTGAGGTTGGAAGTACCGGTTCTGTGTGAGCGGTAACACCGGACATCTAAAGTACTGGCATGTGTTGCGTGGTACTACCGGATGCGAGTTGTCTAAGCGGCTCTGTGTGAGCGGCTCGTCTGTCGTCGGAAGTACCAGCTCTGTGTGAGTGGTACTACTGGAAGGCGGAAGTACCGGCATGTGTTGCGTGGTACTATCGGACTTCGGAAGCTCTGGAAGGTTGGGCGGAACGTTTTTTCCAGAGACCACCAACTTTTGGCTTCGGTTCAAGCGGAAGTACTGCGCCGATTTTGTGGTACTTCCAATCATCGGAACTACCGGGATTTGCACGGCGGTAGTTCCGCGCCGACTTCCAACGGCTAGTTCAAAAGTTCTGACATAGTCTTTGCTGTTGCATCAGTACAGGTGCAGAAGTACCGACCTTTGGCCTGCGGTACTTCCACTCGCCCTGATTTTTCAGGGGTTTGGCTCCAACAGCTAGTTTTCTTGTGTGGGATATAAATACACCCTTGTGGCCGGTTGGAGATGTTGTTGATTGACCTATTTCTGTTCTCTTGAGCTTGTGTGAGGCTCTCCACTCAATTGTGCATGTGTTGCACTTTGTGAGGGAAGAGAAGGGTTCTAGAGTGCATGTATTGCATCTAGATGTGGACTTATTCTCCAATTGAGCTTATGCATTCATTGCATATGGTGAGAGTCAAGCGAGGGGCTTGACTTGTTACTCATGGAGTTTGCCGACTCCTGGACGGCGTTGGAGGCGTCGTGCGCGGTGATCTTCTCAAAGAAGGTTGTGAGAAGACCCGACGAAGTGTGAATGTCAGAGCTCATCTACCCGGAGTGGGAAAGAGCTGCCACTAGTGGATTGAGGTGTTTCAATTTAATTCGTGGAGCTGGTCCAATTCATTTGAGCTAACCTCAACGTGGACTAGGAGAGACCGGCAATTCTCCGAACACCACGTTAAAAAGAAACAGTGTCATTTGTGGTTTGTTTCCTTGTGCTCAATTTATATTCAAACAATTTATATTCATAGAATTAAATTGATTGCTTGTTATCCTAGGAGTGCAAACCTTGACTTAGTCTAGAATTGTTGTACTTTTAAGTGAACTAGTTGATTTAGGCTTTATTTGTACTAAACCAATTTGAATTGAGCTTCTGTATTACATACTTGTGTTTAGCCAAATAGCTCAAATATATTTTAAAAAAGAAATTTTGGAAACGACTATTCACCCCCCTCTAGTCGGCCTCCTCGATCTTACAACCGGCTGGTTGGGCTGTCAGATCACCCAACGGTATGACCGGCATTTCAATGGCAGCTGTTGTTTTCCAGAAGAAGTATTTTGCACTGTGCTCAACTGGTTTGACTAGCTCCTGGTTGGGGGTCAGAACGACCCTGAAGATTATTTATCGGATTTTGGGAATTAGGAATTAGGTTTTAGGATGAATAGAATTATATTTGGTTACTATATTTATGTTGCATGAAGCATATTTTGACTAACATATGTCAAGTTGTGAATAACTTATACCCAGAAATGATTTCTTTGCCTTTGGATCAGAGAAGTTTGGAGTAAACCATGGTCAATGACCAGAATTAAGGCTAGCTTATAGAGAAGCCAAGGTCCAGAACGGTTATGAGATGGTTGAGGTCAAGCATGACATAAGAAAGACGAAAAATATTGAAGGAAAGATTTGAGCGACGAGTTGGACAAAGTAGCTTGGTCAGTCCAAGTTAGACGTGGTCTAGTGAAATCAGAACGAGAAGGACTTGTCGATGTGTGGCAAGGCATTGATGCACCTACACATGGCAAGCATTGCAATTGTTTGCAAGGGAAGATGAAGATCGGATCAATGCGATGGTATTTTGGTGGTTTGTCAAATACTGAAAACTTCGTTGGATCAAAATCATGGCGCTTAGAAATGCAGTTTAGGTCAAGAAGATGCTAGGAAGATCAATTGGATCAAAGGATAAATACTTGGCTAATTCGAGCTTATATGCTTTGAAAAACGTGTATGAGTTAAGTGTGCGAGTAAAATCTATGTTGTGTGGGGTTAACGGATTTTTTCAAAATGTGCTAACTGATAGTATATATTAGTGTTAGATGTGGGCTGATTGCCTCATCTATTTAACGTGTTGGGGATGGAAGCTTGCTAGTGAATCTATCCAACCATTCCAACCTTGTGTTGCAGGGTTAGGGTTAGAGAAGAGTGAGTCTATGATATGCTCTCTTGTCCTCATGGTAGAGTGGCTGTAAAACCTTCATCTTCAAGTAGCAATAGATCAACTGTGTTCATCACTCATGGTGTCTTCTTGTTTTGGTTGATTTGTTCTTGTTCTTATTAGTTTTGATCTCTTCCCTCCCTCTCTTTAATCTTGTTGTGTGCCCAGGATGTATAAGTGATAGAGATGACTCATGGAGATCAAATCCTATCCATCTAGACACCATGTCTAGCAAGAGTTTATAATTGCCCAGCTTTGTTTGAATTTGACCTTATCTTGGAGTTTCTTGATCGTACGGTTTTTGCTTCTAATCTTTGGGAGAAATAGCTTACTGTGATATATAGGAACTCATGTAGAGCTATCTTGGCTATTCTCTACCCACGAGCAAGTCATATCCCAAAATTTTGGACACGATCTAGAGGAAGTTCTTGAGTTTGCCCGATTTTCCTCAGAGAGATGTGATTTTGGGATTTTGCTCTTGTGAGGGTTTTGGTTTGAGTTTGTACTGCAATTTAGTTTACTATGATATATAAAAACACATCCAAGGTTATCTAGATTATAAAGGACTCGCAAGTAAGAGTAGATCAAGATTTCCCTCTTGCTTGGTTTTGGTGCAACATTCCTTGTTTTGGATAAAGATCATAACTTTGGCATCGATCTTCATGATCTATAATTAGAACAGGTTCCTGACATCCTAGAGAGGGTTAGTGCCAAGTTTTACTGTATTTTGATTAGTAATTTAAGAGTTAGATCTTTTCTTGTATCGTGTACAGTGCATTCTGCACTATTTCTCAGCTAGCGGTCACGCCGCAAGGACCTGAGCGGTTAGACCAGTTGAAGACATGATGTCTTAAATATATTTTGGTTCTTGACTTTAGTGAATTTGTGAGTTTTTAATTTTGCTCTGTAGAGTTGATACCTATGAGAAAAGTTTTAAAGAACGATTCACCCTCTCGAGCTCGATATACGCATTGGATCCGAGCGGTTAGAGGAGAATAGACGTACAACCAACAATTTATTCTTTTATATATTTCAAAGACTATGTGTCTGTTCTTTTTGGCTGCAACTTATGGTTTTTGGCTGAAATTTTTGAAGTTTGGCTGTTTGCGACAGAGATTGCGGAGAGAGATACTCGCTTGTGATTTTGGTTGATACAAATGTTAGGCTTTTAACGTGTACTACAGTTAACTTATAGATCTCGTCTTAAAAAAATACTCCATTTAAAAGTTAGGTATTCAGCAAAAACCAAAAACCATTTTTAAAAACCCTGAAAAACAAGCTCTATATATATGTGTTCTACGATTTTATCAAGGGCAAGATGACTTGGGGAGACCACGCGTGCACTCGAAAAGAGAGCAACATAAGGGCCTGTTCTTTTTGGCTGCGGCTTGTGGCTTTTAGCTACGACTTGTGTCTTTTAGGCTGTTTGTACGAAAGATTACAGAATAACAGAAACTCACGTGTGGTTTTTGCCAATATAAATGAAGTCAGTAAAGTATGTACTACAATTAACTAGTAGACCTTATCTTGAAAAAATACTTCGTTTAAAAGCTAGTTACTATAGCAAAGTCAAAAAAATAGCTTTTAGAAGCTGAAAAGAACAGGACTAAAGCTACCCATGAGCTCGCACAGTTGTCGGGCGAAGCGGGGAAACATAGCGCGGTTTGACGTGATAGTTTTCCCACTTGTGTCTCAAGACTATAATAATCATGTTATTGCGCAAGTAATAAAGCTCTCCTTTCCTCGGAAAAAAAATCCTAATGACCACTGATGAACAATGAAGAAAAACCCCTATAACTACTCTTAAAATACTGCGTCTGTATTAAGATTTCAACTGTATGTGGTCTTCAAGAGTGTTGGATAAATGGCTTGATTGGACTACAGTCAACCAGTGTTGTCCTTGGATAGCTTGTACTTGAGTTGCGAACAATACATCGACGTGTACGGAAGTCTTTTGTTAGTAGATTTTATTTGGAAGATTGGGAGAAATTGTTGGTAGAGTTTTCAGGGGTTGCTTGAGCAAAGATATATACGGATTTTATAGAATCGGAATAAAGGCCAAAAATAAAAAAAGAGAAACTAGACTACCATATATACCGTGGGATGAGAAAACAAGGTGATATGTTTCTATCATCCGATCTTATTAAACTATTCAGTTCGCCTCCATACCTCACTTCTTACCCAACACAACCACAAAAACCTTATTCGAACCAACACAACACTCCTATTTGTCTCTCTCTCTCTCTCACACGTAGCGGAGCAGTGGTGAGCGGCCAAGGCCCAAGGGGAGCATGGCAAGGGGGAGCAGCCACCATGAGCAAGTTCAGCGGCGTATGGGAGGCGGCGGTCAGTGTACGTTCGAAGCGTGAGAGCGGGGTGGCACCGCAGGCGCTCACCACGACGCGAGAAGGCAAATGGGCGCAACAGCCATGCCCAAGACATCTCTTCCTCTCTCAATCCAGATCTAGATCCCCTCTCTGTCCCTTCCTCTCCTCTCCACCCACTCCTGCTCTGCTTCCGTAGAGGGATGGAGGGGTATGGTGAGGGAGGTGGCGTCAAGCTGACCCGGAGCCCGACAAATATAAGGCCCGGGCGTAGGCCAAGGCCTTGTCTCACCTGCACCTCAGAACCAGCGGCCTTCGAGCATGCCTCTGCCCTTGAGCACATCACTACCTTCGAGCACACCGCTAAAGGAGCCCCGCCAACGCGTGCAAGCTGCTCTTGAGGGTGCCGCCACCGGATCCCGTCATCCTCAGTCATGCCACCGCCCCCGTGCAAGCCGTCATCCACCTCTCCATGTCGTGCAGCCCTACTAGCACTGGCCAAGGCGGGCACCGACACCGCTGCTTCCACCACCGTCGTAGACACGGTGAGGTCGTCGAAGCTCGCTGAAACTTTTTAAAACTTTTGGCTAAAACCTGTGTGAAACTTTTAGTTGAAACATGTTGAAACTTCTTGAATCTTTGGCTGAAACTTGAGTTCTAAAGTCTAAAACTCGTTGAAACTTTAGCTCCATACTTTGTTGGAATCTTCTAGAAACAAACGAAACTCACTAAATCCTGAAAGTTTTCATATATTTTCATTAAACTTTATGAAACAAGTTGCATATCATCGCAACGATATACCGTTGTCTAGTCGCCTCCAAATAAAAAAAAAAGACTACGAATTGCAGTGATGAATCCGAAACAGGCGTTTCTTTTTCCCACAGAGAACAGATCCCTCTCCATAGCAAATCATGCAGGCATGGGATGTGGAATCTCGAATTGGTTCGACCGCGCGCAGAAAAGGCTAACAGGAATATGGGAAATCTTCCTCATCGGAAGAAATTGAATTGATTCCATTACAATGCACCACATTTTCCAAGAGGGGAAAAAAGATCACGGAATCGTTATCGCTTATCGTCATCTATCTCTCGCAGTTCGGAATTAGGCCAAAAACACAACCATGTGACGAGATGCTCGGCCACAACGATGCTTCTCTGTGGATGGAAGACGAAATACATATTCTGCGGATGGTTCACGATATCAAGCGCGCATTCCGATCGAAAGGTTGGCATATGAATGGATTCCTCAATTCGCAGGGATGGAGAAGGCTGCGCCACCAGTAATGTGCAGGCCCCAGTAAGAGACCTAACGATAAGCAGACCCGTAAAAAAGCCCATCATGAGTGTGGTCCAAATAGCCCAAAAAGATGTCACATTTCCCGCTATCCTCCCAGCCCAGCCCAGTGAGCTACCTGAAAAGCCCATCATGAGTGTGGTCCGAAGAGCCCATCCGCTGAGAAGGCCAAGCTTAATTTTGTTCTACTCTTGTTTCCTTTTGGAGTCCTTTCCCTATATGCTCGATCAGCCAGTACTGAACTACTGTATGATGATTGATGAGGCGATCAGCTGCAATACTCGATCGGGCTCAACAGCAGTAGTAGTAGTTCAAATATTCGGTGAAATGTTTGCATAAATCCCTCGCTAAAAAATAGTTTGCATATATGACATGATCCTATGCTTGAGCACAAACAAGGTTGCTGGTCAAGGTCATTTGTGCAGAAGACAAACATCACAACGATGACATACTATAGGATTGGATATGACGAGCCAGAGGGTGAATGACTCCTTAAAATCATTTCACTTATATTAGTAATATGATGCAGAGAAAAACACAAACTCACAAGTTTTCTCAAAGCCAAGAACCAAATATTATAAAGTCACATAAGATAATCAGTCTGACTGCCGGTCAAGAGGTGGTTGGACCGCTCGGTCATTCTAATCGAATTGGGTGGTTTGACTGCTTGGGTCGCGGTGATCTAACCGCTCGCCAAACAAGGACAAAAATTACCATGGCACATGAATAAGAAAATGGCTAAGACACATGAATAAGAAAATGGCTAACTCTTATACCACTGATCTAAATGTAGCACCCTAAAATTTCTCCAAACTCTCTATATATATCTCTCTCTTATATCTCTCTCTTTTATCTCTTTACCTCTCTCTTCCTCAAAACTCATCTACTATCCTCCCTCTCTCTCGTGCTCTCTCTCTTGGCGGCGGTGTGGGCGCGCGCGCGGCGGCGGCAAGGCGGCGTGGGGCACGTGGCGCAAGGCGGCGTGGTGTGGGCATGTGGCGACGCGGCGCGAGCAGGACGAGGCGACGGTGCATGCGCACGATGTGAGGTAGCGTGGCACGCGGCGGAAGGCAGCTCGGTGCGTGACGACGCGAGCACGGGCATGGGCAATTTTTAGAGGATACTTCGTTTAAAAATTAGTTACTATAGAAAAATTAAAAAGCAGTTTTTAGAAGCAAAAAAGAACAGCGCCTGAGTCACTTCAGGCTGCTTTGCCCGACCGATTTGCTATGGTTGGGTTGTTTACGCAAGAAGCAAATGCAAATGACAGTACAGTCAGTACAGACATCGGTGTGACGGCATGTGTTGCGCGCAGGCATGCGGATGCCGCAGCTTCCAAAAACAAAAAAACGGCCCACGTGCAGACGGCGGGCCGACGCACAGCCTCCAATTTGGGACGTGGAAGTAGGCTCTAATGAACGGGCCTCTAAATTTGTGGGCTCTAATTTCCTTAATTTGGGACGTGGGCGGTGAGATGCTCGGTCGCTTCAGCCTTCAGAATCTGCGCGGCTGGCGCCTACCGTGAGATTTTTCAATCCACGTAATCTATGCGCGGAGCCCAGTTTAGCTGAGCCCTATTTCTTTTAGTTTATGGTATTATTCGTATTGGTTTCTGACTCTAACTTCTACTTAAAAAGTCAAAACATAATATAAATACATAGCTTCTTAAAACAGCTTCTCTACTTCTCTCGCTACCGTCTCACTCCGAAGATAAGACAGTAGATCACGGACGCATCACCCACCCTACTCCTCTCGCTCCCGTAACGTACACGCATCTCTTCCTCACTTTTTGCACCGCTCGTCTCCTCCTTAAAGCCACTTCTTTCAGACACAATTATTTATTTTCAGCCAAAAGTTACAACCAAAAGCCATCAGTAAAAACTAATACGAACGTCCCCTATAGCTTATGACGTATGACTTCTTCCAAATAAATAAACGGGATGTTTTCTTTACCGCCATTTCGAAGTGGGTTATCATAATAGTCTTTTTGAAACAACTTAGCAAATTATCAGCATTTGGTTCATTCGCACAAGTACTTGCTCTAGAGATAAAAATCATCAGCCACAAAAAAAAAAACACACACTGAAGGCTACTTACAACAATGTAGTCTGTGAACCTGTAGTTGGTCCGACAAAAGGTCACTCCAGAACAGAGCCCACACCTCTTCATAGCTTCCTACACCAACAGTAATGCTACTAGCATGTATACAGACATCCGAAACACTGAAAGGCTTGCACAAGAAGAACAACGCCACACAATAAAGAGTAAAGCCATCTATAAGTGATCAAGATCCGTTCCACTTTCACAATGCATGCTTTTGACGTAAACGCCCACAGAATGCACTCCCGTTACATTTACTTTCAAAGTATATTGTCCACCCTTCCTTCGTCAGCTTAAACTCTATTAGACCATATAGATAGATCGTGAATTCAGTAATGATGAATAATTAATTTTTAGGTTGCATTGAAATTTACGTTCATAAAAGTTTCATTCGATGCTCTTTTGTCAAATCTAGAATTGCTGGAATACTCAGATTAAGAGGTCTAACCACCTTGGATTGGACCGTCTGACCGGCAGATCGACCACGACATAACGACCATGGCATGTCGACCACGATAGAACGACCATGTTATGTCGAGCATGGTAGAACGACCACAGCAGAACGATCGTAACAGAACGACCACAGACGGTCTAAGCTACAGTGAACCGGGTGAAGATACAGTGAATCGGTCGTTGGTCGTAGCTACAGTACTGGTCGGTGGTCGTTGCTACAGTAACCGATCGATAGTCGATGGGTACAGTAACCGTTTGGAGGTCGAAGCTATAGAACCTGGTTGGTACTTGGTCATCGGTAGTCGGTGCTATAGTAATTGGTCGATAGTCGGTTCTACAGTATCTAATCGGTACTCGGTGATCGGTAGTCGGTGCTACAGTGCCTGGTTGGTACTCGGTAGTCCATGGTTAGTAACTACATTACCTGGTCGGTGGTTGGTAGCTACATTACATGGTTGGTTATCATAGACTTCGCGATCGGTAGTCGTTCGCTTTGATTTCTATGATTCTTGTAGCTTTCGAGTACCCCAAGTACTTGTAATCTTTGAGTACTTATGTTGGGCCAATGGTATGACCGGCCTATGCATGGCGGTTAGACCAGTCTTACTGAGTGGTCTAAGATTGATTCTAGGAAAGCGTGGAAATCATGGTCGTGAATTATTTGGTTTGTGTTTATTGATGGTTAAGAAGGGTGTGTTATGCGTGTGTGGACTAATATTGGTCAAGTTAGGGGAAACTTGTACCAAAAAAATGTTCTTTAGTCTTTGAATGTGCAGGTTGGACGTGGAGACGATCATAGTCGGTGACAAGGAGGACCGGGACTAGGAGGGAGATCAAAGGTGGATGATGTGTGAACAAACCGCGAGAGGTGTGGTCTTTGAGGCTTCGACACGTGATGAGTTGGGAAGAATTATGGAAGGTGTCCATAACTGGAAGGTTTAGAGATTTTGAAAAGCTGATGTTTGGAAGGGTTTCGAGTCCCTTGATTTTCAGAATCGATTAGGATTATGTGCCCATGTTGATGAGGACATGGGTTGGAGTTCTAGCATATAAAAGCAGGAATAACTTGATGGTTAATTAATGACTAGAGACGGCTTTGGAGAGAAAGGTTTTGTGCTAGGGTTTGAGGGGTGCTGTGAGGGAACTTTGTAACCATAGAATATGTTTTATAAATAAAAGATTAGGTCTATTCCTGAAAAGTTAGTCGGCCGGCAGCGTGTTTTCTGGGCATTGTCTTCGACTCGTTCTCATTATGAGTACATAGTGTGTGGCGAGATAGTGTTCCTCCGTCGACTTGATCGCTCGCTGAGTCGTCCACTTGATCATCGCCAAAAGTTTTTAAAAATATTTGTGGTCTACTTCTAGTCTATGTCTTAGGTTTAGAGGAACCTAGACATGACGGGGTGTTGAAGTATATTCCCCACGCTTCCTTATTAGTTTAATCTTTTCATTAAGCTAGTTGGTGCATGCAACTCAATACTTACAGTAGCAAGCAACAATTTATTACCGAATTCAAATCATGTGTCGATTAACTTTTATTCCATTTTCCAACAGTTCACGACAGATTAACAAGCAGACCAGCATCCATCTCGTAAGAAAAATGGACACGCAACAATCCGATGGGCATCAAGCGGCGGGCGGGAGGGGGATGCCGGTGATGGTCTTCTTCCACGCTAGGCGGGCGGAGATGTCATCCCACCACGCCTTGAATGAATTAAATCACACAGATGAATGAAACAACACCGGCATCACACACACACACACACACACACACACACACACACACACACACACACACACACACACACACACACACACACACACACACATATATATATATATATATATATATATATATATAGCATGACAATCGTTACACATATTAAATTGAATGAATTATTTGATTAAGCACAATTGAGTGATTACAATTGAATCCAATGTTTCAACATCTAATTATCACCATTGCCGGGGTGGAACTCTCAGTCTTGTTTGTCCGAGTCCTCCATCAAGCCCTCGAATTTACCAAACTCTCTCACACCATAGTTTTCTTCTGCATCATGTAGCATCTGATCCAGATTGTCATCCTACGACCTATCCTCGTTATCGAAAGCACAGTCCACAACCGGCATATCGTTGTCTCCCTCGACGATGTCATAACTACCTTCTTGTGTACTCTTCTCTTCACCGTGACTGGTCCAATATTTGTATGCCTTTCTAAAACCCCTTCGAATCAAGTGAGATTCGATTTACGTTGAGTTGCTAAACAACTTTAGATTATCACAATCAATGCATGGCCGCTCTTCTAAAAGCAGACACACCATTAATGTACTCTTCACTCACACGGTTCTCAACATACAGCTTTGGTCCATCTACGCTACACATGTAACAAATGAGTGTCAAAAATGATTATTAGCGTAATTATATATAGCAAATCAGAGTACCTATACTTACACATGACATCTATATTACGTAGGTAGTTAGCTAGCCACGTATTCATGACAGAATAATATTAAGTAAGAATATATTGAAGTGAACTACGAGTACTTACCCATTCTGAAATTGAGCAAAGTAACATTATCTTTCTAACCTATCTAGCTAGATCTAAACAAAAACCTATCTGTCATCTCTTTCAATTACAAAGCATATAAGTTATTAGAAGCAATTGAGTACTAACATCTGATCACTAAGAAGACGTATATAGATCTACAAGCGAAATATTTTCACCAAACTCCCCAAATCTTGCCGCCTACCTCCACCGATGCAGCTTAATGAAGACAGATCTGTGTCGAGACCACATACGCCCAGTATTTCATAGCGCAGATTATCCCAGACGGTTCCAACCACAAACGGTCTGTGATACCAATATATCACAGACCGTTCGTGTTAATAGCCGTCTATGATAATTCATAGATAGTTATTCATACAAACCGTCTGTGATGTCCGTAATATCACAGACGGTTTGTTATAAGAACCGTCTGT
The DNA here is from genome assembly GCA_036346245.1 of Bonia amplexicaulis. Lineage (NCBI taxonomy): Eukaryota > Viridiplantae > Streptophyta > Magnoliopsida > Poales > Poaceae > Bonia > Bonia amplexicaulis. The sequence goes on from CM070737.1 coordinate 6,116,015, forward strand.
CATGTCCAGAATATCATAGACGGTTGTTTATATGAACCATTTGTGATGTCCGCAACTTTCACTGACGATTGTTAACACGAACCGTCTGTGATGTCTCAATTATCACAGACGGTTCATGTTAATAATCGTCTGTGAAAATATCATAGATGGTTTGTAGTATAAACCGTCTGTGATAGTTTAACGCGACGGCCCGTGCGAACCGTGCGTGATGTAGCCGTCCAGTATAGCCTCTTTTGTAGTAGTGGTCGTAGACGTCGAGCACCTTGGCCAGCATGTAGGAGTGCTTGTCCACGACGATTGGGTCGGGCTCGTCGCCGAAGATGGGCTTGAGGACGAGCTAGAACACTAGGTCGGAGATGGCCGGGTAGAAGTGGTGCTACTCCACCTCTAGCCACACCTCAAGCTTCCCCGACGTCGTCGAGAGCAGGTCAGGGCCCTCCGACTTGTACTTGGTCACGATGTACTGATTTATTGCCTGGGACTTTGCAATTAATGCACAGGAAATTTGTTGAAATGTTAACAAGGCGTGTGATTTTTAAAGCACGGATCGAGTCACTACTGTAGAAAAGATCATCATAGATGGTTCAAAAATGTCATTATAAACGGTTTCGTCAACCGTGTGAGTTTATAGACCAATAATGACATGAGGTCATCACAGACGATTCTACCATCTGTGATGCAAACTATCACAGACGATTTTTAGTAAAAACCGTATTGCAATATATGGGTATCATAAACGGTTTTTGTAGAAACTGTTTGTGATATGTAGTTTATCACAGACGGTTTCAACTACAAACCATCGGTACTAGCACTTACGAGGAGGGCCACCGAGTCGGGGGAGGCGGCGATGGGCTCAGGGGAGGCGGCGACGTCTGGGGAGGCAGCAACGGGCTCGGGAGGAGGAGAGTGACTGCCTCGGGGGAGGAAGGTGACAGGCTCGGGAAGGGGAGAAGGGCGACTGCCTTAGGGGAGAAAGGCCGCTGGAGTCGGGGGAGGAGGAAGAGGGCAACGGCCTCGGGCAAGGATGCCGTCGGAATCGGAGAAGGAAGAGAAGGGCGACATGCTACGGAGGATTAGGGCGATGGGCTCGGGGTGAGGCGGTGGGGTTAGTGGCTAGTACAGTGAGGACAAATCCTAATGCGCAATATATATATATATATATATATATATATATAGGAAATAATCACAGACGATTCTATTTAAGAACCATATGTGATATTTATCATCATAGACGGTTCTTATTTAAAATCGACTGTAATAGCAAATCGTCACGGACGGTTTTAATATAGAACCGTCTGTGAATATATTTTTACTAATTCTATGCGTATACGACTATTTTTACAAATACGAATTGAAAACATGTTAAAAATGCCAACAATTGTGAACTATTAACTCTACCCTAATCTACGTGCCATATGCGAGATCATGTTTTTTCAATAAATATACTTGCTGACGTACTCAGAAACGTACGTGACCACATCATAACTGTCACCGTACATTTTTAGCGTTAGAAAAAAAAACAAACCTCACCCAATTTCCCGGAGAAAAAGGTGCAGATCTTTACACGGCTGTACGGACGATCTTATTATCCCCAAAAGAGAGATCGTTTTCGCCCTGCGGATGGATGGATCGAGACGCATGGGCAAATAAGAGAGAACGTTGTAATGCCTGCAAAACTCACCTTTCACCAATCTTTCCTTCTGATCCCGCTCTGTAACGACCCCTATCCCGCAGTCTGCCGGCATATACAGCTGGCTGGCCCTGCCTGCGAGTGATCAGGCCTAATATATTTTGGACAACGTGTGTTGCTCAGCCCCTGCGAGCCCTGCAACACATTAAGGCCAATAATTCATCAGCCTTTGTGACGAAAACTATCTCATCAACTGAATTTCGTTTCCTTTCAGTTGGCAGGCATCCATTGTTTTTTCAGTTTTGCACTCGACGACGGAGGAACCCAGGGTATCTATGAACTCTACTAGCTAGTTCCTCTGCAAGGGAGGATACGATTGGACCTTTTACTGGATCGATGGATTGAACGCGCCATCTTTTCGCACTACTACAAAATAAGTTATACTTGACGTCTCATCACAGATAATTCATAGAGAACTATAGAGAATCGTCTGTGCTGTAATTATCACGAACGGTTTTACAAGCGTAACCGTATAACGTCTATGATATGTAACAATCACATACGGTTTTTACGAATATGTAACATCATGATTTTCAGAGCTTTTTTGAAGCTTTTAAAAATAAAATTCACCATTTGGATTTTTTTCCGAATTAATAAAAGTTTAAATTGAATTTTTATTAATTAGAGTGTTTTAATATGACTAAACTAAACATTAACATCTGGTGAAAGTATTTTATTTGAGTTCCTCGAGTTTCAAGGATTTTTCTGGAGTTTTCTTGGGATTTTCTGGAGTTATTTGCTATTTTCAAGAGTTCAAATGGATTTAGTTGAATTTCTGAGAATAGAAAATCTCTTGAAACCCTTGTGAACCTAAACCAAAACCTTCTGGCCCAATCTCCCTCCGGCCGGCCCACCATTCCATTTCGGCCCATTCATTCTCAGCCATCCGATCTCCAGCTGTGCCGTGTGTAGCCATCCAAGCGTAGCCATTCCCAACGGCCGGATCTTACTCGAGTGCCATGTGGCGACCATCTGGAAGCCGCGTCACTGTTCAACGGTGCGGTCTAACCCCAGCCATCCGATTCTTCTCTCCACCACGTGTCATCAATCGGGGACGTCTAGCACTGTTCATCTTCGTTCCCAATCGGGACTTCAACTTCGCCGCCGTCTCAACGACCATCCTCGACCAGGTCTCTCGGCCGTCTCCGAGTCGAACTCGCCGCCGCGCCCGACCCCGCCTCCTCGGCGTTTGCGCTTATATAAGGCCGCCCTCCCTCGCTTTCCATGTCCTCAAGTTGCTGCTTTCGTCGTGAGCCGCTCGCTGTGCACCTCGGCCGTCGTTTTCGTCGCCGTTGAGCCCAAGCCACCGTGCCTCACCGTCGACCTCCACCGTCATCTTCGCCGGTGAGCCGCCGACCCGTCCCACCTTTGTCGTCTCGCGCCGCCGCCTCAGTCGCCGTCAGCCGGATCCCTCGTTTGCCGCTGCATCGCCTACGTTGCCTCGGTACGCGCGCCCGGATCGGTTCCTGCGCCGTCGACGTCACCCCGTGCACCCACGTCCCTTCGACTTCTCGATGAACCTAGTACACCGCACACTGTGCCGCTGACAGCTCGGGCGCACCGGTCAGTTGCACTATTCCGTGAACCCGTGAGCCAATCAGCAGCCACATCGGATGCCACCTCAGCCCTAGATCCAAGGTGTCAAGCCACGTGTCTGCCACGTCATCCTCAGCTGCCATGTCAGCACGCCCAGTCACCGTCAACTATTCTGTGAGCCGAGTCCACCGTAAACCAGCCTTTCCATGCACCAGGTTCACAGCATAGTAATATTTTCTAATTTTCAGTCTTTTCCTTTAGATTAGATTTTTCGAGAGCCCGTTCTTCTCCGTCCTAACTCCGATTGATCCGATTCTTTTTCCTAAATTCATCTAAAATTAAGCTCTATCTTTTAGTTCTAGTTTTGAAGTTTTTGAAGTTCATTTGAATTTATTTGGTGCCTCGTTCGTTTTCTCTCTCGTTAGATCACGCCTTCGAAGGAGCTGAAGCAAGATTTGAAGATCAAGAGCCATTAACTGATCAAGGCCAAGGCCAAGGCAAGTCATGTCTTTTGATCATGTTGAACCTAATAGTTTTAAATCTATTATGTATTATTTTGTTTTAAATTATCGTGCATCGCTATTTTATTATAAACATTTGTATTGGTAGTTATAAACCTTATATATATATATATATATATATATATATATATATATATATATATATATATATATATATGCTCTAATTTGACACTAATTTGTTATATGCGTAGTATAGATAGACCGAAACTAGATGTACGTTGAGAGCCGTGTGAGTGAAGAGTACATTAATGGCATGTGTGCTTTTAGAAGAGCTACCGAGAAGGATATATTGAAGAAGGGGATGACCGAGGCTAATTTTTTGAATCATATAGGTCATTCAGCGCTTACGTTGCCCAGGGAGGGAGACACAAGGAATTCAGCGTGACACCGCGACACATGATACGACTTTCGGTACCCGCTACAACACAACAATCCTGTATCACACTTCGTAATTGTGCCCTTAGAACTGACAATACTTATGTATGTAATTCTATTGTTACAGCATCATTAGTAACTACAGAACAACGTATGTGGATTCTACGTTTGCAAACATATGTAGAAAATCATGGCACTAAGATGAAAGATCCAAATGTTTGTCAACCTGTTAATATTTATTTCATGATTAACAATTTCTATATGTGTGTGTTTGCTAATAAATTTAACACTTCTAGTGACAAGATGTAGGATTCAGACGGTTCAATAATTGTCCAGGAAGAACCTTTTACAATAGTGCCGTTGCCATCGATGCATTTTTTTTGGTGGATTTACTTGTTTGTCGGTGAATGGTAAATTACTGGGCCTCTGCGGCTCTCTGTCGCGCGGCCGGCGTGGGTAGTACTGGCGGCAAAAGTTTCAGAAAACTCGGCTCGCATGAACACCGAATTATATTATGACGACGCATACGTAGTACTGGATCAGAAAGCTAGGGGTTAGCTCGTAACATCGTACTATTGTTAGTGTAGGTAAGAGTTAGCAGAAAGCTAGGGGTTAGCAGAAAGCTTCGTTCTCTGCATGCATGTGAATATGTGGTCACTGCTTCAAGAGATAGTACGCTGCAGAAGCCTTCTCAGATTACTACCAATCAACCTTGCAGTACGTATCAATGTAGCGTGTTCAGTAAAGCTGTCTCAGGCTTTGATATTAATCTGTATATATAGTACGTAGGCGGTCTGAAGAGCACCAGATATATGTGTCATATGCATGCCATTCATGTCACCTGCACTGGTCCACTGAGCCATCGATCGCTACTACTGCCTACGTACGTACCGGACGTACGGTGCTGCGTGAACTTAATTTCGATCAGTGTTGTTTCCTGGTGGCCTATGTAGACTTTTCGTACGGTTTTTAGCTTTAATTTCTTTCAACAGTCATTTATTCATAAAACTAATAGACAACAGTCAAGAGTTACAGTCCACAAAAACAGCCATAGGTAAGATCCAAAGGAGAATTAAGGTGGAGAAATTAATAATTATACGTGCGTGCGTCGTGATACACGCGTTCATCGTGATAGACGCGTGCACATGGTCATGTCAGCTTCTGTCTTTTATCTTATTTTTTACTATTTTTAAATTTTATTTCTAAATCAAATTAACGTACCACTCATTTCGACTTGAGGTTCTATCTTTTGCCTTATTTTTACTATTTCTAAATTTTATTTTTTTTGTTTTTTTACTTTTTTTGAGCTTTTTGCCAATCTGTCTGTGATGAGCTAATCTATTTTTTTATTTTAATTTTTTTAAATTTAATTACGCCAAATAAGACTACAGTGCAATTTCAATTAGATACAAAGAAATTTCAGTCATACATCGCTTTTCAGCCCAAATAAGCGGCACCAAATGCATGTGCATTACGTACGTAATTGCGCCCTAGGTACCACTGGGCCCGTATGAGATGTACACATGCATGCAGGCTTCCCTCGCGCGCATGCATGCATGCATGCAGGCTTCCACTATTCGATCGGCAACTCCTGCTTGTCACCTGCATGCAGTGCACTGCGCTCGCCTGTCAGTCGCAGTCGCATTGTTGCCGCGCGTTGTGCAGGAACAGCGAGGCCCATGCATGGCGCGGTCTCCACCTACCAGTGCACGACTGCCCGGGTTGCAGCAGGGCCAGGCCAGCATCGATCAACAGTCCCAAATCGCCTCCTTTGGAAGATTTCTTCTCTTCCTTCGCTCATTAAGCTGAAGAAAATAAGATTCTCGTGATCGCAAAACAGACACACACACACACAGAGAGAGAGAGAGAGAGAGAGAGAGATCAACAAGATTCGATCTGGATGTGCATGATACATATGTAATATATGCATTCATCCTCCAAACAGCAAGCTGTTTTTTAGTGAAGGTAATTCTAGTTAGTACGTATAAAGCATATAAGCTGAGAAGTAAGCAAATTGATCGAAACAAAACGACGTATACGTTTTGGTCCTTGACAGGGAGATCGATCGATTCCCAATTTTTTATGGTTCAACACGCATGCAAACAAATCACACACCTGACACCAACAAACTCTATGATTCAGGCATTAGCTCTCTTTTCTTTTCTTTCGCTGGTATCATTTGGATTCAGCACACGACTTGCAGAATCTTACATGGAATCTTGATTTCTTAGCTAAGGCATGACGCGCTCCTCCATTTCTTTAAGCCAGCATTCTTGTCCAGTACCTCACCAGATTGTTGCATGCGCCACAGAAACCGCCTCAGCGCGCGGCATGCATGCTGTTGTTTAATTGTTCTTGTTCTTTTTTTTTAAAAAAAAAGAGATATTCATGTTGTTTTTGTTGCTTCGCTACTTCTTATTTTTCGATTCATACCTGCACAGAACACGCTGCATGGTGCGCTCGTTGCAACTAGTAGTCCATGTATACTTATGTAGTTATGTTGTGAAGTTCCCAAATTAAGTGGATCTGGGAAAAGAATATATATATATGCATTGATTTGGTCTTAATTAGGTGTGCCGGCATTAAGGATTACTTAATTTCCTATTCTAGTTCAATATATAGATTCTTCCAGGACATGGATATTCCTTTCAGCTCAAGATTGTAAAGTTCGTCACTAGAATCCAAAGAGTGGAACTACTTGCCAAGCAACTCAAGGTCCCATTTGTTGAAAAGTTTAGACTGTTAATACAAACAGAGGAATAATCAAATCGATAAGGTATCTGCTTCCATGTTACTGCCTGTATATTTAAGTATTGTTTCTTGGAGCATTGAGTTTTGACCAAACGTATGTTGGGAACCTTCCCATGGATTGGATCTTCTCTAATTTTTTTTCTTTGCCCTTCCAAACTTTGTAATATTTGATTATTTTGTATGAAAAAATGACAACTCAGTACTTTTTTTTGAACTATGATGGGTTGCAAACACTAACCAATTTGAAAGAAGCAGCTACTTAATGTGAATTTTATTCATGTTTGTAAAGGTCGCTCAAAATAAATATTACACCCTCAAAAAATAATGAAAACACTGCCTCTCGATTAAAATATTGGAATTAAATTTGCAACGACAATCATGATGAGATAGGTTAATTAGAACGTACACAAGTGTGTGTGTGTGTGTGTGTATATATATATATATATATATATATATATATATATATATATATATATATATATATATATATATATATATATATATATATATATATATATATATATAAATCCTTGGGCAGAATCATCTGAAATTAAATTACACTAGGTTGATTCGGCAATGCTGAATCATATAATTAGAGGATAATTAACGCAAGCAACACTCCTACATTAATGTTGCCTCCAACTCCTTGTCATCCTACTGTCAAATAGTAGCACTCTTAGTACGTAGGAATCCACAAGAAATGGACCTTTAATTAATTAACACCCCAAAGATCTTTGAGGCCTACGCACAACTTTGTATAGGTCTTGTCATTCTCATGAAGCATATAGTACCATTGCCACTTGTTACACTTCCAATGGTCCATCAATGGAAAAGCACCCGCCCAACCCAAAGGAGGAGCCCTACTCCTACCAATGAAATGTCCACCTTGCATAATTGCATTGCATACCACAACAGATTCAGCATACGCATTTCGGCTTGAGTTTCGGTTTTGATTTATCTTTTACTATTTTTAAATTTCGTCTTTTTCTGGCTTTTTAGCTTTTTGAGCTTTTTTGCCGATTATTTTTTCCGTACTTGTTTGTGTTATCTGTGATAGGCTAACTTGTTTTTTTCTATTTTTAAAATTTAGTTACGCCAAATAAGTCACCATCATCTACCGTATAATTTCAATCAGCTACAGTGCAATTTCAGCAACAAACCAGTTTATTTCAGTCCAACCGAGCCGCATCTAAGACTGTGTCAAGTAAGCTACTAGCTTATGGAGGTAGTAGAGATATTCTACAAACAAAGTTCAGTAGCCCATGGTGTAGTGCATACATCCTTCAAAGTTGAGTTGGGTTGAGCCATTATATTTCATTCCGGTTTGATGCAAACAAAAAGGGAAGAAGAGGTTACAGCGAGTCAGGGGCGGGCCCACCGGAGAGTCAGATCGGGCTGACGCCCCCCTACCGCCACCCACCCCCCAGCCTGTCCGAGGACGACGCCGGCGCTTGCTGCAGCAGCTCCTGAGCTCCCAGCAGTAGCTCGTTTCATGAATCGAAGGCGCTAGCTAGCTGCTGCAGCTCCTGGGCCCCAGCAGTAGCTCGCTTCATGAATCGAAGCGATCGATGGATCGGTCGCGTGGAAGGAAGCAATTACATTAAACTGAGCAACGCTCAACAAATATTTGCTAATCCATAGATGATTGCATTAAACCGATCAGCTTGCATGATTCGTTCAGTAGAGTAACCAATGATGAGACCCAGGGTGCCGACAGCACCTCCACTGTCCAGAGCCCTCCTACTGTCTGGCTCTGCATTTGCATATTCCAACCCAACATTCAGTCAGTTCTTTGCATCTCACTCGCCTGACGAAACAACAGGATAGCCTGAAATCTCTCTCTTTTGCATAGTAACAAGTACACACACGAATGAGTCTAGTACACTCCTTAATTTTTGTTTAGTGTGGTGGTGTAGGTCAGTGAGTCTCTTCGTCACGGCGGTGTTCACGAGCGCGCACCGTTTGTCTGTATTCACGTACGGCCAACATTTATGCACTCCTCCTCCCGGGTTCCATGCCATGACGTTGCCACCTCGATCGAGCGAACACCGGTATTCTAATCTCGTCACTTGATTAGCAACGGTAATTAGCTGTACGTACGTGGTTGGCGATTAGTATCTAGTACATGGCAAAGCTGTGCAAGTGCCAGGCTGAGCAGTAGGTACAAGTTGCGACTCATGTAGACCTGCTGCTGTGTACATTGAGCTAGCTGCGCGTGCGCAGAGTAGCGCATGTGCGTATCGTACGCAGCACAGGTCTAGCACAAATGGCCTCTAGCCTTTTTTTTTCTTTTACTTTTATCTTATTTAAGTTACAACCATTTAAAATATATTGATTTTTAATTTTAATTTATATTTTCTTTTTATCTTATTTATTTGTATTTTCCGTGATGATAATGTTTTTTCTTATTTTTATTTTTTAATTAGATGACTCGGAAAAAGCTAAATGTTACTAAAGTGTAAACTCCGCCGGAAGCTAACAGACAATGGCAGAAGCTGGCTACGCCCATCTTGAATTGACTATGCCCATCTTTTGAACTGGTCAAGCATATACCGTCGACCTCCCTGTCCAATCCTATTTCTTTTCGAATCTTTTAAGTATAATTTTGTTCTTGTTTTCGACCCTTCAATTAATTTCATCATGAGAGTGCAAGTATAAATAAGGTGGTCATATACGCGGCATCTTAGGCAGAAAACAAGAACAGGGAGCGAATTAGCAGGCACTAATTAAAACACATCCTTTTTGTCCCAGCAAGAACAACTTTTGTTAGCACAATGGAGAGAGAGAGAGAGAGAGTGATGCTTCATTTGACAAATCTGGTATAGCTAGTTTATGAATCATGGATGCCAAGCAATAATCTAAGGTTGCTCGCTAGCTTGTTGCAAGTGGTGTCATGCCATGGACAAAGAGAGAGAGAGAGAGAGAGAGAGAGAGAGAGAGAGAGAGAGAGAGACTCTGCGTACTTTCTCACACCGAGCTAGCTATCGATGGAGATCGAGCGAGTGGCATAGTTCAGTATTGTTTATGTCTTTTCCTACACCTATTTGCTTTTATAGGTACGGAGATGAAAGAAAGCAAAAAAGTTGGGAAGACCTTGGGTTTGAATGAACTTCTTTAGCTAGCTTCCTAGCTAATCATCTCCATATCTTTACGAGAAGGAATAGTATGCATGGTTTATATGACAAGTAGTATATATGTATATACCCACGGCAGATATCAAACACACTAATTTTTTAGTTTTTCACTCCAACGACTCTGACCTTTTCATGTAGTTAAAAATAGGTGATTCCAAATTTGTACCCATATATAAAAAATAAATCAAATTAAAGATTAGATATAGATGTAGACTTGAATATTAGATAGGGGCAAATATTTGATTTGATTTTTTTTAGGTTATACATATTTTTCCCACTTAATATTAGCTATTTTGCTTTAAAATTCATAAACTTTTTTAAAAAGAGAGATCGACTGATCGAGGGACACAAAATAAGAGTTAATATGTATATTACCACACATAACATGCCTTTGGCAACAGAGAGAAAAACTAGGAGTCTAGAACAATACAATAATTAATTAACTCTCCTCTGGCAAAAAAGGTCGTTAAGATTCGAATCAAAATTGCTTCAATTATAGTAGTTAATGGGTTTAAATTGAAATGGGTCTATTTCGAGGGGGAAAAAAGGTTAACGAGGCTCTTCTCGATGGTGGCTTGCTACCTCGAATTTAAAATAACCACTTAAAAGATAAATAAAATAATTTTATGTTGAACTATGTCAATTTCAAAAGAAGCTCGATAATAGCTCGTTAAGCTCGATAACTAGCCCTTGGAGCTGTCTGTATATGTGTATAAGTTGATGCAGACCCATTCCCTTTGATTTTGAGCTAAATCCCCCCAAATATTTCCTCATCATCCAAATTGATTTGAACCCGACATACATGGCAGTGAATGTTTATATGCCTCTACGGCTCTACCCAATATATATGCCGAGCTCAAGGAAGGCACACGTACTGTGCAGTGCATGAGCTAATTAATTACGAGGTCGATCATTTTGTTTTCCTTAATTAATTTCAACTCTTGGCCACGTAGTATATGTACCACCAGTAATTTCATGCACCTGGACACCGGCCAGCCTAGCTTATATAATTAATCAAACGATCAAGTCTCGCATACATATCGTCCGAAGGGACAATTATTAGTCTTTTATGGAGTATCCTGTGATGTCAAGGTAATAATGTTAATTTAGTTTTGCTTAGGTTAAGGTTCACCTCTTGGAGACATGGTTAATGTCCCTGTTATCTTTCACCCGGCCCCGGTGGCCAACGCGCAGTCAAGACTACTCAAGACTGAGACACACGACTTGTTCACACTTGATTATTAATTTAAGCAGGGACGCCCATTTATACTATGGCCCGTTTATATTAATTTTTAGTTTTGATTTATAAATAGTAACAGTCTATAAAGAAACTTATAGAGAGATACTTACGTGTAATTTTGACTGATATAAATGAAGTCGTTGCCGTGTGTACTATCATCAACTAGTACAATCCGCTATGAAAAGATACTCCGTTTAAAAGCTATATATTATAAAAAAAATATTTACTATAAAAAATAATTTTCAAAAATCAATTAGAACAAGTCCACTGGGCGGGAAGAAAAGATGGCAACACAGGCCTGAGATCGAGCTGAAGGAAATCAAGAGGCAACAGTGCTCGTCAGTTCCTCGGCCCCCGGAGATCACAGAATATACCAATCTGATCGCTCACGCATACAATAACGCTGCAATACTATAACTCTCTCTATATAAACTATAGTCACAATAGTACACATCGCATTCTGAATTGAGACATTTACATTGGTTAGTTGTTTAATTACCTAGCCTTCTATATCTAGCAATCCTAGCTATAGGATAGATCAGTAGTACTAGTACGGATCCCCAAATTATGAAATATATATGTAGATTAACCTCAAGTTGAGAGTGAAGGTAAATGAAATTATTGTAATTGACCATTGGCAAATTTGCGGAGTTAGAATTTGAATTTTGTATCATTTGTATTTTTCAGTGGGCTTTGTTAGAAAACCGTTCGATTCTTTGGTTTTTGCTTGGTCTCATGTTGGTCGCTTGCCGTCGGACCATCGACAAGATATATCAGCGGTGGTCGATCGCAAGCGGTATGACCGGAAGTTTAATAGTGGTTGCAATCTTCCAAAACATGTGTTTTGCACTGAACTTAATTGGTCTGATCGACCTCTGCTTGGCGGTCAGGCCGGACCTGAATTAGTTCAGTGTTTTTGGGAAATTGATTTTTGGATTTATTGAATTATATTTGGTCAATGCATTTATATTGCATGAAGTATGTTTTAGCTAACGTGAGTCAAATTATGAATAATTTATGCCCAAAAATAATTTCTTTATCTAGGGATGTGTAGGAGCTTTTGAGTTAATCATGGTCAATGGTGAGGACCGGAACTATGTTCATGGAGGATCAGGGTCTAGAACGGTCAAGGATACCGGATGGGATAGTTGATCTCAAGCATGGTATGATGAAGGTGAAAAATGTTGAAGATTCGATCGATAGATTGCACCAAATGACTTGGTCGATTCAAGTGAGGCGTGATCCGGTGGAATCGGAATGGGAGAGACTTACGAATGCGTGACAAACCATTGGTACACATACACGTGGCGAGCATGGTAATTGCTTGCAAGGGAAGGTGAAGACCAGGTCAAAGCGAGGGTATTTTGGTAATTTACTAAATACTAGAAATTTCGTTGGATCAAAACCACGGTGCTTGGAAAATGGTTTAGATCAAGGAGATGCTGGGAAGATCAAGTGGATAAAAGGCTAAAGACTCAGCGAATTCAGGCTTATGTGCTTTGAAAAGCGTACATGAGTTAAATGTGTGAGTAAAACTCGTGTTATGTGGGGTTAACGGATTCCTCCAAATATACTAGTGGATAGTATTAATTAGGGTTAGATGTGGGCTGATTGCCTGAGTTGGGATGGAGACTTGCAGGCAAACCATCACAATCATCGAAGATTTCAACCTTGTACTCTAGAATTAGGGTTAGAAAAGAGTGAGTGTTGTGGTGTGGTGTGGTGTGCTCTCTTGTCCTCCGGATGGAGTAACTGTAAAGCCTTCATCCTCAAGTAGTCATAGATCAACTTTGTTCATCACTCAAAGTCTCTCCTTATTTCGTTGATTTGCTCTTGTTCTTGTTGATTTTGGTCTCTTATCTTTTCTTCTTGATTTTACTGTGTGTCAAAGGCATATAAATAATGGAGATGACTTATAGAGATCAAATCCTATCTATATAGGCATTGTTTTGCAATATTTCAAAGTTACCCAGTTTTGCTTGAATTTGACCTATTCTTGAGGTTTCTTAATTTCAAGGTTTTTTGCTTTGATTTTTAGGAAATTTTGCACGCTGTGATATGTGAAAATATATCTGAGCTATTTTGACCATTCTTTACCCATGAGCAAGTCATATCCCGAGTTTTTAGTTTTTGCTCGGTTTTGATGCAATATTGCTTATCTTTGGGAAATGTAAGAACTTTGACAAGAATTCATGTGATCCTTGGATGAAATATGTTTTAAGACGCTAAGCAAGGTATATGCAAAGTTTCATCTTATTTAGCTATGGATTTTAAGAGTTGCATGAAAAGCGGTTTGAACTCGGGTTGATTTAGACCGCACCTTTGTGGCCAGTCAGACCGCCTGGCTTTATTTCTTGAAGTCTGGGCTTCCAATTCTATTCTTCTTAGCTCTATAGCTACTGGAGTGAAGAATTTAAGAATACTTAAAGAAAACAATTCTGAGACACTATCCATCCTCTAATTGCCATTACGGTTATACATATGTCGGTCAACGTATGTATGGATCTTTATTAGCTTCCTGCGCATGGACATCACGTGCACATGTGACCGCTCCTCCCGACGCTATACGGCGATCAATGCATCCATTTAAATTACAGGCCATGAAACCAAACCAAACCAAACCAAACCATCCAAGAATGAATGAATTAGTACCTGCGCGCGAGCGAGAGAGCCCAGCCTTGCTAGCTCGCCACCACATGCCGCCGGTGCTTAGGAGAGTAAAACAGAGCCGGACACCCATCACTTAATTTAAACAAGGCTCTACCTGCAGCAAACGGACGCACTCTTCTAGTCTCAGCGTAGAATAGTTTATTCTATAGATCGGTCCGACGAGTGCGTCCCACCCGCTCCACGTATATCTACTTCGTATGAAAATCAAGTTAACTACCGAGGTGATCAACCACCAATAAATATAGGGCCTTTATTAGTACTAGAATACTTCTTTTCTTATTTTATCCATAACTTTTGATCAGCAGTCCCAATTCACGAATAATTTTTACCGGTAGCTTATCGACGACGAGAGAAACTGAATGATATTAGTCTCACCAATAAACGAATAAGGAGTAAACACATAGCTTTTACGATATAAACTAATTTACTGACAGATGAATGAGCTTTTATTGTACCGGCAATTTACTAGATACATTGTGTTTTTTTTTCTTATTTTAGCCACAACTTTTGATTGGTAGCTCCGATTTCCTAAATGGTTTTTACCGATAGCTTACTAACGACGAGAGAAACAGAATGATATAAATTTTGCAAATAAATGCAAAAGGAGTAAATGCATAAGGAGCTTTTATGATCAGATACAAACCAATTTATTGCAAGATGAATAAACTTTTACTGTACTAATCAATTTACTAGACTCGTTGTGTTTCTTTTCTTGTCTAACCATAACTTTTGATTGGTAGCTCTCATTCACAAACAATTTTCACTAGTAGCTTTCTGACGATGAGAGGAACAATCATATAAGTTTCGCCAATAAATGCATACGGAGTAAACGTATAAGGAACTTTTACGATCAGATACAAACAATTTTACTGCCAGATGAAAGGGATTTTACTGTATTGAGTAATTTACTGGACGTGTTGTTAAAATTTACTACCACACATAGCCGTGGTGCATGGATACCACATTTACTCTGGATACATTCATATTTACGACTAGATGGAAAATGGAACCATTTTGTGATGATGATAGTAAAAATAGATACCACATTTACATCCAAATGCATTCATATTTATGACCAGATGAAAAAAAATCACTATGTGATGGCAATAGTAAAAATAGATACCACATTTACATCCACATATATTCCCATTTACGGCCAAATGAAAAAGGAACCATTGTGTGATAACGGTAGTAAAGATATATAGATACCGCATTTACGTCATACATTCACATTTATGGCTAGGTGAAAAAAATAAAACCACTATGTGATGGTGGCAGTAAAAATGGATAACACATTTACATTCAGATGCATTCCAATTTACGGTCAAATTAAAAAAGAACCGTTGTGTGATGGTGGCAGTAAAAATAGATACAACATTTACATCCACATACACTCACATTTATGGCCAGATGAAAAATAGAACCGATATATGATGGCATCCAGATACATATTACTGCATAGCTCAGTGTGATTTCCATTTTTACTACATCGCTAAAAGAGATTTACTATCATCTCAATATGGGTTGATTGCACTGTTACAAAAAAATTTTGCGATCTCATTGTGCGTTCACCGAATCTATACAACAGATTTATTGTAACCTCCTTTTGTGTTTACAACACCATTACAAAAGATTTATTGCGACCTTATTGTGCCTTCGTTATGTTTTTAATAAACCTATACAATAGGTTACAGCAACCTTGTTGTGCTTTTACTGTAGCACTATAAGAGATTTACTACGATCTTCTTTTTCATTTACTATACTTTTACAAGACAGAAATTATATATCATGCTTAGTATTTCTCACTACTTATACCTTTATTGTGTCTTTAAAGGAGATTTATTGCCACGCACTCAGCGTGTGGAGAGAGAAACGTGGATTGATTGCAAACTTTGAACAATGATGTCTCTTAAACCAATTGTCCTATTTATGTCCGTTTGAAGCGTTTTGCTAGAAAAATATACCTAACAAAAAGAGGTTCATAATGAATATGTTTTAATACTACAAAAAATGATTACTGCACTGAAAGTTTTGATTTGTTGTATCTAACATAGTCAATTACTATATTGTTTGAGCACGAAAGAGATGAACAAAAAGCGATTTAGGGGTTGACAGAGGTGGGAGGTAATGGATTTTCTTGGACTAGGCATTAACCAAAGTAAGATATAGATTTTGATCCACGAAAGATGGTGGAGCGCATTCTTGGTGCCGTTGAATAACAGTAATATATAGGCAGGCACCACCGGCCGGATCGGACAACGCGCGCGTTGAAGCAAGCATCGATCGATCAGCTGCTAGCCGCGCGCCCGCGGAGACATTTCAACGACCCTACGCCACATGCAGAATCATGCCCTATTTACTACTACTCGTCCTAGGTACCACAAGAACGCATCGTCATACTTGTCAAATGTCATGTGTGTACAAGTGTAAGCACCACGTACGGCTGAAGAAAAGTAGCCCAGTCCAACGAGAGCACGAACCCAATCTTCCCAAGTGGTCACCCTACACCAATAAAACAACATATAAAAGACCAAAGCTAAGGCACCGTGCAGGCTCGAGCTATAGCCAAGAACACGCACGCACGCACGCACGCGAGGCACAGAAAAAAAAAAGATAAGAGGGAGAGGAGGAGCTAGCTAGCCAGCGAGCAGCATGGCCGACCGCCACCAGCTGGGCGGCAGCCCGGACCCGGCCGACGCGTGGCGGCTGGGCGCCGGGGATGCAACGGCGGCGGGGGAGGAGATCAAGGAGCAGGACCGGCTGCTGCCCATCGCCAACGTGGGCCGCATCATGAAGCAGATCCTGCCGCCCAACGCCAAGATCTCCAAGGAGGCTAAGGAGACCATGCAGGAGTGCGTCTCCGAGTTCATCAGCTTCGTCACCGGCGAGGCCTCCGACAAGTGCCACAAGGAGAAGCGCAAGACGGTCAACGGCGACGACGTCTGCTGGGCCTTCGGTGCCCTCGGCTTCGACGACTACGTCGATCCCATGCGCAGGTACCTCCACATGTACCGCGAGCTCGAGGCCGACCGCGCCGCTGCCACATCCTCTTCCCGCGGCGGCCCCGACCATCCCTCCACCTCTGGCGCCGCCGCCGGCGCCAGTGGCACCGGTCATTTCATGTTCAATGCCATGGAGAGGAGTGATAACAACAGCTCGAAGCAGTTTTAATCAGTCATGCATCTTCTTATTGAAGAACTAGCCTTATTCTATCTTTAGAGAGGTGATTAAGCTATATACACATATATATAGCTGCACTTAGTGGTATTGGCTCTATTAGAGTAGCAAGCTAATACGTACTAGAGAAGCAGTTTTGCTTGTAATATGGGGTGTATTGGTAAGAAGGTGGGGATATCACCGTGGATGGTTGATGATCGAGATGATGAGGCAGAGATTAAAGACCTAGGATGAAGATGACGACGGCGATGCGGTGGAGGGTATTTGTGTAGCGTTTCTTCGCATTAAGACATGAGTTCAGTGTTTTTCAAGTTCAGTAAGATTCTAGATTTGCAAATTGATGTTTTGGTGCTCCTAGTCCTAGGCTCCTAGTAAGCAAGCTCATGCACATATGCTGAGGAAGTTTACTGAGTTTTGACTTTTGAGCAATTATGCTTGTTTCTGTAATTCGTAAGTGCATATTTTTTGTGTAGTGCTGTGTATTTTGTATTGTCTTCATTACCTATAAATAGTGTTATTAATTTGATCAAACTTACAATTCCAAAAATGGTCTATGCTTAATGTTTGATTTTGATTTACCTTTTTTGTAATTGTATTAGGAAAACGGTTCTATGCTCCACTAAAAATAGAAGCACTCGATTGTATAGATTTTGCAGTTAATGAGGGCATGATTCCGGGTGTTTGTATCAATCCATTAGAGGCTACAAGTATTTTATAGATGCATACACAATTTAACTTTTAAACGGGGCATATGGAAGCACCCTAATGATAATTTGTTACAGACCTACTGGTTTTTGCTTCATAGAGAAAATTGTCAGATTTTGAGTACTTACAATGTGTTGGTATCACTACTACAGATCAGTAGATCACAGACGGTTAGGAACTGTCATCACAGACGGTTCCTGAACCGTCTGTGTTTATATGTCAGTGATATTATGTGGTTATCACAGACGGCTCCCAAGCCATCTGTGATAACTTACAATACAGATGGTTAATAAGAAAAATCGTCTATGATACTCGACTATCACAGATGGTTCGGTGTTTCAAACTGTCTGTGATACTCAACTATCACAGACGGTTTTTATTATTAACCGCCTGTGATACGAACCGCCTATGATGTCTCACTTATCACAGACGGTTCATGATACGAACCGTCTATAAACTTTCACAGACGGTTCTTAACACGAACCTTCTGTGATAAGACTTATCACAGACGGTTCGTGTTAAGAACCGTCTGTGAAAGTTCACAAACAGTTTTTAACAAGAACTGTCTGTGATGTCTCAATTATCACAGACGGTTCGTGTTAATAAGCGTCACTGAAAATGTCACAGATGTTGCTAGCATAAATCGTCCGTGATAGTTTAAGCACAGACGGTTCCGTATAAACTGTTGTGATGTAGCCGTCCAGTATAATCTCTTTTGTAGTAGTGTATATAGTTATATCATGCAGTCTTAAATGTTCATAGGACACATAAATTGATGCTTCTTAATTACTGACATAATAAATGGCATGTTCTATGAGGTTGTTGCAGAGAGTGAGTACCTCCAGTAATTTAGACCGATGCATCACGCATACACTATACATGCATGACAAACACTGTACATATGTCCTTTGTATGTGCAACATGTCATGCATAAGAAATACATGATGCATGGGCTTCTCTGCTAAAACCTAAATAGAAGTGAGATTGGGTTATATATCTATGATTAGACGAAAGTTTAATACTGACTATCTTTAAATTTGTCTTTAGTCCTGGAGCTTTGGCAGAATCTCTTTCGCAGGTCTGTGTAGACAATGTTGTTAGAAAAAAACATTTACTGCATTCTGATTTCTGAGACTGCAGA
The DNA here is from genome assembly GCA_036346245.1 of Bonia amplexicaulis. Lineage (NCBI taxonomy): Eukaryota > Viridiplantae > Streptophyta > Magnoliopsida > Poales > Poaceae > Bonia > Bonia amplexicaulis. Next base: position 6,134,955 of record CM070737.1, read on the forward strand.
GCCCTTTTTCCTTCGTTTATGCTCATTAATTAATTTCATATATGCACAGCATGGAAGCGTGCCTGTAAATCAATAATGCATAATTGATAGTTTTCCAAAGGGACAGTCCAAGCAGGAATTGACCTTTCAAAGGAGTTATTTTGGCACCCTCGCGGATAGTACGATAATAGCACATGCTTTTTGGTTCAAATTATTGAATTCTGCTCCACAATGATACCCATCAATGTACCATGTGCACAGAATCGGTTGTAGCGACTGTACCTAGAGTACTATATTATTTTTGCTGATACACAACCCTGGAGTCAAAACACAAATCAACAATGCATGCCAACTTTTATTTCTCTTTCTTTCGGTAATTTGAGTGATACATGAGAGCCCTGATTTCATAATTTGGATCTTTACAGCATATAAATTACAAGTTCTGTCATAGCATAAACACGTAATTTCAGCGGCCACCACGGCCATGCATGTAGATAAATAATAGATGATTTTATCTTTTCTTCAGGTAGAATATATGGAGTATTATTTTTGTTTACCTAGCAAGCTAGTGTATATCATTATTGACATGGATCTATCTCATATATATTTTTGGCAAATAGACTGTGAACTGACGAAATGGAACTCAGATAATAGTCTCATATTGCTTCGACTCTCATATTTGTTTTAATTTTTATTGTTGAGTAATATCTATATATATGTTGGGGAGTGGCCTCCCACCTTGGTCTAGTCGGCCTATTGTACCAGGAGGCCTAATAATCATGCAGCCATGTGGCTGGCTCAAGTGGGTTGTCATAAGGGAAATGACGATATTGACTCTGTGATTGTAAATCCAGATAGGGACATTTATATAAGAAGTCTCCTTATGGTTATAAATATGTATCTAGGCACCATAAGTGGGGAGGAGCTCATTTTTACGATAGGTCTATGTAACACAGACTTCTATCCTCCATCTCTACAGTTTCTAAGGCTTCGGACAACCCCTCTGTGGCCTCCCCGCAGTCCTATTATTCACTATTTGGTTTATAACTACAACAGTTGGTATCATCCGTGGGATCGGCATAGAAGCGATGAGCCGAGAAAAGAGTGTTTGGACACAATGGCACCAAAAAAGGCGACAATGTTGACTCCTAAGCGGAAGAGGAGCACCACTACTGAGACCGTTGTAGCGAGGGCAAGGGAGCCGGCCTGCGAAGGTTACCCATCCCCATGGCAGCGACATACTAGTGAGGCGGCATATTGACCTATGACAGGTAATAAGGGTGGCTCTTCAGTAGCTGCGCCAACGACGAAGCGAGAAGCATCGCTAATGGAGGACCTAACAGTGGTGGCCAACCAAAACATCAAGGTTCGCACTGCTCAAGCAATGGTCTTCGCCAGCATCGACACCATCACCGTCACCACGCAAGGAATAGGGGTCGTCCTTCCTCCAGCATAGAGTACAGGAGAAAGCCCCCTTGAGGCGATCCTTAGAATGCGGCATCGAGAGCTGGCGGACCTACGCGCAAAGCCACGTGCGAGTTGCAAGAGAGTCAGAGTCAGCCAACACTTGCCGTGATAGTGGTGAAGCAACGAGAGAAGGGACCGAAAGCCACGAGACCAATGCCAGAGCCCGCAATGCCTCTCGGCGGACGGACCCTGAGTCCTCCCTCTACGCATCAAGTGGACGTGCGCCATACCGTAACTAGCGTGATAGCTCATGTTGCATGGCCGGAAGTCCAAGTGTCGCCACATGTCGCCTGGTCTCGAGGGTCACGCAAGCAAATGTGCTCAACGAAAGTTTGGCGGGAATTCCAATAGGCTATGATTCAATGGACCGAAGGGACGAAGGGACCAAGTAACATCAACCATAGTCTCAGCCCATAGAAATTGAGGTCCTTCAATCATGAGAGGCTACTATTAGGGGAGTGGCCCCCACCTTGGCCTAGTCAGTCCAGTGTACCAGGAGGCCCAATAATCGTGCTGCCATGTGTCTGGCCCAAGAGGGTTGTCACAGGGGAAAGGACGATATTGCCTCTACGATTGTAGACCCAGATAGGGGCATTTATGTGAGAAGTATTCGACTGCTATAGTACTCCGGAGTATTCGACTACTATAGTACTCCGGATTGCTACAGTACTCAGAGTATTCGACTGCTATAGTACTCAGGAGTCTTCGACAGCTCTCCGATACAAAGGTGCATTGACAAAAACTTTCACAAATGCAAATTTCAATGCAACCCAAATATCAATTATTCATCATCACTATATTCACGACCTATCCACACGGTCTAACAATTTCCCAAAAAATCCCAAAACCCTCTTAGCCAAACTCAGACACAATCGGTCTAACCACTATAGACCGACCAGTCAGACCGCTCCGGTCAAGCTAGTCAAACCCTGATAACAAGGAACTAGTCAGACTAACACCAGTTGGACCGTCAACCGTTGGCCAGTCGGACCTCTCATATTTTCTCTCTCACACACACAAGCGATCGCCTCTCTGAAAAATAGCAGCCAACTAAAAACCGTTCACACCGCATTGGCGGTCCGATCGCCCCCAAAATCCGATCACACTGGACATCTGTCAAACCATCGCCCCTGGCCGGTCAAACAGCTCTGGCATAGCAGTCAGACCGTCTCTGTAGGCCGGTTAGACCGCCTTCAGTCTGACTGCAAAACTTAAAACATGTAAACTTTCATAGATACAAATTTCAACTTGATATAATTGGCAATTTTTTAACACAAATAAACTATACATATTCTCAACGCAGTTCTACATATGGTGTGCAAGAAAAAAGCGGTGGGGGCGGAGGAGGACGACTAGGCCAGGAGGGGTGATCTTGACAAAGAAGCAGTGGCAGTATGCACCGTCTGTTGGTTGCCTTTCGCAAGAAAGGCCGGTGCTCCGTCGTGGAATTTTTGGGCTGCTCACATGCTTTCCATGCTGTTGCAATGCCGAGTAGCTCCGCCACGCGCAGACATGCCCCCTACGCCGAGTTGATGTTGTTGGGTTAATCTTGTTGCATGTGTGTATTGGAGGAGTACCAGTGGCGAAGCCCGGATTAAAATTGAGAGTAGGCTGAAGTATTTGTCGGAATAAACTAAGTTGACACAAATATAGTCTTATACTTTTATACAATTTCAAATTCATACAGAAATTATACAATTGGAGTCTTGGAGACAAACAACGAAAAACAGAGACATACAAAGTACATACCTCGACAAAAGAAAGCGCATACCTAATAATATATAATTATTCTGCTATGAGTACGGAGTAGAAATAAATCACCTGTGTATGAAACATATGAAAATTAGTTATATAATAGAAAATTGTGAATAATAATGAAAATTTAGATTATATAAATTATGCAACATACCACAAATAAGCTAATTTGAACCACGAGACAAATTTGAATCACGGGGCAAATGCATTCTACGCGACTTCATGCCTTGGAAACGATTTATAATTTTATCATCATCAATGGATTTAAAGATCTCTCGCTCCGTGTAGCACACCATCAAGTCATTGAGCCACTCATCTGTTACCTTATTGCGCAAATCTGTTTTGATAATATTCATTGCTGAAAATATTCTCTCAACAGATGTCGTTGCCACAAGAAGTATCAATGTCAACTCGATGAGGCGATATACCAGCGGGAAGGTTTTATCTTTCCTTGTTTGAACCATCAATTGAGCAAGTTTTGATACATCACGACATTCATTAATTTCTTCATTTCTTCTAATGTTGAGAATGAAGGTTTGAAGCTGACTTCTTAATAAAAGCCGATCGAAGACCGTGAAATCATCAACATAAATCTCGACAAGTCGAACAAGTTTATCAACATCAAACTTAGAGAAGGAGTCGCTTGGATCAAGACAAGACATGCATACCAATAACTCCGAGGAAACTTCATTGAATCGATGATTCATCTCATTACCCAAAAGCAATGAAGCTGTCGGCTGCCCGATCCTCAAATACTCAATTTTCTATTCACACTTTCACTGAACTGAATCACAGTAGTCAGTATTATACTGTATTACTTTACTGCAGATGGGTCAAATTTCAATTCATCCGCTGTCGGCAGCTTCGCTTTTTCTTCCCCCCGCACCGAGTCCACCGACGACCGTAGACCGCACTCGCCTTTTTCTCTCCGCACTCGCGTCGCGCACCGAAGTGGGCCGCACTGCCGCAGCCTCCCCTTTTCCTCTCCGCCTCCGCTGCTCGCCTGCTCCGAAAGACCGCAACCGCAAATATCGCTCCGCCTCCGCCTCGCCTCGCTCCTCTCCTCGGCCGCCCACCTCGCCGCCTCTCCTCGCCGCCGCCGCCGCTAGCTCCTCTCTCGCCGCTTAGCCTCCGCCTCGGAGTCGCCACGCCGCCGCCTCTCTCGAGTCTCGGTGACTCGGAGTCGCCGCCGACCCTCGCCGCCCCGGTCCGGCTCCACCTGCTCCGCCGACCCTCGCCGCGGCGCCGCCAGATCTGGATCTGGATGTGTACTTTGTGTTTGTGAAACAGTGAATGTGTTTGTCTGGATCTGCCGCTCTGGGGTCTCCGGGTCTGGATCTGTGATCTGTCGCCGCTGGATACTGGGCCAATAAGATAATTTGCTGATTTGCTGGGCCTCTTTACGGGCTGCTATTTGAAGTTTATTTTTTTTTCTGCTTGTTGGGCTTAAAGCCGGCGCCGGTGCTTGAGTTGTGAAATGGTGAATGTCTCTGACTATCTGTGACTCTGTGTCTGCTCTCGCCGGGGGAGGGGTCCGCCGCCGCCGAGGGAGGTGAGGCTCGAGCCTTACTAAGCCTCCCCATTGGCTTCGCCCCTGAGGAGTACTATAGACGTCATACTCGGAGGAGTACTGTAGACATCATACTCAGAGGAGTATTGTGGATATCATGGTCGTAGAGTCACTGTAGCAGTCGTAATGTCATGGTCGTTTGATCTCTGTAGCAATCGGAGGCCTACTGAAGTGATCAGTGCTCAGAAGACTTGTGTGGTCGAAGTGTCGCGCTCAAAGGACTCGAAGCCTGTGTGTGTGGTCGTAGGCGTCTGAGTTGGTCTTAGCGAGACCGAGTCTAGCAGGTAGTGTGCAGTGTGTGCGAGTCATAGGGATTGTGGCCAGGAAAATCGGATCAGAGTTAGTCGTTGGTGAGTGGCCAACATGTGCGACCGGTTTGTATCTATTTAAGCCATGTAATTTTCATCCTACAAAGTGATGGGATTAGCAGAACAGTTTTGTTAGGTACCTTAAGGACCACCAGCCGCAACATAGCCCAGCTACGTTTGTCCGCGAGCGGCTCGGCCAGGCCTCTTCCTGGGGACGCAAGGCGTTGCCTGCGCGTGGCCGAGCACTCCCCGGCGCGGTCGCGTTGCCTCCGATTGGCACGGCCCAAGTTGTCACAGAGAAGGCACGGCCGCTCAGATGGGCCGTCCGGCCCGCGAGGGCGCGCTTGCTGACTTGCCTGCCATTCTCGTCCGACGCGGCGGCCGTGCAGTTGCCGCGCCACAGCAAATTTGGACGTCGCCGACTCCATCCGCCTCCCTTGCTCTCACGCCTTCCGCCGCCGGCCGTGCTTGCACAACGCGACGAACTCTCTATTTGAATCAGCTCACCGGGCAGGTCTGCAGCTTCCCTGGTCTCGTACGGTCGGGCCAGTCCCAGGGCTGATACTAGTCTTGTTTCTGCAAGTAGAAAGCCAATGGCAACGACTCTCTATTTGAATCTTTCTGTTGCTTCTGCACCCATGTAAAGCTCTTTTGGCTATTGAATGGACTTCAATTTCTTGTTGGCTGCTAAGTTCCTGTCGTTACTTTTGACACAGATTTGGATCGCTGATTTAATCCTGTCCAACATCTTGTCTATTTGTTCTTAGGAGTGTTTATATACCTTAGTAATCCCTTTGTCGTTAATAATAACTCTGTTTCAGAATGACACGACGCAGCTTTGGATGCGGCGGACATCAGGGACTTACAGTGCGCAGGAGTAAAATATGAACAGTGGAGTTAGCTGCGGAGTCTGCTTGCTTTTGTTAGCCAGCAAATGCAGCGCGGCATTCCTATGTTAAATGCTTGCATGTGGATTTGATCTGCATCTTGCCAGGTACCTGCAACTTTGCAGTCTGCACACATATTAGCTGCTACGATTTCGTGTCAAGTTAATGGGCAGCTTAATAATGCAGTTCTGAAAAGACATTGTGAAGCAGCAGCAAATTCAGAGGTGGCTTCTTGCACCAATTAGGATATACCCTGATCAGTCTGTAAAACACTGGAGGAGGCTAGCTGCTCTCAAGTCTCAACTCGTGAACGATGAAAAGGCATATACAATCTATTCATCGATACATTTTTCAGAGAGACAAGGAAGGATTGATCGTTCTGCTCAATCAAATTATGCCTTTGCGGACATTGGCATAGTCTTGGATTGTCACCGAGCCCGTCGGCGTCACACCTGTCGCTCGAAAGGCGCAGGCCCTGAGTCGTTTGGTGACACGGATGCTTTTCTGAAACAGGCAAGCGGTTCACGTCGATGTGCACCGGTGAACAGCAAGTACAGGGGGTGTGCTTGTGCACAAAGCGGCTTTTCCGCAAAATCTGACAGTGGTAGGGTGTTATGACCGGCATCCCGTATACGCGCAGGACACGCACGGGATAAACACAAAACAACTGTTAAAAGAGTCCTAAACCCTTAGATTACCTTCCCTCATTAGGTTTACTACTCCTTATCCATAAAGGATTGTAATCTAGATTGGTTTGTTAGGCTTCTCGCATTGCTGGACTCCGGCTCCACCCACAATTTCATCAACACCGAGTCCCTAAGCCGACTCCATCAGCAGACAACGGACATCACCAACATAAGGGTAGCGGTGGCCAATGGCGACCGGGTCCCCTGCAAGGGCATGGCCCGCGACGTCGCCATGAATATTGGGCCCGAGGACTTCTCCATCAGCTGCTACGGCATCGACCTCGGCGGCTACGACCTCGTTCTCGGTGTTGCCTTCCTCCGAACCCTGGGACCCATTCTTTGGGATTTCGAAAACCTATGCATGGCTTTTTGGAAAGGAGACAGGCGAGTATTCTGGAAGGGCCTTGGATCTCCACATGATGACACCCCACCGCCGTCCCTTCGCGCCATCACCGGGACACAGCCGCAACCTCTCTTGGATCACCTTCTGCACCAATACAGCATGGTTTTTGAAGAACCAAAGGGCCTGCCACCACCCCGACCCTACGACCATCGCATCCACCTCCTCCCGGGCACCACGCCAGTGGCCGTCCGCCCCTACCGCTACCCTCAACTGCAGAAGGACGAGCTGGAGCGCCAATGTGACGCCATGCTGGAGCAGGGCATCATCCGGCCAAGCACGTCGCCATTCTCTGCACCAGTGCTCTTGGTCAAAAAGGCGGACAACTCCTGGCGATTCTGCATTGACTACCGTGCCTTGAATGACAAAACCTCCAAAGACAAGTTTCCCATACCGGTGGTTGACGAGCTCCTCGACGAGCTCCATGGCGCCCGGTACTTCACCAAACTGGACCTCCGTTCCGGCTACCACCAGGTACGCATGCACCCGGACGACATCGAGAAGACGGCCTTCCGCACCCACCACGGCCACTTCGAGTTCCTCGTCATGCCCTTCGGCCTGTCCAACGCACCGGCTACATTCCAGGCCCTTATGAACGACGTCCTCCGTCCCTTCCTCCGTCGGTTCGTACTCGTGTTCTTTGACGACATACTCATCTACAGTTCATCATGGTCAGAGCATTTGCAGCATGTCCGGCTCGTCTTCGATGCACTCCGCGCCCACTCCTTGCATCTCAAGCGCTCCAAGTGCTCTTTTGGGGCGCCTTCAGTCGCCTACCTCGGTCATGTCATCTCCGCCGACGGCGTCGCCATGGACCACGATAAGGTGTCCGCGGTCGCCTCCTGGCCGGTGCCCCGCTCAACCCGGGGTTTGCGCGGGTTCCTGGGCCTAGCAGGATACTACCGGAAGTTCATCCGGGATTTCGGCACGATCGCAGCACCACTGACAAAACTTCTACGCAAGGACGCTTTCACCTGGTCAGACGATGCCGCGACAGCATTTCAGGCACTCAAGAACGCCCTAACAACGGGACCAATCCTACAGATGCCGGTCTTTGATCAACTATTCATCGTCGACTGTGACGCTTCGGGCGCTGGCTTCGGCGCCGTCCTCCACCAAGACGCTGGGGCCATCGCATTTTCACCGGCCGTTGTCGCCGCCATCTCAAGCTGGCGGCATATGAGCGGGAACTCATCGGCCTCGTACAGGCTGTTCGGCATTGGCGCCCATACCTATGGGGCCGCCGCTTCCTCATCCGCACCGACCACTTCAGCCTCAAGTTTCTGCTGGACCAGCGCCTCTCGACAATTCCGCAGCACCAGTGGATTAGCAAGTTGTTCGGCTTTGATTTCACAATTGAATATCGTCCCGGGCGCCTCAACACAGTGGCAGACGCCCTATCACGCCGCGACTCGGACTCAGCCACACTCCATGCGATCTCGGGACCCTCATTCCACCTCTTCGACGAGATCCGAACCGCAACAGCCACCGACGAGGAGTCCGTGGCTCGTCGGCAATTCTGAGGGCACCATTGGGGAGCCACGGCACACGGTGACGGGCTCTTACTCCACGGCCACAAGATCTTCGCATGCAACAGCAACACAACTTGCGCAACCAGGTGCTCTCCCTGGCACATGCGGCCAGCCATGAAGGCATCCAGAAGACACTCCAACGAATGAGGGCGGACTTTTACATCCCCGGCGACAGGGCACTTGTTCGGGACTACGTGCGCTCCTGCCTCACTTGCCAGCGCAACAAGACGGAAACCCTGCAGCCGGCAGGACTATTGCAGCCCCTCGACGTACCATCCCAGGTCTGGGCTGACATCTCGATGGACTTCATCGAAGGCTTGCCGAAGGTACACGGGAAATCGGTAATCCTCACCGTCGTCGACCGTTTCTCCAAATACGCCCACTTCATCGCACTCGGCCACCCATACTCCGCCACATCTGTCGCCAAAGCATTCTTTGCTGAGATCGTCCGCCTTCACGGTTTTCCCACCTCCATAGTCAGTGACCGCGACCCGGTTTTTACCGGCCACATGTGGGGCGACCTTTTCCGGATGGCAGGCGTCAAACTCCGTATGAGCACGGCTTTTCACCCCCAGACGGACGGCCAGTCTGAGGTCGTCAACAAGGCCATCGCGATGTACCTACGCTGTGTCACGGGTGACCGGCCTCGCGCGTGGGTTGACTGGCTACCTTGGGCCGAATACTGCTATAATACTTCCTTCCACACCACGCTCAAGACAACTCCATTCCAGGTGGTTTACGGAAAACCTCCTCCACCACTACTGACATACACAGCCGGCGCCGCCAGAACGGACACCGTGGACGCGCTCCTGCGCAACCGTGACGACTTCGTCTCCGTCGTACGCGAACGCCTCCTCCAAGCGCAGCAGTACACCAAACGCTACTACGACAACCATCACCGTGATTTGACGTTTGCGGTGGGTGATTGGGTATGGCTGCGGCTCCTCCACCGTCCGGCACAAATGTTGGAGCCTAGGCCCAAGGGGAAGCTCGGACCACGTTACGCGGGACCCTTCAAAATCCTCGAGCGGATCGGGGAGGTTGCCTACCGTCTCCAGCTTCCGGAGGGCGCCAGGCTTCATGATGTCTTCCATGTGGGATTGCTTAAACCTTTCCACGGCGAGCCCCCATCGACGACGCCTCCAGTGCCACCTACGCAAGACGGCCGGCTACTTCCCGCCCCGGAACGCGTCCTGCGAGCCCGCCTTCGCCATGAATCGGCATGTCTTGGTCCAGTGGCGCGGAATGCCCAGCGACGAAGCCACTTGGGAACAACTACCGCACTTTCAGGAAATCTACCCCGAAGTTCAGCTCGAGGACGAGCTGTTTTCCGAGGCAGGGAGAGATGTTATGACCGGCATCCCGTATACGCGCAGGACACGCACGGGATAAACACAAAACAACTGTTAAAAGAGTCCTAAACCCTTAGATTACCTTCCCTCATTAGGTTTACTACTCCTTATCCATAAAGGATTGTAATCTAGATTGGTTTGTTAGGGAGGATAAATAACCTCACCTTGGTATTGAATAAAGTAAGCAGAGCTACTTCCAGATTGGAAGTCGCCCGGCCTCCTCATCCCCTGTTTCCGCCTGCGCCTCTCCCGTTTCCCTGTTTCCCTGCGCCGCTGGTTTCGTCGGCCTCCACGGCGCCCTCACGTCGCCAGGGGGACTGCCCCCACGTAATCCGCCCCCTGCCATACTTCTTCCGAAGGCGCCGCCGCCTCCCAGGTTCTACCATAGGGCTTGTCGCTTGTAAGGTTTAGCAAACAGCCTTGACTTCATAGCCCCCTCGCAGTATAATTGCCGGCGTCTGAAAAATTGTCTCGTCGAGTCTACTTGTTGGAAAGATCATGACAACTCAAGAACTTTATGCACTGCATGCTTTGCCAAAAATTTTCAGAAAGATCTTTCTGCGGAAATGAGCTGAATGGCAGTGTTGAAAGTTACGGTTTTCTCAGGATGTAATGTGAGCTCACTGAGACAGAATCGATATCATGATACTTGAGGAAACCTAATCAGAGTATTCAAGCGAAATGAGATGATGAAAGATATGCTAAAGATCATGTTCACTCTCACTGGCCGTCCAATAGACTGGATTAGACCACTGCAGAACAGCTGACCACTGTTGGCGTTGTCTATCTGAACAAAGACTGAGATTCTCTCTGATGTTCAGGTAACAATTCTGAAGTCGTTGTCATTCTTATCCCAAGCGAACAATCAGAGCTTAAATTATTAATAGACTTGTTAGACATCTCATCAGGCCCGTTTAACCATTCTTGCTACTGTAAGCTACTCATAATAAGCAGTGAGATTAGGTGTTATGTTGGACCCGAGATGCCAATCAAAGGGATGAATGATGCCTTCAGATTCAACCTCCCAAAAGGTATTTCAAAACTTTCACTTCACTAGTTACTAGAAGCTAGGAAGATCATATTTACCCACCAACAAAGCACTTACCAAAAACGTGAAAGCAAATAGAGTTTAACTCCTCAAGGCTGGTCGGACCGCTATAAAGAAGCGGCTGGACCAGTCGAGTAGTCTAACCATTGGAGATAACCGGTCTGACCAGACTCCGATTAGACCGTGAGCCTGAGGGCGGTCGGATCGCACCCCTATTCTCAAAACTAGAAATCAGTCCAAGCCAAAACAAAAAATGGTGCAATCTCTAAAACACATCTCCAAATAATTTAAAACTTTGCACACACATTGCTGATGATCTCAAGAATCTAATCCATTTAAGGGCCACAAGGATCTTGGCTAAAGTTACAACATTTTCTCAAGACAAGTAAGGTTGCACCAAAACCAAGTAGAACTCAAAAACATAATATATGATTTGCTCGTGGGGTTGAAGATAGGCACTATGACTCTAGATGAGTCTTCACATATCACAGCAAGTAAGAGTACCCTAAGATTCGAGTCCAAAACACTAGGAACAAGATATCACCAGAAGAGCTCCAAATCAAACTAAAACGGGCAACCTTCAAGATTTTGCTATAATTGGTCACTAGATGAATGAAATATGATTCTTATAAGGTATCTCCATCACTTATATATTCTTGGAACCCACTAAGATAAAAAAGGAAGGAAAGATGGCAAAACTCCAACCAAAACAAGTATAAAATAAACAAGAGTAAGAGCACACCATGTAGCATAAACATAATTGATCTATTACAACTTGTAGATGAAGATTTTATAGTCACTCCACCATAGAAGATAGAGCTCTCACAAGAGCACTCACCCAAAGCCTCCACTACAAAAAAACATAATGAATGGATGGTTGGTTGGTCTCCTGCACCTTCTTGGCCTCATACCCAGTGGTGAACCCAGAACAAAATTTTAGAGGGGGCTAGTGGGATATGACTAACCAAAGATAAATAAACTACATATAGGGCATGTTCTTTTGGTCATGGCTTATGGCTTTTGGTGAAATTTTGAATTTTGGTACATTTACTGTGAGATTACGAAAAATAGATACTCATTTGCAATTTTGGCTGGTACAGATGTTAAGCTTTTAACGTGTACTACGTTTAACTTGTAGACCCTATCTTGAAAAAATACTTCGTTTAAAAGTTAGGTACTGTAGCGGCTGCAAAAAGCCGCCCGGCTTCTGCACAGCCGAACAAGCCCATAAATCAAACTATCTGTTGCAATGTAAAATCATACATAATTAGAACAAGAACATAGTTTTGTGGCTCAGCCGTAATAGTGGAGTTTCGGACATGTCTTTGTGTGGTGCTTTGCTGGCCTAGCACTTGGCCTGTGCTAGGTTATTGGCCTTGTACGACGTTCTCTGACCCTCGACCACACGAGTATGGTGTTAGCCATCTCATGTGGGTGGCTTTGTATCTCCGAGAACCACGCCACGGTGCAAACAACAGCGATCTATTTTCTAGGACAATGTCAACTTCGGCGTTCCTAGCCTTGCTACCTTCTAGATGGCTTCGAGTGCTATCACCTCATGAGTTGTCTTCGGTTCTTGTTGTTATTGTGCAATTGTGAGCTATTCTAGTGTGCTTTAGTATTTGGTAATTGAATCACTAGTTCTGGGAGACAATTGCATGATAATTTATGGGATTATCGAGTGCTTGATGGTGATTCATGGTCTATATGAGATTAAGACGATGTTTTAGGATATTTTGCTACTACCTTGAGTAGTTGGTAGCCACTGTTGGTGTTGTCCTTGTTTTTGCCATAGCATTAATCATCATATTTTGTGTTCTTGCTTGCTGTTACTTTTGGTTAAGCTTCTATTTTATATTTGTGCTTGCTGTATTAATGGTCTACTTATCATAGTGAAGCATCTGGAAGTACAGTTCATAACTTGTTATTGTTTCTAAATTGCAATTGATTATTGTGGTAAGGTAATTGACTCAAAAACTAGCAAAATATCTAGATATCATCATTTTAATTATTGATTAGATTTAGACCACTGAGGAGGCCTTGTTTAATATAAGAGCAGCCCGACATCTGAGACAACAAACTATAAACACCAATTTGAGTATTATGCCAATTGTTTATTTATTTTTAGCAGCTCTGTTAAGCATGAGTATATATTTAAATGACTTGAGGGAGATTTATAATATTGTAATTATTGTTTTAATGCTCCTGTCATTTAATCTGGAACATGCTTTATTACTTATTTATAATTCTAGAACTTTATTCAAATATTTGCTAATACCACGGTTATTACAACAGCTTTAACGAATTGAGCCATCAATGATTTACTATATGACCATAGCAGAATGTTTCGTAGTGTGTATTACACGTAGCTTCTACCTCTCTGTTGGAGTATCTGTTTAGTATTTCTTCGATATGTCATCATTTTAGGCTTAGGTTGCTGGACGTTGTTAATATTCTTTGCCGTGTGGAATCTTGGGCTCTTGGCCTACAAAGATTCTTTACTGGCTACCTATACTTGAGGCCGAGCTCTAGAATTACAATGGTTTCTAGTATTCTACGTTATGATTTCTCTTGTTTCGTCATGCTTAATTCTATGATGGTGAATTCAGGAATGATACACTGCTGGACAAAAGAAGATAAGTGAGAAGGTACTTGAAATTAAAAGTTAGTGAAAGCTATTACTTACGATGCAATGTGATAGGTTGTATAACAGGACAAAGAAAAGATATAAAGGAATCCTGCAACAGGGAGGCCTCACCCTGATGCTGTCTGCAGAACGAGATGCTTGTCATCATACTGTTCATCAGAGTGTCAGTGTGTGCTACTACTGTTCATATGCGTATGTGTTATGCTTTTGAGTTCTGACTAGCTACTTCCAGCAAAACTACAGATGTTAGCATATAATCGCGTCCTCTAGTCTCCGCGCGCGTCAAGAACAAACAGCAGTGGCTCACTGTTCCAAATGTTCAGCTAAGCCTAAGTTATATGAATGCAGCATATGTCTAGCATTTTTCCCTTCTCAGAAGCACTAATGAAAGCAGGCACGCAGAGTACAATTGGAGAAGACAAGGTGACAGATAGAGTACAGACTATGCACAACAATAACCGGTAATATTCCACTGGCAAATACGACTAAGCTCAGCTTATTTCAGTTTCCGTTTTTAACTTCTAGTTTTTTATTTATTGTTTTTTTATTTTGTCCTTTTCTCTCTTTTTTTGCTCTTCTAAGGCTTTTTTGTTTTTGTCTGTATTTCTTCGTATTGTCTATGATATGCTAATATATTTTTTTTTTTATTTTTAAAATTTAATTACATCAAATAAACTATTATTAATTATAATAAAAAATAAACCAACTACAAAGAGTAAAATCATAAACTATCGCCAAACTGCATACCACCTGAAACTAAGCTAAGTACCTAACTAAGCGATTAGTCATCACTAGATTGATTCGCTAGCGGCTAGCCAGATCGACAGGGATAGGCCTACTGATCAGCAATATTTAACGATTTTCAGCTATAGCTCACCAAGAAAAGTCTCTCAGTGAAATCATGAATGAATAAGGTATAGTTTTTTTCTCTCCATCACTTCACACTCGACTCGACCTTGTCGAATTAACATCCAATACACGGCACGGCGTCCTTGTTGCTACTATACTTAATCGATCCCGTTGCTGTCTACAAGAGACGTATGCAACAAATTCCATCATATCTTCAGTTCCTAAGCAACAACAACAAAGAGGCCAGTGCAGTGCACTGCACCTGAGCTCCCCTTTCCTGTCGATCAATCTATCCATCCGGCTAGAGGCAATGGTGATGAAGTGGTAGGTAGGCTGTACTCTCAGCTCTATCTACTTTGATCTTAAGTTTCGTTTATTTTGGTTTGAACTTCTAACTTATTTTTTATTATTTATAAATTTCGTTTTTTCTGAATTTTTGCTTGGTTGAGTTTTTTGTCGGTTCGTTTTTCGGTATTCGTTTGTGTTGTCTGTTATGAGCTAATATATTTTTTCTATTTTTATTTTTTTAATTTAATTACGTCAAATAAGTTACCTTCAGTTACAATGTAATTTTAGTCAACTATAATATAATTTTAATTATAAATTACTATTTTTCAATCCATCGAGTAGGGCTTTATTTTCTCCTCTCCATGGGAGGCAAATGTGACACAGTACATGTAAGTTAGTAAGTAGCATGTAGGTCAAATTAACAGAGCATTAACTGCACGTCTGGGAACATGGGGGTCCATGTCAATCAAGAGGGTGGAACGCTCCTTAAATTTTTTCTTGTTATTTCAGTAATAAGTGTTCCTTCCTTTTACTTTCATAATTGTGTCTTGCCATTATGTACTTCTGCAGCCCCACTCATTGTCACATGTTAAGCAAATGGGACTACTTACTGATATACTAGCACATGTATGGTCAGATTCTTTTAGATTTAAAGTTAGTTTATATTAATTATAGTGACTAGTTTTTAAATTATATGTTTTTAAGACAGTGTTAATAGAAAAATTATAGTAAAAAATAAACTGAATTCAGTTATACCACTCAAAATCACATATGACTATTTCCCTCTGCGTATTGCCTCTTTTGAATAGCCAGAATTCAAATATTTAAATCATAAACTATAAACTATTAGTCTAAAAAAACTCACCCTATGCACTCTCCGAAGTGAATCACAAGGAACAGAAGACCAAATATTCTTTCAACAAAAATAGTTAATCAAAGTATATATATGGTCATAAATGTTAATCATGACCTTCAAAAATTAAGAAAACTCGGAACTGTAGTACATATAACATCCAAACAACCTCATATTTAGTACTACACTCTGCACTTCAAGTTCTATGGTTCTACATTCTGATCTAGAGTTACATATGCATTAATGTCCCACTCTCTCATGTTAGAAACTGGACTTGAAGTTTCGCAAAACAAGAGGGGAGGCCGGAAATGTTGATATGCTTCCCTGCCACCATAATTTTTGCAAAACAACCCTCCTGTACTTTTGTATTTAAGAAACCCCTCTCTTCATCGTCATCTCTCATCTCCTCTCCCCTTTCTCCTCTCTCTCCCCTACTGGATCCCACTGACCCTCCCCGGGATCTCCCTCACTCACCTCCTCCCCTACTTACGCTACAGCCTCTCGTGCACTGGCAGATCCCATCGCCGCTCCTTCCTCCCCTAGGGATTCCCCTTCCCGTCCATCCTCCCCGCCGCACCTGGCGCCTCCACACCGACCTCACCACAGCCATCCTCTGTCGCGATGTGAGCTCCCTGTTGCCGAAGACGATGACGCCCAGATCTAACATCCCTAGCCTCGAAGATGACAGATCTAACCTCGTCGGTGGACGATAGAGACGAGAACGGCAGCAGAAAGCTCGGCAACGGCAGCGGCACGACTTCTGTAGGAGGAGAACGAGAACGGTGGTGGCGTGGAGGCGATGGCACGACTAGGGGAGGAGGGCAGTGGTGAATCCCAATTGGTGGGAAAGGGAGAGATGAGGAAGAGAGGGGAGGAGAGGGCAAAAAAGAGAAAAAGTTTTTTTTTTTGCAAAATAGACTAGTTGGAAGCATGAATCTCGGAGCACTTCAAAGATTAGACGATTTTCCTTTTTTAGCCCCTTTATGCCTTTTTTGTAAATCTAGCCCTTTGATATTTTTTTTACTGATTTGGTCCCCTCTCGAGTGAGGATGAACGAGCGCCCGACATCTGGCGTGTGTAGGGCTGGCAAAAAAGCTCGTTAAGACTTGAATCAAAATTACTTCGATTACAGTAGTTAATAAATTCAAAATTAAAATGAGTCTATTTCGAGTAAAAAAATTAATGAGGCTCGGCTCGATAGTGGCTTATTAGCTCAAAATTAAAATAACCATCTAAATGATAAATAAAATGATTTTATATCAAACTATACCAATTTTAAAAAAATTGATAATAGCTCGCTAAATTTGATAGTCGATCCTAGACGTGGACCACGCAAGATATGGCCGAACGCAATCGGTGACGAGGCCTACCAACCTTCCATGCCGCCGGACCGCAGCAGGTGGCGGCCGCGCCACCGGGCGCGGGAAGGGGCAGGCAGCTCTCGTGCCACCCGACCGCCGGAAGAACCGAGCATTCGCTTACGCACCATGCATATATCATCGTTATCATTCCCTTGTCAATCCCAAGGTCCTTAGTCAATTCGGTAACGTAGTAAGAGCTCTCGAGTCTTTGAGGCACATAGCCATATGTTATATTTAACTTCAAAAGCTGTATCTAAATTCAAGGAGTACCAAAATACGAGCAGAAACTGATCATCTACTTACTGTTTTCTAGCAGTGAAAACCTGAGTGATGTTGGATTCAGCCAAGGAGGAGGAGAAGTCTAGCAGATTCAAGAGAGTTACGAGCATAGGAAGAGTGGTTTTGGGGATTGGTAGCCACATTTTAAAGTATAGTTTTATTGCCTCTCATTTGAAAACGAGGGCATGCATGCCGCCCTAGGCAAGAAAACAAGGCAACAAGAAGCTGATCAACTTGACCACGGCTGCTGCCATGACGAGCTAGTATTATACTATTACCAGGAAAACTTGAGCATTGTCCCTAGCCGGCCGATCCCGAGGGAGGAAACAACGAAGGTAGATCCAAACTAGGCAGATAAAAAACTAGCTGGTACTCCTACAATAACACTTCTCTCTACTCGACTCTACAAGGTAGTAGATCTGTACGTACTAGTATATATCATGTGGAGTACACTCAAGTCAGCACTGACACACACAAAGAAAAGGACAGGTATTGAAAGGTAGAATGGAGAACTCTTGGCTCGCTCATTTCGACTTCAGTTTCTAGTTTCTGATTTATTTTTTACTATTTATAAATTTCGTCTTTTTCTAAACTTTTGGCTTTTTTGAGCTTTTTGTCAGCTCTTTTTTTCCGTATTCTTTTGCGTTGTCCGTGATGAGCTAGCGTATTTTTTCTATTTTAGATTTTTTAAATTTAATTACGCCAAATAAACCACATTCAGCTACAGTAAAATTTCAGCCGTTACAGTGCAATTTTAGTCATAAGTCACAGCTTTTCAGTCCAACCGAGCGGGACCTTACGGTACCTAACAGTTAATATAGACCGTTCACTGTTTTCAAACCAACAGATCGCATTAGTTAGAACTAGATATAATACACCACCAAGTATGTGGAGTAGCAACCTTTTAAGGGTAACTAGTTAGATTCGTATGTTGCAATAAAGTCATAAAAATAATGAGATGGAACTTACTACTAGTTAACTTCACACATCAAACATTAGAGAACAAGCGACGGAGATAGAAGGGTGGCCAGAATGCGCAAGGAGATTGAAAAAGTAGAGAGGGTGGACAGTTGTATCCTGAGAGAGAGAGAGGAGAGAGAGAGACAAATAGTCCAGATCAAATCGGATGGCTGAGAAGAGAAGAGGAAGAATAGACCAATCATCGACTTATATTTTTATAATAGTAAAGATAAAGAAATTGTAACTAAACAGGATTATGCCAATGGGTAAGTATGAACAAATTAGTAAATGTAATTCCTTGTACAGCCTCCGCAGCCCTAGCCTGTGGCCAAGTTTTTGTGCGCTCGCCCAACCACGCCGTCCATGGCGACGTCCGCAAGCCTCATCCTCGACTATACAGCGGCGGCGAGGCAATCAAAGGCAGTAGATCAAAGCTCCACAGTGTCGAGGATTGTACGATTGTGAAAAATCTAAGTTC
Source organism: Bonia amplexicaulis (assembly GCA_036346245.1). NCBI lineage: Eukaryota > Viridiplantae > Streptophyta > Magnoliopsida > Poales > Poaceae > Bonia > Bonia amplexicaulis. The sequence goes on from CM070737.1 coordinate 6,153,654, forward strand.
CATATTTTAACTCGATCGTATGATACAATTGAATTTTCTCAATAGGACGTTATGCGTTCGCTTGAATGAATCAAATAGAAATCGATGAATTCCATTGGCACAAACAGCGGGGTGCGAGCTTGTGAGTGGTGTAGGGCGTACGAGAGGCGTCGTGCAGGAGGTGGCCGCGTAGAAAACGCGTCGGTTGTTGGGGTTAGTTTAGGTTTAAAATTCCATAATACCCATGGAAACCATCTTAGAGGAATTGATGATTTATCTTATCTTTCATTAAAATGGTAAGTAATGACTCACTGATATGCAGGTCCTAGCCTCCGTATATCAGTGAGACATCACATGACATTTTATCAAGTGATCAAAAAAAAAAAGATAAATCATCAAATCTTCCTTAAAATTAATAGTCAGATTATATTTCTACTATCATCTTTTACTATCAGTAGAATGTAACGTAAAATTTCTAAAATGAAATATGACACTGAGGTGTGAAAAACAGCATAGAAAAAAGAAAGGATAAATATAAGACCAACCCCCCTCCTCTTCTCTAGTGACTGATCAGAACTAGTTTAGCCAGAGAAACAAGAAAGCACACCACTCTCTCCCCCTTCCTATGTACACTTCCTTCCTCACAGAATTACAGACACTAGAAGCAAGAAACATAAGTACAAAAGCTGTCTGTGTTGCTATAATTGTTCAGATTTGCATATCTTCATGCATGTAAGCTTAATTAGTTGCATGCCATCCATGGCGAGCGGTGCTGCAAGGGAGTGCACAGGGAGCTTTTCTTCTCTGAGCAATACAGAAGAGGAGGAGTTCCAGCTGGACCACCACCAGATGCCGTATCACAGCAAGCCGTTCATGGGAAGCCGGCCGGAGATGGACAACGACGACGGCGATCTCCAGCACATCACCGGCCCCTCGGACCCGCCGCCGCCTGCCCCGCCGGATGTGAAGAAGAAGAAGAGAAGCCTTCCAGGGACACCAGGTGCACATATATACTTGTTCATTATATATTGAGACCATATGCATGTATGCATCTGATCGACCCTTAATTTGAATGCTCGCATGAATAATCATGGATGATATATACCGTTTGAATTGAATGGGTATATGTGTTCTTCATGGTTCTTCATGTATATTTTTACATGCTTCATGGTTTTTGTTACTGAATTCTTTCTCTTGCATGGTTTGTGTTCTTTGCCGGTTGATCTGTGACTGCAATTATTGATAGGGCAAGTCAATAATGGCAGTCACTGTTTGGGAGTCTAAATTAAATCTCCTATTCACTGAAAACTAGGATGATAAACGTCATGAACTATTGGCTCGTGGATTAGTTTGTAAAACTTTTGAGTGAGGTAGATATATAGATCTAATAAATTATATCTATTAAATTCTTTAATACATCCTTCTTTATTTTTGTAATCTTTAATCTAAACCTTCTTAGTAGAAAGCGATCTTCTGGTATAGTAATACAACAAGAAACAGTTTTCTCGACAGAATTCTTGTATGATTCTCCAGCTGTCTCAACACTTTGTGATTTTAACATGTAGTATCTGATGCAATACTACAGTTTAAGTGACCCTTTTCTAGATAACTGTTTTCTCATTAACTGAATAATGTCTTTTTTTTCTCTAGGGGAAATAGCTGGAATAATGTCTCATCAATTTAACTAAGGTTGTAGCTAGCCAACACAATATAAAACCTTGTCAGTTAAGAGCACATAGGATAGTACTTCGTTTACGCAGAGCATATATATTATATATGCTTTTCGATATGCCAATGGCAAATTTAGGGTAGAGAACTACGCGGTGCATGGTTGTGTGTATAAGTTTGTTTAAGTTCAATGACCTGTTAGAACTAGGTAATTTGGAATGCGTGAGATATAGGAAGTGAATATAATATGAATTTTAGACGGACACAGGGATTATGTGCAATGACTTTTAACATCGTATACACGTGATCATTAATTGTACATGCAACTAATTAATTACTCATACTCCATAAATAAGGAGCTAGGGCATATCCTTGTAGACTTGTAGCACTACTAGTATTTATCCTACGAATTTACATATCTCAATGCAAGATAAAGCAATCATACTAATCAAACAGAGAAAGGCAGTCTGATTTAATCTTAGGCTGTTAAGTTAATTTTATTGTGGCAAGCGTGGGATTAATCTGTATAATTTTTCACAAGAACACTGAATGTGGTCGATCGATCTCGCAATGATAATGGACTAATCAGTGCTAGCCATCAAGTTGGTATAATAGCAACGAAACTCGCCCTTGAGTGGCATGTCCATCTGTAGAATTTCACCAAGCTAGGTTTGCTCTCTCACTGTCAATGAAGGAATGTGCATGCATCATCAGATAACATATATAGAGAGAGAGCTAGTGCTATTTCAATGACAAGGCAACACATATATTCTGCTTGTCAGGTCCACATCAAAATGAAAATTTTATATTATAGAAAATTAAATAAATTAACCCTGCAACATTAACCTTTTCATTGCAATTTGCACAGGAACGCGGAAACTTTAGATTGTGGACATGTTCTTTTTGGCTGCGGCTTATGACTTTTGGCTGAAATTTTTGAATTTTGGCTGTTTGCGACAGAGATTGCGGAGAGAGATACTCGCTTGTGATTTTGGTTGATACAGATATTAGGCTTTTAACGTATACTATAATTAACTTGTAGATCCCGTCTTGAGAAAATACTCCATTTAAAAGTTAGGTACTGTAACAAAAATCAAAAACAGTTTTTCTGTACAGTACGCAACACACTGAAGCATGCATGCCTATGCCCATGCAGACCCGAGCGCGGAGGTGATCGCGCTGTCGCCCAAGACGCTGATGGCGACGAACCGTTTCGTGTGCGAGATCTGCCACAAGGGGTTCCAGCGTGATCAGAACCTGCAGCTGCACAGGCGCGGGCACAACCTGCCGTGGAAGCTGCGGCAGCGCGGCGGCGCCGAGGGCGGCGGGGCCGGGGCGCCGCCGCGGAAGCGCGTGTACGTGTGTCCGGAGGCGTCGTGCGTGCACCACAACCCGAGCCGCGCGCTGGGCGACCTGACGGGGATCAAGAAGCACTACTGCCGCAAGCACGGCGAGAAGAAGTGGAAGTGCGAGCGCTGCGCCAAGAAGTACGCCGTCCACTCCGACTGGAAGGCCCACTCCAAGGTCTGCGGCACGCGCGAGTACAAGTGCGACTGCGGCGCCGTCTTCTCCAGGTGCACGCTTCATCCTGCACTGCATGTTGCATTTACCTGCACCTGGAAAGCTGGAATGCATCGTACATATTAGGGCACGTAATAGATTATCTCTTAAATTTATCTCTAAAATTTTTACCTTATCTAAAAGAGTATTGATAAGAATCATTCGGATGTTTTCTTTATAACCATCATCCAAATTTGTGACCGTTGGGTTAGAGATCCAACAGCCACGAATTCTCCCCGCCCCCTCCAAAAAAAAATCCCCTTCAAAAAAAGGGGTTGTTGGATCTCTAATCCAACGGTCCGAAATTTGGATGATTGTTAGAAAGAAAACATCCGGGTAACACCTAGACACACCCATCTAAGAATAGCACTAGAGATGATCTCTCTAACAATAAACCATTTCTCCAACTATTTTATACTATTTTCATTATAACTTCTTGCATCATACTCTCTCACTATTTACGTTGGTTACAGGCTTAAGTCACCTCTTATATAAGAGACAACATATTATTTCTCTTATCTTCCATCTGTTTTACATAAGATTTTATTTATTTAATATAGTTAATATACAGTTGAGATGATATTATTAAAATGCCTTGTGGATAAGTCAGAAACGAATCCTTTGGAAGCCATGCCATGCATGTTCGTGTCGTGCCGACCAAACTGCACTCCATCAGTACGTTACGTTCTGACGGACCAATTGCTGGCGAGCTGTGTTCCAGAATTTGACCCCAGAATTACCATACCATGCACGCACGAGTAGTCAGCAGTGGCTACGGAGTACGGACGAGTATTCCTACTTGTACTTGACATGCAGTCCGAATTGCGCGTACAGCAGTCCTGCTCGACCGTCGCTAGCTGTGGGAGACCTTCTGAAACAATAAATAATGTAGGGATCGATCTGGCTGTACTTCTCGTCCAATAAGGAAAAGAAATTTTGACAGCTTGCGTGGGGTAGGACACAGGACATAGATCAAGAGCATTATGCATGCATCCGTGCGTGTTTCCTAAGAGAGGTAATTAAGGAAGAATTATGAATTACCAAAGCATACAAAGCAAGCATGCATGGTACGTATATGTATAGGGCCCATCTTTGATGTACTAGTACTACTTGCTTGCAGCTTCGCAAATTGCAAGCTAGGTGCATGCTGACTGCTCAGTACTGGGACATATATACTGACATCTGATTTTATCGCTCGATCAGGCAAGCACTAGCTAAGTATGGCCGTGTTCAGAAATGCTGCTGTTTTTGGCTAAAGTGACACCGTAACGACTATTAGTTTTGTTACAAAGTATTCAATTAAAGAAAAATAAAAAATATTATTATATTTTCATAGATAATACAAAATAAAAGAAAAAAATCAACATATTTCAAATGGTTTTTAGCTTTAGGTGGTGATCATTTGGGCTTATTTTGGTGGCTTATGACGGGCCGGCCACAGGCACTGCCTGGCTCCCCAGGAGCAACAGATTCTTTGGGTGCGTCGGCTCCACTGCATCAGCCAAACCACTAGTCCGCAACGACCAAGGAGCAACGGATGGAAAGGAAATAACTTTATGTTTCTAAGCATCAAGTATTTGCTCGATTTTAATTTTTCTCAACCTCCCTTGATGCAACGGTAAAAAAAGCTAAAATGTGGTCTTAGCTTCTCTTATTAGCATCACACGCTTTCGGTCGTTCCATCTGTTGCTCCTCGATCGAGTACACGGCTTATGGTGAAAAGCATCAAACGAGGCTTATTTAACATAATTAAATTTAAAAATTAAAAATATAAAATATATGTTAGCCCATCACAGACAACGCAAATGAATACGGAAAAAAAGAACGGACAAAAAGCTCAAAAAAAGGCCAAAAGTTTAGAAAAAGACGAATTTATGAATAGTGAAAAATAAACCAGAAACTAAAGCCGAAACGATCACAACCTTAGAAGTCAGAAGATGTTTGAAACGGGGCTATAGCTATCTCACTTCATAGCTATCACATACTGGCCATGTCCAATTAATTCCTCTGTGCCTGTAGGGTACTCGCAAATTCATAGCTAGAAACCAAGAAACCTTACCGTGTTAAGGGCCCAATTATATTGACTATGGCAGATAACTTTTCACTATGATTAATGGTTATTAGTTGAAAATAAATATTAAGTATCAAAAATAATAACTTTTAAAATAAAAGGACGAGCGATGAGGAATGTGTGATAGATATATGTGCTCGAGATGAGAGTGAGAAGAGTGAGTTGCGTAATACGCCGTGACCTTCTGCTTTATCTTCGAAACGGAGAAGTGGGAAACTACTTTAAAAAGTTGGTGTTCATATTGGCAGTCCCTAATAATATCTTCTTCTTAGACATCTCATGAAACTTTGCTCATACTTTTCTTTTTGGTAAACAGGAGAGACAGCTTCGTGACTCATCGCGCCTCCTGCGACGCCCTGGCCCGGGAGAACAACAAGCTCACCCAGCCCATGAACATGGCCACAGTGGCCTCGGCCCTGCAGGGCCAGGCACACCACCTCACACTGTCGTCCCAGGCCGACGATGTGGACGCCGACGCCGACATCAACGACACCTCTGGATTCACGCCGGACATCAAGATGTTCTCCGACGATACCGTCGCCGCGAAGCCGCTCCTGCCGCTCAGCATGGCGGCTTGCATGCTCTCCAGCCTCTCTGCTCCCTCGCCTTCCTTCTTCAATGGGAGCAAGCTCGGCCTATTGGGCCTGGATGGACCGAGTGATGCCACAATGGGCTTCTCCTCGGCTGCGCCCACGAACATGTCCGCCACCGCGCTCCTTCAAAAGGCAGCCGAAATGGGTGCGACGACCACGAGCGGGTATGCCGTGGGCTTTGGATCTATGATGGGTGGGCCCGACCATCGTCCTATCATTAACACATTTGGGCCAATGAGCTCCTATGGGCCATACGATGGGCTGCCATTCGGCCAGACGCAGCTGGTCGGGTTCGATGTCGGCGGGCCATTGCCAGGCCAACTCTACAACGGTGGAGCCCACGGCGTCGGCGCGAAGGCGAGGGCCATCGGATCGCTAATGAATAGTGGTAGCCAGGTGGAGCACCAGCGGCCAGACGACGTGCGTGTCGTGGATTACATGGGCGTTGACGATCAGAGGAGCTTTGATGGCATTTGCCCATTTGGGCCTCATATTGGCCGATGGGCCTAGATCGCTGGGCTTGTCCACTTGTGTTGCGTTGTACTACCATGTGTTGGGAGAGTTTGAATGCGATGAAATTAACATTCATGTTGCCATTCTTTTTTCCCTGAAATTATCGTTCGAGACTGCTGCACAAGGGCTAATAAGAGGACGGTGATTAAGAACATGAGCTTTGATATATGTGTGTGTAGCGCTATTCTGTGCGCGTGTGTATTCTGTGTGCAATTTTGCGTCCCAGCAAGTTATCACCGGTTGTGTGAAAAATTATCATCGGCTGTGAAGAAAGTTATCATGGATTGTATTGTTAGCGTTCGATAGTAACTTCACTCGCTACTGATGGTAACTTCATACAGAACCGATGATAACTTTTTGGCATTGTAAATGTTTGACAATAACTTTATTCATAACCTATGGTAACTCCATTCAGAAATATCAGTAACTTTTCTATGTATTTTACACCGTCACACTAGTTAGTTAGTGTGTGTGTGTATGTATATATATATATATATATATATATATATATATATATATATATATATATATATATATATATATATATATATATATATATATATATATATATATATATATATGGTATATTAGAGGTGGGTATTATACCCGTTAGGGGTATTTTCATACTTATATACTAGATAGGAGTTTTTGGCCCATGGCCAAATATATATCAAGGGTACCATAGTGGCTAGACTCCGTGGTTGATCTTTCATCCATGATTGAAACTTTTCATCAATGATTAATTTGAAATGCCAAATCAATGATTTCCTTTCCAAATCGATGCCTTTTTGAATTAATGAATGCTAACGGGTTTGCCTGATATATTATATACCATTGTGTTGCACGTATCTCAAAGCAATCCAAAGGATCCCGGACGTAATCACTCTTTATGTCGTATCTCGCAAAGTAGGAAGTATCTAACGCAGTGGAGGGTATGTACGTGTAGTATTCAAGTCTATAAGACCATCTAAGTGGTATGTATGCTTTTTAAGGTGATATGTACAGTTTTTGAACATTTTTTTTTATGTACGAATATGAAAGTATTAGCAAAATATGCTAAAAATCATGTGCTCCCTTGCAATTTTTTTATATGGCTGGCATTGGAGTATCTTAGAATTAATATATATGTGTACTTAAGATGATAAAGGAATATGTTAAATTCGTTTAGATGGTATATTATAGATAAAAGTAACTACAATTGAGAGTAGAATGTGTCATATATATATAGTGTTACCATTGTTTCGCAGTGCACCACCCTTTGCGCTTGTTCTCACTAAACACTATGTAGGTGTAAATAGTGATGTTAAAAGAAGCTGAAAACAAAAACCGAATGAAAAGAAGAAAAGAACGGCCCCTGTTCTTACCGATTGTTTCAGTTTGCAGCAGGGGAATGCATTGGCTTGACCAGCTTGGCGCACGAGGCGGCACCGGGGCGACTAGAACTCGAGCACCGTCGCGGCCCTCCCGCTCACCAGCGCCCGCTGCTCCGCTTCCCCGCGGTTACTTCTTCCGAGCGCAGTACTGCCCCTTCTCCTCTCCACCCCATTCTCTCTCAACGCCGCCGCCGATACCATTTCCGGCGTGGTGAGCTCCATTCATCTCTCTCTCTTTTATGCAATTTCTCAAAATTCGTCATAAACATCCAATGTCTCCCAAAATTGATCGCTCCTCTAGCTTCCTTACCTCTCTGCGAATCTAGTGCTCATCTCTTTCCTTCTTCTACGGAGCCGGTGGGTCTCTGCCGTGCGTTCCCGCACTGAGCTCGCCACCGCGCACGTCGATCTGGCGTTTTGGTGCCTCTCCGGCCTCGCCACCTGCATCATGGAGACCGCCTCGACGCCCTGAATCTCGATGAGCCCACGTCCAGGCCACTCCGTTGTCGGAGCTCGCCTCCGGCGGGCGCCCCGCAGCGCCATGAGAGGCCGTCGTCGCCACCTCTCTAGCCCATCTCCGCGCCGTGGTGACTGGTGAGGTGTTGAGTCCGCGCCGTGGTGAGCTCTTCCTCCGAATTGAGTGCGTCAATAAGTGGGGCGGCCTAATCTCTTAGGCCCAATAAAAAAGAACATGAGCTTTTGTGGGCCGGACTAATCTCTTAAGTGGGGCAGCCCAATAAGAATTCCGGTCGATGAGGTTGTCCTCGTAATTCTAGATCCATCCTGTTCCCCTGAAACCCTAGCTCCCCGAATCCCCTATATATAACAGGCGCCCTCGCGCCCTTCCCTTCACTCCCTCCGTCAATTCACGCCTCCAGTGGTTAATGTTCAGGCCTGCTTCCTGAATCGGTGATGTGTGTACCGTGTGAGTTTCGATCTTGAATCCTCTTTTATGCTCTTTTTGTTTGGTTTTGGTGTTTGCGACTCTGTGTCCGCGTTGGATCTATTGGAGGCTGTGATGACCAAAAAAATACCTACCTATTTTCTGAGGGATTTCCATCCTCCTGATTGAGAGAAACCAATGGATCCTTCTGAGCCTTCCAGGATCTGTGCAATTTCTTCTCTGTTGTTGGGTTCAACTCGATTTGTTTTGGATTTGTTTTGTTCTTTAAGAACAAAAGAAAAGGCAAGATTTGATCCAGTTGATGTGATGATAAGCTTTCGCAGAAGCTCATGAAGTGTTGACCAAAAATTCAGACTACAATTATCTGATCAACTCCTAAATCTTGCTTAAGGGATCTGGATTCTTGTGCTTTTCGTGCATAACTTCGTGGATTCTTGTCTGATATGATCTGTGCACGATATGCCGATGCTCTGGATGAGTAGGAAGGAAGCATTACCTATGGGTGTTTTACAACGACAGTCTAAAACAAAATGTTTTCTGGGTTGTTGGATAATAGGATCCGTAACGACTGTCTAGGATGGCGTGGCTTTTTAGTTGTTCAGAAAGAAAAGCGACATCTCTCGTGACGATAATGGAAGGAAAATTAGTTCTTTGCGTATGCCAAAGCATGCAATTTTAACTGAACGCGCCTGAAACTCATGGTGAAGATGGTGCCTGCCGCAAGAAATTTTTCGGCGAGACGGCATTGAGGCAGATCTAGTGAGGCGCCTCCTCTCTAGTGCTTTCAGATTGCTCTTCCTCCAGAGCCTTGCGGAGATCATGCGGAAACCACATTGTGAAACTGAAGAAACTGGATCGGTCAGACGGTGCTGGCAGCGGATATGTTATGGGGAAAATTGTGTGTCGTCACAGGCATATAGTATTGTTTTTATTTTTATTATTTTTATTAATTTAGTGACTTAGAAAAATTAATAATTATTATAGTATAATTTTAGGCGGTAGTCAGAAATCAAGAACGAAAACGGGTTAAAGCGGCCCTACAGTCTCAAAGTGCAAACGTCTGTGAATTCGTCACACGCTCCCGATGCAGCGCGTACGTTTAAACAAGAATGCCAGAACGGAGATATGTGAATTCGTCAGCTTATAAAAGGTGTTATCTGCCTTTATATAATAATTAATTTTTAGATATATTATCTTTTAATGATAGAATCTATAAATTAGTTATATTATATATTATAACGATTTTATTTATATTAATCAAAATTTTACGTAAATTTCTGTTATCTCGTATTCTTTTTGTGAACAGTCTAAAAAAGTCATAAGTTACGTTCAAAAGTTAAAATAAAAAACATGCTCCTAGTTTGGTAGATTTTTTTTTCAAAAAAAAACGATGTCAACTTGTACTTTTTTTAACAAATCAATTTCAACTTGTATTTAATTTGAGATGACTGGCTAGTATCTGACAAACATGTTTTTTCTGGACTGAGGGTTTATACTTTATGGTTTAAATATTTGAATTTTGACTGTTTGCGAGAGGTAGTACACATGAAAATTGTCGTATGTGATTTTGATTGGTACAGCTGAACTCAGTGTACTTTTTACTATAATATTTCTATTGACCCACCTTAAAATAAGGTATTATTTAAAAACTAGTTTGGTTCAAACCCAGACTTGTATGTAGGACTTACCCTGGCGAAAATGTTGGTGAGACCTGGCTACCAGTTCGTGGATGATCCATCAATAAAGGACTAGAAGCTGCTCACCAATGGCAACTACGGATCGGTGAAGAGGGTGTTCGTGATAGCCAAGGATGACACCGCCTTCACCGAGGAGATGCAGCGTTGGATGGTCGCGCTGAGCCCAGGCACGGAAGTGGAAGAGATCGCCGGATCCGACCATGCCGTGATGTGCTCCAAGCCAAGCGAGCTCTCTGATGTTCTAGCCAACAAGTATGAATGATTAATTAGAGAAGGATTGATGAATGTGTGCTATACTGTTCCAGTGATGTAATAAGCCCTCCTGGAGCATTATGTATCACCTTAGGCCCCATTTTAAATGGCTTTAACTTTTGACTTTTAGAAACCAAAATTACAATATAACATTTTAACTTCTAACTTCGATTGAGACTTGATCCCATTGAAACCTACGAATATCACATAAAACATTTTAACTGCCCCGAATCGAAAATAAAACCCTTACAAAGTAGGCCTTAGTTTGTTTAATAACAATAAAAGACCGACAGAAGAATGTGAATATGAAAAAGACACAAAACACATTGCCGATCGAGTTTGGAGACAGAGACCGTCGACCGACGTTGACCCTTAATAAAGGAAAAATTGCTCCCTTCCTAAGTCGGCGTTTGCTCAAATGCCCATGATGTCTCACGACATGCGGGTCCAGGCCCAAGACATCATGGGCATTTGAGCAAACGCCATTAAACTGGGACACATAGGGCAGCGTCATATCACATCACAAAGGGCAAAACCAATAACACAAAAGATACTAATATTTCTTTAAGGAAAAACACATACCGAGGTCTACATATTGGCTTTCTAATTTTAGTTTTTAATTTCAGATTTTTTCTTTCTCTTTGTATTGTTCGTATAGATATAATGGAGTTTTTATTTTTTTAATTAAATTCCTTAAAAATAAATAGTTGATGTAGTGTAATTTAAGTTATAAATCCACAACCGAAGAGATAGAAACTACTAAAAAAGGCCTAATAGGTCAATGTCGAGCACAGCACACGTTAAGCATGTTGAGGGACTGTCGCTAGTGAATCCAGTCCGATCGATTCATCTCTTCTATACAAATAGACAGATCAATCACAGATGACGCAAATAGTAGATTGGAACACAGAGATAGAGGGGAGAACTCCTGATCTTTTTATTACTTTCTCTTTCACGCTGTACAAAAAAGCCAATAGCCAATAGCCCTCCCTAGCAGCTAGCTCCAGCCCGTGAATGAGGTTTCCGAGAAAGTTCCAATATGCCCCGAATGATGTTTGGTGTATGTTTTGATGTATGCGGAACATATGTAACTGAATATTTTTTTTGATGTAGCTACATATTTGTGATACCTTTCGATATGTAACTAGAAGAATTAATTTACAACCTAAACCCAAAGTGTACCTAGTACCATGCATCTATAAGACTCATAACATAGTACTCAGATTCGCAAGGTAGTCTCACCATGAAGTATAAACAAGACATGTTCACATGGCATCTTAAGTGCAGTTGTACATATAGTTTACAAATGGAACATGGTAGAAGCAATAGAATTATATCCTTGGAAGGATGTACAAGGTTGGTTGAGGAAGTAAGAACTGCAAAAGCAAACAAATGAAATGTTTGCTGTTCCACAACCTATCGGATTCAGTTGCTACTTGCTAGATGAACTCCATCTTCATGACTTTCTCTACGAAATACGAATTGTGCTTTCTCTACAGAAAAACAGTTGACAACCCACACCGCACTATCGCCGTTGATCAGTACTCAACATTCTCCAGCTGACGCTGCTCCATTGAGCTCATGAATGGCATACGTCGATTGCCGCTGCCAATCCCTGCACCCATATCGATGCACCACCATGCAATGCCACTGTCTTCATCCGCATTTACAACCCAAACCAAATTCTCAATCCTAGAGAGGGACAAACAGATTGCGTGCAAGAAACCCATAGCTCCTGGAGGCAAGATCGTCGAGCGATTAAGCAAGCAACATATCATCTTTAAGATGAACAAAACCAGAGATCACAGCAATGGCTCAACCAATCACCACATTTCCTTTTCCTGGTCAGCGCCATGGCGATGATGGTGGATCCTCCAAATGGCCTGGGAAACCAAGGGAAGCACTACTACTCTATTGTGACAACTCAGAAGTATTTGGCTAGGAGGTCAAGGGCTCACAGTGGCCACCCATGGCCACCAGCGCTGGGCGGCTAAAGCAATGGCGGGCCACCACGCAAGGACGAGGAGGAGCCAAGCCAAAGGGGGCGGAGGAGAGGAGCCACGGGAGGGCGGAGAGAGGAGCCAGACCTGGGGGAGGAGGAGCAGGCATGATGGGGGCCGAGCAGAGGAGGCGCGGCGCAAGAGCGCAAGGAGGAGGAGGCGCCAGGCGTGGAGAGAGGAGGCTGGCAGGGGGGGAGGAGAGGAGCCGGCGTGGCGCGGCAAAGGGAGGGCGGAGAAGAGGGCGCTATGCTGGGAGTGGAGAGGAGGCAGACGCGGGGGGGCGGAGGAGAGGAGCGGCGCGGGAGGAGGGAGGAGAGGAGGCAGGCGGGCGGGCGGTGCAGGGGTGAGAAGAGGAGGCGCATGGGCGTGAGGGAGGAGAGGAGCAGGAGGGAGGGCGGAGGAGGCGCGGGAGGAGAGGAGCAGTGGGAGGAGCAATCAGGTGGGTGGAGGAATAGAAAATAATCGAATCCAGATGTTGTAATGGCAGGTGGGTAATTTTCCCAACTCCATGAGGAGATACAAAACTTCAGCCTTGAGTACCTTGAGGAGCTCCAAAAACGTGGAGCAGCCTTCAACTCCACCTTTTCTTGGAGCGAGTTTTGGAGTTGGACCCGCTTGGCTAGACAAGTTTGGAGCAGAGCTGGAAAACCTGGAGCTGAGTAGCCCCAAACAGCCCATAGCCTAGTGGTGAGGTGCCCATCATGGGTCAAGACTTCAAGCCTGTGCCTAGATTTCCCAACACTCTCCTTGACACTCATCCGACGATTCATGCCTTATCAAACTCCATAAAAACCAGTGGAACAATTTTTCTAGGCACTGCTTAAAATAGTTTGGTAGATCATATGTCAATCACTATAATATTTCTATTGACCCACCTTAAAATAAGGTATTATTTAAAAACTAGTTTGGTTCAAACCCAGACTTGTATGTAGGACTTACCCTGGCGAAAATGTTGGTGAGACCTGGCTACCAGTTCGTGGATGATCCAACAATAAAGGACGAGAAGCTGCTCACCAATGGCAACTACGGATCGGTGAAGAGGGTGTTCGTGATAGCCAAGGATGACACCGCCTTCACCGAGGAGATGCAGCGTTGGATGGCACGGAAGTGGAAGAGATCGCCGGATCCGACCATGCCGTGATGTGCTCCAAGCCAAGCGAGCTCTCTGATGTTCTAGCCAACAAGTATGAATGATTAATTAGAGAAGGATTGATGAATGTGTGCTATACTGTTCCAGTGATGTAATAAGCCCTCCTGGAGCATTATGTATCACCTTAGGCCCCATTTTAAATGGCTTTAACTTTTGACTTTTAGAAACCAAAATTACAATATAACATTTTAACTTCTAACTTCTGACTGAGACTTCGATCCCATTGAAACCTACGAATATCACATAAAACATTTTAACTGCCCCCCGAATCGAAATAAAAACCCTTACAAAGTAGGCCTTAGTTTGTTTAATAACAATAAAAAAGACCGACAGAAGAATGTGAATATGAAAAAAGACACAAAACACATTGCCGATCGAGTTTGGAGACAGAGACCGTCGCCGACTGACCAGAGCAAGTCGTTGACCCTTAATAAAAGGAAAAATTGCTCCCTTACCCTAAAGTTTAATGGCGTTTGCTCAAATGCCCCATGATGTCTCAACGACATGCGGGTCCGGGCCCACATGTCGGTGAGACATCATGGGCATTTGAGCAAACGCCATTAAACTTTGGGGCACATGAGCAAATCCCCCTTAATAAAAGGGCAGCGTCATATCACATCACAAAGGGCAAAACCAATAACACAAAAGATACTAATATTTCTTTAAGGAAAAACACATACCGAGGTCTACATATTGGCTTTCTAATTTTAGTTTTTAATTTCAGATTTTTTTTCTTTCTCTTTGTATTGTTCGTATAGATATAATGGAGTTTTTTTATTTTTTTTAATTAAATTCCTTAAAAAATAAATAGTTGATGTAGTGTAATTTAAGCTATAAATCTACAACCGAAGAGATAGAAACTACTAAAAAAGGCCTAATAGGTCAATGTCGAGCACAGCACACGTTAAGCATGTTGAGGAACTGTCGCTGGTGAATCCAGTCCGATCGATTCCTCTCTTCTATACAAATAGACAGATCAATCACAGATGACGCAAATAGTAGATTGGAACACAGAGATAGAGGGGAGAACTCCTGATCTTTTTTATTACTTTCTCTTTCACGCTGTGTACAAAATAGCCAATAGCCCTCCCTATACATAACCTAGTGGTGAGGTGCCCATCATGGGTCAAGACTTCAAGCCCAGGCCTAGATTTCCCAACACTCTCCCTTGGACACTCATCCGACGCATTCATGCCTTATCAAAACTCCATAAAAAACCCAGTGGAACAATTTTTCTAGGCACTGCTTAAAATAGTTTGGTAGATCATATGTCAATCAGAAAAACGGGTGTTAAAGTATGATGGTATGAATGCTGAATTGTTCTTCAGAGAAATGGTGAGAAGTTTGGGTGATAAGATTAGATTCTCTAGGCACTGCTTGGAGAGTAAAAGTTCAGACATGGTTGTAACAAGAACATTATGATACAGGAACATTTATGTTACATTTCTCTTCTAAATATAACCATGACATCCCGTGCTTGGGAAGTTACAAGCTAGTGAAGATAAGGCTCAGGGGTACAAAACTGCGTGTCTACTAGATCAAACATCAACCACTAGACTGAAGGAATCCGCCATTGCGAAGAACTCTTTCTGAACTGCCTTCCATGCCGACTCTGGTGCCTGGGCATTCAAGGTGTAAAGTTTGCCATCCCTCGCGCAGCACACCGCAACATTGTGCCGTCGGAAAGAAGGGCTTTCAACTCGGAACTCTAGCTTGTAGTATTTCACATTGTTCACCGCATCTTCTCTCAAGGCAGCATCAATAAGAGTAGCGTTGATATCTGGGCCTCGCTTTGTCCTCGCAATCCTTCTGAGAACCACTTCCCCAACATCTTTCGGACCACCAAAAGCCTCAATCCTGTCTCAAACAGTTCATTTCAGCTTTAGAGGACGCTATATGGCATAATGGCACTGCAGGCTGATGAAGTGATGATTTGACCAAACATTTCTCAATCAAAAGTCAGCATACTCTGAAAGTTTTTGGGTGAAAACTGAACAGACTTCGGTGACTTGTTAATGTGACTAGCACGTGACATTATGTTCACGATCACACAGGAACGCAAATATACCGTTTAAGAGAGTTTCGAAGATTTTATTTGTTGGGACAAAAGTTTAAGAATCGTACCATTAACAAATTGCAAATGACAAATGAAGTATACTTACGAGAAGTCTTGTGGGACAGATGAGACGATGACACTGACATTGAGCTCCCCATTGGATCCTGGGGGACCAAAAGCTGCCACAGGTTCACTGATGTTCCGAGGTCGAGATGGGGACCTCCCATTTGTCAGAGGCGGAGGGTCTAGTGATCTCTGCAATTCTGCTTTCTTCACTTCCCTGTATAGTAATGTCTGATCTCCAACCCAGCTTGCTGGATAGATAAATTCTGCAACAGAGACCTTAAAGTTAATACTTCACATAGATTGGCAGATGTGTACTGACACTTCAACAATGAAACAGCCTGTTTGCTTATGCATAAGATACTTCACATCACTCTTCTTATTAATATAATTTTTTAAAATAGTATTCACACTTACGATATCTTATTAATATGTCCCCAGCCGGCAAAACATCCAGCAGAACAAACCCCCAAACACATTATCTGTTGAAAATCATCAACCAGATGACATCAATGATCAATCACGATGACATGGAGCCCAGGTGGCATACAGTTCCTGGTCCTAAATGTGGCACAGATTGCCCATAATCCACCCATACAATCCCATTGGAGGCATGACATGGAGGATGGGTATGGTAGGTGGCCGCAGCAAGGACCACTTTTTTGTAGCCACTCGTGTTTGTGGCATAATGGACAGTCAATTTCGGTAGAAAATAGGAAAATCGTGTTTGTGGCACAATGGACCGTCAATTTCGGTAGAAAATAGGAAAATGTATACACTGAAGGTACCTCTTTTCTCCTTAATCCAACGACTATAGTCTTATTTAGAAAATAGGAACACAAAGGAAAATTGGGGGCTTCAGTACCAAAAGTATTTTGACTCTTTTTTTCGAGAATCCACAGGAGAACTGCGCAAAAAATGTTTTGACTCTGGAACAAAGGGTCCAGGAAAATAGCATTATTAGAAGCATAGCAACACTTATTTTCTACTCTACTGCACTTGAAACAAACTAAATAGCATTATTGAAAGACTAACCTACCTTTGGTCTGAGTAGTAAGTAAAGATGATTTAGGATTTGTTTTCTTTTTCTGTGGGTGGGATGCGTATACCACCACTACGCATCCCTATTTTTGTACTTTTTGGTGGGGGCACAAAGTTGCAACTTGATAACAACATGCACACGAAGGGACACCTTAACTTTTTCCATGGCTGATGGCAAGCATCACCCAACCGAACATCAACTTGCAATTGCATTGCCAGTGAAGTCTTCGGCTTTCTCTAGCCAAACCTTTTCGCACCTGATTCCTCAAAAAAGAAACTTTCGCTCCTTTTTTTCTTGCACATTTATTATATTTCGTTTATCAAGCGTTCTAAACATGCACTGATGTATTACTTTCGGTGTGAATGGGTACCCACTAGATCTGGTCACTATGAATCATTGTTGCTGGAAACCCTGGTTGACTCATATATTTTAGCATAAGATAACTAGAGATATTACTGTAGCGTCAAGAAACCATAGCCTTGGGAATAACAAAATGACATTACAGATCAGAGTAACACAGCTCGAGCCTAAATGTGTCTTGTCTCAAGGAAAAGAGGAGGAGAGCAGAGGTGTCCGTGTTGAGGGGTACTTGTCGAGCTAAGCGATTAAGCCAACTAATTAAGCAATATGAAAGATTTCCTCCAGGTCAAACAAATCGAAGAATATGCAGTTGCGCACAATCATCCATCAAGGCGTAAATTCTCCCTCTGTCTTTCTGTTTTTTGTTTTCTTTTACTGGTGCAGCAAATGCAACGCCAATTCGCAACTAGTACGGAAAAAGGAAGGAAACGGAAGCGAGATTGGTCTATGTAATCACCGAATCCATTGTCGGAGTCGAGGCAGCGCGTGAACCCGCCGACGGGGTAGAGCACGTCGAGGCGGAGAGACCGCCCGAGCTCCGGCGACAGCCCCAGCAGGAAGCTGGTGACGCCGCCGAAGTTGGCCCCCACGGCCGCAGCGGCCGCCGTCGTCGCGCCCACCACCAGCCGCCGCCGGAACACCGCCGCCAGCGACGCGAACTCCTGCGCCGGCGACGAGCACCGTATGCCTATGCCGCCGCGCCGCCGCCTCCACCGCCCCCGCTCGACGAGCGCGGGGTTGTGGTGCCTCGCGGCGGCGGCCGTGGCCATTGCGGAGCGGGATGGGATGGTTCGGCTGGCCACTTTGCGGGGACTCCCTTGTGTTTATATGGTTACTAGATGAATGCGGGATTTTAAAAATTTTAGAACATATTTATATGAAAAAATTTTACCACCTTTAGTTCGGCATATAGGATAAAATTTTAAAATCCGTAGTAACGGTATTTGCAAGATTAAGCTACTTGGATGAAAAATACTGTACTCTATAATATAGTCTAGATGAAATTAAATCATGGAAAGAACGATATTTTGATAGGTTTCAACAGGTCTTTTGGGCCACATTGTCCCAAAAGATGTGGGAGAGGCGGCAACGCTTCTTTTTTAATAATAGATAGATGTTTGACGGAGCCACGGAGCCACACTCATAGAGGCTTACTCCAAACGGGCTTCAAAAGAGTGGCCTTTTGCGTAGATTTTTGGTTGCAAATGTATTATAATAATTATTAATTTTTTCTAAATTAAAAATAAAAACTATTATATCTTTTAGTACAATACAAAAAAATAAAGATAAAAAGATAAAAAAAACTAAAACTAAGAATCTTAGAAACTGAATTCATTTGGAGAGGGTGTGGTGCAGGTTCGGCGCGTCTTTTATACCCATTTTCACCGTGTTTCTCGCGTGTTTTCGCGTTTTCTGGGTTGAAAATTTCCGGTGACCAGGCACCGGCCGCCGACCGACCTGTATGATGGGATGCGTGTCTGACTGTTTGCCTAGCAAGCACCTCTCCGTCCAGGCAGGCACGTTCCGATCCGAGTCAATTGGACACACGCACGCACGTGTGTAGTTGATTTAGCTGTGTGTTAGTGCAGCTGGTAAGGCCATCGTCTTCTCTCTTGCTCTTGAGATTTGATAGAGCTATGGATTTGTTTAGATTGTTATCGCGGAGGCAAAATTAAGGCCCCGTTCGGATCGAAGGATTTTCACAGGAATTTTGCATTCCTTTGGAAAGTTTTGGTTCTAGGCCGTTTGGAATGGAGGAACGGGCAAGCCAAATTCCAAAGGGAAGGGAATAATGCCTGTACTTTCGGAGGAAAACAAGAATGAGCTCAGATCCAAGGGAAAATCTTCCTGCGCTTGCTCCGAGAGCTCGGCGACTCGGCGTCGTCCCGGGAAGCGACCTCGCCATCGCTGGCCGCGGCCGCGGCCGCGACGACCCGCCCCCTTTCGCCGCGCCCTGGCTACCAGCTGCAGCCTGCCCCCTCTTGCTGCCGCAGCCGAGCTGCCCTCATGAGTCTGAGCCGGAGAGAGTGCATCGTTGGGCTCGCTTGCGTGCTGTAGATAAGATGATATGCGCAGAGAAGAACGTGGAGACGGATAAGAACGAGTGGACGAGAGCAACTTGATGGGATATTACACTGACTAGTGGGACCAAACGTATGTTGCTTGCTCACGAATGAAAATTTAGTGCTAAGTTAGTTTGAACAGACGGGATTACTATTCACTTCGAAAATTCCCCTGCTTTTACTATTCCTACGATCTAACTATCGATTTCTATTAAATTTCTGTGTTTTCTAATTCTCTGTGTTGCCTCTACATTTCTATATTTTTCCTTCTGTATTTCCGCTGTTTTCTCTGTTTTGTATTCCGCGTTGGATAGGTATCGTCACCATCCTCGGGCAGTCTACACTACACAGGAGTCGGCGCAAGCGTAACTTTGCTTGGTAACGTCAGTCCATTCGGTGATCCACGGTCCAGATTTTCTAGTGTTTTTGATTTTATTTTTTATTTAAAAAATAGATTATTTTAACATAGATAATATAAAAAATATAAAAAAAGAAAAAAACTAAAAAAAATAAAAAGCTAAAATCTAGAAGTAAAAAAAAAAATCAAAAAACGCTAGAAAATCTGGGCCGTTGATTGGCAGATGGAACCGCGCGCACAGGAGTATGCCAAGCTGCAGCTGCGTTGATCAAATGTCCAATTACGACGTACAAATGACTAGACAGATAGCATCAAACAGAACTGTTTACATATATAGTACTGTAACTATTTCTTTTAAAAAATTGGTCTTCCGATACTCATTTTGGTATATCTGGCCCCTTAACCTCCTGAGCTCCTATAGCTTGTAAGTTGCCGGCCGGCCGCATACAATTACGTGCATGTTTTAATTCGTGATAATCACATTCACTTAGTGCTAATCATATTTATTATGTACTAATTACATTTGATTAGCATTTATCGATGTTTTAGTATTGATCTTACGTATGATTATTTGAATTCGGTGGATCTCTCAACGACTTGACTACGATCACACAAAAACACAAAGATTTTATATAGGTCCGATCTTCTCCTAGGAGAATAATAATCTACTCCTATGTGGCTATTACTCAGTGAGCTGATTACAATTGGAAAAGAAAGTAATACGGAATGTCTAGTGCTACTTCTATTTTCTCTCTCATATTCTTCCTGACTTCTACCTTTAAATAAGGCACGACTTTAGACTATGTCATGCTCGTAGAAAGGCTTATAATTATGAAGCTGTCGTGGAAAGGCTCACGACCACAGGGTGGTCGCAGAAAGGCTTACGACTACCTAGTTAAGTCTCTCCCTTTTGGATAAGGGGTATGCTCAAGGAGTATAATGATATAATAATATCATTTACAGATAAATAATAAGTTGAGAATTATTATATCCTCGTCATCTAGCCCCCCAGTTTTAAGTGAAAATAACTTATTTGAGAAAGAAATTGTAGATGAGTAAAGATCGAAAGCAAATCCTTTTCGATCTCTTTTCGACCAGAAGTAAACTTTGTTAAGAAGGTAATTTCGTTTGAGTTGTAAAGACATGTCGGTTTCAAACAGACAAATTTAAGAATTCCAATCGACTTTCACCGATCTGTCTGTTAGAGCGGTTCCAGAAGAGGTAGTGACCGTTGAGTTCCTGAGATAAGTAACGGTGTTGTATGGCTATAAAAATTTACCGCGGTAACCTTTGATATTCTTACTTTTCCCCTTCTACTTTGGTATTCTTCGAGTTTTCCGCCGCCAACTAAGTCATCCCCTTTCTTCGATTTCATCCAAATCCAAACCAATCCCTTGGAGAAGATGACAAAATCTTCCTCTGCTGGGGCGGTGTCAAATATGGACGTATACAAGGTGAAGGCCTTGGTCACATCTGAGAAAATCCCTTCAAGGAAGTTCATGAAGTGGATCGAAGCTAGCGGACAGCATTGTCCATCAAGGGAGATCGGGCAAATTTCGATGCTCCAGGCCTACTATGAGTGTGGCCTTCGACTACCTACACACCCTTCCTCACACTCGTACTCGAGTACTTTGGTGTGGAATTGGTGAATTTGGTTCCCAATTCCATTACCTATTAAGCGTGTTCGTATACTTATGTGAAGCCTATCTAGGAATCCCTTTAGATCTGGAGCTCTTTCGGTACTACTATGAAATGAGCATACAAACCAGAATCGCTAGGAGTTGTGGTCTGAAACTCTAGGACGGCAAGATGGAAGTGTACATCCAGATGTTCACTCTGTCGTCATGGCAAATTGGAAGAAGTGGTTCTACCGGGAGACGACCAGTGAAGACAACATTCTTTTGTGGGGAAGGCTACGGAGAAGAACTCTTCCTAGAATTTGGTCCCCAAGGACCTTACTCGGATGGCCCCCTACATCCAAGCTATAAAAGATTTAAGGGAAAAGGGGCTTACTGGCTGACATATGATGAAGAACTTCATCACCCGATGCATTAGTCTCTTGAAGACACTAGCACATCCTATGTGGATGTACTTGGGGAGCAAGGATACGACCAGAGACTATAAGAGAGGTAAATAACAATCAAGTTCCTTCTTGGTTAATTTCGAGCTCTGATCATTAATTACTTTTATATGTCTATGCAAATCTTTCACTATAGGAGATTGGCATCCGAGTCAAACTCCTTTGTGAGAAAGCTCCATCACTTGATGTGGTGGCTC
Source organism: Bonia amplexicaulis (assembly GCA_036346245.1). Taxonomy (NCBI): domain Eukaryota; kingdom Viridiplantae; phylum Streptophyta; class Magnoliopsida; order Poales; family Poaceae; genus Bonia; species Bonia amplexicaulis. Next base: position 6,175,633 of record CM070737.1, read on the forward strand.
CTTGTATCTTGGTGGATTTATCCGTCGAAGAAAGGAAAGAACGCCTAAAGGTAATCGAAGATCGATATCATCTTGAGGATCTCATAGTAATAGGAAATGACTAAGTAGTGTTCTTCTTTCCTGTAGAAAGTAGGTATGGAAAATCGTCACGATGACCAAGAGGTCGAACTGATGGTTGTCGGGAAAAGGAGAGATGGAAGAATTTTGTATCTTTTATGAAGGAGACGGCTGCAGCAGCAAAACCTATGATCGAGAAGGAAACTGCTCTTTAGGTGGTCGAAACCGGTTTCACCACCAAGAAGGTCAAGAAGAACAAGGAACAACAACTGTTATGTGCAGTTATTTCAGAGACAGAGAAGTTATGTGCAGTTATTTTAGAAAATAATTACGCACATTAACCGTCTTGTCAAATAGACTCACGATGTTGCAGGTTATCGTAAACATGATGGTTGAAGTCAGGCTAGTCGTAGAAGAGTTTACAACTGTAGGGTGGTTGTAGAATAGTTTATGACTATGTCATGCTTGTAAAAAGGTTTACGATTATGAAGCTGTCATGGAAAGACTCACGACCATAAGATGGTCACAGAAATTCTTACGACTACCTGATTAAATCTTTCCCTTATGGATAAGAGGTATGATCAAGGAGTATAATGATGTGATAATATCATTTACAGATAAATAATAATTTGAGAATTATTATATCCTCGGTGCTATAAGAGAGCTAGATTTGAAAATTTCAATGTCTAGAAGCTAAATTGAAAAAATAGCAATAGTGTCATTTATAAGAACAGGGCATCCATAGTGTATATGATCAAGAGGTCTTGGGTGGGTCCCATCTAAACCTTAAGAGTATATAACCTACTAGTGATGGTCCCACTTGTATAAAGAAAAATGTATTTTAATGCTTATGGTCGTCTTTAGCTTGAGGCTCGTCTACCGGCTAATGCCCTGAAGTAGTGATTGCTATGCCACGTCGTCCGCATCTCTTGGCCTGCTCCCTTGTTTTCCGCCGGTTCATTTCACGATGAACCTTACAAAAAAAATACAACGGGTGGAAGCACATGCAAATGGACACGAGAGTTAGGTTCCGTTCCAAATAACTCCTGACGTCTAATTTCATAAGACGAAATCCATTTTAAACGCATTGTCTTCTAAATGTGACTCTTTTTTTCTCTTTTTTTTTACTTTGTATTATCTATGTAGATATAACGATATGTTTCTTTTTTTCTATTTTTTTAATTAAATATCTTACAGAAAACTAAAAGCTATCATTTCAACCGAAAGTAACAGTTCTTTCAACCAAAAGTAACAGTACTTTTAAACGAGGCCTTACATGTGTGACAAATGAGTAGACGGTTAATTGATTCTGGATGAAAAAAAAGAGGCGCACTATTTCTGCATGTTCTTAGCGGAATCTGGCATTCGCGCAAGTAACAATGCAACACTGATTCAGGCCACACACCGCCCATCCGTTTGCACCACAAAGAATTTGCCGGATGGGGGCCATATCGTCAATATGGTAGGCATGCTCACGACTCGTATTGGGGAACAATACGAGCCAAACGCCTCACCGCTTTTCAGCCGATACCTGCTAGGTTGTTATCCATCACCCGCAAAACGGCGGGCACAAGCGCGGTGGCGGATTCAAAGAAATGATGAGCCAGAAATGAACAACACGATGCAAAATTGAATACAAAAGAAATTTGGCTCATCATTGGATTCAGGCCTTCAGCTGATTCGAGCTGATGCGTCCTCTCATTTAGCTTTCTACCTTCTCTCTTCTTTTTTGTTTCCTCCCCCCTCCTACATCTACATTAATACATGATGTATGGCTTTCTCAATGGCATGTGGCAATCAAAAGGCCCAAAGTAAATGAATCACAAACCTCCCATCAAAACCAGAGAGCTCCCAAGAAACACCTTCAAGAATTAGCTAATGTACAACTCTCTCTCATCGTCTCCTCCGTTGCTGATCATACGAACTTCGACCATCGCTCGGATTGTAAAAATCTTGCTGTTGTCCAAGACTCCATTGCCTCAACGTCTCAGGCTTTTGGCCCTGATGGCCGGAATTCCAAGGTCTCGAAGGCTCAGCGGGAGTGTAGCTCTGTTGCCCAGAACTCCACCGCCTTGAAGGCTCAGATGGATTGTAGCTCTGTTGCCCGGCAGTCCACTGCCTCGAAGGCTCGGCAGGATTGCAGCTCTGTTGCCCAGAACTCCACAGCCTCGAAGGCTCAGCAGGGCTGTAGCTCTGTTGCCCGTAATTCCACTGTCTTGAGGACTCCGGAATATAGGCTTGTTTGCCACCATAGACCCTACCAACACCAAGCACAGGGGATCGCGAATGTGGCTGGTGAGCGTCTCGCCCCACCGTTTGGTGCTCCACCGTACGAGTGTAACCATTTCTGTCCAATCCCTGCCCTGGGAGAACGGAGTGGGACGAGACTGGCGTAGAACCATAAGCATTGTATGTACTCTGTGTACTTTGATTACCGTAAACATTCTGGTTAGGATACGGCACTGAGTTTGATGATGCAACATTAAATGAATTAGTCGTCGAGCGGACAGCCCATGGATCAGGTGTTGTATTTCGTCCGGAGGTGGTGACATTGGCAGCACTAGATTGCCAAGGTAGCGAAGCACAGGAGGCATTTGGCTCAGGCATCAAAGAATGTGCTAGAGCAGGGCTTGGGATATTCTGAAGTTCATGGGCTGGTTTGTTCACAGCTGCCCGCTGGTGGATGGCCACCGCAACAGGATCAGACACCAAAGAATATGACTGGGTATGCTGATGTACCGGAGCTCTGTTCAGAAGATTATTCATATGGGCAACATGTTGAGTTGGCGGATTAACGGAGACCACCAACTGAGGTATAGATGGGATGTTAGTTTGAATCTGTGACGACAAAGCAGAAACTGAAGCATAAGATTGTGAAGGCAACGAACTGACAACATTTGAGAAGCTTTGCTGCACAGTGCTTGCAATAGGAGGTGTACTCTTTTTGTTTGACAAATGCACCTGCTGCAAATCTGAAGACTTCACCTGCGTTGGAAATTCCGACCTCCAGCTAGCCTGCCAAAGAAAAAACATCAATATGAACAACAGATGACACAATTAACATTGAAAGGCGAAAATGAAGAGCCAGGAGGCAAACCCTTGCTGCAAGGTCTTTTGGAGGAGTTGGCGACGGAAGTGAAGCAGGGATAGTTTCAGGACCATGTTCGGGCGCTTTTGGAACCCCGGCACCATTGGCCAGACTATTTACCAGCTCCGAAAGTCCAAGGCCAGTCTGCTTCAGCATGTCCAGAAGTGCAACAGTCTGCTCGCTTGGCAAGGTACCCACCTGGTTAGATGTTAGAGCAAATACAAGCTGCGGATTCTTGAGCAGCACTGCAAGCAGCTCAAGATCTGGTTCAGAAGCTGCACCATTAGCACCAGCAGCAACTGCTGGAGCTGCTGATGAGGTTGATCCAACTTCCTTGTCCTCGACAAGAACCCCAATGTTAGGAGGGGCTGCGCCCGCGCTATCTGCTTCCATAGTGTCAGCATCTGGCGGCTGGTCAATTGGTATTTCTGGGGTCAAGCTGTCATCAAAGTCCATTTCCACATCCCATGGGTCCTTTGGATTCAATGGGATGTCATTTAGACTTGCATAAAAGGTTTCATTTTCGCGTCGATTTCTCTGTGTTTGAACCTCAAGCTCCTTGCTGTTGTTCCCAACACTTACACTCCACGATGGGTCTATCCATACCTCTGCAACAAGAGGCAATGAAGTTCAAATAATCAACAGAAAAACCAATATTGCAGAGGTCAAGCTTTCCCGGGAATCTCTTAAGAAAATATAGAAAGTTATAGAAGCACGAACTTTTCATGCTCAGCAAGAACTTATCAGGCTCAGCAACAGGCAGCACACAATGAGATGTACTGCTAAGTTCCTTGCATTTAAGCTCAATTTCTTAGAATAGCTGGATCACATCATTTAACGTGTTGCTTTTTTAAGCTAGGTTTGGCTAACAAGATCCTCGAACTTCTTTTTATTTTTTGTTACTAAACTTCGCAACTTTTGTATTTCAAATACATTGCATGTCATTCGTTAATAGTTGTTGAATCGACAATTGCTAACAGCATAATGCTTGGCAGTATCTCTAGGAAATCTTTTCCCAGCCTGCCGCAACATATCGGCCCCGTTCTTTTCGGCTTTTCAACCGGCTTTTGGCTTCATCTTCTTTCAGCAATCACTATTTATTAAACTAATGGTCCTGTTCGTATTGGCTTTTGCTTCTAACTTCTACTTAGAAAAACTAAAAACCAATACGAACACCCAGCTTTTCGAAACGGCTTCTCAACTCCTCTCGCTACAGTATCGCTCCGGTGATATGTTGGGAGGTCATAGGTGCATCACGTGCCTCACTCCTCTCGCTCCCGTCACGCGCACGCATCTACCTCACTTTTTCCACGACTCACCATTCCTTTTAAAAGCCATTTCTTTCAGTTATTACTATTTATTTTTAGACAAAAGCCAAAAGCTACAATAGAAAGCCATCTGCAAAAACCAATACAAACGCCCTCAATAAGCCACAGCCACAAGCCATATGCCACAGCCAAAAAGAATAGGACCCATTATAGGCCAATTGGATTTTGTAGAAGAATCGTTTGTGACAATTAACAATGGAAATAGATCTCAGACAGACCAATTACATTGATACCAGGTTGGAGATTGTTACAGAAAGCATCAAATGTCTGGTAATAAGTGGTTGTTTTGCAAAGATGTGTAGAATTCAAATTACAGAAAGTATCAAATTTCTGGTAATAAGTGATTGTTTTGCAAAGATGTATAGAATTCAAAGGGCCAAAGTGACACATCTGCTTCAGATGTAGACACAGTCGCATAACTACAGCTGCAGGTAAAATAAGACCAAATTATAAGAACACCCACAGACATCTCCCATATGCACTGACAACAAGCAAACATGACAATTCATGAAAATTTTAGTGGTTCTTGATGGTCCAAGTAACTACATGGGGTGAGCAACACATCAAGTGCGCCCAGCATCTGGTACAAGCAAGGACCTCAGAGCTTTCCATCTGCAAACTCCCAGAAATGAACTTTAACAAATTACAACTGTCATGAACTAGTAAATTACGAGGAGGAATGCACCTCCTTAATGCTTAATGCTTTTAGCAAATGAATTTACATTGTTGCACAAAATGACTATGTAAGTGGAGATCATGTTGGATATTCTTCGATGAACTCAAATTTATCAAATCCCAGTTTTTATCCCAAGTGGCTGGTTGATGCATAATTTATGTATAAAATGATTTCAAAAGTGCAGTCCTTGTTTGTGTTCTTGCAGATCGATAGGCACAGAAACCGTCTAAACATTGGTCTGTGTTAACCGATGTGGATTTACTTGCCATCCTTCCTAACGCTTGTTCGTGGGATACACAGTAAATAACCATAACCATTAATTCCTCATGCCCTTACAGAAAATTGTACTGCCACCCACAGCTCTTGCAACAGTTTGGTAGCATGACACTTGGTCCAAGATGAATCAGTTAATTATACACAGAATGCTGAGCCAAATATGGATAGCTATTTACAGCCAACCAATCCTTAAGAAAACCTCCGTTCGCTTACCTGTCTTTAGGCTCACAATCGCATCAAATTCAGGATGTATATCCTAGCCGAGTTATTTATAGCGTTAGAACTGCGCGTATAACTGGTGTGCATGAGGTTAAACAAAAAGGCTCAGGCCAGGTTCTGTAACACGTAAGGTTTGTTGAGGCACAGCTTTCTCCATTTCAGCTGAAGTCGATTCATCACCATATATTGATTTTGGAGAATCAAACCTAATCTAAACTACGTAATTCCCAGAGGTTTGTGTTGGTACAAATCAAAGAAAATATGCTTCAAGTTCTTAAGCTTCAAAACATTCCATTCACTATATGGCTTCACCAGTTCTCATTGTCCAAACAAACTCATCAAGCTCAGAAATATTGAAATTCTAAAAAAATGGGCAAGCGAAGGAGCACAAAGCAAAGGTATACCTGGTGGTATCTGCCAAAGAACTCTCTTGGAATCCAACTTCTCTATGCAGTTTTCCCGGGAAGTTAAGTTTAGCTTTGAACAGACCAGGATTTCTGGCTTATCAGGCAGAGGCACTGTACTTTGTTTAGAAGTTGATGGGCTTGGGTCCACAGGTTGTTTAATGATGGATGTGACGGGACTTCTGGGCACAGGTGATGCATTTGAGTTGACTAGGCCAGATGGTTTTTGATTTTCTGTTATCTGTGGTTTATCAATCACTTTGCCTGTGTCAACCTTGCCATACTTCTCCTGCATGAACATGGCGCGCATCTTTGCTTTTTGAATATCATCTGCAGATAATGGTCTGCTATTATTTGTAGATATGCTCCTGGCAGAATGAACATTCTTCCCAGCAGCTTTCCGATTTGGATGTTCTACAAGTAGAACTTTTCTTCTTTCTTTGGACTCTGGAGATTAGCTAAGGAGATCCACACAAGCAGTTTAGCAAGACTAAATATCCAGAAGTGAAATAACGAATGAAAACATACAATTTAAAGATAATACACAGGACGCCTCGATAATAACTAATTTGAATTCCACAGGCACAAATTTTGACTATTATTCATGGACCATGCAATTATTACTGTTAAAACAACAAACAACAGCACCATTTGCTTTACAGGACCAACATAACCTTACCCACGAACTCTAATATAAGTGACAACCAAGCCATTAATAACACCTATTTCAACTTGACATAAAACAATTGGGGACAAAATAAAATACAAGTTGCCTAAAGGGTTCTTTTATATAACAAGTGTGAAGACACTGATCAAGCTACCAAGAAAAGCCACCCAGATCTCAGCACAGAATAGTAGAAATTGTCAATATTTGCTAGGGAAGAAGACCTATAAGATGTATAGGATCAGAATTTTTTTTAAAAAACCTTTAATAGCCTTAAGTTATATACGGGAACAGGCGAACATATCATCAAGAGAAAGAGAAGCAAAACTAAGTAGTGGTGAACTTAAACTTAGGGAAAGGATACTTGTCTGCAGAGAACTCTTTTTATTTGACTCATCAGCAGAAGCAGTGAGCAGCAGCGGAGTTTTTCTGGGCTCAGGCTTTCTGCACAGTGACACACAGACCCAAGTCAACCAAATGTTATGCTACCCACAATAGAGGTTACGTAAATCACTTAGCACTACTGGAGTTCAAATTTATTCAAAGCAGAAACCATAACGAAAAGTACCTGCCCTCACTTGCACCTTCAGTCAAGGCAAGGATCTCCTCCTGATAAGACCACAACAATTAAACTTGCAGAACATGTGAATCTTCTGACATATATATTTTTACTTAGATACTTACAGTAATATCAACTTCAGATTTCCAAGACTCGTCACGGAGAATTTCACTTATCCTGCGAAAGAAAATAAATTAACTACAATAAAACCATCCAAAGACAAGGTAATAACAAACAATATGGAATAACACCACTACAGTGTAAGCAAGGAGAATTCACCTTTGTTTACAGACTAAATCCTTATCAGGTTTCTTCAATGCCTGACTTCGTACGAGCATTTTGCTCAATCTGGAGAGGAGGTTCCTGGCCCTGCTTGATATGTCTGATCTTCAAATCAGATAAGTTCTAGCAAGCAGCCCAAAGAAACTAAGAAACTCCATATATGCATAGCTTAATACAACTTCACTGTGGGGAAATACAGACTAATGCTAGAACAATTATGATTGAATAAATTTTAGATGGGAAAATGCATCTCAGCAATACTGCATTGGACAAGTGGAAATGGATGTTAACTGTCTGAAACTACAATTAGGCCTTTGGAACATTATGTCATTATCAAAGATTTGTATGCTAGCATCATCATATCAACATCCGTCTTTGTTAGAACACCAAGCTTGTAATTAATAATATTGCTCGTGCTTAAAAATCATCATCATATATGCATGTGCAAAAGATTGAAGCCATGTGGTAATTTCTACACACCTTGTGTCCTATAAAACCGCAACCTGTTAATAGTTTGCAATACAGCTGACATGTGGGCTGGCAAAGCTTTATGTAATGGGAGGTGAAGAAGTACCTACAAGAATGAGATGATAGTTAAAAATACATGCCACACATTTGTACATGTTCAACTAAACAAAAATACGATAGTTAAAGTACATGCCACACATTTGTACGTGTTCAACTAAACAAAAATAGGAACCTTGAAAATGACAAGAATAACTGTTGTTTGCTCTTCAGTAGCTGCTTGGCTCAACCATGTTGACACAATAGTCAAACCACCTATTGTTAAGAACCTGCACAGTTATTGGAAAGGTGAAGCTAGGGATCAATATAATCATTTGAAGCTCTGTAGGTACTATAAGGCCTAGATCTTACCAACTAAGAACTGTTGCATTATTTATTTGGAGAATCCATTCCATCAATTTGACCTGTCCAGAGAATGTTTCCTCCTTCCGCATTAGAGCAAAGATGCTTTCCAAGAACTTTTTATCTTCTGACTCAACACCAGGAGCACCTTCCTCTTGCTTATTTTCCTTTTGAACGGGATCTGGATTAATCTTAGCATCAGTTGGTTGCATTGTTCCTGTAGGAGTGATAGGGGTTGCACAATTCTGCTGGACCTCTGCTTGTTGTAAAGAGTTTTGAGGGACCTCCACAGGTTGCAAAGAGCTTTGCGGCACCTCTGCTGGTTCTAAAATTCTCAAAGGTTCGATAACTTGAGCATGTGCCTCAATGTCGAGAGGTGTCTGCTCAGTGCTTATGGAGCATACATTGTCAGGAGCCTTGGATGCCTCTATTTTCAGAGCTTTCTCATGTGACAAGCGAACAAATTTTCTTACTCGTGTGCGTTGACTTGCAAAAAACTCCCTTACCTAAGAGCCATTAAGACACAGCTTGTTAACAAAACTTACAGAAAAAGGCAATTGAAATAATACAAGCAGTTTATGTTTCGCATGGGAAGCAATTGCATTGTGACTAATCAAATGATAGTAAAAATAACTTAGAAATAAGAAAGCAAAATTCAGTCCACCAGTTAGAATAAAAAGGGAAAACTCAACATTCTGTAGAAACTTGAAACCGGTTCTATGGTTGCTGTTCAGTTGTACATGATGAATTTTTTAAGGTATAATTTTGCTCCAAAGTAATCATAATACAAGTGTATAAGAGCACACAAACAAGCATAATACATCAAGGTATACAACAATAGCACATGCGAGATGAGGAGCAGACCTGTGTAACAGTAACCCCACAAAGTGCGCTAATTTCCCGAATCTCCTTTTTGCCAATAGTATCTTTCACGGCAAAAAGTGACTGCATGGACTTAGCTGCTTTTGGATTCAACAAATCCCTTGGTTTTTTACCTACAAAATTTGAACTATTATAAAAAAATGCCCCGAATAGCAGGCGTTAATTATAATAATTGTGGAATAATGCGAAAATTCATTCAGATCTTAGGTCAGCTTCGACAATGTAAGACGTCATGCATCAGCTCTTGTCATCTAATTTTGTCAACAATGACATGACTGATGCATGATGTTCTTCAGCAATCAAGCTTAAATCAAATAAAATTTTCAGTATATGTCAGCTATAATAGATCATGATGTCCATGTTGGTTTATCATATAGTTTACTAAGGCATCGACCAAATGAATTGTGTCAATGTGAATTCCATTGATGCAGAAAAACAACTCACCTATCTTGATAGATAATGCGCCAGCAGCCTGCAAGAATCAACCAAATGCAAGGTAAGTCAACAGATGAACGAAAATACTTTGAAAAAGGGTAATGAGGGCTCATGAACTTGCAGCAAACATTTAAAGTCCATAGCAAGTTAATGACAAACAAGCAAAAAGGACAACGTTACAAAAGTACACCCAATAATCTTCAAACAACTTCAGCATCCATTCAAAGCCCACTCTTTCAGATATCATAATGCATAACGACGAAGCAACTTCACTATATCATTTACAGAGACGAGGTAAAGAAATTTTGATGTTAAGCTAACCCAAACATGAACGCACTGTAGATTAAAACAGTGCCCCCTGTGTCCCTAAATAAATGTAGCTTCAAAATTTTCAGTCTCCAAGATGCAACTTTGCCATCGATTCTTATTAATATGTTATCAGAATCATTAGAATATAATACAACGGAAGTACTAGGACTTAAATATCAGAAATAAACATATCTGGAGTAGTAACCCATTACACACTCGCCCAATTTCATTATAATTTTGCCCCAAAAGTACGGACTTTCCATCACAGAACACCATAGCCACTACCAAGTACAACTACAAATACGCAAAGACATAGAAGTGAAAAAATGAACTGGTAATTATAACAGACTATTCGAATCGTATCACCATCAAAACCTAAGTTTTGATCAGCGCCCAATCGGATAGACTCCCCGGATACATTCCAGATGCTACTTTAAAACAAAATTACCCAAACTCATCTCCCCGTGATGGGAAAAAACACATCGAGAAATGTAAGAGAAGCAGAGCTTAGAAACATGGGCTCCTGACCATTTCCTGGGCGAGGGGGTTGACGCCGGTGAGGCGGCACTGGGCGACGACGAGGCGTTTGAGCTGGTCCACCTGCACGTGCAGCATCTCCTGCTGAGTCGCCACCATCGCGAGGATCGAGCCCCCGTCGGCGCCGCCGCCGCCCGACTCGACGAGGGCTCCGGCCGCGGGATTGAAGGGGACGAGCTCCATGGCACCCGCGGGCGGCTGGGCATCAGGTTACCGCCGTCGCCCTCTTCGTTGTCGCGTCGGGGGGTAGTCAGCGCCGGGGTTAGGGTTTGCAGGTGGGGTGCGAGGAGGAGGTGGAAGAGGGATGGGGACGCGAGCGAGCGAGATGGAGGGATCAGATGGGCGAGTTTTCCTTTCCTATTTTTTTTTCTGTTACCCTTTCTTTGGGCTACGTCTTTTTTTTCCCTTAAGGTTTGGGTTACTGTTTTGGGTATGGGATAACTAGTGGGGTTATTTAGAGTATTCTCGGGGTGGTTTTAAAAAGAGAAAATAATAAAACGATGTAACGTTTGAATGGTATAGCATTCTACTGATCGTCCGTTGATAGCTTAGGATATGAATGAGATAAAACCCATTGTTTGCCTTCCCTTGTCTATTCGAGGCAATCCACATATTTCTTATCCATATCCATTCTCTCTCATCTCTAGAAACCAAGACATGGTAGAAAATGAGCAAAAGAGTAGACAAAAGGAGAGAGTGGTTGTCTTGGTGTGCAAATTAGCGTGAAAACATTGAGCAGCAACACGGGAGCGACGCGGCAGGTGGTAAGGCCATGCGGAGGTGACTTGGCACGACATGCTAAGGTGGCCATGTTGGGTTGGTGAGGTCACACGGAAGCGACCGCAGGCACGCAAAATGGCACGACTGCAAGGCGGACGACATGGCCGCGCGAGGCTAGTGCACAACGCTGCAGTGCGGTACCCAACAGCGACGACAACGACGAGCATGCCTGTGCAGGTTTCTAAAACTTTGCTATGCAAGTTTCTGAAACTTTGTTTGAAATTTCTCTGATATCTTATGAAACTTGTATAAAACGGTGTTGAAACTCACACCGAGTTTAGAAGCTTTTTGTCTTAAACTTGCTTCAAATCTTTAGGTTACGAAAAAATTCCTTGAAACATACTGAAACTTCTAAAATTTTGTCTGAAACTTGTTTAAAACTCGATGAAACTTTTCTGAAACTTGCTTTGAATCTTCGTGTTGTAAAAACAATTCCTTGAAACATAATGTAACTTTGAAACTTACGAAATTTTGTTTGAAACCAAATGAAACTGTCTAAAACTTGCTTCAAATCTCTAGATTATGAGAAAATTTCCTTGAAACATATTGTAACTTTGACACTTATTAAATTTTGTCTAAAATTTGTTTGAAATTGGGTTAAACTTTGCTAAAACTCTTTGAAACTTCATTCAAACCTCTTGAATCTTGTTGAAACATTTTTGGACATTTCATGAAACATGCTAAAACTTTATAAATTTTGCTTGAAACTCTTTTCAAAATATTGGTGAAATTTTCTGAAACTTGTTGAAACATCAACCAGAAACTTTGGATGACACATGAAACTTGTTGAAAAATTGACAAACGTGAAACTTGTTGGAATTTAACTGTACCAGTAGAGAGTTCTTCCAACAATATAGCGTTGGATAGCAGATTCCTTTTAAAAAAGAATATATTATCGAAGGCATTTGCTTGGAACTGGATGGTGGGGCCCAAGTGTTAGTATCATTTACAGTGCTGCTACTATTACAGTAAATGGTAATTTTTTTGAGTTAGCTATAGACAAGTTATTACAGACATATACTATTGTTATGTTCTGAGTTAGTTTACACTTGGTGTCGTTGTGTTAGAGGGCGTTTGTATTAGCGTTTGCTTATGGCTTTTGATTGAAAACAACTGAAAGAAGTGGATTTTAGAAGGACAATGTTAGTAGTGTAAAAAATGAGGGAGGGATGTGTGCGCGAGACATGTGTAAGAGGAATGGGATACGTGACTCCCTGACTTATTCTCGGAGTAAGACGGGAGTGAGAGAAGTAGAGAAGTCGCTTCAAGAAGTCATATGTTCATATTGGCTTTTGGCTTCTCTAAGCAAAAATTAATTCAAAACTGACCTGAGAATGACAATAAATGTTTAACCACTTAGGTCTTTTTTTTCAATTTATGGCTTATGGGTCTTCCAAACAAATAAACGGGATAATTTCTCTGCCGTATTTTCGAAGCGGCTTATCGGGACAACTTTTTTGAAGTAGCTTATCAGCATTCGGTTCGTTCGTACAAAAACTCACGTTAGGACATAAACCATCAGCTATAAGCATAAATCATAAGCTGTAACTGAAAAGAAGACACCTGTGACTGATAGCTTGAGTAAGAAACCTTGCCACCAACTTGAGCAAGAAATGGTTTGATGAGAAAATACCATGAACGTTATGCAGTGACTGATAGGCTAGAATCCTCCTGATCTCAACAGATTCTCACATCATGGTCCATTCATTGCTTCTGCTTCTGCGGTGTAACCGTGTAAGCAAGGAGAGACTGTTGTTCAAATCATACGTGTAAGCGGAAGGTTTCGCGAGACTGTTTTAGTTCAAATGGAATTTTGCCTTATTTCCTTGGTTCTCGCGAGGAGAAATTTTTTGGCCGCCATTTTGCGGGATGGCCTTGTTCAGGCATAGGTCCTCGGTTTTCCGAAAAGCCCTCGCCTTTTTCGAGGCAGAAAACTCCTCACGAGTTTTGGTACGTCATGCTTAAGGTGGAACCTTATTTCAGCAGAAACCGCCTGTTGTTCAGGCATGAAGAGGCAGAAGAGCTATGCTTAAGGTCTTATTCGGAATCTTGATTCATCTCCATGGATGGACCAAGATTTTAGTTTAAAATCTCGGCCCATCCATGGCGATGGATTAGAAATTTTGGGCTTCTAAACAAAGTCTAAAAGAGAAATCTGCACGATATATTTATAGTTTAAAGCATGACGCCATGTGCATAAGTCAGGACCTTACACCAGCGACGAACATTTCCGGTGCTCTCACTATAATTGTTGCTATAGGTGCTCCTCTAAATAGTTATGAAAAATTCAAAAAAATTACAGAGTATGAAATAGTCTAGTATGCTGAAAATTTCAAATTCAAATCTATTGAAAAGAAAATCCGAAATAAAAAAAGAAAAGATAAAGCTACTATTCACTAAAATTTATCTTTTTTGTTTCTCAATAAGTATATTGAATTTTGATTTTGATTTTTGTGGGATGCTAAAATATATCATACCCTATCTATACAATTTTTTGTCATTTTTATAACTATTTGTACCGATTTTTGAACAACAGAAGCGCTGGTAGCACCAATCACGGTGAGAGCAACGCAAATGTTCTCTAGGAAGGGGCAAGTAGCCACCAACGGTATTTTGCCCCACGACTGGTAAAGCATAGAGAATAGGGAGATAGCTAATTCTTTTCAGTGGCACATCTGTTAAGAGGAGAAACGAACACCACCTTTCGGAACAGGATTTAGTTTTTGCACATAACCCAAGTAGGCTTGTACTGCTAAAACCAAACGCGACAAAGCAAACAAATGACATCAAGATGTAAATCGGTGTGAAGCATAAAGGCAGATCAATTGCTCACGAAGTGATTCACATCAATTGGATGAAATGGCAAGCGGATAGGAGTACAATAATCATATCTTGACAAAAACGCCTGCAGCTCTTGGCCTTTACCATGTGTCACAAGCGCTATATTAGTTTTACTCAACCCCACTGTTACAGATAAATGAATGCACTACCAGAGTACCACCTCACTAGGCAATGGGGCAAAAAATAAAATAAAACAAAAACGGGAGCAATGGGGCAAAAAAATAAGGGAGAAATGGCAAAATAGCTCATTCTATGTAAGGCTTTACAAGTATCAGCTCTCAAGGAACTGTATGCACTTCGTTGACCTTGCGGTCTCAAAACAACTAAATCCTCATAGATGATCATGGTACGGACATTGTTCTCGTCATGGCGTCTCAATGGTTCCTTCATCCAACAAGAACTCACTCAACTCCAGCCTTGCTCCCTATCCTGCAAACCAAATTCAGGTTCAGTGACTTGCAGGCACACGCAAGAAAATATATAACATGTTCGGCTAAAAAGAACAGGTAGGCCTGGATGAGTAGATATTTAGTAAGGCAAATGCTTAATCATTAATTTGACTGCATATTTTGGTTAATATCAAGTGATTTTCCAAAACCCATCAGAGGAGCTTAGGAGCATAACTCATCCAGCTGGTTTTGTAGGCTCCCCAAATCTTGTGTGGACTGCAAGATCCAAAAGAACTGCAGCCTCTCCCAGACACAAATCAATTTTACTAATACAAGTATACACCAGCATGGAGAAAGGCACATGGACAATACAAAACAAATTGGGGTGAAAAAAATTTACTGCAAGGTGTTTTTTCACATCAGTATTGACTCTAACCAGTCTGAGATGTATTCGTATGCCACAAATGTCACAGCACCAGCAGGAGCCGATTTCACCACCGAGGGGAAAAGTCCTTTATAAAGGCCCCCAAACCCCTCCTTTGTGACAATCTCTTTTAGGGCATGGTACATGCCCTTGTATGTGCTGCTCTCAATTCGCGCCCCATATCTCGGATGACGTTTTAATCCTTCAATCTACAGTATGATGGAGCAAATATGAGTGTTGCCTGACTTCAAATTATTTTATGGGATAAATACAGCTGGATTATAACAAGAGACATGGCAGCATATCATGAACCACGCTCAAGTAATTTGTAGCCATGTCTAAATGGGCTATATTGACCAAGTACTGACTTGAGTGACAGTTTCACCAGTGAAAAGGTACAGCACCACACGCTGCAAATAAACTAAAGAAAACAGTTTGGAAATAATGGTCTACGGCAAGTCAGCACATGCCTATTGACACAAAACATGCCCCAGTGAGCAACAGGGGTACCAAGATAGTATAGATAACTCGAAGAGTGCAGATATGCTGAGTTCTGACAGATAAATGGCACACAACTTAAGCAGGCAATGACAAGATCAAATTGTAACAAGTAGCAAATCAAGTGGGTGCAGAGATTCTGACAGATAAATGGCACACACAACTTAACATCATAAACAGTTCTTTATCATAATATAGCTAAATTACGATTCTTCTTTTATGGGGGAATTTATAACAAAACAATTGAATGAAAAAACAGCAATTTTCAAGACAAGATGATCACCTGGAATCTTTTCTTTACAACATCAAGTGGATGACATGCAGCTTTCGAAAATGTTCCAGCTGCAAATCCACAAAGAAATAGCTGGAAGCTTGATACCGAGTCATCCTCACTTCCTGAGTGAAGATGTGAATATCTGTATCTATTCCATGCCTACATGAAGGAAAATGCAGTCAGAAAAGCTTAAGCATAACCAGCGTTCGCAGAGACCCGCACCAATCAAAAGTTCAGTGACAAAAATAAGTGGTTTTCTTCACAAGTATAAAGCATGTCTTTTACAAGAAAAATTTGTTACAACACTAGTGTCAGATTGCCTATCTGAGCATGTTATTGATTTTAGGTCTTCAAATGTACTTTTCTTGGTACCTCAATATCCCCATTTTCAATAAGGATACAAATGAAATAAACTAATCAACTAAGGTAAGATTACATCATCTAACACAATCTTGTGATAAAACTCAGCTGATAATTGATTAATCACCACAAATTCATATAGTTAAATGCATACAAAACTGTGACTTTATTATTGTTACCATCATCGAACGTTTGAAAGTGTCATATGAACCAAACTGCAAGCCAGCATATGGTATGATTTCAACGAGGGTTGGAGATAGACCAGCATAAAGCCCTCGAACACCACGAGTTTTAATTATATCAACAAATGCAGACCGCATATTGGGATAAACCTACAGAGAAAAACACAACTCTCTGTTAATTAACAAATCATTTTTGACATGCATAAGAATTGCGCAAAAGCTCAACAATGAAGAATAATTCATAAAATCCAATAGTAAAAGGCAAATAAAAAACAGCATTCTCCACGTCTTTTGGAATCACAGATTTGAATCAGTATTGTTTTAAGTTCTCTACCTCAGCCTTGACACTGCTGCTAGGAGAAAAATTCATTTTGTCAGTAACAACATAATCATGTAGACAGCTGGCAGAAAAACAGGAATGAACAAATGAAAGAAAAGAACCAAGCTTAAGCTGCATGACAGACAGTCCTTAGAATACTTTGTAAGTATGTATGTTGAAAATGAAACTGAATGTGTCATTGCTGGGAAAATAGCTGATTCAAGTATTATCGAACAAATGTCAAATCCAGATTATCAGGAACTAACAAAGTGAGCGATAGACATCATTGCTAGAATTCCAAATAAAAAAACATGGCCAGGAATCTAGGTACAGTCTTCCAAAACCAAACCAATGACACCATAAATTCATAACTAAGTGTTCAAACTTCGAAGGAAGAAAAGCAGAGTTGAAAACCACAGATAAGAACAGATTTACCTTTGGTTCACCCTGTGATGCAAGAATAGTTCTCAGAAGGTCAAATGGATATGACCCTACTGTTGCTGCACATCCTGCTATAGCTCCACTTACATAAGATAAGTAAGGACTCAAGTGCAAATGATCCTCTGAAAAAAACAAATCAGATAAGGAACTATAGAGATGCAAGAAATCGCAATAAAGCTTCAATTCTGAAAAATGGATTCGAATTTTTGTTATTTCAGTGAGATGAGTTGCACAAACTGTAAACTTTGAAGGTACCGCATTTGAAAATGTACCAGTTAAAAAAGTCACAAGCAAAAACTCTAGGTACTGAAAGCACTTATCATTAAGGCTTAGAGAATGAACTGATATTTCAATCTAGAGTGATAAACCAGGTTGTAAGAAGGGTACAGAAAACATACCTGTTCTAGATGAACCAGATGCAAATGTTTTTAGCTTGTGTAGAACAGTGAATTGTATAGCTGTATATGGCATATACATCAACAGGGCTGGAACATTTCCTCTCCAAAATCCCTGCCAGATCAGAATCTTGCACAGTAAGAAAATTCTTACAATGATCCTTTTTGTTTAAGATAAGACTATTAAATTAAACAGGAAACAAGAAAGAAGTCAAGGTAGATAAAACAAAAAGAAAAAGAAAAAGAAAAAAACACAGCAGATATCAGAATACAAATCTAGGAAAACATAGAGGCAATAAATGCTGTGTTCCCAAATATTACCAGTCTATTGCAAAATCAGCAGCCAATGGCATCATCTAATAAGTAAAATAAATCTCAACACTATATTACAACCATAACCAGCCATGCGACATATTTGTGAATAACACAGTATCAAAGTAGTATATCTAGTAGGCTATTGCCTTTCATTTGCTTCTGACAATAGTAAAATAGATATATGATATTGCATTTGATATATGATATTGCATTTGCTGAACTATGACAAGGGCTATCTAATTAATGGGTCTATTCTTTTTGGCTGCGGCTTATGACTTTTGAGCTGTTTGTGAGAGAGAGTACGGAGAAACAAAAACTCGCGTACGGTTTTGATCGATATAAATGAAGTCGCTACAGTGTGTACTATAATCAACTTATAGACCTCGCCTTGAAAAGTCACATCGTTTGAAAACTAGTTACTATAAAATAAGTCGAAAAGCATATTTTCGAAGCTGAAAAGAACATACCCGTGTCACGTGCTAGAATTATTGTTCACTCTTTCTCCGACAAATGATTACCCTCTTATTGTGCTAGTTCACAACAATTGGTATCAGAACTAACACCATAACTTCTACTGCCGAGTTATCCTTACTAGACAACCTAATGGTGAAGACAAAGATGATGCCAAAGATCATGCAGCAGCAGATTCACCCACCCCCATCAGAAGAGTTTGTTGCCCTACGTTACTGCTCATCCTGGAGGACGAGTTGTTTTACCGACAGGGGGTGTAATGTTATGTGCATGGTTATTGTAGCACACATGTACTGTTCACCCATGATTGGTTTCCTTTCTTAGGGATTAGATTGATTTAGTTAGTTTGGAAGCTTATCTTTGGTTAGTTTGTTTCTTTTAAGTTAGAGATTATTTCTTAAGAGTAAGTCAAGTTATCTCTATAAAAAGGATGACATTGTGTCTACTTCAATCAAGCAAAGATGAATAAACAAGTCCACAGTTCCTAAAGTACAACTGTGGTTGTTCCCTTGACCAGTTATTGTAAATCTATTCCTCCCCCAATCGGTGCCCTCCTTCACCTAGCATCATTCTACTTCAAGCCGACGCTGCCCAACCTTCCTCCTAGTGGTGTTTACCTTGATGAACTAAGATTCATCACAAGTGGTATCAGAGCAGTTGATCCCTTCCCACGACTTCTGCTACCATGGCTCATATTGCCGAGCTATTGGCCACGATAAAGACTAACGCCAACAAGATGGCCACTAGTACCAACGACATCGATAAGAAGATGGCAGCCATCTTCCTCAACATGCATGCCACCTTAAAAAAGATCGCAAATCAAAAGAAGACGTAACAAGAGGCAGTAGCGGCGTTATTCCCAACAGCCCCGTGCCATGGCAACCGCGATTTTGCCGACGCCTGCCACAACCCTGCCACAACAGCCATGTTGCTGCTGAAGCCTACTACGACAACCATGTTGCTGCCACGACCTGCTGTGGTACTACTGAAGCCCGCCACGACACTATCATGTCCTATCGCAGTGTTGTCGAAGGTTGCCATGGCCCTGCCAAAGCCTACCGTGGCAACCGCATCGTGAAAGCCTACCACAGTGCTGCCATGGTTACCACCGCACCTAGTCTATAGTCTAATCTTTCATCCCAAGTTCTATCATCCTAGTCTATAGTCTAATCTCTCATCCCACCAAGTTGATGTTGCCCGACCTTCCTTCTGGCGGTGTTTACTCAGATGAACTAAGTTCATCACATAATGGCTTAGTTGTTTCTTGGTAGAAATGCTCGGCTTCAGTGAGAATATTGATGTGTCATGGAAAGCTACCCAACAGGAAGCAACAGTGCAACAAATAGATGGGAATGAGAGTGTGGCCTTAAACCTTTAGTGCGTACATGACTGAACAAAGCTCAAATAGACATGAATCAAAACAGTAGAGTTGGCATAGTTCTAGAGTGACCATAGCATTGGACTCTCCCCAGCAAAGAGCCATAGGACAACAAATATCACTTGGTGGTCTGTATCATGTATAACTAGTAATACCCAGAAGGCCAGAACTACCAGTGAGTGTACCAGCAATTTAGGATGCTCAAGTTGCGAAAAGATGTACAGTTGGGGTGGTTAACTATACAGAAAAGCACCATAGATCTCCAGTACATAAGGTACAGTTAACTAGGGTAGAATAAAGTCAGAAGTGGGTTACCAAATAGCACTCGATAAAGTTAGTAGAACTAACAGGTAAAGGCTAGTTTGGATAGGGTTTTTTGAACCAAATACCAAAAAATTCCGATAAAAATACCCCCCATCCAAACGCCCCCTAACATGAGTGACTGAGTGTAATCCACAATTCCGACCTGCTTTCGTATTTGGTCCATGTTGAGCATGATTAAATTCACAGAACAAACCTAACAACTAGAGCTGAGATTTAGTTGAGCACATGCCACATAGGCATGCAAGTCCATGAGCAACAGTACATTTACAGGATCATTTCTAAATATGGCATAAGCTGAGAAATGTTCAAAGAAAAGCAGATACCGGCAAACCTTCCTCTCGGATAATATCTTTAGTTGCTTGCAGAAGACCAGTGTACTTCGAAGGTCCATAGACATCCCTTCGAAGTACACCCCACGAGGTTGTGGGCTCTAATTGAACCTGCAAAAAAGCATTGAAGAAGCCTCTGAATATCCAAAACAGACATAGTTAGGCCAATATAATCTGTGAAAGATTATCATGGATTGATACATTGAGGTTGTGTCCAATGCAGTTGTCCCTCTTTCAATACTACTGTCTAGCTTTAGCGCAAAAGCAATAAATCTAGCGGAGAAGACATGTAACAAAAACTATTCTGCCGCATAAAGAGTGTAATCCTTATGTCTCTTACTCAAATAAATTTAACCAAATTTCATCCTCTGACAAAGGTGATCCTCGAAACCGCAATCAACCAAAACTCCCAAAAATTTTCATTAAGTTTATGTGAACGAAATTGCAATTTTTTGTGCACATAGGTTTGGTTCAATAACCCGTGTAAGTCCAGAACCAAAAGATTAAATAGATATGTGCGTCATCAAGGGTTAAGGAGCCACAAATGGGGAGTAACAAAAAGTGAGAGCAAGAAGAGCTAAATCCAGGGCACAAGGAATATCAGCAAGGAGAGCAGCTACATTTTATTTCCAGAAAAAACCTTAAAGCAACGAATATCAGGATTTTGTAAGCTTCCCATAAAGCAGTTTAGGAATATTTTGATCAAACAACAGCTAACGTTAGCGATCTAATGCTACCAAAATTACTGTTTTAAACAGTACCTCCGAGTATCCAATTTTCAGTAAAACTCATCAAAAGTCGTGATAACAATTTGTTAGCATCAAACTGAGTAAAATGCCCAAGCCTTCAACGCACCGTGATAATAAATAGCGATGTCCAGGTACGCTAAAATACAAAAAAAAAAAAAACCAAATAGGCTACAATGTTCGAAATTAATAGACACCACGCTTAGTTCACCGATACAACGGCTCCCAGATATCCATCATAACAAAACCTATCTAAATTTCGGGCATGTGCAGCTCATCACTTCAAGTAGTATTGAATCCATGTCCAAAATTCATCGAACCAAATAGCTCCCCCGCGCTCAAGCCACAAATTCACACGAACACACAACTTCCTGATACTCCTCAACCCCAATTTCCTGCAGATAAACATTGCAAGGGCAAATCCACAGAGAAAACCGACTTGCAGTACACGAAATAACTACAGCTTCCCCAAAAAATATACCACCAGCCTCAAAATTTCTCCCGAACGACCGATCTTACAATTTTTAGCTACAAAACACCAATAGAACAACAGATGCGCTTCCAGCAAGCGATAATTGGGCAGGCAAATGTAACCCGTGAGAGCAAATTTTGGGGGGAACACCTGGAAGCGGATTTTGATGACATCGAGGGGCGAGGTGACGGTGCGGGAGATGCCGCCGGAGATGGCGCCCGCGAGCGCGTCCACCAGCGCCCTCCGCATCTGTGACGGCTCCTCCTCCGCGCCCATCGGCGGCGGCGGCGCGCGAGGCGTGAAGGGACGAGAGGATGGGCTGTTTTGGCTTTTGGGAAAGAGGCGGCTTGGCTCTTCGGTTGGCGAGCGGTGCCTCGTGCTGTGTTTTGTAGAAAGACGAAGGCGGATTGTCTGGACGAAGCGCCGACTACTTTAGGCCTCGTACAAGAGAAAAAAAAAAGACTATCTATTATACAGTAATCAACTATAACACGATAAATAAAACACATTATATCATAACAAATTATATATAAAAATATATAAAAAACACTATATTGTATGAGTTATCTTTAATACCGTCTATAGATGACAGATGATACTATACACAACAATTGTCTATACTATTGTACGTGCTCTTATGCATGTTACCTCATCTAGGAATATGAGACGGGCGGCTCCTTCGGGCATGTTCGTACTAGATGCTAATACAAACATATGACTTATCGAGATGACTTCTCTACTTATCTTGTTATAAGAATAAGATGGAGATCATAGATACGTCACACACTTTACTTCTCTCGCTCTTATCTCATACACGTATATCTCTCTTATTTTTCTCACCGCTCGCTCTCTCCTTTCAAAATATGCTTATCTTATTTTTCTCACCGCTTGCTCTCTCCTTTCAAAAGATACTTCTTTCGGCCACTAATATTTATTTTCAGCCCAAAACTATCAACCATAGTCAATACAAACACCCACTTCATTTGCTCTCCCTTTCTAGTATACCTTTTTCTTTTCATTTTCCTCATTTTGACTTTTTTGTGAGGATTCTAATTTTGACTTGAATAGGCATTTAGAAATGTGCTTTTAGCCGTCGTTAATGACGTCTCTAATCTCTCTGAACGTTGAAAGCCACCTAAAACACGTCAATCAAACACTCGTGCAAGGCAGGTGCGTTTATGAGATTCACTTTGTGTCTTGTTGCCTGTCTGACAAAATTGCCCTCGTGAACCCTATTCAATTTCCCAGCCATTTATTATTCATGTCCTAACCAAATTTTCTCGAACTCATAGGTCCAATTCAATTTTCCCATCCATCTATTGCTCATGGTCTAACCAAAATTTTTCGAAATGTTGCTGGTTTAAATACTCTACATGTGCAAAGTTCTTCATCAAGATAGGGCCTACTTTATTAATGAAATGAATGTTTGTTCCAACCCGTGTCTGTTTTCGACTGCACAAAGCCAGACGTGGTTTAGGCTCCTCTAGATTGGGCTGAAAATCTGTGACTTATGGCTGAAATTGTACTGTAGTGGTTGAAATTTAACTATATCTGAAGGTGACTTATTTGGTGTAATTAAATTCAAAAAAATTAAAAAATAGAAAAAATATGCTAACTCATCACAGGCAACACAAACGAATACGGGAAAAAAGAACCGGCAAAAAAGCTCAAAAAACCAAAGTTCAGAAAAAGACGAAATCTATGAATAGTGAAAAATAATCCAAAAGCTAGAAGCTGAAGTCGAAACGAGCAGGACCCTGGGTTGACTTGCGCTGCAGCTGCTGGGAAGCTAGTCGCGTACGAAAAAAGCCAGCTACACCGAGCGAATGGATAAGGACAGAGAGCACCGATATTTTTCTGCCTCACGTAGGGTCTGTTCTTTTTGCTGAAACTTATAGTTTTTGGTTGTGACTTGTGACTTTTAGGCTGTTAGTGCTAAAGATTACAGAGTAACAAAAACCCACATATGGTTTTTGCCGATATAAATAAAGTCGGTACAATATGTACTATAATTAACTAATAAATCCTATATCAAAAATATACTTTATCTAAAAGTTAGTTACTATAGAAAAACTAAAAAACAGCTTTTAGAAAAAGAAGAAAAAGAACAGGCCGTATTGTCTGGCCACATTCTCCACTCTAGTGTCGCACACTCACCCGTATTGTCCACCGTCCCCTCCGCCGGATCTGGTGAGGTAGTCCTGCCTCCGGCTCCCTCATCACTGCCTGTGGTTTCCCTATGGCCGTGACCTTCGTCTTGTCTCCGGCTTCCCCATCCACATTTCTCGACACAACAAATGTAATCGGGGAAAATAAAACAAAACCATTGCAAGCCAACGTGCGTAAATAATCACTCAAAACCCATCACCACCATCTCTGCGAAGATTGATTGAAGGACTCACATGCTCACAGCCATCCTTATTCACGAGAAACGTAAAAAAAAAATCGAACACTAAGCGTAGCAACAAGCTAACCTTTTTCAATGCGTCTGTGCAACTTTCATCTCAAGGTCAGCCTTCTTATACTCTGCCCTAACATCGATGGCGCCATATCTTTGACCGCACCAACACCCTAACTACAGGCATCAATCCATTGACTTCCTCAAGAACCATAATTATTAGCAAGCTCCCTCGAAATATCATAAAATTAGATATTGTCAACGTTTAAACCGGTAAAAAACATGTGGCACATATGACATATGCCATCGTCAAATTCCCAGTGCCCTAGCTATTGTCTTGTACCCCTGTCCATTTGTTCTAACACGGTATGTGGAAGACTGTAGCAAATTCATAGCGCCAACATGATAAATTGCCACTTGGGTTTCCGAGAAATAGAACAGAAGAAGATTTGGGTCTGTTTGGTTTGTAGCTAAATTTTATCATACTTTGTCACACTCTAAATTAGACAAATTTAATTGAGTTATGCGTTAATTTGGTTTGTAGCGTAAGATTCTTTTTCTACCAACTAGTCTCACGCATCAATAATTCAAAAAAATGTAGCAAAATTACCTTTTGCTAGCTAAAATGTTGTTTCAATTTGATGATCTAACCCAAGTCAAGTTTGACAGAAAAAATTATAACTTTCACAGCTTTAATATATAAACCAAATAGGCCTATGGCTTGGCTCCAGCCTCCACCCTCCCACCACCACAATATTGGAAGGAGGGATCCGCCTCCGGCACATGGAAATCGCCAATGGAGAAGCAGCGTTGCCCGCATGGAAGGGGAAGACGACCTTTTTGGTCAACGCGTGCGCCCCGCTAGCCTTTTTACCTTAACCTGCAAGAGAATCGTCACTTACCGCAACGGACGGCCAGAATTCATCATTGAGATCAATGCCACACGGTGCGCTCAGTCGATGCGCAAAGAATCTACACTTAAAAGGGAGCACATCGAAAGGACCTATTTAATTATGGTCTATTTCCTTAATTCTAAAGTATATATGGTTTAGTACCATATTGCTAAGCCAAGGTGAGGAAGATCAATTTATAAGGTAGAGTCTTCACCACTTCTTGAATATAGATAAAGATGGTATGTGGAGGGTTCTGTCTAGTCACACATACGCGCGCACACACACGCACGCATATACGCATATTTTCGCGTGAAAATCGCGTGACTTGTGACCACTTGGCAGACCAAGTCTATCTCTATTTTTGCTAACTCTGCACCACTCTCTCTGTATTTGAATGAGATTCAAACGTTTGAATTTGAGCCTTTATTGGGGTTTTGATGACAGGCAATTACCAGTGGATAAATGAATGGTTGAATATGTCAGTTACCAGTGGGTAAATGGCTATTTTAATCATATCAGTTATCAGTCTGTCTATTTATATGTCTGAAGACATCCAAAGTATGTGAGAGAATCTCACTGCCTCCATTTTCTTCTTCTGTGTGATTTTGTGCTCGAGTACTATGCTGTCTGAAACTCGTCGACCTTTCTTCCCAGCGTGCACCTGGAAGGAAGGAGAGCGGCTATCTCCGAACCGTTGCCGCAAAGAGTACATGCACGAGGCGGCAATAAGGTTTCTGGGCAGCGCATCTGCGCGACCGCTCACTGCACTGCGTCATCTACGTTTTGTACTGCGTCAAGTCTGCGCGGCTTCCTGTTCTTCATCAGGCTAACAAGTAAGTCGTTGCACGCACGTACGACCTTGTTACTATATTTTTTTGAGTATATTTTGAAGTATGATGAGTAGCCTGCTGTTAGTAGTAAGCTTTGCATTACTAGTTTATTGTATTTGTCTCCTTGTAAAATTTGGAATTAAAATATTGCCTACATCTCCAACAATCTAGAAACCTTATTACGAATTTTGTTGCAATACAGCAATGGCTAGTGCTTCTGATGCGATGAAACCTGAGAGGTTTTCTGGTCAAAACTTTCGTAGATGGCAGACTAGAGCCAAGTTTTGGCTCAAGTCTTTGGGGCTGTGGTGGGTTATCCACCCGCAGTATCTATTTACAATTGAGCAGTTCATGTAGTTTCAAAATGCGAACAACACTGCTCTTGGCTGCATTCTAACTGTTTTGGCAGATCAGCTCTATGATGTGTACATGGACTTCAAGTCCGCCACAGAGTTGTGAGATGCACTAGAGCACAAATATGCAGAGGCAGAGGCAAGTCGCTGGCTCTACATGTGTGAGTAATTTTTGACTTTAGCATAGATGAGGCTAAATCCGTAGTTGGACAAGCTCATGATCTCCAGCTACTAGTCGGTGAGATTATGCACCTGAGCAGTGTGTTGCCTCCAAAGTTTGTGGCTGCGGGCATCGTTGCTAAACTCCCTGCCTCTTGGCAGGATTTTGCTACTAGCTTGAAACATAAGAGGGAAGAAATTTCTGATGAGGATCTCATTGCAGTCCTCGATGTGGAAGAAAAAGCAAGAGCAAAAGATGCACCTAGCACCTTATGTATGATTATTTGATTTAGGGAATCTCTTGGACGCGGATCACACAGAGAAAGACACATGGATTTTATATAGGTTCGGGCCTTCTCCGAAGAGAATAACAACACTACTCCTATGTAGCTATATTGATTACACAACTTACAATCAAGAGAAAGAGTAATGCTTAATGCCTTGCGCTCATTCCTTCTGTTACTTATGTTGCTTGTTGCCTCCTCCCTTTCTCCTTGACTTCAGCCTTTATATAGTGTACGAAGAGGTAGCGGTTGCTCTATGCCAAGAGGCGTCTCAACGTATCACACGACAAATTGTATAACAGAGATTATTGTCAATGGTGTGATACCTCCTCGCTGCCAAGTGATTATTGCTAAAGGAAGAAAGAAGTTATGAGCGATCATTTCTAAGAACAACTTCATATGTTAACTGCATTGTTAGTAGGGCTGTGCATTTTGTCACCGAACCGAACAAACCGAACCGGAAAAACCGAACCGAACCGGTCAACTCGGTTTGACCGGTTTTCGGTATTCGGTTCGGTTTTTATATTTTAGGTTTTTTTGGTGTTCGGTTTTTTCGGGAAAAACCGATTAAAAACCGAAAAAACCGAAACCGCGCTCGCGTGGGAAAATTTCGTTGCAAGGCGCCGCCGCCGCAACGGACCGACCGCCTTTGGGCTTTGGGGCGTCAAGCGATCATTGCAGACGGACGAGCCAGCCCGTTGTTACCACCGTTAAAGCTAAAGCTGCATGGCAAGCTACTCCAATTACCACCGTTTAGTACCTTGCTGTCAGGTCTCAATCTCACTGAGTTGTGCATTTCATCAACCACTCTAACACGGGATCTTCTATCTTCCCTGCATCTATAATCTCTGGTGCAGACATGTGATGTATGTGAATGCACTCGTAGTAGCCGGCGTTGTGACAGCTCGTAGTATATATACTGTCGCCTACTCGTCTCGCTAGTCACTATATCGTTTGCAATTTGCGTCAACTTTGGTAAATACGGTATTTACCGATACCGCACCGAAATAAATTGGGATTTACCGATACCGAACCGTATTTTCAAAAATACCGTATGCTACCGAACTAATAATACCGTATTTACCGTATATACCGTATATACCGAACCGATTTTACCGGAAAAACCGAATGCACAGTCCTAATTGTTAAATAGGCCTGTGATGTAGCAGGTTGTCGTAGACAAGCTGGTCGAAGTCAGGCTAGTCGTAAAAGAGTTCACAACCAAAGGATGGTCATAGAACGACTTATAATTATGTTATGTTCGCAAAAAGACTTACGATCATGAGACGATCGTAAAAAGGCTCTCAACCATAGAGTGGTCGTGGAAAGACTCACGATCATGGAGCGATCGTGGAAATGCTCACAACCACGTGGTTAGGTCTATCTCTTACGAATATAAGGGGTATACTTAAGGAGCAGAATGAGGCAATAATGTTTGTTGTAGGGGTGGCCCAACCCTTCGTGACTGAGCCTTGCAACTGACCCAATATGTAATACGCCCAATAGTATAGAGGAATGTACTAATATACCCCTACCTTTTGTA
The DNA here is from genome assembly GCA_036346245.1 of Bonia amplexicaulis. Classification (NCBI taxonomy): domain Eukaryota; kingdom Viridiplantae; phylum Streptophyta; class Magnoliopsida; order Poales; family Poaceae; genus Bonia; species Bonia amplexicaulis. The sequence continues at coordinate 6,203,614 of CM070737.1, forward strand.
ATTAGTAAGGGGATAGGGTGAAAATTTTTCATCATATCCCACTCATGTATATAAACCCCTAAGAGGGGCATGAGGGAGGGGATCCACTCATTTTATCACCAGCTCTCCCTCTCCCTTTAGTTCTCTTGGCTATGTCTCCCATGGAAAATGATATTTTGTACCCGCTGTTATAGCCATGCTACAACAATTGGCACCATCCGTGGGGAGGGCCACATGGCGCGAGGGCTACCTTGCATCGAAGAGGTCTTCGCATGATGTCTGCGTAGAGACTGTGCATGACCTTCGCAGGACTTCGCGCGATCTTCGCCGAACCCCGCGTGGATGTCACCTCCACCGGACTTCGTCTAACCTCCACTGGCCCTCGTAGGACTTCGCCCGATCTTTGACGGACTTCACGCGAATTCCGCCGAACTCCATGCGGACTTCGCTGTCGTCAGACCTCGCGTGGCCTCTGCATGTCCCCACTAGACCTCGCATTGTTTTCACTGGGCTGCGCGCGATCTCCGACCATCTCGCGGTCGCGACTTCGTCCGACCACATCGTGGTTGAGATCTCGTCCCACCGTATCGTGGTCGTGACTTCATCCGACCGCTTCGTGCTCGAGACCTCGTCAGACCATCTCGTGGTCGCGATTTTGTCCGACCACTTCGTGGTCGAGACCTCGTCTAACCATCTCGCGGTCGCGACTTCTTCCGACCACATCATGCTCGAGACCTTGTCTGACCACCTCGCGGTTGTGGGGAGCACGCGCCTCAAGACTTCGTCCCGCCACGGAGCGCGCACCTAAACACTTCGTCTCACTGCCACCTTCGTTGACGCCGGTCTAAAGGGCGGGGGACGGAGCGCACGTATGTGGGCGATGGAGCGCAATGGAGCAACACGTGTCAAGGCTTCATCTCGTCGCCGATTTCATCCATGGCAAGTCCGAAGGGTAGGGACGGACCGCGCGCGCTGCAGATTCGTCTCACCGTCGCCTTCGTCGATGCTAATCCGATGGGTGGGGTACGAAACGCGCGTGTGTAGGCAATGGAGCGCGACGGAGCAGGGCGTGTCAAGGCTTCGTCCTGCCGCTAGCTTCGTCGACACCGGTCCGAAGTGTGAACTCCACTCCGCGCAGCCAGCTTCCAGCCCACGCCTTCGGCCTTCACTGAGCCTTCCCCCGCACGCCCCTCCGCTAGCCTTCGCTCAGCTCCGGTAGGACCTCGCTGGCCTTCGCGCTCCAAGCTCGGTGCATCCCTCCACTGGCCTTCACGCCTCGAACTCCGCGTACACCTTCGTTGTCCTTCGCTCGGCTCTGGAAGGACCTCGTTGGCCTTCGCGCCGTAGGCTTCGTGTGTCCCTCCGCTGGCCGTTGCACCTCGAGCTCCGCGCACACCTCCGTTGGCCTTCGCTCGGCTTCGGATAGACCTCGCTGGCTTTCGCGGCGTAGGCTCTGCGTGTCCCTTCGCTGGCCCATCGTGCTTCAGTCTCCGTGCACACCTCTTATGGCCTTCGCCTGTCTCCAGAAGGACCTCGCTGGCCTTTGCACCGCGGGCTTCGCGTGTCCCTCCGCTGCCCTTCGCGCCTCGCGCCCATGGCCTCTGGGCCGCGTGGCGCGAGGGTTATCCCGTATCGAAGAGGTCTTCGTAGAAGTCTTCGCACGATGTCTGAGCAGAGACTGCGCATGATCTTCGTGGGACTTTGTTTGGTCCGTATTTATACTTGATGGTTGTCAAATTCATATTCAAATTCAAAAAAAAGATATAAATATAATTTAAATACTATTCAATTCGTTTTCACGCTAGCCAAGGCCGATGGAGCAGCAGCGGCCTACCCACCTCCACCGCCCGGCCACAGATTCTCTAACGTAGCGTAGCAAAGTCACAGCGTGACTTTGCTTTCGCACGCCGCTCATCACGCGATCAACGGCCATCATTTTTGATTTTTTGATTTCTAATTTTAGTTTTTATTTTTATCTTTTGTAATTTTTTTCTTTTATATATTTCTTTATATTATTTGTGTTAAAATAACTTATTTTTAAATAAAAATAGGTTCTTTTTATTTAAAAATAAGTTATTTTAACACAAACAATATAAAGAAATATATAAAAAAGAAAAAAATTACAAAAAAATAAAAACTAAAAAAACTAAAAACTAGAAATCAAAAAATCAAAAAATACATCTGAGCCGTTGGTTGCCTGATGGAGGGGCTTTAGGGAGTAAAGTCACGCGGTAAGGCAAGTGACCCATCGACAGCTTACCCGCCACCTTCCGGCTACCCGCCTGTGGGAAAGCTGGTGAAGGCGGGCGAGCCAGTGACGGCCTACCCGGGTGCCGCCAGGCCGAGCACCGTCACACCGTACGCCGCCCCGCCGCCGCAGTACGGGTGCGGGTACCCAACCCAGCAGCTGCCTGGCTACCGCTACCCACCCCGGTCGCCGCAAGCTGGGTATGGGTATGGATACCCGCCGCTGCCTCAGGCTGGGTACGGCTACCAGCAGCAGGCCGTGAAGCCGCCGAAGAAGAACAACTTCGGGTTAGGTCTCGAAGCCGGGCTTCTCGGAGGTGCGCTCGGTGGGCTCCTGATCAGGGAGATGGTTTTGGATGCATCGGCGTACGATGCCGGCTACGACGCCGGGTTCAACGACGGTGGCAGCTTTGATTTCTAGGGAGTTTTGGGATCAAGATGCGATGGAGCTTTTTTCCTCGTTTTGGTCCAGTTCCCCCATCATTTCTACTTAACAGCCGGTGCCAGGATCAAAACTATACACCATCTTCGGTTAATCTTTGATGTGGTAACATGTAAATAGGAGTTTCACACCATGTGAGGTGAATCCTTCTGAAATATGAACTGCTGTTTTGTTTTGAGTTAACTCCAATCTTGAGTGTGTTGCCGTCTTGATTTGGTTATCGGTTTGTCAAATTCATCAATTTGCGCGTTAATGTTCAACTTATATTTCCAAAGCTTAGATATACTGGAGTAGTATGCTACTCAATCTGTTTACAGGAATTCAGAGGGCAGTGGCTGCTATTGGTGTTGGTAATCCGATCTTCTCGTCCTCTATAGCGGCTGGCGTGGTGCGTTTGGGATGGAAACTTGCCGTGAAGACCGAAGAATTCTGATGAACACTGCGCTATTATTCACTCTTGATCATCAAGTTGAATTCTCGACGCACGCAGTTTAGATGTGAAAATTCCGCTCTTGAAAGTTGGGGACACGTGAGCGGACGGTTACCAGGGGAGGAAATGTTCGCTAGGAAATGGTTGTGCCCGTGTCAACATTCTCAACACAAGATAGTGTTCTTCAACCGTGGTGAGGTACTCGGCCTACCATATATGAGTATCACATGATCGGTTCGCATCTATCCAACGGCGAGAGGTTGGGCGCTAACCTTGAGCCTTTAAACAAGACAAAAACACGCTTAGAACAGGTGTCAAGCTTGCTGATGCTGTTTGAAAATTGAATCATGATGAGGGACGTTTTCCGTTAAAAAAAAACATACGTCTGAGTTTCTGATAATGATTGGCAAGATCCCTTGGGGTTTGTTTTCTGTAAAAGCTGAGTTCTTTTGGATTTGCTGTTTATAATTTTTAGTTTTTGTTACAGTAACTAGTTTTTAAACGGTATATCTTTTTAAGTCGAAGTTTACAAATCGATTGTAGTAGATACTGCACCGATTTTACCGACTAAAACCGCATGTAACTGTTTCTCTTTTCGTACTCTCTCCCATAAATAACCATAATTTAAAAATCATAAGTCATAGCCTAAAAAACTCGCCCTTCAACTGCAACCGCAACTTATGACCTCCGGATAATTCCATCAGTAAAAGGGTTTCTATATTGTACTGTTATTATTCATCGCCGTGATGACGGATTGATTCGATGGGATACTGGCAAAGAAGGGAAAGTCAAATTGCCTCTCGGGTTGGGAGTAACGTGCTTCGTCGTCAAACTTGGATTTTAAATTAGGGATGGATCCTGTTAGAGAGCGAGGAATCGGAGGGTCTGTTTGGCAACGATTGTGACTTATGATTTTTGACTAAATTTTTTGAATTTTAGCTGTTTACAGTATAGATTATGCAAAGAGAGATACTCACTTTCGATTTTGGATGGTACAGATGTTGTGTTTTTAACGTGTACATCGTTTAACTTGTAAACCCCGTCTTGAGAAAATAATCCGTTTGAAAGTTAGGTACTGTACCAAAAGCTAAAAGCCGCCAACTTCGGAGGAAAAGAACAGACCCTGAGCGTTCTGGGGCCGCCGTACGCATCGGCCATCTCGCGAAAAAAGCCTCCTCATCCTCGTTGGCCTGGGGCATCAACCTTGCGTCTGGGTGCCGATCCGGCCATCCGCGTGCCCCTGCACCCAGGCCCTTTGCAGCGCCATGATTTCCGCACTCGTGGAGCCATCGAGCTCCCTCCGGTCAGGCGCCGCTGCTTCTCTCCTCCTTTGCTTGCCCTCACCGTCGTGTGCTCCACTTTGCCCCGGCATCGCTCGTAACGTCGCCGAGCTATTCGTCCTCCCATGGGTCACGCCTTCTCACCTTCTCCCATTGCCCTAGTTTTGCTTGACATGTTAAGTAATTCTATCTCTGTGGGATAGTTTTCCACAATTGTTTCACCAAATGTTGCCTCTAATTCCTCGCCAAAAAATTTTGCCACTAATATTCATGATAAACTATGTGTGTTTGGACCAAAAATTATCAATTAGCCATTTTAAAAAATGTTTTTGAAATAATCTTCACCATAACTTATTTTTAAAAATGACCCCCGCTTGCCAAAACAACACTACTGGAGTGGTAAGGCTGCCACACCATTGCACCAATGTGGTCTCCTCCGTGGCTAGAAAAATGGTAATTTATTGGAAATAAGTTTGAAGTTTTTGGTGGAGTGGCAAGGTTGCCACGCCATTGCACCAAGCAGCAGAGGTCTTTCTAAGAAATAATAAGTCGCTGTGGGGTTATTTATACAATATTGTTGAACAAAAGGTTAATTAATAAACATTCTTTCGTCGCTTCGTAGTATTTGTATTGTTTCATACTGCAAGTATTATCGATTATTACTAGAGCAGTATAATTCTACATCGGACGGTCAAATCAGACACACGTACAAGATACTACCATAAAGGCGCCATTGTATTTGTACATACGCAAGACACGACTAGTAGCAGCCTCAGGGCAGTCGGTACTCCACGAAAGGTAGTAGCCTTCCTCGTTGCGCTAACCAGTTGCCATCCGCCGTTACACAACAAGAGAGCCAGGCTCCCGCCGGTTCACCTTCCCTTCCATTCAAGTTTATAAGACATATTTTTTAAATAGCTTTATTTATAAATATAGGATGTATTTTATATTTTAATGTAAAATTAATATAATATTCTATTTATACCTTTAATAAACATATATATTTATTTATCATTATATATATATATGTATTAAATATAGTGTTTATAGATAATAATTAGAAATAATTTAGCTATTTTTATTATTTTTTAAGTCTATATATTTAAAGAAAATACGTATGATAAATTTGGACGGAAGGAGTGATGCCAACAGCAGCCCCGCTTTCCCGACAACCTCTTTGCCCTTTTATCCCTAGCCCCCCACGTCACACCCGCAACCTCCGCCTCCGAGTGCTCGCGCGTCCCCGCGTCTCTTCCGGTTCTGCCCCTCCTCCATGGCGACGCCTACCGCCTCGCCGGCCCCACCAAACCCTAACCCCATCCCCGACGACCCGCCGCCGGAGCAGGAGGTGCCGGCGCCTCTCCCCACCACCTCAATCGAGCCCACACCATCCGGTGACGAGGAGAGCGATGACTTCTCCTCCTCCGTCTCCTCCGTTTCATCTGCCCCCACAGCAGTTGCAGCTGCCGGAGGTGCAATCGAGAGGCCTTACCCCGCGGCGAAGGACCTCCTCCACATCTCCTTCAACCAGGACTACGGCTGCTTCGCGGCGGGCACCAAGTCGGGCTTCCGCATCTACAACTGCGACCCCTTCCGCGAGATCTTCCGCCGCGACCTCGCGAGAGCGGGGGATGACGGCGAGGGAGGGGGTATCGGCGTCGTCGAGATGCTGTTCCGGTGCAACATACTTGCCCTCGTCGGCGGCGGTGATGCCCCCCACTACCCACCGAACAAGGTGATGATCTGGGACGACCACCAGAGCCGCTGCATCGGGGAGCTATCCTTCCGCTCCCCCGTGCGCGGCGTCCGCCTCCGCCGCGACCGCATCGTGGTGGTCCTGGAGAACAAAATTTTCGTATACAACTTCGCGGACCTGAAGCTTGTGCACCAGATTGAGACGACGCCCAACCTACAGGGCCTCTGCGCGGTGTCGCAGCAGCCCGGGTCGATTGTGTTGGTTTGCCCTGGTGCACAAAAGGGGCAGGTGAGGGTGGAGCACTATGGGGCAAGGAAGACCAAGTTTATCAATGCGCACGCTTCCCGTGTTGCGTGCTTTGCATTATCGCAGGATGGTAGGCTGATTGCTACTGCAAGCACCAAGGGGACACTCGTCAGGATCTTCAATGCCGCCGAGGGCAATCTTCTGCAGGAAGTAAGCTTTCTTAACTTCCATCTAGCGATGAAATTGTAAATTTTGATGAAATTTCTAGGACCTGTACAACAACAACAACAAAGCCTTTTGTCCCAAACAAGTTAGGGTAGGCTAGGAATAAAACCTCCTCAAGGTCAAGTCTAGGACCTTTGTAGGATCATATATTTTTGGAAACACATTCAACTGTTTCCAGTAATCAGGATTTTTGTTAGTCTTGGCTGCGTACATTATCATAGCTCATAGTGGTGATGTTTTGTTTTATGTGTTCTTTAAATTGTAGTCTCTGTTTCCTATTTCGAGTGATCAATTATGGGATAAATGGAAATTGATGGTGAACATGCATGTATTTTTTGAACAACCTGAACCTGATTGATCAACCCAGCAGGGGATTCACTTCTAAGTTTCTCCTTAAAGAAAGAAAGTACTCTCGCAATTGTACTAGTTCAAGAATGATAAATTGATAATAGTAAATCCTTATGACACACTCTAGTTTTTGTCCCATGCCAATTCAATTACTATATGTGAACTAACATATCAGGAAAGATATGGTCCTGTAACTAAAGTGCATAACATTTAGCCGGCAATGTGATGTCCACTGTTTGCCGAGTAAAGTAAATATATGTGATGCGTTCCAGTTTTGTCCAGTGCCAATTAAACTACCTTCTGTGAACTGACATATCAGGAAAGATATGGTCTTATAAGAACTTAAGTCCATAACATTTAGTTGGCAATATGATGTCAACTATTTCTTGAGTAATGAAGTATGTGTTATCTATCGTGGTTGACATCGAAGTGGTTAGTATTGATGTATGATGAATCCTAGAAAGATCACATGGAAGGAGATGTTTAATATGTTAACATCATCGGAAGTGTTATGTTGTAATCCTTCTTTGGTGGTCAATCATGGTCTGTACTCTGTAGCCAATAGCTTTCCTACACCGTTTATTTTGCTCTGCTTATATTCATCTGTCATGAGAAATATTGAGAATTGAGAGATGCTGAACAATCAAATTGTCATGTTCTAAAGAGAACTCTTGCTTGTAATTCTTCTTAAAAATCTAATTCATAACAAACATTGGTTGAGGTTGGAGGTTCTGTTGTCTTCTGGTGATCTAGAAGTTCCATATCAACTGGATAAAAAAAACTACATTACTATTTGGTGGTGTGAAGGTTATGTTGGTATATTCTTGGATATCTTTGAAGAGAGACATTAGCTTGTTATATTCTAGTAGTCACAGATTAATTTTAATATTCTGTTTTAGGCAGTTCTTATTTTCATGCATGGTTGTTCTAACATGCAAAGTGCTTTATCAGTTTTCATTATATATTTGGATTCCAAAAAAAATCTTATGAATCGTACTGCGATGTGCTTGCAATTTTTGACTGAGCTTGATAAAGTTCTACTTATAGTTATGGAACTCTATCTGCAATTACACCCAACCCATGCTGCTCTGTAGCATATTCACTGATGCAGTACATTGAGTCGCTAACCACACAAGATGCTCTTGTCGATTTGCTAACTCTTAATCGATGGCAAACTTATGATGAAATGAAATCTGTCATTTCCTTACCTTTTGCAAGGGATATACTAATTAATTTTCTCTGCTTCTTTTGTAGGTGAGGAGAGGTGCTGATAGAGCAGAGATATATAGCTTGGCTTTCTCAAATAATTTGCAGTATTTGGCTGTTTCTAGTGATAAAGGAACAATACATGTGTTCAATCTAAAGATAAATGTGGGTTTGACAACAAATGATAAGCCACTGCCAGCTCCAGACCCTGATGTTCCAAATATAAGTCCATCTCTTTCTTTTATTAAGGGTAAGTTCACTATCCTTTCAGACATCTTGAGGCAGTACATTTCCATGTTTGAAAATATGATAGATTCTTTTGAGTTATTTTGAGGCCCGTGTCTGGAAAGTTCGCTCATTTGTGTTTGCTGTGGTGACATGTAATACACTTGAAATTTTCGTTTTCAGAATTTACACGCTAAGGACAAGGCATAATTTATATCTTCCTAAATGGATGAAGCGTACTTAGATATTAATTTGGATCAAATGTTGGATGAATTTTAGGGGATGTTGTTCGTATTGGGCTGTGATTGATGCCTGAAAATGAATAGTAGTGGCTGAAAGAAGTGGCTTTTAGAAAGAAAGGGTGGTGGTGGGAAAAGCGAAGGAGAGATGTGTGCACGAGATGAGCGAGAGGAGTGAGTTGCGTGATACGCCTGTGACCCCATACCTTATCCTCGGAACGAGATGGGAGCGAGAGAAGTAAAGAAGCCGCTTCGAGAAACTAGATGTTCATATTGGCTTCTGATTTTTCCAAACTGAAGTCAGAAGCAGAAACCAATACGAAGACCCCCTTAGGGTTGGGTACATTGTGTTTTATTGTGCAAGTAACAGTAAACAATTTGCTATGTAGAAGAATAAAGAGCACTTCTTTTTGTTGAGTCTCTTTCATTACAATAAGCAAATTGCTTTAAGATATCTTTGTGTGGTTTTTACTATTTAAAGCATTCTAAAAAAGCCATTTTGTTCTGATGTAAGGGTGGCACGGTAGTTGTTTGACACTGTTTATATAATCTGTAGTAATGCTTGATCTTTTCTTTTTCTATATCTGTAGTAAAACTATGTTTGTGTCTCATCCATCTTTCGGAGCCTTCTGAGATACCAATTACCAAAAAGTTTTGGGATTTGCTAAAACCAAAATACCTAAAACTAAAGTGAAAATTCATCAAACAAATAACGTGAAAAAAGAACATCATTGTCTGTTTCTTGTCATCATTGGCTGCCCCAATATTTTTTGGTTGGGCTGGGTTCCTACTAATGTTTGATAAGTTTGCAATTTTCACACAATACTTAATATACATGAATGTTGTTCTGTAGGCTCCTATTTCCATGATATATTGTTTCCCTTATTATGTTACTTGTGTCGAAGTTCTTTTTATCTTACATGTCTGTTGATGCATTCTCTTGCTGGAAGCTTGGAAATTGGAACCAAACACTGTTTGGTTGGTCTTACTGTCTTACATTTTTATTAGTACCGTTCAAGTGTGGCTTGCATTTTGATTGTTTAGAACACTCACAAATTTGTGGTCATTGGTTTGAAGTACATGTTACCTGGGATGAGATGAGTTGACATGGGTCTCGAGATGAAAGTTTCGAGACTCCCACTAAGCACATGTTAACTTGTTTATTTTCTATTGCTGACAGGTGTGTTACCGAAATATTTCCACTCCGAGTGGTCTGTAGCTCAATTCAGGCTACATGAGGGTGAGCAGTACATTGTCTCATTTGGCCATGAGAAGAATACTGTGGCAGTAGTTGGCATGGATGGAAGGTACAGGCATATAATTGAACATTGATTTTTGTAGTGATTGAACTCCTAGGTACATACTTGAACTTGATACCTACCTTTTGTGATTTTTGCAGCTTCTACAGATGCCAGTTTGACCCAGTCAATGGTGGAGAAATGCTTCAGCTGGAGTGCTACAATTTCCTAAAACCATCAGATCAACCATAGCAACCTAAGCTGTATCTATTTTTCTATCTTGTATCAAGGTTGTACAGTATATTTGTGCGCTCTCGTTCTCCTGAGGGTTTGGCAAAAGCTAATATTATTTGTACATATATCTTGATGGTGATTATACGATATGTTCTGTGGAGGGTTAAAGGTACCCTTGTGCGGACGAACATTACAGAATGCATCGTTATTTATGAATGCTATCGCAATTCATGTTTTACAACTGTCGTAGGATGTTAGCGTGAAAGACTCATTGGGCCGAAGGTTTGTTGTTCCTCTTGCGAATAAAGTACCTAATGTTGGACGCTTTGAACGTGAGGCGGTCAATTCTCTTCTGCCAAGTTGTTATTATCTTCTTAAAGCAATGTTATCCTTGTGTTCGATTGCTTGCGTGTTTGAGATATCGTCTAATGGCTTATTTTTTCCTTGATGATTAGATGAGTCGTGGGGACTCCTTTCTCCCGGGGTTTGGCATGTGCCGGTACATAAGAATCAGTGGCGGAGTCGTCGTCTGAAAAGAAAACAGACCATCTGCTGGAAAGGAAAGGCGGGTTAATATGAAAATTGCAGTAAGAGAAAATATATTATTAGCTAATTGTATCTTAGAGTGTGGACATCGGAAAAAAATATCGTCCGCCATCGAAATGGCCTTCGATGACCTACACGACCGTATCCTCTCTGTGTTTGCATTTTGTCTATACCGGTTGAGTCCTCTGTTTGGCATCAAGTGGTAGTTAGGGCTGAAGTCCTCTCTCCTTTTCAGGGGAAACTCTTCCTTCGGCGATCCCGCTCTGACTGCCCTTTGGTGTCTATCATGCTATGTTACTGTATGATGCAAAAAGTTTTTGTTCGTACAAGAAGCGAAACACAGTTTAGATGAGCAATGAGCGATTGCAAGAGCTTTGTATTTGAAGCGAGCAAAAGAGAATCCGGTGCTTTGCCACTGGAAATTACGGACGTGTTATTGACATGCACAACCATAGGCGACAGGGGATAGCATAGTAAAAGTGACATATGTACGCACGAGGGAGCAAGCGAGGCGGAGCGACATGGCCAGACTAACATTTGTACGGGTGAGGGAGCTGACGAGGGGGCCGGTATGTCAAGCCAACACATGTCCGAAGGAGGAAGCGGGCAACGACGCACAATATGGACAGATTGGTATTTCTGTGGGCCACATAAAATTCCCAAAAAATTACATAATAACTATGACTATGTCAGGAGGCTGGAAATAAAATTTTGTAATTTTTGTAGCTTTTTTACTGTACATAAAAACTAGTAAAAATATCAAAATTCTATGAATTTTTGAGCAACATTCACAATGGATAAAATTACGCAAAAATTGCACTATGAAGTACGTTGTGTTAGAAGACTGTACATAAATTTTCATAATTTGTTGAGCTCATTTGATATATTGAAATTTAAACAAATACTAAACAGAAAAAATTAGGGCAGGTAATTAAGCCAGCTAATCAGCCAGCTCAATCACCTGCCGCCCCCTCATCGGACGGTAGACTGCCGCCATCCCCACCGGTGGCAAGCGACTGCTTTTGTCGACGGGTGGCGACTCTTGCCATCGACGGCCATACCACGCGTCGCCTCGTCGGCGCTGCCGTCCGCCCACCGGATGGCCGAAATGATATTTTTGCAAATACGCTGTGCATACGGCTATTTTTGTAAATATAGTGCGCAACAATGCTAAATTCGGCTTTGTCTCTCTGCTCAGTAACGCATATGTCTACGAATAAAGTTTTGTTTGAGAGGATCTCTACGAATAATTTTTTTTAGTGAGGGTTTCTACGAATAATTGGTGCTTTGCGTTTCGGCGCTGTGTAAGTAGGCCCATAACGAATTTAGCCTATTAGACAGCCCACACCCATCCAACACCTCCCGGCATTTTCAAATATGGGCCTCCAAAGCCTTCATGCGTTATGGTCTACTAGGCTATTTTAGCTTCGCTGTCCTAGTGATAAACTCTTAACAAACCAAGTTAAAAAATTTATAATTTCTACTAATATAAAATAGAAGTTTTGTGGTCGTCCTCCTGTACCTACGCACCTCCCCACGATCCTGCCTTCCCCCCAAAAAAAGCACCTCTCACAAAAACCGAATATTCGGAATTAAAAACTAGACAAAAAAAAAAAACAAGATCTCCTTAATCCGTATGATTCCTGAAAGCAGGCCATGTTGTCTTGCAACGGAAGGCCTACTTAAGAATGCCGAGCCTCGTCGGCCCAGATGCCCCATCCCGTCTATGGTCATCCCCATCCCTCGCTGCACTCCACCGTTCTACCATCGAGTACAATGGATCTCCGGTGAGCTCTAGCTCTGATGGCACACGGAGGCGGCTACGACTGGGCCCTCGCAGCCGTCATCAACCAGTGGAGAAGCCATGATTTTGATGGTGAGTATACAACTTAAGACACATCGATAATTATCAACTAAAAGTAGTAATTATAAACATAACAAAGTTCTTTCAGTCTAACGAAGCATAACTTAATACAATACAAAAACTACTACTAGTCCTAGGAAGACTCACATCAAGAAGTGAAGCTACCTACATAATGCTGAAGTACTCAACTAAAGCAAGAAGCAACTACAATATTGCTAGATTTCCATATGGTTAGCCGAACCTCAAATGATAAATATTTGCTCTGTTCTCTATCAAGAACAACAATCATGTACCAATGTACCACAGATGCACATGTATTTTGGTAATCGCCACCGATACATGATTTGTACAGTAAAGGGTAAAGACAACCAATGTCCTTCAAAAAGGAGTTAGTGTTGAAAATATTGCGGTATAAGCATATATTTAGATTTAATTCCAGCAAATTTAATAAAGATGCATGCATGATGTAAAAGGCATATAAATGACTTAACCAACATATAAACACATGAACCTTTTAAGTCATTGAAATGCAAACATATGCCCAACATATATATCATGTAAGAGTCTAAAATCAGCATATCCACATGTAAACAATGTAAGTTGTTCCAACTGAATGCTGATACCAACATAACATGTATGACCCAATTCAGCATGTCATCAATATTTTGATTTACATATATTGCTCTCAAATATTAATATTGATTGTATATGACAGTTATAGATTAGATCTTAAACTCAAATTAAACCTTGCTATTAAAATAGGCTAACAGATCATGAACACAACTTCCCGAGCAATATGAATGACCCCAAATCAATCTAACAATTAGCTATCATGAATTTTATTTATCAAACAGGGTTCGACTATTAGCAAAAGTGACCGAAAAACACTCACAGATCACAGAACTGATGTAACATAGTGAGCAACAAGTAGTGTACAACAATCTTGATCAGAACATATAAAACAACAAGCTAGCATCTCAAGATCCATCTACCAACACATTCATATATAATTTCAACAATGTGTCATTTCATCATCGAGCAATCTAACCCACAAAACCCCTTTGCAATTTTCCAATCAGTGATGATTCACAGATATATGAATTAGATCATGAAATTGCAAAGAACAAACAACCGATATACTCACAACGCCGGTGATACTCAAAATCACCGAGCAGCAAACGAAGAAGGCAAGGCGCGCAGGCCACGCTGTCCAAGAAAACCAAGCGCCCCGCTTTGCCGAGCAAGGAGACGATGGCAATCAGAGATACAATGCCACACTCCCACCTTGAGTAGTCAAAGTAGAAGTTGAGGGTCAGGTGGACGCCGCACAAGACTAATGAGAGCTCCAGCCACATAGCACCCGTGAACACCAAAGGTCAAGCCTCAGTTCATCTCCTCAACTACCTGCAAATCCAACCCGAATCGGCCTTCTAAAGGAAAATCCCCCCAAATCTCCTCACTGTCAGTTCTCATATGAGAAGGCACAAGGAAACCGTATGGGGTAATCATAGAGAAGGCGATTCAGGCTTCTCGGTCACTGGCGCTGGGGAAGACCACAGCAGATCGGTGCCCCAAAACGAGATCACAGACCAGCCAAGAGAAGAAGATCAAGGGAATAAGGAACTTACTCCTGCGGGTTGCCAAGAGAGGAGAAGAGGGCTACCTTTTAAAGGGAATAGGGGAAGAGGTTGGCGGGCTGCAGCTGAACAACCGGTGCTGAAGCGCCCGGCCGATGGCGCCTCCATCGTCGTCGCCCCCTCCCCCTGCGCAAGACCTAGTCGATCGTGAGACCTGGCCGCCTCATTCACCTACACCTGCGAGGAGGAGAAGGCATGTGGCCTTATCCTTCTATCTGTCCCACCGACATGTGGGACCCCTCTCCCTCTTCTTTTTTTTTCCTTTTACAAATTGGAAAATTTCCAAAATGTCCTCAGGAGTCCAACAGTCCCCACCAATTTATCAATTTGATAAATATGTTTATATGTCGTGTTTAATATACAGCTATTCGACGATGGGTACCTTTCGGGTTTGAACCCACAGCCTAGCGATAAAAACTACGACTCTGCACAGACAAAGGAGGACTTCGCCTTGATCCAATACCTTGGTGTGAGAATTTTCGCCCAAGCCACATTCTGTACTAGGCGGCTTGCCCTTTCCCTCTTGAGTTGGGATGCTATGGTCATATCCCCGTATCTAGCTCATGAGTACTTAAGAAAGTATATCCTCATCTTTCTTTGATCGCGACCTCATGATCATACTCAAGTAGGTAAATTCTTCTAGGAATCCTATAGGACAATTCCCGAAGTCATATATACATCGAATTCATTAAGAGCTAATGCTCAACCTTCCATACAGAAAGAGCACTGCAGCTAATGGGACCCTACATGTGTGCTCTCTAATCTCACATAGTTTGTTGTCCTAAAGCCTAGTTCACGGGATCTCCGATCTTCTAGGATAGGTTACCACCAATGTGAGCCTTTACACGGGTATGACTTATGAGCCCCATTCCCTTAGATGCTGCAAGTATGGCCTTCCGTGCCAATCCTTTAGTGAAAGGATCTGCCAAGTTCCTTTCAGACTGGATGTATTCTATAGAAATAACACCCGCTTCTCTGGCATGCCTTATTAATTTAAGTCGTCTATTTATATGTTTTGAGAACTTCATGTTGTCCTTCCTAATCTTTGCCTTAACTAGAATGGTTTGGTTATCACAGTAGGTTAGAATTGCTGGAATTGGCTTTTTCCAACATAGGTATGTTAAAAAGGAGTTCTCTAATCCATTGTCTCAACAGCCGCTGAATCAAACGCTACGAACCCAGGCTCTATGGTGGACCATGTAAGGATAGTCTGTTTTGAAGACTTCCACGAAACGGCCCCACCTGCTAGAGTGAATACATATCCACTCGTAGCCTTCATGTCATCTGAGTCACTAATCCAGTTAGAATCACTGGATCCTTCCAAGACTGCCAGATGGCCAGAATAATATATCCCCAAATTTGAGGTCCCCTTCAAGTATTTGAGTACTCTCTCTAGTGCTATCCAATGATCATCTTCATGATTGGACGTATAATGACTCAATCTGCTTACAACATATGAGATGTTTGGCCTCGTTGCACTAGTTAGATATATCAAGGATTCTATTATTTGAGAATATTTAAGCTGATTCTTTTCATACCCAGTGTTCTTATGTAGCTTTGCATTTAGATAATAGGGTGTGGCCGTTGGGTTACAGTCCATAAATCCAAATCTGATTAGGACCTTGTCCACATAATGGGATCATGAGAGAGTAATCTCATTCTCAACCTTTATAAACTTGA
The DNA here is from genome assembly GCA_036346245.1 of Bonia amplexicaulis. NCBI lineage: Eukaryota > Viridiplantae > Streptophyta > Magnoliopsida > Poales > Poaceae > Bonia > Bonia amplexicaulis. The sequence continues at coordinate 6,219,376 of CM070737.1, forward strand.
TGTTTAAGACAACATTAGTCTCACCCAGATCTTTCATATTAAAATTCTGAAAAAGGAAAAACTTTGTTCTATTGATTACATCCATGTTGGTCCCAAAAGCAATATGTCATCTATATAAAGACATAGAATGGCACATTCTCCCCCGCTAAACCAATAGTAGACACATTTATTGGCTTGAATCACACAAAAGCCAACCGAGGTCATGGTACTATCGAATTTCTCATGCCATTACTTGGGAGATTGCTTTAGACCATACAAGGATATAATCAATCGACATACTTTCTTTTCTTACCCTTCAACCACAAAACCATCGGGTTGTTGCGTATAAATCTCCCCATCCAACTCTCCATTTAGGAAAGCGGTCTTTACATCCATTTGATGTACTTGGAGTTTGTATGCGGCAACTAGTTCTAAAAGCACCTGAATTATGGGTAAATGAGCCACATGAGAGTATGTATCAAAATAGTCTTCTCCTTCTCTCTGCGTGAAACCTTTAGCCACTAAACGGGTCTTATACTTTTCTATAGTACCATTAGGTCTACGTTTTCTCTTAAAGATCCATTTGCAGCCCACTAGCTTACATCCAGGTGGAAGGTCCGTAATCTCCCATGTTCCGTTAGCTATGATAGAATCCATCTCGTTACGGACTGCCTCCTTCCACTAATCCACATCCGGGGATGCGTATGCCTCTGAAAGGGTTCGTGATTCATCATCCATGACATATGTGACATAGTCATCGCCAAGTGACTTTTCAGTCATCTGCCTCTTCTCCTCCTCAACTCCAACTCTGGAGCAGTGGTATCCACACTAGGAAGAATAAAGTGTTCATGTGAACCATAATGGTCAATGACTTCATTTGGTCTCATAGAAAACACACGTTCAAAGAATGTCGCATCACGAGATTCCATCACTATATTTGTAGCGATGTCACTCACCTCGGATTTGACCACTAGAAATCTATAAGATGTGCTGTTTATAGCATATCCTAGAAAGACACAATCAACAGTCTTGGGACCAAGTTCTCTTTTTTTCGGTAACAACACATGCACTGTTGCAAAGCATCCCCACGTTCGAAGAAATGATAAGTTATGTTTTCTCCTCTTCCATCCTTCATAGGGTGTTTCATCCTGATTGCGAGGTGGAACTCTATTCAAAACATAATTAGCTGTGAGAACTGCTTCACGCACTAATAGTCCGGTATACCTGAACTTTGCAATATGGCGTTAACCAAGTCACAAAGAGTTCGGTTATTCCATTCAATTGTGATGAGTATGGTGGAGTAATTTCATGAATTATTCTACTTTCTTCACAGAATTGAGAGAATTCATGTGAGACTTATTCACCGCCTCGATCCGACCTCAACATCAGTCTCACCCAGATCTTTCATATCGCACGTAAGTTTCTCTCTCCGTATGGTTCTCGACAAGCTATTACTGTTTCTAAGCTAAAATCAAAAGTCATCAGCAAAAACCATCAACGATTTTTCTGTATGACTCTCTATAAACTATTACTATTTATAAACTAAAACTAAAAACCAGCGGAAAAAACCATCAGCCAGTTTCTCTCCCGTCTGATTCAGCCTCGTTCGCTGTTAGCGCCCTCTCTTTCATCATCCACAGCCGCTTTATTATCTCTCTTCCGCGACGTCGTCGCACCCGCGTGTCAGTGAATTCTTCCTCCATCCGTCCAGCCGCCACTCCCTTCCCCACGCACGGTCACCGCGGTGCCACAAAGCCTCCCTCCCCGCCGTTCGTCACTCCCAAAGTCTCTCGCCATCGCCGCCGAACCCTTCGCCCTCCAGTCCTCCTCATCCTTCCACCGAAGCAAGCCTGCCACCACGAAGCCAAGGAGCTCGGCTCTCTCATAGCCGTCCTCCTCGTCCCCTCCACTGGATTTGCGTGGAGGGAAGATCCATCTGGACGCGATTCCTTTTGTTGGTAAGGAAGCCCTATCTTGCTTGGATTGTTCTTCGTTTTGCTCTGGTATTTTCTTTTCTGTGAATAAACGAATCCAACCAGGTCTCTTTTCGTCAAGTTCAATCGATCTCAGCTGACCCCTATCCCATTGATAGGACTGTCCAAGGCACCCTGAATTAATCCTACTAATAGCAGTTTATTTTCAAAGAAATTAGGGGGATCAGTTGAACCCCCATGCCCCGCGTTAAGTCTGCCCCTGGGCTCACAGTGACATTGGATTAATGACGTTGTGTGAATTATGGATGACTCATATGCTCTATTGTGGAATTTACATTTAAATGGAGAAGAACAACATGCTTGTAGCTATATATTCAGGAAAGCTTTAGTTTACAACGCCATCCATTATGTGGACACATGCCCAAGACAACATTTTTGCGCTATCAGGTTTCGAGTTCTATGCAAAATTTCGTCATCGTTTTGTACTTTCTGCATGGTTTTAGCTCCTCCTAAGCTGCTGTAGTAGCTGATAGGTGGTACCCACTGATTAGGATTCAGAGAGTTAACATACTTAGTTTCCTGTCAGTAGTGATTGTCACACTGCTTCTTCTCCATTCTGCCTTCAAGCTTGGGATCCTTTAATTATTTTTGTGCTGTGAGCCTGGAACCCTTAAAATTTGATCACGCTGTTTGGGATATTTGATACAGCATTATAGATGGCTGCTGGGAGGGGCATTAACCAGCTTTTGAAGAAAGCATTTCGTCAGCACCCATCTGTAAGTATTTTGAGAACTTCCACATTTGTCTTGTTTTTAACTTGTTAAATGGTTTTGCATCTTCAGCACCTGCGTAGATTTTGCCCCTACCTTAGATTTTGCCCAATACTATTCAGCGCCTGCGTGTGCTCACTGCTCAGTTCTTCGTCCCATCCCCCTGCTTTAAGTTGCTCCTTTAAATCTTCTTTCTTCTTCTTGGCAAGGGTTCTCCCTGCACTTGTACTCGGTCTCTTCTTATGTAATGCCAAAAAATAAAAAACTAAGGTAGGGGCCTCCCCTCTCGTTTACCCTAAAAAAGATTTTGCATCTTATTTTCTGTGTATTCGACTATTTGTATTTATTATCAAAGAGCTGCGTCTTAGTCGTTGTAGTTTGTGTAAAACAGTGTTTTGATAATACCATTATATGAGCACGCACCAAATTAATTTGTAAATGGATTGTGCTGAAATTCGTCTTAGCTGCTGCCCAAGATGAATTACCATTAGTATGTGTAATTTTCCAGATTCTGCTTGTAATAATTACTTTTATGAGAGAAAGCAGCTTCCGTGCAGAAACTATTGAATGAGTTTTGCTTTTGGTGGACTTATTCTTTATCAAATGCTTGCTATTAGTTTGAACCATTGATTTTAATCTGCACAATGTTGTTCTGTAACTTTGCACCAATTAAACTACAAACCAGTTATTGTAGTTTTACTAAGCTCGCCAATTTTCTTGCTTGTATAGATTTATAGTGCTGCAATTGAACTAGGATGGTTAAATTTGATAAATTAAATTAATTGCCTATAATCCTTTGTAATCTTCTAATTCTTTTTGCAGGGTTCATCTCTTCTTTCTTCATTCTGGATAAATCATGAAGAGACCTCTGGCTTCACTAGATTTAGAGCATTGGCTATTCTTGGAGTGGGTGCTTCTGGCCTTTTAAGTCTTGCTACAATAGCGTCTGCGGATGAAGCAGAGCATGGGTTAGAAGCCCCGAGCTATCCCTGGCCACATGCTGGCATTCTTAGCTCTTATGATCATGCGTCGTAAGTTAATCACATAGAATTCTATTTTTCAAATAACTTTTGTTGACTACTTGACTCCATATCAAATAGCAAGCATGCACAGTAGCTATTGAGCATAGGGTGATATGCTCAAAAAACATATTCCTTCCATGTAGTACAACACAAAATAAATATTATACAACTATGCTATCTATTGTTTTTAATTTGAGTTTCATTCCATGAAAAGATGACATGATTTTTACGTTGCCTTGCCAAGCCTAACACAACCCTCCTTTTTCTAGCTTGGGACAGGCTATGTAGAAAACTACATAGCCTACCCCAATTTGTTTGGGACAAAAGATTTTGTTGTTGTTGTATGCTATCTGTTGTTTTACAAACAATCAGAACATTATGGTATCAATGTTATCCATTGTATGCTTGTGCTGCTGAGGCATTCTTTTGAGCTGCTAACATTTTGTTTCTCTTGTACACCTCTTTAATTTTCTTGAAAAACATATGGGCAGAATAAGGCGTGGACATCAAGTTTATCAACAAGTGTGTGCCTCCTGCCACTCAATGTCCTTGATATCATACCGAGATCTGGTTGGTGTTGCCTATACAGAAGAGGAAACGAAGGCAATGGCTGCTGAGATTGAGGTGGTTGATGGTCCTAATGATGAAGGTGAAATGTTCACGCGCCCAGGTAAGCTGAGTGACCGTTTTCCACAACCATATGCAAATGAGCAAGCAGCTCGATTTTCAAATGGTGGGGCATACCCCCCTGACCTCAGTCTGATCACAAAGGTGAGACCAACTAATGGCTTTTGGTTGCATTTAGTGCAATATCTGACCTCAAAGTCGTATCTAACTCTTGCTAATACATATTTGCAGGCCAGGCACAATGGACAGAACTATGTTTTTGCTCTTCTTACGGGTTATCATGATCCACCTGCTGGCATTTCGGTAACCCTCTCTCATATATACCATTGTTATTAATGGCTTCTTGTGGTTCTCAATGTGATTTCTCCTAGTATCTACTTCCGTAGATGCATAGGAAGTAGGGTAAGGGGGTGTTCGGTAGGTGAGAAGCCGGGTGGCTTCTCACTTTTGCTACAGTACCTAACTTTCAAACGGAGTATTTTTTCAAGACGGGGTCTACAAGTTAAACGTAGTACATGTTAAAAGCCAAACATCTGTACCAGCCAAAATCGTAAGTGAGTATCGGTCTCTCCGTAATCTGTACCGTAAACAGTTAAAATTCAAAAATTTCAGCCAAAAGCCATAAACCGCAGCAAAAAAGAACACCCCCTAAATCTTGTGTGTGTTATATGGTTTTGTAATAACTTATACCATATGGATACATTGGACCGACCATCGCCGCACGATAGTCATGCACTCATTATTGACTTGAACTGAATTCGCTGGACCTTGAATCCTTGACAGTGTTATCTGCCTATTTCTGTTCATTATTTGAGCTTCATCTTTATCCATTACCTAATATCTTTCCTGTGGTGATGCATACAAGGTTTTATAATTCTAGTTTAGCTCTCAGATGTTTTTTTTAAGGTTGCTGTCCTTCTTGAATTATTACAGCATGTTGTACCTTTTCCTTTTGCTGGTGTTGTTTAGGGTCCTTTAGGTGTAGTTACATGTGGATCAGCCTGATAGGTAGACCCCACAAGCTTTTCAGATTTTTTCAGCTGCTATTCTAAAATAAAAAAAGATCTTTTCAGCAGCTTTGTTTTTCCTTCTTAGTTTTTTCTGTTTTTTGATGTGGTCAGTTCTGAATGTTGGACACTGCCATAACATAAGCATCATACCTGCACTTAAGGTGCATTATGCCTTAACTGGTTTGATAATACTGGTATTTGCAGCGGTTTGTTTCTTCACACACACACACATAGATATACATACACACACACACACACACACACATAGATATACATATAGATATATACGCATATACATGTATACACATGCACATATACATGTATTACACACACACACACACATATATATACACACACACACATGTATACACATACATATATATAGGACACCAAAATGGGACACCGTAGTGTTAGAATGCAGGAATTCAACCCAAATTTTGTATTTTTTTGAAAATTTCAGTTTTAGGGTATATAACCAGGGTTCCAAATACTGAATCGGACCAAATCCGACCAGGGGCGGTACATCTGCCACGTGTAGAATCAAAAACGAAAAAAACCGGTCAAACTTTATGTGTCAAAATTTAAATTTGAAATCGCTAACTGAAAAACCGGCCGGTAATCGCCAAAAACCTAGAGAAAAACTGCTAAAAACCAGAAAATTCATAATACATTCATGGCAAAAAGTATGAAGTCAAGCACGTGAGGTGCATGCATCTTCCTAATACATTCCATTAGTGTTAAACAATGTTAACATCATTAGAGAAACTAACTTTTACATTCAAAATTTTAAATTTGAATGTAATAAAAAACCACCGGTCTAATATATTCATGGAAAAAAACTTGAAGTCAAGCATAGAAGGTGCATGCATCTTCCTAATGCATTTCATTAGTGTTAAACAATGTAAATATCATTAGGTAAACTAATTGTTACATTCAAAATTTTAAATTTGAATGTAATAAAAAACCGCTGGACTAATATATTCATGGCAAAAAGTATGAAGTCAAGTACGAGAGGTGCATGCATCTTCGTAATACATTCCATTAGTGTTAAACAATGTAAACATTAATAGGGAAACTAATTTTTATATTCAAAATTTTAAATTTGAATGTAATAAAAAACCATCGGTCTAATACATTCATGGCAAAAACATGAAGTCAAGCATGGGAGGTGCATGCATCTTTGTAATACATTTCATTAGTGTTAAACAATGTAAACTGTTATAAGTGTGGGCTTGGTATTCCAATGGGCCAAGAGGTCAAATATATACATGAGACAATATGCAATGAGCCCCCTATACAATGTGATAACCTTGCAACCTCTACATGTCTAACACCCCCTCAAACTCATGGTGGATCAGAAACACTGAGTTTGGAGAGATAAAAACTGTGATGAGAGGTTGTTTGTGCCTTAGTGAAGAAATCTGCCAGCTGAATCTCAAAGGCACATACTGAAGAGCAACCACCTGTGCCTGCACTTGCGATCTCATGTAAGAAGCATCAACACCAATATACTTTGTGAGCTCATGCTTCACTGGATCACGAGCAATACTGATCGCACCCGTGCTATCTGACAAGAGAGGAGTTGGTTCAGAAACAGAAACACCAAAGTCCGTGAGGAGCCACCATAACCAAGTGATTTCAGCAATCAACAACGTCATAGCCCTCAACTCAGCCTCAACACTCGAATGAGAAACTGCAGTCTGCTTCTTAGTCTTCCATGCAATAAGAGAGGAACCAAGAAAGACACAGTAGGCAGAAAGAGATTGATGATTAGAATGATCACTAGCCCATGTCGCATCAGAGTAGGCTTGAAGCTATAAGGAGCTAGAACTAGGAAAGAAAAGATGATGAGAGATGGTCCCACGAAGATATCGCAGAACACGAAGAAGGTGGCTATAGTGGATTTGAGTGGGAGCTGAAACAAACTGACTCAAGATGTGGACATGGTAGGAAATATTCGGTCTAGTGATCCCAAGATAGACCAGACTACCAACAAGGTGACGATATCGAGTGGGCTCCTCAAGAGGCTCACCATCAGTGGGTCGAAGATGGACTCCAAGCTCCATAGGAGTGTCCACCGTGCGCTGATCAGTGAGACTAACACGAGCAAGAAGATCCTGAATGTACTTCTGGGAGAGGTAGTAGCCCTCAGGCGTAGAAGAAAACTCAATCCTAAGGAAGTAACGAAGGGGACCAAGATCAGACATCAAGAAGTGCTCACCAAGACGCTTCTTCACAGATGCAATATGGTGTGGATCATCTCCAGTGATAATCATATCATCCACATAGAGAAGAAGCGTACGACTAAGAGGAGTGTGAACAAAAAGAGCGGTCGTGATCGCTAGCGGTGAAACCGACAGCAGTGATGATAGAAGAAAAGCTCTCATTTATATGCACATGTTTAGGGGGAGCTTTCTCTATATTGACTTTAAAAGCAACTAATTCTCTAAAACTCATGTGAGATCATTGCAAGAATTAGTTACTTTAAAAGTCACAAAAGAATATATAACTAGTTTTCAAACAAGCAACTAGTTTTCAAACAAGTGGTATATTCAAAATTTTGTGCGATTCTTCAACTAAACTGGAATCAAACTGCCTCAGCCCAGAAATGAGGCGGAACATGAGATGCAAGCATCAAAGCACGAGCGATCTCAAGTAAGTGGTGATGCTTACGTTCAGAAACACCATTATGAGCATGAGCACCAAGACAAGAGTACTGAGGAAGAGTACCCTGGTCAACAAGGAAACGACGAAGGGCAGCAGATAGATACTCAACAGCAGAGTTGGTACGAACATGAATGACTGAATGAAACTAAGTACGGACCATAGTGGCGAAAGACTGATAAATAGAAAGAACCTGACTACGAGAAGTCATAAGATATATCCAAGTATATCGAGAATAATCATCAATAAAAATGACATAGTAGCAATGACCCTCTTTCGAAACGAACGAGGCTAGACCCAATACATCAGAATGAACATGATCAAAAGGCGGAGAGACAGAATCACTAGAATGCTATGGGAATTGTAGTTGTTTGTCAAGCTTACAACCCATATAATGTAAGGAAGTGTCACCATAAATAGAGCTAAGAACACCACTCCGAACTAATGAAGATAGACACGAACCTCCGATGTGACCCAAACGATAATGCCATTGGACAAAGATAGCAGTAGAGGAAGCGACTAAGCGAGGCGGTGGAGGGAACCAACTGGCTGGTGGAGGCGGCGGAAGGAAGGTGCGGCCAGTCGAGCTCCCAAAGACATTGTGAGTCACAACGCCTAGGGCTAGTCCCAACCAGAGTCCCAGTGCGACGATTCTGAACACAACACGAGTTAGAGTAAAGAATGATACGACAACCATGATCAGTGATCTGACTAGTGGACATAAGCTGCATAGTTAGTTTGGGAACATAAGATACTGCAGGAACAAGAAAGAATGAAGTAGAAAGAGTGCCTCGTCCTACAACAGAAGGAGGTACCATCTACAGTCATAACCGTATGAGGAAGATCAAGAGGCCTCACAGAGGTGAGGTGAGTAGAATCTGGTGTCATATGAAACGAAGCACCAGAATCCAGAATCCAAGGCAATGAGATACTTGAGGAAGGAGGTGGTGGTAGTGAAGCACTAGAAGACTTAGCAGTAGAACCAGAGTACCGAACGAAGCTGAGGCAGTAAGGCGTCGAAGCAGAGTGAGCATCTCTTGATGAACCTCAGTAGTGGAGCTTTGTCGTGACCCTGACTGAGAAGAGCCACCAGTGCCCTTGGAAGGGCGACTACCCCTGCGGCCCTGATTCTTCCGCTTGTAGCACTGCTGAAATGTGTGACCATCGCGATCGCAAAAGGTGCAGTGAAGGCCCGTAGTAGAGGGCACTACCACTGGTGCAGCTGGAGGCACGGGTGCAGCGGGAGCAGGCTGGAGAAGACGCCCGAGCAAGCAGAACAGAGGTGGGCTACAGCTGACCCACGCTGCAAAGATGAGTCTCAGCATGAACAGCGATAAGAGCATCTAGCATGGACGAACGCGGCTGACAAGTCAGGAGGTGAGCATGGACAGGCTCAAACTCTAACCGAAGATGTGTCAGGAACTCGTAGAGACGGTGAGTCTCTAGGTGAGCATACTGACGCACATAGTAGGGATAGGTCCGACAGACGTCTGGTCTCAAAGAGTCAAGCTGACGCCACACCGCAGACATCTGCTGATAGAAGTCCACCGTGGCATCAAGCTGCTGAAGAGAGTGCACCTGATGTACGACCGAGAGATACATAGCATCACTCGTCGGCTCGTAGTGGGCACGAAGGCGCTCCCACATCAGCTGAGATGTCGGCAAATCCATCACATCCATGGAGATAGCGACAGTCAGGCTACTCACCAAGATGGCAAGAGCTCGAGCCTCGTCGTCCTGCCACCTCTCATAGGAGTGAAACTGAGCCTGGTACACCTCCATGGCCTCCTCAAAGACAATGATCGCAGCTTTCTAAGTTGCTTCATCGGTGATGCGAGGATGTGAGCTAGCCAAAGCGGACACGACTCGCTACTAAGATCCCCAAGGCGGCCAAGATCCGCCCCACTCACGATAGTTCGTCGAAGATGCGAGCGGTGGCATCACGTGCGAAAGCGACCGATGAGTTGTCTTAGCCGTGAGAGCGGCAGAGCCGACGCGCGGTGAGCTAGCGCAACGACGGCGGCCGGGCGCGGCGCAAGCATCGAGCGCGACAACGGCGGCGCGGCGAGCGACACGATCGCTGGCAGCTCGGCAGGCGCGAGCGACGCGAGCGCGATAGCGGGCGCAGGAAACCTGAGCGGGGAGACCAGATGTGGACGGATCTGGTGGCGGGGAGCCCCGATCCGGCAGAGGGGAGACCCGATATGACAGATCCATCTTGGGACAACGACACAGGGTGACGCGTGTCAATGCCCCACGCTTGGGAGAGCGCAGGTCTGCGGTGCACGGTCATGAGGCGGAAATCTGGCGGCGGCGGCAAGGCTAAGGTTGGAAAACCCTAACCCTAGCCCTCTCCTGATACCATGTTATAAGTGTGGGCTTGGTATTCCAATGGGCCAAGAGGACAAATATATACAAGAGACAATATGCAATAAGCCCCTATACAATATGATAACCCTGCAACCTCTACATGTCTAACATAAACATCATTAGAAAATCAACTTTTACATTCAAAATTTTAAATTTGAATTAAATAAAAAAACCATCATTTTTTTCCTGGCCGCCACCGGTATAACCGGTTACCATGTATATAACCATCTATAACAATTCAAATGAAACACATACCTTTGAAAAAAAATCGAATTTAAGATTTTGAACGAATTTAGATCACATGCTTAGCTAATGTTTATATAAAGTTAGCACATATCTTTAATCAAACTATCACAAAAAAGGTAACTGCAGTTCGAATTTCAGCTCGAACTTATTTGAATTAGTAATAGTTAAACTTAACATCCAAAAAATTCCAAAATTTTTTACACACGATACATATGGTAAATACCTATTTTACACCATGGTACCTAAGCACCATGGTAATTATACTTCCTAAATTTGGTCTGGTAATGTGAAGGAACTTACAATGTTGTGCCCCTCTATAGTCACTAAACCTGGATTTTGCACTTGGAATTTGAAAGGATTGATCAGCTCGCAAACTATTAGTAATTATATTCTTCTGTAAAATGGAATATGGTATTCATCAAATTTCCAGTGGATTGGGTTGGTTCCTTAGTGCATTCTCATTTCCTTTCTGCTGTGTCTTAACCTTCTGCTGTTGATTTAAAATTTAGATTCGTGAAGGTTTGCATTACAATCCCTACTTCCCTGGTGGTGCCATAGCCATGCCCAAGATGCTTATTGATGGAGCTGTTGAGTATGAAGACGGTACTCCTGCAACGGAAGCACAGGTAACTCTCATTTTCCATTGTCAGCACCATGGAATTTCGTTCTGGATTTAGTACTAAAGGATGGATTGTTTTCATATGTAAATTCAAGATGGGTAAAGATGTTGTCTCATTCTTGTCATGGGCGGCTGAGCCTGAGATGGAAGAGAGAAAGCTGGTAGCTCTCTTGCCCTGCAGAACTGTTTCTTTTTTAATTGCAAAGTGTAAGTATCTAATTGCATACTTCATCTTGTAATGTTGTCCTAGATGGGGGTCAAATGGATTTTCCTACTGTCACTCGCACTTCTGCAAGCTGCATATTACCGGCGCATGAAGTGGTCCGTCTACAAGTCGCGCAAGCTGGTCCTCGATGTGGTTAATTGAGGACTAGTGCTTCATTTTCTTCAAACCTTCAATTGATAATTTGAAGATTTGAAATAAAGAGTACATGATGTACATTTTGCCATCGGCATGGTTCCCATGCCTAAATTGTATTTTCCTTGTCTACCTTTACTCTCGACTGCATTCTCCAAATTTTGGCCTGTCAATGGGGCCAGCAAGCATCTAACATAATAGTCGTTAGAGCTCATAAATATATTTGTGCTTTGAACTCCAGTAATGTTTACACGTCAATTTCAATACTCAGGAAATAAACTGCTCGTGTACCACTTTTGGCAAAGGGTCTTTTCATCAGGATGTGAGATCGAAACCTTGTTGCGACCACGGAAACTATCGCTTTTGCTGCACAAAAACCAACTATGCAAACTATCACTTTTGCTGCACAAAAATCAACTATGCAAACTATCACTTTAGCCAAAAAAATTTCTCACAGATGCACATCAAATTTACTTCTTCATGGCACCACCCCTCTTGACATTCTTGCGCTTGGCCATCCTGGACCTGCCCTCCTTTGTCACAGATGCCTTGCTTGTGGCCGGTTAGTTTGGATAAAAGATGACTCTGGCAAAGGTCCAGCTTGTTGGAATAGCATTATGGCATCCTAGGTGGTATGGCCTATAAAGAGGATCAGTAGAAGTTCAATTATGTAGTGCATATGGATTGCTGGGTAGTATATGTTATGAATATTATGTATATATTGAAGAAGTCTAATAGGCAATATATATACGGAGTACAAAGAGATATTACAAGGGAATATACCATATACAGATAAAGAAAGGAGGCATATAAGAAAAGAAATATTATAATTCCTATTCTATCTCTAATACCCTTAACACCCCCCTCAAATGCAAGACGTATGTAATAACATTGCATTTGAAAAAGGGTTAACACTAAAACAAGAAAAATCCGAAGTATAAGTCTTGATAATATCGTCGTTGCGTGTAGCTTTTGAATAAACTGTCAAATCAATCCGAAGAAGAATAGATAGAAGCATGGCGGCGTAGATCGAAACCCAAGACGGCGACGACACAGTGCACAAGGTGCAGAAGACGCGCGGCGGCCTTAGAAGCTCGGGACGGCGGTATCATAATGACTTCTACGATCTGCACGTGGATCAAAGAGTAGAGCAGCGGCTGCTGCTATACAAAAAATTACTATACTTTTATGACTGATAATAAATTTGTGGACTCGCACGGTTTGAACGAACTAAAAAAGAATCTACGGACTTAGATGGACACAACAAAAGACTTAAAACAAAAAAATTTAACAGACTATTTCCTCTTTTCACCCCTTATATTATCCCTTTCCTCTCGCTTCACCCTCTCACTCTCTCCTGTCTCTCTCTCTCTGCCCTTCCCTCTTCCTCTCTCACCACCGACCAAGGGAGGTGACCGGATCAGCGTCAGTGGGAATGAGGAAGAAGGGACGGTTAAAAAGAAAGAAAAATATAAAAGAAAGAAAAATAGGAAAGAAGAAAAATAAAATAAAATAAAATGAAAATACATGCTAAAGTCATTGAAGTTTATTCTTACCGGGGTAACCCCAACCCATCTCATTCACCTCATCCACCCAACCAAACATATAAAATTGGCTCATCTCATCCACCATCATCCACCCAACCAAACATAAAATTGGATCATCCTATTCACCAACCAAACAGATTTATTGGATCATCCCATCCCACCAAATTCTAGATCATCCCATCACATCCCATCCACTCGACCCTAAAGTACTTCTAAATTGCGGAAGCAAACTAGGCTAGCAATCAGACAGGTACTGGAATAATCTGAAACTGTTGTTACACAAAGCATTACCCTGCCGGATTCAGTAGCTAGTGTTCAAACTACTAAAGTAAGATTATACTCCCTCCATTTATAATTGCAAGATATATTTTATACAAAGCTCTGAATATTTTAGAATAGAGATGCCAAAGTAATGCCATTCATGCTAACCATGTTCGAATGGTTGTTTTGATGTTTGTCACAAATACCTCTGAATAGTCTCTAGTTTGTATTAGTTGTTAGGACCAACGATTAATCATTGGTGGTGGGTATTAACTGTCTGATTGTCACATAACTTATTTTCACTCACTTTGTGCATTTTTGCAAATGCCCCCACGAAGCAATGTTCTTACCGTGAAAGACATTTAGTGTGGGGAGAAGAAGATTAAACATACTTATTTTTTAAACCATGACTCAGAACTTTTTCCTTCTTTTCCTTAAATACAAAAGGTAGGCAATACCGTTTTGCTAACATGTTGATAATATTATATGTCAAATTGTTGTGGTCGGTGGTTGGGTACGAGTCCAAAGACTGAGGATAGGGCACTCGCCCTCATCTAGCCACCGGCAGGGCTCTTCTCTGACGTGGTAGAGAGGCTCTGAGACTTGTTTGGAGAATCTTTATTTATTCATTACTTGATTATGAATGGTGCGGCTCTCTCTTTATATAGATAAGATTAGCCCATAACAATATGTAAACTAACACAATCTAATACAACCAATAAATTTAAGATAATATCATATCCATACTACCAAAATATAAAGATATGCATCTATCTATTCCTAATATGAAGATATGCATCTAATTATTCCTAATACGAAGGTATGCTTCTAACTATTCCTAATATGAATATATTCATCTAACCATTCCTAATCCGACCGCTATAGTACATGTGGTATTGTTCACGTGCTACAGTACATGCGGTATTGTTCACATGCTACAGTGAACGCTTCGCCAGATCCTAGGACATAACATTACACCCCTTGCAGCGAGATAGGTCGTCCTCGAGCTATCAGGTGGCGGCCATAGTTGAAGTCCTTCGTAACCCCATGTCAACAAGAGCTCGTGGCGCCGATGGACAGTCATGTGGAAAAGAAAGTGCAACACTCCGATGGACAACAGTGAAGACTGCGGTCCCTTGGCACGACTTGCCGTTGCAGGAAGAGCCGCGGCATGGACAAGTTGTGTGGGGCAGCAATGACACTCTTCCTACTGGTGCGGGGAAGAACGTGACGCCGTTGCGGTCCTGACACCTGCCATGCCCCACATATACAAAGCCACGACATCGATTGGCCACATGGAGAGGACTACTGCTGGACAGCGGCAACCTTTCTCCTCGGCGGAGGCACCAGAGGTGCAGCCAAGGTTAGTGAAGCCTGGAGAGGAGTCGTTGTTGCTGAAGGTGTAGCAGAACCAACGCTGACGACGACGATGGGGATGGTGATGGCAGCGCCGCCATTGCAGTGGCAGGCGTCGCCTTTTGCTGCTCCTCTATCTTGGACATGGTCGCAATCGTCGGCGATGGCGACTCATAAACCGCAACAATATGTTGCGCCTTTTCCTTCATCTTGACCATGAACTCTTTCAACCAGGTCATCAAGTTGGCGCAGACTCAATGGAGTATAACTCGGCATCGGAGGCCATGGTAGTTGGCTCGGTGGAGACTTGACATGTGGGTGGAAACGGCGGAATGGTGGTGGCGAAATGGAGGTTGACATGTTTAACAAAACTTGGCCATGTCTGCACCCCGAGCGTACACTCCAGCTGCTAGTACCACAGGGCAGCATTTCCCGTCAGGTGGTCTGATGTCAACCACCCCTTCTCTTCCTCCATCGTCCGTTGTTCCTTGAAGAATTGCTCCAAGCGAGTCAACCAAGGTTACAGATCTTCCTTGCTGTCGATGGTTAGAAGCCCTAGGTAATGGAATCGTAAAGCTCGGACCTTCATGGGATCGAAACTTCCGTTGTTTGCCATGGATGGCGGAGCAACAGTTGGCTCTAATACTAAATGTTATGATCGGTGGTTGGGTACACATTCGAAGTCGAAGACTGGGGATAGGGCACTCGTCCTCATCTAGCCACCGGCAGGGCTCTTCCCTGACGTGGTAGAGATGCTCTGAGGCTTATTTGGAGAACATTTGTTTATTCATTACTTGATTATAAATTGTGCGACTTCTCTCTTTATATAGATGAAGTTAGCCCCTAACAATATGGAAACTAACACAATCTAATGCAACAAATCAACTAAAGATACTATCATATCCATACTACGTGGTACTGTTTACGTGCTACAATATATGCGATACTTTTCACGTGCTACAATGCACGCATCACCGGATCCTAAGCCATAATATAAATAACCTAGAAGCAACAACAATAAAGTAGTCGTGTATGTTAGCCAGAAATGAAGTTAAAACTTTGGATATGCCTTTTGTTGTAGTAGTTTTATATGCATCAACAAATTGTTCCAGTCCATTCAACATAGAGATTAACTATAGGTCCAACTGTCTTAGCAAATAAGGGAGACGGACTACCTAAATTATTAGTGCACTGAGAAGATATTAGAAGCGGACAACTGAACACATTACTCCGTTATAATCACCCAGACAAAATATTAAAGAAAATATCCTGGTTTGATTAGTCCAAATCCAATTAATGGTGTATTCTCCCCCAATTAGTAGGTGTTTTCTCTTACTTGATTGTTATACCAGCTTATCTTTACTTACAATTATATTTCACTAGTTTTTAGTCTCAATATTTAGTTAAATAATTTGTATATTTTTCTTCACATAAGAGTCTCTCACTACTTGGTGGCAATTGTTGTAGTACGGTAATGTCGGACCCCGGAGCAACAACTCCCAGATCCTCTGTGTAAATCACACTAGTCCAGGATCAGCTAATGCACATAGTGGAACAAAATACATATCACACACAAATGACCAACTGAATTTAATAAAAGAGTACGGCCTTATGGCCAAGTTTTACATTATCAATGCTCATTGGCGAAATAAATAAAGGAAATAACAGCAGAAACCAACTGATAACTAGCGAAGCCCAAGAACCTACCCACAGGCAAACGACAGTAAGACACAACCTACTTGTCCTGGTCCTCACCGTAGTTGAAGTCGTCTTCCTCTGTGTGGAGATAGCAAGGTGAGTACAAACTTGTACTCCGCAAGTCACACGGAGATTTACAATATAATGATAAAGGCCACAAAGGAAAGCTTATAGGGCTAATTTGAGCATAAACATCATTTAAAGAAATACAATAAATAGATTAAAGATTGCTGAATTTAATACAGTAAGTAAAAACAGTAATCATAAACGAAATTAATACCGTTAGTGCAGGTCCATCGCCCACACTAACCTAACCATAGGCATCCTTTTCCAAAAATATCTCATATGGATTCCATCCATCCATACACTTTTCATAAACCATTTTAAAAAACAAAGTCTAATCCGCGAAAAACTTTACTCAGCATGCCCATGACCATGGGCACGACTATCTAGGATAGATTTTACACTCTGCAGAGGTTGTACAGCTTTACCCACAAGATATGATTATCTCATAATGTCAGTCATTACACGCTTTCGTAGGCGTGCGACTGAGTAATCATAACAAGGCATTTACAATGCAAAGCCTTCAACCTGACCAAGCCAACACTAACGTTTCACCCCAGTAAAGAATCCACCAGACCGAAACCCCTCTTGAGCCGATGAGACTTCTCATGGCCTACGTCACGCTCACTTTCAACCTACAATGAGACTCAGGTTGGGACCCGCAAATTAATCAGCCAAGACTATCCCATACCAGCCTTGTGGTAGCACGATAGGGCTTTGCAATAGTAGCTCACAGACCGGTCTTTAATTGACTTAGGCTCAACCACATACCCCTTGTGCCCGACAATCAACACTGTGTCACCGTAAAACAGTGCATGCCTGCACCCACCACCAAACCATTAGCCTAAGTCTAAACCAGATTTTATATTTTATTTCAAAATATTTCATAAACCTTCTTGACTCATCGAAGTCAAGAATACATTTAAAAACTTTATCATTTTATGTGAAAAGGTATCTCAAACCTAGCTTTAACTCTAAGCAAGGCTAAACATTTGCTACAAAAGTTCTCTAGCCATACTAGTGTACTAATTAGAGTTTTATTCTAGGGTGATAGGGTATTGGGGAAATTCAATGTCAAATGAGGAATTAAGTAGGTAATAATTAAATTTAAAACTGAATTGAAATACATTGAATAAAATTAAGCATGCAATATAATTTAAAACAACGGGATCAATCGGAGTTAGGATGAAGGAGAACGTGCTCTCGGAAGTTTCAAATCAGAGAAAAAGAATAAACTGAAATTTTTTGAATTATTTTTCTATTGGAAAAGGGATTTATGACGTCATCAGGGGGTTTTCTTTTTCGGATGAATTATTTTCTACTGGAAATAGATTTATGACGTCAGCCCTGATTTGACCGAGACTGACCAATGGGCCTGGTTTATATGGACTAGGTCCATGGACCAGAGGAAAGGCTGGGTGGCAAAGATGATTACGTGGTGCTGACATGGCGATGATGGGGCTGTTTTGCCGACGTTGCCGCCAGTTGCGCTGACGTGGCTACCACATGGGCGTGCGATCTGATGTGGCAGGTGGGGGTGAGGCGTGGTGCTTGCGTGGCGACTCAGTGCTAGCATGGAGTGCCATGTCACCTACCACATCAGCTCGACCGCTGACGTGGCCTCACCGACAGGGTGCCGCTCGGGGACCGATGGTCGTCGGTGTTCCGACGGCTGGCGGCAACCGGTGAGCAATGCAAAAGGGGGGAGAGTGAGGGGAGTGCGATGGTTCTCGCAGATTTTACAAAGGATGGCCGGAGAGTGGTCGACAACGACGGCGCTCGGGCCTTCGGCGAAGTAGGTCCTTGGGCGGCGCTCGTGCTCGGCGGAGGAGGTCGACGAGGGCTCGGCGTTGCCGAAAATGGTGCCAGCGAGGCTCGAGGCGTAGCAGCATGGCTAGGGAAGCTCACCGGAGTTGCTTCACCGCCCACAGGGGAGTAGCGAGCCACGGGGAGGCCTCGGTACCCGAGAGGAGAGGAGGAGGTGAGGGGGAGGTTGGTGTGAGGATGGGGGTGCTCAGGGGACCTATTTATAGCCTCGGGGGTGAGCTCATCCGCGGCAATTGCTCGCCGAATTTTCTGCCGACGCTGATTTGGTTTGGGAAGAAAAGGGAGGAGGGTGTGAAAGGAAAGGGGGCGCGAGATTGAGGGGAACTGATCCCATGCGACGTGCGGTTTCCGAAACCGAGAGCTAGCGGAGAAGGAAAGGCGGCCGGTGGTGAGGCGACGTGGGCTGATCCGAGCGGCCCACGTGTTGCCTGAGGGGGGAGCGGGGATTTAAATTTCTTTTTTATTTTCAGAAAGCTCAGAAATTCAAATAAAGGCCAGGAAAAATACCAAATTAATCTAAAAAATTCCAGAAAAATTCACAGAAATTCTTGGAACCATTTTGGACTTGGGAAAATTATTTCCAACTTAATTTGGTATTAGATTTTTTTTCTAAAAATACTTTTTAATTTTAAAGTTAGATTTTTAGACTTCAGAAAAACACCAAAATAAAACCAAATAAAATTTCAGAAATTTTGGGATGTCACAGGTAATAATTGACAACTATTTATGCTTCAAGCATAATCAAATTAAGTACAATTCAATGTCTTGGATGAAAAACAGAGGATAGTCCCTCACAAAAAAAAGGGATAGTACAAAAGGCTGCCATTTACTGGAGCTTTATCAGCTAAATTGCCTTGATGGCCCCTATGATGCTGACATTTTAGAAAAAAGGTACATGATTTTACCATGAATTGATGGGAGTTCTTCCTAGCTTCATGCATGCTTGAACATCTTCATGTTTAGCCAGTGTAGATAGACAGCCACAATTATCACAGGAAGTGTCAAGGGCACGAGTAGGCAGTAACACCTGGTAAGGGACAAATCAATTACGTGAATATGTTAATCAGTTACACTATATATGCAGTTACATGTTCATCCATGATCAATCAAAGTAAATGATATTAACTCCTAATTTGATTCACCTATGTTTACAGTCACTTGGTGCCAGGTATAATGTTTACAGATTGTACTAAATAGTTAGCCGTACCTAAGTAAACAGTGCATCATCATATATTAGTTGCAGAGAAGAAAAAAAAGAAACAATTGATGATCATCTTCCCTGGCTTGAGATTCCTTACCTATCATTTTGGATGGCAGACAGAAGCCAGTTTTCATATGGTGGGAGCAGCTTGGACACAATGGTGGCGTAGAATAAACTCACAAATAATATGATGCCAAATACAACGAATGCTGACCCCATCAGCTGATCTCTAGAAAAATGCATCTCCAGATCAACAAACCCTTTGGCCTTTTGGTGTTTGAACCTTCACTCCTCCAGAGATACACTGAACAGAGGAGAATCAGCAAAGTTGAACTGTCATAGGAGGGCTCTTTAATAATTGAAGTTTCAGGTTTTAATGATTCATAAGTCTGTCAATAGTCACACAAAAAGACCACCACATTGAAACCAAAACAGATCCCTGAATCATCACGTAGCTCGTTTTTACCCTCTAGTCTTTGTATTCAACCCTACGAAATGTGCATCAGCCGTGCAATAAATCCGAAATTTTACTAATGCAGTAATGCTGAGCAATGAGCAGTAGCACCAATAGGAGCACGAACAGCGCAAGGCTGCGGGCTACTACTTCTCTAGGGCATTACATCGAACACCTTGCGGTCGCACAGAGCAAGGCAGACAGGCAGCCACCCACCTCACGTCGTCGTCCACACCCAACCCAACGACAAGTGCTCGACAAGGAAGAGAAGAAGAGCAGAAGGCGGCCGGCCATACATACCTCCGTAGCGAAGAAGCGAGCCACCGAACGACCTCCCCTTGGTGCAACGCCGAGTGAGTGAGGCGTACCGTCGCGTACGTGCCTATGCAGCTTGTGTCAGTGATTGGAGATTTGGAAGCATTGGTGGGAGTCAGCAAGGCAGGAAGGCGCAGGAAGGCTCAGTTCATGTATGCGGTACCACTCTCAACCCTACGCCAAAGGTTAAATGAAATTACAAGAAAATAAATTAGCTACAGCTACAACCTTCTTCCACAACACATAGTCCACAATATGACAGAAAAAAGCAAAAAAAAAAAAGGGAGGGGATTTGCGAGCCGGGTGCTAGCATACGGTTGGTTGTACCATTTCTCGGCTTGCGCGCCGTGGATTCGGCGCCGGATAATCAGGCCACCCGCATCCTCGCGGCGTACGGACGGGCGGCCGAGCGAACGACGAGCTGCAACCAGGAGACGCAGTGGCCGAGCCGCCCGACAGCGCGCAAGAGCCGGAGTCGGCTCGGTTGGAGGAGCTGCGGCGCGGCGGTGGCCAAGACCGGAGGCGGCTAGAGGCGAGCTGGTAGCTGGGCGACACAGATGAGAAGCGAGCAGCCAGCGGCGCGGGCCAAGACCGAGCTGGCGCCGGCGAGGCCCGTGTCGCGGCGGTGGCCGGCGCCAACCAGAACCATGCAGAGCCGGCGGCGTGGAGGAGCTGCCGGTGCTGGAGGAAGAAGATGGAGGCGCAGTCGGCAGTGGAGACAAGAAAGTAGAGAAAGAGGAGAAGTGGAGGAAAAGAAGGAAGAGAGATGCTGGAGAGGGAGCAGCCGGCTGAAGCGAAGAAAATGGAGCAGCCGATGGGAGGGGATAAGAGATGACTGACTGAACGAAATACGGTAGGCGTCGGATTTATCCCCTCTCGTCGGACATACGGGCCATATCATTTCCCAAAAAAAGAAGTTTTACCCGCTGGCCGATGCTACAATTGGTTTTCATCCAATTTCTAGCACCAGAACGAATCCTTACTTCAGATCCATCAAATTAGGGTTTCTGCAATAAAAACCCAAACGAACTCACACCCAAATCATGAAATATGGATGTTTTGGAGGGAGGACGGTTCCGAGATCGCGTACCAGGCGCTGCCGCTAAGGGGATGAGACGCAGACCTTCCTTTGCCTTTGGTCTGGTCTGTTCGCATGGGCCCTGTCGCCTGCTGCTGGTATGAACTGGGCTTCCATGCTGTTGGATCCATTTAACTTAGTAAACTTGGTTTAAAAAGGGCACTCTATTTAAAAACTAGATATTATAAAAAAGTTATTTACTATAGAAATACAGCTTTTAGAAGCTTATATAAACTGGACTTCCATGCTGTTGGGTCGATGCAAATAGATGAGAGGCAAATCGAAAAGTTTACTTGGAAATAGATGGAAAAATAAGATAAAAGAATAGGAAACGGTGGTAGCAAGAAACCGGAACTACATATTTTTAATTTTATGAGTGGCATATCTCGTAGTGGTATATATCTAATGTTGCCTGTATTCTGTACTCAAATGTGCTATTTCTGCAGTTGAAAACGCCATACAAGTCCATCTCACCATAAACCATCGGAGTTACTACTTACTACCCATGCGATCGTGTATTAGTACAACGATTCAAGGCAAAGATACAAGTAGTAAATATCGAGCGGTCGATTCATCGGATTCACGTAAGAGCACACGGATTGCTTAGCCCCAAACGTTAAAATGCATTAGGAAATCTTACACGCCCATGGTTGGAAAAGAAACATCAAGAGAACATCCAGCTTTGTAACTTTTAACATTCAAGATGACATGGCCGAAGACGCCTATACACTTATTTAAGTCACGAATTCCACCTCCCTGTGCCTAGTTAGTCAACTCCATGATGGCAGTGACTATGTCACCATCGGCAGCCTTCAGTGCCTTCACCGCCCTAGACCTCGACACGGAGGCCTGTGTCATCACGAGCTCGATGTCCTTCTGCTCAACGCCAGTCTCATCAACCTCCTCCTCGTCCTGAGCTGCCGCAGATGGCTCGCCCTTCGAGATGACGCTGCTCAGGTCTGGTGCCTTGAACTGCTCCGCAGCTTGTGTCTGCAGCTGAGAGCTCAGATCCTCGATCTTCGCCTCCCCGAAAATGACGTAGGTGTCTGAATTTGGGCTCTTGAAGACGTCTGGTTTGGAGATGACAAACAGAATCTGGAAATGCGGGGAAAAAGTTAAAGCGAATGCAACACTAACATGTAATAAAAAGTTAATGCTACAAGGAAGAATGGCATAGCAGTGGTTAAAAAGCTCACGTTCTTGCTCTTTTTGATAGTTACACGGCTCACACCAGTGATGGTCTTCATGCCAAGTTTCAGCATGGCTTTCCTGCTCTTTTTCTCACTCCTACTCTGCTTAGATCTTCCACTAGCATCACCTCCTGGAAAGCAGAGGCGAGTTATCAGATTTTCACAACTGTGATAAGTGCAATATTCTTAAAACACTTCCTTGCTTTCATGTAAGACCGGAACAAAAATTGGGGCTTGGTGATCAACTGTTCTTGGGATATATAATTGGACATTTAAATATTGAACTTGATATCCCTCTTAGTTTTGCCTGACAGGATAAGTTACAAATAATTAGCTCCTAGTATAATGGAAAATTCCAGTATCACTTATCATATTAAATGCATTAAAATGATTCATCTAGCGAGTTCCACCAAGAGTATCCTTGCAAAACCAATAGCTGACATACAGGCATTCATCCTATCTCACTAAATACTTTAACCAAGTACTGACTTATATAGTAATACAAGCAGAAGTTGATACAAGGTGTTGGGTGGGTTATTTTGAGCTGTGTCTTTTGGCTTATGCCTTGTTCGTATTGATTTCTAAAAGATGTTTTTCTACAGTAAATGACTTTCAAAAGGAATGTTTTTCAAGGTGAGGTTTACTAGTCGATTGTAGTACACTGTAGTGACTTCATTTATATCGGCTAAAATCGCACGCAAGTCTCTCTCTACAAGTTGTTACTATCCATCAGCTAAAGCCAAAAGCCATCAGCAAAAGCCAATATGAATGCCTCCTTAAAATTTTGAATTATGGATATCCACCTGTATAGTTTTCTACATAACCTGTTCTAAACCCCCAAAAAAGGAGGGTTGTGTTAAGCTTAGCGAGCCAACATAAAAATCTAGCCATCTTTTCATGGAATGAAACCCAAAATTGATAATTCGTTGTGGCGTAACCCTCTTAACGACGCGCGATATCGGAACCCGGGTGTGGTGATAAATGAGCAAGGACCAGGACGCCACTTCCTTAGTGACGCGCTACGTCGGCGCCCAGATGTAGTAGAAAATGTGCAAGGGTCTTCACACTTTACTCGAGTGCGAAGGGCAATGAAGCTAGCCGAGAAGAGTACGATCCGTCTGGTTAGTTGGAATGTAGGGTCCTTAATAGGTAAGTTAACAGAGTTAGTTGATACAGCGATTAGAAGACATGTAAACATCTTGTGCGTTTAAGAGACTAAATGGACGGGTCAGAAGACGAAGGAGGTGGTGCATACTGGTTTCAAATTGTGGCATACTGCAATAGAACGAAACAGAAATGGAGTTGGCATCTTAATCGATAAGCGCCTCAAGAGCGGAGTTGTCAACACGAGGAGATAGGGGGTTAGGATTATCCTTGTCAAGCTAATATTTAGCAACTTGGCTTTGAATGTTGTTAGCGCATATGCTCCACAAGTAGGTCTGGATGAGGCCGCAAAGAGGCAATTTGGAAAGACCTAGATAACATGGTTAGAAGTGTGCCTAACAATGAGAAACTTTTCTTAGGAGACGATTTCAATGGTCATGTCGGTACAACTAGTTGGTTGGGGGGTTCAAATGGTGCACGAGGTTTTGGTTATAGTGATAGGAACCAAGAGGGAGAATATATCTTAAACTTTGTTGTAGCCTATGATCTCATAATAGCTAACACCTTTTTTAGAAAGAGACACTCACATTTAGTTACCTTTAGCAGTGGTCAACATTCTAACTAAATCGATTTTGTCCTTGTTAGGAGGGAGGACAAACGAGCCTGCATAGACTGTAAAGTTATACCTGAAGAGTGTGTTGTCCAACAACATAAGTTGATAGTCTCTAACTTTCGTTTTAAGATACGGATTCAACAGGCTAAGATCGCCAGAGCCACGAGGACAAAGTGGTGGGAAACTCAAAAGGAACGTCTCACATGAGTTTAAGGAGAGGATGATCATGGAAGTGATATGGAATGTGGGAGAAGCAAATAGTATGTGGACAAAGATGACAACTCACATTAAGAAGGTGGCTAGGAGGTGCTTGGAATGACATGACGGACAAGATGCGAACATAAAGACACGTGGTGGTGGAACAAGGAAGTGCAAAAGGCTATCAAGGAGAAAACATGCTACAAACACATGCATTCTGATATACAACGTATAGAAATATAAAGCAGCAAAAAATAATGTAAAGAAAGCGGTGAGTAAAGCAAGACACAAGGCCTATGAGGAAATTTACCAGAAGATAAGTACAAAGGAGGGAGAAGAATGTCTACAAGATAGCTAAACTTTGAGAAAGGAAGACAGGATATTTCAAACAAGTTAAATGCATGAAAGACGACACTAATAGACTTTTGGTGAAAGACGATGAGATCAAGGATAGGTGAAGAGATTACTTTGATAAGTTGTTCAATCATGACAATGACGATAGTATGATTGAATTGAATGATGCTTTTGACGACACTGATAGGCGATTTGTTCGAAGAATCCAGGAGTTGAAAGTAAAAAAGGCCTTAAAAAGAATAAAAGTGGGTAAGACAAAGCCTAATAATATTCCTATCGAGGTGTAGAAATGCATGGAAGAAATGGCGATTGTTTGGCTAACTAATTTGTTTAATAGCATTTTTAGGTCAGACAAGATGCATAATGAGTGGCGGAGGAGCACTTTAGTACCAATTTTCAAAAATAAAGGAGACATTCAAATTTGTACTAATTATAGAGAAATTAAGATCATGAGCCACACAATGAAGCTTTGGGAGCGAGTGATTGAGCACCGTTTAAGAAGAGTGACTAGTGTGACGACAAACAGAAGAAGGGATCGAATCCACAATAATATACGTGATTGGGTAGGGGTAGCACCAATTGAAGAGAAGCTTGCCCAACATCGCTCGAGATGATTTAAACATCTCCACCTGAGGCCTCTTGAGGCATCGGTATGTAGTAGAATTTTAAGACATACTGAAAACGTAAAAAGACAGAGGTCGACAAAGACTGACGTGGGAGGAAGCAGTTAAACAAGACTTGATAGATTGGAATGTATCTAAAGAATTAGTTTTGGATAGGAGCGCATGGAAGTTAGCGATCCACGTACCGGAACCATAAGAAGGTTTAGAGACGGTGTTTTAAGCTCTCGACTCAAATGGCATGATGTACGGCTTAGGGTTTTAGTATTGTAGGTTTTATTTCAAAACTCTCGTCTCTTTAACCTTAAGAAGGTTTCATTCCTAGCCTACCTCAACTTGTTTGGAATAAAAGATTTTGTTGTTGTTGATAGCTGTTCGCACGAGAGAATACAGAGAAAGAGTTATTCACGTGCGATTTTAGTCGATATAAATAAAGTCAGGACAGTGTCTACTATAATCGATTTGTAGACCCCATCTTGAAAAAATATTCCGTTTAAAAGCTAGTTACTGTAGAAAGCTAAGCCATAAGCCCAAAAGAAGGGCGTCGTTGTCTTAGTACAGAAGTGAAGACATTCAATGCAAAATGGCAAGCACTACTCCAGAAAACTATAAATTGTGTAGATTTAGCAGAATTACAGAACAATTCAGGCATAAGCGAGCATGATACAGTTACAACAAAAGAAGGAATTGCACTTGTGTAGAAAGAACAATATTTGGAAAAGGAAATTGATTGGCAACTTATGTTCCTTCAATTTATAACAAGTCAAAAAGATCCAAAATAGGAAAATATGCAGAGTTACAGCATCTATTGAGGAACACATCGTATCAAAATTGCTTAATCATGAAATAGCTAACTTAAAATAAATAAAAACAAGAGAATCCATTGCTTCAAGAGATGAATAAGCAATGCTTCATTTTAGAAACTTAGAATAGGTGATAACTTGAGATATTTAAATTTTATGTTAGAACAAGTACTAAAATGAGATATAGGCCTATATTTGTGACTAGAGGAGCCACCTGAACTAAATAGGAAGAACTACATAATTTCAACATACCCTCAGCATCATCGTCATCTTTTTCATCCTCATCCTCATCCTCATCTTCATCATCATCATCCTCAAGGATAGGCTCATCTCCCTGAGAGTATGCAATAAAAAAATCATGTTATTTGACTGTCATGACCAACAAACAATACCCCCTTAAAACAGTGTGTTTGCCCTACAACAGATTTAGTCACACCCAGATATATCAAAACAAAATGGTGAGCATTCTAGCCAGGGTATGATCTTTCCAGCTTGATCATGAGGCTAACTACTAAGTAGTAGGCTAGTAGCAGCAAAAGCATAAATGGAAATGACTCTCAAAAGCAAAAGAGGAGAGTTTGTGCAGCACAAAACAAGGAACTGTAGCTTGTGTGTTGACAAAAGAAATATTTGCTAACACATGTATCTATATTGTTGCTACTGGAAATACGCCATACAGTGCATAAGCATACACACAAGATACTAATGTTCCTAATAAACTTCCAAAACTAATTAACAAGTGAGGCCAAGTTTCTACCGTAGCAATCACCAGAGGTCAATAACAATTTTAATGCTTCGAAGCTAGCTTCAGCATACTCAAAATCCATTCCAAATTTGTATCCTTAAGACAAACAGTATAATTTCCTCAAGTGCGCCCAATTTGCAAGACTACTTGAGTCACGAACTCTATATAACAACTAACAAGCCACAGCTCTGTAGCAACACAGTAAGCACAAGAAAGATCAAAGGGATAGCATTAGCAATCTTCGCGCATGGAAATGAACTCCTAGGTGCAGAAGTCAACAAGATCGACAAAAATGCATAGTCTAACTACCAAGCCCTCGGTTCTCCAACCCAAAGCTCGCACCTAAAAGTGTGCAACCTAAGTGACAAACGAGATCTAGCGGCTTAACATCATCATCTTAACAAAGACACCGATCTAGGGGCCCAGCGAGCATAAAAGATGATAATTTTTAGTTGATAAGACACCAGATCGAGTGGGGGTGGAAGAAGGGGATGGAATGGATGATCTCACCTCGATCTTTTGCTCCTCGAGGTGGGCGCGGAGCAGCTCCTCCTGCGTCTCGGCGGCCGTCATGGTGGGGCAGGGTGGTGCGCGAGTAAAACCTAGAGGAGGAGGAGGGGAAAGCAAAAACCCTAGGATCGGAGTCGGAGAGCAGCGAGACTGCGACGGAGGAGACGGCGCGTTTGACTTGAGTTTTATTCCGATGGTCTTCACTTTTCGTGGATCTGGATTTGGCTGAGTCCGTAACCCGTTTGGTGGTCAGGTTCGAAGAGACTAAGCCCAGGCCCATTTCCTTTTCTTTGTCTTTCTCCCTCTCCCCAGGGAGACTTGACGAAGAAATGAAGAAGTCACCTTTAAACGAGCAAAGCTTGACAAAAAATAACGAAGTCACCACCAACGCCTCGCTTACGGCGACACATCGTCTCCTATTGAAAGAAAATCCTCTTAAATGATACACACAAAGCTAAATCGGGTTTAAACTCTGGTGGGCTAAAGGTACAACCACCTTCACTAGCCACCCAAACAAGACTGGTTCTCAAAAGCTAACCTATTGTACAGGAACTGTACACAACTTGTGCACCATCATCTATCGTGATCAATTATCAATCTTGCACAGTAGTCTACCTATAGAGTTTCGGTTTTAAATTTTGTACATTGTACATATGGATAGAACATGATGAACGCCTTGTAATCAATGATGAGTTACACTTGCTTGTCTTTTTTCAGTTAGCAATTTAAGAATCTGGACACAAATCAATGTTCGGTAGAAAAGAAAGATGTAGGACGTGGGATTAGTGGTAGGTAAACAGCGTTTTGATAATAAAAAATGAGTTATCTCACACATAATTATCAATTATATTCTAGTACTGACCAGAATAGCCTAAACATATCATACCAGCACCTAAAACGACACACAACAATCTCAATCCCGTATCGGTCTCAATACCGGCCAATAACGGGCCATTCATTATAGTACCGACCGTGCTTGGGTAATTGATTTTGGTTGGTTTGGCATTGTGCTGTGCAACGTAGGCTGTAACTGAGCCAAACCAATCCCTCAATTTGGCCATCTAGGGGAGAGTGACATGATATTGGGTCGTCATATCCAAATGGTGGCATAAGGCAATGTGGATCCACATGGTGACATCCAAATTATACATGAAGCAATGTTCCACAAATACGGTGACATCCAAATGATATTGGCCCTACTAGCCTAATGGGCCTACACTAGATCGACTTGTATTGTAATATCTGATGTTTAAGCTTATTAGGTGTCTGAATGAGGGGATTGAGTTGGGAATTTGTAGGATTTGTCGTTCTACCTATTTTGGTACTAGGCATAATGAAGTGACCCCTCATTTTTATGCTATGATTATGTATTTAAAGTGAGTTTTAAGTGAATTTATATGTGCATATAATTACATATATATACTTATGAATAAATATATGTTATTATATTAAAATTTTAAAATCCGAAAACGGTACACCAAAATGGACTGGTACTGACGCATTTCATACCAAGAGGTAAACCGGAATGAAATTGACAACAATGGTCCTACTCCTACATGCATGTTTTTCAAGTTAGCATCGTTTCAGCAATTCAAAGCATGTGTTTCTGGTGAGCAGATAAGTGGAATGGACAAATAGCCGTGAGAAAGGTAAATCGATATGGAAAATGAGAAAATCTACAAAACAATATACCATGTGGACGGTATAGCATTTCACATCCGCTGATAGCCTAGGACACGAATGAGATGAAACCCATTATTTGCCTTCCCTTCTCTATTTGATGCAATCCACATGTTTCTTATCCATATCCATTCTCTCTCTCATCTCTGGAAACCAAAACAGGCAGGAAGTGAGCATAAGAGTAGACAGAGGGAGGGAGGAGTTGTCTTGGCATGTCGACTAACGCGAAAGCACTGACCAACGACACGTGCGTGATGTAGCGGGGCGGTGAGGCCATACGGAGGGGGCTCGGCATGATGCGGTAGGGTAGCCGTGTTGGGTGGTGAGGCCGCACGGAGGCGACCATAGGCACACAGAATGGCACGACCGCAGGGCGGACGACATGGCCACACAAGGTTGGTGCACAACACTGTGTTGCGATACCCAGCAATGACAACGAGGATGAGCATGCCGCATGCAAGTTTCTAAAACTTTGCTATTCATGTTTCTAAAACTTTGTTTGAAACTTGTGAAACCTGAACAAAACTTTATTGAAACACCAAGTTTTGAAGCTTTTGTCTGAAATTTGCTTCGAATCTCTAGGTTATGAAAAAAGTCCTTGAAACATACTGAAACTTGTTTGAAACTTGATAAAACTTTTCTGAAACTTGCTTTGAATCTTGATGTTGTGAAAAATTTATTGAAACATACAACTTTGAAACTTATGGATTTTTGTTTAAAACTTATTTAAAATTGGATGAAACTTTCTCAAACTTGCTTCAATCTTCATGTTATGAAAAAATCCTTGAAACATATTGAAACTTTGATACTCATAAAAATGTGTCTGAAATTTGTTTGAAACTGGATGAAACTTTCTGAAACTTACTTCAAATCTCTAGGTTACGAGAAAAATTCCTTCAAACATATGAAACTTTGAAGCTTATGAAAATTTGTCTGAAACGTATTTGAAATTGGATGAAACTTCATTCAAACCTCTTGAAGCTTGTTGAAACTTTTTAAACATTTCCATGAAACATGCTAAAACTATATAAAACTTACTTGAAACTCTTTTTAAAACATTAGTTAAGTTTCCTGAAACTTGGTTGAAACATCAACTTGGAGCTTTTGACGACACATGAAACTTGTTGAAACTTTGACAAACATGAAGCTTGCTGAAACTTTGCTATATGTTAGGGAGTACTTCAAACAATATAGTGTTGGGTAGCAACATCTCTAGAAAATGCACTAAATTTACCCGGGTTTAGAGCTAAAAGCATGTGTTGGATTTAGCCACATGAAACCACAAAAGGCAAGAACTCCCAATGGATGGAAATGTTTCTTTTTGAGGACCGATATAAATGTTAAGCCTAGTCACAATCTTCTAAAGGGCTAAGGCAGAGCTATAAAGCGCGAGGTGATGAGCTCAGTGGCGGTGCGGTTAGTTGCATGGTCCTTGTAATGATGGACGCGATGGAGTCCAAGTGGCATCTCCCTTCCTCAATCGCCGATGGTGAGTTCCCAACTAGGGGTGGAAACGAGCCGAGTCGGTTCAAGTTAGGCTCAGTCGAGCTTGCACAAAGCTGTAGCTCAGCTTGGCTTGTTAAGGTATCGAGTCAGAGAAGAGGCTCAGCTCGGCTTGATGTGTGACTTGAGTCAGCTCGCGAGGGCTCATGAGCCAAGCTGCCCAATACAGGCTCCAGCCCTGCGTCCAGATGAAAGCTTTAGCCACTACCTACTAGAGTCGCCTGGAAGCTAGTTGCAAGATTTCACGACAATTTCCTTTGTGCAGAGGATTAGTTTCTGTGCACTGGGTCCACAAGGCGGTGAGTGAGCTAGTATTCCGGTGACTCAACCCCCGGGGAGTACGGTGGTAACACTTGGTAATTTACATGAAAGCACGTGGACTAACTTGAGAAACGTAGAGACCCATCCGTGCACCCGGTGCTATGGACCTGCCCATTGAATAGCCCCAATGATAATGTGTATCCTATTGAGCCTACTATGACGAATGAAATATGCGGCTAGCCAGATGTAAATTAGAGGTGTTTCCAAGAAAGAGAGGACGAGGCACCACCGGCCGGTCTTATCTGGTTATAGCCAGCCGATCAGCTCCTGGGCGGGTGGTGAAGCACAACACAGAGCGTGCTGCGATACTTGTCAGTGCATGTAAATATGTGTAGGTGTAAGGCAAATGGGCAAGAAGCAGCTGTGCGTAGTGGTCAAAGCCACGGGGGTGGCAGGCCCTTGTCTAGCACATGCATGCTTGCCCGGGTTTGCTGTGTACTACTGTTCAGAAGAGGATCTTCAAGTGTAAAGGCCTTTTTTTTTACATGAGAGGGCATAGCATTTGCCTCCGATTTTCGGGGCCCTGTTTTGCGTCTACGCTCTTGAGCTGCGTGCTTATCATTTTGAGCTGGTAATCCTATTTGTACCTGCCTGTAAAATTCTGTCAGTTGGCTTTCCTTTGTGCTCTTGTTGCGCTACGTGCAAAGTTGCTGCATAGGGTTCAGAAACTGTCGGAGAGATGGCATGAGTTCTAGCGTACAAATGAAGGGAAACAGCCGGCCCGCGGTTACGAGTATCTGACGCGAGAGGGGGAGAGAGGCCCAGACAAACGGTCCTGGTGGCTCGACGCTCGCGGGCTGACCCGCATCGGGCCAGCGATCTGCCGCGCTGGACACGTGCGACCTGGCCGGGCGCTGCTTGTTGGGAGGTGGAAAAGATAATTCGTTTTATCCGATATTTGTATCTAAAAAACATAATTGTGGTAAGCAAAATTCGTATTCGAAAATGTTCGTATTCGCATTTGAAAATATTCGTATCTGTATTTGAGAATATTCGTATTCGCGTTCGTATTCGAGAATATTCGTATCCGTATTCGTATTCGAGACTATTCGATTCGTATTTGATCCGTTTCTAGAATCTATAAAAAATCCGTACAAATTTTGTGATTCAAAATTTGAATTTAGTCGGTTTAAAACCGGTAACCGGTTAAAAACCGGTGAAAAATCGGTAAAACCGCTAGAAATCCGTTTTATCCGATATTCGTATCCGAGAAAATCCGTATTCAAAATATCCGTATATGTATTCAAGAATATTCGTATCCGTATTTAAGAATATCCGAATTCATATTCATTTTAAAAATATAGATTCATATTAATATTTAAGACTATTCGATCACATTCAATACGTTTTCACCCGTACTGCTACTGCCAGGTGAGCCAAGCCCGGCACGCTGCGCCGGCCGGCCGGGCCCGTAGCACCCGGGGTTCTGTTAGAGTGTTAGGAGGATCCAGTGCCATACCAGCCAACCACCAGCGCGGCGTGCGGCGGTTGGTGCCCCGTCGGTTGGTTACTAGTCTACTCCACCTCACTTGGGCTGGGGAATTACCGTCAAGCCCTCGATCGCTGCTACGCCGAGTTGCCGACGGCTACTGCAAACCGTCATGCCTGCCTGTACGACCGAGTACCGGGTAGTAACTGAGCAGCAGTGCGCGCGGCAGGCAACACAGACACAGCATTAACTGCACGCATCACGCACCAGCTCAACAGCCGCCTGCCCATCGTCCAACCGCATTTACACCCTCTTCAATTGGAGGAGAGCGGCCGGCCGTCGCCATTCGCGATCACCGCCTCGCCTGGCTGAACCCTATGCATCCCGTGTTGTATTGTGTTACACACCCGATCAACCCATCGATCTCACGCACGTACGTACATAAAATGTACCCGCGCGAAGCCGCGAACACCACTACCGCGACATACTAGAGCCTCCTCCTCCCTCACCACCCTACACGCGTTCCAGTTCCACTTCCACCCAGCCCCGCCATGATGAGTTTGAGCAGCAGCTTCTCCTACCACAAGCTCAAGAAGCTCCCACCTCCTGATGCCCAGCAAGATCACCAGGATCACTACCCCACCATCTCAGTCCATGACTGCTACCACCGTGCGGGCGCCGTAGTCGCCAGGAGGAGGATAACGTGGAGGTCGTTCGCCGCCGGCGGCTGCGGTGGGCGGCGTCGGAGGCCGCGGCTGAGGATCTCGAGCCTGGCGAGGGTGCTGCGGAGGAAGGCGGCCGCTGTGGGCGACAGGGTGAGGGCGTCGGTGGCCAAGGTGGTGACCCGGCTCAAGGAAGGGAGGCCCTACATCGGGGACCTCTTCGCCGGCAACTACATGTTCATGCAGGTCACGCCGTCGCCCACCATGGCCGGCTTGGACAAGGGCTTCTTGCCCTACTACTACGGGAAGACCAAGGGCAAGCCCGGGTCCTTAAGCTGCTTGCACCCTGTTCCTGGGGTACTGTACAAGGTTTAATCGATACTTAGTTCCATCGATCGTATGAGTAGGTAACTGCTCCGTGTTCATACGTACTGTCAAAATAATGAGCCAAGAAAAGTTGGTTCGGCTTGATTTTTCGGGCTTAATTTGTGCAACAGCCATTCTTAATTGCCTTAATATACTCGTTGTTTATCTTCTGGGCCGAGCTATTTATTCCATCGGGCTGCATGATCTGAGTAAATCCATGTCTTGCTTCTTAAAACATTTCTGTTATTTCATCATTTGCCATAATTTAATGAGCCATGTTAAAATTCAATCGTTAAAGCTTGTTTAGATGCAGAATTTCCTGTGTTCCAAACAAACCCTATGATCGATCGGTTCATGCGGACTCGGCCACTTGATGGAGTTTGTGGTGACCATCCGTTTTTCTCTCAACTTCAGAATTTTTAAAGCCAACCCTACGGTATGAAAGGTGAGAGAATATGTGTGAAATCATATCAGACAAATAAGAAGATAGGTATGAAACCATATCATACCTTAAGTACAGACTAGAAATCAAGATGTCTAATATGTTAACTGAGCCGTACGTCCAACATTTTTTCTGTTCTAGCCTTATAGGACATACACGAAGCTCTGACATGCCAAAGGGCAACATTAAATGGTGTTTCCGAGTCATTCAAATATCAGTCACGCTAGCTCCTCTCTGTCTCCCTGATCAAGCTCTGTGTGTGCTCCCCATCTGATATATAAGTTGTTTTAAGCTGCGGCTGCGGTGTGCTCGAGTTGGCCCCTGTTCATTTCGGTTTTTTCTTAGGTTTTCGGTTTCTAGCTTTTAATTTTTAATTTTAATTTTTCTGTTTTCTTAGTTTTTTGGGTTTTTGTATTTTCTTTTTTTCATATTCCTTTGCATTGTCTGTGATAGGCTAATCTGTTTTTTCTATTTTTATTTTTTTAATTTAATTACACCAAAAAAACCACCACCAGTTACAGTGCAAAATAAGTCAGCTACAATGTTAAACAGTGAAAAATAAGCTATAAGCTACAAAAAAGTCTAAATGAGCAGCCCCAAGTTTTTGGCTTTTGTTTTTTTCACTGTTTGATACTGTTTAAGACTTTTTTGCTACTTTAAGCTTTTTCGATATAATTAAATTTAAAATTTTAAAAATAAAAAAAAGATTTTCTCATCATGGACAAATGCAAAGGAATATGGAGAAAAAGAAAAGAAAAAAGTCTAAAGAAGAACCAAAAAGCTAGAAAAAACAAAATTAAAAAAATTAGAAGTTAAAAGTTAAAAACTGAAGACTAATTAAACAAGGTACCGGTATAACTCCGAGCGACTAATGTACTAGTGCTTAATTGGTCCTGGCCTACCCCCTGTGGTACAACTGCACTAGATTGATTGTAAATCTCTACTAGTAGTAGTACGTCATCATACTTATAAATCCCGTATGTTTTTGCGCGTGCATTCGTTCGGTATTGGAGTGATCCACATGCATATGCATGCGGGGGGCATGGTGGAGTGAGTATTAAGGAACAGTTAATAGTTGTGTTAGTACTCACTTAATACCACATAACAGTGTTAGCAACTGTCGGCGTCAATTGGTAATGACCAGTTTGCGAATGAATTAATTGGCTTGATGGAAGACAATGGCCATACTGATGATGGCACGTCAGAGTCTCATAGAGCTACCTCTCCATGAAATCCTCCTCACATTAGGGGTGTAAACGGAACGAATTAATCCTGACCGATCTGGTACCGAATGCGGGAAGGCAATTCAATATCTGGTCAGATTTGGTATCTATACCGGATAGTTATTCCCAGATTCAATAGAGAAATCAGGAGAGCTAAAATCCGACCAAATAGTGTCGGTAAGCAGTAAGCTGGATAATATCCGACAAGCAAGTTAGTCCCCCAGTCGATCTAGCCCATCATCCATCATTGACACCAATCGTCCACCCAAGTCCTAACCTAACTCCAGAGTACAGTCACTCTAGCCAGCTGCCACTAGTCCTCCCTACCGCCACGCACCATGCACGCACTGGCACATCGACGCCGCCACCATGCAGACCACCCTACACCGAGAGCCGCCTCCCGGTTGCCGTTGGGAGCCTACAGCCTGCCTGCCACCGCCTACTGCCCTAGCTCCTTCCATTTAGCCCTCTAGCATTAGCAGCACATCTGCAATTTGTTCTTGGTTTCCGATGGTGATTGGTTGTTCCCCTTCAATTAATCTGATCGAATCTTTATGTTTGATAGAAACTGGGAAGATCAAATTCTTTGTGATGGCATCTGGAAGCGGAAGTGCAAGTGTTAGTCACAGTGTGGGTGCAGCTGCATCATCTTCAACACCTGCACCTTCAATTGAAGAGGGAGCAGTGCCAACTGAAGGGGCACCCTCCATTGGTAGTGGCACACAAGGGCAAGGTACAAATGCTAATGTTGCATTCGAGGATGGTGAGCCTAGTGCAAAGAAGCAGCAGAAGATCACATTACCTGTCTGGAATCACTATACCAGAACTACAAAGACGGTTGTGGAGGATGGCAAGAAGATTGTTTAACGCTGCGCGCAATGCAATCATTGCAAACACAATGCCAGATGTGAGACCGTCAATGGTGCAACATGCTTTTGGAACCATTTAGAGAAAAAAAATATAATCTCCAGCCAGGCCAACAACACCTCAAAATAGAAAAGAATCATGAAGACAACACCACTATTATTGAACTGTATATGTATGATCAAGAAGCTAGCTTAAGAAAATTTTATTTGACGATAATCATGCATGAGTACCATTTCAATATTGTTGAGCATCAATATTTTGTTGAATTCATCAAGTCCTTGCATCCTAACTTTCCAATCAAGAGCCGCACCACTGTTACGAATGAACTAATAGACCTC
Source organism: Bonia amplexicaulis (assembly GCA_036346245.1). NCBI lineage: Eukaryota > Viridiplantae > Streptophyta > Magnoliopsida > Poales > Poaceae > Bonia > Bonia amplexicaulis. Next base: position 6,255,743 of record CM070737.1, read on the forward strand.
TTTAAAGAAGAACATAAAAGTTGTATGAATATTTTAAAACCATTGAGTGTCACTTTAGTACAATTATGAACATGTGGACATCAAATCATAATAAAGAATATATGTGTGTCACTGTGCATTAGATTAATGATAATTGGCATATTTAGAAAAGAATTGTCAAATTCATGTATGTAGAAGGATGACATATTGGTGCTAACTTGTGTGAAGCATTTATGAATTGTGTCGTGGGATGGTATATTGAAAAGAAAATATTTTCTTGAACTTTGGACAATGTATCTACAAATAAAGTCTATGTTAAAGATGTCATTGCTAAACTCAAAAAGCAAAGTCCGTTGGTATGTGATGGTATATTTTTTCATGTGAGATGCGCCAATCATATATTGAATCTTGTTGCTAGAGATGGCTTGCATGAAATTGCATCCGTAGTTCAAAATATTAGAGCATTTGTAGCAGTTGTAAAAGGCTCTCCATTGCAGTGGGAGGAATTCCAGAAGTGTGCATTTGAATGTTGGTTGGATATAAAGACGAGTCTCTCACTGGATGTTGCTATGAGGTGGAATTCCGCCAATACCATGTTGAGGGATGCTCTATATTGTAGGAGAACTTTTGAGAAGCTTTTGTGTTTGGAATGCTACAGGTATGAAAAATTGCTCCTTCAGATTTAGAATGGGATAAAACACTAAAATTGCTCCTTCAGATTTAGAATGGGATAAAACACAAACACTTTGTAAATGTTTGAAAAATTCTATGATGTTACCGAGCTATTACCTGGTTCTTTATATCTAACAACAAATTTGTTTTACCAAAGTTTCGTGAGATTAAGCTTTTGATTTATAAGTGGTGTGCAAGCATTGATACCACTATTACAGTGATGGCAAAATCTATGAGTGCAAGTTTCAAAAGTGCTAGAAGAAGTCCAACATTGCTCTTGTTGTGGCAAGCTTTCTTGATCCTAAGCTCAAGAAAAAGTTGTAGAATTTTACATGAAAATGTTTTATGGTGATCTTTTAAACAACCCTAACTTTCATTAGATCTAATAAGCATATTTAAATTTAACTAAGAACTAAATATGTAACAAATGATGCAATTACAACTAATTCAATTACATGAATACCAAGCGATGGGGGACGATCTCACATCATTCGAATACTAAAAGAACACAAAGTGACATGATTAAACCATAATACAAGTATACAACATTTATCAAAATACATCGCACAATCTCAAATGCATACAACACATAATTAAATATACATTAGAGTGGTAAATAAAGTCATTGGTGTCGTAAGGAGTGAGTAGGTGCCAAGTATCTGTGCTGGTAAAACAAACCAAAAATCTAGAAAACAACCATTTAGAAAGAAAGCAAGAGAGAAACAAGATTGCCGTCAGAACTCTTCTGATTTAGAACATTGAACCATAGCGCTCATCGAGATACTAGTACTGTCTAGGGCAAGTCGACTCCTCACAATAGCGGCTCTTATCATCTGCGAAAACCATGCCAAAACCCACTTAAACCCTACCACACTTACCTTCAGGAGAGATAAATCGAGCCACAGTGCCAGGAGACCCCTAGGGACCTTCGATCAATACGAAGCAACCAACATTTCATAACGCACAGTAGAATGTGAGACGGAGGGCGATAAGAAGGTAGCTAGATGAGAGAGAGAGAGAGAGAGAAAGAGCATTTCCATCAATCTCCTCCAAATCCACCAGAGAAAGAGGGAGTGATTTCACCACGCCCTCAATCCCCACCCACCTCTCCTCCTAGATCCCATCCGAACGGAGGCGAGAGCGCAAGAAATGAGGGCTTGAAGCTACCCTAGCGGCATCAGAGAAGGAGGAGGAACCCTAAGAGGAGTTGGAGAAGAGCTGAGGAGAAGGTGAGCCACGTCCTCGCCAGGACAAGGGGAGACCAAGGAAGAGGAGACCAGCCACTTGGGAGAGCACGTGGGAAAGGACCATCGCCACCAACTCACCTTGACCCAACCAAATTAGGTAGGATACTCCACAGCTTTGTCTCTTTCATTCAACCCTAAATCTCACTAAAAATCATCTCACCTTGTGCATGACCTTAGCAGATCAAGTAAGGAAAATAATCAAGTGAGCAGGACTAGAGTTTTTACCTTGTCCGGATAGAGCTGTGACGAGTAGCATCATCGGCTCACGATGATGATGGTCAAACCTTGGATGGTCGCATGTGCACATCCAATGGGTTATGCCATGCTCCCTGGCGCATGCAGAGCCCCCGTGCTCCGTCATGGCTTGCTCAACCGCAGGACCACATTATCATTCCCCAAATCAATCATGTGCAAAATCAAAATGAAAATAAACCATAATGTTACAAAAGAACACAAAAGTCATAACTGGATTAGCCAGGAAATAGAGGGGTTAGTATAGATTTGGTGGGGCCGCGCCTAGGTCCACGACCACCGACACCAGATCCAGCTGGAGGAGGAGAAGAAGAGGCGCTGGAGCTACGAGGGAGGTTGGGAAGGACAACATCACCAAAGAGGTAAAGTGTTCGATCTGGTGGAGCCATGCCCAGATCTGTCACCATCAGCGACATCGGGTGACAGTGGAGAATGGAGGATAGGCGATGCGAGGACCACGACGGGGAGTGAGCGTTGACGATAGCGCACCAGTAGAGAGAGAAAGAAATCGAGATAGGGGAACAGGTGAGAGAAGGAGAGGAAGAGAAGGTGCATTTGTGCTGGCATGTGTGCTAGTGTAGACCAGTGTGTGTATGTGTGGGCCAACGTGTAAGGAGTGTTGGGCGGTCAGAGAGTGGGCTGAGAGCGATAATAGGCCTGAGCAGTGTGAAATCAATAGAAGTCAAATTAAATCACCAAATTGAATAAACTCTAGCAAATATAAGACCTCAACCAGGGAATTTTTTACCAGCCAGTATGTGGAGATTTTCACTGATTTTCTATTTAATCGAGCCCTCCGGTTGATGTAAAAATCAGGCCCAACATTTTGGCCCAATTTAAATCAAAATCCAGCTTGAACTGCCCCATTCAGCCTCCTTACTATCTTGCCCTAGCTGACGGTCCGCAGGAGAGAGGCACTCGCAATGCAGTAGGCAGACTCGGTGCCTCGGTGGTGGTTGCTGGCGCCTGCGTTGCTCCAGCGCTCCCCTCTGCTCTGCCCATCTGATTCGCTCCCTCCCCTCTGCTCTGCCCTGATCTGTGATGGCCGACTGTCTAGTCTGTCCATGGTTGGCAGTTGGCATATGGAGTATGCCGGCGTAAGAGTAGTTGACGGCCAAGAAGGTGGTGGGCGACACGATGGCAACTTGAGCAGCGGGGGAAGGGGCCAAGAAGGCGACAATGCCGGCAATGATTCGGGTTGTTCAACTAGTTCAAGAGGATCGACAACCACCGGAAGTATGGAGTATTGGACATGATTCTACTTGATTGGTGTTTTTAATGTACAAATGTAGCAATAATAGTAACAAAATAGCAATTAATAATTGGTACTGATATATTAGTTAGCAATTGGTAGTTGCAATTGTTGACTTTTCATGTACAAATCTAGAATTTAGTAATTGATATTGGTAGTAGCAAGTATCAATTAATGGCGTACATTTTAAACCGAGGTTCACATGAGATGTAAAACATCATTTGTAGAATAATCGAGGGAAATGATACCTTTGTTTGCAATAGTACTTTCGCCCTTGATTGTGGATGTGTAGTCGATATTCTCTCAAATTAGGAAGACTGAGGTGCATTTTCACTAGATAAAAATTGTGATGTCTAAAAAAAGCATTGCTAGATAAGTAGATAACAATATAACATTACTGTAATTAAGATGTGACTACCAAGAACCAACAATGTCAATATAAGAATCACTACTATAAATATACCACATTGATCGAAGATCAACATGGTCAGAGACCTGAGTGATCGAACCATCTGATGTGGTCAAGGACCAGAGTAGTCGACGATCGATACTTTCGACCAGCTTTGTGTGAGCGGTCCGATCAACGAGCAGTACTACTGGCTTGTGTAGCAGTATTTCCAATTTGCGGAACATCTGGCTTGTGTAGCGGTATGTTTTTTCCAGAGAGACACCTTCGTGGTAGTTCTGCACGAATGCTGCGGTAGTTCCGATGATCAGTAGTACCAGACTTTGCACGATGAAACTACCGGATTTGCCTGCAATGGCTAGTTTTCTGATCGTTGCTTAGTGGAACGGACGTATCGATCATTGGCCTACAGTACTTCCGAAAATCCTATTTTTCTGTCCCGACGGCTTGTTTCGAGGTGTGGTGTATATATACTACCTCATGGCCGATCGAAAAATAACTTTTGGCACTTCATTTCACTCCTTTAAGCTAGTGTGAGGTCCTCCGCTCAATTGTGCATGTGTTACACCTTGTGAGCAAGGAGGAAGGATCTAGATTGCATATGTTGCATCTAGAGGTGGATTGTGTATCGAATTGAGCTTGTGCATTCGTTGCACGTGGTGAGAGTCAAGCGAGAGGCTTGACTTATTACTCTTGGAATTTGCCGACTCCTAGACGGCGCTGGAGGCGTCGCGCGCGGTGATCTTCTAAAAGAAGGTTGTGAGAAAACCTGGCAAAGTTGTGAAGGTTGGAGCTCACCTACCCGGAGAGGGAAAGAGCTACCACTAGTGGATTGAGGTGTTTCAGCGCAATTCGTGGAGCCAGTCCAATTCGTTTGGGCTAACCTCAACGTGAACTAGTGAAGACTGGCAAGTCTCCGAACACTACGGTAGAAAGCAACCGTGTATTTTGTTGTTTTTTTTCTTATGCTTAATTTATATTCAAGCAATTTACTTTCATAGAATTTTGATTGCTTTTCATCCTATGATTGTAAACTTTGACATAGGCTTATCTTATTGGTTCACTTAGGTGAACCCGGTTGTTTTAGTTATTATTTGTGCTAAAACTTTTTGTGTTAAGTTTTCGTATTATTTGCTTGGTTTAACCAAATAGAAATTGATAATTAATTGAAGAAGAAATTTTTTAGACTGCCTATTCACCCCCCTCTAGTCGGCCTCCTCGATCTAATAGCCGGGCCCTGTGAAGGCGGTAGCACCACACTTTAAGTTCAAATAATTTTATATTTAATTATTTATAATTGTGGTGGTTGTCATCAATTACCAAAAAGAAAATATTAAAGAATCTAGACCCGTCATTATGAGTAATGATATATTTTAGTGATTAATGACAATCACATTGTGAGACTAAAATTTTTCATAAGTTGGATGGATAGGTTATGTTCCATGATGATGAAGACTTTGGATGGCTTCATGTATTGAAGATCATCAAGTCAAGGTTCGGAATGAAAAATGACTTCATGAGTTGAAAGGCATCAAGAAGAGGATGCATCATATGTTGATGCACATCAAAATTTCTAAAAGAATATGATCATGAGTTGAGCATCAAGTCAAGACAAGACATGTGTTGATGGAGGGCATTTGAAAGATGCATCATAGGTTGACGCATATCAAGACAATGATCCAGACTTGAAGTGAAGATATGCATCATCAAACTTCAAGATGATGCTCAAGGCAAATATACAACTAGCTAGGGCTAAGAATGTGTTTCTAATCTTTTACCGATCTTGGTGTTTGGTTGAAAGACCGGATTGCTAGTATAGGTTTGCCATACTATTAGGAGGGGTCTTGTCTAGTAGGTTGAGTCTCATCATGTGTTTATATCTCAATTCCGCTTACTCTAGCTCTCCGTGGCATGATGCTATTATTTGCAAATGTGTTATTCAAATAATTGATACCCATACAGCTAATCCTTGCAATATGTGACTATACTTTACAAATATGTTTTGCAAGTGGTTGAAGTCCATGTCTTACTCCTTGTGGCGTGATCTAAGTTTGTAAATGTATTTTGCAAATTATTGGAGGTCATGCATTATCCCTTGGCATGGTCTAAAATTGTTTGATGTTATTTTTCTTGGACTTAGACCATGGTAGTGACTATTTAGATTTCTTATGCTTTTTGCATTGTTTTAATGTGTTTAAGATCTTGTAAATAGGAGAGTTCTGTATCCCTATGAACAAGCTTTTCATTGAATCTAAGATCACTCAATTCCGACATCGGAGTCAAAAGTTATGACCGTTTTTCGAGTGTCGTCTGTGCTGAAAATCAAAAATGGTAGTACCGCATGTCTTAAGTGCTACTACCACAGTGTGGTAGTACCGCCCTTTGTGAGTGTGGTAGTACCGCAAATGCTAAATAACGGCTAGTTTTATAGCTGCTATGATGGAAAGCGGTAATATCGGTCTTATACCTGCGGTAGTACTGATTTTTCTAGTTTTTTTTGCTTCTAACGGCTAGTTTTTGTGGTGTGGGCTATAAATACCCTCTCGACCAGTTCGAAGAACATTCTTAGCATTCTATTTCATTCTCTTGAGCTAATGTAAGGTTTTCCTCTCAATTATGCTTGCGTTATACCTTGTGATCAAGGAGAGAGATCTCTAGTTGCATGTGTTACATCTAGAGGTGAATTTCGTATCCACTTGAGCTTGTGCATTCGTTTCACATAGTGAGAGTCAATTAAGAGGCTTGACTTGTTACTCTTGGAGGTTGCCAACTCCTAGACGATGTTGGAGGCGTTGTGCTTGGTAATCTTCTCAAAAAAGCTTGTGAGAAGGCCCGATGTGTTATGAAGGTTGGAGCTCACCTTCCTTGAACAGGAAAGAGTTACCACTAATGGAATTGATGTGATTGTCTTAATTCATGGAGCCAGTCTAATTCATTTGTGTTTACATCAATATGGACTTGGGGAGACCGGCAAGTCTCCAAACATCACGGTAAAAAGAGATCGTGTCGTTGTGGTTTACTTTCTTATGCTTAATTTATATTCCAGCATTTTATCTTCCTAGAATTAAATTGATTACTTGTCACCCTAGGATTGCAAACCTTGATGTAGACTAAGGTTGTTGGTGCACTTAGTGAGACTAGTTGATTTATGCCTTAATTGTGCAAAAACCGATTTGATTTACTCTTCCGCACGTAAACTCGATTTTAGCTAAAGAAATTTTAAAACCGCCTATTCACCCCTCTAGTCGATCTCCTCGATCCTGGTTGCGGGTAATGACCATAGTGCATTGAATTAAATTATGTTAGGAATGCCACACTATATGACCAAGACAACCCTATTATGGACTGGTTGTCAAGATTGATGAAGGAATCTCAGTTTATTTTGGACGAAAGGGTTGTGCTTGAAGAGGTAACATTAGACAAGTCAAGTGAAGCACTCCTCAACAAGCCCCTCAATGTTTGGGCATCAAAGAGAAAACGCCCTGAGAGCATATCGAAGCATAGGGCTAAGAAAGAAATGAAGGAAATGGATGTATATAAGGACAATGTGGGAAGTGGTACGGATAGCAGTAGTTTCCCAAGTGATGATGGTGATGATGATGCACGTGGGTGAGTGTTTTTTATGTACTACCTACGACTTAGTATATATCAATATGCCCATTTAATTAATTTTATGAAAAGTGACTTATCATTTACTGTTTCAAGAGAAAGAAGGTGAGATCGTGAAGGACGATGATGATGCTTGTGGGCAAGGAAAGGCAACAATAAAGAAGATGACAGATCTTTCCACCCTTTACTAGAGTAGACTATCGGTATGTTTCATTAGTACAAGTGTGTCATTTTTACTTACAATATTTGAATTATAGCACTGTCTCAAGACATATTTGGATAGTGTTAGTGTAATCCCGTTTCAAGTAGACCATACAGTGTAACTATCTCAAGCCATATTTGGATAGTGTAAATTCTGTTTTTAGTCAAAATCCTGTTTTCAGTGATAGCACAGAGTGCCAAGAATATGTCTCCCCTAAAAATGTCTATCAACTGTCCTAGTCCTATTCTCTAAAACATCTAGATAGTGTCAGTTGATACTCCATGCAATAGGTTTTGAAATAGGAAATAAATCCCATACAATAAACATTCCAAAGCTTGATTCTACATGCATCAACCAAAACTGTGAAGTCCCAGTTAAACATTCTACAACAAAAGGTCCAAAGTAATGGGTAATAGCCAACAACAAAAAAGATATGAACCAAGCAAGAAAGGCCCAGTTAAACTTTTTTTTATGATACCAACACATACAGGAGATGTCACCCAAATCAACAGAAAGGAAACAATGGATTATGATGGTTGGCAATGCCAAAAATTATATGAAATGATAAATGATAATAGGTTAGAAAGTGAAGCCTTTGGTTACTTGCATTTTATGATTTCCTTGAACTGAATTGAGTATGATGCCACGTGGGGACGAGGGTGATCATATTGAGGACCAGGACAAGGTGGACACCTTGTTTGGTAATTGGGACGAGTAGGTGACCTTTAGTGCCTCATCTCAGAGAGTTAAGGCATATAAATAATCTGCATCTCCTTATGTATCTGATATTTGTATAATTAGGACCTATGATAGAGATTCTGCAATAGTTCTGTATGATTCTTGTAAATCAAGAAGCAGTGTATTAAAGACTTTAGCCCTGTGTGGCTAGTTATTGTAATATTGTAAAGTCCCTAGTTATTATTCTGGTGCATAACTTTTGTATGGCTTATTATTCGATAAGACGATGCTATTATGGAATAATAATAAATTGAATGGTGTCGTGTTCTGATGATAATGACATGGGTCATCACAGCTATTGTATACAGTTACACTTGAACAATTCATCAATGTTGTAAAGCAAATGTATGAAGCCTCTGCCTCTGCTGCATCTAATGTCCCAAGAGTACTACTATACCTACACCTACTCCTAGTGATGAACTAGTTGTAGATCTCTTTATGGACAATAAAATTATGAACTTCATAGCTTCTTATATGGCACTCATGATGGGATTGGTCAAGATGAACCAAGTGACTTAAAAAAATACATGACAGAACAACCTCTAAAGCTTCCTAGATCATCCAATTATAAATTTGATGTTTTATCATGGTGGAAGAATCAGCAATATGAATATCCCATTCTCTCAAAAGTTGCTTGTAATGTGTTGGCCATGCAAGTGTCAATAATTGCTTCAGAATCTACATTTAGTATTCGTGGTCATGTCATTAATCCATTTTGCAGCTGCCTAAAACCCAAAATGATAGAAACATTGATATGTACCAAAGATTGGATAGCTGCATCTAGAAAAGGTGATAACTTAAATAGTTTATCAGCTTTTAGTGTAAAAGAAGTTTGTATTATTTACTGATGTAGCTTTCTTTAAATTTTTCAGATAAGATTTCATCTATCATCGGTGATCTAAAGGTTGTTGAGACACTTATTGCTAATATGATGATTCAGGTATTACACTCTTATTTTTGTTAAGGTTGTTGATTTTTTATTACAGATTTGCTTTTAACTTAGTTTGAGACATAAAATGGCAAATTGTAGGAAGAGAAATGGTTAGTGATGATGAGCCGTGAAGCTGTGAAGTGAAGGTCCTTTAAGGCTGTATTTATGTCATTTTGTTTCTTATTATGGCATGGTGAACTTATGTATGAGATTATGATTTATTGCTTATATTGAACTTGTGTCATGTCGATTGTCAAACTTATGTATAAATATGTATTATGTTGATTTGTGGCTTGTCGGTTGTTGAACTTTTGTATGACTTTATTGGTTATCGAACTTATATATGAACTAGCGGATCTACCTACGCAATTGCGCGGCTAGATATTATGATATAATTATTTTTGTTATATAACTCTACTGCCTATAATTAAAATACAATTGTATTTGTTATACAACTCTAATATACATATATGATTAAACTGCACCGTTATAATCTGGTCCCACCAAAATACGTGATGGGGATGCTTCTCTTTTGCCTCAATTAATGTAAGAATTTCTAGGATTTTTTCTTTTTAGGATTATTGTGGGATTTTCTTGCCCTCAAAATGAAGGAGGTGCCTTGAATCTCACTAATTATTTTTATTTATATAGATCTATCGGTTTTCGAACTTGTGTATGAATTTATCATTTATGTTAAACCGATGTCGTGTCAGCTATCATATTTACGTAATATGTATGAATTTACTGCTAGTTGAAGGCTTGAAGTGATGGTGATATGGTTCAGTATATATTCATTTATGTATGTGCGTATTATCCGGCTATATTATCCGTTTTCGATTCGAAACCGTCATATATCCATCCCGACGGTACTATATCGGAATTTCCAAATATTCCGAATTCATATATATATCGGTCTTACCATATCAGACTTTGAATAAAAAAAGATCAGAGCATGATATAAACAATATTTATCCAAATCCGATTCCATTGCACCCTACTCACATCAGTTATTGTGAACCCATCGTCTCGGCTATGATGTCCTAGTTTGAGATAAGCAAGCACACACTAATCAGTTCCACATAATAAGACGAAATTGTTGTTGAGAGAAAGAAACCTGGAACATGGGCCCAGCGCCCATGGCATTATACATTTATCCAGATCCAGTTGTTGCCGCCTTGTGGGCCCCCATTGCTCAATCCTACGCTGTTCTCCTGCCTTGTGGGGGCCCATTGCTCTATCCTACGCTGATGTCCTGCCTTTTGGGGCCCCATTGCTCCATGATACACTGATCTGCTGTTCAACCATCAAGCTGTTGCCTTTTGGCCCACCATGTCCTGCATTTTGTCAGACAGTGGTATTTCTCCAAAAGAAAAATTGCCAACTCTCATTTCATTACATATTAGTATTGATAAGTGACTAGTTACTAATAATCTTTGGCATCTCTCTCTCAAAAAAAAAAGTCTTTGGCAAACATTTGCCAAAAGCGTCAAATTTCCCCGGGCATATTACACATGATATAAGATGATTCAGAGACGATTTAAGTGAGTCAGGAATCACTGCAAATTCTATGAGAAAGAAACCGTTTGTCAGGAGAAAAGGTAACAATGGAATGAATCTGACTTCTGATGTACAAGGGATCTGCTAAGACAAATGCTACGGCTACGCTGCGATAAATTACACAACGTAAAAGAAGATACATGAGCTTCCATGTAGACTGTGGACGGTGCTGTGGGTACAGAGCAAACAATGTCGCGATCAATTATCTGACAAATATGTACCAAGAACCAGATCGCGTGGTCACCACAAATGCTTTTTCAATAAGGTTTACAGTGCTTGCTGTTGTCTCTCTTGAGTTGTACTTTGAGTTTTTTACCACCTAATTGGAAACCGTGCATCATACTGATGGCTGCCTGTGCGGAAGCAGGAGAATCGTAGCTTACAAAACCTGCACCAAATTAGAAACCAATTAACAGACTATGTGCAGAGAGAGAGAGAGAGAGAGAGAGAGAGAGATTCAGATTTTACCGAAGCATTTACTGACACCCGTTGCTTTGTCTACAAACACCTTAGCACTTAATACTCTACCGAAACTCTGGAAGGCATCGGAAAGTTCTTGGTCCCCAAAGTCCTGTGGGATATGGTAGATAAATAGATTGGCTCCAGGAGGACCTGTATACATGATAATTCGGCCTTACAGTGCAATAAACTACACAATAGCAGCTATAAAAATGGTAAACCTATTTAAGGATTGCGTAATAGGATCTCGATAATAAAAAGGTTTGTGTAATACGATATGGATTTAGTGTAGTGGTTAGTAGAACTAAGTAGCTACACCCACAATCAGCGCTGTCGATCATTCTTGATATCCGTGCTGGAATCTTGTGTACATCTTCTGATAGCACTACATACATGTTGCTGCCACATGTACAGGTGTTCATTTTAGCGAAATACTCCAGGAAGAAAATGTACATTGTTAAGGATAGGATATAATTGTTTATTTGTTTTCTTATACGTCTTGGTTTCTTTATCTGTTTATGATATATTCCTTTGTATATCTCCTTATACTCTATATATATTGCCCCCTGGGACTCATGAATATACACACAATATTCATAATATGGTTTTAGAGCTTAGGCTCTGACCTTGTTCTTCCGCTGACTTCGATGCCGCTCAAGCCGGTGCGCTCGATCCGATGCCGCCCAGGTCGCCGTCGCTATCTCCGGACGTTGTTGCCTGCCTGATCGACGCCGTCTCGGTCATTGACCGACTGGCCACCCAATGCCGCCTCGTTTGACAGACGCCGCCTCGGTTTGCTAACCGCTTGAGCGACAGGTCGCCGCTCCGCCGGCCGCCCAAGCCGCTGGCCGATGATCCGCCAGCCGCCGAGTTGCCGGCCGCCGCTTCGCCACCGTCCGCCTGCTCGTCGCCTCTATGACACGTGAGCCAAAGCCATCTGCTATATATCCGGTTGAGAAGCTTCGACCGAATATTTTGTATTAGCTAAAAAAGAAAAACGAGAAAAAAAACAAAATGTCGATCTAACCACCGCGCCATCCAGCGCCACTTGTTAACTTTGTTGCCTTGGTCGCCGCGCCATCCAGCGCCGCCTACCGATGGCTTTCATTCCATCAGCTGCGATCCCCTTCTCGGGAACAGAGCTCCATATGACGAACTACAGTTTGTGGTCTCCACTCATAAAGATCACGCTCGATGGTCTCCGTCTTTTGGGACATATCACTGGTGCACGACCTTCTCCACCACCACCGGTTCAACCTCCTCCCAGGTAGCCTACTTCTGCACCTCCTGCAGATGAGGCTACCAAAGAGAGGTTGTTGCTGCTGCTGCTGATGCTGCTGATAAGGCTTTCCAGTATGCCATTGACGCTTTCAAGCGCTGCTGTGCTGATAAGGCCCGTGTTCGCGCCATCCTCGTGGTTAGCGTCGACGACTCCATCCAACCTGACATTGTCTACGGTCTACTCGACAGATCTGGGAGTATTTGTGTGAGCGATACCAGCAGAGCAATGATGCTTAGTTCTTTTCGCTTCAGCATGAGTTGAGAGGCTTCGCTAGGGGGACTCTTCCGTCGACGACTTCTTCCGAGCCCCGCCTGCCTCCTGCCGCCTAGATGAGTGGCCTCTCCACTTTGTCAGGAGTGTCATAAAATGCAGTATGCGGATCATGATCGTCTTTGCCTTTATGATTTCGTCTGCTATCTTCGCCCAGAGTTTGAGCCTGTCAGGGCTCAACTGCTGAGCCGCTCGTCGAGACTGACCTTCACCGATGCCCTTTCGGCGCTTTGGGATCTTGGGTTATGACGATGCTCGCTGGAGAGTCACCACGTCCCCGCCGCTTCTCACTCACCGCGAAGATCGGCTAGTCGCCATGCATAACCACTTCATGTACAAATACTCATTCATGAGATCAATGCAAACATGGTTGATCTATTATCTCTATGACTACGGGTCTCTTACGACTACGGTCCCTTCACAGTGCTTTTTGCTCCTATTTTCGCACCAACCGGAGTTCGGCAACCATCGCAAGAACTTCGCACAACTACTAGAGTTGTGCGGTGTGGAAAAAGCGGAACAAGGTGCATGGGGTGGACGATCCAAGGGGTCGGGGAGGCTCTTCCTTCACAGACAAAATAGCTCATCGTTCTTCGGTGACTCTGCTCGCCAGCCTCTCCCACAACTCAGCGAGTTCTCGCCACCTAGCTCGTACATCTCTTCCAAGTGCCTCTTGGGTTCTACATTCGTGCCTCTTTTCACATGACACTGGACTCCACATCTCTCACCTCAGTAGGACCTCCAGTTTTTCCTATCTCTGTTCAGACAACTGATGGTACTTCCTTGTCTATCAGCTATCATGGCACTCTTTTGTCCACTGATTTTTATGTTCTAGCTGTCTCATGTTCCCCAGCTTACCATACAGCTTCTTTCGGTGGGATAGCTCACTGATCTTAGTTGTAGTGTTGGTTTTGACCGTCACCTATTTCATCCAGGATCGACGGACAAAGATAGTACTTGGGACTGGCCGATGCCGTAGGGATCGTCAGAGTCTCTACATTCACGACTGCCTCCACTTTCCATCTACTTTAGTTGCTCCTACCACGTTTACCTCCACTGCCACTGCTACCACCACCTCTGGAACTTTTGCGTTGTGGCATCACCGTTTAGGTCACCTGTGTGGGCCTTGTCTTTCTTCATTAGTTTGTCAGGATGTTCTTGAATGTGTTACTGTTGGCACGCCCATATTTTGTCAAGATTCTAAGCTGGGCAAGCAGCTACAACTTCTTTATCATTCTAGTGAGTCCTTGTCCTGTCATCCTTGACTTAGTTCATTCAAATATATGGAGACCTGCGCCTATTATCTTCAAAGACGGGCATAAATTCTATGTAATTTTTATTGATGATTATTCCTGTTTTACTTGGTTTTTCGCTATGTCTAATCGCGGTCAATTTCTTGCGATCTATCGTAGCTTTGCCATGATAGTTCGTACTTAGTTTGAGTCATCTATCCGTACTTTGTACTGTGATTCTGCTAGCAAGTACTGTTCTAGTGCTTTCACACAATTTCTTTCTGATCAAAACACTCTTTACCAGTCTTCTTATCCTGGTACACATGCTCAGAATGGGGTTGCTGAGCGTAAGCATCGTTATCTGATTAAGACCGCTCACACTCTTCTCCTTGCTTCTCACGTTCCACCACAGTTCTGGGCTGAGGTTGTTTCTATGACTGCATATCTCATCAATATGCAGCTTTCCACTGCTTTTAAGGATGTCAGTCCTATAAAGCGTCTCTACTCTAGAGCCCCCAATACACTCACCTTCGTGTTTTTGGTTGTATTTGTTTTGTCCTGCTGCAGCCTCGTGAGCGCATCAAACTGTCAGCCCAGTCAGTTGAATGTGTGTTTCTTGGTTACAATTCTGAGCATAAAGGTTATCGCTTTTATGATCCTTTTACTCGACGGATCAGGATCTCACGAGACATTGTCTTCGACGAATCTCGACCTTTCTTCTATCAAGTTTCGACTCCTCATCCTGTTTCCACCATTAAGACGATCTCCTAATTGTCTCTGCCTGACTCATCGCCCATTTCTCCCTTTCACAGCCTTCCTCTAGTCTGTCTCCAGTGGTTCCTTTTGTGCCTGCACATATTGTGCTGCCTCCTGCGGCAACATCGTCTCGTTTCTCTAGGGTGCACTACTCCAGGCTTTCTCATCCTTCACCAGATTCCTCTTCTGGTATCTTACCGACACCGACGTCTGATTCCTCTGATGATGCTCCTCGTTACACCCTTCGTGACCGGACATCCCTTCGGCCTCCCGGTCGTCTTGGTTTTCTTCGACGGCTCATGCTCTCTCTCTGTCACTGAGCCTAACCCTTATCGTGAGGCTACTTCCCATTCTGAGTGGCAGCTTGCTATGACAGATGGGCTTGATGCTCTTCGACGTACGGAGACCTGGGATATTGTACGGACATCTGCGCATGCTCGTCTTATCACGTGCAAGTGGGTGTACAAGATTAAGACCGTGTCTAATGAAACTACCGTCTTTTGGGACATATCATCGGTGCACGACCTTCTCGCCACCACGGTTCAACCTCCTCCCGGTAGCCTACTGCACCTCCTGCAGATGAGGCTACCAAAGAGAGGTTGTTCTTCTTCTTGCGACTGCCGATAAGGCTTTCGGATGCCATTGACGCTTTCGGCTTTCAGGTTGATAAGACCCGTGTTCGCGCCATCCTCGTGGTTAGCGTCGACGAGTCCATCCAACCAGATATTGTCTACGGTCTACTCGACAGATCTGGGAGTATTTGCGTGAGCGATACCAGCAGAGCAATGATGCTTAGTTCTTTTCGCTTCAGCATGAGTTGAGACGCTTCGCTAGGGGGACTCTTCCGTCGACGACTTCTTCCGAGCCCTGGCCAGTCTCCGGTGCCAGCTAGATGAGCTGGCCTCTCCACTTTGTCAAGAGTGTCATAAAATGCAGAAGGCAGATCATGATCGTCTTTGCCTTTATGATTTCGTCTGCTATCTTCGCCCAGAGTTTGAGCCTGTCAGGGCTCAACTGCTGAGCCGCTCGTCGAGACTGACCTTCACCGATGCCCTTTCGGCGCTTTGGGCTCTTGGGTTAACAGACAGTCTGTTCCAACTGTACTTGCTGCACCTTCGACTACACCGATGGTCTCTGCTATGACTACGGTCCCTTACCGGTGCCTGTTTTTGCTCCTATTTTCGCACCAACTGGAGTTCAGTGCAACTACTGCAGAACTTCGGGCACAACTACTAGAGTTGTGCGGTGTGGAAAAAGCGAAACAAGGTGCATGTGGTGGACGATCCAAGGGGGTGGGGAGGCTCTTCCTTCACAGGACAAAATAGCTCATCAGGTTCTCAGCGAGGTGACTCTGTTCAGCAGCTCTCCCACAACTCAGCGAGGTTCTGCCAGTCTAGCTCAGACATCTCTTCCAAGTGCCTCTTGGGTTCTACATTCTGGTGCCTCTTTCCACATGACACTGGACTCCACATCTCTCACTTCAGTAGGACCTCCAGTTTTTCCTATCTCTGTTCAGACAGCTGATGGTACTTCCTTGTCTATCAGCTATCAGGGCACTCTTTTGTCCACTGATTTTTATGTTCTAGCTGTTTCTCATGTTCCCCAGCTTACCATACAGCTTCTTTCGGTGGGATAACTCACTGATCTTAGTTGTAGTGTTGGTTTTGACCCTCACCTGTTTCATCCAGATCGATTGACGAGATGCAAGATTGGGACTGGCCGATCTTGTAGGGATCGTCAGAGTCTCTACATTCACGACTGCCTCCACTTTCCATCTACTTTAGTTGCTCCTACCACGTTTACCTTCACTACCACTGCTACCACCACCTCTGGAACTTTTGCGTTGTGGCATCACCGTTTAGGTCACCTGTGTGGGCCTTGTCTTTCTTCATTAGTTCGTCAGGATGTTCTTGAACGTGTTACTGTTGACACGCCCATGTTTTGTCAAGATTGTAAGGTGGGCAAGCAGCTACAACTTCTTTATCATTCTAGTGAGTCCTTGTCCTCTCATCCTTGACTTAGTTCATTCAAATATATGGAGACCTGCGCCTATTATCTTCAAAGACGGGCATAAATTCTATGTAATTTTTATTGATAATTATTCTTGTTTTACTTGGCTTTTCGCTATGTCTAATCGCGATCAATTTCTTGCGATCTATCGTAGCTTTGCCATGATAGTTCGTACTTAGTTTGAGTCATCTATCTATACTTTTTACTGTGATTCTGCTGGCGAGTACTGTTCTGGTGCTTTCAGACAATTTCTTTCTGAGCAAGACACTCTTTACCAGTCTTCTTATCCTGGTACACATGCTCAGAATGGGGTTGCTGAGCGTAAGCATCGTTATCTGATTAAGACTGCTCACACTCTTCTCCTTGCCTCTCACGTTCCACCACAGTTCTGGGCTGAGGTTGTTTCTATGGCTGCATATCTCATCAATATGCAGCTTTCCACTGCTTTTAAGGATGTCAGTCCTATAAAGCGTCTCTACTCTAGAGCCCCCAATACTCACCTTTGTGTTTTTGGTTGTACTTGTTTTGTACTGCTGCAGCCTCATGAGCGCATCAAACTGTCAGCCAGTCAGTTGAGTGTGTGTTTCTTGGTTACAATTCTGAGCATAAAGGTTATCGCTTTTATGATCCTTTTACTCGACGGATCAGGATCTCACGAGACATTGTCTTCGATGAATCTCGACCTTTCTTCTATCAAGTTTCGACTCCTCATCCTGTTTCCACCATTAAGACGATCTCCAATTGTCTCGCGACTCATCGCCCATTTCTCCCCTTTCACAGCCTTCCTCTAGTCTGTCTCCAGTGGTTCCTTTTGTGCCTCCACATATTGTGCTGCCTCCTGCGGCAACATCGTCTCGTTTCTCTGGGGTGCACTACTCCAGGCTTTCTCATCCTTCACCAGATTCCTCTTCTGGTATCTTACCGACACCGACGTCTGATACCTCTGATGATGCTCCTCGTTACACCCTTCGTGACCGGACATCCCTTCGGCCTCCCGATCGTCTTGGTTTTCTTCGACGGCTCATGCTCTCTCTATCACTGAGCCTAACTCCTATCGTGAGGCTACTTCCCATTCTGAGTGGCAGCTTGCTATGACAGATGGGCTTGATGCTCTTCGACGTACAGAGACCTGGGATATTGTACGGACATCTGCGCATGCTCGTCTTATCACGTGCAAGTGGGTGTGCAAGATTAAGACCAGGTCTAATGAAACTATCGAGCGCTATGAGGCTCGTGCCTTCCAACAGGAGTATGGTCGTGATTACGATGAAGCTTTTGCCCTGGTTGCCCATATGACCACTATTCGCACTCTTGTTACAATTACTTCCATTCGCCAGTGGTTTATCTCTCAGTTAGATGTTAAAAATGCTTTTTTAATGGTGTTTTACATTAGAAAGTTTACATGCAGCCACCACCTGGGTATTATGTTCCAGCTGGCCATGTCTGCCATGTTCGTCGTGCTCTTTATGGCCTCAGACAGGCCCCTCATGCCTGGTTTGCGTATTTTACCTTAGTGATTACCGCTGTCGGTTTCATTGTCAATGCCCACGATCTTGCTCTATTTGTTCATGTCTCACCTCGAGGGAGGACACTGCTTCTTCTATATGGATGATATGCTCATCAATAGTGGCGATTCCTCTTTCATCACATATGTGAAGAAGCATCTCAGTGAGCAGTTTCTGATGACTGATTTTAGTTTGTTTACGTACTTCCTTGGGATTGAGGTTTCTTCTACGCCTGAGGGTTACTACCTCTCCCAACAGAAGTATGCTCAAGATCTTCTTGATTGGTCTGATCTGACTGATACTCGCACTATTGAGACTCTTATCGAGCTCTCCCTTCAGCTCCGTGGTACTGATGGTGATCTTCTTGAGGATTCTACTCGATATCGCTATCTTATTAGGAGTTTAGTATATCTTGTGAGCACTCGTCCTGATATTGCTCATATCTTGAGTCAGTTCATGGCTCGTCCTACTCATCTTCACTACAGCCACCTTCTTCGTATTCTTCGCTACTTGCGTCGAACCATCTCTCATCATTTGTTTTTCCCTAGCTCCACCTCGCTACAGCTTTACCCGTATTCCGATGCGATCTGAGCTAGTGATTTTTCTGATCGTCATTCTCTTTCTGCTTAATGTGTTTTTTTTTTTGACTCCTTGATTGCCTGGAAGACCAAGAAGCAGAATGCAGTTTCCCGTTCGAGTGCAGAGGCTGAGTTGAGAACTATGGCAGTAGTGACTACATAGATTATTTGGTTGAAATGGCTACTTGCATACTTTGGAGTACCTGTGAAGGGACCTACGACCCTTATGTCTGACAGTACACGTGCTATCAGTATTACTCGTGATCCAGTGAAGCATGAGCTCACCAAGCACGTTTGTGTGGATGTTTCATACACTCACTTTACAGTTTGTGCTTTCAGAGTTACAGCTTACTGACTTCTTCACGAAGTCGTAGACAAGGGCACAACATTTGTATTTTCTCTCCAAACTCAGTGTGTGTGATCCACCACGAGTTTGAGGGGGTGTTAAGGATAGGATAGAATTGCTTATTTGTTTCCTTATATGTCTTGGTTTCCTTATCTGTGTATATCATATTTCTTTGTATATCTCTTGTACTCTCTATATATATTACCTTCTAGGTCTCATGAATATACACATAATATTCATAATATACATGATGTAGATACAAAATGCACATGACTTTTAGGGGAAATGTCAGTGCTAATGGGTGCAGTACTCTAGGAAGAATAATATAGTACTAGCCACGTGGGCGGCGCTACGCTGTACGCCGATACCACCGACGCAAAAAATAAAAGAGACGATAATTCGTGAGGAGCTTTTCAAAAAAAACCGGGGCGAAAACGTATTTTCGAGGAAGGTAAAGGGCTTTTCCGAAAAAAACCGGGGGCAAAAATGTAGTTTCTAAAAAGGCGGAGGGGTTTTTCGGAAAAACCGAGGACCTGCACGTAAAAAACCGGGGACCCACGCGCGATTTCCGAAAACGCGGGGGGCTATCGAGCAAAATGGAGGGGGCAAAAAAATTTGTAAGGACCTTTTCGCGAGAACCGAGGGACACAGACGCAATTCGAAAAACTCGGAAAAAGACCACCGCCGACCGTCACGAAAACACAGCGACACGCAGCGTGCGCATGCTGGCGCGGCGCTGTGAGGCGACGTGGAGCGCCCAGCGTTTCCCAGTTATCGGGGTTAGGTATTTCCTTGCACAGTAAATAAAGATATAAGCATCGAATGTTGCTAACCTTCTATTTGGCCACCGGCATTGCTACCGGGACTAGAAGACGTGGCAGAATTGACATTTGCACTTGCAACTTTAAGCAAATTGTGAGAACTCCCAAAAGGACGATTGTTCATGAGACCACCAGGATAGGATCCAGCATACTGCATACCAAGCACAGCTGGATAAGGGCTGCCTAACTGCATTGCATTAAATGATCTAGGAACTGAATTGGGGGACAGTTCGGGATTGACTCCTCGCATTGAGTTTCCTTGATTAACAGGTTGAACCATATTCTGAAAGGCGGCTTGATTTTGCATAGGAGATAAAGGGTATTGAATAAGACCATATGTCCCTGGTGGCTGCACAGAAAAACAAAATCAGATTTGTATTCCATACCAAATGGTACTGTGTAACGTAAAGAAAGTGAAAAGAACAGTACAAGTCACCTGATAACTAAATCCATTATACTGAGGCATATATCCCATCTGTAAAGCTCCAAATAATGAAGATTGTTGCATAGGACTTGCATTGGGGATATTAGATGATTGCAATTGAGCTTTCTGTGCTTTCCGAGCCTGCCTTTCCTTTTCTGTGTCGGCCCATTTGACAACCAATGGCACACTAGAACCCTAACAAATAGATCATAACTTGTTAGAATTTATTTACAAAAAATAACCATGGGATTTCAGAAGATATCCAGTTGGTTAAATTAATGCAAACCCAAGGTGTCAAATGAGTTAGCCAAAAATGCAATAACAGAAAATATCTTTAATTGTCTATTTCTGCATATAATGAATAATGATTAAAAAAACATATAACTTGGTCTTGCTGCATCGCCAGCTATGCACCAATTAGGTGAACATTTTTCAACATGTTTCCCTTGCTCCTGTTTGTTGTTATGGATGGAAATGATTTCGTGAGGATACAAATTTGCGGTGTGCCCATGTCACCAGCAGAAAGTAGCTGCTAATTAGTCAGCACTCAGCACCACATGGGGGCTAGAACAGCTATGACAACTATCAATTGATGATTTAAGTCAAGTTGTGGATTGGCTGGGGAAATTCAGGATAAGTTTGATGAAATCTACGGTTTGAGTAGATTTACATACTTAAACTTACAATCAAACTATTCAAATATTTGGAGAAAAAAAGGTGGCCAAGAATTGAATGGCTGCCGAAGTCTTGACACCATCAGTCTGGAAATTGATTTGAACATTTTAAAGAGATAATGTAAATCTGTGGGCAATACAAAATACTAGGTCAGGTGACTGCACTATTTTGCTGTTCACAACTGTTGTAAAAAATAACTGGAGTACATAGTTCAATGAGAATTATGAGCTGTATACTATGCTCTCATGTGAATCAGAGTAAATTCAACAATAAGTAAAAGTTGCTTTGCTATCCTAACTCATTTTTGGCAAACCTCTATTTTGTGCTTCCCATTTAGAGCCTCAACAGCTGCCACTGCTTGCTCCTTTGTTTCATATTTAAGGAAGGCGCAGCCAGCTGCAATAACCAGAGTTAATTAACAATATACATTAGGGATGACAAAGTTTCAGACTCAAGCGATGTTTCTACTTCTATTGATAAGGAAATCAACTTCTTTGCAATAACTTACCTTTGCTTGTTTGTTGCGAACCCCTCAAAATTTGTAAATCCTTGATATTTCCATATTTGGAAAACAAATCAGTCAATTCAGTATCTGTTACATTTTTTGGAAGCATCCCAATGAAAAGCTTGTGTTCTGGAAGTCACAGCAAGTGTAAGCATGAGTGCACTGTTCACATATCAATGGAAAACAAGCAACAAAAATCTTAAGCAAAGACTCGTGTACAAAATCAGTGGCAAAGAGAACAGTTTTACACAAAAGGCGATCGTACCAGCCTCTCCAACTCTCCATCAGCATATTTTACTTGCAAAGGACTTGATGCCTGAGAGAGAAAATTATCATCAGAGAGTCAAAGGAAATAGCAACAAGTCTGCAAAATCTTTATTTTCAAACACGTTGGTGTGGATGTTTCATACACTCGCTCTACAGTTTGTGCCTTCAGAGTTACAACTTACTGACTTCTTCACAAAGTCGCAGACAAGGGCACAACATTTGTATTTTCTCTCCAAACTCAGTGTGTGTGATCCACCACGAGTTTGAGAGGTGTTAAGGATAGGATAGAATTGCTTATTTGTTTCCTTATATGTCTTGGTTTCCTTATCTGTGTATGGTATATTTCTTTGTATATCCCTTGTACTCTCTATATATATTACCTTCTAGGTTTTATGAATATACACATAATATTTATAACATACATGATGTAGATACAAAATGCACATGACTTATAGGGGAAATGTCAGTGCTAATGGGTGCAGGTACTCTAGGAAGAATAATATAGTATTTCCCTTGCACAGTAAATAAAGATATAAGCATCGAATGTTGCTAACCTTCTATTTGGCCACCGGCATTGCTACCGGGACTAGAAGACGTGGCAGAATTGACATTTGCACTTGCAACTTTAAGCGAATTGTGAGAACTCCCAAAAGGACGATTGTTCATGAGACCACCAGGATAGGATCCAGCATACTGCATACCAAGTACAGCTGGATAAGGGCTGCCTAACTGCATTGCATTAAATGATCTAGGAACTGAATTGGGGGACAGTTCGGGATTGACTCCTCGCATTGAGTTTCCTTGATTAACAGGTTGAACCATATTCTGAAAGGCGGCTTGATTTTGCATAGGAGATAAAGGGTATTGAATAAGACCATATGTCCCTGGTGGCTGCACAGAAAAACAAAATCAGATTTGTATTCCATACCAAATGGTACTGTGTAACGTAAAGAAAGTGAAAAGAACAGCACAAGTCACCTGATAACTAAATCCATTATACTGAGGCATATATCCCATCTGTAAAGCTCCAAATAATGAAGATTGTTGCATAGGACTTGCATTGGGGATATTAGATGATTGCAACTGAGCTTTCTGTGCTTTCCGAGCCTGCCTTTCCTTTTCTGTGTCGGCCCATTTGACAACCAATGGCACACTAGAACCCTAACAAATAGATCATAACTTGTTAGAATTTATTTACAAAAAATAACCATGGGATTTCAGAAGATATCCAGTTGGTTAAATTAATGCAAACCCAAGGTGTCAAATGAGTTAGCCAAAAATGCAATAACAGAAAATATCTTTAATTGAGTATTTCTGCATATAATGAATAATGATTAAAAAAACATATAACTTGGTCTTGCTGCATCGCCAGCTATGCACCAATTAGGTGAACATTTTTCAACATGTTTCCCTTGCTCCTGTTTGTTGTTATGGATGGAAATGATTTCGTGAGGATACAAATTTGCGGTGTGCCCATGTCACCAGCAGAAAGTAGCTGCTAATTAGTCAGCACTCAGCACCACAGGGGGTAGAACAGCTATGACAACTATCAATTGATGATTTAAGTCAAGTTGTGGATTGGCTGGGAAATTCAGGATAAGTTTGATGAAATCTACGGTTTGAGTAGATTTACATACTTAAACTTACAATCAAACTATTCAAATATTTGGAGGAAAAAAGGTGGCCAAGAATTGAATGGCTGCCGAAGTCTTGACACCATCAGTCTGGAAATTGATTTGAACATTTTAAAGAGATAATGTAAATATGTGGCCAATACAAAATACTAGGTCAGGTGACTGCACTATTTTGCTGTTCACAACTGTTGTAAAAAATAACTGGAGTACATAGTTCAATGAGAATTATGAGCTGTATAGTATGCTCTCATGTGAATCAGAGTAAATTCAACAATAAGTAAAAGTTGCTTTGCTATCCTAACTCATTTTTGGCAAACCTCTATTTTGTGCTTCCCATTTAGAGCCTCAATAGCTGCCACTGCTTGCTCCTTTGTTTCATATTTAAGGAAGGCACAGCCAGCTGCAATAACCAGAGTTAATTAATAATATACATTAGGGATGACAAAGTTTCAGACTCAAGCGATGTTTCTACTTCTATTGATAAGGAAAGCAACTTCTTTGCAATAACTTACCTTTGCTTGTTTGTTGCGAACCCCTCAAAATTTGTAAATCCTTGATATTTCCATATTTGGAAAACAAATCAGTCAATTCAGTATCTGTTACATTTTTTGGAAGCATCCCAATGAAAAGCTTGTGTTCTGGAAGTCATAGCAAGTGTAAGCATGAGTGCACTGTTCACATATCAATGGAAAACAAGCAACAAAAATCTTAAGCAAAGACTCGTGTACAAAATCAGTGGCAAAGAGAACAGTTCTACACAAAAGGCGATCGTACCCAGCCTCTCCAACTCTCCATCAGCATATTTTACTTGCAATGGAGTTGATGCCTGAGAGAGAGAAAATTATCATCAGAGAGTCAAAGGAAGTAGCAACAAGTCTGCAAAATCTTTATTTTCATGTCTCGAAGAAAAAGTTTGTCAGCTATATCCAAACAAGTCATCACGAGAGTAGCTATATCACTAAAAGAAAACACTAGCCATGGGCATGTGTAAGTCAGTGATTAACAACTACTGGAATCTGAAGCATTCCAATTTTTGTCCAACATTAGAACATGGGTCTCTAACTTCCAGGACTGTTATAGCATGTTTTGTATCACCATCCTTGTCTGGTGAGCTTTTGCCTCTGTAAACACATAAATGATGAAATGTTACTTCGTATCTCAACAATATCCCATCCCATCTTAGGGGGAGTGGGATTAGATATTCAGTCTCTTTCTTTATGTGATTAATTTGGTGAAGACAGCTCAAGGATGAAAGAGTATCGACTTATCAACTTTATAGGTTTAGTGCAATCATGTTCTTTCTCACTCTGAAGAAAGAAAATTTGGTCCACCGCAAAAGAACATCCAAGCAGATAGATATAGACAAAAAATGTACTTTAGTTGCAACTCCAGCTAGTTGAGACCAAAGTATGCACTTTCATAAGATTTTGCACCTGGTTTGAAAGTTTCTCTCATATCCAACTGTAGCATCTACGTAAACATTTTGGCTGTGTTTGATAGGGAGCCAGGCCACAACCGGCCACACTTGGGGTTAGGCATGCCTCACTGAGTCCATTGTTTGGTTCGGACCTCAGTTAGGTGTGTTATGAATATTGTGTGTATTGATATAAGATCCAAAGGGTCATATATATAGGAGACAAGGTTATTCTGGCGGCGGCGTGGCGCCTCACCACCTTCACATAACAATATCGCTTATGGCGCGGCGTGGCGGCGCCATATGACGTCGGTGTGGCGACACTATGCACACATCTTAACTAAGTATATGCCTTTGTAGTAGCAAGCAATTAGCGACATAAACAAGTAGCAAATAATCGGCATTTGCATAGCGAAAATCTGAAATACTAGTATGGGAGATTTTCTTTGTTCATCCGATTTTCTTGTTCTTCGAGTTCGATCGCAACATTAGGCCGTTCGGCGATTCTTCCAGCGAGCGGCGCAACCACGCAGCGTGCGGCGGCATACAAAAGTACGTCACTCGGTCAGCGACTCGCCGTCGCTTCGCTCGGCTCACGACGGAGGCACGGGCGGAGTGGCGATCGGCGACACCGCGAGGCGAGGCGACTCACCGGTGGGCGGCGGCTAGCCGGCCGACGGCGAGGCGGCGGCGGGCCGGAGGCGGTGGGCTGCGGCAGGGGATCCGGTGCGCCGGCAGATCCGGCCGATTGGCGGCGGCGGCGGCGGATCCAATGCGGCGACGGCGGATCCGACGGCGGCGACGGCGGATTCGCCAACGGTGACGACGGATTCGGCTGCGGCAACGACGGATCTGGCGGCGGCGGGACTCTCCTCGCTTTCGCCCGTGCCAAAAACCCTAGGTACGTCGGTCTCGGTCCTCGCCGTCGTAATAACCTTGCCCACATGGCGCTTATGGCGTCCGTAAAGCGGCGACTTAGCGTCCTGGCCGCCACGCCGACGTCACACCGCCATATCGGTACCATGGCGGACGGACACGACAACACCTCCATGCCGTCCGGACGGCATGGAGCGGCCGGCCGCCACGACGATATGGCGACGAGATATCGCCGATATCTCGACGCCATAACAACCTTGATAGGAGAGTACAAGAGGATATGCCATATAGAGATAAGACATATATGGAATAGAATCCAAGTCATATAAGGAAATAGATAAGAGTCCTTATCTATTTCCTAATCTTATCCTTAACACCCCCTCTCAAATGCAAAGCGTATGCAATAGCATTGCATTTGGAAAAGAGTTGACACTAAAATAAGATAAATCCGAAGTTCGAGTCCTGATGAGGTCGTCCTTGCGTGCGACCTTGGAATAAACTCACAAATCAAGAAGAAAATAGATAGAAGCATGACGCGGATCGAAGCCCAAGAGGCGGCACTGCCTGAGTCGAGAAGGCAGCGCGACCTTAAAGCTCGGGCGGCGGCTGAAGCGGCGGCATCATGACGACTTCTCCGATCTGCCGCTGCTCGAGATAGTAGAGCGGCATGTCTGCCAAGCAAAATAAAATCCTACACTTCTATGATGACAATAAATTTATGGACTCGCATGCGGCGAGCGAACAAAAATTAGAAACTACGGATTTTGGATGGACGCAATGGAAGACTCAAAAGAAAAAAAATTAAAATAAATAATAAAAAAAACTACGATGTAGTAGAGGTTGTTCATGAGGAAGATGTTCTTGACCGACGTCTTCGTGAAGCACGACTTCTCGTCGATCTTCTTGCGACAGTGGGTGGCGGCTTCGCGCATACGGCCGGACGGCGTCGAGGTGGCGCCACGGTGGAAGCTTCACCTTCGGCGCCGGTGTTGTCGTCGAGGGCATCGGCGAGGACTATGTCCAGTCTGCCGCGGCGATCGGCGAGGAGGCCGCGATAGTTGAGCACGTAGCGGGTCATGGGTGGATCTCCACCGTGCACGGTCTCCGCGATGACTCGCCGTGGATGACGTTCCCGAACTCCTCGATTGTGTGGCGCGCGGTGGAGCCGGTGACGGCGACGCGGATACCTCGGCGGCAAAGAACTCGCGGCGTCTCCGGTGAAGGCCTCGATCTCGGTTCGGCGTCGGTGGCGCCTCGTACATCACGAGCATGCGGTGAAAGCTTCTCGATCGCGGCCTCCGACATGGCGACGCCCGCCGGCGCCGGCCGCAGCGGCGACGCAGCCCGGCGGCGTCGGCCAAAGCACTCGTGGCCGAGCTCCTCGTCCGGCGAAGACCTCGTCGCAGAGCCGCCGCTCGGCGGCGAGGAGGTCTGACCACGGCCACGGCGGCGTGGGCAGATGGTGTCTAGTTCGTAGAGGCGCAGCGCAGTCCAACAAGATGGCCACCCCCGGGAGAGCTCAATCCTCCCGGGGGTAGCAGATACGGAAGATTGATTTGAGATTAGAGTTTCAACCTAAGCTCTGATACCATGTTAGAAATATTGTGTGTATTGATATGAGATCCAAATGGTCATATATATAGGAGAGTACAAGAAGATATGCCATATAGAGATAAGACATATATGGAATAGAATCCAAGTCATATAAGGAAATAGATAAGAGTCCTTATCTATTTCCTAATCTTATCCTTAACAAGGTGTGCCATAAAACTGAAGCTACAATCAGTTCATTTTCCATACAAGATGGGTACAAAAGTGTGATGGCCAAATTGGTGGTCTAACTTTTGTTAGGTGTGTCACTCTCAGAGACAAGTCTAGTCTACTGTGCGGTTGGTGACCACAAGTTAAATTTACCATAGACCCAACTTTATTTCCGTCAAAAAAAAAACAAGCACACCCACTATGTTACAACTTTGATCCAGGAGAAAACGCACACATCGCAAATAATCTGAGAAAACACAGAAGAAATTCTGAATTTCTTTATTCTCTTACTTGCTCCCCTCTTTCTTACTTTTCTTTTTCTTACTTACAAAATTGGGTACAAATCTCCCCAATATATAGAGATAAAAATCTCCTACTCATATGCTTATTCGGACTTCAAGTTGGACTCGACTTCAACTTGAGTTATACTCGGAGACAGACTCTTCTATGTCTTGGACTCTAAGTCAAGATTATTTCTAACAATCTCCCCCTTAATCTTGCCTTGGTTCAACATACTCTAGTTTTAGTCTCAATGCATTATGAACTACCAGTCACACCTCCAGATGAAGCGTTCTACATGCAACCTACATGGAGGAACTCAACTTAATTGGTACGGGTCTATCCAGATGCAAAGATTCTAAAACATTGAATCAGTCAGACTCAACTATGACTTACTAAACTCATATTTTGACACGGAACGGTGACATATTTCCTTGACGTTTCGATTTCTTTTCCCTTACTTGAGTTTGGACGACGAACACATCTTCTCAACGTCCAACATTTTTGAGCCTTCATGTACACCTTCATCTTGATTGCCCATGCTGCATAATTGTTCGTCGTGAGCATCGGATAATACAACGAGACAGCGGAACTATCCTTCACCATCATACTGGATGATGCCTCGTCACCGGTGACACCGCTTCCCTGAGTACGCGACATGATCTTGAGCACAGATCAAAAACTCGGGCTACATTGAAGTGGCTCTTGGACCGAGGGAACGGAAGAAAAAAACTGCACTGTTTTTTCTTTCTTTTCTGCTTGGACTTTTTTTTCCTTCACGCGGACGGAAGAAAAAAAAATTGCAGCCGCTTGCTCTCTGTTTTTTTTCTTGGTCTGCAATTGGCTTCCTTTTCCTTGTGTGACATGTCGTGTACTTCTCTTTCCTGTCACAAAGGCACTGCTCAAAAAATCTTGCTGGCAAAGGGAAAAAACGCAATGAATTGCTTGGCCTCTCTCTCCTTTTTGATTGACGTGACAGAGAACTGGGTGTGCTTGCTTTGCTTCCTTGGACCCAAGAGAAAACAATACGTTGTACTCTGCTATCTTGTGTTGGGCGGGCGGATCTCGGGCTCTTGGCGCTCGCAGGCCTCGTGGAGGATCTACTCGACGGTGATCTGGACAGGCATGGGGTCTTGTACTTGGACGGAAGGCGACGCTCGCCTCGGGAGCTGGTGCGCGAGACGAGCGCAAAACAGAATTGTCCATACGATTTTTTCAGCGACTTGGTTATCGTATAGGCTTTGATACCACTTGTTATAAATTTGACCCAGGAGAAAACGCACACATCACAAATAATCTGATAGAACACGGAAGAAATTCTGAATTTCTTTATTCTCTTACTTGCTCCCCCTCTTTCTTATTTTTCTTTTTCTTGCTTACAAAATTGGGTACAAATCTCCCCAATATATAGGAATAAAAATCTCCTACTCATATACTTATTCGGACTACAAGTTGGACTCAACTTCAACTTGAGTTATACTCGAGACGGACTCTTCTATGTCTTGGACTCTAAGTCAAAATTATTTCTAACACACTACTTGCAGCATAATGTGGTAATTCCACTAGTGTGACTCTTGCCTAAGGTTAATTGTAGCCTTGTTTGTTCTCCAACCAAATATACCTTTTGTCAATTGGCCCAAATGTTTTGACCAGCCATCTGCTGACAGATGCTACACAAATTTATACTTGGTGGGGGACTGGAATCAGAACTTCCTCTTAAGATGAGCTTATCTTCGCTTATCTGGATATAAAATTTGCAACTAAAACCTTCACTAACTACCCCCATATAGTGCATTAACATGCCAACAGTCAGGTTAAAGTTGGCTAAACTGACCACAAAAGGAAACCTCCTTCACCATTTCTCCTACTGTCCTACAATAAGAACAACAGATTCCCTAGCTCGCATCCTTGGAGAGTATAAATACTAGGGTTTTGGGCAATGAGGTTAAGCCAACTAACTTTCATAAAATCGTACCATAATACAACCCTGCATATTAGCGATCTTGCAGAAATATGGAACAAAAAGATGAACTTTACACTAATCATGAACACAAAATATCTTATACTCCATGTCTGTAGTGGCTTTCTGCTTTATCTTAATCTCAATAGCGAACAAAAGATTTAACTGATAACTAAAGATGATTCATGGAACGTACAAACATGATTATTTGTATTGCATGGGCATTATTTTGTCTACCGAGCATGCTCTAACATATTCTAGTCATTCATTTAAAAAGACTTTATTGCATCAGAACAGCATGTTCCAATTGGATAATCGCATAGCAAGACCAACTTTATTCAACAAGAACTCATATTTAAGAAATCTTAAAGCTTATATTATGTCTTCTAAGCGCAAGAAAGAAAAATAAAATTACCACCTGGGTAAACTATTTTCAGAAAAATCCTTAATATCAGCAATAAAGCAACCCTGGAAAAGGGCATAGCCTGCCCAACCATGACACACCACCAAATCTAGAAACTGGAATGGGTTCAACTGTTTTAGCCCTACAATCGTCTGTGCGTCCCCTTGACAAACTAAAAATGGTTATCCTCATAGAATTCGAAGGAACCCACATATATTCGACACAAACAGTTCCAAATTTTAGACCACCCAACAAGGTCACTAAATCTAATTTCCCGGAGTGTCCCACCAAAGATTTCATTTGGTCCCACCAAACAGCTAAAGACATGCATTAGCTCCAGTGCGGTCCCTGCCAACCAGATTATGGAATATTCATAAATCATCCATAATTTGCGACCCAGAAAGAGCTAAAGGATCCTACAGTGGGTTCAGTTTGTAAAAATTCCACCTAGGCAGATGGCATGAAGAACATGTTAATAGAGAAGACTGGAATGCTCACATACCCCAGGGAGAGTGTGCTTATTGTGGTATGCATTTACTGCCTTGTCAGCCTCATCCCTCGAGGGGCATATCAGGAAGCAACACCCTGCATTAGGTTCACGATATCTAAAATTAAGGTCAAGAGGCAGACGAACAAAATAAAGAAACCGAAAAACACTATCAGGCTGCAGTTCCACAAAGGCAAGGGAAAAGCGTTAGCAGCGGCAAATCTGGCTTGTCAATGTCTAAAGCAGCAAACAACTTTTATGGAAAACAAGGCAACATTTCTAATTTTGCAGCAAGGTCCACTCCGACCAAATCTCCGCATGTAGCAGAACATAAATTACTTATGATTATTCATTTAAAACCTGTAAACACAAAAATAAAATGGAAACATCGAATTCTCGTGGCAGAATTGTACAAGGCCAGTTTAAACCGACCAGAATGAAAAACCCTCCAGGTCTCTCGTGGCATAGGCTAAAATGAAAACCACGGCTTGACAATCAGCAATTCTGTGAGAAATTTCAGATTTTTATCACCACAATCGATCATCAAGCTCTACTAACAAGAAGAGTAACCGAACATAATGTAAACAAAAACCCCCAATTGCATTGCGTCAAATTATGTTGAAATGAAGGGGGCAACCCAAAATACCACCAAAAGATCAAATTTACTTCGCCAGATTGGAATCAATCCCTTTTAGGACAGGACTGGGCATACGCAAAATAAAAAAACAACAAACATGCGAATCCTACGCCAAGATAAGATGTTGAAAACTATAGAGTCAAATCACCAAACAAAAGTCCAAACCAAGCTCATCTTAAGATTTTCTGACGTCAATCCGAACCAACTAGCTAAAAATCGGAGCTCCAATCCCCTCAAAGTACCATAAATTCCACGCAAATATAGCACATTTACGCCTGCATTGCCCCAGAACAAGCTCAAGACATGGGTCACCAAAAAATGAAAATTACGAATTGTACCGAGAAAACTGAACTTTCGAAGACAAGGCACAGCAAGGAGAAAAAACAAGACCGGCATTGAAGCAAATCCACTAACCTAACACAATTCAGACCAATAGAACTCAAAATTCGAGCTCAAAACCCAGTAATCAGATATTTCGACGCGAGACCTCCCTCCAGCATTGGAACAAATCAACGCCCACAAGAGAAACTACTCAAAAACACTACAAATTCCTCCCGAGACACTCGAATTCCTCCGACGGCATTGTGCCGAACAATCGCCACAACACACACACGAAGGAAGGAGAACACACACAAAAAAATCTCAACATAGTACGAAAACTTTTGCCGCGAGGGAACAGCGCAGAACTCGAACTCCCCCGCGGCATTGCCTCAAATCGAGCCGGAACCGCGGCAAAACGCGAGCGAGGCTCGCAAGCCCAGATCCGGGGCGTACGGATCCGCACCTCGGGAGGCCTTGGTGGCCTTGTCCTTGATGACGGTGACCTCGTCGACGATGGCCACCTCCTGGAACATGGCGAGCAGCTCCGCCTCCGTCATGTGCTTGGGCACCTGCCCCACGAACAGCTTCACGCTCTCCTCCTCTCCCCCTGCTCCCCCTCCACCACCACCTGCTCCTCCCTCCGCCGCCGCGGCCGTAGCCTTCTCGCCGTCCTCCGCCATTGGCCGCTAGGGTTTCCGCCGGAGACTTGTCGCCGCTCGCTCGGCTGCCTCCGCCTCGCCGCTGCGGTTACGGATTTTTTTTTGGTTTGTTTTTCGGGCTTAGGTGATGGAGTAGGAGCTGGGAGCAATTAATAATTGCTAATGGATATGCATGGAGTTGGAGCTGGGAGTAGTGTTGTAGTCTGATATAATTACGAGAGAGAGAGGAGGGATTGTTTTTTTTTTTGGTGGGGAGTTTGGGAGGAGCAGACAGGGGTAGGGAGGCTGTCCTCGCGATCTTCTTTTGTTGTTGTAACGGTTTTCTGGCAGGTTCTTTTTTCGTTTCCTGACTTTTTCTTTAAAAAATTGTTTGCTTCTGTCATGCAATGCAATTGCTCGTAGGGGAGTGAGATCTGTGTTCTTGGGACAGGAGTCGTTCTTCGATTCTTTATGTTATCGACGTGGTACTACGAACTTGCTGGACGTTATCGATGTGGTACTATGAATCATCTTTAGCTATATAATTATATTTGATCGTCAGTTCGGTCTTTTAGGTAAAATAGTTGATATAGAAAACTTAATAGTTAGTTAGAATACAATTATTGGTGCTGTTTTTGCTTTTGTTTGTTGGTTTGGTATCAAATTTGGTACGCAGAGTATGTGATGGTTTAAGATTTTAGTTTTTTGTTGTGAGAGGGGATAATGATCAGATTTGCGCCCAAACAGGATTATGTTAGACAACTAATTGTGCATCGTCGGTTTGACCAGCATGATATAGTGGTCATGTCAACCCACGGACCGCTTCAAAATTCAAACTATGCAGCTTTTGCATGGTGTAATTTGGATAACGGAGGATTGAGCTAAAATAAATATGCCCATATGCTCTAGGCGACTAGGTCTCTGTTCGAATTGATTTTTAAAAGATGTATTTTCTATAATTAACTTAGGTTTCACCGTGCCCTGATAGAAGGTAACAAAAGAAGTTGACTTGCGAGCCATGGAGCCAAGGAATGATGGACAAGGGCATAAAGGCCACAACTACAAGACACACATTTGGTTTGGCAACTGGAACTCACTGTCAATCCCCCCAGAAGAGAGCTGGCATGTCCGCTCGTCTAAATAAATCCATCTCGAAAGGGAGCTAACATGCTTAGGAAATTTGCACTTTCGCTTGTAGACCAAGGAGACGTATTTGAGATGACCAAGTGTTAACTACATCATTTTT
Source organism: Bonia amplexicaulis (assembly GCA_036346245.1). Lineage (NCBI taxonomy): Eukaryota > Viridiplantae > Streptophyta > Magnoliopsida > Poales > Poaceae > Bonia > Bonia amplexicaulis. The sequence goes on from CM070737.1 coordinate 6,289,374, forward strand.
ATTAAATAAATTATGTTTTGTGTCTCAATCGATGCACGGTGATCTATATACCCCATGGCGGAATTCTAAATGTATCCACCGGAATGTCTACCATTGGATAATGACTACAGAAACATCAAGGCTGTGATCGTTTCGGTTTCGGTTTCTGACTTCTGGCTTATTTTTTATTATTCATAAATTCGTCTTTTTCTGAACTTTTGGCTTTTTTTGAGCTTTTTTGCCCGTTCTTTTTTTCCGTATTCGTTTGCGTTGTCTGTGATGGGCTAACATATTTTTTAATTTTTTTAAATTTAATTATGTTAAATAAGCATCCGTCATTCTGATTTTTTCAACCACTGATGCTTTTCAGTCATAAGTCACCAAAAATAAGCCTAAATGATCACCACCCAAGAAGCATGAGTTGGAGCAGCATTTCTTACAAATAGTCTTAACTAACACATTAGAAATGGACCTTTAGTACATGAACCCGAGTTCACTGTGAAATTGGTGCAGAAATCAGGAAAAGGCCGCCTAGTTTGCCTACTAATATTCAGAAATGTCAAGCATGGTCCGAGGTGGCTTCACTCGAGGTGGCTTCACATGAGTAAAAAGATGATGACGACTTCACCTGTAAAAGATATAAAGAAAGAATTAAAGGAAGAGAAGAGAACAACTATTAGCTATACTATGTTAGGCCCTTGATCTGCTTTTAATGATGCGATGCCCCGTGGATTGGAATACTAGGACGCAGATGTGTCATGAGGGCCTGTTTGGTAACAGCTGCGGCTTATGGTTTTTTACTAAAATTTTAAATTTTGGTTATTTACGGTATAGATTACGGAGAGAGATACTTACTTGTGATTTTGGATGGTACAGATGTTGAGCTTTTAACGTGTACATCGTTTAACTTGTAGACCCCGTCTTAAGAAAATACTCCGTTTAAAAGTTAGGTACTATAGTAAAACCTAAAAGCTGCCAGTTTCGAAGAAAAAAGAACAGCTCTCGACAAAGTCCAAAGGAGCACAAGGGCCCGACGTTCTCCCCAATTGTGCCCAGTTGCAGCAAAGAAATAAAAATTTTTCTGTTTTACAGGCAAGGTAATAACAAATATTATTTTACTGCATGCTACAGTAAAACATATTTTTGTTGACTTGCTAAGGCAAAACAGTTAAAATATTTTTTTATTTCTTGAATGCCGTGTCAATTTACGGTTGGCTCGTGACACAAACTCAACGGGGGCACAATAGAATTTCTCCCCCCACTGGAGCTCTCGACGCGAGGCACTAATACAATCACAATTCACAAAGCTCTTATTGGAGGGCGTATCCTCTTTCATGATACCCGGAAGATCTTTAACAAAGTTGATGGATGCTTGAGCCTAGATATCTCAGACAGCTTCGCAAAAACAACATGTCACATACTTGATTGTATTTTCACTCTACAAGTGCAAGCTGGATGCACAAACTACCAATTCTAGGTATGGGTCACTGACATACCGGCCTCTTGCTAGTTGCAATTTACCTATACCTTATTATCTCCGCTGATTCTGTCGATTTATTATAAAATCGCCGTTACACAAAACACTTCTGATATTACTATTCGTTCCTAGTTTCTTGATACTACACATTAATTAATATGTACTTGCTTGAGGATAAGCGCAACATGATTGAATGGTTCGATTGAGGAACGAGAAGGTCCACTTCATAAGCGTCGTTCTCGCACAGCTGCACGAGGCCCGAACGAGTCAAATCGTTCTCCGTGCTTGGGTAAGCTCCAGCGAGAACACCATACGTTTGGTAACAACGATCCAAGTGACGACTTTCTACGCTGCGAGGAAAAGAAGCCTGCAGATACAGTGGCCATATATTCTCTTCTGCCCAGAGGCAGAGTAACCTTTTTCAGAAAGCACTTGTCTGTACTCTTTTAAGCGCTGTGCTGCATCATATTGGGCAGGATCACACTACTAGTAGAGTGGCAATCTAGGTCAGAGTTGGTGGTGGTGGTAGTAGTAGTAGTAGTTTACTCTTAGCTAGCTGTAGCTTCCTGCAAAAACGGAGAACACCAGGAACAGGAAAGCTTACCCAAAAAAGGCCGGTGCAGTGCCCAAACCGACAAATCTTTATTGACTAGAAATGTTAGAGAGAGAGAGAGAGACTAGCAGCAAATTGCAGTTGTTTAAGAGGGAAAGATGAGGGGGAGAGAGAGAGAGAGTGATTGCTCCAGACTAGTACTAGATCTAGGCTGGCTTCCAGTGCGGCCACATGCCCTGTGTCTGCTGCGAACCCGTGATGCTGAAGAGAAGTGCTCCGTGAAGTTAGCGAGTCAACTTATAACCACCACCAATCTGTCTGCTCCTCTTATCACGCTCACAGCTAGGCTAACTCCCAATCTATGATTGCACCATTCGCCCCGAAAGCACAATTTGTCGGGTGGCTTATGCTTGCTATAATCTTCTCCCCTTTGTTAACTCAAAGCTAAACATAACCGCAGCATCTGATCTGACGGAGTTCTTGCTTAGCTCTCGACCGTGTACTGACAAACCTCCCCATAGTACTGTATTCTTTTACAAAATTTCACGCACATCAGAAAGAAAGAAAACACAGGAGAGAGAGAGAGAGAGAGAGAGAGAGAGAGAGAGAGAGAGAGAGAGAGAGAGAGAGAGAGAGAGAGAGAGAGGAGGCACACAGCCCAGTGTGTATCAAGCATCAAGCTTACCAGCTCATGATGACTAGCAACACACGGTCGAGGCAGTGTCGGAATGGGAGGAAAAGGGGCACTTCAAACGTGAAGTGAGGTCACTTGTTGACGAACTACATCAAGTACTTGGCCTCGATCCGCGCCGGCTTCCCGTTCACGAACTTGGCGCTCACGTCCACCGACTGCAGCACGCCCTCCTCGTCGATCATGTAGAACCCCGTGATGTCCCCCAGCTCCGCCGACGAGTCGAACACCGACGGCTGCTCGATCGTGAAGATGGCCACGCCGTTCGTCCCGTCGCACGTCCGGGATCGTCTGCTCGTCCGTGCCCTGGATGAACCGGATCGCCGGCCTCGCCATCATCACCACCTGCACCGACCGGGAGCGGCACGGCCTATGCAGGGAGATGCCGTGGAAGGATGACTGCGGGCTTTGGCGAGGGGCACCTGATGAACCTGAAAATGGTGTGAAAGAACTGCAACGTCAGATTCGTAATGGCAGGTGCAAGGTCATTAGCAGAAATTGCATTTTTAAATGCTGGTTTGGGACTCAAAACAGAAAATAGGACATATTTAACAGGTGAAAAGCTGCACATGAAAAGTAGAAGAATCACCGTGACATTTAACAAGTAAATATTACAAGCATACAGTTTAATTCATTGCTAAAGTGTTTATCATGCAGCCATACAAATGGAAAGCAACCCAACGAGGTGGAATGACTACAGAATGAACAATGAAATGATATGACGCCAGAGCTCATTTTCAGAAACTGGTTTGCAGTGATTTTTCAGACATATGTCTGTTTTGCTCTGAAGATCAAGTCAGTCCCCGTCGATTTGGACTTGCGAGACTCATGTACAAGGCCAAGCTAATTTAAACAGGCTGACTTCCGAGTAAAAGAACTGTGTCCTGATGTGCATTAGCGTAACAGGCAAACCAGATGGATATCTCTAACCGAAATGCTTCCCTTCAAATGGGAAAAAAATATGTGGGCAGTCCTATTTGACAAAAACTGCCGATTACGCTATATACACAGTAATTCAACTCCACCTTCCTCTAAACCCCATCCCAGTTTTTTAATGCATCATGAAGATTCTTTTGGAAACAGCTATGAACTAATTAATACACGCTATGTTGAGTATATATCTTTCTCTGTACATCCCTTTTCCGTGACCAGTAATTCAGCATAAAGCCCAAGATAGCTACTCCGACTATCTTTGTTTTGTTCCACGACTACAGACCATAAGTCCATTTTTCTTAACTTTCTGAGGCCTGAACCACACAACACCAGATGTGCTAACAGAGAATGATCGAGTGATATCTACTTAATTGCTAGCTATAGTACACATAAAGCTGACTTAACATCATGTTTACTCCAACCGAAATGACATCCTCAACAAGCATGATGCAACAGAATGACAGAAATTCACATACTCAATTCTGAACTACCTAAAGCTACAAGTCCAGGAAACTTGATATACAGAAATGAAATCCTTAACAAGCATGATGCAACAGAATGGCATAGAAAGCCACATAATCAATTTTGAACTACCTAAAGCAATAAAAGAAAGTCCAGGAAACTTGATATACAGCATCCTGACATCCATGCATTGCTCCTGACAAGTGCTTCTATACCACTACAGCGAAGAAATGGAAATGCAGCTTCAGTGCGAGCAAGACCTGCGAGGCGTCGGCAGAGCTGTGCCCGCGCCAAGACCGGTGAGGCAACAGCAGGAGCTTTCATCACTGCAGCCATCCTACAGTTTGGTGGCTCTGGGGAGTTGGGTGAGTGTCCAGAAGGAAGGAGAGGAGGGTAGGGGGGAAATGCAGAGGGGGCTGTGGTTTTGAGTGGTGCAGAGGAAGAGAGTGAAAGGGGTGATTGGGTGGTGGTGTGTCCCAAAGAGAGCCGTCCATCCCTCTGGCATCTAGTCCTCTCTTATAACTGCCTTTTCATGCCATCCCTTCAGGTTTGAGTATTTGCATGTATGCCCCTCTCCATATTTTCTTAAATAATTTCGTTCCTATAGTAGCCAAACTTCATAACAGAGTTCAGCCTTGCAGTCAGATACCTGTGTCACTTTGAAGAGAGCCTGCCGCAAGTAATCAGTGACTGCAAAACTGGGTCACACATTTTTGGTGATATCTGGCGCTGTATAGCATCTATGGTTTTTGACCCACCCTTTAACCAACAATGCTGTGACCAGGGGGCATCATCAATCCTTTATCTTGCAATACAGCAATACGCCCCTAACTTGGACTGCACCACTCCACATGTCTTGACATGCAAACAAGTTAGAAATCGTCACATGGTAACCACTATTTTCAGGTTCAAGTGAGAGCAAATGCTTGGCAACAGATTCGCTCATGTTGAGTTCACTCTTGTTACTGCAAGCACTTAACAGTGTGCCCCAAACTCCATGCGCTTGTTTGGATGGTAAAGTCTCCAAAATTTTATGTGCCTCCTGCAGCCGACCAGCACGCCCAAGCATGTCTACAATGCATACATGGTGTTCTGGGGTTGGAAAATAATCCCAATTTTTTCTGACATAAGGTGGTAACACTTCCATCCTTCATCGACAAACCCAGAGTGATTGCAAGCTCACAAAAGAGCAATAAAAGTACTACTCGTGGCTTTCGTTCCAGAATCATTCATCTTGCAGAAAAGTTCTATGGATTTCAACCCATGCCCATGAAATCCAAAAGATGATATCATGGAATTCCAGCAAGCAGTCAATTTTTCAGCAGAGGATTCAAATACTCTGACGGCAATGTCCAGTCTTCCACACTTGCTATACATATCAACAAGCGATGCTGAAATAAAAACATTACTTTGTAGACCAGACCTGACCACATGACCATGTATTCTCTTTCCTCGTCTAAGAGACTAAGATGCCCAAGTTGAGTGCAAGCACAGATAATACTGACTATAGATATTTCATTAGGCGCAAAATCCTCCATCTTCTGATAGAACTGCAATGCTCTCCAGCCTTCCTTATTCTAAGCGAAACCAGAGACCATACAATTCCAAGTGCACAAGTTTCTATCTCCGAGACTATAGAAAACTAACTCAGCACTTCTAGTATCTGCAAACTGGAAGTACATGGTTAACAAGGCATTCTTCACCCTCAAATTGAATGCAAGCAAGTGCTTTAGTGCCATGCAGTGGATGGATTTCCCAAGGGATTGTAGGTTAAGACTTCCACATGCTGACAAAACACTAACTAGTGTAATGCTGTCAGGATTTACTGGCAAAGATGAGTGCATGAACTGAAAGGCCTCCAATGCATCTTTGTAGAGCTCATTTTGTACACGATGACCGTATTCCATGAAACAATATCCGACACAGACATTATACTTTCCATAAGCGAAAAGGCAGCCAGTGAGTCATCACAACTTATGTAGATGTGCATCAAGGCATTAACAGCTGAAATTCCACATGTAAATCCATACTTCGGGCTGAAAGAATGAATTGCTTTGCCAAAGCTAGGGTCTTCTGGACAAGAGCATGAAGGTATGACAGCTAGTACGGTTGCTAAGCTGAAGCTTAAACAATCAGAAAGTAATCGTTTGAACATAGCTCGAGCCTCTTCTCTCAGCAAATCGTTTCTTGAGTAACCAGAAATCATTGTGTTCCACGAGATCAGGTCTCTTCTTGGCATTGTCCTGAACAAAATACTCACTGTAGATGGGTCGTCGCATTTCAAATACAAATCAAGCAAGCTATTTACTATGGAAGATTCCTGATGAAGAAGCCCTTTTCTGATTATGTATCCATGGATTGCTTTTCCTTCACAAAATAGGACCTGATCACCACAAGCTGAAATTATAGTAACCAAAGTTGCAACATCTGGCTGGTTATCTGACATCATTTCCTGGAAAACAATAAGGGCTTCGCTAGCCCTTTCATTCTCTACCAGCCCCTTGATCATATCATTCCATGATACCAAATTTTTGTTGGAAGTGCTCACTGCAGCCTCTGGAAACCCAAGCTCAGAATAGAATGTTACCAGGGAATTTGCCACCGAACAAGATGCAGAGTCCTCATAACCGAGTTTGTTCACACAGCTATGGACAGACTCCCAAAGGAGAACAGATCATCCAGATGAGAGCAAGCTGAAAGGACAGAAGACAGGCTCACCTCATCTGCCTGAAAACTGGAACGGTTCATTTTCTGGAAGTAAGATGCCAAAATCTCAGCAAGTCCATTAAATAAGCTCCCACTTATTACAGAGTTCCATGAGGTAGTGTCCCTATATGGCATCCTCTGAAACACAGCCTCCGAAGAGTAAAATGTCCGCACTTTGCGTACATGTCGATCATAGCATTCCAAAGGCTCAGATCAGTGTGAAGGCACCTTTTCATGGCCGCCCCATGAAGGGCCATCCCATGCTCCAAGTTACCCGCACGGGATGCCGCCGACAGCATGACGACCACGGTCAAAGAATCAAACGCCCCGACCGCGTCCACCATTCGCCGGAAAAGAACCACGGCATCAACGTAACGGCAATTCAGCGTTAAAGAATTGACCGCAGCATTCCACATGATCACGTCCGGGTCGACAGCCTCGTCGAACAGCGCCAGAGCGGAGCCCACGTTGCGCGCCCTGGCGTAGGCCGTGAGGACGGAGGTGCGCACGGGCGGATCCAGCACGGCGCCGTACTTGAGAGACGTGCAGTGGAGGGGCGCGACGGCGTTCGCGTCCCTGGAGGCGTTAAGGAGGGCGCGTACGATGGAGCTGGCTCTACAGCGCATTTCGTCGAACAGGTGGTGAGCATTGGCCGGTGCATGGTGGGAGCGAGCGGGAAGGAGGGACTCGAGGAGCGAGGTGGTTTGGAATTGGATGAGTAGCTTAGTTGTGGCCGGAAGGATGAGATTTACAGTGGCGAGCAGCCTGAGAGTTGGGCGTAGCATCCGCTGTCGCCGTCTCGGAAGCTTTCATGCAATGATGTCACTCACGGAGTTGGGCGTAGCATCCGCTGTCACCGTCTCGGTTTAGTCGTTTTTTAGGTTTTTTGGCAATTTTTTTCTTATTTCTTTATATTGTTTATGATGATGTATTTTTTATTTTTTAATTCTTTTAAATTTAATTTCTACTACTTAAAAGAATCAATTAGTGGTTGGTATCTTTTTTCTTTCCCCTCTCCCTCCTCATAGAAAAATTAGGTGCCGCCATGTGAGATCAAATCACTATAGTATTTCCCACCAAATATAGACCATCGGATCTTCCGCATGGGAACCTTTCGGCAGTTAGCCTCCTCCTCTTAATCCCTTCGCTCCCCCCTCCCACGCGCAACAACACGCCACGTCCCCCATTCCCTTCACCAGCCACTCGCAAATGCCACCTCCTTCCATGCGTCTCTCTTGCCCCCTCTCAGTGCTCCCTCGCGCTCCTTTCTCTCGCGTCGCCCTCCCTTTTACCTTCCTTCCTCCTCCCGCCATTGCTCTCAACCGTCTCATGTCGCCCTCGCTCTCCCTGCCTCCTCCGGCTAGCGCTGGTGGATCTGGCCGCCGACGCTCCCCTCGCTCCTCTCGCGCACCCTCCTCCTCCGGATGTCCTCCCACTACCACTCACCATCTCCGCCTCGACGCCATTTCCGTGTTCCCTCCTAGATCCCTTCTTGAGCGCCAATGCTGGTGGATTGAAGGCAGTGACTCCTAAAATGCAAGAGGAAGACCGTCGAGGACCACCCCGCCTCCTCCATGGCTACCTCTTGAAGGTGGAGAACAAATCTACAACTGCCAAAGCAAGACTTGGAAGCCTCCACCTTTGACCCTCTCCTCTCCTCTCCGCCTCGCCTCCTCCCGTCCCACCCCGCCGCCTTCTCCCTTCTCCCTCATCTCCTCTTCCTCCTCCTTCATCGTCCCTCTCCACCCCCGTCGCCATCCCCTTCTTCCCCTTCTCCTCTTGCTCCTCTCTCTATCGCCTCGCCTCCTCCCCTCCCACCCCATCGAGTGGGGTAGGGAAGCCAGAGAGCCCTACCCCAGCCTCGGCGCTTGCCGCTGGTGGTGGAGCTGATGCCTCTGCATCCGGTGGGAAGCTGACGATGAAGCGTGTGATGAAGACACCCTACCAATTGGAGATTCTCGAGAAGACCTGTACAAGTTCACAGATGATTTTTGAGAATTCTGACTAGGTTTTGAGTCAAATAAAATTGTAATGTCTAAGTTCGAAAAGTTTGTTGGTAAAAGCTATGAGAGCGGAGGCTTGTTCCGCCTAAGTATTTTAGAGTCTTGTTATAATCTGAATATTGCAAGTGGTTTAAATAAATGTGACGCAAATATTTGACATTCTCGTTTCTGCATATTGGCTTTGATAGTATTGCTAGAATGTCCAGATTAGATTTAATTCCAAAATGTGAAATTGTCAAAGGGTCAAAGTGCCACTCATGTGTGCAAGCAAAGCAACCTCGAAAACCCTTTAAGGGATTAGAGGATGAAAATAACTTGGCACTTTTAGATCTTATTCATTCAGATTTGTGTGAAATGAATGGATTATTGACAAAAGGAGGCAAAAGATATTTTCTAACTTTTATTGATGATGCAACACGCTACTGTTATGTGTATTTACTGAAAACTAAGGATGAAGCTTTAAACTACTTTAAAATTTATAAGGCCGATGTTGAGAATCAACTAGAAAAGAAAATAAAAAGATTAATGTCTGATCGTGGAGGAGAGTATATCTCTCATGAATTCTCTCAATTCTGTTCTAAGCATGGAATAGTCCACGAATTTACACCACCATATTCGCCCCAATCAAACGGGGTAGCTGAGAGGAAAAACCGGACACTAACAGATTTGGTTAATGCCATGTTAGAGAGTGCCAGATGCCTAAGGCGTGGTGGGGAAGCTATTCTAACAAACTTTAGTCCTAAGCAGAGTAATCACTAAAAGAGTGAGATTACTCCGTATGAGGGATGGAAGGGAGAAAACCTAATGTTAATTTTCTGCGAACTTGGGGTGTTTGGCAAAAGTCAATATACCATTGCAGAAAAAAAGAAAACTTGGACCAAAAACAGTCGATTGCATTTTTCTAGGATATGCTCAAAATAGCACGGCCTATAGATTTTTAGTAATTAAATCAGAAACTCCTGAGATTATTGCTAATACAATAATGGAGTCTAGAGATGCTTTATTCTTTGAGAATATATTTCCTATGAGAACAATGAAAAGATTTCACGAGCAGAGAATGTTCATTCGATAATATTGAAAGTGACAATAATCAAACTTCGAACTTCCCACCATTTACGAACCCATATGTGATATTCACGAGGAGGATAACAATCTAGTCGCAAGCTCCTCGCAGAGAGTAAGAGACAAAGGGTTGAGAAAACCTTTGGTGACGACTTTATTGTATACCTCGTGGATGATGTGCCAAAGACTCTTTTTGAGGCTTATGCATCTTCTGATGCTGAGTATTGGAAAGAGGCAGTCCGTAACGAGATGGACTCTATCATGGCTAATGGGACTTGGGAGATCACAGATCGTCCTATCGGGTGTAAACCTGTAGGATGTAAGTGGGTCTTTAAAAAGAAACTAAGGCCTGATGGAACTATTGAGAAATACAAGGTAAGACTTGTGGCCAAGGGTTACACCCAGAAAGAGGGAGAAGATTTCTTTGATACCTATTCTCCTGTCGCTAGACTAACTACCATCAGAGTGCTCCTTGCATTAGCATCTTCCTATGGTCTACATGTTCATCTATATGGATCAACCTGATGGTTTTGTGATTTCTGGACAGGAAAATAAGGTATGTAGATTATTGAAATCTCTGTATGGCCTAAAACAAGCACCTAAACAATGGCACGAAGTTTGACAAAACTTTAACATTCACGGCTTTGTTGTGAATGAAGTCGATAAATGTATGTATTATCGTTATGGTGGGGGTCAAGGAGTTATCTTATGTCCGTATGTAGATAACATACTTATATTTGGAACAAACAACTGCCAGTAATTGACGAGGTCAAATCTTTCTTATCTCGGTGTTTTGATATGAAAGACTTGGGAGAGGCAGATGTTATTCTAAATATTAAATTGATCAAAAACAATGATGGGATCACTTTGAATCAATCCCATTATGCTGAGAAAATATTGAGCCGGTTCGGCTTTGAAAATTGTAAAGTTTCTCCAACACCCTATGATGTGTGCATTAAGCTTGAAAGAACCATGGGTTAGGAAAAGATCAATTAAGATATTCACAAATTATTGGGTCACTAATGTATTTAGTTGGTGCCACAAGACCGACATTTCATTTCTTGTGAGCAAATTAAGTCGGTTTACTTCTAACCCGTGAGATGATCACTGGGAGGCACTTGAAAGAGTGTTGCGCTACTTGAGAGGCACAACATCTTTTGGAATACATTATACTGGACATCCTTCTGTATTAGAAGGATATAGTGACTCTAATTGGATCTCTGATGCGGATGAGATCAAAGCTACAAGTGGCTATGTATTCACTTTAGCTGGTGCTGCAGTTTCGTGGAGGTCTTGCAAACAGACCATATTGACGAGGTCAACCATGGAAGCAGAACTTGTAGCACTTGACACGACCACGCTTGAGGTGAATGGTGAGAGAACTTCTATTGGACTTGCCATTGGTTGAGAAACCAATACCGCAATCTCGATGTCTTGTGATAATCAAGCAGTGTTGGCCAAAGTCACAAGTACAAAGGATAATATGAAGTCCTCTAGACATGTGAAGCGAGGCTTAAATCATCGACCGAGAAACTCCGGAGTGATTGCTGTGAATTATATTCACACCGAGAAAAATCTAGCACCCTTTTACAAGGGGTTAGCATGAGCGATTTGTTGCATCTATGAACATGGGTATGAGGCCCATTTAAGTTACATCACAAGGGTAACACATACCTTCTTGATCGGAGATCCCGTGACGTAGGCAATGGGAAAAACAAATTGATGTTGTAACAAGAGAGTACATATTTATTTTACCCATGTCCTAATAAACAATGTACTTTCGATCGATAGGAAGGTTGACATAAAGCCTTAATGTATTCATTGTCCAAATGAGGAAAAGGTATTAGCTGCAGGATACCTAGAAAGAATACACCTACTTGAGCTTAACTGTGGTCGCAGTTCACGAGAGCGGGCATTCTCTAGAAAGCTCATGAGCGTATAAGGAGCATGACCATATAACGCTCCGTTTAGGCGTGGTTCTTTGACAGCCTAGTATTAGTTGAAATTTTAAGTGAAATCTGATCACGAAAAGCTGTGAATTCAAGGCATAGTCCATTCATCACCGTGAGAAGATGAATCTTGTCATTCTAGGTGTAAGTTCAACCCGTGCACGGACTTACACTAAAAGACTAGTATATTAACAAGATCTTTAGACAATATCTTTATCATCTGCTTATTTCTTGCTTTGGAATTGGTGGGGGATTGTTAGAATGTGGCCCATTTTTATGGCTCATTTCCTTAATTCCAAAGCATACTTTGTTTAGGACCATATTGCTAAGGAAAGGAGAGGAAAACCAATTTATAAGGTGGAGTCATCTCCACTCCTTGAATATGGATAGAGATATATGTGGAGGGTTCTATGTAGTCACACACCGCACGCTGCGTCTTGTGATATCGCCAGATTTTCGCATGAAAATCGCGTGACTTGCGACAGCGGCGATCGCGTGCGTGACGTGGCACGCCACTTGGCGCACCAAGTCCATCTCTATTTTTGCCGAACCATGCATTACTCTCTTTTGAATGAGATTCAAACGTTTGAATGAGGCGATTACAAGGAATTTACATCGCTTAATTCATCGCTTACGCATGCATAATTGCTTAAAACGCAGCGATTACTAGTGAATAACTGCAGCCTTTAAAAGGCACTGGAGACGTCCGAGGAGAATAGAGAGAATTCTACACCTCCTTTTTCTTACTCCCTGCAATTTTGTGCTATGGTACTGTGCCGTCTGAACTACGTCGACTTTTCTTCCCGGCGTGCACCTGGAAGGAGGGGAGCGGCCATCTCCAAACCGTTGTCAGAGAGTACCGCACGAGGCGGCAATAAGGTTTCGGGCAACAGATGTCTGCTGACCGCTCATGCTACAAGTCATCTACGTTCGCGATCGCGCCAAGCTCATGATATTCTATTTTACTTGAGGCTAACAAGTAAGTCGTTCGTGCGCATGTTCGATTTAGTTCTTGTGTTTTATTGAGTATAATCAAGTATGTTAAGTAGCTCTTTGTTAGTTGTGAGTTTTACATCACTAGTGTATTGTATTTGTCTCCTACTAAAACTTGGAATTAAAATATTGCTCACATTTACAACAGAAAGGCCCAAAAGTTGACCTTGCACAGAAAATTCCGGGCAAGTGCGAAGGATTTTTAATGTCGAGATAACAGAAATTCCTTTTGCTAGAAAATCTTTTTGCCCAACAGTTAACTAGGTTTTGTCGTGGTTGCAACCTGAACAAGTCCAACAGGTGTAGCACGCGCACGCATAAATGGTGTTTCAACGCACGAAGCCTTCTCAACTAACAAATGTTTGTAACGCTGGATATTCATATAAATTTGCTAGGCACTATAATTTGTATTTCACGCAGAAATATTTCAAACCTCTTGTACGTCTCTCACGCACACATGTACACCTCCGAAAGTCCCATCAACTACTGCTGAAGTATCATGTGGAAGGTCATGTTATTTTAGAATACAGCTGATTGTTTTTGTCCGTACTTTTGAGACAATAAAGACGTCAATGAGAATGATACATATGGTTTTAGACTTGAAAAGTTATTTAAAAAATTCATTTTTAAAAAATGTCACATTTATTTTAAAATTTGAATAATTCAAAAGCTAAAAGGGCAAAAGAATAGCACCTAATGTGCCGCTAGGTTGGACTGAAAAAGTGGCTTATGATTGAAATTTCACTATAATTAATTAAAATTACACTATAGATAATAGTGGTTTATTTGGTATAACTAAAATTAAAAAAAAAATAAAAACAGAAAAACCAGATTAGCCTATCAAAAACAATACAAATAAATAAAAAAAGAACCAATAAAAAAGCTAAAAAAACTAAAATATTAAAAAATAAAATTTATAAATAATAAAAATAAGTCGGAAAACAGAAGCCTAACTGAACGAGCAGCAGGCCCTGACTCGTCTGCTTTGACTCGTCACGCCGGCGCCACTCCAGTATTGTAATGTGAAATCACCTGCCCAGTTGCCGAAAGTTGGAAAGATTGGATCCAATACTCCCAGACGCGACGCGGCGCAAACTAAGGGGGGTTGAAGATTCGCGCGCGGTTACAAACATCACCAAGGCCAAGGATTCTTCCGATTAGTCTCTCTCGATCTATCGTCTCCACTCTCCCGCAGCAGACAAGCCGGCACGTGACCGCCTACTTAACCCATTGGCCTCTTCCTGCTGCACGAAGCAGGCGAATCTTCTCAGCGCGCGCGCACACACACACGCTTTGCCTACCAATTCACTGGAGCGAACAGTGAACAGTGGCTTAGGCTCTAACTGGACAGTTCAATTTCGCGCAACAAGACGCCGGTTGGGTTCTTGGGGAGCTCAGCTTCTCCTCAGAGTCTTGTCAAGCTTGTTCGACATCAGACAGCGAAAAAATATTACCTTATTACTGCATTCGATGATGCACCGATGGTATGGTAAAAGCTGGTTTTTAACCATGAATAGCAGCTGGTAATATTGTTGGTGTCAGCTGGAGTGAGTGATTAGTTTAACACTGCATTTACCGAGTTAATTGCAGGGGCCAGAAGTCGAGTGGAAATGGACACTGCACGTGAAGAGGTTGGCAGCAAGACATGGTCGACCGATCCCATCCTGATCATGTTCAAACCTCATGGGTGTCTTTTTCCTATCATTGGATACCCTAGCTATGTGCAGGTTGTGCACCACCTTCTCCCTATCTTTCTTCACATGTACGTGCCATTTCAACTTTAGGGCATTGTGAGAGCAGCCAAAACGCTATCGGTTTGCGAATTTTATTAGAGAGTAGAGATAGAACCGATAACCAGTAGTTACCGGACTTTTTGGGTTTTTTCGGACTAAAATTTTAAATTAAAATTTGAATTTTTCAGATGTAAAAAGGAAAAAGTTGAAAAATGTAAAATTCTTTTATATCTGATGAAATTTAGATAAATCTAAAAAAATCCCGGTTTGAATTTTTATCGGTCCTCACCGATAATTGATGTTTTTCGGCAAAAATTTCGACAATAAGTTTATCCATGTGTGAGAGTGGTTTTGTCTTCTGCTTTAGACTCAAATTAATGGAAGTGGCCACAATTGCTAACCAACATGTTAACTTGCTGGCGTGAAAATAAAATAGTAATATGCAAGAGCATAAGTAAACCAGTAATCAGCCAGCTTGTTCTTTATCATTTGTCTATGACAGCTAAGACAACAATGCACAGCCGGCCTCGCAGCTGCTGGTTCTGGACTTTATTATTAAGCTTTTTTATATTGTCTTTTAACTTTAACATGTGCAGTTATCCTGAAAACTTCATCGAGCGTTCAAAGAAACTGACTACTGAAAAAACATTAATTTCCAAAAAAAAATGCAAATTGCAAAAAAACACTTATTCCATTTACTTGACATGTTGAACATACGTGACCTGTTCAGCATAACTCTGATTAGGGATTTTTTTTATCAGTTGGTTTCCAGAAACAACAGTCAATGTTCTTGGCAGACGCACCGTTCTTCAGAGGCCAAGTGAGCTTCTCTTATCATGGCTTAAACTACGAGATCACATGCCTGCAGTTGATCATGTCTTAAAAGTTAATTTCTTGGCAAAGTGGCAAGGCCAGAAGCTTTATGGTAATCATGAGGTGATGATCAAACTAAAGAAACAAGAAACGGCGAATAGAGAATTCTGATGTGGAGTTCCAGTTGCATGCTACACTTTTTGGTGGATTATCATGTTCTCTTTTGGATTTTTCATTTTTTTATTCATAAAGCCACTCATATATAGAAAGAAAACTATCACATTTTTGTCAGGTTACGCGCATTTAAGAAAAGAGAAGGAATAAAACTACTCCCTAGCATGTACTACTAATGATTTAATCAGCTGCAAATAATAAGAACACCAAAACAATCATAAACACCATGATTACTTAAAGCAAAGCCACTGCAGTTGTAAGATGTGGGCCCATCAAACCCAGAATAATTGATTCATGTAATCTATCTTGCTCAAGAATCAACTCAACTGTCGAGGTAGAGTATGAAACAAGCAGAAGAAATTATATTTGTAAGATTTCATAAGAAATGGTAGTGCAATCAACTAGTAAACCTCTGCAATTTTATTTCAAGAATGATCCAAATAATTCCCATAGCACAAAAATTACAAAATCAAAAGCTATAACATGTAGACCCTCCACTCCAGAAACAATTAATCAACAGAAAAGATAAAATTTACAAGAGAGAATTAAAAAAAACTTGTATAAAGAAGTATCAATTCTCTTCTTCACAAGGACAAGAGTGCAATGCAATGCAATGCAAAGCCAACCAAACCAACCAATGCCCAACTTTTGCTGCACGCCTGAAGCCTCTGATGGGTGCATGCCTTTGCCCCAGTGGCGGCTGCCTCTGCAGCTGCTGTCCCATCCATGCCCACTCGTCCACTCCACTACACCAACCACATGGCGAGTAGCCCCACGGGGAGCGCCCAAGCCACGTGCGGCCTCCGGGGCGGCGGGGGCGCGGGGGACTGTGCCGCGACGGCGGCCGCGGAGCCGAAGGGCGCGAGCGCGGAGTTGGGCTCGAGCGCGTCGGGGTTCGGCGGGCTCGGGCTGGACGGGATGGTGGACGCCACGTCGGACGGCGGCGGCGCGGTGGCGGCGTCGTCGGCGCCGGGGAGGGAGCACCGGCATTATGTCCGGCGAGAGAGCCGGCGGGAGCGCGGAGTGCCTGGGAGGCGCGGCAGCGGGTACTCCGGCGCCGCGGAGATGGCCGACGTCCGGAGCGCGCCCGCGGGCGCGCTGGCACTCGCCGCGTAGAGCACGGCGAGGAGGAGGAGGTGCCGGCCGCGCGCGTGGGTTCTTGCCATTGTTTGGTGCGCGTGCTTGAGCGAGAGGATTACTCGAAGATGATTTGTGTGCGCCGGTAGCCTTGCGGGGGTGTGCGTGGGACAGTGGAGTTTTTGAGTGGGGGAAGGAGGGAGGGTCGGTTGGGTTGGTCGGTTTCGGAGTTTGGTCGGGGTGGGGAAGCAGGCGGACACACACGGCACATGAATGCTCGGTGCCACGCTACGCACGCAGTAAAACGGCAAATAACTAGCCACGAAATTTAACCGGGTGCATGCATCCTTTGGTTTGTTCCTACTACATAAATTCAAACCAGATCTAGCTAGCTCTCTCACCAAGTCATCAGCACATCGTGATGAATCATGAAAGATTCACGGCACTGCAGCAATTGTTCCACTGTCAATTGTCGATAAATGTTACAACAGCCCCATGTGCCTTTGGAACACACACAAAAAAAAAAGAAACTGTTGGATCCGATATGACAATCAAGGTGTGAATGATGCGTTCAAATTCAACCCTCCGAAGGTATTTCAAAATGTTCATTTCACTGGCTACTAGAAGTTAGAAAAATCATATTTGCTCACCAACAGAGTACTCATAAAAGCGCGAAAACAAATGGAATTCAACTCCACAGGACCAGTCGGACCACTATAAGGAGGCGGTTTGATCGGCCGAGTGGTCTGACCGTCAGAGATGGCTGATTTGACGGCCTTCGATTGGACCGTACCCCTGTTTTCAGGGCTAGGAATCAGCCAGAACCAAAACAAAAAAGGTGCAATCTTCAAAATACAACTCCAAATGATTTGAAACTTAGCACACACCTTGCTAAGGATCTTAAAAACCTAATCTATTTAAGGATCGCATGGATTTTGGCTAAAATTCTAACATTTCCTCAAGACCTTGGAGGAACAAGCATATAGCTCTCTAAAAATAACATATTGATTTCTGTGGTCTGTCGTTACAAAATGGGAACCATGGTATTTAACTCACGCACCCACAGATCAACGGCTCACAAGCCTAATGCCGACTTGCATCCTATTCGACCAAGATATCAAAAACACAATCCTATATGGACTCAAAACCGAAACTAGCAATGCTAAAACAAAAACACTTGGTCCAAACACATAGCCTAATCAAGGTGCTTAATCTCATAAATTCGGTCAGACTTGATGCACGGTTGTGGGTTTTTAGGCCACGTGAGTTGGGCTTTTGATCTTGCTGTGCTCACCAACCGAAAAGACCACCAACTCCTTACAAGCCGCCTTGAGTTCCTTACATGCGCGTGCTGATTTCTCCTGGCTTCGTCATCCCAACGTCTGCTCATGCACAAACCTAAGACCAATTAAGATACTAGCATTAGGTAGTAACCAGTTCTCATGTAAATTAAAGCCAAATTTAATTAGTAACGAGTTCACTTATTGATTAATCTTTTTAGTTCGCACTCATGTAACCGGACCAATCGGGATGTCCTCATCACGATCATACAAGGCTCTCAACAACGTGAGAATGAGAAAGCAAGGTGCAGTTTCTGGTCCGATCAGATGTTTTGAGTGTGACGAGCCAGGCCATATTAAGATGGATTGTCATAAGCTCTAGGGCAAAGTTCTCAAGGAAGAGAGGACTAATCATCATCGACCATTCAAGAGTAACCCCCAGGGTGGATCTTTCCGTCGCATGGTTCTTGTAGCTATCGAGCATCTTGACTTGAGTGATGTATGTTCTGAGAGTGCGACGACGACGACCACAACAACAATAATGTCAAAGGCAAGAAGAAAAACACCGGTGACTTCATGAGCATGTGCTTCATGGTAAATAACAACAACAACAACAACAATGATAGCTACATCGATACCGATGAGGTAAGGCCATCATATGATCAGCTTAAAGATGGTATAGTTAGACTTGCTATGGAATTGAAAAGGACTAAAAAAATTGAAAGAAAATAATTTTGTTGTTGAAAGTTTGAATTATAAGATTAATATACTTAAAGCTTCTATTCCTAAAGATGATTCTTGTGAGTTTTGTCAAGTTTTACATTCTGAGTTGAAAACTACTAGGTCAATTAATGCATCAAAACAGATTCAGCTTAGTGATGTAACTGCTAAACTTAAAGAATTAAATGTGGCACATGACTCTTGTGATGAAAAGTAAAAACTGACACATGATGAAATTGAAAAGCTTAAGTCTAACTCATCTAAAGCATGCTCTAAATGTGATTTGCTCCAAGCTAGGTTTAACTCTTCTCAAGAATCTATTCAACAGATGCTTTATCATGAGACTCTCTCTTGTTCTAACTGTCCCAAGATTAACACATAAATAGAAGTTCTTACTATATAACTGAATGATTTTGCTAAAAAGGAGAAATTGGATCAGTCTAGTGCTTCTAAGAGTCCTGCCAATGAATCTGTTAATTGCACATCTTGTCCCATATTGGTTAAAGAAATTGAGTATCTTAAGGATACCATAGAGAGATTTTCCTATGGCAAGAAGAATCTGAATATGATTCTAAACAAATCAAAAAAAAGTGTGAAAAATCGTGGTCTAGGATTTAATTTTGATGAGCATGCCAAGAATAATCCTTCTAAGATTGTTAAACTTCTTGAACCAGGAAAGATTGAAGTAACATTTGAGTCAAAATAAATCATATTTAAATCTGCTAGTATTGCCAGAGTGGATATTGTGAAGTCAACAGATACGACTTCTTATCAAGTCAAGTATCAATGCACTCATTGTGGTAGAGATGGTCATGTGGTTCAATTTTGCTTTCGGAGGCTAAGAAAGAAAAAAGAGACAGGTTAGAAAAGCGTTATCAAGTCGAGACTGTGCAAACTCCCAACTCTCACCCAGCCTCCTCTAAGCAGTCTTATGCATATTCGGGAGCTTATTGTCTCCTTGCATGCTCTAACCAATCGTCTGTAGGTTATCGTGGCTCTGCTCCCTCTAATCAGTCCTCTGCAGGCTCAGGAGCTTTTCCAACAGGAGCTAGTTGTAATTCTCGGTCAATGGTCAGACCAGCCTTGCCAAAGTATTCAGACTGCCCCGTGGTCTGACATTCCCTGATCAGACCATCGCTTCGACCAGCTCATTCTACTCAAAATCTTCTACACCGAAAACCAGTGCCTTCGACTATGCGTGGTTAGATGAGGGAGGGTTTCTGGCCAGTCTTACAGAGGCCATCGAATCATTTTCAACCAACGGTTTCCATACGATTAGATCGCTTAGTGATCAGACCAGCCTTTTCCCATGGTCGGTACATCGGGGTCAGATCAGAGTTTCAACCACGCCCCATGGTCAGACTAGTGCTTCGACCAATAGTGTCTACTCGGTCAAACCATTCCATGAGTGGACTAGCGTTTTGACCACGCCCCGTGGTCGTACCAACCTTTCAATGGTAGTCCGACTGAAAATTGACAGAGGCAAATTATTCACTTAAATTTTTATCGTTGCCTGTTGTTGCTCCTGTTCATCGAGTGACACGGTACTGAATTCCTAAACCTTATCTCACTAACTCCATACTGTGAGATCGATGCTTTCTGTTGATGTGCATAATACTGTACTGAAATTTCATATCATTATCATATTATTAGTGGCTCAAAATTGTCATAAATTCATTAATTATATATATATATTGCCCTCCTTTTGGACTGTTTACAGTGTATTGCAATTTCTTTGCAGGCCGGCGCGAACTAGGCGCAAATTTGCAGAAAAAATCGGCAAGAAAAAGGAGTTAGGGTTGCAAAATCACACGAAGGGAGGGGGCAAAATGCAAAAACGGCTGGGAGAAACCCTAGCGCCGGTAGTATAAAGGGGGAGGTGCCGCGCTTTCCTTGGGCGAGCCTGTCACACAGAGAAAAACACCCCTCTTTCACCTCCCTCGCCCGGGTCGCCTCCCCAGTCGCCTCCCTCTCCAGAGAAACCCCTGCTCAGAAAACTTTCCCATCTCCATGGCCACCGTCGGAGACCGGCCGTAGCCGGCGACGCCATCCTTCAGCCCTACTCTTCCACCAACCCAGCGTCGAATCTCGGGGCGTGAGAAGGAGGAAGAACCCCAGTGTCGGATCTGCTACTTCATCGCTCGGATCTGCTACTTCTACAGCTTCTCCGGGCCAGATCTACAACCCCAGCGCCAGATCTACTTCTTCTCCGCCAGATCTGCTACATCCACGATGTCTTCTACCGCTGGACTACTTCCTCTACTCGGCATCCGCAACTCTACTTCCTCCCCTATCGGATCTGCATCTCTCTGCCGGCATCCACTACAAATCGTCTTCTACAACTCAATCGGCTTAATCTCATGCGTTGTATTAACTCCGATCTTTAATTTCAGCACCGCGAATGCTTTCTTGAGATGTTCATGTGCTAGATCTATAATGTGCATGTGCCATGTCTCTTCGAATATGGGACTATAAAGTATTTTTTATTGTTCTCGAGCACTTAGACTATCATGTTGATCATATCATCTGGTTTAGGTCCATAGTTCTTGTTTGATAGTTATAAGTTATTCAAAAGTTTGCTGCTTCTGTTTGTAGACTTATTTCTTACTATGATTTTGTTACCTTATTCAGTATTAGAGTAGATCTACTGTTAGACTTAATATTATATATGCAGTTCTGTTCATTTCTGTTTGAGAAAAGGCAAAAAGAGAAGAAAATATGGTTAGGGTTATGGTATTTCTATGTCTTTTCTGAGTTAGGATTGTCTCATTTCTGCAGTAGTGTATCATGCATTATGGTTGTTTATAATAGTCTGCTTTCTTTAAGCTGCCTGTTTGTGCACTTGCTGTGAAGGGATTATATGGGAGTTTTAGCGCTCTTCTTCCTTTGTCTTTTCCCCGCGTATTCCTTCCTCCTTCTGATTCTTCTCACTCTTTCTCTAATTCATTTTCTGCATCTCGCTAGTAAGTCCTTCTCAGCACCCCTCAACCTTTTCTCGGTGGAGCTAGTTCTTAAACCACTTTCTTCATTTTCCTCTCTCCCAGTCTAATTCTAAGTTTTCTTATCTTCTTCAGGGTTTTCTTTCTTCCCATCTCATCTCTTGTTTCTTTCTCTCCTCAAGTTCTCTTCTTATCTTGTCTCCTTTCTTTCCCCTTAACTCTTCCTCTTTCATTTCTGGCTTGTCTTCCTTCAGTCTATCTCTCTGTAGGGTTAAGTTCTGCGGTCTTCTTTCTCCTACTCTCTACTGCCTTGATATTCTTGTTAACAGCGCTCTAAACTCTTCCTTTCTCTTAATTCCCTCCTTTGCATATCTAGTCGCTTGCCTTTAGTTTGCCTAGGTTCTACACTTAGTCTTTAATTCCAGATCGTACGATTTAGCTTTGGTTGAGTGTCATGTCACCGGTTCTCTAGTCTCTGTGGCGAACACGACATCTCACTGCTATTCTAGCGGGAACCCGTGCACTTGCGGGTGTGCAGTTTTGTACGATCAAGAAATTGGCACCGTTGTCGGGGACTAGATATTGGTGAATTCATTAGACCATAGACTAAGTCATTTCTTTAGTTCGCATTCCTCCCTCTATTTTCGGTAGACTTCTTTTTGGCTTATGCTCAGAAGTGGAGATCATCCACTGATTCCTATTGATCTTGAGATTGAACGCACGTTTCAAAAACTGTTGAGGGAGAATCGGCTCTCCCAGCAAGAAACAATGGGTAATCAGGACCCCAAGCCACTTCTCAGAGACCTTTGGATCCCTAGAGATCAAAGCATTTCACACGGAATCGTTCAACCTACAATTCAAGCAAACAATTTTGAGCTCAAGCCAGCACTCATTACCATGGTCCAGCAAACTCGCTTTGGAGGCTCTTCCACTGAAGACCCCAATGAACACATTCGCACATTCTTATAGTATTGCAATACCTTGAAGTGTAATGGAGTGTCAAATGATGCCATTAGACTTTCACTGTTTCCCTTCTCTCTAAGAGATAGCGCTAAGACATGGTTACATTCTCTCCCCATCCATTTGAAAGATACTTGGGAACATTTACTTCAGGCTTTTCTTGAGAGGTATTTTCCACCCTCTAAGGGAGCTGAAGTACGTGATCAGATCACGCGGTTCTCATAGTATGATGGTGAGAATTTGTATGATGCCTGGCAGAGGTATCAAACCCTGCTTAGGATGTGTCCCCACCATGGTCTTGAAACATGGCTGGTACTTCAAATTTTCTACAAAGGATTTACCCAAAGCACTAGAGCTTTCGTGGATTCTACAGCAGGTGGAGGCATAATGAACAAAACTCTTGACGATGCTTTCACTTTGATTGAGAGTATGGCCTCCCACCATTTCCAGTGGTCCAGCGAGAGAGCTACTGCTCCTCCACGTCCTGGTATTTATGAGGTGAGTCCTCATGATGCCTTGGCTGTCCAAGTTCAGGTTCTTACCCGTCAAATGGCTCAGTATTTGCCATCATCATCAGCCCATGTGGCAACTGTGTGTCAGATTTGTGGAGCTCAGGGACACACTCCAGTTTGTGAAAGTGATTAAAAGTGATGATAAATAATTGACATTTGGATTGCTTTGGAATTTACGTTTGTGAAAATTTCGGTCGATCATAGTCAAAGGTTTTGAATCCGACTGATCTCGTTCAATTCTGAGTTGCTCCGAGTGGTTTTCGTTGGCTTCGAGTTGTTTTTGCGGCTCCGAGTGGTTTTGGTCTGCTCTGAGTGGATAATTGATATTTGGATTGCTTTGACATATGTGTTTGTGAAAGTTTCGGTTGATCGTAGTCAAAGATTTTGAATCTGAGTGATCTCGTTCGATTCTGAGTTGCTCCGAGTGGTTTTCGTTGGCTTCAAGTGATTTTTGTTGCTCCGAGTGGTTTTGGTTTGCTCTAAGTCGAGATGTCACACGAGGTGATCGGGCTCACACTAGAGCCTGTGATGATGCGTGAAGAAGTTACAGGAGGTGCGGTCCTCTAGGCTTCGACACGGGAGTTAGTGATGCGTGATGGATATACAGGAGGTGCGTCCTGGAGGTTTCATCACATGGTGAGATTGGAAACGTTATGGAAGAAGTCCGTAATGGAAATGTTTAGAGATGTGGTAAAACCTATGTTTGGAAGGGTTTCGAGTTCCGTGATTTAAGGAAGAGATAGAGTTGTGTGTTCGTGTTTAAGGTGGACATGGTTTGGATGTTAGCCTATAAAACTAGGGAGAGGCTAAGGGATAACGTGTGGGTTTTTAGAGGGCTTTCGTCGAGAGAGCTTTTAGGGGTGCCGTGAGTGCACTTTGTAACCACATTCATGATACAGAAATAATAGATCAGATCTATTCCAAAAAAGTTTACTGGCATCGGCGACGTGTTTTCTGAGCATCTTTTTCTTCTGTCGCTGGCGTGTAATCGTTCGAGCAGCTGGAGTCTTCTAACGGAGGGAGATTACGACTACGTGCATTGGCGGTCGTAGTGAGCGGTCGTATGGAGTGATTGAAGGGAGCGGACGGACGATCGAAGCGTTCATCGAGCACGTACAAGCGAACCAACATCTTGCGGTCGTAATCTACATCTGGTAATTTAGATTGTTTTTCTTTTACTTTTAATTTTTATTTCAAATGTCAAAAAATGGAGATAATCATTCGCCCCTCTGTGATTATGCTTTACGATCCTACATGATCAATTGTAGCACGTAGCAACCAAGTGCGGCTCTTGGTATGATACTGCGTGAAACTTAATCCCAATGAAGGAGCGTAGAAGACGACCATTGACAATGGTGGGATTAGGGCTTTAGAGGTGTCTCTGATGCTCGTCACTGGGATAAACCTTCCCAAGCTAAGGTCAGCAAGCCTGTAAACTAACATGTGCAAATATCCTTGCCCTGAATCGAAGGAACCAAATATCCCGTCTCAAGCAACTAGTAGGACCTTTCAGCCACATTCTGGACGAAATCTCAATTTTGTACAGGACTAAAATTAAATGAACACGTTCGCAGTGAGATACATAAAAAAGGTACTTTAAAAGGTGGAAAATGTCTTTTTTTTTTTAAAGCCAGGAACATTCTATTTGATATAAAATGTAGAATCAGGGATTACAATTTAAATCTGAAATTTTGCGAAAATCGCCGAAATTCGATTTTTTTGCCCTTTATGAAAAAAGCCCAACTCGGTCAAAAAAAAAGACTATTTTTGAAATTTTTCGGCCCAACCAAACAACTCTCCACAAGACCACGACAGAGCACAGGGAAAACAACAGCCGAGCGGCACAACCCATCAACTCTCCATTTTTCCATCCACTCGAGCTCAGGGAAAACAAGTAGTCGAGTCTCCCATTTCTCTAAGATAACCCACCTACTCTCCATCAAATCAACCTATGAGGTGAGAAAGTAAGGGCGGTGCATGGAAGAGACAACGGCGGCCGTGAAGCTCATAGCTGACGGCCTCATGCTACTGCAGAAGGGGAAGGAGGCACTGATGCAAGAGGGGATGCGGGCAACGCCGGCTGCAGGAAGGGAGGCGACGTCATATGCGGGAGGGGGAGGCGGCACCGACAACGAACGGGGAGGCGGTGCGGATGTGGCCGCTGGGACAGGATGGTGGCGCTGCCAATTTCGACCAAAATTGTATGTATTTATTGAATTCGAATGGTATTTTATTAATATTTTGACCGACTTTTTCAAAAAGTTATGAAAATTTTTAAATTTCCAAATTTTGGAGTCTGAAAAAATTTTAAACCAAAATTGTTTTCCCTGGGTAGAATTATAGTGACGGATTCTATGAAAATAACCAAGACTCGTTCTTCTTTGTGCTGTCATGTTTTTTAAGTAGCAAAGAATTCTAAAGAAATCATACAGAACCCTACAGCTTTCACGACGCGGTTCTACGGCCGTGCGAAGTGGTTGCGGTCGAGGCGAGATGGGCGGCGGAGCGGCGGTCTTATCAGCGTACGATGACGACAACAGTGAGATGCGGCGCAGGTGGTGGCACCCGGCGGAGTACAGAGGTCGTCGTCGCTAGTGGTAGCTGCCTGGCCGGTGGTGATCCATTGTGGTTCGTGGTCACCGAGCCGAATGCCCGTTTCGGGCAGAAGAGAAGGTAAAGAGAGGAGCAATGGAAGACGGATCGAGCGTAGGACACATGAAGTATTTTCCTTTCCCGACCATGAATAGCAGCACATCGCAAGGGAAAAACACACATCATACATCGTGGATGTGGACGGGGACAAAGGCGCCGGTGGAGAGGTTGAGCAGGCAGATGTACCCATGGAGATCGCCATGGCTGTCCGGGGTGCGAAGAATGGCATCCAGCTACGCGGGTCGACCACGCAACGGTCACGTGGGGCAGGCGGTGGTGGAGCGCCATCCGCAGCAGACAGCGCGAGGCGGTCGTAGCCCACCAGGTCACCGGCGACCATCTGACACGGCTTGATACAGTTAGCCTATACTAGCATAAATTAAAAGTTTCTACCATACAAAACAGAAAGTCATACGATCATTACCACTAGACACGTAGTGCATCGAAAAAAGAGTTAAAACAGCCATGTTCAATGTAGCTGAAATAGTCGATCGTCTCGATCGATACCGTACTCACATCAATGTCTTTATCAAAGTTCACACATCTAGAAATGAAATGTCGTGCGTCGGTGTGTTAGCACCAGCTCGAACAACAGGGCTTTCGGAAGGAGGCAGCTAGGGTTTTAATAGGTGGTGCAATCTCTCTTTGTCTCACCCTTTCACCCATAGCCACAATGCTCCTCTTTATATAGGCATCCGACCGAATCTTTATCCAATATAAATAGAGATCATATCCCACTCGAAAAGTCTATAATCATATTATTATCCAATACGACTAGATCGTATCCCACTTGCAAAACCTCCCACCAGATCCTTATCCAATATGAGTAGAGATCGTATCCCACTTGAAAAACCTCTGACTGAATCATTTACTATTCTAACCCGTTACGTGTGTGATCCTGTAAATTCATGTATATTTGGTTATACCCCGAAAACATCTTTTCAATTACTAGTCAGCAGCGATCTCTAGCAGGACATATCAATCCCCAAATATACATAAAGATTAAACCAAACTAACCTTATGCAATATAACATGCAACCAGGTCTTAGTTATTCATGATCAGTTCGTAACTCTCTACGACCAGATCGTATCTGGTTACGACCAGTCTATATATCCATACGACCAGTTCATAGATTAGTTTGTGATATATCCGACTAGCTTACGACTAGTCACTATAGCTATATGACCAGTTCGTATCTGGTTAGACTTACCAACTTGCTTGCATATTCTTTTTTTGTTTACGATACCCGATCGAAATCAAGATGAGAAACGTGTCATCATGGATAGTTCAAGTGTCATCCATGGATTGTTCAATCTATTCCCGATCTAACGATGAATAATTTTATATGGTTGGCTCTTCAACCACTTGTGGTATGGTCATACACTTCTTTATCCAACCACATCAATGGATCCAGAAATATCTCTTATTATTTAGGAGGTGCAAATCTCATATGCAACTAGTCAATTTCCTTCGTATATTTTATAGCATACTCTATCTGATAACTATTCAGTTACAGACTAACGTTTGGCAATCACTAAGTGCACTATTACACATGTAGAAAAATATGCTATAAGGATTATATGTCATCATTGCTTGAGACCAATTGATGACACATAAAAACATAACAATCTTAACAATTCTCACGGTGGGTCAATTCAGCACCGTTGTTTAACATGTGTATACATTATTGATTTGGTATCTCTATATATATAACCGGTGAAACGTGATTGCCACTTAATATATATGTGCTGGTTTATAAGTTAATAGTGTCCTGACCAATAACATTCAAACAGAAATATTTTAGAATGATATCATATAACAAATAAAGATCTTCAACAAGTCACATGCCTGCTAACTTTTATAAATGATAATTCATTTGAGAAATATAATAATACTAGATGAATCCCCATGCGTTGCTACGTATTTTTAAAATTTATTATACTACATGTTTTAAAACTTACGGATGGTAAAAAAAATTTATATATCTATACAAACATATTCTAAAAGTTTTTAAATCTGTCAAGTAAGTCGGAGGCGGAGGATGCGGGTGGAGAGAAGAGGAGGAGCATGCTCACGTGTCGGTCTGATCTTTTCTACGAGGAGCAGAAGAATTACCTACATGTAGATCTGGATGGCTGATCTTTGATCGGATGGCTGAGAAGGGGAAAGAGAGAATGGACGACGACCACCAACTCATATTTTTATAATAGTAAAGATAAAGATATATTATTTAAAAGATTATAAATATAAAAGTGATTTAATTATCTCTAGTGCCTATCAATACCAACGTCATGGGTCGCAGCGTTCAGCGTGGCTCACGGGGTTCCGCCGCGGCGCGGCGCTCGAGTCTTGCTCAGGCTCAGTTATTCGGTACATACGGCCCTTTTTCACGTTCTTCTTCCGATGGAATTCGTAGTCCGTGGCCCACTGCGCGGCGGCAATGGGCAATTGGGCATTCTGGTAGGCAGCCGCGGCGGCGTTACGACGAATTGAAATCAAAACGTTCTTGATTGCCGACTTGCCGTGGAAGGCAGGAGACGGATTTGGGTCGGGTGGAGTTGATGCCTTCATTGCGACTCGCCGTGGAAGGTAGGAGACGGATTTGGATCGGGTGGAGTTGATGCGCGCCTTGATGCCCGGCGAGGAGGGGAGCCAAACTACGACTTGCTTGGCAAGTTGAACTGCTAGTTCGCATCCATTCCCATGCTGCAACCGTGATTTTGCCTTCTCTCGCCGGCGTTAACTCCGTCCCAACCCAAAGCAATTCACAGGAGATAACTAATTTTACTTTTACACCACGGTTTAACAATGCTCCCGCGTTCTTACATGGCCGGGCTAAAATCCTTCTCTTATGGATGCCCTGTATTTGTAGTAGTACCTACGTACGCTCTTCAAACTGGCTGTCCTAGTTAAAGAATGCAGACTGCAGACAGCCTGTCTTACACAGGTTTCATTCTTCCTGGATGATCGGATCGTCCCTAAACTACTCATGTTTCAGTGCTGCTTGAACGATCTTTTCATTTATCTTCAAGTGCATCTCTTTAATTTTGTCAAATATGTTCTCCTTTCCTGCGAGGCCACCATATTCCTTTCCTCCAGGGCTGAGCAAGTTTTGCAAAGCTGTCCCAGAATTTATGCAGTTTGCCTTCAGTAGATATTCCAAGCTAGACTACGCTAAACTTCAGGAATGAGTGCAAAAGGTTCGAGCTAAGAAAGAAAACAGTATCGGTTTTGCTATTGCACAGGCATCTAAATTTTTTAATTTCTCAATCATCTGAAACTGTCACTCTCAATCAACTAAAGTTACAATCTCCTAAATGATGATGATATCCAGGAGATGGAGAGCAAAATGGACACCCTGCAGGTTGCGCTGAACTATGCCGACAGGCACACCCAAGGAAGGAGGATGCATCGGTGCGACATTGGCTGAAGAAGTACAAGTCCGTTGCCTACGACATCGAAGACACGCTGGATGAGTTGGATGCTAATGAAATGACATGGAAAAATAGCCCATGCACGGTTCGTACCATGACTCCTCACATGTGTGTTCAAAGTTTGTATGCTTAGCATATCTTCTTATTTGGTTGTTGCATTTCTACACATCCCCTTTCACTATTTATTATTCTAGGTAATTTCCATTTGGTAGCCTTTTATTACCTTTTTATTTCTGCTACTTAAAATTTTTCCCACACAACTTGTTTTAGATTGCAGTTTAATAAAAGATGTATAAGTCTAGCTTACATTAGTCTGAAATTTCTTGTAGTGGAAGAATCTTTCTGAATTTGTAACTGTGAAGGTTATATTTGTAAAATTGTAAGTGTCCTTTTGTGTATGCAGTGCTATATGTAATTCAGATTTAGAATTCAAATTTAAATATGTCGTTTCGCTTTTAGAGGACTTGGCTAGCCTCAGGATGCTAGCCATGCCCTTTATAAAATTTTTAGGTATGCTAGCTAGTTTTTTTAAGTATAGAAAGAACTATCACAGACGGTTTTTATTCTGAATCGTCTGTGATATGTCTGTGTGTGATAATATACATTCACAGACGGTTCTAGTTTTGAACCGTCTATGATAGTATATTTTCGCAGACGGTTCTAATTCCGAACTGTTTGTGATATAGTTTTCATGTACGGTTTAAAACTCGTCTATGATAACATCTATTATCACTGGCCTATTGATTCAGACGGTTCAAGAAACCATCAGCGATGACGGTTCCGAACTATCTATGATAAACTTTTATATAATAGTGCGTCTCAACTAAATGTTGGGTTGATCTCAGGCTAACTGCCTGAGATATTTCAGGGGGACTTAGTCCACCCACGCGCCTTGATCGGAGGCGGTTTTCTAACCAACTTGGTCACGGTCCCGCCACCGAGTGCGATATAACGGGGTTTTCGCGGGTCGGTTCACGGTTGTTTAAGCCCCGAAAATCCCAAACATGTCCGATCTCTCACGAGCACTCGGTGGACGAAGACCGAACCCGTCCGTCCCGCCCACGACTACGACGACGTCGGCCACCTCGGCTCCGTAGAACTCCTCACCACCGCTTCATGGCTTCATCTTTCGGATCGGGTATGTATCTAAAGTTTTTTATTCTAGGTGTTCATGCCTTAGAGTCTAGGGTTAAAGATTAGTATTGATGATTAGACTTAGATAGTTTACAACAATGGTATCAGAGCCGCTAGACTCGAACCATGAACTCTAGAAATTTTGTCTTTATTTCGCTCGGTTAGCAATTAGAAGGAGGAGGATTCAAGAAATTTCAAGAAACACTAATGGAATCCCTTCACCCAACCTTAGATCTCGAAATAAGAACAAAAAAAAGGAAATCGGGAACCGTGGCGTGACTCATCGGTCCGATGGCCGCTTCTTGCTGCGCCGTCCATGCCGGCCAGTAGCCGTCTTCGCCGGCGCGCCGCCTCTCCGGCTTCCCGGTGCCGATGTCGCCGGCGAGACCGGGCCGTCTTGCTGCCGTCGCCGGCCGCCGCTTCCACTGCGGCGCCGCCTCGGGCGAGACCGTGCGCCGCCGCTGGGCCGCCTCGCTCGGTCGCCTCATGCGCCACCGCATCGCCAGATCTCCCTCCGTCTTGCAGCCGCTCCCCCGCCGCCGCCGATCCGAATTTTTCGTGGATTCGGTAGAATGACTTAGGGTTAGGTTTTTCTTTTTTTATTCGCCGCTAACTCTCGGCGTCCGATCGGATCGGACGGCCATTCTCTTTGGGCCGAAAGCCATTTGGGCGGTTGTTTATTGAGCCATCCGACGGGATCGAACGGCCACGGGCGTCGCGGTCTTCGCAGACCGGATTGGGCCGTACTGCGCGATGTTGGGCATGGTGTGGTATGGGCTGCGCCACAGATTTATATGGTGGGCTGCACACGCGTGTTTTGGGGTCGGTTTTCGGCCGAATGTTATAAAGGTCGATTTTCATTAAAATTCTTTTGGTCTGAATTTTAGACTAAAATTTCTTTTGAGGCCCAATTTTCAGCAGAAATTTTATATTTTCTTATTTATTTTGTTTTAGTTTATTATTATGCACTGTTTTAATTAATTTTTTAGAGGCCCTAATTATGATGAATAAATTACGTTATTGTTATGAATAATTTAAATTGAACCAACAGGATATTTAATTTGAGAATTTATGCTTAGTTTTTGGCATTATGTATACATATGGTTATATTCTGACCAACGTCGTTTATAATCATATGTCGCCAATTAAATATTTTAATTTAAAGTTTTTATGATTAAATTTTGGCATTATGTATACATATGGTTATATTCTGACCAACGTCGTTCATAATCATATGTCGCCAATGAGATATTTTATTTCTGAAATTTTATGCTTAATTTTGGCATTATGTAAGCATATGGTTATATTCTGACCAACGTTGTTTATAATCATATGTCGCCAATTTAAATATTATGATTTTATGTTCCAACTTTGGCATTATGTATGCATATGATTATATTCTGACCAACGTTGTTTATAATCATATGTAGCCATCGAGATATTTAATTTTAAGATTTTATGCTTAAATTTGGCATTATGTATTCATATGATTATATTCTGACCAACGTTGTTTATAATCATATGTTGCCATATATAATTAAGTTCTTTTCATTTTCTGCCCAACGGTGATATGAATTTGAACTATAATTTATTTTGCATGTTATTAATCAGACCAACGTAGGGTTAATTACATGCAATATATATTTATGATGTTTCTATTTTTGCCCTATATATTGAAATTCAGCACTTAATGTTTCAAACGTTGTCATACAATTAATAATATTGAGCGGCTCACGGGAGTAATTTTTCCTCGTGAGAGAAAGAATTTATGTTGTCCTTGCCGCTTTGGACCTTGATTATGCCTTAAGAATAGACGTTCCTGCCCCCACCGAAAGTGAGGAGAACTTTCTCGAGAAAAGACTTATGATGACAATGCTGAAAATGGGAACGATCTAACAGATTATCACTTATGATTATGAAAACCTCAATTTCAGTCATGATTAGGGGAGCAATTCCCAATTCTAAAAAAAAAAACTAAAGATTACATGGCTTCAATTGAGGAGAAATTCAAAGGTTCAACTAAAGTTTATGCCAGTACCTTAATTCAGAGGCTCTTAACCTCTAAATATGATGGGTCTGGCAGAATTAGAGAGCATATCATGATGATGACTGATATGGCAGAAAAACTCAAAGGCATATGGACATGGCAATTTCTGATAGTTTTCTAGTTCTTTTTATTATGACATCACTTCCTTCTGAGTTCACAACCTTTTTAAATTTAATTATGACACTCAGAAAGAAAAATGGAACATGAGCGATTTGATCGCCATGTGTGTCCGTGGAGGAAGAAAGGATAAGAACGAAAAGAAAGATTTTGCCTTTAATGTAGGTGGCTCTCATAAAAGGAAGTTCAAAGGGACTTCAAATCTAAGAAGAAGTCGCATTTCTCCTCTAACTCAGATAAATCGGGGCCTAGAGTGCACAATGCACCAAAGCCTCATATTGCTTCCGCTGCAACATCTAAAGATAAGGAGAATGCCACTGCAAAAATGACTAGGCATTTTTAAAAAAAACTGTAAACTTTCTTAGTTTTAATGTATTTCTATAGACAATAAATGTATTAATTTTAATGGTGATGGTCTTGACAAGAAAAGCTATATATGTTTCCTCTTAATTACTTCCCTGTATCTTTAAACTAATGATGAGACTTCTTCAAATTGTGGCACCGCATTTAGTCCACATTTCGAGGGGAGAATGTAGCGTCTCATTAAAGAATAAATTCTCCACCTTTTAGATTTCTTTGACTCGCACTAATCGCACCGATTGCATTAAAGGAAAATAAAACAAATATATAAGGAACTACTCACGATATGACTCTTAGAATTAATTCACAAGTGGATGGTTTGATTCTTTCATCACATTCATCGATGATATTGATATTTGTGGTCCTTTTCCGTGACATCGGTGGATGTTTTGATTTTTCATCACATTCGCTAATGTTTTCTCCCGTTATGTTTTTATTTTTCCCCATTAAAGATCGCATTGAATCACTCGACAAATTCAAGATATTTAAGGTCAAGTTGAAAATCAGCACAATTTAAGAATTCAAGATATTTAAGGATGAACTAAAGTCTATAAGCACTAAAGATGTATGAGAATTAGTAGAAATTCTGACGAGTCAAAACAAGAGGTCAGTAATGGGTCTATAAAATAAAACATGACTCTAAGGGAAATATCGAAAGATTCAAAGCAAGGCTTATAGGAAAAGGCTTCTCACAAAGAGAGGGAAGTACTATAATGACGTCTTTTCTTCCGTCTTAACTAAAGATTCATTCAGAATTGTTATGGCACTTGTAGCTCATTATGATTTAGAGCTGCATCAGATGGATGTTAAAACGGCATTTCTTAATGGCGACTTGCAAGAAAATGTTTACATGGCCCAACCGGAAGGTTTTGTCGTGGAAGGCAAGGAGCATATGAGATGTCGACTTAAGAAATTCATTTATGGCTTAAAATAAGTGTCGAGGCAAGGGTATCTCAAATTTTGATAAAATCATAAGAAGTTTCAATTTTATGGAAAATAAAGTTGATAACGCATGTATATTAAGTTCAAGGGGAGTAAATTCACCATCTTAGTACTTTATGTGGATGATATCTTATTGGCTAGCAGCGATAAGGATATGCTGTTTAAGACCAAGAGATTTCTTTCATCCAATTTTGATCTCGGTGATGCCTCTTATGTTCTTGGCATTGAAATTCACCGAGATAGGTCTAAAGGAATATTATGTTTATCTCAGAATGCATATGTTGACAGAGTACTAAAGAAATACAATATGTGCTCTGGCTCGCCTGCTCCTATTGTTAAGAGTGATAAGTCTGGGACATTTCAATGTCCATGGAACCAATTTGAAACTGATCAGATGAAGTCGGTTCCTTATGCTTCACCGCGGAAGCATCATGTATGCTCAAGTTAGTACACGCCCGATTTTGTTTTCGTGAACCGGATGCTTGGCGATATTAGTCAAATCCGAACTAGACCACTTGGAAAGCCATTGAGAAAGCTTTATGTTATATGCAAGCTACTAAGTATTTCATGCACACATATAAGTTTTCTGATAGCCTTGATGTTATTGGTTATTCAGATTCAGACTTTGCGAGATGTGTTGATACTAAGAAATCCACGCCAGTTACATCTTCACACTCACCGGAGGAGCTTTTTCGTGGAAAAGCTCTAAACAAACCCTCACGGCATCTTCAACGATGCAAACCGAGTTTTGTGGCATGTTATGAGGCTACCAGGCAGTCAGTATGGCTTAAGAATTTTATCCGGAACTTAGAGTGGTAGACAGATCTCTAAACCACTCACTTTATATCGCGATAATGAACCCGCAGCTTTTATGCAAATAACAACAAGTCAAGTAGTGTTGCCAAACACATTGACATTAAGTATCATGTTGTGAAAGATAGAATCCGAATCAAACCATAAGTATCAAGCATATTAGTACTAAGTTAATGCTTATGGATCCGCTTACTAAAGGCTTACCACCCAAGATTTTGTAATTATGTTGCCGGCATGGGTTTATTGGAAAGCCTCGATTCGGATAAAGGACCTTTAAACAAACCAACTCCGTTAAGAATAATGAATAACCATTCTAAGATATAAATAGTACACTATAGGTAATCGAGGTTGTATGGTACTTTATTGACTATACAACACATTGCCTTGGTGTGCTGTTTTATCAAAGGATGGACTTATGATGTTAGCCTTACGATCAAAGGGGAGAATGTTGGGTTGATCTCAGGCTAACTGCCTGAGATATTTCAGGGGGACTTAGTCCACCCACGCGCCTTGATCGGAGGCGGTTTTCTAACCAACTTGGTCACGGTCCCGCCACCGAGTGCGACGATATAACGGGGTTTTCGGCGGGTCGGTTCACGGTTGTTTAAGCCCCCGAAAATCCCAAACATGTCCGATCTCTCACGAGCACTCAGGTGGACGAAGACCGGAACCCGTCCGTCCCCGTCCACGACTACAGCGACGTCGGCCACCTCAGCTCCGGCCGAACTCCTCACCACCGCTGCTTCATGGCTTCATCTTTCGGATCGGGTATGTATCTAAAGTTTTTTATTCTAGGTGTTCATGCCTTAGAGTCTAGGGTTAAAGATTAGTATTGATGATTAGACTTAGATAGTTTACAACACTACACACCCCCGCTCAAGAACCCCAAGAATATATAGCGCCTACTACATCGACGTCACCGGCATCGAAGTGAACGAAGCTTAAGTTCTCTTACCTCCCGGGGCGCTGGCCCTCAATGCCCGTCAAGGACAGGGCGGCGTCGCTCTACTACACCGCGGTGCTCTCCGACATCTACCACCCGCTGTTCAAGGCGTTGGACGCGGCCACGGCTTTCAACGCCTGCACGCCGCCGTCGAAGCCATTCGATCTGTGCTACCAGAGGTTCGCGTTGCCGTCGACGCGGATCGACTACTACACGGCGAGCATCGATCTGATGCTGGCAGGTAACCATAACAGGACGTTTGTCGGCTCCAGCTTGGTGGTGGAGGTGAACCAGGATACGGCGTGCTTTGCCTTCATCGAGATGGGATCCACACTGGCAGTGGTCATCGGGGGCATCAGATGGAGGACAACCTGGTGATGTTTGATCTGGAAAATGGGCAGTTAGGGTACAGCGGGTTGCTGCTCGGCACCATGACTACAGCCTGTTGTTTAACGGCTTCTAAAACAATTTTTGATTTTTGCGATAGTACTTAACTTTCAAACAGAGAATTTTTTCAAGATAGTGTCTACAATTTAATTGTAGTACATATTAAAAGCTCAACATTTGTATCAACTAAATTCGCAAGCGAGTATCTCTATCTCTGTAATCTCTGTCATAAACATCTAAAATTTAAAATTTCAACCAAAAACTATAAACCATAGCCATATCAAACAGCAACTTCACCATGGGGAATTGGGGAGCCACCCATAGGGAGCAGAGCAGAGCAGAGATGACACGTGTTAGCTAGTGACCGAATCCGTCTGTCTCTCTTCAATAGCTAGGGTCAGAATAAAAAGGTCACTGCATGCATGCCACCGTGTGTATCTGAAATTTGGATACGCAGTAGTAGCAGCAGCGTTGATCACTACTCTGGTCATCTGATGCGTCATACCGTTGACTGCATTTATTTGGTTGGTGGCATCGGAAATGAGAATAATAGGTGTTCGACCTTGCCGACGTTATCGATGTTTTAATATCAATATTACTATAATTTGTTTGGATTCTAGAAAATTCTTAGAAGATCTGGTATATGCATATACAGAATAGAGACATGGGAATTTTTTATACAGGTTCAGATTCTCTTCTAAGAGAATAATAACATTACGTCCTGTGTGATCACTAACCACTAGAAAATGATTATAATTGAGAGTAATACAAATGCCTAGCACTATCTCCTCTTTCAATCCGAATGCCCCATCTTCTTTCTTTGACATTAACCTTTATATAGACAGTGAAGTAACGGCAGTTGTCCCACGCCAGAAGACACCTCAACGCTTTGGATGATAATCGCCTGATAGAAGTTATTGTCAGAGAGACGTAAAAGACTGTCATCGCTGGAGCTCTCGTCACCATTCCCACGAGAGGAGGGAGAGTGTGATCGTCGGGGAGTATCCTCAGGACTTCCTTTGAGAGGGTGATAAGAATCTCAGGGTAAGGCAAAGATCTCTTGTCTACTATCTCCACTTCTGAGGGATGCCCCCTCATCCGAAGAATCATCGAGCGAGATTGTCTCATAGCCTGGAGTAAACCCTGCTAGGTAGGGGAAGTCTGGGTTATAACCATCCGTAGCCTGATCTGTTCCCTGCAAGAATGTGGACGGACATGAAGTGTGCTCGCCCATTGCCTTCACCGGGTCTGGAGAATCACCACTAGCACTTAGCGATGTTCTCCCCGATCAACAGAGTCTAGGGCTCTCCGAAACTGCACATGGCGATGCCGTGGGACTCAAATGCTTGGGATCGGACCCATCGCCGCGTTGCGAGTCCTCATCATGATCGGATTGACTCTTGCCACTTGGGGGAGATGAGTCCTCCATTGGGCGTACTGTTGTGGGGGACTTTGTTCCCTCATTAACCTTTTCGGTGGCGTCGTCTCCGGGATCACCAAATGAATCTCTAGGGAGACATCCACCGTCGGAACCAAACATGGTGTTCGTAGTCGTAATAGGCCTCCATGTCAATACTCGCGTAGTCAGCCAAGTCGAACCAGTTTTTCTTGTTCTATTCATCTGCCATGATGACATCAAGAGGAAAAAGATAAACTTGTCGATGAGGAAATTACCTTAGTCTTGGAAGAAGAAATCCCCACGGACGACGCCATCTGTCGACATTTTAATATCGATCTTACGTATGATTTATTTGGATTCGAGAAACTCTTAGAAGACCTGGTGTATGCACATGCAGAGTAAAGACATGGAAATTTTTATACAGGTTCGGACCTTCTCCTAAGAGAATAATAACCCTACGTCCTGTGGGATTACTAATCACCAGAAAAGGATTGCAATTGAGAGTAATGCGAATGCCTAGTACTATCTCCTCCTTCGATCCGAATGCCCCTCTTCTCTCTTTAACGTTAACCTTTATATAGCCAGTGAAGTGACGACAGTTGTCTCGTGCTAAAAGACATCTCAACGCTTTGGATGATAACCGCCTGATAGAAGTTACTGTCAGAGAGACATAAAAGGCCGTTCGCCGTGTAGCGGTTGTTGTCAGAGAGAGATCATGTGTGGTTATTGGATAAACACACGTTCTAACTGCCTTATCAGATAAACCCATGATGTTGTTGTTCATCATATACAAGTTAGTTAGAGATATGTTGGTCGTAGGAAGGTCCACGACCATAAGGTGGTCACAAGACAACTTACGATTACGTGGTCGTAGAAGGACTTATGACCATATAGAGTAGTCGTAATAAGATTTACGACTATGTGGTCATAAAAAAACTTACGATCATATGACTAGTCGTAGTAGGACTTATGACTATATGGAGTAGTCACAGTAGGACTTAGGACTATATAGTCGTAGAAGAACTTACGACCAAGCGGGTAGTAGCAGTAAGACTTACGACTATATGGTCGTAGAAGGACTTACGACCAAGGGATAGTCGCAGTAAGTCTTACGACTATATGATCGTATAAGAGCTTACGACTATTCTATCATATTTACCTCTTATTAATAAGATATATATTTAAGAAATATAATGACGTACTAATTTAAGAATTATTTTATCCACATGAGCCCTCAATGTTGTTTAGTGTACTCGTCAATTGGGTAGCCCGGACGACCTGGCTTTAGAACACAGTAGTTGTCCAAAGTGGAGAATTAAAGTTGTTAGCTTGATTTGTCTTTAAAACTATAAGGATAGACGCACATATATTCAGACTTACCCAGAGGATCCCTGGTACGGATACCCTTTGAACATCGTTCATGAACATCGATGCTGCCTCAAGATGAGAGCTGTGGCCAGTATTTTGAAGTTGGAAGAAGTTCCAGAATTTAAGGGCAGAATCCAACCGGAGAATTATAACCCGTTCTAGCTACTAGTTCATTTTCTGGATTCCGTAGCTTCGGCTACTTAGAATCTGGATGAAAATCTGGCCTCAGATTCAGGAGTAGAATGCAATGCCGTGTTCAAACAAACAGTCCCTAAGTCAGCAGTCCAAATCTCGGCTCCCATGGGGTACATTTCACATCAGGGGAATCCAAGCAATCCATGAGCACACCAGGCCCATTTAGCCGCCGATCATCCATCTAACCTGGGCCGTGCCAGTCCGTGAACGGCTGGCGATTTGGTACCGTTCGTTGCCGTCTCCGTATGAGCCAGAGCTCAAATATTCTGACGAGCACAAGCCCACAGGGCCCACGCAAAGATTCCAAGATCCGAGCCTGAGGCAAGCATGTGATGTCAGTGTCCCTCTCTCCCTACCCTGTCAAGTCATGATCAGACCTTTGAGCAATCCACCCGAGAAAAAAGCTAGCGAAAAACTGAAGACACATTCTTTTTCTTCTGAACCAAATAATTCATCACCAAGGGCCTTTTAGGCCCTCTGCTGTAACGAGTACCTAATTCCAACTTCTTAATTTTATTTATTTTTTAAAATTTAATTTTTTAAAGTTTGTTTGTCTTTTTCCTCTTATTTCTTTTTATTGTCCATGATGATATAACATTTTTATTTTTTTTTTTTTTGAATTTAATTACTATGAAAAATTTAACAACAGCTACAGTGTATTTTCAGCCGTTACGGTACAAAAAGGCAGAAAACTGGGTTTATAAGCCAAATGAGCACTACCTTAATGGATCGGGAGCCTATGCCAGAGTTTTTGGGTGTGTTCTTTTCGACTGTGGCTTTTGGTTTTTGAATTTTAGCTGTTCGCGAAAGAGAGTACGGAGAGAGACAGTCGCACGCGATTTTAGTTGATATAACTGAAGTTGGTATATTATCTACTATAATCAATTTATGAACCTCTTCTTGAAAGTACACTTCATTTGAAAGCTAGTTAGCCATAAACCGAAAAGAGCAAGACCTTTAGCTTTTGTCTTAAATAGAATAGTAATAATCGGTAGAAGTGATTTTTTGGAGTAAAATTTGAAAAACGGTTTTTAACATACGCGGATACGAAGAAGAGGATGGAGGCCAACCGATGGCTTTTGGAAACGGTTTTAAAAAAAATCGTTTTTAGAAGCCCAAAGCCGATGCCAACGCGCTGACACCCATGCTTGTAAAGAGGATTGATCGATGGTGATTAGCTAAAGGCTATAGCACTATACGAGCCCTTGGTTTGTCACTACCTGCGGTCGCCGGTGGGAGCGTTCGGAAATCTCTAAACTTGGCACGGTTTGGTTCGGAAGGAGTGGCCGTCGGTTGGAGGAGGAAACCTCAACCACCGCAGAGAAAATGTGAGTGCCTTGGAAGGGAATCAAGTTCACATACACAAAGAGTTAGTACATGATGCATGTATCTTCTTTTTTTAATGAAAAAGGGAGAAATGCTAATACAGGTATGCTCTTTCGGTATATATTCAGATAGAGCTAGATAATACGAGTTCAAGATCTGCTCGATTATGATCATTTCTACTTTAAGAATATTTATGTGTCTTTATAGTATATTGTGCAATATTTTCAATTACACCGTAGTAATATTTATATCGTAACAATTTTTTAGAGCGTTATTTTTACCATATATGGATATATAATCAAAGAGTGCACATGTTCCATCTTAGCAGCCTGTAGTGTACAACAGCTATGTTAGACTATTATACAATTGGAAAAGAATATCAAATCGCTAGCTTTTATGAAAGCATTTGTTTCAGAACTCAGGCAGCTTTTTAACCATGATTCTCATGTCATTTGAATCATTGCACAAAAAAAGATTTTCTTTATGGAATCTTCTTTCATTCTATTCCATTGTGCGCTACGTACGTATAAAAAAAGGTGCATGCACAAGCTAACATCTAATTGGTTAAACAATAAACAGGATGTAAAGTCAGATCTCTCTCTTTCTAAGAGTTTGGCCTTAAATTGTACGAACACAAAAAGATATGTACACTCAGTAGGACCTTTTTCTTCCTTGAGGACCACTGTATCCTCGTAGCATCTGCTAGCTATAAGGTCATCATCTGTCGGTTCTACCTCTGTCATATATACTCCACAATTGTCACAGTTGCCTGTTTCAAAAAAAAAAAACAATTGTCACATTTGGGGCAAGAGCAATCTTGCATATTTCTAAGAGGTAACAAGCACAAAAAAAATGACAGTTTTTTTTTCAGTTGTAGCAAGTGCTTAATTGGATCATCTGTTTCTTAAGCAACATTTAGCCTCACCAATTACTCAGCACCAGCAAGAACCTTCCTCTCCATGGTCATCATGAGTAATTCCAGTTGCAAATCTTGTGATTACTTCCCCTTTAACTGAGAGGAGTAAGCGAACGGTAGTAGTACTCGCACAGTTTTGATGGATCAACAACTGACGATGACGATGCTACACGCACTGCAACTGCTGGTCTGACTGCAACCATGTGGAAATCCATGGGCAATGTCCCCTTGGACCTAACCCACCTCCCAACCAATGGAGCACTGCCAAGTGGCATAATCCGATTGGATCTGCCGTACATAGTGTCGCTGTGTGTATGACCTGCGCGGTAACAATAGTAACATGTGTGATGACAGAGGGCGGCGGCTCGCCACGTCACTGCCGACACGGCGGTGAAAGCTGCGGGTCCACCTGCCATCCTCCGCTTGACAAATCCACGGCTGTACTTGGATCCAAGGACCCAAAAAAAACTTGTCTAGTTACAAACAAGTACTAATACTTGGCTCTAAGCTGCAATGGCCGCATTCACGGCGTGTTTGGTTTGTGCCTAAGCTGATCTTGCTAAAATTTAGCTAGCTCCAATAATTTAGCTCTTATTTAGATAATTGTAAATTTTTGGCAAATCTATAGCTCTATAGTCATACTCTATGCATTTATTGCCAATCTATAGCCAAATTATGAGCAACGAAAATCTTGATCAAAATTTGAACTAGCCAAATTTTAGTAGCATCGATTTGCTCAAAAAGCCTCCAACTTGCCATGCCATCCATGCGTAACAATTTTTTGGCTTGAACAGATGGGCCCAACACATAGTATATGGTCGTATGACATGGGTGCAGTAATCAATGGATTACTCCTAGATGACCCTCAAAAAGCTTGAAACAGCATGAATTTGACATGCGTATTTTAAAACTAGCATTCATTCATTCGCAAAACACTCATTCATTCGCAAAACACGCACGCACACACTCGTATGTGTTGTGAGCGGTGGAAATAGGAAAAGTAGAGTTTGTTACGGACCAATCTGCAAAAGCGGGTACACATCTGCGGCTATCCCTGGGAAACCTCGCCTCCTGCTCCGCGTCCCCGAATCTGGCAACCCCTTCCCTCGTCAAAACCGCCGCGAGAGAGGGGGACGAGGTGGTGGACTGGTGGTGGTGGTGGTGGTGGCCTTCTCTTCCCGTCGTCTTCACTCCAACTCCTCCACATCTCCCCCTATAGCTGACGCTGCCTGCTGCTATTGGGCGAGACGTCCTAGTCGAAGACGTGGGGATACCGAGGCTTGGAGACGGGGAGAGATTGATTGATAGAACCCGGAGCCGGAGACTTCTGCAGCAGCCAGCGGCGCGGTCGGGGTGGTGTAGTCGCTGC
This sequence comes from Bonia amplexicaulis, assembly GCA_036346245.1. Taxonomy (NCBI): domain Eukaryota; kingdom Viridiplantae; phylum Streptophyta; class Magnoliopsida; order Poales; family Poaceae; genus Bonia; species Bonia amplexicaulis. The sequence goes on from CM070737.1 coordinate 6,331,793, forward strand.
CTGCTGATCCTCCTGCGGCGACGATGGGGCAGGGACTCGTCGAGATCCACCCCCGCGAGCTCCAGTTCACCTGTAAGTCTGCTTCCCTGGCCCCGTGCGCGATATAATTCTCATCCGTCTCGCGTAATCGAGTCGCGTTTCTGTGTTGGGGCGCGCGACCTCTCTGTCCGCTTCGATTCAATGTTTTGCGCAACTGTTTTTTTTTTTGGCGCTGTGGAATTTGTATATTGCGTAATTTTCGAACTCGTTCGGTTGATTGGAGGTTTGTTTTGATACTTTTTTGTTCTCCTTTCCTTTGGATTGATCGGAGAGTAGCTCTAATGCAAGGTACTATTATGTGTACTTGATTCGGGTGGGATTGGGATGAGGAGGATTAGATTTCGAATGGTTTGAATTCAGTAGCCAATATGCTCATTGTGACTACCTGCCTGCCATACGAGTGTCAAGTTGGGAAGCAACGGTTTTGCAGACTTTAGATATTCGCTGGTTGCTTTTGTTCGTTGCATCTTTTTCGCGGTTTAGGTACTTGCAGATATTCTTTTTAAGATTAGAGGGTCCAGTGAAAGCAGTAAGGATTTGTATTTCATTTTTCTGAGAACATTTCTGAGTTACTTTGGTAGAATTCTGTAAACATTTTTGCAGAGTTTGGAAATTTTCTTGTAATTTTTATCTTAGTTTTTTTAAAAGGCTGCTACTTTAGTAGGTTGCTCCCTTTATGTTCGTTTGGTTACAGACAGGTAGATTTTGTGGTGTGATTGGTTGTAAAGTCTGGTGTATGTAGTGGGGTGTGTTTGTGAGAGAGAGATCTGCTTGCTTGTTGGCACATATTCAGCACAATGCAAATAATGGTTTGCTCAACCGACTGATTGTGATGAGCGAAAGGGGAGTCAAGACTTACGAAGATGAAAGCTGGTACTCCGTACGATACAATGCATGGGCTTCAGCCGGACCCGGATGGGATGCAGTTATTATTACAACTTGCAACTGAGCATGGCCTGATGCAGTTATGCACATGCAAACAATAGTAGGGGGCGGTAGTGAAATGTAGCTGGGAATTTTCCTATCTCCATTTCCACAGTTGGTTTTCATATGAATCTTGCAATGTACTTTGTCAAATATGTTCATGATCAAATGGTCTTTGCCATGTTTCACTGGACGAACAAAATATCAGGTGCCGATACCTATGTTGAAAACTTGAACTTTCAGCCATATATGATGAAAGAGGGAAATAATTGGGAAAATTGCACGATGACAGCTCTCATTGATGCTCTAGGCATATATAGAGTACAAGGTGTACAGGTTAGGTAGCTAATTACAGAGATTGACTAGGAGCTAAATAAGGCAGGTAGTTGTCAATACTAAATATGTACGATCTGCATATAAGGAGCAGAATCAATCTGCCATAAAGGTGGATATATTCCAACAGCCCCCTGCAGTGTCAACCGGGAGAGGAGAGGACGTTGAGACTAGAACGAAAATCAGTGCCGCCCCTTGCTGAAGATATCCGCATACAGAAGGGAGGTTGGAACGTGAAGCACATGGACATCTCCAAGAGTTAAGCGCTCGCGAACGAAGTGTAGATCGATCTCCACATGTTTGGTGCGTTGATGTTGCACCGGATTAGTGGAGAGGTAGACTGCGCTGATGTTGTCACAGTAGACAACTGTGGCCTTCTTGAGAGGTTGGTGGAGTTCGGCGAGAAGTTGACAGATCCAACATGCTTCTGCAACGGCATTGGCCACTCCGCGGTACTCAGCTTCAGCACTAGAGCGAGATACCGTGTGCTGCCGTTTGGAGGACCATGAGATAAGGTTGTTACCGAGGAAGACACAGAAGCCGGAGGTGGAGCGGCGTGCGTCACGACAGCCGGCCCAGTCGGCGTCGGAGTGGACAATGAGGTCACTTTTAGAGCCATGGGACAGCCAAAGACCATGCCCCAATGTGCCTTTCACGTACCTCAAAAGTCCTCTTTACAAGAGAGAGATGCTGCTCCCAGGGATCATGCATATGCAAACGCACCTACTGCACCGCATGAGTGATGTCGGGGCGAGTGAGGGTAAGGTACTATAGTGCACCAGCGAGACTCCGATAAAGAGTTGGATCAGCTACTAGATCGCCAGCTGTTGAGGCCGTGAGGACAATGTCATCGACATACAACAGTCGGTAGGCGACCTCGGAGCTGTTGTTGTAGATGAAGAGGGACATGTCGCACTTGGAGCCGTGGAAGCCGATGGAGAGGATGAAGGCCCGGAAGCGGCTGTACCAAGCGTGTGGTGCATGTTTAAGTCGTAGAGCAACTTGTTGAGGCGGCGCGCATGATCTGGGCGCGTGGAGTCGACGAAGCCAGACGGCTGCTGATAGTACGTAGTCTCAGCGAGTGTGCCATGCAAGAATGCATTTTTCACATCCAGTTGATGGACGGGCCAATCGCTGCATACGACAAGGGAGAGAACTGTGTGGATGGTCGAAGGCTTGACGACGGGGCTGAATGTTGCGTTGTAGTCGAGGCCGAGCTGCTGTGAGAAGCCTCGCAGAACCCACCGCGCCTTGTACCGAGCCAAGGAGCCGCCAGAGTTGAGCTTGTGGTGGTAAACCCATTTGCCAGTGACGATGTTCGATGTTCCCAAGTCGATTGGCGAGAGCATTGAACTCTTCAACCATAGTTGCAATGTCTTAAGCAGAGGAGAAAGGGAGCTCGCTGTCGAGGCCATGTAGGTGTGGAGGTCCTGGGGAACCCGAATGTCGTCCTTGCCTTGGGTTTGCATCGAGTGATGGTTCACCGTTGGAGGGACGTGTTCGGCCGGATAGCGGAAGGGGCTAGCGAGTGCGCCGTCGCTGGCTGTGGGAGCCAAAGTTGTTGCCGTGGGGTCTGGGCCGTGAGTTGCGGTCACAGTGGCCAGAGCAACAGGTGTAGTGCGTTCCCAGTGGGAATACACCTACGTGACAGGTGGGTGCGGTGGCAGAGCTTGGGCGCCAGGCGGAGTGCAAGGTGAGGTAGGCGCCGGATCGGTGGACTTAGCGTGCTGGCTGCTCGGTGCTTGGCTCCCGTGCGGCGTGAACACGCAGGGTGGCCCATGCTCCTACGGGCCGCCGAACGTGTCTTCGGGACGGGCGGGCCCTGCGTGCCCACCGAACATGGTGGGAGAGGCAGGAGGCGTCCTGTGCCCATGCAACCCGCCTGTGGAGTCGTCGAGGGGAGGGCCTACCGGCAGCGCTGGTGCGACCGTGGGAGGCACCAGACCAGCAGGAAGCCGTAGAGGTGGTGCGGTTGGTGCACCGTAGTCCAAGTTATCGACGAACCGGTAGGAGGACAGCTACGGAGACGAGTGAGTACCTTGTGATTGGTTGGATAACCAAGAAAAATGCACTCGGTGGAACGCGGTGCGAGTTTGTGGCTGGCTATGGAGGAGAGGTTTGGAAAACAATGACGGTAGAAGACACGATATGCGAGTAGTCCATGGAGAGTGAACAAGGACTCATGAGGAGTTTTGTTGTTAAGGACTTTGGTGGGGATTTGGTTTAGAATGTAGGTGGCTATGTGTAATGCTTCTGCCCAAAAAGAAGGGGGAGGCCGGCTTGAAAGAGCAGGAACACATGATGTTGGTGGTGCGGATGTTGTGCTCGGCCTTGCCATTTTGTTGTGAGGTGTGAGGGCAGGAGAAGCGAAAGTGGTTGCCATGTGCGAGAAAGAAATTGCGAGCGGCGGTGTTATCGAATTCCCTACCATTGTCACACTGTATGAAAGAAATAGAAGATTGAAAGTGAGTCTGAACGTAGGCATGGAAATTTTGAAGAGCCTACAAGGTTTCGGATTTGAGTTTGAGAGGAAATGTCCACAAGCAATGCGTGTGATCATCCAAGCATACAAGATAATATTTAATGCTAGACATACTAGGTAGAGGGGACGTCCATAAATCACAATGGATTATATCAAATGGTTTTGTTGTGTGAGACAATGAAGGGGAAAATGGGAGACGAACATGTTTCCCGAGTTGACACGCATGACAAGTTCTGTTTTAAGTTTATTACAAGAGATAGCACATGACGAAGCAAAGCTAGACAAAGCTGGGAAACTGAGGTGACCGAGGCGGCGGTGCCATATGGTGGTGGTGGAGAATGCGCGAGGTGAGGAGGGCAGCCAGAGCAGGTACAAGTTGCCGGAGCTATTGCAGCAAAGAATCTCGTGCCTGGTTTGGGCAAAACCAAAAGGGTCAAATTCCACATAACATAGATTGTCAGTGGTGAATTTGAGAACAGAAACCAAATTTGAAATGAGTTTGGGCGAGATTAGGATGTTTTGTAGACTGAGTGTGTTACTCGCTGGACTCTTGCTGTTGGTGATAGTAAGATCCTTACTCTCATGGAGAGGAAGACACTTGGAGATGGGGCAATTTTTTCTATTTCTCACACAATGCCTTCATATTGAGTTGCATGCACCAACCAATTCACCCAAAAGCTTAAGCTGATGAGGAAAGGTGGTCAATTCACTTATACTTCAACAGAGTGGACAAGGTTGGGTGGGAAGAGTTTTCGTGCCTGTGCCGGTGATGGGTAGACGAGTGCCATCACTGACGACGAGATGAGAAGGGGAGGAGCGGGATAAATGGGACAAGTTACTGGGATCGGTGGAGAGGTGAGACGAAGCGCCGAAGTCCATGTACCAAGCGTTTCCGGGCTACTGCACGGACATCGCGTTCAGGGCTTGGGTCAGTTAGGCTTGATCCCAGGACAGCGCGGTGGACGACGTCGTGTACGAGGACGACACGATTGGAGCAGGCTGGTACATCGGCACGACGCCTACAGGGTGACCGGCGCCAAGAATGCCGAGACTACTGGCGGCTCGACTGAACCGCCACCCATGGATTGACTAGGAGGCCTGGGCTATTCCAGGGAGTGCTGGTGCTGTTGCTGCCGGTGTTCTTGTGGCCCTGGCCCTTGTACTTTGACTTGCGCTGGCCACCATTAGATCCTCCGGAGTTCGATCCGGAGGGAGTTGATGAAGACTTGTCCGTGGGGGCGATGAGAGCCATCATGGGCTCGGGCTTGCCGATCTTGAGATCGGCTTCCTCGAGCAGGAGCAGAGAGCGAGCCTCAAGGAACGGAGGGAGAGGTGACCTTGTCTTGATGATGGAGGCGATGTGCCTGTAGTTCTCATTGAGTCCGCGAAGCAAGGTGAGGACGAGAGTGTCGGAGGAGACCGACTGGCCGATGTCGGCGAGGGCGTCCGTGAAGTTCTTCAAGAGCTGGGAGTAGGCAAGTATCGAGAGGTCACCTTGCGCCTGATTGCGGAAGTCGGCCTCCAGGGAGAGTGCACACGAGGCCCTGTTGTCTTGTCGAGGAAGAGGCATTCGATGCTCATCCAAATGGCACGGGCAAACGCGCCCGAGGTGAGGACGATGGAGTGGTTCTCCTCTGAGACCAAGGCGTAGAGGAGCGAGCGCACTGCGAAGTAAGTGGCCTGCCATACCGGGTCGGCGCCCTCAGGAGCAGGGTGCCGTCGATGTGTCTGGATGCGCCGAACTTGCCGAGGAGACACGTGAAGAGTTCACGTCAGCGACTGAAGTTTGGAGGGTGCATCTCGAGGGAGAAGAGTATGTGCATGCACACGTTGATCGTGGATAGTGCGGAAGCTAGATTATGGATGGCGAGGGCATTGGCGGCGGCAGCAGTAGTGGCAGCCTCCCGCTCGGCGGCGGCAGCAGCAACGGCGGCCACAGCGGCCTCTCCAGTGTTGTCGCCCATGGGAGCAAAGAGGAGGAAAAGGAAAGGCTAGAATCGGTTTTTGGCTGATACCATGAAAGAGGGAAATAATTGGGAGAATTCCACGATGACAATTCTCATTGATGCTCTAGGCATATATAGAGTACAAGGTGTACAGGTTAGGTAGCTAATTACGGAGATGGACTAGGAGCTAATCTAGGAGCTAAATAAGGCAGCTAGCTGTCAATACTAAATATGTACGATATGCATATAAGGAGCAGAATCAATCTGCCATAAAGGTGGATATATTCCAACATATGATTCTAGCATGGCTAATTGGTGTGCTATTTCTTACAGTTTTAAATTTATATGTCTATGTTCGTTAATGGTTGTCAATGGCTAAATGCAAAATTTTATTTTCTCTATGGTATTTCATTTTCAGTATAGGATTCTAAGCATATTTTTTGTCATTTTTAAGATATAAATTTGACTTGGTTTTCTCTCCTTTGTTATTGTCAGTTGAGGTGAAGAAGCAAAGTTCATGTTCTGTCCATCTAGTTAACAAATCCAATGAATACGTCGCTTTCAAGGTTTGTCTGATTTTCACTGTTAGTTCAAATTATTGCTTATTTTCATCTAAGTCTTTTCTGATGATGCTAACGGCGCATATTCTGTTCTTTGTGACTAACTATGAATTTGTTCAATAGTTACAATTGTGTTGAATGATAACCTTAAACATCGATTGAGCATCACTAAAGTAAAAGCTACTCCCTCTGTTACTAAATACATGCTAGAATACATGCTATTCTAGCATCTAGCACGGGGATGAAGTCATGAGGGAGAATGACATTGATAGCTTTATTTAATATTAGTTTTCTTATGGAAAGGTAAATTTCAATTATTGAGGTATGGGTATATAGGGAAAAACTGATATAAATGTATCTTGAAATGGTAAAATAATTTTTATTTACTAACAAAGTGAGAAGGCTAGAAAAACATGCTGGAAAGGTAAATTTCAATCATTGAGGTATGGGTATATAGGGAAAAAGTGAAATAAATGTATCTTGAAATGGTAAAATAATTTTTATTTACTAACAAAGTGAGAAGGCTAAAACAACATGTATTTAGTAACGGAGGGACTATTTCCTATTGTTATCTCCAGTCATTTCTGATGATGCTAAACCTGGATATTTTGTTGTATGACCATGGTGTGTTCTGTTCTTGCTTTTATGTTCAATGGGACGATCACAGTTCATGCCTTTTGAGCATCCACAGAACTACAGTATCTGATCTTGCCATTTCAAAATTGCTAGGTTAAAACAACTTCTCCTAAAAGATATTGTGTCCGACCAAATACTGGAGTTATCCTGCCAAGGGCAACATGTGATTTCACAGGTGTGTACACTACTGCACTGCACTGTACTCGCTGTTATTGATAATAAAGATTTTTTGTACGTTAAATATATTGCAGTAGAGTTCTATTGACCTGAACCAACTTCTAATTCAAGATACATTATGATAGCCAACTGGGTTGATCTAGATACTCGCCTTTTTTTTATTTGAGGAATGGAATGAGTTGCTCCATCACCACCTCATTCCTCATAATCTGAATGCTAATAATAAAACAAATAGGAACGGGGTCATCACACAAAGATCATAGACTGAACTCACTGTGGACCAACCCATCCTAGGATTAATCCATTCCTAAAACCAAACATGCCATAAATGAACACAGTGTGCTTGCTTTTGGGGACTTAGTAAACAATTATACAAATTTTCTTTGTCTTTTGTTGATGACTGATTCTGTTATATTTCTTCTTTTGTAAGTTGGGTTCATCTTTCCTCTTAATTTATTTGCTCTTTTTTTGTCACTTATATGTAGTAACCATGCAAGCACAGCGTACTGCTCCACCAGACATGCAATTAAAAGACAAGTTTTTGGTGCAGACCACAGCTGTTCCTCCTGGTACATCAGATGAGGACCTCATTCCTGCTTTTGTAAGCACATAGTTTTATAAACTTTACTTGCATAATGTTCCTTTTGTATTACTCATCCTCACTGTAAATCTTACTGATTTTTTTTTGCAGTTCTCCAAAGAAACTAATGGATATATTGAGGAGAGTAAATTGAGAGTTGTCCTTGTTAGCGCATCTCATCCTCTTGTGGAGCAACTGACTAATGGTGTCCCCAACGCTGAGGCAGCTATTGAGGTTCCTGTGTTAAAAGATACACTGAATTTTGAGAATGAAGTACCAGCTGTGGGGAAAGAAGTCCCTCCCCCTCTGGAACAAACTTCAGCTATTGCGACTGAAATACCTTCCCCTGTCAAGGAGACTCCAATGAGCCCAATCCTGAGAGAAGTTCCTGTGCCATTACACGAAGCACCTGCTATTTTGACAGAATCTCCTCCTCTAAAAGATACGCCTGCAATTACCATTGAACAGCTTCCTCCTGTGAAAGAAAACACTGCAACTTTAAAGGAGTCTCCTTATATAGAAGAAACTCCTCCAAAAGAAGCTGTTACGTTAAGTGACCGAGGACTTTTCAACATGCAGAATCATCAATTATCTCATGTAAGCTTTCATTCTGTAGTTTATCATAATCCCGTGTCCCTATAACTTAATCTAAAGACAGAAATGCGTAGTGTTCTTAAACATGCTCTGGATCCAGTTCCTGGAGCGCTGTAGTGCTAGTCTTAGGCCAGCTTCTAGCTGGACAGGGTCTTGCACAACCCCCAAGTGGAACCTGGTCTGACATAGGCTAGATTTTGATAGAAACCTATCTGTTTCTTGTTAAGCTGTCTTAAACACTTGGGTTTTCAAATACAACGGCGAAGAAAAACTAAAATTTGGCTGGAATCAGCTTATATTATAGCCATAAATCTGTCTTAACTTGGTATAACTTTGGAAGAATTTGGCTGTATTAAGCCAAATTATGCCCTTGCCAGGAAAACCTGTAATTGGCAGTTAATGGGTTTCTCCCTCCTGGAAAATTAAGCTAGAAATAGTTTTAATAAGGTAAACATGATTATGATATATTTACAGAGATCTCCACACTACATTATTATAGCCTTGTAACTTGGCTAGATAACAGAAGTAGTTGTGTGAGTATGCATGTTCCGAAATACAGATTACAGTTCGGATCCGTGTTTTCTTTCATGGCCTTCCGGTTAATTCCATTGATTTTTCCCTTGTATCAATATGTACCAGGTAACAGAAGATGTTCAGAATCTGAAGTCAAAGCTCAATAACCTCGAATCAAAATTGGAAGAGGTAAGATCACGTCCATAAAATGTTTTGGATTTACTCAAACAAGTATCAGAATGAGATCCTGATGAAATAATGGTGCTTATATTGTTTCGTTATCACATATTTCTTTATTATATTTCAGATAACACCGTCTGAAGCATAATAATATTCTGTTTCTATTTTGTAGTCTGAAAAGATGATAATAAAGCTGAGAGAAGAGAGCAGGACTACCACCCAGGAGCGGGATAAGTTACAGCAAGAAATGGTATGGCTTTGACTTCCATCACAGAAAATATGTAGATCCTTTTCTGTTCTGTAAAATGCAGGAGTGCTATATATAATATATCCCATTGATAGAAGAAAGAACAATCAAGCGTCGTCAATAACAATAAAGCTTTTTGTCTCAAATAAGTTAGGATATGCTAAAAATGAAACTTCCTCAAAGTCAAAGAAACGAGTCTTGTAATAAATCTGCAAGGCAAAAACCTTAAGCCTGCAGCCTATCATCTGAGCAGAGATCTTAAAACACCGCTCCTAAACCCTCTTTGTATGTCATGGTTCCGATACGTAGATCGCTAACTTTTATGCGCTCTATCCAAAGCTAATTCTTTGGATACATTTCAATTCATCAAGTCCCTTTTAACTGCTTTCTTCCACGCCAGCCTTGGTCGACCTTTGCCTATTCTTGCGTCTTGATACGTTTTAAAATTCTACTATATATCGTGCCTCAGGAGGCATCCGTTGGAGATGCGCAAACCATCTCAAGTAATGTTGGATAAGCTTCTCTTTAATTGGTGCTATCCCCACCCTATCACGTATATCATCATTACGGGTTTGATCCCATCTTGTGTGACCACAGATCCATCGCAGTATCCTCATCTCTACTACACTCGTCTTCTGCATATGTTGTCTTTTAGTCGAACAACATTTCGCTCCATATAGCATCGCAGGTCTGATCGTCGTCCTATAGAACTTACCCTTTAACTTTTGAGAGACTTTTTATCACATAGGACACCCCGATGCTTGGTGTTATTTCACCCACCCCACTCTTATCCTGTGGCTCACATCTTCATCAATCTCGTCATCTCACTGTAGCATCGATTTCAAATATTGAAAAGTGTCCTTCCTAGGCACTACTTGTCCGTCCAGACTAACATCTCTATCATCTGCCCTGGCACCGCTGAAATCCACCTCATATACTCAGTTTTAGTTCTACTAAGTCTAAAACCCTTCGATTCTAAAGCGGCCCTTCATAACTCCAGATTTCTATTGACATCTATCCTACTCCCATCAACTAGCACTATATCATCAGCGAAAAGCATACACCAAGGGATATTTCCTTGTATGCCCCACGTGACCTCGTCCATCACGAGAGAAAAAATATATGGGCTGATCCTTGGTGTAGTCCTATCTTAGATAAGTCATTAGTATTACCACCACATGTTCTGACGTTAGTCACAATATCTTCGTATATATCTTTGATTAGGGTAACACTTTGTTGGAACTTTTTTCCTTTGGAGCGCCCACCACATGACATTTCTTAGCACTTTGTCATATACTTTCTCGAAGTCGATAAACACTATGTGGATATCCTTTTGCTCTCTAAACCTCTCCATCAACTGTCGTGTCAAGAAAATCGCCTCCGTGGTCGACCTCCTAGGCATAAAACCAAATTGGTTTGTCATCACGCTAGTCACTCTTCTTAAATGGTGCTCAATCATTCGCTCTCAAAACTTCATTGTGTGGCTTATGAATTTAATTCCTCTATAATTAGTACAACTTTGAATGTCCTCTTTATTTTTGAAAATTGGTACTAATGTGCTTCTTCGCCACTCGGTAGGCATTTTGTTCAATCTAAAAATGCTATTGAACAAATTATTTAGCCAAACGATCACCACTTCTCCAAAGCATTTCCACACCTCGATAGGAATGTTATCATGCCCTAACTCCTTACCCACTTTTATCTTTTTTAAGGCTTATCTTACTTCTAACTCCTGAATTCTTCGAACAAACCATCTATCGGTGTCATCAAAAGCATCATCCAGTTCAATCATACTATCATTGTCTCGATTGAACAGCTCGTTGAAGTAATCTTTCCACCTATTCTTGATCTCATCGTCTTTCACCAAAAGTCTATTAGTGTAGTCTTTGATGTATTTAACTTGGTTGAAATCCTCATCTTCCTTTCTCGAAATTTAGCTATCTTGTAGATATCCTTCTCACCCTCCTTTGTACTTAGCTTCTGATAAACTTTCTCATATGCTTTGCCCCGTGTCTCATTCAACGCTTTCTTTGCATTCTTTTGTGCTGCTTGTACTTCTGTATGTTGTCGTCGCTCTTATCATGATGCATGTACTTGTAGCATGTCTTCTTCTGCTCGATAGCTTTTTGCACTTTCTTGTTCTACCACCAAGTGTCTTTAAGTTTGCATCTTGTCCCTCGGGTCACTCCAAGCACCTCCGTAGTCACCTTCCTAATACGAGTTGCTATCTCCGTCCACATACTACTCGCTTCCCCCACATTCCATGTCCCTTGCGCGCTTATCTTCTCCTTAAACGTCTGTGAGGTGTCCCCTTTGAAATTCCACCACTTTGTTCTTGTGGCTTTGGCGACCTTAGCCTGTCGAACCCGTATCCTAAAACGCAAGTCGAAGAAGACTACCAATTTATGTTTCTGGACAACACACTCTCCAGGTGTAAGGTTACAATCTATTCAGGCTTGTTTGTCCTCTCTCCTGACAGGACAAAATCGATTTGGGTAGAATGCTGACCACTACTAAAGGTAACTAAATGTGACTGTCTCTTTCAAAAAAGGTGTTGGCTAAATAGTACGATCAAGCGTCGTCGAAAACTAATAGATCCTTTTCTGTTGTGGAAAATGTAGGAGAGTTATAATACCATTGGTAAAAGAATGAGTGTTTTAAGTGTATGGTTTTAACTTATAACTTACAAAGAAGAGCAACAAACTAAAGTGCCTTCATAAGACCCTCCAAACCACAATCCCTGCATGTGGATTCTTTTAGGTTGTGGCTTATGGCTTTTGAATTTTAGATGTTCATAAGAGAGATTACGAAGAGGAAGACAATTGTTTGCAATTTTGGTTGTACAGCTGAACTCGGTACAGTGTCTACTACAATCAACTTGTAGACCCCGCCTTGAAAATACACCGTTTGAAAGCGAGTTACTGTAGTAAAAGATAAAAGCCAAAAAGCCAAAGCCGAATCGAACCCATCTGATCGAGCATGTTCTTGGAGATAAGCTTATTCATCCTGCTCAACAAGTTCTCTAGGATTGCTTCGTCCTATTGCTACTCAGCCAAATTAAGTCCTGCACATGAAAATCTGGGTGGCCTTCTACCTTGTCAAATAGCTCTGGGCTGATCATTAGCACATCCCTTGATACAGGTAGGTCCTTGTTGTTCCATCTCTTTTGATAACCCAAGTAGGGAGTTTCATCGGTGACATCCCATATTTATCTTGTGTTTAGAATTCCTTCCACAAGGAAAAAGATCTGTTACTCCTGGCAACATATGTTATGTTTCAGTATGATCTGCAGCATTGACTGATACTCATCTGATATCTTATCTATGTATGAAACTGAGTAGTGGCACACTCCAGAAGCATTTGAGGCCTTGCTTATAACCGTTCATTGTAGAATTTGCTATTATGTTGAAATATATGGCCACAATAACTATTTTCCAAGTAGTGATACTGAGATGTGTATATTTTGCAGTATTCCGTGGACGCTGCGACAGAATATAACTTTGTACTTAAGATCAATTTGCTCTTGTACTTATGTCTGCTTTGCTTTGTATTTTTAGATGGCCTTAGCTAACATTGGTCATATTTTTTTTGTTTATGGGCATCTATTGTTTCTAATATTATGCATGGCTTGTCTAGGCATTCTTACGGAAGAAGGGAACCCCAAAGAGTCAAGTAGGTTTCCCCTTGCTGTTTGTGGTTTATGTGGCGCTTCTTGGTACATCCCTCGGTTACCTCTTGCGCCTATGAGTACGATCGAAATTCAGCAGCCGGATGCCTCAGTTTGTGGCAAGAGTTGAAGGGCAGTTACACACATAAATCTTGGAAGATGAGCATTTCTTAGCAGTATGATCATTATTAGTTTCAGATGGTTTTGCATATGATAAGGGTGCCAATTGCCTGTGTGTATAGAACAGCTTTTACATTGTATAGAACCGTCCAAAATGCCTGCTGCCCCTGTAGACTAACAGTGGATTTCTTCCTCTCGCGGATGTTTTTATAGTGTGTTGGGGTTCAGTTCTCCCTCGAATCGGTGCATTTTTCTTCCCTTGGTTGGTGTCAGTTTGTGAACTATCAGGTTGTATTTGATTTCACATGCTGCCTTGTGAAAGGCATCAACAAGGTACCAAAGTAGAGAGCAGATCATTGCATTAACTACATACAGTACTACCAGGTAGTGAAGACTACATACAACAATCTCTCCCAGAGACAAGATCACCATGGTTTTTTCACTATTGTTTATGCAGTGACAAAAGTAGAAAGCATACAAAGGACACTGGAAGCAGCAATCTGTTCACTGTAGTGGTTTCGTCAGAGAATATGTAGCCCACGAGCTGCAACCCGTTGCATTATTTCACGCGGTGGATACGGTCGGAATACTATCAGAAGGGTGGCGGCGGGCCGCCCGGGCCCGGGTGACCGACGAACGGCCCACAGCAATCCTGGAGCAGGCAGCACCAGCAGCAGAGGATGTAGAAGCTGCAGAAGAAGCATGCATCCAGAGATTCAGACTTTGGTCTATAAATTTTCTGGCTAAACAAGGCACAAAAGAAAACTAAAACGACTAGTATACGCTCGATCCCTTGGAGTCGCACTCGATTTAGTGCTGAGAACTCTATACTTGACCTGAACTACCAATCAACTAAGTGAATTGAAATGATTATTCATTTCACTGGCAGATGCATAGCTTGAACTCTATACTCTATACTTGAGGGTTCGACTTACCAAGACCCCATGAAGCCTCCAAATCCAGGACCCCAAGAACCAGGGCCAGGGGCACCAAAAAAGCCGGGCCCACCAGGAGCGGATGGACCCCACCCTCCAGGACCTCCTCCTGGAGGGCCCCAACCTGGTCCTCCCGGCCCATGTGGATCCATTTCTCCAACAGAAACTACCGAGTGCTACTGCCTCACAGGAACTCTCAACCAAAGCACTATTTTTTTCAGGGAGCAAGCCAAGACTCCTTCACGATCATATCACTTGCATATGACTTGATGCAGTAGTTCGAAGTGGAGTGTATTTATAGACGTATGGTGAGAACTAGTAGTTGCGCATGTACCTGCCGTTCAATGGCTTGCATGCAACTCTCACCCACTGGTCTCTGTTTTAACTACTGTTCTCTGCGTACCCTTGGATTACAACAAGTTTTAAGTTCTTGACATTGAGTCCAATCTCCACCAGTTAGGTGATTAATTACACCTCCATTATCATGTTCACTCTTAACAACTTTATTCCATAGTATGATCCAATAAACATCTGTATCCTTGTCGATATACAACGATATGTCCCTCCGAATATAATACAGTTTATATAAAACTAAGTAAACCACCTGCCCGGCAAAATTATGGAAAACGTTTGAATCTACAAACTCCCTCTAGAAACAGCAAAAGACAGCATTTTTTATTTTTGGAAAACGGACTAAAAGACAACCTGGAGGCAAGCCCAAAGGCTAGAGGCACACCTGCTGAACTGGAACTACATATTTCGCTAAAATTTTCTCTACGCCAAGCTCATCTTACAGCAACAATGAGCTGCATTTAGACTATTAGGACAATGTCACAACCTCTAGTTTGTTTATGGTTTCCCTAAATTTGCAATGTCATGCATGCATTTCCCCACGAGGCTTGTCCATTCATGCATGCATGCATGCATGGACGTAGTGTATATAACACCCAGATCCCCCCACGACTTGTCCTTGCCTCAAATCCTAGACCCTATATTGTCCATCATCTCTTTGCATTTTGCTTCTCCTACATTCCCTCCTCGTCCTCCTCCTCCTCCTCCTCCTCGCCATCACCGCCATGGGTTGCGGTGGCTCCAAAGAAGCTGTGGCCACCGGCAACACCGTGAACGCCAGCAGCAGATGCAACCGCAATCTCTTCCGGAGGAAATCCAGCGTCATCGTCACCGCCGTCCAGCAGCCTTTTCATGTGCCGCCGTCCGAAAGCAGCTCAGTCGTCGTTGTAAAGGACAATGTCGACGGGGTGATCACCGAGACGAAGGACAAAGCGGCATTGACAAAAGAGAAGGCCGTTGAGGAGGTGAGGAAAGAGGAGGAGTGCAACAAGGCCGACGTGGTCGTCGTCAAGGGCAGCAACGAAGTGATCACCGAGACAACGGACAAGGTGACGTCGACAGTGAAGGTCATCGAGGAGAAGAAAGGAGGAGATCAAGAAGGACGAGGCCATCAAGGACGATAAAGAAGCACTGATCGCCGATGTGAAGGACAAAGAGATGTCGGCCGAGATGGTCAGCGAGGAGAAGAAAGAGGAGGAGGCCAAGAAGGATGAGGTCGTCAAAGACATCAAGGGGAAAGAAGTGATCACTGATGCGAAGGACGATGTGGCATCAACCGGGAATGTCGTCATCGAGGAGAAAGGAGAGGAGATCAAGAATGATGAGGATGTCGAGATGTCGATCGAGGCAGGCGTCGAGGAGAAGAAAGATGAGGAGGCCAATGAAGAAGTCACAACCGAGGCGAATGACGAGGCGGCATCGTCGACCGAGCAGAAGGACGTCGAGGAGGCCAATGATGATGAAAGTGTGACCTTCGCGGTTGCCCCGGTGACCAAGGTGGACGACAGTGTCACCTCCGCGGCTGCCCCGATGACCAAGGAGAAGGATGACAGTGTCACATTCCCGGTTGCCCCGGTGGCCAAGGAGGAAGCGGTAGAGGCGGTAGAACAACCTAAGCCTTCGGAGAATGATGATTTGAGAAATGAGGAAGAGCTGCCGGAGCCTACTGTTGCTGAGGAGGTGGTGAGCGAAGTTGATGATGAGGTGGAGGAAGCGAAGGAGAAGGAGGAGGTGGACGAACCTGAGGAGATCAAAGGCGATCAGGAAGAGGAGAGAGTCTCCCAGGAGCCAGAGGAGAAGAAATCTACTGCCGCTAATTTGAGAGATGAGGATGGTATGTTCGATTTCCTCGCTCGCTAACAATGCCAATATTTCCTTGCTTTGTTTTTCTGAAACTTCCTACATGCTATTTTCCCATTAATTAAGGTTAGATAATCAGGGGACCCAGCAATCATTCTTCGTTTGCAATCTTTTCTAATCATTTTGTTTCTGCAACATCATAATTCCGTACATATAAGTATGCCGTACATATAGGGCTATTATCTATATGTTTTCTTTTGCGTAAAGCTAATATCTCAATATCTTATCATAACTAGTTTCTAAACCTATGACCTAGCTATTTCTAATTGGAATTAAAATTTCCAATATCATTTGCCTTTGGGGAGGGGGGCAAGTCCTTTCACAATTACTTACCATGCTCAGTCTATGAGCCTCAATCCATGTCCTTTTATCACATCACTATATCAAGTCCATACCTTCATTAACCAAAATCAATTTATGAAAACTACACACTATAGTATTTTCACATTTTACCTATGATCGGGGCCATGGTTATTCGAATAAATTATAATACTCTGCAGGGGTGTATAACTTTACCCATAAGGCATAAGATATGATTATCTCATAATATCGGCCATTACACGCTTCCGTAGATGTGTGACTGAGAAACTATAACAAGGCCTGAAAAACTATAACAAGGCCTTTACAATGCATAGTTTCAATGTTTTCCCTCCTTCAGAGGTACAAACCCTCAGTGCTAAGGGCCTCCGTTGTTAGCTCATTAGTCAAGTGCACTCTCAGGGTAGGGACTTTTTGGTCCCTCCTGGGCAGTGACCCCTATAGATTCACCCTCAACACATGTTTTTTCCGGGCAATGACCCCGCAGGTCATCCCCAATAAACGCAGGAGTCCACACCGAAACCAAACAAATTGATTGGCCAGGTATGTCCCATACTAGACTTGTGGTTGCATAATTAGGTGTAGAAATGAGTGCACATGGCTTCGATCCTTAATCGACTCAGGTGAGATAAACCAACAATTCAGACCTCAGGCAATTCCTACACCGGTCTCAAACCAACCACTCGCTCGAGCCTTGACCATTTTATAAAGCATTCCCTGTTTCTAGTGGCAACCTACGTTACCACTACCATTATTATGTTTCGTGTTTAGTTGGCAATGTTTGTGTCGTATTTATCATTACCTCTAAAGCATATCTAAGCACAACCATGATCTAATAACATTACTATCACATGAATCCTATGGTGACAAGAGAATGATAATATCAAAAGGAAAGATAAAAGGTATCACTGAATGGTGTAGCTAGGTAATCTATATACACAATAATGGCAAACATGCTCATTAGAGAATGGCGGAGGGTTTGGCGGAGGGTTTAGCGAGAATTGAAAACGGGCTAAAAGTTTTACAAAGAACGATGGCAGAAAGGTGGCTAGGATGGGAGAGAAATGCTTGGCTATCGAGTTGGACGCCGATGTGGGGTGTGGGAAGTGCTCGTGTGCTTTGATAGTTGCTATAAAGCAGTTTGAGCAGTAGGGAGGTCGACTTGTCAATGGCGCATGGTTGATGGAAGAGGGCGTGAGAGGTCTTGGTGGTGGTCGGCAGTCGCGGGGGTGAGGTTGACGAGTGGTGTGGCACCATGGTTTCGGAGTCTCCTTGAATGGTGGGTTGTTGTAAGATCGAGAAGGCTGACTAGAGGGGGGTAAATAGTCATTTCTAAATACTTCAATTAAATTCTATTTAAGCTATTTGGTTAAACCAAGTATATAATGTGGAAACTTAAATCAATTTGGTTTAGTACAAATAAAGCCTAAATCAACTAGCTTCACTTAAGTGCACCAACAACTTAAGTCTATGTCAAATGTTTGCAATACTAGAAAGACAAATAATTAATTTCATTTTTTGAATGTAAATTGCTTAAATGTAAATTGAGCACAAGAAAATAAACCACAATTGACACAATTTCTTTTTACTGTGGTGTTCGGTGACTTACCGGTCTCCCCTAGTCCACGTTGAGGTTAGCCCAAACGAATTAGACCGGCTTCACGAATTGCGAAACACCTCAACAACGTCAATTCCGACCACGTTGGTTCGATCACGCTGGTTTCGATCACACAGATCTCAACAACGTCAATTCCGACCACGCTGGTTCGACCACGCTGATTTCGATCACATAGATCTTCGACCACACAGGTCTTCGACCACCAATGCAAGCGGTAGTTCTGTGATTACAATGCCGGTAGTTCCAGATTTTGTAAAACATATTTGCAAAACAACAATATGTTGCACACAAGTATCAAACATGATTCCCAACAAGTTACAAAACATATTTGCACACTTTTAGAATCATGACGCAAGGATTATATATGGGCTTCAATTATTTGCAAAACACAATTTCAAATATAAGTCTCATACTGCAAAGAATGAAAACATGGACTTCAAACACTTGCAAAACACATTCGTAATGTATAGTCCCATGTTATAAGGATTCAACACATGAGCTTTAACTATTTATAAAACGCATTCGTAAATACAAGCCTCATGCCAAAGAGAGTTAGAGCAAGTGAGGTTGATCTATCAACACATGATGAGGCTCAAGCTACTAGACATGACCCCTCTTAATAGTACGATATTCTATACTAGCAACCCGGTCTTCCAACCAAACACCAAGACTAATAAAAGACTAGAAACACACCCTTAGCCCTAGCTAGTCATACATTTGCCTTACGCATCCACTTGAAACTTGACAATGTATACCATCATTTTAAGTCCGGGTCATCGTCTTGACATGCATCAATTTATAATGCATCCTTCACTTGAGCTCCATCAACACATGATGGGTCTGTACTTGGCTTGATGATCAATACATGATCATCTCCTCATGCATCAACTCATGATGCATTTTCTTCTTGATGGTCTTCAACGCATGAAATCATTTTTCATCACACATCTTGACTTGATCTTTAACACATGAAGTTATCCCAAGTCATCCTTATTTGTGGAACCTAACCTATTCATCCAACTCATGAAAAATGTTAGTCCACAAATCAATTGACATCAATTACCAAACTTCACCATTAACACATAATGGAGGAACTAGATTCTACAATCTTCGTTTTTTGGTAATTGTGACAATCTCAACAAATAATGAGATAAAGATAGCATTTTAAGTATACAATATGTACACAACAATTGTATACTCTAAGATAAGCTTTCAAAGTAAAGCTTACTTATCCGATTGTTATTAATCATCCAATCATTAACACACAATGGAGAAGTTAGATGATAACCCTATTGCAAATGAGTATATATGAACTACACAAGTTATATATACTCAAAGGGTGTGTTTTAAAGTAAAAATCCTAAATATGTGTATTAAAGGAAAGATGGATCAATACTTATAAAATCTCAAAGCATAGAGTGAACTCCTCCTAAATATGTGCATACAAGTATGTGTAATGAAGACATATGCACATATTCATTTTAGACTATTTGTGGAGCTTAATCTATATTTTAAATCCAAAGAATGTACTAATATATAATAATATGATTTCTAATGTATACCTCTTTGATTTCACCTTTTTATCTAAATGAGACTAAGCAATAACATAATTAATAAACAAAGTTAGTCTTATAAATGTATCTATCATTATTACCAAAACCTCATAATAGTATTTATCATTATCACCAAAATCAACTTAAATAGAACTCGATCTTCAGTTGTGGTGGGCAAATTTTGTAGGCGTGTGCGTTGGATCTAGAGAGGCAGTGTGGTGATAGCGGCAAACACAGCTCGGATGGTCGTGGCACGTGGCCGATAAGAGACGATAGCCAATTAGTGGTATGGTCAGGAGCTGGCAGTGGCCGTACGAGGATTGACGAAGTTGCAACGGCGTGCGGAGGTGAAATGCGGCGACAAACGGAAGCATGCCCTGTGGCGCCAATAACAAGGGTGAAGACAGTGTTTCGGAGGGACGCTAGTAACTAAAGAAGGCGGAAATTCGGAGGAAAAGTGTGTTTTGGTTGAAGACTTTCGAATTGGGAAAATTTCAAATCCAAAGCATTTTTTAAACAAATAAATACTTTCGAAAATCCGGAGTGTTTCACATGCATTCTATAATTCTGATCTAGTGTCTCTTCTTCTTCTTCTTTTTGTATTTTTTTAAAAAAGTTTTTGTCGGCTGTTGATCAAATTCCTGACACATACTTCCATTTGCCCCATGTACAGGGGAATCAGAAGGGGAACAAACAATTGATTTGAAGGAGGCCATAACCGCAGAGGAAAAGGGAGAGGAGCTGGTTGTCCCGGAGAAAAAGAGCGACGAAGAACAAGCCGCCGTACCGGTTGAATCATCGTCGATGTGAAAATGAGACGTAACATGCCAAAAGAAATGTACTGCTGCAATTTGCCCTGTTCCTCTTATTGGCAAGAATTTGTACTGCTGCATATGTGTCCTTATTGGTTGCCACGTGCTTACAAGTTGCAACTGATAGCGTGACTGTTACTCAGTGCAATTCAACGTCGGTACCTTTATCTA
Organism: Bonia amplexicaulis; assembly: GCA_036346245.1. Lineage (NCBI taxonomy): Eukaryota > Viridiplantae > Streptophyta > Magnoliopsida > Poales > Poaceae > Bonia > Bonia amplexicaulis. Next base: position 6,352,409 of record CM070737.1, read on the forward strand.
AAAATTACTACCTACCCCCTCCCGTCCCAAAAGAATATCATTTTAGATATATATAGTCAAATTTTCTAAAATTTATCTATCTTTATCTTTTCAGTATTTAGATTGAATATATAAAAAAGGTATATATAGATTTGTCTTGAAAATTTTCACAAAAATTTATTTCAATAGGTTTTATAAATCTATCACAAGAAAAATTAATAGTCAAAATTACGTTTTGAAGACCATATCGATGTTTAAAACAACGATGTTTCATGACTAGAGCGAGTAATTTAGAACATAACTACATTGTACCCATAGTGATTTGATAAGGGCATTCTCGGTGGTAGACATTGCACAACAATGTCTATAACATCCACGTCATATAGACACTACAACTTTAATGTATAGTTTCCACCGGTGGACCCAAATAATAAATCCGTAACCTTCTTTCAATACAACCATTATTGTAGATAGACACTAATCTTCTTTCAATGCAAGTTTTTGTTGTTTCTTATGTATTGAATTTTGTGCCTAAGCAGTGCCTTACGTGAGACACTACTTTCCTTTCTCTCTTCTTTAATCTTCTATCTATCTTAGTATCAATCTTACTTGGTAGGCTAATTAATGTCATGAACATTACTGATGTAGAATATATTAAAAGTGCCCTAAATTGATTAGTCTTTATTGTTAATCTATTGCCGTTTAGCAAATTCATGGCAATAGGGTGTTAATTTAGGTCAGCCTGTCCTTCATAAGTGCAGGTCAGGTTGTCCTTTATTCGAATGAATATGGCAGTATGATTCATCATCAAGAGCTGCGTAGCCATCTTTGCAAGTCTTTATCGACTTTAGAAGGAGACCAGTTGGAGTCAAGATCACAGTGAGCAAGTGGTTCTTTAAATTGAAGTATTAATGACGTGCGTACCAAAAGTCAAGTGGCTTCTTGCTAGGGCTTCAGCTTTTGACTTCTGATTTATGATTTATAGTTTCTTATTTTTGTGTTTTCTAACTTTTTGGTTTTTTGTGTTTTTTTTATCTTTTTTTTTTTCGTATTCCTTTACATTATCCGTGATGGGTTAACATATTTTTTATTTTAAATTTTTTAATTTTAATTACACCAAAAAATCACTAGCAGTTATAGTGCAAAATAAGCTAACTACAGTGCTAAACAGTGAAAAATAAGTCATAAACCACAACAAAGCCCAAATGAGCGGGCTCGTCCCATAATTGCTATTGGAAGTGGTAGATTCGGGCTGTGCTCAGTTGGGCTTTTGAGCTTTTTTTTGTACTATAGGTAGCTTATTTTGTACTGTATTAATTAGTCATTTTTTTTGTCGTAATTAAATTAAAATAAAAATAGAAAAAACATGTTATTCCATTACGGACAATGCAAAGGAACACGGGGAAAAAGAAAAGACAAAAAATGATAAAAAGCTAAAAAGTTAGAAAAAGATGAAATTAAGGAATAGTGAATTAGAAGCCAAAAGTCAGAAGCTAAAACCAAAACGAGGAGCCATGTGTTCTGTGAATGAAGCAATATAAAAAACTATCATAACAACTTCAAATCCTAACATATCCCCTTCCCCCTCTATTTGTGTCACTCTCAGGCTCCACTAATCTAGGCCAAAATTGCTAAACTCGATGGCGCTGACGTACGCAATTGAGGGGCAATTGACCACCAAGCAATTTGGTGAGAGGTTGAGAGCAACCCTGGCCTTTGGTTTGACCTCAGTGGCAAGAAGCATAGCCACGACAAGTGGCGATACGTCTGCAAGGAGCAAACGGGCGATAACCGTTACCTGAGAGCCAGGGAGGAAGCGTGCAGCGGTGGCGGCCAAGTCGACGAGGCAATAGGCACTAGAGAACGACTACACGTTGTTATACACTGGTGCACGTAGGGCATACTCATCAGACTGCATCAATATAGTTTTATGTTAAGTTATTTCATAATTTCTCTAAACTATTTTTAATTTTTCTAAATTATTTATAGATGTTGTATCTAGCACAAAATATTTTGTTTTTTTGCTATTATGAACTTTTATATTTTATTTGTCAACTTTGAAAATTCATTATATAAATCCTAGGTCCGCCTATGATAACAACAATAATAACAGAAGGACTGTAGAAAAATATCGAACACAACATGGTTTTTCACTGTTTGTCATTTCAGCATCTGCAGAGGTTACCAACGTGGTTTTCGGTATCTCTACTATAACCGAATTAACACCTGACAATGACAGTGCCAAGCTGAAGGATATGAATTGATCAGGCTATACCTGACAATGACAGTGCCAAGCTGAAGGATATGAATTGATCAAGCTATACTGAAAGGAAAACCAGACATTTGGTGTCAGTTAAATCACATAGCATTCCTACCGATCTGCCTATAACAACTTTATTATATTCTGGTGTTAGTGGTCATGATGGGTGTGGAGTTGATTGGCTGTCTCATCTCCAACTAAAAGGAGGGTAGAGGAAAAAGAAATTGCATCGTGGAAGAATCGACAGTGATGCCTCAACAACTAGCCACGTGATGCCTGAAAGCAAAGGAGATTCATATCAAAAGTACTATAAAATGGAGACTGACCTCCATACAGTCTTTCACATTCAGAAATTCCACTACCAAGAAGCCTAGATCTGTCTCTCTCATCCCCACCTTTCTCATCCTACCTAGAACTCGCCTCTTTCTCCTCCTCTGACGGCTAACATGGGCAAGTTGTGTTGCAGTCAGTCAGATGATGAGCCGGAGTTCAACCTGCTGGGGCTGCTTGTCACCATCGTCATCGCCTTGCTGCTGCTGCTCATCTGCTCACCTCCCCGGCGCAGGCGTTACGTCGCCATCTACCCTTGCTGCTAAGATGGTGCGACTTCGTCGAGTCTCAAAGCTGGAGGAACTTCCCTCAGATGCACAGAGGAACTTCTTTCAGATGGGCACCACCAAGCCAGGCATTTGGTTTCTGAATTCTGACTGATGTTCAGTTCAAAAATAATTTCTGCTGAATTTGAATTGTAAAAGTCATTCTGTTGTAAGTCTTGTTATGAATGTGCATTCTGTTGATCTGTAGTCTGAATTGAAATTTTCTGAGAGGTAGAGTACTGAAAGTGCTGATTCAGTTTTAGTGTCAAAATTTCTGCCGGGCGTTTCGATCAAATCAGGACATTTAAGTACAGGAACAAGTTTAATGTCGTGAAAAAATTATTTCAAGCCATGTACGTTGAATCTAAGACCAGAAAAACTGTTTCAACAAATAAAATGCAGAAAGAATTGCAGGCAAATTTGTGCGGTCTGTTCTAATTCAAAGTATGTATGAATGTACCTATGTATGTATGATTTAGAATCAATCGACAAATGCACTGGAACCTGCGGCAGTTCTAACACAGGAGAAGTGTGAACACAAGAGACATGAGGTTTTATTTGTGAGGTTCAGCATAGTCTATATTCCCGGGAGCCAATGGCTCCGTTCGCATGCGGAGTTTTTTTACTACTAAAGTTATAAAAGATAGCCAGTGTATATGTATACCCTTGCTTTTACCTTAGCGCATATGAGCCATACACATTATGTACCAGTTAGGTGGACATCTTACTTAATTTTGGCGGGGTCTACAAGTTAAATAATGTACATGTTAAAAACCTAACATCTGTACCAACTAAAATCATAAGTGAGTATCTCTCTCTGTAATATGTACCATAAACAGTAAAATTCAAAAATTTCAACCAAAAATCATAAGTCGTAGCCGTTATCAAACAGGTCTATAGTCTATATTCCTGGGAGCCGACGGCTCCGTTCGCATGCGGAGCTTCTTTACTACTAGAGTTATAAAAGATAGCCAGTGTATATTTATACCCTTGCTTTTACCTTGGCGCATACGAGCCATACACAACATGTACCAGTGAGGTGGACATCTTACTTAATTTTGTCGTCGAGATATGGACCAGCTGCTGGTAGTCAGTAGGCGACAGAAGCAGAACTTGGCCTGTGAGTCCAATTTAACTTTGTCCTCGTGATCTGAGCCGAATCAAGAAACAACAGGACTGAGATGAACTTTGCAGTAAGGTTTTAGGTTTCAGAATCCATACATCGGGTTTCCCAGACCAGATAAGACTAGGCAGCTGATTAACCATGAACCCGTGATTATTGAGGTGAGACCGATGGCAGAGGAGATCAGCCGTGCAATTAGCAGCAGGTCCGTCAAACTAATCAGTCCACGGAGCAACGACTATGCATCATCTCCGCCGGCCGACGCAGCCCAGTGGCAGCAACGGTAGAGGTACGTAGGTCAGCGGCGGGACAGGCCCGCCCAGAACGCGGTCATGGTCGGCGGCGGAATGAATGGTCGAGCGCAGCCGCTGAAATCCCGGATAGAATGCTGGTAGAGCGCATGCGATGCGCGCGCGGCTCCGCCTCGGTATGGCGCCCACGGCGTTCACGTGCCGGTCCCGGTCGCATCAGCAAGCGAGGTGCGCGTGCGCCCAACCGCACCTCGTGTGCGCGATCGTTCTGCGTTACGTTGCGTTGGTGCCTTTCCGGGCCAGCCAGACGCCCGGACCGCACGACCGCGCACGCGCGCCGTTCCTTTCCGGGCTTCACCACCACCGCGGGCTGCGCGGAGGAAGAGGCGGGCGCTGAGATGGCCGCTCGGGACCTTGATTCTTCGCGACGACCGCAGATGGCGGTTCGGGCCCATTCGGCTCATCTGCCGGGCCCTACTCCGCAGAAAAAGTCATGGGCCCTGTTGATGGACCACCAGGGCTCGGCCACAAAGACTTTTAGGGAGGCTTTTGCAATGTTTGGGCTAGGCTTTGGGATTCTAGGCAAGCATGTGCTTCAGACCTATTAGAAATAATTTGGACTTAGAGTTTAAAACATAATAGAATCTATCTTTATGTGTAACTCAAGTTGAAGTTGAGTTCAACTTGAAGTCTGAATACGTATACTAGTAGGAGAGTATTAGTCTATATATTGATGAGACTTGTAACCGCTTTGTAAGAAGAAGAGTATAGAGAATTAATCTATATATTGGTGATGAGAAAAAACTTGTAAGGCTTATTTAACATAATTAAATTTAAAAAAATTGAAAATATAAAAATTTGTTAGCCCATCACGTAAGGTAAAATACGAGGAAAAAGAACCGCAAAAAGCTCAAAAAAGCTAAAATTCGAAAAAGACGAAATATGAATATGTTGTGTTCTCTTATTGAGCGGTGCCTTAGTTTATTTGTGATGTGTGTTTTCTTAATAGAGTTAACGAGACCGCTCATTGGTCAAATCTATTGTTCACCTTCTGAACCAGTAGTAGTATTATACACAATCTTTAGATAGATCCAGTCAGCCGTAGGAATCTAAATTCCAAGCTTTGTGTTACGTCCTCAGTTAGCTTCCTTTTAAGCGGAGTATTTTCTCAAGACGGGTCTACAGGTTAAACGATCTACACGTTAAAAGCTGCTAGCAGCTCGCCTTCACGAACCGGCTTCATGACTTCGGCCTCATCGATCAAGAAGTGTGTTTTCGCTACAACTATCCTGTCCTCTCGAGCATCACAACATCATGATCGGATCAGTCTGACGTGCTCAGCGACCAACCTAGCTGCATCTAGCTCTCACCACACGCATGAAAAATAATTGGGCTCGATCGATCCGATCCGTTCAGACGTCAAAACTGCTAGATAGTAACACGGCACGATTTCGTGTTCTGATCGGCCTCAGCCTGATGATGCCAACCTTCCATCCTTCCGATGTGGCAACGCAATCCGAGCTGGCTCTTTTCTGTTTCCGGCACGCCTGAAACGCAGTGGAATTTTCTTTCGCCTTTCGTGTCAGTCTCAGCCTTCTCAAGCCCCTACATGCCGTGGCAAATAGGCGATCGAGTTGCTCCATCCAAGCAAAGCAATTAACAATGTGTATTTGCACTTGTTCGAAGGTAACTACGAATCGATCTATCCACACTCCGTTCCCGGCCGATTATTTTTGAACGACTCGGAGTTCGTACGTGATCAAGTTACCTTTGCAAACAGATTTTAACTTGATGCAGGGTTAAGGAGTTAAAAAAAGGTTTCATTTTGGAAGAAACAGCGACAAATATGGATGCATACTCAGCTCCACGAGATATCGTTATTGCCACATGAAGAAGTTACGTCGAATTCATGCATAACCAACTCAACAAACTGATTGATACTACTATAAAGCTCTAGTTGCAATGTCCCCGGCAGGAAAAAAAGACGGAATCAGTTTGGTGAACACAGGCCAATAGTTATTATAAAACCAATTCGTGCCTTGTTATTTGCGCTTAAAATTGGGTCCGTACAATGTGTCTCCTGTACAGTCCTCAAGGCTCAAGTCAGTGAGGCACTGTTTATATTGGCTTCTAAAATCTGTTTTTCTACAATAAATAGTTTTTCTACAGTATCTAACTTTCAAACGAAATTTCTTTTTAAGATAGGGTCTACTAGCCGATTATAGCAAACATTATAGTGACTTAATTTATATCGATCAAAATCGTATGCGAGTTTCTGTTGTCCTACGATTTCTCTACAAGTTGTTAATATTTATAAGGTAAACCCAAAAGCCATCAGCAAAAACCAATATGTACAAACAGGCACTCCAGATCTATCGAGCAGAATCAATTAACATGTGATAGATGGTTTGTGGATAGTAACAATCTTGTTACAGTCTTTACGACTGTGTCCAGGATCTCTACGACCTTCTTCTGGCTGCTACGACCACCTCCTGTAGCTGTACGACCACGTTGTAGTGGCTACGATCGCCTCCTGTGTCGCTATGATCACTCTGCTGGTCCTCCGACCACGTTGACAATCGTTACGACCACACTGTGACTACTCTGACCACTCCTCGCTGCTCCAAACACATAATCGTAAACTTCAGCTGAAGTTACGACCACGCTCACCGCTTCTCCTGCATTTCCTTCAGCAACGGTCGATCACCGTAGTCGTAACGCCTTACCACCACGCAGTAATTCTGTCGATCGCTCGTTGTGGTCGTACCCTTACGACCACATCTTTCTGCGAGACCGTGGTTGTAACTACTTTACGATCACGTCTCCAGCACCTGTGGACACCTTCGCTCTCGTCGCCGTGCTCGTCTCTGTGACTGTGGTCGTAACTCCTTACGACCACAGCTTTTGCTCCAGCGGACACCTCCGCTCGTCACCCTAGTCATAACTCCTTTACGACCAGGTCTGCTGCTCCTGCAGATGTCCTCCGCCCGATTGCCGTGGTCGTAACTCCTTTACGACCACGTCTATGATCCTCTGCTCTGCGGCTATGGTCATAACTACTTTACGACCATGTCTCTCGCTGTGGTCGTACCCTTACGACCACGTCTTCTTGTGAGACCGTGCTCGTAACTCCTTTACAACCACGTCTCCAGCAAATATTCTTGAAGTTATGACATTCCTTATCCAGCAAATGAAATGCTAAATGAATGTTACTACCTTTTCATAAACTGGAACAATAGGATTGGGCCAAGTATTAGTATGAATAGAGTTTTCTTAATATCAAGCATGTTCTTGAAGTTATGACATTCCTTATCCCCATATGAATATGATCCTAGATGATTATCAGCCCATGATCAAGGTTCTGTAAACAAGGTCAATTAATCATTCCTAGGGATAGAAGCATGCTAGTGTGATTCAAATTTCTATGTTCTAGATTGTCATATGAATGTCTTGTTTTGGTTCAAGCAAATGTATGTGCATATATCGGTTAAGTACTTCCTGTGAAGTGTTTCAAGCAAATCCCATAACGTGAGCGACACCATGCATTAAGGGAGTCATTCGTCTCGAGCATATGCATACGCATTTTATTCGAGATTTTTCCAATTTGGATCTTGTCCTTATTAGATGTTTAATGTAATTATTCTACAAACTCAAGCAACCAGGGATCTTCTTTCCAAGATTGAACCCCAAGACTCTATTCATCCAAGTATCTCAGGCAAGTCCATTTCTCGATCATGATTGATCTGTTAATTTCATATCAAGTAATTGCAATCTATGCTATTACTATCACCTACCTGGTAATAAAACTTACTTTCTAAACGAATCAATCAACCCTTATGGGTCTGTTGGACCGGTCCCTTGGAATATATTATGACTTGGATTCGAAACCCTGGTATTAAGACTCTGGATTGTGTAGGTTCCACTACATACAGTTTATCATTCGAAGATTTAACAAAACAACTGCCAGATGGCATTCAAGGGTCGTAACAAACCGCGTTGACCACATGACCTAGTATGGGACGGGCATAAGCTGAGTAATGTCTTCTTAATGTCATATCTCTCAAGGATTGTATATATGATAATGTTTTATGTATTTAGTCTAGCCACACGCCAAAGAAAATGTGTTTATAGCTTGACACGAAAGACTAAAATGATTGTGGATAAAGTAATACACCTCTGCAGAATGTAATAAAATTATGGCTCGTTACTCCCGTTTCCGGCAAGAGCTGCGTTCGTGGCAAGGAAAGGGACATATAGGAGGTTCTCACAACCTGTGTATGACTGATGATCATGGTTTTCTGAATTAAATTGATTCTTTCTTGAAAATATTTTCCAAAAATCATCTATCATTGGCAGGACCATGGGTCATTGTAGTCGAAACCTAGCATTTGAAACACTTCTTCTATCATGGACTTGTTGAGTATCTTCTGTACTCATACTTATTCTATTTTTTCTTTGTTAGACTATGAGCCAGAAGAGCCGAGAGAAGATTTCTAGGTGGCTAGATTGAAGATTTCTAGGTGGCTAAGAAAGTGTTCAAGGATCAAGCTTCGGGAGAAGATGGAGGACGTGTAAACTACTACCGCACTCCTATCTTCGATGGAGCCGACGATCCTCGAAGGTGTAGCTAGATCTTAGTAGCAATAATAGTGGCAGTAGAATAATATTCGCCATGCGCGGTGTGATGTCTTTGTTGAAGTCTTCCGTTGTCTTAATCGCAAGTTATGCCCTTGAACTTCATATATTTTGGTCTGTAATACATGTGATCACTGTTGGATCATTACAATACTTCTGTTATGCTACTTTGGTGTGCCCATCTCTCGGTGAAAAGTTTATCAAGTGATCGGTTAAATATAATGCAGATCTAGACCTCGGACTAAGGTTAGATGGGCTATAGCCCGAGACCTATAATCAAAGGCTCCATTAAAATTCTCTTGACAAGGCATATTTAGCCAAGATTAGCCAGCCCAGCCCCCGGCCGAATACCTAGGCTTGCTTAGTCCAGTCCTCACAAAAGATCCAATAATGTTGATTTAATTGCTCCCAAAATATAAAAAAATGTTGATTTAATGTGGAACGCACTGCATGCATGGCGAGCCGTAGAGCGTGTGCGAAAATGCTATAACAGCCTTCTCGGTCGGACAGCGACCCGCTTCCTATCCAATCTAACCCGAAACCGCAATCTTAATCAAAATCCTGATAAGCCCCAGGGGCAAACACGTCATTTCACTGGCAGCCCCTGATTATACATATATGATCTCCGCTAATCACCGTTTCGTGTTCTCGCTTCGCTCCCTTAATTTAATCCTAATTTATTTTTCTCATCCTCGTCTTAATTTATTTTGCTCCTCCCTTTCTTGAATCGTTGCTCCGCTCTTCCAGAATTCGAGTTGTTAATTTATTTATTATACTAGTACGATAATAAAATTTCGCGCAAGTTTGGATTCAGCAATCGCTACACCTCCGGTTTCCCCAACTCATTGGTTCCTCGATCGCGCGCCCGGCGGAATTTCGGTGTGGATTCGGTCGATTTGGGCCTCCGGTAAGGCGATTCCGCGGTTCTTTGATCCAAATTTGACCAAGATTAGCTGCCTTTGTGAGGGAATTCGTTGTGTTTTGCGCCAAGATTAGCCAAAATATCTTGACCTGTGTTTTCAGGGCATGGAGCGCCGCGGGTTGCTAAAGGCTGCTCTTTTGGTGTGCTTGCTTGTGCTTTGCTCCGGGAGAGGTAAAAATGATTAGCCCTCCTTTTGTTTCTTGGCTTCACGATGTTATATTGGAGTTGTTTCCTGCTTTCATTTGGAACTTTGTTTTTTTGCGAGGCATTTAGAGCTGTTTGTTGTTCTTAATCGGTTTAGTTTGCTTCTAAATGGGAATACATGTAAAAATCTGCAACTAAGTACGGTGCATAGGATTAATTTGACCAATTTTTGCAGAAATAATGGGGTGAACTGGAAAAACGATCACATTAGCAAATGAAAATATATACTTTAGCACAACAAATTTCCATACATCGATACATTTCTCTCTCTCTCTCTCTCTCTGGGGCTATGCCCTAGTGTCGAAATTTGATTGAAATATTTTCTGCTCATGTTTTTACGTTTATCCCATTCTCAGTAGTACAGAATTACCTTGTTCTTGCAATTCAGGTTTGAAATTCCTGGTTCCAACTGTCTAGTTGGTATGGTTCTGTAGCCTGGTCAGATTCATCTTGACTTTAACAAGTAACATTAAACGTCAAATTCCTTCTGACAAAACAAAAGGCTGTTACAGAGAATTACAGGGGTTCTTGCATGTGGATTTGATTCAAAGCTATTATATATGTCCTCTTCAACTTTGATTTCGAAAGTTTTACTGTTACAATAATATGTTTGTTCATCTTGCCATGTTACATTTTTTTTCTTTCTTTGCTTCACTAGGTTGTGTCTTTTCTCCATGTATTCAGCATGTCCCATGTTGCTATTGATGTTGATGATTTACTTTTCTGATATAGAACTTACGATTAAACATCAACCCTCCACTACCATATATAACTCAACTCTTGCCAAGACACTCGTGGAATATGCTTCTGCTGTAAGTTCAGTCACCTTTTCTTTATCTTAGTTCAATATGGATTAATTGTTGTCAAATTCTTTCTAGTATTTTGGCAAATTCCTACAAAAATTATGCATTGTTAGTTAAGTTTCTGCCTTTCCTTTCAGTATTTTGGAGTTAAAACTTGGTGATGTCTTGCAGATCTATACTGCTGATTTGACACAATTGTTTACTTGGACATGTGCTAGATGTGGTGACCTGGTGGAGGTAAACCTTCTTACCACTGATGTCCTTTCTGTTTATTGTGACATGATTTATGTTGAACGTTTGGCCAACTTCATGCAATACTGGTATGGAATATGTGGTAAACTTGTTGGATGACACAGGGATTTGAGATGATAGAGCTCATCGTAGATGTGGAGAATTGCTTACAGGTTGGTCCCTACTTGTGTTCATCGTACCTCTATCTCCATGTCTGTATTATCTTTTAAGTTGATCATATTTTTATGAACAAGCAGGCGTACGTTGGTTTTGCTAGTGATATCAATGCTGTTGTCGTTGTGTTTAGAGGAACTCAAGAGAACAGGTAATGAGCATATATCTCGTTTTGCTTGCTATTAAAAATGCTATTCAAGTTTCGATTCAGAATGTTCTATCACTTATAAGAGGTAGATCCATTATTTATTTCGATTTCAGTCGTGTGTACTTAGCATTTATAAATATTTGACCTTTAGTCTACATATTTTTCTCCGTATGCAATGTAATACTCACATGCAAACCTGCAAATGGTGGCAATATCCTTTATAACCCCTCAACTGTACTGATCGTCCAATTTCTCAGCATCCAGAATTGGATAGAGGACTTGCTATGGAAGCAACTTGATCTTGACTACCCTGGCATGCCTGAAGCAATGGTGAGCATAGCTAAAGCATTGTGATTAAAATACACTTGCGGCAAACCCAATTCATAGTTGTACCCCCTGGTTAATTTATAGGTACACCGAGGATTTTATTCTGCTTATCATAACACAACATTACGCGATGGAGTTGTCAACGGTATTGAAAAGACTCAGAAGTTTTATGGAGATGTTCCGATCATGATCACAGGGCATTCAATGGGTGGAGCTATGGCTTCATTTTGTGCACTTGATCTTGTTGTGAGTACTGAACCTTGTCTGAATCTGAAATGAATTCAATTTGAGCTTCTCTGATACTTTCTGTTTTAGAAATTTGTTTTCCATAAATCTACCTGCAAAGTTTTTGCATTATAAGTTATATGGACCTTTAGTTCTTCGCTGCTGTGACAGGGTGGGCTGTCTTAACAGAAAACATCAAACTATTTTTTTTGTTGGAGTTTGAAGGCACCTTCTGCCATCAGTTCTGATGAAATATATTTGACATATAATCTACATTCTGGTTAAATGGCAAAACAATCTAGTTGCTACCAATGTACTACTTAACCAGTAAATAACGAAGGGGCCGCTTTAGCTTCTTTTGGGGATGATCTTTATTTCATCTTTCCTTCACCAACCTAGTGCTTATTTTTAGCTTATAGAACTTCTACATGTGTGAAAGTGTGAGCAATTAGTAATTTGCCAAATCTTTCTTTCCTGCTGGTTTAGCGCTTCCACAGCTTAACAGAAATGTCTGCTTTGTTTTAGGTGAACTATGGGTTAGATGGTGTGAAACTAATGACATTTGGGCAACCTCGTATTGGCAATGCTGCTTTCGCTTCTTATTTCAAGAAATACTTGCCTCATGCGATTCGAGTTACTCATGCGCATGATATCGTCCCTCACCTGCCACCATACTTTGCGTTCTTCCCACAGAAGACCTACCATCACTTCCCAAGAGAGGTATGCTCCACTCTGCAGTATGCTTACTGTCTACCTGTGTTGACATCTATTGCCTGTGTTTAATATTCTTCACTGACTTAATACATTTAATCTTGTTTTTGTTTTTTCTAAGAGATCTAGTAACAATGAACGCACATTTACCCATTTTCCATCAGTTTCCAGTGCATAATGCCATATTGCTCCTTTCTTCAGGTATGGGTCCATAATGTCGGGCTAGGAAGCCTAGTATACTCGGTAGAGCAGATCTGCGATGATTCTGGTGAAGACCCAGCATGCAGCAGGTCCTCCCTCCACCCTCTCATCTGCACAAACACAAGCAGACGCATTGAACCACACCACATGATATCCTCCTCACTTGATTAAGTTCATATCCCTCGTAAGCTCTAACGTCATCCGTTTTCAGGTCTGTGAGTGGAAACAGCGCGCAAGACCATATATACTATCTCGGCGTCAGCATGCACGCTGAAGCGTGGAGCACTTGCAGAATCGTCATGGACTACAGCACATTGCGGTATGAGATGGACCTCAGTGGTAACATCGTCTTGTCCAAGCAACCTGGTTTGTCAAATGAGCAAAAACACAGTGCCCAGTGAACCAATGTATGATATAAAGCGTATTAGTACTACACAAAACTGTTCCCCCTCTGTGATGTCACTGTTTAGCTGTTCGTGCATCCAAAGTGGGGAATGGGAAGAAAACGCTGGATTGGGAGATCCCTTGCTGTAAATGTGGTTTGGTAATGTGAAGCATTGTTTAGTTCAAAATTATGTCTCAACATTCGGTAAATAGACACTGAAGGCCAAGAATTCATCTACGTTGTTGTGAGCGATGACGGAATCAGGAGCAGTTGCACGATAATAACTGGCAAAGCCATCACATATCTGCAAATAGCAAACATACAAAAGTAACTACGAGCATACTATCAGATTGGTTAAAATAGAGTTGTGGTATTGTTGCAGGGGTGACTCCCACCTATGCACATTCAGGCTGCTGGATCAAAAGACAGATTAAGGCATATAAAAAGACACCTATATCTCTGACATAGTAGGTCACTGTAGAGGTACCATTATAATCGGATCTTATGGCTATGTATATATATAGCCTTAGGAAAGGAAAGAGCTGGACTTATCTTCGATATTCACTTTAGTAGTCCTCCTATTTACTATTAGATCTGTTGCCACAACAGTTATTGTGCTAATTTGCCAGATGCGCGCATGCTTGACGAAGATAGCGAAACATACATGTACAAGGGGGAGAAACAGCATATGGGCTCGGAAATAACTTAAATATAATACAACTCTTGCTCCGTGCTGAACCACGTTCACGCTAAGATCCAGGGAGAATTACGGTAAAGCTAATACAAATAAATAACTGCTCTGGCAACTCAACACCAAACAAAAATAGTAGCTGTATGAAACACAAGTAACCTGTCCTATCTCCAAACCTGAAATCTTATCAGAAGAAACTTCACGAGCTCCAGGTAGCCAAACCTGAAACAGTTACATTCAGAATACGGTTGCAGCTAGCCATACTCATGGTGTAACCGCAGAAACAAAAGCACTCATCAGATGTGACTGCGCTCCTCTCTTCGCTTTTCTGCATTTCCAGCTGAATCTATCTTGTAGGCTCCTGAGCTCTAAAGAAACATAACACTAACATTCACAAGGAATGGACGCCAGGAGAAGGCCTGTCAATGGCAATGACATACAGATAAACCATGAGGTGGTGCTGATGGCCAGAGAAGAGAGGAAAAGGCTTATTCACAGACAACGGAACCGAGGTGGAACCAATGCCATGTTCCTAGACCGGAACCATTTGGTGCTGACGAGCAAACTCATCCCTCCGCTAGAGCGAGTGATGCCTGAAAAGAAAACGGTCCGCTTTACTCATTTGTACTATCGAAGCTGCCATGACCATTTGATCGCTTTTGCTCTGTTGAATTCTCCCCCCACATTTTGGCCTCTGCAATAGCACGCTGCCTGTCAGCAGTCCTTGATGTTTCTCTTTTTCTTCCTGTTTGAGCTGGACTACCCACTTGTGACCCTGTTATGTCCACGTCATCCAATCCTGATCTCCGACCAGAATCACCAGTAGAATTAGTCCTGCTAACCTCTCCTCCATACTTTGATGACCTGGCAGATTCCCTCCTCCTTAAGTCTGGAGAATGATGATTTGGCGAGCGCACACTGCGTTGATCATCGTTCCACACACCAAGATTTCTGGCCCTGGGGGTTGATGAATTGCTCCGACTATGTTGAACTGGGGCATGTCGATCATATGTCTGAGAAGCTAGATATGAGAGGGCAGTGACAACATCTCCTATATGAGGGCGAGTGGCGGATTGCTCTTGCAAACACATGGCAGCAACAGCTAAAGCCTGATACAGACCCCTCATAGGGAAGCGACCTTGAAGCATTGGATCAGCCATGTTAGGAAATTTCCTGCGGTCCTTGAACAGTGGACGAGCCTGCATAGATGAGCTGAATTGATTATCCAAAATTAAAATGTCCACAAAGTACTGTTTACATTAACGTTGCAGTAGAAACTGGTTCCAGATAGCAATTTTAGGGGATAGTAATAGAAAAGAATATTTTCATCCGTAGGCAGAATGGAACAACCGAGCTAAAGCATCCTGAAACTATCACATTTGCAACAATCAGTAAAATTACAAAGGTGGTGACAAATAATGTTCTTTAAAGACAACTTTTCATGGCCAAGAAATATTTGCAACAATCAGTAAAATTAACATTTGATTAATGTTAAGACCACTCTTCATGATCAAATTGAACATGAGCTAGCATATACTCAACTATTGGTTGTTGTACTATTATGAAAAAACGAGTTTGCAGGCTTAGCTTAATTAGCACTATGGTATTTCACTAAGAATACTGAAATAAAATGAGGAGCTACATGCAATCTTTTTTTAAAAAAGATATACACTGGCAGAAAATTAAGTATGTCAACTGAATTAAGTATAGTACAAAAGCGTACCCATGCCACTAGGTTTTGCTCCCCCTGGGGCTTGGTGTTGTCAATTGCTTTGCGCCCTGTAATCAGTTCAAGGAACACTACACCAAAGCTGTAGACATCGGATTTCACTGTGAGTTGCCCAGTCATTGCATATTCTGGGGCACAGTAGCCATAAGTTCCCATCACACGTGTTGAAACATGAGTTTTATCACCAACCGGACCAAGTTTTGCAAGGCCAAAGTCAGATAGCTTCGGGTGAAATCCTTCACCAAGAAGAATGTTTGATGACTTGAAATCCCGGTAAATAACAGGAGGGCTAGCCTTGTCATGAAGGTATTCCAAGCCCTTAGCTGCACCTGCAGCTATCTTCATCCGTATGTTCCAGTCAAGAGGTTCCTTATCAGGTGGCAAATCTATCAGGGAGAAAAAATAGATATACTTTTATCTTCATTTGCAGTTGCTGCTGAACATTAAATAAAACAGGATGCACTTACTAAGTAGTAAGTACACAACTATATAATACTAGAATACTTTCTGTACATTGCTACAAGCACTCATGGAATTTTGAAAGATTAGATGGCAAAGGGTAGATGAACAAACCATGCAAATGATCTTCTAGTGACCCCAATGGCATAAACTCGTAAACAAGAAGGCGTTGATCTCCATCAGCACAGTAGCCAATCAGACTGACCAAGTTAGTGTGATGCAAAAGACTGAGCATGAGGACCTCGACCAGAAATTCTCTATTTCCTTGGAGACCATTACGATCAAGTTGCTTCACAGCAACAGCCTGGGAAGTAGGATTATTTCGTTAGTGTCCAGGACTAATGCAAGTGTGTATTAAAGACAACCATGGCAATGTACCAACATTTTACTGGATATTTCAACTAGATCACTCAAAAACTAAAAATTGAGTGTATTTAGTAAAATCTCAATGCATCAAGATAGATTCAGAAAGACCAACCTGCCCATTCTCCAGGCGTCCTTTGTATACACGGCCAAAACCTCCTTCACCCAATAGGCAATCTTGTCTGAAGTTCTTAGTGGCAGCAGCAAGCTCACGAAAAGTGAAAGTCTGTGCTGCAATATTTTGGCTGTTTCCCTCCCTATGGATGGGTACACCCTTCTTATAGTCCGATCCACCCTGTGATCTCGATTTATCTAAGCAGAAAATGATCTAGAGTTAGCAACCAGTTAAAGTAAATAATTCAACATTAAAAAAGTGCGCTGCTCTCAGAGCACTAACATTCTGCCAATAGAAACATAAAAAAGGGCCAGGCATACAACATTAAGGATACTTTGCTGCACTAGAAGGTCTTTTACTTTGTAAGGAAAAAATTACTTATGAATTATGATCACTATTCACTAGTCATCAAAAGTTCATTTTTATCCTATTCCTCTCCCTAGGTACCAGTGAACAGCTAGGGTCAAGTAGTAGGCTCAGCAGAATTTACTTTGGAAATAATGCTCAACATGTTTGAAATGGTCGGTCAAGTAAACTTCATCAATCAGTTTCATGAAGTAATACTCAAAGCGTTATCACAATGATGTTAAGACTGAGTACGTATTTACTATAATCCCTCCATCAATCAGTTTCATTGAAAACAAACAAACATTCATCAATCTTTTCTACACTGTACTAGGCCACTATAATGCATCCTACAGTTTATAATGTCAAACCCCCAAGTCCTTAGAGACAATTTGCATATCACCAAGATGAGCCAGCTGCCTAACTGGACAGATACATTGGCATAAACATATCCCCGATATGTAAAGAAGGATTGAAATGACAGCTACATTATGTGTCTGTATCCTCTCATATCTTGTTGAGTTCAAGGACTAGTAAGTAGTAACAAGGTATCCATCACTTTCTAGCCATCTACTGGGATTATTACTTGTTTTGTAAGTTCCAGCATTCCCAAAACAAATATACTATCCATCCCAACGCAGCTTCCAGACGCTCTCGACTAACGCATACAGGTAATGTAAACTAAAACACCAGTTATACAAGAAACGCCTAAAATCACCATGACGATACAGATTTCCCTAACTACAGCTAACTATCGTACCCAGAAATTATAGTGGCACTAGCATGCATTCCCATGTTTTCCTCACTAAATGCAGCACAAGGCATGCCTCCACCGACTCACAGCTACCAATCTTACTGCTAAGATCGCAGCTTTGCGCATTCTTCTAATTTCACCCATCAAAACCACGATTCGCAGACAGTAAGCACGAGAAAATCAACAAAAACAAGACCGCTCCACCGCAAGCACCCCCAAAATATCTCAAAGCCACAGTAAAGCGAGAAACAATTCCCAAGATCCATCGCACCTGATCCGACCCTGGACACCCCGCGATCCGCCGAGCCGTCCTTGCGCGCATCCTTGGCGTCGGCGCCGGGCTTCTTGGCCTCCCCTTCCTGGGCCGATCTGAAGCACAGGAAGCAGCCCATCCAAGCGCCCCGGCAACAGAACCAAGAAACGGGATGCGGAGGCCGCCGAAGCAGACGAAATGGGGACTCCTCCCCGATCTGGGGGCAGAGACCTCCCCAAAATCGGATTTTTAAGGGGATGGGAGGGGGCTCGGGTCGAATTGGGAAGGGTGCGTCGGGGATTGAGTGGGGCGGTGGAAGTGGGATGGAAGCTACGAGGAGGAGAAGAACATGAGGCTGGGGGGCAAAGAGAAAGGGTAGTAGTAGCCTAGTAGGGAGCAAGGGGCCAAAGTCCGCTGTGGGCAGGTGAAGAAGAGAGGGGACTTCGGGGCACATCCACTTTCCTCTCCTGCCTGCCACCTCTGCTTATAAACGCTAAGAGAGAGAGAATTTTTTTGCATCACACGTTATTCATTTCATATTTTCATTCACTTGGCAGGCCCTGATGCCCAATGATGCGACAGTAAATGTGTCCTTTTAGAACATGTATAATGATATAGATTGTGATAATCTGTAATATATCTCTATATCATCTATAGATAGAGCTAAAGATAACGTATATAATATGTTGTCTATATACCATAATACCGTCTGTTAAATAGTAGACAACATATTTCTCTTTTCTTTACATCACCTAAAAGTTTATGTGACATATGTTTATAAACAGCTGATATGTACTGTTAAACGTGACCTTAGTTTCACCATATCTCACAGACTCTGCGGTAACAATGAAGTTCATGGGTAGCATCTGAGAAGGGCTAAGCCAGGAATGGAGCGCAAGAATTTTACAAAAAAAAAGATTTAAAATTTGTAAAAATTAGCAATTTCTATGCTCCAGATAGAGCGGATTTAGTGAGCGTCTACAACCAATACATGTCACGGAAATTCTCCTAGTAAATCTTTTGTGGTAACGACGATCGTAACAAAGAAACTACCAGTTACTTCTTTGAATAATTCGCTTGGGTAGGTACAGTAATTCTTGGAGCTTAACCGTCGCCACGAAAACAAATGAGACGTATCAAAAATTGCGCTACGGAGCTTCTGCTCAGACGCATCGATATTTCCCATGGAAGAACTAGTACCCGTATCTCCGTGCCTCCCGTCGGTTTTGCCCTATCCTTTTTTTTTTCCTGTTCCGGAGAAAAAATGAAGGGGCAAAGTGGCTCCACGGATGCTTGCTGTTCCCGTCGCCTGCGCGCGGGACGGAAACAGGGCCTAGTACCGCCACGTGAGCGCAGTGCCAAATGCACCATGTCATGAGCACCGATCGATGGTGTAGCAGGGCTTTGACTACACGAGTACGCTACTGAAAGGTGGCGAATCCGTATCGTGGCAGGTGTTCATCCCTGGATCGACTAGAACGTACAGGCAGGGAGAGCGACCAGTGCTACGCACGTGAAGTAGACAGACAGTGTGGTTTCGACTTTCGAACGTGGCCGTAAGGCGTTCTGCCTGTATTACCTGTACAGTCGAGTAAATTACATTTTGTGTCGATAGTTTGTTGTTTATTTTACTTTATATCAAAGATAATTTATACTTTTACTTTTCATAAGGATAAATTAAATTATATTTTAGTTTACACTAGCACAACCTTACTTAGCTCTATTGACGATCAAGCGCTGATAATACAAAATAATATTAAAAAATAGCTGAAATCGTTACAAGAGAGTAGAGATAATTTGTATTACTATAAACTGATTCTAAGATACCTTTACAAAGGCCTGAAAACTAGCCATAACCTCTATGTTATTCTCATTGGAAAAATGTGACTTGCTTTATCTACTTAACTCTGGATGGTTGAATTGCTTTGATTCAGATGTTTTCTGTTATTCTTCTATCTGCTCTCGTTACCCCTTAAATAACATTGTGTTATAAATAATTTTGACCTAGAATTTGAGACGTTGTAGAGTCCGTCTCTGTGTGTAATTTAAGTTGAAGTAGTGCCCAACTTGAAGTCCGAATATGTATGCTAATAGAAGAGTCTTAGCGTATATATTGAGAGGGCTTGTAGCTACTTTTGTAAGAAAAGCAAGGGAAAAGGGGGGCAAGTAAGAGAATAGAAATTCAAAAATCTCATGTGTTCTCGAAATTTATTTGCGATATGTGCGTTTCTCCTGGAACAAAGTTAACAAGTTGTATCAGAGTCTAGGCGAGAACTGAGTCGCTGAAAAAAATCGTCTCGGCGATTCCGTTTTGCACTCGTTTTGCACGGCACTCCCGGCACGTGGCGCTCGGCCCGATGGAAAGTCACGTCACGGCAGCAACTCTTCCGTGCGGCGCGTCTGTCGGTCAAGCAACAGAGCACGTTTCTGTAGCAAGGAGGAAAGCAGTCACATCTGAGTTTAGTAAGTCGTAGTTAAGACCGACTGCCTCAATGTTTTAGAATCTTTGCATTTGAATGGACCCGTACCAGTTGAGTTGAGTTCTTACATGTAGCTTGCATGTAGAACGCTTCATATGGACGCATGTCATCTGGATTGGTATTATCGATCGCGTAACTTCACACCTCTAGCAAAAATCTTCTGACGAACTCCCATCGAAACTAAGGAGTGCCTTTCATCGCTTTGGTAAATAGCTTTCGCTATGGGGAACGGTTGGAGAGTGGGCTTCGTGGTGGACTCAATCTGATCCAACGAATTACCGATTGGATGCTGAGAGTTATCATCTTCACCCGGTTTTACTGTCGGATGTAACTTCATCGATATCACGACCATGTATCGGTTGCCTCGCGGAATACGTTGGAGCGGTTGGCGAATAGTGGTCACCACGACTGCTTTGAGAGTACCTTGACTCTCGGATTGTAGCGTCGAACTCTTGTTGCCAAGTTTGTCGGTTGGAAGCACCAAGCTTGCAGATGTGTTTGGACATTCCGATCTGGTCGGAATGACCTATTTCTCTTAGAGTGGTGATGATGGAGGTGGCGAATCTTCTTCCATACGGTCGATCTTGTCGGGTTTCTTTAGCCTTATTAAATATTAAAGCCGTATTTAGGGATTTATTCAATCCTCATCAGGCTCAAACCGGCTCTACATAATGATAAATTGGTATACATAATTTTGATTGCTCTATTGCTTTAGTTTAATTGCCTTGTTTGGGATTGGAATTGATTGATCATTATAAAGTAAAATTTTATTTGGTCTACTTTAATACAAAATGAAAGTACGGATTAATTCTGATACAAAATAAAATAAGAGATAAGCTACCCGATGCAAAGTCAAACAAACTGAATTTACGCGCGCTGAGTAATGTTTGCCAGTTGAATCCTAGTACTAGGCGCTGAGTAGTCCTGATGGACGTTCGACGCGGTCAGTCTGCAGCAGCTTAGCTAGCACGCGGCGCCCGAGCCGATCCCTCCCTCGCTCGCTCTCGTCCAGCCGTCCGACGCTCGCGATGTTTGCGACGTGCGTGGACGACGCGGGCCGGACGGAGTTAGCACAGAAGCCGCGCGTCTCGCGCGCGTGGCAGCATGCTGGCACCAGCGTACGTGCGCTTTTGCCAGGGCATGGGCGTTGGACGCGCCGCGCGGCATCAACCGAACACGTCCACCGTTCGGCATGGATGGAGCAGGACGCATGCGCGGCTGGTGGCCACCGGTTAGGTCGGGTCGGGTGCCGACTGCCGAGTAAGTTGGTCCGTTCGCGTGAGGCCCACGGCCTTGGCCAACGAGCCAACCGGTCCTCTCTCTCTCTCTCTCTCTCTCTCTCTCTCTTGCCTGTCCCGCCGCACGCCTCACACGGGCCCGTGCGCTGTCCGCTCCCATCGCCTGCTCGGCCTCACCGTATACGCCCTACATGGGACTGCTGGTCCACGTAGAGCCTTCAGAAACGAGGAATGGATTCCTCGTGTAGTCATGTACAGTCTCGTCGCAGACTATTCAAGACGGAGCTGCAACTAGATGAGGTACCGACAGATAAGACCTCTCCATCGATCTCGCTTTTGCTAGCAGGACAACGGTGAAACATGCACACAAGTTTTTGAGATCGATTGCACGAGTACCAGCACGATTATATTCCTTACTCTCCAATGGAAACTCCTAACACCTTGGCTGGGTCCATCCAGCTTATAGCTTATTTATGTTTATACTATCTACAATAATTGGTTTTTAAATAGTGTATTTTTAAAAGAGATTCAATAGAAATATCATAGTAAAAAGTATATCGAGTTCAGCTGTACCAGCAAAAATAGCATGAGACTATTTTTCTGTACATACTACCTCTCACGAATAATCGAAATTCACATATTTAAGCCATAAAACATAAGCCAAAAAGAACCCACCCAACTTATCTCCTCTTTCTCTCTCGCGCGCTTTGTGTATAGAGTCGTTCGTATTTGTTTTTTTAGTTATGAATTTTGGTTATGACTCATATTTTTGACTAAAAATAAATAGTAATAACTAAAAGAAATAACTTTTAAAAGGAGGGACTGAGTAGTAGAAAAAGATGTGCGCATGTGACAGAAGCGAGAGGAGTAGAGTATGTGATGCACCTATGAGCTCTACTTTATCTCCGAAACGAAACAGTAGCAAGATGAGTAGAAAAGCTATCTTTTTATTTTTCTAAACAGAAGTCGAAAAAAAGCATATCAATATGTCTATATCTCCTGGCTTTTTGGGCATAGGGAAGGCAGCACCCCTAGTGCCGAAGCCAGGAATGAAATTGAGGATATGCTAAATTATTTATAGGTCTAAACTAAGTTGACATAAAATTAGTCTTTTACTCTTATAAAATTTCAAATTCATATAGAAATTATAAATTGGATGGAGACAAACAATGAAAAATAGAGAAATAGAAAGTAGGTACCTCGATAATAGAAAGCGCTATGAGTGCGAGTATCGATAAGTCACCTATGTATAAAACATATCAAAATTAGTGATATAATAGAAAATTATGAATAACAATGAAAATTTAGATCATATGAAACATACCATAATTAAACTAATTTAAATCACGGGACAATAGAAACAAAAGGCGACATCTTTTTCCCCACTCTATCCAATGTTCTTATCATTTTCATGGCGGGGGGCTCGGCGGCGGCAGTGCCTTCGGGGCACGTGCAGGACCACATCATCGCGGAGCGGCGGTGGAGGGAGAAGATCAACTAGTGGTTTATCGACCTCTCCACCATCATCCCCGGACTCAAGAAGGTTCATATATATTTCACTTTCTTTCTTTCTTTTCTTTGATTGATTATCTCTTCCTTAATTTTATGATTTTCACTCCTCCTCCTCCTCCTCCTCCTCTTTAATTTTATGATTTATATATATTATTTCAATTTCTTTCATTCTTTGATTGATTGATTAGCTATTCTTTAATTTTATGATTTTCACATCTTTTTTTCTCCTCTTGGTCATCTTCTTTAATTTCATGCTTGTTGTTAACATTTCCATCAAGAAGAGTTAAATTCTTTTTTAGTTTGTTAATCTCTCTCTTTCTTTCTCTATTTTTACTATATATTAAATTGTCATCGGGGGAGGTAAGGCTTAAGTCTCACTAAGCTCCTCGGGGTGGCTATGCCCCTGCCCCCCCGGGTGAGTAGGAGTATTATGCTTGAGCTTTCGGTTCAGTGAGCATTTCTTCGCCATCTCACGTTCGTGTGCACTCACCGTCACGTATTCGTCCAACTCACGTGGCAGTAACGACCATCACATAGGAAGAGGGACAATCGGATAAGGATTATAGGCCCCGTTCGTTTCGGCTTCAGCTTTTAGCTTCTGGCTTATTTTTCACTATTCATAATTTCGTCTTTTTCTGAACTTTTGGCTTTTTTTTGAGCTTTTTTGCCGGTTCTTTTTTTGTCGTATTCATTTGCGTTGTTTGTGATGGGCTAACATATTTTTTATATTTTTTAATTTTTTTAAATTTAATTATGTTAAATAAGTATCATCATTCTGATATTTTTCACCAAATTAAAGTGCTTTTCAGCCATAAGCCACCAAAAATAAGCCAAAATGATCACCACCATATATAAACTCACATCGTTCGTACGAGGTACATATGACGATTGACGTGCACGCATTTCAAGTTCCATATAGGCACATGCCATCTCTGTCTAATCAGAAATCGACGGTCGCGCGCGCACACACGCTCGTGAAACACGTCCTATGTACGGGCCTAATTGGCCTCGTTTACAAAGTGAAAACGACCGATGATTATTCCTTTTACTCCACTAAGGGGCTAGTCTATTTGTCGATAAAACAATAGGTAAATAGAAGATGTTTTCATGTTTTTAAAAGTGATTTGTATAACTTTTGGAGGAGAACTGAAAAGTGATTACTTATCTCTTTATATATTTTGAGATTAGTGTTATTTTTATTAGAATAAAAAGTATAACTCTCAGTAAACATCTCTGTATTCCGAGGTAACTCGCATAACTCTCAGTAAACATCACTGCAAACACAAAGCGATAGACATGCATACCCATGGAGGCGCGTGCCAGACTGTGCCTCATATCTAGAGTAGATTAGTGTCTTAATCTTGATTTTTGAGACCCGACCGAGTACTTGGCTAAAGTGGCTGCACAGTCCAAAGGTAGATACACATTGCAGAGTGTGGAGATCAAATCTTATGCCCTGTTTGAAACGAGTGAAAAATTTCCTGTTCCTACAAAAAAATAAACTAATTTATATGAAATTCCTGCGTTTCAAATAAATACTCTTAGATACAAATATATTCTCCCAAGTACTGCATAGTATAGTAGTTATGGAGTTAGGGCCCTATAAACATAGTATTCGCGCGATCCAAGAAGACCCTGGAAATATCTCAACGTACGGAATCCTTCGTTGCAGTTGAGCAGAAGTACACCAAATTTTGTTCAGCCAGTGCAACAACTAGTCCCCATACATACACGGAGTATGTTTCTTCACTGAAGTTGCCAGGCGCACTACGCATGCATCTTACTACTTCGCAATCATTTTACTCTTACTTCACTTACCCATTGCCTGCAAGGGCAGTGTCATCGACAGATAGGCATTTGACAATGTTGAATTAATGTCCAACGATGACATGGATGATAGAGGCCCCACCACACCGTACCTACTTCAGGGTAGACCTTATCGGCCTGCATATATGATAATATGACCGAATTGTGTTAGAGTGATCTCAGGGATTTGGCCCAACGGCCAAATCCCAACCTTCCCCTTGACCCGCTCGATCGGGCGCCCACCCGTTTGGTGGTGGGCCCTGTCGCCGCCATATAAAGCGGTGGGGGGGTCGGGTGGCACACTCACGAGGTTGACCGGTGCCGCCGCCACGTCCCCACCAACAAAACCCTAACCCGATCTAAGAGGCGCTCTAGCGACGGAAGTTCCACCGTGGCCGCCTCTCTCCTCGCGCCTCACCGCCGCAAGACACACGCTCTTCACCGACCGTCGCGCCCTAGCGCAGATCGTCGCAGATCACCGCAATGGCCAACACTTCTTCTTCTACGCCCGACGGTTAGTATCTCTCCCTCACCCTCTCGGTTTCTCTCATGAACATCCAATACCACCCGCAAAAGAAAAGCTCTCTCAATGGTATCAGAGCGGGCATAGTAGATCGGGAAAAGAAACAAAAAAATAATAATAATAAAGGGGAATCGGGCTTCTGTGTGCATTTGCCTTTGCCGGATGGGACCGCCGGCGGTTGCCGCTGCTGCTGCCGTGCGCCGCGCCTTCGGGCCTCCACTCGGTCGCAGACATGCGCCGCCGCGCCTCCGTGGCGGTTTCGGCGAAGCGTCGCCGCCTCGGCCCGCTTCGGTGACGATGCTCGGCTCGTCGGCGGATCCCGCCGCCTCTCGGTGCGCCACCGCATGACGGGTTTCTGCCGTTGCTCGGCCACCTTGCGCCGCGAGCCGCTTGCCCCGTGCTGTTTCCGCTCGCCGCCGCCTCTCACCCGCTCAGCACCCGCCCAGATCCGTTTTTTCCGGGTGGAGACAGATAAATTGCGGCTAGGGTTAGGGTTTTAGATCTTTTATCTCGCCGCACATGTTTTTTAATCCGTCCGATCCAAATCGGACGGTCCCAGTTTTTGCGAGCCGTGCGGGTGAGGAGGCAGGCCGTGGGCCCTGGCGCGTGAGTTGGGCCGAATGGCCAGTTTAAACAGTAAATTTGTTTTGAGTTTTATTTATTTTTCAGAAGCTATTTTGCATGATTTTGATAGAAATTTGAATAGAACCTCTGTAAAATTTTGCACCAACATGCTATTTTTCCAGAGATTTAATGTGTACAGTATAATGCTTCTGAATAATGAATTATTTTAGAATAATTACAGTTTCCGCTGCAAAAGTAAATGTTGATTAATTTTCATTATTAAATTCGAACCAACGGGAGAATTTAATTTTGGAAAAACAGATAAAATTTACAGTTAATTATGATATTGTTATTTTCTGACCAACGTTGATAATAACATTATTATAATTTATGATTAAAGTTTTTATGCATTATTTCTATTTCTGCCCAACGGTGATGTAGATTTAATGTATAAATAAAATTGTATGTCATATTTTTGACCAACGTTAAAATAAGGCATATAATTTTGCTGTTAAAAGTATTATAATTTTAAATTGATGATTTTATGCATTATTTCTATTTCTGCCCAACGGTGATGTAGATTTAATGTGTAAACAACTGCATGTTTTAATTTTAACCAACGTTGAAACTAAGGCATGCAGTTATTGTTATTATTGTTGTTCTCACTATATATGAATTGCATTTCCGGAGGATACTCTTTGATGGGCTACATCAGAGATATCCCTGTTCTCAAAGGAGACAACTACGGTGAATGGAAGAAAAAGATTGACCTTGCATTCATCCTAGCTGAGGTGGACTGGGTAGTCACCACACCGTGTCCCACGGAGCCTATGGCACCGGTGAGGATGAAAATGAGGTCGATCTTGCTAGCGCACTGCATGAGGGACTTTGCTCCCATAAAGATGTTATATGATCTTGATCATAAAAAGTGGGTCACTGCCAACAAGAAATGTTTGGCGTTGATAAAGAACACGATTGAGCACGCAATTGTGGGCTCAATCGCAGAGTGTGACACTTCCGAGAGTACCTTGACAAAATAAAGAGTCGGTTCTTGGCTCTTCAAAGACTTATGCTACAGTGATTAAGCGACTTGTGTGAAAAGGTACTACGGTGGTGGCGGTGGCATTAGAGAGCACATACTAAGGATGAGTAACTTGGCATCCAAGCTTAAACCAATGGATTTGGCTCTCAAGAATGAGTTCCTTATTCATTTGATTTTTGCTTCTTTGCCGAAAGAGTTTGACACTTTTGTTGTCAACTACAATATGCAGCCCGAGAAATGGGACTTAGAAAAATGCATAGCTATGTGTGTGCAAGAGGAGGAAAGATTTAAATCCTCACATGGTGGTTCATCAACTATGTGAAGGATAACAGAAAAGACTTTCAACAGTAATTTCTCCTCAAAGAACAAGGAAAAGCCCTGTTTTTCAGCCTCAATGAATAATTTCTCGATGGAGAAAGATCGGTGTCTTCATTGCAAGAAAAGGGACATTACAAGAAAGATTGTCCCGATTTCTTGAAAATGATTATGTCAAAGAAAGGTGAGAACATTATTACGTTCATAAATGAATCCCTGTATGTACAATATTCAAAATCTACTTGGTGGATTGATTCAGGTGCAACTGTTCATGTTGCTAATAATTTGCAGGGATTCCGTTCGACGAGGAATACGCAAAGAAAAGAAAGATGCGTTAAAGTCGCAAATGGAGTCCAAGCTGAAGTTGAAGCCGTTGGTGATCTTTCATTAGAGCTAGCTGATGGCTTCAGTCTTTTACTTAGAGATGTTCTTTATGTTCCCTCTTCTGAGGAATTTGATTAGTGTTTCATGTTTGGACAATGATGGTTATGATTGTAATTTTGGAAATGGCAAGTGTGAAATAATGTTTAATAAAGCATGTGTTGGTCTTGCCATTAAACAAGATGAGCTTTATTTATTGTCACTTCGTGAAAGTGTGAATTCTGTATGTGATGTGAATGAGCATGTATCCTCGTCTGAGAATACGAACAGAAAAAGAAAGAGAACTCATAATGAATCGTCGAAATTATGGCATTGTCGTTTAGGCCATATTTCGAGGGGGAGAATAGAAAGACTAGTTAAGAATGATATTCTTCCTCCATTAGAGTTCTCAGACTTAGAACAATGCATAGAATGCATTAAAGGAAAATTTGTAAAGAAAATTAAGAAAGACGCTAAAAGAAGCACGTGAGTTCTACAAATTGTTCATACGAGACATTTGTGGTCCTTTTTCGTGAAAAGTGTGGATGGTTATGATTCGTTCATAACATTCACGGATGATTACTCCCGTTATGGATACATTTATCCAATCAAAGAAAGAAGTGAAGCCTTGGATAAATTCAAAATATTTAAGGCTGAAGTTGAAAACCAACACGATTTAAAAATTAAGATAGTACGATCGATCGTGGTGGGAGTACTACGGTCGACATACCCCATATGGACAAGTTCTGGACCTTTGCAAGGTTTTACAGAAAATGGCATAGTAGCCCAAGATTCTACACCGGCGAACCTCAAAGAAATGGAGTAGGCGAAAGACGCAACCGCACTCGATGGATATGGTGCGAAGCATGATGAGCTACTCCACACTGCCGCTGAGTTTATGGATGGAGGGTTGAAAACCGCCATTCATATACTCAACAGAGTGCCTAGTAAGTCGGTGCCCAAAACACCGCACGAGATGTGGACAGAAGAGTTCCTCGCTAAACCACTTACGTGTGTGGGGAGTCTGCTGAGGCTAAAGTATTTAACCCAAACCTTGGGAAACTTGATCCCAAAAGCGAAGTTGCCATTTCATTGGCTACCCCGAAAGTCAAAAGGTTTTCGTTTCTCCGTCGAGACGGATATACAAAGTTTGTAGAAACGAGACACTGTCTTCTTAGAGGATGAAATGATGAGGGGAGCATGGTAGCTCGAAGATTGACCTTGAAGAGAAGCGGGCGTGCGCCCACTCAGATGATTCAAGAGCCATTCTTCGCACTACTGCCGTCGCTACACCGACGGTACAAGATACTTGTGGTGCCAAGACTGTTATTGTTCCTCCTGTGGCAACAATAAATGAGAATGAAGAACACGTTCTTCGGGATCATATAGAACCAATTGCCACGAGATGAGGGGAGCAACAAAGACCTCAAACGAAGATGTACCAAATGTGGAGGCCAGGAGGTCTCAAAGAGTAAGAAGATCGACTATTTCGATGATTATCGTTTATCATCTGAGAGGATTTTCAAATGGAGGATGATCCCACCTCATTTGAAGAAGCCATGAGAAGCGAAAATTCCTCAAAATGGCTTGAGGCCATGGAAGAGGAAATGAGGTCCATGAAGGCTAATAAAGTCCGGGACTTGGAAGCAATTCCTAAAGGAGCCAAAACAAGAGGGTCAGAAATGGGTCTACAAGACAAAGCTTGACTCCCAAGGGAATGTAGAAAGATACAAAGCGCGACTTGTGGCAAAAGGCTTTACGCAAAGAGAAGGATTGATTACAATGAGACGTTTTCTCCGGTCTCATGTAAAGATTCCTTCGAATCATAATGGCATTAGTTACACATTATGATTTAGAGTTACATCAAATGGATGTAAAGACGGCATTTCTTAATGGGGATTTGGAGGAAAATGTTTACATGGCACAACCGAAAGGTTTTGTTGTGGAAGGAAATGAAAGAATGGGATGCCGCCTAAAGAAATCGATTTATGGGTTAAAGCAAGCTTCAAGACAAGTGGTACTTGAAGTTTGACAAGACAATAAGAAAATTTGGGTTCAAAGAGAATGTAGAGGACAACGTGTTTATGCAAAGTTTAAAGATGGGAAGTTTATCTTCCTAATCACAGTATGTGGATGATATCCTCATCGGCTAGTAGTGATGTCGATGCCTCATCGAGACAAAGAAGTTTTGTCCTCAAACTTTGATATGAAAGATCTTGGTGAAGCTTCGTTCGTTCTAGGGATCGAAATTCACCGGATAGAAACAAAGGGTATTGGGACTGTCACAAAAGGCATACATAGAGAATATTAAAGAAATTTGGTATGCATAAATGTAGTCCTTCACCGCACCTATAGTCAAGGCTGACAGATATGGGGATTTTCAATGCCCCAGAACCAAGATGAGATCGATCAAATGAAAGCGGTTCCATATGCTTCACTGTCGGAAGCTTGCAGATGCTCAAGTGTGTACGCCCGACTTAGCGTTTGTTACCGGGTTACTTGGCGATTCGAGCAATCACGGAATAGAACATTGAAATTGATAAAGAAAGTCTTGCGTTATTTGCAAGGCACAAAAGGCCTCATGTTGACATACAGAAAATCAGATACACTCCATATAGTGGGGTATACAGATTCTGATTTTGCGGGAGATGATAGAAAGTCTACATCCGGATATGTATTCACTCGCAGGAGGAGCTATATCGTGGAAAAGCTCAAAGCAAACCGTCACTACATCGTCCACAATGTATGCCGAGTTTGTAGCATGTTATGAGGCTACAGGCGGGTGAACGGCTAAAGAAGTTCATACCGGTTTAAAAGTGGTTGACGACATCAATAGACCACTTAAGTTGTCTGCGATAATGAACCCGCATGAACGTATGCCCACAACAATAAGTCAAGTGGTGCCGCCAAACACATTGACATAAAGTACTATGTTGTGAAAGATAAAGTCCGGGATCAGATCATAAGTCTTGATCATATAAGTACAACAAAGATGTTAGCGGATCCGCTTACAAAAGGCTTACCACCCAACGTGTTCAGAGAACATGTAGCCGGCATGGGTTTAAGGAAAGCCTATGATTCTGGACTATAAAAGGCCCAAAAGATTAAAGTAACTATTTCAGAACAAAGAGGTGTATTGTAGCTGTTAAATCTATCGGCGATTGACCGTGACGATGAGACATGTTCTATGCACTAATCTGTGATGAAATGAGTAAAGTCAAAAGTAATTAAAGATAAAGTATAGAGTGAGATCAAGGGGGAGAATGTTAGAGTGATCTCAGGGATTTGGCCCAACGGCCAAATCCCAACCTTCCCCTTGACCCGCGCCCTGGAGCCCGTTTTGGCTGGTGGGCCCCTGTCGCCAGCGCCATATAAAGCAGAGGTGGGGGTCGGGGTGGCACAGCTCACGAGGTTGACTGGTGCCGTCGCCACGTCCCCACCAACAAAACCCTAACCCGATCTAAGAGGGGGCGCTCTAGCGACGGGAAGTTCCACCGGCGGCCGCCTCTCTCCCTGCGCCTCACCGCCGCACCGGCACACGCTGCTCTTCACCGACCGTCGCTGCCCTAGCGCAGATCGTCGCAGATCACCGCAATGGCCAACACTTCTTCTTCTACGCCCGACGGTTAGTATCTCTCCCTCACCCTCTCGGTTTCTCTCATGAACATCCAATACCACCCGCAAAAGAAAAGCTCTCTCAAATTGGACTTCAGTACAGCAGCAATACAGCGCTTGGCAATGGCTACTGTTGTCAGCAAAGTAATCGAAAAATGTTGATTTCAGCAGGGAAATTAAAAGCTTACTGAAAGTTTTACTGCCGGAGATTAGAACACTTCTGCTCTAACGATTTCTACATTCTGCATAACCGCTCAAATCCATGTCTCGCATTAATTAAGTGTGCGACTTCAGCGCTCATACCATATTGAGCTCACTGAAACTAGCTAGCTAGCCTAAACAATGAACAACATTAGCCGACATATTCGCACCTTTTCTTTTTGGAGCGCTGCGACGGGCCCAAAAGCGTGTGCAAATTGGCGTAGTATATACAGCACGCCAATCAGCAGCATTAATTATACCGAGGATTCTCTTATGGTCTTACTTAGCACAACAACCGGGTAAAGCAAAGCATCAAAGCAACAAGAAGATAAACATAACTATAGATGTAATGATCTAGTTTTGATCTTTCTCAGAACACTCGTCGCTCACAAAGCATTCTTTCCATATATAATAGAAAGAGGTACAACTGAAAGATCATGGCTGCTAATTAACTATTATAAAAGAAGGAGTTGGTGGTTGGTTCGGCCTCGCCCATCCCTACTTATAAAAGGCAGAGCTGACATGTGGCCCCAAAAGACCCTCGTCGAATCTTCCCACCTTCCCATCAAAATATCTTTCTTTCCATGATTTAGTGGTCAAGGTGGATTTCATCTAGACTGCATTGTAGAGTACATGCTGTATTTTTCATCCAGTGTTTAATCTTGTACTAGCTGAATGCTCGTTGCTATAGATTATAAAATTTTATCATATTATATGTTCTGAAACTAACGGGTGGTAAAATTTTTTAAAACATACATATAATTATGTTCTAAATTTTTTTTAAAATTTATAGTAACGCACGTGCATTCAGCTAGTATATAGGATCAGTTGGTCACTACCTCACTAGCTAGCCTCAAAGTTGTGATCACATACTGTACGTACGCATCAGGCATTCAGGCATCGTTGTCTCAGAGCCACAGGGCGCCGGCTTCACGTAGGAGCGGCACGAGCTTGCCGCCGAGGTGCAGCGACATGACCTGGTCGGTGGGGCCGACGAGCTTGCCGCCGATGAAGACGGCCGGCACGGGCGGGCTCCGGCCGACCATGAGGGCGAGCGCCCTCTCGATGTCCTTCCCATTGGGGTCCTTGTTGAGCTCGTACACCGTCCAGTTCACGCCGAGCTCGGAGAAGAGCGTCTTCACGGCGTGGCACATGCAGCAGTTGCTCGTGCCGAAGATCACCACCGCGCGCTGCGACGCCAGCTTCGCCACCCTATCCGCCATTGTCTTAACTGAATCTCTCACTGCACTGCACCTCACTTGCTCGATCGATCGGCTGAGTATCTAGGCTTTTGTTTCTTGCAGTTTGTGATATCTGTGACGTGCTATGTATGATGGTGCTTATTTATAGATGACGGCCGGGTAACTGGGCAAAGAGGAGGAGATGGTGGCCGGTGCAATGCAAGCCTGAGGTGTGAGGGGATAGCTACCTGGGGAATGTCCTCTGTTGAGAGATTCTACTACTTTTGTGATCTTTGCTTTCGGGAGGGGCCAACATTCTACAGTTGAAGTAGTATATGATATGCTTTTATATACGATGTTTCAAATAAGTGAATATGATCGAGCGTGAATTTTAAAAGAGGAACTGCTAATATTTTGTGATAATTAAGATGTTGAAAATGATCGAGCGTTAATTTTAAAAGAGGATCTGCTAATATTTTGTGGTAATTAAGATGCTGATATATAGATCTTGCAATATCCACCATAAACCACCCGATTACGCAAATAGGGGAAATCAAACTTTGGTCTTAGTCCATATCGGTGGCACACCAATACTACTGAATGCATCCAAAGACACACGGGCTCATTTCCTGCCATTTGATTAAGATTTGAGAATGAACTTTTTTGGATGGTGGTGTTAAAATTGCTTCTGATTGATTCTTTTTTTTTTTTGCGAGAGCTGCTTCTGATTGATTCATCAAGTTGGCTGATAAACTAGGATTGGATCCACCCTAATTAAATGCTTCCTTTTCCCATTTTCAGTATGACAAAGAATACCCCTTGGAGTGGACATCATGAAGCACATTTTTTGGATGCCATTGGCCTAAAACCCCTTCGTTTAATGGCCTACTTTGTATTTTCGACGTTCCCCATAACAGCATGATGAATTTCCACGTCGAGGTCGGAATAAATCGGCAGGATTAACTAATCGATGAATTTCCAACGCCAAGTAGGCACTCAAAGAATAAAGGGTTCCCTTGGTACCCTATAGATGTCAGGAGAATAAGCATATTACTAAAAAATGAAGCAATTAAGCAGGTAGTAACCGCCCTATCTACCATTTTTTTTGGCATTAGATATGCGATGATCGTGTTGAATTGACCGGTGATATATGCAGGTAAACAATTGATATTATTCTCTGCTTTTAGGAGCATGATACACCTAGGAAGAATATCTCTACTAATATCACACCCAAGAAAATTCAGCCACATGTTATTTGAGGCATTTCTGTTCAGAGTGATAATTGTGTTATTTTTTGTTCCAATAGACATATTTTAAATTTATTTTTGAGTTGTCGATGATTGAATCGTCCATCTTACGAAATAATACGAGGAAAATGACTAAAAATTCTTGGGAGAGAACATGGATGTTTTTTTATTGTTATGAACTGGTTACAGGAGTGCCCTCAACAAGACGAAAGACTACCCTAGTTATACTGAATTGATTGAGATGTTAATTCGTTCGAAAAAGAGACTAATCCTTTATGCCTTTGTCATCTAGCCTTAAACATCAATGAAGAGATGCCAATTATATGCTGGGAAAGACGCTTTATGGAACCAGCGTGTCGGGTCGACGAGGCAGTTATTGTCAGAAAGAAACGCCTGATCGTTGGTTGTTGTCAGCGAAAGACGAACGTGAGCAAAAAACGTATGACAATTATTATCAAAGACTTAGGGCCGAAGCATCATGCTGTTTGGAGTGGATAAGACACGTGTTTCATCCATCGCATAGAAGAAATATCCTAGAATCGGATCCAAAGACCAGTTCATAGACTCCAAATAGTCATCTAGTTGGGCAACTACACAACGTCACTTCGACTAGGGTACTCGGGATGCAAGCCCTGAAGGGTTACAACCACGAGGTCTCTTGATCTTAATTATATATTAAAACGTATTTAGAGATTTATTTAATTCTCATTATGAATGATGTCTCTACACTCATGGTACAAAATGACAGATAAAAAAAAACTATAGCGAGGTGTTTTTTTTTTGAGACGATGAAGAGTTTTTTTTAAGGTAAGTGAAGAGTTTTTTTGGGGCATTTTTGAGGAGCATACCGCACAGTAAGTGAAGAAAGAGGGATTTTCTGCAGAAAACAGCCCAATAGTTTACGGGCCAGATTTTCTGATCCCAGACCGAGAAGATAGAGATACCCAATCGGATTGAGATTAAATATGGGCCTTCATACTGGGCTAGGCCATGTCTGCTTACGTGTACTCACTTGTCTTCTACTCCTAGCTCTACTGCTACCTTCTTTCCTCTTCACCTGCTAACCCGAGAAAGAGAGAGACGGGGAGAATGGCGTCGCGTTTCCTGACCCGATCCAAAGCCCTAGCGCTCGCCCTGTCCCGCGCCGACGCGGCCGCACCGCCCCCGCTCGCGGGTGCCCGGTGCCTCCACACGCTCTCTTCCCTCCCCCGCGATCCGGCCGCCGCCCCGTCGCCAGGGCAACCGGAATTGGGCTCACCGCTCGGCCTCTCCAAGGTTCACCTCTCCCTCCCTCCACCCTTCCCTTCCTCTAGGTATACAGATTTTGACAACCGAGGTGGCTGTTTGGATCAAACCAACACGCGGCACGTTCGAGGTGATGGGCTGTAAGCGAGATGCCCTAGTCGTACGTGCTCGATCTGATATTCTTGTCCGAATGTCTGATTCCGTTCTGTAAGGACTTTCTTTGCATTGTGTTAGGAGGTTGTGTTTGAATTATTAGATTGCTACCTTATAGACCTGATGAATGGAAGAAATTTGTAGTTAGTAATTCTAGTTATGCTTGTATACCTAGATTTAATGTGGGTTAGTGAAGATCATGGGGACGATGAGGGAAAATGAAGGAAACATTGTGCCTGGCTGGACGGTGGGAAAACAGGAAAGGTTAGGATTATGGTAGCGAGTAGAGCATAAAGCTCATTGCGGGTTATGGTGGGATGGAAAGTGAACTCGCAGCCACTTTGCCTTTGTGCTGGCTCATAGCATTGCTAAACTAATCAAATTTGGGGACGAAAATTGAACAAAACAATGAATACTGTTTACAAACACTCACCAAGATTGGCGTTCTACGTGGTGCAAGAGTGAATAAATATGACGTTGAGTTAGGGATGTAGCCAGTGAAGCTGAAAGTAAAGTGGTCTCTTTACATAAACAAAAAAAATATTTTCGTTTCTTTCTTTTAGTTTGTTTTGCAAATGTGTTTCACACCTTCACTTAAATTCCAACCCGCACTAGTGGCCGATTGGAGGATGCTTCATACCTTCACAGATATATAAAGACCCTTTTTATAATTTTTTGCCATGCTAAAATGGTTCAATGATGGGTGGTTCCTGCCAATAATCTATTATTGGTGATTATGCAAAATTGCAAATACGATCTTTCCTTGCGGGAATAGATACTTTTGATTTCTGCCATCCATTTACTCCCTCCGATAAAAAATGTACGACGTTTTAGAAAGCGCGCAGTCAAACTTCCTTAACTTTGATCACTAATATATAAAAACTATGTTTATTGATCACGTGAAAATGATATTATTAGATTACTCATGAAAAATATTTTCATAATATAAAATTTTATATTATTTTATTAATATATTAATATAAAAAGTAATGGTCAAAGTTGCATGTCGGAGACTGTATCGATGTCCAAAACATTATATATTCTTGAACAGAGGGGGTAGTTGTTATTATCTTTTCTATTGCAGACGCAACAAATTGATAGAATTATCTAGGATTAGTAGCCACATGCTCACATCTTTAGACTTACTATATGTTGCCTACTTGACTACCTAGTAGAACTGTAGATAGGACATACTTGGTGTGAACTTCATTGATGCTGCTTCATACAAGCTTCACATGCATTGGCCAATGGTAGCTGTTCTTCTGTGGTCTGTGGAGGACTAAAATACAAAGGAGGAACTGGAATTTGTCATCTTGTATGGAAAACAAGGAATACTGTAGTAAGTAGGACTCGAAATGCATGGTTTGTGAGTCTGTTCTATCTAATTATCTATGTATCTTACCGATGAAAGACTAAAGACCAATGGTACATTTGGTTTGCTTGACTGGTCAGTGATCATATTTAGCAAGCTCCATTTTAAAGAGAGCCACATTGTACATTTTTAATGAACTTGCTCTTCATATGTACTTATACTCTCATAATTGTCTTGTTCAATGCATGAGTTTATTGTATTCCTAATCATTTATTTTTGTGGTACATTTTTATTTTCCCATATGCAAACAGATTATACGATATGAGCAGACATATCGACTCAGTGGCACACAAGTATTACCTCGTTGGTTTTCTACTGGAGCGTCCAATGGATCTTCTGTTCAGCAGGTGCAGGTTTGTCCAGTGTCCCCAGTGCCAGTTATATAGGACTTCTGCGTTTGTTAGTTTGTTTTCTCATTTCCCACCAGTCAATGCTAGATGCTTGAAAATTCAAAGCTTCTTATTCTTGTAGATATCACAGACATCGCCTAAGACAATTGCTGGGATGGCACAATCTGATGCACTGAAAACACAAGAGGGAACCTCGAAGGTTACAGCATTCAGTCCATTAGAAGCAACTGTTGCCAAACCCAGAAACAGTCCATTGACAAGCGAAAGCTTGAAAGTGAGGCGGTCCGAGCTATTAACAAAAGTTACATTTTACATTATCCCGTCTCTGCTTCTTGTGTCAAAGAACAGCTTCAGTACTTCTCTTCTGATCATGTCAGTATTCCATCAAGTCTACATGTTCCACAAGGAGATCTTTCTAGACTATGTCCACCACGAGATTACCAGAAAGTGGGCTTTGATATACTTCAAGCTGCTTTTGCTAATCATGGCCAAGGACACAATAGTCTACTTTGATTTATTCTAAGTCCGATGCGGTACTTTCTCGAGAGATGCATTAGGTACCCATCTGTAGACTGAAATAATCAAGATGGGCAAATGCCCAACTGCTGGTTCTTCTGTTCTCCAGTATCAACTTTGCGGTGTTTTTGTGCTCTTGGCTGGAATTGATTAATGGCCAACAAGTACCAAACAATTTATTTCTTCAAGCAATGATCAGTTGTCCCTAAATCCCTGTTTAGATGGAGACAAGTTCGCCGTAGTTTTGTAATAATGGTATATATCAACCCTTGGAGTTATGTTTAATTATTGCTCTTATCTTGCCAAGTCATTCCAATTTCCATGTTTTCCGCCCTATTATAAGGTACTTTTAAATTATTGAGTGCTTTTGCTGTACAAAAGCACACGATGGTTTGTTTATTTCCCCCTCATCTAAATGCACCTATTCAGTGCGATTGATTCAGCATTATGCAACACCCCAGCCCTCCCTAGAGCCTAGGACGCTACTACTATAACTTACCATCTCAATTTTTGCGTTGCTAATAAAAAATTTCCCAACACCTTTCCTATTTTTATGATTACCAACAGGGAGCAATAAACACACACACACACATATAATAATTGCAATATGACATGAATTATATATCACACATAGGCTTAACTGATTGCATATCACACATAGACGTAATATAAACAGAGATTAAGGCTCCACGCCCAAGAAGGCTCAAAACCACGGGCTTGAGAACACAACCAAAATTGATGAGCATCATAACACCTAACATTTGAAGTTAGCACTGTTCGGACAATAGCATTATCCTCTCTAAGCAAAAGGGGACCAGTCGCGTCTCAATAACTTGCAACATTCCGAAAACAACTTTGAACCAAGATTTAACTAAGCAACTTAACAACCATTTAATATGAACGCTAAGTGACTAGGTAAACTGATATTTAATAAGTGCAGTGCAAAAGGGGTCTACTCCCACCCCATGCATGCCGTCAATCAGAATTACCTAAAAAAAGTCAGCAAAACAAGTGTGAGTCCAAAAACTCTGTAAGCACATAACAAAAATGATAAACATTGCTACACGCATAAGCCATAGTCTAGCCATGTCATTTTCCACATGTTTCCACATAATCATTAATATAACCATGTCATTATTCTCGTTCTCATCACCATCTTTTCATTAGTGCAATGCAACACTACTCTACATACTCATTTGCTTATCACATTGCTTATACCGGTATAGCATGAGTGAACACATGTCGATGTTCATCCTATCATGGTCCCTCCTTGTCGGCACGGGGATCTCTCCACTCTCGTAGAGGCCTACCGAGGTAGGTCTTACATATCCACCTACAGTAAACTTTTTTCTCATCATATAAGTGCACACGATGCAAATGCATATGTCCATTATCATTAACATGTTCCATCATTGTCATCATTTGCAGGGTAGCCTCATTGCCCACCCCGTTTCATCAACATTGTCATCATCATAACATTAAACATTGCATATTTCATAACATTTACAGTCTACCATTCTACCATGCACTTGCCTGTTTAAACTCGTAGGTGATGTGTGGACGGTGCGGATCCCGAGCTAGCCTCTGAACAAACATCATCCATTTCAACTTATTGCTAAGGCAATATATACACATACAAGCAAACGATGTCACTCTTACGCACAAACCTGGCACAAATAATCCATCTCTCACCGGACACCTTCCCACGGTCCTGGTGTTCAACCAACCATAATATAAAGATTTCATCATCTTTATTCGCGGATTGAATTCTACACGATTAACCTCTCTCTTTGCTCACTATCGGGCCGAACAAACATGCCATATAACCTTTCTCTTCTCTAATCTGTATTATTCCCTCTTCAATTAGTTATACTAACCAATCTTACATTACTTTATCAACCAACAATTAATTTATACCCAATCACCTACATTAATTAACCTATTCGGCTGCACACCGACAGCCCCAACCTTCAACTGGCAGCTACCACTATGACTCTCTTCATCCATTCTTCCTCTCCACTATGATTCTCTTCATCCATTCTTCCTCTTACTTCCCTCTCCCTCCATAAATTAACAAGATCTACTGCCATGATTTTTTTTGTACGAATAATCTATTTTTATTCGAAATAACAAAAATATACCTGCGGCAATTTTTTTTACAGAAATAGGCTCCAGTCGCCCCTCGTTGGGCGACTGGAGCCAATCCCCTAACGGCCAGGCGACAGAGTTCCAGTCGCCCGACCATTGGGCGACTGCATGTGGAGTATATATAAACTACACAAGCTATATATACTCAACGGATGTGTTTCAAATTAAAGATTTTAAATATGTGTATTAAAGAAAACATGGATCAATACTTACGAAACCTCAAAATATAGAGTAAATTCCCCATAAATGTGTGTATACAAGAATATGTAGCGAAGACATATGTACATATTCATTTTAGACTATTTGTGGAGTTTAATCTATATTTTGGAACCAAGGAATGCATTAATATATGAAAACGTGATTTCGAATGTATACTTCTTTGATTTCATCTTTTCATCCAAATGAGATTAGACATTAATATACTTAAACAAACATATTAGTATCACATATAGATTTGTCATTTAATCATATATTTGAATGTGAGAAATGCAACAAGATTATAAGAAAGATATCGAATGCATACCTCAATGATATCACTTTTTCATTCAAATAAGACTAAACATTAATATATTTAAATAAACATATTAGTCTCACATATAGATTTGTCATTATCACCAAAATATCAAATACTATTTGTCATTATCACCAAAACCAACTTAAATTGAACTTAATCTTTCATCGGTGTTGTTCGGATGCCGACTCCCAACTGTCGAGATGACAGCGTGGGCATCACGGTCGACGGTTGTACTGGCGCGGGCATCACGGTTGACGATCGTACCAGCGTAGGTGTCGTGGTTGACAGTCGTACCAACACGGCGCGGTCGTGGTCGACGGTCGTACCAGCGCGGGCGTCGTGGTCGACGGTCGTACCAGCGCAGCGCGGTCGTTGCCATTGGGTAACACCGGCGCCGTGTGTTGGGCTCGGCAGTCGCTATCGCCGCATCTCTCTTTCATTTGGTTGCCGTCGCTTTCTAACGCCTTCTCTTGTGTAGCTTCTTGCGTGTCCCTACGGGCGGCGCCAACTATTATGGGCAGACCAAACAGTAAAGTGGGAGACTAGAAGAGAAGAGCTAACAGAGAGAGATGGTATATGGGAAAATGAGTGGACTTCCCTCCCTCACGCGTCTTGGGGGTTTTTATATACATGAGTGGGGTAGGATGAGAAATTACCATCCTACATTTTAATAATTACATAAGGTAGAGGTATATTGGTATATTCCTATATACTATTAGGCCTATTACATATTGAGCTAGTTATGAGGCCCAATCACAGAGAGTTGGCCATCCTTACCATAGTTCCACAATTAAACCGTTCCTGCAACTTCCAATGAAGCAATGATTATGTATTGGTCCGCGTATCAATGGCAATGGAATTGTGGAAACACTGGAAGATTCAGGTGCAGCAAGCAGTGGAGAACAGGAAGCAGAAGGGACTTTTTGGCTTCCTATTGCTTCAATTTTGCTTTGCCATGTTTGGTAGATCTAATGTGTATGGCTTATTTCGCATTCAGGGGGGCCAAAACCCTGAGAGGCTCTCAGCTGCAGGGATCAGGATACATAGGAGTATAGGACCATTACCCGTAGTACAAATCATGTGGTTAATGGGCTGGCAATTGCAGGAGAAAAGCAGATACGGCTATGATTTCTGGACTGCTCCCTTTGCTGGCACGCTTGCTCTACAACTCACCTTCTCCTCATGTGTTCCTATTCATCCCTGTCCTTTTGTCCTCTCCTGCTTGAGGGGAGCTGCTGCATTAATGCTGTTTGGTCCTTCTGAATCCTTGGCAACCTTTTGAGTTTCAGCAAATTTGTGCGATAAATGCGTTGCTACCTTTAGGAGTAGATACTTTTCAGTTTTATTGCTCTAGTCCTTTTGAATACTTGGTGTACTTTAGTTTGAGTACGTTTTGCACTGCTTAAGCTTTGTAGGATAGAAACCAGCACATTGTTGCAGTTGCAACTTGCAAGAAGCACAGCAGTATTTGATGTTTATTTCTGTCACAATATGTTTTTCCTTGTCAATCCTTAGCACTATCTGGTTTCAGTTTATAGAAGTAGAATCTTTTTTTTTAAAAAAAAACTTGTGATTCCTCTTGATCTTGTCAGCTTGCACTGCCGGTTCATTTTTCAGGGAAAGCAAACCTGAACAAGTTCCTCATCAGTTACAGGTGGAAGAATCTAAGGCATCTTACTAGAAACAAGATGAGCTTGCCGTTATCTCTTTTTCATGATTTCATTTTACAGTCAGTAATAACTCCCAATTTCAGTAGATTCTGCAAGAAACTATATCCAGCAAATCAATATAAGTACAAGGTATCTACTGAACTTTTGACAGTCTCTAGGTTCACTGCATCATACAAGAAACTAACCTCAACACTCAAGAATTATTAATCCAATTAGCTATAGCTCCGAAGGTAATGCATAGTGTTAACACTTGCTAGAAAGTACAACGGGCATTGAAGTTTCTTCTACAGACCTTCAGTTACTAGTTAGGATCCCTAGCTATCTATAGTTAAGCAACTTCTCCATCACTTGTGCAAACTAATATGAGGCTTTAGATGACAATATTTTAGTAACTATATCTAAATATGGATCTGGTAAGAAGTTATCCCAGAATTCTGCATGCGCCAGGCTGGAAGTTGGCCTGTTGCAATGAGTATTTCTTTTTGTGACAGTCATTGGATTCTCATCTGCAGGACATGATGCATGTGCCCTCCTCTTCTTTAATTTTTGTTCCCTTGGCGTTTGCCTAGCAACTTAGGCACCCTGAAGATGTTTCTGTTGATATATATTACCATCAAAACAAGTGAACTGTGCATGATCTGAGATCATTTCCATAAGCAGTGCAGGTTCACTGCAGTTGTTGTATTCCTGTAAACATATATTGATATAGTACTTATATTAATTGTATGCTCCAGTAAGATTTAATTGATGTTTGAGAACTCACAGTTGACTTTGATCCATGGATGGACCTGAATGTCTGCACGCATTCATGTTTAGAAATCTTAGCCTTGCTCACTTAGATATGAATTGACAGTACTAAACTTGCAGTTTGATACAGTTGTTTTCTTCAGTCAGTTGAAGAACTGAAATTAATGAGTTAGGTGTTAATCAACCCAGAGAACTAGCCAATCTGATCTAATGAACCAAATAGTTTTTCTAATTTAATTTAGAACAAAATACTCTTGCAGAATGAAATCTTAATTTACTATAGCTAGATTTGGAACTAAGCAATGTTCAGATGTCCTGCAATTTTCTATCTGTAGTGTGTGCGTATGGCCGAACAGATCTGATAATTTATTGGATTCAGATTTGGATCTCAGGGAGTATCTGACCGGACCCCCTCATTGCCTGTTACAACTCTCCTGGGTCTAAAATTTGAACAACTTGCATGCTGCTAGCCTGCAACGAGTTGTATTGCACATTGTTGCCTAAATCATTTAGATTCTTCCACCAAGTAAACATAGCAGCTCTCTATGTTAGAGAAGCCTCACCCGAATGTACTCTGAAAATAAAATGCTCGTCTAACAATCTGAAGGAGGAATAACTTTTGAACGCACTGCAGGAAAAATTACTCAACTGTGACCTATCAAGATTAGAAGAGACTGTTCAGAATCCAAACTCATGGCCATGGTGATACTATTAGTCATATGGGAACTTTGAAGACTCCAACCTACCAAATCACAAATGAAATGCCTGGAAAGTTTGCCTTCATTTTGGACATGTCCTTCATTCAGTCACAGCCAACTCATTACGCCTCCTCCATTCTCGAAGACCCTGAACGAACCTAATGTTTTCTTGATATCATATATATTGGCTACCTCATTTTTCTCGAGGGCACTATGTGATTGAGGTTGTCATGTGACATCACAATGTACCACCATATTTTTTGCAATATTTTGATATCACTCTTTTTCTAAAGTTCTGTATCTACATAATCAACCGAATATACTTGCTACGACATCACCAATTTGTAATAGTTTAAGCTAGGAGAAATATTTTGGAGGCACCAACTTGCTGCTGCCACTAGCTAGCACAATGAGACTGCACTTAAGTATGCATAGCTGATCCATGATGTGTGAGAATGTTTTTTTGATGTGTGAGAATGTTTTTTTGAGGGGAAAACAGCTTTTAGGACACAAAGCTTTTAGGATTCTCCTACTGTGGATGTGTGAGAATGTTCTTAAAACTGCAACTGAACTACAATTATTTTCTTCTGCAACTCTCTGCACCCATCAGAACATCATTTAGACTAGTTGATGATTTCTAGCTTCCATCTTGTAGTTCAGTTCCTAGCCAGTTTTTTTTTTACAAGGACGTACAGGTTATCACTTTCCAGTGACACAAAGCTTTTAGGAGCCCAAAAAGCCGATGCTTGTACTCCCTTCGTCATGTTCATGCCACTCCTACACACTACATGACAAGTGCGTCATACTGCTCGGCTTTCCAGCCTATCACGGTCAGTCAAAGGAAACCCTGTGGTCCCCATTCCAAAGCTCACGTTAACAGCTAGCGTAGGACACCCACTAGGCCCTGCACACAACTGGGTCCCACCTGTCGGATACTAAGTTGGTTGCCATTTGATACGGTAGCTAGGAAGGTTTCGACAACTGTCTGATGTTGGTTGACGACGCTTAGGTGGGTCGATCTGAGTCGTTGGTTGTCAAGATCAACTCACGTTCTCAATGCGTTCTTAGTCAAGCCCCTGTTCCTGAACGTCTTCTTGCATGTGCACTGGCGTTGCCGCATCGCTCGGCAAAACCGAATCGGAGAAAGGAGAAAGAAAACTACCTAAGACAAGCATTCACTTCACCGTTCTGCGTCTGCGGTGAAAGATTCGACACGCACAGAGGCACGGGCTGGTCAT
This sequence comes from Bonia amplexicaulis, assembly GCA_036346245.1. Taxonomy (NCBI): domain Eukaryota; kingdom Viridiplantae; phylum Streptophyta; class Magnoliopsida; order Poales; family Poaceae; genus Bonia; species Bonia amplexicaulis. The sequence continues at coordinate 6,397,028 of CM070737.1, forward strand.
CGGCTTCGGTCTTACACTCGTCGACCCAGTACACATGCGCCGCGCGGCGCTAGCTCCTACACGCATGCACACATGGGGCCGCAGCCACGCAGCGCTGCGTCCAATTGCCATGTGGGGCTACGCACACTTGCGCATCGGAGGCCCTGCTACGACGAGTGCTTTGCTTCTTAATTTTGAGTTTTTAGTTTCTAAGATTTTTTTAGCTTTTTTATCCTTTCTTTTTCCCTATTATTCCTTTATATTGTTTGTGATAATATAACATTTAATTTTTAAATTTAACAGTAGCTATATTATATTTTTAGTCGTTACAGTAGAAAGAAAGTCCAAGGCTGAGCTATAGGTGCAAATGAGCACCATCTCATTCATATCATACACCCACCTGTCGCTGCGTCTGCGTCTTCTTGATGAATTGCTACATGCGTGCTCCTCTTTAAAGAACCAGCCGAGCTGGTCAATTCTTGTAGCTTGCGAGGAGCTAGAGCTACTACCGTCTACCGCTGCTGCTTCAGTTGGTCCTAGCTAGCTAGTCGGCTGGAAGAGTGATTCGGAGCTCGATCGCTTCATTGATGAATGCCGAAGCTATAGCGGTTCTTGATCGTTCCGAGGTTGGCACATGCATATACTGCAGAGATGATTAGATTCTCTCGATGCACTGGCTATGGCTCTGCTCTGACTGTTGGATCGTTGATTTCACCTTTGCGCGCAGGTTCGATGCCCCGGTCGCCCGGATGGCATTGCCAACCGCGGTGGTAGCCGGCATTGCCGCTGGTGTCGCCACGTTGCTGGTAGTCGCCATCGTGGCCGCCGTGTGGTGCGTGGCGCGGCGGCTCAGGGCGCGGCGTAACCGAAGCTCCGACACCGGCTCGTCTGAAACTCCTCCTACGCTAGGTAAAAAATGCTGCTTCTTGTGTGTCTGATTAGTGGACAGGAACTTGTCTGCAAATTTGCAGCGTTCTAACGTACGAATTGATCGTTTGTGTATGGTTCGGTCAGTGGAGTGGAGCAGGTGTGGCCGGACTTCGTCGGCGCCGGAGTACCAGGGGGCGAGGCAATTCTCGCTGGAGGAGCTGGCGCACGCCACCAAGAACTTCAGCGAGTCCAACCTGGTCGGCGCCGGGAGCTTCGGGCCGGTGTACAAGGGTCTGCTGCTCGACGGCACGGTCGTCGCCATCAAGCGGCGCGTCGGCGCGCCTCGGCAGGATTTCGTCGACGAGGTAAAACATCACAAACTCCGTTCACATGAACTAGCATCAGTATTTGCAGTGACATCACCGCATTGCGTCATACTTATGACCAGACCAGACAGTAGGCATTTTCAGTTAGTCAATACGCCTGTTTCTGAACTAGCCGTTCATCCTGCTCCTTGTCAATTGTTGTCACATGCCCACTTCGGTGGTTGCTTTGATGGATTTTGTTGCGACAGGTAAGTAAATGCCTCTGTGCTTATGTGATAACTATACTTGATTGAGTTCACCCTGGGTCCCTTGTGCAATGCAGGTCAGGAGGCTATCAGAGATCTGGCACCGAAACGTCGTAACGATTATCGGCTATTGCCAAGAAGGGGGTCTACAAATGCTGGTGTTCGAGTACCTGCCCAATGGCAGTGTCTGCGGCCATCTGTACGGTAATATATAAGTTGATTTGTGGCTAAGATCGAAGCATTTGATTTCCTTGAAATGTCTTGTGAACACTAACTAATATATGTGCTATTTAGCAGATACCGGCAAAGAGTCGATGACAAGGCTGGAGTTCAAACAGAGGCTCTCAATAGCAATAGGAGCAGCAAAAGGTAACAAAACTGTCAAATCATGTATAGCGTTTATCATGACGCTGTAGTGCACAGGACGACCAAGTGTAAAACAGTGTGTCCGAATTGCAGGTCTGAATCATCTGCACAGCCTTGCGCCTCCTTTGATCCACAAGGACTTCAAGACAAGCAATGTCTTGGTCGATGAGAACTTCATTGCAAAGGTGGCTGATGCCGGAATCGATAGGCTGCTTCGAGGATTCGAAGATGCCGGTCCATCGCACCGGTCTTGTAGCAGTGTCTACCAGGATCCAGAGTAAGTCTGAATGCTGTGCCATTTTACCTGCATTTCGCCTTTCTATCAGGGAAGTAGGAGTTGCAGTTGCACTGTGCAGAACTGTATAATCTACTGCTTTCTGTGATTACCATCTTTGTCTTTGTCTTCTCATCTCGGTGTGTTTGTTCCTAGGGTATACTCCTTGGCGCAGCTTTCTGAAAGCAGCGACGTTTACACCTTTGGAATTTTTCTTTTGGAACTGATCACTGGCAGGGAAGCTGCGGGCTTGATTTGTCCGGAATCAAGGGAACCCTTCTCTCATTTGGTAAATATATTCAGTATGCTGTTATTCTCTGAAGGAGCTTTCACACAAAAACTGAGTCCAGCTTCATTAACATTTTTCTTGTGAACTTGTCAGATGGAGGCACATTTCACTTCAAACGAGCTGACTGACCCGAGGTTAGGAGGCAGCTTCACCTCAGAGGGCATGAAGGAGCTCGTCGGCCTGACCTTCCAGTGCCTAAGCGCCTCGGCGAGAAGGCGGCCCAAGATGCGGCTGGTTGCGGCGGAGCTGGACAGGATTCTGGAGAAGGAGATGACCCTGACAACCGTCATGGGCGACGGCACCGCCATTGTCACACTCGGGAGCCAGCTGTTCACGTCGTGATCGAGGGTGACGCCCGGGGAGATTGCATTTGCATGCATGCCTGATATTTGTAGCCATGCATGGCGTGAGCGGTGTGTGTAGACTGGAGACCGGAGGGACATTCATTCCCAATAGTTTTTTTTCCTTCAATCCCGGTTTGGTTTGTTTGTGTTTGGGGAGAAATACATGAAGATTGCCAGGATCGCGATACAATTGTGGAATTATATATGGATCAATATGTCGATTAAAAGTTTATGGAATCATCATCCTAAAGATAGGATCATACAAAATTATCAATAACAAATTATCCGCATACAAAATTTAATATTACCTATTTGTAACTTAAGTTATAATAGTTTAATTTGCTTTGTTTTTATTTTTTGCATGTTTTTGTAAGGTCAAACCCGAACTGTTATCATTAACGTATTGGGACTTTTAAATGATTAATTTATAAAAAAATTAAATGAGGTTAAAAAATAAGCCTAACTATATATAACATGAATAAGTGTACTCAAACTTACAAAAATAAATTTCAAAAATAGTACTATGGTCTTGCATATTTGGAAAAATAATTCAATTTTTATATAAAATATATACATTTTTAAAATTTTGATGGAATCGTGATTAATTCTAGAATTCGATACTGTCAAGTGAAGAACGATTCTAGCTAGATCGCGATTCTGATAATCTCCAAATATACAGGAGTGTATGGTTTCCAGGGCTCAATTTATATCTCACATATGGTCCAGTACGTGTAAAGGAACCGTTAGCATGTTTGGTACTGTAGTATATTTTTTGAATTTAGTCCTAGATATTCGTTTTTGCAATTCTAACTTCATTTCCAAATTTGACAAACATGATAAACGACACATTTTCTGCTGTGCCACCGGAGCTCGACAGGTCCACGGTAGCCTGGGCGAGGATGGCACGTGGGAGCCGGCAAGCCCCACCGGCCTGCTGAGCTGCCACGGCTCGGTTAGCTCAGCCCCGTCTGCCAGTTAAATATAGACTTCAGATCTGATTTCGCAACTTCAAATTTATGGCTTGTTTGTTTAACGTGGACTCGAGCCTGTCTGGATGAAAAGCATATCTGCTGTGTCTATTAAATTTAGAAACATGACTAAAATTAAAAAAATATGCTCAGATCAAATTTTGTAAAACAAATACGCTACAGTGCTAAACATTCAAACAGTTCTGAGTAAAGAAGTTGTACAGTTGTACCAAATATTGACGTCCTAAGAGAAGTACTTGACTCAGACTCGGCAAGGTATATAACCTTACACACACGTGAGAGAGAGCAGGCTAACAATCCTGACTTAAATCGAAGTTCCCAGCTGCTTCATAAATCGTTTTTTTTTTGTGCTTCATGACATCAATTGATTCGCTAATTTACACAATTAGACATCATCTAGGAGGTTAGCGATCACATTTGCTACTTGATAGTATGATTAGAGCATAGATCTGGAACACTGATCAGAGCTGTTCCAATCAAGATACACCGTCAACCAACACTAACATTATAAATTAAGGGTATATATAATGGTACATATCAGCTGTTTGTAAAACTATAATATGTATGTCTGTGAAAGAGAACATGCTAGACAGGCATAGGGTAACAAAAAATAATAATAATGCTCTTTTGGCACATATCTATTTGTAATACATAACAGATATGAGCAGCTCTGTTGACAGGTAAGGAACCTAATGCATACTCTGGTCAAAAGAATTTGTTACAAGGTAAATGGGCGGTTACAGAGCTTAAAGCACAGTTGAAAATCACATTAACAATACGTAAAGGTGTATAATAAGATCACATTAATTAACAATATACACCTGAAGTTCTCTTCTTTGCAAGATACTGTAGCTGTTTTTATGGTTAGGTTAAGGGATTATGACGTATTGGATTCTGCTCAGAAAATCTAAAAGCCAATACGAACAACCGATTTTTTGAAGCGGCTTCTCCATTTCTCTCGCTACCGTCTCGCTCCAGCGATAAGATATGGGGTCACGGGTTCATCACCCGCCCCACTCCTCTTACTCCTGTCACACATACGCATCTCTTCCTCACTTTTTGCATCGCTTGCCTTCTCTTTCTAAAAGTCACTTCTTTTAGCCACTACTATTTATTTTCAGTCAAAAGCCATAAGCCAAGGTCTATTCTTTTAGACTGCAGCTGATGACTTTTGGCTTCAACTGATGAATAGTAACAGCTCATGAGAAGCCGTGAGAGAGAGTACGGAGTAAGAAAAATCCGTGTGTGATTTTAACCGATATAAATGAAGTGGCTACAGTGTCTACACAATCAACTTATATACTCCGTCTTAAAAAAATACTCCATTTGAAAGCTAATTACTGTAGAAAAGATAAAAATAGAATTAAAAAAGGAGCCTATAGCCAAAAACTATCGATAAAAACTAATACGAACGATCCCTACATATGCAGGGAGATTCAATTATCAACTCGCCTAGTTCAGATTTTTCAAACCTAAACTGGAAGGACAGATGCTGTGAAGCCGAAATTTGTAACTGGTACTGTACAGTGTAACGTACATGAAAGAATTAAGCTGACAAAATTAATTGTGAGTTATTCAGGTTTTGAAGACTAACTAATAGCACTGCCCTATTTTATGTACTTAAGGTATCTGTTCTTTCATGTTAATATGTATAGCTAAGAAAAGGCATTGTTTAGTATAAATGAACAAATCAACAGAGTTTTTTCTGTGAAAACTTTACTAACAATTAATTGTTGCAATAGTACGTGCCTTGAGAATTACTGAAGAATTTTGAAAAGACTAAGCAGACAGATGGTGGAGTTACATGTGATATATCTAGAACCCAATTTTAACTGACAAACCTTACATGGGGAGTAGTAACAAGATAAGCATTTTCAGTCAAAACTAGAGAGAGAGAGAGAGAGAGATTCGCATGGAGAACAGTGTTTTCTGCATGCTACTAATTTGAACGGGGAAATAAATCTTATTGATTAACATGTAATTATGATGGAACTAATGGACAAACGGTTGCAAAACAGGACCTTTTATTAATTTATTAGGCATTAGAGAAGAAAACAACACAAATATTCTCAAATCGAGGCATAAGGAGCATTGTTGGTTAAAATTGTGGTAAATTAGAAATGAGATAACTTGTTAATATACCTCCTCGGCAAAACCTTCTTTATGAACTTGTTTTGATTTATACAATTTCGATAACTTTACGAGTTTTTACATATAACAAACGAGCTCCAAAAATTACAAAATTTTATGTGAAGCCTCCCGATACAGTAATAGTTGTTATGTAATTTTTTTGAGAATTTTATGCGATCCGAATTAGCCACGTTTGTTCGGATTAACTTAAGCATGATTTAACAATCGTAACGCTTGTTTTGAAGTGCCATGTGTTGAGCAACCGTCGTATATATTATTTGCGGATATCTGGTTCGCACAATTGTCACTCTCTGTATGTGCCTCTCTTGCGCGCTCTCTCGTTCGCACTAATGTCATTATTTGAATGTTGCCCCCCTCGCCCGCTTCCTCATTTGCACATTTGTCATTCTTACGATGTCGTCCCCCCTCACCCGAAGCGCTGGTAGTGATAATGGATTATTTCGCTCGAGCATAAACATGCACCTCTGGCCAGTGCGTAGCTCATTAGTTCGAGAAGGCAGTGTCCCAGTCGCTCATCGTAGAAGGTCATTGTTGCGGTCGTTGCTCATTAGTTCGAGAAGCTTGTGTGTAGCTCAAAATTGGTAGTGCTGATTTCTTCTCTGCAAAGACATGTAATTTTTTATCGTATTCTTTCGACGCTATTCCCGTAATCGTAGTCAATTAGTATTATTTAGTTAGTCGTGATTAATGTAGTTTGTATTACGAAGTAAGTATGTGGTAGTAATTTAGACATAATTTGTATTATTATTGTGTACATACGGTACCCATAATTTGTTAGTTCGGGGTAAGTAATGAGTTAGTGCTAAGGACGACAGTAATGAATGGCTCGTCTTTTTTTGGATGAGTAATCAAATTATTGGTAAGTAGTGAAATATTCACACACGCATGTAATCACTGACTTGCAGTATGTTGCTGTCATTATGAATATTCGCAGTAATATTCTGTCTGTCCCATTTGTTGCAATGTACTCTCAAAACTAATAGTTCGTACCTAATTATTTGGAGAAGGCAGTGCATAAGTCATCGAGGACGCGGCAGTGCTGATTAGTTCCCCCGAAAGATAGGTAACTTTTTATAGCATGCTTTCGACGTTATTCTCGTAGGAATATTTACTATTATTTAGTTAGTCATAATTAATATAAATTGTATTATGAAGTAATTATTAATATTTGCACTAATATTTCGTCTGTCCTATGTACTGGTGGGTATGGCTTTACGGAGCTTCTGGAACACTCGTACGATGAGAAACACCATTGCCACGTATGGATGACGGGTGACGCGGCTGGCCCTTCACCGTTCAAGCTATGGGGGAGGGGAGGGATCCGTGGGCGCTAGACGAGCGCTACGTCCCAACCCTGCGGGCCACAGGCTTGTTATCCTTTGCGAGGCTAGTCTCCACCATGCATGAGTTCACCATCGACGGCAGTCTGCTCGCAGCACTGGTGGATAGATGGAGGCCTGAGACGCACACATTCCACTTTCGTTGGGGTGAGATGACGGTCTCTGAAAGACGTCACGTTCTTGACGGGTCTCCCTCTCGGGGACGACACACTTGTTCCAGCCCCTGCACAAGTCGACTGGAAGGAGAGGCTGGCGGACCGGTTCGGTCGGCCTATCCCAGAGAGTGCACGTGGCGTCCCCCGCACGTGGCTTAACAATTTCATTAGGGCGCACCTCGTCGCGTTCGTAATCCAGCTCTTTAGTTGGAGATGTTTCCAGCCACACACGGCGACATTTGCAACACCGAATTCATTGGCCTCGTAGAGTTTTTGGTGGACACAGAGTTCGGGGCGATGTCTCGATACAGCTGGGGATCAGCGGTTCTGTGTGCCACATATCGATGGTTATGTGATGCTTGCCAGCGCGTCACTGCTGGTACCCCCAATCTGGCCATATGCTACGTGCTCCTGCAACTGTGGAGTTATGAGCACTTCCTATCGAACGTCCGACGATTGTGATGCCAGTGCACCCGTTCGGCGAGTTCTTCGACCTGATAGACGGACCCACTATGGGCATGCGCTGGACTGCTGCCTGTGTGCGGTGGGCGAAGGGCAAACCGTCGAGGTGCTACTTGTTGTAGCACAATGAGTTCGAGTCGTTGCACGATAGTGACGTCATATGGACTCCCTGGACGGTAGATTTCGTGCATCGTGTATCGCCGCACGAGCTGTCCCTGCATTGCTTGGAGGACGGGGAGCTATGGACGACAACACACCATCTGGTGTTCTCATACATGGTGAAAGCTTACGCGCCACAGCGTGTGATGCGACAGTTGGGTTTGCACCAGGTCGTGCCCCCCTCTGGATGGCAGATTCCTGCCGCATGCCGTGCACCAGTGAGTCAAACTCCATCCTACTATTGTGTACACTTTCTATGTCTTGCTATGTAACGTCGATGATTCTGGAAATACAGGCAATCAAGGGCTGGTCGGCATGGTACGGACTGGCGGCCAATGCGGCAGCAGTGGACGACGGCATGAGCGGAAAGGGCACACGTCGATGTTATCATGGAGCAACGTCCGTACGACATCTAGACATACGACGAGTACCTAGAGTGGTACGTACCACGGTCACGCAGCATATTGACCATTCCTCCACCAGATCGCCCCGAGCACATCACGCACGAGGAACGTCTGGACCGCTCCATCGATCCCCACAGCGCTTCGCGGCAGCATGACAACATAAGACCATTCAAATATCTTATCGTTCCATTCAATAAATTGTCTCGCTCGTTCATCGAACTCGTTTCATATGTCACTTCAGTTAGAGCGGGCACAGCGCATCGCAAGCGCGTCGAAGGCCGCCATCAGTAGTCCGGAGATGCCACCGGCCGCGAAGACTATGAAGTTCATCCTAAAGCAGGCAAAAAAAATAGTGCACAACCTTACCTGCGGTTGTTCCTCGGATCACAGTGCGCACATGAGTCCGACCGGCCATCGTAATGTACTAAGTCTGCATGGTGTCGTAGTACTAACCGTCGATCATCCGTGCGCCGTACCGACGAGGAGGTAACTGACGTACGAACCTACATATTTTTCATATTACGCCTTGCGTTCCACTAACATCATGTCGTTTTCCCACCGCAGGTCCGTCGTCGAGATGCATCCCTTTTGCCGTCCGCACCACCTGCACAGACTACCGCTCCCCGTCGTTCATCTTCGTTACACATTCGGGAGGTATGAGATTCACATTGTACATCCGAAATATTTATTGTGAATAATATCATTTCGTCTTGCAACCTCTAATTCAACATGGGGGTGACGATGAGTCCACTGATGGCGACACGGGCCTCCCAGATGCTTCTAGAGAGCAGTACACGGTGTCAGGGTTTGTAGTGTACGCAGGGCAAGGCTCAGCGTTCTCTGCATACCCAGAGTTTGGACACTTCGATGGGTAAATCTCATCTGGCTTCGCTGCAACGTCATACGGTCAGGGCGAGAGCTCGTTCGCACCACAAGGGGATTTCTAGAGTCCTTCGTACACGATATTATTACGGACGGCTCGTTGTTCGGCACGTCTCAACTGGACGACTTCGAATCTTACCGGACCCAACTTACTATACCTCAGCCTACTAGACCACCGCCGGTCACTGAACAGACAGAACGGTCTCCATACCTCCTTCGACCCGATACACAACCTCCAAACCGACTGACGTACCCAACAAGACATGCTCGTGCGCGACGGAAGACGAGACCACATACGGACAGGCAAGCGCGGCAAAAAGATAGCAGTGGATCAGATGAGTGAGAAATATCGCATCATGTGATGCATTTTTTGGTAGTACTTTAATTACTTTTAATTGCACAAATTCATAATGTATCAAATTGTAAAAAACATAAAATATTCGTAAATTCATGGCTAAGTTAATCCGAACAAACGTGGCTAATTCAGACCGCATAAAATTCCTAAAAAACTACATAATAACTATTACTGCATCAAGAGGCTTCACATAAAATTTTGTAATTTTTAAAGCCCGTTTGCTATTCGTAAAAACTCGTAAAATTATTGAAATTGTATGAATTTTTTTAGCAACATTCACAATGGATAAAATTTCTCAAAAATTACACTGCGAGGAACGTTGTGTCGGAGGCTGTACATAATTTTCGTAATTTTTTGAACTCATTTGATATATTTAAAAATTCAAACAAACACTAAACAAAAAAATTAGGCACATAATTACCTATCGCTCACCGGTCGGATTTGGCAGCTTGCTGGCGGCGAGCTACCGTCGTCGTGGGGCGGCAGCGCTGCCGCCCGGCCATCAAACGGCAAAAACAATATTTCTATCAATATGCTCGGTATACTGCTATTTTTGTAAATATGGTGCGAAACAGTGCCAAAAATGACTTTGATTCCCCACATGGCATGATGTATGGCAACCGAGTAACACATGACCATGCGGAGAAGAGGCTGGAATGAAAATACTTGCAACAAGTGCCTGCAGGGGATCATAGGGGTAACTACAGAAAGGTACAACTTTATGTACACAAATGTTATTTCCTTGCATGGTACACTAGTACCTAACCTATCCAGATCTTGCGGAAACTTCACATGGTTTTATCACGGAAAAGGCGATAACTGCGATATAAAAAGCCACCAGCTGGGAGTTAAGAGGCATGGTGGCATTGCAAATCATCATGTTCATAGAATATCACAAGTGCACAACTCTAGATACTCAAGACTCAAGCAAGAGCGTACCTTTCGAACTCTAACTTCTGGATGACAATACCATTCAGCAAAAGCTCCGAGTCAAATACTTCCAAACCTGCAACAACGGCACAGAATTACAAAATTGATCCGTAACTGCAAGAAATGGAGGAAGCACCAGGAAAAAAAGAACTTTAGGGACAGAAGGTGCGCGGTACTACCATTCTTAATGAATGGCAAGCAGATGCTGTAGTCTTGTTCACGAGATTACAAAGGCTCCTTCAAAATTCTTATTCGTCTTGTTCACAAGAGATTACAAAGGCTCCTTCAAAACTCTTATTCCTCATCATAGACACTGTGATTCTCTCCAACGGCTGACAAACCAACAAAATTTAATTTGCATGAAAGCAAGTTAAGCAATGAAATGATGTATCCAAGCATAAAATTCTAACATACACAGTAAGTTGTAAAATTTTATTGGTGACCCGCTCAAAAAAAATCATGACACTGACACTGAGACACTGCACTAAAAAAACGAAACTGCAGATTATTCGATGCTTTTCATTATGCCTTGTAGCTCTATGTCGATAACAAAGTGCCAAATATGGCAAAAGTGCACATTCACAATGAAAGACAGGAAACTAGACAACGTTCTAGTGAACAAGACATCCTACTCATGTTAGGGCTGCACTTTTGCCCCTAGCATTTTTTTATGGTACAAACTTATGTTCAGTCAGCGCATCAAATCACAGGGTCTCCAAATTTTTTATAAACTTTACATAAGAAGATGAAAATTGAAATCCTTTATTAATGTTAACTACTAAACAATTCATAAAATTGCAGAAACAAGTACTCTACATTCAGAACATTAAACCTCTGGTTTCAAGAAGCAGCTGAGAAGTCAACACAGAACAATTGAATCCAAGAAATAGTAGACTACCAAGGACAAGGGGATCCCTACCAAATGAAAATGCACATTGATATGGATAGAAGTAGATTACCAATTGCATACCTGGCCACGAGCTGCCACTACTAAACTTTTCAGAAGCTCCCTGCTAGGCTTAGCATGTGGCGTGATTAGTACTCTTCCACCCTAGAATGAATTTCGGAAAACTCAGTAAATATTAAGATAATACAAAGATGAGCTTACAATAGATTGATGTAAAAATATACTATGAATGATAAAAGATCTCTTGGCATCAAGATAATATAATTCCTCTGCCACTATTTATTTCTCCCATTTTGATTAGATTTTTCACTGTTAAGAAATCAGAGACACTAACCTCTAACAATGGTTTTCTGCAGGCTCGGCTTAGTGAGACAGGCATGCTGAAGCCTAGCACCTTTTCCTTCTTTATATCCCTCATAATATACTCTTTCTCATCAATTAAGCACCTTGCTTCTCCACAGCATTCAAGCCATGATGGTGTGACTACAGGTATGCCCATAGCTATTGCTCTAGCATGTTCCTTGTCTGAGCAAACTTTTCAGCAACAATGTGCGTAGCCTCTGCAATAGTTGTTGCCACTGGTAATCCAAAGTGTATCAATATCTGTCAATGTCCAACATAATTTAAGAAGTGAGAAACTGAGAACCATCAAAAGACCTCCAATTACTGTTATTAGTATGTGCAACTGATGAAACGAAAACTACCTTTGTTTGATCTTGGATGATTTCCTTGTCCATGCTTTGGCTGAATAGAACATGGACTGTGGACATATGTCTCTTTCTTCGCCTGCTTGATTGCAAAACTGGAGATACTTCATTCCTAAAAAGACTTGCAAGTTCTCTGGAACCTGGTGATTTTGGAAGGCCTCTGTTCAGTGGCTTGTTTGACTTCCGTCCTATATGGGAGCCCTGTGCTGTTTAGCTCTCTCAATGGTACTCTGCTCGTCAAACTAGAGTTGTGATCTTTCCGTTCAGATGCGAATTGTTTTTCCAGTCTAAGTTTCTTCAAGCTGATTGGGATGTGAAATTTCTTTCTGAATTACTCTGCCTTTGCTAGGAGTTGCTGTACCTCCACCAAATGCATCAGCAGAACTAGCAGCTGATGCATCATGATCAGCTAAAGAAGTTTTTTGAGTTATTTTCATGCTGACCATGGTAGCAGGATCAGATATGCTTACTGTTTTTGCTGTTGACGACCGTTTTACTTCAGTAGTTTTGGCTCTAAGTGCAGTTGATCTGCTAGCTTCATTGAACTCAACTTTCGAGCTTCCTGAGGTAAACATATATGTCCTCTTCCTTTTAGGATGGATTGCAGCATCTTTACATAGTAAATAAGGAATATCTGAGTCATCTGCACCAGATCCCATGTATCCCAGTGGCCATGCTTCCTTTTGCTTTCCCTGCCATATGTTTCAGATTCCTCCTGATTTTTGACTTGCTAGGACACTTTGTCAAAGAGCTTGAACTTTTGCCATTTGGCCTTACTGTGTCATTTGCCTTGATTTGCTTAGATTCTGCTGTCATTCCTTCCAAGCTCGTAGGTAAGCATTTTAGCTTTTGAATTGGTGAGTGAGCTGAACATATCTTATCAACTTTCGTTTCTTTCCCTGAATATGTTCTGAGAATAGAACTTTCAGGGTGTGCATTCTCCCTGACATCATAATTGATAGTTGATGCAAACAATGATTCATGGCTTCAGCTGCCATTTGAGTATTTGAACCAATATCATATGCTTCATATACATCATCGATAGCAGCAACATGTTCTGGTTTCTTCATATAATTTACGCTTGAGTCCTCATCAATACATTCTAGTATGGCCTCAACCGTGGTACCTGATCCAAACCCACCGCATCTCTGGGAGTCCAAATATTTCATTTGATTATTAGCATGAGCTCTTTGAATTTCCCTGCAAATGGTACTGGTGGTGCAATCATCAAGATTGGGAGCATCAATCCAGTCAAAGACCCCTCCCTTCTCGAGCAGGCAAATGCACTCAACCCTTTTGGCCAGGCACTGTGCTACTTTTGAACCTAAAGTAGAATGTGACTTTTCCCACTTATCTGATGGATGCTTGTTTTCTGAGATGTTTCTATATCATCTTCTACTAGCAGCATATCCACAATATCAATAGCATTGGCCTGTGATGCATCACCAGGCTCCTGCGAATTAAGGTAATCTAACCTTGCATGTCCTCTTGCAGTAGTCATTGTGCTCATGTTGTCATGGCTGACGTAGGTAGGCTAGCACCTATTATGAACTTACAAACTTGAACCAATACCACATAGGTCATGACTTGACTGTCGAATTGTTAAAAACAACATAAATGAAAGGAACATATTTAGGATGCCAAAGTATCCAACTGGAGATATACATACCCAAAAGTGTGCACAAAAAAAAAATGTGTGATCCTAAGGAAGATAAATGACTGAAGAGCTGTCAAGTGACATGGAGAATTATGACAATGCAGGCAACTGCAAGCAGAGTTTCACAACAAATAGATTTTTTAGTTGTGAGCTGAAACTGTAGACGCAGGCAAGCTTTATGATACTTTTCAAGATTAAGGCTGATCTGCGGTTGGTAGCCACTAGCCAGAATTAAAATGTTGGATTCAGATGAGACAGTGTTCACAAAAAAGATACATATCCATATTTTCTATAAAGAAAAAATGGACTTCAGATACATTTGGTTATCACTCAGATTCGAATATCAGATGACTAAAAGCTTATCTAGATTATGAAATGTCAATGTAGCAATCAGTTTTTCTCAACAAACTAGAATACACATTAGAAGCATAGAGATTAAAACAATCCAACATTTAGTCCTAGATCCACCTTCACCATCCTAGAGCAATCCGAAATTTCTGAACAACAGCAGCAAGGACATCACAATTACACAGCCCACTATTAGTTAAACTACTGTATTTCACGATGGATCATAGAAGCATCAAGTGTGCGACGGGAGCGGCGGGGAGCTAGGCGGCGGGAATATGTTGTCTAATAAATCGAAAGATGAGACTTACGAGAGAGCGGCGAGTGATAGAGGCTCACATCGTGCGCCCATTGCGCCGACTCGCCGTGACAACCATGTTCCTGGATCATAGAAGCATCAAGCAGAATATGTTGTCTAATAAATCGCTTCTCACATCGCGCCGATCGCAAACGAGAATATTCGAATCAAAAGGGGAAGGGCTTCCCCCCAATCGGATTGCTCTTCCAACGCCAGACACTATGATGGAGGACGCGATCGCGCCGAAGCGCATCCCCAAAACCCACCAAATTTAGCTAAAATTTCTCGAATTCGGCGAAAAACCAAACGACCCCGTTGTATCAAAAGTATGATCATAAAACTAGGGGGGAAACCTGAGAAGGGATCGAAAATACGGGAATCATACTTTCGTTTCGAGTCGGAGGGGGACCGGGAACTGCGAGGGTTCCCCTTCATCGCTTCGCTAATCCGCCATGAATCGAAGCAAGCAAGGGGCCATCAATTCCTGTAACTGTAACAACTTTGTTTAAAAGAGTTTATGATTCACTAGACACAGTCTTCCCGAGTAATTTTATATTTGGGATCTCCGAGAAGATAGTAATAACTAAATTACATTCGCGAAATGAAAATCTGCAGTTATAAGAGAGTAAAATGAGCGAAATTAACCTCAGTGCACTCGAAGAGAAACGACGTTAATGTTACCACATGAATAATCACAATGGACGTGGATTAAACGGGGAAAAGTAGTTCAATCATTGCAGTATAGCACTAACAAAATTCCTTCGGAGCCTGTCACAACAAAATTCCTTGACAGCCTGTCACTTGAACTGCTGCTCATATAGCCGTATGAAAGATTATGAGGTTAGTATTCACCGATCTCAAAAACAATTGTAAACCATAGAGCACAGAGCCACAGATGAATTATATATCACTACATCCATGCTTTTCCAAGCAAAGCAACCAAACTTAGCCAGGCACTGGTACGTAGACTTACAACGTAATTATCTTGATAATCCATCCATTCATCACTAACCAAAAGATAAACAACATCTAGTTCTCCTTACAGAGTAGACATCATCTAATTCTCCTAACAGTTGCATGCTTTCAGCAACAGGTCACGTACGATGGTAGTACAGCAACACAAGCGAAACACCAAAGAAATAGGCACCAAATGAATGTCAGAAAAAGAGAGCATTTCCTCTCTCTTATGGCAACCATGCATGGTTATCAAGGCGTCGCCTACGCCAAGTCGCCCTGGCGGTCGGTGAGGGACACCGTGGACAATCGCCCAGCGCGCGACGAGTTAGATGGTGCTGAGCGACGCTCAGGCGTCCACAGCGACATCCAGCTCTTTGTGGCGGCCGCCGGGGGAAGGGGGATGAGGGTAAGTACCTGATCCAAGTCACCCGATCACTCCTTAGTCCAACCGCCTCTCATGTAGGGTTTCACCTCTCACGGTCATGGGGAGACCTCCCGTCGTCGACGTCGATCTGTAGCCTCCTCCCGCTGCCGGCGTCGATCTGCAACCTCCTCCCGCTGCCGGCGACGATCGGTAGACTTTCCCGCCATTGATTTGCAGCCTCCTCCCGCCGTCGGCCTCTTTACCACTGGATCTGGCATCTCCCCTCAATCGGCCTCACCTCCCCTCCACGCCACGGATGCGGGAAAGGCGGTAGTCGGCGACGAGGGAGGCGAGGGGGACAGGAGGGCGAACCGACGAGGGGAGGCAAGCGGGAAAGGAGGGCGAACCAACCATCTGCAGCCTTTTCCGTCACCGATCTACAACCTCCTCCCGCTGCCGGCCTCTTCCCCACCGGATCTAGCGTCTCTCCTCCGTCGACCTCACCTCCCCTCCATGCCACAGATCTGCGCAAGAGACGAGTGAGCCAGCAAGGGGAGGCGAGCGGGAGAGGAGGGCGACCGACGAGGGGGAGGCCAACGAAGATGGTGAGGAGCAGGGAGGAGAAGGCGAGGCTTGTGTGCGAGAGAACGGAGAGAGGAAGAAGAAATGGGGGCCGGTGAGAACGGAGAGAGAGAAGAGATAAGGGGGAGAGGTAAATGAGCTGCTGGGCCATGAGTTTTGTTATATTAATGCTATTTGCTATTATAAATTTTGTTATTTGAATAACATGTACTATTATATTGCATAGTTATTTAATTTTCGGTCATATAAGATATACTTGTATTTATTACTACCGTCTAACTTACTATCGTCTAACTATAGTCATGGTGGACACCTAGTCGACTAGACGTCCAGGCGCTCCGGGCTCGCCGCGACTTACCAGAGCGCCACGACAACCGTGCAACCATGTTTATCTAAGACTCTAGGTCGCAAGAACAACATCCTTCAATCATGCCCACCTGTCCATGGGAGACAATAGATGTGTCCATGAATCCAAATAGAGGTTAACAAAATGATAAATGCTACTCTTTGCGTTTAGCCACAAACAGTTTGCTCATATCTTCAGTAACAACATTGCTCCTGTGAAAGAATAACAAAAATAGATCAGCATTTCTCTGGAACAGCAAACAACATAATGTGAAATAATTTTTCTCGCATAATTCACAAAAACATGCTGGACCTATCTGCCTTGGTTCGCTCAAAGAATTTGATTGAAAAAAACTGTTGAGAAAAGCACCTAGACTAGGATTGTAGATCATGTACCATAACATCTTCTGAAATAACTGAAAAATAGTACTGACCTTCCACTAAGTTGTGGTGGAACTAACGTGTTCCCAGGAGCACTCCTGGCACCCCGAGATTGTGCTGATTGAACCCTTGGAAATTTACTGTGTGGGTCTTGAAAAGCAGATCCATTTGATTCTCTTTTCCTTGATGAATTGTCCACCATAGCAGCAGAACCTCTAGATGGAAGAGAAGGGGAAGCAAAAAGAGCTGCAACATCTGGGAGGTCTAATGATGGTGTGGGCAGGGAGACATTACTTGAACTTGTGGACGCTACAATCCTTGATCAAAAACAAAAAATCAAGAAGTTAAGAACTCTCTGATAACACATCAAAACCTAGAAAGTAGCGGACAAAAGAGATTACTAGTACTGTATTGCATTTAACATGTATAGCATAACACTTCAGACCATGCAAGTGCAACTGAAAGCCAAAATGTCACACGAAAATAGTCCAGGAACGAAGGATGAAGAGGGCCAATGAAATGTAAGAAAGAACGTAAATTCATATATGATATGAGTATGACAAGGAAATGAAATGCAGCTCAGCTATCAAGTACTAAGACAAATACATGTGACCGGAAAAGATCACAGTTTCACGCAATCAACACTGCATTGACGTGCTGCAAATTGCCTGAAACTTTTTTCAGCTTCACCACATGTAATGGCTAGGAAGTTGCTGATAAAATTTTTGGTGAATAAAGTACCAAGTGCATAAGTGACATGGCATATCATTAGAGGAAAGTTACGACAAACAACCTGCCTAAATCAAACCTGCCAGGTTATAATTAGAAAACTGTAAATGCATAGAAATGCTCCCACATATGATCTCCCACAAGGGACAACTTTGAACAAGCAAATACAGCTTGTCAACCCATGACTATAACTTGTCAACTAAAGTTGAGGCACTACCACAACAGAGGATCCCAATCAAAAAGGCATTTGTTCAAATGAATCACTGCATTACAAATTCAAGCCTCGATTGTGACTTGTGAGCGCCTGAGCGCAGCCCTTCAATTGTGAGGGAAGCACACCCCTATTAAATTGAAGAGTTGTACTTTCGTCAACACATTCAAGGCTTCTCAATGCAAACACATTCAAGGCTTCTCAATGCAAATATCTAAGAAACCTAACATAAACTTTCATTACAGCTCATGGAATTTTAACAGAAGGGAATTCTCTACATCAGATAATCATTAACATACTTTCCCCAACAAACCAACACAGGACATCCAATACCATGTTGCCCTGTTAGAGAGATTTTTTTTCTTTCCAAAAAGATAGAAAGATCACGGACAAGGGAACCACAGTTTTGGGAATTAAGTGTAACTGGTTGGACTTCAGTGTTCAGAGAAACATTAGGACACATGCAAGGTGAGAATAACAGGCAGGGACTGTAATGCCATCTTTTATCTCCATTAATGGGATAAAGAGAGGCCTGGGAAAACCATCATAAGAGGAACCCAGCACCTCACAGAAAACACAACCAATTTTTTGGTGTCATTTGTCAATGCTAAAGTTACAAATTGCTATAATGACATGCTAAAGCAGAATAACAACGTAGAACGCTCATCTGGGTTTTGAAGCTACATAATCCGCACCAATAAGTAAAGAAGAAACAAATGAACGCAGCATGGCCGTGTCAGTTCTCATTTCGAATCTAACCTTCACTGACACGTGTGTTTTGCACCTACAAACTACTAGTACTTGTATTGTTGCAGGATTTGCTAGTGTAATAGTTTTATTCCCAGTAGCTTCAGCTCTAGCATAACAGCGCAGTACAATCCAGTGGCCATCAATCAAACAAGTACCCAAAAAAATCGAGTGAGGGGTTCTCTGGAACATCAAGCCGCCTAAATCTACTAGGCAGAAACATAATTCCACATAAGTAATGCCCAATTCCATAGTTTTTCCAACAATCCCCATTCCTACAAGCGAAACCCTAGAGGCAGCATGGGCTTACTGGCTGGGGAAGGCGGCGGCGCAGGAGGCTGAGGAGCGGCGCCCACCAAGGCCGAAGGTGACGGAGGCCTTGGTTGCGGTCCGATGGAGGAGGGGAAGGGTGGAGGAGAGGCCGGGGCGGCGGCGGAAGGCTCGCCGGCGTCTTCCTCGTCGGAAGAGGTGTCGTAGGCGACCAGCGACATCGGGCTCGGGCGTCAGTTGAGCCGGGTAATGGGTGCGGTGCTTTGGGTTGGTTAGCTTATAGCCTCTGGGTTTTTGGATTTTTATTAAAAATTTAAATTTTAGGTTATTTACGGCAGAGATTATAGAGAAATATACTCGCTTGTAATTTTAGCTAATTAGTCATTTGCTCATGCATTGCAATAAAATTTATTGGATATATGAAGAATCGTGTTATGGAAGAAAGCTACTCTGATCAGTTGAAAAGTGAAGAGTGGTGAGAAGTTAAGAATATGACGGTTGGAGGCTTTTATAATAATAATGATACAGATATTAGGCTTTTAATATATATTACAATTAATTTATAGATTCTATCTTAAAAATATTTTATTTGAAAGTTAATACTATACTAAAAGCTAAAAATTGTTTTTAGAAACTGCAAAGAACAACTCGGTTGTGAGAATGGAAAAGCGGGCCCCAACGCCTTGCCGCCTTAGCCAAGTCAGCCAGGAACTGAGCGTTAGTGCTGGGTTCCGTTGTTTTGAATCGGTTCGACAGAGTTTGCTACTTAGGGCCTGTTCGGCAAGAAGCTAGGCGGCTTTTGGCTTTTGCTATAGTATCTAACTTTTAAATGGAGTATTTTTTTTAAGACGGAGTCTATAAGTTAAACGTAGTACACGTTAAAAGCCCAACATCTGTACCAGCCAAAATCGCAAGTGAGTATCGGTCTCTCCGTAATCTGTCTGTAATGTACCAAAATTCAAAATTTCACCAAAATCCATAAGCCGCAGCCAAAAAGAACAACCCCGCTTTGGGCTAGTCCCAAAAGAGAAAGTATGTGTGCTCACGTTTTCTAAGGGGTAAACATTTGTTATAGGACGTGTTATTTAACGGTTTCTAAAAATGGATTTTGTTATAGTACCTAACTTTTAAACGAAGTATTTTTTTAAGACGTGGTCAATAAGTTAATTGTAGTACACGTTAAAAGTCCAACATTTGTATCAACTAAAATCGCAAGTGACTATCTCTTTTCGTAATCTCTGTCGCAAACAACTAAAATTCAAAAAATTTAGCCAAAAAATATAAACTACAGTCATATCAAACATGCTCATAGTTAAATATATAGTAATAAATACATCCACATGTGTATAAATTGGAACGCGCGGAGCGCACGTATGTGATATACGGGTAAGTGCCCGTTTGTACGTGCACCATTGTACTTCAAAAAAGCGAAGTCAGCCATTATGCAGTAGGCCCGTACTTTCTATCCAGCCCTTGTTGAAAAAAACTACGTTTGGCCATTCATAAAATGAGTTCCTCCAGAAAAAAAACAGAAAAATGAATCCTAACTTGTTTTTGTTCTGTAAATAGCACAGCATCTACTACCTCATTCTTTTTAGCTGCGGCTAATAAATCTAATAAATAGTACCGACTAATAGAAGTCAAAACCGATGACCGGCTAAAAAAACCAAATAGAATAGGACCTATGAAACAGGTACTCACATATTTATACATTAAATAAACCAAGACACTACTAGCTGAATGTTCGTTCTTTGCTATAGATAAAAAAATCATATTATTCCAATATGTTAAGTCGATGTTATCAAAATCGGTCTGCTTGGCTCACAGCATCGGCTCTGCCTCCACGCTCAGCCATGTTATACCTCCGTGCTTCTGGATCTGCCATATACTCGATAGAGCTATGTTGTTAGCTAGGCACCACGTACTGGCTAGTACTGCGTTAATTTCTGAACGCGAGGAAACGGCTCTAGGATTATTGAAATCTAGTATCCATCTCGGTTTGATCCGGGGACCTCTGCGGATGGCACGGATATGGCTATGATCTGAATTCTGAGCTGCTGCTGGTTGCAACTGACAACCACGAAACAAGAGTACTGAAATGAATGCGTCCGATCCGAACGATACGTCGTCCGTCTCATGGAGTTGAGAGGGTGCCACTGCCTGACCAGGATCAGGATTCAGGACCGACACGGGTCTTCCTGGATAACGATTGTTGCCGTTGCCGATCCCTGCTCCCATGTCAGTATCAGCGATTGATCACTGAGCAGATATTAGCACTACTTTCCTTATCATCGTCAAGGTTACAGCCAATAACATCTCATAGACGGAAACGAATGAACGCTTCTTGGTCTGTTTCAGGCTACCTGGTACTACATGCGATCCATATCCCTATCGCTGTTCCCTTCCTGATACATCAGTATTGGAGTACAGATTCAGTTCACTTCAGCACTCCGCCTGCAGCCAAGTAGGATGCATGACACACCAATCATTTAGTAATTCTTATTTGTGATATTGCCCTGTTCTTTTCTTTTTGCTCATTCATCCAGTGCATTGTGCATATGCACTTGACATTCACGATGTTCAGGTAGAAGAGCTATAAGTAGGTGGCAGGGGATGAACATTCAAATGATGCCTAGAAGGAAACGATTATGAGGCTTCCTTGAGCTCTCTACCGGTTGAGATTTTATAAAGAATACCGGTGATCTTGGTCAGGGTGGCCACTGCTAGTTCCGGTTCTGCTATGATCCCGGACCTACTTTTTGAGCAAAACTACTCAACAAGATGAAAACGGTTCCAAAATAAAAAGACTCATCAAGGAAAAAGCGTGTGATTTGAACTACAGGGCAGAGGATAAGATGATAACAATATCGATACTGCATTGCTTGACGGTTCATATAGTGGAGGATTTAGACGGCAGATGTGGAAGCCCTTTTTGCTTTTGATAATTTTACACGTTAATCTTTAAAAGTATAGGCCCTATTTAGACCAAAGGAATTTCACACAAAAACAGATTATTTCCTATATAAATCAGAAAAATTCCTATGCTCCATTCAGGATCTCGAGGTATTAACCACCACGCATGTAAAAGTTCATCCGGATCATGTAATTAAATTTCATTGACTAAGTTCAATCCTTGACTCTGTTATGAATATTGCGTGTGTATTCATGAGGTCCAATGAGCACTATATATATGGAGTACAAGAGAATATGCTCTCTCTCTCTCTCTATATATATATATATGGAAATACAAAGGAATTCCTATTCTAACATCTCATTAAACCCATGGTCACAATTGTTGTACCCTACTCTGTGGCTTTATGAAGAAGTCAGCAATCTGTAACTCTGAGGGCACAAATTGTAAAGCAAATACCCTCTCCTACACCTATGAGCGAGTGTATGAATCATCAGCACCAATGTGTTCGGTGAGCTCATACTTCACTGAGTCACGGGCAATACCGATAGCATATGTACTGTCAAACAAAAGAGTTGTAGATCCCATCACAAGCATTTTAAAAAATGCAAGTAGCCACCTCAACCAAGTAACCCCTGCCGTCACTGCTGCCATAGCTCTCAACTCAACCTCTGCACACAAACGAGAAACTGCAGTCTGCTTTTTTGTTTTCTAGGCAATTAGGAAGGAGCTAAGAAAAACACAATAAGTAGAAAGAGAACGACGATCAGAAGTATCACTAGTCCAGTTGCATTTGGGTATGCCTGAAGCTGTAGTGAGTTGAAGGTAGGAAAAACAAACGACAAGAGATGGTCCCACGCAAGTAGCGAAGAACACGAAGTAGCTGACTGTAGTGAAGATGGGGTAGAATGGGCCATGAACTAACTCAAGATATAAACAACATGAGCATTATTAGGATGAGTGCTCATAAGATACACTAAACTCCTAATAAGATAGCAATATCGAGTAGGATCCTCAAGAAGATCACCATCAATGGTATGAAGCTGAATGAATAGCTCCATGGGTGTCTCGACAGTGCGAATGTCAGTCAGACCAGACCGATCAAGAAGATCCTAAATATAATTCTATTGGGAGAGGTTATAGCCCTCACGTGTGGAAGAGACTTCAATCCCAAGAAAGTACATAATGGAACCAAGATCAGTTATTAGAATCTGTTCACTGAGATGCTTCTTCACATACGTGATGTATGAGGAATCATCACCAGTGATGAACATATCATTCACATACAGAAGAAATAGTGTCCTACTCCGAAATGAGACATGGAAAAAAGAGCAGGATCTTGTGAACTGACGATGAAACCGACAACGGTAATCACTGAGTTAAAATGCTCAAATCAGACATGAGGAGCTTGTTTGAGGCCATAAGAGCATGATAAAGACGACAGACGTGCCTATCTAGAACAGAATATCTAGGTGGTGGATGCATGTAGACCTCTTCATATAAAACATCATTAAGAAATGCATTCTTAACATCTAGCTGAGAGAGACTACTAGCGAACAGAAACAATCGCAACAAGTGATCCTCAAGTGGCAGCGGTGGTGACCCGATCGGTGGCGGCTTTCGACGACGACGGCGGCGGCGATGGTATGGCAGTGGAAGGAGCTAGGTTAGTGCTCTAGCTTTGATACCATGTTATGAATATTGTATATATATTCATAAGGCCCAATAGACAGTATATATATGGAGTACAAGGAGATATTAGGAATATACCATACATATATAAGGAAATACAAAGGCATATAAGAAAATGCAAAATGAATTCCTATTGTAACAGACTCATGTATTTAAATTATCTGACATTTGGAAATGAATTGCAGCTAGAGCTGGAGTTCCAACTGAGAATATACTCTACCTTGGAGGCCCAAACATTGCCTCAGAAATTTATAACAAAGAATATGCAAATGCTCGGATCTGCGGATCCAGCAAGTGGAGGAAACCTCTCGCTAAGTTTTTGAGGCAACCACATTTCAATTTCATTGTCTGGGATAACAGTGACCTTGTCACTCATGGGGTGATGGGTGGCCTGAAGAATGTATATGCTATTGGCGCCGGTAAGAGTCATGTTTTACTTGATCTGTTTAACGCTCACCAGAATCTCTTGCCTCAATAGCCTCTGGGTGGGCTACATTGAAATCAGAGGGAGCAACCTCGTTTCTCAAACCTATATACTTATCCCTGGAATTTTATACAACAAATCATCTAATCTGAGAAGCCCCAGGACAATTTAAACAGTTGCTTCTTTCCTTTTAGTAATCTCCATTCTTTGTTTGAGCTTTGGCCTGTTTGCTATTGAGGGTTTTGATTGGAATTGTACTGATTCATATTTGTCACAAATGGGCTATGGACTCGCACAGGATAGTAAATGCAAGTTTGGTTTACTACATTTTCGTGAACTCTTTTGCTATTATACACCATTGATGTTTAGTTATTTGCTTTCTCTATATGCAAGGTATTTGCTATACCATAACCCTTTTCCTTTTTGCATTGTTAGGTTCACTTTTTTCTTCTGCATATGGTATGCATAGACTGAGCATAACCTCTTGACGTTTCACTCAATAGGGTATCTCCGCTGTTGTGCATTTTTTGAGCTACTCAGTCAATCCATCTTAAGCGTGCAACACCCAGAGGAAAACAAGCAAGTCGCCCCTGCTGAACTGTGCCCAATTCTGAGGAGGCTTTACCATCTAAAATCGCAAGTGGGTATCTCTCTCCGTAATCTGTACCGTAAACAGTCAAAATTCAAAAATTTCAGCCAAAAGCCATAAGCCACAGCCGTTGCCAAACATGCCCTTAGATTGTCATGTTGTACAAGAGAGTACTGATTACTGAATCAATAAAAAAGTTATAAACCCCTATTATAAGACCACCCAAATGAAGGTACTTGAGGAAGCTATTTCCTTACTGTAATATAGCCTTTTTTTTATTTCTGGCCTGCAACATTTGATTGAATTTTTCCTCCCATTGTTGTTATTTTTCACTTAACATGGAAATGGTAATACGCTATACTCATGGCAGAAGATCTTTGAACGCCATGAAACATATCGCAAGAGTCTACAGAAAACACCTAACAAAATCCTAGTTCATCTTTGTTTTTTCAGTCGAATCCCTATTCTCATTTATTTTCAGCTTCTGGCTTTTCTTGATCAAACAAATAGGATAATTTCTTTATTATTTTTCAAAATAATTTATCAGAACAATTTTTTTTAAAAATAGCTTATAACTTACAGTTCATTCATACAAATGTTTATATTAAGACAAAAAACCTCTTAGCCGTAGCCATAACATATCTCCTGGAATACGAGTAGTAAGAAAGAGAGGGTAGGTAGGTACATAGACAGGTTGTTCGGCCGACAGCTGCGGTTTTACGCTTTGGGTCCAGGATCTGCATAAACGGGCCCAGAAGAAGCACCCAGTGGGCATTAGCAGGGGTGAGAAATAGTAATGGATAATCTATTTTATCCAATATTTATATTCGAGAAAATACGAATATAGTATGTAAAATCCGTATTTATAAATATTCATATTCGTATTTGACAATATTTATATCTGTATTTAAGAATATTCATATTCACATTCGTATTCGATAATATTCGTATCCGTATTCATATTCAAGACTATTCGATTCATATTTGATCCGTTTCCTATACCGACTGGTCGGCTCAGTAGCTAAGCCCAGTGGTATTCGTATTTGACTGAATTAAGGCCCCGCTCGTTTCGGCTTAAGCTTCTGGCTTATTTTTTACTATTCATAATTTCGTCTTTTTCTGAACTTTTAGCTTTTTTTTGAGTTTTTTTGCCGGTTCTTTTTTTTGACGTATTCGTTTGCGTTGTTTGTGATGGGCTAACATATTTTTATATTTTAAAATTTTTTTTAAATTTAATTATGTTAAATAAGCCTCTGTCACCACAATGTTTTTTCACCACCATTCTGATGTTTTTTCACCAAATTCTGATGCTTTTCAGCCATAAGCCACGAAAAATAAGCCAAAATGATCACCACCTAAGTTGTTACAGAAGTTATAGGATACTATTTGTATTCGATGGAATTAAGTATATAATTGATTTGAATTCATATCTATTATATTATTTAATTTGTATTCATATTTAATTTAAAAATATAGATTTATATTCGTACCGGAGACTATTCGTAAACCCATCCGTTTTCATCATTGGATTTGGATATTTTCTCCCGTCTTCTGACTCCCCTCTCCTCCGATCCTCTCCTTCCACTTCCACCCGGCTCACCAGTCTACGCTCCCACCGCTCCGGCGAAGGCGAATCGCAGATCACGCGATGGCGGCGTCGCGGCGACTCCTCCCCCGCTGGGGCAGCTGAGCAGGACCAAGATGTTCGGCGACCACAACCTCTGCTTCCGCCACCAGAGCGCCACGCTCGGCTGCCCCATGACCTTCTCCGTCTTCCTCGCGCGTCCTCGGTGTCCAACCTCCCCGTGCGTGCTCTCCGCTTGCCTTGGATCCTTCCTACTCTCGGAGTCCGATGGGGGTTGTCGTGCTACCGTGTGGGTGTGCACGTGCTGTACTGGCTCTCCAGCCTCACCTGCAACGACGAGAACTTCATCATCAAGTCCGGCGCCCATGGCGTCGCCCTCATCGCCCCCGCCCCCCCGACACCTCCCCACGTACGTTAAACCCCTCTAGTCGCGTTCTATTTCTAGGGTTTATGTCTGTCCGCCACATCCAATTTGGAGTGGAATACCAGAATGCTGTGGGAAGTGTGGTCGGAACACAGTAAGGTTAAGATTTTTTTTGGCGGAATTTTGGTGGGTTGCACATTGAGAATTGGAAGATCTCCAGTGAGAGAGATCTTAGGGTGTGTGCATATATCTCTACTTGTCACGTGCTCACGGTAAATGTTTACATCACATTACCCGCTTGGTTTTGTCAAATTGCTCTGAGATCAGTCAGGGAAGCTGCGACTGACAAGGAGAAACTGTGAGCGGTGTGAACTTTGCATGTCAAATTTCCATTGAAAATGACCACCGAGACCTCCTTTTTGCATCAGGCCAGAGTTAGTTGTTCTACTTCTTTGATATATTTGATGTGTAACTGGTTCCTACGAAAAGTGCTAGGACAAGAATGATACTTGCTCTAAGTTATTTGTAAGTAAACTTTTGAACTCGCTGGATCTCATCGGATTGTTGTTGAATGAGATAGAAGGGTTACGATCTGTGTGGACTTAAGGATGTACTCATGTATAAAGTGTCTATGTGATAATTGGGTCGTGCCAATGGTGTCAGTGCACAGTTCTTTTGATACTCTGCCGATTATTTTTTTGTTTATTAGGCTTATGTTTGTGTTTGCTGAACACTGGTTCTGAAGTGCAAAACTGAAAGGCGGCATGCAGTCATATGTGACGCTAATACCGACGAAATATTAGTAAATCACACAATGGGGTCTCTTGCACTTATGCGCCTGTAAGTAGTTTTGGTCTATTCATTGCTGGATTTGACATGCTGATGCTCATGAACTTTAGCCTACTCACACAATATGACTTCGGCCAAATAATGTTGAGTTACTTGATATTTGTGACTTGAGTTTTTGTGCATGCATTTGCAAATGTTACCAATCAATATACATTCTGTGTTTCGCACAAAAAAGTTGTGTGTGTGTTCTATGCACAACTGTGTATCTGTTGCATGCATTGGGACTCTTGTCTTTCTTAACCCAGTTAATGTTTTTGTTTCACCAACGTTTGCTTCCATAGGTTACAGTACTGTGCATTTATGTTTTCTGTAAAGGTGTAGCTTTTGGTATTCTATTCTATGATGATCGGTAGACCTCTAAAAGTTCTACTTCTATTTACATGGAAAAGATTTTCCATCAGCTATTCCGAAAGTGAATAAACTAAGCCTTCATGTAGCTAACAAATAATCAAAGCAGGTTCAACAAGCCTCTGCCACCAGCGGCTTTTGCCCAATGAAATATCATTTGCCCTTGCTAGATCCTTATTTGTGAGGACTTGTATTTCTAAAGATCAATTTCATCAAAACAATGCTGCTGGTCTTGGGAGCATAAGGAACAAGAGTCTTGGGAGCATAAGGAACAAGAGTAAGCACTAAGTTGTTGTCATCTTACTGGCGTGTAATCACATCCACTCAAGCTATTTTGTCTGGTCTTGTTATGGGCCAGGGGATGTTGCTAGCAAAAGAGGCCAAAGCAAGATCTCCCTCCTGTCTAGGGCATTTATCAACTGTACCTTTGGTTTCTTGTTTTAGACCTAGTTGAGCAACAAGAGATTCAGCCTACGTATGGGGTATAGTTAGTGAATAAATTAAGATCATTCTTGCTTGATTATCATATTCCTGACATCCTTTAATCACCAAAGTATTTGTTTCCTTTTAGTAGCAACTAATTTGTGAAATGTTCAATTTGATCTCACCTCGGTTTCTCTTTTTTCACCTTTTTTCGTGGAGAACACAGTTTTTATGGATCTTAGTCCTTTTGTTGGTTTTATTTTGTTGTTTCAAACCAGTTCTTTTGTGATCACTCTTTTTCTTTGGTTTCTTGCAGGTGGGCTAAATATAGAAGGAGAGCGGTGGACAGTTGGGATTTTGGTGTTGCTAAGGATTGTAACTAAGACAATCTTGTTGTACCATTTGCATGTTATACCACATACAAACTCGGCAACTTCTATTGGAGTCTATAACTTACCGCATGATCTCCCTCTGCCATAAATAAACAGAATCTTAATTGATTCACTCATAACTGTCAGGTATTTCCTTGAAAGCTTTTCAATAGTTGTACAATATTGTAAGATCTGCTCTGCAAACTCCGCTTAGTTATGATGCGGATACGCACAAGCTTAGCACTTTTCAGTCAAATACATTATTTCACTGGAAAGAAGTATTGAACCGCATTAAATATTGTCAGGTGAATTTGTTTCTTAAGGAGTTTCTTTTAATTGATGATAAACTTGGAATACTACATCATGCTATTATTTTATGTATTCTTAGGTTTGATTCATGTGAAGACTTGGGAGGGCAAAAGGGAGGAGCACAAGGACTTAAACTACAAGTTTTGGATAAGATTTTCAAGCCAAATTCGGATCTCTCATGTGCTCAATCCAATTCAAACTCGGATTCAACTCAGAATTCAATTCGGATTCGGTTCGGGACAGCTTGACAGACAGTTACTAAAAATGTCATAACTTTCACAAACAAAGTTCGATTCAGGTGTTCTTATACTCGTTGGAAAGATAATTTCAAGGGCTACGCAATGGATCTAGTCCCACCTTCAAATTCATCACGGATTAAAAGTTATGACCGAAACATTGTGACGGCTTAATTTTAGGTTTTTCCTTTTGTGTGAGTTTGTTTCCAAATACATGTAGGGATGAGTTGGAATTGGTTTAGGACCTCTTGACCAGTCATGAGGTGGAGAGGGAACTATATATTGAGGGTTAGACCCTCATTGTAAGGCAGACCACGTTTAAGAATAATCAATCTACTAAAGTATGTTCGAGTTTAGCATTGTTGCCTAAGTTCCATAGGGAATTAGGAGTTACTTTCTTCAATCAAGATCGTTTAGCCTTTCCATTGGGAATTGGGTGCACGATAGATCTTCGCTGGTGGTCGTGAAATCAACACGAGTGTGTTATGGCGGATTAAAGAGTGTTCGTCCCTTGCATTGGCATTGGAGGATCATTACGATTCATCAAGACTCCCGTGAGTATCCATCCTACGTCGAGAAGATCGGGCGACCCCGTATCATCTTGGTATCAGAGCGCGGTTTACTCGGTAGGATCTTATCCCTTTAAATTTCAGTTTATTTATTTTCCTATAGTCCATCAACCAAAAAAAATTCAAACCCTAGTTTTTGCATATGTTATTTTCGTGAGTTTTGTTAAGCTTTGATCCATAAGAATTTTTGTTTAGGTGCTGATCGTCGTGTTCTTTTGCGTCGCTTAATCGTTGTGTCCACATAAAAACAAAAAAAAATCAATCTCTACTGTCCAGCTGTATCTCGGTAGTGAGTTCAATAAAAAAAACAACTAGCTTTGTCATCTCGACTGGAACATGCCGAATTGACCTATCTGTTCGCCGGCTGAAAAACCAATGGTGAATAAGCTGGCTTGGTTACCAACTCATCTGCTGATCGGTTGGCTGATGTTTATGTGAAACCACTTCTTCTGAACCGACACTGACTCATAGAGTTCAATCCGAGTACAGTCCCTCCATCCGAAACCAATTGCAGCGATTTAGGTTAGGGTGATTCTTTGCTTGGCCGAATCATGTTTATCTCAAAACTTGTGGCTTGGCTGAGTTGATCTGTGTTGGTCCAGAAGCCTTGCTAGTTGCGTTTGAGTTGCACTTGCAAGAATCTAATCCAAGTCATTTTGTTCTAATCTGAACAGCTGTCGGTGAAGTTACCAAAATCCACTTGGGAAAGCTTGAATTGATATATACCTCCACCAATCCAAAATTGTGGGCTGCTTCTTGCCTTTAGTCCAGAGACTTGCGCGCTACTTTGGAAATTCTAGCAGCCAGACCCAGTGTTTAGATTGAGGGTTTCGTTCATATTTTTTTTTCTTCATCTTTGAGACTAGCTGTTGAATATTGTATCTAGGGCTACTCTTGAGTATTTTACACCTTGCTGAATATTTGTGACTGTGCAAAATCAAAGGGGCAATTAAACCTAGTTCGGCCATTAAAAAAATAGCTGATAAAAAAAAGAAGCCATGGCTTGAGCAAAAAAAAATAATAAGAAAAAAAAGCATTGGCCGAATTAGGGTGAGTTCTTAGTCCATAAATTCAGATCGTGTAATTTAATTTCTTGAGTAATCTTGTGCCCTTACATTCATAGTTTTTGCAATTGGCTAGCGTCTCTCCTAGTACTTGGTGCAAAACGAGCTATCTAATCTTTCATTTCATATTGCCTCAGTTAGCTCATTCCTTTGTTTGCATCAAGTCACATTGATCTTTGCGTGTGCGTTCAAATACTTCACTTAAATCTTTTGGATTAGCACTCAGGCAAAATATTCTAACTTGGATTATTACTTAATTTTACAATATCGAGAAATCAGATCGTGTAGGATAAATACTTCCTAACCAAGCTCCACAAAATATCTTTTGCCGTGCAATTGTGAGTCATTTTTAAATCCGCTTGATCATCACTTGTTATTATAGCCACCACCAAGTGTAAGTTTCTTTTGGCCTCAATCCACTTCGGAAAGGTGGGAACTTTACTTGTGAGAGAAAAGAGTGAGATCGAGTGATTTATACTAATCATCCATATACTTTGTTATTGCTTTGTGTTGTCTTTGCACAATCTAACCATGTCAGGTGGAGAAGACAACTATGGTGATGAGAATGAAGTTAATCTTAATGCCCCGGTGACTCGCTTTAAACATCAGGCATTGAGAAGTACATTGCAACAAGAGCTCCAATTAGGCACCACTGCTAAGCACGTACAACTTAAGGCGGATATGCAGGATTTCCATATCGAATTCAATCAACAAATGAAGGTGTTACACAAAAACATCGTGAATGATATTGTGCAAGCACTTCGTCCACAATAACAAAAAGATAGCTTTATTCCTTTCTATGGCAGTGATGATCCAGAGGAGTATCTTGAGTGGGAATGGCAAACGGAGAAAGTGTTTAGATTTGAAACTTTCCAAAGACCAAGAGGTGATGCGTGCCACAAGGGAGTTTGAAGACTATGCATATAGTTGGTGGCAACAACTAATTGGAAAACAACTCATTAAATCTTGGTTAGATTTGAAGGCATTTATGAGAAGTGAGTTTGTGCCATCCTATTATGCGCGGGAATTGCTTCACCATCTGGAGAATATCACACAAGGGAGTAATACTATCCAAGATTACTATTTTGAACTGCAAGATGCGATGCGTCGTGCCGGTGTCACTAGTCCATCAAGGGAGAAGGCATACTTTAGGGGTGGCTTGAATTCTGAGATCGCCGCTGCACTTCAACATAAATATTTTAGTAGCATGCATGATCTTGTGAATTATGCTATTATACAGAGAAGAGACTTATGGAGAAACGTACATCACGGTTCAATCCATGTCCATACTTCAGCTCTTATGGTTCCACTAGTGTGACACATGAGAAGATGACCGAGCATGAGACTTTCCCTTCGGTAAAGGAGACATCTTATGCTGCCCCAATGATACATACAACAATTGAGATGCATCAAAACCTATGTGAGAATGAGAGCCACATTGCCAAATTGAGTGAGAGTGTTAAAAAGAGTGAGCTGTGTGATTCCACCATATGTGAGTTGGAGAGCATCCAAACTGAGAGCGTGAGAGATACACCAAAAGAAAAGAGAGAAGTAGAAGATGGACAAAGTGAGGTTGATTTTGAAACTAACACATTAATATCTACTTGTAGTGTTGTTTCTCACATTGTGCAGGTTGATATTAAAGAAGAGGAGTCAAATGTTCAACAACTGGCACCATTGGAGATAAACGATGATGAGATAATCATAGATAAAGATAAAATACTTGCTGGCCCGTTGTTACATCATTATGATTTAATACCTACAACATCTATATCAACTGAGGAGAACAATAAAGGTAACAATATTGGTGCTGAAATTTATTGTGAAATGGTGAGTACTTGTGAGAACTCATATGTACGAATGAAAATTCCATGTTCTGAAATTTTTTTGCTCAATTTACAGAATGTGGAATTGATTACTCATAAGGAAGTTCTTAAAAGAATATCTCCTGATGATTCATTATATTATATCATGTTTTATGAACCTAAAGAACTATCTAGTGTGATTGAGAATGTTGCTGAAATTTCATGTTTAAAATCACTAGTTAGTACATATGCATATACATATAAGTTCAGTTTGATTGGAAATTATGGTATAGATGATAAGTTTTACGTTTGCCGAATATGCATTACATGTGATAAGTTTGCTAAATTGAAATTGCATATTTTGAATAAACAATCTTCTGTGCCATATCATGATCACAATGAGATGAGTTTCAACAATAATGCTGTATGTTTCAAAAGATTTCTTAAGCTTACCTATTCATCCTTTAATGTACAATCATGTACAAATAATCAGAGTAGCGCAGTTGAAGCATGGATGGAACTAAAAATTTTCTCCCCCATATTTGAACAACTTAATTTGGTTTGGCCCATTAATGAATTATCCATGTGCCTAGCAAAGTCGAGGACGACTTTTTCTCATGGGAGGGAGAATGATATGAAAGACAATATTACAATGTATACATCTTATGGTTGCCGTTATATTAATTTGTTTGTGTGGAAGAACGAGAATGATACGATAATTGATTCATACATATACCATGCATATGTGTTGTTCTTTTTATCTACTATGCCTTCAGATGTTCTTGATATGCTAAGCAAAAGAAGTGTTGATGACAAATATATATACCATGCATATACGTTGTATTCTTTGCTCAAGACAATTTCAGTTATCAAAAGCGGAGGACGGCTTTTCTTGAAGAAGGGAGGATGATGCGGATACGCACAAGCTTAGCACTTTTCAGTTAAATACATTATTTCACTGGAAAGAAGTATTGAGCCGCATTAAATATTGTCAGGTGAATTTGTTTCTTAAGGAGTTTCTTTTAATTGATGATAAATTTGGAATACTACATAATGCTATTATTTTATGTATTCTTAGGTTTGATTCATGTGAAGACTTGGGAGGGCAAAAGGGAGGAGCACAAGGACTCAAACTACAAGTTTTGGATAAGATTTTCAAGCCAAATTCGGATCTCTCATGTGCTCAATCCAATTCAAACTCGGATTCAACTCAGAATTCAATTCGGATTCGGTTCGGGACAGCTTGACAGACAGTTACTAAAAATGTCATAACTTTCACAAACAGAGTTCGATTCAGGTGTTCTTATACTCGTTGGAAAGATAATTTCAAGGGCTACGCAATGGATCTAGTCCCACCTTCAAATTCATCACGGATTAAAAGTTATGACCGAAACATTGTGACGGCTTAATTTTAGGTTTTTTCCTTTTGTGTGAGTTTGTTTCCAAATACATGTAGGGATGAGTTGGAGTTGGTTTAGGACCTCTTGGCCAGTCATGAGGTGGAGAGGGAACTATATATTGAGGGTTAGACCCTCATTGTAAGGCAGACCACGTTTAAGAATAATCAATCTACTAAAGTATGTTCGAGTTTAGCATTGTTGCCTAAGTTCCATAGGGAATTAGGAGTTACTTTCTTCAATCAAGATCGTTCAGCCTTTCCATTGGGAATTGGGTGCACGATAGATCTTCGCTTGGTGGTCGGCGAAATCAACACGAGTGTGTTATGGCGGATTAAAGAGTGTTCGTCCCTTGCATTGGCATTGGAGGATCATTACGATTCATCAAGACTCCCGTGAGTATCCATCCTACGTCGAGAAGATCGGGCGACCCCGTATCAAGTTATTATTGTATTTGTTGTAGACAATCCGATTCAAAATACTTGGCACTCCTGACTTTTCAACTTTGACTCTTAATTTTATACCATTACATTTATAAAATGCTGTATAAGCACAATATTATGAACACTGTTGTCACGGCGTCGCTTAGGCGCCCGGCGGTAGGAGGAGGTCGCCATGGTCGCCCCGCCTCGACGCCGGCTAGGGTTCTGAGCCGACGCGGAGGCGGCGGCGGGAGAGGAGGCGGACGCAGGAGGCGGCGGGAGAGGAGCCGACGTGGGAGGCGGCGGCGGGAGAGGAGCCGACGCGGAGGCGGGGGGAGAGGAGGCGGGCGGGAGGCGGCGGGGAGAGAGCCGGACAGGAGGCGGGGGAGAGGCGGACGCGGAGGCGGGAGAGAGGCGGACTGGGAGGCGGCGGCGGGGAGGAGGCGACGGCGGAGGCGGGACGGGAGGCGGGAGAGGCGAGAGGTCGGGCGGGGAAAGGCGTCGGGAGGAGGCGACGGGAGGCGGCAGAGGCGTCGGGAGACGCGACGAGCGAGAGAGAGGCGGCGAAGAGAGGCGGAGAGACGCGAAGAGACAGAGCAGTCGGACTCGGGGGTGATATATCCGCCTGGCCGTCGCCTAGGCGTCGCCGGGTCCTCGCCTAGGCGTCGTCTAGGCGTCCAGGCGCCCCTCACTCGCCATGGTCGCCGACTCCGCCGTGATAACCATGATTATGAAAGTATTTCTTGCAACAAATCTAACAATACCATTTTAATACGACCAATGTAAATATTTAGATAAATATTGTTCATCAAAGATTACCAAGTTTGACTGGTCAAAGTCAAGAGTGCTAAGTATTTTGAAATGGAGGGATTAATACTTTTTGTTAATTGCTGTTTAAAATTTACACACATAATTGATATTTTCCACAACTTTATTTTACAGAATGTCTTGTACATTTCCAATAGCCTTTCTATCCAAAGGATTAACTGAGAGTTCTAGGATCAAAATACAGCTTCTAAACTATGCTTGAAAAGAAATCAAAGTTACAAAATGTCTGCCCATAGTTAATAGATTAGTTTTGGTGCCAGGCTTACTTGTTAGAACCATGGTTACCAGGAGGTAAACTGAGGTCAGTTCCAGGATTCACCTACTGTGAACTATTTGGATTTCAAAATAAGGCTACTTGACCAACGGTGAAACTACCACATGCATATCACATATTCGTGCTATATTAGTCCATGAAAGATCCTACCACATGTAATCTCGTGTTGAGTCACTGAGAAAGTAACTGTTTAATCAACATACAGAACACTAGGACTAGTCATTTCCATTTTCGTATTGATTGGGCACAGCTGATCCAGACAGCAGCCTGATTGTCATAGAAAAGATGCACTTTATATCAACCTCCAATGACCCCTCCAGCAATATTTTATATTCCTAACCATGCAAAACACGATACATATATATCTAGTGGTTTAGACCCTTTTTTCCCCATTTATCAATTAGTATGATCTGACAACATGGTCGCCCTTTGTTAACCTGCTAATTCAAACACCACCTACTATTTACCTATGTGGATTTGACACTCGACAGTTTGACAAAAAGAAATATTATATCATTATGTGAGCAATATTTTTTTTTGCCTTGACAACTTGACCTATGTATGATCGTGAATTCGTGATGATGCGATAACTGAGTACATATTACTGTTTGGTCATGATATTATTTCTATTATCGAATTTGTGAAGTTTGTCTATGCTTTCCCAATAAGGAAGCTTCACAAGTTTTAAAGCAATAAGGTAACAATGGAGGCGCTGGTTTTCTCCAGTAGAACGTGCAGCTGATTTACATTCTGTCTCAACATTCTCTGGAAGAATAGAAGCACCACTTGAAGTTTGTATTGTAGTATGTTGAATGGACTTTCGTCTCTGTGTCCGTAGTTAAATGTGCTTAACATTTCTAATTTCACTATTTGTGAGTAGGTGCTGGATTTTATTTAAATGCAACAAATGAAAAGTGGAAAAATTGGTGCATGTATGACTGTTGTGAAGGAGCTGCCAAAAGTTCTAAGTGAGAACTTTGAACAGCTAAACACCTGACAGGCCTCAATTTTTGGGCATGGGAGGGCATGGTGCACTGACAATCTACTTGAAAAACACTGACAAATACAAGGTACTATTTAATGTCATTTGTTAAAAGCCTCAATTTGGAAAACCCTTTCTGTGAACCCCTTTCAAATTAAGAAGGTTTGCTACTAAGTTTGTGCTCCACTGCTCCTAGGTTGTATACTTTGTAGGAACCTTTGTAGTTGTTGACATCCATAAGAGTTTGCATCAAAATCTCACTTGGCATTGTGTATTTATCTTGCATTTTCAGTCGGTGTCTGTGTTTGCTCCAATTGACAAACCCAATAAACTGCCCCTGGGGTCAGAAAGCATTCTCAAACTATTTGGGCACAAGTAAATCAGAGCAGGAGGTAACCCCCTCCCATTCCTCTGTTTGTGTGTGTGTTTGTGCGTGTGTGTGGTGTGCGTGCGTGGCTGTTCACTTGTTTGAACCGGATATATTAAGTACTTAATAGTGCCTGCAACCTGCTTGATTAAAAAGTGCAACAGGGTTTCACCTTCTATCCTAATTGACCAGGTATGATGTGACCATGGATTGAATAATGCCCCATCTCTGCTTTCAGGCTATTACTATCCCAGCATGTTGTTTTCATTCTATATTGTTGGAAAATGGAAGGAACTATTGCTTGTTTTACATGAAACAATTTTTGCAAGTCATGATTCAAGTGTGGTGGTAAGGAACATATGAGCGATTCACCCATTGCCATGCAAGTATTTTTACAGGGCAATCAGGCAACTAGTCATCCCCTTGGCCATGCAC
This sequence comes from Bonia amplexicaulis, assembly GCA_036346245.1. Classification (NCBI taxonomy): domain Eukaryota; kingdom Viridiplantae; phylum Streptophyta; class Magnoliopsida; order Poales; family Poaceae; genus Bonia; species Bonia amplexicaulis. Next base: position 6,434,292 of record CM070737.1, read on the forward strand.
GATAGTTGGAACAATTCATTGAAAGTACTAAGCCAAAAGGACCTCTAGTGAGCTATTTGTGACGAAATGATAGAGTCATCCTCCTAGATGATAGACAAGTGATGGGTTAGTTATAATGGGGGTCCCTGGAATAATTTTAAATGAGTTGGTATCTGGAAGACTGAAACCCATTTTCTTGGTTATGTCTGCAGTGCATGATGGGTATAGGCATTTTGATAGTTTTCTGCACTGCGGATATGATTAGCTCCTTAAGTGATAAGCCTCAACTGGTTAAGTTGATTAGCATTGGTAGGAGTCCACTACATCTTCAGTAAGCAGAGTCTATCAAGGTCATGGCACAGTATCGCTGTACTTGTAAAAGAAGATCTGTCGTTGTAGCGTCCTTTTGCCCGTCAGGTTGGCAAAAGATTATACTGCGGATTGTGAAATGCGCCGCATTATGTCTTCTTCAACTCAACCGCCTGTAGGGTTTATTATAAAAGATGATAGGTTTTGATTGAACAAGGTGAAAGTACAGGGCCCTAAAGAGTAGGCGTTGGCTTATTGCACAAGAACTGTTTCTGATAGATTTCAGAGCTTCACTATTTGCAAAACTGTCTAATTTGTCGTAAGGCTGCTGCATCTGCTGTTCTTAATTTGTTCTCTCAGAAATGAAGGTAAAAAGAAGTCAATTATTTGAAACCACTTATCTGCTACGTTATTTTTGTGACTTTGAGTAGGGAGAGGATGACAAGTTACTGGCTGAACAGCTGCTACCTCGCGACTTTGAGGATGCGTGCAAGGCTGTGGGAGCTCCCCTGATCCTCTGCAGGCAACCTGGATACGACCTTTCATTGCCACATTCATCACATCGCCCACCATGCTCAGGTTCTCAAGAGCGCCTGACTGCCAAGTCACCTGTAGTGAAGCATCGAGAGAAATGGGGAGGCAGCGGTGTTGTTTCAACGCGTCTGCTTCCAATCTGTATTATTATCTGTCTATGCCGACATCTTTGCGGTCCTTTGTTAGCCTGAGGCGAACAGTATATCCAGCTGCAAATAAGATGAAAGATTTGGTTTTGCAGGCTCTTCCAGTACAATGGGGTCTTGATATTGCATTTGAAGTGTGCCTTCGCTGTCCTTTACTATGTAGAATTATTGACCTGATGCAACGATTTCTGGAGGTAGAATTATTGGATATGCGCTATTGACTCTTCAATACTTGTACAGGGGAGCAAATCATACGATGATAGATTGATAGCGCAGACGAAGACCAGTTTAGCAAGTCGTAGTTTATATCAATGTCATCCTCGTCGGTATCTTGTCATGTTGGCCCTTCGTGTTGTCCTTGGTTGTTCTTGTGTGGTTACCCTTTTGCAACATGCATTTGTTTCTTTCTTCGCCATCGCGACAGCTCCAGCTTCTCGGCTGCAGCCATAACGAAGATGCCAACCGGGTCGGTCTCAGTTACTGTTTCGGCAGAAATCTAATTGAAGCTGAAAGCCTAAAATCTAGCTCGATGCAAAATTCAGACAAATCTCTTTGGCATACGTCAATGTGTGAATTGATGTGCTTCACATTTGACACATTCAGGACATATTCCCAAATGTGGTCAGGCCTCTGCTGTAGTGCAGCCTGAACGCAATGGGACGCCGCGACCACATCGATCACAGTACCTGAGCAAGATATGTCCGGCCAGGTACGGCCAGATTTCGTTCAACGATCCTCAGGACCGAGCTAGTTAAGCTACTCGCCCCTCTCCTCTCGCCACGGCTCGCCGGCCTCGCCGTTATCCATGCTTCTGGACCCCGGTCCTTTCGTGGACCGGGGCCGGGCATATCTTAGGTTCTTCATCGAGGGAGGACGGTTGGTTAGCGCAGCTATCTATGCAATGTACCGACGTAGCCGTAGGCATCGGTGAGATCAGTTCAGGACAAAGAGTGTAAAAACATCTTTGATTTCTTTCCCTGTCAGCGGATCAGACTCAGGGATCTCGCATCACGTGCAGAGGATTTTTTTTCCCACACATCGAGCTCAGCTGAGGCCCTTTTCCTACGCTTTTTCCTATGCAATGGCACGGTGGTCCGTGTATTTGCGTCACTGGAGCTGTTTCTGTGGCTAAAATTATTTAAAAGTTTGTAGTAACAAATTATATAACTTAGGGTCTATCTATATTTGTTTCTTATTTTGGTTTCTGCTTTCAGAAGCATAAGCCAATACGAACGCTTCAGTTTCTATAAGCCGTTTCTATCACCCGCAAATATTCATCAAATACTATTTTTTGCTTTCACATACTGTGACATACTTTGTATTATATTATATCACAATTCCGTAAGTCGCATGATGGTTCAAATAGTATAGTGCCTTTCATTGCATCATCTTTCTTACATAATACACTATTATTCACCAGCCGTTTCTATCAGCCATTTCTATTAGCCACACTATTCATCAGTCGCAGCCAAAATCCATTAGCAAAAGCTAATATGAACATGCCCTTAAATATTTTAGAATATATTTACGTATCTTGTAACCTATTTAGATATTTAAGATATTGTAAATATTGAAAATAACAATAAAAGTTTGGAGGAAAATATAGCTTGATGTTGGACCAGTATGGCAATAGACGGAGATGAATGATGCCTTTAAATTTTTCTCTAAGTATTGCTGATTTTCACTCCAACAGCTATAAGAAACTATGAAGATTAAGAAACCCAAAATACGAAAATTCCCGGCGCTACAATAAATTCAGCTTGGTGAACAGTAAAAACAACATTATTTCAAATCCAAAAATCCATATAGCTTTTGATCCGTAGGTCCAAAAGACTTGAAACTTGAAATAGAGCTAGATTATGATCTTAAGAAGCTATCTTAACCAAAAATCTTGAAAAAACCTAAGAGAACTATGATATTCTGGTTCGTGAAGCTTTACTGCACTAAAACCGAGCAAAATCACAAATTGAGCAAACTCTCAAATCAAGGCTTTAATCATTTTGAAATTTGCTATGCACCTTTTCTAGAATGTCAGGAATCTATTGCAATCAACGACCAAGAAAATCATTGACAAAATTTCGACTTTTTTCATTCGAATGAAGGGTGCACTAAAACTGGGCAAAAAAATGATAAATATGACTTGCCCGTGGGTGAATGATGACCAAGATGGCTCTAGATGTATTTCCACATATCATAGTAAGCTAGAACAATCAAGTAATCGAGGCAAAAATAACAAGATCAAGATATTACTCGGAGATGCTAAATCAAGCAAAAACCAGGCAATTTCAAGAATTTGCCAAACATGATATCTAGATAGATGTGGATTAATTTCCAAGATATATCTCTATCAGTTAATCATCATTGGCATCTAGCCAGATCACGAAAGGGGAGAGACAAGACAAAACCAACCAAAACAAGAGCAAATCAACAAAAACAAGAGAAATCCATGAGAGATAAATAAAGTTGATATATTGCTACTTGAGGATGAAAGTTTTACAGCCGCTCTATCTAGAAAATAAGGGAGCACATCACAACACTAACACTTCTTAAACCTCAACCTTAAAACACTTAGCTTCAATAAGTAAAGTTAGGATGGTTAACTTGCAAATCTCCATTCTAACCTGTTAAATAAAGAAGACAATTAGCCCCATCTAACGCTAATGGATACTATCCACTTAACACAAATGGGGAAAACATGTTAACTAGACACAACACAGACTTTACTTACACACTACACTTTTACACGTTTTTCAAAGCACATAAGCCCGAAGTCACAAGTCCTTAGCCTTTGATCCACTTGATCATCTTAGCTCCTCCTTGATCTAAACCATTTTTTCAAGCACTGCTCAAGCGCCGCGGTTTTCATCCAAGCTAGTTTTCAGTATTTTGGTCAACTTATGAAAATACACTCTCTTGATCTGGTCTTCATCTTTTATTGCAATCAATCTCCATATTTGCCATATGTAGGTGCACCATTTGATTACCACGTGTCGACAAGTCTCTCCTGTTCCAGTTTCACTGGACCACACCTCATTTGGATCGATCAAGTCACATAGTGCAACCCGTCGCTCAAACTTCCCTTCAATATTTCCCGCCTTACTTGTGCCATGCTCGAGCTAAGCCATCTCACATGGCATCCTTAATTGTTCTGGTCCTCGGTTCCTCCATGTGCGTAGCCCCGATCCTTGTCGTTGACCATGATTGATTCAAAGTGCCCTTGCAAATCCAAAGACAAATCATTTTCGGACATAAGTTCTTCACAACTTGTTCCACGTTAGCTGAAATATACATCATACCATACATATGCACTGACCTAAGTCAAACCAAATCAACTTATGACTCGAATTTTCCAAAATCATCCATTTTGGTCGAAGCAACACAAGTTAGTTAGTCAGACCGCTGTCTCTACAAATTATCCAGAAAATCTGTAAATTTACAAATTCTAAATTTTTACTCCTCTAAAATGATAATGGTTCATCACAACAAAATTCTGGACCTTCTCACGTGGTCCTCATTTGAGAAATATAATTGAAGTATAAGCTTTGATGAAAGAAAACGTATACATTCACATGTAACTGCTCTCCATCACATATGAATAATGTAATTGCATATGACTATTTTTCTCCGTTAGTTACTCTTTCAGAAATGTATACATTCACATGTAACTTTATTTAATCTAAGTAATACATTGATTATATATGTGACAAACTATCTTATTATCTCACATGTTATTAGTGCTCATGAATACACTAAATGCACCATGGGCGATCTACCTTGAACTTATCTTCTCTCACACACTGGCTGCCCGCCGAACTGTATGTCTTCTAGCTCTTCCCACTGCCACAGTTTTTCTGCTTCAAACTTAATTCTTGATCGATCTCTCATTGTTGCTACTCCTTTCAATACAATACTGTATCACATAGTTATCTTATGCTTTTCTCTAATTATTGCTTAACGCTTATCGTTGTGGCATCAAACACGCAATACACGTGCAACTATCTCTGATTCTTGTTGGGGACACCCATCATGCTCTCTCCGGTGGCCCCGAGCCTAATCCCTATGGTTGCGCTATCTCTAGTCCGAGCTATTTGATCATCTGCTTCTGTACGCCTGTACTTATATTTATACGGATGTATACATGTATATATGCATACACGATGTTAGAATTTTTGGCACATATGGCACTATTTGAACTCATATTTACAAAAATGTTAGTATCCATGCGAGAATGGCAAAAATGACACTTCTGCCACACGGTGACCGACGGCAGCGGCGTGGAGCTGACATGTGGTGCCCGGAGCCCCGCCACCGTGTGATAGGTGGCCTGCTGCCCGGCCACCGGGCGGCCGCACGCCTGCTGCCCAGCCATCGTGTGCGGGCATGCCGCCTAGCCACCATGCGGCAGGTAATTAGCTGGCTTAATTACATGCCTTAATTATTATTTTATATTACTATTTTTTATTTTTAAATATAGCAAATGAGCTCAAAAAATTATGAAATTGTATGTGCAGCATACCAACATAACGTACTTTAGTTTGCAATTTTTCTATAATTTTATCAGGTGTGAATGTTACTCAAAAATTTATACGATTATGTTGTTTATAGGTGTTGTTACATATAGCAAATGTGCTTTAAAAATTATGAAAATTTATGTGCAGCCTCTTGACATTGTCGACCTAATTGTCTAATTTTTATAAATTTTATTTACTCTAATTTTTTATGTTAATTTATGTTTATTTAATCATAATTAGTAATATGCGATGCTCATTTAATTAGTGATTGAAATCTTAGGCCGTACGGTCACCGTGCGGTAGCCATCTTTTGTAGTACGTGACCTCTCTTCTTCATACATATGTTAGCCTGTTGTTGCTTTCCCCTTCTTCCTTCGCACATATGTTGATGTGTCCGTGCAGAGTTTCACTCGTACGGCTTGGACATGAACTACAGAGGTCTTTGGCCGGATATGATGCAATGGGCCCCCAACAAGAATTTAAAAATAACTGCGAAGGGATGTCCGCAGTCGCGGCGCTTCCAGAATGACATGGATGTCAGTGAACGTACATACCAGCATTAGCTGCATAGTAAAGCACTCAATGAAGGATTGCCCCCAATAGACTGAGCTCGTCTGGTCGCCATTCGGTGTTGTGATTTCATGTATTTTTTTGTTTATTGAATTAATTCATATTTGTAGCAATTCAAGATGTACTATTTTATGTGGTGGTAATTAGCAATTGATCAATTGATTACTTAAATAATTAGCTTTGTAATCTATTATTGCATGTGATTATTTATGCTAACTACAATAATGCGTTAAACATTTAGTTACATACTTTAGAAGATTAACAATAACTGCGTACAATAGTGGAGAACCGTGGTTCAAGCATCTCCGGGCGTGTTTATTGGTAGAATGTGCTTAGCACTACCCACATGGAGTGTTACAGAGGGGGGTGCCTCGGACGTGGCTAGCTGTTGTTGTAATGACACGCACATGTGAAGCTAGGGTTTACACAATACCATGTGTGATCATAGGAACTTGCTATGTTGACGACCTTCTTGTTGCCCCTTCCTAAGACCTGCATGGCTGTGTCCTCCCTGTGTCTGCATTTTGGCTATACCGGCGGGAGACAGAAGCTCACCTGGAGGCGTGCAGGTGTGGCGAGCACGAGGCTCGTGAGGAAGAGCGCGAGAGAAAGCGCGAACTGGCAGCCAAGGCCAACGCGGCCGACGAGGACTACAATGTCGACCTCGCGAGGAAGGGCAAATGGCCACTGTCAACACAGTAGTTTGATCGCCTTCACCCATATGTGTGTTATGCTTGGTTCCTTAGCCTACATTCCATGTCACCCCCTTGTCGGATCAATTGTTATTTTGTTATCGTTACGACGCTCCACCCGTGCGGGACCCGGGCATGCCAGCATCAGTCGAGCAAAATTTATAATGCATAAAATTCTTGAAAATAGATAATTAGGATGACTGTGCTGGGAGGATGCACATCAAATTTCATATTTTTTGGAGCTTATTTACTGTATGTAACAACTCCTACAAATAATATAATCGTATAAATTTTTGAGCAATATTCACACTGGATAAAATTATAAAAAATTACACAATGAAGTACATTATGTTGGGAGGCTGTACATACAATTTCATAATTTTTTGAGCTCATTTGCTATATTTAAAAAATAAAAAAATAGTAATATAAAATAATAATTAAGATATGTAATTAAACCAACTAATTAGCCTTCTTAATTACTTGCCGCATGGTGGCCAGGTGGCATGCTGGGAGGCGCACGATGGCCGGGTAGTAGGCGCGCGGCCACCCGGTGGTCGGGCGGTAGGCACCTGCCGCATGGTGGCAGGGCTCCAGGCGCCACGTGTTAGCTCCATGCCGCTGTCACCCAGTCATCGTGCGGCAGAAGTGCTATTTTTGCCATTTTCGTGCGCATACTGACATTTTGGTAAATACGGGTTCACATAGTGACGTACATGCTCGATGTCGTTTTCTCCCGTGTCAGTCTTCTTCGACGTTGGCCAACTCAACATTGTGGCTTCTTTACTAACTGCAATGATCTCCCATCTTCAATAATGCCAGCATGTGTGCTTTAGTCGCTATCTAACGATATGGATAATCTTCTCACCATCGCCAGTGACATTGTGCCTCTTACTAGCAATAGCATGCTCCTAGCTACCCAGTAGCCCCATAGCGTCCATAACTCGTCTTCAATGCAAATATTCATCTCATCTCTGCTAGTGCTTCCGTATCATCAAGCTTTTTAGCCCATTGATTTCTTTAACAATGCCAACAGTCGTCATTTGTTCTCGCGGCCCTTGGCTCCTTGATTATGGTTTTCTCTTCAATGGATCTAGCGATGTAATACCACTGAATTGCAAAAGAGAGAATTTAGAAAGGAGAGGGTAGTTTTTGCCGTCAGACCCTTCGGCTTTTAGAATGCCGAATTAGTAACGCTCGCAGAGGTTCCCAGACCATCCAGGGACGGTCGGCACCGTCTAGAAAGCGACTAAAGGTAGCGCTCTCAGAGGTTCCCAGACCGTCCAGGGCCGGTTGGCACCGTCTCGCGTCGTGGGTTTTCGTCACTCGGCAGGAAATTCTATTCTTACCTGTTACCGATTAACCTGCCACGGTAGAAGAGTACCTAGTAGTGTAGGGCTTCTGTTGGACCAAATAGCCCTCAGGGGCATAGTCAGCCAAGGCAAAAAGGGAGGGGTAGAAGCGGTATTTCGCATAGAGTGTGATAGCCATGAATAGACAAGACATCACACAGCCTTTTACCAACTCCACTTTCTGCCACAGCCGCAAGCATCATCATTTCACCCCCCAGCCGAGAGAAAGAGGGAAGGCAGGAAGGAGGAAGGCAAGGAGGAGGGCAAGGTGAAGAAGGTCCCAAGGAGCTCAGGAGGCCGAGAGTGAGGGCCTCATCGCCGACGACGGGGAACAACGACGGCGGGGAACGTCGACGGCCGTCGAACCCACACCAAGCCAACCCGTGAGTACAACCACCCTCCCTCCACAGCCCCTTAGTGCACATCAGCACATAAAAGTAGTAGGGGAAGGGGGTGCACTGCCCTGAGTAGAAGAAACGAGCCGCAGTGCGCCGACGCCGCACCGGTGACCGGCGGCCACAGGCCATGCCATCTGGGCGACGGCGCCCGCGCCCCCACCGCCGCTGCAGCGTAGGGCGGGATGCGAGGCGAAGAAGGAGGCGAGGGGGCGGCCGGTGAGCCCGAGGTCGATGGGCCGAGCCCGCCCGCAGCGTCGTCGCGCCGCTCGGGGAGGCACCCAAAGGGTCGCGCACAAAAGAGAGAGGAAGTGGGGATGGAGGAGAAGGCGGGTGGCGGCGAGCCACCGGCGGCGAGCTCAGGCCAGCCGAGCCCGAGCTCGGCCGTGCGCTACCCCGCGCGCATCCCAAATCACCTGGAGAGGCGCAGTCACGCGAGAGAGAGAGAGAGATGTAGGTGAGGAGGGGATAAGGCCGTTCGGCCGAAAGAAAGAAAAGAAAAGAAGAGGAAAGAAAAGAAAAGAAAAGAAAAAGAGAAAGGAAAAGGAAGAGAAAAAAAAGAAGAAAGAAAAGAAAAGAGGAGAAAAAGAAAAGTTAAAAAAAGGTTTGGTACCTGCTTGATGGGTCCTTAACCCCGGGCGTTTTTATGCCAAGATCGGGTTATGCGTGTATGGCTGTCACAGCTTGTTTAGGCATTAACTTCGATATGATGTGTTGAGTCAGATTAATTGCTTGTCCAGGTGGAGGTCCTGAGTCGACGCCGTCCTCACGTCGTTCCGCTCTGCTTGGCTAAAAGGCAAGTGCATGGTAGAGCGGTAGATCAAAAAGTTTATGAAAATATGTGTTGCTTACGTGGTATGAGGTTGTTTATGTGGAAGTGTGATGATTATATGACATGAGGTTGCATGGTAAATGATGGTAATGATGATGGAGTAAGGTGGGCAATGGTGCTTACCTGCTAATGATGTTAATGATGAGTGTGATTATGATAATGAGCATTTGCACTTGCATTATGTGCATTCAAGAGTTAGGACGGTGAGAAAGTCTCTAGCTACGAGAAAAGCTAGTTGACCAATCCGGAGCGCTCTTGAGTAAGACCTACTTCGGTAGGCCTCCACGGGAGTGGAGAGACCCCCGTGCCGAAATGGGCGGGCCCAAGATTATGGGTGAACATCGACGGGTGTTCACTCGGCAATACCGGTATTTGCAATGTGATGAGCAAATGTGCATGCAGAGCAGGATGCATTGCATTAATGATTTGGAAATGCGGAGTAAGTATGCTCAATGTGGAACCTTGAGGATGATGATACGAGCATGGCTATGTATGCAGAGTATGTTATGGCTGGATTAAATGGTGTTCATGTTTGGATAGTACTTACAGTCATGTCATGTACTTGCTGAGTCTTGGACTCACCCTCACTTTGTTGTTTTATTTCTAGGTGATCGTTGAAGACGTCTTGCTCGGGGCGGGAGTAGCACATGAATATTCTTCACGAACTAACATCACTTTTTGTACCACCTTTTGTCAGTCTATGCTAGTCTCTGCTAGGCTGCTAGAGTATGGGCTAAACGAAGAACTATGTTGTATCTTTTCGCTGCTATCTAAATATTTTAGTGTGGATTTTCTGGTAAATAAAGGTAGAAATTTGCATTGGTGGTAGCATTCTGGCCCAGAGGATGGGCGGGGTGTTACAAGCGAGTAGCAGGACATTGTCCTCGTCGAACAGTTAAGGTGAGCAGCAGCATGACATAGTCCTCATCTCTGTCATTTTCGTCTCGACTCTTCACTTCTTGTGAGTCAATATTTTCTTGCAATATAGCTCGACATCATTGCAAGCTTTTGTATTCTCCTTTGACACTATTCATGTTATCCTCGTTATAATTTCTATTTTTATTCAAACTTTTAATTATTTTTACTATTGTTTGTATACAAATTGAAATGCTAATTTTATTTAAATTATTCCAAATTTTAGTTATTTAGGGATTTTCCTTTGGATTTCATATGGAAATCAAATTAAAAATTCTCTTTTATTTTTTATTCCAAATTTCAATTATCTTTTGCTAGAATTCGTATACAAACTCAATCTCTAATTTTTTTTATTTTTTATTTTGAATTATAGTTATTTAGATATTTTACTTTGGAATTCATATCGAAATAAAATTGCCAATTGTATTTTATCGTTTATTCCAAATTTCAATTTTTTTTGCTGGAATTCGTGTACAAATCCAATTGTTTTTTAAAATTTTTGTTCCGAGTTATATTTTTTTAGGGATTTTAGTTAGGTATTCACATAGAATCAAATTTCTATTTCTATTTTATTTATTATTTTGAAGTTCAGTTTTGTTACTGAAGTTCGTATAAAAATCTAATCGCTAATTTTATTTAATTTATTCTAAGTTTTAGTTATTTAAGATTTTACTATAGAGTTTGTATGGAAATTAAGTTGTAATTTTTTTTTACTTTTATTCCAAATTCCAGTTTTTTTTTTTTGGAATTCGTATAGACACCTTCCTTCTGTCTGTATCTCCAGCAGCCCCATCTAGGTCCGTCCATCTCATCTGATTGCGTCGAGATCCGGGGATGTGATCGATCCAAGTGCGCGAGCCCGGCAGCTCGCGTCTGGGCCATGAGCTACGACTAAGAATCGACTAAGAATGACCGCAGCTACTAGCGTGAGTGACCGTGCGATCGATGTGTGTTGCAATGCAAAAGCCTAGCTAGCTCACGTGACGCGGCGGTGGATAGTTAGCAACAGATGGGTCCTTCCTTCCTTCCTTGGATGGCAGCTGCTTGCAATGCGTGCAGATGCAGGCTGTGACCGAGCTGCACTCCGGCGGGGCTCAGAACTGTTCACACAGATAGTTTTAGCTCTCGTTTTTTACAAATTTGTTCTCTAAATATCTGTCTCTACAAATCTAATTCTCTCATACTTTGTATACTTTGAAGTCAATATATAAAGAAAGTACTATATCACATGAACAAACAACATGCATGATGCACGAGTTTACTTTTAGTTTACTTAGCGTAGGGCCTCCAAAATCTTAGATAAGGTCCTGATTGAGTGTGTCATTGATCACTGCACGCTTCAGTACTTACTAGTAACCACTATAGGAAATTTTGGACCGATCCCCAGCATCCAAACAGGCTCGTAGGGTTCCTGCGATCCATGTTTGCACATAGCTAGCTACTTAATCAGTTTTAGGGAATTTTTGGTACATATTAGCTCTTTCTAAGAAAAAGGCAAGAGAGCAACGAGTAGTAAGTAAGGGGAGAACTGGATTTGATCTTGCCATCTCTAGCTCGATGGTGCACGGCTTTTATGTATGTGTGTGCATGTTCTAGTTCCTACTGTTTCTAATTAAAAGAAAAAAAGGGTATATATTTCCCAAGATATGCTCATGACATAGCATCAATAGTCTAAGAGATATGATGTATCATCGACTGAATTAAAGGTCCCCGCATTTCTCACAAATCAGAACATATACTCTACAGAAAGGAAAGAGGGTAATCAGATCTCTGTAGCAAAACAGAATATGTTTTCGTGGCTTCTTAGGTCACGCGAATCCCTTGGTGCTCAAGGCTCCCAATTATCCGAGACACGATGTGAACCAAATCACCTCTCAAACACAGAGATTGCCTGCCCTATATTGCTGCTGACCATCAACCCATCCATTCGTTTAAAGTAAAAAATAAAAGGCAATGGAAAGGAGAATAAACAGCACAGTACTGCTGCTGTGTGCGTGTAAATTTGGGCAGGTTGCTGGCAGCCCCTGCTGTTCCTCTATGACAGGGGCAGGCGGCAAGACAAGGGGGCAGGATTGGGGGTGGAATGTAGTGAGATGGAGAGACATGGCTAGGGATGGCCCTGCCCTAGCCCTACCTACCTATCCATCCAAGTGACTTCCTTCTTTCTTTTCACCGCCTCCCTCCCTCCCTAGCTCTTGCACTTTGTCCACCACTAACAAGGGGAGGTTTTTGGTCTGAAATGCCATCATGCCTTTGTCCCATGGTGATAGGAGCGGTGATGCGGCACTGGGCCCGTTGTCAAGAACTAGTCCCTGCTCACCAGTGAGGTTGACCAGGGATCTTTATTTAGGGCTTTTATTCTTGAACCGTTAGTAAATTGTGACTGATCGTATCGTGCCTTTGTAGTATGTATGTTGGAGCGATAGCCATTAGGTGTACTGAATTTTCTGGTCAATGGTTTCTAGTTTTGATATATGAAACTCTGAATGTTTATGGGTAAAAATCGATATGAATTGGGATTTGGTCCGCTCTAGAGTATCTCAATGATGATTTGTATAAATTTTAAAGCACGATGAATGGTGAATAGATATTACTTATCTCTTCATATATTTTAATATTGGTGTTACTCTTGTTAGAGAGGAAAATATAGAAGCACTCCTCACTACAAAAACCTTTCAAATATATATAAAAAAGTCTTTTTTTCTCATAAGTGACTAGAACACGTTTTAGATTTGAAACAAAGGAGCCCCAATGCAAATTTTAGTTTTATCTATCCCTCGTCTTAGCCTAAATCGTTACTAATATGCTAAGCTGAATGTAAGCAATTCAGGTTATATATATTTCAACAATATTCAGATAGTTACTTAGATTGCCGCACATTGTAAAAGAGAGGAATTTGCCACAAGAGAATCCCTAGGATTCTTGTATATTTATACTCACAAACAGTGTTTACAGATTAGATTACAACTTGCAAAGCTAGGAAGTTTAAAGTGTTCGGGATAACTACAGATAAGCTACAGACTTCCGTTGCCGGGTCATGTACAGAACAAAGTTCAGTTAGCAACCGATAGCTCCAAATGTTCAATCCCGTGCGTTGCAGATTCTAACTCTGAATCCCAATAGCGTCGCAGATTCTAATTCCGAATCCCAACTCCTTTCAACACACATAACCTTTCAAGAATACATTGGTGTATGCTGAGGTGATGTGCACATTTCGAGCTATACTTCAACAATATTCAAATAGTTACTTAGATAGCTGAACATAATCTTTCGAGAATTCATTGGTGCGCTTGAAATAATTCCTGTGGGCTGGCTCAGAACAGCTCACCGGAGGCAAGTGCAAAGTCAATTGGGACAAAGTATGCAGACCTACACACCTAGGAGGACTCGGCCTCTTGGATCTACAGCGTTTCGCCAGAGCTCTGAGACTCAGATGGTTATGGTATGAATGAAGAGTTCGAAACAAACTTTGGCAAGGAATGCAAATCCCGTGTGACGACCATGATCGCCTACTCTTTGCAGCATCCACTTCCATAATGGTCGGCGATGGCAAAATGGTGGCCTTTTGGAATTCGGTTTGGCACAAGGATTGCGACTGCAAGACATTGCGCCAAACGTTCTTCGTGCATCCACAAGAAAGAATTGCTCTTTGTAGGCTACGGTAATGGACAATAAATGATTGCAAGACCTGAACTGGCTGGCTAGACTCTAAGTGTAGCACATACAAGAGCTTGTCGCCATCTCAAGCTATACCTCCGCTATTGCCCTTCAGCAAGGGGTTGATAATAAAATCATTTGGAAGTTCACCCCAAATGAAGAGTACATGATGCCTTCAGCTTACAGGGCTCAATTCTTTGGGGCAATGAGCACCATTCTTCGCCTGGTTGGCTATTCAGAATAGGCTCTAGACAGCGGACCGACTATCCTCGCGAGGATGGCCAACCCACACAACATGCCCACTTTGCAGGCACGCACCGGAGTTAGCCATCCACCTTTTGGATGAATGTCGCTATACGACAAGAATTTGGATCTACTTCGCACACTGGACTGGCTGTGATTCGATAAACCCAACAACTTGGCAAACCTCCCACTCCACTAGACATTGGTGGGAAGCGGTCATTCTTAGGCCAGGTATGCCGCGGAAGGCGTTGGCAACATTGGTGGTGTTGGTCGCTTGAGAAATTTGGAAAGAGCGAACTCCCAAGTTTTTCGCTTTTCTCAACCCTGCCTACCTCTTTGATCGCCAAGATAAAAGAGCAGGTGGGAGCTTGGGTTCTAGCGGGCACCAATAAGCTCTCATACGTACATGCTCTCATACGTTGGTGGCCTCGATCGGCTCCCCGCCCCTAAACAGACCTTGTTTTCTCTTCCTCTGAATTAATTTAGGGCAGTGTGCTTGCCCCGTTTTCAAAAAAGAATCCATTGGTGCGCCGACATGCTTGCACATTTGGTTATCTAGCAAATAATGGAGTTCACCACCCACAACGAGAGCATGTCAGGTTTTAATTGTTCATATTATTAGTGTCTGATTCCATAAGGCCACCACAGCCTCTAGTGTATAGCATGGGCTAGCTACATGATTCGAGTAAAAGACAGCGCGAGAGATCAAAACTTTAGTAGTGCAGTACATGCTCCTTTTGGTGTGAGTAGTACAATCATTTGTACTAAGATGGAGTACATTATTTGTCTCAGAGCAAAAGGCTGAGGACATTTGCTACCCCTTTCCACCCCTCCAGCAATTATATGTCTCCCTTCCCACCCTCAGAATTGGCCCTGTCACCCTTTTACCCAACTAGCTGTTGGCCCCTACTTTTCTTAACTTGTGTGGGGTTGGACTTCACTTGCAATCTTGCATAGAGAGGACTGGATGCTGTACTACTAGAGGTGCCCTGCATTTGGACAATACTTCTCACCACACTGCTTGTAGATAAAACAAAGTAGAGAAAAGGAGTAAATTGCCCACATCACCATCTTTTTAATAATATTTCTTTTTAATAATATTTAAAACTAAACCTCTCGCATACTTATTTCCGAAATGAACCCTCGTTGCAATGTCATCATGTTGGTGACAGTTGCAAGCAGGGTTATTTTTTAAAAAATACGTTTGGGGCTAGCGACTTGACCGTGGCGAACAACGCTGATGTAGTCAGAGTTAATTTTTAAAAATAAGTTTGAGATGGTTTTTTTTAAAAGAAGCTAGGTGTAAAAAGGTTTATTTAATAAAAAGATTCCATCACTCATCACTAACTGAAGAACAATTTGTCATACCTATGAACCCTACACCAAATTGTATGCCATGACATCTACGAGCTTTAGTTTAGTGGCAATCTCAGATACTGCACTGCTACCTAAATCTCGTGATGTTATTGCTTTTCCTTTGTAGTTTTTTTTTTATGTTTACCATTTTGGCTTTCCTTCTTCTGAGTTAATTTAAATACACAGTCACAGTTTGCTTGAAAAATAATCTTGTAGTGGGGTTTATTGCAATGGAAGCATATGTCAATATTCGTGGATTGGATTCTGCATTATATTGTTCTTGCACTGTCATCCAAGATTTGCAACCTTTTCGTATGGTTCGCCTTTCTATTTGATTAAACTTTTTTTTATGTCGTGTTGGACCACACAAATATAGAAGGGTGGCATTCTCTAACATATATTAGATTATGCTTACATCATACGACTGTGGACATGATTAAAGAGAATAGCTTGAAAATGACACTAAGCAACCTGCAATAATAGAATAATACCTGCCCTTCTAAAGTACATCATTTCATACATGTCCGTACAAACATGGCAAACATACTCCAAGATCGAACATGATACTAACACATATTCAATTAATAGGACTTAAAAACAATTAATGAATAAATAAAAATATGGAAAATATCTAATGCAGACTTAAGTTCATGTGTGATCACGTGAACTTTCCATGTGGTGCGTTGGATCAGGATGGATGAATCAGATTTGCGGAGGCTTTAATTTATAAATTACGCCGCCGTCAAATTTCAATAGTTTCTTTTTCACAAATACCCTCTCAACTGTGTTGGATTTTTTTTTTACAAAGGCTCTCACTATACGAGGGATGAAGATCGCATGCATGATGATGTACTGTTTGGTACATTTATATTTGTGCTCCCATAATTCATCTCCAAGCTTCCTAAAAAGTCATTTGAGCTATCTGTGCTAGCTCCTAATTAACAACAGCAATATGAAGTGAAAACATGATTACAGGGAATAACCTTTGCGCTAAACGATCAGATAGAATAATTCGAAAACGACACCAAGCAAACACGTTTCATCCAAAGAAAACTAATGGTGGGTGCATGCGCCCTGAAAGATGTACACTAGACATTTTTATAATCGTTCTTTCGTGGATATTCGATGGAGTCGTCTATTTAGGCATGTATTATCGCATGGACAGGCGACACGACATGGAGCACGACCCAACATGTTTGTTTTGAGACAGCATCATCCAACGTGGTTAACACAAGGATAATACAAAATCTAAGCGACGTTGACCTTCCTATAGGGAGTATAGAAGAAATGATGAAATGTAACCTTTTCCTAACCTCTAAGGGAGGAATTGTTCCCTTTTGTTTCACTCAGCACAGATCATATACATCCATGAACATGTACTCTGTCAATTATATATATAGTAAAAATAACGAGTGCTCCTTGGTACCCGGACACCGTAGTCTAAAATAGGTATGTATCATGTACGAAAATTTTTAAAACTTATTGGATGTCAAGTTTAACTAATTTACTAACTAGTTCAAACAAGTTTGAACTAAATTTCAAATTGTAGTTATCTTTTGTTATGGTTTGACTGTAGGTATATGTTGATTATATATATATAAATCAGCAAAAATATGTGATCTAAATTCGTTCAAAATTTTAAATTTGAGTATATTTTTTCAAGCTTATACGTTTCATTTGAATTGTTATAGATGAGTATATAACCCTAAAATTGATATTTTCAAAAAATATACCCAAATCTAGATAGAACTGATGCATTTGAAATCATAGTGCGCGGGCCCCATTTTAGCGTCATCAAAAAAGGCAGCTACAATTCAAAATTTAGTTCAAACTTGTTTGAACTAGTTAGTAAACTAGTTAAACTTGATATCTAAGAAATTTTAAAAATTTTCACACACGATATATACTTATTTTAGACTATAGTGGCAGGGCATCAAGAAGCACTAATTATTTTTACTATATATATATATATATATATATATATATATATATATATATATATATGGAGTATATCTAGTGCTAATGGTTATTTTAGTATCTTGGCGATGTGATCGTCAGATCTAGATTGTGTGGTTCAGATGGAGGTGGTGAAAACTCCATCCCATTTAAACACTTTTGCGAAAACCCCCCGCGCTTTGCACTTAAATGGAAACACTACAATATACAACAACAATGGTGGACTTGATAGGTTTTTGTTAAAAGCGCATGGGATTTTCTGTAAAAGCATTTAAGTGGGATGGAGTTTCCACCCACCTCCATCCGAACCACACAATCTAGATCGGACGGTCCACATCGTCATTAGCACCTTAGCACTGAAATAGCTATTAGCACTAGATGTGTTCCCATATATATATATATATATATATATATATATATATATATATATATATATATATATATATATATATATATATCATTCATTAATTCGAAATGTCATCTATTTGAAAAGAAAATTATTGATTTAGCATGTGAATCAATCATAGATGAAAAATCTTAATCATAGATGAAAAGTCTCAATCATAGAGCACCAGCACCATGATACCCCTATATATATATATATATATATATATATATATATATATATATATATACACACACACACACACACACACACACATGACATCTTAATTTGATCTTTTTCGCCTGATCTACCGTTTGAGTGGAATGGGCCAACAAAGATTGCTCCCCACCAATAGAGAATAATGTTTTCTTTTTCGTCTTGGACTAGCTCTATCTTGGCATCGATTTCAACAAAGAACAAACACGCGTTTCACAATATTCAAATAATTAGACTAATAATGATTCTTTCTAAGCACAAGATATGAAAACAAGATTGTGTGATACGACCTCTAGAACACTGTACCTAAATTAACATTTGTATTACATGAGCTATATGTAGAGTTCGGTGCGTTCACATCCACAGGTTCGTGTTGGGCTTTTAGCCTAAAAACCTGTCGAAAAGAATTTGAATAGAAACCTAAGGATGACGATTGAATTCTCATTTGGAATGCAAGAATGAGGAATTTATGTATTCCAAATACACCATAATGTAAAGATTAAATCCTTGAATACAAATTTTCATGGATATTTGACAATATTTGGATATATGAAATTAGCTATCTCAACCTCAAAACAGTGAAAAGCCAAAGTATATTCCATCCAATGGCATAAATTAAAGATTCTAAATCAAACCATCTCCATGCATGCCCAGGAGCACATTCCGAGGCAAAGAATTTTTGCCCCAAAAATAATTTAAAAAATCGACACAGTGGGGCTCTCACGGCTTGGCCTTTAGGCGACACGATGTCGGGCTAAACACGGTCAGAATTTGGTTCTAATATATCCGGCACCCGGTCGGCACGTACGAAACCAACCAAATCTTTCACAAAAAAACGAAAAAAGATAGGATACACTACTCTAAAGAATAACGTGGTTCAAAATGCTACCCTGAACACTGACTTCAAACATGAAAATGTTTAGATTCAGGAAATACCATTTCCTCCCATTGCCTGCGAATTAATCTCTTTTCCACCTTTTCAAACATGAAGAAAAGACCGTCATACCCCCATTGTCCCTCATGGGGCCGGGAGGTGGGGAGGCGGCGGTGGGGAGGAGGCGGGGCGGGAGGTGGGGAGGAGGCGGCGGGCCGGAGGTGGGGAGGAGGCGGGGCCGGGAGGTGGGGAGGAGGCGGCGGTGGGGAGGTGGGAGGAGCCACCGTCCACGGTCCACCGACGAACCGAGGGAGCGGAGGAGAGGACGGAGACCGCGGAGGAAGTGGAGCTGGAGGAGGCGCGTCCGCGAAGCGAGGCGGAGGAGGTGTGAAAGGTGCGCCCGCTGTGAGGCCCGTCCGTCGGTGCAGGGAAAAAGAGCGTGAGCAGGAGACACCGAGGACAGGTGGCGGCGAAAGAGTGGTGGGACGGTGGAAAAAGAGGAGGAGGGGTGAACGGGTAAAAAGAGTGGATTAGACGGGGAAAAGTCAGAAAAATTGAACGTTTGGTTTTCATCATTTCATGCAAGGTTGCAAGCAACGTTCACATAGCATATGATATGACAGGCAACGTTCGGATTCAATGTTTATAAAATCCGCTCCCTCCGCTCTGCAGATTCTTCACAGGCAGATTCACAGAGCTTCATTTCTTCACTCTGCTCCATTTCTTCACTCTGCTTCATCGCGCTTAACCATTTCTTCACAGACCTCTATTCCTTCCCATTGCTTCACATAGCATTCTCCTTTCCTTCCCATTGCTTCACATAGTGTACTCTTTATTTATTTGTTTGTTACTTCTTATTTTACAAGCATATTTATTGTATCATTACTTCTTATTTTACAAGCATATTTGTTGTATCTGTTACTTCTTATTTTACAAGCATATTTATTGTATTTGTTACTTCTTATTTTACAAGTATATTTGTTGTATCTCATTACTTCTTATTTTACAAGCATATTTATTGTATTTGTACTAATCATCATGTTACCAAGAAGTCACAGTACTAGGGAACACTCAAGCAGTATGCAGAGGAATCGAAGCTCGAAAAGGACAACGGACGACTTAGTGTAAGCTCGCTGTCGCTCCCTAGTCCTCCTCCGCCCCGTTGATGCTCGTCGGCTCTCGCCAAGCATGGGAGATTACGGCATGGATGACCGTCATATGGACGATGCAGAGGGCTACGAGGAGTACCGTGGCGGTCCGAGTCAATGGGGACAACGAATCCGAGTCCAGGCGGTCTGCACGAAGGGCGGATTCTTTGAAGCACATGACCGGAGCAGAAATCCGAGACAGTGAAAGCGGTAGATATCGCAACTTGTAATTATTGTAATGCTAAATTAAGTGCTCGTACAGCTGTAGGGACAGGACACTTGAACCGCCACTACAAAGCATGCTTACGCAAGATGGCGGCACAGGGCCGAGGCCGAGGGGGAGGAGGAGTACAAACACGCTAAACTTGAGGTGATGGCTCTGTAAGTACTTGGGTATACAACCCGCTTAATGCCCGTGAAGAAATTGCTCGAGTGGTGGAAGAACAACAAGCGGATCTTTCTGTCTTGTCACATTTCGCACGAGATGTTCTCTTGGTGCCGTGTCCACCGCCTCTTGAGCAATTTCAACTCCTGATACACTTATAAATTCGCTTTCTTTTCTTTTCTGTTTTTATCTCTGCAGATTTTGAGTAGCTCAAGGTACAGCTAAGTTGGGCACATGGTTCACAGATTATTCAATGCTGGAGTTCACAAGATTTCTTTTGTTTATTGCTTAATTACATATTACACAATGTTGCAATATAATGCATATTGCCTCTTTACTTTGATTTCGGAGTAGGAGGAGTAAAGGAAGTCGCCGAAGATATTGTTGATATCACATTCAAGTTGTTTCTGTCACATCTTGGCTTGCTTTGCAATATAATGTCTTTCACTCTCTCTTTTTAGTAGCAGTAGTTGATGATCTTAATGGATGGAGCTTTCATTGAAATGTTCGGACGTAAAGAAAGTTAAAAGAAGGGGCGAAACACACCAGGAAGCGCACTGATACAGCTCGGAAGCAAATGTTCGGGCAATAGAGGGCATAACAGTCTTTTTCATAGGAAATGAGAGGAAATGGCATTTCCTAAATCTGAACTTCTTTAAGTGGTATGTGATGCAAGTCAATTTTTGAAGTGGCCTTTTGAACCATGCCAACCTTTGAAGTTTTATATCCTGAATTTTCCCCACAAAAAAAAATGGTCGCAACATGCAACATTACAGCGTTGCACTAATTTGACTTTGCAAATGGGAAACCGGCCGCGTGAGTGTACTTTTAGCTGTAGATAAAAGAGTGCCCTATTCATCAAAGATCTCCATAGACTATGTAGAGGAGTTGATAGATTGTATGCATGCTGTTGCAAGGTTGCACCTGGTTGGCAAGCGATTGATCTATTCTAGTGTTGTTTCTTGACCTCTGATGTTGCACTCTTGTCGTTGGATGTGTGTGTGTATATATTATATATGTATGTATATATATATATATATATATATATATATATATATATATATATATATATATATATGTGTGTGTGTGTGTGTGTGTGTATAGTATAAATCGGTGGCGGATCCAGGAATAAAATGGAGTCACGGTGTCGAGTCGAAAAGTGAAGCAAACAGTATTATCCAAAAGCAAAGTAATCTATGGTCAAACTACATTGCAATCATGCTAATAAGAGTATGTGATCTAAAATAGAAACAATAACTACAATTCGCATATAAGCATATGTAGATAACGGTAGGACATTGAAAAATACCTCACTGATGAAGCTTAATCCACAGCTGTACATGAGTTGTAGAAGAAGCAACGAAAGATAGTTAGATCGAGAGACACAATTTGATAATAGCAACATAGAAGATTCAATAAAAGAAAACAAAAGACATATCACTAAATAACTAAGTACGTCTAGAAGAAGAAGGCATTTTCATTCTCCGAGTTTTGGTGGAAGCTTTGAATGTGTTTTACGCTTGCAGAGGGCAAAACTTTTAACATAGACTATGTTAATTTCCTTTCTCTAAAAAAGAATATTCTTTTCTCTCTTAGCCAAACAAGAGAAGAGAAAAAACAAAAGAATATTGCTTCTTCTTTGTGGGAAAAATAAGAGGGAAAATAAAATAAAATAAAATAAATCTAATTTATTTTTTGATTGCTCATTTGTAAAGAGTTGCACAATCGACCTCTATCCAAAGTGATTTCCCGAAAAGTGTAGCTTTCTTTTCTTCCCTACAATCCTACTTTCCTTCAACCAAACAGAGCATCAAAGTTTTCATCTATCTCTTAGGTGTGGAACCTTACCTATCAATTACGCATGAGGCACGAACACTCAACAAACACTAAACAACTAGACCATAAAATAACATGATACCAATTTGCAACCAATGATAAAGCATCACACAGTTCAATTACCCTAAAGAAACCAACAATACATGATAATGTCCTCTATGTAGTATGCTCAATTTCCATCATTATAGCATCTGAATTATTGAAGAATCTAAAACAGTGTACAAAGGCCCAAAAGCTTGAAAATTATTGAAGAATCAAAACCACATCCCGATTGTAACATTCGCCTCCCAACCCGATTTCGCACAAGAATGATTGCCCCACACATCTCATTATTTCTAATTTAAAACCCTTCCTGCAATTTGTATGTTAACTAGAAACATTCAAAGTACACCATTCCTATCATGGCGTCAATTTGCCCCTCTCGAACACAAAACTCAAATGTCAAATTCTACGTATCAAGATCGCTCGTGCTCTCGAATCGTGGTCTTGCAAGAACCCAACCAAGATCCCATGTTTCCTACACCGGATCAACCAAATCGCGAAATTCACGAGACCAGCCCAAGATCCCGGAGGCGATCAAGAAATAAAACAATCCAAGCACACGAACCGAGGCACGACACGGTGGATCGGAGGTTACATGGAGTCAGGTGCGGATCGGGCACTCAAGCGGCTCGTGCACGCCATCGCCGGCGAGATCGGTGGCCGGTGATGCTCTGCGCCTACAAGTCCCCAGTAGCACCGCACGCCCCACCGCATGCACTCCATGAGACGGCGCTCCTTATGGTCATTTCATCGAACATCCTCCGTGCGTCGCCGAGATGCCCGAACAATAGAACTTGCCATAGATCGGGGAAGGTGGGGAGGCGGGGTGGAGAGGAGAGGAGGAGACATGATCGGGGCGGGGAGGGGGTCCGCCGGCGACGGAGCTCAGGCGACCGCCCGAGCATGCCCGGCGGGTCCGTCCAGTATAAATAACGGGAGTACCATAGTGTCGGGCACCAAGTCTCTCGCTTTGGATTGCTTTTAGATGCATGCTAGTGTGGTTAGACTTTTCATCCATGATTGATTTACCATGCATGATATATTATATACCATTACACTAGCACGAATCTAAAAGCAATCCAAAGACAAAGAGGCTTGGTGCCCGACACCATGGTGCCCTCGTTATTTATATATATATATATATATATATATATATATATATATATATATATATATATATATATATATATATATATATATATATATATATATATATATATATATATATATATATATAGGAAAATTACATAAGGCACCTAGGTGCCTAGGCACCCACATCAAGAACCGTTCGATACACATGTATGATTAATATTTTTTTTAAGTTTGGGTATGAAAATGTTTTATAACCTTGATATATCTATGATAAGTAAGTTTTGAACTCAGTTCAAACTAGTTTGAGCTACTTTTGAGTTCAATGCGACTACAGTGAGTATATACCATAAAAATAGTTCAAACTAATTAAACTGAAGTTGAATTAAATTTTTTCGGAGTTTGACATCTCAAATATACTTTTTTATGGGTATATGAAGATACCCATATCAAACGTTACGAATCTCAAAGCAAATCAACGGGTATTGGTATGGGTGCCTAGCCACCTGGGTGCATAAAACACTCGTCCTATATATATAAGTAAAAATAACGAGTGCTCCTTGGTGCCCGGGCACCATAAGGCTAAAATAGGTATGTATTGCGTGCGAAAATTTTTAAAATTTCTTGAATATCAAGTTTAACTAGTTTACTAACTAGTTCAAACAAGTTCGAACTAAAATTTGAACTGTAGTTGCCTTTTTTATTGATAGTTTGATTGTATGTATGTGCTGATTGTATATATAAATCAGCAAAGCATGTGATCTAAATTCGTTGAAAACTTTGAATTCGAGTATATTTTTTCAAAGGTATATGTTTCATCTGAATTGTTATAGATAGGTACATACCCTAAAACTGATATTTTCGAAAAACATACTCGAATTTGGGTTGAATTCGTGCATTTGAAATCAAGGTGCCCGGCACCACGGTGCCCAATTTCAGCGTCCTTTATATATATATATATATATATATATATATATA
Organism: Bonia amplexicaulis; assembly: GCA_036346245.1. Classification (NCBI taxonomy): domain Eukaryota; kingdom Viridiplantae; phylum Streptophyta; class Magnoliopsida; order Poales; family Poaceae; genus Bonia; species Bonia amplexicaulis. Next base: position 6,458,689 of record CM070737.1, read on the forward strand.
TATATATATATATATATATATATATATATATATATATGTCGTATATATATATATATATATATATATATATATATATATATGTATATATATATATATATATATATATATATGTGTATATATATGTACATATATATATATACATATATATACATATATATGTACATATATATATATATATATATATGTACATATATATATGTATAGATATATACATATATATGTACATATATATATATATATATATATATATATATATATATATGTATATATATATATATATATATATATATATGTACATATATATATATGTACATATATATATATATGTATAGATATATATATATATATATATATATGTATAGATATATATACATATATATGTACATATACATATATACATATATATATATACATATATATATATATATATATATATATATATATATATATATATATATATATATATATATATATATATATATATATATATATATATATATATATATATATATATATATATATATATATATATATATATCGTTACTAATTGGGTCTAAGTCTCGACCGATAGAATAAAAAGAGCCAAAGGTCAGGCCTTCAGGTCCACTTTGATTAATGTTTTTAATCAGCAACTAGTAATCCCAACAAAGCCTACATGCATGTATTATATGCTTATTAAGATATGGTGTTTGTTGTCAAACATTGGTTGGTTCATACTTAATCAGCAAAAGTTGAGATTACATGGAGGCTAGTAATCCGATCTTGCTAGGCTTGCAACTTGAGATAAATTTATGGTTGCATAGTTAGGTTTAACATGCCACTTTAGTTAGCTAGACCTAGATATCGTTCAAGCGTTTTTAGTGAGATCCAATGAGGTGCGACATCAAGTAAGATACTCTCCTACATTATTATTGGTAGCATATATATGTACATGGTGATGTCGATTGTCAAAGCTAAGATCTCTAGAAGCCTTAAAAAGTTGAGCTTTTTGGTACTTGTTTGATCGGCACGATCGAGTTGAACATTACATGGGAAATGCGGCCTTATGCATGCATGAAAGCAACGGTTGGCGGCTCGTTTATATCTTTCGCAAAGTTGGCAGAATGGACGGTGCAAACATCGTCATCGAACCAGACTAATCGCCCTAGCTAGACCTTATTAGCCACCCCTAGTTAGGGTGACTAATTTCGTCAAACTGGTTATGCACCTGTTAATTAGTTGCTTTTGGTACCATGGACACAGAGCGAGCTTAACTTCCTCTCGGTATATAATTAACTCGGCTTCTCGAAGAAGTTAATGGAGATGGATTCAGATATTGGCCTCGTAAGCCACACCCCGTTTGGAGGGCGGTGGACACACGGCTAGCTAAAATGTAGCCGATCATAGCAGGACAAGGTTGGGTCTGTTTGATACGGCTGTGGTTTATGGGTTTTGACTGAAATTTTTGAATTTTAGTTGTTTATGATAAAGATTATAAAGAGAGAAATACTCGTTTGCGATTTTAGTTGATACAGATATTGAGCTTTTAACGTGTATTATAATTAACTTATAGACCCCGTCATGAGAAAATACTCCATTTAAAAGTTAGGTACTGTAGCAAAAGTCAAAAACCACTTTCAGAAGTCGTAAAGAACAGGGTCTAAAGTCTAATTTTTTTAACTTATAACTTATGGTTTTTTTAATAAATAAATAAAATAACTTCTTCACTGTTCTTTTGAAACAGTTCATCGGTATCTAATTTACTAATTACTTAAGCTGAAACTAAAAACCACCCTAATATGTCTAGTGGTGCACGGCCTACTCCCACACGGCCGGTACTAGGGAGGGTCTAGTGTTCGTTGGACGGAGGCAGTGCTCTAGCTAGCCCCTGCATGCACCCCGGGTGGATGTGCCACTGACATGGCGGATTCAAAATATATTGTTTTCAAAGAAGAAAATTTACAAAAAAGTACGCAGAGCATTTAACTCCCGTGTAACAATCCAGAAACCGGATAGTTATGGAAAATAGCCAAGAAAACTGGTGATGACTTGTAACACCTTAAGCCTAAAATTAATCTGCTTAAATGCCAGTCTAACATGTGGTGGATCCATACACATACAGCATCAGTACATTTACACTTACTTATCACTAGCTTAATTTATGTAAAAATTTATTAACCTAGAGGTGCTAGTTTGGATATAACAAGCCTTAATTACATGCTGCTACAACTCCCGCTAGACTTTTAATCCGGGACCACAACTTTAACTGAGACAGTGAGACATAAGCCACCACCAATCGGGCCGGATGTTTATGGGCCTGTTCTTTTTGCTACGGCTTATGGTTGAAATTTTTGAATTTTGGCTATTTACGGTACAGATTACGGAGAGATCGATACTTATTTGCGATTTTGGCTGGTACAGATGTTAAGCTTTTAACATGTACCACGTTTAACTTGTAGGCTCTATTTTAAGAAAATACTCTGTTTAAAAGTTAGGTACTGTAGCGGATGCCAAAAACCGACCGGCTTGTGGCTCTCATGACAGTTTATGTAACGTAATAAAGGTTCAAGCACAGTGTACCACTTTCCATGCATGCGCAAGTTGCACGATCGCGTGATCAATCAGCTGCCCTCGTGATCATGCACGATTATTCAAAGGCGTCGTCACTAAAGCAAACTAGGCTCGTGAATTGTCAAACGAGTAGTTAACTTGTACCCTTGTGTTTCTGCATTTCTTGTCAACAGAAGCCAAACTGTAGGTACGTGAAAACATAATGTAATTTACTCTCATATATCATACCGCGCGAGGCAGGAGAATTTATATGTCTACTTTGTACTTTGCTTATTCTTAAACTTCATGCATGCATGCATGCAGGCGTGGTGTACTTCAAGATTAATTAATGTGTTACTATTACGTACGTGTACACGATTCAATGTTCAAACTTGCGTGGTCATTGTTGCATGCGTAGATCGTGGGAGTTCATGCCTGCATATACAGAGACTTTGGGTGGTTTTTCTAGACTATGGTTTATACCTTTTGATTTATACTTTTTAATTCTGATTGTTCGCGAGAGAGTATTAACTTCTACATATATATCGGAGTATGTATTAATTAATTAATTAATTAATTTGACTAGCTATCTACAATTAATTAATACTTTACTTGATACACTATACTTGCACACAACTACCACCAGCTATTAGTATGTATTGGTATCTGTTAGGCCTATGGTTGGGCTTTTTTTGGTAGATTCAGTAGTAGTGTATAAGCATCAACTTCTACATATATATCGGAGTAGTTTTAATTTCGCTGCCCAGCCCTTTCCATCACAATAATTAAGGGAGTAGTCTACCCTGGCCCCTAGCTAAACTGTAGGATGTGGCTCTTTTGGTTACAAAATTAGGGTGACAAGAAAGATTTCTAAAACGTGGACCCCACATAGATTGCCAGGGCCCACATAGATATGGATCACATGCTGAGATTTATAGTCGAACCAGCTGATCAAGCAAGAATTTTCTAGTCTCTAGATCAGCACGGTGAATTAATCATGCTAGCAGTAAACTTAATTAGTAGCAAATTGCTAGTGTAATCCATAAACCCTAGAAGCAAATTAGTGTAAGGCACAAGAGTAATATGTTTGAGAAATCCACAGTTCGACCCCTTGATATCCCCTCAATTAATTAATATACAAGGCATATGGGCCTGTTCTTTTTATATTTTACAGAGATTACAGTAGTAATGAAATTCACGTGCGATTTTTGCTGATATAAATGAAGTCAGTAAAGTATGTACTACAATTAACTAGTAGACCCTATCTTGAAAAAAATACTCTATTTAGAAGCTAGTTACTGTAGAAAAGCCAAAAAGCAGCTTTTAGTAGTCAGACCATGCTAAACCAAATTTTCTTTTAAAGACATTAGACTAGAACTATCTTTTGGAGACAACGTGCCAACACAAAACTTATCAAGACACCCCGTCTCACACAACAGTAAGCTCCCGGCCGGAGCATGTGCTAATTAGGTGGTGTTCGGTTGGGCTGAATTGTAGTGGTTTATGGCTGAATTTTTACTGTAGTTGGCTGAAATTACACTGTAGCTGTGGTGGCTTATTTGGCATAATTAAATTTTAAAAAATAAATATAGAAAAAATAGGTTAGCCCGTCACGTATAATGCAAACGAATATGAGAAAAAAATCAGCACAAAAGCTTAAAATAAGCCAAAAAGTTAGAAAAAGACGAAATTTAGGAATAATAACAAATAAGCTGAAAGCCGGAAGTCTAAACCCAAATGTACAGGTCCTTAGGGTGCCATTAGAAATAGGCTTAGGCAATGCTGGATTAACAGCTAGCGCACGTCAAATTAAGGTCACAACTTGCCGGACCTACCATTAATATTCTTTCACATACAATGGGCCGCTAGTTGTTACTGTACACATATTGTTGTGAAAGTAGGTTTCGTTTGCCTCTTTGATTCGTCACTAATTAAAATCGCGCAAGATTCACTAGTCATTTGGCATGCGTTGTCCATTCAATATATATCGCTATCTGGCTGGTAATTAGCATGTGTGTGTATCTTGTGGAAAAGGAAGGATTTTGTGTCGATTTGGTCCTATATATATTGGTCTATTCGCTCTACAGTGATTTCATTTGCAGATGATGTGAAAAGTTAGTATCATAATGTTCAAAGATGCCGGCAAATATAGATCAAACTGATCAGTGAAACAGTCAACTGTCTACCTAAACACTGGACAATTATCAGGTGGTTTGGCTGCTGGCTAAAGTAAAACCAAAATAGGGCATGTAGTGCAGCTGCCTTAGGGATTATTCATATTGCCTGCGACTGATGGCTTTTGGTTGTAACTGATAATTTTTTTGAGTAAAAAAATAGAAAAATAAGGAGAAAATAAGATAAATTAAAAAATACCATTATATCTTTTAAGATAATGCAAAAAATAAAAAAACCAAAATTTAGAAGCCAAAAAACTAAAACCGTTTAAATTAAAACAGTGATGGCATCTAGCTTTTGACTGCACACTACAGGCTGCATTGGAAGTTTACAGGTCATGACGTTTTCTGTGAATCTGCAAGCTAAAGGTGGTGTTCAGTTCGACTTATTTTTGCTGGCTTATGGCTGAAAACACCATGTATTGGTGAAAAAAACACAAGAATGACAGAGGCTTATTTAACATAATTAAATTAAAAAATTAAAAATATAAAAAATTTGTTAACCCATCACAGGCAACGCAAAGGTCTCTCACCCAATCATTCGGATTTTAGTACAGGGATCCTGAGTACTCGCTCCCATACCCCTCCCATTATTTGAGCATGCATGCATATATGCTACATCAACACAAGAATGGATACACACACGAAAGACAATAGAGACATCCGCTCATTGTGAGTAGCATCACTGTCAAAGTTTGACCATAAACCAACTTACCGGTTGGTTGTTTTCGTTCAGTGAATGCTCGGTCGCTCTCTGCCACATATGGACGTCTTTCGCACTACTGCTCTGATAATTGGTCAAAAGGAGTTAGAAAATAAGAGCAAAGCCACCCATAGCTAACTGACACGACAAGCGATGTATGTATGTTCATGTTTGCACAACTAGATAACGAAACACGTGGTGCCTGATAGGACCCTTCAGAGTGATACGCAACTATCCACAAAGATTATCAACTAAAGATCTCATAGCTATAGCATTTTCTGCATTTAGGTTAGTTGGAAATTGGAGGCTGGTACGTTTGTATCGTCACCAAATTAAAGTTGCACATCAAGTGCACCAACAGTTTTGTGTGTTGCCATAGCTCATAGCCCAGAAAAAAAAAAAAACAGAACGAGCTCCGGTTAGTGCAGAAAAGTTGGAGAATTCAGGTGGTTGATTATGGCCTGTTACTTTTGCCCCAAAGTAGTAAGATGGAACCGTCTCTTTTCTAGGTAGGAGTTATGGGCAAAAGATTTTCTCTTTGAGTACTTTGCAAAATCTAACAGTGCATAATTAATCATCAGTGTTGCATTACGTACAAGGATGCTTATTCAGCATTGGTGGATCCATGATGTAAATTCAATTGGCCATTGGGCAAAGCTTCAATCAATAAAGACGTATTACAACGCCTCCATTACGTTACGTATTATACTGAGAACAAACCTATGCAAGCTAGAAGAAATAAGTCTATTTTACTCTCTAAACTTTTACGTTTGTCTAATTTTTAACTTGAAACTGTAAACCCTGATGTTTTACCCCCATCAACTATTAATACCATTTATTTTACTCCCCTGATGTTGATTCAAGGCAGCTTTAGCTGGGATGACACCTACTTGGTATCTACATGGACAAGTGTATTGACTCATAAGCGTTGATTCACGTCCTAGTCAGTTAAAACATCCTAATGAATGAAAAAAATACAAAAAATTGATGGACCCACATGTCATCATCAAAAAACACCTTCCTCATCATCTTCTTCTTCCTCCTCACGTTGCTTCACATGTCCGCACTTGTGCTGTCCACTGCCGCTGTGTCACCGTCCAACTCACATCTCGCTCCTCCCTTTCAAGCCTTGGACGACACGCACACCTAGACCACCCTTTCCATAGAGAAGGGCACAAGGAGCTTGAGCTCCTTTGCTTCGGCCATCAAGCTCCGCCGACCTCGCGTGATGGCTCGAGTGGGTTTCACCCTTGAACCCCGCATGCTTTGGCTTCACCTCAGGACCCTCTATCCATTCCCCACCTCCATTTCTCTTCTCGTGCACAGGATCGTCGGGAATGGCATCGTCTCCTTCAACTCTAGTGCCACGCCGCCCGACACCACTGTACCAACCTCGTTGTTTTGACCAATCCGATGAGCCCCATCCAAATCCTTTTGTGTCACATCATGTTCCACCAAATCATGAGCAAAACCCCTTGGTCAATTTCATGATTCTCCCATAGAAAGAGAGGAGCTAGTGGAAGAAAGCCTACAACATGACATATGAGTCCTACCATATTGTTTTGATTTATTTGATGATTTTGTCGACTAGTTGACATGCCATTTCAAAACTAGCTCACGTGTCAACGTTGATACCACATCTGCTAAAACTGTCTTCAATTAGTCTCAAGGGGGTAAAATAAAAGTATTGATAGTTGAGGGTTGTAAAACATCTGATTTGGCACTTCCAGATTGAAAGTTAGACAATCGTAAGACTTCAAGGGAGTAAAGTAGACTTATTCCAAGCTAGAATTTAGAGGTGGATAAATGGGCTAGGCTAACCGTGACAGCCCAAAGCACAATACTATTGTCCCGCCTCAGGCACATCACAGCCAAGGACAAAACGGGTCGTGTAGCCCGGCCTGGCCCTACGTGGTGTGTCGTGCTTGGGTCACGACCTTGGCCCAGCTGGCCAACCTAGCATAGCACACATAGTACCAGATCATGCTAGGCAAGGCCTAGGCACGGGTCACCCGCATGGCCCGGTAGTGCGGGAGCCCAGCCGGGAAGTGGAGGTGGGCTAGGGGTGGCCGACGGATCTGGCGAGTGACGGCGGTAGAGGAGCCGAGGGGGTGGGTGACAGAGGGAGCGAGGGCCAGGGACAGGTGGGAGGTGGCGTATGCGGCGAAGGAGGGGGTGAGGGACCGAGGGAGGGGTAGAGCAAACATGATCGACGAAGGAGGTGGGCGGGCAGAGCGGCTGAAGGAGGCGAGGGGCGAACGTCGAGCAGAGCGGCAAAGGAGGAGGGGCGGGGGCGGGCAGAGCGTCATGGCATGGCGGCGGAGGCGGTAGGAGGGGACGACAGTCGAGAGGGAATATGAAGCAACCAGCGGCGATAGATCCGATGGAGGGAAACATGAAGTGACCAGTGGAGGAGAATGAGGACCAAGGTACGGTAGATCCGTTGGAAGGGGACGTGAAGCGATCAATAACGGTCGAGGGAGAGCGTCGAATGGTAGGATCCACCATGAAGACGGCGGTAAGGAAAAGGACAGAGGAGAGCAGGACTGTGGGAGAGTGTGTGTGTCTATGAGGCACTGAGGTCGTGAGGGAGTACTGTGCAAGCGATGCGGCCATGCCATCTTTGGCCCCTCATGCTACACGGGTCCGAGCCGGCATGGCATGGCCCGTGACCTCATTAGGTCGTGCATGGGTCTGAGGCTAAGCCCATAGGCAGATATGCCATGACCTATTTAGTTAACCGGGCTAACCAGGCCGTGCCTATGGGTCTATGCTGGGTCGTGCAGAGCGGTCCATTTGGCTAGGTTTGCTAGAAATACTAGTCCTCACCTGTGGACCTACTTAGAACCATTTGGTCAGGATGATTAGTACTATATATGTAGATGGCCCTCATTCGAGGATCGCCTAAAGAAAACCATTCAATTCTAATAATGACTTGCCCCAAAAAGGCAAAATTAAGTCAAATGTACAATTGTGACAATTAAAGATTTACCGTAAACAAATGATGCAATTGAGGATTTAAACCCATGATGTGTTACTGACATATGAATTATAGGGCCACATATCAATAAAATATTAAGGGCAAATCATCATTCGTATCTGTTTGTAATCAAATGCCCCATGTACAATTGATATAAGCGCTACAGCAACTCATCTAACCTGCCATGCTCCTGTTCCAAAAGCACACGATGCCAGAAGTACGCAGCAGATGTATGTATTGGGCCATGGCCCCACAGGTCATGCCTTCCCCAGGAGCTGGCACGTCAGCAGGAGGCCCCACGGACCGAAAGGCCATACGGGATGGGAGAAATGTCAAATGGGCCACGTGGGGTGTGGGTCCCCCGAGTCCACCACCGCACGATCCTAAGGCCGGGCCGCACCGGCGATCGCTCCCCGGCCACCTTCGCCGCCAAGTCCGGTGCATGCATGCATGCATACTTGAACAGCATCTCTCTCTCTCTCTCTCTCTCTCTCTCTCTCTCTCTGAGTGCGTGTGACAGTAGTGTGTTGCTCATATATCAGCTGATCAGCTTGCTCTGTCAGTGCGCACATAGAAACAAAAGAGAGAGAGAGCACCTGTACAAAAGCCTTATATAATTGGTACACATGGACTTAATTGTAGACATCAGAATACTCTCATAGGTTGAGTTGACCCTTCCATTGTTCGACAGATCAATGTACAGAAAAAAAAATGTTCTTTGCAGTTTTGTATGTAGAGATTTTTGTACTATATATAGTATATCGTTCATAGCCGAGTAGCTTTAGCTTGCATATATATGTTCAGGTTACTGTTGATGAGGAATTGTGTGGACGGCATTGACACAACGGTGCGTTGCCACAGGGGCAGGCGTCAAGGTCAAGTGCCAAAAGCGGTCGTTGGCAACACGGTCGATCGATCGTGCATGGTGCCATCCAACCATTATCCTTTTGTGTAGTGGTTGGCCCCAGCTTGAAGCCCACGGTGGCCGTGTTCTGGAAGCAGGCTGCGGAGGACCCACATGGCATTGGCTACTAACAAGAGCTATCTTTTTCGAGAATACGCAGGAAGACTACGAATCATTGCGATTAACTTTATATGAGAATTACGATTATACGATAGAACATTACAATATGTTACAGGTTCCTTAGCAATACGGGAATAGATCGGGGGTCGTGTCTAGCCGTTGCACAGGCACAGCCATTAATTCCGATTCTGAGCCCAGCTTACATAGAGCACAAAAAGGAAATAGAGGAGGCGCCATTGTTGCCATGCGAGAGGAGAGGAGAGGAGAGAAGGATCTGTCTTGTGGAGCATGCCTATTAGGCGGCCGGCCGATCAATTCAACGGTCTAACAGAAGTGGTCTCTGCCCTGACGACGACTGATGGGCCTCGCGTGCGTGCTGTGTGTTCGAGTTCGACCAAGCCACTTCGGAGACCTGATGCGTTGCCGTCTGCGAATGCCCATCGTGTCGGTTTCAGTTTCGCACTTTTTCTGATACCAGCGTCAGGCTTTCCGGTTCGCACAAGCTATACGAGTGTTAGTTTGAGCTGGCTAGCTGCCGCTTTTTTTGTCCACGCTGATTGCTGTCTGATTCATCGCTTTCCATCGCACTGCACTAGCTACGTGTGAGCTGGGTTTTGGTTTCCTGTGTGCTCTGGACTCCGAGGTGTCCACAGAAGCTGGCTGGCCGCTGTTGCGTATGTACGTACGTAGCTAGGCTTCCACGTACGTACGCAAGGCCGGAGCAATTAGGACAGTCCAAGTCGTACCAGAAAAAGTGGTCGCAAATGTGCACACCCATATATGTATGTGTTGCCATCAAGCAGATGCTGTTAGATACGAGAAACTAACTGGTCAGGGCCCGCACGCTTCTTCTATGTTAGCTGGTTGCTGATAGGTAACCTTTCAACAGTGGAAATCTGTAGTAGTGAGAATGCCAAGTGGGGCAAGTGATCCCATATTTATCATGTGACAGCAGCTTTCAAGTGAGAATGCAGGTTTCTAGAAGAGAAAGCTAAATCAACTCACCGGTAATCCATGTCCATACGATTGAGCTAACCCCCAGAGCATGGAATCCCCTTTTTATTTGTATCATCATCATCAGATTCTTAGCGAGATCATGATGATGATGCAACAGTGAAGAAGGACGGAAGGTAGCTTGGCTCCAACAGCGTATGAACAAGGCGCGCACAAGTGTGTAGATGTCGGTGTGGGTTCGGGCGCCTCAGAATGCGAGGATTGATCGGAACACGCCTGCAGTATCCATGGAGGATATGCAATCTTTGCCATGGCACTGCTCTCTTAGCTAGCTGGCCAACGCGTGGTGAAGTGTAGATCGAATCTGGTGTTCTGATAGGTTGAGTCCACAGAAATAATCCCTTTTTACCCCGCTTGCTGCCGTGTGGCTGTGCTCCGGGTGTCCACTGGCTTAACCGACACATGCTACCTGGCACATACATGCATGCTTAGGGCCTGTTCTTCAGGCCACAAGCCGGCTGGCTTTTAGCAGCCGCTACAATACCTAACTTTTAAACGGATTATTTTTTCAAGATGGAGCCTACAAGTTAAACGTAGTACACGTTAAAAGCTTAACATCTGTACCAACCAAAATCGCAAATGAGTATCGATCTCTCCGTAATCTGCACCGTAAACAGCCAAAATTCAAAAATTTCAGTCAAAAGCTATAAACCGCAAGCAAAAATAACAGGCCCAACGGAGGCGAGAAAGAGCAAGAAGACCAGGCTCTAAAAGAGAAACCTTTGCACCACTAGATGTCTGCATCCAAATGTGCAAGAAGACCAAGTGGATTGGTTGACCACACCACTTAACGCTCCCCTGCCTCCTTTAAATCTCCCTCCACTCCTCCCTCCATCTCCATTCCCCTTTGCTAGCTTCCTCTCTCTCTCCGCTCCTGTTGCACCCCAAGAAGACAAGAACGAACTCACTAGCTCTTTCTCTCTCTCGTTCCAAGTTTCCTACTTGCCCTCCACCAACCTGCCAAACTCCATAGATACTTTTGGTTAAGTTCGGTTCTTGAATCCTGACCTATAAATCAGGGGGAGCTAGCCATGAAGCCATCACTTATGTACTGCTTCAAGCTGCTCCTGCTGCTGGCGCTCGTCGGGGTCACCATGCACGTGCCCGACACGGACATGCTCGCCTCCCTCGGCCTCGAGACGCTGCGCCTCGACGGCCATTTCAGCTTCCACGACGTGTCCGCCGCCGCCCGGGACTTTGGCAACCGGTGCAGCCTCCTTCCGGCGGCCGTGCTCCACCCGGGCTCGGTGTCCGACATCGCCGCGACCGTGAGGCGCGTGTTCATGCTGGGCAAGCACTCGCCGCTCACCGTCGCGGCGCGCGGGCACGGGCACTCCCTCCTGGGCCAGTCCCAGGCCGCCGGGGGGATCGTCATCAGGATGGAGTCCCTCGGTGGCGCCGGGACGCAGGTGCACGACGACGGTCCATCGCCTTACGTCGACGCCCCGGGAGGAGAGCTCTGGATCAACGTCCTTCATGAGACGCTCAAGTACGGCCTGGCGCCCAAGTCGTGGACCGACTATCTCCATCTCACGGTCGGTGGCACGTTGTCGAATGCCGGGGTCAGCGGGCAGGCGTTCCGGCATGGACCGCAGGTCAGCAATGTCAACCAGATGGAGATTGTGACAGGTCTCAGACAAACCCACAAAGCACCATAAGTAGTAGCTCGAGCTAGGAGCAAAGAGCAAAATAAATACAGTAGCTGATTTCTTTTGTCGTAACCACCAAATGCAGGAAGAGGAGATGTTGTCATCTGCTCACCCGAGGAGAACTCTGATCTCTTCTATGCCGCTCTTGGCGGCCTGGGTCAGTTTGGGATCATCACCAGAGCTAGGATTGCTCTTGAGCCTGCTCCAAAGATGGTAATAAGAAAAAAAAAAGCAATTCAGTTCTGTTAACTCAATGGAAATATATATCCATATCATTTGATTCTTTCAATAGCGCAATCGTTCATGGATTAACTGGATACACAATGACAGGTAAGGTGGATACGAGTCCTCTACTCGGACTTTGCAAGCTTCACCGAGGACCAGGAGATTCTGATTTCGTCAGACAAGACCTTTGACTACATCGAAGGGTTTGTGATCATAAATAGGACAGGCATCCTCAACAACTGGAGGACGTCGTTCAAGCCACAGGACCCGGTCCAAGCAAGCCAGTTCCAATCCGATGGAAGAGTGCTGTACTGCCTTGAGCTGACGAAGAACTTCAACCATGACGAGGCTGACATCATGGAACAGGTGAGTTAATTATATCTCTCTGCATCAAGATGTTGACGTATCAGGCAATTAACAGGACATTAGGTCCAGGTTGTGCGTGGTTTAACCGATCGTGTTTCTTGTCTTTACAGGAAGTTGGTGTGCTGTTATCTCGACTCAGATACATATCATCCACTCTTTTCCACACCGATGTCACATACCTGGAGTTCTTGGACAGGGTGCACTCCTCTGAGCAGAAGCTGAGGGCTCAAGGCCTCTGGGAAGTTCCACACCCGTGGCTGAATCTTCTAATCCCAAGAAGCACAATCCACAGATTTGCGAGGGAAGTCTTCGGCAAGATCCAGAAAGACAGCAACAATGGTCCCATACTGCTTTACCCAGTGAACAGATCACAGTAACTAACTTCACCTAAACAGTTCGTATCTAAGTTACATCTAGTTGCAATTTTGGTAACTCAATGGTTCAACGCCTTCGATGCAGGTGGGACAACAGAACGTCGGTAGTCATACCAGATGAAGAAATCTTCTACCTGGTGGGGTTCCTGTCTTCAGCACCGTCTTTCTCAGGTCATGGCAGCGTCCAGCATGCAGTGAACCTGAACAACCAAATAGTAGACTTCTGTGACAGGACCGGTGTTGGGATGAAGCAGTATCTAGCACCCTACACCACACAGCTGCAGTGGAAAGCCCACTTCGGAGCAAGGTGGGAGACATTCGAACGGAGAAAACACACGTATGATCCCCTAGCGATCCTAGCTCCAGGACAGAGAATATTTCCAAAGGCGTCACTACCGATGTCCTTATGACACTGTCTGCTATGAAAAGGCTTTTGTAGAGCATATGTTGTACAAAAATGTAGGTAAAATATCCCTTGTAACAACAAGATCTACGAAAGGTAGCCTCAAGAACACAGCATAGCAACTGGTAGTAGCGGAAGATACCTCAAAACAGACTCCAAAGTAGAGCAGCGTGACCTTAACTATGGGTGCAGCCGGTGCAACTTTGGAGGCAATCATTGGAGGATTAGACTGGTCCATGTAACAGGACAAGTCCAGCTGTCGTTACAGCATAGAGAAGAGCTGTGCAATACCGCAATGATAAACTAAATCACTAACCAGTGGAACTCATGTTGAGCTGTTCATGTTCAGTTAACGACAGGGCAGAAAGTAGAATCAGGGCAGACCTTTCATTAGCAAATAATACAGCCTGTTATTATACAGGTATTGATATCTCTTTTCTCAAAAACACAGGAGACGTGTGTTTCATTCATTAAGAAGAATATGGCACAAACATGGTGTGAAGACCATGCAGAAAGCAAGCTTTAGCTAACGATTACGGAAGGAAGGCGACCGAAGACAAACGAGAGACAAAGAGAAAGAAACACAGAAGAGAGTAGAACATCGGCTAGACTGAAAACGATCCGTTCGTTTCAGTGAGTCAGTCTTTAATTATCTTTCTTTGAGTTTTCCGTTGCGTCCATCTAAATCCGTAGTCTCTAATCTCTAGTTCGTCCAAGCCGTGCGAGTCCACAAATCTATTGTCAGTCGTAGAAGTATAGGAATTTTATTTTGCATGGCAGCAGCAGCCGCCGCTCTATTCCTTAACGAGCTTGTAACGCTGCTGCGCTTCTTCTGCACTGCGCCTCCGTTGCGCTTCTTCTGCACTGCGCCGCCGCCGCCGCCGTCTCGAGCTTCGATCTGCGCCGTCATGCTTCTATCTATTCCTCTTGACGATTTGACAGTTTATTCCAAGGTCGCACGCAACGACGACATCATCAAGACTCGGATTTCTGATTTTTCTTGTTTTAATGTTAACTCCTTTTTCAAATGCAATGCTATTGCATACGCCTTGCATTTGAGGGGGGTGTTAAGGAGATAGAGATAGAGTTGTATTAGGAGATAGAGTTTGGATTCTATTCCATATATGTCTTATCTCTATATGGCATATCTCTTGTACTCTCCTATATATATGACCCTTTGGGTCTCATATCAATACACACACAATATTCATAACAGTTTTCAACTACGGAGTCTTCCGGCACTCGAACTGTCTGCCATAGCCATCCTAGATCAATACACGAGAGCCATTCCCAATGACAACGGAATGCTAAGCCAGCTAGCTTTAAATTCGGGATGCCGAGGCCTCCATATTGCAATGGGCGACAGACTTGCTGCCAGTTCACCAGGCATTTTCCTCTTGCAGTCAGGCTACTTCCACACCAGAGAAAGGCTCTACATTTATTGTCAATCGCTTTGAATGCCCAGGCCGAAAATTGGAGCTTAAGGAGGGGGTAGATCACCATGGATGATAGGACAAATTTGATAACGATAAGCCTCCCTACTATTGAGAGAAGTTTGGCTTTCCAATTAGGTAAGGAAGCTTGTATTTTGTCAACAAACGGCTGGATATCTCACCTCTGGAGCTTTCCGGATGACAGTGGTATTCCCAAGTATCTGATGGGGAAGTTTTCGAACTTACATCAGAAAAATTGCTGGGCACTCTGAATTTTGTCTTGTGTACAGCAGATTGGTGCTATGGATGATTTGAGCATGTTCGGTATGAGACCCAAAGCTACTCCAAACAACAACAAAATTTGTCGGATGGCAACGAGGTCTTGGGCCTATGGAGTAATAAATAACATTACATCGTCCGCATACAGGGAACACTACCTCGGCAAGGACTATGATGGCACTAAGATCTGAGCTTGAGCGGCTGAAAGAAGGAACTTGTTTAGCACATCCATGGCAGCAAGGGCGATAGAGGATCATCCTACCGAAGCCCCTGCAATGATGAACTTTTTGGCCCAAAATATCGTTTAGCGGGATTCTAGTTGTGGCCATTGAGAGCAAAAGAGAGAGCAAGTCTCCCCATCGAGTGCCGAATTCCCGACTGCGAAGCACATTTAGCTGGAAAGGCCATGAAAGAGTGTCGAAGGCCTTGGATATATCAAGTTTGAGGAGAATTTTCTTTTCTCTTTGACGTCTTAACTTCCTGATAGAATCTTGCACGTACTTGAAGTTGTCTTGGATCATGTGCCCCTTGATGAAAGCACATTGATTGTAATCAACAAGCCGGTCCATGAGCGGCTGCAATCTGATGGCTAGAAGCTTGGTGATCAGTTTGGAGAAATTGTGGATCAAGCTGATCGGCCTATAATCCACCGGCTGAGAAGCGCATTTCGATTTGGGCAGAAGGATAATTAAGGCTGAGTTTAGCCTGTGGAATATATGGCGATCCGAGGACAAGAAAGCGTGAACACCAGCCATGATGTCTTGTTTGATAAGAGGCCATCTTTTTGGTAGAAAAGCCCAGTGAATCCATCTGGACCAGGGAACTTCTCTATTAGTAACGCATTGATTGCTTGGAAAACCTTAGTTTCAGTGAAGGATTCCTCCAAGCTGTGCAAATCAAGCTGCTGCTGTCCGATCGCATTAAGGTTGATCGACGTTGTAGCTTGCTCGTCAGTTTGCATCATGGAAACAAAGTGTTGGTACAGCAGGGATTCCATTTCTTTGTGTGAGTAGTAGGTAGTCCCATCGTGTGAGAGGGAGTTGATTCTATTCTTTTGATTGCGAAACCTCACCTAGGAGTGGAAGAATGTTGTGTTAGCGTCACCCTCCCTAAGCCAAGTGAGACGCGATCGTTGTCCAATTAGGGTTCTTTTGAGTGAGCACAGGGCAAGAAATCTGTGTTTTAGCAACCTCATGAGGATGATCTCTTGTGGTGATAACGCACGTATCTCCTGTGCACAATCAAGCTTGGAAATGATCTCTTCAGCCATGAGAATTTGGAGAGAGATGTTCCCAAAAAGGGTATGACACCAACTCTAGAGAGCTTTTGTCGTGGCACGAAGCAGGGCATCCAACCGATGGACAGGGGTGGCAGAAGGAACCGGGCTCGACCAACTATTGGCGACAATCTGAGGGAAATCGTGTGACGCCCAATGGTTGTTAAAATGGAACTGATCATCCTGCTTGAGACGCGTGTTGGTGACGAGAAGTAACGGCGCATGATCGGAGCATGCAGTTGCTAACGACGACATAAAGGAGTGAGGATACGAGGCTTCCTAGTCTACCGATGATAGCACTATATCAATCCTCGACATGTTTGGGTTGATGCATTCATTACTCCAGGTGAACTCCCTACCATTGAGATGGACGTCAGTCAATTGGAGGTCATTGACCAGTCGACGAAAATGGCCGAGATTAGCGCGATGAATATTGGTGTTGCTCTTGTCTTTGAAGCTTAGGATCATATTGAAGTCATCGATGACACACCAAGGGCTTGGACGTGAGGCTATGGTTTGTCTTAATTCGGCGAGGAATTCCAATTTAGCAGTATCCTCTTGGGGACGTAAACTGAAGTAAGCCACCATGGAGATTGCTCACTGGGCAGTCAAATGAGAAGGGTTACAGAAAAGGTGACGATGTAAGCATCGAGCACAACGACTTCAAGAGATGTGCAAGCAATCAAGACCCCCCCAAGTCTCCAAGACCGGGAGATAAGCGAAATTGGTAAATTGAGAATCAAGCATGGAGATGATGTCCGATGCCGGTAAGACGGCCATCTTGGTCTCCTGGATACAGACCACGTCTACTCTATGATTGTCTACTAACACACGCAAGGCATCCTGTCGACTCTTGGAATTTAGGCCCTGAACATTCCACACCAGAATATTACATGAAGACATGTCCATGTAGTGGAAGGACGACTGGGGGTCTCAACAGACGAGCTACAATCAAGTTGCTTAGGGAGGCGCATTGGCTAAAACGAAGCCGGCCGGTTGGTCTGAATGCGCTAGCTTAAATAGATCATGCAAGGCCAGGATGTGTTCATGTGACAATGGTTGGCTGAAGATGTGGTTGAATGAAATATAGTCGTTTGGAGACGGTGATTCTTCAGCCGAGATGACACCGAGCTTCCTCATCATCAATAATTGTGCCTACCTAAGTGGGCGAATTGGGTTTCGTTGTTGCTTGTTCACTAGCCGGGTGTTACATTCGCAAGTTAGTGGCTTCAGGCATTTGGTCATGCCAGAGTAACTTGGACGCTAGCGGGGTTTGAATTGGGCCCTGTCACCTTGGCAAGGAATTGGCAAACTGGGGAGGCCATGTGAAGCAAAGGTTCGTGTACTTCTGGCAGATGGGTCGTGTCTCCTTGGTATCTCCTCACTCGAGATCTTTGGCGGGTGTAGACCACTGGTGTTGATTCCCATCAAGATACTTGCTATGAGAGCGAGAGCGGGAAACTCAAAGCAAGCGGCTCTTCCGTGCTCAGAAGGAGCAGTTCTTCTGGGCACGACGGGGAGCTCAAGGGGAGGAAATCTTTCGATGACCGTGGAAACTCTGCTGTTAGATCTATGAGGTCGGCCACTCTCTAGTGCAGGGGTCTGGGCGCTAAGGAAAGACCTCATCAAAGGTCGCCCAGGGCTGAGATTGCTTTTTCGGCATGGACAGGCCTAAGTTGCCTAGAATGGCAACCTGCTGCCCGAGTGGCCCTGCCCTACCTGCCTTGGCTAGAGCGACCTTCCGAGAATCGACTATCTTGAGCTTTGCACCGAGGGAATCCAGCTGACTTGTAGAGAAAGGTGTTGTCTGACTTGCCAGGGCCTGCGGTGACCCATCATAGGAATCGACAGGCTCTCCGAAGGCGGATTGACGACCGTGCTAGTCACCGGGATGGATTCCTCAACGAGCATTTCCGGGCATGACCGGTGCACGGCCCAAGGCATGAAACACCGGCCCCTGACCAGAGGTCCCACCATAGCCCCTATCTGGGTGACCGTCATCCACATCGTTAGATGGCCCATCAAGGAACGGAGAGCGAGATCAAAAATCAGTCGCCTGCACAACATGAACGTTGACGTTGTAGACCAGGCCTTCCTTCTCCCGTAGGTAAGGTTCGACGCCGGCGAAGATGGCCTGCAGGCCCGGGTCCTCATGATGGACCTCCACGGCTGACTCGGCAATGAAGGCCTTGATCACCTCTGGCAAGGTGTGAGGGTTTTCGGTCCACGCTTGAACGCGGAACACAGC
This sequence comes from Bonia amplexicaulis, assembly GCA_036346245.1. Taxonomy (NCBI): domain Eukaryota; kingdom Viridiplantae; phylum Streptophyta; class Magnoliopsida; order Poales; family Poaceae; genus Bonia; species Bonia amplexicaulis. The sequence continues at coordinate 6,477,366 of CM070737.1, forward strand.
TGCCGTGAGCGGGTCCTCAGCTCTTCCTTGCAGAGTTGGCCCGACGTTCTCGACCTAGCAAGAAGATAGGAGTATCTCTGTCGTGGACTTGCACCAGGCATGGGCGGGAAGGTCTTCCAGCTCAATGGATACCCTAAACCGCAGCCTGGAGAACTCGGTACGTGTTGGCCTGCCTCGTCCACGGGCTGAACATGAGCCTTCTATCGTGGACCAAAATGCTGTTGCAGAGGAGGATTGAGTCTCTATCAGCCCCGGTGCGGAAGGAGAACGACAAGGAGTTGCAGTCGAAGTGACGCACTGAGAAGGATTGTTGTTAGCCATGTTGGAGCCTGTGATGAACGGCCTCCGCAGCACTGGCTAGATCAATCGGGTACTCTGAGCTTGCTTGAAAGGCAATGGGCGTGTGGCACAGTCACTATTCCTCTGCCGCTACGTCAAGAGACCAGGGAATGTGGCAGGTCAGGGGTGTCGGCCGGGCCGCAGCACCTTGGGAAGCAGCAGGAGATGCGCTTCGTGGGGTGAAAGGAGGGGGTGCCGCACTGAGAGAGCCCCTAGCTTATTGGAAATAATCTTGTTTAGAAGTCGTATGCAAGTTTTGGTTGTAATCGAAGTTGAGTTGAAGTCGGAATTAGAAGTCGGCGTCGGAATTGGTTTTGTATTCCTAATCGGAATCCGAGTAGGAGTCATAGATTTGGGTATAAAAAGAGGGGACTCATGTAATCAGAAGTACGTCGAGAAGGAAGAAAAGAAATAAAGAGAAGTGGTCGAAAACCAGAAAGTATCGACTTCTTTGTGATCTCGTAAGACGTGGTCGAAGTCGTCCTACGACCACGGCAAACGTGGTCGGAGGAACTTATGACCACAACAAATATCGGCAGGCGTGGTCGAAAGGCGTTCGACCACGGCAACGCTGAAGAAGATGTCATCGGAGGAGCGTACGACCACGGCAAGGTTTCAGCAGAACCGGTCGTAAGGCTTCAGAACTGGTCATAAACGACTCTAACCGGTCGTAAAGATCCTGGGGAGGTCGTAAGACTTTCCAACATTTGGTATCAGAGCGAGGAGGCAATGGAGGTCAAGGATGCAGAGAAGAAAGGCGCAGCTGGCGAAGGCTCTGGCGAAAAGAAACCGCCACTTGCACCGCGAGCACTGTCGAGAGGGGGATTGGTACCGATCCAATTCCCTATGCTGACCGACATGAATTACGGCCTGTAGGATGTGAAGATGAAGACCACCATGCGATCTCTTGGAGTGTGGGCGGCAATTGAAGGAGACGCACTGGTTAAAGAGACACATGACCAGGGCGCTCTGGCCGTCATATCTCAGGCGATTCCCGATGAGGTCTTGATGACCGTTATAGAAAAGGAAACTGCAAAGGAAGCGTGGGAAGCAATCAAAGAGATGCTCATTGGAGAGGATCGTGTTAAGAAAGCAAAAGCACAAGTGCTGAAGAGGCAATTTGATCGCTTGATCATGGGAGAGACCGAAGGCATCGGTGAGTTTTCTCAAAATCTCACGAGCCTGGCTGGCGAAATTCGGGCTTTGGGTGTTGAATTACCAGATTCAACAGTCATCGAGAGGTTGTTCTGCGCTGTCCCCGACAAGTTTCTCCAGATCATAAGCACGATCGAGCAATTCGGAGACATGACGAAGATGACGCTGACCGAGGCAGTTGGCCGTCTTCGAGTTTTCGAAGAAAGCCAGAAGGGGCGAGCCAGGGCAAGGAAGAAGGGGTGCAGCTGCTGCTATCTCGAGCCCAGTGGGACGCATTGGCGACAAAGGAGAAGAAGAACAACGAATACCACAGCAGCAATGCGAAGAGAGAACGCAGTGGCGACCGAGGTCGCGGCCGTGAACAGGAAAGATGGCGCGACTCTGAAATTGAGAAATCAAATGTTCAATGCTACGAATGCAAGAAATTCGGCCACTACGCTTCCGAATGTCGAAGCCACATTCAGTGCCATAATTGCAAGAAGTATGGGCACTATGCAGCAAAATGCATGAGCAAGAAGAAAGTCGAAGAAGCGAATCTTGCTCAAATCCATACAGAACCGACTTTGCTACTATCTCATTGTACAGAAGACCTGCCGACAATGGTGATGCTAAATGAAGGGAGAGTGTTCCCAAGTTTAATGGAGAAGGGAGAGGAGACACAAGACCAGACAGCAGAATGGTACCTTGACAATGGAGATACCAATCATATGACAGGAACATACTCAATGTTTCATAAGCTAGATAAGAAAGTACTCGGCAAAGTAAAATTTGAAGACAGCTCAACCGTCCAGATCAAAGGAAATGGCACAATTTTGTTGAAGTGCACGGATGGAAGTCGAAGACCGCTGCCAGATGTATATTACATACCAAGCCTTTGCAGCAATGTTATAAGCTTGGGACAATTAACTGAAGAAGGGTGCCGAGTTGAATTGGAAAGCAATTTTCTGAGAGTATTTGACAGCAGTAAGCAGCTGCTAATGAGGGTTCAAAAATCAGCAAATAGGCTATACAAAATACTGTTGAAAATCTGGAAGCCAGTCTGTGCGGAGAGTAGTCTGGAAGAACCAAAGGAGGAACGACTTCATCTACTGGCAGTCAAAGGCAAGCCAGAAGTCGTAACCAACAAATCGGATGAAGAGCAAGTCATAGCAGACGGCAAGGAAAAGTCTAAAGTCGTAACAAACCAATCGGCAATAGTTATCGGACGTGGTTGAGAAATCAATCGACCATGGCAAAAGAAGTTCGGACATGGTTGGAAAGGCGTACGACCATAGCAAACAAATACTGAACGTGGTCGGGAAGTGTCACGACCATGGCAAAAGGAGTTTGGATGTGGTCGAGAGGCATTACGACCATGGCAAACCAGCGGTGCGCATGAAGCCGACTTCGGACGACCGCATGCAGGCACAGGTGATCGAAGCATCGGCCCGAGTGGTCGACACGGAAGCACAGTTGAGGAGCGAAGTGGTAGCCTGAGTGGTCGACAACGACCACATGAAGCAATCAAAGTCGTGGAAATCAGAAGCTCAGGAGGAGCTCCCACACAACCAAGAGAAGGCAGTAAAAAGCCTGGAGTATGGATCCCGAAGTGGCGGGAGGAAGCACGACGTGAAGAACGGTGGTCAAAAGTAAGGCCACACAACAGTGAAACTAGCAGCTGGTGGAGGAAGCGCGAAGAAGCAAGTGCAGGAGAATGTCAAAGTGATCAAGAAGGAAGATCGGCATGATCGAAAGTCATTAAACAAGATTAGGGAGAGTATGTTGGAAATAATCTTGTTTAGAAATCGTATGCAAGTTTTGATTGTAATCGAAGTTGAGTTGAAGTCAGAATTAGAAGGCGGAGTTGGAATTAGTTTTGTATTCCTAATCGGAATCCGAGTAGGAGTCGTAGATTTAGGTATAAAAAGAGGAGACTCATGCAATCAGAAGTACGCCAAGAAAGAAGAAAAGAAATAAAGAGAAGTGGTCGAAAACCAGAAAGTATCGACTTCTTTGTGATCTCGCAAGACGTGGTCGAAGTCGTTCTACGACCACGGCAAATGTGGTCGGAGGAACTTACGACTATGGCAAATATCGGTAGGCGTGGTCGAAAGGCGTTCGACCACGGTAACGCTGTAGAAGACGTCATTGGAGGAACGTACGACCACGACAAGGTTTCAGCAGAACTGGTCATAAACGACTCTAACCGGTTGTAAAGATCCTAAGAAGATCGTAAGACTTCCCAACATAGCTGGCTGCCCTAGGGCACGAACGACCTGACAGGGACGCCGGGCAGGCGCCTGCTGGGGCGGGCCACTGCTAGCCGAACCGGTGGACAACGGCGGTGATTTGGGCCTTTTGCAGTCCCTGGCCAAGTGATTGAGGCCCTTGCAGCGGAAGCAGCGCGGCGGCAGGTGGCACTCGGAATGGCGGTGAGTGGAGAGCAAACAGTTGAAGCATTTATCCAACAGGTACCCGGGCAGTCCTTTGCGCTGATCACGACCAACATGCGGCTCTTCCAGGTGGCCGCGGCCGGCCTGGTGACGGGGCCTGCGCCTCCGGGCCTGTTACCAGCCTTCCTCGACTGGAAGAGGAGCAACAGGCAAGGGAGGAGGTCTGGAGGTTCGATCTCTGGCGTCGAGATCCAAGACATCCTTCATCTTACTGCACTTCATCGTCCGTGGGGAGGCTTCACGATGGACGACCTCAACGATGGATCGGCGAATAGGGGACGACGGGAGGCTGGAAGCCGAGCTTGACGACGACGGGCTTCTGTCACGCCACCGACGCTCGCGCGCTGTTGGCCTGGGGGCGAGGTAGGGGCCAACAATGACAGACCGGAGGAAGGCTCTCTTGGGGGGCGACGACATGGTTAGGGTGGCCGACGGCCCCGGGGCAGGCACCGGCGGGAGAAGATGGTCGTCAGGCCTGGAGCGAGCGCTAACGGGAGAGGAGGAGGAGCTCAAAAATAGAGTAGGTTGTATCTGATATCTCATCACAGTACTACCTGCACAAATGCAGCAGGCTAGATTATTTTTATGAATCAAGATGGTGAGCCTTCAACTGTTCATGAAAGAAAAACAGTAAAGTATCATATCAACCATATTTATTTTTAAAAATAATAGTGTAACTTTGCAGAATTCCCTTGAGATGTGCATCCAAAATAAACAGTTTGTTGTGTAACTTTGAATTGGAAATAATAAATTAAGAGCGGGATTGTGAAGTTAAATGTGAGATAATAGATCTTCCAATGAGCAGAATAGCATGTCAACTTTTGTAGGAAATAGAAATAAGCGATAAAAAGAATGGGACAGGAACCAATTTAAAAGTGCAAAGTTCTGCTGACGAGTTAACAGAAAAAGAAATGCCATACAAGCTGGGCAAACCACATAACAAAGTATGCAATGCTCTCGCATTATATAGCAATCAATCACGATCTGATACTGTACCACAATTATCTTGCCAGTAGCAATGAAAAATCCTCTAAAAAAGTAGCAACGAAAAAACAACTAAGACAATACTTTCGATTTTTGAATGGAATGTACTACATTGACAACATCAGAATTAACAGAACGCCATTATTTTTACAGTCTCCTCATACAACGTCTTAATTATTGACAGTTACACTCAGTCTTTTCCAGACCTTTATTTTCTGTAATAATTTTTCTATAGGCTGTGAGACTGAGAACTTTCTTGACAACCCCTTCAAACAGTATTAACAGCAGATCTAAAATTCAGACAAGTACTCACATTCAGCTACAGCACAATGATAATAAATAAAAACAAATTGCAAGTGAACAATTCCAGATAGCTCATGGAAGGTGCAAAGTCTAGTTAGTTCCTCGGATTAAATCTTGGAATGAGAAGTGCACAGCTGAGCTAGAATCAAAATAAAAGGTTAACCTACCTACTAGTGGTGCTGCTAACGTACTGAATAAAACAGCACCAAAACAAAAAACTAAGTTTCTAAAAGCATAATGCAGCTGTGGTGAATATATGTACTGATCTAATCAATACTACTGACAAAAACCATGTATGCATGGTTCATGTCTAGATGGTACACGTACCCAACCTAAATCTACCTTTATCATTTTGTACTAAATCAGACGCAATTTTTGGTGATCCATTTTGACACCTATCAGCAGCAGTATCACCTGTCAACAACTATTGCACAATACATGTGGATGTTAGCAAGATGGCCATCACTGTTGTGTTCATCTAAAAAACATCACTGTTGAGCTTACTAGAAGCATCAGCTCTTAAGCACTACTGGACAGAAACTATTCATTTTCATCTGACCATCTGCAATAACTACATGAACAATCAAATGAGCTGTCAATATCCTGTGCCCAATATAGCCCATTATTTCCATTAACCAAACTCTACTCTCCGAAGGTCTATGCAGCCGAGTATGTAGACCTCCCATGTCTAACGAGAAGAACAAATCAATGGCTAGATTTGAAGAAAAAAAATAAAGATATTTTCCCCTAGTTTTTCCTACAGTGTGGATGGCATAACCCAAAGCAGAGAGGACCTGCTACTTACCATTATAATCATCTGATTACTATAAATACTGAAGGTTCAGACTATATGTGTATATAAGCCACCAATGCAGCTACACCAAAACATCAGTTCATCACTTCGTGTATTCTCACTACCTAGCAGTGTTAATATAACTCAAACGAACAGGAAAAGAACATCTGAGTCGATCTTAATATAACTCTTTATCTAATGTCTTTCTTACTGCCTGCGTACACTGCCTGGCAGTGGTGCATCAAGGAGAGAAGAAAACGTGCTTCCAGACTAAATATTGCAGAAGCAGAGAAGCAGCTGCAGTGTCAGACTCCAACCATTCAATTCCAGCTTATTTATCATTGGTTACGAACTTGGGGAAAACTATATGTAATGCGTCACGCTTCTAATAGTTGGTGATATGTCAATCATGGCAAAGGATAAGCTGATTGAGTGACCTGAAACTACTGCTGATTGACCTCACTTCCACCGCCAGAAAGTCTGATTCACCCCATCCTTGTAATATCAACCATTCAACCAACCGAGATGTCACATATGGCAATCAAACATCAGAAATTAAGATTAAGCAAAACAGAAAGCGAGAGCAAATCACATAGCAATGATGCGCTGCGATGTCCCCTACACAACGCTAGTACCAAACGAATTACAGAGTTGGGGGGGGGGGATCAAAGCTTAACAAATTCGAAAGAGTTGAGGTACCCGGGAGAAAGAAGAAAAAAAAAGACACAATTCGCCGCGGCGATTCTACAGCGCTACCCTCCCCTTACGGCCGCATGTAGCATTTGTACCACGATTTTCCCCATCCTTGTTCTATTAGCAAAATTCGGCGCAAATAATAACCCGAAAGCCCTATCGCACGCAACGCAATAGATGGGCCATAACGCATACATGATATGGTGCAGTGCATCAAAGGTAGGAAGAAGCTATGCATGGATCAGAACAGAGGTGGCGGCGGTGCTGGAAGGAGTGCTCACGTTGTGTTGGGGGAGAGGTTGCGCGGAGGAGACGAGGATCCTTCTGGAGAGAGGCGTCGCGAACAGCGCACGCGCTAAGTTTTTATACGGGCCTCAGCCTGTGGGGGCTTGTGGTCCACGTACATAGTGGAGTGCGCCGTTTTTCTTTTTTACGCTTGGAGTTTAGTGAGCTTTTTTTTTTTGTGTTCTTAAAAGACTCGGTTTTTCGCATCTTTTTAGGAAAGCTACAGTTTATTTTTAGCCCCTTGCATGCCTCTATTTCTTTTGCACTCGTGGCATTCCTGTAAAAAAAATCTACATGCAGCATGGGTCGGGTCTGTGTGTCACTAACAGAACACACGCTGAACAATTAGAGCACATAGTACCCGCTTGTAATTCGACGGTTACGAACTCTTTTGGAGCAACCAACTGATGAAGATTGTCAATTACCAAAGTGAGATTTGCAGGCAAATCATTAAAACGTGGATTACCCCGGTCTATCTACTATTCACTGGTTAGTTTTTTCACGAGAAATATACATAGCCCATACAACAGCACAAGACCAGATTTTATATATATGAATTATAGATATCAAACAATGTCCCTTTTTACATTTGCGCAGAGGGGCTAGCTCTATCATCTTCTCACTATATGGAACCTCCTTGTTGCTGTCTATTCGACGAATGCACGGCGGCGAGGAGAGCAGCTCCGGCCCCCGACCCATCCTCCGTCACCCTCAGCGCCACGTTCCGCGCCACCTCCTCCCCCAAGATCTCCACCAGGGCTTCGTCCAGGTACTCCCTGAACACTGGGTAGCCCTGGTACAGCCCGCCCTCGATCGCCACCACCGTCCTCTTCGGCTGCCCTCTCGTCCTCCCGCTCGAGACCGCGCCGCCGCCGTCCCGCCCGAGTTTTTTCAGTATCCCGACGATGCCAGCTGCGGCTAGACGGGCAGCTCTGCGGGTGACGATGTCGCAGACTTTCACCACAAGCCTTCGAGTTTTCAGAGGGGCGTCGGGGATCTGGAATGGAAATAATCAAATGGATGCCTTGGAAGAACTGGAGTCGGAGCAAAAGCACGAGGTTGTTGTATAATGAAGTGAAGGAACCCTACAAGTATAGGGAGACCAGGGAAAAGCTAACCTTCAGATGTTCTTGAAGTATCCTTCTGACTTCACTCAGATCTGGTGAATCGTCCTCCCGAATTGCAGCCAGAAATGGTGTGCTGGATTGCAAATGGGAATCAGAAAAAAAACATATTACAGTTATTAATAGTTTTTTTGTGATTAAGCTATTTGTTAGGAACTCATGTGCAAATCAAGACAATTCAGTCAACTGAAATTTTCCCTTAAAAGGATGGGTTTGGAACGCCAAGAGATCCAACAATTTGAAATATTCCAGTAAAATATGCACAGCTGAGCTGCATGGTTAAGCAGATAAGCACCAGTACATAACATAGGAGCTGCAGAAATCTTACAAGAAATATTCAAAAGAATCCAGCTAATTCAAGAACAAAGAATCAGCTCCGAAGTAATATGCAGTCATTGCTACCCCCAATAATATGCAGAAATAAACTAGCAGGAATCATGAATTACATTCTCTTTTCCACAGCACATAGTAATTTAGAAGAAACAAACATTTCAAATATGAAGATACCTCAAAATGAAAGGGGTTGATAGAATATCGGCAGCATCACCGAAAACATCTGATTCTTGAGCCATTCTATGGAGCACCAGTCTCGCAATTTCCCCAAGGTACATCCCTGAGATCATTTTCTCAAAGCCCTGTATCAATGGTGACACATAATTTTCAGCCTATTAACATACAAAGATGCCACAAGAAATTGACATTTTACACAGCTTAGTACCTGGTCATTGCGATTTTGCGTCTCGTCATCCAAAGAGATGTCATAAGGAGTTCTTGGCAAATGTGATGACCAGAAATTCCCCCATTCCATGTTTACTACCTGATAAATGCAATGTCTTAGGGTAAGACACGAGCATCATAGTTCCATTCTCCACAGGAAAATTTAATCAGATAAATCAAGCCGATTACAGATAAAGCAGAAAAATAAGATACCATGCCTCCAGAGTTCGTAAGAAGACCCTGACATTTAATAATTGCATCAGTGCGTTCAATATAGCAAGCATTCGTGCCAGCTCCGATGATCACAGCAGCCACTGTATCCTCGTCATAATAATGCCCTAGAGCTAATGTCCCCACAGTATCATTCACCTAGGTACAAAAATAACATGAAAGATTATCATTTACAAGGCACTGGTGTTAATGTACTCACTAATAAATAGACAAGAAGCACAGCAGAACATGCTTGTTAGGATATATGAAGGAGAGTATTTTACGGTAACTCTGTAACCGAATGAAATATCTTGTACGAAGGGTTTGGTTAACCAAATGAATACTCGGCCATCCTAAAGTACAAAACAAAAGGAGGAAGGCATAGCATCAGGCCAAGACATTTTGCCATTTAAGAATGCTATTATGACCAGGGATACAAATCTCGATACCAGAGTAAAACCCGCCCAGAGGCCGGTAACCGAAAAAAACTGGATGAATTTCGAATATTGAAATTTGAATCTGGGCTATTTTAAAATCGGTAACCGAAACGGTTACTGCGCAAAAACCGGTAGAAAAACCGGGAAAGGCTACGAAAACCGGAAAAGCGAGAGGAAACCAATTATGGGTAATTAGCAATTAGAATAATGCAAATATTAATTAGAAAATGTTTAATGAAGTAACAAGCAAATGATCCCAAGTGCATGTTTGATGAGCATATTCCAATTAGCATGTACTAGCTAGGCTAGTTTGTCCAAAAAAAATGTTGAGACTTGGGAATACAATAATTGAAGCGTATTTAACTTATACAATACGTAATCTAACACAAAAAAAAGGTCTAAACCAACCTAGAAAGTGCATTATGCAGTCATAAATTTAAATTTCAATTTGAAAAAATTCGGGCGGTTTTTTCCTCCCGGTTCCCATCGGTTTTTCCGGTTATCAGCCGGTAACCGCCGGTTTTTCCCCCTAATTATGACCATACATACATTAACAACCATTAGTGGTGACAGCAGCATGAAGGATTATTCAACTTAGTGTTTCACATTTAAACATAACACGCTGCAAAACCAAGTATCTTACAAGCTGATTACTTGCCTTTTAAGGCCCCATTCCAAACAACTTCCGGCTTCTTAGCGGCTTTTTTCCCCTTTTTTCCCTCTTTTTTTCTTTTTTTCCTTTTTCATTTGGATTATCCATGGAGATATAATGGTGTTTTTATTTTCCTATTTTTTATTCATTTTCGTTTAATTGAATACCTCAAATAAACTAACAGCCGCTATAATATCATTTCAGCCAAAAGACACAACACTTTTGAACAGGGCCTAAGTTTCACCTACACCGAAAAGAAATGACACATGCATGGCCATCTAAACCATAAGCAAAAAAGCAACACTTCCGACACTTTTCTTTGTTTTACCAAACTTTATTAATTATATCCTCTCTTCCTGTGGCATATTACAGCCCACAAAGACAAATCTTACAAGCAAACTCACAACTATGAACTAAATATTTTGGATACATAAGCTGCTACAGCTAGGAGATCATCCTTCAGTTCTCCCTTGTTATTTCCTAAACGTTATGCGTCATCTTCTGAATCCATTATTTATTGACAATGTATTTACACAGAAAGAAAGGGTGTCCACAGTAGTGAACAAGCACTAGATAATAGTGTTTCGAGTCAGCCAAATGTGGTTCTCAATGGAACGAAAAGATAAAAGTAACTATTTTGAGTGTTAAGCCAACAAAAGTTGGGGAAGACCTACCAGTGCAGTGACTCGCACATTTAATCCACACCTAGCAAGTGCTTCATTTAAGCACTGAGCAACATCTTTCCCGACCTGAGGTTCCATGGTTCACATGAGCAAGTGTTTATGAATTAGCATGTCAAACTGAAGCAGAAAAGCAATCATACACCAAAAGTCCAAAACAAAGTAATATGAGCTTTCTTTGAAAAGAAATATAATTGAGTTAGAAAGTTGACAAATGATGGGCTAATCATAGGCATGTTCTTATGCCCATAACAAATATCCTGCATACTAGAAAGACATGGCAAGTTTACATGTCTAAGTAACATGCCCATTTTCTATCCATGTAAGAATGTACCTCTATCATTTATCTACTTGGAATCATCTTAGCAAATTTTGGATTCACCTTATGACATAAGAACATTTACAATATTTACCAATATTACAACATTATAAGTTCTATATACTAATTGAATACCACGGAAATCAGATTTGTGGAAGGTATAACTGTGCCAGAAAATAATTTTGGTTTACCATGTCTCCAATTGAAAATCCTTTAGTCCACCTAATTAATGACCCTGAAGACACTGAATTTTGTCTAACAGGGAAAGAAAATGTAAAACCAAGTGCCCTTTTTTCATCTTTTCCATCTTCTTTTTCAACAAAATCCTTCAGTGTCAAGGCAACAAAGTTGAATAAATCCTGCAATTGACATGGAACTCAGAGACATGTACTCAAAGCATATATTACAAAATGGAAATAATATGATGAAACAAGTACCTCAGTTGTACCCTTGGCCAATTCCTCAGGTATGGGTTGATGTTCAACCTTCCGATTGACGATTACGGACCCCGCACCAACTTCTACTCTCAAGACTCTAAAGTTTGTTCCTCCAAGATCAATGGCATAATATACACCTTCTTCGTTCCTGTTGAAGTGCATGACCAGAGCCAATTTAGTATGGTTGTTCCATAGACAAAATGCAAAAAAAAGGGACATAAAAGCCGTTGGCACTGTCAATAATTTCTCCATTGAGCATGGTATACGTAAAATTAATGAACCATGGCATCATACGACGGAATACCAGTAACGAAAAGGTATATTTGAAGTAATAATCTTCGATTGTTGTACGCATTTGGTTTTAAAGAATTATGAATGCCTTGGGAAAACAGCACAATTGTGCTCTTAAACTCCTATGAGAATGTGTACACCTCCCAAAAATACAACCCTTAAGAAAATGCACTTTTGCTTTCAATAAGTTTTTGGGCTATGGTGACCTGTATTAGACATTTGGACGACCTAAAAGTTGTAACCAACCACCCACGGCAACAGATTTGCTGTGAGGCCCAGCAAAATCAAACTCCAATCTTAAAATAGAGATGATGCCAAACAATAGTTAAAAATCACGCAAGAGAGCAGTAGCTGCTGATTCATGCAATGTCAAGACACAGAGAGGAGCGACAGCCGCCAATGTACCCAGCTGTGCCTCACCATCTTCATGTGCACTAGTCCTCACCAAACCATCATGCAGAGCCACCTTCATGCCAGCTGAAAACCACCTCCATGCACGCATCTCTGTTATCATCTGTGCTAGCTGTCAACACGCCTGCTCACACTTTTTTGCTATCCCTGACTCACTGCCTATGCACTATCTTGTACACCAGCAGCCAAGACACCACAGATGGCTCCTCACTGTCATCAGGAGTGAGCTCAATTTTGCAGGTCAGATATGCAGATCGATTATTATAGCGCAATTGTTCTGTTTCCAGGGGGGATATGCACCGCAATTAATGTAAGAACTAACAAAAAAGAAGTGATGTTTTTACAGGGGTCCAATGTTGTGCGGGCAAAAGTGCAATTACAGCAAATATGAGTGTCATTTCTTTTTTTGTCGCTAACCACTACAAACCAAAATGCAAAATATTGACAAAAATACTTTTAATAGAACTCCAACATGGACTAAGGCAATAAGCATTGCCGTGTACTTGAAATCTGGTCAAACTTATGGACTTGGACAGGCTTAAACAGGACAAGAAATTGATGCATGATCGGTAAGGAATTGCAAAAGGAAAGTAAACAATATGTAGTGTTGCTTTCATGTGTTAGATTGGTGCTCAGACTAAGGAGGTTTTTATATATGTTTGCAAGTATGGTTTTGCTCAAGATTAATTAAGATATACTTCGCACTTCATAGCACACTACATCTTGCACAAAGCTATGCTACACAGAAGAAATATACTTTGAATCCTTTCCATCTAAAATACGTTACTAAAACGGAATAAAGTGAATCAATACCTACTAAGAAGTCACACTGGCAATGACCAAGAAACATCAAAGAGCTAAAATCCAAACACGTGATAGAAACAAAAATACAATAGGCCAACCAAAACCAATGTGCATCCGTCTGTCATGAAGTTCTAGGTTCTAACAGCATGCCAAGCTTTTGCAATGCAACCATCCAAGAAATGATGGTCGCAATTCAGCAAAAAGTTCAAATTGGAAGTGCAACTCAGTTTCTGCTTGGCCTTCATCACAATTGTTCGATTTAAAATCAGATTAACTCAGAACAGCACAATCCTCCGCAGTTTTAACTTCATAGCTGAGGATCCTTGTCCACTAAAACACACATAATTTTCTGCATTGCAACACCCAGTCTACACCAGATATTCTTCCAACTAAGAAGTGCGACCTCCCAAGCAATGATTCCCATCTGACGGAGAACGTCCCAGGCCACATTGCCATTGTGGAATACAACCTGGCCTGTAAACCCAATGCCGGCCACATAAAAGTGTAGGCAGATTCATGTACCAAGATGCCACACTCTGCCCCCTTTATGGTGGTCCGGACAACAACCCGCCATGAATGCAAGCGTCAAACCAACAGTGCCTGCCTCAGGCGGCATAAGAGCCACATGACAAATTCTTGGTATCTGGCAGATTAATTATCTTTGCACCGGAGCAGCGTCAGACATCAGAACTATACAAATCCTTGGAAGAATAGCGATTAAAAAAGGCTAGAGCTTGTAATCTTTCGCGGAGACGAAGCAAGAAATGGGCGTCGTTATTTTGCCTTTCCAAGAAATATGGCAACATTATGAACTAATGACGTAAATTTGCGAAAATTTCAGAAAGAAAATCGGCGAGATGTGCGCGGCATTATACGGAATCGAATAAAGATAGCGACTTTATGAACATATCAGAAAAAGTAACGGCCCGAATTTGTTTACTGTTCGGATGAACACATCAGAAAAAGCAGCGAACCAAATTTGTTTATCGTTCCGCGATAGGGCCAAACAACAGCACGAAGCAAGAACAACAAAAGGGAGGAACAAAACATGTGAAACGATCCAACTTAGTAGCATTCAGACGACTAGTCCAAAGAACGACAAGCCCAATGCGGCGTGCATTGCGGGGGAAGTAGCAAGAAAATGCGCGTCGTCGTGCACCGGTGTAAAACAAACCGATCAAAAAAAAAGCGTCAAGTAAGAAACTCTCTCAAGTAGAGAGCTTAAAAACCACAACGCAAATATGTGCTCGTAGCATTTCACACGGACACCCAAAAGAAAAGCGTGAAATGCGCATCGCTGGACATCATTCGGAAGGCGAGGAAGCAGGAATCCAACAAAGAAACCACATTTGCATATGCACACCAGATGAACATGGCAACCAAGCAAGAAGGCGAGATGCAAGGGTATGATCCAACTACCAATATGTCAATTAAAGAACAGAAAAAAATAAAGCTATTTTTTGTTCTAATTAGGAATCACAGAAAAGAGGAACCGAAAGAAAGAAGCGCTACGAATCATCAAGGAATCGCAAGGCCACGAACCAGTGAGGCAAAGGCAGCAGTAAGGAACCGCAGGGCCGTACCCGTTGGGGAGCGCGTCGACGAAGGTGAGCAGCATCTTGAGCTTGCTCCCGCCGTCGGACGCGAGGCCGGCGTGCATCTCAACGACCATGGCGTCGACGACCTGCCGCAGGCGCGCAGGCGACGTGGCGCAGCCCTCCTCGAACTCGCGCAGCAGCGCGACCGCCCGCCGCCACCGCGCCCGCGCCGACGCCCGGCGCGCCACAAGCGCCGCGGCGATCGCGCACGTGGCCGCCGCGCACCCCACCGCCACCCCGAACCCCACCTCCCCATCCCGCCCCTCCGGCGCGAGCCGATCACGCCATCCCAGGCGCCTCCTTCTCTCTCTAAAACCACAAATCCACTCCCCACCCCGCGCGCCCAGGACGCGGCGGTCGGCGGCGCGCGCAGGGTGCTCGAAGGAATGGCTAATGGGATGGAACAGAGCAGCGGGGACTGGAGGGTACTAGTAGTGGGGTACTAGTAGTGGGGTTGGGCTGGGGAGCGAGGGGAAAGGAGACGACGAGGGAAGGGGAGGGGAGAGAGAAGCGAGGGGCAGAAATAGAAATAGGGAGAGAAGGGAAGAGCGTGGTGCCTGTGCATTTTATTGATGCAGGGATTTCTTTCGCTTTCACCCTCTCAGTTTCCCCCTATTAGGTTATTACTGCTTTTCCAGCACCATCTGCTGTTTCCACTGGGTTCTTTTAAGCTTAAAATTGATTTATATTTATACTGTCTATAGTAAATAGTTTTTAACTAATTCGCCTTTTAAAACAGAGTTGATAGAAAAATATAGTAAAATGTATACTGAGTTCAGTTATACCGGCTAAAATCACATGCAACTAATTCCCTATGCGTACTGCCTCTCGTGAACAGCCAGAATTCAAATATTTAAACCATCAGCTCAAAAGAACCCACCCGAATTCATTTTCCTTGCTCAACAAATGCTCCCCCCATCCCCTCCCCCGGAACTTTGACCTGTTGATCAATGTGTTGTATCCTGAGTACATTGCATATGACATTGTAGCAATTCCTTTTTATTTTTGGTTTTTGGATGCTTTTTTGTAAATCTAGCCTTCTCCTTGAACTCAACAGCCATGACAAACGACATGTGTCTCATCTCGCACTACCATACCTCAGCAAGAGGGCGCCAACACGGGAGACCTGCCGAGTGTGGCAGGGAAGGCATACACGTGGTAGTGGCGGGCCTCACTGGCCTGCCGAGCTGCCCAGGCATGACAGCTCCTGCTGAGCTTCCCGAGCTCAGTAGGGGAGCTACTGAGCTTCCCAGGGCTCGGTAGGTGGCCACCCTGCCGAGCACCATGTCTAGGTTTGTTATTTTCTCCTAGGAAGAGACGTTACTCAGTATGTTTTTAGTTGACTTCCCTGCCGATCAATATATCATGTTAGCTACTTGACATCGATATTTTTCTATACCTTTCTCTAGAAGATTTTTTCGATGCGAACTGAACAAGCATGCATTGTACTGTGGAAATACAAGCATCCATGCACGCTTGCATGCAGCACGGTAAGCCATCGACCGAGCCTGGGAAGCTCGACAGCTCCCCTATCAAGCTAGGACAACTCGACGAGCTGATGGGGCCTGTCAGCTATCGCACGCCAGCCCACCCCACCACACTCAGCTGCCCTCCCTCACTGCCACCCTCCTGTCAAGCTACGGGAGCACGCCAGGGTACATATATCGCCTATCGTGGCTCCTGAGCTTAGGGAGAAGGCTAAATTTGCAAAAAAAAAAACAAACATCTAGATACTAAAATTAAAAAAGTCACTACAATGCCATATATGCAACGGTATCTTGTATCCTAACTCCTGATGTTTAAAATAAAGTTGCAGGGCAAGGCAGAGGCAGCTCATGGTTGTCTATGGCTTTGTGTTTGGTATATTATCAATTTGCCATTCTAGTTTTGTTGATGTTAGTGATGATATGTTATGCATGAAGGTTGTGTTGGGAATGTGATTTTTAAGATCTTTGAATGATAGAAATCCTGGTTGATTTTCTTTTATCTGTGTGGTGTTCGGAAGGAAAGGAGTTAGAGCATACAAGTTTATTGGTTTCATATCTGTATATTCCTTTTTTCCGTGAAAACACCCAAGTGCGTATCTGTATACTCGTTTTTCTGCAAAAACACCTGTAGGGCTTGTTTGGAAGAGCTCCAAATTCTGAGTTTTTAGTTTCTGCTCCTGACTCTCCAATAATTCACTACTCTGAGAATCTGGAGCGGACTAAACGAGGCATTTGGCAGGAAGTTGGATTCCAAAACCAAAAAAGAGAAGATTGGAGGCAAAAAGGCCATACTAACCCTGGTTTTAATACTTCAATTCTACTTGCTTCTTACTCCTTTTTGTTTGTACACAAACTTCTGAAATTTCTCAACAAATTGTCGCGTGCCATGAATGTTCAAAGCATTTGATACATGATGTTAAGGCTGCAACTGGCCCAAACATTAACCTTTCTCGTACCGTATCAAAATGAATCGTACGAAAAATTTGACAAGTGCAACAAGATTAGCTGCACTCACAACACTCAACATTTTGCTTTCAGATTCAAGCATTTGCAAGATGATAATCATTTGTATGAACCTAATATTGTTCATGGCCTTGCAATATTTGGTTCAGTTCACATTTGTTAGGCTGCTGCAAGCATCAAATGCCTGCAACATATGCTGCTGTTAGCTACTACTTATATAAGGAGACTTCAGACTGTAAAGCAATGAACTTCACATTGAGCATTGTTATGGCATACCATATCACTACAGTTTCTCACAAGGGGACACTGCTTCGATTTACTTACAATTTTTAAAAATATGCTTCCCAGTTACAACTTCAGAAAGATTCTTACAATAACAAGAATCTTCAGGCTAATACAAGCTACGGATAACATAATTCATACGACCGTAAACCCCTAAGTTAAATACAAGCAAGGCGTACACATCCTTCACGAAACCACCAAGATAACTCTTGCAACCATAATCTTAAGGCAATATAATATATTGAATTGTTCAATCCAGCACTGTTGCAACATTTTTTGGACCCCTAACACCCGGTTTTGCAAAACTAGCTCCTCCCTGAGCTCAGAAGGCACGGCAAGCGACATGTGTCATCTGTCACGCCCCCTAGCTCAGCAGGATGCGAGCCGAGCGGCAAGCCAAGCAAGCGTAGGAGGATGAGCTACCACGGCTGGGCAGCAAGCAAGCAGTGGCGCGCGGGCAGGAGGTCAGTGAAAAACATGTGTGGGAGTAATTAGGTGAATTCCCATTGAAGGCAGTAAAAACATGTGCTTTGATTTAAGATTGCTAAAAATGTGTGCTTTTTGTACTAATAAATTCCATTTATGACTGCTACAATGGTTAAAGCATCTAGACTCCTAAAAATAATTTTACTAATTAATGATGACAATAATTAAAATGACTAACTTGTTTATTGAGATGTTTAAAAAGTTGAGTCCCATAGATTGATGATGTCATTGAAACGACATACAAAAGTGGTTAAAGAGTCACATGGATCAAGATAAAGCTTAAGGCAAAGGTAAATTGTAGTCTAAGGATCTTTTTACAGCCTTTTACCGATCTCGGTGTTTGGATGAAAAGATCGAGTTTGTAGATTAGTGTCATACTATAAAGAGCGGTCATGGCTAGTAGATTGATGCTTAACTTGTGCCACTTTAATCAATTAATTTTTCATGCATGCATTTAAACTTCATTTGGAACCTACTCTGAACTTCCCTCCAAAAACCGCTATGAGTGCACGTTTTTGAACTGATACATGTTGGCATTTAATTTCTAGAGATGTATGTTTTGGAGCATTTTTTCTACTCTGAAAATCGGAACTACCGCAACTGGAGTGTGGTACTACCGCATGATCGGTACTATTGATATTTGAAGTAATAGCTAGTTTTGTGCATTTAATAAACCTCAAATAGCAGTTGAATAGTAGGTGTGGTAGTACCGACTACTACATGGTGGTAATACCGCATTTGCTGACTTTTGGGAATTTCGACCCCAACAGCCATCATGGTGGGTGGAGGCTATAAATACCTCTCCACTAACAATAAAAGACTTTTTCTTGACCTCACTAAATACCCTTGAGCTCCTTGTGCACTCTCTACTACTTATTTGCTCTAAATTCACATTTTGAAGTAGTCGAGAGCATTCAAGTGCATTGTGTCATTAGTTGATTCTTGTGGCACTTGTAGACCTTCAAGCAAGCACTAAGATTAAGTATTTTTTGTGATTGCTAATACCTAGATGGCTTAGAGGAAGTTGTACGGTGATCTCTTTAAGAAGCTTCTGAAGAGACCCGGCACCATTTGTGAGTGGTGTGGTGCTCACCATCTCTGGAGTGGAGGAAGAGTAACCTCAGTGGATTTGAAGTCTTGAGGCTTAATTCGTGAAGTCGGTTCAATCCATTTGGGATTACCTCAACGTGGACAAGTGAAGACCAACAAGCTTTTGATATCACGAGAAAAACATCGCGTGTCTCCATGTGGTTTACTCTCTTCTCTTTTCTTTTCGCATTTACATTTCTAGCAATTATATTGAATTGAATTGTGTAGCTAGAAGTGTGACTAATATTGACATTGCTTGTGGTGTATTAGTGAAACCTAGAATGTTTACGCTTTAATTATGCAAAAGGTTTTTACTAAGTTCATACTTGCTAAAAATCATGATTTAATCAAACAATTTTAAAAATCTCCTATTCATCTTCCCTAATTGGTTATCCTTGATCCTACAAATGGGTACAAAGCATTAACGAGTACGTAATTAAGTTCACCCCGCTAAGACTGAAGAGCTGGCACCGATTGTAGTAGCGGGTCAAGAGTTCACCCTCTAGTCGTATTGCCATGGAGGCCAAGTGGTAGCGGGTGCACCGTACAATTGACTGGGCCCAATCTCTTACACATTGAACCTTTGTTGCACCCAGTCATTTGCATAATTGTTGGTGTCCTATGAAGAGAAACATGTTTCATTAGGTCGACATTAGGTAGAACTGAAATGAAACCCGTAATTGTAAACATTGGTGTCTCGTATTACGCAGATGATGAACCTCCCAAGTACTCCGGTCCATGGTAGTTGGCTACAATGAAGCTCGATGCCGCGTAGTCTACACCGTACTGGTGGACTGTGTAGCTATTGTTTGTTCGATCGTACCACTCGTCACGTTGCTGGAGATGCAGGTGATCCGCGGGTGCATACGTGCTGTGTTGCACCTCGCAGTCTCGGTGCTTGTAGTGTCCTGTGTGTCGAGCTGCCTCCGTGATGATGATGGAAGTAGAGTGCTCCCTTGTACTCGTCCCCCAACGGGGATGGTCTAGGCTTAGGCTGCCTCCACGACGAAGACGAGAGTATAGCAGTGTCAGCACAAACCTCCTGCACAAAGACAACATGTATGAAAATCAATGAAAATAAGGTACCTTGCTGATTGCTTCAAATTATGAAGTCACCAAACATAAGCAGTGCGTTGCACAAACTGGTAATGGCCGAGGCTAGGGGTGCACCAACAAGCTAGAACGTGCAGATGAAACTACCGACGGATGATGCAGCTGCTTGTCACCCCGGGATAAGCACGTTGCTAGCACGACTGCAACTAATGGACCTCAGTGCATGTTTGGCATCCTCGTACATGTTACAGACAGACCCTAGCAACCATTTAATAATACTCGACAGTCCGTTAAGCAGTGTGGCTCTACTCTCAGACACGATGCGGTGCAGCTTGTCGACCTACAACGACGGGTAAAACATGTTAGGCATGTATGATCGAATAGTAGGATACAAATAAAAACTTTAAGAATTTTACCGCTTCATCCTATTGTACCACATGATGTCGGTCTGGCCCGAGTGCTAGCCTATTGGCATGCGTGGCCCACGAGGGGGCCACGTAGGGAGACATGTAAGTCTGCAACAGGTTCACAACACGCACCACTTTAAGTACAAGCGGTACGTGTCTAGGTCGTATGGCCTTCACCCCTGCTTGACCTTTGCCCTCGCTGACTGCTCCCAGGCATTCATCCACGGGGCCTATGTCGCCCTCCACTCATCGCTCTTCCGTACCTTTTTCGATTGCCTATAGAAAAAAAGGGGTATGCAACTATTACAATAGTGGGGAAATAAAGTGAATGTGAATGGTATGCAATGAAATGTATGTAATGAGGTAACAAATACATTTACTTACAAACGAACGTGGCTTGGTAGTGGTCAACACAATGCTGGTGAAGCCCGAACTGTCTTATGACTTGTTGCGGGGTGTACGGCTCCACCATATGGGAGAAGACGAGGTGGCAGTTCATGAGCCAGTACTTCCTGTCCTGCTCACCCTCCCTGACAGTTCGAAAGGAGTTGCCTCAAAGATAAACTATGTGGTCTACATCATCCACATGATTCTACCCATGTCTAACATCTCGAGCGCGTTGTGAAAATTCAGGTACGCTTGTCGTGGCCTATCCCTGTACCATCTGAGCTCACTTGCAGTCCATCGAGTACCCATGGTGGGGTCCATCCACCAGGTCATCTCCATCGTCATCACCGTAGAAGAAAACCTCCAACTGGTATGGGTGCACCCACACCTGAAAGTATGATCGACCAATAGAAGTGCTACCACGACCACAGTTGCAACAAGATGTAGCAGCAGGTGAGGTTTGGCATGCCAATGGCACGCTGTGAGCCATCACACAAGCCATGTAGGTTGCGTACAAAATAGTCGAGCCCCAGCTATACATCGGGATATCGTCATCATCCTCGGTGTCAACTAGGGTGTTAGATCGAGGAGGCCGGCTAGAGGAGGTGAATAGATGGTATAAAAATTCTTCTATAATTAAATATCAATTTCTATTTGGCTAAACCAAACAAATAATGCGGAAGTTTAACATAAAAAGGTTTAGCACAAATAATACCTAAAACAACCGGGTTCACCTATGTGCACCAACAAGATAAGCATATGTCAAGATTTGCAATTCTAGAATGATAAGTAATCAATATAATTATATAATGTAAATTACTTGAATGTAAATTAAACACAAGAAAATAAATCACAATTGACATGGTTACTTTTTACATGGTGTTCAGAGACTTGCCGGTGTCCCCTAGTCCATGTTGAGATTAGCCCAAACGAATTGGACTGGCTCCACGAATCAAGCTAAAACACCTCAATCCACTAGTGGTAACCCTTTTCCGCTCTAGGTAGGTGAGCTCTAATCTTCACAACTTTGTCAGGTCTTCTCACAACCTTCTTTGAGAAGATTACCACACACGACGCCTCCAACGCCGTCTAGGAGTCGGCAAACTCCAAGAGTAATAAGTCAAGCCCCTCGCTTGACTCTCACCATGTGCAACAAATGCACAAGCTCAAGTGGATACACAATCCACCTCTAAATGAAACACATGCAATCTAGAGCCTTCCTCCTTACTCACAAGGTGCAACACATGCAAATTTAAGAGGAGGTCCTTACACTGGCTCAAGAGAGTGAAATAGAGTAGAGAACTACCTTCTCCAACTGACCACAAGGGGGTATATATACCACACACCTCAAAACTAGTTGTTGGGACAGAAATTCAAGATTTATGGAAGTGTCACAGGCAAACGATCGGTACTTCTGCTCCCCTCACTAACAGTTAGAAAACTAGTCGTTGCAGGCAAATCCAGTAGTTCCGTCATGCAAAGTTCGGTACTACCGATCATCGAAAGTACCACAGCACTCGTTCAGAACTACCGATTTTCTTAGGGACGAGAAAACTCCACACAGGTGTCTCTCTAGAAAAATATACCGCTACACAAGCCGGACGTTCCACAAATCAGAAGTGCGCTCACACAGAGTCGGTAGTACCGCTCGCTAACCGGACCGCTCACATAGAGCTGATTAGACCGCTTACACAGAGTTGGTCGAAAGTATCGATCGTTGATCACACTGGTCCCTGACCACATCGGATGGTTCGACCACTCAAATGTCCAACCATGTTGATCTTTGA
Organism: Bonia amplexicaulis; assembly: GCA_036346245.1. Lineage (NCBI taxonomy): Eukaryota > Viridiplantae > Streptophyta > Magnoliopsida > Poales > Poaceae > Bonia > Bonia amplexicaulis. The sequence continues at coordinate 6,499,971 of CM070737.1, forward strand.
CCACATTGTCTAGTTCGACCACATAGGTCTCTGACTACGCTAGTCTCTAGGTACGCTGGGCTTCGATCATGTTGTCCGGTTCGACCACACAGGTCTCTGACTACGCTGATCTTCAACCACATTGGTTCAACTCTCGACCACGTCAACCATGTTGATTTTTGATCATGTTAGTCTTCGACCACACAGATTTGTGACCACTCCGTCGATCTTCGACCATGTTGTATTAATCGCGTCAGTTCCGACCACGCTAGTTTGACCATGCCTATTTCAATCATGGTGATCTTCGATCACATATATCTCGACCACATTGATTCGACCATGCTGGTCTTCAATCACACAGATCTCGACCATGCCGATTCTGACCATCTTGCTTTGACCATGCTGGTCTTCGATCATACAGATCTCGACCATGCCGGTTCCGACCATAATGATATTCGACCACGTAGGTCTTCGACCACATTAGTTCGACCATAATGGTTCTCGACCACGTAGTTCTTCCGACAACCAACAGACGCGGTAGTTCCATAATTACAACGTTGGTAGTTCTGACTAGCGATATTACCGCAGAATATACTACGGTAGTTCTGATTTCCCTAAGAAGTGCATATACTTCAATAGATTTTGCAAAACACATTTGCAAACTACAGTATCATACACAAAAGGATTACCCATGATTCCCAACAAGTTGCAAAATATATTTTCACACTTTCAGAATCAAGACACAATGATTATATATATGATCTTCAACTATTTGCAAAACATATTTGCAAATACAAACCTCATACTACAAAGAATGGAAACATGAATTTCAAACATTTGCAAAATACATTCACAATGTATAGTTTCAACTGTTTGCAACACATGATAAGATTCAACACATGAGCTTCAACTGTTTGCAAAACACATTTGTAAATACAAGTCTCATGCCAAAGAGAGCTAGAAGAGGTGAGTTTGAGCTATCAACACATGATAAGACCCAAGCTAGTAAACATGACCCTTCTTAATAGTACGGTAATTTGTACTAGCAATCCGATCTTCCAACCAAACACCAAAATCGACAAAAGACTACAAACACATTTTAGCCCTAACTAGTCATACATTTGTCTTGCACATCCCCTTAGAGCTTAATGACTCACATCTACACTTCAAGTCCGAGTCATTGTCTTTACATGCATCAATATATGATGCATCCTTCACTTGACCTCCATCAACACATGATGGGTCTTCACTTCACTTGATGATCAACACATGATCATCTTCTCTTGGATATGATCAACTCATGATGCATCTTCTTCTTGACTTGATGATCTCCAACACATGAAATCATCCCAAGTCTTTCTCATTTGTAGATCCTAACCTATTCATTCAACTCATGGAAAATGTTAGTCTACAAAATAATTGCCATCAATTACCATGTTCACCGTTAACACATAATGGAGAGACTAGATTCTACAATCTTTGTTTTTTGGCAATTCATGGCAATCTCAACAAATAATGGGATAAAAATGAATTGCGAGTATACAACATGTACACAATAATTGTATACTCTAGAATAATTTTTTAAAGCAAAACTTACTTATACGATTGTCAATAATCATTCAACCATTAACATATAATGGAAGAACTAGGTGACAACCCGATGATGAGTATATATGAACTACACAAACTATATATACTCAAGGGATATATTTCAAAGTAAAAATCCTTAATATGTGAAAATGAAATATAGATCAACACTAATAAATCCATAAAACATATACAGTGAACTCGCCCTAAATGTGTGCATGCAAGAATGTATTGTGAAAGTATATGCATATATTCAAGTTTGACTTATTTGGTGAAATTCATTCTATATTTTGGATACAATGGATGCAATAAGATAGTACTGTGATATTGAATGCATACATCTAATGTTTTCACCTTTTCATCCAAATTTGACTAAGCAATATCATAATCAATAAACATATTAGTCTCATAATTATATTTGTCATTATCATCAAAACCAACTTAATAAAGTTTGAACTTACATAGAGACTCAGTGATGTTGATGTAGCTAGACCAAGTCTCACTGAGTCATAGGAACAACATCCACCGAACATGAAAAGCAAGTAAGCCACAAGGTCGGACCTCATGACATGTGTAGGTGCGTTTGCTGGGCATTGTTTGTACAGCCGCAACCACCCGTGTGGCACTCCAGAGGACTTATCCGAAATGGGATGACCAAACCACTGCAACATACATGCCTTCTAGTCGGGTGATCTAGCGGGTGGAACCACGGGACAACCGACCCTGTATTGGCAGACTAGTGAGATACGCAGCATCCTGCAGGGTGATGGTCATCTCCCTTCACCGGACGTGAAATGTGTGGATCTCAGGCCTCCACCGCCCAATATCTATCATCCTCGCCATGGGCAGCAACCCGGCCCACCACAGAATTGGAACGTATGGATCATCGAGAGGACAGCCCTCCCGAGGTCCCCAGAGAACAAAGGGGGCCGGTCCTTCACCGCTCAACCATGCTCGATAATGATGCAGACCACACAAGATGGGTCCAGCAATGTGCCACCCCCGAGACCACCATCAGCAGCCATTCCCTATGGTACATAAAATAGTATGTTGGTGTCAAACAGTGTTGAATACAATTGACGACAACTGAGAATAATCACACCGCATACATACATGCATATTGCCTAGATTGCATTTTTTTCTTCTTGCGCTAGCTTGCTGCTTTGATTAAATGCACACTCATACTAATTTTATTGCTATTGGTACTAATTAATTGTGATTAATACTAATTAAATATGATTAGCGCTAATTACACATGTAATTAGGCATGCACAGTGTGTACAAACCAACATTTTCTGTATATTTCTGTAATCGCATGAGACCAGTAAATATGCACGTGCGGACATAAAATAAAATTATTTTAGCTATTTTTTGGCATGTATTTCTGCAGCTATTTATAATAAGTAAACATAGTTACTTACAGAAATACATCCGTCAATTAAACATGGCTACCTAGCGCATTATTGACAAATTCATGTGTTGAAGGCTATCAAGAAAAAGATGTATCATGAGTTGATGTATGTCCAAGATGATCATGTGTTGATCAAGTAAGACCATCATGTGTTGATGGAGTTGATGAGAAGAATGCATCATGAGTTGATGCATATCAAGATGATGACTCAAGGCAAAGGTATGACTAGCTAGGGCTAAGGATGTGTTCCTAGTCTTTCACCAGTCTTGGTGTTTGGTTGGAAGACCGGATTACTAGTATAGGTTATCGTACTATTAAGAGGGGTCATGTCTAGTAGTTTGAGTCTCATCATGTGTTGATGGCTCATCCTCACCTCTCTAGCTCATCTTGACATGAGGCTTATATTTGCGAATGCATTTTGCAAACAATTGAAGCTCATGTGCTGAATTCTTTTAACATGGGACTATGCATTGCAAATGTGTTTTGCAAGTGCTTGAAGTCCATGTTTTCTTTCTTTGTGATATGAGGCTTATATTTGCAAATGTGTTTTGCAAATGTTTGAAGCCCATATATAATTCTTGTGGCATGTGACTTAGGTTTGCGAATGTGTTTTGCAAATGTGAGAAGTCCATGTACAAATTCTTTGTGTCATGATTCAAAAGTATGCAAATATATTTTGCAACTTATCGGGAATCATGTATGATTCTTGTGTGCATGATATTATAGTTTGCAAATGTGTTTTGTAAATTTTTTTTGAGATATCTGCATCTCTTAGGAAAAATTGGAACTACCATTGTGTGTGTAGCGGTACTACCGGAGGTCGGAAGTACCGACTCTGTGTGAGCGGTACTACCGGACCTGGCGGTCTGACTATCTGTGTAGAAGCGGTCAAACTGGCTTGTTCAGTCTTGCCCGGGCCGAATGGGCAGTCTAACCGAGGAGCGGTCAGACCGGTGCTGACATGGCAGTCAGATCGGCCTATGCCCGGTGGTCAGACTGGCTTGAGCCCTATGGTTAGACCGACATGAGGCCGGCGGTCAGACCGGCATGCTAAAAGCGGTCTGACCGGTTCGCAGAATTTCCATTCTTTCGTGTGGAACCTTTTTTCGAGAGAGCGACTCCCTTGATTTTTTCTGAGAGCGGTCTCACCGTGTATTCTTGATCGACCGGTGGCGACGGCCGGTCCTGCGTGGTGATCGACCGGTTTTCAAGATAACGGCTAGTTTTTGTAGCCATTGGGAAGGCGAAAGTATCGGCCATATGTTGGCGGTAGTTCCGGCCCTCGTGATGATTTCTACCCTCTCTCTTCTCTAACGGCTAGTTTTTGAGGGGGTGTATAAATACCTCCTCAAGGGCTGTTGAGAGAAGGTTGCTGGTGCTATTCTTCCATTCCTTGAGCTAAAGTGAGGTTCTACACTTAATTGTGCATGTGTTGCACTTTGTGAAAATGAAGAGAGATTCTAGAGTGGATGTGTTGCATCTAGAGGTGGACTTAGTGTCCAATTGAGATTGTGCATTCGTTGCACGTGATGAGAGTCAAATGAGGGACTTGACATATTACTCTTGGAGTTTGCCGACTCCTAGACGGCGGTGGAGGAGTCGTGCGCGGTGATCTTCTCAAAGAAGGTTGTGAGAAGACCCGATGAAGTGTGAAGGTTGGAGCTCACCTACCCGGAGCGGGAACGAGTTGCCACTAGTGGAATTGAGGTGGAAGGCTTAGTTCATGGAGTCGGTCCGATTAATTCGGGCTTACCTTAACGTGGACTTAGGGGAGACCGGCAAGTCTCCGAACACCATGGTAAAAAGAGAACATGTCTTTTGTGGTTTGCTTTCTTGTGCTCAATTTATTTTCAAGCAATTTACTTACTTAGAATTAATTTAATTGCTTGTATACCTAGAATTGCAAATCTTGATCTAGGCTAGAATTATTAGTGCAGTTAGATGAACTTGTTTGATTTAGGCGCTATTTGTAATAAACTAATTGATTTAAGCTTCTAATGTTTACTTGGTTTAGGCAAATAAAAAGGTCTTGAATTAGTATTAATAGTTTGAAGAGAATTTTTAGACCTACTATTCTCCTCCCTCTAGTCGGCCTCCTCGATCTTACACTCATGTACAAGTAATAGAAAGCACGAGTAATCACGACGCAAGATGAACCGAATGTGATTGTACTAGGAGCAAGAAGTGGGCATAATTAGGCTCCGTTTGGCCGGACTCGGCTTTAGTTTTTTGGACTTTGAAGCTACTTCCCAGCCTCAATCGCAAGTTCTTCTCCGTGTATGAACTCCCTGTTGCATCGTAATATCACTTATCTTCGTACTTACAGATCATTGCAACCTCAATCGTACCCACAAAATTCTTCTAAAATTTATCGCACTACAATAATATACGATGATCATAAAATGTTATTGTGAGTCTAACAAATTTCATACCCTCGTGAATTTACAAAAATCACAAAATAATCAACCTATCATGTCTTCCCTTTTATTTCCAAAAAAGCTGCAAATAAAACATGTGTGACCTGTCGACGTGTTGTCCACTAGTTGAACAAAGGTATATTACTATAATTTGAAACAAAAAAATATTATTTAAAAAAGCGTGTTACAGCGCTCCACTCGCATGGGACTCGGGTGCGCCAACATCAATCGAGAAAAATTCATATTGAATAAAATTCCCAAAAAATAGACAATTAGGATGACTGTGTTGGAAGGCTGCATATAAAATATCATAATTTTTAGATCTCGTTTGCTATATGTAACAACTCCTACAAATATTATAATTGTATAAATGTTTGAGCAACATTAAGAGCGGGTAAAATTGTTAAAAAATTACACACTGAAGCATGTTGTGTCGAGAGGCTACACATAAAATTTTGTAATGTTTTGAGCTCATTCGCTATATTTAAAAATTCGAACAACCACTAATACAAAATACGAATTAGTGCAGGTAATTAAGTTGGCTGCCATTTGATAGCTGGGCGGCAGTCGCTGCCGCATAGCCATGGGGCTCCGCTGCCCATGTGTTAGCTCTATGCCGTTGCCGTGCGGTGACCGAACGGCAGAAATATCATTCCTTCCATTCTCACGCGTATACTGATATTTTTGTAAATACAGATTCAAAATACGCTAGATATGTTATTTCTGTCATTCTCGTGCGTATACTATTATTTTTAAAGATATGAGTTCAAAACACGCTAATTGTGCCAATAACTCGAAAACTTCAAACCAAAAAGACTGGTCTATGACACATGCCCTACTGATGCCGTGGTCATCAAATACCATCTCAGATTACAAAAACGAAATCCTTGGCATGTGCCGATGCGCGGCGGAACATGCAGAAACGCCCCCGCGCAACCCACAAATCCGAGCGGGCAACATGAGCAGGCGGCAGCGGTGGACCGCGCGCGGGCGGCCAGACCAGCGAGCAAAGTGGTGGGCGTACTTCGGGGGAGGGGAGGGGCGGGCGCGGATAAAAGACGGGAGCGCCCCCGTGCGCGCCGCGAAATTGCTGATATGGGCGCGGCGGTGGAGAGGAGCAAGGGGGGTTTGACTTGTGTCGGGGGAGGCGGCGATCGCGACGGCCCGGCCATTTTGGGCGGGGCGGCCCCGGGAGTTTGCGCTTATTTACGGTGCTGACACTCTGCTCGCTGCCCCTGACGGGTGGCTCGGCACGGTCAGCGCGCCACCTTTGACCGGGACCAGGCGGGTGCGGTGGATGGTGGAAATGAATCGCCTGCCTGCCTGCGCCGGGCCGTGTGCGCCCGTCAGCATGCACTGCCAAACCCGCGCGCGGCATAAAATTATCTTGGTTCTGGATTTTGCCATTTGAGTTTTGCTCCATCAGTTAGTTTGCTAAGACATATCTAAATGTATTATTTTAGCTATCTCTTAACTATATTAAATAAATAAAATTATATATAGAGACGAGGAGAGATAATACTATCTCTTGTATCTAAATAGCGAGAGATTATGAGTCAAAAGTCTGTCTAAAATCTTAATCTCATTTGCGACCGTTTCTCCCTCTCCTGGCCCTGTAAGTTGCTGCTTAATTTGCGCTTCCTCGACGTACCATCTAGCTCAACAATATAGCCTGAGCCCAAACTCAGGATCGGCCGCTGCGCCCCTGTTGTGATTTAGGGAACAGTTTTAGTTCCGCTCGTTTCGATTTCAGCTTCTAGTTTATTTTTTACTATTCATAAATTTTATTTTTTTCTGAACTTTTAGCTTTTTTGTCAGTTCTTTTTTTCCGCATTCGTTTGCGTTGTCTATGATGAGCTAGCATATTTTTTCTATTTTAAAACTTTTAAATTTTAATTACGTCAAATAAGACACATTCAGCTACAGTGAAATTTCAACCGCTACAGTGCAATTTCAGCTATAAGCCACAGTTTTTCAATCCAACCGAACGGGCCAGCAGGGTGTTAGTTATGTTATTAATTGGGACAAGCACTACTGCGTGGCTAGACCCTGAGCACGGCAAGCAACCGCTCTTACATGGTGGCTAGACCATGCTTATAGACCAAGAAATTGCAAAATTAAGTGAAAACAAATGCTAAGTGGACTCTTACATGGTATTCTCTTCCGTCTTGTAATCTTTACTATTATAAAAGGAGTTGGTGGTTGGTCCGGCCTCTTCCATCCTTTCTCACAAAAAGCGTCCGACGATATGTTTTGGATTTCCAAAGACATGCTCGTCGAATCCAAAATTCTAGACCTTCACGAAGTTCTGAATTTTATCATACTATATGTTTCGGTATTTAATTTTCAAACTAATGGGTGATAAGATTTTTAGAACATGTATATAAATATATTCTAAATTTTTTAAAATGCTATCTCGACTATTGGGTATATTTTCATTGGACATTCAACTAGTATAAATTTATAGGTCACCATGCTTATAGACCAAGAAATTGCAAAATTAAGTGAAAACAAATGCTAAGTGGACCATAGTTTCATTCTCACCCACGCTACACATGGATATTAATGCTTGCACGATTTGAAGAGCATGTTCTTTATGGCTTTTAAAATGGCTTTTGGCTTTGATTATAGTACCTAATTTTTAAATTGACTATTTTCTAAGGATATGATCTACAAGTTAATTGTAGTACACGTTAAAAGTTTAACATCTGTATCAATCAAAATCGCAAGCAAGTATCTTTCCGTAATCTCTGTCACAAACAGTCAAAATTGAAAAAATTCAGTAAAAATCATAAGCCACAAAAAAAAAAAAACAGGCTCGAAGTCTGAGAGGCTTTTATTGCACTTTGCATTAACCACCATCTTGGAAACATGTCACACAGCATGCATGCATTCTTGTAAAATAGAGTAACAAAACTATCCCGTCGGCAATGTGTGTTTTGAACGGGCAATTAGTAGCACCAACAGGGCCTGCATTTTGCTGCAGTGGTTCACTGCTTTTGCGTAGGTAAGTGGTTGTCAGGAGCAGTTTATTTACAGGCACGCAATGACCCGATGAATCGAATGCGATCGGAGGCTTGCTTCACTCGCACTCTTCGTTTGTAACCTGCATATGTTTCAAGCACATGGCTTCTGCAGAGATAAAATGCTAGAGCGGGAGAAATATTGGCTGAAAGGCTAGCAAAATTTCCCCGCTTGGTTGAGTTGAAAATCTGTGGTTTATGGTTAAAATTGTATTGTAACGGCTGAAATTTCACTGTAGTGAAAAGTAACTTATTTAGCGTAATTAAATTTAAAAAATTAAAAATAGCGAAAATATGCTAGCTCATCACGGACAACACAAACGAATACAGGAAAAAAGAACCGACAAAAAATCTCAAAAAAAAAACCAAAAGTTCAGAAAAATACAAAATTTATGAATAGTGAAAAATAAGCCAAAAATCAAAAACTGAAGCCGAAACGAGGGACTGAACAAATAACTTAAAGCCCAATTTGTAACTTAGGGATTTGAAAGAAATTCTACCGGAATTATACTCACTCATATGAAATTGCTACGCTCTAAGCATTACTGTAATTTTAGCAAAAGCCTTGGCCTTTTTTCACCTGACATGTGGAACCAGTGTGAAATCGACGAATAGGAATCATATAAGATTAACAAACCAGAAAATGATCCTGGCCAAAAAATATTGACATGTGCTTGCTATTTGATTCACACATGTTGTTATCGACTACTGTAGCCTCTACAGCATCTTCCAATACAGAGCTTTCGTGTGTTTTTTTCACAGCACATGGATCTGAATGACAACGAAAAAAACTACAAGTGTAAGGGCCTTTGTGCAAGATAAACTGTTTAGAAGATACTGTCGCTTTAGCAACTAATTTTTAAACAAAATATCTTTTTGACACAGTCTACAGATTAATTGTAGTAGACATTATTCTGACTTTATCTATATCGATCAAAATATATATAATTATCATTAAAAATCAAAATTAAAAAATTTAAACCAAAAGTCATTCACTATAGCCCAAAAATACCACTCTTCCTTGTGTTTTTCTCGTAGTCACTTGACGACCACAAGTACAACGCAATCAATTAAATACATTTCCGCACTTTTCTAACGTGTTCTTAGAAGCGGCCATGCTGCCATCACATGAATGACATAATTGCACAAGGCCTATTTAATCCGCTTGCGGTGGATGATTTTTGGTTTTTTATTGGAATAATATTGTAGTGGTTGTTAAGTTTTGACTAAAATATTCAATAAAAAATATTATATCTCAATGAACACTATAAAAAAAAGAACAAAAGATAAAGTCATGTTAAAAAATTAATACGTTTAAAACGATTTTTTTACTTCTAAAAACTAGAAACTTAAGGTGAAAGCTATTAGAAATGCGGCCTAAATCACGGCCCCTGTCTTCTGAAACTACATGCAAGCATGACGCCGCGATATATACACGAAAACATCTAAGACATGTAGTGGGAGCAGACATTTAATTGCTCATTACATTAAGCAGAGCATGATTAAGGGATAGCGAAAACTATTGCAAGCTTACTAAAGAAATTGCACGCGTATACATATGATGGAATAGTAGAAGTTTTTCGTCTGTTTATATCTTTTCCGTTTTCCATCGGAGGCACATGAGAGGAGCCGTGCAGGCGTGCTGATATGGAGCGCTAGAAGCCTATAATGGGAAGCAATTATTTGCTCGTATTGTTGTGTTGGTGAAGCTCCGAGACCAGTCAAGCCTCGCGGGATGCTTATTTGGGCTTAATTTTTTAATTTTATTTTTTTATAGTTTATAGTTTTTTATTTTTTTTCTCTTATTTTTTGCGTTGTGTATGATGGTATAACCTTTTTATTTTTAAAAATTAATTATACTAAAAAGGCTATCAGTAATTACTACTAGAAAAACTAGAAATTTGAGTTTTAAAATCCCAAATAAGCAGTCCTGAAGAAGAAGAATATGAGGTCGTGAAGGTTCCACGAGTATTAACAAACTTTGCCTCTAGAGAATTGATGCTGGCCTTTTCTTGTACCCTGACGTGGTTGCTGGCAATGTCCACCTGTTTGGGGATTTTTTTCCTATGGAGATTTTCCCCTTGAAATATCGACCCAGATATTTTTCTTAACAAAACAATTTTCAGCTAATAACTTGCAACGAGAATGAAAAGGTAAGGTGATAATTGAGGGGGTTTTGTTTTTTTGTGTGTGTTATTTTGGCTTCGGCCTCTCCGAAAGCCAAAAGAGCTTTTCCAAACGGTTTTTCGAAGTCATTTCTACCAACAGCTTTCAGAGCCTAAAATCGTGTGGACTATCTGTGTCAATTATTCCACCGTTGTCTCAAAAAATACAGACAAAAACAATATAACTGTTAGCTATAGCCTATAGAGGCTTTTGTCTCGCTTCGCCAAGATTACCAAATCCAAAATTGGGATGATTCGCACACGGTAAAATATGTAAAACAATACATAGCTACGTTCTATTACATGCTGTGTCACATGACTAAAAATAGTAGGAACCGTATAGTTCGGTGAATATTATGGTTGTCGCAAATGAATATAGGGCAGTAGAGGTTAGGAATCCAACGTAGGCACTTCATCATAAATCAGTAAATCAAGCTACAACCCATATTCTGTGATGACATTTACGATTCGTCTTTGCTTTTCTATTGACCAGCTGATAGCTTATTGCTGTAACTTTTTTTTAGGGAGAGAGCTTAATGATGTAACTGAAATCTACTTAGGACATGAAATGTAGCCAAAAAGCATGTGGATCATGTCAGCATTAATATGTTGACTATTCAACGAAATCCTCGGTCAGCTTTCACAGCCAAGAAAGACCATAGCATCATACTTGTGTTGCGTGTATTTTTCAGGAGATCCCAATTTGATTCCAGCTCGAAGATTTGGGGGGACCAATCCCAAAATCATTTTCTAGGCTGTTAGGGTTGGCCGAGGGGCAAAATGGATATTTGGCGGAGTGAGGGGGGGCATAACGGGAAATGGGGCTTTGGAGGGAGCGAAATAGAATGAGCGGGTGGGCCCGCGCACAGTAAAGTGTGTGGGACACATGGACAGCGCGGATACAGTTCTAGACAGGAAACAAAAGGCAAGGTAGTAACGGTCCAACACTGCGTGAACCCGGTCTATAGGCCAGACAAGCACGCGCGACAAAATTCAGCAGCTTAACAGCCTCGTGTGCAAAAAAACCCCAGCTACGAGTCAGTGGGAAAATCACGTGAAACACAGTGCAAATTGTTGCCAGGCAACCTTGGGACTATTTTGGACGCATCAATTTCACGCACGAAACAAACAGCTTAGAATTGTTCGATTCCTATAGAAGTATTGAGAGATTCTAGTATTCTAAATGGGGACTTTTATTATTCAACTACGTAATGTTCTTGGCAAGTTATATTACAAGCTCCAAACCTTTGGAGCTAAATATATCTGTAAGTGTTTTCCAGTAGACTTGTTATAACTAAAAGTCGTACCGTTTTTAGCCAGAATACCACACAATTTCCATGGAAATAGCATAAATACACATCTAGTCTAAAGCACTTGCAAATTTCTCCTTAAGATAACAAAATTTACTGCAAAACACTAAATCAGTAATCACGTAACGAGCTCCAGAAATAATGCAGGTGGTACAGCGGTCGGAAAAATCGGGTGGACTTTCCAGGCGTCGTGGGTCCATGGACCGGGCCCAGGGCGGCCGCGGGTGGAGGGGAGCGAACGGCGACGGGAGCTGCGTCTCGGCTGCCCGGCCGTACCAAAATTCCAGCTGTCTTCCGCTCATTCCCAGCTCACCTCTCCTGTCTGCCTCTGCGCCGCGCCTTTTGTTTTGCGTTTTTTTTTCCTGTTCTCGGAAACACGCCCCGAAATCTCACCACCACCCACGCGCTCCTCGAGATGCCGCTTCCTTCCACATAAGCGAAGCCCCACTTGCCACGCCTCCCCACCATCAGCTACCCAAGATCGTGCTCACGAGTCACGCCCGCACCCACCATTGCTGCTTTGCATATTCTCATTTATGGAGTTGGGACAACACATGCCTTAATTAAAGAAACATGTCACTTACCTAAGGTTAAAGTGACAATTAGGAATATTTCGCGTTTCATGGGCTTGCTTTTAAGGTTAAAGTGTATGCGCTATGTCATTTAAGGAGTTGAACAACACATGCCTTAATTAAAGAAACATGTCACTTACGTAAACACATCCGGCTTCAAAAATATTTAATTTCAATTGTTGAGGTAGGACGTTATCTAGCGCATACTACTAGCTCAGAGTGACCGAGAGTAATCTTATAGGCCACACTCAACCATCTATAAACGCAAAAAAAAAAAAAGTTAGTGTGCATAGAAAATTGCGGCTAATCATTGTGGTTAGACATATGCGTAAGTATACCATTTGTAGCATACAAAAGGCGATCGCTAGACATCCATACAAGAATTTTACAAGCTGTGCTTGATCATGAGCTTGATATCAATAACCATATTCAATAGTGCAAAAGTGCCTGCCTATCATGATTTCAGGCAAATAAAGGGTAATAATCTGGTGGTCCATGGTGATTATATTTCCCCAGCAAAATGATTTTCTTATAAGCAGATGGGCCTAACCCTAACATTATGACGGAATTTTATAGCGTGTCCACCGTATTATACACAAATGTAAGCCACGCCCAACCTAATTATGCACAGTAGGTACAAGCACTTGCTTCACAGGCATGAGCCAAACAAGTTTCGATTTGGCACGGAAGAAAAGGAAGGCTATTGCTGGTCACATCACAAGCAAGAAAAAGGGCGTTTTCAAGGCAGCAGGCGGCAGGCAACGTAAAAGAGGAGCAAGCTTTTCCGGGGGACAGTTCGGGGTGGACGGAGTCAGGCGGGCGGAAAAAAACCCCTCGTGATGGCGCGGAAGCCCACGGCCCACTCCCGCGCCCGGGCCCGTACCACGCCACCTCTTCCCTCCGTGCAACCGCTCTCCTCGGAACCACCGTGCGATCGCGATCCAACGAAGAGGTCGCTGGACGCATAGAAAGGCTCGGCGTGCGGAGGGCGGTGGCCGTTATGGGCGCGTCAGGTGGTGAGCTGGCGCACGTGGAAGGAAGATTTCTCTCATTTCTTTGGGACTCGCGAAGCTGGGGCCGAGCGGGCAGGCGGACCCGTGCCAAATTGCCAATGTTGCATGAGGCCTCGCGGTCGCGGCATGTGATGGCTTTGGGGGGTTCGGGCGTGTGCGGTCCTGCCCCGTTCAAGTCACGGCGTAACGTTCGCCCTAACACCCGCCGTTCGGAAGCATCCAATGATCCATGTTTCCTGACCCCACCCCTGACTTCCTCTTTCCCATCGTCTTCCTCGCTCAAGACAGAAAACGAGCGCAGATTGGGAGCCTGGGACTCGAACGATTCACTTTAAGCAAGAACGATTGATGATACGGTGGTTGGATTACTTGGATGGATGCATGCGTATAAAGAAACCGCATCAAGCATCATCTCTAAAAATTACTAAATAAATAAAGAACGTCGTGGCAATGATTTTTCTCCTGAGCTCGCGTTCCAAAGCTTTCTTACGTCCCCCCTCATTTCACAAGCATATTGTTACAGTTTACGATCACTCAGCAGTCGTTACGATGTCTTCTGCTCTGCGACTGTAGTCGTAACTCGTTTATAAACACGTCTTCTGCTCCTGCGGACACCTCCGCTCGCCGTGATCGTAACTCGTTTCACGTCTATGAAAACGACGAACTCGATTTTTCGAAACCAAAGCACTACGTTTTCTTTATTTCTCTCCCACTTGTTTTGATCACCCCGATCGCTTCCTTGCCTTCTCTCGTTGTATGGCTCTGCCTTTTATACCTAACACAGTGACTAGTACTACTATACGGATACAATTACGACACATACTCAAAAACTGACTCGTACGCTAAAACAAACTCGTACACGACTACGACCATGACAAATCGATTCGAATACGACTAAACAAGATTATTAGCTCTAACAAATACGGCTGCCACTTTACGCTCTGGCACACCTTGCCTCGCTCATTGTGCTAACCATGTCCGCATGGGTGGAGAAGTGCCCTCAGCGGATCAAACTTGCGCGGCACCGCAAGTCGAGCTGTTCGTCCTCCCAGGGCATTGAGAGTAACCATACGAGGGTGTTTGATCCCAACCCGTCGCCACCTCCATCCACTCCTGTCACTCCTAGCAAGCTCCCCATGCAGTGATTGGAGCCCCATCGCCTCCCTCGCCGCAGCCTTCCCTGTCGGCGGCGGCGTCAGAACCGATCTTCTTCCTCCCTCCCTCATTTCTCAATTGCTTTCGCCCAGAGAACCCTCACTAACTCCTGATCACTGTGGTACCCTTGTCTGACCAGGAGAGACACCGAGGAGTCCCAGCATCGGAGCTCGCCGCCGGCCATTTCACCCCTCCCGTGGCCAGCCTGCTTGGGAGCTCCCCAGCTGAAGCTCACTCCACCAAAGTGAACCTCGAGCTTCCCTGACCGTGTAAGCACCGCCGATTGGGCTAGATCGCCGTCGGTACCCTTCTCTCCATGGGAGGCGAAACCACCCCTTCGCCTCTAGCTCGCACCGACCCCTTGCCATCCAAGCGCCAAAATGAACTCCCCATGTCGAATGCACCCATGGACCCTTCCACGGTCCCGGGAGCCGTTGCGGTCACCGGAGAGCGGTTGCTCACCGCTCGCTTTTTCCTTTTCATCATGGCCGCGGCGGAGGTAAACGAAGGAGGCGTGGCTCCATCGTCTCATGGTTCCTCTCCTCGCCTTTTAACGTCCGTCGGATGTAATCGATTTGACCATCCGATCTTCATGAACTTCCCCTCCACACCGTCCGATCCGACCTTACCGCTTCGTCCGCCCGCTCCGTTCTCGGTCGTCAGATCTCACTTAAACCCCTCCATCCGAGCCGTCCCTCCACATGCCGCCCAGCTCTCGCCCGCGTCGGCCATCGGTAGGCGGGCGATGCTGAGGCTGGGCCTTGTTGACCTTGGCCTTGTGGCGCTGGGCAAGGCCGGGCCGCATGTAGCCATGGGCCGGCCCGACCTTTATTCATAGAATTTCGAGATTTATTCTTTTCCAAAAATCCAGAAAGTCTAAATAAATCCTAGAAAATCACAAAAATTCCCAAAAATTCCCAAATCTCACCACTTTGCTCCTCTCATTCTCCTGAACCCGTGGTGAACTCCAATTTCTAAAATTCATCTCGGAAAAATCTAAAATTCCAAGAACCCTTTTCATTTGATATTTTATGCAATTTTATTTCTTTTTAATTCTTTTTATAGATTGTTTTCCCTTGCTTGATTATTCTCAAGCTAGGACTTATTTGTTTTATGTGTTTGCGCTAGTTTCGAGATCCCGAAGCTCGGGTGCAATCTCGGGATCGAGCGTCGGCGTTCGAGCTCATGAGATCGTTCAGTTCACTGACAAGTCGCAAAACCTTGAACATGTTGAATCCCATGCTTTACATATTATATTATTACATTATTTGCATTATACTAGTTGCGAAATGCTAGTTTAAAATAAAATAAAATGTTTAGAATGACATGTGATATAGATCGTCCTACCATAGAAAAATGCCATGTTTAATTCATAGCCATGCCTTGTAACCTTAGAGATATTTATCTGTTAATCTAGATCACTATAGGTTACTACTATCATACAAAGTCTTACACTGATAAGGTTGTGGTCGGGCCATTAGACTTGAAAACCCGTCCCTAGGGTGGGGTGGTATGGGACACCGCATCCTAGGGCGGAGAGTGTCGGTGTGCAAGGAAGGGTAAGGCGTTGTGGGAAACCATGGTCGGTCTTCGCCCACCGTTTACCCTAGGTTGTGGTCGCGGACCTAGAGAGGTTGCGGGCCATGTGAAATTATAAGGACTGAAACCCCTTATGCTTATGCTGAGCAACTGTCATAGCAATCGCTCAACCACAGGAGTTGACTTGTCAACACTGGTTTAGTAGCTGCTCAACTCGATTGAAACTCTACAGGTGTTGAGGAGTCGGGAGGTTGAGTAGTTGGATTAGGTGGGCCGTGCTGCGGACACCTAATAACGGTAGGGTTCACTCGGCGGACGGGAGTTTCCATGTGCCGGACAGAGTGAATTCTACCTGTAGAGCCTATATAAAGATTTGAGCGGTGAAACGACCGGCTTTCTTAACTCTGTCATCGCGGGAGTTAAGGGATCGTGTGGGTAAAGTTGAGCAAACTCTGCAGAGTCAATTAAATGGTATTCGGATCTGCGCGTGCTCCGGTTAATGGAGTGTGCCACTTGGGTGATCCCATCAGCAAAGCTTGAGTAGTTTTCTGAATGTTTTAATCTGGTTAGATGGTTAATTAACTCTTCATGAAAACCCCGTTGTTTAAGGAGTAGTTTTATCAGCAAGTTTTACGAAAAGGTTTGCAAATAAAGCGCATCCACTCAAAAGATAATAAACCAAGTATACTACATTCCTTTGTTAATCCGTGCATATAGTAAAGTAGGGTTCCTTTGCGGTTTCTTGAAATGGTTGTTGGCTCACGGCTTGCTAAATCAATTCTTTAGAAGATCAAGGCGAAGGTGAAGGTCTCCCGTTGAGGAAGCCCCGAGGGTCTCTTCTTGACGAGGATCCGTGGCTTTAGGTCTTCGCCGCTCAAGCGGATTCGGAGCTTTGTAATGTAATTATACTTTGGGCTTGCGCCCATTGTAAAACTACGGATGTTAATCCATATGTAAAATATATCTTGGTCTTTTGTTGTAGCGTGCAATGGTATACTCTTGCGCGACACTCCATAACCGTTCGAGCGTGAATAGTTGCGGATTGTCAGGTCCGTACACGCCCTCGGAAGCAGGCGTTACAAAAGTGGTATCGAGCGAGGCTCTTTGACCGTAGGTTAAGACCTAAAGCGACCTAGGAAGCGATTTTATCGCAAAACCTAATTAAAAATATAAAAGGGTTTATGAAAATATAAGTACTACTGCTTTGTCTTTACCCTCTTGTTGCTACCTTATCTGTCTTAGTTTACTTACGCTTAAGTTTTGATTTATGCAAATGTTTCTTGCTTCACTTGTCTAATTTCAAAATTTTCGTTTCGTGGATGGTGCACCACATCTTTTCCGCCCGATCGTATGGACGGTTGGGCGTAAGGTGTGGGAGATGCGGAAGCATCTTGGGCGAGAGGCAACCACGCCCGATCTTCCATCTTTGTGGGACAGTTTCGCGAGACCGTTCTCTGATACGAGGCTTGGGTGGTTACGGATCCGTTGCTGTCCGCCTGAGCGAAGCGGAGGTTCACTGCCCGTCGAGTGAGCGCGGAGGATGCTGTTCAGGATGTGGCTCAGAAGGCCGCACTTTACCTCAGGGACTACTACCACCAGGAGCTAGCAGAGACGCCCTTTGACCTGGTGCCGCGTCCGCACTTTGGGGACTTTCTAGTCCCAGGTTCGGTGAGGATGACGATCCCGGCCTGGCGGGCATCGCCACCCTTATGACGCCGCAGTCGTCGCCACGACGGAGGCGGTCGGTGAGGCGGAGTTACGGAGGCGGCTTTGGGACGCCTGTGAGGAGGTTCAACGCCTCGGGAGTCCTTCTTCGCTTTGAGGCCGGGAGGCGCAGAGGGCTCGAGATAGTCTGAGTCGCCCGTCCATTCCTCTTGTGCTTGATCAGGTCTAGGCCCAGCCCGGATGATCGCTGGCCTTGATCTGCGTGCTCGGTTCCGCCCATGACCCGCTTGGCCCTCCCAAATACCGAGGATATGGAGGAGTAGACGCGACCGCTAGCGTAGCCCGACCTTTTGTTTTAGTAGCAGTACTTTTGTATTGTAATGCAAGTGTAACCATGAACCCTAAGTGGTCTGTGTACCACCTGCATATTGTAAAATTATGTTCATTAATCTTTATGTCTGTGTTCAAAGCTTTCTCCTGTCCCCTTCGCTCTCGTTCTTACCTTTTTCGTCCTATACTTACCTTGAAAAATTCGAAATCTTACTTATCTACTCTTGGTTGCCAAGATCGTTTGCAAAACTAATTCCCGGTTCCCATTTGGCGGATGAATCCGACACGGCAGACGGGCAGGCGGACCCGGTGGGCGGTGCACACCGCCACGGATCAGCGGCGCTTGACATAATAACAATGTTAGAGAAAACCGCGGGAAGGAGAGCAGAACATCCTACGAGTGCTTGATCAGCAAGCCCGTATGCTTGAGCAGATAGCAGCTAGATCTCCAGGCCTTCAAGGTGGAGGCAATATCCCTCGGGATGGTGCACCAGTTTCCACCCGATGGGCAGACTTCCTGAAAACCCGTCCGCCGACCTTTACCACCTCGGCTGATCCCCTAGTGGCCGAGGACTGGCTGGTGGACGTGGAAAGGAAGCTTCGAGGCGCATGCGGTCGATGACAAAGAAAAAGTGCTATATGCATCCCATCGGTTGCGGTCTTCTTTGCAACGTGGTGGATCAACTATCGGCGTACCGGAGAGACCGAGAGATTGGTGGAAGAATTCTCCAAGGCTTTCCGCAAAGCCCATATTCTGATGGCATTGTGGAGGCAAAGCGCCGAAATTTTGGTACTCAAGCAAGGAGGTCGCACAATTATGGAGTACCTACACCGGTTCAACCATCTTTCCTGTTCGCCCGTAAGATGTTGATAAAGAAGAAGAAAATGAGCGATTGATTTGGGATCGCAGGTCCTTGAAATTCCACATTTCAGCGATCAAATTCCAAGACCTGAATGACATGGTGGATAGCCTCATCACCTCAGAAGAAGCCCGTAGTGAGATGGAGGTTTACAGAAAGCGTAAAGCAACGCACAAATCACAGTCCTCCTCCCACCAAAGCCGGTGAAGCAAGACTATGGGGTCGTCGTCTTTTCGACCCCAACCTTCCCGACGGTTTGTGATCTTTGTAGAAAAGTCGGTCGGGACGGTCCAAGAATACAACTCCCTTCACCTTTGGCAATCGGATGCCCCACTTGTGGAGAAACCACCTCGCCGGCGGTTGTCCCCGATCCAATGCTTGCTTCCACTGTGGCGAAATAGGGCACTCGAGATCGGTGTCCCGAAAGAACTTACCTCCGTCTTTGCAAAACTCCGGTGCGGAATCAGCGGCGAGTCAAAATCACAAGCAGCCCCAAAGACCCCAAAGGAGGATACTTGCAGATCAAAGCGGTGGACCGCAATCACCCGCGAGGCAGCAATTTCACCTCTGCGGCGGGCGAGGCCGTGCCGGGCCTACATTTTATGCAAGGGTGAATCACGTGTCGTGAAGATGCACTGGAGCCGGCGATATTATTGCGGTATGTTCCCAATCAACTTCATACACTGCCGATTTTATTTGACCACGAGCAACACATTCATTTATCTCGAAGAGTTTTGTCTGAAAATCAATTACCCTCAGTTTCTTTGCCAAGACCTTATGTGGTTGAAACCCCTGGGGTTAGAATGGAGTCCCACGGTGGGTGTGTTGGGCTCGTATAAACATCAAGGGTAGAATTTAAAGCGATTTGTTTTGCAATTAGATATGTCGGGGTTTAGATGCCATCTTGGGCATGAACGGCTAGCTAAAACAAAGGCAAGGTAGACCGTGAGGACAAAAGCAGATGTCGTTGGTCAGTTCGAAGATCGGAAGGTGGTGATAAAAGCAGCAGGAGAAATCTTGAAAAGTGCAAGAAAACGCATGATCAACATGTTGGCGGTCACACACGAGCAAGTCTTGGGTAGTACAAGACTATCCGGATGTGTTTCGGAGGAATGCCAGTGAGACCCACAGCAGTGCGGTAGAGCTTGCTATAGAGTTGGTTCCAGGCACAAAACCAATCGCCAAGCATCAATACCGGATGTCGACCCGGTGAGCTAAAGAACTCAAGAAGCAGTTAGATGAATTGCAAGAGAAAGAATTCATAAGACCAGCGTTTCGCCTTGGTCGGCCCCGATTCTATTTGTGAAGAAGAAGAATGGAGAATTAAGAATGTGTGTAGATTACGAGGTTTGAATCTTGTCACCATCAAGAACAAGTACCCACGCCGAAATTGATGATTTGTTTGATCAACTCAAGGGTGCCAAAGTATTCTCCAAGATCGACTTGCGCTCGGGTTATCATCAACTCAAGATCCGAGAGCAAGATCGAGAGAAAGCGACATTCATCACTCGATATGGACTATCTGAGTTCACGGTCGTGCCATTTGGTTTAACCAATGCAAAGCTTATTTCATGAACCTCATCGAATCGGTGCATATGGACCAATTGGACCGATTCGTGATAGTCTTTATCGATGATATTCTGATATATTCAAAGAGTGAAGAAGAGCATAAAGAGCATTTGCACATGGCGTTGACGGTGAGAGAGCATCGGTTATGCGCCAAGTTTGACAAATCGGTTTAAAGCTAAAAGAAGTCGCTTTCTTGGGTCATATTATATCGAAGATGGTGTCCAAGTTGATCGAGAAAAGATTGCCCTTGATTATGGAGTGGCGGCGCAAAGACGATGTGAAATAAGGAGTTTCCTTGGATTGGCGGGCTATTATCGCGATTCATAGAAGGATTCTCGAAAATCTCTCGTCCACTTACTCAAGCTGTTGAAGAAAGACAAGCCTTTCACGTGGACGGATGCATGCGAAGAGAACTTTCAGTTGTTAAAGACCAAACTAACAACGACACCCGTGCTGATCTTGCCAAACCCAGAGAAAGAGTTTCAAGTCTATTGTGATGCCTCAAAACAGGGTTTGGGATGTGTGCTCATGCAAGACAGAAAAGTGGTTGCTTATGCCTCAAGGCACCAAGCAAGACGAAGAAAATTATCCCACACACGATTTAGAGCTAGCGGTATGGTGCATGCCC
The DNA here is from genome assembly GCA_036346245.1 of Bonia amplexicaulis. Classification (NCBI taxonomy): domain Eukaryota; kingdom Viridiplantae; phylum Streptophyta; class Magnoliopsida; order Poales; family Poaceae; genus Bonia; species Bonia amplexicaulis. Next base: position 6,521,194 of record CM070737.1, read on the forward strand.
TCAAAATCGGAGGCACTACCGCTAGGAAATCGATGTGAGATATTCTCGGATCACAAGAGTTTAAAGTACCTCTTCACCTGACCCGAGTTGAATATGAGACAACGAAGATGGCTGGAGCTGATTAAAGATTATGATGTTGATCTTCAATATCATCCCGGCAAGGCCAACGTCGTTGCCGATGCCCTCAGTCGAAAGGTTCGACAAGACAGACCAACTATCGCAGAGTATCCGCCAGAATTGCAGAAAGATATACTACGACTGAATTTAGTGATCACTGAACAGGGCAGCCTGACAGCACTAGAACTTCAGCCGTTGCTGACAGATCAGATAAAGGCAGCCCAAGATGAAGATGAAAAGATTCAAAAACTGAAAAAGAAGGCTCAAGAAGAAGATTCATCAGAGTATGCAATAGACGAACATGGGATCCTTACTTTCCGTAGTCGCTATTGCATACCCAACAAGAAAGAGTTGAGAGAATTGATCTTATCCGAAGCTCATTCTTCTCAATTCTCGATCCATCCGGAGGCACAAAGATGTATCAAGATCGAAGAAAAATCTTGGTGGAACGGATGAAGAAAGAAGTGGCGAATATGTAGCCAAATGTGGCGTGCGCGGATCAAAATTGACCACGAAGCCCTCGAGGTCATTCTGACCTTTGTCGGTCCCCGAATGGAAATGGGATAGTATCGGCATGGACTTCATTACTGGACTTCCCAAAACTCGTGAAGGATATGATGCTATCGGGTCATAGTCGACGACCGACCAAGGTGGCTCACTTCCTCCCGATCAAGCAAACCTATGGGAAGGATAAACTTGCCGAGCTATATTTGACACAATTGTGACACTTCACAGAGTGCCAAGAAGATTGTGTCGATGAGAGGCCCAATTCACATCAAATTCAGGAAAAGTTGCATGAAGCAATGGGCACCGATCTCAATTTTAGCTCGACATATCACCCCAGACGGATGGGCGGGGCGAGAAAGGACAAATCAGATTTTAGAAGATATGTTGAGAGCTTGCGCTGTGTGTATGGAGCGGCATGGAGTATTTGCACGCCATTCGCTCAATTCTCGTACAACAATAGCTATCAAGCCAGCATTCAGATGGCCCCATTTGAAGCTTTATATGGCAGAAAATGTAGAACACCCCTGAATTGGTCAGAGACAGGAGAACGACCCCTCATAGGACCCCAAATTGCTCAAGATGCCGAAGCACATATCAAAATCATCAGAGACAGACTGAAGATTGCCCAAGACCGACAGAAGAGCTATGCAGATAACCGCAGGAAGGATTTGAGCTTTGAAGTGGGAGACTTCGTCTACATCAAAGTCACTCCGTTCAAAATAGTTAAGAGGTTTCAAGTTAAAGGCAAATTAGCACCAAGATATGTGGGACCGTTTCAGATTATCGGAAGAGTTGGGGAAGTAGCTTATCAAGTGCAGCTTCCGCCCAACTTGTCAAGAATGCACAATGTGTTCCACGTATCTCAGCTTGGAAAGTGTCTGCGACAACCAATGATGAAGTGCCGTTGTCGGATATTGAATTGCGGGATGACTACGTATCTTGAAGAACCACTACAAATACTTGAAACATCAGAGAGGCAGCTTAGGAACAAGAATGTCAGATTTTGCAGAGTGCGTGGAGGAACCACACATGACGAGGCCACTTGGGAGCGAGAATCGGTTCGGTGGGATTTTCCCAACTTACTCCCTGGACCAAGTTAATCTCGGGGTCGAGATTCTTTTAAGGGGGGTAGGTTGAAAGACCCCAAAATTTCAAACCGAATTTTTCCTGGATTTTTCCTGAATTTTTGGTGATTTTTTTGAAAACTTTCCCAATTGAAACTTTCCTTGGATTGCGCTTTCCTTTTTACGGGCGCTATCCTCTCTCATGGCCCCCTCCTTCCGCCTTCTCCTTCTCCCGGCCTCCTCCTCCCTTCGCCCGGCGCGCCTCGCGCCCTTCCTTCCTCCCTCGCGGACCCTGCTCCTTCCTCTCTCCAGCGCCTTTCCCTCTCCCCTTCTCCCCTGGCAGCGTCTTGTCCTGGCGCCCGAGCCGCACCGCCTTGCCCCGTTCGGACAGTAGCGCCCCAGCGTGCCTGCGGTCCGAAGGAGGCGGCCCCGCTCACGCGTCGCTCGCTCCCCTCCCTTGGCCCCACCCGCCCCCCTCTCCTCCTTCTTCGCGCGGGGCTCCCATGCCCATCCGCCTCACCCGCTCCCACCGCACGTACCGCCTTCACTCCCTGCAGGCCGGACGTCACTCTTGCTGCGGGAGGCGCCCAAGAACCCCTCCGTCCTCCTGCTGACCTTGGCGCCTTGAGCCTTCTCCTCCACGCCTCCCCTTCTTCCCTCGGGTATAAAACCCCCGCCGCCCCCCACCTCCCTTTGCTTCCGAACCCCGTCGCCACCTCCATCCACTCCTGTCACTCCTAGCAAGCTCCTGTGCGGATTGGAGCCCCATCGCCTCCCTCGCCGTCGCCGCCTTCCCTGTCTTGCGCGACGCCCAGTGATCTTCTTCCTCCTCCCTCATTTCTCAATTGCTTTGCCAGAGAACCTCACTAACTCCCGATCACCGTGGTACCCTTGTCGACCGGAGAGACACCGAGGAGTCCCGGCGATCGGAGCTCGCCACGGCCATTTCACCCTCCGTGGCCGACCGCAGGGAGCTCCCAGTGAAGCTCACTCCACCAAAGTGAACCTCGAGCTTCCTGACCGTGTAAGCACCGCCGATTGGGCTAGATCGCCGTCGGTGCCCTTCTCTCCACGGAGAGGCGAAACCACCCCTTCGCCTCTAGCTCGCACCGCCGACCCCTTGCCATCCAAGCGCCAAAATGAACTCCCATGTCGAATGCACCCACTGGACCCTTCCTCGGTCCCGGGAGCCGTTGCGGTCACCGGAGGCGGTTGCTCGCCGCTCGCCTTTTCATCGCCATGAGCCAGCGGCGGGAGGTAGACGAAGGGAGACGTGGCTCCATCGTCTCGCTGGTTCCCTCTCCTCGCCTTTTAACGGCGTCGGTCGGATGTAATCGATTTCGCCATCCGATCTTCATGAACTTCCCCCACAGTCAGATCCAGCCTTACCGCCCGTCCAGCGCTCCGTTCTCGGTAGTCCGATCTCACTTAAACCCTCCATCCGAGCCGTCCGCCTCCCATGTGCAGCAGCAGCCCTCGCCACGCGTCGGCCATCGGTAGGGCGGTAGCCGCTGCTGAAGCTGGGCATGTTGACCTTGACCACCAAGGGCAAGGCTGCTTGTAGCCATGGGCCGGCCCAAGATCATTCACCGAATTCGTGATTTATTCTTTTCCAAAAATCGAAAGTCTAAATAAATCCTAGAAAATCACGGAAAATCCCAAAATTCCCAAATCTCACCACTTTGCTCCTCTCATTCTCCACGAACCCAGTGGTGAACTCCAATTTCAAAATTCATCTCGAGAAAAATCTAAAATTCCAAGAACCCTTTTCATTTGATATTTTATGCAATTTTATTTCTTTTTAATTTCTTTTATAGATTGTTTTCCCTTGCTTGATTATTCTCAAGCTAGGACTTATTTGTTTTATGTGTTTGCGCTAGTTTCGGAGATCCCGGAAGCTCAGGTGCAATCTCAGGATCGAGCGTCGACGTTCGAGCTCATGAGATCGTTCAGTTCACGACAAGTCGCAAAACCTTGAACATGTTGAATCCCATGCTTTACATATTATATTATTACATTATTTGCATTATACTAGTTGCGAAATGCTAGTTTAAAATAAAATAAAAATGTTTAGAATGACATGTGATATAGATACGTCCTACCACCGAAAAATGCCATGTTTAATTCATAGCCATGCCTTGTAACCTTAGAGATATTTATCTGTTAATCTAGATCACTATAGGTTACTACTATCATACAAAGTCTTACACTGATAAGGTTGTGGCTGCGGGCCATTAGACTTGAAAACCCGTCCCTAGGGTGGGGTGGTATGGGACACCGCATCCTAGGGCGGAGAGTGTCGGTGTGCAAGGAAGGGTAAGAGCGTTGTGGGAAACCGCGGGTCGGTCTTCGCCCACCGTTTACCCTAGGTTGTGGTCGCGGACCTAGAGAGGTTGCGGGCCATGTGAAATTATAAGGACTGAAACCCCCTTATGCTGAGCAACTGTCATAGCAATCGCTCAACCACAGGAGTTGACTTGTCAACACTGGTTTAGTAGCTGCTCAACTCGATTGAAACTCTACAGGTGTTGAGGAGTCGGGAGGTTGAGTAGTTGGATTAGGTGGGCGTCTTTGCGGACACCTAATAACAGTAGGGTTCACTCAAGCGGACGGGAGTTTCCATGTGCCGGACAGAGTGAATTCTCAGGGTAGAGCCTATATAAAGATTTGAGCGGTGAAACGACACGGCTTTCTTAACTCGTCGCGGAGTTAAGGGATCGTGTGGGTAAAGTTGAGCAAACTCTGCGAGTCAATTAAATGGTAGTGTTTGTATTGCATGTGTCTTGTTGCTTTTGACTATGATTAATAGTTTTTTATTAAAAATAAATAGTAGTAATTTAAAGATGACTTTAAAAAAATAGAATTAGCATTATAAAAAATGAGAAAGAGATGCATGCATAAGACAGAAGCGAGAGAAGTGAGATGCGTAATACGTGCGTGTTTCTTGCTTTATCCTTGGAGCGAGATAGGAGCAATGAGTGAAGAAACCGTTTTGAGAAGTCAGGTATTTATATTAGCAAGTAAAAGCTAGAAGTAAAAATCAATACGAATACTTTTTAAATCTTTTTGAAATAATTTATCGTAACCAAAAATTAAAAGTAACAAAAAAAACTCACCCAAAACATTAGAGCTGGAAGATGGGAAGAGGAGTCGGGCGTAGGGTAAGGAAACAGGGATGTTAGATGCTCGCGAACGGTGGACACGAGGGCGAACGTCACGCCGTGACTGTCCTTCGTAACGTTAGAGGATCCGCGTCTGGTTTTAGCCCCGTGTTTAAGCATTTGTGGTGAACTGCGGAATCATTCTGCTACATTTTACTAGGCAAGGAGTAGCCGCTCGACAGCAATCCATTTACATCAAGAAGACTTCAAACATCACAGTGTTTGGCATAGCATAGGTCTGCCTTTTTCCTCTGGGCAACCGTGTACTTACGTTCTGTGCAGAATGCAGATTTCAGTCCTAACGGGAAAAAAGACGGTGGTGTCTAGGGTCAATCCAGTGTTTTTTATAATTTAGAACATTCAGATTTTTAAGAAATGTATACATGCAAAAAAAAAGATTGAAATGTTTTTATGGTTCGGGGTATTTATATTTTTTAGAAGGGGTGCATATCGTATACATTGAAGAAAAATCTGAGTTCTTCGTGTCCAAAAAACACTCAAGTATTATTTAGTACTTTCCAAAAAAAATCACAAAAAAAAACGCATCCCTCGCCCAAAAATAGGCATGAAAGAGTAGAATACTATGGATAGGAAAAATTGCCATTTTGTGAGTTGTGCGTTTGTGCCTGTTCTGGAGCGTGCAGGTGTTGTAAAAGTTGTCAAATGTGTTGCACATTTTGAGGGAACTTCGAACCTCTCGAAGCAGGTAAATTTGGAGCCTGACCAATCCTTGCTGGAAACAGAAGAGCTGATCAGATCGGAAGACAGACAGCCTCATTCATATCAATCGAGTGGTAGTATAGTAAAACAGAAGAAAAAACTGGAGCACAGCACATCAACTGACAGTACAAAAGTGGCTGGCTATATATCTACACGGATCAGAAGATTTGTTACCATTATTATTACGTACTCATTTAGTACTAGTAATTAGTATATTCTATTCCAGTTTCTTGAAAAAAATGTATTATATGTATTGACGGTGATAAAAGCCACCTTTAGGTGCCGCTCGGTTGAGCTGAAATAAGCTAGTTTATGACTGAAACTACATTGTAGTTGATGGTGGTTTATTTGGCGTAACTAAAATTTAAAAATTTTAAAAATAGAAAAACAGGTTAGCTCATCACGGACGCCGCAAACGAATACAGGAAAAAGGAACCGGCAAAAGGCTACCTTAACGCTAAAAAGCTAGAAAAAGAAGAAATTTAGAAATAGTAAAAAATAAATCAAAAAATTAGAAGATCAAGCCGAAATAAGTGGGATCTTAGGGCCTGTTCTTTTTGGCTGCGGTTTATGGCTTTTGAATGCGGCTTGTGTCTTTTAAGCTGTTTGTACGAAAGATTGCATAATAACAGAAACTCATGTGTGATTTTTGCTAATATAAATGAAGTCAGTAAAATATGTACTACAATTAACTAGCAGACACTATCTTGAAAAAATACTTCGTTTAAAAGTTAGTTACTGTAGAAAAGTCGAAAATCAGCTTTTATAAACTGAAAAGAACAGCGCCTTAATCGTCCATCGTTTTTTTTTAAACAGCAGCAACACATTCAAGCGCTGCTGCTAGCCAGCATTGTTTCCAGCAACAAAACCGGTGGTAAATTACAAAAACACAAAGCAGCGGTGAAAGTAAAGCAGCTAGCACTGGACTGGACTGCAGGTGAGCTGGCTTGCAGACCAAGTGGACTTTGGACAGGGTTAAAATGCATGGATGGATGGATACATTTTTTTTACTTCTTTTTTTATTTATATCATTTGGGTTTAGGCCAGCAAGTACACGCCAGCTCTGTGCCCTCTGGCCAATAGAGGCTTTGTCGGCTTTACAACCGTATCATGGGCAGACACATCGATCACACCCATGCCCGCACAATCCTCACACATGCGCACGCACGCATAAATTCTCAGTAAACTTAAGGCCCGTTCGAAATAAAAAATTTTCACATAGAAATCTTCTTTTTAGAATTTCTGCATTCCAAATACTCCATACAGGATGTCCTGAGTTAAGAGGCCACTCTGAAGCCTGTTGCACACATTTATTGCATTTCGATGAATCGATTGGCACATGAAATTAAACGTGTACACGGTGGACAAATCATAATTCCACTGATTCAATTTCCCTTTGATTTTTTTTATCTACATTCCCAGTAGCAAAAGAGGTGTGGAGGCTACCTGTAAAGCAAATGACCCATCGAACCGTTGTTTTTGGTCGGCAAATTTGTAGATGGGAAATCTTCTCGCAAGGACGGTCCATTTAAAATGGGCATCTGATCGATCGTTATTGACGTCCCGTTCGCATGAGCTAGTAACGCCCTGCCCTACTGCCGTATGTACACCGCATCAAATCAATTGAAGCCACAAATCGAGTCATGAAGAGAGCGGTTGGTCGATCGATCGAACGGCAGCTGCTGCTCAGAGTAGTTACTGCTAGTAGTCTGCTACTCCCTGCAGCATAAAAAAAATACCGTTTTATATATTAATATGATATCTAAAATATAATTTTAATAATTAATTTTTATTATGATATATTTATAAAATCTAATAAACTTGTGCTATTATAAAAGTTCTTTCCAAAAATCCATGCATATTATTTTCATGTATTCAACCGAAATATTAAAAAACATATCAATATCCAAAATTTTAAAAAATTAATTATAAATATTTACAGTAACATTCTTTTTGTGGCGAGATCGCTATGATGCACGAGGTCGATGGAAGGCATGCAAATGCAGTAAATGGACGCAGAGTTTTCCTCGATCGAGCTGGTCGCGTCGTACACAGTTCCGTACGTTGTACGTGTAAACGTGCTCAACTGCTCACGCATCTCGTTTTTTTAACTAGATCTAAGCCGTTACTAGCTATAGCTATCCATGCAATGTACGGTTAGTACCGGCTGAAATGTGGTTGCTCGTTGGTGCTCGATCGATCCGGCCGATCGAATCCAAGGTGAATAATAACCCATCCATTCTCATGTACCTACGACAACATGCAACAACCAAATAAGGGTCCTTTGGTATTAGCTTTTGATTTTAGACTAAGCTAATATAAATGTTCTAGTTTCTATAAGCTGTTTATAATAGCTACTGCTATTCATTAGTCACTATTTTACGTTTTCACATATTCTAACGTACTTTGTATTTTATTATGACATAATTTCGTAAGTCATATGACGATCAGAATATTGTAGTGTCTTTCGTTGTATCTTCTTTTCTACATAATATATTACTGTTCATCAGTCGTTTCTACCGGCCACTGCTATTTATCAGTCACAGTCAAAAACATCGGCAAAATTCAGTACGAACGTACCTAGATTCTACGGCCCATATCTTTGATTACCCGGCCGTTTTGCTGTTAATAGGTGATCCTAGCGGTAGCTAGCTATATCTAGATAAATGCCATTCCTGAAGAATGCAGAGGAGAAGCTCCAACCGTTCGTGCATGGGGGCGCTGTCCATGCGCTAGCTAGCTTCGCATGCATGCACGCACGCTGCCCACGCTGCAGGAAAGCACGTTGCGTTGCCGATTTCATTCATGGCGTCGCGGACCCTCGTCGATCGATTGCCCTGCCGGCCGGTGGGCAACTTCTGGCGAAGGTTGGACCAATAAGCTAGGCGACCCCGATCTAGCTGCAATGATCCGTGCATATATAATATAGCTAGCTAACTTCTGACTGTTCATGCATGGACGGCCCTAGCTAGATTGGCGCAATTCAGCAAGTCTTGCCGCCTGGCGACTGGCCCTAGCTACCGGCAGCACGACGCAGGACATCGATGCATGCATGCCACTGGAAAAAGGCGTGGCGTGGCGTGGTCAATTATTATTTTCTTTTAAGTAACCTTTGGGGCTAAGGTCAGAGCTAGCTATAGCTAGTCTTGTCCATGAATATATGTTGGCTTGGTGGGACATTACTGTACCATTATTGGCCATTCTGATTGATTGGTTCGATCAAATCGATCGAGAGCCATCGATCGATCCGACAAAGATCCATATATACGAACAAGATCAAGATGAATGACGTTAACCTGCACGCCTTGTACGAGTAGTCCAGCAGTTGGAACATCTCGGCACACCAGTGAAAGAAAGCCTGCATGCATGCATTATCTATCGAGATGTCTATCTTGCCCATGCGGCTGCATAAAAATCTGGCCCCCAAGCTACAATAGGCCGGTCGGTGTGGAGCCTCGACAGGCTATATTGTGCTTGAAGGTTCAATAGCTTATCCTTCTAGCTTTCTTCATATAGCTTATCCTTTGGCTTGTATGGGCTGTGCCGTTTGGAGCTTTGCGGTGTAGTAGCGGTCACTGCTCTTCGAACTATCCAGAACGAACAAGCCTCACCAGCCACTCCGGTGTCCGGCCAGCGACGCCTCGGGTACGTACAAAACATATACGTACATGTGATGTGTCGAGGAGATTTGTACGTACATACATACACTGATATGGACTAGTAGTATGCATACATACATACATGCGCGCGCGCCAAACTACAAGCGTGTCGTCTACATGTATCATATCGCTGTCTCTCACGCTACATTCTCTCTCTTAAGCTAGTGTAATGGGATGGGGCCGTGATGCACGCGGCCGGTGATATGATGTACACGTTCCTTAGCTCATATGTATTTGTTTTGTCGTGCAGGATCAAACATCCATAGAAGGATCCGGCTCATAATATACTGATTATATTGCAGATCGAGTGGGAGCGTGTGTACATTGCAGTTGTTCTGCGGGTTCTCTGACATGGATGCGTTGCTCCTTTGCGTCTCATGCCATTGTAGCTACCTTGTATTGTTTCTTGGGAAGTGCCAAGGGGTACTAGTGCTTTTTAGATTAAAAGTATTCAGGTTTTGGGATATTAGATCTTCATCTAACAGATCTTTCGTACTTTCTCCAAAAAACGAATCTGAGCTATTGGATCTTCATCTAACGGATCCTCATACCACTCCTCCAAAAAAATATATGCTCCAAATTTAGGGTATTGAAAGATCCAACGCTAAAAAATATGAGTACTTCTAACCTAAAAAAATACTTAAGTGCTTCGTAAACACCACCTTGTTTCTTTCTTTGATATAGGTCTATGCGTGCGCGCGGTCACACGTACGAGTTCGCGCCACGACTGAATCATGCATGGTACGTAACTTTCACCGGCCGTGTAATCCTATCCATGCATGCGTGTTGGTACATGATTATTTATGTCTATGCAATATATATTCAATCCTCAATCTGTACTTGAAGTTAATTAATTCAGGGGTTAAAGAATCTCAAAATTAAGATATGGAAAATGCGAAATATATGGCGATAATGAAAAAAGTTTGGATCGGACCACTACTATAAAAAGGATAATCACAAATGGTTCAGAACTATCATCACAGACGGTTTTCTGAACCGTCTGAATTTATGGGCTAGTAATAATCGGAGGTTATCACAGACGGTTTATAAGTCGTCTGTGAGAAATACAACACAGACGGTTTATAGCTAGAACCGTCTGTGATACTATAACATCACAGACGCCTCGAAGTAAAGATCGTCTGTGATACTCCATCATAGATGATTCTAACTACCAACTGTCTGTGATTGGCGAGTATCACAGACGGTTGTAATATAGAATCGTCTGCGATAGTCATTCATAGACATTTTATACCACAAAATCGTCTGTGATAGTTTATACTATACCTAAATTTTTTCATTTTTTTGCTAGCTTCAAGAAATGTTAGCTATGCCATTTGAAAACAAACAAATACAGCAGCTATTCCATTAGAATCTACCATTACAGCATTACAAGATAATGATCAGGTTACTCATCTAACACAGCAAGAACATAGCAAGGATACACCCTAATCCTACAAACCCACTCTTAAACATGGAAAGAACACATCTTCTAATCATACGAACTCAACTCTTAAACATGGCAACAACATATCTCCTAATTTTACGAATCTAACTCTGAAACATGGCAAGAACACATCCCCTAATCCTGCGAACTCAACTTTGAAACATGGCAAGAACATATCTCCTAATCCTACGAACCCATGGCAAAAACATAGAAGAAGGAGAGATCCTAGCAGCGCGCAAGTTGGATGTCCTTGATGCCGACTTGAGCACCGTCCGCGGTGCCTTGCAGTGAAGAAGAGGCGGTGGTAGCGTCACCTTTGTGTCACGATGGTGAGACTGCACAAGACACTCTTACGACACATGCGACAAGAATATGTTGTGTAGTGGACTGTGGTGTTACAACGGAGGCGCTAGCTCACGGCGGTAGTCGACGTCGTCGAGGAACAAGCTAAGAGTGGATGAACTAGTTAGGAGTAGCCGATAGAACTCACGCATCTCGGACTGAAAGGGAGAGGAGGAGTAATTAATAAGGGGTGGGAGGAACCAGTGCTCGCCGTTCAATGCAGAGAGAATGGACGGGTGATATCAGAATCCTAGGGAAGATGCCAAGGATCGGTGTCGTGGCATTATCCAAGACAATTTGTTATATGAACCGTTTGTGATGATGCACATATCACAGATGATTCTTATAAATAAATATCTGTGAGTTATCACAGACGGTTATTAATACGAACCGTTTGCGATGTCTTACATTATAACAGACAGTTTATACTAACAATCATCTGTGATATTTTTACAGACGGTTATTAATAAGAACCATCTGTGATGTCTTGCTTTATCACAGACGGTTCGTATAAATAATCGTATGTGAAAATATCACAGACGGTTGTTAGTATAAATCGTCTGTGATAGTTGTTACACATACGATTTCTATAATAGAAATTGTTTGTGATAGTTGTTGCACATACGATTTCTATAATAGAAATTGTCTGTGATGTAGCTGTATAGTATAACTTCTTTGTAACAGTAGATATAGCTACCAAGGCTAGCGTTGCGAGCCCGGCCCAGTTGACCATGCCCAGGGTTCATGTTATTTTGGTTTTAAGTAGGGCAGGACTTACATAAAAATTTCCTAGTTTACGAGGGTGTCCGCCCAAAAATTGTCCAGCAGAGCGGACTCATCCGAAGTTTTTTTTAGGGTCTTCACTCTTCAGCACCTCACGTAGTTATCCGCTATAGGTACAGGGGCAAAGCGCGCAATGACGCAATCACAAGAGTGACAGTCCGCTAACAGCCTGATCGGCTGCACGTACCACTGATATTATCAACCATTTAAAGTTAACACGCAGCACAAGGCTATCTCAGTTACGTGCACCCACTGGATTAAATTTCCCTACACATGCTTGTACTACTCGCTGCCCTCTTCCGACACGGAGACGTCACGGAGTACGACCTCATGACGCCAGCGGTTACACCGTGCATGGGGACTGCCGTGACGACGGCGCGAGGAAAAAGGAGCCGGCGAGAGGCCGCTCATTTATTAATCGCAGCTACTATTTCTGCGCAAGGTACGTAGGAGAGGAAAGCGACCGGTGCGCACAGAGAAATATAGAATAATAATAATAATACAACATAGCTAGCGCGCATCACACCAGTCAATCGCAACACGTATCGATCGATCGACCGAAGCGACCTGGGCGGGCAGGCAGGCGATGATCCGAAGGAGGGCGACGTCGATCGATCAGTTTGCGACGTGTTGCGGTCGAACACGTAGCTCGCAGCCACGTCGCCGTCATGGGAGAAGAGGTCGTTCTCTGTGGAGCGTTATAACCTTGAGCCGTTAATATCTTTTTTAAATATCTCGAATTAATCGTGAAAATAGTATACGGAGGTTTATTTTAAAAAGTATAGTTTGTTGAGTTTTATAGTAGAAACGAGTGATCAAGATTTTATTACAGATACTATATCAATATTCAAAATAGCTTTCTTTTATGACCGAGATGAGTAACTAGCTAACATGCATGATATATCTGAGGCCATGTTTTAATTAATTATACTCACGTTAGTGTGTTATTGGCTGGCTCCTAATGCTTTGTTGCTTACTGTCCATGGACCGACGCCTACCGATCGGGACGGCTGAATGAGAAGCTTTATTTTTTCTCGAGCTAGCTAGCTCATGCAACTTTTTTTTTCCTTTGACATGTGGATAGCTAGCCAGCTCACGCAACTTGATCGATCGACATCGATGTTATTCTAGATACGCGATCCGATGCTGAATCCGTGATCGATAGCGACGGCCGCCACGCTGGAGCGACAAGCCTGTAGTACTAGAGCTGCTAGCTCTACGATAGTTGCAGTTTCCGCCAACAGCCGTATTGTATTCCGACAGCCCCGACAAAGAGAAAGTATTGGTACCGACAGTACTGGTGCCAAATAAATTGCCAACGGTGCTATCACAGATTGGTATTGCCGACAGCACTGTCGCTTATATTGGGTAGGTGCAGCTGGTGCACATAATATCGGACCAATGTCAAGAGACTTGTCGGCATTAACTAGGAATAATCACGATGGAATATTGAAGATGTATCTCCATTTATTCAATATGTAATCAAATTTATGTTACGTCAGCATGACCGAATTTAATACTAACATTTACGGCATAAATTTATGTTACTAATTTATGTAAATGCTTAGTTAATACTAACATTTACCCACAAGTATGTAAAACTCTAAAGATTTTATAATAGTTGACTCTACAAGATGCTTTAATTATCCTCGCAAAGATAGTGTAATACTTTTAATTCTGGCAAAAAGTTTAAATAATAAATAAGTAGAGGAGTCTTTAAAAGCAAGTGGATAACCACAAATAGAAAGCACGCCGTTAAGTACCAAACTGGCGCTGCAACATTTTGTGATCCCTTGCCATATTGCCATATAATAAACAACTAGCTAAGTGTCCTATATTGCTATGGAATAAAAAAATACATATTATATGCTCTAAAAACCCTAAAGCTGAGTCTCCTCTGCCAAGCTCGGCATGCTCTGCTGCTCCACTACAATGCTTGGCTTGAGCCACCAAACCTGGTGAAGCTCCGCCCTGGCATACTTCGTATTAAAATATATTTTTTGTGAGAAATTTGTAGCAATATTAAAGGACTTGATAAACTAATTCATGCACTGTAAATCCAAAATATATTTTGAAGGATTTGAAAAACTAATTCATGCATGCACCACAAATAAAAAAAATATTTTGGCATACACGAGCATACCTCCGATTTCCAAGGCAGGTTAGTTCAATAGGATTAGTTTCCTTTAGCAACGATAAAGCAAAAAAAAAATACAAAAATCAATGTGTTTAGTCAACTTGCATGTTGTGTGTCGCGGGCACCATCTTCTGGTCAGTTGGACATCCATGCTTCTTGTACTCGTGAAGAAACAAACAATCGCTAATTCACTGTTTAAACAAAAAAGGAAAATAGAGAAACCGCTTCCCACAAACTAACTCCTAACAAATATTATCCCAAAATTTAGGAGAAACTGTTAATTAGAAATAAACAACATAAGATATTGCATACGAACAAACTTTAAGCTTATCCATATTAAGTGACTTATTGTCCACAATAGCTGTTGGGGCAAGTCTTAGTCAAACAACATCCATGGGTACCCCCTGGTTGGTGAGAATACTTTCAGATTGTTTCGAGCATCAACTGCCTCTTGGTTGAAGATATCTATGACCAGATACGTGATAGATAAGAGATACATGCATCATCACATTTTTCTCCCCTGTCTCTAACAATAACGGCATGATAACCGCACTAGAAGAACATCCCACAAACAATAACCGCTCCTCATGTGTGATTGGCTGGTACCGATGAGGCGTCTCTCCATAGACATCAACTGCCACCCCTTCTGTGCTATTTAAGGAGGGTATTAGACGATTGAAAGAGGGAGATTGCAACACATTGCATGTTTATAATTTTAGACATTCCATCGAAACCGAATACAAAAACATAGGAGCACGATTATTGTTCTCCCATGAGAAGGTCTAAACTTGTCTAAACCTCTGTCTCCTCTATGTGATCCCATACGTTGAGTCTCTTATATTTATTTCGTAAGATCCATAGTAATTCATCGACAACATGGTAGCACCATTGCCAACAGCGCAGCAGTGCTACAACGAAATGTCAATCCGACACTGCTATTCTCCGACAGTGTTAAACTATCAGCAAAAGAAGATACAAACATGGCTGCCGGCAAAGAATCTCCATCCCCGACAGATTATTGCTGACAGGGAACCTCCAAAAGGCAGCTGTCGGCAAAGCACATCCCCGACAGTTCCTTACTGTTGGACTTAGTGTGATCTGTTCTAGTGTGGTATCTGAAAACGCAAACGGTGCCACGCAGTGCGTCGGAAATCGCCTACTAATGTTGAATGGTTCGAGCGCCCGATGCTTGCAAAGAAGCATAGACGCCTCATTGACATGTGAGCATGCGAAACGTCGCATTTTGCCATTTTCTGCGCAGACGTGATCGCGTGAAATGAACGCAATATAGAAAAAAATGGAACGGTGGAAATGGCGAAGATGTTTAGTTGGTTTCGGCCCATGGAAATGGACAGTACTTGGGCTGTCATTCCGGTTAAGGCCTTGTTGAGTTAGGCCTTAATTTTGACCCATTGATGGTTGGTGGTGGTGGTATTCGTGGTTCGGCACGCGAGGGGACCGTTTGTCATCTAGGGCTGGACTTTT
This sequence comes from Bonia amplexicaulis, assembly GCA_036346245.1. Lineage (NCBI taxonomy): Eukaryota > Viridiplantae > Streptophyta > Magnoliopsida > Poales > Poaceae > Bonia > Bonia amplexicaulis. Next base: position 6,536,613 of record CM070737.1, read on the forward strand.
GGGCGGCATTTCTGGATCTCGCATGCTCCACCTGATTTAGGCTGTCTTATGTTTGTTTTCTTTTGTTGGAGACGACCAGTGGTTCTTAGCCATCATTTCCACCGAACGTCTCCTATGTTTTCACATGCAATCTTCCGCGCAAAATGTCTTGATGTTCTGTGTATCTTCTTAACCTGTCCGTGCCATTGTGCTGATCGATGCTATCGCTATGATGCCACGGGCACCATGTCGTCACTGCTACCCTTTGCTCGATCTTCACCGGTGTCATTGCTACCCTTTGCTCGACGAGATGGTTTCCTTCAAGATGAGTGACCTCAAGAGTACGAAACCAGCACCGTTCTTGTCAAATTGTATTTCAACATTTATTCCATTCGTTTCTGATGGGAACATCGGCAACTTGTTCGTTTAGTACCGTATAGATAGTTATAATTGAGCTGGTCCACTATATAAACCTGTAGGACCAAGCCATGCTGATTGGGTAAGCCTTCTAGGAAAAGTGCAGACATAAACTTACGGGTTTCTGTGGATTAGACCTTGGGGCGCTACACAAACAATGGTAGTGCTGGCTCACCTCTGAATCAGTTAGAAGCCAGCCTGTTCTGGCTGGGTTTGATGACATTTTTTTTGATGAATCTCAGTAGAATCAGTGAGTTAAAATACCCCTTTTACAAAACAAATATTCTGCAAGCAAAGTGACTATGGAAAAATTATGTGAAATTCAGATGGAATTTATAATAAATCACCCACTTTTGTAAAGTAAATTTGGTTGAGACGGCAGTGCGGCCTTCTACATTCAAAGTACGATGGAGTTCCTCTGTTTTTTTGGTCTGCTTTAGTGACATTACACAAGTAACAGAATGGACACTGTTTTATGAAGTTTCCAGCTGATATAACAAACTGTCTTCCCCCTCAATGATTTTTGACTTCTGTTGTTCTCCTTCATCAGAGAGGCCTACTACTAAGGATGATCTTTGAGAGGTTCTTCCCCCAGGTGAGTACACAAAACAGCATAAACATGGAATAAATTGCAGCTTACATTGCCATTGGAGCTGCTTGGTTGATGCGAACATGTTAGCTGATCTTGTACCAGAACTGTGCTGAGCAGGCCAAGCGTGGCATGCAGCACGGCGAAGGCGATAAAGTGGGATGCTCAGTGGTCAGGTAATCTGGACCCCTCAGGGAGAGCAGCGCTTGGAGTGCATCTCTCGGCCTATGAGCAGAAGCATCTCCCAGCCACCATTGCTGCCGGAGCCAGCAAGAAGCCGAGGAAGATCAAGGTCGTGGCGCCTGGTGTTGCCATTGAGGGCTGATGGTGTCCTGCCCTGCTTGCCATTTCTGATGACAAATAAGTTGTATTATCTGTTCTTGTCAGTAGAGTAATGTAAGGTTCACGAGAAGTTTACTTAGCGACGTGATTTGTTGGGCAGCATGTAGCAGCAGCAGCGGCAGCAGTGGTAGTGTAATTCTGAATCTATTTTATGAGCAACATGTGCTTTGATATTTGAATGAAAATATGTAATAAGATGGACGTTATGTCCGTTATTTATGTGAGATAAGATATGTCAGTTGGATTTGCAGAACTGTATCTTTAACTGTGATAACCCTTCCTTGCCAAAAATAATGGTTGCATGATAATCCAGGTTTGACGATTTATATTATCTAATTAACTGATGTATTGAGCAGGGTACCATCTCATTTTGGTGCTGGCTTTTTCCTGGTTCTCATTGGGTGGCCCTTTTTTTGGCATGCTGTTAAGAGGCATATGGCTTTGTTGTGCTCTTCAGGTTGGATTTTTTTTCATTGTTTCTCTCTTGAGCAATATGCTGTTTTATGTTGAGAAAAACCTTAAAAATATATCCAATGCTTTGGTGATAATTATCTTCAAAAAAATCCACGATTCCTATCAAAAAGTTTAGTTGTACATGTCATGGACACTGACTCGGACACCATTGCAGTGGATTCTGGCCAACTCTTTCTGTTTTCTTGAAAAAGGATTCTGGATTTTTCAACCACCATTTGTCACATCGGTATCGGTATAGGTACTTGCTATCATTATACACTCACATGGTCTTCAAAAATTGAGAAAGATTTTTTCTTAATTTATGTACAAATACAAATAAAGTGGTATAACCAGAAGTAACATGGTCTATTTGCCTTTAATTCTTCCTCTTATGGTTTTTGGACCCAACCTATTAGCTAAACGTTTTTTAGGGGTGGCTCCAGATTTTCAGAGAAGCAGATTATTAGAGAATCACGAGCAGAAGCTAAAAAAATAAGAATCTGAAGCTCTACCAAACAGACCTTAGCTCTCAGCAACTATTCGAAACAAACCACTTTGTTGATATGTTTGATCCTAATAGTACTATTTCAAATGGCATATGACAGTGTGTCATACAGAAGAACAACAATAAAATGCGTTTACGAATGCCAATGATAAAACTATTAGTTATACTTGGTTTCCTTGGGACAAGATTATTCGCAATTAAGTTGGAGAGGCATCAAATTAGGAAGATGTACTGTGAAATGAAGATCTTGCTGCTGCCTATATGTGTAGATGGAGATCAACAAAGCGATAATGCAAGAGAACGAGGCCTTTCCAGACGAAGGAAGGCGCAGGGTACTCGGGGAGTTATAGACCGTTTTGTTTCAGAATCATATCAAAAACTTGTCTTTTCAATTTGCTAGACAGACAGATCACGCGTGCATATAGTGGCGGGGCCACCTCCCGGCGACCCTAGACGCCTGCCTGGGCTCGCCGGCGAAGCTCCACTAAGGAGCAGTGGAGCTTCTCTACCGCCGGAGGAATTGAAGATAGCGTTTCATTAGGCAAACGCTCGCCGTAGCTAGGTTTGCTTGGGCTCCATGTGCATATACCAAACTGTGCATCGAAGTATCGAACTACTGTATTCAGTACCCAATTGTTGTGCCACGAGTTTAGATTTGCTAGAAACGGCATTCCGAGAGGCAAGCGGATGGAAAGAGCTCGCCGTTTACCAGATATATAAAACAATAAGCTAGCTAGATCTTAGCCAGTAAACAATAAGCTAGCTAGATCTTAGCTAGCTCGCCGTTTACCAGGTTTATTAGTACTAATCCTCATCCGACTCGGACTATATACAATTATACATGCCTGTTTCGGTATCGATTTACTCGTCCTTGATGACGTAGTAGGCCTAATTAGGCCGCACCCGATTGCGACGATGCGACCTGCAGGTTTTCCGATTGAGCGAGCGCGATTGGTGGACGACCTGACTCGGCACGCGTAGGCCGCACCTGATCGTGACCCGCGTTCCATTAGTTCCACGAATCAAGCCACTACTGGTTATTTGCAAGCTAGCTAGCGAAGATGGCAAAGCAAGGTGCTGCCTCCATGTTTGCCGTGGCATTGGTCCTTGGAGCCTTTGCAGCAATTCCCGCAGGTAACACAGTCGAGGTGCCTTTTCAATAGTGTGCACATACTAGATACATATAGGATTAATTGGAGTATACATTGCCATACACATGCATTGCATAAAAAATGTTGTATAAACAAGGGCAAAATAGGAATTTCCCATTTGATAAAATAATAATAATAATAAAAGAAGAGATAAGAAAGAGGGCCCACCTGTCGGTGGGCCGGAGAGAATCTAAAGGGGAGCGCTGCTCCTCCCTCTTTCGCAGAAGGCGAGCGGGCGGTGTTTGAGGAGGCAATGGCGGCGGCGATTCTGGAGGCCGCGCCGGAGGCAGGCGGGCTTGACGGGCCCGGCGGATCGGCTCGGTGGCGGCCCGGTCTCCCCTGCGGTCCTCCCTCCCGTGCGACTCGCACATTCCCCTCTTTCTCTTGTAGGCTCGCCGCTCCTCTTCGTCTCGTGAGACTCGGTCCTCAGATCCGGCATACAAGGTGAGATTGGGTGGCGGTGGTGGCGCGTGAGACTCGGTCTCGGCCGTTGGCGGCACATCCGAGTGCTCAACCCCTCCCCTCTCTCGGCTATATATGGTGGCCGGCTCTTTGGTTGGGTATCGGATGAACTTTGAGCTTCTTCTCTCCTTCTTTGAGTCTTTGCCTATGGTGTTTTACAACTGTGGTTCCCTGGTGTTCTCCGGTGAGGTGCTTGGTCGGCTCCTCCCCTGCACTTGTGCGGCGTACCTCTACCTCGACTTGCCGACGGAGCTTCACTTCGGCAAGAGGGCTTTGTATCTCCGTGCCTACTGCTCTCTCTCACGGTGGTGTGAGGGCAATAGGTTTTCTGGGACAGCACGCAAGCGTGCCTAGCCCTTGATCTTCTGGTGATTTCGAATATTGCCGGTTCTGTGAGTAAATCATCCATTTGTTTGCAATCTGTGTGAGCTGTGCTAGATTGTTGGCTTTCTGTACATCATCTAGTACTGGAGGACATAGATTGCTTGTGGGTTCGGTTGTTGCTCAATGATGATAAATATCATATACTGAGATTGGTTAAAATAGTCTTTGAGCTCTAATTGTTGTCAACTCTATTATTACAATTTTGAACTCTGCAGAACAGTCTCTAGACATTGATATATATACTTCTTGTACCATTCGGTTCTTGCTGTCTTCTGTTACTAGCAAATTCACATGCTGAGTACATACTTGTGAAGAATCTTGTCAATTTAGATTTTAACTCTTTGAGCAAAGATTGATATGAACTGAATGAACTTGTATATATTGAATACTGCTATCTGAGTATATACCTGCTAGATATACTTTTGTTCTTGAGAATATATAGGTTGTGTCTTGAGCTCAAAAGACTGTTTTTATTACTTGAATAACCAATCAAGGAAGAGTATATGATTTAGTAGCGGGACGGCCAAGATTAATCTTGTGTAACCCTACAATCTGAGAGCACAAATATTCAATTAAATCTAGATCTTGTTGCTAGTTTTAATTGATACATGCTTTATACCTTGTCATACATATTCATGTTTAGAGTAGCATTGTCTCTATTATTGAATATGTGGTATATCATGAATGATATGTTCAATTCATATGACTACATCCTTGTCATGATATGCATATATGAATTGGTGTCCTTGATGTGCTTATATAATTATATTGAAATTATACTTATATCCTTGCTTATACCGTAAATATTACAACAAAAAGTACATATACAATGCTGGCCGGCTGATGTAACCCCGACGAACAGGTCGATAAGGCGCATACCGATCTACTTTTATATGCGAAGTATTTGTTTCATTCCACATCGCAATTAAGTCGAACAGATCAGCTAAGTCCAGATAATTGCACTCTTGTACTATTCACAAATTAATGGGCGACAGTGGTGCAATCCATTGGCGTATGTTACGGCGTGAACGGCGACAACCTGCCCTCGGCAAGCGCGACGTCGTGCAGCTCTACCAATGCAACGGCATCAGCGCCATGCGCATCTACTTCCCGGACAGTAACACCCTCCAGGCCCTCAGCGGCACAGACATCGACCTCATCATGGACCTGGGCAACGACAAGCTCGGCGCCCTCGCCTCCGACCCCTCCGCCGCGTCCGCCAGCTTGGGTCCAAAGCGACATCGCGGTCGGCAACGAGGTGATCACCTGCGGCGACACGTAGAACATCCTCCCGGCCATGCACTCATGCAGAACATCAACAACGCGCTGTCCGGCCGGCCTCGGCAACATCAAGGTGTCCACGGCGGTGTCGCAGGGTGTGACCGCCGGGTACCCTCCCTCGGCCGGCATATTCTCCGACACATCCTCCTGCATGACGCCGATAGTGCAGTACCTGGCGAGCACCGGTGCATAGTGCAGTACCTGGCGAGCACCGGTGCGCCGCTCCTGGCCAACGTGTACCCCTACTTCTCGTACGTGGGCAACCAGGAGCAGATCGACATCAACTACGTCCTCTTCACCTCGTCGGGCGCGGTGGTGCAGGACGGCAACAACGGCTACCAGAACCTGTTCGATGCTCTCGTCGACACGTTCTACTCCGCGCTGGAGAACGCCGGAGTCGGAAACGTCCGTATCGTCGTGTCGGAGAGCAGGTGGCCGTCGGACGGCGGCGAGCGCGAGCAACGCGCAGACGTACAACCAGAACCTGATAAACCATGTCGGCCAGGGGACGCCCAAGAGGCCCGGAGGTAATGAGAACCAGGAGGGTGGGGACGAGACGGAGAAGCACTTTGGACTCTTCAACCCGGACAAATCGCCGGCGTACTCCATCAATTTCTAAGAGAGACGGATCAATATAAGGAGAAGAGAAAGATGCATACTGCGTATTTGGGTTTGAATAAGCTGCCTGCAAAAAAATAATGCATCCATGGAGAGGCAAGCACTTAAATTATCGTAACGTCCTAGGGTCTAAATCGACTTAGACCTAACCTTATTCTACATAGATCACGCACACGTAGCAACTCGTTTGCATTTTCGTTCTCGCTTCGTGCAAAACGGTTAACCAGTGATGCTATCATTGGAACTCACAGGTTTATATGTAAGTGCTTCTCAAGTTAAACTAGCAATGTGTGACTAACCCACATTCTCATGTGCGCATACACATATGTGCCATCATAGACCGGGGTGCCACATACACCCCTCTCAAAGTACTCAACGTCCTCGTCGGACCAACATACCCATATTGGGGCAAATGATAAGGATCTCCCCTCTTGGCACATGTCCGTGCGTTCAGTGCCAACACATATACCATACCGTGTGTCCACTCTAGGCCCACACGCGCCATGCGTCATATGCCCGCGCCCCTGACCCGCACGTGCCTATGTAACTGCGAGAGTCGGCTCTAATACCATTTGTAAGGCTCTAAGGTCCAAATCGGCTTAGGCCTAACCCCATTCTGGATAGGCCACGCGCACGTAGCAATCCGTTTGCACTTTCGTCCTCGTTTCGTGTAAAACAGTTAACCAGGGATGCTACCATTGGAACTCACAGGTTTATATGTAAGTACTTCTCAAGTTAAACTAGTAAGGTGGGACTAACCCATACCCTCATGTACCGACACACATATAGACCATCATGGCCAGGGTGCCACAATTATTTCCTAGAGACTAGATGAATAAGAGGCACTTTGGCAAGATGACTTGACAATGTTCCAACATTTCAGATCGTAAAATAGCGAAATTGTTATTTCCTGCACAATGGAGTTGAGACGAAGTTGCAATCAACATTTCCGATCTTGGGCTTTCCGTGCAGGCCGGTTGGACACCGGATTCGAATTTACCACATCCTCTCGGACCATGGCTTGGCTGGCTAGTCTGCGAGATGGCCGGCAGGCAACAAGACTGGCGTGCACCGCGGGTTAGTTGTGGCCTTGTGGGTGTATGTCTTGGGCCGTCGTTGCTGAACGGTGAAAGTTAGCCTTGAAAGATGTAGAGCGAGAGCGTGTGGTGGGCTGGCTCGTGAAACAGACCTAGTCTATTATCTGTCTATGTTAGTTGCTGTTGGGGGCCTGTGCAGCAATGTGCCTCTTCTTAGGGTACGTATAATGCAAACGTTTAGAAAGATGTTCAGCAATTAAAAAATATTTTTTCTTACCACATAGAATAAGTAAGACTCTTATTTTGAAGTATCGATGCTTAAATAAGCATCAGTGCTTAGCAGATGCTTATGTGTATAGCTATATCTAATTAAAAGGTAATATAACATCTAAGCATTCATGGAAGAGATGCTTGCATTGGAGAAAGTAACTTTTACATATGTGTTTGATGATGTGGCTATATTCTCTCTCTTTAAGCATTCATATATAAGCATCTTGCATTGTACATGCCCTTATATGGCGAGGCCTCTTTTCAACCAGACTTTCCCTTTTCCCTGTACGCCGCGCTGTGACTTTTCTTCCCTCTTCCATCGGAATTGGAAGGCGATGCAGAGTAAGTACAAATAACCCAAAATTTCAAAATTTTTTAATTTATTAGATTTTTTGCTTGAATTTGAAGTTTATACAAAATCCAGAAATTCTAGCCAAAAAGCTACTATCTCTTTCTGGAAATACGCTTTCCAAGCGCGGAGGCGCTCTCAAGCCGCTATGCCATCACCCTACTCCTGCTGCTGTGCACCATGACGCTGTTCCCGCTCGTGCGCACTGCCTCGCTCACCAGTCACCAGCGTCTGTGCCAAAAGCAGCACAATGCACGCGCCACCTCACCGACTGCCCGTACCTAGCCTTAACGCCGCCGTTGACCACGCGCTACGCTTCCCCACCATTGATTCGCGTTGTCGCCCGTTGCAACTCAGCACCGCCAGTGATACACACTGTTACTCAACGCGCCACCTCACGTGCTCACGCTAGTGAGAAGCAGTGCCTCTCCCACCGCCAACGCACTCGACAGCTCTACCGCTGTAGTGTGAAAGCCACGTGCCCATCCATGCCATTGTCCACGCGCCAAGTGCACTCCCGCACCACTACTAGCACCACCACCTTCGCCACCTATATAAACAAGCTCTGCACTCCCTACCCACTTTTCACACTGCCCCCACACCCACTGCCATCTCTTCTTCCCCATCTCTGACCGCGCCGCTGCATTGAGGCCCACACCCAATCGCCACCAGTGAGCTCAACTCTAATTTCTCGCTTCCATCTCTTCTAGTCCAATTGCTCGCTTCCATAGCTTCTCCCCACCACCAACTCTAATTTCTCGCTTCCATATCTCTTCTAGTCCAATTGCTCGCCTCTATAGCTTCTCCCCACCACCACGAAACTAACCCCTAGCTTTCCGCCCAACCTCACCGCCCCTAGCTTGTCGTTGTCGTGCACCATCACTTCGTCGCCCATGATTCCCATAGCTAGACCTCCTCAAGTCACCCCGAGCCAAGCCATCACCACCACAGAGATCTCCTAACCTCCTAGATGCTTGAGCCTCCACCAATTTGGCTGAAGCTTTGTTGTAGCTAAGCTCTGTGGTGTTGTTCCCCTATTTCCTGCCAAGCTTTGCCCTCATCAGCCTGCTCCAGGCCACCACCGCTTGCGCTTGTGCCCAAAATGGGTTGCTCATATCCTGTTGGTGCTCGTCGTACCACCGCTTGCCGCCGTCCGCCATCACCGTCGCCAAATCTTGCACTATCGCCATCTTCTCTATCTTGGGCACCATGAAAGCAAGTTCCAGCTCGTTTTAGAGAAAGCTGGACCACGTACCTCCTAGACTGCTAAGGTGGGTTGGCAAAACTAGCCCGAGCCAACTCTTGGCCCAATCAGCAAAACTGGGCCAACCCGTACTGTACAACCCAACACTTTTCACCGATAGCTCAACACCATGCAGCTCATTAATCTCAGCCAAAACTGGTATTATTCACCAAACCGACTGCTAGAAATAGTACCAAACCCGATACTGTTTACCTGACTAGTTACTATTCACCAAAGACCCGTTAAGTTTGTTTATACTTGTTTCGATCACCTCGAGTCCGTCTAGTCTATTTTTAACTCCGTTTGATCCAACCAAACATCGCTTAGACCCTAACCACCTAAATCCCCTATGTTTAAACTTTTTCCCAAGTTTTTCTCTTTTATTTTGTTCCCAGATCACTTTCTTTTGAGCCCAGACTTATTTGATTCTTTTTACTTTGCGGTAGCACCTGGATTCGTTGAGCAGACCGCCAAAAGGAGCTGATCAAGATATTGAAGAAGTAGACCCGGTCGAAGATTATGAGTAGGAAGGCAAGTCACATGCTTTTGGTCATGTTGATCCCATATTACTGAAGTACATTTATTTTCAGTTACATTAATTATGTATTTTTATTTACATAAAATAGTAGCTTGGAATGACATGCTGGATAGTTAGATCCTACCACTGAAAAGCCCAGTCATATTCTTGAAGGCCATATTCACCTTAACAATCTTGGTATAACCTATAATGGTACTTGATCATCACATAGATAGCTAGTATTAGATTGGATAATTAAAATGGTACTTGATCCCACCGACAACGCAAGACGCCCGACGGCTGACGCGAGCCACAACTCACGTGACGCTCTCGTCACTTCGCCAGCCAGCGGCCACCTCCTCGACATCCACCCAGGATGCCTGGTAGTATTGAACTGATATTTTTCTCCAAATTCTTCTTATTTCATTTAGGCAAAGAGACTAAATCTGTAATCTATGATTTTTAATGCGATGATTGTTGTTTTTTTTATCAAATTGTGACTTGTAAGGCTACACACTTACACTTACACCTAGGGTTTCACTTTGTAGTTTTAGAATATCGGCATAGTTCGTTGCAAGTCACTAAATTGAAGGAAAAATTGCAAGTGCTAGCGACCCATGTGCTCAAATTTCATCTAGCTTTGGATTTAACTTGGCGATTTGACTACAATATCAAGTAAGTAACTTCCTAAACGTGTCTTTACTACTGTATATTTTGAATATGACATGATATGACAATATCTCCAACATACATACTATTGGTCATCTTTCTCAAAAACTGATGGAGATAAGGAAACGTCTTACCTATCTTTTGGTTTATCGACTTTTGAAACTAGTACTAGTATTGCCTGTTGCCACTGCTATAGTTGAGATGTGCTTTTTAGCTATGAAAATTGTGAAAACTTATTTGCGCAATTGCATCAGTGATGATTTCGTGAGTGATAGTCTAATTTGTTATGTAGAGAAAGAAGAAATGAAGAAAGTTACCAATGATGCTGTAGTTCGTCGCTTCATGAACTCGAAACAACGTAAATACTAAAAGGTAATACATTTATTTTTATTTGATTGTTCTACTATTTTTTCTTGAAAATTTTAATTCAAGTTATTCTCTTTTTTGTAGCCCATTGAGGTCGGATAACGTATTTTGCCCATGTCGACCATGTTTTGTCCGTGATTTCACTTTTAGTTCCTTCACTTTGCTGCAATTAACCAATAAAATTAGTTAATTTCTTCATTTTGGTAAGCGTTCTGATCGCTACTTTTTTATCATCCTATATTGCCATCGGTTATGTTAACTTATTGATACTAAAAATTATCGAATATATAACTATTTAGTATAATGTTGCTTTAAAATTATATATGATGTTATATGTATGTGTGAAATGGTGAATCCTAGTCCCTTTCGTCCTAGTTCCGCCCAGGATCACAGCTGGACAGGTCAGCAGTCAGCACGCACAGGAATTCCACGAGCCGGACAAGGCGCAGCTTTGTACATGCATGCATGCGCGCAACCATGTGGCCAAGTTTTTCCGAGCGAGCGCGACTGGTCGACGGCATCACTCGCGTGGTCGCGCGCGTATGGCCAATTAGGCCGGACCGGATTGTGACCCGCGTTCAACTAGGTTCCACGGGCCCGTGAACAAGTTGCATGCGTACTTGCGCCGGTCGGTCAAGCTGGCCCACTTGGCTATGTAGCTAGTGGTGGAAATTTTGGAAACCGTTCAGAAATGGACTTGGGAACGTGTAACGTGCCAGACTGGATAAAGCTAGGAACTTGTATATATAGAGGGTGGATGCTTGGTACATGGCATGCAAATTAAGGGAAGGGTAGCAAATATAGAGCGAGTTCAAGCAGATTTAGCTAGAGATACCTGTACTTACGAGTAAACGAAGATGGCAAAGCAAGATGCTCCTTCCATGCTTGCTATGGCACTGGTCCTTGGAGCCTTTGCAGCAATTCCTACAGGTAATACAAACAAGACGTCTTCGGTAGTGTGATATGTGATATGGAGTACTACTAGTATATATACATGCCCTGCATACAGAGTATACGATACTCACCAGTTAAGCCTTATGGACAAGGTTGATAATGAGAATTCTGATCTACCATTTATATGCTCCAATTTTTCATTCCGCTGGGAAGTTAAATTGAAGAGAACTAACTCGATCCAGTTGCACGTACGCTTGCATGCATTGCTCACAAATTAATCAACGTAGTTCAATCATCCGTTGGCGTGTGCTACGGCGTGAACGGCAACAACCTGCCCTCGGCGAGCGACGTCGTGCAGCTCTACAGATCCAACGGCATCAGCGCGATGCGCATCTACTTCCCGGACAGCGAAGCCCTCCAAGCTCTCAGCGGCACAAACATCGGCCTCATCATGGACGTGGCCAACGAAAACATCAGCGCCCTCGCCTCCGACCCCTCCGCCGCGGCTACCTGGGTCCAGAACAACGTCCAGGCCTACTCGGGCGTATCCTTCCGCTACATCGCCGTCGGCAACGAGGTGACCGACGACGACACGCAGAACATCCTCCCGGCAATGCGGAACCTCAACAACGCGCTCTCCGCGGCCGGCCTCGGAAGCATCAAGGCGTCCACGGCGGTGAGGTTCGACATGATCACCAACTCCTTCCCGCCCTCCAGCGGCGTGTTCAGATACTCCTACATGACGCCCATCGTTCACTTCTTGGCGAACACCGGCGCACCGCTGCTGGCCAACGTGTACCCTTACTTCGCCTACAAGGACGACCCGCAAAACATCGAGCTCAACTACGCCACCTTCCAGCCGGGCACGACCGTGAGGGATGACGGCAACGGGCTCAACTACACTTGCCTCTTCGACGCGATGGTCGACTCCATCTACGCCGCGCTGGAGAAGGCCGGCACGCCGAGCGTCAGGGTCGTCGTGTCGGAGAGCGGGTGGCCGTCGGCCGGTGGGTTCGGGGCGAGCGTCCGCAACGCGCGGACGTACAACCAGAAGCTGATCAACCATGTCGGCCGGGGCACGCCCAAGAGGCCCGGGACGTTGGAGACGTACATATTCGCCATGTTCAACGAGAACCAGAAGCCCGGGGATGAGATCGAGAGGCACTTTGGGCTGTTCAACCCGGACAAGTCGCCGGCGTACTCCATCAGTTACTGAGGTCGATATGTTGGGTTCGAATAAGCTGCCCTGTAAAATGCATGCAAGGCGCACTTATAATTATTTCAAGAGTCGAATAAGAGGGGCCGTGCCAAGATGAGTTGGATAGTGTTCCAAAGTTTCCCTCATGTAATGGAGATTTGGGATTTTTTTTGCGTGATCGGAGATCTTGAATTATAAAGCAACAAAGCTGCTATTTATTGGTCCTATTTTTTAGGCTTATCGTTTATAATTTTTAATTGTGATTTTTCATCCAATAAATAAATATTATTAAAATAAGTTAAAATAAAAAACTAACTGAAAAGCGGAAAACAACGGCAATAGAGTGGGGATGAAATTCCAACCAATGATGCAAAACGGACGTGCCACCTGGGCTTGATCTAGTCGGGGGCTAGGGGCTGACGACGGCGGGCGCAGATGGTTTCACGCTTCCGTAGTTGCCCGTACACATAAGGGCGCAGCGCGAGCGAACGATGGGATGTGCGACGGGCATGCACTGTGACCGTGGTTGGGCTGTGCGGATTTGTGAATTGTGATCCTTCGTTATTTATCGGGCGTGGGCTACTGGGCTCCTCCTCGCCCGTGAACACAGGTGACAGGGGCAAGGGCGCCATTCACATATCCATCATCCATGTTCTATCTTGATCCCACTCATTTCAGTTTAAACTTCTATTTTTAATTTATTTTTAACTACTTCTAAATTTTCTCTTTTTCTGTCTTTTTGTCTTTTTAGGTTTTTTGCCGGTTCTTTCCGTATTCATTTGCATTGTCTGTAATGAATTAATCTGTTTTTTAAATTTAGTTACACCAAATAAACTATCATCAGCTATAGTATAAACTATCATCAGATGCAATTGGAATGAATGTGAGTGTGTATCGCTTATCATGTATTCTATTTTATTTTATTTTTAGGGTTGAAGTAAGATACATATAATATCAGATACACATTTTCTCCATTTCGTATTGCTCCACAAGTGTTCGGACGGTTACTTGGACGTAAATTATCTACTTCTTTTACACCCATATATAGGACATCGAACAGTAAAGAGTGCAATAAGAGTGAACACAGATAGACTAATTGTCGAGATGTCGAAGAAAGAGCAGAGCACTCAATATTTTTCACTTGTTTAGATGCGGCAATGCACTTATCTGTTATCTTGTTCCTTAGTGAAGTCACAATAGACTTAATCATATCACTTGACATATGGATATATACTGAAGAATATCATTCATCTCGTATCATATTCTGTATTTTTTTCTCAGAGTCAGAGTCAGATACAGATAGGACCAGATACCTATTTACACCTTCCACAGGGTCAGAACTGGGCCTCAGGCTAGGTAGGCTATAGCCCGAGGCCCAGCAATGCTACTAGTACTATCACGCTCTAGTATATACTCAGCAATATACTTGGTATAGCTGCCCAGCCCAAGACCTAAAAAACTATTTGCCCGACAGCCCAAACAACAAATTAGCCCATCCAAGTCAGCAGCCCATCCATGAGGCATCCACCAAGAACAAGTGAATAAAACCCTAATCCCCATTCCCCAACCCCTAGCCCCCAGCCATAGAGCCACCCAAATCAGATCCCAGTCCCCGATCCGGCGTCTGCCCTTGCCTGTCCGCGTCCCCACCGCCGGCCACCGCCCTCGCCTACACGTGCCCCCACCTCCGGCAGCCGCCCTTGCTTGCGTTGCTGCACGCGCCCCCACAGTCGATCGTCGCCTTGCTTGCGCGCACCTCTACCGCCGACCGCCTCCCTTGCCTGCGCCGCTGCACACGCCACGTGTTTGTGGTCCACTGGCCGCCGCGGCGCAGCCTTCGCCCCTCGCTCCTAACGCGGATGGTTGGACGTAGGCATACAACGACGCTGCGTTCCGCTGCCAACTGCCCGTCGCCCTTGTGGACCTGCGCACCTGCGCCTCCAGCCTCTGAGTGCTCGTGGACCTGCGCCTCTGTGGCTCCACCCTCCGGCCTCTGGCCTCCGCCGCTCTGCCCTCCGCCCTCGCCCCTCACCTTCGTGGACCTGTAGCCGAGCACAGAGCCGACTGGTTGAGGTGTTGAGCAGAGAGCCGAATGCCTGAATGGAAATATGGAATGGCTGACTAGCTGAGCAAGAGCAGGTATGTACTAGAGGGTTGGAATTTGGAGTTTGGAGGAAATATATTTAGTACTTTAGTAGGAATTATTTTTATGTTTCAAAATTAGTACGAATGATCAGGTGAAATAACATATGTTCAATGTTTTACATTTGCTATTTAGGAACTAACTATTAAGTTTTAAGGATACAAATTACAAAATGAAGAGGAGCAAGACATTGTCATCGTACTTTTCAACACAAGATACACAATCAAACAGACAATCCAACTCGAGCCAATCTCCAGAAACATTAGGAACTAGGGCTAGTAACACTGGGCAAAATATTCAGGTTAATCCAGGTGTTATTGTTGTCGATCCTGGGCTTCGAAAATAGATAGAGGAGTTGGATGTGAATATTAGAGATGCCGCTAGAAGAGAGTATTTGCAATTGGAACCATGCCAACCAATTGGACATAAATTTCCATAGAGGGAACAGGGAAGTCAAAAGAGAAGATTTCAAGAATCATGGTTCAAGAAGCGTGATTGGTTGGAATATAGCATTGCTAAAGATGCAGCCTTTTGTTTTTATTGTTTTCTCTTTAAGCAACAAAAAGCTGTAAACTATGGTGTTGATGCTTTCACAAAAATAGGATTTAGTTAACGAAAGAATGGAACTCAACCTTTTAATGAACATGTTGATAAAGTCAGTATTGCTCATAATAAAGCAAGAAAACATTGCAAGACTTTCAAAAATCAAAAGCAAGATATGGGTTATGTGATGGCTATTGCCACCAAGAAGGATGAGGAAGAATATAAAACCCGTCTTACTATTATGTTAGCTATTTGAAAATTTCTTATATTACAAGCTCTTGCTTTTCGTGGATATGATGAATCGTCTAGCTTTAACAATAGGATACACTTCCTAGAAATGCTAAAATGGTATAAAGAGAGGGATGAGAAGGCTGCAAAATTGTTTGACAATTCTTCTGGGAACAATTTAATGACTTCACCATAAGTACAAAAATAATTGTGCAAAGTGTGTGTAGAAGAGACCACCAAAGCCATTATTAATGATATTGGGGATGCATTTTTCCCCGTACTCATTGATGAGGCTCGAGATGCATCTATCAAGGAGTAAATGGCTGTTGTTTTGAGGTTAGTAGCTACATCTTATGCTCTTTTTATGTTTGATAGTTTGAGTATGTTTAAAGTATATTAAAAATGATTTCTTGTCTTAGCAGGTATGTCAATAATAAAGGGCAGGTGATAGAGAGATTTCTTGGAGTTCAGCATATTTCTGATACGACATCATCTTCATTAAAGACAACTTTGGATGGTATGTTTTGTAAACATTGTTTATCTATCTCTAGATTGCGGAGACAGGGATATGATGGAGCTTCAAGCATGAGAGGACAATTCCATGGGTTGCAAAGACGCATATTGGATGAAAATTCATATGCTTTTTATATACATTGCTTTGCACATCAGTTGCAATTAGTGGTTGTTTCTGTGGCTAATTGTTGTTCTTCTGTCTTAGATTTCTTTAACTACATCACCTTGATTGTCAACACTAGTAATGCTTCTTGTAACAGAAGAGATCAATTGGTATAAGATCACCATAATAAAATTGTGAATAAATTAGAGAATGGTGAAATTTTCTCAAAAAGAGAGAAAAATCAACAAACTAACCTTGCAAGGCCTGGTGATACTCGTTGGGGTTCACATAATAAAACATTATGTCATCTTGATCTTGTTGTATCAAGGACGTATAAGAGATAGAGATGACATAGGAAATCAATCTCCATCGTCTTGGACATCCATTTAGCAAGATTTTGAAGTTACCTGATTTTTACTCTTGTTGGTCTCTCTGAGTGATTTCTCAATCCAGCTGTTTCTACCTCGATTTTTTGGTGTTCTTACTTGCTATGATATGTGGGAACACATCTAGAGTCATTTTGACTATCATACATTCACGAGCAAGTCATATTCACTGTTTTATATTTTTGCCCGTTTTTTATGTAATCTTACTTCAAATTAAAAAAGTCACAATTTTAACAACAATTTTCTTGATTGTTAGTTGGAATAAGTTCTTGACGTACTAAAGAAGGTACATGCCAAGCTTTGTGTTATTTGGATTTATAAATCAAAAGTTACGTTGATTTTAGAATTTAAAGCAGTGCTAAAATTACTGTTCATTTGTTCGAAATTACTTGTATGGTCGTGCCGGGCAATGCCCTCGAGGATCTCCGGCAGAAGGGTGGACCAGTCGGCGGCGGAGGCGGTTGGTCTCTTGCGTTTGCGAGGGAGGCCGGACGCCATAATCGCGCGTCTATCTCGAGTTGAGCGCTGCATGCAGCAGTGCTCGTGTACCTTTTGTACACGGTTAATATCGCCAGGTTGGAAACGAAAACGTAACGGATGAAATATTTGGTAGCTTTGGTAAACGGAAACAAGCTAGAGAACTTTAGAATGACAGTGCTAATTCGGATATTGGAAGATTCTTAAAAAAAAAAGAATATGGGAAGTGCATATTTTAGAGATAGACGCCATACATATGACAAAGAATTTCGAGGAACATTAAATATAGAAAATAATAAATAACAATAATAACTAGGGGCGTGTGTGACAAATCGCAGTACAACTCACACGATGTATACCTGTGGCCATATATGCATGCATAAAGTACGTGGACCTATCTGGCTCGTACTATACAGATCGACCTCTCCCAGCGCGCGTACGCGTCCGAGTAAACAAACACCCAGCGCGCGGTCGCAGCAACCAATTCATGTACAAATACGCACGCAATAACTAAATATACGCCTATATATATACGGTAGGCACACAGGACGCCACCATGGACCATGGTGCGCAGTCCTAGCTAGCTAGGTATCATCATGCATCGATCGATCGATGAGAAAAAAATCAGGCGCCGAAGCTGATGGGGTAGACCCTGCCGGTGCTGGGGTAGAAGAGCCCCCAGTGCTGCTCCACGCCGGACACCTTGAGGTCCTCGTTGAACAAGGCGAACACGTACGTCTCGATCGTCCTCGGCCGCCGCGGCGTGCCCTTCGACACGTGGTGCACCAGGTTCTGGTTGAACGTCCTCGCATTCTCCACCGACGCCACCGCGCCGCCCGCCGACGGCCACCCGGTCTCCGACACCACGACCGCTACGTTAGGCCCCCCGAGCTTCTCCACCGCCGTGTACAGCGCGTCCACTATCACGTCGAACAGGTTCTGGTACCCGTACCTCCCGTCCTGCACTACGGTCCCCGGCGCCGTGAACAGCGGGAAGCGGATGTCCATGGAGCGGGTGTTGAAGGTGTAGTCGAAGTAAGGGTACAGGTTGGCGAGGAGAGGGGCGCCGGTTCGTTGCAGGAACGGCACCACGAAGCGCATGAACGACGTCGCCTCGGCGGTGAAATTGCCGGCTGACGGCGGGGTGTGGACGCCGATGGTGCCCTGCGATATGGACGTCGTCACCTTGATGTGTCCCAGGCTGGCCGCGGCGAGCGCGTTGTGGACGTTCTCCATGGCGGGGACGAGGACCTGCGTCTCGCTTCCGGCGACCTCATTGCCGACGACGAGGTACCGGAAGGCGACCCTCGGGTGGGCCTGGATGTTCTGGCGGACCCATGCGGCTGCGGCGGACTCAGTGGAGGCCAGGGTGGGAAGGACGTCGTTGGGCGCGCCGACGACGACGTTGATGCCGCTGCCCGCTAGGGCACCGAGCGCGGCGCTGTCCGGCGAGTAGAGGCGCACCGAGGTGAAGCCGTTGGCGCGGAGCATGCCGACGACGGTGCTCGGGGACGGCAGGTTGTTGGCGCTCATGCCATAGCACACGCCAACAGACGCCGCTCCTGAAGTAAATTCCATCGACCCAGACATGCAAAGGTTAGTGAGCACAAGTGCGCAAGTTACGTGGTACTGATTATATTTGACCTAGAATTCGTTTCGATAAACTTTCTAAAATTTGACTAACAATAGATTTAAAATTATTTAATTTGATCATACGGAAATTACATCATTACATTTATCGTTAAAAATACTTTCATAATATTATAATTTTATTAATATATCTTAGTGTAAAGTTATAAAAAGTAGTGATCAAAGTCGTATCTCAAAGACCGTAAAAAATTAAAAACATTAAGTAAAAAAAATAGAGAGTATGATACTTATCAAAGTAAAATTAAGATCGCTCTAAAAAATTAAGATCAATACACACTTGTGGTTTTCTGCAGCACATATATAGATTAACCGTTCCTCCATTTATACTAACCCAAACCTTCAGCATGTACACAAAAACGTACGTATGTAGCTTGTAGAGATTGAACAACAAAAAATAAAATCAAGGAAGAAACAATTAATCATCATATATACTCCGTACGTACATCAGCATGCGTGGAAGGATCAATCGATTTTGATTGTTAGTTATCATTTTGTTGTCAACAATTATAATGCTACGGTGCGGTATATATATAGTCGCTATGCGTGCATGAATGTACTAATCTTTTCGATCACAGAAGAGTGCCATTTTTGACTTTTCAAAGTTAACAATATACTATATTCTCTTACCATATATTCAAAAAAAGTTATAAAAGTGCAGTATTATGAAAGTGTTTTCATGACAAATTCACTCGTATCATTTTTGTATATCTAAACCATATATTTTAAACAATATCTTTAATCAAAATTAATAGAGTTACTCTTTTGTAACTAGAGGACGTACTATACTAATCACTTCATTCTCAGAGAAGAGGAGGGGGAAAAATAAAAAGGGAGAAGCATCCACAAGGGGAGATCTGAAAGGGCGGGCAAAGAGACGGTTCAAACTTCCTTTTGCCCTCTTGTTTATTTTGGAGGAATAATTTGGTCTTTTGGAAATAGACATTTCACTGAAATGTAGATGTATACCTCAAACTTCCTAATTTGCGCTGTTCTTTTTCTCTCGATAGTGCTCGATCGTTTGATGGTACATGTAGCATTGTTTGTAGCTAACTAATGTTCACTACATTGTTAAAAAACGCACGTAAGGAGTTGACTGGAGTAGTGCTTTACGTACATTCAGACTTTCAGACTAATTGAGTAGCGGAGCACTTCGCCGAAGAAAACGTTAATTAGCCCAGCATGCTGTTCTTGACTAATTGAGTACGTTGTCACAGTACGTAACATCCTTATAAATCCGTTCTAGGTCAAATATTGCGAAATTAAGATACCTTGCATGCAAACAAACCTCTAATTCTGGTCTTATCAGTGAGTTAATCAATCATTTAACTAGCTGGTATATACAAACTAGTAATCAACAAATTAATTCATAGGCGATGGCACACTATTTTCTAGGCAACACTCTTGGCATATATAGATGGACCTTGAGCACGAACTATGCCACTCAGCAGAGGTTCCTGCAAAACGCAAAAATGAAACCAAAGCAGAGTATCCAAAAAAAAAAAAACTGGGTAGCAAAGCGTTCATTTGTGTGAGAGAGAGAGAGAGAGAGAGAGAGAGAGAGAGAGAGAGCAAAGACTCGAGAAGCAACGCCATGTTGAGCATGGGACCAGCTGCATCAAGGCCTTGCGTTGCCATTCTCTGCCTAGATCGACCTCCCAAATCGATCAATACCGAAAGCTCTAGAACTGATGATCTCTAAGCTGTTGCTTCTTCAGAGTTTGCCCGTGTCAATCAATGTAAGGACGACTCCGACAACGACTCGATCGATTGCGTCATAGGTCACACTGTCTGGTACTGAACGTACTGGTAGGAGGTGTTGCACTTGCGCGACCGGTACTTCGTTGTAAAGACCAGGAGTCCAGAAAGAGAGGGCTTCACATACTAAGGCTTTGTTTGAAAGTCTAATTTTTTTATATATATTCTTATGGATAGTTCAAAATCCTAGTCCATCTATTGGGATGCCCTCTAGTGGGATTGCAATGCACGTTGGTAAGATGTTATATATGAAATTTCATGAAAATATATTCGTTGGATTTAGAACATGACATGATTGCTACTAATTAGTGCCTACTCAAGAGTGAAACTGCCACTAACTACTAGTGACATTCTCAAAAGAGTTGAGTTCTGAAAGTTGAAAAAAAAAACGGAGCTGAGTTATGCACTACATTGACTAGCTAAGTTATATACCACCTAACGATTTTCAATGTAGAGCAGCACTTGCTCCACTTACATTTGACACATCGTTCTTAAAACGTGTTACACATACCAGCGGCATCAAGCTATGATGTAAGGCGTACTTACAGCACAGCAACTCATATAGGACATGCATGCTTCATCAGCTATTCATCTGAACCTAACTGTTCAAGCATTTCTTTTGTCTGTCTAATATATTTTGTTTCTAGGACTCTGCTTCCAAGTTCCAACCAACATGCTTGGAAAATTGGACATGCATATCCATCCATGGGTAATCAGTTGACTATTATCTTGCTCAGCCATCTTTCAGTGGTTGCAGAAAAAAGGCTATCTAGGAGTTGCTCTTATGCAAAACCCTTATGTATAGTGTACAGCATGCTTGAGGCCATATTTCAAACAACACTGGCTTTTAGAAGCCAAAAACTGTTTGGAACATGTTTGTTTTTAACACATTTTTTCTTTCTTTTTGTATTATTCGTAGAGATATAATAGTGTTTTTTATTTTCTCTATTTTGTTTTCATTTTACTTTAATTGAATACATCAGAAAAAACTAACAGTTGTTACAGTGCTATTTCAACCAAAAATCAAAGGGCTAATTTTTAGGCTACAACTTATTAGTCTAATAAATAGTGATTGCTAAAAGAAGTCAAGCCAAAAGTGACTAAAAAGCTGAAAAGAATAGGAATAACCACAACACTTTGAAAAAGCCATAGCTACCGATGAAGACATAAGGTGCACCAAATGCTTTGATGCTTTGGCACCCGCTATCTGGTTAACCCTTCGCCAGCGGCTAAATTAAAGGGCTATCTAGAACTGTCAATTTCCCCTCTCTTATAAACACTTTTTGAACCAGGCATTAGAACAACCCAAAAAACTTTATCCAGTAAATCGAACTCTAAACGCATGTGATCCGGTGAATATACATGTACTCTCCCAAATGATAATAACAAGCATTGATCACCAAACTACGTTCTCTCACATACTTCCTTTTGATGACTTGACCTGAATGAGCTACTACCTATCTTGCAGCCGTGTTCCCATCTTACCCATGAAAAAGATTTGAATTGCTAATTTTCTAGTCTTTTCCCGAAGAATCGATTTCATTTCAAGTATTGGGAGATTTCATTTTCTTTCTTTTCACAACTTTGGATGGTATGTTTTGTAAACATTGTTTATCTATCTCTAGATTTGGAGACAGGGATATGATGGAGCTTCAAGCATGAGAGGACAATTCCATGGGTTGCAAAGACGATATTGGATGAAAATTCATATGCTTTTTATATACATTGCTTTGCACATCGCTTGCAATTAGTGGTTGTTTCGTGGCTAATTGTTGTTCTTCCGTCTTAGATTTCTTTAACTACATCACCTTGATTGTCAACACTAGTAATGCTTCTTGTAATGTAAGAGATCAATTGGTATAAGATCACCATAATAAAATTGTGAATAAATTAGAGAATGGTGAAATTTTCTCAAAAAGAGAGAAAAATCAACAAACTAACCTTGCAAGGCCTGGTGATACTCGTTGGGGTTCACATAATAAAACATTATGTCATCTTGATCTTGTTGTATCAAGGACGTATAAGAGATAGAGATGACATAGGAAATCAATCTCCATCGTCTTGGACATCCATTTAGCAAGATTTTGAAGTTACCGATTTTTACTCTTGTTGGTCTCTCGAGTGATTTCTCAATCCAAATTGCTTTCTACCTCGATTTTTGGTGTTCTTACTTGCTATGATATGTGGGAACACATCTAGAGTCATTTTGACTATCATACATTCACGAGCAAGTCATATTCACTGCTTTTATATTTTTGCCCGCTTTTTATGTAATCTTACTTCAAATTAAAAAAGTCACAATTTTAACAACAATTTTCTTGATTGTTAGTTGGAATAAGTTCTTGACGTACTAAAGAAGGTACATGCCAAGCTTTGTGTTATTTGGATTTATAAATCAAAAGTTACGTTGATTTTAGAATTTAAAGCAGTGCTAAAATTACTGTTCATTTGTTCGAAATTACTTGTATGGTCGTGCCGGGCAATGCCCTCGAGGATCTCCGGCAGAAGGGTGGACCAGTCGGCGGCGGAGGCGGTTGGTCTCTTGCGTTTGCGAGGGAGGCCGGACGCCATAATCGCGCGTCTATCTCGAGTTGAGCGCTGCATGCAGCAGTGCTCGTGTACCTTTTGTACACGGTTAATATCGCCAGGTTGGAAACGAAAACGTAACGGATGAAATATTTGGTAGCTTTGGTAAACGGAAACAAGCTAGAGAACTTTAGAATGACAGTGCTAATTCGGATATTGGAAGATTCTTAAAAAAAAAAGAATATGGGAAGTGCATATTTTAGAGATAGACGCCATACATATGACAAAGAATTTCGAGGAACATTAAATATAGAAAATAATAAATAACAATAATAACTAGGGGCGTGTGTGACAAATCGCAGTACAACTCACACGATGTATACCTGTGGCCATATATGCATGCATAAAGTACGTGGACCTATCTGGCTCGTACTATACAGATCGACCTCTCCCAGCGCGCGTACGCGTCCGAGTAAACAAACACCCAGCGCGCGGTCGCAGCAACCAATTCATGTACAAATACGCACGCAATAACTAAATATACGCCTATATATATACGGTAGGCACACAGGACGCCACCATGGACCATGGTGCGCAGTCCTAGCTAGCTAGGTATCATCATGCATCGATCGATCGATGAGAAAAATCAGGCGCCGAAGCTGATGGGTAGACCCTGCCGGTGCTGGGGTAGAAGAGCCCCAGTGCTGCTCCACGCCGGACACCTTGAGGTCCTCGTTGAACAAGGCGAACACGTACGTCTCGATCGTCCTCGGCCGCCGCGGCGTGCCCTTCGACACGTGGTGCACCAGGTTCTGGTTGAACGTCCTCGCATTCTCCACCGACGCCACCGCGCCGCCCGCCGACGGCCACCCGGTCTCCGACACCACGACCGCTACGTTAGGCCCCCCGAGCTTCTCCACCGCCGTGTACAGCGCGTCCACTATCACGTCGAACAGGTTCTGGTACCCGTACCTCCCGTCCTGCACTACGGTCCCCGGCGCCGTGAACAGCGGGAAGCGGATGTCCATGGAGCGGGTGTTGAAGGTGTAGTCGAAGTAAGGGTACAGGTTGGCGAGGAGAGGGGCGCCGGTTCGTTGCAGGAACGGCACCACGAAGCGCATGAACGACGTCGCCTCGGCGGTGAAATTGCCGGCTGACGGCGGGGTGTGGACGCCGATGGTGCCCTGCGATATGGACGTCGTCACCTTGATGTGTCCCAGGCTGGCCGCGGCGAGCGCGTTGTGGACGTTCTCCATGGCGGGGACGAGGACCTGCGTCTCGCTTCCGGCGACCTCATTGCCGACGACGAGGTACCGGAAGGCGACCCTCGGTGGGCCTGGATGTTCTGGCGGACCCATGCGGCTGCGGCGGACTCAGTGGAGGCCAGGGTGGGAAGGACGTCGTTGGGCGCGCCGACGACGACGTTGATGCCGCTGCCCGCTAGGGCACCGAGCGCGGCGCTGTCCGGCGAGTAGAGGCGCACCGAGGTGAAGCCGTTGGCGCGGAGCATGCCGACGACGGTGCTCGGGGACGGCAGGTTGTTGGCGCTCATGCCATAGCACACGCCAACAGACGCCGCTCCTGAAGTAAATTCCATCGACCCAGACATGCAAAGGTTAGTGAGCACAAGTGCGCAAGTTACGTGGTACTGATTATATTTGACCTAGAATTCGTTTCGATAAACTTTCTAAAATTTGACTAACAATAGATTTAAAATTATTTAATTTGATCATACGGAAATTACATCATTACATTTATCGTTAAAAATACTTTCATAATATTATAATTTTATTAATATATCTTAGTGTAAAGTTATAAAAGTAGTGATCAAAGTCGTATCTCAAAGACCGTAAAAATTAAAAACATTAAGTAAAAAATAGAGAGTATGATACTTATCAAAGTAAAATTAAGATCGCTCTAAAAATTAAGATCAATACACACTTGTGGTTTTCTGCAGCACATATATAGATTAACCGTTCCTCCATTTATACTAACCCAAACCTTCAGCATGTACACAAAAACGTACGTATGTAGCTTGTAGAGATTGAACAACAAAAAATAAAATCAAGGAAGAAACAATTAATCATCATATATACTCCGTACGTACATCAGCATGCGTGGAAGGATCAATCGATTTTGATTGTTAGTTATCATTTTGTTGTCAACAATTATAATGCTACGGTGCGGTATATATATAGTCGCTATGCGTGCATGAATGTACTAATCTTTTCGATCACAGAAGAGTGCCATTTTGACTTTTCAAAGTTAACAATATACTATATTCTCTTACCATATATTCAAAAAGTTATAAAAGTGCAGTATTATGAAAGTGTTTTCATGACAAATTCACTCGTATCATTTTTGTATATCTAAACCATATATTTTAAACAATATCTTTAATCAAAATTAATAGAGTTACTCTTTTGTAACTAGAGGACGTACTATACTAATCACTTCATTCTCAGAGAAGAGGAGGGGAAAAATAAAAGGAGAAGCATCCACAAGGAGATCTGAAAGGGCGGGCAAAGAGACGGTTCAAACTTCCTTTGCCCTCTTGTTTATTTTGGAGGAATAATTTGGTCTTTTGGAAATAGACATTTCACTGAAATGTAGATGTATACCTCAAACTTCCTAATTTGCGCTGTTCTTTTTCTCTCGATAGTGCTCGATCGTTTGATGGTACATGTAGCATTGTTTGTAGCTAACTAATGTTCACTACATTGTTAAAAAACGCACGTAAGGAGTTGACTGGAGTAGTGCTTTACGTACATTCAGACTTTCAGACTAATTGAGTAGCGGAGCACTTCGCCGAAGAAAACGTTAATTAGCCCAGCATGCTGTTCTTGACTAATTGAGTACGTTGTCACAGTACGTAACATCCTTATAAATCCGTTCTAGGTCAAATATTGCGAAATTAAGATACCTTGCATGCAAACAAACCTCTAATTCTGGTCTTATCAGTGAGTTAATCAATCATTTAACTAGCTGGTATATACAAACTAGTAATCAACAAATTAATTCATAGGCGATGGCACACTATTTTCTAGGCAACACTCTTGGCATATATAGATGGACCTTGAGCACGAACTATGCCACTCAGCAGAGGTTCCTGCAAAACGCAAAATGAAACCAAAGCAGAGTATCCAAAAAAAAAACTGGGTAGCAAAGCGTTCATTTGTGTGAGAGAGAGAGAGAGAGAGAGAGAGAGAGAGAGAGCAAAGACTCCCGAGAAGCAACGCCATGTTGAGCATGGGACCAGCTGCATCAAGGCCTTGCGTTGCCATTCTCTGCCTAGATCGACCTCCCAAATCGATCAATACCGAAAGCTCTAGAACTGATGATCTCTAAGCTGTTGCTTCTTCAGAGTTTGCCCGTGTCAATCAATGTAAGGACGACTCCGACAACGACTCGATCGATTGCGTCATAGGTCACACTGTCTGGTACTGAACGTACTGGTAGGAGGTGTTGCACTTGCGCGACCGGTACTTCGTTGTAAAGACCAGGAGTCCAGAAAGAGAGGGCTTCACATACTAAGGCTTTGTTTGAAAGTCTAATTTTTTTATATATATTCTTATGGATAGTTCAAAATCCTAGTCCATCTATTGGGATGCCCTCTAGTGGGATTGCAATGCACGTTGGTAAGATGTTATATATGAAATTTCATGAAAAATATATTCGTTGGATTTAGAACATGACATGATTGCTACTAATTAGTGCCTACTCAAGAGTGAAACTGCCACTAACTACTAGTGACATTCTCAAAAAGAGTTGAGTTCTGAAAGTTGAAAAAAAAAACGGAGCTGAGTTATGCACTACATTGACTAGCTAAGTTATATACCACCTAACGATTTTCAATGTAGAGCAGCACTTGCTCCACTTACATTTGACACATCGTTCTTAAAACGTGTTACACATACCAGCGGCATCAAGCTATGATGTAAGGCGTACTTACAGCACAGCAACTCATATAGGACATGCATACTTCATCAGCTATTCACCTGAACCTAACTGTTCAAGCATTTCTTTGTCTGTCTAATATATTTTGTTTCTAGGACTCTGCTTCCAAGTTCCAACCAACATGCTTGGAAAATTGGACATGCATATCCATCCATGGGTAATCAGTTGACTATTATCTTGCTCAGCCATCTTTCAGTGGTTGCAGAAAAAAGGCTATCTAGGAGTTGCTCTTATGCAAAACCCTTATGTATAGTGTACAGCATGCTTGAGGCCATATTTCAAACAACACTGGCTTTTAGAAGCCAAAAACTGTTTGGAACATGTTTGTTTTTAACACATTTTTTCTTTCTTTTTGTATTATTCGAGAGATATAATAGTGTTTTTATTTTTCTATTTTGTTTTCATTTTACTTTAATTGAATACATCGAAAAAACTAACAGTTGTTACAAGGTTATTTCAACCAAAAATCAAAGGGCTAATTTTTAGGCTACAACTTATTAGTCTAATAAATAGTGATTGCTAAAAGAAGTCAAGCCAAAAGTGACTAAAAAGCTGAAAAGAATAGGAATAACCACACAATTTATCAATTAATCACCCATCATCGCCTGAACTAATTTTCTTGATGTATCATTAATTAATTATACATTTCCGAATTGTTCATTTTCTTCTTGGTTCGGATGAGGAGTAGTTAAGGTCATTTTATCTCCATCTAACCTTTAATTATGTGGGCTCAGAGAAGCATCTTGTCATGTCACTATGTATTGCTCGTTGTGTTTGATAAATAAGGCCTAGCTAGCTTGCTGGAATCTGCCTTTTTCTCGGCTTTAGATTTGAGACGATCTCATCTAGCCATCATTTTGGAGTACGATATATCCTTTTCTGTGTCCGGCTAGATCTTTCGCAAATTTTATTCTGCCTGCTCTCTTTTTCATCGTTAGGTTTATCTGTTAATTGTTTTCTTTGTGCTGTTTGTTAGTATATCTATCATGCTTAAAGGGAGGGTTGGAATTTAGGAGGCAGAAGCAATGATGACAAAAAGCTAAAAGCAATGAAAATCAGTACGAGAACAGTAGTATACTTACGTGTGAGAGGAATGGCAATGGATGAGGCGACGAGAAAGAAGAAGACGGCTGCAGCAGCAGAACCCATTTGATCTCTGACCTTAATCTCCCCTGTTTGTTTCTGAATGCAGGGAGGAGGTGCCTCCATTTGAAGATGTAGTCATATCTACATGCTAAATTAGGATACACAGCCATGAATACCCGATGTAACTTTGTGGCTAACCGTGTCACGAGTCATCTCTCTACCAAAAACAGCATGTGATTTTTCTTATCAGCTGAGCGATAAATTCGGCCGGCCAGAAGAAACAAGTTACCTTATCCGTATCGTATGAACTATGTCTGTGAGACCGAAGCCACCGGTTGTTCAGGAAAGAGAAGAGAAGGGAGAATAGGCATATCTGAAGATTCTGAACTTTAGAGTTCGTCCTACAGGCTACAGACGTGCTGTACAACCCAACTGTTTTACAAGTGCATGCAAAATATCTGCACAGAAATTGATGAACTTGTAGACTGCTGGATGTAGCCCTTGCACGGTTGCACCCAATTAGTAGCCGTTTCATGGAGAAGCAGACTAGTGCAGCCGGACCGGACGTCGGGTTTGTGAACAGAGGGATGTAAATCAAAAACGAGATGCACCTTCTGTCCGCTAGGTTTGACAATGGAGCGGTCGAGATCTTCCGAGGGAGCCAGAAAAATTTAAGAACCATACATACATACCCTAAACCCTAAGAACCATATGTACATACACACACACATATATCGTAGTTCGTCTTGCGTGCGTTAACGAAAAACAAAACTAATAATAATCATTTTCTTGGCAACAAAGGACATGATTTGGAAAAAGGCTTTACAGCTAATAATCATGTTACAGACTTCAGATTTTACATCTGTTTATCTCTAATGTACTGCCTTGTATCTCTAATGTAATGCAAGAATAGATATAGCGGCCATGAACAAGTAAACGCAGCAAAAGAATCCAAAATGTGTGCGGATCATCAATGGAAATACTCAAACAGTACATTAGTAAGCCAACAAATGCGGTAGTAGATAGAAAAGGCATAACATTAATCCGAATTGTTGAATCTCTTATCTTAAACATCATGTTTTACTCCCATTAACCACAAGAGTTAGCTACATTGCATTTCCGCCAGATACAGACATCATCCTACCGACAAGACATGGTTGGCTCGGATTCTTCAAACGTCATCTGAGCCTGCTTCATCCCACACAAATGTTCTCAAGCTCTTTAACTATACAACTACTTTAGAAAATACAATTAAGGTAATGATCTAGCAGGTTCTCGAGTGAAGGGAGAAAAATATATTAATAGGAATTCAGCACACAAAAAAACTAGACAAAAGAAAAGAATTACAGGATAAAAAGCAAGATTGGCACGGCAAGAATGCAAAATTATAGAAGGTCAAAACAACTATTAGATTAATTGATTAAACTAACAAATAGTAGCAAAGTAAATAATTTCAACAACGCTACATTGGTCTGTACAAATGTCCTGGAGAAACAAAGGAACTTTGCATTTTTGTAGTTCAAATACTAACATATGTTGATCATCATAATTTCATGAAGAATTTACACACATGGAGCTTCGAAAAGGAACATGGGGACATATTAGACATCACATATTCCTATCTTCCAAATATACATACCTAATATCATCGAAAGAAACTTAACCAGTTCCTATGATGATAGAGCATTGAATGTTAAAACCAGTTTTAGTCAAGTCGAATTCAACAGTACTTAAACACTAAAAGAAATAAGCATGAGAAGAACAACCACTTCATAATACTGACTTTTTACGAATCTCATCCGATGTGATACAGATTTTTTTATGAATCATCCATGGCTAGCCCCAATAGAGATTCAGTTAACTGTGTAGCTTTTCTCCAGACTGAAATCAACACAACAAAGTAAACATCAGGAATAAGTATGCACGATCAATGCGAATCAAACAAGCCCATCAAGAACTTCGGTAACTTGTCGCACCTTCCTATCAATTAAGGTGTTCATCAAGAACTTCTAGTAAGATGCCCGTGCGTTGCAACGGAGTTCCAAAAAGGTAGTACATATCATCAAACATAATTCAAATCATACAATGAACATTAAAAGAGGAAAATATCTTATCATCGAGAGTGAGGTCGCACGACCGATCCTCTATTACCGAGATCGCCGCCGGATCTACCCTCCTTGACCCCGCCGACTTCGTGGTTCTTCCTCATCTCTAGCAGGTCACCTCGCCCCCTCCTGTTTGTTGTCTGTACTCATCAAGATTCAATAAATTTATGCAGATAGCAACAAAGCCATGGAAGGCTATAATGAAAGTTCAAAAGATCAATTTGTGCTATCAAGATGCAACTCTAGTGTCGACTAAGCTCTGAACATGATAGCAAGAGTCAAGAGACAACCTAGAGTAGAACAATATTAAGTATTAGCAAGATGAAAGTGCGAATATCAATGTTAGCATTTGCAGCAACTAAATGATAAAGGAAAAAAATTATAGGCAAAAACATTTAGAATCAAAGACTACCTAACTGCAACTACTGGTTGTAAGCAGATAACATTTTTTGGTCCAATCCTTTCAGTATATAGACCAAGCTTCTTTCTCCAACAATACACCTACATTTGATTAAATTTTGTTTTTCTCGAGCATAGGAATTCATATGAATGTTTCTTATGGTTGATTACTTGCTCCACGGTGAGTACATAATTACTTGATAGTTGGCACTGTAACATGCATCCAACATATAATAATGCATCTCAAGATATTGTGCTTGTAAATATGTATCCACAATTAGATACAAAGGACAAGCAAGATCCGCTCAGCTTGAAACATTGGCACAACCAAAGATGGATGTAACGAAGAGTATAACACCAACACCAATAAATGCAAAGATAAACCTGTAGTAAATAAAAGAAGTGAAAAAGAGATCTAAAAGATGATGCACAATGCAAAGCATCTGAGCTGATGGAACTTCCTACATGATCACCTGCATATACAACACTTCAAGCAGAACGTTGAGAATTGTATAGTAGAAAAGGTAGCACTTTAATCAAACTTCACCAAGGTAACTCATACATATACTCATCTATATATCATGTTAAGCTCACAAGGTTATTATGAGCACCAAAAATTAAATCATGCAAAATGGCAACATGAAATGACATTATCAACTTCTTGCAGGACATCATTTTCGAAAACTTACAACAAAGCAAATTAAAAATCTGATGTCTCACATTCTCAATACAAGAATGAGATTCCATAGCTAAGAATAATCATAGTTATTAAATACATAAAAAATATTTGCCCTGTATAGTACCCTATATCGTATCTCGCAATGTAAGGAGTATCTCATGTGGAGGGTATGTACGTGTAGTATACAAGTATTTAAGACCATCTAGGTGGTATGAACAATTTTTCAAAAGTGATATGTGTTTCGCAAATCACATAATTGCCATAACCACATAAAAACCAAAGCTTTATCAAGACAAGGAGATACCTCGAAATGACACACGCACGGAGAGAGAGAGAGAGAGAGAGAGAGAGAGAGAGAGAGAGCAAAGACTCCCGAGAAGCAACGCCATGTTGAGCATGGGACCAGCTGCATCAAGGCCTTGCGTTGCCATTCTCTGCCTAGATCGACCTCCCAAATCGATCAATACCGAAAGCTCTAGAACTGATGATCTCTAAGCTGTTGCTTCTTCAGAGTTTGCCCGTGTCAATCAATGTAAGGACGACTCCGACAACGACTCGATCGATTGCGTCATAGGTCACACTGTCTGGTACTGAACGTACTGGTAGGAGGTGTTGCACTTGCGCGACCGGTACTTCGTTGTAAAGACCAGGAGTCCAGAAAGAGAGGGCTTCACATACTAAGGCTTTGTTTGAAAGTCTAATTTTTTTTTTATATATATTCTTATGGATAGTTCAAAATCCTAGTCCATCTATTGGGATGCCCTCTAGTGGGATTGCAATGCACGTTGGTAAGATGTTATATATGAAATTTCATGAAAAATATATTCGTTGGATTTAGAACATGACATGATTGCTACTAATTAGTGCCTACTCAAGAGTGAAACTGCCACTAACTACTAGTGACATTCTCAAAAAGAGTTGAGTTCTGAAAGTTGAAAAAAAAAACGGAGCTGAGTTATGCACTACATTGACTAGCTAAGTTATATACCACCTAACGATTTTCAATGTAGAGCAGCACTTGCTCCACTTACATTTGACACATCGTTCTTAAAACGTGTTACACATACCAGCGGCATCAAGCTATGATGTAAGGCGTACTTACAGCACAGCAACTCATATAGGACATGCATACTTCATCAGCTATTCACCTGAACCTAACTGTTCAAGCATTTCTTTTGTCTGTCTAATATATTTTGTTTCTAGGACTCTGCTTCCAAGTTCCAACCAACATGCTTGGAAAATTGGACATGCATATCCATCCATGGGTAATCAGTTGACTATTATCTTGCTCAGCCATCTTTCAGTGGTTGCAGAAAAAAAAGCTATCTAGGAGTTGCTCTTATGCAAAAACCCTTATGTATAATGTACTGCATGCTTGAGGCCATATTTCAAACAACACTGGCTTCCAGAAGCCAAAAACTGTTTGGAACATGTTTGTTTTTAACACATTTTTCTTTCTTTTTGTATTATTCGTAGAGATATAATAGTGTTTTTATTTTCTATTTTGTTTTCATTTTACTTTAATTGAATACATCAGAAAAAACTAACAGTTGTTACAGTGCTATTTCAACCAAAAATCAAAGGGGCTAATTTTTTAGGCTACAACTTATTAGTCTAATAAATAGTGATTGCTAAAAGAAGCTGAAGCCAAAAGCTGACTAAAAAGCTGAAAAGAATAGGAATAACCACAACACTTTGAAAAAAGCCATAGCTACCGATGAAGACATAAGGTGCACCAAATGCTTTGATGCTTTGGCACCCGCTATCTGGTTAACCCTTCGCCAGCGGCTAAATTAAAGGGCTATCTAGAACTGTCAATTTCCCCTCTCTTATAAACACTTTTTGAACCAGGCATTAGAACAACCCAAAAAACTTTATCCAGTAAATCGAACTCTAAACGCATGTGATCCGGTGAATATACATGTACTCTCCCAAATGATAATAACAAGCATTGATCACCAAACTACGTTCTCTCACATACTTCCTTTTTGATGACTTGACCTGAATGAGCTACTACCTATCTTGCAGCCGTGTTCCCTATCTTACCCATGAAAAAAGATTTGGAATTGCTAATTTTCTAGTCTTTTCCCGAAGAATCGATTTCATTTCAAGTACGTATTGGGGAGATTTCATTTTCTTTCTTTTTCAATTTATCAATTAATCACCCATCATCGCCTGAACTAATTTTCTTGATGTATCATTAATTAATTATACATTTCCGAATTGTTCATTTTCTTCTTGGTTCGGATGAGGAGTAGTTAAGGTCATTTTATCTCCATCTAACCTTTAATTATGTGGGCTCAGAGAAGCATCTTGTCATGTCACTATGTATTGCTCGTTGTGTTTGATAAATAAGGCCTAGCTAGCTTGCTGGAATCTGCCTTTTTCTCGGCTTTAGATTTGAGACGATCTCATCTAGCCATCATTTTGGAGTACGATCCTTTTCTGTGTCCGGCTAGATCTTTCGCAAATTTTATTCTGCCTGCTCTCTTTTTCATCGTTAGGTTTATCTGTTAATTGTTTTCTTTGTGCTGTTTGTTAGTATATCTATCATGCTTAAAGGGAGGGTTGGAATTTAGGAGGCAGAAGCAATGATGACAAAAAGCTAAAAGCAATGAAAATCAGTACGAGAACAGTAGTATACTTACGTGTGAGAGGAATGGCAATGGATGAGGCGACGAGAAAGAAGAAGACGGCTGCAGCAGAACCCATTTGATCTCTGACCTTAATCTCCCTGTTTGTTTCTGAATGCAGGGAGGAGGTGCTCCATTTGAAGATGTAGTCATATCTACATGCTAAATTAGGATACACAGCCATGAATACCCGATGTAACTTTGTGGCTAACCGTGTCACGAGTCATCTCTCTACCAAAAACAGCATGTGTTTTTTCTTATCAGCTGAGCGATAAATTCGGCCGGCCAGAAGAAACAAGTTACCTTATCCGTATCGTATGAACTATGTCTGTGAGACCGAAGCCACCGGTTGTTCAGGAAAGAGAAGAGAAGGGAGAATAGGCTTATATCTGAAGATTCTGAACTTTAGAGTTCGTCCTACAGGCTACAGACGTGCTGTACAACCCAACTGTTTTACAAGTGCATGCAAAATATCTGCACAGAAATTGATGAACTTGTAGACTGTTGGATGTAGCCCTTGCACGGTTGCACCCAATTAGTAGCCGTTTCATGGAGAAGCAGACTAGTGCAGCCGGACCGGACGTCGGGTTTGTGAACAGAGGGATGTAAATCAAAAACGAGATGCACGTTCTGTCCGCTAGGTTTGACAATGGAGCGGTCGAGATCTTCCGAGGGAGCCAGAAAAATTTAAGAACCATACATACATACCCTAAACCCTAAGAACCATATGTACATACACACACACATATATATATACTAGTTCAGTGCCCGTGCGTTGCAACGAAAAACAAAACTAATAATAATCATTTTCTTGGCAACAAAGGACATGATTTGGAAAAAGGCTTTACAGCTAATAATCATGTTACAGACTTCAGATTTTACATCTGTTTATCTCTAATGTACTGCCTTGTATCTCTAATGTAATGCAAGAATAGATATAGCGGCCATGTACAAGTAAACGCAGCAAAACAGAATCCAAAAATGTGTGCAGATCATCAATGGAAATACTCAAACAGTACATTAGTAAGCCAACAAATGCGGTAGTAGATAGAAAAGGCATAACATTAATCCAGAATTGTTGAATCTCTTATCTTAAACATCATGTTTTACTCCCATTAACCACAAGAGTTAGCTACACATTGCATTTCCCGCCAGATACAGCACATCATCCTACTGACAAGACATGGTTGGCTCGGATTCTTCAAACGTCAATACGAAGCCTGCTTCATCCCACACAAATGTTCTCAAGCTCTTTAACTATACAACTACTTTAGAAAATACAATTAAGGTAATGATCTAGCAGGTTCCTGAGTGAAGGGAGAAAAATATATTAATAGGAATTCAGCACACAAAAAAAAGAAACTGCCCGGCAATCTCGCCATGGTTCAAATGGCTACTTTTTTGAAGTTATTCAAATGAATTCTAAATTTGAACTTTTGCAGTTAGTAAATATAAGCCTCCATGCATAGTACACATATACTCCATGTTTTATTCATCCTTACACGTATACTCAACCTTATTACCTTGCCAAATTTCACCGAATTGGAACCTTTCAGAGCCACTACAAAATAAGAATCTCTCTTTTCTTTGGGTCTAGACAAAAGAAAAGAATTACAGGATAAAAAGCAAGATTGGCATCGCAAGAATGCAAAATTATAGAAGGTCAAAACAACTATTAGATTAATTGATTAAACTAACAAATAGTAGCAAAGTAAATAATTTCAACAACGCTACATTGGCTGTACAAATGTCCCTGGAGAAACAAAGGAACTTTGCATTTTTGTAGTTCAAATACTAACATATGTTGATCATCATAATTTCATGAAGAATTTACACACATGGAGCTTCAGAAAAGGAACATGGGGGACATATTAGACATCACATATTCCTAGCTTCCAAATATACATACCTAATATCACTGTAAAGAAACTTAACCAGGTTCCTATGATGATAGAGCATTGAATGTTAAAACCAGTTTTAGTCAAGTCAGCAATTCAGCAGGTACTTAAACACTAAAAGAAATAAGCATGAGAAGAACAACCACTTCATAATACAGCTTTTTTACAGAACTCTCATCTGATGTGATACAGGATTTTTTTTATGAATCATCCATGGCTAGCCCCAATAGAGATTCTTTAATCGTAGCTTTTCTCCAGACTGAAATCAACACAACAAAGTAAACATCAGGAATAAGTATGCACGATCAATGCGAATCAAACAAGCCCATCAGTAACTTCTGGTAACTTGCGGCTGCACCTTCCTATCAATTAAGGTGTTCATCAGTAACTTCTAGTAAGATGCCCGTATGCTGCAACGAGTTCCAAAAAGGTAGTACATATCATCAAACATAATTCAAATCATACAATGAACATTAAAAAGAGGAAAATATCTTATCATCGAGAGTGAGGTCGGCACGACCGGATCCTCTATTACTGAGATCGCCGCTCCGGATCTACCCTCCTTGACCCCGCCGACTTCGTGGTTCTTCCTCATCTCTAGCAAGCAGCACCTCGCCCCGCCTCCCCTGCTTGTTGTCCGTACTCATCAAGATTCAATAAATTTATGCAGATAGCAACAAAGCCATGGAAGGCTATAATGAAAGTTCAAAAGATCAATTTGTGCTATCAAGATGCAACTCTAGTGTCGACTAAGCTCTGAACATGATAGCAAGAGTCAAGAGACAACCTAGGAGTAGAACAATATTAAGTATTAGCAAGATGAAAGTGCAGAATATCAATGTTAGCATTTGCAGCAACTAAATGATAAAGGAAAAAAATTATAGGCGAAAAAACATTTAGAATCAAAGACTACCTAACTGCAACTACTGGTTGTAAGCAGATAACATTTTTTGGTCCAATCCTTTCAGTATATAGACCAAGCTTCTTTCTCCAACAATACACCTACATTTGATTAAATTTTGTTTTTCTCGAGCATAGGAATTCATATGAATGTTTCTTATGGTTGATTACTTGCTCCACGGTGAGTACATAATTACTTGATAGTTGGCACTGTAACATGCATCCAACATATAATAATGCATCTCAAGATATTGTGCTTGTAAATATGTATCCACAATTAGATACAAAGGACAAGCAAGATCCGCTTCAGCTTGAAACATTGGCACAACCAAAGATGGATGTAACGAAGAGTATAACACCAACACCAATAAATGCAAAGATAAACCTCAGTAAATAAAAGAAGTGAAAAAGAGATCTAAAAGATGATGCACAATGCAAAGCATCTGAGCTGATGGAACTTCCTACATGATCACTCGCATATACAACACTTCAAGCAGAACGTTGAGAATTGTATAGTAGAAAAGGTAGCACTTTAATCAAACTTCACCAAGGTAACTCATACATATACTCATCTATATATCATGTTAAGCTCACAAGGTTATTATGAGCACCAAAATTAAATCATGCAAAATGGCAACAGAAATGACATTATCAACTTCTTGCAGGACATCATTTTCGAAAACTTACAACAAAGCAAATTAAAAAATCTGATGTCTCACATTCTCAATACAGTAATGAGATTCCATAGCTAAGAATAATCATAGTTATTAAATACATAAAAAATATTTGCCCTGTATAGTACCCTAGTGTAACGATTCTCTGTATAGCAACTGTGCAAGCAAGTCAAATTTTTTTGGAGAATATATATGTGCAATTAAGTCATTGAATAGCAAGCTTTTGACTACAAGTGACAAGATATAAGTAACATGTAGAGTGTTAAACATCTAAGTAAATCAGAAAAAGTGGCATTGTGTTTCCGCAAATCACATAATTGCCATAACCACATAAAAAACCAAAGCTTTATCAAGACAAGGAGATACTCCAGAAATGACACACCAGGCACTGGAGATCCCCTCCCCGGTCCCATCAGACAGGGACACATCAACAAGGAGAAGCAAGGTGGCTCTCCGAGCCGCACTCACTCACCTCTTGGATGCACTGGCGGCACCAGTAGTGACGGCAACAAAGAACTAAGTTAGTAGCACACGAGCCATACCATGAGCACGTATGCACCGTACCCATCATGGCTAGCCTGAACGCCATGACCACGAGGTTGAGCAGCTTGAGAACACATTCGATGAAGGCCGCGCATACAATGGTCAGCTAGTGGGGCGGTGCTTCCTCCTCGCAAGGCAAAGACTTCACCTCATGCCGAAATCACAATCTTGGAAAGGAGGCACCTTTGATTGATCTGGCTGAGGGACTACGCATTCTTGGTCGTTTGGGGATGAGAAAATTTCGGGGGAAAGGGAAATCGAGGTGAATTGGAGGGGTTGGAGTTTTGGGTGGATTGGGAATAGGAACTTCAGTTCTTGCACAATCAAGAGATAAAAGAAATTGCAAAAGAATCGGGCAAATTCTCATACCTCTGTAGGAAGGGTAGTGATCCGGGAGGTGCTCTTAGACGCCTTGCAGCCGACCGACCCGAGGAACTAATCAGCTGCACGTGTCACGCTTGGTGGCGTTCCAAGGGCAGTAATCGCCTTGGGGGTAGCCAAATTGCTCGTGTTCCCTCCCTTGGGTGTCGCTCCGCCTTGCTTTGCTCTTCACCTTGGTCAAGCCAGATCTATGCCCTGAAGAAACCAAACCACTATCAGATCAAGAACCGTCATTTGGGGAGGAGGAGGAGGCGGCGGTGGCGGGGTGGGAGGGAGGGAGGAGGCGGCGGCGCAAGGGTGGGAGGGAGGGAGGAGGCGGCGGCGGCATGGGGAGGAGGAGGCGGGAGATGCGGAGAAC
The DNA here is from genome assembly GCA_036346245.1 of Bonia amplexicaulis. Classification (NCBI taxonomy): domain Eukaryota; kingdom Viridiplantae; phylum Streptophyta; class Magnoliopsida; order Poales; family Poaceae; genus Bonia; species Bonia amplexicaulis. The sequence continues at coordinate 6,575,274 of CM070737.1, forward strand.
GGGGAGACGGGGACGGGGGAGAAGATTCTTGGGGTGGGCGGGAGGAGGAGGCGACGGCAAGGGTGGGAGGAGGGGAGGCGGGCGGGGTGGGATGAGGAGGCAGGCGGAGGAGCGGGAGGAGGCGGCGGCGGCGGAGGAGGAGGCGGGAGATGCGGGAATGGGGTTGACGAGGAGGTGAGGAGAAGAACCGCAAGTGGGGAGAAGAACCACGAGGTGGGCGGAGAACGTGGGAGAGAATCGGTGGGAGAACGAGCGCTTACATGTGTGTGAGGAGGGTTTGAGGAGGACTGACGGACCGTCACCAACTCTAATTTTAAGTATATATATATATATATATATATATATATATATATATGACGCTGAAATTGGGCACCGTGGTGCCGGGCACCTTGATTTCAAATGCCGATTCAACCCAAATTTGGGTATGTTTTTGAAAATATCGCTTTAGGGTATATACACATCTATAACAATTCAAATGAAACATACACCTTTGAAAAATATATTCAATTCAAAGTTTTGAACAATTTAGATCACATGCTTTGTCGATTAATATATATAATCAAGACATACCTACAAAGCAAACTATCAATAAAAAGGCAACTACAGCTCAAATTTCATTCGAACTTGTTTGAACTAGTTAAACTTGATATCCAAGAAATTTTAAATTTTTTGCACGCGATACATACCTATTTTAGACTTATGGTGCCCAAGCACCAAGGAGCACTCGTTATTTTTACTATATATATATATATATATATATATATATGATTAAATTGGGCACCGTGGTGCCCGGCACCTTGATTTCAAATGCGAATTCAACCCAAATTCGGTATGTTTTTGAAAATATCAGTTTTAGGGTATATACCCATCTATAACAATTCAAATGAAACATATACCTTTGAAAAATATATTCAATTCAAAGTTTTGAACAATTTAGATCACATGCTTTGTCGATTAATATATATAATCAAGACATACCTACAAAGCAAACTATCAATAAAAAGGCAACTACAGTTCAAATTTCAGTTCGAACTTGTTTGAACTAGTTAGTAAACTAGTTAAACTTGATATCCAAGAAATTTTAAATTTTTTGCACGCGATACATACCTATTTTAGACTTATGGTGCCCAAGCACCAAGGAGCACTCGTTATTTTACTATATATATATATATATATATATATATATATATATATATATATATATATATATATATATATATATGACTGAATTGGGCACCGTGGTGCCCGGCACCTTGATTTCAAATGCGCGAATTCAACCCAAAATTGGGTATGTTTTTTGAAAATATCAGTTTTAGGGTATATACACATCTATAACAATTCAAATGAAACATACACCTTTGAAAAAATATATTCGAATTCAAAGTTTTGAACGAATTTAGATCACATGCTTTGCTGATTAATATATATAATCAGCACATACCTACAAAGCAAACTATCAATAAAAAAGGCAACTACAGTTCAAATTTCAGTTCGAACTTGTTTGAACTAGTTAGTAAACTAGTTAAACTTGATATCCAAGAAATTTTAAATTTTTTTGCACGCGATACATACCTATTTTAGACTTATGGTGCCCAAGCACCAAGGAGCACTCGTTATTTTTACTATATATATATATATATATATATATATATATATATATATATATATATATATATATATATATATATATATATATATATATATATATATATATATATATATATATATATGACGCTGAAATTGGGCACCGTGGTGCCCGGGCACCTTGATTTCAAATGCGCGAATTCAACCCAAATTTGGGTATGTTTTTGAAAATATCGCTTTAGGGTATATACCCATCTATAACAATTCAAATGAAACATATACCTTTGAAAAAATATACTCAATTCAAAGTTTTGAACAATTTAGATCACATGCTTTGATGATTTATATATATAATCAGCACATACCTACAATCAAACTATCAATAAAAAATGCAACTACAGTTCAAATTTCAGTTCGAACTTGTTTGAACTAGTTAGTAAACTAGTTAAACTTGATATCCAAGAAAATTTAAAATTTTAGACGCCATACACACCTATTTTAGACTTATAGATATATATATACCAAGGAGCACTCGTTATTTTTACTATATATATATAGGTAAAATAACGTGTGCTCCTTGGTGCCCGGACACTATAGTCTAAAATAGGTATGTATCATGTACGAAAAATTTTAAAATTTCTTGGATGTCAAGTTTAACTAGTCTACTAATTAGTTCAAACAAGTTTGAACTAACTGATCGAGCGCCCTTGCGCTGAAGATGAACGGGCTAAGCGATCTGTCGATATGATGCTGAAATGGGACACCATGATGTCTGGGCACAAGCCTTCTTGTCTTTGAATTGCTTTTAGATACGTGCAAATGTAATATATCAGACAAACCTGTTAACATTCATTAATCGAAAAGGTGTCAATTTGGAAAGGAAGTCATTGGTTTAGCATACTGAATCAATCATGAACGGAAAGTCTTAATCATAGATGGAAATTCTCAATCATAGAGCCTGGGCACCATGGTGCCACTGTTATTTATATATATAAAAGTAAAGTTGATTACTGCAACAGTTTTAAATTAAAAGCATGATCTAATACACATGTTAATTGGATAGATGAAAAGATAAGAAGATAGTACGGCAACAAGTGCCTAGTTACTACACTACCAATAAGACACCCAAAAAAAATTCTGTAAAATAAATATATGTAGATTAATGTATCGTATAACATTGCAATGTATTCATATTGAAGAGAACAAAACATACCATAAAGGTGCTAATTACGCCTACGAGGCAAATTCATTTTCCAAGTCTTCATGCCTTGAAACCGCCTAGTAATGGCACTATCAGTACGGATCAATCGATCTCTTAGCCAAAAATAACAAAATATCATATGATATATATGACTATGATTATGAATCAGTGTGTCACAACTCACAAATATTATATCTATGACTTATTCACAGTTTACAAATTCACTGATTCACTGAGGCATGACAAATTGACTGATTCACTGAGGCATGACAGATTTTCTTAATTCACTGAGGCATGACAAATTTCCTTAATTCACTGATTCATTGAGGCATGACAAATTGGCAACATACACTGACTGAGGCATGATCAATGATTCACAAATCACAAGATGACACCGACGCTGATTGGGAACGGGGGAGGAGTAGAGGACCGAAGGAATTAGGGGTTTGAGGGGAGCCGTCGAAGGAACTAGGGATCGAGGGCAATGGCACGATGCCATAAGGGCCGCTGGCCATCTCATCCCGTAGGGCTCATGACCCATGTAATGCCCTAGCCAGCAGCCACCAAGGCTTCGCGCCGTCCGCAACGAGGAAACTTGGCCATAGGGCTTGTTTGGCAAGGCTGTGGCTTATGATTTTTGGCTGAAATTTTTGAATTTTGACTGTTTACGGTATAGATTACGGAGAGATATTCACTTGCGATTTTGGATAGTACAGATATTGGACTTTTAACGTGTACATCGTTTAACTTGTAGACCCCGTCTTGAAAAATACTCCGTTTAAAAGTTAGATACTATAGTAAAACCAAAATCACCTATTTCGAGAGAAAAACAGGCCCATGAGGTACACCGGCGTAGCCATGATACTGCATCCTCCGTGGCTCGTCGTCGATGAGCCCGGACAGCCCTGGACAAATGCAGGCCCGTTTTATTAAGAAGAGTGGAAGCGTACAGCATATCTGCCGAGAAAAAACGGCAATTAGTACAAGCAGGCCCCACCGTAAGCTGTCGATATTGGGACCTAGATTCTAAATTGACAAGGCCTAGATTGCGCCGGCTCAGCCCACTTCTGGGCCTAGAAACAGGCAGCTCAAACTTATCTGGGCGTATGAGAATGCTCGTCCTCCTATCGGAGCAAGGCCTCGATCGCCCACGCGGCCCATGGCTAGGTGGCGTGTTGTATTTTGCACGTCTGTCTCCGCCAAAACTATTAGGGCATCTACAATTATGCAAAATAGTGTCTTGCGTTATACATTAAAGGGGTGACCTTAAGCAGACCATAAGCAAAAAAACCTTAAGACCAGGCCTCAAGCTAAAGACCTGGCCATAAGCATTAAGATACATTTTTTCTTTATCTGACAAGTGGGATCATCTTAAGGCCTAGTGGGTTATATACATTACAACATTGGCCTTAAGATTTAGATGGGACCCACCTTAAGACCTCTTAGGTTATATACACTATGGATGCCCTTAGTGTAGATTCCTAGAAAGAAGGATGCGGACCATTACCTCCACCCATCTCATCGTGCTGCTGTGTGCGTTTCTCCTCGAGTACAAATTTTAGAACAGTTTTGCTATCGCTAAGACTATTGAATTTTTTATCTCTTTGTCATTTAAAATTGTACTCTTAATCAACTAAAATTGCAGCCCTTCTTAAAAAAACAATTGCAACTTCAGGTGATTCAGAGTGCAACTAAAGTTACACTTAGTTGCACTCTCAATCAACTAAAATTGCAGTCTCCTTAAAAAAAACAACTGCAATTTTAGTTGATTGAGAGTGCAATTTCAAATAACCGAGAGATAAAAAATTCAGTCAATAGTCACTCCCATTTTAGAATTTGACGTTATCATCCGTGCCAACACGTACTCACGCACGAAACAGAAGTGGGAAAAATGTGCGCATGCATTATGAGTAAATATGTATTATGAGTTATGACCTGGACCGGTTCGATTAGGAGAGTGGCGTAACAAAGGATTTGCTCTTTTTGACTTTAAGTTTTTGGATTCTTCCAAAATAAAAAAACTAAATATGGAAATAAGTAATATTTTAAAACGGATTTTTAAACAATTTCTTAAATATAAAAACATGTGATCGTGTACGTCAACATCTCTGACATCCGATGTCTAGTAAACATAAACAAAAGTAGACAAAAATTAGCTAGCTAGTGGTACAATTAATTCATGTACGCTCGTCATGCTCCGGCCGTAGCTAGTGGTTTTCTCCGTTTGGGGTGCAAAAATTAGCCGAATCAACTAGTGGTGCTTTGACTTGTATACTGCCCGTCTTTTTTTTTGCCCATGTAACGTGGATGTGAGATTGTAAGTCGTCTCCTTATATAGAAAGACAATCTCAAATTTAGATACATTCTCAAAGAGATCTGCCAATCATCAGTTCATCCCGCTGTAGAAAATATGCATGCATCAGAAGTTTAGAACTAGTCCTCTTTATTATTCATGATCCCCAGGAAGTTCATGCCTGCCTGCCTTCCATGGGTGCATGCACGTTACATTTATTACTGCATGCAGCTTATTTAGGTTGAAGGTGTGCGTATATGTAGCTAATTAGAACCGGATCGCGTACGCCGGCGACTTGTCCGGGTTGAAGAGCCCAAAGTGCCTCTCGATCTCATCCCCGGACTTCTGGTTCTCGTTGAACATGGCGAATATGTACGTCTCCAACGTCCCGGGCCTCTTGGGCGTGCCCCGGCCGACATGGTTGATCAGGCCCTGGTTGTACGTCCGCGCGTTATCCACCGTCGCCCCGGACCCGCCGGCCGACGGCCACCCGCTCTCTGACACGACGACCTTGACGTTCGGCGCCCCGGCCTTCTCCAACGAGGCGACCACCGCGTCGACCATCGCGCTGAAGAGGTTCGTGTAGGTCAGCCCGTTGTTCGGGTCCCGCACCGTCGTGCCCGGCTGGAAGGTGGCGTAGTTAAGCTTGATGTCCCGCGGGTTGTCTCTGTAGGCGAAGTAGGGGTACACGTTGACCAGGAGCGGCGCCCCGGTGCTCGCCAAGAACCGCGCGATGTCGTTCATGTAGGACTGCGCGAACACGCCCTTGGAGGGCGGGAAAGAGTTGGCGATCATGTCGAACTTCAACGCCGTGGTCGCCTTGATGCTTCCGAAGCCGGCCGCAGCGAGGGCACCGTTGAGGTTCCGCATGGCCGGGAGGATGCTCTGCGTGGCGCCGCCGCCAACCTCGTTGCCGACGGCGATGTACTTGATACTCACGGCAGGGTAGTAGGGCCTGACGTTGTTCTGGACCCAGGAGGCCGCGTTCGAGGGGCTCGCGGCGAGCTCGCCGAGCCTGTCGTTGCCGACGTCGAGGATGATGCCGATGCCCGAGTTGCGCAGGGCGTCGAGGGCCTGCTTGTCGGGGAAGTAGATGCGCATCCCATTGATGCCGTTGGACTTGTAGAGCTGCACGACGTCTCTCCGCGATGGGAGGTTGTTGCCCAGGACGCCGTAGCAGACGCCGATGGATTGCACAGCTGCGGATAAGGCAGAGCCAAGAGTGGCACCCGGCCGTTAGCTAGCTATCAGCTCGCTACGTGATGAGATGTATGTGACTGTGACTATGTGAGCAAGAAAAGCAAGTGCTACGTGTTGTGAACTGGGGGTACATGCATGCATAGCTTACAGCGATGTGTGTGAGTGCTTAGTTTTCCCCATGAACTACGGAAGGAATGAGCTACTAAATCTTACGTGTCTGAATTTAAAGGCATAAATGTACGTGCTTATGCAGAATCAAAATGACGAGGCGCAAACGAAAACAGTGGTTCGTTCAAGAACTGTATGAGTTCTTCAATGTTTTAATTTACTCTTCTAGTAAACACACACAGCACGTGCATGCAAAAAGAGAAAGGAAACACAGAATGATCAGTACCAGTAGGAACAGAAGCAAATGTTCCAATGATCAGAGCAACTGCAAACATGGAAGCAACTTGTTGCCTAGCCATTGTTCTCTCAGCTATATATGAAATCTATGCGTTGCTTGTGGATGCTATGTACCAATATGCAAGCGCACACCCCCTTATATACAAGTTTCGTTGGCAAGTTTGGTACATTTCCACGTCCACAGGTACGTGCATGCGCACAGCCAGCCAGCTAGCTATACATCATGTGTTACGTTACACCCTTAGCGCGCCAAGCAAATTTGACTCGTAACCACGTAGCTGAATTAAGATGCACGCAAGGCATGGTGTGTGTCACTGTCCGGTGCAGCCTAACCCGTCATTGCCTTCCGTTTTCCACAGAAAATAGCGGCCTCTTGAAGCTAAGAAGTCCACGAGCTGTGGAAACTTGCATCCGTTCTCCCCGTGTACTTGGGGTAGTGTGCATGTCCTGTCCTGCAAATAGAAAAGAACTACGCATAGACTGCATGGAAATTCTTCTCTCAGCAGTACACCGAATGGTGTGGCGTTAATTTCTTCGCATTAATTTCTTGCGTGTGTGTACGGATACAGATATACAATTTATCTTGACCAATACGTGGAATTTCTTGCGTATTTGTTTGGAATGGTGGCTTGCACCGTAGTGACTTCCAGCAAGCGTCCACTGTTCTTTTTGTCACATTACCTGCGTCACCCGGCCTCTTCGTTTAGTTTCTAAACACTGCTTTTTAATTCCTTTCATAACCAAGCAGAGATCAGTTTCACACGCATCCAATCGAATTTTTCAGCATGGACGTACCACGAAACCATTAGCATCTCATAAGCCGCTGATCAAAATTACTCTAGGTGCATATGTAATAGATACAATAAGCTCAGACTTCTTAGATGCGGAAGATGTAATGTAAGCAGTTTACTTAGGATGATCTAAACATGTGAGAGTTCTAGAGTGAAGTCTTTCATTAGTTAATTCAGCATTTTTTGTCTATGGCACTATTAAGCATTGAATCTAACAAAACACACTTAGAGCAAGATAAAATACTAGTATTCATGTCCCTAGCTACTAAGCACACAGAAGAATTGCTAGACTTAAGTTTAGCAATTTGATTATTAGCACATTTGAGTAGCTTAGCATGAAAAATATATACTAAGAAACCAGCAAGAAGAATAGCTTTTATTTTAATAAGGTTATCCCTAGTGACTACTACTCATCAATAACATAAGTATGTACAGTAGTGCCATGAGTAAAACATGCCTCTATCTTCTCAATTTTATCTAAGGCTATTCTAAGCTGACTAATAACACCAGAATGAATGATGCTTAGCTTGTCTAACTCAGCGTACATTACTAGGCAATATTTATAATTATCATCATCAGAAATTAATTATCTAAGCCTAGCAATATCACACTCAAGCTCTCAATCAATAAATCATGGTTTTTTATTTTCTTTTTGCATTTCTTAAGCTCATGATAAAGGTGAACTACATCACAAGATGTCTCATCATGTGTGCGCTTTACTTCACCAGGATCACTGCAGAGATCATCCTCGCCAGAGATATCATCGATGCTAGCCAAGAAACACATACTTGTGAAGTCATTTGCCTTCTTCTTGCCTCACAACTTGTCCCCCTCCCCCTCAGTCCCTGAGTCCATGTCCCTCAAGTCAAGTTGTCAAGAGTGGACATGATAGGACCTCCTCCTCCTCTCTTTCTCATTCTTATATTGTTTAAGACTCTAGTAAATTTGGTGGATAGCAGGGCTAGATCATCCTCAAGAATCTGATCAAGCTGATCATCACCCATAGCTTTCAAGGCAAACAAAGAGAATAAAAAAGTAGACTCAACTAGGCCACAAGGAGAACTCTTCACGGGATCGGTCAGAAGTGTCTCGACTCATGCTTGTTCTTATGAGAGAGCAAGTCAATCTCATTAGTCTTTAACATTGAGTAAACCTTATCCAAGGTGAGTTTGCTCATGACAGCAGTGCCATTGATAGAAGTGACTTTCATCTCCTAAATCGATATGTCCAAAGTTCTAAGGACTTGATGTGCATTTTCAGAGTTGGAATAGACAACACCAATAGCACACAAGTGACTGAGGATATTATGAAAGCGAGCAAAAAACTCATCCAAAGACTCTCTAGGTCTCATCTCAAACTTTCAGTATTCGTTCTTGAATTGTTTCTAACACATATCCTTGATAGCTGTAGAGCTCTCATGGTAATCAGTGAGAGTCTGCTAGATATCATGAGCTGAAGCGAGATGAGACAAATGGTCAAATTTGTTGTAAGATCAAGGATGCCGACTAGAGGGGGTGAATAGGCGGTTTTAAAATTTTTTTAGGCTACTACCAAATTTATAATGCGGAAGCGTGAATTATTTGGTTTTCACAAGTAAGGTCTAAAATATCTAAGTTTGACTAAGCGCACCAATGATATAATTCCAAATTAATATAAGCAATCATAGAAAGACAAGTATTCTAATCAATTCAATAAATATAAATGCTTGAATATGAATTGCTAGCAGGTAAATTGAGCTCAAGATGACAAACCACAATGACACTTGATGTTTTTATTGTGGTGTTCGAAAACTTGTCGGTTTCCCCTAATCCACGTTGAGGTAAGCCCAACCGAGTTGGACCGGCTCCACGAATAAAGCCTAACTAACTCAATCCACTAAGGTTGCTCTTATTCCACTCCGAAGATGGTGAGCACCACACCACTCACAACGTGCTAGGGCCTTCTCATAAGCTTCTTGAGAAGATCACCGGATCATCACGTCTCCGAAGAAATCATTATGAAGAGAGACATACTCATTCTTCAAAATCATATATTTAGTTTTCTCTTTCCCAAGAAATTCATTAAGCTCTTCTAATAAATCTATCAACTCATCATATGAAGATACATCATCATCATTGTCATTTACCTTCTTTTTACCTTATGCCATGAAGCATTGAGTTGATGTGGAGGGGCTAGTGGATTCTTCATGATCGGAGCTAGAAATTGAGTATTCTTCTTCCGACATCCACTCTTGTATGCAATTCTCATCAGATGAGGTGGACATTTCATATTTATCTTGAGTTTTTGTCCACATATCATGAACGCTCTCGAGATTGCATATTTTGTTGAACACCTCTACATTCAAAGCACTAAATAATACGTTAGTTGCTTGAGCATCGAAATGTGAGCATTTCTCTTTATCAATTGTTGGACCAAAAGGATCCATTGGAGGAGAACAACCCACATTTACAATCCGCCATATTTTTGGGCTCATAGTCTTAAATAGCAAATCATGCGGATTCTCCGATTATCATAATTTATGCCATTGAATAAAGGTGTGTCATCTAGGTGCATTATCTCACTAGTTGCCATCCTTTAAACTCTCTAGGCAGTGAAGCCTAATAAATGAGAGATCAGACTCTAATACCACTTGTAAGATCGAGGATGCCGACTAGAGAGGAGTTGAATAGGCGGTTTTAAAAATTCTTTTAGGCTACTACCAAATTTATAATGCGGAAGTGTGAACTATTTGGTTTTCACAAGTAAGACCTAAAACATCTAAGTTTGACTAAGTGCACCAACGATATAATTCCAAATCAATATAATCAATCCTAGGAAGACAAGTATTATAATCAATTCAATAAATATAAATGCTTGAATATGAATTTCTAGAAGGTAAACTGAGCGCAAGATGACAAACCATAATGACACTTGATGTTTTTACCGTGGTATTTGGAAACTTACCGGTTTCCCCTAATCTACGTTGAGGTAAGCCTAACCGAGTTAGACTGGCTCCACGAATTAAGCCTAACCACCTCAATCCACTAAGGTTGCTCTTTCTCCACTCCGGAGATAGCGAGCACCACACCACTCACAACGTACCAGGGCCTTCTCATAAGCTTCTTGAGAAGATCACTGGACCACCACGTCTTCGAAGAAGTCTAGGAGTCGGTAAACTCCAAGAGTAATAAGTTGGAGACTCTCGCTTGAACGAATCAAGAATCGCAGCTCAATAGACACAAAGTTCACCACCAAGTGTAACACATGCACTAGGTTATGCTCTCCTCATTCTCTAAGTGCAACACATGCACCTAGGAAGAAAAGACTTGCTCTTAGCTCAAGAAATGGAGGGATAGTGCTAGCAACCAAACCTTGGGATAGTGCTAGCAACCAAACCTTCTCAACATCCCTTGATGAGGTATTTATACACTTCCCTCAAAAACTAGCTGTTGGAGTGAGGGAAGGGCAAGAATCAGCCCGAGGGCCGGTACTACCGTCAACATATGGCCGGTACTACCGCGGTCCTCTCAATGGCTGCAAAACTAGCCGTTCGAATGCAAAATTGGTCAGACCGTCCACACAGGCACCGGTCTGACCGCCAGGTCTGGTCATACCGCAAAGGTACGAGAAGGACCGGTCAAACCGCTACCCGTTTATCGGTCTGACCGTCGGGCGGTCTGATCACCACATGCATGCCGGTCAAACCGGTCTGGCTGGTCAAACTGCCGTGTATACTCCGGTCTGATCGCTCCATGGTCAGACTACCCTTTGGCCCAGGTGAAATTAATTACATCGATATGACCGCATATACAAAACCGGCCAGACTGCCACCTTGAGGACAGGCTCTAGAGATTAGAAGACAATGCATATTTCTCAGTCACTTTACACAAAAGCTTTGCAAATTATAGAAATACACATTTAAAGTTAACAAATGACTCTCAATAGATCAAGGAACATATCCGCAAGTATCTTTTGGAATCACATCACCATGAAGATGACATGGACTTAAACCAAAGTCAAATTGCCTTATCAAATTTAAGTCACATATAGCAACAATATTTGCATGAGCTACAATCATTTGAGAGAGACATCTCAAATATTAGCATTATGCCTTAAAGAGGGGAAATAACATGGACTTCGACATGTTGCAAAAAACATTCGCAAACATCAAGTCACATGTCACAAAGGACTTATGCATGAGCTACAATATTTTCAAATCACATTAAAAAATATTAGCATCATGCCTCAAAGAGGGGAAATAACATGGACTTCGACATGTTGCAAAAACATTCGCAAACATCCAGTCACATGTCACAAAGGACTTATGCATGAGCTATAACATTTTCAAATCACATTAAAAAATATTAGCATCATGCTACGAAGAGAGCTAGAGAAATCAAGTGAGCTATCAACACTTGTTACGTTCAAGCTACTAGTCGCGACCCCTCTAAATAGTACGACATCCTATAGTAGCAACATGATCTTCCAACTAAATACTAAGACCGGTAGAACACTAGGAACACATTCTTAGCCCTGGCTGATCATACATTTGCCTTACGCATCCACTTGAAGCTTGACAACGTATATTTCAACTCCAAGTTTAGGTCATGACTTATCAACACATGTGAAGTCTTTACATTACTTGAGAATGATTAACCACATGAACCCATTTTAAGTCATCCATCACTGTGAGACATATCATATTCATTCATCTCAATGAAACTATTAGTCCCACAATTCGATTGTCACTAATTACAAAAACATGTCATTAACTCATAATGACGGGTCTAGATTCTTCACTCGTTTCTACTGAGTCCCTGAATATGGAGATTTCTAACCTTGTTGTTTGCCTCCACATCCGAAAAATTTGCCAGAGTAATCTGATCATCGGCAGGGACAACATAGTAACTTTTGACATTTTCCCAGATGGTATAGCCTTGAGCTTGAATATATGTAGCTATCCCTGCCTTCCAATATAGGAAGTCACCCTATCGAAGATGGATAGCTCGGTGGAATACCTGTATGATGTTATAGCTCTTAAAATCGGTTAAGATCTATAAGGAAGAGTTTAACCAGGCTCTGATACCACTTGTAGGACTAATGACAATAATCAGAGGGGATGAATGATTCCTAAATTTTTTTCTCTTAAGGTATTTAAAATCTTTACTCGAATGACTATGATTGACCCAAGTTCAGATCACACCAATACGGCTATGTAAACCAAACCTAGAACTAAGAGTCACCAAAATCAACTTCCTTCACAAGTCCAATCAGACCGATGTTGATGAGCCAGTTTGACCACTAGACGGTTCCACCATCGTCCTATAACCAGTTACACTGGTTGGCCAGTCGGATCGCAGGTCTGGGGCCAGTCCAATCGGTCTCCTATTCCCATCCTAAACCCTTTTGGGACAAAAGCTCAAATATCAAGAGGTTGCTCAAATCTCATTCAAACACATCTAAATTTTGCATGAGACTTGATCAAGGCAATAAGAACTAATTCAATCAAGAAACACAAGATTCTTGCGCTCGAGTTCACCAAATTGAAGAGAATCGAATCTAGGTTACAAGAACACCAAAAATTCTAAATCTCAAATTACTTCTTGCACGTGAGAATCTAAGACACAAAGTTTTTCAGATCTATTCTCACATGTCCTGAGATTGGGCTCGAAGTCCCATGAACCCGAAATCATAAATTTAGCTCAAGAACAAGGGAAGCCAAGAAAGAACACAAGCAAAAACATGATTGAGACAAATGTTTGATCTATTGCAGTGGAGGATGAGGTTTACATGATCAGAGATGTTTACAAGTTTAGCCAAAGCACCATCCTTTCCTCTCTCAAGATCTCTTTCTCACACACAACTATGGAAGGAGACAAGGTAGTAAAGCAAAAATCAAACCCTAGAATCCTTGAAGCTACCCCTCCTCTCCTTTCCTCTAAATAACCAGTACAACCTTAATGGGTCCAACCCATTAAGCTTACTGGAAAAACCTGTTAACCCCACTAAGATAGGTTTTACATATTCACGCACACTTCTCAAAGCGCTTATAAGGATCAATTTACTGACACATTAGTGTTTATCCACTTCACATAACTAACTATATCCTAACCCAAAACCACCTCATTTGCGCCTCCCTACACTGCGGTTTTGATATAGGCCTCGAATCTGGTTTGGGTATTTTTTTTCAAAATGCCCCGACGAAGCTTTCGGGTGGCTTCCCTTGACTCCATCTTCAACTTCATCTCAAAGCATCTTCATATGCTTTGACACATAGCTCGTAGTGTCCAATGATTAGCCTCACGTCTTCATGCATTTGGACTCTTCCGAACCGTCTCTACGTGTATTGGTCTCATCACTTAGCGCATTACATGCACCAACTCGGCTCTCTATGATCCTTGTCTTCTCGTGCTCCCGCTTGAGTCACGTAGTCTCACTCGGACTTACACGACCGCCGGACCTCGCCTCCCCATCTTGTCGCGGTCCATTGTCGTCGACTACTATGTCCTCTAAGCCACCTGCACATTTAATGACCAAGCAACAATATCGAGTACAAGTTCCATGCACTTGACTCATACTAGTCAAAACCATATATGATACAATACAACACAAAACCCTCATGGCTCCTAAGTCATGAACCGACCTCAAACCAACTCAGCTCAACTCACTTTGATCCTTGGTCGCAGCCATCGGTCTGACTGCACATGCCTAATCCCCCAAAACATGCTCTCTGAAAAATAGCAAGCGTCAACTAGAAATCGGCCATACCATCCTTGCGTCTGACAACTCCCAATCTTCGGTCACACCAGACAACCGGTTAGACCGCCGTTTCAGGCCAGTCGGACCGCTCCTACTGACCGGTCTAACCGTCACACTGCTAGCAAATCTGAATTTTCTGGAACTTTTGTAAAATTCAAATTTAACTTAATTAAAGTGTCAATTGTTCATCACAAACATGTCTTTTATATAGTACATGGTCTCTTAAATTTGACCCCAAAAATAATATCAACGAAGTGATTGTCAACCAGATATTTTGAGAGAATGAGCAGCTCTGTATTACTTATTCAGGTCATTACAAAGGACGCCTCGGAAAAACTCCGGAGCCTCAAGTCGCCAGGATAAACCCGAATTGAGTTCAGTCATTTTAGCTAGAGTATGAGCTACTTCGTTACAACCTCTCTTAACATGTAAGAAAGTGTAAGAAAAAGGGGAAGAGACTTGCAATTTGATGTCGCTGGTGATGGCTCCCGTTTGCGATCTATCAGGCTTCAGGTCCTTAAGCTTTTGAATAACCGATAAACAATCTGAAGCAATGATCACGCGATTGAGGGGGTGTTTGGCAGGCCACAAACCGGTCGGCTTTTCGCAGCCGCCACTGATGCTAACTTTAAACGGAGTATTTTCTCAAGACGGGGTCTATAAGTTAAACGTAGTACACGTTAAAAGTTTAACATTTGTACCAGCCAAAATCACAAGTGAGTATCGATCTCTCTATAATCTGTACCGTAAACAGCTAAAATTAAAAAAATTTCAGTCAAAAAACATAAACCGCAACCAAAAAGGACAGGCCTGAAACCCTGCTCCTTGGCAAAGAGTATCACCAATCTAATGGAATGCAGCATAATAATTTCCATGTAGGCTTTAATCTTCTCGAACAACCTGTGAGGATGACTCATAACCTCACCATTTCTGATGTCATTCCGATCTTCCCAGGTATGTCAGAAAGTAACAGCGAAGACCAAGCTTCTTCAACTGAGGCATTAAGTAGAAAATTCATTAACAATTGATATGATAGTACCAGTGGCAATATACTAATAACCGTCAGAAAATGTTAAAATTCTAGTGGCGAGTGGATGAGATAGATATGCAACTCCATCCGTGTACTCTTTTTTTTTTTTGGAAAGATTGGTAGCTTAGTAAACTGTAACGATGGACCTCATGCTGACTCCTAACTCCTAGGTCTATTCCTCTATGTCAATCACACGCTTTCGAGTCACCGTGTTTGTTCGATCGATCAGGAAACATTTTTCTCTAGGTGCCACCATTGCCGTGAGGGCGCTGATATAGACTTGGCCCATTTGGTCCTACGTTTCTCCAAACTTTCCAAGCTCGTGAGTTGTGACAACATGTTTCATTATTATTATTTTTACCTAGTGCCAAACATGAAAGTAATATGTCACTTCAACCTTTGCAGCTAAACTTGGCTTACTATATATACCCTGGTAGGCATGCTACCTAATGTTAACTTAAACATAAATTAGAAAAAATCAGGTGGTTCTTAAAAATAGACATCTGTGATATCTGATATATCACAGATGGCTAATACCAAAAATCGTATGTGATATGTCATATATTACATACGGTTTTTAAACATAGCCATCTGTGATATATGACATATTACAGACGATTTTGGTTTTAGCCGTCATGATATCTTACATATCACGACGGCTAATACCAATAACCGCCTATAATATTCGACATATTACGACGCTTTGTGTTATAAACCGTCTGTGATAGATATTTGAATAGCTAAATTATTTTCTGTTTTCGGTTAACCTTAGAAAATGCTAACCATGCCTTCTGAAAATAAGCAAGCAGATCATATATATAGCACATGATAATCATTACACATATCTCACAAATGAATTAAACAACTGAATGAAGTACAATTGAATGAATTGCTTGTTAAGCATAATTGAGTCACTTACAATTTAATCAAATGTTTGAACATCTAATCATCATCGAGGGGGCTGAACTCTCCTTTCGGTTGAATGATCTCACCATCAAGAATTCACGAACTTTCTTGAACTTGGTGAGTTTGTCAATATTGAATGCACTTGAGTCGATTTTCACGTCCCGTCGTTAGTAGTAGTAAAGTCATTAGCGAGCGCCACACACACACATATATATATATATATATATATATATATATATATATATATATATATATAGCCACAAGCACAGAGTCCCCAAAACCAACCAAAGAAACCTAGCATTTCATCTCTCGGCCGAAGGCCAGAGAGTCTCATCCCAAAACTAGCAGTCCACCCATAGAAGTAAGAAGAAGAGAGTCAGATGAGGGGAGACAAGAACGTAGCGTGGACCACCAGGGACCCAGAAGACCGACCGTGAGGACTACAAGGCGACATCTTCCGCAACGATAAGAGACCACCATTCACGTCTTCATCCGTGTGAGGACCACACCGAGACCACCACCAACAACCTTACCACTTTCAACCCGACATAAATAGACGCACATTCCCTCCCACATCCATTTCCTCATTTTTTTGGGTTCCACATCAAAAATACATTAACATATATGGACGGATATAACACACATGAGGTAAAAAAGTAGAACCTAGGATTCATACCTTTGGGAGGAGAGGCGACGGGGAGGAGAGAACTCATGAACACATTGAACTTTTTCTGTCCAACACACATTAACAAATATGGACGGATCTATCACACATGAGGTAAATAAGTGGGATTTGGGATCCATAACTTCAGGAGGAGAGGCGATAGGGAGGAGAGAACTCATGAACACATTGAACTTTTTCTGTCCAACACACATTAACAAATATGGACGAATCTATCACACATGAGGTAAATAAGTGGGATTTGGGATCCATAACTTCAGGATGAGAGGCGATAGGGAGGAGAGGCAACAGGGCCACCACGTCAGGTGAGAAAGGAGAGGATGGAGACGTCGGGTTCTGCAGCGGCGTCGTTGCAAGAGGGGGGACGAGGAGACAAAGGGGTGCGTGAGTGAGAAGTAAGGGCGCAAACCCTATTAGGGGCCCTACTTGTAGAGAAACTATCATAGACAATTATATTAAAGAACCATCTGTGATATTAATATCACAGACGGTTCCATAATGAAGCCGTCTGTGATGTGGTAGCATATCACAAACGGTTCCATGTGGAAGCACATCACAGACAGTTTGTGCTACTAAACCACTTGTGATAGTTTCTTCTTTAGCTACAACATATCTTATTTTTCGGCTAGTCTCAAGAAATGCTAGCCATATCCTCTTAAAACAAGCAAGTAGATACAATCACGTATGTAATTATTTCTTAATTATTGAATCAATTACAATGGAATAATTCCTTAATTACATGTCGAGTTATTAATTACATTAGAATAATTTCTAAATAGGTGTTCGCCATGTGGGATCATTCCACTTGGTTATTTCCTTTGAAATAAAGTCTTTTACGATGATCGATACACATATAGCTTGCTTCATCGCTTGATTCTTACTCAAGCCTGATGCCATCTCCAAATGAAGGCAAATCGTCAAATTGATTATACTCTTCCTTATCCATGACATTCTCAACTCTGACAATCCTTCATTTTCCATGAAGAACTACGTGGTGCTTCTTATTTGTTGTGTCGGTTACATATAAAACTTGAATAAC
This sequence comes from Bonia amplexicaulis, assembly GCA_036346245.1. Lineage (NCBI taxonomy): Eukaryota > Viridiplantae > Streptophyta > Magnoliopsida > Poales > Poaceae > Bonia > Bonia amplexicaulis. The sequence continues at coordinate 6,593,143 of CM070737.1, forward strand.
TTGCCTCATGAGTACGAATAGTTCATCTTTGTATTCTACACGTTTGAGGTCTAAAGTAGTGACGTCGTGCTTATCGACCTTTACACTCTATGGAAGTCGAGAAGATGGATAGCTCGGTGGAATACACGTATGATGTTATAGCTCTTAAAATCGGTTAAGATCTATAAGGAAGAGTTTAACCAGCTCTGATACCACTTGTAGGACTAATGACAATAATCGAGGGATGAATGATTCCTAAATTTTTTCTCTTAAGGTATTTAAAATCTTTACTCGAATGACTATGATTGACCCAAGTTCAGATCACACCAATACGGCTATGTAAACCAAACCTAGAACTAAGAGTCACCAAAATCAACTTCCTTCACAAGTCCAATCAGACCGATGTTGATGAGCCAGTTTGACCACTAGACGGTTCCACCATCGTCCTATAACCAGTTACACTGGTTGGCCAGTCGGATCGCAGGTCTGGGGCCAGTCCAATCGGTCTCCTATTCCCATCCTAAACCCTTTTGGGACAAAAGCTCAAATATCAAGAGGTTGCTCAAATCTCATTCAAACACATCTAAATTTTGCATGAGATTTGATCAAGGCAATAAGAACTAATCCAATCAAGAAACACAAGATTCTTGCGGTCGAGTTCACCAAATTGAAGAGAATCGAATCTAGGTTACAAGAACACCAAAAATTCTAAATCTCAAATTACTTCTTGCACGTGAGAATCTAAGACAAAGTTTTCCAGATCTATTCTCACATGTCCTGAGATTGGGCTCGAAGTCCCATGAACCCGAAATCATAAATTTAGCTCAAGAACAAGGGAAGCCAAGAAAGAACACAAGCAAAAACATGATTGAGACAAAGGTTTGATCTATTGCAGTGGAGGATGAGGTTTACATGATCAGAGATGTTTACAAGTTTAGCCAAAGCACCATCCTTTCCTCTCTCAAGATCTCATTCTCACACACAACTATGGAAGGAGACAAGGTAGTAAAGCAAAAATCAAACCCTAGAATCCTTGAAGCTACCCCTCCTATCCTTTCCTCTAAATAACCAGTACAACCTTAATGGGTCCAACCCATTAAGCTTACTGGAAAAACCTGTTAACCCCACTAAGATAGGTTTTACATATTCACGCACACTTCTCAAAGCGCTTATAAGGATCAATTTACTGACACATTAGTGTTTATCCACTTCACATAACTAACTATATCCTAACCCAAAACCACCTCCTTTGCGCCTCCCTACACTGCGGTTTTGATATAGGCCTCGAATCTGGTTTTGGGTATTTTTTTCAAAATGCCCCGACGAAGCTTTCGGGTGGCTTCCCTTGACTCCATCTTCAACTTCACCTCAAAGCATCTTCATATGCTTTGACACATAGCTTGTAGTGTCCAATGATTAGCCTCACGTCTTCATGCATTTGGACTCTTCCGAACCGTCTCTACGTGTATTGGTCTCATCACTTAGCGCATTACATGCACCAACTCGGCTCTCTATGATCCTTGTCTTCTCTGTGCTCCCGCTTGAGTCACGTAGTCTCACTCAGACTTACACGACCGCTCGGACCTCAGCTCCCCCATCTTGTCGCGGTCCATTGTCGTCGACTACTATGTCCTCTAAGCCACCTGCACATTTAATGACCAAGCAACAATATCGAGTACAAGTTCCATGCACTTGGCTCATACTAGTCAAAACCATATATGATACAATACAACACAAAACCCTCATGGCTCCTAAGTCATGAACCGACCTCAAACCAACTCAGCTCAACTCACTTTGATCCTTGGTCGCAGCCATCGGTCTGACTGCACATGCCTAATCCCCCAAAACATGCTCTCTGAAAAATAGCAAGCATCAACTAGAAATCGGCCATACCATCCTTGCGTCTGACAGCTCCCAATCTTCGGTCACACCAGACAACCGGTTAGACCGCCGTTTCAGGCCAGTCGGACCGCTCCTACTGACCGGTCTAACCGTCACACTGCTAGCAAATCTGAATTTTCTGGAACTTTTGTAAAATTCAAATTTAACTTAATTAAAGTGTCAATTGTTCATCACAAACATGTCTTTTATATAGTACATGGTCTCTTAAATTTGACCCCAAAAATAATATCAACGAAGTGATTGTCAACCAGATATTTTGAGAGAATGAGCAGCTCTGTATTACTTATTCAGGTCATTACAAAGGACGCCTCGGAAAAACTCCGGAGCCTCAAGTCGCCAGGATAAACCCGAATTGAGTTCAGTCATTTTAGCTAGAGTATGAGCTACTTCGTTACAACCTCTCTTAACATGTAAGAAAGTGTAAGAAAAAGGGGAAGAGACTTGCAATTTGATGTCGCTGGTGATGGCTCCCGTTTGCGATCTATCAGGCTTCAGGTCCTTAAGCTTTTGAATAACCGATAAACAATCTGAAGCAATGATCACGCGATTGAGGGGGTGTTTGGCAGGCCACAAGCCGGTCGGCTTTTCGCAGCCGCTACAGTACCTAACTTTTAAACGGAGTATTTTCTCAAGACGGGGTCTATAAGTTAAACGTAGTACACGTTAAAAGTTTAACATCTGTACCAGCTAAAATCACAAGTGAGTATCGATCTCTCCGTAATCTGTACCGTAAATAGCTAAAATTAAAAAAATTTCAGTCAAAAACATAAGCCGCAATCAAAAAGGACAGGCCTAAAACCCTGCTCCTTGGCAAAGAGTGTCACCAATCTAATGGAATGCAGCATAATAATTTCCATGTAGGCTTTAATCTTCTCGAACAACCTGTGAGGATGACTCATAACCTCACCATTTCTGATGTCATTCCGATCTTCCCAGGTATGTCAGAAAGTAACAGCGAAGACCAAGGTGATGATCATTTTGGCTTATTTTTGGTGGTTTATAGCTGAAAAGAATCTTGTGGTGGTCGAAAAATATCAGAATGATGAGGCTTATTTAACATAATTAAATTTAAAAATTAAAAATATAAAAATATGTTAGCCCATCACAAACAACGTAAACGAATACGGCAAAAAAGAACCGCAAAAAGCTAAAAAAAGCTAAAAAAAGACGAAATTATGAATAGTGAAAAATAAACCAGAAACCAGAAGCTGAAGCCGAAACAAGCGGGACCCAAGCTTCTTCAACTGAGGCATTAAGTAGAAAATTCATTAACAATTGATATGATAGTACCAGTGGCAATATACTAATAACCGTCAGAAAATGTTAAAATTCTAGTGGCGAGTGGATGAGATAGATATGCAACTCCATCCGTGTACTCTTTTTTTTTGGAAAGATTGGTAGCTTAGTAAACTGTAACGATGGACCTCATGCTGACTCCTAACTCCCAATGCACCCCTCAATATGACTTGAGCTTCTGGCTTCTAGTTTATTTTTGTACTATTTATAATTTCGTTTTTTTCTGAATTTTTTGGCTTTTTTGAGCTTTTTTGCCGGTTCTTTTTTTCCCGTATTCGTTGGCGTTGTCTGTGATGGGCTAACAAATTTTTTATATTTTTCAATTTTTTTAAATTTAACTATGTTAAATAAACCTCTGTTAGCTACAGTGTTTTTTCAGCCAGCTACAGTGTTTTCAGCTATAAACCACCAAAAATAAACCGAACTGAACACCACCTAAGTCTATTCCTCTATGTCAATCACACGCTTTCGAGTCACCGTGTTTGTTCGATCGATCAGGAAACATTTTTCTCTAGGTGCCACCATTGCCGTGAGGGCGCTGATATAGACTTGGCCCATTTGGTCCTACGTTTCTCCAAACTTTCCAAGCTCGTGAGTTGTGACAACATGTTTCATTATTATTATTTTTACCTAGTGCCAAACATGAAAGTATTATGTCACTTCAACCTTTGCAGCTAAACTTGGCTTACTATATATACCCTGGTAGGCATGCTACCTAATGTTAACTTAAACATAAATTAGAAAAAATCAGGTCTGTGTGACACGGTCACACGGACGGTTCTTAAAAATAGACATCTGTGATATCTGATATATCACAGATGGCTAATACCAAAAATCGTATGTGATATATCATATATTACATACGGTTTTTAAACATAGCTGTCTGTGATATATGACATATCACAGATGATTTTTGGTTTTAGCCGTCTGCGATATCTTACATATCACAGACGGCTAATACCAATAACCGTCTATAATATCTGACATATTACAGACAGTTTTGTGTTATAAACTGTCTGTGATAGATATTTGAATAACTAAATTTTTTTTCTGTTTTCGGTTAACCTTAGAAAATGCTAACCATGCCTTCTGAAAATAAACAAGCAGATCATATATATAGCACATGATAATCATTACACATATCTCACAAATGAATTAAACAACTGAATGAAGTACAATTGAATGAATTGCTTGTTAAGCATAATTGAGTCACTTACAATTTAATCAAATGTTTGAACATCTAATCATCATCGATGGGGCTGAACTCTCCTTTCGGTTGAATGATCTCAGCCATCAAGAATTCACAGAACTTTCTTCGAACTTCGGCGAGTTTGTCAATATTGAATGCACTTGAGTCGATTTTCACGTCCTGTCGTTAGTAGTAGTAAAGTCATTAGCGAGCGCGCGCGCACACACACACACACATATATATATATATATATATATATATATATATATACAATATATACACACGAGTCCCCAAAACCAACCAAAGAAACCTAGCATTTCATCTCTCGGCCGAAGGCCAGAGAGTCTCATCCCAAAACTAGCAGTCCACCCATAGAAGTAAGAAGAAGAGAGTCAGATGAGGGGAGACAAGAACGTAGCGTGGACCACGAGGGACCCGAAGACCGACCGTGAGGACTACAAGGCGACATCTTCCGCAACGATAAGAGACCACCATTCACGTCTTCATCCGTGTGAGGACCACACCGAGACCACCACCAACAACCTTACCACTTTCAACCCGACATAAATAGACGCACATTCCTCCCACATCCATTTCCTCATTTTTTTGGGTTCCACATCAAAAATACATTAACATATATGGACGGATATAACACACATGAGGTAAAAAAGTAGAACCTAGGATTCATACCTTTGGGAGGAGAGGCGATGGGGAGGAGAGAACTCGTGAACACATTGAACTTTTTCTGTCCAACACACATTAACAAATATGGACGGATCTATCACACATGAGGTAAATAAGTGGGATTTGGGATCCATAACTTGTGAGGAGAGGCGATAGGGAGGAGAGAACTCATGAACACATTGAACTTTTTCATCCAACACACATTAACAAATATGGACGGATCTATCACACATGAGGTAAATAAGTGGGATTTGGGATCCATAACTTCAGGAGGAGAGGCGATAGGGAGGAGAGGCAACAGGGCCACCACGTCAGGTGAGAAAGGAGAGGATGGAGACGTCGGGTTCTGCAGCGGCGTCGTTGCAAGAGGGGGGACGAGGAGACAAAGGGGTGCGTGAGTGAGAAGTAAGGGCGCAAACCCTATTAGGGGCCCTACTTGTAGAGAAACTATCATAGACAATTATATTAAAGAACCATCTGTGATATTAATATCACAGACGGTTCCATAATGAAGCCGTCTGTGATGTGGTAGCATATCACAAACGGTTCCATGTGGAAGCACATCACAGACAGTTTGTGCTACTAAACCACTTGTGATAGTTTCTTCTTTAGCTACAACATATCTTATTTTTCGGCTAGTCTCAAGAAATGCTAGCCATATCCTCTTAAAACAAGCAAGTAGATACAATCACAGATGTAATTATTTCTTAATTATTGAATCAATTACAATGGAATAATTCCTTAATTACATGTCGAGTTATTAATTACATTAGAATAATTTCTAAATAGGTGTTCGCCATGTGGGATCATTCCACTTGGTTATTTCCTTTGAAATAAAGTCTTTCACGACGATCGATACACATATAGCTTGCTTCATCGCTTGATTCTTACTCAAGCCTGATGCCATCTCCAAATGAAGGCAATTCGTCAAATTAATTATACTCTTCCTTATCCATGACATTCTCAACTCTGACAATCCTTCATTTTCCATGAAGAACTACGTGGTGTTTCTTATTTGTTGTGTCGGTTATATATAAAACTTGAATAACTTGCCTCATGAGTACGAATAGTTCATCTTTGTATTCTACACGTTTGAGGTCTAAAGTAGTGACGTCGTACTTATCGACCTTTACACTCTATGGAAGTCGAACCCAACAGAACCGAAATAGAGTGATATTAAAAATTAAATAGTCGAACTCTCAAATGTCCTCTAGAAGCCTATAGTAGGAGCTTGAGCCAGCGATACTGAACTGCTCATGAAATGCATCTATGCGGACACCTGAGTTCTAGACTGTGCTCTTTCTATCCCGATCTATTGTATAAAATATGTACCTATTTATGTCATATCCTTGCCATGTCACAATTGTAAATTTTGGCGCTTTTGCCAACCATTGCAGCGTTTCACTTGCCATCGTAGTTGAGTACGACTTTTGTCCGAGTCATAGATGAGTCCGCTTCATGGTTGAAGAGTAGGGTATAAAATGGCAGGCCATTGTACTGAGAGGAGAAATGAGAGTACCAAGTCGACGAGATATAGTCGCAAAGGGGTGCCAGGAAGAGGGCGACCTGTGTGGTCGTAGGAGCACCGAGTGGAGGCGATACAGTCGCAGAGGAGATGCAGAGCATGGAGAGACCGACGTGTTCGTAGGCGGTCAGCGTGATCGTAGAGCTTGGAGCGACCGGCGTGGTTGTAGGCGATCGGCCTGGGCGACCGGCGTTGTCGTAGACGATTGGTGTGGGCGGCCAGTGTGGTCGCAGGCGGTTCGTGAGATCACAGGGGCGGCAGACGTGGTCGTAAAGGAGTTACGACCACGACCGCAGAGCAGAGGATCACAGACGTGGTCGTAAAGGAGTTACGACCACGGCAATCGGCGAGGGCGTCCGCGAGCGATGAACCGGTCGTAAGGAGTTACAACCAGGGTGATGAGCGGAGGTGTCCGCTGGAGTAGAAGTTGTGGTCGTAAGGAGTTACGACCACAGTCATAGAGCCGAGGACGACAACGAACGAAGGTGTTCGCAGTGCTAAAGACATGGTCGTAAAGGAGTTACGACCATGGTCACAGAATTGAAGACATGGTTGTAAGTCACTACGACCACAACAAGAAGATGTGGTTGTAAGTCGTTACGACCACAGCGGTGAGACGTGGTCGTAAGTTGTTACGACCACAGCGGTCGACAGAATCACTACGTGGTCGAAGAAAGTGCAGCGCAGAGGTGGTGAACGTGGTCATAACTTCAGCTAAAGTTTACAACTATGTGGTTGGAGCAACGAGGAGTGATAAGAGAGGTCACAATGTGATCGTAACGATTATCAGCGTGATCGGTAAACCAGCAGAGTGATCGTAGCGACACATGAGGTGGTTGTAGCCACTACAACGTGGTCATACGGCTATAGGATATGGTAGTAACGACTTAAAGATGATCATAGAGATCCTAGAGAAGCCGTAAATGCTGTAATAGAAAGAACAGACAAAATGAGATTGAAGTCGTCACCGCATAAACAGGCTTCACGCTTTCTTTTTTTCCAACCTCGTCGCGAACGCGCGGATGTTGACCTCCACTGATCTGAGTCAAAAAAAAAGAAGGCGTAAACTTCGAAGACCGTTCGAACCAGATTTTCCAGTGCCAACCTTGACTTGTCAGTACGATCCGTAACCGTGACACATGAAGCAATTAATGGATATTTCATAGAGCGGGTCTTATACGGCTGTTCTTCTCCACCACACACGTAGACATGCAAATTTGGAATTCCACGGTCGCCACAATATATTGTACATGGTGAAATTAGTAAATGAGGCTAATCAAAAGAGTTGTATTGAATTTTCAATATTTGAGGGAATGGCCCGCGGTAAAGTCGATTAACTATGCTACAAGCCTACAAGTTACAGAACAGGCGAAAGAAAATGAAAACACGGTGTTTTGCAGAAGAAATATCCTAGAAATACAGAATATAACTACGAAAGCACAGAACTAAGTTCATAGGGCAGAAATCCACTTCACACCTTATGGAACCACAGTAGGTAGGTAGTTATCTGCCTGATGATGGGATCAAGAGAAGAAGGCTAACAAATTAGCCACTTGAATGATTCCCAGGCTGTACACACAATTTTCTTCTGATTTCCGTATTTACTTTGTATTGGTACTGGATGGGGAGAAAATTTCTTAGAGAACCAATTTCCAGTGGCCTTCGTTTGTCACCTTTCAAAGAATTGGCTTCTCATGGTACTGCAGATCTCATCTGCCACTGCAGCATTTTCAAGTAGGAATTTCTCAGCTTCTGCCTTGTCTGCCAGGAACTCACCGTTGATCCAATACCCACACCCTTCCTTCACAATAACACAATGAGAAGAAGCCATCTCCAGGATCTCTGATTCGTAGCAGATCCCCTTCCCAAATCTGATGTCGATGCCAGCTTCCTTCAGAGTTGCTGGAGCTAATTTGTTCTTGATGATCTGCACTGATATACCAATGCCAGTAGCCTGAAAAGGCAGAATTTGTGACTAGAGTAAGTTTGACATGTACCTGATGGTCTTTTATGCACAAGTTATGAACGCTGCTCACCTTTAGTAGAACAATGTGCATTCGTGTCTAGTGCTAGTACTCAAGGGTAAGGGGTGAACAGCAACTAAGAAATATGTAAAGCTATGCATAATACCTGGTCTTCACTATAGCACAGTTCCCTTCTTGAAGTCCTCATTCTGATTGCAGCATAGAACCCTAACGAGTTGCCACCACAGGCCACCTCCTTGTAGAGCCCAGGAAATTGATTTGAGCTCAACTTTGTTCTAACCTGCAAATATGACCAATCAATAGAGCCAAAGAAGTACGGCAGCAACACCGTAGTGGCATACCCCCCTTTGTTAAGAGAAATGCATAGATCTTGAAGGCTTTTGACTAGGGTCATATGCACAAGAATGACTCAAAAGTCACAATAAAACTACAACAGTACCAGTATGAAATGTCATATTGGCATTAGCAGAAAGGAAAAAAATCAGGAATTCACTCTGATATGGAGACATGCTGCCATAGTTTGAGGCTTTCAGCTACTACTGCCATTGTGTATCTTTCTGACAGTGGTGCAAATCAATAATGAGTTTTCACTGACCCAAATAAAAGCACATCAAAGTTCAAACCCATTTCATTTTCAAGCATAACATAGAAAATGCAGGTTTACAAGAACATAACATAGCATATTTACCTTGGTGAGCACATAAGGAAATGCTCTTTCACAATTGCAAGAGATTGATTATAATAGGTTTCTTGTTAGAACAAGAGGTCGAAACAGTACAAGCTAAACAGATTACTCAGTCAACAGTATCTGACAAATTATGTGGCAACTGGGAACAAGGGTTTCAAGGAATTGAATCGTCATTTGATGGTTATAACTTATACAACAACATCAAGAAACACAAATAATTTCATACCTGATTCACAAAAATAATAAGTGTTTCAGAGCGACTTAATGTGTATTGGATTTTTCGAAGTGCCCGAGTCATCAAACGGGATTGTATGTCTTCAGAATTCATGTATATTTCACCTTCCAGTTCACATTTGGGAATAAGTGCTGCCACCTGTCATAAATCCAGTAAAAGCAAGGTAAACAAATATAACATAGCTTAAATGCCAAGTACATAAATTTGGCAAACTTAGCAAAAGTTCACCAAACATCACACATACTTGAAAAATAGAAACTTTATGCCTTAGCTGAAAGAACATGTCATGTCCTGACAGTACTAAATGCAGCATGCTTAAGATGCAGATTAACAATTCTTCCGATTAAAATACACTGCTCTTAAAACATGGAATTGATAGTCCAACTGTCAGATGAAATAACTACCAATTCATGTTCTTCTTTTGTATTACTAGGAATGCATGATCTTTATAATTTAATTTGTATAATTGATGCTACTGTAAGTAATCTTCTACTTATAGCAAACAATTTAAAGAGAAAAGAAAGATTACTGAAAATGGCATAGCGGAATGACATACACTATCCACAACAACAACATCAATGGATCCACCGACAAGTGTGTTCACTATGCTTAAAGAATTTTCAGCAGAATCAGGTTGTGCTATTAGGAGTTTTTCAGCGTCTACACCAATGGCTTCTGCAAATGAAGGGTTGAAAGCATTTTCTGCATCAATATAGGCACAATAACCTGCAAATATTCCCAATCACAAATGCCAATAAGATACTCTTCTTAGTAGTAAGAAAAACAATATCAAGTACAATGAATCAAACATAGAGTACAGTGAAAGCAAATGCATATAATTAAGCATTATGAAGTGAAGTAACACAGCTAGTCACTTAGGGTGGAATAGCTCTCTGAAAGTACTTCATAAAATGGCATTTTAACCAGTTAGATGAAAGTACAATATTGCTACAATTTGTAAAAAAAGACTCAGCAAATTAGAACAGTGTTTCCATTAAAACAAGATTGGCAGTGTTTACATATGTTTTTAAGTCCACATACACATAGTAACAGCACGAGTATACTAACAAACAATCTTTACTAATAAAAGAAATATAGACCTCCATTCTTTTGGGCTTCCTTGACAATATGGAGTGCAAGTGTTGTCTTCCCAGATGCTTCTTTTCCAAATATTTCAACCATTCTACCCTGCCAAACAACTCTAATCAGTAATTTGTTAAACAGGGCAGCTAAAAACAATTTTAACTTATAATGACAAAATGGCAAATCTAAGCGAGATGAGCATGAAGCTGTGCGGTATCAGAGATGCTCAAGAAAGAATATCATTCTTAGGTGCACAGTCAAAACACAAATACTAAGCATCAATAAAACAGGATGCTTACCAAGCGTGAACAAAAGGACCTTCGACACCCAATTAATCAGTTTAACTCATGCTGAAGATTAGATCAACACATACGGTGGATCAAGATGGGCATCAAAAGATACAAAAGAGTCACAAAATACACTCAGTAACTTTTGGACTTGCTAGTGCTGACAGAAATAGGAAACTGCCGTATAGTGTACAGGACACACAAGGGTCATTTGAACTTTGCTGCTTAGGTGTAATATCAGAGAAGAATGATGCAGTACCAAGTGAATACTATATGTAATTATTAAATAAAAATGAAGTATGCTTATATCATTTGAATATTTAGTTATAACCTTTGGTAATCCTCCAATGCCAAGAGCAAGATCAAGCTTAAGAGAACCAGTGGAGATGACAGATGCACGCCTTGTACGTGAGAACCGCTCCAAACATAAATTAGATTCTCTATCAAAATCACTTGCAAGTTGAGAGACGGCAGCATTTAGTGTCAACTCTTTCTCAAGAGATTTTGCGTCATCGAGTGGGGGATCGCTTTCGTAGTCTAACTGCATATCAGCTGAAAAATTTGTAGAGATTTCTGAGTAATGTCATAACTCGTAAGAAAGAAAGTTGATATGATTATGGAATGCCGGAGAATAACTATGGTGTAGTAACTTTGGAGATTATCAGTTTTATACTGCTATACTTCAACCAAATGCTTTGTGCAGACACAATAAAAAGTAACACTTGCACAAAGCGAATGACAAATGGATATGCAATGTGGACAATTTTTTGATCTTTGCTCCCCTTTTTTGGGTGTAAAACCTGGTACCACACATGGCCGAAAAGTCAGGAGGCCATATTCACCCTTTAAAAGAAGGGAAAACAGGAAATGCTTATGGTAGAAACAGTAGACAGTAAAAACAATTTAGTAAACATAGGGCATACCTGTGGTTGACATGGAACAGCCTCTTGACCAAAACCAATAAAAAGAGTCGCTTTTCCCATTCTAGCAAATCACAGGGAAGAAAAGGTGACCAGTATTATAATAGATCAAAGTGTTTTCCATATGTATCATAATATATGAGCAAATGAAATATGTGAACCATATTTATGAAACAATAGAATTGAATTGTTCACAGCGTAGTGGAACTTATCGTCTACATATCGGACAAAATGGATTCACAGTAACCAAGATGAAATACTTTGAATTTGAAACACCAACCTAAGTTTCCACATTCATGTACAAACGGTAGAAACTGGAGGCCGCGATTACCTCAAAATGCTTAAAAGTATTTTGTTTGCGTTTCACTCTCTTTGTTACTTATGCACATAGCCAGGATCCACGAAAATGAAATTTGCAGTTACTACTTACTAGCTACTACACTCATGTTTAAACGCTTGCAAATCCCCTCCATTTAATGCCCACTGTTTCGACCAATCTACTCCAATACAGACATTGTCACTACCACAACTAGTCAGCTAGCATACGATGCTTCAGATCCCTGTGAAAGAAAAGAAAAGAAAAAACTCGCTAGCCAAAATTTCCACAAGAAGCCGCAAGCGCTGCAGAGGCAAAGAGCGGTTGAGGGTAAGCAAGCACCTGAAGAAGCGAGCGGTGGAGATGAGAGGAGACGGATGGCGTGAAGTTACGGCAGCCCGCGCCGGACAGGAGGGCGGCAGCTCGTCGGAGGAGAGTGGATGACGAGGAGAGGAGGCCCATGGCGGCGGCAGGGTGATTTGGGATTGGGAGGGAGCAAGCCGAGTTAGGAGAGGAGGAGGAATGACTTTACGGACGGTGGGCCGCTCCATCTGGAGAAGGTTAGCGAGGATGGGGCGCGTGCGCGTCGTCTCAGCCTGCTCTATCGTGCGAGCCCATTGGGCCGAAGCTACCTCTAGTCGTGAGCCCTGCTTGTCCGCTCTCTAGCCCACTCTGCCCAAGGCACCTACCGCCGTTAACCGCGCGCCTAGGAGTAGGAGGCGACTTTACCCCCCAATTCTATTCTTTGGTCCGGTCCAAACAGATTTAACTTTTAAATTTATCTTTTTAGCGTTTTAGTTTTTTTGAGATTTTTTGTCTTTCATTTTTCCTTATTTCTTTGCATTGTCTATGATGATATAATATTTTTTCAATTTTTTATTTTTCTAAATTTGATTATTCAAAAAAATAACAATTTTTTCGTCGTTTGAAGGACCATATGAGGTCTATGGTTTTATTGTGATTAACTATTGTTATTTTAGAGATATTGTCATTTTAGAGAAGTGAAAATTTACAATTTACAATTTTGCATATTTTTCTGGACAACTTGTAGAAATAGATGATTTTAGAAAATATAAATCATGGGATGACTTGGTGACCTAGGTCAATGCTAATGTGAGTCAAGTTGAGAAGAACTTATGACCAAAAATAATTTCTTTGTTTTTGGATGTGCAATATCGCTTAGAATCAACTATAGTCAACGATGAGGATTGAGGCTACGCTCATGGATCAGCCAATGGCTAGAACAATCAAGGATGCTAGGTAAGATGGATGAGCTCAAGTATGGGGAACGTGGGAAAATATTGAAGGAAAGTTCGAGCGACGGGTTGCATCATGTGGCTTGATCAATCCATGTGAGGCGTGGTTTGGTAGAACCAAAACAGGAAAAACTTATCGACGCATGATAAATCAATGGTATAACTACATGTGGCAAGCATGCACCGTGTGGAGTGGGCGGCAGCAGACGAGGATATGGGATGGGTGCACTTAGTGGATTGGAAAATGAGGAGGCTTATATAAGCACTTGCTGAAGCGTCTGTGTTTTATCCAGCTTCCGGTTTCTCTAGCCCGAAGCCGAAACCAGAAACTGGATCGAACGCCGGCGTAGCCGCCTCCACTTCCGGCGAGAAGTCCACGCTCGTGATAGCAGCCCCCTGCCGCCCTACGACATTTAAAGAGACGATGACAGCATGCAATGACAGGCAACTTATTGCTCGAGAAGTACAGTCCAATGATGCCAATTGCCAAAACGACGATCCAACATCCAAGTTGACTAGCTAGCGTACCTGTCCCACGATGTTGAACCTGTAGAACAGAAACATATATAAGACAAAATTCAGACTTTGAACCTGTAAACAAAGTTCAGACTTCCGGCTTTTAGTTGATTGTTGCTCCTTTTCTTTTTGTGCTGACAAGGAACCAAGTGATTGCTCCTCTTATGCGTTCGCCTTGCTGTATATCATCAAATGGCGTGATAGACGGCTTAAAGCCAGATTCGTATTTACAAAAATAGCAGTATGTGCAGCGTATTGACAAAAATATCACTTCTGTCGTTCGGTGGGTGGGCGGCAGGCGGCTGCCGCTTCCTCACCAGACGGCAGCACCGCCGCCCGAGTCCGATGGGGGGATGGCAGGCTTTCCTGCCGTACGGTTGAGGGGGCGGCAGGTGAATTAGCCGGCTTAATTATCTGCCATAATTTTTTTAATTTAGTGTTTGTTTGATTTTTTAAATATATCAAATGAACTCCAAAATTTACAAAAAATTATGTACAGTCCCCGACACAACGTACTTCACAGTATAATATTTTGGTAATTTTATCCATTGTGAATGTTGGTCAAAAATTCATACAATTTTGATAATTTTACCAGTTTTTATATATAGCAAATAAACTCTAAAAATTAAGAAATTTTATGTGAAGCATTTGGACACACCCATAGTTATTTTGTAATTTTTTGGAAATTTATGTGGTCCAAATTTGCCATGTTAATTCGTAATAAGTTTATCGTAATTAGCGATATGCGATGCTCAGGCCTCTTTTGAAGTGCGTGACCTCTGTCCTTTCAATATATGTCAGTCCATTGCTGCTATCTTTTCTTTTCCACTGCGTGCTTCGCACAATTGTCACTCTGCCCGTGTCGTCTCGCCTCGTGCGCTCCCTCGTCCGCACTGATGTCGTTATATCAGTGCATCCACCCTCGCCCGCTCCTCATCTCCATATTTCTCAGTGTTATCATGTCGTCCCCCCTCGTCCAATGTGTTTGCATCGACGAGGAGTCCTTAATTTGTAGGTTGAGTGCACCGGGTTCTATTTGCGCTCAGCTATAAATACGAACATCTCGTAGTTTGTCATCGGTAATCTCAGTCGTTCATCGCAGAAGCTCATTCTTACGGTGGTCGCTGAAAATTAAGAGTGCGTAGCTAATTATTTTGAGAAGCAGGTGTATAACTCATTAAGGACGTGGTATGAGGGAGCAGTAGTGTTGGTTGCTTCCCCCGAAATACAGGTAATTTTTTCGGATTGGTAGTCAAATTGTTGATAATTAATGAACTATTCTTATGTAGTTACACGCGTGTAATCATTTTTGTTGTAACGCTTACTGCGGATATGGTTGTTGTGGCTTCAGGTAGTCGCAAACATGGAACACTTGACAATGTTCTATGGCGATGGTCTTGTACGTACTGGACCCAATGGGTTGAACCTATCAACATACCACTACAAGGTCCTCCGGGCCGAGAGACTCGGCGTCATGAATATTCATGAGCTACGAAGCTGCATCCGAAGGGAGTTCGGCACGGAGGTAATGGCGATAAAACTTGGCATCGAGGGAATCACCTGCATCAATGGCGTGTGGGAGCTCGTGAAGGTGAACGGCACTACAGCATGGAGGCAGTACATGCAAATTGCCTCCCAGCCCGAGACGGCCATTTACGGGAGTCCTATGGTGTACCTAAGTTTCACACGCTGGGAGTCTGAAAATATTGATGAGCCCAGCCCCTCGACACCCAGGGAACCACAAGCGGAACTTCAAGATGATACCACTGAATGTGTTGTATCGGAGGGTAGACTCGCCCCTGATTTCGTGTGGAATGAGGGGTCGGGCGTGTGGTGGTCAGCTCAAATTGACTGCCACGAGTATCTACCGAACCAACCACTTCGGTTGGAGTCCGACGAGGATACTGAACCAGGCTCCGATGATATCGAGGGCGACGTCACAGCAAACGGCTGGTCCTCCCGGGAATTGTGTCATCGGAGATGCCCTATGTGTCCTCCAGGCACGATGATGTTGTGGTGCGTTACCTCATACTGCCGCATGAAAAAGAGTCCCAATTGGGGTTTCAAGATGACACCCTCCTAATTGGGCAACATTTCCCTAGCAAGGTAGATGTGCAACAAGTTATTGCACGATACGCCTTGTCTATCAACCGTGTGTACCAAGTGCACCGGTCCAATCCAACCAATTACGCTGTGAAGTACGTAGTGGAAGGCTGCTTCGCAAAGGACAGCGCTCAACGAGCCAAGATTTTTGGCTTAGCCTTCTCGATCAAGACGATGATCGACTACATTTGCGTGCTCAGCGATCCCATGTGCCATCATCGAAACGTGACTTCGGCATATGTGGCAAGCATCATTAGCCACCTAGTTGCGGCGGACGTTTACGTCTCCCCGAAGATGCTCATGTCAGAAGTCGCCAATGTGGTTGGCTATCCAGTCAGCTACAGTAAGGTCTGACCAGGCAAGCACAAGGTCATCGAGTCCATGTACGGGACATACGAAGAGGCGTACAACCATGCGCCGAGATTGCTTCACCAAAAAGCCGAATCAAACACTGGCATGTACGTAAACAAGATTGAGCGTCCGATGTTGACGAAGGGTCCAACTGCTTCATACTGGACCGGCTATTCTGGGCTTTCGCCTAGGCCATTGATGGCTTCAAGTTTTATCATCATGTGCTCACGATAGATGGCATTTTCCTCACAATGAGTTACAAGGGAACCATTCTCACCGTGGTGACGGCCGACACGAATAACTAGCTTCTCCTAGTGGCATTTGCCATAAGTTTCTCCGAATAGATTCATCTGCACGCTCCTGAATTACAGAAATGGTCCATTCTCTATGACTTGGATGGTGCAAGGTATGGAATTATGACGATCAACATGTCCGAGGTGTACAACTCGCATGTATACAAGTCATGTGCGCAAATGAGGCAGATGTCCGAGGCGTATATCTCAGAGTACTATGATATGCAACGCCTTTTCAGTACATGCAGTGCAAAGTTTCACTCCTACGCCTTGGACATGAACTACAGGGATCTTTGGCTGGACATGCTGCAATGGGCCCCCAATAAGGAGTTGAAGATAACTACGAATGAACGTCGGCAGACATGGCGCTTCCAGAATGACATGAATGTGAGCCAACGTGCCAGCATTACCCGCACAGTGAAATGAAGAATATATAAGACCTTTGGACACTCATTGAAAGATTGCCCCAACAGACCGAGCTCGTCTGGTCTCCACTCAGTGCCACAATCTCGTATCTTTTACTGTATCGCATTAATTCATGTTTGTACCCATTTGATATGTATTTGACAACGTTTGTTCAATGTATACCTACCCATCTAGCTTAATACATGTGACACAACATTTGAACAGTCCACTCATAAAACAGCAACCGCAACAACACGTACACCATTCAGTTACATGCTTTACAACATTGAACATAACTACGGGCTACATGCTACAACCTTCTCTGTGCGTGCCTACTGGTAGAAGGTGCCTTGTGGTACCCACATGGAGTGTTGCAGTGGGGGGCGCCTCGGACGTGGCTGGCCATCGTTGTAGTGACACACACATATGTATCTAGAGTTCGCGCAACAACATGTGGGATCATACAAACTTCCTATATTGACGACCTCCTCGTTGTCCGTCTCGCATTGCATCTGTCGCCAGATGTCACCATTCTCCTCATTGAGACTGTCAATCTGCGCCTCCATCTTTAAGATTCGCTCACATAGTGTATCCATGTACATTGCAACATAGCGTTCATGAGGAGGATCGACCCAACGGACGAAGTCACATTTCGCCATCTGCACGAAAGGAGGGTTAACATGAAAGCTCTATTACCAGTAAGAGAAAATAAACTATTGACTAATTGTACCTCAGAGTATGAGCATCGGAAGAAACATCGTCCGCCATCGAAATGGCCTTCGACGACCTGCACGACCGCGTCTTCCCTGTGTCTGCATTTTGGCCATACCGGTTGAGCCCCCTCATCAAGCGGTAGTTACGACCAAAGTCCTCCCTCATTTCCAGGAGAAGGTCTTCCTCTGACGACCCCGCTCCGACTGGCCCCTCGGTGTCTGCCATGATATGTTATTATATGACGTAGAAGGTTCTTCTTCCAACAAGAAATGAAACACAGTTTAGATGAGCGATGAGTGATTACAAGAGCTCTATATTTAAAGTGAGTGAAAAGAGAGTCCGGTGCGTTCGCACTAGAAATTACGGATGCGTTGTCAACATGCACCACCACAGGCGATAGGGGATAGCACGGTAAAAGTGACATGTGTGCGCACGACGGAGTAGGCGAGGCGGGGTGACATGGCTAGATTAACATTTGAGTGGATGAGAGAGAGGGCAATAGGGGCCGTTATGTCAAGCCAACACATGTCCGAAGGAGGGAGCGGGCAACGCCGTATAGTATGGACAGACTGGTATTTCTGTGGACAACATAAAATTCCTAAAATATTACACAATAACTATGGGTGTGTTGAAAGACTTCACATAAAATTTCTTAATTTTTGGAGCTCATTTTATATATGTAAAAACTCGTGCAGATATCAAAATTTTATGTATTTTGGACCAACATTCACAACGCATAAAATTACCAAAAAATTACACTATGAAGTACGTTATGTCGGAGGACTGTATATAAATATTCGTAATTTTTGGAGCTCATTTGATATATTTAAAAATTCAAACAAACACTAAATGAAAAATAGGATGTAATTGCTTCGGCAATCACCTACCGCCCTCTCACCGGACGACAGCAAGCCTGTCGTCCCCGCCCTTCCCCACCTCGCGTACGCTACCGCCCGCCCACCGGACGGTGGGAGTGAAATTTTTATCACTACGCTGCGTATATGGTTATTTTTATAAATACGATGTGGAACAGTGCTAAATTTGGCTTTAACTCCGTGATAGACACGCCGTTTTCAATACACGTATCATCTTATTTTCTAAAAATTAGAGAATAGTTCTAGTCCTCACTCATGAAATATGATTGAATGCCATCTCTGGCCGCTCGCGCCCTCCACGTCACCCTTTTTGCAAAAAAGTCCCTGCGTTTTTTGAAATTACATAAAGGTCCTCTATTCTCGCAAAAGGTCCCTGCCGGTTTTTTGCGAAAATGCCTCTCCGCTTCACCGAAATTGCGTATCCTTTGTTGGATAGCACCCCGCGGTTTTTCAAAATTACGTATGGGTCGTCGTTTAGTTACGTATAGGTCCTTACAGGTCCTCGGTTTTTTGAGAAAAAGACATTTGGTTTTCTCGAAATTACGCGCATGTCCTCGATTTTTTTAAGAAACTCTTCACGAATTATCGTCTCTTTTGATTCAGTCCACACGGTAGCTAGGGCAGCGTGCCGCCGCGGTTACACAACTAGTGCCATTTATTTTAGGGGAGGTAAGAATAGAGATGAAAGTAAAGGGTGGTACTTGGCCATGCAGCGTGGCAGCTCGGGCTACACGTGCATTTCTTACCAATGCCATCCTTAGCCTTAGGACCGGAAACGAGTTGAGTTCAAACGAACCTGATCTTTTGGGCTCGAGTTCGATAGAAACTCGAGCTCGACTCGGTCTAAGCTCGAGTAAGCTCAAGCTCGGTTCATTGAAACTCAATAATAATTAAAATAATTTATTATGCATTAATTTTTAACAAAAAAGGTTCGAGTTCGAACTCGGTTCGAGTAAGCTCGATAACAGTAAAAATAGTTCAAACATACACTAATTTTCAATAATAAAAAAACTCGAGCTCAAGTTCGGCTCAGGTAAACTCGATAAGAGTTAATATGTATCACTATTTAAGCTCGAATCGATGCTCATGAACTATTCGAATTCGGCTTGGCGAAGCTCACGAGCTAGAGCTCAGCTCGTTTAAAGTTTGAGCCGAACTCGAATCAAGCCCAGAATGAGCCGAGTTCGAATAGCTAACGAGTTTTGAACTTTTTTACAGCCTTAGCTATCCTGCATTGTTGGTGCTTGCACCCGTCCATGCTACTCTTTTTAAGGGTACAAAACACGCACACACGATTTACACCTCACTCACATCACCACAAGTACACATGTGTGCATATCTTTTAACACACACTTAAAAATTTTATGAAAGCATCAAAACCTTACAGAGTACAGTACATGCTTTTTCATTGAACGCGCACATGCGCGTATACCCATCTTACTTCTATTATAGCGGGGTTCTGCAGCAGCGCGAGCCACGTCGCCCACTGCGACGCTCCGCCCGCCGTGGCGTGCGAGAATTTGCGACGGTCCGCCAAGCTATTTTTGCGAAAAAGCCCCAGATTTTCCCGAATTACGTTCGGTCCTTGGTTCTCGCGAAAAGGTCCTGGGATTTTTGGCCCCTCCGTTTTGCGGGATGGCCCCGCTTTCGAAATTGCGCACGGGTCCCGTTTTTACTTACAGTCTCCCGGTTTTTGCAAAAGACCCTTTGCTTTTTTCGAAAATGCGTTTTTGCCTCCGATTTTTTTAACAGGTCCTCGTTTTTTTGCGAATAACCCCTTTGCCTTTTCCGAAAATACGTTTTTGCCCCCGGTTTTTTTTCAAACTCCTCACGAATTATCGCCTTTTTATTTTGGTACGTACGATGGCCGGCGCGGCGTGGCGTCGCGCCTATGTTCTAGTTTATTTGATGAACACAAGCATTGAAACCAGATTTCGAATGCTAGCGGATGAAAGCGTACCACAACACACTACCAGGTGAGCTAGGCCCACCTGTCGGAAGTATGCAACCAACTTTGCCGCCGTCGGTGCCAACACCGCTGCTCGACCTTCGCCGTCTCCTCTCCACGCGTTGCCGCTGGACATCCGTCGTTGCCGCTCCCCGCACCAGCCTCGCTGCTTACGCTATCCATGCACCTCGCGTCATTGCCGAAGTCGTCCCATGCATCCGCTCGATCTCTGTCGTCGCCACGCTGCCCACGCCAACGCCGAAGCCATCCCCTCCGCCACTAGCTGTAGAAGTCATCGTCATCGCCTCGATCTTTGTGGCGGCAATGATAGGGGCATGGACGGCGATGGGGCGAGTGGTGTTGTCAGCATAGGTGAGCGACGGCGGTGGGATCTAGAAGAGAGAGAGAGGTTAAGGAAGAGTGTGTTTTATTTTCTTTCTGTTTTTTTATTAAGGCATGGGTCCTATTTCAATAGGAGCCGGATCAGTACTATGGAAGTATGAGAGAATTGTCCGTTTTTACTCATCGTTTAAGGTTTTTGATGAATTGATTGGTATATGTAACTCAATATAGTATTAAAGGCAAGAGATCTTGAGTTCAAGATTTGGTTGGTGCAATTAAAAAATAATTATAGATCACTTCTATTCTACGTTTTAAGCCTGTAGGAGACTACATGTGAGGGGAGTGTTGAAGTATAAGTGAATTACCTATTTTTTTATCAGTTTAAGCTTTTAGATAAATTGATTGGTGCATACAACTCAATAAATACAATGTGGGAGAAAACTGCTATGTGCTATGTATGCTTAGGTGATATTTTATTGAAACTGCATCGATACCACCTATTAAAGATGTCTTTACTGAAAGAGTTTAGAACACAAGCCACACTGAACTCATGCGAAGCAATGGAACTTAACACATGTTTTGGTGCTGCAGAATCAGCTCTTTCTTGGTACTCTCTTTGCATTGCATTGCCAAATATTTATAGGAAGTACAATTGGTAACGTCAAAAACGCCAAAACATCAAAACGTCTCCACAACAGACTGAGTGTTAAATGAAGTAACGCCATGCATGCACTGAACAAACTAATTAAACATGATTTATTCCGTCATTTACACCGTCGACCTAAATTTCTAGGTGTCGACATTGGTGATGGGCCCTTCGAACCAGAACCGAGCATGGAACACCCACGTGCCTACGCTGAGCAGCAGCACGCCCCCGACGGCGACCGGCGTGTAGTTGAAGTTGTCCTTCGCGACCGGGTACGCCACCGGCAGCGAGAAGAGTACGGTGACGGTGGCCACCCAGAGGACGGCGACCCAGCCGACGACGATCCCATACCGTCCGAGGTGGAACGGCCCAGGAACGAACGACGTCCGTGCTGTCGTCACACGGAAGAAGATCGGCAGCGCGTAGGCGATGTACAGCCCTAGAGTCGCGATCGACACCATCGCTTGGAACGCCACCAGGCTCCCCAGCGACTGCATGCCAACGCAAGAAGCACGAAACGATGTGATGAGTCGTCGTGTCACGATGCATGTTACCGCTTGCTGTTCAGAGAGATCAGAGATGTATAAATGTATTAGAGGGACGACGCGCGCGCACCGTAAGAGACATCACGAAGGCCACGACCACAGAGAGCCAGACGACGTTCAAGGGCACCTCGTTCTTGTTCACCCGGTACCATACGTGCGAATACGGCATCGCCCTGTCCCGGGAGAAGGCATACCCCATCCTGTAGTACAGTAGCAGAGAAACGATGGTTTAGCCTAGAGGGAAAAACAATCTATATATGTGGCTTGATAAACTGTTTTACGTACCTTGAATTGCTGGTGACGCACGCGGCGCCGCAGAGGAAGATGGCGACTGCGACGACTCCCAAGCAGATGATCCCTCCAACCCCGCTGCCGTATCTCCGATGGAAGGTGGTGTACAGAGCTTGCGCAATGGCGTATCCGCCGGCGTCGTTGTCGCTGCTCAGGAGGTACGGTATGTTCGTCACTACTGATGTCAGGGCCACCAGGTAAATCCATCCGAACATGGTCGAAAGAGCAGCGGAAGTGATGATCCCAATTGGGCCACTCCGGTCAGCCTTCTTTGTTTCTTCAGTCTGCATAACGCATATGCAAGGACGACGTCAGATTAGCTGCCAGTGCCAGTCTTTACATCAACAAAAATGACATCGAAATTTGGGTTGTGTTGTGTAAACTGTATCTGTCATGCAAATATAAGTTACTAACAGAGAAATGTGGGAACATGAGCACCAGATTAATTTACCATGTGAGCACAGCTATCATAGCCTATCAGAGAGTACTGGCTCATCAGCAACCCCACAGCCAGGATATAAGCCTTGTCGTGGATCCCCATACCATTGTCTGTGTTGAAGTGGGTAAAGATGAACTCGACGCTCGCCCTTTCCTTGGCAACAGCCGGAATCAAGATTGCCAGCACAAACACACCTACCATTGTTCAGACATGACAAATTAAAGAACAATCAAGCGATCACAACTACAATTTTGCAGATGTTTAAAAGAACAGATGATCAAACCACACCTGCAGCGTTCCAGAAAGCCCCAAGTTGCATAAACCAGGACAGCCACTGGATAGGGAGGCTGTTGATTAGCCCATGCAGGATCAGGATGAAACCGTAGATGGCCAAGACGACGTACTTGGATGCCCTGTAGCCGCCGCCATTGGCTCCTCCCGTGCTAAGCAAGATGATCGCTTGGATAAGCTGGGCCAACGCGAAATCTACGCTCGTGGTACCAGCCCACTAGGACAGTTCAAACAAGAGACTGGACTGTCAGAAATGTGTCAAGTAGTTTACTGCATTTTTACATAAGTGTCACGGACGATCTGAGCTCTGAACACGCCATTATTTTACAGAAGTAAATATATAAATAAGACAGGGAACATTGCCTGGCCGGCTTATGGAAAGAATTCAACATACCACAGGGCTGCTAGATTGACTACTAGCTAGTAATACATAGTATAGATTGATAATAAAAATTACTAGCATACTTGAAGCTGCAGCAAAATAGCCTATTCTCATGGATCCTATGAAGTTCGAGCGTACCTGTCCCACGATGTTGAACCTGTAAAACAGAACAATAAAGAGATGAACTTAGACCTGCAAGATGATTGGCAAACTCGTCCTTTGCTGTATGAAAGTAACGTACAGAAAGTACGTGTTGTTATGTATTGTTTTTTAGAAAAGATAATTAATGGTCGCGTTTGGAGAGAGTGTTGAGCAAACTACCAAAAATGGCAAATCATATATAATCCATATCAATGATCAGAAAATTCCAAACACAGCAACATGTCCAAATCACTCATCTGATGACGTGAAACTAGGCATGAACTCCAATAGCCAAGACAGAATATGGTTACAAGTGCATACCAGCCAGTGACCCAGGAAGCAAGGGAAGCCCATTTTTTGCCGGCCAGCTTGGCGCTCCAGTAGTAGAGCCCGCCGGAGGTCGGGTACGCCGAGCAGATCTCAGCCATGGACAAGGCGACGCAGCCGTTGAGCACCGCCACCACCAGCCACCCGAGCGTCATGGACGCCGGCCCGCCGTACCGCAGCCCCGTGTTGTACGTCGACGTCACGCCCGTCAGCACGGAGATGATGGAGAACGAGAAGGCAAAGTTCGAAACAACACTGCAGGCCAAAAGAATCCACACATAAAACACTCCAAAGAGCAAAAAAAAAAAAACTGCATGCAAAGGCTGATGATGAAACCACAGCACGTACGAGAGGCCGCGCTTGAGCTCCTGCTTGTAGCCCAGCTGGTGCAGCCGGACTTGGTCTGGATCGGCCGGATCAGCGGTCACGGCCACCACGCCGGAGCGAGACACGGCCATCGCGCGGTCCGTCTCTACGTTACTTCCTCCTCTACCTTGGCTGCAGGTCACTACTAACTTCCTCCTCCCCGGTTTACAGGGTCATCAGCGGCCGGCGCTTAGTACTGGTAATCAAGCTTCTTACTAGAAGTAGTCCTTGATGCCAAAGAGAGGGTGTGGAAACTACACACGGTTGCAGCAATCGGGCATGTACAATACTCAGGATTCCCTTTCGTGCGATTCGGCATTTTTGACCGAATGGGATATATTTTACGATTGCAGTTGACATGTAGCGTAGCCATGTTACTTACAGTAGTGCCACATAGCACTAGCAAGCGTTTTTTTTTTTGCTTAAAATAAGGAAGCTGTAACGTCAAGCAGCAATGAACTGATAGCGCGTAGAATTATTATTGAATGCAACGGAGTCGTATGGCTCTGATTCGCGCGGTGGGTGAAGGAGAGAGACGTTTTCAGTTGACCTGATCTTGCTCTTAGCTGTACTGTGTGCATCACGCTACTACTACATAATCGCAGATTCAGCTGAAACAAAAGCACAGTACTTTGCAAGTTGTAAACACACTACCGAAGAAAGCACAGCTCGACAATCTCCCTTCAGGAAACCGACTCATATCGATCGGAACCTGTTTTCATGATGGATAATTTAACCACGGGCTCATACTATTACATACATGACAAATGAGTGAACATTAATTTCACACTAACAGATAAGTATTGCAGACATCCTAAGATTTGTTTTCACAAGTTCTTTCAGACAACTCATGTTGATGCTCTTCTTCGCTGCAGGAATGGAGTACTTTGTAAGTACTAATGCTTTCATAATGTAAAATTTATTTACAGTCTCATACTATACATGGCAAATAAGTGAAGACTAATGTTACACTAACAAAGATGGGAGACCGAAAAGTTACCATAATTATTGAACCAGCAATCTGAACACTGCAGTAGCGCGGAGATTGGAGCATCTTATTATGCAAAAGAATGGTAATATCTGCATCAATAATTTAAGACTGCTCATTTTTGTGGTGGCAAAGATGCAAATGAAATCCAAGAAACCATCTTCGCAGCAGTGAGGAAGCCACGGTAGATGTATGGGGTATAGCTGCACCCCCAATATTTTTGCACAAAAATCTGGTATATACCTCTTAATACATAAAGTATACACTACATACTAACATACTCCTTAATACAATACCCATTAGGTCCAACAAGTCAAGCCCAACAGGCCAACAATACAACAGCCAATGCACATCTCAGTAGCTCCTAGCGCCAGAGAATCTACCGATCCCCTCATCCCCAATCGGCCACCCAATGGCCCAAATTCCCCAATCAGCCAAATCCCTATCTTCTGGCTTCACTCTTCAGGCTTGTGCCCCAGGTAGTATCCGTCGCCTGTCTAGCCGGCCAACCCGCCACCAACCACCCTCGTCTTCTCCCTAGCTGCGACCGCCTCGCCCAGTTGCCCTCGCTGGCTTGCTCCCTCCCGGCCGCCTACGCCACATTGCGTCACTGCGTCACTGCCAAACCGGCGAACCCGGCAACCCCAGCTGGCTAGACTGGTAGCCCCGTGTTATGCTACCATGCCACTGTGGCCCCTGGCCATGCCCCTTGTCCCCCGTGTGGCAGTGTCTAGTGAGTGACTAAGTCCTGATTTGTTCTACCAATTGTTCTACTTGTTGTTCAATTGTTCTACTTTGTATGTTCTACTTATTGTTCTACTATGTAAGTTCTGATCTAGTTAGTCAGTAGTCACCACCGAGAAATGAGAATTTCTATTTACTGTTTGCTCTAGTTAGTCGTCACAGTAGCACTTGTTATACTTATTGTTCGATCTAGTTAGTCACCGCTAAGAATTTTTATTTGTAAATATAGATTTGTAGAGCACTAAAATATGAAGAAGAAGAAGAATAAAAACCTAATTTCTTTATAGAGTGCTCATTCTGCTCAAGCTGAAAAAGAGAGGATTACACCATGTTCGGCCTAGAGGGGGAGTAAACCGGGAAGAGAGAGACGGGAATTAGAAGGTAATTGCTTCTTAATAGAAGGTGGATATATCTCAACCTTTCATCACGACTCATCTTTAGATGATTTAACAGCTATAAATTAATTCTTCGTAATTTTCATCCCACTTGCGAAATAGGAGATTTGAGACAAAAGCAAACTCTCATGTCCAATCATCCTACCGACTGCCTCCTCTCAGCTCCCGTTCCCCTTCCCAATGGTTGCCAAAGTCCGTCTCCGACTCTCCACCCAACAACCCAAGCCGTCGGACTGAAGCAAACTGCTGCCGCCGCGGCGGCAACCTGAAGGCCTCAGGGAAGTTTTGCTGTGTTCGTCGCTGAGTATACTACTACTATACTTCGTCGTATCTCTTCTTTACAATACTTCGTGTGTCTATCTATGTTGCCTTTTCATACATACCAGGTATGCTGATTTCATACATAACCAAAATATACTGAACGATGTTACCCTCTCCATGCAGTGATGCAATGAATGTGCCATACAGACACCCGTGTGTGTTATATGCACCAGAGGCTAGTTCAGCAATAGCGGAACCTGGACTTGTGGAGTCTAATGTACAGTTAGAATCGCCAGATGGTGCGCCAACTCCCCGAGTGCCACTAACGAAAACGAATAACACAACTTACATAATCACATTAGTAGGTGTAAATCAAGAGTAGATGAATACACACCTAATAGCTTTTTAGATTATTTATAAAAGAAAATACAGAGTGACAGAAATTCACATATGGCTTTAACCAATATAAAGAAAGTCGCTATGGTGTGTCCTACTCCACCTTGAAAAACTCTTGTAGAAAAACCGAAAAGCAGCTTTTAAAAGCTAAAAAGAAGAGGTACAGTGTCATCCATGCACGGAACAACCGTTTACAGGTTTTGTAAAAGATTGGTATTACATATAGTACTTCCATAAAGCCTCGATCTCTTAGCATCAATGTGAATTTCGGCACAGAAATTGCATGATATGCATTTCAATGGCAAAAACTACAACATGAATAAATAGATATATTCCACACATACCCGCTTAAGATTAGCATAGCACTTGCGGTGCAACTTGGCATTCTGAAAGCAGTATTTCTTTTCCTCATTTCCACTATTCCCATAGAGGTAAACTAAAACAGCATTTTAACGGTAACAAAGGCGCACGCAGCAGGCTGCAGGCTCAGTAAGGTCGGTATCGCCAATCTGCTCTTGATCTGCTACTTCCGCTCGGACCATAACCGTACTGGAAGATGACAAGCATTTGTTAGAGGATGTGCCACATAAGATTTTAAAAGTAAAAAGGTGACGGACACAAAAAAACCAAAATTTTAAGCCTGGACCTCTGTTTTCAAGGAACCTACTCAAGTAAGTTAATTTATATAAGCCTATTATGCACCATGAACACACAAACAGATTTGTGTACTTACATCATAATCTAGACTGCCACATAACCTGCCATAAGATCCCATCGAACCATAAGATCCATAAAGATCCATGGGTTCCATGTAACCACCACTTGAGTCACCCTCAAGTGGTGCAGCTGTGTCTATTGCAACCTGAAATATTGGAACAATATTATTAGCAACATTTTTGCCCAAAAGAAAAGCCAAGGTCAATACTATCATTTTTCCAGTACATGCAAGGGGAGCAATGATAAGGAAACAGTGAAACACCCACAGCCTTACCTCATGTCCCATAATCTCATGGCTTCTGCGAGCTACCCGATCTGCCACACCCTCATCAGCGAAGGTGACGAAACCAAATCCTCGGTGGCCACTTCTTTTAGGGTCCTATAGGGGAACTAGAAAAGTGAGAACATAAAATGTAATTCCAGTACAAGCAATGACAGTCATAACCTTACCTTTGGAATATACACATCTACAATTCGGCCAAATCTGCCAAAGTAATGCCTTAGGTCATCCATGTTTGCTTCTTGTGGAAGCCTGCCAACAAATATCTTTTTGCCCATTCCTTGGGAGGATCCATAGTATCCTCCTAGTCAACGCAAATCAAATAAAAAATACTTAATTCACCAAACAAAGTTGCTTTTATGTCAAATCTGAGATTTTTTATAACGGAAGACTTACTTCCATAAGCTGATCCTGGATGGTCGTACAGTGTTGGTGCACCCAAAGCTGCATACCTGGTAGCAGCTGAAATGTATGCATTATATGCACCATAGCCACCCTGAGATGTCCTGCTTGGAGGGTATCTGACATCTTCGTCCTGATGCAGACAGATTTTCAGGTGGTAACAAATACTTAACTAAATACAAGATATGCCACAAGAGAGATAGCCTCGTAGAAGATAGTAATGGGATTCAACCACCACTGAGCTCTGTTCCAGAATAGAGTAAGGTACCTTTGGAGTTGCACGGTCAACAACTACAGTTGTACCATCCAGCTCATGCGGCTCTTGCATGATGCTGTCCACAGAGTCTGTTAAATTACAGTTAACATGAGAATAAGGTAGTTATACAAATTCAGATTGAGCTGATGATAAGAAGACAATTTATGAATAATTAAGACAAAATATTGATCATGCAGACGAAAAGAACACAAACATAAGAGCAAAACGATTAGCTCAGGAGGATGAGCATTAGACTAGCTAGTAACTACTATGTTAAAGTGAGCAAAAGGCAACTATAATAATATAACACGGTGCAAGAACTCTTTACAATTAGATCTATACAAAATACTAATCTATCAAAATGTCAAGCACATAAAAGAAACAATCAGAAAAATAGAAGAAACAGGAAAGACCAACAGTTGTCTACAAGTGCAATTGGCTAACTATATCACAACACATTCTTTGCTATAAGAACAAACTGTGACAAGATAAATGAAAGCATTGTGAATAGTTGGAATTGCTAAGTAGTCGGCTGGGTCGACACCTAATTGTTACACAGATGACCCTGCCTTGACATCTGCATGGGTTTATTACTTTACCATTGCTACTAGTAACATATGCATGTGTCTTGGATGCCAAACAAAGATACATGACTTGGGAAAATATTTAATGGAGATCTCACAGCATTATTTAACAAGTATCTGAATAATTTTTTAACAAAGAAGATTTTGATTAAAATTTGGAAATAAATAAATTAAATTTGCTGCCTTTCTTATTTCAAGCATATAGAAATAGGTGAACTGAGTGTAAGCCCACATATCAAGACGGATATGCATTTATGAATGTGTTATTGATTGCATATAATTTCACATTTCTGATATGCATTCATGACTGCAGAATGTGGTATCGTGGAAGTCATCACTCATCAGTCATCAGAACCATAGCGCACTGACCTATCTCTGTGTCTACCACAAGCACAACTAAAATGGTGAACAAAAATGTGTATGAACATCAGACTTAAGTGAAGCATACACATGAAAATGATTTAATGTTTATTTGCCAGTGCTCTAAAGGACATATTTTACTGTATCATGCCAAATACAAGAAGGCGGCTACAACATAACTTCTTTTATCATTCCATTTATGTTAAAATTGATGTCCCCCACTCCCCTCACACGACCAAATAAACTTCATGCCTACATGAATGCTGGAAGATGTCTGTAAACATACCTGCACTCTGAAAAGTGATAAACCCAATTCCACGATGACCTTTTGAACCATGTTCCTACACAGGACATAGGAGGGCAGGGCGGAATGCTCATTTTAGTAAAATCTTATCATCTCAACCTGTAGCTTATTTCCACTCTTGCAATAGCACATCACCATTGAATGCAGTAAAAAACAATGTTTTAGTAGCACTAGAGCATATACTCGTGCAAAATGAACTTATGTGCAATTCTGCAGTATGAATTTTATGCTGATTGTAATTACAAGAACTATCCTATTCAAAATGCTGAGGATGTGCTGATATAAATTCAATCCTCGTCTTACCTTGCGCTGTCTAGACTATTATAAGAAGCATGACTCACCAGTAAGGCTATGTGAGATCAAGGAATCCTAAAAGTTACTTATACAAGTCAGAAACCAAGTAACTTCATTCAGTGTCATCTCAAGCACTAGTTTAGGTCCTCACACTTATACACAATATATTTGTGCTTAAGATTGCATGTCAAATCTTCTAAGAACAGAAGCAAATCTAGCTTATATTAGATAGGGTGTCCCTCACTTGTATAGACCATAAATTACACTATTACAGAAGATACCCTAAGTCATATTTTCGAGAAATTCATCAATAGAGCAGGGAACAACTAGCATGGATGCCTTATGAAATGATACTTCACTATATGTAGGATACTAATTGCAATGTAAAATCAGTTCCAGCTTTTCTAACCTTTGGCATGTACAGATCGGTAATTTCCCCAAAGGCTTCAAAGTGTCTGTTAAGACAACATACTAGTTTAGACAAGCTCGTATATTAATCAACTAGCAAGTAAATCGACAATGAAGAAAAAACACTGAAGCTATAGCTCACCTACGAAACATTAACTCATCCACAGATTGTGGAATTCGAGCAACGAATATCCTAGTAGCTTTTTTTGTTCCCTGTGATTTCATTTCTTCCTGTGTTCAGAGAAAATTACACCATAATCAATTACATCTTGACACCAATCAACTGCAGAGCATATGGATATTAGATGAAAAAAAGTATTTGTATGCTATTTACCTTGGGAGTTGCTATCTTCACTTCTAGAGTTCGGTTCCCAAGAACATGCTCACAGTCAAGAACATTCTGAAACAGTATTGTAGAATGATTTAAAAGCAACAAATTGCAAATTTACCCAATAAGATTAGAGCTGCGAAAAGGTGTTACTAAATCACTTCCTAATCACACGAACAGTGAGCACCTATTCAACATTCGGATGTTGAAATTTGAAAATGAAACTATATCACGGCCAACACATATGGACCCTAGTAAAAGGTGGCTATGTAAGACTTGTTATGCAATATCATCCCTGAAGAAAATGTCAACTGTCCACGAGTAAAATGCCACCTTGCCAATGGTTTGAGAGACAAGGTACAGTCACTGAAGTCAAAACAGAAAGAATGGGCCTTTTTCTTCTTTTACTACCTTTGCATCATCAGCTGATGAGAACGTTACGTAACCAAACCCACGAGATCGACCAGATGAGCGCTCCTGTTATTTTCAACAAGCAATAAACAAGGCGGTAAATCAGTACAGCAATCAGCATACAATGACCAAATCATGCAATGAGCTGATGAACACAGCGCAACGATAAGTAGTTGTGAAACATAATCATCATTAAATTGACAAGATGTGTTGTACATCTATGTTAGAAAAGTAGGACTCTATTTTTCCTTGAAAATGCACAAAACATTAAAAAAAACTAAATCTCAAATGAAATATGTGAAAGAAAAATAGCATATAGCCATGTCTATTCCAAACAAAACTCGTTCTTGCGAGGAATAAAATGTGTAAGAAATTGACAACCACACTTCTAAAACTCCAATACTGTAAAATTAAGGAAAAGAAAACACAAAAAATGGCATGTGATATTTAATCTGAAAGTGAAATTATTCCAAACCTTCATTACAACGCAATCATCTAGGGGTCCAAACTTGGCCATGTACTCTCTTAATCCTTCGGTATCCACATCCCAGGGGATTCCAAGAACCTAAACACATTAATGACACATCCTCAGTATTCATCAACAGAGGCATTCATGTAAAGAATCTTACTAAACAAGAAAGGTTAGCCTCTCACCACAAGCTTTGTGGCCATTATACCACTGGCTCCAGATCAAAACCACACAAAATCTTCAGCTCTCTAGTCCTTTTGAAGGTTCCCAAGAATCACCAAGGTATTGCCTTATAAAGAGGTGTGATGAAGAGGCAAGCACACAACTTTAAGCTTCTTAGACACGCTTGATGTCTAACTGGCAACCTTGGGTTTCATAGTTGATATGATATGGTAAAAGTGGCTCTGACAAAAAAAACATTCATATTCAAACTATTAGAACTAGTATTTTACTATCCAAGATGCACCAATGGCAAAGTAGCATTTTAAATGATATCTGGAATTCTGGATAAATAGTATCCCTCTATCTATAATAAACGGTGAAAGTAAAATAAACTAACCCAAGCTTCAATAGGACCTCTTGGAATAGTAAAATTGATGCTTGTGATATCGTAGAAAGGTATGTTACAACAGCTGCCAACTCATTCAAAAGCTAAAGGGCATAGGATCATAGAGCAACTTAGTATGTTAAACCATCCTATGAATTTTGAACCAGGGCGTATTTGTCCATCCACTGAGATGAGAAAAGTAGTTATCCAGCATCTAAGTGGAATACAGTTCAGGGTTCCCCTCTGTCCCACTCGGCTCATGCCAAATTCCAAATTTACATATCCCTATATAGCACGTTCCTACGGCCTACCAGGGTTCTATTCTAATATTATGTTCCTCTCATCTTCACCAAATGAATTCCGAGGTTACAATTACAAAAGCAGCAACGAATTATCCAAAAAAAACCTTTACCCCTCAAAATTAACAGAACAAATAATTCTAAACAACCGGAAACGTAACCTAGCAGTCACGAGCTCGGGAGCTCGCAAATAGACCTTGGCAACCAAAATTCCCCAAATTCCGACGGGAAGGAATCGCCTTTCCGGATCTAAACGCCCACGAACCTTCGGACCCATATCTCGTCAACGAGAGCGGGGGAGGAATGAGAGGGGAAGGGACGGAGGGGTGCGTACCACGCCGAAAACGATGGGGCAGCGGCGGACGTCCTCGTGGAGGTGGAATCGCCGGGTGAGGGAGGAGGAGAGGATTTGGGGGGAGGTTAGGGTTCGTCGAGAGGCACGGGTCGTAATTTTCCCAAGCAAATTGGTTTTCCTTTGCTCTCAGAGTTTTCCTGTACGGGTTCGGGAGGTACGGGTAAATGTTGTGCTATCTTTACTATTATAAAATATTATAAAAATATGAGTTTGTGATTAATTTATTCTTCTTTCTCTCTTCTCAGTCATCCGATTTTATCTGGATCATTCGTCTCTCTCCTCCTCTCCATCAGGATACAACCGCCCACCCCCTCCACTTTTCCCATCTCCTCACGCATTCTGGCCACCATTCTCTATCTATCGCTTGTTCTCCAATGTTTAATGTGTGAAGTTGGTCAGGCAATGTTTGATGTATGAAGTTGGCCAGTAGTAAGTTCCGTCTCATTATTTTATGACTCCGTTGCAACGCACGGATCTCTAACTAGTATTTTATATTTGTTAGTGTTGTCTAAATTGGCCATGTCTAATAGGTCGGATCATAGCCTAGTACTATAGGCAAGACACACGACATGACATGGCACGGCGACCGATGGGCTAGGCCGATATGGCACGAAGTCGTGGGTTGTCGCCTCGGCACACTATGTCGGCATGGTATGGCACGAACAGTATCGTGCCTGACATGGCACGACACGAACCACTCGGCACGCGTCAGAACAATGCGACCCATATGGTATGCATAGCATATGGGCACGGCCCATTCGGCACGGTAGCCAAAAGTTAGGCACGAGCATGGCACGATGGGTACGGCCTATTTGGCCCGTTTAGCATGATAACTGATGTTTTTTCAAAAATTATAGACATTTTGTGACCATTTGTGAGTTTAAAATACGAAAAATTAAAAATCTCAAATTTTTCAATAAATAGGCAGCATACACCTCCTCATCAACCCATACTCAAACCAGCATTCTCCTCTCCTCACTCTCTTGTGAAATTTCCAAAGCTCTTTGTGGTAATTTGGCAAAATCAGAATAATTTTGCCAAAATTCCGAAAATTCAAGACCCGGCGTGCAATCAAGTAAAGAGGTAAAAATACTAATTTTCATGTTCTTATTCCTCTTTATTGTGATATAAAATAGGTAATAGTTTAATTTTGTATTTCTATTTTGCAGTTTTCCGCATTTTGAAATTTATTCATAGAACATTTTGACGAATTTGCTGCGAGTGAGTATGGAATTGATCCAAAAGATCTTGCATCATTCGGGACGACTCTGCCTCCACCTTAAAAAGCCAAGGCCACCGCCACCGAGCAGATGGTGGTTGTACCATTGTCAAGCTCTACTAATGCCTCTGCATCAGCAAGCACTGGAGCAAAGAGGTTTAGAACCAGCACGTCGCATGTGTGGGAAGATTTTGACAAGGTCATGAAGCAATTGTCGTCCGGAGATTAGGTAAGAGTTGCTATTTGCAAAATATGTCATCATAAATTGTCTGCAGAGTCTGCAGGTGAAACGGGACACTTGCACATACATGCCCAGAGATTATCTTAGTGATCGTGTTAGGAAGGATTATCTTAGTGTAGCGCGCATTACATAAATGATAACTGGGTATTTAAAATAGAATCATAGGTTTTAAATTAACTAACATAGTACATACAGGTGAGAATATATCAGAATGTATTATCAAAGTCGTGGAAGATTTTAGTCTTACAAACAAAATTTTTGTAAATACCCTGAACAATATTGTTGTAAGTTCAAGCTCTATTAAGTTGGTTTTGGTGATAATGACAAATACAATTGTGAGATTAATATATTTATTGATTATGATATTGCTTAATCTCATTTGGATGAAAAGGTGAAAAATATAAGAGGTGTGCATTCAATATCACATTCTTATCTTATTGCATTCTTCGGATCCAAAATATAGAATGAACTTCACCAAATAAGTCAAACTTAAATATGTGCATATGCTTTCACAATACATTCTTGTATGCACACATTTAAGGGGAGTTCACTCTATATTTTGTGGTTTTATTAGTATTTATTCATATTCCATTTCTACATATTAAGGATCTTTACTTTGAAATATATCCCTTGAGTATATATAATTTGTGTAGTTAATATATACTCATAATCGGGTTGTCATCTAGTTCTTTCATTGTTTGTTAATGATTTCATGATTAATGATAACTAGATAAGTAAGTTTTCCTTTAAAAGTTTATCTTAGAGTATACAAGTGTTGTGTATATGATGTATACTTGCAAACAAAGTTTTATCTTATTATTTATTGATATTGTCATGAATTATCAAAAAGTGAAAATTGTAGAATCTAGTCCCTCCATTATGAGTTAATTGTGAAGTTTGGTAATTAATGATATTTATTTTGTGAACTAATATTTTTCATGAATTGGATGAATAAGTTAGGTTCCACGAATAAGGATGACTTGGGGTGACTTCATGTGTTGAAAATCATCAAGTCAAGTAGTGGATGCATCATGAGTTGATGCATATCCAAGAGGAGATGATCATGTGTTGATCATCAAGTCAAATAAAGATCTATTATGTGTTGATAGAGTTGAAGTAAAGAATGCATCATGAGTTGATGCATGTCAAGACTATGACTCGAGGCAAAGGTATAACTAGCTAGGGATAAGGATGTGTTCCTAGTCTTTTACCGGTCTTAGTGTTTGATTGGAAGACCGGGTTGTTGGTATAGGTTGTTATACTATTAAGAGGAGTCATGTCTAGTAGCTTGAGTCTCATCATGTATTGATAGCTTAACCTCACTTGCTCTAGCTCTGCTTGATATGAGACTTGTATTTGCGAATGTGTTTTGCAAATAGTTGTGGCTCATGTGTTGAGTCTTTGTAACATGGGACTATATATTGCAAATATATTTTGCAAGTGTTTGAATTCATGTTTCCATTCTTTGTAATATGAGGCTTATATTTGCAAATATGTTTTGCAAATGATTGACACTCATATATATAATATGTCTGTCATGATTCTAAAAGTGTGCAAATGTGTTTTACAACTTGTTGGGAATCATGGATAATCATTGTGTGCATTATAATGTAGTTTGCAAATGTGTTTTACAAAATTTATTGAAGTATATGCACTTCTCAAGGAAATCGGAACTACCGCGGTATATTCTACAGTACTACCATTGAACGGAATTACCGGCGTTGTAATCACGAAATTACCGCGTTCGCTGGTGGTCGAAGATCTGCGTGGTCGAGGACCAGAGTGGTCAGAACCGACTTGGTCGAACCAAAGTGCTCGAAGATCAATGTGGTCAAAGATCGATGTAATTGATGACCTGTATGGTCGAAGATCGACATAGTCGAAGACTGACATAATCGAACCAGCACGGTCGGAACCGACGTGGTTGAAATCTGTGTGCTCGAAACCAATGTGGTCAAAACCGACGTGGTTGAGATCTGTGTGATCGAAGACCAGCGTGGTCGAACCAAGATGGTCGGATCCGACATGGTTGAGATCTGTGTGATCGAAACCAACATGGTCAAACTAGCATGGTCGAAACCAGCGTGGTTGAACCAACGTGATCGAGATCTATGTGATCGAGACTGACGTGGTCAGAACCAAAGTGGTCAAGACCTGTGTGGTCGAAACCAATGTGGTCGAACTGATGTGATTGATACAACGTGGTCGAGGATCGACGTGGTGGTCAGAGATCTTTGTGATCGAAGATTGACGTGGTCGAAGATCGACATGGTCGAAACCTCTATGGTTGAAACCAATATGGTCGAAGACCTGTGTGGTCAAACCGACAACGTGGTCGGAGATCAGTATGGTCGGAGATCAACGTAGTCAGAGACCTGTATGGTCGATCTGAATAGCATGGTCAGAGACCAGCGTGGTCAGAGACCTATGTGGTCGAACCGAACAACGTAGTCGAAGACGTGAGTGGTCGAACCATCTGACGTGGTCAGGGACCAATATAGTCGACGATCGGTACTTTCGACCAGCTCTATGTGAGCGGTCCGATCGGCTCTGTATGAGCGGTCTGATCAGCGAGTGGTACTACCAACTCTGTATGAGCGGTACTTCTAAGTTTGGAACGACTGGCTTGTGTAGCAGTACATTTTTTCAAAGAGACACTTGTGTGGAGTCTTTTCATCTCCGAGGAAATCGGTAGTTCCACTGGAGTGCTACGGTATTTTCAATAGTCGGAATTACCAGACTTTGCATGTCGGAACTGCCGAATTTATCTGCAATAGTTAGTTTTTTATCATTGCTGAGAGGAGCGGAAGTATCAATTGTTTACTTGCAGTACTTCTGAAAATCCTGCTTTTTTGTCCTAACGGCTAGTTTCGAGGTGTGGGGTATATATAACCCCCTTGTGGTCTGGTTGGAGAGAGTAATACTTCACTCCATTTCACTCTCTTGAGCTAGTGTGATGTTCTCCTCTCAATTGTGCATGTGTTGCACCTTGTGAGTAAGGAGGAAGACTCTAGATTGCATGTATTGCATTTAGAGGTGGATTGTATATCCACTTGAGCGGTGTGCATTCGTTGCACGTGATGAGAATCAAGCGAGGGCTTGACTTATTACTTTTGAAGCTTGCCGACTCCTAAACAGCGTTGGAGGCGTCGTGCGCGGTGATCTTCTCAAGAAGCTTGTGAGAAGGCCTAACGAATTGTGAGTGGTGTGGTGCTCGACATCTCCGGAGTGGAGGAAGAGCAACTTTAGTGGATTGAGGTGTTTCGGTTTAATTCATGGAGCCGGTCCAATTAGTTTGGGCTAACCTCAACGTGGACTAGGCCAGACCGGCAAGTATCCGATCACAACGGTAAAAAGCAACCGTGTCAATTGTGGTTTATTTCCTTGTGCTCTATTTACATTCATAGAATTAAATTGATTACATGTCATCCTAGAATTGTAAACTTTGACATAATGCTTATCTTGTTGGTGCACTTAGGTAAACCCAATTGTTTTAGGCGTTATTTGTGCTAAACCTTTTTGAGTTAAGCTTCCACATTATTTTTTTGGTTTAGCCAAATAGAAATTGAATTTAATAATTGAAAGAGAATTTTTAGACCGCCTATTTACCCCTCTAGTCGGCGTCCTCCGTTCTAATAGCTACAACAAACTCAAGGGCAATGAATATTCTCACTTCCTTATTTGGTACATACACTGAATCATTCTTGCTACATCAGTGATGCGCCTGCTATTTTATTAATCTTATAGTTAAATCTGGTTTGAAAAGGTTGGATCCATATCTTCAAGGTTTATGTGATGCAATTTCTTTTGTAAATAATTCTAACTAACATACTACAATATATAAGACCTGCTGCATTGCAATGGGTGTAAGTCCATGAAAGTTTCGTTGTGGATATGCTAGTAAAGTGGAACTC
Organism: Bonia amplexicaulis; assembly: GCA_036346245.1. Taxonomy (NCBI): domain Eukaryota; kingdom Viridiplantae; phylum Streptophyta; class Magnoliopsida; order Poales; family Poaceae; genus Bonia; species Bonia amplexicaulis. The sequence continues at coordinate 6,631,635 of CM070737.1, forward strand.
AACTTATCTCATGCTACAAAATCTTTTACGCTACAAGCCTATGTTTTCTGTTTTCATCCACACGCACTATCACATCCATACAAGTAACACACTGCTGACTGAGTAGCACTAGTATGTTGCTGAGAAGTTACTGATACTTTTTTAACTCTTTTATGAATCCATTGTTACTTTATCCAGAGTGTACTATCCAACATCTTCGGTAATTGTCCATCATATTCTTGCGATTGCCGTTCACTTGAAAAAATTTAAAATGATGTAGTGTTACGAGAGGTTGTGTGCACGATGAAAACTAAATATTTCAAATATTGAATTGAAATTCCGTACTAATACACATTTGCATTTATTTTAGATCCAAGAGCTAAAATTGAATGATTCACTAATATTCTTTCAATTATAGGTGATTCCGTAGGGATAGATTATTCTAACTATTTTACAGCTGTTCGTTCATAGCTGTTCGTTGGGATAGGTGGAGCAATTCATGCCAGGGCCTATGAGGATCTGCCAGTCTTTTTGGAACAACGATCCTGTGCCTCACGACACAAAGGACTTCAACATTTTGGACTGGTGGCACGAGTACAAGCTAAGATATCCGGTGCTATCCATATTAGTACAGAACGTGTTAACCGTTCCTGTCTCAGCAGTTTCCATCAAGTCTACTTTTCAGTCTTTCTGAAAAAATATTGAAGGAGAGAAGAACAAGACTTACGAGTGAGATGGTGGAAATATTTCTCACAGTGAAAGATTTGGAGCAGACCGATGCGCAAGCCCAACACTATGTGGTGGATACGGAGTTGGAACACGTGTTTAACAATTTGTACCTAGACGATGGGAAAGGCAGTTAGGACACCGATGACACCACCGACGATTCTTTGAGCATGCATGTATACGTTGTACTTTTATGTTTTTTCATGTATAATGTTGAGCGACATGTCGTACTCTTTTTTCTTTGCCAATGTTTTCTCGAGTTGAGTTTTTTACTTGACAAAGTTTTTAACGAGACAACCATTTTAACATAAATAAAAGCTTAGTATTATATTTATATAATTTATTATGTCTTTTTCTATAATTTAATATGTTTTTATATAATTTCTATAATTTATTATGTCTTTTTGAATTCTACATATTTTTCCCAACTACTCAGGTTTTCCAATTTTTTTCGCGTCGAACGGGCTAAACGGGCTTGCCGTGTCGTCGTGGCCCAACGGGCCGTGTGCCGATCCGGCACCGCATGAACCTCCTCTGGGCCTTGTCTAGGCCGGCGCTTCAGTCCACGGGTCAGCACGGCATGGCCCTTCCAGCTGACGGGCTAAACGGGCCAAAGCTAATGGGCCCGTGCCATGCTGTGTCACCCATTTGGTAATATCTGATATTTACAGCCTAGCCCTATTTTCCCTATGTGCCCAAATGAAACAGGGGCTTAGCCTTAGGTGGGTTTTTTCGGATGTGGCTTATGGTTTTGGCTCTAGCGTGAGTGTTTGTATAAATGAACTGAATACTGATAGGACGTTTTAAAAAGACTATTATGGTAAACCGCTTTGAAACAACAACGAAGAAATCGTCTTATCTGTTTGTTTGAGGAAAACTATAAGTTATAAGCTCAAAAAACTTGGCCCTTGTCTGGTTGCCCGTGCTCCTCCCAAAATTGACGAAAAATAAATGAAACAAGAGTGCATGTTGGCCTAACCGGGTAGATTTGCCTATAGCACTTAGCTAAAAAATTATCCCTTCAATTATAAAAGAATAGCATTTTTAATGTATATGCAGTCAAACTTTCTAAATTTTAGCTATCTATGTGTTTTCTATATTTAGATTGAACATATGAAAATTGTATATATAGATTCATCTTGAAATTTTTTATAAATTTTTTATATGTTTTATAAATCTTTCACAATAGAAATTAGTGATTAGAGTTATATTTTGAGAACCATGTCAATGTACAAAATGATATTCTTTTATGACTACAGGAGTATGGTTTAAATTGAATTCCTAAACTTTAGATGTGCTTAAAGGTTTGTGTGACGCCTCGTCTCCATCCGTGTCTTTGGTGGGCAGCGCCAACTCGCCGTCGGCCTAGCCCAGTAGCAATGGAAATGGCTCGGGAAACAACAGACACGACAAAGGGTGTTCACCAATATTTGCAACGTGTGGATGCGTAAGCCTTCATCATGATGTGGCGGTGGCCCAATTAGAGTTGGAGGAGAGGTGGTTATGGTCCTATTCTTTTTAACTTTTTGTGGTTTTTGATTTTGGTTTCTTCAGAAACCGAAATAAACGAGATGTCTTTTTAAACGGTTTTTTGAAGTCGTTTCTTCAAATAGCTTTTTGAGTTTAAAACCGTGTGTCTTATCCGTATCGGTATCTTCATGTTCACTATCGTCTCAAAAAATATAGACAATACTATCAGTCATAGCTAAAAATCATCGATCATAGTCCGAAAGAATATAATCTATATAGGGGAGGTACGGGAAAATACATGCCACCCGACTTACTGCCAAGCCCCAGCAGTTAAAAGGATTGACTTGACATTAAATCGGTCCATGCGAGAAATTGCCATAATTCGATTCTAGTTCAACGTTGTCATTTTGCCTCCATTGCAGCTCGCCTTATGACTCACGCTTACTCTCATAAGTAGAAGCATATTGAAGTTGCGCTGCATATAGAATCTAGTTGATTACAGGAATCTTTGCAAAGTATTGTAAGACGTAGCATGCATAGAACAATTAAAAATTGGATATTTGTGTATCGATGAACCCGTTCTCAGGTTGTAGTGTTTCTTTTTTTTTCCTTTTTCTAAATAGAAGATTTGTGTTCCTAATAATCAATAGATTAATTGCATTCCACGAAATCTATGACATCATTCATCTGTGAAACGAGACACATGAATACTGGAAGCTAACCTGTCATTTGTTCCATGCATGCTGATCAGGTCAATGTGTGCCACCGGCCCGTCGACGGATAGTTCAACGCCCGTATGATCAGGTCATTTGTTTCATTTCGGTTTGAGTTTGTGGTTTATTTTTTATTATTTATAAATTTCATTTTTTTAAGTTTTTAGTTTTTTGTTGGTTCTTTTTTTCGTATTTGTTTGTGTTGTCCGTGATGAGCTAACATATTTTTTCTATTTTAATTTTTTTTAAATTTAATTACGTCAAATAAGCCACTTTCAGCTACAGTGTAATTTCAGTCAGCTACAATGTAATTTCAGCCATAAAACACTATTTTTCAATTCAACCGAGCAGGAGCACATGTTCACCTAGTTGTTTCCGTTGTTCTTACCAGCGGCGGAGCCGAGGCTCGGCGTCCGGCGTCACCGGTGAGCATACACCTCAGCGATTACCAGGACAGTCAGCAGTGGGTGGCGAGCCTAGCCAGAAACAATTCCCGGACCTGCCACTCTGCCAGCCATCGGCCCCGGGCTCTCAAGATGGGCTGGCTCCGCCTCCTGGTTCTAACCACTATGATCTTCTTTAATTATTTGACAAGGTCAAGTATTTGCTTTTATCATCATGCAACATGCCTAACCCTTATTTTTTTATGAGTGAGATGGTGAAAATATTTCTCACAATGAAAGATTTGGAGCAGATCGATGCGCAAGTCCAACACTATGTGGTGGATACGGAGTTGAAACACGCGTTTAACAATTTGTACCTAGACGATGGGAAAGGCAGTTAGGACACCGATGACACCACCGACGATTCTTTGAGCATGCATGTATACGTTGTACTTTTATGTTTTTTCATGTATAATGTTGAGCTACAGGTCGTACTCTTTTTTCTTTGACAAGGTTTTCTCGAGTTAAGTTTTTTACTTGATAAAGTTTTTAACGAGACAACCATTTTAACATAAATAAAAGCTTAGTATTATATTTATATAATTTATTATGTCTTTTTCTATAATTTAATATGTTTTTATATAATTTCTATAATTTATTATGTCTTTTTTGAATTCTACATATTTTTCCCAACTACTCAGGTTTTCCAATTTTTTTCGCGTCGAACGGGCTAAACGGGCGTGCCATGTCGTCGTGGCCCAACGGGCCGTGTGCCGATCCGGCACCGTATGAACCTCCTCTGGGCCTTGTCTAGGCCGGCGCTTTAGTCCACGGGTCAGCACGGCATGGCCCTTCCAGCTGACGGGCTAAACGGGCCAAAGCTAATGGGCCCGTGCCATGCTGTGTCACCCATTTGGTAATATCTGATATTTGCAGTCTAGCCCTATTTTCCCTATGTGCCCAAATGAAACAGGGGCTTAGCCTTAGGTGGGTTTTTTTCGGATGTGGCTTATGGTTTTGGCTCTAGCGTGAGCGCTTGTATGAATGAACTGAATACTGATAAGACGTTTCAAAAAGACTATCATGGTAAACCGCTTTGAAACAACAACGAAGAAATCGTCTTATCTGTTTGTTTGAGAAAAACTATAAGTTATAAGCTCAAAAAACTTGGCCCTTGTCTGGTTGCCCGTGCTCCTCCCAAAATTGACGAAAAATAAATGAAACAAGAGTGCATGTTGGCCTAACCGGGTAGATTTGCCTATAGCACTTAGCTAAAAAATTATCCCTTCAATTATAAAAGAATAGCATTTTTACTGGTAGTCTGCTCCATGAGTGAACGGCTTAGCATAATAGAGCGTGTTCTTTTGTGCTACCCGGGGCTAGACATACAGTAGAGAGTGGTGTAGAAAATAAGTACCACACCGCTGTCATTACTTAGGGTTATTCTTACAAAAAAAAAAGAGCTCTCTCATTCATGATGACCAAGAGCCATATTTATAGCTATGCGGAGCTTATTTACACAAATATTCCTACTGGGTTGTTCACAGTAAAGGCAAAAACATCATTTCCTTTGCATAGTCTATTTGGGCTGCCCATGTAAATTATATCTTAATGGGTTGGGGTGCAATATGGTCGAATTCAAACAGATATTGCTTATATCATATCATAATCCATATTTTTTCACCGGATTCGGTATCGAATACGGTCAGCATGAATACGAATACGAATTCAAAATATACGGATTTTTGGAAACTGTAACATCGGGGTGGATACTTGACAGATTCGAATCGGACAACGGACAATATAGACGAATAGCACGCGCATACAAAACGATACATTTAACATAAGTTTTTGGCACAATACAAATTCAACATAAGTGCTAAATTGATCATCGACATCATGATTAGTTCCGACTAAACCTTAAACCGCAAAACAGACAGTAACGCACCATAAGTTGAATGAACAATGTGCAAAAAAAAAAGTGCCTAAACTATCATAAGTTGAATCAACCATAAGTTAATCAACAATAGGGCACCATAAGTTGAATCAACCATTGCTTCCAAGTCGGGACCCTTCAGTTTCTCAGCCTGTCGAACTTCACTGGTCCATATTCAGATGCTCGGCTTCCAAAACAAAGAAAAGCAAATCAAGTTGCACTGCAACTTCTGAGAAGGAAGAGACACTGATAACATTAGGAATTTGGGATGTAAAACAATGGGTATACCTCTCTCCAACAGGGCACATGATAAAGTAATGTCAGCATTGTCATCAACATGTTTCTGCAAATAATGTATGTCATAGGGTCAGCCAGTTAGAAATAAAACCTGTAGAGCGGGAGAAATAGACCATCACAAACCTGCACAAGCTCCATGTAATCCATACGATAAAGCTGATCTCCCGACAAGATTAAAATGTGCTCTATAGCTTTATGCTTGTAATAGTCCTGAACAGGTACAAACAACGTAAGTAGAACTGATTTAGCAATCCAAATAAAAATAAGTATGAGCTGCAAGAAGGGACATGTGCTTCTAAATAGTTCTTACCTCAAGTACCCAGATAAATTTTCTGACGGCATCTGCTGTCGGTTAAAGTGGAGGGCATCATGGGGACTGGCTACAGAAACCACTGGGCCACTGCCCACTGCCACTAATAATTTAAACACAACGCATAAACCTTGCTATTGAATGAGCTATACTCTTAACTAGACCTATCCAAATCAATTGCCATGTGCAGACAACAATTGAAAATAAATAGAGATTTATGACTCCTATCTACTCAACCTGAACATTCTGCAAATGACACAACTTGAAACTAGATAAACCTAGAAAGTTAAAACTATAGAACTGTATGTTGTTGAATGTATATTTAAAACTTAGAACTGGATGTTGAATGTATATTCTTACAGCAGGTGTGACCCTTGTGCTTGTGAGAGGGAAAAGCTGAGTCCCGGTGCCACCACCCAATATGACAGCAGCAACCTCATTTGGATCGGCATAATTCCTTCGGAAGGAGGTTCGGACAACCTGCAAGTTTTTACTTCCAAAGTTATGCTAACAACTAATAGCATCCAAGTACAAAAAAGGCAGTTAGAAATCACCAATTTTATAATTTGACGGGATGAAACTTACAAAACAGAAATCACCTATCACTCCCCAATCAGTATCAAAGTGGATACTTTCACAGAACAGGGTGTTTTGGACCTTGGATGAAGTCTGCAGGATCAACACATACAACTACCAATACCCTAAAAATAAAAGGGAGTAGTTACATACCACTGGGCCATACATAAGTTGAACATAAATCATGCATAATTATAAATTCATACAAGCCACAATAGGAACACATAGGTTCATACAATCACACGAGATTACGAGTACAATGCATAACATAAGTTTGTCTTACCATAATAGAAACACAAAATAACATAAGTATAGGCTTGTCTCAACCAGACAACCACTGAACATTCAAAGGGCCTTCACTTCACGCTCTATGGCTCATCATCACCAACCATTTCTTCTTCCTGCAATTCGCCAATTAATGTGTCAAGCATTTCAAGATAATACAAAGTATAACAAGTTGAAGTCAACAAAATTTCTGCATAATCTAAGAGATAACATAAGGTAATTATTCACCGAAATCATCAAAATATCTTAGTTATGCGTAGGCTACATCAACTTTGTGAACCTGTGATTTGGTGGTTACATAGCTTCTTTACATAACAGCAACCACTTCACCTTATCTAATCTTAATTTCCTTTTGTCTGCTTTGTGATATGCTGACCTACTGGTAAATTTACATTAGTTCTACCCATAAAGATTGTCATCTATCCTCTTTTTTTCCCCGCACAAGTGTGATCCACAAGACGCAGATTGAGTGAGACAAAGGCATTAAGATAACTAGTAGTATAATCCCAGTAGGATTTTCCGCCGGGGAGCTACGTCCAGACCCGCCACAACCACCGTCGCCTCTGGATCAAGCACGCCGACAGCACTCCTACCTCACCGTGCACGACGGCGTCGTCTACTCGGGATCATGGGACAAGACCCTCAAGGTCCGACGCATGTCTGACCTCAAGTGCCTCGAGTCCATACGCGCCCACAACGACGCCATCAATGCCGTCGCCGGCGACGGTGGCATCATCTACTCCACCTCCGCCGACGGCCGCATCAAGGCCTGGGAGAAAGGCAAGGCCTCGCATTTCCTCCATGGCATCCTCATATCCCACGACGGCATGTCGTGGAACGCCGTCGTGGTGAGCACTGACGCCGGGGGGCGGCGCGTGTACACTGTTGGGTCGGACAGGCACGTGGTTGGGTGGGACCGGCTCGGCAGGGGTGGCTGGTGGAGCCTCGCGTGCGACGTCAAGGCGCAGGACATGGTCGTGCTGTGCCTGTGCGTGGACGGCGACCTGGTCTGCACGGGCTCCGCCGACAAAACTATCGGCTTGTGGCGCCGGCAGGCGAGCGGCGCTCTCGCCAAAGTGGGCGGCTGGGCGCCATCAGAGGCCACTAAGGCCCTGTCAAATGCATCCAGGCTTCCTGGTGTACAGCGGAGGAGGGCTCGACAAGGGCTCTGTACTTTTCTCTCTCTCTCTCTCTCTTTTTTGCTTTTAAGTGACTTTTGATTTTTTTGGCTCAGTAATTATTATTCATTAGACTAATAAGTCATAGTAAAAAAAACAGAAAGAGGATCACAGTTTGGTGGGTGCCGGATGGTTGGAAAGGCAATGAGTAGCAGCAGCAGCAAGAAAAAGACATGGAGGATAGGAAGAATTGTGTGTTCTTGAGGTGAAGTGTGCTTTGGCCAGGAAAAAAAGGTTGTATTGTGGACTGCAGGACTTGTTTGTTTGAGATTGCTGTGGTTTAGGTTGTAGTTTTGGATTGTTTGGCAGCAGTACTGTTGAGTTGGTGACCATTATAGAGGATTCAAGGAGACACAAAAGTAGTCATAGATTGGATGTAAATGGCCGTATAATATAGGTTTTGATCGAATGGCAAAGGTTAATAATGCTTACTATGATGTTCCTTTTTTACAAAAAAAATGAAAGAAACCTTATTACGCGCGCGATGTATATATGATTCATGTTGATACACTTCTGAGGTGAATGAGCGAAATGGATGATAGTGCCATTGCAATTACAGATTTAAGGCTTCAGCTTCAAACAACCTCTGCTTCTAGAACGCTGGCTTTTTAATTTCGCTTATTCATCTTTTTGTTTTTATTCTTGTTTCCTCTTATTCCTTTGTATTATCTATGATCATACAATTTTTTATATAATTTAATTATTTAAAAAAACTAACAACTGCTACAGTAAAAAAGGTAAAAACAAGAAGCCTAACGCTATTAGACGCACTACTTTAATTCACACAGCATTGTTGCTACTGCACCGCCTCGATTGATGTTTCCTCTTCGAACAGTTTCATCTTAATACTAAACTTCTTGATCAGTAATTTTTGAGAAAACGAGTCTTGTCCGACCATGAAAATCAATCTCTGCCATCCAGTGGTTCTTCGATGATCCAAGCCGTGTCGTAAAACATAGGAGACTACTATTGATTGGAGGAGGCACTTGATGACTAAGGTTCTGTTTATTTCGGCTTGAGTTTTGATTTTTAGCTTATTTTTTAATATTTATAAATTTTATTTTTTCTGTTTTTCTCGTTACAGTAAAATTTTAGCTTTAAGTTAGTTTATTTTATTCCAATGGAGCGGTACTTAATTGGATCCTTGCCTGTTTGGGCTGGAAAAATGATGCTAGTATTTGGGCGGGTTGAACTGAAGGATGCGGTGATGGGCTCAATTGACTAGAGCACCACATAAGTAGCGGAGCCTACCCCTCTACAGATGCACCCTGCCTCTCCATTCCGAATCTACCTCTGTCTGTCCCTCCCAGCATCTTGTCCCAGTGTTGACCTCTAACCAAGTCCTCGAGATGGAGGACGAGATAAATCTGGGCGCCGAAGAACAAGACCTCGCCGGCGACGGCTTCGAGCCGACGGAGGACGAGCTGGTGCTCCACTTCCTCCGCCCGCAGCTCCGCGGGTTCGCGCCGCGCGTGGCGGGCGCCGTGGTGGAGACCGACCCCTGCGGCGCCGCGCCGTGGGAGCTCCTCACGCGGCACGGCCGGCGCGACCGGGGCTACTTCTTCGCGGCGCGAGGCCGCAAGAAGCCCTTCGTGCAGCGATCCATCGCCGGCGGCGGCGCCTGGATGCACAGCTCGACCAAGAACGGCAGGTCCATCACCGCCCTCGGCGTCGTGGTGCGGTGGTGCAGGGTCAAGTTCTGCTTCTACGTGCGCGGCGAGATGGGGCAGAGGAGCACCGGGTGGGTCATGGACGAGTACGAGATCACCGACCCGCGGTGCTACCGCCGCGCCGACGACGGCGAGGAGGACGAGTACTGGGTGCTCTGCCACGTCAGGAAGAGCACGAGGACCGTCGCCACGACTAATTCCCCAGGCGGGCGCGGCACGTCGGCGCAGGTCAAAGCACGGAGGCGCGGGCTCGCCGCATAACGCCGGACATCTGGTGACGACGAACTCGATCGGGAGTGAATCCACAGGGCGTGTGAGAGCACTAGCTGATGCCCTTGGATTCGATTACTACTTCGATTTTGGATCGATGGTTAAACAAGCAAAGTTGTTTCTTGTTTTTCAGCACCCATCTGTCGGTCTACGTGTTGGGTAGTGAAATAAAAAGAGATATTTAAGATAAGAGATATGCACTGTAATTTAGTTGGTGCAGTGAGTGAGTGCATTGCCTCTTTCTGACAAGATGCAGCTGGAGTTCGGTTCGTCGGTGTATCTCTTTCGTGTCCTTAATTGTTGGTTTCTCCATTGTGGTTTGACAACTCCACTGTTCCGCCAACGATGTTACCTCCTTATCACGTGAAAAAAAAGATGACCCCGCATTTGGCCAGTTTGGAACGTGTGGTCGATACCTAGATTCTATTCATAGATTAAAAAAATATGCAAGAGTTCTGTTTGTCTATGTCATTCTATAAGTTGTTTCCTTTTTGCGTATAGCACCTCCACTCCTTTAAAAGCATCTACTAATTCGGAACTTAATTTAAAAGCCATATTTCGACCTGGACCCTTTTGAGATGCTTTTAATAATCAATGAATAGCAAGTGCTTTTCCTTGTTTAGATCCTATTTCAATTGGAACTTTCCGCATTGATCCATTTTTACGAGACCAGGCTATAAACTTAGAAGTATTCCCGGTCGGATGCGGGAGACTTATGGAAAAGCACATGAATGACAAGTGTATTCAATATGTGTATCTAGGGTTACAAAATGGTATTCTCTCTTCCCACTTACAATGGATTCTATTCATAGAGTAGGAGAAGGAGACGGATAAAGTTACAAGTTTGTCCTCGGAGTCTAGTTTACTCATAAGGGTATTTTCACCCTTCCCGTTAAGTGGGTCCCACCGCATCCAAGAGACTTCGGGGAAGGTCCACTGACCTCGCTCAAGGTTACTCCCAAACCTCGTCTGAGGTTGACCTTTGGACCCCAAGGTTGGCCTCCGGGGTCAGACTCCACGTGAGGTTAGCCTCGAGACTTTGTCTTGGGTCGCCTCGGACCTCATCTGAGGCTAGCCTCTAGACTCCATCTTAGGTGGACTCCGGATTTTGGCCAAGGTCGATCTTGGGCTCCGTCTTGGTTTCCCGGACCCCGTCCAGGGTGACGCGGACTCTGGATTCTGTCCGGGGTAAGTTCGTGGACCTCGTCCGGGTAGATTCTCCATTGTGTGTTGTCACGCCGAAGTTGTAGTAGGTCCGAGGTAGCACGAGACTCTCCCTCAATAGTAGCCCTCGTTGATCCGGTGGTCAACCGCCCACCCGAGCCAACGCATCGACTTGCAAAAGGGGTCAACATATGGCATCGAATCAACAATCCCACTGGTAGCTTGCAATGCATTCCGACAACATGTTAAAATACCTTAGTCCTCGCACAAACTTCCGAGTTAGGTTCCCTTGGTGTTCATCAAAGAGCTATTGCTCTGCTTGGCCGATTTTAGGTCGTATCCGGGAGGTAACCATCGCACAGAAGGATGTTGGGTCGTGAACAACTATGGAGTCAAGTATCGACTGCCTAGATATCGAGGTTTAGGTTTTACCAGAGTCTATTTAGGTTAAACAAAGTTGATAATGGACTTCACAGTTCGAAATGGTCAAAGCGAGTATATACGTCTAATAGGTTCTGGTGAATAGTAAAGGCTTGAACCATTTTGGGTTTAGGTTTGGAATGGTGTTTAGGTTGTTTAGGATTTTATCGATGTCTAATCTAGCCAAATAGAGTTGAAAATGGTCTTCATGGGGTCAAAACGGATATAAATATGCTATTAGGCTTGTCGATGAATAGCATGGGTTCTACACTGTTCACTTTGAGTCAGATCTATAACAGTAATGGGTCCCAACAGTGTTTGGGTCGCGTTTTAAGGAGAATGGATCAGGTTTGCATGAACAGTAATAGCTACAGTATTGGGTCGGGTTTCAAATGGGAAATGGATCGGTTGAGTGATGAATAGTGCCACATAGTATTGGGTCGGCCCGATTTGGATTTCTGGCCATTGGGCTAAACTGGCCTAGGCCACACAGCACAGTGCCGTTGTCTTCAACCGTGGCGCTAATGCTCATAGAACAGAGCAAGCACGACGACGGCGGCAATTTGGCACCGGCGAAGCTCTCCGACGGCGGGAGAAGGTAAGGAAGGGCTCTTATAGACATGGTAGTTCCAATTTTGGCTTTTAGGGAGCTCTAAGGGCAGTGGTTTTGGCCGACGGAGGGTGGTGGTTCTTCGGGTGTCTTCATGGCACGGCGGTGGTTGGTTGGCTTTTCGGTGAAATGGCCCGGGCTTTGAGTATCTGTGTGATACGGTAAAGATAACGACAGTGACCAATCGAGCTAGGGAGGCTTCTATTGGGCTGTCCACGTGCAACCCCATTCACATGGCGTGGCTCATGGTGCCGACGGCCGAGGAGAGGAGGGACTAGAATGGTTAGTGCAAGTTCAGAAGGATCTAGAGATGCTATGGTGGCCATGAATTGGCTAATGGTCGGTCGGAGCAAAATATTCGCCTCGGGAGCTCATCGGCTCAGTGGAGATCGTCGGCGGCGATGTGGTGAGGTGGTGGTCGTGAGAGTTCTTCCGGGGAGGAATTGAGGGTCATGTGAGGTGATCCGGGCGGCCAATTAGGCTTTAAAGCCAAGGCATGGCGATGGGAGCAGTGGAAGGTCACGGTGGTGCTGGCGCGTGGGAACGGCGGCGACAGCCGAGTCGCGTCGATGGGCAGAGCTGGCGGGCGAGTTGGCATGGCAAGGACTACGGCTCCCTGGCTCGAAGGCATGTGCTGACGGAGGTGGGATGGAGCGGCGTGCGCATCGGTCGGTGAGGGCTTTGAATTGCGGCAGAGCTCGGCGGTCAACACGGCGCTGTAGGAGAGGTAGGGCAAGGACGGCGCTGAGGCGATGGCTCTTCAATGCGCGGTCTCTGCTGCCTGCTCGCATGGCTCGGTGAGGACACCGAGGTTGTGACTACCGGCAACATGAACGGGTAAGCGGCCAGGTGGACTTGGTGATACAGGGGAGAAGACAGGTTGAAAGGTGCCAACCGGGAGAGAAAACGGAAAGGTCGAAAAGGGAAAGCAGGTATCCAAGGGAGCTTGCCAAAAAGGGAAAGAAAGCCAAATTCAAGCGAAATTGGAGAAAACCAAAATTTTGCAAATTTTTGGTTTGTGGCAGATTTAGAGATGACGATGACGATTAACCTGTGAAGCGATCAATGTCGTGCACGATGATCATTAGATAGCCACGAAGAATGGCGAAAGACAATTTCAAGTTTCAACGCGCGCACGTTGCTACTGCTTCCAATCTTCCAAGCTTGATTGCCTAGCCTCCCATCAATGGATCCGTTTGATATGGCTACGGTTTATAGTTTTGATTAAAATTTTAAATTTTAACTATTTGTGATAGAGATTACGAAGAGATACTTGTTTGTGATTTTGGTTACTATAGATGTTGGGCTTTTAACGTGTACTACAATTAACTTGTAGATCCCATCTCGAGAAAATACTCTGTTTAAAAATTAAATATTGTATCAAAAGCCGAAAACCGTATTTAGAAGCCGTTAAAGAACATACCCAATATCTACCGTGCCCTACTTTGACCTGACATGGCCGATAACGGGTCATTCAAGATCGATCCGCATCATCTTGTCTACTCATCTTTGATATATATCACCGAACAGACTTGACATTGCACATGATGAATGTACTTAGGTAGCCAAGCTGAGACCACAACAAGCTAGGTTTCAAGTACCTATCCAAGGTGCCACAGTGACTTAATAACGCCATCCGTGTCAAGTCTATGATCAATCCTACTTTTGTTGCTCGCTTGGCGATTTTAGGTCGTATCGGGGAGGTAACCATCACGCAGAAGGATGCTGGGTCGTGAACAACTATGGAGTCAAGTATCGACTGCCTAGATATCTAGGTTTAGGTTTTACCAGAGTCTATTTAGGTTAAACAAAGTTGATAATGGACTTCACAGTTCGAAATGGTCAAAGCAGTATATACGTCTAATAGGTTCGGTGAACAGAAAGATTGAACCATTTTGGGTTTAGGTTTGGAATGGTGTTTAGGTTGTTTAGGATTTTATCGGTGTCTAATCTAGCCAAATAGAGTTGAAAATGGTCTTCATGGGGTCGAAACGGATATAAATATGCTATTGGGCTTTTCAATGAATAGCACGGGTTCTACACTATTCACTTTGAGCCAGATCCAGAACAGTAATGGGTCCCAACAGTGTTTGGGTCGCGTTTTAACGAGAATGGATCAGGTTTGCATGAACAGTAATATCTCATGATTGGTGGTTTCAAATGGAAAATGGATCGGTTGAGTGATGAATAGTGCCACATAGTATTGGGTCGGCCGATTTGGATTTCGGCCATTGGGCTAAACTGGCCTAGCCCACACAAGACAAGATCTGGTTGTCTTCAACCGTGGTGCTAATGTTCATAGAACAGAGCAAGCACGCACGGCGGCGGCAATTTGGCACCGTCGAAGCTCTCCGACGGCGGGATAAGGTACGGAAGGGCTCTTATAGACACGGTAGTTGCAATTTTGGCTTTAGGGGCTCGAAGGCGGTGGTTTTGGCCGACGAGGGTGGTGGTTCTTCGGTGTCTTCATGGCACGCGCGGTTGGTTGGCTTTCGGTGAAATGGCCGGCTTTGAGTATCTGTGTGATACGGTAAAGATAACGACAGTGACCAATCGAGCTAGGGAGGCTTCTATTGGGATGTCCACGTGCAACCCCATTCACAGGCGTGGCTCATGGTGCCGACGAGGAGAGGGAGGAACTAGAATGGTTAGTGGCAAGTTCGGAAGGATCTAGAGATGCTATGGTGGCCATGAATTGGCTAATGGTCGGTCGAGCAAAATATTGGCCTCGGAGCTCATCGGCTCGGGGAGATCGTCGGCGGCAATGTGGTGAGGTGGTGGTCGTGAGAGTTCTTCCGGGAGGAATTGAGGGTCATGTGAGGTGATCCAGCGGTCAATTAGGCTTTAAAGCCAAGGCATGGCGATGGGAGCAGTGGAAGGTCACGGTGGTGCTGGCGCGTGGGAGCGGCGGCGACAGCAGAGTCGCGTCGATGGGCAGAGCTGGCGGGCGAGTTGGCATGGCAAGGACTACGGCTCCCGGCTCAAGGCATGTGCTAACGGAGGTGGGATGGGCGGCTGCGACGGTCGGTGAGGGCTTTGAATTGGCGAGCTCGGCGGTCAACACGGCGGGAGAGGTAGGGCAGGGCAGGGCGGGCGATGGCTCTTCAATCGCGGTCTCTGGCTGCTCGGGCTCGGTGAGGACACGGGTTGTGACGGTGGCGGCGAATCGGGAAGGGCGGTGGACTTGGTGTCAGGGAGAAGACAGGTTGAAAGGTGCCAACGGGAGAGAAACGGAAAGGTCGAAAAGGAAAGCGGTATCCAAGGAGCTTGCCAAAAGGGAAAAAAGCCAAATTCAAGCGAATTGGAAAACCAAAATTTTGCAAATTTTTGGTTTGTGGCAGATTTAGAGATGACGATGACGATTAACCTGTGAAGCGATCAATGTCGTGCACGATGATCATTAGATAGCCACGAAGAATGGCGAAAGACAATTTCAAGTTTCAACGCGCGCACGTTGCTACTGCTTCCAATCTTCCAAGCTTGATTGCCTAGCCTCCCATCAATGGATCCGTTTGATATGGCTACGGTTTATAGTTTTTGATTAAAAATTTTAAATTTTAACTATTTGTGATAGAGATTACGAAGAGATACTTGTTTGTGATTTTGGTTACTATAGATGTTGGGCTTTTAACGTGTACTACAATTAACTTAGATCCCATCTCGAAAAATACTGTTTAAAAATTAAATATTGTATCAAAAGCGAAAACCGTATTTAGAAGCCGTTAAAGAACATACCCAATATCTACCGTGCCCTACTTTGACCTGACATGGCCGATAACGGGTCATTCAAGATCGATCCGCATCATCTTGTCTACTCATCTTTGATATATATCACCGAACAGACTTGACATTGCACATGATGAATGTACTTAGGTAGCCAAGCTGAGACCACAACAAGCTAGGTTTCAAGTACCTATCCAAGGGGCCACAGTGACTTAATAACGCCATCCGTGTCAAGTCTATGATCAATCCTACTTGTCGATGAATGTCCAACAAGTTAACCGGACGAAAATTTGCATATAAAGGGAAAATTTTGCATTACAGCAGCCCTGTAATCGGTAAAAACCGGCCGAAGTGTCACTTGTTTATTAAATAGGAAAACGAAGTGACTCATTGACGATAGACACACGAGCTGGCCGTCTAATAGAACAAGTCACAAATCTGATACTATGAGACTATTCTTTTCGGCTGCGATTTATAACTTTTGGTTGAAAGTTTTGAATTTTGGCTGTTTATGGTGCAGATTACGGAGAGACAAATACTTATTTGCGATTTTGGCTGGTACAGATGTTGAGCTTTTAACGTGTAGATCGTTTAACTTGTAGACCTTGTCTTAAGAAAATACTCTGTTTAAAAGTTAGATACTATAGTAAAAATCAAAAACCATCAGCTTGTGAGATAAAGAACAGTTATATAGAATGGGCTAATGGCTATTCTTTTCCTGGGATCACAGGCTGCAGGGAGCAAAGCATAGGAAGCACCTAGATATTTGAGCAGGCAGAGACCGAGTTAACACCTTTGGGCAAATGGGAGGTATAGATTTCTTTTCCTTTCTGTTTCCGCTGCATTTATTCGTTTAATTTCTTTCAAACATTTCGCGTCTTCATTAACGGTGTACTTCGTACAAACACAGGGCCAAAGTATTGCGTAAGCTCACCTAGCTTGTTCTTCCTTTGTCGATGTCTTGTTTGCCAATTAATTCCCATTTGATCAAGTATCATTGCCTAGATATCTAGGTTTAGGTTTTACCGAGTCTATTTAGGTTAAACAAAGTTGATAATGGACTTCACGGTTCGAAATGGTCAAAGCAGTATATACGTCTAATAGGTTCGGTGAACAAGAAGGATTGAACCATTTTGGGTTTAGGTTTGGAATGGTGTTTAGGTTGTTTAGGATTTTATCGGTGTCTAATCTAGCCAAATAGAGTTGAAAATGGTCTTCATGGGGTCGAAACGGATATAAATATGCTATTGGGCTTTTCAATGAATAGCACGGGTTCTACACTATTCACTTTGAGCCGATCCGAGCGTAATGGGTCCCAACAGGTGTTTGGGTCGCTTTTAACGAGAATGGATCAGTTTGCATGAACGATAATATCTACATGATTGGGTGGGTTTCAAATGGAAAATGGATCGGTTGAGTGATGAATAGTGCCACATAGTATTGGGTCGGCCGATTGGATTTCGGCCATTGGGCTAAACCGGCCTAGCCCACACAAAGACCTGATGTCGTTGTCTTCAACCGTGGTGCTAATGTTCATAGAACAGAGCAAGCACGACAATGGCAATTTGGCACCGGCGAAGCTCTCCGACGGCGGGATAAGGTACGGAAGGGCTCTTATAGACACGGTAGTTGCAATTTTGGCTTTTAGGGAGCTCGAAGGGCAGTGGTTTTGGCCGACAGAGGGTGGTGGTTCTTCGGGTGTCTTCATGGCACGGCGGCGGTTGGTTGGCTTTCCGGTGAAATGGCCCGGGCTTTGAGTATCTGTGTGATACGGTAAAGATAACGACAGGGACCAATCGAGCTAGGGAGGCTTCTATTGGGATGTCCACGTGCAACCCCATTCACACGGCGTGGCTCATGGTGCCGACGGCCGAGGAGAGGAGGGAGGAACTAGAATGGTTAGTGGCAAGTTCGGAAGGATCTAGAGATGCTATGGTGGCCATGAATTGGCTAATGGTCGGTCGGAGCAAAATATTGGCCTCGGGAGCTCATCGGCTCAGGGGAGATCGTCGGCGGCAATGTGGTGAGGTGGTGGTCGTGAGAGTTCTTCCGGGGAGGAATTGAGGGTCATGTGAGGTGATCCAGGCGGTCAATTAGGCTTTAAAGCCAAGGCATGGCGATGGGAGCAGTGGAAGGTCACGGTGGTCTTGGCGCGTGGGAGGCGGCGGCGGCAGAGTCGCGTCGATGGGCGAGCGGGGGCGAGTTGGCATGGCAAGGACTACGGCTCCCTGGCTCGAAGGCATGTGCTAACGGAGGTGGGATGGAGCGGCATGCGCATCGGTCGGTGAGGGCTCCGAATTGCGGCAGAGCTCGGCGGTCAACACGGCACTGTAGGAGAGGTAGGGCAAGGACGGCGCCGAGGTGATGGCTCTCCAATGCGCGGTCTACGGCGCTGTCTCGTGGCTCGGGTGAGGACACCGAGGTTGCGACGGCTGGCAGCGGCGAATGCGGGCAAGGGGCCAGGTGAACTTGTCGATACAGGGGAGAAGACAGGTTGAAGAAAGGTGCCAACCGGGAGAGAAAAAGGAAAGGTCGAAAAGGGAAAGCAGGTATCCAAGGGAGCTTGCCAAAAAGGGAAAGAAAGCCAAATTCAAACGAAATTGGAGAAAACCAAAATTTTGCAAATTTTTGGTTTGTGACAGATTTAGAGATGACGACGACGATTAACCTATGAAGTGATCAATGTCGTGCACGATGATCATTAGATAGCCATGAAGAATGGCGAAAGACAATTTCAAGTTTCAACGTGCACACTGCTACTGCTTCCAATCTTCCAAGCTTGATTGCCTAGCCTCCCGTCAATGGGTCCGTTTGATATAGCTACGGTTTATAGTTTTTGACTAAAAATTTTAAATTTTAACTATTTGTGATAGAGATTACGGAGAGATACCTGCTTGCGATTTTGGTTACTATAGATGTTGGGCTTTTAACATGTACTACAATTAATTTGTAGATCCTATCTCAAGAAAATACTCTATTTAAAAGTTAAATACTGCATCAAAAGCCAAAAGTCGTATTTAGAAGCCGTTAAAGAACATACCTAATATCTACCATGCCCTACTTGACCTGGCATGGCCGATAACGGGTCATTCAAGATCGATCCGCACCATCTTATCTACTCATCTTTGATATATATCACCGAACAGACTTGACATTGCACATGATGAATGTACTTAGGTAGCCAAGCTGAGACCACAACAAGCTAGGTTTCAAGTACCTATCCAAGGTGCCACAATGACTTAATAACGCCATCGGTGTCAAGTCTATGTTCAATCCTACTTGTCGACGAAATGTCCAACAAGTTAACCGGACGAAAATTTGCATATAAAGGGAAAATTTTGCATTACAGCAGCCCTGTAATCGGTAAAAACCGGCCGAAGTGTCATTTGTTTATTAAATAGGAAAACGAAGTGACTCATTGACAATAGACACACGAGCTGGCCGTCTAATAGAACAAGTCACAAATCTGACACTATGGGACTGTTCTTTTCGGCTGCGGCTTATAACTTTTGATTGAAAATTTTGAATTTTGGTTGTTTATGATACAGATTACGGAGAGACAAATACTTACTTGCGATTTTGGCTGGTACAGATGTTGAACTTTTAACGTGTAGATCGTTTAACTTGTAGACCCCGTCTTAAGAAAATACTCCATTTAAAAGTTAGATGCTATAGCAAAAACCAAAAATCATCAGCTTATGAGATAAAGAACAGTCATATAGGGCTGGCTAATGGCTATTCTTTTCCTGGGATCACAGGCTGCAGGGAGCAAAGCATAGGAAGCACCTAGATATTTGAGCAGGCAGAGACCGAGTTAACACCTTTGGGCAAATGGGAGGCAGAGACCGTACTTCGATGGCTGAAAGATGGTCGAGAATGCGGAGTAGACGAGCGGCGAGGCCTGTGATGAAGAAGTTGTAACGCCCCATTTCTAAGGGTACTATATTTTCTTCGTGATTATTCAGGACTATTCAACTGCAAGATATTGTAGTCGAGGGTATATCATTGCCATCGTAACCTCAAATACAAAAGACAACTTTATTACAGAATAACGGCTTATCAGCCAAGTCTTACAGTGGGGTGTGCGGCCCTTAGACACAATACATTACAAAAGAACATCATAGGCGTGCCTGGGTGAAGAACAACCTTAATTCCAAACATCATCTACTACGTAGTATTCTTCCAAGTTGTTCTCGTAGACTTTCTCATTTTCTTGCTATGTACTTTCTGTTAATATTTTTAGCAAGTATGAGTACAAACCACCATATTCAACAAGTCACATGGCGAAATGTTATTTTAATACATGCAGGGATTTCTAAGGGATGGGAGTATAATTGTTTTATTATTTTATATGGATGCAAGTTTAGTTGTAAACATTTTAAACACAAAACCATAACCTTCTTAAGAAAATTGGGTTTTAACAATTTGATTACCATCCTTAACAAATTACAAACCTACTTATGCTTTGTTGTTGAATTCACCCATTAAACATAGCTTTATTTACCGGAAGCACGGTATATTCGAATACTATTAACCATGACTCTGCAGAGATGTCCAGCTTTACACACAAGATCTTTTAACCCTCATGACTGAGTTAAGAAAATAAGGTCTTTCACTGCTCAATTCTTTATATAGCATCTACCCAGTAGGTGTTGTTTCTCAACAAATTTGGGTGCCCCGCGGCCTCGCCTGATTCGAAGCGGATCTACTATTGTTAAGTATGGTTTTCCCCTCCCATACCATAAAATCTCTCTCAATCTCCTTCCACCATTTGTAGATATTCAATCGAATTTGAGCAACTACTTACCTAGGTTTGACGAATTAACGCTTGTGGTTGAGCGATCACTATGTTCTTTACTTGATATAAGGTTCTAGTTTTTATATTTTCACCGAGTCAACTTTCATCCACAAACCCTTGTTTCAGTGCCCATCCGCACTACCACCTTTCTAATCCAAGTCTCCACCCTAGGATAAAGTCATGGGACCCTTCCATCTACTGGCCTCTCATGATGTCTCCTTACCTTAAAACCACTTTTAAAATTCTACCGACAAAGTACCAAGTCTCTTAGTAGTATAAAACAGTTGAGTTCCTGATTTGCCAAGATTATTTAAGTAGTATTAATAATAATACTAAGTCTTATCAAGGTGAATATGGCCATCAAATTGAATTGGGATTTTTCATGTGGTAGGACATAACTAATATCATGTCATTCCAAATTTTTTATTGTACATGAAATAATAGTGTGTAAATAACATAATAAAAATACTGATAAATAAATAATTAAAAATATAGGTTCAATATTGTAAAAAAAATATGTGACTTGCCTCTTTGTACTTGGACTGGGCCATAGTGGGGTCAAGCTTAGCTCGGGCTGAACTAGGTCGTGGTGGGTCATATTCAAAGTAATGGCAAGCTAGGTTTGAGGTTGGTTTGGCTCCAGTTGGACTAAGCTCACAATATTCATTGCCAATTTTTTTGGACCATATTCGTTGCTAAACTTTGCCATCTCGAAGTTAGCAAATCTCGATTTTTGTGTGGAATGTTTAGTTATACTAGTCATATGCCCGTGCGTTGCAACGGAAACTCATGCTCTAATTTACATGAAATGTGCACTAACCTAATCTTATTAATACTATTCACTTGAGTGTGCAATCGTCGAATGTTCAAATCATTTTATTGAGACATACATTGTTCCTTATTGCACCCCATGAGTACCACTGTCACACTATCTAAGAACAATCAAACAAGACCAAGTCATTTACATTCATGTTATAATATAATACAACATATATGGCTGCTTCAACACATCTTGACACATTTATTTTATCAACATGTTGCCAACAGTAACATGGAGTAAAATAAGAAGAAAAGCTATTTGGAAAATGAGCTTCTTACTGATGCAAAAAGAAGCACAGAAGTAGTACCAACACTTCTAAGTGTAGTTTTTTCTTCAAAATTTACTTTGATCTTTCACATCTTGTAGTTTACTATCTCCTTTTTTATTTTGAGAAATTGACATGCATTACACCTTTCTTGTTCTCAACACCGGATCATTAACCATCAACCTAGTTGTTTCCTTACAAACTGCAAGACAGTAGTGGCAGATAAAATTTGTGAAATCCATGTTGTAAATTTCATTAGGGAAAAGTCAACGTAAATATGTGAGGAAGAATTGCACTGTACCATACCTTGAATTGTAACTATCAATTTTTAGAAGCATGTGACTCCTACGTACAATAAATTGGTAAAAGGGACATCCTAGCAACCTTTATGTCCTACATTAGAATAGGGGATTTGTGGTAGAAGAGAAAGCAGATAACATGACACACACGAATAAAACAATTACCCAGCATATTGAATTTCCATGCTCGGCCTACACCGTACCATCAACTCTGTCTCTACACCCGGTCAAGCTCCACCCGGCGCTCGTCGCATCTTTGGTGACATGCTTGGCCCACACCACGGCCTCAGATTTGCCGCCCATATCCGACGGAGCTCCACCACGGCCCACGTCGCATCTTGTCTCTATGCTTGATTCTACCATTCATTTTCCCTGAGCAACACAAGAATCAACGAATCAAAGAAAGGAAACTACACCCACAGGAACCATGTAATCAACTATGACAACTACATATCAATGCATTTCACCTGGCTTTGTTCAACTGCTCAAAGAAATAAAGGGAGAAAAGAAAAAAGGAATCCATGTAATGTCAGGAACAAAACAAAATCAAATACCAACCCAATGCATGAGCCAATCGATGGCTACTATCATACTAACATCACAGCTTTAGAGAGGCATACCAAGAACAAGGACTTCAGGCACCGAACAACACATCGCTTTCGGCGTCACTGAGCCACGACGACCGGAAGTAGTGGAACATGATAGCAATATGCCAATGCTCAGGGCAGCCACCGTGAACACTTGCACGGTCGACACCACCTCAACCCACATGCTCCTCCACCCATGCTTATTGAATGCTTTTTTATTTGTTTTGAACAATTGGTTTAAAGATTAAGTAAAAACATTTGTCAACACACACACACACACGGAGATTAAGCATGAGTAATTACATCAATTGAATTATCTGCTCTGCTCGACATGACTGTCAAAGTGGCCAAGCACAAGATATCAAATCTAAATCTAAAGTCACATGTGAGTACTTAATTGAGCCTATCATCTGTCTCAAATCTAAATCAAGCTGAACTCTTCTAATTTAAATATACCGCAGACATATCCTTCACTAGAACAATTGAGTAGCACATGGATAATTCATGGAAACAAATCGCTGATGTGGGGAAAAAGGATATTGAATTCTAAGGAGCAAGAACAAACTCATATGATAGATGAACCAGGGCATTCCAACCAAATCAAGTACTGGGAGAAGAGAACCTTGGCAGGTTGGCTTCCTCCACCTCTTGCTCCACCAAAGGAGAGGATGGACAGACATGCCTCCAACACAACCAAGGTGGTCGTCATGGCTGTTGACGGTGACGTCGCTGAGATCCCTAGTGGTGCGTAACAGACCTCCAACAACTTATCAAGAACTGAAGACAATCAACACAAAACAACTATGGAATGTAAGAATGATTTGAGAAATGCCAACAATATAGAACATCTATTGTTTTACTAAGGAGGAGGCGACGACAGTGTGTGGTGGGTGATGAAGAGCAGGCGGGGAAAGGGGGAAGAATGCGGGGATAGGAAGGGAGGGGGCGAGGCGGTGTGGGGTAGGGTGAGGAGGAGCGACGACGATGTGGGAAGGAGGACGGACATAGGAGAGAGGAGGAGATGCGAGAGGGAGAGAGAGGAATGCGAGAGAGAAGAATGTTGGGGAAACTCTTGGTTGGGCTTGCCTGTCACTGCACGGGGTTGTGAGGAGGGGTGGGGAGGAGCGGAAGAATGAATGTACATACTACTAATTCCTCTTTTAAATAGTAGAGACGTGTGTCATTGATTTCTCATCCGTCATACTCATTTCGTAACAAATTTTTTTCATAAGTGTGGCAAAAACATAGCAAGCTACAAGTAGCCCTAAGTTCAAATTGTAGGACTTTGAGGGGCTTCCGTGTAATTTTGGGAAACAAGCATCCGTGGGAGGGAAGGGAACTCAGTACACAATTCCAAAAGGGAGTGACTATTGCATATGTAACTGAAATTTTTTATCTTCCAGTCACCTGAAGTTGCATGTGATTTTTTTGGAGGAAGCTGTAACTTTAGTTGATTGATTGCACTCTGAATCATCTGAAATTGTAGGTTTTTTTAGAAAAAGCTGTAATTTCAGTTAATTAAAAATATAATTTTAAATGATTAAGAAATAAAAAAATTTCAGACACGTCCGCAGTAGCAAAACCGTTCCAAAAAGCATCGGACTGTAAAAAATCAAACGCCCAAGCCACCTGAAATGGCGGGCTCTTCCTCCCTACCCCGAAACCCCAACCCTTAACCTAACCCCCAATTCCGCAACGCAATCCCCCTCCATCGCAAGACCCCAACCCTTGCAGATGGCGTGGCGCCGGCGGTGCCGAAGCATCTCGCGGTGCGTCTCCCGGAAAACGAGGAGGTCGCGCGATGTCTCCTGGAGAAGCGACGTTCGATGGCGGAGCAGCCGGCCGGTGTCAAAGAGAACCTGCACGCCACGCTCGCCACCGCCTACCACCACGTCTGCGCCGCCAAGGAGCCCATCCGAACCATCAAGGACCTATCCCTGATCAAGTACGCAATTTTCCATACATCTCCACTGTTTCCCCGTTGTTGGGGGGTGAATGTTGCAGTAAGGCTAGAGTTTGATTGATTTTAGTTTGGATGATTTGGAATTGGTTTTTTCCCCGTTGTTGGGAGTGAAGGTTGCAGGTTTGGATGCTTTGGATTGGGTATTTGGGTGGCAATGCTGTACTTTCTAGCCGTAGTTAGACAAAAATCAGTAGTCGTAGCCTCGTGGGTTTGTTTTGGCGCCTTATTACTGTGGATCACTGTAAGACGAATGGATTGGTGTGTAATTTTGGCATGTAGATAGTTTGCTTGCCTTCAACTTCAGGGGTTTGAATTTCGTTTGGTGAGTATTATTTAGCTAGGGGATTTGAGTTATGGCCAACTGATATGATCATCCATGCCCACATCGGTTAATCTCACATCTCGGGCTGTAAAACCATAAATTTATGTTTGCATATGTTCAGTAAGTGTATTGTGAAACCGATTTTAGATCATACCTTTTTTGAGAGAGAGCTGTGCTGTTAGGTCATAGATAGATTAGATTTTTTTTTTGTGATACATAGCTGGATATGGTTTATGTAGCCGCAGCACTTTGGGTTGCAATTCAGCTTGGAATTTGCTTGTAAGTAGATAATTAGACAACTGCTGTAACAGTATGGCTTTAGTTTGGATTAACGTGGAACTTTGCACTTTTGGTGGAAATCTCCAGAACTTTTCACTACTAAATAAATGTATGGAGTATATCTAGTCCCAAATGTCTGTTTGTTTGCAGAAAATTGTTCGGAAACTTTACGTTATTTGAATTAGTTTCATCACTGCAATTGCTTCTTCTTCTTTGGTCTTTTCTATTACATAGTGATAATCCATGGGGAAATCCACTTTTTTTTTTGGTGAGTTTGAAATTTTGGCAAGTAAAGTTATCTGGTAAATGTAGGTCCAAAATGCTCTATTCTACTCTATGCTGCATCAAAACTATACATTTGCTTTGTTTGTTGTATAATCAAGCAGTGTAAAATGCAGCATTGCATCTTAAAGTGTTAATTTATTTCCTGATCTATTATTGTTGTTAGGGGTGTTGGACCATGGGTCATACGACTCATGAAAGGATCCTTTCCGGAGTCCAGCCCAGATTTGCCTCCTCCAGAAAGTAATGCAGCAGGACAAAAGGGTTACTGTTTAATGCTGTCCCCCGAAATTCTTTTCTAGGCCATCCTTCCTTCTTTTCTTTTTTTTTTTTTGGGGCGGTGGTCAGTTGCTTTCTTCTATTCAATCTTAAAGATTAATGTCCTTTTCTGTAGGGAAGAAAACAAAAGGACCAAAGTGTTACGTGCCACAGAAGAATTCTGCTGCATACGCACTACTGATCACGCTCTATAGGTATGATTTTCTTGGGGCTCTATTTTACCTTATTTTTTGTTGTTCATCAAAGAAAAGCATAGCTATCTTGGGCAAAGAACAATGTCTGATAATAGGAATTAGGAAAAGGTATCTGAATTTGTAAGAGAAGACAATAACAGTTGATTTTCCCTATAGAGAAACGATGAGTGGGAAGAATTTTATGATGAAGCAAGAGCTTATTGATGCCGCTGAAGCCAGTGGTCTTTCACAAAGTGCAATTGGGTACGGTTTCACAGTGAGTTCACACTGTTTCTTATTTAAGCTGCTTTTTTTAGTGCATTATTACTAAGTAGGTACTTTGCATTGTGAGCAGTCTAGACAAAAGTAAAGCAAAACCGGGGTCTTTTGGGGGTTCTCAGAAGGACTGGTACACTGGCTGGAGCTGCATGAAGACATTGATATCTAAAGTTCTGGTTGTGAAGTCTGGTAACCCTGCAAAGTAATGTACTACAAGCTCATCTTCCACATCTACGTTAATTTTTCCACCCTTGTTTCTTTAACGAAAACTTGTTTGGTTTGAACGCTGACAATTCCAAAGGTTAGCTGTTGCCAGTGACGTGTGGTGGAGCTACGTTGTAGGAATGTAGGGTGTGGGGGTCTAAAAGTCAGCACCTACGCAAGAAATCACATATAAACTTGATATAAGAAATTTTATAGGAGTAGACCCTACAGATTTTTGTAAACATGTATTAGACTCCATAAGTATTAATTCTGGCTCACCACTGGCTGTTAAGTTATCATGCATTAGAGCATTACTACTGTGTATTAATTGTGAAACTTCCTTTAGGAAGAGCTTTCTTAAACGATAACATGACAATTGAATTGACTGAACGATTGAGGATGTCGCCATATTGGTGCTATTGCACTTGTATTCATGAACTTGACTGCTTTCATCAGGAGGTTCACAGGCTTCTTATCTATGTAAGCATAATTGCATTTGCACTAGTTATTTGATTTATGTTCACGGATTAAGTTCAGCGTCACCATATACAAAAGCCTTTCACCTGTTTTGAGGAAATTTGATATGGTACCACAGTAGTGTTCTATTGGATGCTAGGAAAAAAATTGACAGTTTGTTATTTGATGCTTGTATGCACGTTAGGGAATACAACATTTTCTAATCTTTTGAAAGAATTAAGAAAAACTATCTTTTAAGAATTAAGACTAGATCTGCGAGATGGAGGTGTCGCCGAGAGATCAGAGCGGCGAGATGGAGGCGCTAGCGGCCGCCACCTAGGGTTCCAAGTGCTTCGCCCTTGTATCTTTGGTTCTCACTTCTCCTCGGGTCGCTAGCGCTCGGGTCACAGAGTTTTAGTCGCGGGCGTTGTCTTGAGGCTTGCCGACGCCATATGCCGCCTTCTCTACACCTTACAAAGCCTTAGCTCTAAGGCGGACGCCTCAGGTACCAACGGCAAGGCGGCAGCAACGCCTTGGCTCCTAGGAGCGCCTTACCGCTTAAGCGACGCCGTCACCTAAGCGACGCCTTAATAACCACGCTCTTTATACTTTCAGTTTGGGATTGCTAAGAAATTCTATGTCTTAGACTCTTAATATGTTTGTTCTGATAATCACAATCGGTAGTTGTGGCAACCCAAAATATTGTTTCGTTCATGAGCCAATGACCTATGTATCAATTAAATTGATGGTTAAATCATGAGCGTGTTTGGCAGCATAGTCATAAGTCATCTGTAACAGTCAAATAATGCAGTTAGCTTGTTTTGGATGTTATGGTACCAACTGTATTTAAAATATGTTTCTTTTAGATGTTTTGTAATTCTATCCTACAGTTGATATTGAATCGTCTTCATAAATGCTGTGCATATGATGAGGAGTGTTCCACTTCAAGGAGTTGCGTCTTTCAACCTTTCTTGTGTTATGCCCATAGTGATCCGATGCAGCTTGAGTCTAATCTTAACCGAGGAGATCTTTTTATGTTCTTTTGTTATCCTGAATTAAAAGGTGTAAAGTATCTTACCCCATATTGGGCAATGAGATGATGAAGGGCATGGTTGGAAGACTTAATCTTGAGCCTGTAGATTGGGATTCTCTCCCAGACAAATTGTATTACTTGTCCATATTTATGTATTCACGGGGCTTGATGTAAGTCCCCCTAGCAGATTTTGTTTATTATAGCAACAATATGCCTTGATGCTTTCCTTTTGTCTACCTTCTTTGTAGAAATGTGGGCTAAGGAAGCTGATATATCTGGTTGAAGGTGATCCAAACCCTTTAGATGCATCAGAGAGCATTAAAACAGCGTATGCACACTGCTCATGCACCTGTGTGGCCATGTTATCCCTGAATTGTAGCACCTTTTCTTGTTGCTTTACATTTTACTGTTCCTTCCTTGATAATGTATAATATCTAGATTTGCAAGTTAATAAATTCGATATTTAGGACATCAGTTGTACGCCCTTAACTGCGCCGTGCCTTTTATTTTCAGCTGCTACACCACTGAAATTCTTGAAGGATTTGATGTTCATAGAACCACTGGATATGCTGAATTGCTGATACTGAAAGGACATATGGCTTCCTCACACATTCGATAACCGAATACTACAGCACAAACTTCTCTATTGGTGCTAACACTTCTCGAGTTTGCCCGACCTATGACAAGTTTGAGAAAAAGTGTTGTGACCTTGAGAAGATAACTGTGAGCGATGTATTTGCCCTTCAACTTATGCAGGTAACTAAGCAATAAAAGGCACCTTCATCGAAGTCAGATGGCTAGTTCATTTCATGCCATAGTTTGATGCAAGAATTATCCTTATTGATCACGCATTCAATGCAGGCACCACAAGTGACAGAAGAAGCTGCACTTGCTGTTATAGAGCTCTACCCAACTCTCTTCTCACTTGCTCGGGCATACTCCATGCTTGTCAGTCCTCTTTTCCTTTCAATTTTTACGATGTTCATTAGCTATACCCTTTTAATGTTCTTTTAGTTTACAACACTCAGAAGTCAGAACAATGTGAGTAGTGCACGCCATATCCCTTGCTGCTCTTGTACTGTTATGCCTCTCACAAAATGCTTTAACATTTCTGTGAAACTAAAACTTATATTCTTGTAATGTTAAGGACGGTGATACCCGTGCCCAAGAGGAGATGCTGAAGAACAAGAGCGAGATGGTAAACGCAGGGGCTAGCAGAAACATCTTCAAGCTTATCTGGGGTGAAGGATGAAATCTTCATACATGGTTTCTAACTAACTGGTTTAACTGTCTTTCGTCACCATCTTGATGATTTTTGTGCCACCTATTTTGAAGCTCCCTTATTCTCAGAGATTTGTTTGCAAGACGTTCATGTTCTGAAGGCAAAAAAAAAAGGTGTCATTTTTGTGTTGTGTGTGCCATGGTGCCTTCGAACACTGAAAGTTTCAGCATATGTAATCACTTAAGGAAGGTCTTAGCATAGGTTCACCTCCCATGTAGATTACTTCACTATTGTAGACTTCCAGGTTGTACTATATGAAATTATCGTGGAATGAGGTGGTATAGCGTTTCATACATCTCTTTACTCAGTTGCTTGGATTATGCGTTTGGAGAGGTGCCTTCACCTTTGTTCCCAGAAAATCGTACGGGAGGAGAAAATTGTAGGCCCGGGAACTCACATGGATTTGGCTGCGAACGGGACGTAACGTCATCGCCTGTTGCTGTGGTGGCCACGCGTTCATCCGAACCAGGTTTCATACTCTCCCTCTCAACGAATTGTCAGCAGTGCGTGAGCACTTTTTAAACCGGTTTGACCTTCCAACATACAGCACTATTCTTTTTTCAATCTAACCAGCAGTAACAATTAATCAGAAATAAGAATGGATATAAGTTAACACACCATCTCCTATTGCAGTATTACTGACTAGGGGTGTTCAAACCTGGTTTTAGCAAAACCGTAGACGGGGTCAAATACCCTATCTGGCATTAGCCAGGTTTCACGGTTTTGGAAAACCGCACCCCTAGCACTGACCGGAGTTACTGTATTAAGAGTAGTAGAGCAAAACGGCAAAGGTAGGGGCAGTGGCGGAGCTAGGATTTAGTTATGTTTTGAACTCAATGGTGAAATGATTCTTTTACACTCTGGACTTAATGGTGAACACTAAATATTTTTTTATACTCTAGACTGAAGTCTCTGTTTGGAGTGTAGCTCCGCCCTTGGATAGGGGCATGTGGTGATAAAGCAGAACAAACCCTCCCGTCACGTGACGCCACGGACGATCCATGCCATGCGGTGCAGCCACACCACAAGTCCAGCCCAAGACAGACGAGGCTGGCTTTGGGCGCCTGGTGCAATGCATCAGAAATAAGAGGAGGACGGGTCCGAACAAACAAACGCGCACGGGCATCCGAGTCCAAGCCCCTCTGGTTTTCGGTTGGGCGCTTGCTTTTGTTCCTATCCTCTTGTTGCATCGTTTTGTCGCGCATGTGCGCCCGTCGCGTTAGCGTCCAAGCCGCGCGTCGCGTTGGAATTGTTGGGTTCGAAAACGACCTCGCCCAGGTGGAGTGGAGGTGGCCGCGCCCGCATGCGGGAAGGGGTCCAGATAGATGCCCTTGATAGCGTGCGGTGTGGGCTGACTGGGGGCGGGAATTAAAGGCGCGGTTAGCCCGGGTGTGATGCGTCCAAACAATCCGTTTGGGGACACCGGGAAGACGACGCCTAAAAGCGCGCTACGCGACAGGGCGCAAGCATACCCATCGAAACCGAACCGGGGCGGCGGTGTGACCGAAAAAAAACCAGCATCGGAGCCTGATCCGGCCTGCCTGGTTGGTCCTGCTATTGGATCGGCCACGCAATTAAACCACCTTAAGCCGGTAGAACTCGGTCGAACACGGTGGTTCAACCAGTACACCACCGGTTGTACTAGTGAAGCAGGGGACCGGAAATATGACCGCAAGTGCTCGCTCTGTCCTTGGCTCGGACAAAACCACTACCCCGCTGTTCCTGTTCGGCTACTCGCTCGCCTCCTGTTCCTATCTACCTATACCATGGGCCACGCCACCTTTTCTTCGCTCCCCTTGTTTTTGTTTACTATCTAGTATTCTAGTTTGCGTAGCTCTTGTTGTCCTCTACTTTCTTTCGTACGCGGCCCGTCCTGTTCTCCACCGGCGGACGGAAGTGGGGAGCCACCGGTAGGGTCAAATTTGTTAGTTTTGGACCTTTTGTGTGCGTGTTGCAAGCCGCGAAAGGGAAAAAAATCAATCAATTATGCATAGGCAGATTTATCTTTTTTATACGTTGATTTTATTTACGTAGAATTATGGGTATAAATGGTCATTATCTTTTTCTGTGTGTTTTTTCTCCTAATAACATGGTTTGCTTTATTATGTGGAAATGATTTTTTTTAAAAGGCACCAGGTAGTAATACTAGTAAACGGCTGCCTACTTTGAATCCATCAGTCGTGCCATCCTATTACTAAGTAGCCTGGGTGCTTCATCAAAAGCAACTTATGACTGAAAGGAACTTCTATCGTCTAAATTTATAAAACACATTTTTAAAATATATAGATCAAAGAGATATTGAAAATAATTAAGTTACTCCTAATTATTATCTCTAAATAGTAGATTCAATGCATGTATATAGAGAATATCAAGTAAAGCTGGATATTTAGTATACTAATTTTGTATTGAAATAAGAAAAAATACGTCATATATTTATGGACAAAACTATTTAAAAAAAATACATCTTATAAATTTGGACGGAGTCTAAGGTGACAGCGCACGACGATGAGGCATCGCCAATCTAGACTTCCATGGTGACGATGGAGGAGGAGGCAGCGGAGCGAAGCATGCTTTATTCTTAGAGACGACGGGGAGATGGCAGTGTGGGTGGCACTCGGTGTTGCCAAAACAGAGGACGGCGGCGCTGTTGCGAAACATGGTGTGAAATGAGCGCTTGAGGACAGGGAGAGAAATAATCGCTTGATGAGGCGTTGATTTTTTCCATGGGAATGAGCTGCATAAAGTAAAAGGTGGCGCTTCTGAGTTAATTCATTGGGCGGTTATGTAATACAATAAGCACATGTGTTACAACACTCCCCTTGACCAATGTATCTTCATATGAGCACCTTGACTTATTATCTTGGAAGAACTCCTCTAAAACCACAGAGAGAAAATATGAGGAGAATTGATAGAATAGATATGTTATTAGAAAAATCCTTTAAAAACCCGGTGGGAAAATTTAAGGAGAAAATGATATAACATATGTTTGATTATATCTCTGAAAAACCCACATAAGGAAAAGAGATATATTTGTGATTGCGTTGTCATATTGCCTCATTAAAACTTTGATGAGAAACCTTAGAGGGAAAACTCATAAAGGAAAAGAGTACAATATTTGTATTGAGCGAGTTAAGTCTTAGGAGATTTCTCCCGATGTCTGCAAATCACGTAGTCTTCGCATACCAATTTCATAAACACATTTTTGGAATGTGGAAGTTGGTAATGACTTAGTGAATAGGTCTGAGATTATCACAAGACTTAGTTTGCGAATATTTATTTCCCCACTTTCTTGCAACTCATGTGGGTAAAATAATTTAGGTGCATTATGTTTAGTGATATTGCTCTTGATGTAACCCGTTTGCATTTGAACAACGCAAGCAGCATTATCTTCGTAGATAATTGTAGGAGATGCAATAGCACCTATATCACATGACTGTTGTATGTGATTAATCATTCTGCGAAGCCATACACATTCACGTGATGCTTCGTATAATGCAATTATTTCGAATGATTAGTGGATGTAGCCACTAATGTCTGCTTTGAAGACTTCAAGATATGGTACATTCCATAGTGTAAAACACAAAGCTGTTGCGATCGGCATTATGGGGATCGATAAATAGCCGACATCGCATATCCTACTAAATCCATATTTTTATTCTTTTGAAAAAATAGACCAAGATCTTTAGTGCCTTGAAGATATCTAAAGATATTCTTCACTCCTACCAATGTCTTTTGGTTGGAGTAGTTGTATCTAGCAAGTAGATTTACCGCAAATGCAATATCTGGTAGGGTGCAATTTGCAAGGTACATGGCGCTCCGATGGCATCGAGATATGGGACCTCGGGTCCCAATAGCTCTTCATTGTCATCTTGGGGTCTAAATGGATCTTTTTCACGTCTAGAGATCGAACAACCATGGGGGTTTCGATGGATATGCTTTGTCCATATTGAATTTCTCCAATATTTTACGGACATAGGTGATTGATGCACTAGAATGCTGTATGAAGGTGCTCAAGTTGTATACCTAAGCAAAATTTAGTTTTACCCAAATCCTTCATTTGAATTCCGTCTTAAGATGATTCGTGCTTCATCAATATCTTGTGTGTTACCAATGATATTAAGATCATCAACGTACTACGGATATAATGCGAATCTGTTGAGGATCTTTTGATGAAGACGCATGGGCAATCATCATTGTTGGAGTATCCCTTTTGGTTAGGAACTCACTTAGTCGGTTGTACCACATTACGCCTGTTGTTTCAAGCCGTATAAAGACTTGTTTAATTTTACACAATACATATTGCGATTTACGTCTATATTCGAATTGAAATTCCATCGGAACTTTCATGTATATTTCGAATCAAGTGACCCATAAAGGTATCTTGTCACTACATCCATCAACCGAAAAGATAGATGATTTTGTCGCCAATGATATTAAATATCGGAATGTTATTCCACTCATTCTTGGAGAATAGGTTTCATTGAAATCAATGCCGGGTCTCTGCGTGAACCCTTGTGCTACAAGCCTTGCTTTATATCTCACCACCTCATTGTTTTCATTCCGTTTGCGGACGAAAACCCATTTGAAACCAACAGGGAATACTCTGGGAGGTGTATGTATCACTTTGGTGAATACATTTCTTTTTGTGAGCGAGGCTAATTCCTCTTGAATTGCATCCTTCCATTTGTTCCAGTCCGAGCGCTGTTTGCACTCTGCCATGGTCTTGGGATCTGGATCATTTTGAAGGTTGTTTGCAATTGTTGTGGAGAAATTAATGTCGACAATTGTAGTCTTACGATCGTATGATTCTCGAATCATTATAGTTAGTGGAAATTTCTTGGACCCCTGGTGACTCAATGTTATTTCCCAAATCATTAGAGTCGGGGTATTCCGATGTCCCAGGATCAGTAATTGAGTGCACTGTTGATCTGGGTTCAAGGATCCTTTGGTGTCTATCAACATGAGGTTGATCTGCATTTACATTTTTTTGTTTCCTTTGTCGCTTGTTAGAAGCTGTATCCACCATTTGTGTCGTACTTCTCCCCCTCTTATTTTGAATCGGGAGTTGAGTGATATTTTTCGGTACCTCCACTCTTTCAGGCACATTTCTGGCAGGATTATAGGATTTTGTGACACCCTTATAATCAGTAAATGCATCTGGCAGATTATTTGCAATATTTTGCAAATGAATGAGTTCTGAACTTGAGTTCGATCTCTCTAATCACGATGGATGCGAGGCGAGAATGCCTTGAACATTCAATTAATTTCACGGCATTTAGTTTGGTACTTGTTGTCTCCCCAATGCCGGAAAATGTTCCTCATTGAATATGCAATCGTCGTCTGTGGTAGTGAACGGGTCCCTGTTAGGGGTTCGAGGTATTTATAATCGATGGAGATTTATACCCAACATAGATCCCAATTTTCTGTGTGGTCCCATTGAGTGCTGCTGCGGTGGTGAGATCGAGTGCGTATGTAGCGCAACCGAACTTTCGCGGATGGGAAATATCGGTGTATTTCCACGTACTAATTGTAGTGGGGAAGTCTTTGTGATAGCGGTTGGGCGCAATTGTATTAAGTCGGTGTAAGATCGCATGACCCCAACATGATGTTGGTAGTACGCAGTTGTAGTAATGGTCTTGCAATGAGCTTGATTCTCTTGATAAGAGATTACGCTAAACCATTTTGTGTATGGACATATGGAGCAGTGTTGAACTTGTATCCCAAGAGCCATGCAATAATCATTAAAGGCATGGGATGAAAATTAAGACATTGTCCATTGAATTGATTGAATTCGATGTTCGAGGATAATGTGCTCGTAATTGGATAATTTGACCAATTAACTTAGCAAATGCATGGTTTCGTGTGGATAAAGACACATGTGACCATCTAGTAGATGCGTCAATGAGAACCATGAAATATCTCGAGCGGTCCACACAATGGTTGTATAGGACCATATATCTCCTTGAATGCGTTCAAGGAATTTAAGTGGTTCACTCTAATTTTAAGATAAGAGGGTCTTAAAATTAATTTTCGGTGGCACATGAAGTGCATCACAATCGAGGATTCGGAAATTTTGTTTTATGTATGTATGACCAATTGAATTGCTAATAATTTTCCTCATCATTCCAATGCAGGTGGCCAAGGCGATCATGCCATGTTTGGAATGTGTTTGTGTTTTGGAAAATTACTTTGTACGCAATATGTTGAACGGGTTTGATGTATGTATAGTACAATCCGGAGTTAAAAGATGGAATTTTTTCTAGTACTTGTTTGCCATATCCGTTGTTTTTGGTTAAGAGGAGATATTCCTCTTTGTTGTCATTTGGGTTTCAATATGGAAACCATTCGGCGGATATCTCTATAACTAAGTAGGGTATGTGTTGAATCGGGATACAATAGTGCATCCTCAATTTCCAATTGTGTACCCATAGGGAGAGTGATAGAGGCGCGACGAGCCTACTATCGTTGCATCGCGATCAATGATTGTTAAAATATTTCCTTTCCTCCTAGTTAGAGTTAGAAAATATTTTGTGTCCCTAAGTATAGAATTTGTGGTACCGCTATCCACAAGGCATAATTCCTCCTCCATTGGATGGACTCCAAAATCTATATATACAAAGAAAAGAATTTAATGAAATTCTTGAAGTAGTATATAGAATACATACAAACTTTATTTGATAATACCGAATGTGTTCGATATATGATTGTAGCATACAAGCTTACAATATGGATGACAACTTTATTTATATTACAACATAAAAGTATTTAGTAGCTATTGGACTAGGAGTCTAATTGAGATCTCCAAACATGTCTTGAGAATGAAATTCTTCAAGTGTGTCCTCGGTGCACATGAGATCATCCTTCTTTGGAGGTACATGTGTCTTTGAGTTCTTGAATGAACTGTTGAGAACATCCGGCTTCATCATCATTTGATGTGAGATTGAAGTGTGCTTCAAATCTCTTCGGTTGAGTATTCTTGCCTTGAGTCAATGACTTGAGGTAGAGGTCCACAAGATGCTTCGGGGTGCGGCATTTCTTGGTAGGATGGTTGAAGCAACCACACTTTTGACAAGTCTCTTTTTTGTCAATTTTCTTACCAAAATTGTCTTTACCTTTCTTGAATCCACTTGGTTTTTGCTTCATGTTGCGGTTTTGTTTACCTTTAAAGTTCTTTGAATGGTTATGTGAACCATTGAACTTATGCTTATTTTGATTAGCATGAACTTCAGGAAGTGGAGCAGCCCCAATGGGACGTTGCTGATTATTCTTTAAAAGAAGTTCAGCATGCTTTTCTGCCTGAAGTAATGTATGCATAAGATCAAAATAAGTTTGGTAATTTGCAGCACGCCATTGCTGCTGTAGGACCCTGTCAGATGGGAGCATAGTAGAGAGAGTCTTCTCTATTTTATCCTCATCTGTTGGTTCCTTCTCACAAAATCGCAGTTTGGAGCAAATAGTATGAAGGGCATGGTTATAATCTCCAACCGTTTTGAAATCTTGGAGTCTAAGATGTGCCCATTCATGATTAGCCTCAGGTAAGAGAATAGCTTTCTGCTGTTCATATCGATTTTTGAGGGCTAACCATAAAGTAAGTGGATTCTCCTCATACGGATATTCCGCCTTTAAATCGGGTGTATGTGATTAGTATCATGTTTAGCGGAATATTTCACAACATCCGGAGGAATTTGATCTGGGAGGATTAAATATCACCCTTTCCAACCCCACG
The DNA here is from genome assembly GCA_036346245.1 of Bonia amplexicaulis. Taxonomy (NCBI): domain Eukaryota; kingdom Viridiplantae; phylum Streptophyta; class Magnoliopsida; order Poales; family Poaceae; genus Bonia; species Bonia amplexicaulis. Next base: position 6,668,392 of record CM070737.1, read on the forward strand.
TGTGGTGAGGTTGATTTTTAAGTCCATAGCCCATGTAGGGTAGTTTGTGCCATCGATAGCGAGTGGCTCAAAATCTTTTGTAGCCATTAATACCTACATGAAAAGTATACCATAAAGAATTAATTTACATGAGGTAAATTAATGTGTATGGTAAGGTTGTAATAAAATGCAAAATATGTGGAAAACAATATGAGTATTGTAATCCGAATGATTATATACCCAAATTAAATATAACATGTTGTTATATTTATAATAAATATAATCATAATATTGATGGTGAACATCAATTTATTGTATAGCATAGCGTACAAATAAATGTAGCAAAGTGCCATAAATTATGATTTTATGGTATTTATGTGAGGTATAATATTTTGCAAAAATTCCAAATTATTAAGTACAATGGTACTCATTAAATGGGAATTTTAAATTTAAATTTGCTAAGATAGCAAATTTAAATATAGTCGCAATGTATATTGTAAATAAATTGCAATTAAAATAATAATCCTATATATGTAAAAATTATATAAATATGGATGCACATTTATATAAATATTGACATTATTTTCAGATCCTGTAGGGACTGAATTGCAAATTTAAAAACAGTACAAAAGGACGAGTACAATTGTAAATAAGCACAAGGATTATACTGCAAAATATACAAATGGAAATTTATTTAAAAGAAAATCTGCATTTTCCATGAACTACGGGGGAAAATGCAAATTTTTCGGAAACCTGGGCTGGAGCCCATTAGGCCTTTTGGCCCATGTGGGGATGTGGGGTTATTTGGGCCCAAAGCCCATTTATATGCCCAGTATAAATAGAAATGGGGAGGATTTAGGGTTCCTCCCAAACCTACGCACCGCCACCATGCCTTGGGTGCAGCCCACCACATGTGCGCTGCTGGCCTGGCGCCGCAGCCGTCTGCCGCTCGCCACGCCGCCATGGCACGCCGCTTGCTGCCCGCCCGCCGCGCCTGCATCGCCGCCCGCCGGCCCGTCCGCCGCTGCTGCGCGCCAGCCTTCTTACTGCCGGCCGCACAGCCTCAGCCCAGGCCCGTCTTGCTGGTTGCCATGGTCAGCCGAGCCGAGTGGCGTGACGTCGCCGGAGCCAGCAGTGGCCGCACTGGCTCGTCCGTAGGTAGGCCAGGCGTCTTGTGGCCTTGCGCCATGCCGCAGCCGCTGGCCGCTCGGCCGGGCCGTGCTCAGCCCGGCTTGTGCGCCCGGCCGCGGCTGCCGTGTGGCTCGGCGGGCCAGGCCGTGGCCATGCCGGTCGTCGCCGGACCTTGGGCGCACTTGCCGCCGGCTCCGGTTGGGCCGTTCTGCTGCCATACGCGGTCGGTCTGCCGTAGCCGAGCCGCCGAGCCTCCCGTGCGGTCAGCATCGCGCTAACGCCGACGTGGTCGCGCCATGGGGGTGCGCCACCGCCATCACCGGCCGTGCGAGGCCGAGATGCCTTTACTCGGCCGCCATGCTCCACCAAGCCGGAGGCTGCCGGCCCGGTCTCCCACTGTTTTGTTTGTTTGTTTTATTTGGATGAAAATGCATCATCCGGGAGGATGCATGTGTGGGAGGGGATGAGCCAAAATTTCCCGTGGAAGGAGTCAACCAAATAGACCTCCGTGTCGGCCCAGGAAAAACTGGCACGAGTATATATATCTTTCACATGATCGAGCTGGGATCCCAGCGATGTTTTGGGCTTCCGAACAAGTCATAAATGAGATCGCGTACATACCAAGACATTTGGTAATATATAGTACATTTTGCATTTTAATACCAGTATCGGACCACTGAACTGATTTTTTTTATTCTTGTATAATTCGTCAATCTTTTTCTTGGTTTTTTGTCACTAAAGTCTTCATTTTTGAAGTTTATTAACATATTTTTCAGCCAATTTACGTCCTCTGTTTCCTTATATTTTTTGAACACTGGTACACAATGAAATAAAAAGATCTGTCACTCATAAACCACGTTACCTACTACTACCCAGACTCTTAATGCAGTTCGTATAATGCATATTTGTTGGTTTCCTGTCATGAGTTGTCAATATCGCTGTTGCATTGATAAAACGACAAATTAGTATGATATCGTCATTACAGATTTTAGTGCCAAACGTTCGAAGTCCTAACCACAAGATCAAAGATACATCTGCTGTTTTCTTTAAAAAAAAAATCGTAAAATAAAATTATATCGCGCCATCACGATTGGAACGGTAGCTTCAGACCTTGTCTTTCCTGAGAAAGATCCAAGAACTTTGGTTTCAGCGAAACGATCAGTAGACCCTGCATGCCATGCCACCCACACAAAGGACAAGTTATTCATTAAGCCCATGTCGTCAAAATCAGACACCTCACATGAACACGACTTTCCTGAGGAGTTGACAGCTCAAAATCCCGTGCAAATCAATGTAAGACCAAGGGATCGATTCAGTGTACAGTTTGGCGAATGTAGAAATTAGAAATCTACTCAGGAAGAAGATTCCTGGAAGAACCATAACGAGCTTATATTTCTGTCCTCTATCTGGAAAAGGAAAATGCAACGCCCAACCTTTTGTGCTGTTTGTCAAAAGGATTAGCTGCGGCATTTGATATGAAATCACCTGACATTTCAATGGTTGCGGAACGGCCCGTAGCAATGGGCGTTTGATTCGCTAGTCAATTCAGGACACGCATTTTCTATAGGAAACTTCTTTCGACATTTCCCATCACAAGTGCGTATTGTCACACGCGGTTTATATTTTTGGCGTTTACTGATTGTAATTCTAAATCAATGCAAAATTGTGCTACTGGCGACTATATTCTATTTTATAATAATTCAATCAACTGTTTTATCTGACCGGTAAAACGGTCAGCTTTTCGTGCGGTCCATAATGCTATAAGTAGCTCTGATTTCTGACTTCTGTCATTTAGAATGTGTTGGTTTTCTTAATTTTAGTTATTTTTTAGTTTTTTGTCTTTATTACTTTGTATTATTCGTAAAAATATAACGGCACTTTTAATTTTTTTTTCTTATTTTTTATTTTTTAATTGAATGATTTAGGAAAAACTAACAGCCGTTAGCTGGAAGCTGAAACCCGCAGCCGATTGGAGCAGACTATGGGTCTGTTCTTTAACGGCTTTCAAAAGCGGCTTTTGGCTTTTGCTACAATACCTAACTTTCAAACATAGTATTTTCTCGATACGGGGTCTACAAGTTAATTGTAGTACACGTTAAAAACTCAATATCTGTATCAACCAAAATCGCAAGCGAGTATTGCTCTCTCCGTAATCTCTGTTACAAACTGCTAAAATTCAAAAATTTCAGTCAAAAACCATAAACCGTAGCCATATCAAACATGCCCTATTCCATTTATGTGTTCCGATCAATTGATAGTCTAGCTGGTAAAACAGGCAGTCAGCATAGCTTTCCGTACACTCTCTGAGCTACTCTCTTTTTTTATATCTTCCATTAGATAAATGACCTGGCCAACTCTTCTTGCATTCAAAAAGGTTTCCACTTTCCACTGGCTAAGCTAGCTCCTTGCTACCCCGCTTTGATCCATTTCTTCCGGTTCACCCGCTCACCAATCTCCCATGTGTAGTGAATTCCTTCGCACGCAACGACTGCACACATTACCAATCTGTCTGTCGGTGTGCAGGTGCGGCAACGTCCTACTTAAATCTTTTCTGGTTCCTAGGTAGTAGATCTTGGTACCAACACGAGACGCCTTTTGAGTTGGCCTATTCAAGAACTCACAGCGTACATGGGTCCGTTTGATAACGGGTCGATTCCTTTTTTTCTACGATTTATTAGTCTAAATAATAATTGCTTAGAGGAGTCAAAAACCAAAAATCACTAAAAAAAAACAGGGCCAACATTAAATAGTGTAAGCATGCATGATGGCTGCTGGATTTTCTTGAAAGGGTACAAGGAATTAAGCTCATACCCCGTTCACACCGTGTGTATACAGTAAATATGGAAGCCGTTCTAGATTAATCAATAATTATATTAGTGCTAGGAAATATAAAAACACCGCATTAACTTACATATACTCTGAGGATCTTGCTTGAACTACTAGTAATATTCTAGTTATCTTAGATCTCGTATAAGGTATCCACCCTATATGGGTCATATTCAAGACCATCTCCCTCTCACTTGGTATAAAACTCCTCTCGGCATGCCTCATCCACACTAAGTGAAATCCCAAGCTGGCTAACCTTTAAATAAAGGAGAATAATAATAAGAGCGAGTACAAAATACTCAGCAAGCATTAATAACAAAATGCACTTTATGATCATAAGCCAACATTTTTTGGAATCCATTCTAATCTCATACCATCTTGAGAATAAAATATTTTTAGATTGAGAAAGAATTTCATATTGTTAATTTAGAAATTTACTGAACACTCATATAACCAGATAAAACATCCATTGGTTTTTGTAGCCTTCAATCCAGGAGACATGTACAAATTTATGATTTATATAGCACTGCGTAAGCTTGTACTACTTTACCCATAGTCACCCTGATTTTTGTAGTGAACTAATTTGTGTAGTGAATGGATCTTTGCATTTCTTATATGCGATGCCTAAATTAGAGCACATAACTTTTACCTTTATCTCGGTATATTATACCTCTACCTAACTACTCATAATCGCTAGCCTGAGGTGGTTTCTCACCCTCTCCTAGCATCCTCCCAATTAAAAGCCAGTCATTGGTTGGGTTGGATGCATCTTCACCTGACACTCCACATCGTTAAATATTTGCACTAGGCATATCCTTTATGGCCCAAAGTCCAATTGAGATCTCGCCCGATTTTCTTCCTAGATAAATTTATATACTCAGTTGTGGAGTGCATAATAATTTTGATAGAGTCACTGATTCTACTCATCCTTGATGGAACAATGGTTGATACAACCGATACGGTCTATTACACAAGTGAAGTTTGTAAGTCGTTAGATTTTACCCCTATACAAAGGGTCCCAATCTTGCCCTTTGTCACCTTCCCGCAGCACCCTCTGCCTACCATTTACTTATCCTGCAGGTCAATTGCTCCATCAGTTGAGCCTGCTATACCTCTTTCATTTCTTTTCACATAGCATTCATCCGGATTAAAACAATATTTTGATTTGATGCGGGGTGATAATAATTTAGTAGGTAATTACTTGATTTACTAAAAATAGTCTAATCACATGTTCAAAAGTATCCTTGCCTACGAGTTGATCGTAGGTCTTGATATCAGGTTCTCTTAGGTGAAACTCTTCCTCTTGACTCGGTTCTTTTCCTGCATTTAACACGTATGCTATTGTTCAATGTATGAATACAAAAGATAAACTATGTCAATGCATTCCCATGCGATCCCCTAGGTCGATTTAGCCGGTCGTGGAAATTTACAATTCAATTTATATCGTCGTGTGAAATTAGTTTACTAATGACAATTGTTTCTGATTAATATCTAATCATGGTTATGAACTGAGTTTTGCAAGTACTACTTAAAAATATTAAGCATGTAACTAAACGTGCAACAAAGTACTCAATACAACTATACGTGGATAAATACCTTCTACTCTCTCTCTCTCTCTCTCTCTCCCTGGGCCGGGCCCAATAACTCCTAATAACTCCTCGTCGACTCTCTCTCTCTCTCTCTCGCCGACACTCCATCACACCACCACCTCTCTGCCGATGCTGCTGCTCTCTCCTATGTTGGCTCCCTAGGCTGGTGGGTTGTTGACATCACGTTGTGGCCTCCCTTACTGGACTCCTCCTTCTCCATCGCGCGTGCTCGGCTGCCTCTTGGCCACCTCCTACCCATCAGTCGCCCTTGCCGGTTCAACCGCCGCCGGCTACTTGTCTCCTCCCCAGCTTACCATCGGCTGAATCCGACTCTTGGCACTTTGGATCCGATGCCGGTTGCCGGGATCCAAGCTTTTCCCTCTACTAAAATTATCCCTTTTTTATTTACTTTTAGTTCTTGAATTTCTACCCGATTTAGTTTTTTGATTTGAGTTCTTTTTGGACAGGGATGGGGAGGAGGTGGTGATGGTTGTTGATCCGGTTGGCTTGCCGTGGCGGGGCCCGAGGTTCTCACACGTCGGGGAGTGTGGTGGGCGTCAGGTGAGTACGGTGACCAGCAGTGGCACGCCGTCATTGTGGTTGGCTCTCCTCTAGTATCCTCTAGTCCCTTCCCTAACTTCTCTTTCTTCTCCTCTAGCTTACCTCTATGTATGCAATGGATTCAGTGAGATGTTTGCAAATGATGATGTATGTGGTGTGGTCCCATGATGGTGATGGGAAGATCGAAAATGGGTTGTGGGGCTACCTTGTTGGATGATGTTGGGCTCGATTTGGGAAGAATTGAGGTTCGGCCTTCTCGATTGCTTGCTTGGCTCGGTAGTGTTCCGATTGACTAATGGTCGGTTCAGCTGTTGCCCCTCGTAGGGTTGTCATCCCTTTTTGCTTGCTCCTCCTCCTCCTGGTGCCTTCTTCTCCTTTGGCCTGGTTGCCGAGCTCCACCTCGTCTTCTTTCTCTCGGTTGGCTTAGGGGATTTGGGGAAATGGTTTGGATCTGGGGAATGGGGGTTTGCCACTGTGGTTCGGTTGTGATGAGGACTACTGTTGTCGTGGGTAAAATTGAGCTCTCTCTCTCTTCCTTTGGTTGCCTTCTCGGCCTTACCCTTTTCCCTTGTGTCACCTCTATGTTGTGACCGTGGTAGGTGTTTCACTGTGTTCACTATGCAGAGAAGGGTTGGTTTTTGGGTATTGACTGGCTGGCAATGAAATTGGGATTTTGGAATGGATTCAGGTTTGTTTCTAATGTCGGATGATGAAACCCTACGGCTGTGAGTGGTGTCGACTGGCCCCAGATGGTCTGGTATCTCGATGAGCGAAACACCCATTTCAATAACCTAACAAGGGTTTCGACAACAATCTGGCTTTCAATTTTTTTGTTTGGTCTTTTTTTGGTATCCTAATATTTTCTCTTTTTCGGTATCTTAATATTTTCTTTTCTCGCAATTAATATTGTTGGTCATTCTGTAATTTCTAGTTAATTTCAAATGTGTAAGAAATTGGCTCAATTGTAAATTTAATTATTGTATTCACTACATGTATGGAAATGAGTGTAATAATATTGAATTCGATGTATGTTGTAATTTGTATATCTTTACTTTATCATCTTTTAATCAATTGAATTGGTGTATAATTTTAATAATTGAAATGGCTATTAAGTCTCGTTAATTACGTGGTTACTTTGGGGCTTACCTCGCGATGTTAACATCTACCGCTAGTTTAGAAACGTGGGACGTTAAATGCCAACTTAGGGGTTTTCTTCTTTACAAGTTCAGGCAAAGAATTTGTTGCATGTTAAAGAAAGAGAAGTAAAAGACAAACAAAATTTGCTTGAAAAGCTCGGTTGGGCTGAAAAGCTATGGCTTATGACTCAAATTGCACTACAGCGGCTGAAATTTTACTATAAGTGAAGGTGATTTATTTGGTATAATTAAATTTAAAAAAAATTAAAAATAGAAAAAAAAATGCTAGCTCATCATGGACAACGCAAACGAATATAAAAAAAAGAACCGATAAAAAAGCTAAAAAAGGATAAAAGTTTAGAAAAAATTAAATTTATAAATAATAAAAAATAAATCAGAAGTTAGAAATTGAAACTGAAACGAGCAGACCTGAATCTCTGTGTAAGCATTCTGATAGCCACTTATTGAGCGCAGCGAAAATATTAAGCTAGCACTGTCGTTCTCCTCCAGCATTATTATTTCACGCGATTTAATTTCTATTGGTTCTGACTTTTCCCGTCTGACTTTTGTGATGACTTTGGTGTGATGTGTACTGAACATGGAGGTCGCATTCGCAGTCTGGTACGGCTCCAAAAATCTCCTCCCGTGTTTTGTTTCCGTGGAGCCAGACATGGCAGTTGATAATTTTTTTAATCAATTGAATACGTACGTATAGAAACATTTTGTTGTGAAAATGTATCGACAGGGACGAAATTGAATTGCTCGGTCCAAGGCACGAGACTTGCCGGACATGCAGAAAACAGTTATTTTTCTTGTGTTGCGTGGACAAGTTGTATATTCATTCTTTTGTGAGGGTTTGAACAATTTACAGTTCTCTAAAAAAAAGGTATTTTTACATATCAGTCGAAAGAAAACAGCAGCCACCCTAACGAATTAAAGGAGTTAATGGGATAATTCACACCCAACAATCCTCACTACAGATGCTAACTCCTTAATTTGTGCAGCTTCTCTTATAGCTTTGCTGTATATCACATACATGGCGATCGATGTGTTTAATTATTTGCACCCCCCATTGTGTGTATTAAAAAATATTTTTGCTGAAGAGAAATAACATCACATCACATGGACTAGCCTGCACTCCAGTTGTGATCTAAACTGTACCACCCTCCACGGCTTGATTAATGCTAGTACAGATAAATTGAATATCGATAAGTCATTTCGAGGAGACTGGCTTGACAAATCCCTTCAAAAAGATGATAAAGAAATTATTCTATTTATTTATGTAAGAAAAATAATAGACCATAAACCGTAAGTCAGAAAAAAAACTAACCCAAGCCGGCTGCATCCTTCCAAGTCTCCCAAACAAACAAGCAAAAAACACTTGTCAGAATGGTACAAAGATCACGGAATCCTACAGCTGTTGCCGCCGGAGCCATCCGCGCGCGCGTCCACCGTAAGTACCACACGTACGGCGAGGTATGCAGCCACAGGTCAGGAAACCTCGTGCAGACTGCGGACTACGGCATGCACCTCTGCTTGCGCTGTATGCTCAGTTATAGCCGGTTTCTGTGTCTTCGATGGATTTACGCTTGAACAGAACAAATAAAAGTGAATATCCTAATAGCTCGTCAGTTTTGTCCGTCTAGTATGCTCTTTTTTTAATAGTCCTAATTCGTACATCAAGTAACTTTTCTAAAAGAGTGGAAGATAGTATTACCTTTTCTAAATCCTGCCAACCGGATGCATGCATGCATGTAGAAACCGCTCCATAAAGCAAGGTCGATGAGCAGCCATAGTCGTGGAAACTAGTGAAATTACACAAGCAACTTGTCACATGGCAATGCAGGGCCGGTAGAGATGGATATGTTGGTACCTGGCTGGTCATATATTTGATGTTTTTGGCCAAAAGAAATTTACTGGCGAGAAGATCGAGCACAAGCGCTCGCAGAATACTTGCATGATCGAACAAGGCAGCGGGTGAGCTGGGCAGCTAGCGGGTGAGCATGCCATGCCACCTCCAGGCGCACAGAATCTGAGGCGGCCGAAAAGGAGCGGTCACGGCCGGCCGGCCGGCGTGAATGCACGGGTCCATCAATCCGCACGGCGCGCGCAGCGAACAGAGACGAGACAGACGCACGAAAACGCTCGGCTCACATACAGGTGCAAACGGAGCGGATATTATTCATCCGTATCCTTTTTATATTTTTTATCGAGTTAAAGTCGAACACGGATTGTATCGAATACAAATACGAATACGGATATTCTCGGTCACGAATACGAAGCGAATACATACCGTTCCGAATACGATTAGTTTTGGTCACGAATATTTGATCAGATAATGCGAAATTAAATTTCATATGGTGACAGTGACAAATTAAGCAACTAATAAATTCTAGCTAGCAAAGTAGCAAATAAATGATATAGACTAGTTAAACAAGTAGTAGCTAACTAGCTACATGTCATATGGTTCAAAAGTACGAATTGTCCATAGCCAAGTAGTCAAGTACATCACTAGTTCATTTAACTTCATTACATTTAGCAAATGATTTCACAAGGCATTCATGCCCTTTAAGATCTCACATTGAGCTTTGTGAGGATATTTATTGCACTACACTCAAAGTTGTTTCTTCTTTCTATAATTTTTTATGTCAACAGTCACCGTGTATTTAATATAGTGGTCACAAATCTTTGAGATACATTTATTCTTTTTCTTAGCAGGCTCAATTTTCTGGTGCAAATTATAGTCTCAGTAATAACCATATGTTTATTGTTTAATATAGATTTTTAATCAAAAATATTATATTCTTACTGAACAAGCGTAGTAGAGTATAAAATAGAAACTATCTGGTACTTGGCAATCGAGAGAGGAGAGAGGGCACGATGGGGCTCGCTCGGCAAGGAGGGGCGCGCGCCGGCCCCACCGGTTGAGTGAACACAACACAAGCGTCCACTTCTCCCTTGTCGTCACGTCTTTTAATGGCCGGGAGTGGAGACAGCACCACCGGACGCCGCACGCCACGCCAGCGCGCTACGCGACGAGCCTTGCCTTAACGGGGCGCGCTGCCTTGCAATTGCATGCGTCTCTTTGGATTTTGGACGCAGCCGCGGATGGATGGCGCCTCGCTTGGACGCACTCGCATCATCCATCGTGCATGCTCCTGCTTGGCCCTGCGTTGCAGTCTTGCAGATAGGCAGTGCCCACTCCAACCGGCGCCTGCTGGCTCTTGTTCAGTGTTTCAAACGCATCGCCAATTTGTTTATTATTACGCTTCGTTTAATCTGGTTTTTTTCAGTGGCTTCTGTCTTTCGACAGCTGTTTTTTTTGCTAAATTTACACTGTACCAATTATTAACTTTTTATGAGTTATTCAATTGTAAAAAAATACATCATTATATCTTGAAAAACAATACCAGAAAAATAAAAACAAAAACCGAAATTAAAAGGCTAACATGATCGTTGCAGCCTCAAAAACCAAAGCTAGAATAGATGGGGCCTAATTATGACGGGTGGGCCCAAATTCTGCCACGAATAGATATTTAGGGCATCAGAAGTGTATAAGGGCATCAGAGTGTATAAAATCGCAATAGGACTTAAGGTGGACTTCACCTAATTATTAAGTTCGACTCGTTATGTTTGAGGTCACCGCTTAGCTGTAACACAGGTCCCACTCGGCAGTAAAAAAATTGTATTTTAATGCTTGTGGTTATTGGTGGTTGGCTAGTAGGGGGAGATAGAACAACATGATTAAAAGAAAATTGTATTTTAATGCTTGTGATCAGGTCTTTAGCTTAAAGACCGGCCTTAAGTTTTTTTTGCTTATAGTCTGCTTAAAATCAACCCTGTAATGTATAAGATCGACCTTAATGTGGCTTATGACCCTCTATTTTTATACACTACGGATGCCCTAAGGTCATAATGGATCTTAAGGTGGGCTCCACCTAATTGTTAAGATCGACTCGTTACCCACTCGGCATTAAAAAATTGTATTTTAATGCTTGTGGTTATTGGTAGTTGACTGGTAGAGGGAGAGAACAACATGATTAAAAAAATGTATTTTAATGCTTGTGGCCAGATCTGTAGCTTAAGGACCGGCCTTAAGTTTTTTGTTTATGTCCTATTTAAGATCAACTCTATAATATATAAGGTCGACCTTAAAGTGACTTATGATCTTCTATTTTTATACACTACGGATGATCTTATATGTTACCGCATGCGTCTAAAGTGTGTCTACCTCGAGCGTTGATTTTTCAGTCAGAATCATTGTACTGAGCTAAGCTTCCATACGGTTTTTCACTAGAGACAAACATGAAGCCAGATCACACTATTTGCTCGATCAGCAGCCTCATTTTCCGTATAAAAAGATTTATACATACATACATACATACACACATACATACATACATACATACATACATACATACATACATACATACATACATACATACATACATACATACATACATACATACGAAGCTTGTTTTTTTTTGTTTTTCCAGCTAGCCAGTGGGTTTTAGATTTGTTTTCTGAAACCGGCAAGAAGCCAGATCACCCTATTTGCTCGATCAGCAGCCTCATTTTCCGTATAAAAAGATTTATACATACATACATACATACATACATACATACATACATACATACATACATACATACATACATACATACATACATACGAAGATTTTTTTTTCCAGCTAGCCAGTGGGTTTTAGATTTGTTTTCTGAAACCGGCAAGAGAGAGAGAGAGAGAGGAAAGGCAGAAAGAAAGGGAGCAAGAAAGAACACAACAAGGGGATCGAGTGCGAGGAAGAAGTGGGCGTGTTTGTTTTGTTATGCCGTCGTCGTCGCGTTGCGGAGCTGGAGGAATAACGAGGCCGATCACGCTATGCTCCTTATTCTTCCTCTCGCCACGTCACGACAAGAGTCGTGGGGTTTACTAATGTATAGTGCCAAAAGCTATGTCGTATGGTACAAATGGAGTACCACTCTTGCACATACAGCCCTGTCCTCTCCCAAAATAGCTAAAGCTGTGCCCTCATGCTAGTGGCAGTGCCCTCATCAAAGCAAAACAAGTAAAGGACTCTGCAAAACATGTTACATAGTACTCACCAAAAATCACATGTTTGACGTCCCGCTTATTTCGGCTTGAGTTTCTGATTTTTAACTTATTTTTATTTTTTTTAGCTTTTTTAATACTTTTTGTCAGTTCTTTTTTTTCCGTATTCGTTTGCGTTGATTGGAGCCCTTAACTTAGAGGGAGGTCGAGGATTGGGGAGGATCGACGGGGCACCACCGGCCATAGGCTTGGTGGCCGGCGGTAGACGGGGTCATGAGGGTAGGACGACGAGATGTGAGTTGTGATTAGGGTTGGCGTGAGGCGGTCAAGGCAATTGATCTGGGGGCGGTTAGAAGACAGGGAAGAAGGGGTGGTGGTGGTGGGGGAGGAGGTAGCGACGAGCGGCACCAGTAGCAGCATCGAGAGGTGGTAGCAGTGGGGAAGGAGGTCGTGGGGTAGCGACACCAGCGAGGCGGCAGGGGTGGCATGAGCATGAGAGTCGTGAGGCAGCTCAATAGGGAATACGATTGAGATTAGGGTTGAGACCCGGAACCTAGCACGGTCAGCTGCTGCCCGGGATGAGAAAGTAAGGACTGCTGCGGCCCGGGCAGAACAAGCCCAGCGTGCTACAAGGTCAGCTCCCACAATGACGAGCCCCGTAGCAACAACTCCATCCCGAACGTTTCTACTGAGCGTTCACCGTAACTCCCACCCGAGGGGGAGACGCCCCCTTTGTTGGTGCCGGGACATGTGCAAGTTCTTCAAATCTAAGCACCGCCTCAGTCTAGATATGCGTTACTGGGGTTGCGCAAACTACTCCAGTGATTACCTCGACCACCGTCTAGACACCGTAACCTATCGGCAGCCGGTAAGGACCGGTGCACCATTTCCCCTACTTTTTCTCCTTTAGAGTACGCACTCACAATCTCTCCTTGTATTCACAGTCCCCGGAAAGGAAAATGGCCCCGGTCAACATAGTAGCTCGTACGAGCAGTTGGGTGAGTTAGTCGCACATGAGCCTATATGTTATGCATGTAACAAAAAGTACGCGGCATATTACTCACAGATGTATTATGCAGTCTATTTAAATCCAGACAAGCTTATTATCTCGTCTTTTCGCATTCATTCCATTATTCACATAGCACGTCATCTAACAATATTAACATACCGGTTTTCTCCGTATACGAATTTGCAGTAACATCACAATATCACTTATCATTGTATTTACCGATCGTTCTAAGGTCAATCACTCTTAAATAAAAATTTCTAATTTTTTTCGCACCTACAACTAACAATGGCCATAAACTTTTATTGCAAATCCAACAGATTAGTATCCAGTTATAATATACAAAAATGATAAAATATGTAAAATTCACGGGGGACTGAAACCAATTGCCCTCTGGGTGGCGACGGGACATGAAGTTGCCTTTTGGGCGATTGGCTCCAGTCACCCCCCGTTGGACGACTAGAGCCTATTTATATAAAAAATATGATCGCGGATATATTTGTGTAATTTTAAATAGAAAATAGATTATTGGTACAAAAAAATTCCCATATCCCCTGCTTGCTTTGCCTTGCTCAATTGCTCTGCAGCCTCTGCTACACAACCCACATCCCCCTGCCTTCCTCCTCCACTTCTTCCCTTGCACAGCTAGCTCTCCTCCTGCTCTTCGTATCTATCTTTTCGTTGTCTCCGCCCCCTCCTCTCTATCTCTAGTCTCCTCGCCTCTCCATCTCTGTCTCTCCCTCTGTCTGCTACTGTATTTGCATCTCTTGCACGAGGAAATAGGCGAAGGTGACACAGCACTGCTCCTGACTCCTTGAGGTGAGCATTTCCTCCTTCTGTTTTGTTCTTTTCTGGTTTCGAGCGAGGCTGCTCATTTTGGTTCTCTCTCTCTCTCTCTCTCTCTCTCTCTCTAGTCTCTGATGGCCCCTTGTAAATAACTCCCTACTTCATACAATAAAGTTCACTGATGCATGCATGCCTGATGAGTGCAGAATAAATGGTGGTGGTCCTTTCTATCCCCCTCGATCCCTGCTCTGAGAAAATCTGACCGGGGAATTGTAATTTTGTTGCTTGAGCTGTTGCTGCTTGTTGCAATCTCCTTGGCCTTTTGGCCCTTGCTCTTCTCTGCTTGTTCTCTTCTATGATCATCATCGTTTCGTTTCGTTTCATTGCCCAATCTATCCAGTATCTAAAGCTGATTAGTACTGCATTAATGGATTTCTTGCTCAGCCTCTGCTTCCTCTCTTTGCACGCAGGCGCCGCCTTTTGCAGGTCTCCTTCCTCCTCCTGCTCCCACTTTACCGCTCGGCGCTGCGGTGGGTGGTGTCAGACGCAAAAACCTCAAGAACCTCAAATGCGCCTCTGCCTGCGGCATACCATTTCGGCCGTATAAATCATCCATACGACGAGAGAGAGAGAGGCTTGCTTTAGTAGCGAGTATATCAAGAAGAAGCGGCAGCGCTGGCGAGGCTGATGGTACAGGACGAAGGCTCCTCGTCGTCGGTGACATCATCCCCGCTGCAGAACTTCTCCAACATGCCGCTCCACCCAGCCGCCGCCGCGGCCTCCCAGACGCCGCCCTGGATGCTGCGGGAGCTGCGCTCCGACGAGCGTGGCCTCTGCCTCATCCACCTCCTCCTCAACTGCGCCACCTCGGCGGCGGCAGGGCGGCTCGACGCCGCCAACGCCGCGCTCGAGCACATCGCCTCGCTCGCATCGCCCGACGGCGACGCCATGCAGCGCGTGGCGGCGGCGTTCGCGGAGGCGCTCGCGCGGCGCGCGCTCCGGGCGTGGCCGGGGTTGTGCCGGGCGCTGCTCCTGCCTCGCGCGGCGCCCACGCCGGCGGAGGTCGCCGCCGCGAGGCGGCACTTCCTCGACCTCTGCCCCTTCCTCCGCCTCGCCGGCGCAGCCGCCAACCAGTCGATCCTGGAGGCAATGGAGTCCGAGAAGATCGTGCACGTCATTGACCTCGGCGGCGCGGACGCCACCCAATGGCTCGAGCTCCTCCATCTCCTCGCCGCGCGCCCCGAGGGCCCGCCCCACCTCCGCCTCACCGCCGTCCACGAGCACAAGGACGTCCTCACCCAGACGGCCATGGTCCTCACGAAGGAAGCCGAGCGCCTGGACGTGCCCTTCCAGTTCAACCCCGTGGTCTCACGCCTCGATGCCCTCGACGTTGAGCCCCTCCGCGTGAAGACCGGCGAGGCGCTGGCCATCAGCTCCAGCCTCCAGCTGCACCGCCTCCTGGCATCCGACGACGACTCTGCCGCGGCCGCTGCATGCGGGGACAAAGACAGGCGGAGCCCGGAGTCCGGGCTGTCCCCGTCGACGTCCCGCGCGGACGCGTTCTTGGGCGCGCTGTGGGGGCTGTCGCCGAAGGTGATGGTGGTAACGGAGCAGGAAGCGAGCCACAATGCGCCCGGGCTGACGGAGCGGTTCGTGGAGGCGCTCAACTACTACGCGGCGCTGTTCGACTGCCTGGAGGTGGGCGCGGCGCGCGGGTCGGTGGAGCGCACGCGCGTTGAGCGGTGGCTGCTCGGGGAGGAGATCAAGAACATCGTGGCGTGCGACGGCGCCGAGCGGCGGGAGCGGCATGAGCGGCTGGAGCGGTGGGCGCGGCGGATGGAGGGCGCCGGGTTCGGGCGCGTCCCCCTCAGCTACTACGCGCTTCTGCAGGCGCGGCGGGTGGCGCAGGGGCTCGGCTGCGACGGCTTCAAGGTCCGCGAGGAGAAGGGCACCGTCTTCCTCTGCTGGCAAGACCGCGCCCTCTTCTCCGTCTCCGCGTGGCGCGGCCGCAGGTTCGACTGACCAACAGCCGGATTTTTGCCAAGGAGACGTAGATTTACTACCCATGGATGCATGGCGGTTAGGTGTTTCACCTTCACCTCGCGTTGCGTTGCGTTGGGTTTTCACTGTTCAGTTTCCGTGTCTGTTTAGATTTGTTTCAGGTGAGTCTGATGTGTTGTTTTTGTTCATACCGTGTCTCTCCGTTTCGGTTGAAATGCATAAATCTTCCAAGGAATGAAGTGAAGGAACCGCTTATTTTTCCTATATTTGATCATATTGCATTTCAGGGGTATTTTTATAAATTCCCAATTGAGAAAAGATAAAATGGAAAAGAAAAGAAATTCGACGGGGCCCACCTGTCAGGGTCCAGTGCGAAGAGATAAGGAGAGGAGATCTTTTCTCCTCCCCGCGTGCGTTTCTCGTGGCGGCCGTTCGTCTCCTTCGCCCGACTTGGCGACTCGACCGGCAGATTCGGCGGCGCATGGAGGGGAGCGGCGACCGCGTGGTGCCGACGGAGGCGCGGGCTAGCCCGGGTTCTTTGGAGCCGGCCGCTCGTGTCATCTCGCCGCCACCTCCCGTATCTCCTATATATGGCCGAGCCTATCCACCGGGTGAGGGCATCTCTTTTCGATCTGTCTTGATCTTTTGGGTCTTCTTCTTCCTCTTGATTCTTTCGTTTGTGTGGAGGTGTGGGGCTCCGGCGCCATCTCCGATTGAGGTTTTGTCTTCGGCTCCCTGTGTGAACCCTAGTTTGGGGTGTGGGGATTCGAGGTCAGGAGACCTAACCGAAAGGGAGGTCGAGGGCGGCGACTGCTCCCTGCTGTGATTTGAGCGCACTTGGCCGGTGTACTCTTGAGGTCTTATGCGGCACTACCCCGATCCTTCGACTCCGGCCACAGTATATTGAGGTTGGAGAAGGGCTTTGTATCTCCGTCAACCACACCTCTTTTATTCATCGGCACAGAGAGGTGATAGGTTTTCTGGGACAGTACTTGTTTGTACGCCTTGCTCTGTTCTTGGTGTTCTTCGGTTTCTTCAAATGATTTCGAATATCACTACCCTGTGAGTTGCTCATCTCTGTTCTTCAGAAGTTTTGCTGTAGAAAGAGATGTTTTATGGGCTGTGATTACTTGCTCTGTGAAGAATCTGTCGCATACTGAGATTAGTCTAGATAACTAGATTTGATTTGAGCTCATTTGATTTGTTTTCTTTACTGTGCCATAGCTGATTATATTTCGGTTGAACAGATTTGTTATATGCAATAGAATTTGATAGAACAAGTAGTCTCTGTATACTCAGATTATATCCTTTATATTCTCTGTTTATTCTTATATCGTAATCTGATAGGTTGTTGATTACTACTTGTTATTTCTTTGCATGTTAACATTAAAATTGAAATTCAGATATTGGTATCCTCTGTTTATGCACTGTTATGGTAGAGAAAACATAAGTATGAGCTCAAATCTTAAATTCTAGTTATCAGAACTTTTGTTAAGAGTATCGACATCAACATGAGAAGGCCAAGATGTATGATCTTGAGCAACCATGTTCTGAGAGCAATACTAAAACATTTATTTTGTTCACTACTAGATTTAATTGCTTTACTTTGCAAAGGTTTGCTTAACATGCTGATTTCGGCAGTTGTATGGTCATATTCATTGAATACTAACTTATATATGAATGACATGCCGTTATTTCATGTCAATTATGATGTTTGTGTTAAGTAAATATTCACTTTACAATGATTTAATTGATGCATATCTCAATATGATATTTAAGTTATTTTTTTGTCTTGCTTGTGTGATTACTATTATCATAATTATTATTGAAATTAAAATAGAAAATATACTTATACCGTAATATTTACAACAGATCATCTGCTGATTGGATTGTTTGGCGTCTTTCTTTCGTTTCAAACATCATCAGGATGGCAGGTTGCATTTGCTAAACCTAAACGTGAGTTTCTTTCGAGTCACGTAAAGGTTAATGAGAGAGCCTGATAAGTGGAGAGGCATCTCGTCTCCGGGCGTTGGATTTTCATGTCATGGAAAGCATGGGCCGCCACCCATGTCACGACGCCTTGAAAATCTCCATGGAATTCAACCATCTCAACTTTCCTGTAAAATTCAACCTGTTGGAAAGATATGGCCAAAGCACACCTTGTCGGAACTTTCACGGAAATGCAACCGTGGCAGTTCCACCGAATTTCTTCCCCGTTTCCAACCCCAAAAAAGAATGGCTCACGCACACGCACCCATTGCATCACGCGTGATGTTTCAGAGAAAAGAACCGGAATAACGGAAGAGGCAACATGATGTCGGTCTAGCCTTACGATTGCAAGCACGTCAGATAAAAAAATTCTGGTGTCCCGGTTTCAAATTTTTTTTTGGTGGTATCAAGCGTCCAAACTTTACAAATTATTCTCGAGGCTAAATCCATCGAACTTTTTCGAGCTTATGTTTTCTTGCACTATGTTTTCTTCCGGTAACTGCATGACTGCAGCCACTGTACGTGCTAGACTGCTGCTACTTATGGTTCATACTGTACGTACTTGATTTGATAGTGCCCAACTTGCGCTGCAAAATGTAATCGATTGCAGTATGTTTTAGAGTTCTTTTCCTGTCCATAATGGTATGTGTGCGTGTGCGTCTAGTCTAGTCTAGTTATACTCACAGGAGAAAAAAAGAAAGAGAAGGGGACATTTTTTTATCCGAAAAGAGAATATAAAGAGTAACAAATAGTAGAAGAAGAGCCCAAACCCATAGCACGGCCCAGAGGAACTCATATCTTACATGGGGCGAGCTAACTCCGGCCCGGACAGAACTGTGGGCTGACCGGCCGCCTGGTGCCGGCCTACCCCCGGCGGCCATGGCGCTCGCATTGGGCTGCCGCGGCGGCGGGAGCGACTTCTCCGTGGTGGTGCTGGGGACCGACTTCGCGGTGGACGCCCGCGCGGCGCTCCTTTCCCCCGCCGACCGCGAGGAGTGGCACGACTGCCTCCCCGACCTCGACGAGCTCCAGGTCGTCCGCGTGCAGGGAACCGACAGGGCCGGCCGGTGCGTCATCGGCGTCGTCGGCAAGTTCTTCCCTGGTGCGCAAAATGCCTCCTTTTAACGCCCCTCTTACTTCCTGTCCTCATCTCTGGGGCTTTCTCGATTGGAAATTGGGGATTCTTGATGCGCGTCACTGGTTTGGTGTGATACAATCAATGAAGATCTTTGCGGGTAGTTCGTAGCTGCACTTGATAAATAAATAAATATGTATGAAGTGGAAATATTTGCTATACTTGGGGTTTGAGTATATCTACAAAGATCTGATGAATTGTGTTGCAGTTTCGTATGCACGAGCTTCTGTTCTCTCTCTCTCGAGTAATTAGCCTTTATCGTGGGAATTAAGTGGGAAATCTTGAAAAGATTGGGTTGGAGTCTTGGAGAGAGACAGTTCATGATCCTTCATTTGGATGGAGTTAGCTCTTGACAAAGGTTCTTATTAAGCACTTGGCAGCTTTTGATATGTTGGAGCTTGGGTAGTGCACAGATTTGCGTAAGGCTGAACCTTGGATTTGTATATACACTCAAGCTCCTTTGCTACTAGGGGATGGTTTCTTACTATATTTCTCTAAAAGCCTCTAACTTCAGGTTGGATTATCGATTCGGTACAACAATTAGCTTACATAAAACTAGTAAATAATCGTGCACACAATGTAGATTTTTGCTGGCCGCATCCAGCTTTAGAATAATGCCGCCAAACTGGCCAGCCAGGGTATTGTTATTCCTCTCATGAGTATTGTAACCTATTTTATGACTGGTTTGAATGGACAGACAGATTGCAGAGAAACTATCAACACCCATTCACTGCTCTATTCTTTATCCGCGGTCTTTAGTATTGATTATTAATATTGGTGGGAAGCTACAATCCTGCAACATTATAATGTTCGGCCAACAAGCATTATGTTGAACTCATATTATCTCAGTCTGTTGGTTCACTCGGAATCAGGCCAGCCTTTTCTCACTCCTAATGCAGCCTAAATTGCACTCAGTTGTCAGTAACAATTTCCTGACGTTTATTAATTGTTTCTACTTTCTTGTATGTTGTATTGGAAAATCAAGTATGTTAGTCGACTGGAGTATCTCTGGGGAACATAAAAAAAGGTAAAGTTGAAATTCCAGATTTTGTTATTGATCATGATAAGGTTCTTGAACACCGACCATTGACAGACTATGGCATAGAACCTGATCCTCTACATCTTGCTGATGTACGTGCTGTGGGGTACTCGCTTGGAAGGTACGAGGACAAGTGCTCTCCTGAAGATCGATGGTATTCTGGCAATTACATGCGATATTTTCTGTAGCCTAAGGTTTGAAAGCTCGATGAATAATAGGATTATGGTAATGTATGTCATGTTGCTGTGAAAATCTTGTCCATAAGGTCCTGCCTCAACATTGTAGGCATGTCACGATACATATATTTGTAACCCAACTTCATACCCATTTCAAGGCTACTGAGCAGATGCTACAAACACGATTGTAGGCTGCGAAAATCTGTACTGTCAAACACGATGGCTTTACGCTGTTCTGGGTCTCAATATAGATGAATGTGCAAGGTGGTTTCTTTGTTTGGCTACAATTTTTACCATTCTTGGGCTGTCAAGAGGTTATTCCAATGTTCCAGGCAGATTTACTTGACATCATACTCCAAACACATACATAAAAAATAACAAATGCTACTGAATCCAAAACCAGCCAGAGTAAATATAATCTAACATTGTACGGATCTTGCGCTACTAATTCCAACGAGTTATTTAGAGAGATTACAAATAATCAAAACTAGTTGAGAGCATGATATTCTAATCTCATTATCCGTGTCTTCACCTTTTATTTAGGGGAATTGTGGGTGCACCTATAGGCCAGCAGAGTAACAACTAACAAGAGGATTAACTTTGTGACAGTTCACGGCATCTCTTTGTGGCGGCAACAACAGCATTTATTAGTGTCCCACGAAACGCACCCTTCTCGAGCTCTTGTATCCCAGATATGGTAGTTCCTGCCGGGGAAGTGACCTGATCCTTCAGTTGAGCTGGATGTTTTCCAGTCTGGCTTACCATGGTTGAAGCACCTAGAACCTAATAGCAGATAACACAGCAAAAGGGTTATGAGAAAGTGTAGACGACAGATAAATTGCATTATTGCACACCAAAGAAAAACAATAGAGAACAAAAAATAATTGTTCATATGGCATATTGCAATGAATCAAAATGCACAAAGGAACTATACAAGATATTCCAGCTTAATAAAGCAAAATAAATATGAGCTTAATTTCCCACATTTGTTTTACACGTCTGCCGGAGACAATGACCTAAAGAATAGATCAACAGCATATGTAAACATAATCTAGCACAAACACTCACTGTCTGCGATGCAAGACCAAGAGCAAGATCCCGAGGAAGCCCAGCAGCAACTCCACCATCAGCCATGGCCTCTATTGCTAAGAAAATGTAGGCTGGACCACTACCACTGTATTCAAATAGATGGAAACACATGTTAATTCTCGAAATGATCACACCCTATTTTCAGTATAGCTTCCTTAAAATTTCGTATAGAATCTATTACATACCTCAAGCCAGTTACAGCATCAAAATATTTCTCTTCAGCTGTCCAAACTTTTCCAATGGCAGTAAATAAACTTCTTACACGATTTTCATCATTCTCCGTAGCCATCTCTCCCAAACACATCACTAAGCAGATGCAACAACATCAGCAATTAATACTCCCTCTTCTTGGAGCAGAGAAACATACAGTTTCAATTATGTAAAAAATGGCATGGGACTGTCTAGTTATACCACCTCCATTTAGTTAATTTTACTAGCACTACAAAATGCCTACCATGAATCAAAATATCACAGAATGAATGGTAGTCCTTTATTCTGGAAGGAACCAAAGTAGAGAAGAGTCCATTAAATAAGTAGATAGTCAAGAGAAAACAAAGCAGACCAACCTTCCAAGAATTTTGAAGTAAAATCTTTCAACTTATAAAAGAAAATGACTTAGGACGATATCTTGTTAGGTGACCCTTGGTATCTCATTCAAACACTAAACATTGAAGAGATAAAGTCAACAATTTTCCTGAGAATATTGCATAGCCAAATTTGTTATAACCATAGACATTAAGCATAACAGTGGAGCTACTTCATGACATATCCTGCCTATCCCTTAAGAATAGGAAGATATGATTTGATTACATTCAATCTCTTATAGATGGAATTAGTTATTTGTTTCCAATCTGCTTATGCCGGCTATATAAGGCTAAGCATTTGTCATCTATTTGGATTGAGCAAGAAGATGAATTAGTCTCAAGTCTCAAATTCCTCTCCCTAGTCTAGTTTCTCTCTACCCCAATAGGTGCCCTCTCCTCTAAGCATCGTTCTTCCTTCAAACCGTCGCTGTCGGTCTTTTCCACGGTGTTTATCCCTTGTTATGTACTAGGTACATAACATCATCAAAGAGAGATCACCGCATAATTCTAGTCGACTGCTAACTTGATAAGAAAGACTAGTAGATTATACCAATATTCTGTGTGTTATGGTTGATGGATTAAAAGTATAAGTATACAGTAAAAGAGTTAGTATATGTTACCTGATGCTGCTTGTCCAACAGCTGAAGGGGTGTTTGGCATTACTCTAATAATTCGTCGCTGACCAGACCAAACCTGGAATTAAAGAGCAAAATAAAGGACATAGTATTCCAACATAACATGCAATATGTCGACATAAAGAAAATAACAGTGTTGTAAGTGGTAGTCTTATTGATACAAAATGGTGCATAGCTCAACTTCGATATTTTGATGGAGGGTAATTTTACAGTTTTCTATAGTTTTAGTAACAGTGGTTCTTTGCATACAAAATGATCCGATGAAGAGAGAAGGTGAATTATTATAAATTTATTCGGAGCTACGGGAAGTATCTGGCCACAATTGATCTAAAATGGACCTAAAAATTAGTTAAATGTATCTTATCTTTGTAGTGTTTAGTTCGAAAATTCTGGTCTTGGTTTTGTTAGGACCAACAAAGGTGGCAAAATCCATATCTGGATTTAAAACTGTAGGCAACAGAGCCTCACAAATCTAAAGATAAAAAGGAGTTGGCATGAAGCAATATGCTTTCTCCCATGAACTATCCATACAACGAAACATGGCATCAGTTGGCTTCTTCTACATTGGAATATAGATACGGCAATATGTCACACAGCACATACCCTACTAGGCTCTTAAAGTCATGAGTTAAGAAGGTTAAGTATAAATGCGCACTGACCTGTAAATCTTTCATTTTGATGCCAGCAGCAATGGACACTAGAAGCTTTTCTTCTGACAACAAGGGCTTCAGCTCAACCAGAACCTGCTTTACTGCAATTTGATGTGTGTATAATCACAAAAGCATGCAAAACAGAAGCACCAAATATTACCTCTACATCACTCTATCGCCTAGCAAATATCTCGAGAACAAACATTTGCGAGAAACATCACTGAATGTTTTCTGGAGCCTTAAAACCCCAATAAAAAGTCATCTTTTGTAAAAAGAGGTAAAAGCAGGGCTGGGATGCTACTTACCAATCTGAGGCTTCACAGAGATGACGATCACATCACTGTCATCCACTACCTACCACAAGAAAAACATCATATAAAATTTATAATGTGATAAAATCATGAATAAATAGACTTGAGCCGAGGGAGGAGAAGATGAGAGACCTGAGCGTTGGAGTCGAAGATGTGAGCGCCGAGAGAGGCGAAGGCCGCGCCGCGCTCGGGGCGGCGGTGGGGCGCGGTGCGGATGGCTGAGGCAGGGAGGACGCCCGACGCGGCCACGCCGCGGGCGATGCTCTCAGCCAGGTTTCCCGCGCCGATGAACCCCAACCGGAACACGTCGCCCTTCGCCGCCGCAGGGGTTGGCACGGGATGAGGCGACGCCGCCATTGCGAGGAAGCTGAGGAGGCGGAGGATGGCACCGCTGGCGGTGAAGAGGATAAGAACTGCAAAGGGATGGGCGGTGGTCAAGGAGGAAGTGGCGGCCGGGGAATTACTGTTAGGGAGGAGGCGGAACTTAGGGTTAGGGGGGCGCGGCGTACCTTCACGTTAGGCTAGAAGGGAGGAATGGTCGCCGAGATCGCTGGCCGTCGCCGGTCAGTCGCCGTGGTAGCCGCTCCGGAATCGCCTGGTCGCTTGGCCTCCCTCTCCTCTCCCTCGACCCGACGCGAGGACTCGGAGATTTTGGTTAGTCTGGTCTGATCTGTAATTCTGGACGATGTCAGGGACTTTTGGGTAAAAACGGATCTGGAATTTGGATGGCTAAGCCATGAAAACTGAATTTTGTGGTGATACCATAACTGTAATTTTGTAGGTAAATTTCATCATAACAAACTACATCTAAAAAAAGATCATAACAAATATAAATCTTTACCATATTTCTACTTTATTATAAAATGCACGGTAAAAATAGAATATCAAGAGAACAGATGACATAGATTAAACATGAAAAACCCTTGCTGAAAAAACTACGGATGCGCGAAGACAAAATTCACTATATGAGGAGATATTATAATGAGACTCTTGCTCTTCCTATGATCTACTGGGTATATATATAGAGCGAGAGAAATGAGTTTCGCATTTAGAGAAAAACTAAATTAGAGTCGGTTATTATAGGTTGACACAATATCTGATACAACCTGCGCATGGTCCTAACACTGTAAGGTTGAGGAGGCCGACTAGAAGAGGGTGAATAGGCGTTTTTAAATTTTCTTTGGCTAAAACCAAGTTTATAATGCGAAAACGTAAGTTAAATCGGTTTTACACAAACAAAGCCTAAATCAACTAGTTTCACCTAAGTGTACCAATATTCTAAGTCTATGTCAAAGGTTTGTAATTTTAGGGTGACAAGCAATCAATTTAATTCTATAAATATAAATTACTTAAATGTAGATTGAGCACAAGAGAACAAATAACGATTGATAAATGATGTTTCACTGTGGTGTTTAGAGACTTGTCAGTCTTCCATAGTCCATGTTGAGGTAAACCCAAATAAATTAGATCGGCTCTATGAATTAAGCCAAATATCTCAATTCCACTAGTGGTAGCTTTTCCCCCTCCGGATAGGTGAGCTCCAACCTTTACAATACGCCGGACCTCTTCACAATCTTCTTTGAAGAGATCACCAGACACGATGCCTACAACGCCGTCTAGGAGTCAGCAACCTTCAAGAGTAACAAGCGAAACACTCTTTCTTGACTCTCACTAAGTGCAATACATGCACAAACTCAAGTAGATACTCAATCCACCTCTAGATGCAACGCTTGCAACTAGAGACTTCTCTCCTTATTCACAAGGTGCAACACGTGCATAATTGAGAGGAGAAGCTCACACTAGCTCAAGAGAATAAAATAGAGTGCCAAACGATTGTCCCATAATCGGCCAAGGAGGTATTTATAGACCCAACCACAAAAACTAGCCGTTAGAGATGAAATCAGTAAAAATCAGTAGGAGCGGTAGAACCGCAGTTTTACATGATGGTACTACCATGCTACAGTGCCAATGACTATAAACTTTAGCAATGAATCAAAACTAACCATTACAAAAAGGTACGATAGTACCACCACACAAAGTGTGGTCATACCGGTCTAAAGTGATGAGATGAACTCAAAAACATGCTCTCTAGAGATAAACAACCATCATACAAACTCTGTTCATACCGAAGACCTCAGTCAGATTGGCCGGCCATATCGGGCAGTAGTACCATAGTCAAACAGGCAGTAGTACCTGCCTAGGCAGTCATACCACAGGTATAAGGGCGATAGTACCGGCCCTATATTTCAGCACATATGACTCTCGGAAAAATGATCATAACCTTCGACTCTGATGTTAGAATTAAGTGATCCTGAACACCGTGGAAAGTTTATTCAGAAGGCTACACAATCAACCTATTTGCGTGATCTCAAACATATTAGACCAATACAAAAATCACAAAAACTCCAAAGAGTCACTAAATGGTTTAAATCCAAGAAAATAGCAACAAGCAATTTTAGACCATGCCAAAGGAAAATGCATGATCTCCAACATTTTGTAAAACATGTTTACAAACTTAGATCATACTACAAGGAGTAGGTACATGGACTTCAAATATTTACAAAACATACTTGTAAAATAGAGTCACATGTTACAAAGAAAGATACATGAGTCATAACTATTTGTAAAATATATTCACAAATAATAATATTATGCTATGGAGAGCTAGAGCAAGTGAGATTGGACTATCGACACATAATGAGATTTAAGCTATTAGATATACTAGCAATCCGGTCTTCCAATTAAACATCAAGACCGGTAAAAATCTAGGAACACATCCTTAGCCCTGACTAGTTATACTTTTGCCTTGAGCATCCTCTTAAATCTTGATGACGTATGTCTTCACTTCAAGTTTGGGTCATTGTTTTGATATGTATCAACCCATGATGCATCTTCCATTTGCTCTCCATCAACACATGATGATAATTCTCTTGACTTGATGATCAATTGATGATCATTCTTGGGATCTTGATGTGTATCAACATATGATGCATCATCTTCTTGAATCTTGACTTAATGGCAATCAACTCATGACGTCTTCCAAGTCATCCTCATCATGAGACCTAACATATTTCACCAAGTTATGGAAATCAATTGTCATTAATTATCAAAACTCGTTACTAACTTATAATAGAGGGACTAGATTCTTCAATCTTTCCTCTTTGGTAATTGTTGATAATCTCAACAAACAATGAGATAATAAATTGATTTGTGCGTATACATTATGTACACAACAATTGTATACTTTAGGATAAGCTTTCAAAGCAATTAACTCATCTCAATGGGAGTGTTTGACTTTGAATTAATTGCTAATAAAGCTACACATCCGATTATCACTAATCATCTAACCATTAACACATAATGAAGTAACTAGATTCTTCAATCTTCTCCTTTTTTATAATAGATGACAACCCGATTGCAAATGATTGAATTTAAATCAACATGAGTATATATGAACTACACAAGCTTTATATACTTAAGGGATATATTTCAAAGTAAAGATCCCTGATATGTGTGGATGAACAACAAGGATTAATACTAATGAAATCTCAAAATATATAACACTCCCCTAAATATGTGCAACATTCTGCAGATATTCAAATTACACTTTTGGTGGTGTTCAACATATATTTTAGATCTAAGAAATACAACGAAATATAGAAATATGACGTCGAATGCATACCTCTATGATTTTCACCTTTTCATCCAAATGAGACTAAACAATACTATATTCAACAAACAAGTTAGCCTCACATTTAGATTTGTCATTAATCACCAAAACCAATTTGATGGAGCTTTAACTTATAGGCACTGATCATAGCACGTCTGGTATGAGGCGATGCAGTGTTCTACATGGACACGGTACAAATTTGGATCAAATTTTCAACAATCTCTACCTTGCGTCGAATTCCCTCTAATAGTCGAAAAAATACAACAAATTCATCCAATTAAATCAAGAAGAATATCTTGTGCGCTAAAAGTTCATTGGGCTAATCTTTAATAACAAAGACTTGAATAGTTTTATCCAAACGCTTCTTGCGATGCAAAATTGAGCAAACCATCAACAGATCAAAACACACAGCTATCAATAAAGTAGACGAACAAATCTAGGTCATCAACAATTCATAACCCTAGCAATGTTTGAGTCTGTGCAATTGACCTCTTGAAACAGTTGCTCAATTATCAAACTAACATAAGCTAAAATATCACCTATAGCGCTAGATAGATAGCGAATAACTCATATAATAGAATATGATATGCTCTACCTAAAATACAAAACTCGGCAAACAACGCTCATTGAAAGAGCAACTTGCACGTGTGGCCATCACGTATGCCAAATTGTCGACTTCAAAGGCAATTAAATTCCATGACATGGTTAAAATTGTCCCTGTATAACTATTCAGATGAAAGAAACTCTTATGCTATTAATGGGGTATAAACTACAGTAAACCCCTCATATCGAGCTATAATAATTGAAAAACATTGTAGTATCCACTCAAAACAAACTCTTTTTTGCACTTGAATCCTTGATCTCAAACTGAAATTGGAGCAAAAACTTCACTTTTAAATAGCAAAACTTTGAAGAGTATCATGTTGGCTACCATTAGGGTGTTTATCAAATTTATAAGAATCAATATTGCCAAAACCTCATACTGGTCGCGTAAGCGATCCAAATTGAAATATATTCGAACGGTGAACAAAAAACCAAATTCAATTGTTCCCACAATTGACATTGATTTTTTTTCAAATTTCCTCGATCAAGCATAGCCTAATTAACTCGTTGTGTTGAAAGCCTGCAACTCACCTTAGACTCCTTATCTGCAGATCTTGCCATGGTAACCCACAGTAGACAACAAATCGTCAAATAATCGCCAATGATTAATCCCGTATGGAAGCCGCCAATAATAGGCACAACGGTCTGAATTACAATGAATTCCACCTCTAACAAAAACATGTACAACTGATGACACAACCTCTTTATGGAAGATGACAATTGACTGAGACAGAAGATCGTCGATCGAGATTGCGTAGTATGATGCCATGGCATGGCGCCGGGCGACGCGGGCAATGATGCTGGCGAACCAGCACTGGAACAATCATCGAGATGGAGCGCGGTTCAACGCTCAGTATGGAATTAAGTTATTGAATGGAGTCGAGGATGTTGAAATCTCCTGATATAATTCCCAAAAAAGCATCATCCAAATCGAACTGTGTAAGGACAGCCTACATCTTGACTTGCCATAGAGAAAACCTTAGTGTCTCGATCTAGTAGTGGAAGATTATGCTTCAAAGTCGCCATGCGAAATAAATTCATAAATGGCTGGTATGAATTGTGTGTGAACCTAGCAATAACGAAAACTTCCTGGTACACTTTTGTGTACATGCAGCAGGACGTTGCGGAATCCTTGGTACTCCTGTTGTGTGCACGAAGTGAAATTCGGCGAAAAACACCAAAACCAACGGTCTGGCTGCAACCTCTGCTTCTCGGCTTTGCAGCGCGCGCACGGGACTGCGACGGGTTCTCGTATTAGCCATCACGACAATACAAATGCATACAAAAAGCAAAAAAACCTAAAAAAAACCATAAAAAGACAAAATTAAGAAATTTTGAATTAAAAACCAGAAGCTGAAACTGAAACGAGAGTGATTTTGAAGCAGTGTTGTTCGCTTATCCGATGATGAGACATCTTTTTATCAGGCATGAATGCGGACGGCTTCTTTCGCTTCGGATTCGACGACAAACAAACACGCTAAGACGTTGAGTCGCTGATTCATTGAAACAAAACCATGGATCGTTCATATTGCCTTTTGTCTTTGATTTATGAATAGTAATAACTTATAGAGAAGTTTATATAGAGAGGCATTTGCGTGTGATTTTAGCTGATATAAATGAAATCACTACAATATATTACAATCGATTAGTGGACACCGTCTTAAAATGACATTCAATTTGAAAGTTATGTTATGTAGAAAATCTATTACTATAAAAAAAGCTTTTACAAGACAATACAAGCATGACCTATATATTTTTTATCTGATGCCATGTAGATGCTGCCATGTGCGGCGCCATGGTATGCTACTGTGCTCTTCCGGGGGTAGCGGATCGAGATTCAAACACGGAGCTCTGATATCACTTTTTATAAAACGCACGGCAAAAATAGAAGATCAAAATAACACGTGACACGAGTTTAACGTGGAAAATTCTTATGGGGAAAACCCATGGATGTACAAAAACGGAATTCACTATATGAGGAGATATTATAATAATGCTCTTGCTCTTTCTATAGATTAATATGGTATATATAGGACAAGAAAAATAAGTTCTACACGGAGAAAAAATCAAATCAAAGTTAATTGCTATAGATAGACACCGTAGCTGATACAAACTACGTATGTTTTGACACCAGTCATACTACACCTGCTATAAGACAATACACGTACGAATATGGATGAAACTTCATCCTACCCCACGAGCAGTTTTTTTTTCCTTCGAATCATCCGTCACAACCATCTACGAGATAAACAATGTGCACATTACTACGTCGAACAAGAATTCTGTACTAAATAATGGTAATGTATATACCTACATATCACCACTTTATACACAAAGAAGGAACGACACATAACTATGAAACTCGAATCTATATCTTTTAAACAACACTCCTTGAACTAACAAAATGAAGAGAAAACACTGAACAACTGTTCATAGTGCACAGTCTCCCTTGGCTCTGCTACGATTTATATACAACAGGCGTAGCCCGAAAAAAGAACGAACTTCTTGTCGAAGTAGGAAGATGTCACACTAAAAACCTTCTTGAAATTAGCTCAGTGTACATTTGGTCCAAAGGATAACTGCCTAGCGAATCTGTATCAAACATCCTTGAAGAGCATGGTCAACAGGCATTACTCTGTAAAGCTGCAAACGGCTGGTTACCCATGTCATTCTACTAATATCAGTGCAGTAATACCTAGCATGCTTAAAAGTAGCTCGATTGTGTTTGCAGTAGCTCAAGGTGAGCAAGTATCTTGCCAATTATTGGTTTCAGGACAGGATCTCCTTTCTGAGCAAGATCAATGAGCAAAGCCTGTGCAATTTCACCATACCGCTCTCGGTGGGCTTCAAGCCGAAAGATCCTCTCCAGCATCCATATCGCCTTATCCTGGGAAGTCAGGTTGCCCGCTTCGGCAACTCTCAGCAGAGCGTGAACACCTGATGCCTTTTCTATCACCTTGCTCCCATTTTCCCAAATCTCATCCTGCATAAGGGTAGCCAGTGCTTCCAGTACTGCTCCATCTGCTTCACGCTCTTCGCTTTCTAATATTTGGACCAGAGGATTGACAGCACCAGCTTTTACTAAGCAGAAAGTGCTTTTGACAGTGCACTGGAAATCGTGAACTATACAGTAAGATTCAGCTGATGGGGGAACACAAAGCCACCTTGGCAATTTTGTCTTGCGCAATGCTACTGAATTTTGTGACAGTTGAGCCAAGGATGTTGCTGCTTTAGACTTCGCCTCTACTGATCCTTCTGAAAGCAACTTAACAAGGCAGGGAACTACCCCATGTCCAACTGCTAAACTTTGTAGTTTCTTATCCCAAGGAACTGTGAACCGAATTAATAAGCCAGAAATGCCCTCAAGTAACCACATTCTTTGCGGTGTCAAAGATGTCGTGATGTTAGCCTCCAGTAAGGCGATCAGAAGAGGAAGCAAGTTTGCTTGTGTGAGAAACTCAGTTATCTTTTTGTCTGTCACCGGGAGGTTGCTTATGACACCAACCGCTGCAGCCTTCTCACATTCAGATGTAGGTGAAGAAATCGTCTTTACCAAAATGTCAAGATGGGTCTCCCTGACCTGTTCGGTAAATTCTTGCGAAGCATCTTTTGATAGATGGAACATTAAATTCAAAGCAGCCATTTTGATATCAACATTCTTTTCTGTCAGGAATGGCAGGAGGAGTTGCACTCCACCATTTTGTCTAATTTTAGCTCTAGCCCTTTTAGCATTTGTGTGCCCACAAATACTATTGAGGGCCCTTAGAAGATGAAGTTGAATTGCTGGACTCGATAAGTTAAGAAGTGAGAGCATCTGAGGAGCTACATCCTTATGAAGTAGGATACGATCAGATTGTGCTATAGTTGCGAGTATAGCTGAGGCTGGCTCTCTAAGGGTCATGAGCACTGATGTGACAGAGAAAAGAAGTTGGAACAGTGGTCCTGTTATGCCAGAATTTATCAAAAGTTCTGCATTTTGTAGAGAGCTAGAGAGATTACGTAAGGCACCTAGGGCAGACTGTTTGGCTTCAAGATTTCCAGATTTAAACATTTCCACAAGGGACTCAACTGCTCCATCTTCTCCAAGGGAAGATTTCATCTGTTCAGAGAGGAACATTTTTGAAATAGCAGTTGCCATTAGGATCTTGTTCATATCAGAACCTGTAAAGTAAACAAGAAAATAAAGCTTAGAAGATCATAGTTGGATATGACAGCTGAGTTAGAGTGGGAAGGCTTGCACCCAACATTCAGATTCCAACTTTTTAGGTCAAGTTGAATTTGGAAGTTTGCATCACTGCTTGTTTTCTTTTTCTCATAGTTTTTTATCATACTTTATCATTGCTTCCTTCTTGCATTATCTCTCTGTTGGGGGAGGGTTCCCACGGCCACCTCAGAGTGGCGGCACCCATTGGAAAGTCTACCCCGAGCCAAGTCCACAAGTCAATCTTGGCAAGGTCCACGTGGCCAACCTCAGTGAGGTTCGCGAGACCAACTTCGGTGAGGTTCGCAAGACTAACCCCAAAGGGGGTGCAGGGCCAATCTCGGACGGAGTCCAAGGTTAGCCACGAATCAACCCTAGAGTCCCGAACGTGGCGAGACTCTCGCGGGGCAAATCCTCACGGGGCAAATGACGTAGATATCTTTAGGAGTAAGTAGGCGTCAAGAGCAAACTTGTAACTTCACTCGTCTCCCTCTTTAAATAGAACCTCTTGTAATGAGAGGAGAGGCTACTTGTAACCCTAGACACTCATATTGAATACACTTGGCTTATGTGTATGCTTCTCCTTGAATCCCTCCGCATCCTCGGCTGTCTCTGCATTCAACCGGGGGTGTTTCTAAATTTACTGTCCGGTCTCATATCGACGACACTCTTATAATATTTTTCATGAGCTGTCATTACTTTTATGGCTCAGATCTCAAATGTGCATATTCTGATGACTTTTAAATGCTTAGTTGTATAAAAAACAGAGAGATTTTTAAGAATACCATTATAACTCATGTTTACATATATTAAAAAAAGTCAGCATGAAGCACAGTATGGTAGATTAAAATACCTTCTTTTAGATAATGTATCAATGGTCGAAAATAACCAGCCTCTGCCATCAGCAGCACATTTTGTGGGTTGGATGACAACATGTGCAGCAACTTCTCTGCACCATCATGGGTGCCTGATTCATGTGCATTCCTCAATGTGACTAGCATTACTATACTTCCTTTGATCCTGCCAATCTTCTGCCGAACTTGTGGGATATCTGACAAATTCAGTAGCACTGCAATTGCTTCCCTTCTCTCATCGACATCTCTAGACAAGGAACGAACAATGCTTGAAAGTGCCTCAATGCTTGCCATCCTCTCCTGCAAAGCCATGGACATATCCATATACAGTAAGGCAAGCGTCACGGGGAAGAATCATCAAGGTTATTAAACTCTGATGAACTATTAATTCTGATTAATCATTTTTTTTGTCAAAAAGGAAAAAAACTTGAATAATCAGATAGTCCATATCATTGTAGTCACCAAAAAATACGATCCTGTCAGAATAAAGGGTGTACGGTTGAGGACCATCCCAATCACCAAAATTAACCATCTACCAAATTATCTCTGAAAATAACCTTTTACTGCAACTGAACGTTTTGTTCTGCAACAGTTATCAATTGCAAACCTACAATTCCACCGCACTGTCTAGCACAATTGCAAATGGTTGAGCACAGGTCGAACGTCCTACAACTATCCAATATGCATACACTCTCCGTGCCATTGCAACATCCAAAATGACATTAAATGCAGCTTAATAATCGTCCAAAATGCAGGTAGAGCTACGATCTATCAAAAAGACCAAAACTACTCCCACGCGAGCATACCATCGAACACAAAGCGTGCGCAACTAGAGGAATCAAAGATCACAACCCCTTCCAGCCCTCACCTTGCTGTCGCTGCCGGCGCAGTCCGCAAGCCGCCGCAGCGCGGCCATGACTCGGACCCTGACCTCGGCGTTCCCTGCGCCGGCGAGCCGCGCGAGCAGTGCCGGCACCAGGAGCCCATCCTCGTCGTCATCCTCCCCGAGCCTCCCCTCCTCGGCCAGCGCCGCCACCTCCCGCGCCACCTCGCCGAGCTCGGGCTCGGTGCCGTTCTTGACGCGGACCAGGAGGTCCTCCACATCCACCGCCGCGGCGCCCCCACCAACCGTTCGTGGCATGGCGGTACCAACACACCAAGAAGCGAACAACACTGGCTGTAAGTGCAAAGGTCGTAGCTTTGCGATTGTCTGCGGCGTCGCAATAGTAGTGGCGTGGGAGTGGGAGCGGGATAGTGAGAGGAGGGGAAGAAGAAGAGGTCAAGTCGTCCATGGGGGAAGAGACGACCGGCCGAGGCCGAGCAAACGCCGGGGTCGCTGTCTCAGCTTCCAATTTTTGCGACAGGCCAGGCAGCGGCGAGTGAAATGAGCCACGGCGGATAGCTTTCCTCCATGATTTCTCAGTTACAGCAACCGAGTTGGTCGTCAGAATATTTTGCCTCGATTCGCACCGCACGGCCGGTTACGGCAGTATCAGTTCTTTTTAGCTGTGATTTATAGTTTTTAACTATGATTTATAGTTTTTAGATTATTTATACGAGAGATTACATAGTAACAAAAACTCACGTGTGTTTTTTACCGATATAAATGAAATAAGTACATTATATACTACAATTAACTAGTAGATCCTATCTTAAAAAGATATTTCGTTTAAAAACTAGTTACTGTAGAAAAGTCGAAAATCAGTTTCTAAAAACCAAAAAGAACAAAGCCATCAAATGATTTGTGTTTACATGTATAGAAAGTTACTTTAGACGGTACTCAGAACATAACTTTTAAACACTAATTTATAATACAATAGATTTATTTTCTCCATTCTTTTTTACTTTATAGCTTTACTTTTCACAATTTTTAATATGCGACTTAGCTCCACTATACTTTCTTTACCGTCGGATCTTACTTAGAGCCCATCTCCCAAGTCGTTGAATCCCATTCCTTCAGCCCCTCGTTCGATGATAGTGGCCCCACGAGGGGGCTGTAGAGCACTGCCTTGCTCCTCTTTGACCATCGGTGGCCGCACTGCTCTATCCTTGCGATCTAGAGCAAGGAGAGTGCAAGGAGAAAGAGGAAGAGAGAGGGGAGCGCAAGGAGAGAGATAGAGGAAGAAAGAGAGGAGCGTGAGGAGCATGCTGCTATGGTGGCTGCCTCCAGCCGCTGGAGATTGGCGAGCCATTAGAGGGGGGTAGATGGGATGTATGTGAATGGGGATCTGAAGGCAAAGATTTGGTGGGTGAATAGACAAGGATAAGACAACTAATTTGATCCGGGCAACAAAAAATCTTAGAAGTGCAACATTTAATTTCTAAGCTTGCAATAATTTTTTGCTCCGCATGTAATAAACACAAAATCAACAAACAAAACTGTGCAACAATTTTGAATTATTAAAGCAACAAATACAAGAGTCTATTGCAATAAAAATTAATCTTGTTTCAACAATGAAGAAATCATTGAAATAACTACAACATTTGATACCTTATACTGCAACATTTGGAAATAACTACTGCAACAACAAATTAACACCCGACTACAACAAACAATACATGCTACAAGATTTGGGAAAGATACAATGCAACAAGCAAAAACATTTCTTATAACAATAGAGAGGAGTTGCAATAATTTGAGAAAATACCTACAACACACATACGTAGTAGAAGAAGCGCCTAAATGGTGACAAGGCTCGGAGCTTGTCAGGGTAGGTCACGGTGACATCGACGAGGAGCTCGTAGCGGTGGAGCTTAGTTGGTGCTCACAGAGGCCACACCTTGGTGGTGGTGGAGCTTGGGTGAGGCTCACGAAGGCTACTCACTGCTAGAGCTTGTGGAGGCCATGGCCGGCTTTAGCGAAGATCCTCCACTAACCCTAGCTTCTTCTGCACGTGTCCTCTACCCTAGTTCTTCCTGACCACCACCCGTTTCCTTGCTAGCCCGGAGAGAGAGAGAGCCATGGTGTGTTAGATGAGCAAGAATGGATAAGCAACGAATGACCACGAAGCTTCACATGTTGCTAGGCATAGTCAATTTGGCACTACGACAGGTGGGCCTTAATTGGAGCTAGTGTCCGATGGTATCAAATTGTCTATGACTGCATAGGCCGACGAGTGACTAGAGTGGATCGATGTCCGATACACCAGACGCCTGAGCCATATCAATTCCCATTTATAAAACCTAATAAAACTATACTTTTATTAAAGTTATTTTCAACACACACACACATATATCTATCATTTCTATTATTTTTATATGTTCAATCTAAATACTTAAAAAGATATTGATAGCCAAAGTTTAGAAAATTTGACTGTACGTACTCTACAGCGATATCTTTTGTGCAGAGAAACTACAAAACGTTGTAGTGTTCCCCTCCTGTTCAATGGTATAGACCACGTCGTCCAATTGAGTCACTAACGCACAAATCCTACTACATCCCGACTAATATTATCCTACTCCACTCCTCGCATCTATTGATCCCCATTTGCTTCCCATTCACTATCTTGCTCTCTCCAGTAAGGTTTCAGCGTACGACCATAGTGTCACGGACGACGATGGGAGTACAGGGGCGACATGAGCCCTTTCTCATTTGTGCACTTCTCCTCATCAGTGACTAGCATGTAGGTGCGATTTGAGCCCCTAGCACGCTCCTCATCGGTGCCCTCCTGTTGGCCACCACATCCAGGTGGACGACGAACAACATACGGGTGCAACAAGAGCCTCTCCTCTTTGGCCCATTATTCCCCCTTAGTGCACTCCTGCCCATCGACCATATCCCGGCGAATGGCAACTAGCTTGAAGGTACAGTGAGCGAGCCCCTCCTCCCTTGTCCTCACCCCACCTTACTATGACACATGTGTTTCCATTTTTTGCTTTAGGTTTGCTTCTCACTCGAAAATAATTTTTGTACCAGCTCCTTATTACATATACAAATATTGGAAAGTTTGTGTTACTTGTTCCATGAAACAATAGGTCTTAGATGCCCTATGTATGCAATTTTGGTGGATATGTGTCCTAATATTTAGTTGTAAATGCAAGCGTAAACAATCTGCACTAACAATTCCTTATCTATGAATTTGTTGGTTGAAATTGTCTAAAATTGTGCTTGAAATCTCTAAACATGTTGGAACCCTACGGAACTATTGTTATATACTCTCTGAAATTGTACTTGAAACCTCTAAAATTGTTGAAATTATGTTACTCTCTGAAACATTATTGAAAACTCATCAAACCTACTGAAACTTGACTCTTATGGGTACAAATTTTTTGGTACTTGCCACTATGCTACATTATTGAAAACTCATCAAATCTTTTTCCATGTTTTTGTATGACTACAACTTTTGGCATGGAACTACTTTCTACAACTTACCGGAACCTCATGAAACTTTGCTCAAAGCTACTTGATACTTGTTGAAATGTCTTAAAACTTTACAAAACTTCCTGAAGCTTGCTCAAATATACTTGAAACTTGCTGGAATGTCTTAAAACTATCTAAGATGTCCTGAAACTTACTAAAACCTCTTGAAACTTCCTAAAGCTTGGTCAAGCCTACTCCAAATTTGCCAAAATGTTTTAGTTTTTTGAAACTTTCTGGAACGTACTACAACAACTCAAAACTTACTACAACCTTTTTAAACTTTCTGAAATTTATGACTGTGGAATGGGTACGTACGCAGTGGAGGCCGAGGAGCGAAGTGGAGACTATGACAGGTGCGTGCACGGGTGGCGACCGGGATTGCGACGTAGGCCTGATAGTGGAGGTCAAGGAGGGCATGACAAAGGCAACAGGCGGTGGCTCAAGTTACACCATAGCTTTCAAAATTCCAGGTTTATGTTTGAAACTCCTTAAAACATGCTTAAATCTTTACTAAAATACAAACAAAACTTTGCTTGAAACTATGTGAAAGTCGCTCTATATTTTTGAAACTTTTATGAAACTTACACAAATTTTTATCTGAAACTTCAAGCCTCAATGAAA
The DNA here is from genome assembly GCA_036346245.1 of Bonia amplexicaulis. Taxonomy (NCBI): domain Eukaryota; kingdom Viridiplantae; phylum Streptophyta; class Magnoliopsida; order Poales; family Poaceae; genus Bonia; species Bonia amplexicaulis. Next base: position 6,706,374 of record CM070737.1, read on the forward strand.
TTCATTGAAACTTACTAAAACATAGCATGGGGTTTCATGACTAGGTTTTCATTAAGATTACTAAGGTTTCATGTCTAAGTTTCATCAAGTTTTAAGATTTTTATGACTAAATTTCATGAGGTTTTAAGACAATTTTGGAGTTTCATGAAGTTTTTTTGTAGCGATTCATAAAGTTGAAAGTTTTTTATAGCTGATTCATGAAGTTGAACTCCAAGTTTTGTGAGGCTTCATAAAGTTTCAGAAAGTTTCATGTCTAAGTTTTATGGTATTTTATAAAGTTTAAGGAGGTTTCATGTCTAAATTGACTAAGTTTCATAAGGTTTTATATTTAAGTTTTATGGTATTTTATGAGATCTCATAATATTTTTTGTAGCAGATTCATGATGTTGAAAGTTTTTTTGTAGTAAATTTATGAAGTTGAACTCTATGTTTCATAAAGTTTTAAGAGGTTTCATGACTCAGTTTCCCGAGGTTTCATGACTAATTTTTCACAGTGTTTTATTAAGTTTCATAAAATTTCAGGAGGTTTCATACCTAAGTTGACTAAGTTTCATAAGGTTTTATGTCTAAGTTTTATGGTATTTTATAAGGTTTCATATTTTTTATAGTAGATTCATGAAGTTGAACTCCATGTTTCATAAAGTTTCCAGAGGTTTCATGACTATGTTTCATGATGTTTCATAAAATTTCAAGAGATTTTATGAGCCTGTTCTTTTCCTCCGAAGCTGACGACTTTTGACTTTTGCTACAGTACCTAATTTTCAAACGGAGTATTTTCTCAAGACGATGTCTATAAGTTAAACGATGCACACGTTAAAAACCAAACATCTGTACCATCCAAAATCGCAAGTGAGTATCTCTCTCTCCGTAATCTGTACTGTAAACAGCCAAAATTCAAAAATTTCAACCAAAAGCCATAAACGCAGCCGTTGCCAAACATGCCCTATAACTAAGTCGAATAAGTTTCATTTGATTTTATGTCTACGTTTCATCAAGTTTCATAAAGTTCTTTTGTACAGATTCATGAAGTTGAAAGTTTTTTGTAGCAGATATATGAAGTTGAACTCCAAGTTTCAGGAGATTTCATGACTAAGTTTTATGAGCTTTCATTACTAAGTTTAATGGTGTTTCATTAAGTTTTATAAAGTTTCAGGAGGTTTCATGTCTAAGTTGACTAAGTTTTATAAGGTTTTATGTCTAATTTTTATGGTGTTTCATGAGATTTCATAATGTTTTTTTGTAGTGAATTCATAAAGTTTAATTTTGTTGTTCCACTTTGTTGCCTGATGGTTGTTCTGAATTCTGAATTGAATGGTGATATATAGGAATTGAACCCTTTGAATGGTTGATCTGAGCTAACAATAGTAGCACTGTAGGTAGAATAACCATAGACGGCTAGAAGAATGAATTCTAAAATCTTACATCTTTTCCTAATCATCTTTCATATAGAAATGGAATCACCTTCTGTCAATACCCATTTTTGTCTGTCCAACCAAAAAGGCGAAGGTCTTCAATACGACTATGAGTTCATTCAAGTTTCATGAAACCTGACTGGTCATGAAGTTGAACTCTAGGTTTCATGACATTTTATAAAGTTTCACTCAAGTTTCAGTAAGTTTTATAAAGTTTCACTCAAGGTTCAGTAAGTTTTATGGAGTTTCAATCAAGTTTCACTTAGTTTCGTACAAGTTTCAACAATATTTGTTCATTTTTGCATACACATTTGAAACCTAGTACGCTTATAGTTTCATATAGTTTCATTCTAATTTTATATGAATTTAATCATTCATGTTTCATGAGATTTGATGAAGTTCCATTCATGTATAATGAGGTCTCATTCAAGTTTCATGAAGTTTTAGCCAAGTTTCACTCAATTTCATACAAATTTCAACAAACTTTATTTATTTTTGCATACACATATGAACCCTACTATCCTTGAAGTTTCAGGTAGTTTCATTCAGTTTCATCTGTAGCTCAAGGGAATTCGAATTCCACTTATTTTTCATACAGTTCAAAGCAAGTTTCACATGAGTTTTATGTACACACTCCCAAATTCATAAAATTTCAATAAGTTTTGAGACTACCTCAATAAGTTTTTCACAATTATTTTGCACATGTTTCAAAAAGTTTCATCATAGTTTCGGATCAGGCAGGATGTTAGCACCTTTGTCAACAAGCATCAACTACCTCACTAAAAAAAACCTAGCTACTCATGCGATTCACATGGAGGAGGTCGATGACGAGGTCCGGTGCACATTAATCCTGAAGGCCAACGAGTGTGTGTGAGCATGCGAGGAGGAGGGTGCCAACAAGGGTTTCACGCGAGAGGAGGAGAACTGCAGCTGTGAGGTTTTGCGTGCATGACGGAGGATGATGACGAGAACCGAGGAAGGGCGGTGGTGAGCTCATGCGACGACAGAATGGCAGAGAAGACGTCGAAGAATGTGGTGCCGCATGGGTTGCTACTCACGAGAACGAAGCGCAGCGGCGAGCTTAGGCGACAGGAGGGCACAAGTCTGTAAGAGAAAGTAGAACGAAGTATCGGGATGTGATTTTGGGTTCGTCCAATGTGAAGTGGATACAATGGCTAGAAACCATGCTGTTGGAGTCGATTTCGACGGGATCCCATAACGTAGCCGCACCCTTTTTTGTGATTCAAGGGAGTATGTGTCTGTTCTTTTTAGCTTCGGTTTATGATCTATGGATGCAGTTTATGGCTTTTTGGTTGTTCATAAGAGACAGAGTACGGAGTAGTAGAAACTCGCGTATGGTTTTGGCCGATATAAATAAAGTCGATACGGTGTGTACTACAATTAATTTATAGACCCAGCCTGAAAAAACACTTAATTCATTTGAAAGCTAGTTACTATAGAAAAACCAAAAATAGCTTTTAGAAGCTAAAAAGAAGAGGTGTATCTCTCGGGTTAATTGTGTGGATCGAGGATGAATTAAAGTGTGTGCATTACATTGGTATCTGTAACTATACATCACCGTTGTTCACACCAACACCGCTCCCTTTTCTTTGCCTGAATACATATCGACTCTCTATGTGCTCCCACGCAAACCGCCACCACTCTTCTCTCTCTGCTCGACCTCTGTCCTACGCTAAATAATTCCTAATAAGTTTTGAGAATTTACATGACACTAAAAAAATTAATGAAGTAATTAAGTGCGCAACATACTGATTTAAATTGCAATATACCAGTTTTAACGGTATGTGAATTTTCATTGTACTTACGAAATTCCTAATTAATCATAAATATTGTCTACTAATGTTTTACATTTTAACGTCACTATCAAATTTTTTCACAGTGCTCTAACATGATACGAGATCCTCACAGTTAAGGGCCTGTTCTTTTGGGCTTTTGAAATCAGCTTTTGGCTTCTGCTATAATACCTAAATTTTAAACGGAGTATTTTCTCAAGATGGGGTCTACAAGTTAAACGATCTGCACGTTAAAACCTCAACATCTGTACCAACCAAAATCGCAAGTGAGTATCTGTCTCTTCGTAATCTGTACCGTAAACAACCAAAATTCAAAAATTTCAGCCAAAAACCATAAGCCGCAGCCGAAAAGAACATGCCCTAAATATTCGCAACGAAATAAATTAATTGTACTGGCGCTTCTCCTCCCTTTTATTTTCTTTCTCCTCTCTTCTTGCTTTTCTTTCCAGCCATCTAACCGAAGTTATACTATTTTTATCTAACTATAATTTTTTACGGATGCTAGTTATATTATTCTTTACACTAAACAAACTATTTACTTACTAAAAAAATATTTACTAAAAGATAAAAAATTACCTTACGAACGAATCACTCCTCATAGAAATAGCTGAACCTCCTCTTCTCCTCCCTCTCCCTCTCCTCTCTTCTCCTCTCCTCGTTTTTCTTTCTTTCCTCCTCTCCTCTCTTCTCTTTGTTCTTACGCTCAGCCAGCAGGCGCTTGGGCGCGCGACTTATATAGCCCATTCAATCGCCGAACGGTTAGACGATTGAAGGGTACTATCGCCCAACAGTTCAGTGACAACATTCATCGTACAACCGTTCGGATACTGTATTTATGTAGCCCAACGGTTGGGCGACTGTCTGTCTGTCGCTCGGCCGTTGGACGATAGGAGTTAAGTTGCCCAACGGTTAGACGACATTTGTTACTTCTATAAAAAATAAAAACAAAGATATAATTTTGAATTTCTGAATAAAAAAGATTATTTAAAAAAAAATCCAAAGTTGCTTTCGACCGCGGATTTGGCAATGGGTTGATTGATGGGAGCAAAGTTGCTTTCGTTTTCCTTGGCACGTCAGACGCGTTTATTAGTTTTGACCCATTCTTTAAGAAAAAGAATGGCTCAATGGCATGCGGCCAGGTCAGCTCCTGCGTGCTGCCCAACATGAAACTGAGATCCATTTGTCAAGGAGAAGCTGGAGAAGTGTCTGGTCTGCACCAAGGCGATGGGCCTGTTATGTTCGGTTGAAACTTATGAACTTTTAGTTACAACTTATAATTTTTAGATTATTCGTATGAAAGATTATAAAATAATAAAATTCACGTATAATTTTTACCAATATAAATAAAATTAGTATAATATATACAATTAAATAGAAGATTCTATCTTAAAAAATATCCTGTTTAAAAACTAGTTACTATAAAAAATCAGAAAAACAGCTTTTAAAAACTGAAAAAAAAAACAGGCGGGATAAGCTGATGCTCTGTTTCTACCTTTGTTTTAACAGGGACGGGGACGTGCGTGTCGCAACCAGGCCGAGCGCAAAAATGACGCTGTTCCTAGCGGCTCGACTGGGACGTCAAATTGGATTGAATCACATCGTACGGCGCATCAAACTGTTGGGGCGTGCTCTCTTCAAGACTCCATGCGCGTTCATATCATCAGAACCAGCATCGTGGGCCGAAGCCAGCCCTCACCGTTCGGCGCCACCACGCCCACTGCGGCAGACCGAAGGCGCAAACGACCCACGGGCCCCCAGTCCGCGCAGGGACGCCCGCAAGGCCGCAGGTGAAGTTCGGAAACGAGACACGGTTGGTGAACGATCCGCGTCTACCAGCGCCAGTTACTAACAACGGCGTCTACCGATGAGAGTTCCACCTGCTGATGCCAGTTTTAACACGCAGCAAAAGGCAAATGAATCACGCATGTAACTCATGCACCTTCAATACGTACACCACATGAAGTAAGTACATACCATCAAGCGCACACCCAACGCAGAAGGTACATGAATATCACACGAACACGTACGGTACATGAATATCAAATATCACACGAACAAAGGTAGTGCTGATTTCGGTTATTACATGCGAGTTCCTGAACTAAAACAACACTTTAAACAACACCTGTCTGTATACGTGCATAGCATACGTACGTGTCAGTACATGCATCTGTGGCCGGCGCAGCTAAGAAGCTGGCTAGTCGCAGCACATCTCACAGATCCAGCAGCAGCAGAGGGCAGCAATACTGAAACACACCGAGATGGCAAGGTCAAATCACGATTCGAGCAAAATTAAATAACGATCCAGCAAGGCACAGGGAGTTATTATATCACATACAGATAGATGTCAAAGAGTATATAACGAGGATCGCGCGTACCATCCTTCAATGAAGCCTTTCTCTCCCCTCGAGGTTGTGCTTCCCCGGCGCGACTTCTTCCCGCCTTGCTCTCCACCCGCGGTTGGGTAGCCTATACACGTATGATTCACGGTATGAGCAGAACAAACATGAATCTTGGGCATGAATCTAGCTGAAGAAAGAGCTAACTACTGAACCCAACAAAGCGTTTGTGTTGGACATAAACAGGGAGAAACTTGAAGACCTGGAGGTGGAGGCGGCTGGTTGTTCGTGTTGTTCTCCATCGTGTATGCGCAGGTGCCAACTTCGTGTGGAGAATGATGTAGAGAACGATGGATGGTTGTCTTGGTTGGGATATCTTGACATACCCTATATATATAGGCCACCTACAACTGCAGGCCTGCACTGCAATAATGCACTACTTACAATAATAATACCTTCCTTGCTAGCTTACGTTTCTTGCAGATAAGCCTTCTAACTGACCACGGTCAGAGATTGACAAAACGAAATTGTCTTCGAATCGATCACCGAGGCTCCCTTTCTAACTGATGTTGCTGGATCTTTCCGCAAAGTTCGACGTCTGTGACATCATTGAGAATAAGGTTCTCTTCAAAAAGCTAGAAAGATAAGGTCTGTTTTTTTAGCTGAAATTTGTGTCTTTTAGCTACGGTTTGTGACTTTAGAACTGATTGTATAAGAGATTACAGAGTAACAGAAACTCACATACTATTTTTACATATATAAATGAAGTCAGTACAGTATATACTATAATTAACTAGTAGATTCTATCTTAAAAAATACTCCGTTTAAAAGTTAGTTACTATAAACAAATTCAAAAAACTAGTTTTTAGAAGTCGAAAAAAATAAATCCATAGACATCAGTTGCAAGAAAAGGCCGACCGGTTACATGTTCACACTAGCATACGATCGAGCTCTTCAACTAATTTCCACTTTTCCCATCCTGTTCAAAGTTTTCAAACGATTCCCGCAGCTTGAGACATTCGTGTGCATGGGTTTCCTACTTTCTTTCTAGCACGCCATTGATTTGTTCGGTTACAGCGTATATACTGTTGACATAGCCCATGAGAAAATTTACACGTACGAATAGACGGAAAATAGAAGAATTGCCTTGATCGTAACTGCGTAGTTGAGATTTTTGAATTTCTGTTCTCTTTTTTTCTTCTTATTACAGAATTAGTTACAAGTCTTCTTATTATATAGACTAATACTCTCTGACTACTATACATACTCGAACTTTAAGTTAGTTATGACTTTAACTTGAGTAATACACGAAAATAGACTCTACCACATCTCAAACATGATTTAAACTCTAAATCAAGATTATTTCTAATATTCTCTCCTAAATTATGACTCGACATACTCTTAGTTTAGTCTCAATGTATTATCTGAATTACCAACTATGCCTCCACATAAAGCTATCTACATACAAACTAAGCACATAGGTGTACACAGAAATTCAACTAAATTGGTGCACATCCATCTACATGCAAATACTCTAACTCGTTGAGATAGTCGGTCTCAATTACCACTTGCCCAACTCATACTCGACACATGATGGCGAACACATCTCTTCAACACCTTGGACTCAACTTTACTTACTCTACTCAGGACGATGAACACATCTCTTCAATGCCCCGAATACAACTCAAGGCCACAAATACATCTTCTCAACGCCTCGGACTTGACTCAATATTAGAGCCATGCCGGTTCATCATCACTAAGAGTTTTAGCAAGAAATGCTTTCTTCTTCTTCGGTTGCGACATTCTGAAGCGAAATGTCTATAATCGTTACAATTATAGCACCTCACTTTTGCCTTATCAAACTTCCGATTCATGCGGTCTCGACCACCACCGTTTGAGGTGTTCTCGCCTTCACGTTTCGATGTTCATGCCTCCAACTCGTGCGGGTCAGTAGGACTTGTTTGTCACCATTATCACTGTTATCGCGCATACGTTTCTTATATGCCTTAAGACGACCGATGGCCTCCTCTATGATCATTGTCTTTAGGTCTCTAAATTGCTCTATGATCGAGACAATTGGAAGGAACTTTAAGGGGACGACAAGAAGAAATTTCTTCACCACATACAACTCTTCCACCTTCTCGCGCAAGGGCCTGAATCTTATTGATGATGGTCGTCAATTGGATGAAGAAGTCGTTGATTGACTCTATCTCCTTCAAACGCAGCACCTCGAACTCAATCCTGAGAGTTTACACCTTTGATTCCTTCACACGATCGATGCCAAGATGTATCATCTTCAACGTCTCTCACACATGTTTGGTCGTCTCCTTTGAGATACGCTGATAGGTAGACACTAACGCCATCTGGTTTTTGCGCTCATCAACATTCTTGTTCTTAACTGCGTCCTACACTTTTTGAACATTTATATATACATTCATCTTGATTATACAGGCTGCATAATTACTCATTATAAACATCACATAATACAATAAAATAGCAAAACTCTCTTTCTGTTATCATACCAATACTATCTTATTATCAATGACACTATTTTTCAAAGAGCGCGTTGTTGGACACATACCAAAAAGTCCAGCACAAGACTTTGTGCCACCCTTTCTCTGTCCTGGCTAGCTAGAAATGAATTTTTCTTGACTAGCTTTCGTTCTTATCTGTCTTGTCTTGTCTTGTCCGTGACGCTGTAGCAGCACAACACAGTAAAGCAGGAACAAACGCAGCACAGGTGCGGGCGCGTGGCGGCAGCAGCAGCAGCTGGTTGCCGAAGCCTACTCGATTTTCTACGCTTGACCGAAAAAACCGAAGAAAACGCCTTCTGCCTCCTGCTGCACTTGGACCGTGGGGGACTAGGGGAGGTTGAGCCAAATACTTGTCTTATTAAGTTTTTTTAAAATTAATGTAGTTTAATTTAATATTGTTTTATGTATAATTTGAAAATACTCTTACAAATAAGCTAATAAGCTGAGCTAGAGCAAAATTTAAATTCATTTGAAATTAACTTATTTCAATGTTTAACCATTAACAATTATAATTGAAATAATTTTGAAACCGATCCAACGAATCCCACTAACAAATTTTTTTGCCACCCTTACGTGGGGGTGAAGGAAGAAGCGCTGCAATTTCCGATTTTGAGTGAGGGATCGAACACTGCTCTCTTTTTATCGCAAGGACCTTGGCTCCGGCTCGGAAACAGCTATCAGTATCGCGACACGTATTGTAATATCGTACGATTCTACAATCCTATCGGAGATAGATGATACGGATCGCAATATAGATTGGAATCAGGTAGTATCGTAATGAGATAGCGATCCTACTCGTATAATTGGGTGGAATCGCAGTAGGATTGTAGTGGGATCGTGATCCCAATAATAAACTATATTAGCATATAAAATTTAATATTACCTATTGCTAATTTAAGTTGCACAAGTTTAATTTGCTTTGTTTTGTTGTTTACATGCTGTTCTAAAGTAAAAAAGTATTATCTTTGACATATTGCATTTTTAGATTATTAGTTTATTAAAAATAATTAAATAAGTTTCAAAAATCAACCTTAATTTAATATAAAACGAATAAGTGTACTCAAATTACAAAATTAAATTAAAAATCTACTATAGACCTGCATATTTAGAAATATAATCCAATTTTTATATAAAATATATACACTTTTAAAAATTGATAGAATCATGATTCTATGATCCTATCCCATCAGATAAAAAACGATCCTATATGAACCTTAGGAAACAGACAATTGAGTACGGCTTGAATTTGACAAAAAAACGCTAACGAGACGCCGAAGCTACCTTCATGCGCCGTGAATGCTGCCCCGAGAATCGTGATCGTTCTTCTTGGTGCAGCGGATCGGGATTCAACCCGATGCTCTGATACCAATTGTTGGCCCAACCCCTAGAGAAAACTCACACATATGAATAAACAGAGAAGAACACAAGATAATTGTCCTAACTCATCTGTGTAGTCGAGTTTTCTGAATTCCTCTATACTCTTTTCTTCTTATTACCAAATTGGTTACACGTCTACTTATTATATAGGCTAATACTCTCCGATTAACATACGTACTCAAACTTTAAGATGCTCACGACTTTAACTTAAGTAACATATGGAGATAGATTTTACTATGTCTCGAACTCAATTCAAACTCTAAATCAAGATTATTATACCGTGTTGTAGTTAGTTTTTTTTATGGAAATTAATTGGCTAGGAGTTTTGCCATTCACTAAAGAAGGTAATGGCGCTCGAGGCGGCCCTATGACTCTAAACCGTGAGGGCAAGGGCACAATGGCACCTCTTTTCCATCCAGTCATGGGCCAGATTCAGGGGCGGAGCCATACCCCGGGTAGGGTAGGCTTTAGTCCAGGGTGTGGAAAAATATCTAATATACAGTTCAGGTAAATTCAGTCCAGCCAAGGTAACATTTTCATAGTCAACTCAGATAGTCTAGATCATTACACCACTGAGGCCGGTGCGTAACTAAATTCTGGTTCCGCTACTGTCCAGATCTCACCGTGCTGAAGTTAGTGGCTAATGTTCCCAACTATACGTGGTGTGAAGTATATTTGGAGATGGGCACTGATCGTGATCGATCACTGGATTGGATTTTTGGAAGGGAATTAGGCAAGGTGTGAAGTGAACTTATGCTGGAGATAAGAGATGATAGATCGAGTTGCATTGGCGTCTATTACTAGCTAGTGGTTTGATGGCAGACTCTAGCAGCTTCCATGCATGGTGGTTAATTTTAGCTTAAAATCTTCATTATCATATGTACGATTGGGTCCAAAACGAAATTATCTATATGAACAAACATATATGGCATATTTTTTTGGGGCTACTACTAAAGAACAAACTCGATACTGCAGGGAGATGCTGAAAAAAAACATGGAACAACACTCTTCTTCAGTTGTTCCTATACGGAAAACTGATTGTCCGAGAGCGACTGGCGCGCAAGGATCGCAATTTCGTCGAAATTTTACTAAAATTTTAGATATTTCATTCCTTTCCCTACGCTTAAAAAAATAGTATCATTCAAAGTTATTTCGGCCACGTTTGAAATCCTGCCGAGTTCGTTGTATCAATAATCGTTGAGAGTCAATTAAATCCAAATTTCTTTGAGCCATGGCTTCCTCTCAGTTAACCATTTCCCCTCAACCAATTTCGGTTCAAACACAGGAGCGCCGTTGTTATCGTCTTCTTCCTCCAAGCTAACCACTGCGCCTCCACGTTGTTCTACACAACGGCGAGGCTTTGGGCCAATTCCTTGCATCCAGAGAACCACTTCCACTCTCTCATCCAAACACCCAACTCAATTTAGTTGGAGAAACACCGGTTGGCCACCGCCACGGTCACTCGCCATGGCCGCCGCCGCTTCATGTCGCCAGCCAGCATCAGTACGCTTCTCATCACAAATCCATAACCACTAGCCTCCACATGATTCTAGGATCCTATTTTTCTGGTCGCCGCTTCCCCTCTATGCTTCTATTCAAATTTCTTCGAATTTGGTTAAAATTTGTCCAAAAGTCAAATGCCTGTTTGAACTATTTGAATGAAAATTTGACCAACATACCGAAATATTGGTTATTTCGCCACCCAACGAAAGAAATTCAAAACAAAATAGTTTTCCCTACTGACATAATTATATGCCCATTATTTAAAAAATAATGATTAAATATGATGTGCTCATCCTCAGACATTGCTACATTATTCTGGAATAGAAAGAACTTCAGTTGCATGGCGGTGAAAGCCTGGGGTTTGCAAGCTGTCCTGGGGACTACGGGCCTGTTTTTTTTTTTTTTTTTGCTACGGCTTATGATTTTTGGCTGTTTACGGTACAGATTACGGAGAGATCGATACCCACTTACGATTTTGACTGATACAGATGTTGGGCTTTTAACGTGTACTACGTTTAACTTGTAGACCCCGTTTTAAGAAAATACCCCGTTTTAAAGTTAGGTACTGTAACAAAAGCCAAAAACTGGCCGACTTTTGACTTGCCAAACAGGCCCTACATATCCAAGTTAGCAGCGAGTGGCTATGGTTTGAGCATGCAATGGATTGTTGTCAAAACGGAGGTGCATCTGTCGAATTTCGAGCGCATTAGGGACGAGCTGCAATGCATGGATGTTTCAATTTCTTGATGTTTCTCAAGGATGTAAGATCATTTGTTCTACCTTAAACTTGTTCTTCAGCGAATCATGATGTGGGAGGTGTGTGCCTTTGGCGTTTGCGGCAGAATGGAGACTAGCGGCGGTAGAAACAGAAACAGATGTCCCATTCACATCGAAGGGTCACAGAATACCTGGTAGGCGGTTCCAGTGGTGGCTCCGGCCATGTAGCAGTGGAGGGCAGGGGGTGTGGGGGTGAGGCGGTCGTTGATCGAGTCTGGGAGCCAGGTCTGTTCTTTTTGACTATGGCTTATGGCTTTTGGTTGAAATTTTTGAATTTTGGCTGTTTACGGTATAGATTACGGAGAGACCGATACCCACTTACGATTTTGGCTGGTACAGATGTTGGACTTTTAACGTGTACTACGTTTAACTTGTAGACCCCGTCTTGAGAAAATACTTCATTTAAAAGTTAGGTACTATAGCAAAAGCCAAAAACCGCCCGCCTTTTGACTTGCTAAACAGGCCCTAAATGTGTAGATGAAGGGGACGTAGGCGCGCTGTCTAATCGCGATCCTATGGTCACTGCCTATGCCATTGGGTTGGACCTCCAAATTGAACCGTGCGATCAACCATTGGATATTGTGCACCGTCCGATCTAGGCCAAGTAGTCCACAATGAGATGAAGAAAAAGGGGAAATGTTCGAAAACCCCCCTTAGGGAGTCAAATTATAAAATAAGCTACCAAATTGGACACAGATAAAAATCACGATCCAAACAAGGACTAGATTGGAAGCAACGGATGTAGTTTTATAAAAAGAGCCCTTGCCTTACCTTGTATTACACTGCTTAAGCAAATGTTGCTAGCTTCCATCTTCACCTCGGCCGCTCTCATCAAGCAAACATCTTTCTCAAATAAAACTGCAGCTGAAAGCAAAATGCTAATCGCATAACTTGTGAATCTAATGATCAAGCAGGTATGTCCCTTATTTTCTTTTTTCTTTGACCTTTTTCATGGTAGAAAAGCAAACGCGAACACACAAGAAGGACTACATATCTTTATTGTAAAGAATTATTTAGATATGTGTGACTGCAGAGTTTCTAGTTTTGAAATTTGCCATTGCAAAGTGACGACTTCGAGATATGCCACTTTAGAGTTAACGTATTTAGAGAAATGCCACTCCTATACGTATTTCACATGTATTGGACAAAAATACCCTTATCTTCTACCTTCCCACCTCCTTTATCTTCCAGTTTGTCGCCTCATCCAATGTTTGTGCTCTTTCTAGCTCATCCCGTGGCCATGGCCTATGCTCTTCCCAACTCAAGCCTTCTATAGGACCTGATATGATAATCAGAGGGGGAAGGCGGTGAATGATGCCTTCAAATTCAACCTCCCCAGATAGTATTTCAAAACCTTCATTCCACTAGCTAATAGAAGCTAGGAAGTTCATATTAGACCACCGACAAAGAACTAACCAAAGGGCAGAAGCAAAATTGAGTTCAAAACCACAACACTAGTCCGACCGCTATTAACAGAGTGGTTGGACCGACCTACTGGTAGTCTGACCGCTGGCATGGAGTGGTCTGACCGCTCCCCTGATCTATACCTAGAAATCAGACCGAGCAAAATCCCAAAAAGGTGCGATCCTTAAAATACAAGTCCAAATGACTTGAGACTTGCACACATCTTGTCAAGGATATCTGTAACCTAATCCATCTAAATATCACATGCATATTGACCAAGTTCTAACCTTTCCTTATGACAAGCAATATTGCACCAAAATTAGGCAAAACTCACAAACTTGAGAGATGACTTGCTTGTGGGTTTGATATGGCCAAGATGGATCTAGATAGATTCCCATATGTCATAGCAAGCTAGAGCACCCAAAGATTCATGACCAAACCGAATCAAAATGGGTAATCTCTAAGATCTTGCTACAACTAGTACTTAGATGGATGACATATGATCCTCATGAGGAATCTTCATATCATACACATTCTTGGAACTAGCAAGATCAAGAAAGAAGGGGAGAGGGAAAAACCATCAACCAAAACAAGAGCAAAACAAATAAGATCAAGAACATACCATGAATGATAAACAAGATTGATCTATTTCACTTGAGGAGGTTTAATTTACAGCCACTCCAACATAGAGGACATGACTATCTCATCCAAGAGCACACAAGCAAACCATAGAAGAGACAATTGGTTGATTTTCCCTTTGCTTGCCTTGCACTCATTACAAACCCTAGCTATCAACCTCTCCCACTCAAATAGATGGGGTAACCAACCCACATAAAACCATAAAAGATACTATTCATTAGCACAACCAAGAAAACCCATTAACCCCCACACCGGGTTTTACACTGACACAGGACATGCATGTTTTTTAAAGCACATAAGCCTAAACCCGCTAAGGAGTAAGCTTCCATTCACTTGGCCTTCTCAGCATCTTCTTGACCTAAATCGCTCTCCAAATGCTCTCTAAGCACCGTGGTTTTTGTCCCTTTGCCATTTTCAGCATTTTGGCTTCCCCGCCAAAACACCTTCACCTTAACTGTGGACCTCACTTCTTCCCTGAGCCTAGTTCATCGTTATTTTCTTCTTTACAAGCAATCCTCATGCTTACAACGTGTAGGTTCACCAATGGCTCACGCATCAGTAAGTCTCTCCATGTCAGTTCCCTCCGACCATGTCTCACTTGCATCGATTGCACCATTCAATGAACCGTTACTCGAACCTTCCCTTCAACATCCCCTGTTTTCTCTTGTGCCTCGCTTGAGCCTAACTGTCCCGCTTGGCTTTCTTGAGCGCACCTCAGCTCATCTCAAGTCTAATCCCGGTCCATTCCGTCGACCATGGCTACCTACAAGCACATTGCATATCAAAGACCAAGTTACTATTTCTGGACACAAGTTCTTCACAACTTAACCCATATTAGTATAAACATGCTTTACGTATCATGAATGCAATGACCTAGACCTAAAAACTTAACCCATGACCAATTTTCCAAAATCCCTGAAACCCTCTCGGTCATTTTCAGAGATGGCCGATCTGACTGCCATTGGGTAGTCAGTCAGACGGCTTCCCTTAAGATGGTTAGACTGCCAGGGCAAAGTACCAGAGCAACCCTCTCAGGAAATTCAGTAAAAAGCTATCTAATTTTTTCTCAGACCTCCAAATGAGGTGACACCTAGTGCAAAGACATCTTAAGATACTCTCACATAAGTGTTTAGTGTCAAAGAGCTAAAAAACAAACTAGCCAGTTTGACTGCTTGAACCAAGCTAGTTAGACTGTTGCTTGGCAAAAAATTTTGAGGGCACCTCGGTTGGTCTGATCGCCTAGGCAAATCGGTCAGGCTCTAAAAAATTACAAATATATATACATACGTACATATATACATACGTACATATATACATACGTACATATATATATGTATATACATATATATATATACATATATACATATATATATATATATATATATATATATATATATGTATATATATGAGGTATATGAGAGATATGAAAATAAGTTTAGGTCCGTGCGTTTGGAAAGACCTCCGGTAGCCCCTAGCACCTCTAGGGGTACTATGCAATGGAGCGATAGCATTAGTTTTAAGCAAGAGTTGAACATCCTCTCATGGTGGCAAACCCAGAAAGTAACATATCCAGTGCTATCCATATTAACGCGGGATGTGTTGACTACTCCTGTCTCTACAGTCTCCTCGGAGTCAGCCTTTAATCTATCCGGAAGAATAATCGAGGAGCGACGAACAAGTCTCTTGAACGAGATAGTCGAAATCCTTCTGACCGTCAAAGACTGGGAACAAGCTGAATCAATATTCCAACATATTGCAGAGAATAGAGATTTAGAAAAATCTTTTGATAATTTATATCTAGATAGCAATGAATATGATTTTCAATATTTTTCTTCACATGTAGTCACTAATGAGCTTTATAGGTTGTATTCTTTTTTCTTTACAAATGTTTTTTCAAGTTGAGTTTTTTACTTGGTAAAGTTTTTAACGAGACAGCCATCACATGTAATTTAACAAGTTAATAAAGCTCATTATATCATTGAAAATAATTATCTTAATGATTAACAATGTCTACAATTTTCTATAATTTTTTGAATTTTTTTCTTAATTTTTTACAAATTTCTGATTTTTTTCTCTTTTTCCCGGTTTAACGGGCCGACCAGGCTGACACGGCTCGTTAAGCCGTAACCGTGCCCGTACCGACACGGCACAGTCGTGAGCCGTGCCTGGGCTCAAATCGTGGTCCGTGGACCAGCACGGCACAACCTGTTTATTTGACAGGCCTAAAAGGGCCGTGCCGCCGTCGGACCTATGCCGTGCCAGCCCGGCACGGCCATTGGCCACCACTATGCGAGGCAGAGAAGCTGCAGTTCCTTCGTGCTCCCTTTCTCCTTGTTCTTCCTCGCCCACATCACCATCTCGCACATCGAATCTTACTACTCGTCCCTCGACACCGTTGCCTCGGGTACCCCCGGTAGCGCTATCCCCTTCACTACTGACTAGGCCACATCTCCTGCTCTTCAAGGCTGCATCCCCTTCCTCACTACCGACTACCGACATGACGGCGGCCGACTCAAGTCGGTAAAGGTGGGGCATGGCGCGCGACGACCGAAGCTGGACCCGCCATCCTCTCCTCATAGACCCTCAGGAGAGAGAGAGATGGGAGTGGAGGCCTCACGGAGGTATGGCGAAAGTGGACATGTTTCGTTGCGTGGAGACATGTCTGTGAGGTCGCCAGTGATGTGTGCGGTGGTCAGAGGCTCGTCGGCGGGTGCAGCCGTGCTTAGCAAAACGGAGGAGACGGTCTGGAGAAAGAAGATTGTAGGGGGCATAATTGTCCAATTTGGGACAATTTAGTAGTGGACTTTCATTTTTCTAAACAGGGCGACTCTACGATGGCATATCTCGAAGCTCGAAGCCTGTAACTGCAGTGGTATATTTAAAAAAGGTGCGAAATCTACGGTGACGTATATCTAAATAACCTTATTTCTAATTAGGATGGTGGAGAAAGAATAAAACTTTGGTTTGGAAATAGTGCAAGATGTGTGTTTTGATGTCCTATCGATCTAAACAAAAGTAGTGCAAGATGCTAACAAAGGAGATAGCGTAAGTCTCAAAAAGTAAATCTAGCTAAAGTTTTACCATATCAGCGACATATCTTTGCTAGTGCATTGTGGTGGTCCGGCCGGTGAATCTATGGTATTACAGTTACATGTTTTTTCTTCGATGTAAACTGAAAGGAAGCGGTGGATCAAGGAAGAACACAGATATATATGTGCAGACAAGAGTGGCTTGCCTGACGACCCTTTGACACAACATGCTTGTCTGAACTATATGAAATTATAAGTTGATTTCTAATTCTTAATGATTTTTATTTTTATTCCATAGAAGGAATATCTCCAAGTGGAACAGGTGGAAAAAGACACATGTTCCAAATATATGTATATATGATGTATCCATTTGTGTCTCATTCCTAAGTCTCTGCAATCCATATTAGTAGATCCATGGCCAATACCAACTTCTTGCAATACACACGCTACAGACACAGTTTGCATATGAAGAAATGCATCAGCCCCAACGAGGGAAACCCGGACAGTTCGGAAAGGGAAAGAAAACGGAGGTCGCAATCCTTGTTGCCTTTTTTTCAGAAAGAACAGAGGACTCAAACTTTTTTTTGAGCGGAACAGAGGTGTCAAAAAAAAGGACGGGAAGATGCAAATATTTTTTAGAAAATTCTCTGACTTATATTACTAATGCAAGGATAAAGTACACAAGTACCAAACTCTTACACCGAAGATATCCGGTGAACAACATGTTACCATCAAGTCCTTGAGTCAATAAACTGCTAAACTTCTTTATCTTCCTCGCCGAAAACTCCGGATCTTGCAACGTCAACGCGATTGTCGATGGTTACGGAAGCGGGAAGTAGATTGTCAAGAATCTCCATGGATATGTAGGACCTGCGTCTTGATAACGGTGTTGTTCGTCAAAAGAAAATCAGAGAAGATTTTGAACCAACTTAGTCTGGTGTTGATTTTTGGTATAGACATCACCGTCCAGGTGAGTTGGTATAACAAAAACCATCACGGATAAAATAAATTCGGCAGATAACTCGCCAAAGAAAAAAAGGTAGAATAAGTTGATTTAGTAAAAAAACACAAAAGGAACTAAAAAATATAAAATTACTTCTGAAAAACCATGGGTCTTTTACCCACTCAATGCCAATAATAAAGTTGAAGATCAGGAGTAGGGATGCTAATGGGTTGGGTTCAAACGGGTTAAACGGAGTGAGTTCTTAATTGGGCTGGTTTTGGATGGGTGGAAACGGGTTAGAAGGGTGAACATGTTGGGTTGCCTCATATAAATGGTTGGGTTGGGGTCGTGTAGGTTTAGAAATTTTGGGTTGAGATTCGGTTGTGAATGAGTTCAATCCGTGGCATGACCTAATAGAGTGACACTTGGATTGTTCATAGGCTTAAACTACTATACTTAGTTATATTTTTCTATAAAATCATATGAGAGCCACATGTGCCATGTGCCTGCTAATTTGCATAGAGTAGCTCTATACATACAGAATTATTTGTAACAAACTTCAATCGATTTTGTAAAACTTTTGTAGTGTGAATGCGATGTTGAAATTTCAAATACCGAAGTTTTACGAAAATTTTCTATAAAAGCATGTGGACCCCACGTGTACGCTTAGCTCTGCAAATCTATATAGAGTAGCTCCCCTACACGTAGAATTATTTTCAATAAATTTTAATTGATTTCGAGAAACTTTTGTGGTGTGAACGCGGAGTTGAAATTCTAAATACTGAAGTTTTATGAAAACTTACTATAAAAAGCGTATAGAACCCACATGTGCGACTAACCCTGCCAATTTGTACAGAGTAGCTTCCCTTTATACAAATTCTTTTACAATAAATTTCAATCGATTTCGTAAAACTTTTGTAGTATGAATGCGAGGTTGAAATTTTAAAACCGAAGTTTTACGAAAACTTCCTATAAAAGCATGTAGGACCCACGTGTGCACCTACCCCTACCAATTTGCATAAAGTAGTTCCCCTATATGTATAATCATTTTCAATAAATTTTAATTGAGTGAACGCGAGGTTGAAATTTTAAATACTAAAGTTGTATGAAAATTTCCTATAAAAGCATGTGGGGCCACGTGTACATCTAGCCCTACCAATTTGCATAGAGTAGCTCCCCTACATGTAGAATCATTTGCAATAAATTTCAATCGATTTCGTAAAAAAAATTATAATGTGAACGTGAGGTTAAAATTTCAAATACCGAAGTTTTACGAATAAGTAGATTGGTAAATAGATTAGAAAGTGGGTTGAACCCATGTGTTCCGATTGGGTTTAAGTGAAAGATGGTTTGGGTTAGGTTGGATTTAAGTAGAAAGTGGTTTGGGTTAAATGGGGTTGTGAAAAATCTTTTATAGATTGGGTTAGGGAGAAGTTGGTTTTGTCTTATATAGGTTGGGTTAATTTTGGATTAAATTTAAACCCATTAATTTTGCTCGACAGGAAGATGCGAATAAGTTGGCCTAAAAATTGCTCAGCCTTTTGGGTCGACAGCCATAGGCCCTGGCCCAACAATTAGGCCAACCTCCGGCCTGATAAAAGTCTAGTATCTGAGAATGACGGGCTTTTACAATGATGGGCTGAATGTCACGGTATATATGAAGCCAACCGAATTTCCCAACGGAAAAGTATCATTTTCATCTGAAGGTACCGTTTCTTTCATCTTAATTATGGTATCTTTTGTTATAACTACCAGATGATTACCAATTAGTGTTGATGACCTGATGCGGATGATCTATCGTAAGCTTCGATACTAGTTTCAAACAAATGTCATATGGTGTTGCAGGTAGCATAATACAGGAGAGATCGTATGATGAACAACTATACTAATTACTGAGACAGAATTACAAGTCTTATTAGGCTAAACTCAAACTGAAATGTGCTCTCTTCTGGAACTACTAGTTGAATGCCCGTGTGTTGCTACGGATTTTTAAATTTTATCATACTACATGTTTTAAAACTCACGTGTAGTAAAAAAATTTAGAATATACATACAAACATGTTCTAAATTTTTTTAAATCAGTCAAGTCGGAAGCCGTCGATCACACCTCGTGCTCATAAGTTGGAAGACATCGACTACACCTCATGGTCGTAGGTCAAGAGCCCTCGAGCACACCTCGTCGTCGTAAGTCGGAAGCCGTCAACTATCGCACGTGATCGTAGGTCGGGAGCAGTCGACCATCGCTGATGGTCGTAAGTTGGCAGTGGTCCACGATCGATCGTGGTCCTAAACTGGGAGCCTTCGACAATGGCTCGTGGTCGTACATCGGAAGCCGACGACCATTGTTCGTGGTCTTAAATCAGAAGCCATCGAGGATACCTCGTGGTCGTAAGTCGGAAGACATTGACCACACCTCGTGGTCGTAAGTCGGAACACATCGACCAATACTCGTGGTCGTAAATTGGAAGCCGTCGATCACACCTCGTGGTCGTAAGTTAGAAGTCGTCGACCATCGCGCATGATCATAGGTTGGGAGCAGTCGACCATCGCTCGTGGTCGTACGTTGGCAGGCCTCCGGTGCGCTTGTGCCCTGTCGCCTGACTACTGGCGCCAGCCGGCTCGGCCCGCCCGACCTGCTCGGCCTCGACTTCGACCACGGCCCTTCGACGTCGACTATGGCCCCCTTCGACCATTTCTCCTTTCGACCACCGGTCCCTTCGACCACTGTCCCCTTCGACCACGGCCCTTCGACGTCGACCACTTCCCCTTTCGACTACGACTCCCTTCGACCACGGCTTCGACTTTGACCACGGATCTTCGACTTCGACCACTGCCCCCTTCGATCACTGTCCCCTTCGACAACGACCCTTCGACGACCACGACCCTTCGATGTCGACCACTTCCCCTTTCGACCAACATCCCCTTCGGCCGCTGTCTCCTTTGACTACGGTCCTTCGATGTTGACCACTGTCCCCTTCGACAATGGCCATTTGACGTCGACCACGGCTTTGACTTTGACCACTGTCCCTTTCGACCACGGCCCTTCGATGACCACGGCCCTTCGATGTCGACCACTTCTCCCTTCGAGCACCGCCCCCTTCAACCACAGCTTCAACTTCGACCACGGATCTTCAACTTCAGCCATGACCCCTCAATGATGTCCCCCTTCGACTGCAGCCCCAACGTCGACCACGTCCCCCTTCGACCACGGCCCTTCAACTTCAATTGCGGACTGACTTCGTCCACGGCCCTTCGGATTCAACCACTGCCCCTTCGACCACTGTCGCCTTTGACCACGGCTTGGACTTCAACCATGACCCTTCGACTTCGACCACTGCCCCCTTCAAGCACTGTCCCCTTCAACAACGGTTTGAACTTCGGCCACGGTCGACCATTGTCCCCTTCGACCATGGCTTGGACTTCGACCACGACCATCGACATCGACTTCGACCACAGCTTGACTTCGACCACGACTCTTCGACTTCGACCACCGCCCCTTCGACCACATCTTCGACTTCGACCACTGGTCTTAGACTTCGGCCATGGCCCCATTCGACCATAGTTTTGACCACGACCCCTCGACTTCAGCCACGGCTCCTCGACCATGGCTCCCTTTGACCACGACACTGACTTCGACGACCAGCTTGGGAGACCAAAATCGCCAGACAGCGCGACGGGCTCCGAGCGAAGAGCAGGAGGAGGTAGAGAGGCTCATCGGGTGAGCGACCACTGGGCGGTGGCGGCGGGGGGAGAGCCACGTGGGCGGGCGTAGGAAGAGGAAGCCGCCGTAACCATCGTCGAGCCCCGTTCTATCTGATCCATTGGCCGCTGTCGCCGAGCGTCGTGCCGCTGGTTGGAGGGGCGATGGGAGATGGAATTGGTGGCGTCGTCCAGGAGGAGGAGTGGGAGGCGCGGCACGAGGGTTCGGATGAGAGAAGGAAGCGGCGGTTGCGGGAGGTGGAGGTGGGGAGGCGGCGACGGGCAGATGGAGAGAGGAGGCGGTGGGCGAATGCGTTGGGGAGGCTGTGACGAGAGATGAGGTGCTACTGGGGGAAGTTGGGGGACTACGACCAGACGTTGCCGCGTGGGGAAGGAATTGGTGGCGGTGCCGAGGAGGAGGAGGCGCGGCATGAGGGATCGGGGGAGAGAAGGAGGTGGCGGTTGCGGGAGGTTGTAGGATCAAGGATACCGACTAGAGGGGGGTGAATAGGAGGTTTTAAATTTTTCTTGTCTACTTAAATAATTTTCTACAATTCTAATAGCAAGAATGTAATACAATTAAGTCTACACAATTCTAGTCAAGTAAGCAATAATGATAGCTCTAAATAAAGACAAGGATCTCAACTATGCTAGCAAATAAGAGCTAGTAAAAGACAAGTAAGAAATGAACACAATTATGTTTTTACCGTGGTACTCGGAAATTTGCCGGTTTCCCCTAATCCACGTTGAGGTTAGTCCGAACGAATCGAACCGGCTCCACAAATTAAGCCGAAGCACCTCAATCACTAGAGGTAGCTCTTCCCCGCTCCTGGTAGGTGAGCTCCAACCTTCACAAGAAATCTGGATCTTCTCACAATCTCCTTTGAGAAGATCACCGATCAAAGCTCCTCCCAATCGTCCAGGTGCCGGCAAACATCAAGAGTAATAAACCAAGGGCTTCGCTTGATTGCAAACAAGTGCCAAGGATCAAACTAATGAATGCTATGCACTTTTTGCTCAACCACCTCAAATATGTGCTCAAGAGAGAAAAGAGGTGTGGAGTGAATGCTCAATGCTCAAGAATGGTCAATAGGGTCTCTAACTTCTGTCCTTGAGCAGTGGTACGGGTATTTATATCTTCCACCTACCAAAACTAGCCGTTTGAAACAAATTCGGAAAAATCAAGACAGGCGGTACTACATTGTTTCTGACCGGTGCTACCGCTTCCATATCTGACCCGCCAGAGCGGCTATGTCGAAAGATCTGCGATGATGTTGGATTGTCGGCGTGGTACTACCGCCGTTGTAAATTACGGTACTACCGCTACCCGGTAGTTCCGCAAAGTCAACGCGGTACTACCGCTCGAGCCGAACTCCAAAAGTCTAAGTTTGGTGCTCTCTGAAAAAAAGGCTCCGCTCTCCTCCGAACTACCAGTATCCGTAGTACCGCTCGACAATGAACTACCGCTCCTCAAAAACTCGAAATGCATCCGGAGGGTGCTCTCTGGAAAAAAGGGTCCGCTCGGGATTCGGAGCTTCCGGTCGCCGGTAGTTCCAATTTTTCCTGCGGAACTACCGCTGCACGGTAGTACCGACGTTGAAATTTTCGGAACTACCGCTCGTCCAAACAGAGCAGAGTTTTGGCTTTTAAAACAGATTTTTCAAGTATGCATGATCCTAGCTTGATCCATGTGGCACATAAAATTTGCTATCAAGTTACTTACCATGATTTCTCTTTATGGTACGATTATTTAACCTATAATCCGGTCTTCCACCTTTTCTCCTCAGACCGGTAAAAATAAAAGAGGATCCTACTTTACATATACCTTTGTCTTGAGCTATTTTGATCTTCACAAATAATCTTTGGCTTGCATCTTGTCACCCATAAGTGGACTTATCCTTTAAAACTCATTGAACATGTTAGTCCCATATTCACATAAATTCATTAATTACCAAAACCATTTTTAGGGGCCTAGATGCTTTCAGAGGTGGAGGAGGGGAGGCGGCGGGCGGGCGAATGCGTTGGGAAGGTGGTGACGGGGGATGCAGCGCTGCTGGGAGAAGTTGGGGACTGCGATCAGACGTTGCCGCGTGGGGAAGGAATTGGTGGTGACACTGAGGAGGAGGAGGAGACACGGCATGAGGGTTCAGGGGAGAGAAGGAGG
Organism: Bonia amplexicaulis; assembly: GCA_036346245.1. Taxonomy (NCBI): domain Eukaryota; kingdom Viridiplantae; phylum Streptophyta; class Magnoliopsida; order Poales; family Poaceae; genus Bonia; species Bonia amplexicaulis. The sequence continues at coordinate 6,730,005 of CM070737.1, forward strand.
CGGTAGTTGTAGGAGGTGGCGTCGTTGTGTGAGGCGGAGGATGCAGGGAAGAGAAGAGGAGGAGCGCGGCCCATGTGTCGGCTCGACCTTTTCTACGAGGAGTGGAAGAACTACCTACATGCGGATCTGGATGGCTGATCTTTGATCGAACGGTTGAGAAGAGACGAGGGAGAACGAATCAACGACCACTAACTCACATTTTTAAATAGTAGAGATGTTGCCCGACAGAAGCATCTCTTGGGTTTCCATAGAAAAGTACTTCCTAGCTATAGATCTCTCTCTAATTTGTATGCTAGCTTTTGCCTTTTAGTGTTTCTTTAGGATCAACGGCGGTGGCTAAAGGAGAGGTGAATAGGAGCTCACTCTTTTTTGATATCTAATCGAATTCCCGGGTTGTCCATGGCTTCGAAACACACAGCGGAAGATCAAGCACACGAAATGTATAAGCCAACCCTACAAAAACTGAGCCAAAACACTCACCTGGCTGTTTGAATGCAAGGAAGTAGCGGTCTGACCGCAAGGCCGGTATGACCGCAGGTCACTAGCGGTCGGACTACTCGGCTGGTCTGACCGGTGCCTTGGGTAGAGACAAAAACAACTTCGATTCAAAACTTCAAAGGACCCAATTCAAAAACCATAGCTCCAAATCTTATGAAACTTGGTACAAATATTAACAAGAACCTATTCCGAGCAAAGATCAAGAAGATCCATGTCAAAGTTTCGACCGTTATCAAAAACAAGAAAAGTTGCACTAAAACTAGACCAAAATCAAACTTAGAACCAAAAGCTTGCTCGTGCATTAAGAATTATCAAGATGACCTTAGATGAATTCCCACATGTCACTGGAAGTAAAAACATCTAAATATTCGAATTCAAAATCCCCGAAACAAGATTTCACAAGAATGGCTCCAAAACAAACTAAAATCGGGTACAGTCAAAAACTTTTCATAGAAAATTCCTAGATGATGGAATTTGGTTTTCAAGAGATATCTTCACCACTTACATATCTTTAGTACCAAGAAAGACCAAGAGAGGAGAAGAAAACAACAAAAAAATAAGCCAAATCAAGAAACAAATGTCAACTCGAGCACAAAGACTTGAACAAATTTGATAGATCTATTGATACTTAGAGATAAATGATTATAATCACTCCATTATGGAGGATAGAGTTCTAACCCTAGATCGAGTACTCACACAAATCTTCAACACAAGGAACCCTATCCCTAAAATGCTTCTCCAAGCACAACAGATATTTTCTCTCAACACACACAAAAGGCTTATAAAGTGGAGACTCCCCACCTCACATCTAGCCCTAACAACTAGCCCACACTTTAGTGGATATAATCACTTACAAATAGAGAAACCCGATAATCCACGCATAAATTATTTTTACACTTACACACATGCATGTTTATCAAAGTGTGATTTTTACAAGGTTCCAATAGCCCGATAACACGCTCTCATCCTCCATGACGCTTCTCCTCGAAGCCAACTCCATAACATAGTCAGTCATGCCTAACGACTTGCTACCGAGATCGTACGTCTCTTCCCGAGGAACGTCACCACTCGAAACACCCAAGTCCAATGGCACACTACATGCATTCATTTACCTTCTCACGATACTTGATTTTCTCATGTACCTCTCTACTTGAGATGTAACCTCATCCAAACTTACGCGACCCTCCATGGTCTTAGACTCCTTCTCTAGCCTCGGTCTTGTTATTGACCGCCAACAATCACTAAACACCCTACACATCAAAGAACAGACAATCATCATAAGTACAAATGACATATACTTAACTCACGTTAGCAAACACCACATAGCACTCCTGGCCATGATTAACACAATGCATGAACTCCAGCCATGACTAACACCATGCAAGGACACCCAAAAAGCTCCTAGAGCAATAACACAACCGAGACAAAACTTAACTCACACCACTTAGCAAAGGCTGGTCTGACCGCCAACCAACGGCTGGTGAGACTGCCAAGAACCGACTCAAACTCCTCCCGGTAACAGAAGACCGATCTGATAGCTAGCCCAACGCCGGTCAGTCCGCTGGTGGTCTGAACACCGACCACAGACCGGCCATATTGCTTAAGAGCACCAGAAAACTCCCTATTTGGAATTTCAATTAATCTCTATCTAGTTTCAGCTCAAAACTCCACTTTGAGTGGTGCCTAGTGCAAAAACATTCTCAAACACACCTACAAAATTGTTTGGTGTCCATTTTCCAAAAGGCCACATGGCCGATCAGACCACCGATGTCAGGCTGGTCAAACCTCTTAAATCTTGACAGCGAACAGCAATTTTGCAAATTCAGACCAAATCAAACTCAAACAACATAATAACTAGAATTGCAATGTCAAATACTCATCACCAATATGGGGTTGCCATCATATGGTCTTACAATCTCTCTTGATGAGTAATTTGATAAACACCCTAAAATACAAGAATTTGAGTTGTTTTTTTATAAGAAGAGCAAATAAGTTGTAAAAGCCACAAATGGTTCGAATAAAGTGCAATTTCTCACCTTGACCTTTTCCAGGGCAAGAGCAAGCAAAAAAGCAAACCACAAGAGAAAATGCAATGCAAATGCTCTCACATTAAGCTTAGAATTTCATATTTGCAATTTCTCACCTTTTGCTCTCAAAAAGGCTCATTTCCACATTCTTATATAGTTCACTCTTCATTTTTTATGAGCATTCTCTCCAATTTAAGATCATTCTCATGATTATGTCCCTTTTTAAGATCATTCTCATGATTATGTCCCTTTTTAACGAAAACCAAATTTTGCCTTACATATTCTTCCCCTTTTGGTAAAATTGTTACAAGGGGTTAAGGGGCTATACAAGCTCACTAAAACTACCTATTTCTAATTCTTTCCCTCAAATGATGTATGCTAACAAGTACAACACAAAGGAGCAAAAGAAAGAGCATATATGCATAAATGAAAATACAAAACTTAAAAGAGCTTTGAAAATTATTCAAAGTGAGGTTCAAATTAAAAGGATACCACATCATGATAAAGCATATATAATCAATCTAGATAAGATAGCGCACTTTAAAGCATTCAAATTAATTTCAGGATAACCAAGGCTTCAAAATTGATAAGTTTATCTAAAATTATCTAAATATGAGCTAAGCTATGTCAAAATAGTAAATGGAGTCAAGAAGATTAATTTGAAATAATTTAGAGTGTTATAAGTTCAATATTAAATCATTTTGTTCAAACACTTTTGGTTTAATCACATCTAGCAAATTTAGAGCTTGCAAAACATTTTTTTTGCTTATTTTTGCCATTTTTCACATTTTGACTTTGCATTTAATCAGTTTTAATTGATCTCAAACCATCATCGACCACCACAAGCATTACACTTAAGAGAATGTCTCGGTCATATAAAACTCCTCTCAAGTTTATGCCTAATACAATGACAAGCCGTCTTGTAAGAGAGAATTGTTGAAATCGAAAACAAAGCATACAAGATATCATTTATTCAATTTATATATAGTTCCAGAATAAGATACTATTCCTTAGTCCATGGAGCACAACTGCACCTCCTTACCATCCTGTGGAAGCAATGTAAAACTCGTGTGTGGGAGTAATCTATATCGTAGGTCTCTATATACTAATTGAATGGAAATGTAGAATCTAGCTTGAATATTATATAGGAGTATAAGAATTTCTTTTCTACCGTACAATCGTCAGGGAAACGATCATGCTTGTCGAATTTGCACCCTGATACCTTGTGCTTAGAATACTTCAAAGTTCAGACACGAAAATAAGCTACATACATATACTCTATTGGAAGATATGCACTATTTTAAAGTTTTTCAACAGAAAAAAATATTTCCCCCGAAAATTCAATCAGTTTTTTTCAGAGAGAAAGGGAGTAGCTTTACAACATAAATGGCGTGTACACTCTTTTAGTTTGTTAGATATATGCATATAATTCACCATTTGAAACACCATAACAGTTTTCCAAAGAGATAGACACAAGAAATTTCATAAAACTAAAACTAAAATACGTAAGTTCGAATCAAACATGCTAAATCACCTCTATATCCTCATTGCATGCTATATAATGCACTATCAAGAGATCAGCGGTACAACTTATGTATAGCTAAAACAAATTAGCAAGGAAACAAGCGGGAGATGCAAGTATGGCACGCGTGTATAGTTCATACGTGCGTGTGATCTAAGACAAATCAACTAGGGATGTCCCAAAATTTACTCATCCTTTCTCTGTTTGTATATTGCGTAAACTATTATTATGATAAAACGGACGATGCGTGCTTAAAAGCCAAAAAACAAAACCCCCAGAAATACTGTAGAAGTTCTCACACAAAAGAGTAACATCAGGACTTAATTTGGTGGATGCTAATTATAACATATCTACAACACTACTGGATGTCAAATGTAACATATCTACTCAAAATAAGAAAGAATCATAAACCATTAAAACATAACTCAGTAAGATCTAAGTCAAATATTGAGTTGTGAAAATTTTGGAATCTATGTCGTTGTCGTGTAGTAGGCCACACACAATTTCGCAGGCCAAACAATCTAGATGATATATAAAATTGGATCACGGTAGTTAATAGGATCAAATTTCTCATTTCAAGCATCAACGCATGTGACATTTCAGTTAGTTACACTGTGATATATAGGCGGGCATACGGGTGGCTTTATTATTTGGACAAAGGTGCTACTGTACACGTACTAGGCTAGCTAGCACAAGCCTTCATATACAGTTCGCTCGACCAAGCAAGAGATGAACTATCCTCTCCCAAGAGAATGAAAGGCGGCTAACATCACAGTGCTATTGAATACATAGTACTTAATTAGGATTCCCGTGACACAAATGGTTTTTAATGAAATAACAAGCACTTTCGAAAGTCAAATATGAAATGCTATCTTTTGGTGCATGATAGAGGGAAGATATAGTTGATTAGTTGTACCACGAGAACAAAAACAACAATCGATTCCTAATGGTAAATCTAGCTAGAAATACACAATACGTGCAAACACGTGAGATTCATTTGCAAACATGCATAGATGCTGCATGATTTTAGTTCCATCTACGCATAAGATCACACGTTTAAAATGCAACATAATGCACCTACCAACCTAAATAATTTAGTCCCAATTATATGTGCACGACTTCGTTGGTCATTCACTAGCCACGATATGCCAGGCAATTTAATTTTCTGGGAAAATACCTTGATTCAAACCATATAATTGAAGCAGATACGTAGAAGATCCATGAAAATATTAGTTTAGCAATTGCGTTGGCCTGATCTGGCTATTTAAAATAACGGCCGTTTAAAGCTAAACTACTAAGTAGTAAATGAGACAGAAACACTAGTGACATGATCTTGCCGTCATTGTTCTGCTGGTCACATGCATTTGTATCTTTAGGAGACAACATTTCATTATATCAATTTAGAACCGCATGCATGCAGATCAAATCAAATCATATATAGTGCCTTCTCGAAATTCACATATGCTCAAAAACATTCCTGTCAACTGTGCAATGCAAATGCTACATGTTAGCTATAATAATATACTATATATAAGTAATAACGAAGGGAACAAATTACGCTGTTCTGAAATGTAGACAGATCACCAAATGAGTCAGTAGAAAGTCCATAGTATGAATAAGTAGAAGTTTTAAGTAAGAAGATAACAAAACGAAGATTCCTTCTCATAGATGCTTCATCACACTATCTGTATTAGTTGGTACTATAGTCTGGTGCCATTTTAGTAAAAAAAAATGAAAAACATACAAATATAGTATTAAAATACACACACACATATGCATATATACATATACATATACATATACATATACATATACATATACATATACATATACATATACATATACATATATATATATACATATACATATACATATATGTATATGTGTATATATGTATGTGTATATATGTGTGGGTACACGGCGGTAGGCGCCTGTCGCCCCCTCACCAGACGGCAGGCAGCCTACGGCCCTGTGGGTACACGGCAGGTAAGCCTGCCGTCCGGTGAGGGGGCGGCAGGTGATTAAGTCGGCTAATTAGCTGGCTTAATTATCCGCCATAATTTTCTCATTTAGTATTTATTTAAAATTTTAAATATATAAAATGAGCTCCAAAAATTACAAAAAAATTATATATAGCCTCTCGACAGAACGTACCTCGCAGTGTAATTTTTGACTAATTTTATCCATTGTGAATATTGCTCAAAAATTCATAAAATTTTGATATTTTTATGAGTTTTTACATATATCAAACGAGTTTCAAAAATTACGAAATTTTATATGAAGCCTTCCGATATAGTAATAGTTATTGTGCAATTTTTTCAGAATTATATATGGTCTGAATTTACCACATTTATTCGGATTAACTTAATCATGAATTTAACTATCGTCACACATCTTTTGAAGTGGCTTGTGTCGGCCAATCGTGGTATATATTATTTATTGCTATCTAGTTCGCACAATTGTCACTCTATGTATGTGCCCCTCTCGCGTGCTCTCTCGTTCGCACCAATGTCATTATTTCTATGTCGTTCCCCTCGCCCGCTCCCTCGTTTACACATTTGTCATTGTTACAATGCCGTCCCCCTCACCCGAAGCGCTGCTCGTGATAATGTGTCCTCAATGTACGGAGTGAGTGCACCGGCTTCACCTTTCGCTCGGGTATAAATACACACATCTGGCAGTTCGTCGTTGCTCATTCCATTCGCTCATCGCAGAAGGTCATTGTCGCTCACTGAGGCAGCAGCAAGTCTCATCGTCCGCCCACCGGTGGCGGTGTCGCCATCGGTGAGGGGCGAGCACCGCCGCCACCGACGATGTCGCGTGTCGCGGCGCCGCCGCCCGTCCACCGCATTTACGTAAACGACATTTTTGTCAATACGGTACGTATATAGCTATTTTTGTAAATACATACGAAACAGTGCCAAAAGTAACTTTAACTCATATATATATGTATATATATGTATGTGTACATATATATGTATGTGTGTATATATATATATATGTGTGTGTGTGTGTGTATACACACGCACAAAATAGTAACTTTATATAAGTAACAATATGCATGCATGCAGCAGGAGAGAGAAGAGAATAAGTACACTAACTTGTGATTTTTTATCTTGTTTACAAGCTAAAAAATAAATAACTCTTTCACCAAAAGTCCAATATGCGATTCATTTGCACATTGTGATTGAAATTATGAGTTTAACAAAATAAGATCCATGTTGAATATGTTTTGACGCTACGAAATTACTACATGTATAGGTGATAGTTACTTCATAAATTATAGATGATAACTTTATGTGCAGCGATAGTAACTTCATTAATTATATATGATAACCTTATGTGCAGGCGATAGTAACTTAATGAATTATAGATGATAATTTTATGTGCATGTGATAGTAATTTTATGAATTATAGATGATAACTTTACGTATAGGTGATAGTAACTTTTTCTATAATTAACAACATCGCTAGTAACCGTCTGCGCGGTGGGTTGGTGGGGTGATTGGCTGATTGGGTTGGTCAGGGTTGCATGATTATTATACGCGTAGCTACTGAATAGTATATATATGTGTGTGTGTAGGGGGGGCATATGCTTTGCACCCACCGTGCACACAAACTAAAAAAGTCATGAAAAATTCTGATTTTTTTACATGTACTTCTAAACTTGCTGTAACTATGTATAAAAATTCAAATTCATTCGATAATAAGAGTAACAAAAAAAAGAGAAAAATCTAACAAATGTTTAGCGTTCAAATTTGATAGAATTTTCTCTTTTTAGTACTCTTAACATAGAATAAATTTGAAATTGAAATTTTATACGTAGGATGAGTAAACATGAAGTACATCCAGAAATTGTTTTGGAATTTTTCGTGATTTTCTTTAATTTGAGTGCACTGTAAGTGCACCATAAGGGTGTGTGTACCATAAGAGTGAGTTCATAGCATATGTTTCATATGTATATGTATATGTATATGTATATGTATATGTATATGTATATGTATATGTATATGTATATGTATATGTATATGTATATGTATATGTATATGTATATGTATAAATAAAATTCTACGCTCTTGCTGTAACGGGAGCTGTGTGACCCGACAGTAAAACCGCACGATCCCATGTCTCCCATGTGTCACGCGATTCGAGGCAACCGCATGTAAAACGACTCTGGCCACCATCCCCATCCGCCACCGCCCTACCCTCGTCTTCAACTGCATCACACGACAGCACCGCATGGAATCAACGGTAAAATGGCATGAGACCGTCCACACGCAGGCACGATAGCCCATCGATCAGAAACAGTCATTCACCATCGCCCGCGTCGTGCGGGTTTACTTCCACCGTATCACCGCCGTCTCCCATAGTAAAAATATAAATCATATTTATGAATAGATACATACCAAATTTAGCATAAAATGAAATCGCTTTTACTATACTGATGAATTTACTACACGCGTCGTTAGATATTACTACCACACCAAGCCATGACGCACGTGGCCATTTGATGGCGGCAGTAAAAGTAGAAACAACGATTACTACCAAATACATTATATTTTATGGCTAGATAAAAAAATTATTATATTGTATTGACGAAATAACTAGACACATTATTAGAGTTTACTGGCACAACTGCTGTGGTGCATGTTGGACATGTGATGGCGTTAGTAAAAAAGCATACCTCATTTATGTCCAGATGAAACGTGCGACCTGACCTTGCGTCCAGCCATAACTCACCTGCACGCGATCCCAACCACCCCCGTGCAATCGCTTTTACGACCAGATATGTACAAATTTACGGCCATATAAAATCGCTTTTACTGTATTGACGAATTTATTAGAGGCGTTGTTTGATTTTATTGCCACACCTAGCCGTGGCCATGTGACATCGGTAGTAAAATTGTAAACCACAATTACGACCAGATGCATATTAACTTACGGCCAGATGAAACAACTTTTACTATACTGACGAATTTACTGGACACATGGACGCACCTTTGTGGCACGTGCTGGGCATATGATGGCAAAAGTAAAAAAAAAGGACATGACATTTACATCTAGATGCATACTAATTTACTGCCAAGATCAACCATGAGTGGGTGGGGACATGCAAGACGCGGGTTGTGGTCCGTAAGTGTTGCGAGCAGGTGGAAACCGATCGATGGTAGGACAAACTTGGTCGAGGCGGGAGGGCGAATTAGCTGTGTGTGTATTTAGTATAATTAACTGGGACACCATAATGCCTAGGCACCATGATATAAAATAGGTAATTCCCTATGTATTGTGTACAAAAAAATAGATTTTTTATATGTCAAAAGTGATAACGAGGTATAACCTATTTGTTTATGTAGTGTGTGTGTGTGTGTATAATTACATGAGGCACCTTGGTGCTTAGACACCCACATTAAGATCCGTTCGATACACGTGTATGATCAATAAAATTTTAGAGTTTGGGTATGAAAATATTTTATACTCTTGATATATTTTATGCTAAGTGAGTTTTGAACTCAGTTCAAACTGGTTTGAACTACTTTTAAATTTAAAGTGACTATATAATAAGTATATACTATGAAACTAGCTAAAACTAGTTAAACTGAAGTTGAATTTAATTTTTTTTAGAGCTTAATATCTCGAATATATTTTTATATGTACAAAGATACCCAGAACCAATCTACAAGCAGAACTGTGGCCATGCAAAGAGAGGCAGAAGAAAGAGAAAGGAATGTGCTGATCTCCCATAAAAGGCCAGCTGCAAGCTAGCTTTATGAAGATAAATCAGAACACAAATGGAAAGTAAAGGGAATAATAGAGCACGCCATCATATACAGGGAGATCAGAGGAGGAATCATGTTAATGCAGCTAACAATATATGTGCAGAGAGAAGAGATATATATACGATTTTTTTACTATTGGCCATGCAACATCATCTTTTTTTTCAAATCTAACCTCGTGATGCACTAATTTGCAAAAATAGCCCCTTTCTAGAGCGCGGGAGGATGGAAAGGCGACGCGTAGCACCTCCACGCCACCTTACCGTGGCAGGTCAATGGCACTGTGGCAATGATATCGAGCGTGAGAGGCTAGTGGCGAGTGCAACTGACGGCACCCCACCCACCTACCACAGCACATGAGCGCTGGAGGTCGGCACCTGTCGTGGTAGCTGGGTGCGGCAGGAATCTATCCCCGCGGACCCCACCCATAAAACCTGTCGGCCGTCGCTCTCTCCCCCTCGCTCATTCTATGCTGCGTCGACCGAAGCTCCACCAAAAAACAGCAAATAGGGAGAAGAGAGTGAAGGAAAAATGTTTTAGTTCGATTTTTGAGGCTGTTTTGCTTAAATTTAGAACATTTGCTAGTTGTGGAAAGTGTAGATCGGCTCGAGAGCTTCAAGAAGAGGTAAGACCCATTCACATGCAAGTATTTTTGTTAATATATGATTAGCGTGTAATTAGCGCAATGATGGCTTTATAGTGTAGAAATTGGTAGTTAATTATGCTTAGTTCATGTATATGTTTAGTTCATATGGATGACATAGGTTAATCTGTCATGGTAATGATGTATTCGTCGCGATAATTATGTGGTTGACATTGTTTATTTAGAGTTAGACGAGGGAAAAGCCGTGTGTTGTTGCCATGATAGTGTAGCTAGCAAGTACTAATACTAGTGGTAGTGGATGACATATACGGTGACTAATATTTGCGTAGAGTTAATAGGAATGAAGCATGGAAATTCATTACTTGCGAGTGGTGAGTTGATATGTAGAATGATATTCTGTATGGTTATTGTTGACATAAGGCTAGTTACTACATGTGTTATTTTTCGATAAGACCGCTAGGCAACGAAATTAGGTAGCAATAATTGATACAATATTTACTGTCTAAAGGTAGCACCGTTGTGTGTTAACGCAATTAAGCAGAAGTAATGTGCATTGGTGCTAGGTATGTGATGTCAGATATGCAATATTTGTTTGTTTTTTCTGAGGACGGTCTCATACACGACAGGCCATATAGGGTGGACCTATCAAATTATGAAAGGACATCGTTCCGGGCACTGGGTCTAAAGGATATGGATCTGCCCAATCTCAGGAAGTACGTACAGAGCATGTTTGACAGGGAGGCAGCTAGGAAGAGAGGTAGACTCAGCGGACATGAATGCAATTTCGATTCCTTCTCGAGGACGTGATGCCACGAGATTACGTACCGCGACTGTGTAACTTTCGTTCAATTATAACTTTCAAATTCAAAATTTTTAACTTCAAAATTAAAATTTCATATCTTTTGTGCCGGGGGAGGAGCTTACCTGTCACGGTGTGATGCCACGAGATTACGTACCGCGACTGTGTAACACGATAGGACCTCTAGCACTCGTGTGCCATGGCAGGTGGGTGGGGGCCGTTGCCAGCCACGCTCTCCACTAGCCTTCTGCGCTCGATGTCATTGCCATGGTGCCGTCGACCTGCCGCGATAGGGTGGCGCTAAAGATGACACGTCTACTCATCGTCCTCCCGCGTTTAAGAAGGAAACTATTTTTGTAAATTCGTGTGACACGCGACTATATTTGAAAAATGTGGCACCACAGGAGCAGACAGAAAAAAAAATACTTCCGACATCATGTTACCATGGATCGATGGTGTGTGTCGTGTAGTTACACTCACTGTTGCACTCATGCAAGACAAGAGATCCATTTGTCCACAGCTGTGCAAATCCCACTATTTTCTGCGTGGGATGAGTGTGCGTGTGGCAGTGTGTGAGCCCAAACACTATTGGGCCATAAAGACAGATAGGCCATGTTGCATGGAAAGCGTTGCACTAGAGAGAGAAAGAGAGGGAGCGGTGAGAGATAATATATAATTAATACGTGCAATAGTCATGCACTATAGCAAGGGAGAGAGATGCTTGATGTGAGAGGGGGGGACAACTCATCTCTCTCCCTTCACTAAGATTGCCACTGCCCGAAAGCTTGCTAGCTGAGACTCTCTCTCTCTCTCCCCTCCCTAGCATACTTATACCCAACCAAGGAAAGGCAAATGTGTAGAGAGAGAAAATGCGAGGAATCCACACCTCCACAAACGGGGGAAACCAACTGGAAGGTCAACAAAAGAAAAGGAGAAAAAGAACGGTAAAAAATGAAAACTTTTTTCTCTCTCTACCCATTTTAGGTTGTAACATGGAAGGAGACCAAATTCGCAATAAGAACAAACGGGGAGGGGGTGTGGGGTTAAAACATCGACGGGCATCGATCGCTTCCATCATTCATAGCTCAAATTAGATTCTCGTTGTCTGCCTCTTCATATCCTCCACATGCTTGTGTACCCCTCTGGCCCTCCCATTGCGCCAAATACTCTCAAATTTTTAGCCGCAAATAACTCCAAAAGACAACACTACAAACAGTTGAAAGCAAAGGCATTGCCGGTGATCCTAAAAAGCTTCACTTCCTTTACACACATATTCTTTTACAGGAAAATAGACAGGTGTGTGTCTATATATATATATATATATATATATATATATATATATATATATATATATATATATATATATATATATATATATATATATGTATATATTATGCCTATATTGGTTCTAAAGTAAATGAATTTAATTGGGAGGAGAGTATACATCATGGAAAAAAATCGGTAAGTTAAAAATCATGTTATGCACTTTCCATGCAACTTGAAAAAAACTCAAACAATAGACAAAGCAAGTATTGTCACCGCGTTAAACACGCTAAAATATTTTGTGCAAGAAGTTGTAGGTCAAAGGCCATATAATAAACTGATAATACCTTTAACTCAACCTTGTGTGATTTAAAAATGATTGAAAAAAAAGTAAAGACAAGATATAAAAATCAAGTAAATCGACCTTTCTTGTCTGTCTCAATGCAGCAATGCACATGACCCAACACACATTCACCACCCTAAAAAAACAGTTTTGCCTACAAAGCACCTCTTAAAATTTCCAAAAGAACATGCCACTAATTAACAACAAACAGAAAACTAGACACTAATAGATCAACTCACCAAGAAACTGATCTTGTGATGCACCATGCACGCATGATCTCTCTGTCTCTCTCTCTCTCTCTCTACTCAGAGATTAATAGCCCAAAAGGATCTCATCATTCTCATCTCCTGTAATGTGGATATAAATAACATGTAATTAATTAGTTCTAAGCTTACAAGGAGATCGTAGAGCAGCCGCCCCTTGTCATGGGAAGCCATGTGGAGAGAACAACGAAGAGGGGCCTCCTTGCCCTCTGCTCCCGCCATCATCGCCGTCGCCGCCGTCGTTCATCTTGCCGAACTGCGCGTCCATCCCTAGGTTCAGGTACACCATCCTGTTGTCCAAGCTCAGATTCACCATGCTTGTGCTCGTGCCACTGGCATTGTACACGGCACCGGCGCCACCGGGAGGCTCATTGTAGATGGGCGCTGCATTGACCACGGCGGCCGCTGCGGTGTGGGCGTCCTCTCGTGACATGACCATGGCCGCCGACTGCACGAGCTCGAGGCAAAGCCGGAGCTTGTTGGGCTCGATGTGCGCGAGCCCCGGCACGGCTCCCTTGAAGAGGAAGTCGGAGGTGAGCGTGCGTAGTATGTCGAGCGGCGTGACGCCGTCGACGGTGCGCACGTTAGGGTCGGCGTGGTGGTCAAGCAGCACGGCCACCATGTCGGGGCACACCATCTCGGCCGCGACGTGCAGCGGAGTCTTCCCGGCGGGCCCCGCAGGGTGGTTGACATCGGCGGCGCCCAGCTCCAGCAGCGCCTTGACCACCTCCCGGCTGCAGTTCTCCACGGCGTAGTGCAGCGCGAGGGCCTCATCGAGGTTGAGCCCCTCGCCCATCACCATCAGCTTGACGAGCTCCACGTCGGATGAGTCCAGGGCGCGCCGCATACGGCGGATCTTGTGGTGGTCATCCATCTCGGCCGCGGACGCCTCGATGCCGGCCGGGTGGTGCGGGTGGTGGTGGGCGAGGAACGGCGAGCGGCGGGAGAGCGAGGTCTTAAGGCGGAGCTCGTCGATCTTTGCGACCACGTCGATGGGCAGGTGCTTGGCGAGCACCTCCGGCGGGAGGCCCGACTTGGCGACGAGGTGGGAGCAGGTCGTCCAGAGCTGGTGCAGGTCCTGCTTCCGCGACGCCATGAGCACCTTCATCACGTCCTCGATGGAAGCCTTCTCCACCATGCCGGCCAATTGCTTCTGCATCCATCACAAGAAAATTTTCTCAGTGTAAGCTCGATTTTACTCCTTGCAAAAGCTCACAGGTATGGAGAGCGGCGGTGGGATATAAAGGGGAGAGATATATGCATAGTGGATTGGCCCTGTGCATAAAATATAAGGGGGAACAGAAGGGTGCAACAGTGGGAGCATCATGGCGCTGATTGGGGGCAGGATTAAAGAGAGGGAAAAAGTTGAGAAACCCCCAAAGAAACCCTAGCCGAAAATTGCAAATTAGGAGAAAACATGGCAAGAAAAGCATACATCTTTCCTGGAATGCTAATTGCACTACGTACGCGCGGAAAGCTGTGCTGCTTGTGCCGCAACAGTGACGATGCAATTAAGCTGTACTGCTGTAGTGGCCTAGTGGAAGAAATAGAAGAAGAACATGGGGGCGATGAGCGAACAGTGGCAAAAAGGAAAAGAGAAATTTCATATTAACGAACCCTAGTAAGATGGAAGCAAGGGATCGAGTATGAAAGGAAGCAAGCAGACGGATGGATGGACGGGCGGACAGAAAGATGGAAAGACGGATGGACAAAGAGAGAAAGAAAGCAAGGAAGAAGTAGAACACGCACGCGCGCACGTACGCGCGCGCGCGCAGGCAGACGAGACGACGACGACTAGTCGGCTCGACTCGACTCGACGACTACTACTTCTACTACTACTCCACTCCACTTCATTTAAAAAGGTTGGAGGGATGGAGAGGGTACAGAGATCAAATCAATGCTGCAGAATGCTCGCCGATCCCAACATAACCAACCCCGACACCCATCTTGATCCCCACAATCCTCAGGAGAGAAAATTTTAATTGTTTTTGCCTTTAATTTTTCTTGTTCCTTTTTTTTCAAGAACAGCTGAGAGGAGAGGGAATGGGCTCCTGCCAGGAGGAAGTAACTAAATGAGCGAAGAATTGCAATTGGGAAGGATTAGGTAATTACTTGGGTGAGGAGTGCGAGCTCCTCGACGCCGAAGGAGCGCGCGGCAGCGAGCGTGTCGAGGGCGAGGTCGACGGCGGCGGCGCAGTGGGTGTGCCAGCACCCGCGCTCGCCGCAGCCTGGCCGGGGCTCCCCCTTCTGCGGCACCAGCGATACCTGCCCGCTGTACAGGAACTGCAGCAGCAGCAGAAACACCTCGTAGCTCACCGAGCTCACCGGTATCACGGCGCCTGGCGCTGCCGCGGCGGCAGAGGCCGCGGAGCCGCCGGCTCCGCGGGGGGAGGAGGCCGAGGCGCCGGAGGGGGAGCGCGGGCTGAGGTGGTCCAGGAGGAGCGCGCCGGGCGCGGCGGCCTGGTCCGTGGCGGCGCCGCAGAAGAACTTGCGGAAGAAGAGGCTGCGAGCGGCGAGGATGCAGCGGTGAGCGTGCACGAGGCGGCCCTCCACGCTGAACGTGACGTCGCTGAAGGCCTGCCCGTTGATGAGCAGGTTGAGGTAGTCCATGGACAGCGACTTGAGGGTGTCATCCATGGCCGACCGCCGCGCTTCTTGATCGACCTTTTCTTCCTTCTCCTCAATGGATTGGGTGGTGGAGCTGCCGAGTTAGCTAGATGGAGAGAGAGAGGAGAAGAAGAGGAGAGAGCGCAGGAGCTTGCTTGGTCTCTCAGCTTCAGGGAGAGGAGTAGTGGAAGCTGTTGCTGTTGCTTTCTTGGCTCTGCTCCTGCAGCTCTTGGGCTCCAATCTTGTGCTGCATCTCCCGATCTCTCTTGATCTTCTCTTCTGTCTGCGACCACTTCCTCTCTTCCTCTCCTCTTCAGTTCTGTCTCTCTCTTCCTCTCTAGTTATTGTCCTCTTTTATGTATTTCTCTCTCTCTCTCTTTTGAGCTGGGGGACGCCGGTGCTTCGGGGTTGTTCTCTCTCTCTCTCGGTTATACGCCAGGCCTGCTTCAGATTTTTTGGGCTGTCTACTTTTTTTGCTTTTTCGTTTTTTCTTATTTTTTGTATTATTGTGATGATGTAATTTTTTATTTTTAAACTTAATTACATTGAAAAATCTATTAGCAACTACAGCTACTATTTAGAAATAAACTATAGATTAAAACTTACAGAGTTATAACGCCAGATAGGTACCACCTTAGATAGGTGTGTATGTATGGATGTGAGGAGGGCAACATGGGCGGCTGTCCTGGGCGGCTTGGGGTATAATAATTGGTGGGTTTAAAATGGGAGAGGAGAGAGGAAATTAACCATACATGTATGCACAAACAAAGCATGTACATGCATGTCTACATTTCAGGGGTCCAGAATAATCTGGAGAGAGAGAGAGAGGGATACTAATTGGGTGGGGTGGGGTGGGGTGCGTGTGAAGAAAATTAAGTTGTTCCATGCTTTGACCGATGGAAAGTCGTAAATCATCTGTGATTGAAATGTCTGCTAGCTTAATACGAACACAAAAGATAAAATATTGATTTTACACATTGTTTAGGGTCAGAATGGAGGAGAAGTATTAAGTGATAGTACAAGTACACAATGATTTTAGGAACACAATGATTTTTTTCAGGCGTTAACAAGTTACTAGTAGGTGATACATCACTATTTCAATGTATCAACATTTTTTCCGCAATTAACAATACAAGTACACAAAATGAGAGTAGGAGAAGTCAGAATGGAAGGCAGGAAAAATAGGGCAAAAAGAGTGACGCCCTGCCAAAAAAAATGATTTGATGATAATTGCGTCCCACCTTCCCTAAAAAGAACGCAAGCCTAGGCATGCTGCGCCTTCTGTGCAAGGTGCTCCACGAAAGATCAAGAGCATCCGTTGAGATGGGTGTGCGCATGTGCATGTGTAGATGTACATACATTGGTGCACCTATCCCTGATCATTCTCTCCGTTGACTAGCTCGAGAAGATTCCTCATCGTGTTTTGTTAATAGGCCAAATGATACGGCACATTATTAAGTGATGATTAGGGGGCACATAAAGTATTAAGAGAAGAGATCTTTGTTAATTACCTTTTGTTTTGTAATTGTGCTTCATTAGTTGATACAACCTATTCTTTATGTTGCCTTCTTGACTTTTTAGTTCTCATCCCTCCTTTTCTTTTTCTTTTTCTTTTCCTGTCCTGTTCATACTTTCTCTAAGATTGGATAATTTAGGACGAACTATGGATGACGTCGTGAGAAGCTTTGCATAGTATGTTTCGCGTTTGCTATATATATATGCATGGTGCCATGTCATTTTTTTAGGGAGAAGGGAACAAATTAATGGCCTGTTCAAATCCTATCAAGCAACAAATACACATCTATTTGAACGTAGCATGCATGTGAATTAAACCCATATTTCCATGTTATAGAAGCATGGCAGGAAAAGGTAAGCCGCTAGCTACAACAATGGCAAACCATTGATTAATTGGTCGAGCTCTCATAATCTATGGTTTGTTTCACAGTAATTTGACAAAAAAAATGTTACATGAAGAAAAGAATGAATATATTTAATACGATGGTTGAACTGCAGTGGTTAACAAGAGGATTAGCGTCTTAATTAGAGTTCTGTTCTCTACGTGATGAAATGCTTTGGAGTTAGTTGCAGGGTGCTTGGTTACTTTATCTAAGAAGCTTTAGGGCAGGAGATCTTGAGAAGCAGATTACTTTCATGTGTGTGTGTATACAGAGGACGCTGAAGTGGGGGCACCTTGGTGTCTGAGCATAAGCCTTTATGTTTTTGGATTGCTTTTAGATATGTGCAAGTGCAATGATATATAATATATTAGACAAACTCGTTAACATTTATTAATTCGAAAAAGCATCGTTTTGGAAAGAAGTCAATCATGAATGGAAAGTCTCAATCATGCAGCCTAGGCACCATGGTGCCCCTGTTATTTAATATATATATATATCAATGTTTTGTAGTTTCTTGCTTATGAGAATAATGTAACGCCCTAAATTTTTAGAACTAATATAATCGTATTTAACCGATTAATTAGAGTCGTGGACTCAGTTGTTCAATTTCCAACAATTGCACAAAAATTTTAATTGAATAAAAGACAACAAAGTAAATGAATATAAATTGCACCATACATCGAACTTAGTAGATATTACATTCCAATTGTCATCAATACAGCAAGTAAAGATATTAAATTACATCGGTAGCATTTCATAAATTTATACATTTAACCAGAAGCTACAAAAATTAAATTACATGCATCTCATTTCATACAATATTTACAATTCGCCGGATTTACAAAATAAACTACGGTTTCATTTCGAGAAAAGCGAATATAAAGATACCGACAAAGACCGAACAAAAGAAGAAATTAAAAGAAAGATTACCGTCAGAACCCTAGATTAATTATCGAGATGGGCATTCCGCTTATCGAGATACCAGACCCTCCGAGGCCAGTCGGCACCTCCTATAGACGTAGGGTTTCATCTTCTGACGTTAAAACAAACCTGAGTTCATTCCAAAAGTCCATTTTCCAGCCCAACCACACAAATATCCAGATTCAACCCCCAATCGCACAGTAGTTCCATTATGACCACAAGAGAGAACAACAAGGTGATAAGGCCAAGCTGAGCTAGCCAAAGAGAGAGAAAACATTCACTCGAGCAAGCACCAGAGAACCCCATACTCCATTTTCTTTTCCCCTCTAGATCCACCCCACACCTCCACATTCAACTGGCCACCACAAGGCAAAGATCCATCAGGAAGCAAGGAGCAAGGGGCAGGACATCATGCCCTAGGAGGAGAAGACCACAAGCCAAAAAAGCCATCTCCAGAGCCAACATTCGATCCATCCTCCAAATCGAGCCAACCAACAACCCCATTTTTAGTACTTGCATTGCTTTCTCAAGACCACACAATGAGCACAATATACTCAATAAGCATCCATCAGAGCATCACCAACCATCACAAAGAGTAAGTACAAAGAGTAGAAAGAGGGTAGAGAGGGCATACCGAGGGGTAAAGACAGAGTTAAGTGTAAATTTAATATTAGTTTGGAGGTTCACAATTAAGCCCTGTTTGGAACACATAAATTTCTCTAGCAAACAGTTTATTTCCTGTGTGATTCTAAATTCACACGTTCCAAATAGTGTATTAGTTGTAAACATTCTTGAGTTAGCAAATAGAACATGTGTAATTTACACGAACTGCTTCTTTTCGTGTGCAACATAAATATACTACATGTATGTATCGGATCAAACTAAGTATAAGCTATATTAGTTTGTACTCTTACTAGCTGAATGCATGTGCGTTGCTATGGATTTTTAAATTTTATCATATTATATGTTTTAAAATTTACCATTCTACGAGTAACGGAAGAACTAGCTATATACGGATATGGACGACTGATCTTTAATCGAACGTAGAAGAGAGGAGGAGAACACAATCACCAACTCAAATTTTTATAATAGTAAAGATGAGGTTTTCGATCTACACTACTACATTTAGTAGGTCACAACCGTTATAGGTTTGTTCTTTTTTGGTTCATCTTATAGATTTTGACTGGTTTATGACTTTTAGGTTATTTGTGTGAGAGAGTAGAATAACAGAAACTCGCATGCGGTTTTAGCCGATATGAATAAATTAGCTATGGTATGTACTACAATCAATTTGTAGATCCCATGCACTTTGAAAAGACACTTCTTTTGAAAACTAGTTACTGTAAAAAAAAGTCAAAAGCATCTTTTAAAAGCTGAAAAGAATAGGCCCATATAATTCCGATCCACAAAATCAATGGTCTAGATTGTTTTTTTATTAAAACGAGAATTTCTATCTTTTTTCTTTTCTATAATTAACGTGCGAATTTTTAGCCTTTTATCTCATAGTAGTAACGTAGGGCTCTAAGGAAAAGCCTCTAATTAGTAAAGATAAAAGAGTGCACTAATCATCTTAGGTTAGTGCACCATCCATTATGAAATGCAAGTGGATCTATTATTTAGATCATGAAAGACACAGTTTTCTTAATCTTTTCCTGATGTTGACAGCTTCCCATAGATAGGCTAAAATCCTTGTCATTTTAGCTTGCAAGTAGACCCAAAAGAAAATTAATTAAACCCGGGTTGTTCCCCCTTAAAGAAACTAGTAAAAATCACATAACATTTCTTCATATTTTATTTGCAAATATTTATTAAAATAGCACTTGTATTGTCCTATCTTTTAATTTATTGATATGTAAATACTGTTTTATAATATTCTATGTGTACTGTTAGAAAATGCTTGAAGTCTACAGGAAGTGTCTACGCACTCAACATCTCTGTTTAACTTATTGTTCTCGGCGTATAACAATCCTAATGACGTCTCAACATCAGTATCAATCTCTGCCTAATTATTCCAACTCAAACTTAAAGTGTCCTGTCAGATCACCATCCAACAACTCGCATAAACATGTGGACAAATCAGCTAAGTCAGACGTTCATTTTATCGCTATATATGTTAGCCAATTTAACAACACATTATATTTGAAGAAACGAGTCAGCCGTGAAAATGGAACCACAAGACTAGCTAGCTAGCCTGAGGTGCCTTTGCTTGCAGACACAGAACGCTAAAGCCTAATAAAGCTAATGATATGCACGGGATTAAACGATCCACATAGAGGGAGCAAATGGAAAGAGACAGGGTACAATTGAAACGTGCGAGATTGGCGATGCTTGTACGCAAGAACATATATGATGGCCTTAAAATGAGGATGCTATAGTCAAAGTTTAGCTTTTATCAAGCGAAAAAGTTGTTCCCCTGCACGCGGGCTCCTCGTCACGTTCCGACCTGCCCCCCTTCAGGGCTGCTAGCTCGCCGTTTTTTGCTCCTATTTTGCGGTTTCGACGCAACCAAAACCTCCGGCTATATATTTTAGCTCTGGAGAGGTAGCAGAGAATAAGTGGAAATAGATTATGCATATATGCTTCTGGCATTAACCTTTTGAACGTTGCATTACTCACTGTTGAATTTGATGTGCAGTCCGCAGATCGATTTAATCCTTTGCACATGCCTTGCAGTCGCCATATGCATGGTACACACTAGACAGCAGCAGAAACATTACGCGCGTACGTGAACAAGATCAGGGCAGTCAGATTCGGTGGACACTCATGCCTCTGAAGGAAACCATTATTAGTCACTTCACATCTACAGGACAAAGGTCTCATTTAAAATAGTTTTTGGTTTCTAGTTTCTAATTTTTAGAAGTCAAGAATCGTTTAGAACGTACTTGTTTGTTAACATAGCTTTTTCCCTTTTCCCTCTTTTATCTTTCCCCCTTGATATAAATGTGTTTTTCATTTTTCTTCATTTTCTTTTAATTGAATGCCCTAGAAAAACCTAACAGTGGCTACAATATCGTTTCAGCAAGCCATTAGAAAAAAAGATAATTGAACTGAGTCTAAACGAGTATTCCGAACTTTTCATTTTCTAAGAACAACTATAATACTCTAGCTAATATGTATTTATGCTATATTAAAATTTTGGGTGATGCGGAAGAGAAATTATACACTTGGGAAGAGATTTATATCTCAAACACATTTTGTGGACCCCATGTACTTTCTCCTACCTGCATCCCTACTAGGACCTTCTATGGCAAACATGGATCTACTGTGCTAGCGGACGAGGGAGATTCAAGGAGTTGCACGCCTGCTCTTGCCAGAGTTCAGTCCGCCACCACCGCGGCCGGCTTTGAGCCCGTGTGTTCACTCTCCTCATCAGAGTTGAACCTGTCGGTGCTCTTGAATGGCAACCATGGCCGAGACCATCATGCCAAAGCGCCTCCTCGCGACGACGCTCAAGCGTTGCCTACTCAGACTGTCGCGTCACCGTGCAGATTATTGTGATGACGTTGGATCTGCCTTCTATAGCGCTACTACCCGATGGACGTGCCGCGTCATTGACTACCAGCTACCATGATTCAATGGCATAGGTGTCCATGGGTGCCACCATGGGCAGAGTGCATGACTAGCACTTGTGTACACAGATGGGGACATCAATGGGGAAGATGTGGGAGAGGTGGCAGCAAGCGGAGAGGGAGAGCTGTGGTGGCATCAAACGACTATAACAACAAAGTCTTATTGGCTTCTTAGATTACCAAGGTGAGGTCTCATGGGACAAGTTTTAGAAATAATGTGTGGTGAACTATTGTCAAGTTTGTGGAGTTAGAATTTTAGTTTTGTTGAGTTTGCTTTTTTTAGAGGTTTTTGTTAGGGAAACCGATCTGACCTCTGGGGCATTGCCGGTTAGACTTCCAGGCGGTAGGACCATGGCGGTTAGACCGCCTAACGGTATGATTGAAGTTTTAATGGTGGTTGCATTTTTCCAATAAGGGTTGTTTGCGCGGGACTTAATCGATCTGACCAACCCCTAGTTGGTGGTCAAATTGACCCTAAAGGATGATTCTCATATTTTGGAAAATAGGTTTTGGATTGAATTGGATTTTGTTTCGCCACTGCATTTATGTTGTATGAAACATATTTTGACTAACGTGTGTCAAGTTATGAAGAATTTATGACCGAAAATGATTTCTTTATCTTTGTATATATATGCAATCTTGGAGTCAACCATCATCAACGGCGAGGATCAAGGCTACGCCATAGAAGAGTCAAGACTCAGAACGGTCAAGAATGTCAGGTGAGATAGTTGAGCTTAAGCATGCCACAAGAAAAGCGGGAAATATTGAAGGGAATGTTTGAGTGATGGGCTGTATCGAAAATACCACAAGTATAAGTGTGGTAGTTCCGTTTGGCGGAAGTATTGCGGGTATAAGTGCAGAAGTACCGGGTTGAGTTGCAGTATATTTTTTCCAGAGAGCTCTAGTTGAGGTTTTCAGCATGCGGAAGCACCGTTTTGGGAGGCGGTAGTTCCGCATTGCGGAAGTACCAGTGTGTTAGGTGTGGTACTTTCGATCTTCATAGAACAATAGGGGTTTAGAGAATTGAGTCATGGATTGAGTTTGGATGACCTGAGTCATTGGATTAAGGTTGCATGATACATGTAGGGTCAAGTTGTGAAGAACTTGTGCCTGAAAACGATTTCTTTGACTTTATATGTGCATGGTCGCTTGGAGTCAACTATGTTCAACGTTGATGATCGAGGTTAGGCTTAGGGAGGAGCTAAGTCCCAGAATGATTGAGGATGCCAGGTGAGATGGTGAGCTCAAGCATAGCACGAGAAAGGTAAGAAATGTTGAAGGCGAGTTCGAACGACGGGATAGCGCCATGTGGCTTGCACAGGCCAAGTGAGCTGTGGTTCGGTGGAACCAGGATGGGAGAGACTTGGCGACGCATGGCAAGCTAGTGGTGCATCTACACATGACAAGCATAATGATTGCTTGCATTAGTTGGTGATAACTAGGTCAAGGAAGGGTATTTTAGTAATTTGACCAAAATACCAGAAACCATATTGGATCAAAACCACGATGCATGAGCGATGCGTCGGAGAGCGGTTTAGGCCAAGGTGGAGCTGGTTTGATCAAGACGGATCAAAACTAAGGATTTAGCGGATGCACACTTATGCACTTTGAAAAGCATGCATAAGTGAACTTTTGTGAGTAACATCCATGTGTGTGGGGTTAACGGGTTTCTCTATTGTAATAGTGGATAGTATCCACTAAGGTGAATAGGTAGCTGGTTGTTTACCAATAAAAGATGGTTGGGATGAAGGCATGTGAGGTTAACCATCCAATTCATCTTTTGTGCTCTCTTCTCTAGGCTTTGGATTAGGGTTTAAGAGTGAGTACCTTAGGTGTTTTTTGTCCTCCAAAGTAGAATGGCTATAAAACCCACCTTCTCAAGTAAGTAATACATTAATCTTTGTGTAACTCCTGAGTCCCTCTTGTTTTTTATTGGTGTGCTTAACTTTTGGTTAGTTTTGATATCTTTTCTTTCCTTCTTGTGATTTTGCTGTACCAAGGACGTGTAAGAGATAGAGATAATTGTTGAGAACATATCTCCACCCATCTACGCACTTTGATAGCAAGATTCACGAGAAAACCCAATTTTGCTTGATTTGGCCTCAATGTGTGATTTCTTGATCCGAGAGTTTTTTGACGTGATTTTTTTCGTGTTCTTGCTTGCTGGGACATGTGAGAATATATCTAAAACTATCTTGGCTATCATCTACCTATGAGCAAGTTGTATTCACCATTTGTGGTTTTGGCTCGGTTTTTTGACGTGATTTCTTTCATGTTCTTACTTGCTAGGATATGTGAAAATATATCTAAAGTCATCTTGGCCATCATCTATCCACGAGTAAGTTGTATTCACCGTTTGGGTTTTTGCTCGGCTTTGATGCACCTTTCCAACAAACTAAAAAAATATCTCAGTTTTGGCCATGATTTTCATGATCGTTTGTTCAAATAAGTTCATAACATTCTAGAATAGATCCCTATAAATTTTCAGGTTATTGGATCTACGGATCAAAAATTCTCTCGATTTTGGTTTTTAAAATCGTGCTGAAAACACTATTCATCCTGATTTTACTGTAGCAGCGGAAATATCGCGATACTGTAGCAATTGTACTGTGGTTGCTGTACCAAGCTATAGTACCGTAATTTCAATGGCGGTACTTCTGTGTTTTTGATTTTTCGTGGGTTTTTAGTGTCTCGATTTGCTAGTTTCTGTGATGGCTTTCCATTTTTATCTTCATAGCTTGGTAGCTACTGAAATAAAGGGTTGATGAATATTTAGGAAAATATTTGGGGCATCATTCATCTTTTTTCTATTGCTATATTCGGTCTTTCGGAATTAAAAGTCAGAAGTTAAAACTGAAACGAGTAAACTGGTATGTAAGATAAAATCAACCGTTCATTTGTGCTTTAATATGTGTGCACCTATTGAAAGCGTGGTGTTCGTCAATATGTGTGGTTAATACTTCCTGTCACTTGCGACTGTGAGGGGTCCGTGTCAAGCTGGACACGAACAACAGCAAACACGTACTCCCATCGATCGATCCGCATAAGGATCTGTTTTTTAGCTACAGTTTATAGATTTTTGTTATGATTGGTAGTTTTTATTTTTATTTTTTAAGATGATAGTAGATAGTGAAGACGTCAACACAGATAATGTACATGATTTGTAAGTGTTCTATAAATTTTCATTTATAGAACCTTGATCGCCCCAATATTTCCTCTTGAAAGATTATCCTAGAGGCGGGAAAATTTGTAAGTGTTCTATAAATTTTCATTTGAGTGATACTGAATTTGAGTAAAAATAGCAACGCAAAGTTATGAAAAAGAACCACTATGGTGACTCTGAAGGAGTCTTTCAGCAGCCAAAAAGCAGCATGCGAACCTATGTAGCCAATGCCACCCATCACCAACACATGTGTTACACCAGGTTCGTGGATGGAGAACTGGGAACACATGTGTTACACACATTTATTTAGAATTTTACAAATTTTGTATAGACGCAACTATAAAAAGAACTTTTAATTCTCTCTTATTTTCACCACACAACATTCCTCAGTGCAAAACTAATCACACGCAAGTGGATCCCAAAATGCCATTAATAGAGTTAAAAGATTACCGCACTAGGAGACCTTCCATGACAGGATGGCTGAATGAGTATGACGACACGAGCCTACCAAGTCCAACAAGCGACTCATGAACCGACTCGATTCGTTAGTGGACTGAGCTGAAACTCCAACTCGGCTTAGCTCCTTTATGCCACACGCCGAACCTTCAATGAATTGAGTTAGCTCGAGGTTTTTTTTGTCGCCCCTTGGCATGACGCCATGACGGATGGATCGGGTATATGCCCGGCTGGCCGAATTGTCCCTTTGGCGCGCGCGGCCACGTGAAGCCGGAATATAGAGATATGTTGTGTCCCCAAGTGCAAGTGGCACAACTAGCAAGAACTTGGGTGATCGATCAAGCCACGCACGCCTACACCTGCAGCAAGTTATTGTTCGATACCCCTCCCCTCACCGCCGGCCGGGCCGGGGCTCCATCATATCTCCATCGACGGTCCACGTCGGCCGGGGCCTCCACCGGCGCCGAGACGTTCCAATCTCCGAACAGTGACATCTATCGGTTGGGCCGGCGGGCCCCGCCGCGCGCTAGCTCGATCGGAGACGAGATGGCTGCAATTAATTTGTCCCTTGCCACCAACGTCGCGGCGTACCGTGGCCTTGCAGTTTAGGATCGATCCATCCATGGAGATGTGTGGCCGGATGGGTACACCGCTACATGCACGGTTGGTTTTAAGTTCTGATTAAAAGTGTTGTGATTTTTAACTTTCGGTTGATTACAAGAGTGTTTAAAAGAGTTAGGGACACTCACGTTGAAAAACCATTTTGTTTAAAATGGTTTCTACAGTAACTACTATAAACAGTTTATAGAAACTGACTTAAGAAATTAGGCTATTCAAAAACCGCCTTCTAAAGACCAAAAGCAAAAACTTTTGGGACAGGGCCTTAATTGGCTAGCTAGTTGCATATACGTGCAAGCTGGAGTTGAGAGGCTTTGTTAGATCGATGCACGGTGAACCTAACTTGAATCTTCTTCTCTTTAATTTCTTTCCTTTACTTTCACGGTTTATGTCAATGTTTTTTGAAAGGGTAGGGAAAGCGTGGCCCAATCGATCGAGCAACTCCCATTGACCGTTTTGAAAGTGACTATGGATTCTCTCCTCTTTTTCAAATTAGAATTTTTCAAAAGATAGCGTGTTTCTGGCTTCTAGAAGAAGTTGACAACTTCCAGCAAAGCAGCCATCTTTGTTCTCAATTAAAGATGGAGGTGGTATGAGTGTGGACAAGTGATTGAATTGGGGCCTCTTAGCTAATTGATCAACTTTGTTTGGTTGCTTCTGCTAGTTGCTACATGGATGCTTTGTTTCAAAACTCGTTGTCGGATTGAAAGTATGCCATGCCTTTACTGATTGAAAAGGATAGATGCAGATGGATCACGCGATATTGTTGGGAGGGTCCACATGGAAGTGCAACATGCCTAGTCATTTTTTGTTCCCATACCAAAATAAATACAGGAAGCTAGAAGCCAAAAAAAATAGTATAATATAGTATGATTAGTGGGGTTTTTTTAAAAAAAGGCAAGAAGGCCCTAGTTCTCTGATTTCTTTAACAAAAATGGACACCTAGAGTTTATATAAAGATCTCCTAAGTAATTTTGGTGTCTCCCTCCTTAACGGTTCGCTAGCTGATTGTAGTAACTCGCTACGTACACACATGCATCCATTTCCGTTTAATTTCTCGTTGAGGTGATTGGTTAAGTGCGTACGTACTAGTGGTTGTTATTGAACAATGCTACATCATAAGCAGGTACTCCTTTCAATGGTATTTTGCGTACGTACTGCATGCGAATAATCGGGTATGATAAGTCAGAGAGGAATAAATAACTTCTTCAAATATTTCCCCTTATGTTAGCAAAACGACGCAATGAAAATACAAACCAATAAACCTCACCAAAACCAAGAGCTAAAGATCACAAATCTACCAAGACTTTCGGTCTCACCAGTCTGACTGCCGGTCAAATGGCAGTCGGACCGCTCGGCTGATCTTACCAGATCACGGGCGGTCAGACCGCTCTACAAATAGAGGCAAAAACAACATTGTTCAAGACTAAGAAAATTGCTAACTTTTAAATCACTAATCCAAACAAGATGAATGTTAGGGGAGTGGCCCCCCTACCTTAGCCCAATCGGCCCACTGCATCAAAAGGCACATTAAACCTTTATAATTGCAAACCCCGATAGGGTATTTATGTAAACAACCTCCTCATGGTTATAAATATGCATATCAAGGCATCATAAAAAGGGAGATTCATTTTTTAGAGAAAGAGCTAGGTAATAAATCACACATTTGTTTATACACACTCTACATTCTATCTCAAAGGTTTCTCAGGCTTCGGACAACCCATCTGTGGCCTCTCCATAGGCCCCATTATTTACTGTTTTGTTCGTGCCCACAACAATAAAACTTAGTATAAATCCTCTCTAGAATATCATAAACCTATTTTAATTATTGATCATGAAGATCATAATCAAAGTTTCGACCTTTACCCAAAACAAGAAAGATTGCATCAAAATCGAGCAAAAAAGAAAAACTTTGATATGCATATGCTCGTGAGTCATTGATGATTAGATGACATTGTATGAATTCTCACATATCATAACAAGCTGGATCACTACATAAAAAGGAAAGAACCGAGAGAAATCAAAAACTCCTCGAGACACCTCAAAAAGGCAAGCAAATCAAACAAAAGCACAAGAGGACAAGATAAACAAGTTTGATCTTCCATTACCACAAAGGGACGAAGGATTACAACCACTCCATATCTTAGAGGACAGAGCTCCCACAAGAGCACACACATAAAGCTCCCAACATAAGAAAATCTAAACCTAGCTCCTTCTCATCTTGCACGCAAGGGATTATATAGGGAAAGCTCCTCACCCCATACATAACTCTAACAATCAGTCCATATTTAATGGATATAATCACTGATAAATAGGGGAACACATAACTCACATACAAACAGGTTTTACACTTGTACACTTGCACGCTTCATAGCTCCAACAATCCGATAAGACGCTTATCAACCAATATGTGACCTAATCCATCTTAGGCCATCGCCGCGGTTGTGCAAACCACTTCTCCACCTAATATTGGATAATTTATGCAGTTGCCACCCACTTACCTTCATGATTCTTCACCTTGAAGAAAACTCAAATGTGAAGTCCATGATGCCCAAAGCTTTATCGACAAACCGATTACATTACTCGCCTCCCGCCATATATGTTCCACTTGAAACAACGAATATTCCAATGGCACATTACATCATGCACTTGCCTCATCATGATCTTTGTCTTTCTCCCACGCTTTTTCACTTGAGATATAGCCTTACTTGGACTTACGTGACCCTTAATGGCCTCGGGTTCTTCCTTGGCCTCTGTCTTG
This sequence comes from Bonia amplexicaulis, assembly GCA_036346245.1. Taxonomy (NCBI): domain Eukaryota; kingdom Viridiplantae; phylum Streptophyta; class Magnoliopsida; order Poales; family Poaceae; genus Bonia; species Bonia amplexicaulis. Next base: position 6,759,091 of record CM070737.1, read on the forward strand.
GTGTTGATCGTCAACAATCACCAAGTGTCTTGCATATCAAAGAATAAACAATCGACCCAAGCACAAGTGGCATACACTTGACTCTCGTTAGCAAACACCACATGACATACCCGACCATAATTAACAAAATGCATGGACTCACGCCATAACTAACTGTAAGACCCGATGTGGCAATCAGACGGGAGTGAATGATGCCTTTAAATTCATCCTCCTAGATGGTATTTCAAAAATTCACTCCACTAGCTACTATAAACTTGGAAGATCATATTAGCCCACCAACAAAGAACTCACCAAATCAAAGAAGCAAAACAGAGTCCAATCCCTCAGCAACAGTCTGACCACAATGGACGAAGATGTTGGACCGCCTACTAGTAGTTTGACCACTGGAGCTCGTCCGGCGATCACCGGCCTAACTGGCGGTGTGTCGGGCGTTCTGACCGCTCCCCTGATCCAGACCTGAAAGTCTGCCAGAGCCAAAAACCAAACAAAATGCTCTCCTTAATATACAAGTCCAAATGAGAAACTTTGCACACACCTTACCAAGGATATCAGGAACCTAATCCAACCTAATACATCCAAGAATCACATGGATCTTGGCCAAAATTTCAACCTTGAGAGATGACTTGCTTGTGGATTTGATATGGCTAATATGGTTCTAGATAGGTTCCCACTAGTGACAGCAAACAAGAGCACCCAAATATTCGAGACTGAAACCCTAGGAATACGATTTCACAAAAGTCCTCCAAATCAAACCAAATCGGGCAATCTCCAAAATCTTGCTACAACTAGTCCCTAGATGAACGGCATATGATCCTCATGAGACATCTCTATCTCTTACATGTCCTTGAAACCAGCAAGATCAAGAAGGAAGTGGTGAAAGCAAAACATCAACCACAAGACCAAATCAACAAGATAAAGAACATGCCATGGATGATGAACAAGATTGATTTATTGCAACTGATAGATATTTCATTTATAGCCACTCCACCATAGAGAACATAGCTCTCTCTCCCAAGTGTACACACCCAAATCCTAGAAGGAGAGGTGGTTGGTTCCCCTTTATATGCCACAAACCCTTGCCACCAACCTTTCCTACTTAAATAGATGGAGCAATCAGTTCACATCTAACCCTAATGGATACTATCCATAGCACAACTGGCAAAACCCGTTAACCCCATACACACTGGGTTTTACACTCAAACAAGACTTATGCACGCTTTTCAAAGCGTATAAGCCCAAACCCGCTAAGTAGCAAGTTTCCATCCACTTGGCCTCCTCGGCACCTTCTTGACCTAAACCATTGTCCAAATGCCCTCCAAGCGCCATGGTTTTAGCCTATTCACCATTCCCGTATTTTGGTTTCCTCACTAAAACACCCTCGCTTTGACCATGGATCTTACCTCTTACTCGAGCCTAGTATATAGTCATCTCCTCCTTTGCAAACAATCCATATGCTTGTAACATGTAGGTTCACCAATGGCTCAATATCGGTAAGTCTCTTTGTGTCGGTTCCCCCAACCACGTCTCACTTGGACCAACCGCACCATTCGATGAACTGTTACTCAAACCTTCCTTCGACAACCCTTGTCTTCTCATTAGCCTCGCTTGAGCCCAACCATCCTGTGCCGGCTTCGTTGATCGTACCTCAGCTCATCCCTAAGCCTAGTCCTAGTCGACGCTGCGACCATGGCTACCTCTAAGAACCTGCACATCAAAGACCAAGGAGCTATTTTTGGGCACATGTTCTTTACGAGTTGATCCGTGTTAGTTCAAATATGCTTCATGCATCATGAATGTAATGACATAGACTCCAAAACTCAATCCACAATCAATTTTCAAAAGTTTCGGAACCCCTTCGGCCAAGGAACAGGACATGGCTAGTCTAGCCTCCATTGGGCGGCGGGTCAGACCGCCAGCACGATCAGATCGCTTCCCTCAAGCCAATCAGACTGCCAGGGCAGAGCACCAGAACAACTCTCTTTGAAAATTCGATATTTTACTATCTAATTTTAACTCAACCTCCAATAAGGTGACACCTAGTGCAAAGACATATCAAGACACTCATATATAAGTGTTTGGTGTCCAAGCCAAAAGCCAACATGATCGGTCTAACCGCTTGAAACATACTGGTCAAACCGTTGCTTCGCAAAATGCCCAAGGGGCAACTCGGTCGGTCTGATCGGTTATGTAGAGTGGTCTGATCGGCTCTACACAATGGTCAGACCGCACCTGCAAATCGGTCAAATGACCCCCTAACAAGCAGCACTAAAAAACCACAAAAATTTCACAAATGAAAATTTTAACTCGACACAATTGCCAATTGTTCAGCACAATAACACTTGCATTGACTCCCTTCCATGATTAACATCCTACAAGAACTCCCGAAAAGCACCTAGAGCAACAACACAACTAAGAGAAAACTCAGCTCATTCAACTCAGCACTGGCCAGTTTGACCACCAATTAACGGCCGGTTAGACCACCCCAATCAACCTGACCAAACCCTGATAACAGGGAAGCCGATTTGACCACGTCAACCATACCGATCAGACCGCTCGACACACCCTTGGTTGGATCGCCATCATTTGGCCGGTCACACCGCTCTCAAAACCTTTGCGCAACAAAACAAAGACCTCTTTGTAATAAACATACCGCCAATTACAGGCCAGTACAACTGCTCCCCGATCAGACCGCCGTCCACAGCCAATACAACCACCTCGGTCAAACCTTCGCCCACAACCAGTCAAACTGCTAAACACCTGCCAATAAAATCAGAGAAAATAGATAACATAAAATCAAACTCGAACTTTGACAACGACGCATAAAGTCAAATACTAATCACACAATATGAGGTGAACTTTACATAGTCTCACGGCATGTTTCATGAGGTATGGTGGGAAATTTAAGCGCGTTCCTGAGATTTGCCCGTCTTACTTGTACCAGCTCACGCTCGTACGATATACAACAACCGTGGTTGTTTGAAAGTTAAGACGATTATTAGCATGCCATGGCCATGCCGATGACCAAGATCTAGCTTTCTTCTTCATCTATTGTAGTAGCTCCCTGTCTCTGCCTCTCTCCTTTCTATATGGGGCATGTTTGATATTTCTGTGACTTATGGCTTTTTGAAAATTTTGAATTTTAGCTGTTTGCGACAGAGATTACGGAGAGAGATACTCGCTTACGATTTTGGTTGCTAAAGATGTTGGGCTTTTAACGTGTATTACAATTAACTTGTAGACAATGTCTTGATAAAATTACTCCATTTGAAAATTAGATACCGTAACAAAAGCCAAACACTGTTTTAGAACCGTTAAAGAACAGCCTATAATCTCTGTGGATTCGTGCTGCTATCCTATCCACACCAGCCTGCGGCTTTTGCTCCGGATACAATCTGAAACAGTGCTATTAACACACTTTGCATCGGCGACGTTAGGCACTGTGGGCAATTAGTTCGCCCTAAATGTGGTAGGCGGTCATGGTATGCGTGGGACAGTGCATGTCATGTTTATCCCGTGCAGGGGCCTTTTGCATCGGAGACATATCGCACTGTGGGCAATTAGTTCGCCCTAAATGTGGTAAGCGGCCATGGTATGCGTGGGACAGTGCATGTCATGTTTATCCCGCGCAGGGGCCTGTGGCCGGCACGAAGTTAAGGTTCGCCGGCCGGAGAGAAACCTGGCGCGGCCGTACGTACCCTTCTGTTGCCTGCCTTTTCTAATGTTCCTTGATACGCTCGCTTCACTCGAATATATGCATGGTCTCTGGTTCACGATCAGGAGATCATGCTCCGGCCGGCCAGTCCGGTGGCCAGTCGATCCCATTGCGAAATCGTTGGACCCAGAAATTAAATAATATGCTACTAGGACTAGCACTGAAGTATGTGCAACCTTTCTGGGCTCAAGACACAGGTCGATCGAGTAGCTAGCTAGTACGTGGATCCATGGATCTGACTTCTGAGCTCCGACATGCATTGTTCATTTTTTGTCAAGCAGGGTAGAGGCCCCGCAGTGCTGACGGTCATGGGCCGCACGCACGAGATCGGAAGGCTGTGGACGCAAATCTCTCACCGACTGCAATTAGATCTGAGCATCTGATGCAACGTCTTGTCCATGTCATGGCGCGCGACGCCAAGATATATCGATCTTGCACGATCGGTCGACATGGGGAGCCCTGGCAAGTAGATCGGTAGACCACATGCGTGGAACGCGTGGTCAAACAAACCGATCATTACGATGAGCTAGCTTTTAAGCAACGTAGCGATTCCATCGAGTTAGCATGATCGAGTTCATAGACCTCACCGAAGAAATGGATGAAAATAACAAGATGATTCTCTAAATAGTTTTATAAATATAAAATTATATATGCCATCTGTTTTAGTATCTTTGTAGTTTATCATGACCTTAAAAATACAGATAAAAACTATCGATCGTAGCTAAAAATAATTAGCCGCAACTTAAGTGAAGCAGAACTGGAGCCGGTGAAAGCAACGTGTGATAGACGTCCATCCGGCTCCGGCCCATGCATGTGAGAACTCCGCCCTTTTCCCTCGCTATGTCCGCCTTTGCTATATGCCTTAACAGTTAGCAACTCCCTCCGCTTTAATTCCGGTTCCCTAATGCCTCTTGGCTGGCAAGCGACAGCGACACATCTGATGATCTGATCGAGCGATCTCTCCGGGCGCTCGCTCGCCCCTCAGCTCACCTCACCTCATCAGGCTGGGCTACCAGCGGCTGGAGGTGACTACTGCCGCTGCATTGGCACAAAAAAAAAAGTGTCACGTGGAACATGTATTTATATTTTTTGTTTGCACAGTAATCATGTTGGTATATCCATTGAAACATTATTATTATGCATAGTTGTAGGATTGCTACATGACTTCTTTTAGTACAGTAGTGCCGCTGCAGTTACTTTTTTTTTTTGAGAAGCTGTGATCAGTACCATTTCTGTATGCCGGCTGCTTTAAATTAAATTCCGTAAACCTAGAGGGAAAAATACACTGTGCTAGCCATACGTAAACTATTCGATTGTAGAATTTTCGGTTTTTTCCCTTGTGATCCTCGGACACGGACTGGTAGAGAGCAGCTAACCGAGTGCTGTATAATAGTGGCAGTCGAGCGATAGTAGATCGAATAGTTGAAACGTACTTCAAATAGAGCAATCTAACTTGTTCTACGTGGAATGCGACGGTTATAAAATATCGGAAGTGTTGTACTACTGTTGACTGTTTTTTGGAAGAAAATTTCTGGCCTTTTATCTTCATAGATATCCGTGCGCTATTTTCGTGACCGGCGGCATCGTCCTCCTCTTCGATGACACCGTTGTCTTCGCGTGTCACCGCTCCGTACGATTAGAGCTCGGGTTCATCGTTAGGATTAGAATTCACCCGAGCCCCCCAACTTAAAGGGAGGCCGAGGCAGCGGCGAATCGACGGTGGGAGGTGGAGGTGGCGTGGCAGCGGTGGCGCAGCCTCAGCCACAGGCGGGAGGAGGGTGGTGGACGGGGTAGGCGGCAGGGGCGACACGTCGTGGAGTCCATTAGGTGGCGAAGGACAGCGCTGCCGCATCCAATGGCATTAGCTGCTGGACAGCGCGCGCATGGAAAGAAAAAAGAATTCCCGGCTAACTCCAGACTAACTAGTAGACAAGGTTCATTGGTCCCTGGAAGACCACGAGGAACTTCTCCATGGCTTACGATGAGTATTTGATTTTGATTTACAAGTGTTGTCAAATTTTGAGTTTGGTTTTAAAGTTTTTAAATTTTTAGAGTTGATGTCATATTTTAACCGGTCTGGCCGATGCGTCAACGGTGGTCAAGTGATCAGATCGGGTATATGATCTTTTAGAAAATAGACACCAAATACTTATGTAGGTATGTTTGGGGATGTATTTACACTAGGTGTCACTCAGTTAAAAAATGGACATCAAACACTAGTGGTCGCGCGCTCAGACCGCCAGCGGCCTGATTAGCGTAGGCCCAGCGGTCAGACCGGTCCTGTTACAGGGATAAGGTTGAGGGGTGATGGGCGGTCTGACTAGCCTGTGGTTGGCAGTCAGACCGTTCTTTAGGTTGAGAGCATGATGTGAGTTGACTTGAGTTGATTTGAGTATGTGCATGGTATAGGTGTCGTTGGTTGTGTTGTATTGCATGATGCATGATGTGGCTAACGTGAGATAAGTGCATGGAACTTATACTCGTAATCGGATTGTTTTGTCTTTGGATGTGCAAGGTTGCTTAGAGAACGGTGGCGATCAATGGAAAAACCAGGACTATGTGGGGAGGTAGGGTCTGTGCGGTTATATAAGTCCAGGTAAGGCTATATATCTCAACCGTGACGCATAGAAGAGACGAGGATCGCATGAGGCAATGTGATGCATGTGTTGCGTCGAGTGATGATGCCAATGCACGTAGAGATGGTTTGGGGAGTTCGAATGCATGAAAACGTGATTGTTAGTCATTGAGCACTACGTGCTACATGTTAAAACATACGGAGATCCTTTGGTGGATTAGATTGGTGTTTTGGGCTATCAGAGCCTTTTGGATGAGCCACTTTGCAAAGCGTGTGTGTAAAACCTGTTATAGTATTGGGTTAACATGTTAGCTCATGTAAGTGGATGGAACTCAATTAGAGGTACTGGTTATGTTTTTTTGTTAGCCTCCACTATATAAGGGTGAGCCCTCTAGAAGAGGCTTTTAGGGGGGTTAGGGTTAGGGTTTCTAAGAGAAAAATTTTGTGTGTGCGCTCCTTTGAGAAGGAACTTTGTCCTTCAAAAGTGGAGTTGGATTAAACATTCATCTCCAAGTGAACTAAGAAGTTACATTTCAAGTTTCAAGTCCTTTGGTTCAATAGATTAGAAGTTGGACCTTTTTGAGTAATTGGCGGCGTGTTGTTTTCTGTTCTGTAATGGTGAGCGGTTAGACCGCTGTGACCTGAGCAGTCAGTCTAACCAGCCAAGTCAAACCCTTATGATTCAAGTGGTAAGACCGTCCAGCTCAGTCAGACCGATGTGATGCTTGCAATCAGACCGGTCAATTGATCCTTTGGCCCATTTGTTGTTTTTGCTTCCTTGGATTGTTGACTTATGTTTTATGCTTATTTACGCTGTGTATCTGATTTTATTAACTTTTTATAGCTAATTAAGTAAAAGGTCCAAAAAAATTAACTTTGAAGTTAAAAAAAGAGGCTAAGAATGTCTACACTTTCTGGTCTGCCATCCGTCCTACGGTCCCAAAAACGACAGATGACACGTTGGTTATGCGCAAAGCTAGCAAGCCTGCGCATGCAACTCTCAGGCACAACCGATCACTGATTCACCGCAGTTGCAAAGCAAAATTTCGTTAGCTCTTTCGTAAATTTTTGCTGCCCCTGGCGATGGAAACTGGAAAGATATCTGGGCGCGGTCTGAGCCGGCCAGGCGTGCCTGCCTCGAACACGCACTCCTCTACGCCACTCTGCAACTGTACGTTCGTCTCTCTGCTGGTGGCCTGCTTCTGTTCCTCTGGCACGAGCCGGACGGGCTGGATCCGGCAGGGCTCAGACGACGCGCAGATTATTTTTTCTTTTCATAAGACGAAACCGGAAGTCTTAGGCCCCTGATCAGGCGCGCCAGACGATTAACTGGGTTTTATTGCTAATATCTCTGTGCGATTTTAGTTGATCGAGAGACAACTCCGTGGAAAAGTCTGCGCCGCGCTGATCAGGCTGAGCGTTTTCGATAAAGTCCCGAGCAAGCAACGTGTGTGCCAATTCTCTCGCTGTGATTCCGTTTCTGCTTTCGGTTCGTCTGCGTCGCCGTCGTCGGAGTAGAAGTGGAGTGGAGTATTATTGTACGTACGGAGGAAGCAGGCCAGCGGCAGGAAGAGAGAGATTACGAAGTGCAGTTATGGGGAGCGGCGCCGTGCGGGAAACGGGGGCTGCTGCAGCGCGCAGCCATGCACGCCAGGGGAGGCGGCCCCGCCACGCAGGCCTGCCCGCCGGGGAGCCGACCTGTTACCTAAAGGAAATTAAAAGCTCGGAGCGTGGCGGGGCCGCGCGGCAGCCGCCTACTTTGGACTTCACCCAGCACGACGGCCGCGCCGCGCGCAGAGCAGCCGGCCTGGGTCCTGCCCACGCATCATCACCGAGAGCCATACATCCCCTTGTCCGTCCGCCCGAGCCGAGCAACATCGCTGGCCACTTCTTTTCAGCATTGAAAACTGCTTTTTTTTTTACGAAAACTAACTTTTAAACACGAGTATTTTTCAAGATAAAATTTATAAATTAATTTAATATATACTATAATAATTTTATTTATATTACACAAAATCGTACATATGTTTCTCTTACTCTATATTTTCTCATAAATAATCTAAAAATCATAAGATACAGTTATCTCTACTATTACATAAAGTGGAGTTGGTGGTCATCGGTGCCGTGCGTTCTCCTCTCTCCTCGCTACAGCCATCCGATTTGATCTGGACCATTCGTCTCTTTTCTCCCCTCTGTCTCAGAATACAACCGTCCATCCCTCCACTTTCTCTATCTCCTCGCACATTTTGACCACTCTTATCTCTGTCACTTGCTCTTCAATAATTGATGTGTGAAATTAGTCAGACCGTAAATCCTATCTCATTATTTTTATGATACTATTAAACGTAAAAGTCTATAACCAGTAGAATATAAAACGCAGCCATGGAAAACATCTCCGTACATCGGTTTGGACGCTTGTGCAAGGTACCACTCCATCGCTGCGCGGCCGACCGGGGTCCTCCGTCCCCTAGCTGCACATCAGCACCACCAATCGAGATCAATCTCCATGTTTATCAGTTTTGGATGCATGTGCCACGTACGTACGTACCACTGGCGGATCGCTGCACCGCGCGGCCGGGGTAGGGTAGCCTGGGCATTACCGGGTTTCAGCTATCGGCCTTTTCTTTTTCTTTAAAACTAGCTATTTTTAATTTTTATTATAGAATCTAACTTTTAAATAAAGTATTTTTTAAGATAGAATCTACAAGTTAAACGATCTATATGTTAAAAGACCAATATTTATACCATCGAAAATCGCAAGTGAGTATCTCTTTCTCCATAATATGTACCGTAAACAGCCAAAATTCAAAATTTTCAACCAAAAGCCATAAACCGTAGTCATTGCCAAACAGGCCCATCATCACGCACGAAGCTCGTAACAAAGCTATCTAGCTCGGGTGAGTGAGTGGTGCATGTATGTATGTCGTTAAAGTAAAACATGAAAGCGTGCATGACAAAGTGCTGCTCTTTTTAGCTACGGTTTATGGTTTTAGCTATAGTTTATGGTTTTTTAGTTATTTGTGCGAGAGATTATAGAGTAACAGAAACTCACGCGTGATTTTTATCGATATAAATGAAGTCGGTATAGTATGTACTATAATTAACTAGTAGAGTCTATCTTAAAAAGATACTTTGTTTAAAAATTAATTACTATAAAAATTAAGAAACAGTTTTTAAAAACCGACAAGAACCGAGGGCCAAAACAAACAAATAAAGTGGTATGTATGGCTAATGAAGAACGCAGGACTGACAGTGGTAGTTGCTGGCCCATGGCGACGGATGGATGGATGCGTCTGTGTTTGTGTTTGTGTTTGCGGGCGGTACTGGTTCGCGGACGTTGGATGCAGTGGAGCGTGGGCCATCGCCGTGGCGGGCCAGGGGTAATTAATCCCGGGCACAGAATTTTAGGACGCGGGCCCCGGCAGTCAGTGCTGGTTTTCCTTTTTCCCTTAAAGACAATCGGCGAGGGTCCTGTGATCGATGCGAGTGACTGGGTGAGCAGTGTACGTCACTGTAGTTTGTGGCAACTGATGATTCATACGCGCGCGGGGGCCCCTCGTCCATCTAGCTCGCGTTGCGCGCCCAACCAGCTGCACGCGCCGCGGTTACCCGCGCGGCTGATAGCTATTGCCTCAAAATTTTGCAGTATTAGTTAAAAGAGTTGATTTTAAAAAGAAAAATACGAACGGTAGAAAAGATAAAAAGATGTGTATATAAATAAGAGTTATAAGAGTGTGATATATATACATCTATAGCACTCTGTCTTTAGAACCTGATATTCATATTGTTTTTGACTGCCCTAACAGAAATAAAAAAATAGACGGAAAGTAAACATAGCGTAGGACCGGCCGGCTTCAGCTTGCCATCGATGCTGGAAACTTGGCAGGCAGGCGGTGGTAAAGGCTAAAATTAAAGGGGTGTGGCATGTGCAGAAAGAAATTCAGAACAGGACAGCTCGCATGTATCCGGCGGCGCTTACGGAAACGCTGACCATTACTACAACGGTTTTGTTGTACCGGCGCCGGCCAGTGATCCATATATGCATGGACCACCAAGTACATTAATTATTGCAAGATGCATGGCTAGCTTCTTACAAACAAGGAAAAGAATTTGACATTTCTTTGGGAGCATGAATTAAGATGTTGCAAGTTTATCACTTCTACGTACTCATGTGATTCTTTTCTGCCTATAACTTTTAACTTTTTTAATAAATAAATAGAACTTTTTTAAGTAAACAAACATAATGGTTTCTCTGTCATTGTTTCGAAAGGTTTATCGGGACAATTTTTTGAAGCAGCTTATCAGCATTCGGTTCGTTCACATAAGCATTCACGCTAAGATAATATATATATACTTCTAAGCTATTAGGGCATCTCCAACAGTCCATCTCAACTGTCTCTAAAGGTTTCCATGTAGAATTATATAATGACATGAAAGAGAGATGGAAGAGAGAGACAGTAGTCGTCCATTAAGCGACGGGCGCAGCGCTAGAAACAAGAAGCTTCCAACTACGCCTCATTCTATTGGAGTTCTATCGTCGTATGTTCACATGTTTTGTGGATCAGATGCGGGCACTGGTTGAAGGCAAGCGTGGGAGGGAATCCTTCACCCACTATTTCACCCGCGCTTGCTTGATTTCTTCCGCGTGGGTGGTGGTTTCTATCACCTATGTTCACGCCGAGTGAAATCCCCTCCTCTCTATTAAGCCCATCTTCCCCTTCTGTTCTCTCGTATTCGGTGAGGCCAACGCCCGGTGAAGCTTCTGCTTTTGCTCCAGCTCGCCTACCGCAACCACTCCTCCTCCCTCACCTAGTGCTCGATAATTAGCCCCTCCTCCTAATCTCATTCTCTTCTCTCAGATCCCTCCCACCTCGCCGATTGCCACTGCGACCCCTCCTCCCCCTCGTCGACCACCACCGCGACCCCTCCTCCTAATCCCCTTCTCTTCTCTCAAATCCAACGAGGCCAAGGTGAAGGTGCCGCTGATCCTCGCCGACGGTGACCCCTCCTCCTCCCTCACCTGATGCCCTGGTAAGTTTGTGCCTTGTCGACGGTAATCCCCATCCCTTCTCTTCCCAAGAAGTTTGTGCCTTTACTAACCATAACTTCGGCATGTCCTACTCGCATATGGGTCACCAAAGTCGCATCATGGTGCCGCAACTACTGCGAGGCAATTCAACGCCGAGCGCCGCTGCCTTCCCCATGGATTCCACCGCCTCCTCCATGGATTTCCCGCCGTAGGTTGGTCCAATTGTACCCCTTCCAACTGCTCTCCTCCGCTGATCCAAAGGGATGGAGCTTCTGAAATTTAGTATGATCTAATCATTCTATTGTTCATCTATTATTCAATTGATGCATTAATTTGATATATATGGGGCCAAGGTTGAACTGAGAAAGTAAGACCCAATGTCTCATAAGAATGTGTGGTGACTAAAACAGAAGTTCATCCAAATACCTGAGAAACAATAGATGATGATTCCGTCATCAACCTAATTTCTTCCTTGCAGTTCTGCTTAGTGATGCAATCCATTACTTTATGAGGTGGAAAGATATTTCTACTCCATGTTGTTTGACCATTAATCCTTAGGATTCAGTTTCAGCAAAGCATGAAACAATATTTAGCAAGCAGCAAGTTGTACATTTTTCCCAATAAGTAATAACATTATTTTCACCATTTCGGTGTTTAGGTATATATTTAGTAATCAGAATTAGTGAATTACACCTGTAGCTTTCAGATGCAAACTAGAAATGATTTCAATTTATTAGTGCAAAAGGTGTCACTTTGCACTTAAAAACTGATGACCCTATGTTTTTTAAACCAATTCAGTTCAATTACAGAGCAAGTTAGGTCTATAAAATGGGTGTTTTTTTGCTTCTGTTGCATTTGGAACCAAACTCTATTTTCCTACGGAGGATATGAAAAATTCCAAATAGTCAAATAGATGAATGCATCCGACTGGGTCTCAAGCAGCCAATAGATACATTTCCAAATATTTCCTGAACACGTTGAAGATATGCATATCTGCCAGATAAACCTTTTCCTTTGTATAGGCTTCGGTCATGAGAGCTGAGGTGACAAAATGAATGAAATGAATGGGTGTATTTCGGTTTCATATGCATCCGACTGCAACTTTTGGAACCATCTCTAGCTAGAAGCTTATTTCTAAATTCAAAAACAAATTTTTTATTTTGTGTTCTGTTTTACTAATAGACAATTTTGATTTTACCCAGACATATCTCATAGCTAAATACCAACACGTCGTGGAAACTCTTGGCATATCTCATACGCAGGGGCGTAGCCACCGGGGGAGTTTAGTAAGGTTTGAGCCTCATCTCTCCGGTGGCAACTTTATGCATAGTAAAAATAGAGAGAGATTAATAAATCTAAAGAGAAGTTAATTTTCCTTGATAGGAAGGTTAACAATAAGCATGAAATTAAAGAAAACAACGACGACGAGGAGGAGAAGAAGTGAAAATCATAAAATTAAAGATAAGATAATCAGTCAATCAAAGAAAGAAAGAAGGTGAAATAATATATGTAAATCATAAAATTAAAGAAGAAGAAGAAGAGGAGTAGTGAAAATCATAAAATTAAATAAGAGATAATCAATCAAAGAAAAAATAAGAAAGAAAGTGAAATATATATGGATCTTCTTGAGTCCGAAGATGACGGTGGAGAGCTCAATGAACCTCTGTTTGATCTTCTCCCTCCGCCGCCGCTCTGTGACGATGTGGTCCTGCACGTGCCCCGAAGGCACCACCGCCGCCGAGCCCCCTGCTGTGAAAATGGTAAGAACATTAGATAGAGTGTGAAAAAAGATGTCGTTTTTTGTTTCTATTGTCTCGTGATTTAAATTAGCTTAATTCTAATATGTTTCATATGATCTAAATTTTCATTGTCATTCATAATTTTCTATTATATCACTAATTTTGATATGCTTTATACATGGTGACTTATCGCTACTCCGCACTCATGACGCTTTCTATTATCGAGATATCTACTTTCTATTTCTCTATTTTTCATTGTTTGTCTCCATCTAATTTAAAATTTCTATATGAATTTGAAATTTTATAAGAGGAAAAGATTAATTTTGTATCAACTTAGTTTAGATTTATAAATAGTTCAGCTCACCCTCAATTTTATTCCTGACTTCGCCACTGATCATACGCAGACATATCTCATAGCTAAAAACTTTAGAGGATGTTGTGATCGCTTCATTTGAATTGTTGTAAATTCCTATAAGAAAAAATCCAATTACATTTGTCAGTGATATTACCTCTGTAGAATTGGTTGGAAGAACAGGTTTTGACAGTTGTTACTTCTTATTGTCTGCCTGTGTCAGTAGCTCACTATTTCTTTGAACATGCTTCTGTTTCTGATTTGGAGGATTTGACACATCAACATGCCAAGGCTATTCTAAGATGTCTATTTAATGGCAAAAACATGTCAAGGCTATTGTAAGATGCATCATTTCGTACTAAATTTCATGTAACAAATCTGCGTGGGCCATCTTCTAGTTACCTGAATGTCCCAAGCATTACTGCTGTCAGTGTTGAACTGTAACATTAGCAAGACCAACTTATCATAAACGGTATCACAGTTTCGAATTTTGGTGGGCGCTGTACCTTGTACATATATATATATATATATATAGTCTCTTCGCTCATTGCAACCTGTTGTTAAGAATGTTAGAATGTTTTCCAGAAACAATCTGGTTGTGGTTTTTGTGTCGAATAATGAAAGCTTTAAGGTGCTTTCCTCTCAGCACTTCATGTGATTTGTTGCGAGGAATTGTCACTCCATGTATGGATCTGCACTCTAGGATTTACTATTTTACTTATATACTACCTATGCTATCTTACGAAGGTTGTGGAGAAAATTTAAGTGGTCTATTCGTGTTGGTGCATTCATGACTTGCGCTACGGCCTTTCTACGTTGATACCTTCTGCTGCCCTGCTGTTTCCACTCGCTATAGGCGCACTCATCTTCAACACACGTTCATGATATATGGTTACAAATTAGTTAGTGGCTAGTGGCTTAGCATGTTCCATACATACGAGTAATATGACTGATCTTGATTATGGTGCAAGAATATGTAGCAGTTAAGAGAGATAATCTGAAGTAATGTTAAGCAATGTATCGAGATGAAAGTGCTTCTATGTTTTTCTCAAAATAATTTGCACAACTTTTAAATTAGAACTGAATGGTAGATAGTGATTACTTATCCTTTCGTGTGCTTTGAGATTAGTGACATTTTTGTTAGAGTGAAAAGCATGAAAGCGCTACTCAATTTTAATATGTCTAGGTGCAGAACATACATACAAAGAGTATGAACATAATAGTTGAAGATTAAAACTCCAAGATACAACTCGTGCATAGACTAGCACTTTTGGACGAAAAAGATGACGCATGTCACTCTTAAATCTGTACTTACGACGATCTTTGATTTTGATGTTGGTAGTTGCTTGCCAGTAGAGCTGAGTTGTACAATACACAAGAGCGTTGGGACCAAAAGTATAACACAAAGAACCACAAAGATGCAGTCTAATGTTGATTACCATATTTTATATGTATATGTAAGAATTAAAAGATTGTGTGTTTCCTTATAGACAACTCAATTGATATGTTACTCAAGGGATTATCTCTTATGCTCTTTTTAGCTAAGATAAAAATATTAGAAACAATCTAAAAGATAAACTGTTATACATACCCTCCAGCGCAATCGAAAAAGATCGTACCCATATGCAGCTCCCCAAAAGTAGGAAAAGCTGATGTCTGTCTATCAATCGGCCAGATTTGATGCTCCCCGTTTAAGGCTTTATGGATAGACCCCCGAGTAAACTTTAATAATTTCACCGCTTCCCGACCCGTGTCTTCTGCACAGGGGAAACGTACTACGTTACAACGAGATCTTTTAATCCGAGTGTTCTACACAAGTCCACATAGTTCTACACATTCGTACTTACGTACAAATCCAAGTGTTGTTTGTAAGAATCCTGGTGCTAGTGTGTGTCAATTGTATGTGTCATGTAGTGTCACCATCGACTCACGCCACGTACAATAGTGTGTGCAGTGTAGCCTAGTAGCTGCGGGGCTAGAATTAACTAAGGGCCCGTTTCAGACAGGAATTTGAATTGGGTCCATGGAATTGAAGCTCCAATTTTAAATCCAAGTTGAATTGGAATTGCTTTATAAATTCAGTTCTAGTGTTTGGATGACACGTGAAATTCTAGAGTAGAATCTGTATATCTACAAACTATCGGTGATATTCAAGATACTTTACCACAACATTCCTTAGATCGGGAAAAAAACCAAAATTCCTAGAAATTCTCCCGTTAATCGAAAGAAAATGAGAAAAATTATACCGCTTATTTTGATGGGATCAGATTATAACGGTGCAGATAATTCAGATATAGATATTGCAACAATTACAGTTGTATAACAAAGGAATAAGTCTATATAACACCTTAAACTTTGCTTCAGAATAGGGTGGATATCGAGTCAACTTCTCGTCTTATCGAGCTTTTTCTAAAATTGATATAGTTTGATTTAATATCATTTTACATATAATTTAAAAGTATTTTTAGAAACGAGCTAACGAGCCGAGCTTAAGCAAAATTCAAATTCATTTGAAATCAACTCATTTTAATGTTTAACCAATTAACAAGTATAATTAGAACAATTTTGAACCGAGCCAACGAGCTCCACTAACGAGCTTTTTGTCCACCCCTACTACAGAATCCATATAGCACCTCGAACTATGAAATGAGACACTTGATCCTCTGAACTTTGTAATCCAATTCAAATGATACCTTAACCCGGTTTCGCGTGGTGGTATTGCCCATGTGGCACAAATGAGTGGACGATTTTGCCACGTAGAATGACATGCTGGCCAAGTTGGGTCTGTGACATGTGGGACCCATAAGGGCTTGTTGTGACGACCCGTACCACCATTCCCATTGATGTACTAGTTTTGTGGATTATTAAACAATAAACTCTTGTCAAATAATCATCCACATCAAAGATTATAGTAGAAAAATTGCCAGAGAGTTCCAGTAGTATTACAATACCATCGCACGCATGCTTAATGTCTCATATAGGGCTTAACAAGGTTTGCCCCCTGATTACATCTTCCTCATGGAAGTTTCACCTAACATTATTTGATAAAAAAGGGGTGACACAGCATCACCTAATTTACGTATCTGAACTAGTAAATGTTTTAATCATCTCAACTTTCATAAGAGGTATTAGGGACATACATGGTTTTCCCCAAATCCACAATTTCCAAGTCATCATAGTAGTGGTCCTCCACTAGATATCCTTCGTTACACCCAAAGGAATTCTCATATTGCCTTGGTTCTTAGAAGGAGGATTAATAGCAAGAGTGAGTACAAGGTACTCAACAAGCATATTAGCAAAACACATATTCATAAAGTTGTATCCTCCCATCTTCATCCCTAACTCAATTCTTCCACTTTTGAAAATAACCATCGATAGGTTCCTGTAACCTCCAATCCAGGAGATAGATGTGAAACACGTTTTAAGACACTGCACAACTTTCTCATGTCCCATGTTTTTAACCATGACCGAACATACATTTTCACATGGTTTTAAGTTTCATAGGCCGTGCTACTATGTGGACTTCCTTCCCCTACTGTGTAGCTTAATGGGTTAGCTTTGGTGTCTAATGCTTTCGCTAGGGCGTGATCTGTGACTGTGTAATGGTAAAGGCGGTGAGCACGGGGGAAACACCTTTTGTTTCATGATGATTTTCCCCTTCTTTCTGTTGATTGTCCCATGTGCTCACTGCTGCTCATCCTCCTCTTCTCCACTGGCTTTGCTCCTTCTTGACTGGCTTCCCTTCTTTAGGCCAGCTCCCCCCCCTCTTCTCCCTAGCTGGTATTTGTGGATTAGGTCACCATGGTAGCTATAGGGTAAGGACCATTGGTCCTTGGTGGTCAATGGATGGTGATGCTTCTAATTAGCTGGAGATTCCTAGTACTTGTGCCCTCTACTTCACTTCTTCGGTTCGTCTGGGTGGAGCTTTTACTGTGTCTCCTTCCAGGCACTCCTATTTTATACTCTTTTCCTCCTCCTCTCCTCTGTTGTACTTTGCTGCTGTCGGCTTCTCATTGGCCCTTGACTTGCCATGGATGCGTTGTTGAGCTCTCGTTGGCTGGATGGGGGAATGGAGGCCCCCAGATAATCATCTTCTTATATTGGTTTGGGTTGGCTAAGGTTGTGAGCTTTTCAGTTGTGTCACATGTGTGGCTTACTAGATATGGCATAAGGCTGGTTGTCAAATGAGGAATATACCTCCAATGTCCCCCTTGCCTATCCTTGTGGCCTTGTATGGTTTGTTGCAACTGGGTTGGCTTTTGCAAAAGGCATGGTATTGAGTTTGGTTGTCTGATGATGATTTGGGGTTGGTTTATTTACGATTAGCCGGATGATGATCCCTATATCAGTGAGAAGTATCGGTCACAGGAGGATTTGGTTGGAGAGGTCGGTTGAGGAGGCGGCGGAACCACGTGGTAGGAGGGACGCAGCCATCGTTGCCAGAGCCAGAGCCTGTCGGGGAGACGACACGGCAGATATGGTCAAGGCATGGCGGTGGGAGGCGGTGCAGCCGATTAGGGGCGCAGTAGGAGGCGCCAGAACCGGTCGGGATGTGGTGGGAGGCCCGAGTCGGTCGAGATGCAAGTGAAGACAGCGGGACAGTAGAGGGGAGGAATGCGCGCCATGGTGGAAAACGAAAGAAGGGGTAGAGAAGAAAAGGACCGGGTGGTAGAAGACAAGGATGAAAAAGTAAGAGAAATAATAAAGGGAAATAAAAAAATAAAGAAAAAGTAAAAAAAAAAAAGCATTCTTGTCGCAAGGCTACCCTAACCAATTCTATCCCGTTGCATCCATCAAACCAAAAACCAATATATACCATCCGAAATCATCTCATCTTTCTAATAAAAAAACATCTTGGGCTATCCTCTCTCCTCGAACAAACATCCTATTCAAACCATCTCATTTTAAAAAATAGAACCAGCCTGATTCGTCCTCCCAACCGAACACTTGATCGATCTCTGTCTGAGTGGGGAGACCGGAGAAGCCGAGAGGGGAGATTGCTTTGTCCGGACGCTGGCTAGGAGTGGTCAGAGATCACTGGAGTGAAGTGCTCCGAAAGTGGGGGATCCCACTGATTGACGCATCACTGTCCGTCTTATGATTTGCGGCCTTGGAGATGACGTTTGACTGGTCCTCACCCCCGATTGCAAGTTCCAACCATCCGTCCGTCCATCTCCCCTGCCTCCGCTGCAGCTGCACGCTGCCCATGCCTGCCCTGCACCTGCCGCTGTTTCTTCTCTTACACACGCATGCACACGCGCGCGCCCGAGCCAGCAGAGAGACGTACTGCTACCCCTCGATCGCCTATCATCACACGCTTCCCGATACGCGCCGCGCGCGCGGCGTATCCCATGCATCACATCCGTCACCGGCTCAATGCCTGCTCTGCTTCACAGGCACTAGCTAGCTCGCCTCCCTAGTCCCTAGCTGGATACGTGTACTCGTACGTGATGCTACTTTCCCCACGTATCTGGCTAGGAGTAACTTGGTGCGTGCGTATGTGTGCCTGTGCCGCCCCGCGTGCGTGCGTCCACGGTAATACGCGAGGGGGGAAATGATTCTGCAAACTTTTTTCCTGTTAACGATGCTTAAAATCTTTCCTAGTTATTAAATATCAGATATGATTCACAAAACAAGAACAGAAATATAAACCAATAAAATCAAAAATATTCAGCACAAGACCAATTAGATTGACATTGAACAATTTTACATAAAATTTGTTCAAGGCATTACAAAACTAAACCAATCACCAATCATAAGGCTCTCGGATTTAGGTTCACTAAATTGAAGAGTATCAAACCTAGTTTCAAAAACATCAAAAACCGTAAAACTTAAATTACTTCCTGCTCATTAGGATCTAAAGCATGAGGTCTTTCAGATATATTCTTACATGACCTAGCAGGATAATTTAACAAAGAATTCGAACTAGAACTCCCACGATAACGAAAGCAAAACCGGACTTGATCTCGAATTATGTTATATGAATGATCTAAATAGGTAAAGATTGATCAACTAGACTCATTTTCTACTTCCTACTTGTCATGGATGACAATAAAAACAAGAAGGAAAAGGGAAACACCAAAGAATTTTACTAAATTTAATTTTAATCTAACTAAAATACCGATTATTCATCACACTCGTATTTTTGAACTTCTCACGTGTCCTCGTACACCCATGACCTGACTAGCCATTCCTTTTGCCACCCCATCTTTACGTCTGCGCCAATGTCTCGTCGCTCCAATAATTGTTGTACGTACGTTCTTCAAATGAATGAGGACCTCCTCCTGCTGCTGCTGCTCCGATCCTACACACACAGTAATAGGCTGATAGCTTAGCTCCAACTAGTATTATATAAGAAATCTTGAATAAACAGCTGGCCAAACATGCATGCATAGAGTACGTACGTTTCTGCTTCTGCTCACTGAAGATAGACCTACTAGGCTGAGCACCAACAGCCCGCTATACATACGATACGCTATGTACGAGTTCGTTACGACAGCCTCCTACCCAAGCGACAGCATCGCACTCTGACTAAGACCCTACTCATTTAGGTTTTAGTTTTTGACCTTTGGCAAACAACTAGTCAAAAGTATCTCCACGCACAAAGTGATTCATACGCGAGCCCTCTTCCCCCGCGGCCGGCGGTGCGTGGTGGAGGTGCTCCTTGTCGACCCAACTTGTTGGTTCTTGCATCGTCGGGCAAACCCTTGTGCTCGCGGCCATAACCCTCTCTAATCGCTTGTCTTGGATCGATCCTTTTTACCTCCTTGATTAAGAATAGCTAGCTGCAGCTTAGCTACATATATCTTAAGTCTTGCTGATGTAATTTAAATAAGGAGTTGTTCATCTAACGTTTCGCTCAGTTAGACTTTCAGCGGCGGGCTAATGGCTTTCATAAACCCGAAGCCAGACGAAGTCGAAGCGATATGTTAGTGGATGCGACTTCTTCCGAAACCCTGAAGAGGCATTTATGAGACGCCACCCACCCCCGCAAGCAGCTGCGTTTCCCCACCCACGGATGCCCCCCGCACCCATCGTCCAGCGATTGCGCCATCTCCACCTCCGCCGTCGGCCGTGGTGACCCCCTCCGTGGCGCCCACTTGGGCCCTCCAACCCTGCCAGCAGGCCTTCGTCCCTGTGAACGTCCGTAGTGGGCTCGCCGTGGGGCAGTCACAGATCGGGGGCCGCGGAGTCCTGCGACGGATCCGCAATCTTCGGTTGGGCCGACAACGCGAGCTCCACCATCCGCGACCTGCAGTGCCTCCGGTCGCGAACACGCGGCACCGCCGTCGCTACCACTCACAAGCTCGGGCGAGGTCCCCGTCGGGTCGGCCTAGCACCTTGCGCAGACATCCTCCTGGTGGCCACCCCACCCCATTAAGGTTTGACCATTTCCCTTGCCCGTACTTTCGTCTATATCTTACTTCCCCTTGTGTGGAGAGATGGGTATGTTGAGCTACCGTGTTTGCTCCAGCATGTCCACCACTTTTCCTATCGCACTTAGCCGCCATGGCTGCAAATGGCCCCGACTACCTGAAGCGATGAGAGTACACATATATTCCTGCAAGTATGTACCGATGAGGTGGAGGCATAGAACCGGCCGTATTCACAGTTGAACACACAGGGCAAATGGCGCATACTCGACAAGACTCCTATGTACAAATATCGTAGGCAAAACGTGATCATTACAACTTGCATGGCGTTGCACAACTTCATCATTGACCGCAAGTTGCCTGCGAGGGTGGCCCCCAACCAGCCAGCCCGACCCATGGGACCTTCCGAACCGCCCACGCTCATCCCGGTCGGGTCTTCCGCAGGCCACTAACGCTGCACTAATGGACATGACACGTGACTGAATAGCAGCGTCGTTGGTGGCATAGAGCTAGATTTGTCACTCGTATGTAAGTTGCACGTGTAATTGCCATGTGCGTGTTGTTGTATATTACCATATGTTGTATGTCACGTATAACAAATGAGACATGTCTGGCCTTTTAAAAAATGAACTTAATTGCCAACGGGTGTGCTAGCTGCTACTATTCATTAAGTATAACAAAAGCCTTCAGCCATAAGCCCAACTTAGGCCCTGTTTGTTTCGGATTCTAGGCAAGCTAGCTACTTCTAGTAGCCAAAAGCTCTCCCAAACAGTCCAGCTTTTAGACCAGCTACTGAGAATCTGAAAATCTGAGGAAGGCACAATTGTACTAGGACTGAGAAGCTGCAAAAACCAGCTTCTCACAGATTCTGCGGACTAGTGCCATTAAAGTTCAAGTTATTTACCCGTAAAATGCCATTAGATAAAATAACCCCGCCTCCCCGCGATCCCTCCCGATTCCGCCCCCCCTCCCTCACCGATTCCTCCGCCCTCCTCCCCACGCCACTCTCCTCCTCCCTCCCAGCCCACCCCGCCTCCTCCCGGATCCGCCACCGCCCGCCGCCTCCCCGCCGCCGTCGCCCCTTCCCCGCCGCCCCTCCCCGGATCCGCCGCCTGCCGTCCCTCCCGGATCCGCCGCCCCCCCACCCTCCCCGCCCCTCTCCTCCCGGATCCTCGCCGACCGCTCCTCCTCGCCTGCCCGGCGTCCCTCCCCGCCGCCCGTCGCCTCCTCCCCCCCTCCTCGACGCCTCGACGACGCCCAACGCCTAGGGACGGCGTCACCTCCCCTCCGACTCCCGCCGACGCCGCCCTCCTCTCGCCGCCCCTCCTCCCTCGCCTCCCCCAGATCCGCCCCGGCCGCCCAATCCCCAGATCCGCCTCGGCGATGCCATCTTCGTCCTCAGCTGCAAGTGCTTCGACTCGAGGTCGAGGACTTGCTCCTCGCCGACGATCAAGAAGACGAAAGTCGAGAGCGAGGAGGAGGGCACAAGTGATCGTCATCGAAAGGAAGCCATCGGTTCGTCGTCGTCGTCTTGTTTTGATCTGAACATGAGCGTGGATGACGATGATATGGAGGAGTGTTGCTTCGGTGATGCAGGTTTGCTCAAGGCAGTGGACCGGACATTGTTCTTCAGACCACCTGAGGAATTACCACCTGGGGAATTGTGAATTTGTGATTCATCAATCGTGTCTGAAGATTAATATGTGTTTCGTTTCTTGAGGGGTTTTTGATCATGAATGTGAAATTGATCGTTGTCTCGAACTGTTTACGTCACGATGTTAGTCTGTTTAATTGTTAGTTTTTCTTGTTTATTTGTTTTTGTTTGGGGAGATCATGAGATTGGATGGAACGGATTAGTACCCTATATATGTTTGGTTAGGCATTCATGGAAGCAATTGAAGCATGTCTGCAAGTTTGCATTGTAGAATATCTGCATACTTGCAATGAGGCAAAATGTTAAAGCCAACACTGGACACAGAAGGATATTTCAAGAAGAGCAAAGACAACAATGTAATCAAGTACTTCAAAATATATGTTTCTTCTTTCAAAGTCATATGTCTCAGAAAAAAAACTTCATTCATGCATAATTATGTCCAAAAAAAGGTGAATTATTTATCAAGATATACAATAACACTCCCTCCTATTCCAAACAGGAGTCATTTTGGACATTGTCAAAGTCTGCAGAGTACCGATTTGACCACTAACTTCAACCATAATATATTGTCACAAATAACAAAAAAATGTATAATAAAGTAAATTTTATGATGAATTTATAGCATGAATATCTCTTTTATCAATATACAATCAGAACATCAACTTACCTAAGGGCATTTCAGTCAATACATCTATCAGGATACCAACCGCCTGACTAGAATCCAGGATGCCAAACAGGCTAGCTACTCAGACCAGCTGCTACTCAGACTAGCTAGCTACTCAGAATCTCCAGCTAGCTACTCAGACTAGCTAGCTACTCAGAATCTAAAGCTCCCCCAAACAGGCCCTTAGTGGGACCTAAAAGGACTAAGAAAGTCATATCACACACAACTTATTTCTTTCATTAAATTAGAAAGTTCATGAAGCACTTGCCATTTGATCCAAGAATGATGTTGATGTGAAGAATATGGGCAAAAATCATTACGCCACCGAGATATTTGCTGCTAAGGCTTAAACAAAACAAATGGCAAGTGGTACTGGGATTTTGGGGTATGTCTGCTTTGGAGACTAGAGACGAAGAGTAGGCATGTTCGTATCTTGGAAAAGCCAATAAAAACATCCGGATTTTCGAAGCAATATCTCACTTCTATCATATGTATGTATCTCTTTTTTTACCGTTTGCCTCTTCTCGTAAAGCCACTTTTTTAGTATTTATTTTTTTTAAAATATATATATATATAAAATAATATGAATGTATCTGTAAATAGCTGGAACTCGACGAGGGTGATTAGAGGCTTACAACGGAGTGCCACAACCGAAGGGAGTTGCTCACGTGAGGACATCGGATCGTACGGGTGTAGTAACAAAAAAAACTGTGCGTGTATCATTTCCGGGGCAGCAGTCCTGCGTGCATCAAGATTCAAGTAGACGACGAAAATAAAAATAAAAAAAAACAACACGCATCTCTGGCTCTCTGCTCAACTTTTTGCGCGAGGAACATATGGTCACATGCATGCGGTGACCACAGAGACCACTGGCTGCTGCAAAGTACAGCTGAGCCAGCAGCTAAGCCAGTTAGCCTCCCGATCTTTATGACACATCGCTTCCTTTTTCCTAGTTTCACGTCCTGTCAACCTGTACCACGGGAAAAGTTGTTGCCTGCCGATCTTTATGATACCGCCTCTCTTCTCGCCAAGAAACCGACCGCTTCCTGCGCTACCGCCGTATGCGCGCGCGCGCGTGCACTCTTGCAAATGCTGACGAGTGGGTCCAAGGGTATGTCCTGCCCCACAGGCCAGGGAACGAGACGCATGCCTGCAAGGCTGCCGAGCTTGTGTGTGTGCTGCGTACGTACGTTCAGATCGATGCGCTTGATCTATAACAAGATGGCATGCATGCGTAGTGGAGGCGTGCGGTACGCGCGAGCGTAGGCGCGGCGTACGTACGTATGATCCGAGCCGACAAAGCACGCACGATCTCTCGCGACGAGCGACCGCATCGATCGTACGCGCCGCACCACGCCGGTCCGGGGACTTGAGGTCGCCCCTGCGAGCTTCATTGACCACACATGAACATGGGTATGTACCTGCCCCTCTCTCTGTCTCTGATCTCTCTCTCTCTCTCCGCCAGCGTAGCGAGAGCTTTTGCATGGTCAATTCGATCGTCCTGGCACGGGCGTGTTTTAAACCATTCCTCTTCGAGGGGACTGCAAGCCTGGAGCTGCCGGACTGGCTCTGGCTGGCATGGTCATGTCGCCGTTCGCCGCTGGGCCCCGTCTCCCCCTCATTGTCATGTCACTTGTGCTGACTTTCTGTCGATGGCCGGCCGATAGCTTGCTCGGCCAACATATGCTCCGTCCAACTCCAACCCCTGGGCAGAACGCATGGCCTGGACTGGACGGCCTGCGGCCGCTCGCTCGTCCCGTGTCGCCTCCCCGTGCGGCAGTGCATGTGGTGCGCCCGTTACTTCGGATCAGAGGTACGACCGACACGCGCGGCCCTGGATAGCCTAATTATGCATGCGACCTCGCATGCCCTCTAGCTGCAAGTGAAGATTGTATGATGCATGATGGTAGAAATTAATTAATCAGCCGGTCGGAATTGATAGATCTCTGCTGGGGCACTGGGTGCTTATCATCCATTGACATTTTGTCCCAACCTCTAAAATGGGCATTGTTTTTACTAAAATGTCATTGTGTTTCACTGGTTGATCAGCGTGTCGAAAACTAACTAAGGGACTGTTTGATATGGTTTTAGCTAAATTTGTTGAATTTTCGCTGTTTACGATAGAGATTATATAGAGAGAAAGTTAGATGCTATATTAAAAATCAATTTTAAAAATCATGTCAAACAGGTTCTAATTCTGATCTCACCATTATTACCGATGGCGATTCGAGAGAGAAACCGACCCATGTAGTCTCTGTAAACGAAAGTGGACAGGCATTTTTGTCCACCGACCTAATGCACCGGAGATGGGAACCGATTGATCTCGAGCTAGCTCTGAGCTGAGGTCCAACAAGTAGACAGGTATGGCAGGAAATTATGAGGGCGCACAGGACTAAATGGACGCTATCAGATCAGTCAAATCGAAGCAACCAGAGAGAGAGGAGGGGAGAGAGAGAGAGAGAACGTGGGAGAGAAAGCAAGACAGGCCATCAAGCATGATTGAACATAGCCATAGACTCTCACCCCGGTCACCAACACCATACATGCCAACCACCCGCAAGGATGGTACGAACCACACGACATTGAATGACACCGTGCCAGTCGCACGCACGCATACATACACGCATCTCTAGACACGATGGCCAGGATCGAGCGGCCGCACGGATACTCGCAACCACTACTACTACGTAGGAGTGAGCGTCTGGGGAGTAGCAGCGACTACGACGACGACGAGGAGCGCCTATTACAAGCGCCTCTGACACGAGCCACAGTGCGAGATGTCGGCGTCCGATGTTGCACGTGTCGACCGCCCCATGCACCGCCACGTGCGCCTGCGTACGTGCGCTGCAGAGGCAAGCGTGCCTACTGCATCCCAGTTCCATCTGGGGCCCATATCGCGCTCACTCGTTCTCTGGGTGGCCCACATTCCGCATGCATCTATACCTGTGTAGGATTATATATGTGACATGTACATAGTGAGTTTCAAACTCTAGTGTGTTAGTTTAAAACTCATGTACACAGCAAAGGGTGATCAAAAAAATTCAAAACATCATTTCCTGTGGTAACAGAAAGACATGCATGTAGGTTTGCCAAGTGCTTTACAGATTACAGTGAATTGGCTGGGCTCGAAATGGGCTATAGTTATTTTATACTCGTACTGTCTACGGTAAATAGATTTTAAACAGTGTATTTTTTAAGATGAGATCAATAGAAAGATTACAGTAAAAAATATACTCAGTTTAACTATACTGCCAAATTAAATAGTGAATCATGTAAAGATTATAATAAAATACTTAAACCATAGGCAATCAGTCTAAAATAACCAACCAGTGAATCATGTGCGTATGTCGTGTCCTATTAAATAGTGTTTGGCCAACGGGGTAATATTTCATGTGAACTTTTCTACTGTTGATGTTGTTGTCCTGGCACAATGGAAGGAGACAGGCCGGAGAAATTCAGAGGTTGCTGTGTGGAACGTATAGAGAGATCGAATTGGTTGGGGACGGACGGACAAAGGTAGCTACGTTTTTCTTTCCTGCAGCAATGGTTTTTTCTCTTTTTAAAATTCTTGTTTCTGTATCTGTGGGCAGGTAGGTTCTGATGACAAGTCCCATCAAATAGCGCCAATGCCAAGCCAACCCACGCCGTGACGTGGACATGAATTGATTTCCTTGTCAGCGAGCTAGTGGGGTACGCGGGGCCCCTCCGTCGGTGCACGGTGTGTCCTCTCCTCTGTTCGACCTTTCGGCTTCGCTTTGCATGCTATCTTCCAAAACAGGATGCATATATAATGGAGGAGAATTGGTTGATCATAACTGATAAATTATTGGTAGCCATAGAAAAAAATACAATTTTTTATTATTGCTAAAATGGAGATATGATTTTGCCTCCTTGCGAGTAACTTTGTAGTTATGATCTGCACAAGTGTAATGTGTAGCATACATGAAGTGGCGGTTCCTTTGCTTAGTTTGAGTACCCTTTAATTTCCTTTCTCCTCCTTTGTTGTTATGGCCCTGTACGCGAGAAATGTCTAGCAAACATGAAGTGGCAGTTTTCTTTACTTAATTCGTGCCCTTTTTTACTTTGTGCGGCTTTGGATTATATATTTGGAACTAGAAAAGCATCCTATATATGAGAGAAAACTCTAGCTTGGGAAAAATGAACCTTAACTAATCATCACCCTCACTACCGAAAAGCTCCTATATGCCGAGTGTCCAGAATTTTACCGAGTGCAATCCATCGGGCACTCGGTAAACAACAGCTTTGATGAGTGCCTTAATGGGGACACTCGTCGAAAATAAAACACTCGCCAAAATCTCTTTGCCGAGTCTTGAGGATTAGACACTCGGCATATAGGAGCTCTTTGCCGAGTGCTAACAAGAAAACACTCGGCAAAAATAAAACACTCGGCACCAACCGCCGTCCGTTAGATGTTAGCCACCGCCGTTAGACCTTTGCCGAGTGTCCGAACCGACACTCAAGAAAGAGCTCTTTCGAGTGTTTTGTTTGCGGCACTCGGCAAAGAAATAAAACCTTTTCCTCTCCTACCCTTCAAACTTTTCTACTCTCCACATACAAAATATGGTACTCCATGTTAAAATTTGGTATATTTTGTATTTGTTTGGTATATTTAATTAATTAATTGCATTTCAAGCAATTTTTGAATCAAGTCAAATTTGAACCGCAAGTGATTCAAATAATAGGAAAAAATGAGTAGAAAAATGATATTCATGTTATTCAGCCCGGTTTGAGGCCTTACCTGTTAAATAAAAAGGAATTTCGAACATCTTGTTCAGGAAACACGACCACAAACGTGTGGCCGAATGGTTTTAAATTTTAAAAAGCAAACGAAGTCGAAAATCATGAGATTTGTCAAGATGTCATGATATTATACGTGGAGGCTGTGGTAAAAAATGATAAGATTTCGCATAAGTTGTCACGCACGATGTTTACAAACTAAAGCAATTAAGAAGAAGCGTAGAGTTGAGACGGATCCGTAAGATTTGGAGTCAAAGTGACGGTCGAATTGTGGTTTGACTACAAAACTTTTGTACAGCAATAGACAACAGAGATTGTTTCATGTGAAATTTTGGTAATTTTTCGGATCCATTTGATAATTTTAATTTTTAAACTACAACTGCAATTATAGAATTTTACTTGATATAAATTGAATTTGAGCTATAACGCATGAAATAATGGTCTAATATTCGTAGAAGCATCGAATATACATTGTTGAGTGAATTTGACAAGGCATTTTCAAGTACATTCGAACAAATTTGTAAAACACGCTATGAAAAAGAGAGGAAAGGAAGTTTTATTAAAAAAAAATCTTTGCCGAGTGCATTGTGGGAGGCACTCGGCAAAGATGAGGGGTTTGCCGAGTGCCCGATCGGGGGCACTCGGCAAAAAGGAGGCGCGGCGATCTCCGGCCGTTGGATCGCGGGACACGGAGGCGAACGTGACGGCCCGGATCGGGCGCTGGCCAACCCTAACCACGCGGTCGCATGGAGGCGCCTCGGCCTCGCACCCACCGCCTCCATCGCATCTCCTCGACTCAAGCGCATCTCGCACCTCCACCGCAGATCGACGCCGCGCCCCAGCCCGCCCGCCGCCCGCCCGCCTGTGAGCCCGTGACGCCCCCGCCTCGGCCGCGGATCTCGCTTCTTCTTCTCGGCTCTCCGTCGACCACCGCGGCACCCGACCCCGCCTTCTCTCCGCCGAGCCCGGCCGCCTCAGTGCCTCCTCTCCGCGACTCCGACCGCCACGCAGACCCCCGCCTCCTCTCCGCCGAGCCCACCGCCTCGGTGCCTCCTCTCCGCGACTCACTGACCGCCGCGGCACCGCCCCGGCCTCCTCTCCGAGCCCACCGGCCGCCTCGGTGCCTCCTCTCCGCGACTCCGTGGCGCCGTCGCCTCCTCGACCTCGTGAATCTTCGCCTCGGTCGTCCTCTCGGCCTCAATGAGTAATTCAATAATCACTTAATCAAGATGATTGTGAGATCGTATGATCAGATCTCGTATGATTGTGAGTAATTCAATAATCGTATGATTGTTCATTGGTTGTCACCGTATGTTCAGATCATGTAATCAGTATGATGATTGTTCATCACTCATCAAGATGATCGGTTCATTGTTGATTTGTTGTCGCGACAATCACCGTATGTCTATCATTCTATGTTGTCACTTGTTACTTGTCACTGATTGTTCATCAATATGATAGTGTTATTAGTGTAGTATGTTTTTCAGACTAGCAGTCTATTAACTTGCTATTTAAATTTTGCTATGTTTTATCTATTTTGTACATTATTCTTTTTATATGTTTTATCCGTCGTAGCGGTACATTATTCTTTTGCTATGTTTATCTATTTTGTCGTGTCGTTCAACGTGGAATTTGAAATTTATTTTGATTATGTATTCAGATTGTACTTTTGTGATACCTCAAGATCGATAGTATTTGATATTAGTTATAGACTTTTGTCCTCTTGCTTTTGGGCCGAGGCTCGATAAATCCGGCTCGCCATCGGTGTTCTTGATAGGTGTAATATTTTCACTTCTCTCTGGCTTTACACCATATTTGAGATTAAGCTACACCTGACATCTTTATGTTTATCCCACGATTCTCGATCCTATGAGCAGCTGCTACGGGCTATCGTTCACATTCAGTGGGCATTTTGCACACCAGACATAGATGGCAATTGCTCCAAACAAGAACAAAATAACTTTTGTGTGCAACTGCAGCACAAGCAATTAGGCAAACCTAGTAACATTAATAGTTCAAGCTATACTGATGTGTTAATGTTCTAAAGAATGAGGGGGGAGTTGAATGCCATATCTGATTGGTATATCACTTTGTTGAATGCCATTCTCTGATTGGTCGGCCCAGTTTATTATCTGGTTAGGCGTAACCTAGTTAGGCGTCTCCCGTTCGAAAGAGATACGGTTGGAAATATGCAGATCTTTGCATATCTATAACCGTATCTGTTTCGAATTGTCCACGTTTTTTGGACAGCCCGAGGATGCGTAGATGGGGTTAGTTTCCATGGTCTACTCCGATCCGTGATAGAGTTTCGGCACATCTCCTGTTGTTCTCCGGATACACAATCTCCCCGCCAGACGTGTATTTGGAGAACAGTGGGAGGTGCTGCAAATTGCCTCTGGATAGGAGTAGAGCATGGAAACTAACCTCATCTATGCATCCTCGGTGATTAGGACCTATCTTCACCTATTAGATAGGAGAAAGATCGTGTAGATGCATTTGATTCTTATATTACTCCCTGATATGTTAGAGGATGGATGACCGTGAGTGGATGTACACGGGCCGCTCAAGTTAGGGTTCGTTGTCCGATGAATGGATTGAGAAGACCGATGCTTTCTTGGAACTAGCATTTGCCAAGGTTAAAGGAGCACGTGCCACTTGGTGTCCCTGCAGCAGATGTGCAAACACACGTCGGCAAACAAAGGAGGTCATGGGTAAACATCTTTGCAAGTTTGGATTTACGGCAGACTATACCCGGTGGATCTACCACGGTGAATTCGATCGTATGAGAGAGGAGGTCGTGAGACCACGCGTCGAGGATTATGATGCTGATGGCGGGGTAGGAGACATGTTAAATGACTATCATGAAGCACACTTCGCTGAAGGACGTAGGGAGGAGGAGCCAGGCCGAGTTGAGACAAGTTGCCGATGGCTGTGCCTATAGGGTAAGCTTATTTACCGGTTATGATGTGAATGGATATCGCTTTCACACAACAAGACATGAGCAGAGTCGGCCCAATCGAAGAACCACAAATACCGGAGTTTTTACGCGGCATTGATGGGGTCGAGTATTATGGAATAATTGAAGAAATATACGAACTCACGTTTCATGGTTGCAAACCTCTTAATCCTGTCATATTCAAATGCCATTGGTTTGATCCTGAAGTAACGAGACGGACCCCTAATCTTGGGCTAGTCGAAATTCGACAGTCATCCGTCTTACTAGGAGACGATGTGTATATTGTGGCTCAACAGGCCACGCAAGTTTATTATCTCTCATACCCGTGCCAAAAAGACGACCGTCTTAAGGGTTGCGATGTTGTGTACAAGGTATCGCCACATGGTAAACTGCCTGTCCCAAACAATGAAGATTACAACTTTGACCCAAACACATATGACGGAGAGTTCTTTCAAGAAGAGGGCTAGAAGGCGCTTTGAGATAGACTTAACCGCGATCGGAATGGAAGTAGACAATGAAAGGGTTGTTGACGAGGACGCTGGAGATGAGGTTCAAAATATGAAGGACTTAGAATTACTTCAGCGATTACATTTAGGCAATGATGTGATGACAACATTGCTCCTTCGAATAGTGTTGATTATATGGATATGGCTGATACTGATGATGAGACTTATGATCCAGCTAATCCCGATCATGATGATTATTTCTAATACATGTAATACTTTGTTATTTTCTAATTATGTTTTGTTTATTTTGCGTCTCTTTCTAAGTACGTCTTGTTTATCTGTGCTTATTGGTTTACTCTTTTTAATTGCGGTGATTGACCAAAGATGGTGGGCGGTATGAGGAACGTAAGGTCGCTTTACCAAAGACGACCCGATGCACCGAGCGATGGGGAGCAAGAGTAGGAGGAGCGGGAGGAGCAGCAGGAGGAGCAGGAGCACTCTTGAGAGGGAGCGGGAGCGGGAGGAGGAGCGGGAGGAGGAGCGGGACCAGGAGGAGGAGGCGGGAGCGGGGCAGGAGGAGGAGGAGGAGGAGGAGGAGGAGGCGGCAGGGATTCCGCTTCCTCCGTTCGTCGGGTGTCGGTTGCGAGGTCCTCGACCTCCCGAGGCGATCGATACCTCTTGAGAGACGCCGTGATTCGACCCATCGGGCTAGGTAAGTAACTTTAGATGTTATCACTACTTTTTCATTTGATATGTTGAAAATCACAATAGAAACTAATAATTTATCTTAATCACTTGGGCAGGGGTTGGACGCTTGTGGCTGCAGGTGATCACAAACGCCATGTCAATGGCATCCTGGGTCTTTTGTGCAGGCTACACTTCCCTGGCCTGGTTGCGTTTGGCGGAGGGCAGGAGCCGGCCTACACGTGGGACCACTACGTCGCCTTCCCCGATTTACCAGATCGGGATGGCAGGGTATTCGCCAACAAGGCGGCGCGGGTGACGGCCGAGATGTGGGTAAGTCTTCCTCGCACTACATTGCTCAATACATCGCATTCATTGGACATTCTTGAAATAATGACTGGATACATCGCGTCTATATGCAGGATTTCTTCAGATGCCGTGAGGGATATGAGGCCAAGGCGGCTAGTGTGGCTCATAAAGCCTGTTATAAACTCGTGAAGGACATGCATTACGAGGCGCGCGTCCAGGCCATCGTAACATACAACGCTACCTACCTTGGAGTGAAGATCAACAAAACTCAAGCAAGAAACATGAGGCTGACCCGGGAAGACTACATGCAGGTAAATATAGAACATTAATACTGATTTTTTCTGAGATTAAGTACGCTTAATTTGATCTTCTTATATGTTATATACTTGATGACGTGTAGGTGCCTCCGTGGTGCGCCCAAGATCTCCAAAGGCCGGGCACGATGGTGGACAAGTGGTGCGCCGAGTGGGAGGAGACGCAACGCTTGTCGGGAGCGGCGTTGATGATGCCAGTGCACCACACCATCAAGGCAATCAGAGCCTCGGCGAATTCGCGGCTACATGGGTACGCCGAATTCATTTCTTTATTATAACGCCAATTACGCATAATTTCTAATCATCTGTTTTTTCGCATCGTCGTCACATGGTGGCCGCCTTGCTCCCGCTTCAAGGCATGGGCTTTGGCCCACAAGGGCAAGGCGACGTCCGACGCCGACTACAACCCGGAGGACCCGCCTCGGTGTACAAAGAATGCGACCGTCCACGGCCGCCTCGGTGAGTACACATCGATGGCAAGGGCGGTCCATGGGCCGAGTACGATCCGAGCACCCGGACCTTGATGGAGAAGTCGTCATGAGGGTGGGAGGAGGCAAGAAGCATGGGCGATCTTGGATTGGCGACAAGACACTCGACACGGCCACTACTCCCACTCTCTCCCGGATTTGAGCAAGGAGCACGAGCTCAAGCCCGCCATTCGCCCACCACGGACCTTTGCATGATCTGGATGGAGGCACTCCAGTTATTTTGTTTTATTCGTCGTTCATTAATTTTTACATACCTTTGCTTTGCATTGTAACATTGGGGTGAAATATTGTAGGCCCACCGGAAGAAGAGAAGAGGCTACGGGAGGAGATGGAGGCGAGGATGGAGGCCGATCGGCGAGAGGAGTGAGGCCGAGCGGCAGAGGATGACGCAGATGTTTCGTGGATGCAAAGTCTTGGCGAGAGGATGGGTCAACCTCGCCACCGGAGCTATTCCTCCACCTCCTCCTGCAACTACTCCCGTGAGTTTCTAGTGGAGTATGAATGTTTAAGTTTGTATGTTCCTACCTTAAATCTTGTCTCACACATGCAATCTCTTCTCTTTGTGCGTAATCAATCGGCGCTTGAATAATATGCCTCATGACCCACCACATCGATCGGGTGACTATATGTGACTTGTGATATGTGATATATGTGATATGTGATATATTATGACTATATGTGATATTGTGACTTGTGATATGTGATATATTATGACTTGTGGTGATATATGTGATATATTGTGACTTGTGGTGATATATGTGATATATTGTGGACTATATGTGATATATGTGATTACTTGTGATGATTACTTGTTGATATATCTGTGATATTGTGATTTGTTTGAGTGGGGTGCAATAAACATTTAAAATAGGCAGTTTTTAGCCACTTTGCCGTGTGTAGGATCAAGGATACCGACTAGAGGGGGGTGAATAGGCGGTTTTTAAATTTTCTTTTCAACTAGGCTAAAATTCTCTAAATGTAAGAACAAGAGTGAAAGACAATTTTGAGCCTACACAATGCTAGTCAAGCAAATAGGAATTCTAGTACCAACAAGAGCTAAACAAAGTACTAAGCATGTAAACTAAGATCTAATTAGAAGCAATAGAGATGTACACACTTGATGTTTTACCGTGGTATCGGAAACTTGCTTGGTTCCCACTAGTCCACGTTGAGGTTAGCTCGAACAAATCGAACCGGCTCCACGAATTGAGCTTAAGCACCTCGATCACTAGGGGTAGCTCTTCCCGCTCCGGGTAGGCGAGCTCCAACCTTCACACGAAAGCCGGTCTTCTCACAAGCTTCTTTGAGAAGATCACCAACAAGCTTCTCCCAATCGTCCGTGTGCCAAGCACCAAGAGTAACAAACCACGAGCTTCGCTTGATTGCAAACTAGTGCCAAGGATCAAACTAATGAATGCTACGCACTTTTGCTCAAACACCTCAAATGAATGCTCAAGAGTGAAAGTAGGTGTGGAGTGAATGCCCAATGCTCAAGAATGATCAATAGAGTCTCTAGCATCCGTCTATGAGCGTTAGTACGGTATTTATACCTTCCACCTACCAAAACTAGCCGCTTGGAACAAATTCCGGAAAAATCGTATGAGCGGAACTCACGGCCCGAGCCCCAGCCAGTACCGCTCCATGCGGCGACGATCGAACGGCTATGTCGAGCTTCTGCGGTGATCGTTGGTCCGTCGGCGGCGGTACTACCGACGTTATAAAGTCCCAGACTACCTTTCATCGGTAGTACCGAAAGTCGGCGCAGACTACCGCTGAGCCGAGCACCAAAAGTCACTCTGGAAAAAGGCTCGATTCCCTCCGGAACTACCTATGGCGGTAGTACTGCTCGACAATGGAACTACCGCTCTCCTAAAACTCGGGGGCATCCGGAGGGTGCTCTCGAAAAAAGGTCCGATCCACCTCCGGAACTACCTGTGACCGGTAGTACCGCTCTGACAGCGGAACTACCGCTTCCTCAGATTTTGGAAATGAGTCCGAGGGTGCTCGGAAAAATGGGTCCGCTTGAGGTTCGAACTTCCGATCGCGGTAGTTCCGATTTCTCCAGCGGTACTACCGCTCGACGGTAGTACCGACGTTGAAAATTGCGGAACTACCGCACATCCGCACGAGCACGCTTTGGCTTTTAAAACAGATTTTCAAGAATGCATGATCCTAGTTGATCCATGGGCACTTAAGAATTGCTATCAAGCTACTTGCCATGATCCTCTTTATGGTATGATTATTTATCCTATAATCCGGTCTTCCACCATTCTCCTAAGACCCAGTAAACTTTGAAAAGGGGATCCTATTCTAAAATTACCTCCATCTTGAACCATGTTTGATCCTCATTCTTATTCTTTGGCTTCCATTTGTCAACCATAACCTGGACTTAACTTTTAAACACTCATTAAAACGTTAGTCCCATATTCATATAAACTCATTAATTACCAAAATCATTTTTAGGGGCCTAGATGCTTTCAATCTCCCCCTTTTTGGTAATTGATGACAACACATTTTATATGGAAATTTAATGTTTGAATATACCACTAGTTTTGACAATTAGTTGTATATTCTTTTGTGACTTTTTGAAAAGAGAAGATTCTAGCAATGATATTCATTTTGGCAAGAATATGAATTTTCCTTTTTAAAGTCAAGGAGGGGTGATACTCCCCCTAAATTTGTGCATGAAATTTTTCAACAGTATAGAAAATCTCATTTTTACCACAATTTTGACAAGATGCATAATTGAGATCATAATATGAGACAAGTGATAGAAGCAATTTCATAGGAGTAAACATGGAAGTAAGCAATAGTCATTACATCCAGAAAACATTTAAAAGCATAGATAACCAAGTTCATTACAATCATTCAAACATAAATAGAGATAGATAGCCCTAATAGCCCTAAATTCTTCTCCTCCTTTGGCATCAAATACCAAAAGAAGCTACTCCTGGGGACCGGGAGGAGAAGGATCATGACAGGCGGCGACGAGTATAGCGCATGGGCGAAGGAGGCTGAGACAGGGACTGCTCGATGGCTGCAACACGTCCATCCAAGGAGTCCATGCGAGAGGAGAGGGAGGCAAACCCTCGGCACGAGAATCTCTCATCCGGCGGGGTGGAGTAGATCCGAGATAGAGTGGCCACATCGATCGAGAAGCTGCTGTGCCGCCGCTCGGCTGCAGGAGCCGCTGTGCGGGCCGAGGATCCTCCCGCCTTGGATCCGACCACGAGCTCTGGCGGCAGTGGGGATGGGAGGCTCAGATCTCGGCTTATAAGCCTTATGTCGCTTGTTATAGCTGCCTCTGAATCTGAACTTGGTCTCAATCAAGGCAAAGATATAAGGTCCATAATTGATGCGCTTGATTCTGTCATTTTTGGAGGAAGCTATCTCCCTGATGATCAAGTCCACCACATCAAATTTCTGACCCCTGAAAATATAATCTATGAGATTCCAAGCATGTCCTCTTATGGCATCAAAATTCCCACTCTTGGGAAGAATAGTATGGTTGATAATCCTATTGATGATGCTAGGAATAGGAGAAGACCAACCGGGTGCCGGGGATGACCTCTCATTTAGGTTGTAGAAGGCGTAAAAGCGGAGATCTCAAGAGTCGGCTTGTCATATACCTTCTCATGCCCACTCAACTCGACTCTTAAGGCAAGCTCGAACTCATGCTTGGTCGCCTCTAGCTGTGTGCACACTGTCATCCAAGTCATGTGCTGAAAATCTGGAGAAATGTGCACTGTAGCATAGAACTGGCGAATGATCTCCTCATTATAGTCCGACTGCAGTGTCGCCAGCTGATGCAGTCCACATCTCTGAAAAAGCCTGAGAGTGCCATCATACTTGTCAATGGAGGACAAGTGCTCCCAATCCACCCACTTATGATCGTGAACCGTCGACTCTCTCCATACGGTGATCAAAATTTGCTCTGAAATTTGGTGTGAAACTTGGGGTTGATGGAGTTGGAAGGTAACTCATCTTGATTTCTGCGACGAAGTCCGATATAATCTTCTGCAAATCTTCCTCAAGTCAATTTGAGGATCTTCCTCTGGTGAGATCCTCCTCGAAATCTTCCTTGGGGAGCTATACTGTGGCTGCTGTGGCTCTGGCTCTCCCTCAGACTCTGAAGGCTCAGCTGGACCCTTGCCACGGTCCTGGGCTG
This sequence comes from Bonia amplexicaulis, assembly GCA_036346245.1. Lineage (NCBI taxonomy): Eukaryota > Viridiplantae > Streptophyta > Magnoliopsida > Poales > Poaceae > Bonia > Bonia amplexicaulis. Next base: position 6,796,312 of record CM070737.1, read on the forward strand.
CCTTCTGAGAGGCCTCAGAAGCGGCAGGAGCGGCGGAGGACTCTCCGGACTGTCCGGTAGAGGAGTAAAGTCTCCTCGTCGCTCTCCTAGTAACAGGCATCTAAAAGGAAGAAGATACAGTATTAGAGCCTTACTAGGATGGATCAAATAGAATTGAAAGGGAATTTGAAAGAGACTGCTTTAATCGTGGCAATCGGTAGTACCGCTCGGGGCCGGTAGTACCGCTCGACAATAGTACTTCGCTCGGTCAAGCGGTAGTACCGCTTTTGTCTGACCGATTCTAGGGTTAAGCAATGATTTGAGATTTTGGTATTTTTCTTGGATTGAATCCATGGAATGGGTGTGTAAACACCTCTAGATACCAAAATACAACATTTACCCTAGTTTAAACCGCAAGAAATCATCCTCATTTTGAAAAACCCTAAAAATCAATCTAGGGTTCAAAGAGACAATAAAAGATGGGGATGATCCAAAATACCTTGAGGAATGGAGGAGGTGAGTCCTTGAAGACGCAAGGCTCAAAATCCGAGGAAAACCGAGCAGATTTGAAGATCCAAGTTCGGTTTTGTGGAGGTTTTGAGAGAGAGAGAAAGAGAGGCGGTGAAGGGAGCGGAATAACCGTCTGTGTGGGGGAGAGAGAGAAGCCGCAAGGAAGCTAGGGTTTGAAATCACCCGAATTTTTAAGTCATATCCGTAGTTCCGCTGTTCGGCATAGTTCCGCTCAACGGTAGTACCGCTTGAGACTCATGGTAGTCCGATTTTTCCGGGACTTGCTGAAATTTTGAGAAGAAAGGTATAGTATGCAAATGATCCCTAGTTTTTGCACTCAACTAACCTATTTAAGGATCATTATGCATTAAATGTCTTAAAATAATAATTTTAAATAATTTTTGCATTTAATTCAAATTTTAAAGATTTTTTTTTCACAAGAACCTTTTTCTCAACATTTTCCAAGCCACTCCAAAAATACGTATTTAAGTGAGCCATAAAATCATGCAATGTTGGAATAGTCTAGGACATTTAACTCACTCCTAAGTTTGCAAAAATGACTTTCATCTAAAGGCTTGGTGAAAATGTCCGCTAATTGGTTTTCGGTCCGGATGTGGCTAATGCAAATATCTCCCTGCCAACATGATCTCTTAAGAAATGATGGCGGATATCTATATGCTTGGTTCTTGAGTGTTGGACTGGATTATTTGAGATTTTGACAGCACTATCATTATCACACAATAAGGGCACTTTATCAAAATTGATTCCGTAGTCCATCAAAGTTTGCCTCATCCACAATAATTGAGCACAACAACTTCCAGCGGAAACATATTCGGCTTCGGCGGTTGAAAGTGCTACGGAGTTTTGTTTCTTTGAAGACCAAGAAACTAAGGATCTTCCTAAGAATTGACAACATCCCGAGGTGCGTTTTCTATCCACTTTGCAACCCGCATAATCGAATCCGAATATCCAATTAATTCAAACTTAGCACCTTTAGGATACCAAAGCCCTATGTTATAGGAATGTTTTAAATATCTCAAAATCCTTTTACGGCCTTTAAATGACATTCTTTTGGAGAAGCTTGAAACCTAGCACACATACACACACTAAACATGATATCGGGCCTAGATGCGGTAAGATAGAGCAAACTACCAATCATAGATCTATAAAGCTTAGTATCTCTTCGACTTACCTCCTTCGTCGAGGTCTAAATGCCTATTGGTTGCCATTGGTGTTTTGATGGGTTTCGCATCTTTCATCCCAAATTTCTTGAATAAGTCTTTCACATACTTTGTTTGGCTTATGAAAGTCCCATCCTTGAATTGCTTGATTTGTAGTCCAAGAAAAAGCTTAGTTCACCAATCATTGACATCTCAAATTCCTAGACATCATTTCACCAAACTCTTTGCAAAATTTTGATTAGTAGAACCAAATATAATATCATCAACATATATTTGACAAACAAAGAAATCATCATTGATAATTTTGTGAATAGAGTGGTATCTACTTTACCAATTTTAAATCCTTTTGAAACAAGAAAATCTCAAGACGCTCATACCATGCTCTAGGAGCTTGTTTTAAACCATATAGCACCTTAGAGAGCTTGTATACATGATTAGGAAATTTTAAGTCTTCGAACCCCGGAGGTTGTTCAACATAAACAAGTTCGGAGATAGTTCCATTTAAGAAGGCACTTTTAACATCCATTTGAAATAATTTAATATCAAAGCTAGATGCTAAGGCTAACAAGATTCTAATTGACTCAAGTCTAGCCACGGTGCAAAGGTTTCATCATAATCTAAACCCTCAACTTGAGTGTAGCCTTGAGCAACTAACCTTGCTTTATTTCTTACCACAAGTCCGTTTTCATCTTGCTTGTTTCGAAAACCCATTTTGTACCAATCACATTTTGCTCCTTGGGCCTTTCCACCAATGTCCATACATCATTTTGGAGAAGTTGTTTAGCTCTTCATGCATGGCATTTATTCAATCCGGATCATTTAGAGCTTCTTCTACAAACTTTGGCTCAAGAGAGGACACAAACGAATAATGTTCACAAAATGAAGCTACTCTAGAGCGAGTTTGAACACCCTTACTCACATCACCCAATATTTGGTCTATTGGATGATCTTTTACAACCGCATTATGGATCTTGAAGGGTTGTTGTTGATCTTTTGCTTCATCATCTATTACTTGTACGTCGCTTGAAGTTGAAGAAGTAGGTGGTTCAACTTGTCTTGATGAGGTGGGTGATGTAGTATCTTCCTTTGGCTTGATGTCGCCAATTTGCATGTTTTCCATAGCTTTGCGTAATCCTTCTTCTCCTAAATCATCCAAATTATCTTGCTCTTCTTGAGAGCCATTAGTTTCATCAAATTGCACATCACAAGATTCTTCAACCAACCCCGAATTTTTATTGAAGACTCTATAAGCTTTGCTATTTGAAGAATATCCTAATAAAAATCCTTCATCACATCGACTTTGAAATTTAGAGAGCCGAACTCCTTTTCTTAAGATGTAGCATTTGCACCCAAATACTCTAAAGTAGGAAATGTTCGGTTTTCTCCCAATGAGAAGTTCATAGGAAGTCTTTTTCAAAAGACGATGCAAATAAAGCGATTTATGGCATGACAAGCGGTGTTAATAGCTTCCGCCCAAAATCTATCTAAGTATTATATTCATCAAGCATTGTCCTAGCCATTTCAATCAATGTTCGATTTTCCTTTCTACAACTCCATTTTGTTCGAGTGTAGGTTGTGGAAAGTTCATGCTTTATTCCAAGTTCATCACAAAAATCTTCAATTTTAGAGTTTTTGAACTCGGAACCGTTATCACTTCTAATTTTCTTTATTTTAAAATCAAATTCATTTTGGGCTCTTTTTGAGAAACTTTTGAAAATTCCGGAGGTTTCGCCTTTGTCATTTAAGAAGAACACCCATGTATATCTAGAGTGATCATCTACAATGACTAAACAATAACTATTGCCTCCGATACTCTTATAGGTTGTTGGCCCAAACAAATCCATATGTAAGAGTTCCAATGGCCTAGATGTTGACATGATACTTTTGGAAGGATGAGAGTTTGCCACTTGCTTCCGGCTTGGCAAGCGCTACAAAGTCTATTCTTCTCAAACTTCACATCTTTCAAGCCAACAACTAAGTCATGTTTGAAAAGTTTTTTTAAGTTGAATCATACCCACATGACCTAACCTTCTATGCCATAACCAACCCAAAGAAGTTTTTGCAATTAAACATGTTTTTAAGCAAGATTCATTTGAAGTGAAATCCACTAGATAAAGATTTCCAAATCTAAAACATTTGAAAACAATTTCCTTTTCATTTTCTTTTGAAATAATGACATTTTCTTTAGAGAAAGAACAAGTTAAGCCTAAATCACATAATTGAGCAACGGATAGCAAATTAAAATTTAAAGTTTCTACTAAAGATACATTGAAATGGAAAGGTCATTGGAGATAGCAATTTTACCCAAACCAAGTACCTTTCCTTTGCTATTGTCTCCAAAGGTGATTTTCTCATTGCTCCCACTCTCAAAGGTGGTGAACATTTTCCGGTCTCCGGTCATGTGTTGGGTGCATCCACTATCCAACACCCAATGCCTTCCACCGGTTTTGTAGTTCACCTACAAAAGAAAATCAAGTTCTTTAGGTACCCAAATTTGTTTGGGTCCTTGGAGGTTAGTAACCAAGGTTTTGGGCACCCAAATGGATTTCCTTTTAGCACCCAAAATCGAGGTGCCAATGAAGTGAGCAAGAAGATTTCCATTTTCAGTTTTTCTAAGCATATAACATGAGTCATATAAACCAATGGATTGAATCTTACCCTTAGAACAATTTTGAGACTCATGTCCCAAATCCCGCATTTTGTACAATACTTACCATTTTCTTTTACAAACCTTGGGGGCTTGTATACCGGTTTCTTACCCTTTTTGGGAATGTACCCAAGTCCTTCTTTGTTGAATGAACATCTTTGATCACTTAATAGTTTATCAAGTATAGCCTTTCCTTTGTATGCTCTTTCCAAGCTTTTGTTCAATTTTAGCACTTGTTCCTTTAAGTCTTTGCTTTCATGAATAAGTAAATCATCATGGACAAAAGATATAGCATTTCTAGAATCAATATTAGAAGAGCATGGCATGGCAAGGAGTTCATCACATGATGTAGATATGCTAGATTTAGATACTTTTACACTAGGCATCTTATTTATAATATCGCAAGTAATTCCAATGCTAGTGCAAGATTTTTCATGGATGAGCAAATCATGAGCTTCCTTTAGCTCCTTATAAGATTCTTGTAGAGTTGTATGTTCCTCTTCAAGATCTTAAACTTTGATTCTCTTTTCCAAGAAATTCATTAAGTTCAACAAGCATATCCATAAGATCATCATATGAAGGCTCATCATCATCAAGGAATTTTACCTTATCTCCTTTTGCCATGAGGCAAGTTGGAGTGGAGAATAGTGATGGAGCTTCCTTGATTGCAATTCGACAAGTCCCTTTTTCTTGGAGGATTCATCTTCACTTGAGTCGAGTTGAATACTCCTCTTGAATCCCACTCTCCAATGTGGGCTTCATTCTTGCCATCTTTGTGAAGCTTCTTAAAAAGCTTCTTCTTGCCGTTGTAACTCTTCTTGTTTGATGACTTCTCTTTGTCATCTTTCTTGTTGGGGCAATTTGAGGAAATGTGACCTTTCTCATCGCATTCATAGCAACGGATGTTGCTATATCGCTGTTGGAGTAGAAGTGCCCTTCTTTGTCTTGTCGTAGTTTGTGCTTCGGTTTGAACGCCTTCTCATGAACTTATTCATTCTTCTTACTAGAAGAGCAAGTTCTTCTTCAGAATTTTCCTCATCATCTTCGGATTCTTCACTTACCACCGCTTTGGCTTTGAAGGCGGTGATCTTTTTCCCTTTTGATGAGGATTGCTCCAAGAGCTCCTCCTTATCCTTCTTGTATAGCTCATTAGTGATGAGGTTGCCCAATAGTTGTGTTGGAGTCATTCTTGCTAACTCCGGTGAGTTGAGGAAGAGTGTCACCAACATTTCGTATTCTCAAGCAAAGCCCTAAGCATCTTTCTCACAATGTCAAGATCGGAAGGTTAGTACCAAGGCCTTTGAGCTCATTCACAATGTTGTTGAGTCGAGTGTACATTTCATTGATGTCCTCATGAGGCAACATTGTGAATGTCTCATATTAATCCTAAGTCGATGCAATTTTGCTTCTTTAACCGTGGATGTCCCTTCGTGGATTTCGGAAAGGGTTGTCCAAATAGCGTGAGCCGTCTCAAGATTACTCACCCTATTGAACTCATCCGCTTTAAAGCCCCAAAATAGCATTCATTGCTTGGGCATCTAAATGAGCATTTCGCCCGTCTTGATCCGTTGTATTCAATGGATCAAGCGCCATGACGTAACCCTCATTTACAATTTTCCAAACACTAGGACTCATGGCCTTTAAATAAATTGACATTCTAATTTTCCAATAAGCATAATTTGATCCATCAAAGAAAGGTGCCTTGCCTATAGCAAATCCTCGCTAGTCATCCTTTTCTCTCTAGGCGGTTAAGTCTAAAATGAGAGACCAAGCTCGATACCACTTGTAGGATCAAGGATACCGACTAGAGGGGTGAATAGGCGGTTTTAAATTTTCTTTTCAACTAGGCTAAAATTCTCTAAATGTAAGAACAAGAGTGAAAGACAATTTTGAGCCTACACAATGCTAGTCAAGCAAATAGGAATTCTAGTACCAACAAGAGCTAAACAAAGTACTAAGCATGTAAACTAAGATCTAATTAGAAGCAATAGAGATGTACACACTTGATGTTTTACCGTGGTATCGAAACTTGCTTGGTTCCCACTAGTCCACGTTGAGGTTAGCTCGAACAAATCGAACCGGCTCCACGAATTGAGCTTAAGCACCTCGATCACTAGGGTAGCTCTTCCCGCTCCGGTAGGCGAGCTCCAACCTTCACACGAAAGCCGGTCTTCTCACAAGCTTCTTTGAGAAGATCACCGAACAAGCTTCTCCCAATCGTCCGTGTGCCGCAAAGCACCAAGAGTAACAAACCACGAGCTTCGCTTGATTGCAAACTAGTGCCAAGGATCAAACTAATGAATGCTACGCACTTTTGCTCAAACACCTCAAATGAATGCTCAAGAGTGAAAGTAGGTGTGGGTGAATGCCCAATGCTCAAGAATGATCAATAGAGTCTCTAGCATCTGTCTATGAGCGTTAGTACGGGTATTTATACCTTCCACCTACCAAAACTAGCCGTTTGGAACAAATTCCGGAAAAATCGAGGCGGCGGAACTACTCACGGTGCGAGCCCTAGTACCGCCTCACGCGGCGACGATCGTAACGGCTATGTCGAGCTTCTGCGGTGATCGTTGGTCCGTCGGCCGGTACTACCGACGTTATAAAGTCCGGTACTACCTTTCATCGGTAGTATCAAGAAAGTCGGCGCAGACTACCGCTGAGCCGAGCACCAAAAGTCACTCTCGGAAAAAGGCTCGATTCCCTCCGAACTACCTATGGCCGGTAGTACCGCTCGACAATGAACTACCGCTCTCCTAAAACTCGGGGCATCCGGAGGGTGCTCTCGAAAAAAGGTCCGATCCACCTCGGAACTACACGCGGACCGGTAGTACCGCTCGACAATGGAACTACCGCTTCTCGATTTTGAAATGAGTCCGGAGGGTGCTCTCGGAAAAATGGGTCCGCTTGAGGTTCGGAACTTCCGATCGCCGTAGTTCGATTTCTCCAGCCGATACTACCGCTCGACGGTAGTACCGACGTTAAAATCTGAACTACCGCACATCCGACGAGTACGCTTTTGGCTTTTAAAACAGATTTTCAAGAATGCATGATCCTAGTTGATCCATGGGCACTTAAGAATTGCTATCAAGCTACTTGCCATGATCCTCTTTATGGTATGATTATTTATCCTATAATCCGGTCTTCCACCATTCTCCTAAGACCCAGTAAACTTTGAAAAGGGGATCCTATTCTAAAATTACCTCCATCTTGAACCATGTTTGATCCTCATTCTTATTCTTTGGCTTCCATTTGTCAACCATAACCTGGACTTAACTTTAAACACTCATTAAAACGTTAGTCCCATATTCATATAAACTCATTAATTACCAAAATCATTTTAGGGGCCTAGATGCTTTCATAGTGTTACACTCGGCAGGGAGGCTTTGCCGAGTGTCATAGTAAACACTCGGCAAAGTAACGTTTCTGGGCATTCTGGGAACGTACTATGCCGAGTGTTGTGATTTTGCCGAGTGTTGTGGTAAAAACACTCGGCAAAGTAACGTTTCTGGGCATTCTGGGAACGTACTATGCCGAGTGTTGTGATTTTGCCGAGTGTTGTGGTAAAAACACTCGGCAAAGTTTTAAACTTTGCCGAGTGTTTTTACTATGACACTCGGCAAACTGCAAGGCTTTGCCGAGTGTCTTTACCATGACACTCGGCAAAGTTTAAAGCTTTGCCGAGTGCCATTCCGTCCTGGCACTCGGTAAATGACGCCGTCACCGTGTTCTCGCCGTCCACTGTCCTTTTTTTGCCGAGGGTCGTTTCGGCACTCGGCAAAGACTTTGCCGAGTGCTCGATGAAAGCTCTCGGCAAAGAGCTCTTGCCGTCGAAACTATGAAGTGTGAGCTATGCCGTGGGTGGCACTCGGCAAAGACTTTGCCGAGTGTTTCTCGTACTTTGCCGAGTGCCACGGCAAAGCTGCTGACCCCGGTAGTGCCTGCGTCTACAACAGCTTCAGCATTACCGGATGGACACCACATAAGCACTTTATTGTGACAACCCAACCTTTTGGAAATTGTATGCTGTTCATGTCTCTACAATTCTTGATTTGTACATTAACAACTGCTTTGGCGTAGCTGCATGGGAAATTTAACACAGAAGTGCATTGTCACAACATATTTTTGGAGGGCTGAGTATTTTGATTATGGCTCATTTTTTCGGCTTTTCAGCCACATGTTGGTTTCGATTTCCTATCAATCGTACTATTTATCTGACCTACCAGCTGCAGCCAAAATATATCAACAATAACCCAAAAGAGTGGGACCTATGTCTCCACAATTATTGATATCAACATATTGAATATACAAAAGTAACAATAATGCCTAAGAAAAATGAACCTAAATCATGATTTACTTGATGTACCGCGAATTAATTGGACAAATGTGGCCAAGTAAATTACAAGCAGTCTCCAACTTGACATAATCTTGGATTTTAGCGATCGGATGGTGCAGAGAATCCTAGCTCTTAGATTGTTGTGCACACACACACACAGTGAGCTCAGCAAATGATTGCTTTGGCGCCATATAACTGTCTGCGTGGTTGCTGGAGAGGGACAGAGATGCTAACCTTCCTTAGATTAGCCTCACCTTTTCTTATCCGGGGCTGATTAAGCTGATGTAATCATGCATTATCGCTGTTTTGGGGCTTAACTTTTGCTATTATAGGTGATGCAATCGTAGTCTGTGTTTGCTCACTTCCATAGTTTCCGTTTCTGGAAAAAAAAATATATATATATATAGCCTCACGTACGTCTCTCCTCCCTGTGTCGGTGGTCCGACGTTTTACTATTTTGTGCACTTTAGCCGGATACTAGTAGGCTACTACTGCATGCCAACATTTTTTTCACCAGCGACATGTGTGGACCATTTTAAGTGGAGGTCCGTGTTCTTTGACACTCTGTACACCATGGAGAAATAATCATATCAGGTTCCTACGTTAGAGGAGTCCTATCAGTCAACGGCGTAGGGTCAAATCAGTACGTGCGGCGGAGTAATCGGAGGGGCTTAACGAGCGAGGCGGAGATCGAAGTGGGGCGAGAATAATAATAAAAAAGCCATGGGTTGCGCGCGCAGATATTTGTTGGTTTTGATGTTACTTCACAAGTATGAAATCGTGAATTTGATGGCTTCGATCGCAGTTTCGTGATGCTGCGATCTGGACTGATCGATTTGAGATATACTGATAGGTGACAACTTGGTTTGTCCTCTTCGGTGGAATACACATTTGTGGATTTGAATTTATTACTTATGGTTCATTGTCATTGTATCCATACGTTAGTAAGACATCGACTGATAAATTCTCAAACACACAATTTTATAGTAGTAAATCCACAATTACTCCTTATACGTGATATAGGTGGTGCTCAGTTGAGCTGATTTTTTGTGGTTTATGACTGAATTTTTACTGTAGTTGGTTGAAATTACACTGTAACTAATGGTGACTTATTTGACATAATTAAATTTAAAAAATATTAAAAATGATAAAACGGGTTAGCCCAATCACGTGTAATACAAACGAATACGAAAAAAAGAACCGATAAAAAACTAAAATAATCTAAAAAATTAAAAAAAGATAAAATTTAGAAATAGTAAAAAATAACTGAAAGTATAAGCCCAAATACAAAGAACGGGGCATAGAGTCGTATCGGCCGTATGCAAATTGACGTTTTTTGTCGTGAGAAGTGTGAAGAAGCAATCACGCAGTTGGAGAAATGCCAGCATGACAGCGACAAGAACAAAAGTCCAACAGATTTTATGATGATTTGATACTGTCAGACTTAAATTGTATAGACAAAAATTGCAGCCGCAGAGCTGCCAGCTGAATCGTAGAACATTTATTCTCTAGCTGCCACCGAGCTAAGATATCATTCGCTCTCTTACAACGAAAACTCACTCGCTCTTACAACTAGCTAGGGCCTAGGAGTAGTGATGGTTGACGAATCCCGTGGCAACGGCCGTGCGTGCTTCGTCCACCAGACGATTCAACGGTGGGGGCACTTCCGCTGGCAGCAGTGCAAATGGAAGGCCCAAATCGGCAACGCAAAGATGAACCCAACATGTCACGCCGGCATCACATCCTTCCCCTTTCTCGTGAAAATTGTTGCAAAAAATGATGGCCTTATTGACAAATATTCCGGCCCTAGATATCCCTTCCTCGGTAGTGCAACCAAAGATTTAGGTCCAAATGGCTTTCCCATAGGCAGAAAAAATAAAGATGTATGGATGGGATAGGTAGAAAAGACACCAGAGATATCTATCCCACGAGCCTCAATTTCCAAAATTCATGAACGGTTCCTCTCATCAACTCCTCATTGAGTGCCCTTATCTTTTAGCTTTTAACTTTTTAGTTTCATCTTTTTTTTAGCTTTTTAATTTTTTGAGCTTTTTTGTCTTATTTTTTGTATTGTCTAACATTTTTTAAAAATTTAATTACGCTGAAAAAACTAACAGCAATTACGGTAAAAAAATCATCAAACAGTGCTAAATAAACCAAAAGCTTAAGCTTTAAGTGTTCTCGACCTTTCCACTTTCCTCTCCTGAATACCTGGATGGAGTGGAGTCCTCGCAGAGCCGTGAAATTACAAATGGTAGGAGGAGCATCTAATATTTTTGTGAATGACTCATCTTAACATGGTAAATATTTTTGTACTTGAGAGCACAAGATGGCGCTTGACCTCGAATTGCATCGCAAGTAAATTATTATGCAAATATCCAACATTTACTTCCTTTCCTAAGTGGAAGCATCGAGAGATGGGTAACAATCAATGCGCGGTCTAGCTCAGGGTTTCAGAAACCGGAAAGCTGGCCCTCAACCTGGAACCTGGCCGTGGTTTTCACCCGGTTTCCTAGCCAAAAAATGATCTTGTTTTTCTTAAGCTTCACAAATTTGAAAATTTACAGATCTAACAATTCGAGGTTGCAAGGTAGAAGATATTATACACATTTCAATAGAAAAATAGACGAAATTGCGGCGTGGGTAAACTGGGCAGGATTTAGAAAATCGCAACCTGGCCTATTTGGTTTACCAGTCAAATAGAAAAATAAAGATGTATGGATGGGATAGGTAGAAAAGCATTAATATGCTTGATAATAAACTATCCAATCGAAAAATCGATAATCTAGACCAAGCACACAATTATATTTGAGTGAAACGTCTAATTCCTCACTCAAGGTAGATGTCAAAGTGCAGATGTTCTCAACACCGTATAACGCTGACGATAAAGCCAAAATTTCTCCATTTGCAATCATAAAACAAATACTTAGGATAACGACAACATAACACAAGGAATTATTGGACGATCTAGCAACATTTTGAAGTGAACGTGCTTATTTGCAAATAATTCATTAAATTTGAAGCACCAATGTTGCATTATCGCCGGAAAGAAGTCAATGGCTCTGTTCTTTTAGGTATTTGGCTTCTCCGGAAATCGAAATAAATAAAACGATTTTTTGAAGTAGATTCTTTAAACGGCTTTCCAAGCTCAAAATCGTATGCGCCGCCCACGTCGATATCTCCGTTGTCCGTTGTCGTCTCATAAAATATAGATAAAAATCATCAACCATAACTAAGAAGCACCAATCACAGTTCAAAAGAACAGAGCCAATGTGTAACTATCCATCTCTAGAGAAAGATATTGGATTAGACTCCGAATCCTCCAAAAAAAGAAGCAATAAAGCAAATCCATCACAAACACTATGGGCGAGAGACCATTTAAGGGATGAGGAGACGAAGATATGAACATTTGAAGGTGAGGCTTTTGATTGACGAGAGGTTTGATGAGCAATGATGGGAAGGGAGCCTGGGAGGGGAGAAAGAAAGGCTTTGGGTCAACGGCTGCACTAAGGGGACACAAGCTGTTGTGCGAGTCGGTGAGTGTGGGCCCATAGCCTCCGAAAGGCCTTGGAAAGCAACGGAGAGCGCTTCATTTTTAGTCTAGTCTTTTCAAGATACTCTCAACTAGCAGTGGTAGCATCTACTCTCTTCCTGGTGTGATTGTCCTGAGAATATCGAGTCATGTTCAAAGATAAGATGTTTGCACAATTGCACACCAAGTAGTGATGGTTGCACTTGAAAGGTACGTACGCTACTGTCTAGGGAATTGACATCTCAGCCTAGCCATTGTAGCGTTGCTTGGCAGGTCTTTACATGTTTAGCCTTTTTTTTTGGGCTTCTAAAAACTATCAAAAATTCGATTTTTTTATAGTAATTAATTTTGAAACAAAGTATCTTTTCTATATAAGATCTATAAATTAATTATAATATACACTATAGTAACATCATTCATATCAGTTAAAACCGTACACAAATCTCTATTACTCCGTACTCTCACGAACAAACTAAAACCATAAACCACAGCCATAAGTGATAAGTTGAAGCCAAAAAAACAACCACGTTGATCTATCAATTCCAAGTTCACATCTCTAGAAGCGGCTGTCATAAGCTCAGATGATTCAGAAACGATTAGATACTGCAGCGATCAATGTTTACATGAACCATACTGCACGTGAAGTCTAATTTGCAATACAGTCGCATTTTCGAACGCATCATTACAATGATCTAAGGGTATCAGAGATCTTTGCAATAAGTGTTAGGACGAGCAATCATTGGTGTCATCATGATCATGTAATGCCGACCATTTCTGACGGTAAGATCATTCATGATTCTCAGCACCGACGCAACATGACAAGACAGTTATCGTGGTTGAAATAGCTCGAGCAAGTTGAAGGGTGCAAAATAGAACATCAGCATACTAGTTCTCAAGAAAAAAAATGCTAGCAGTTTGCTCAGTCTTCGAAACCCCTGAATCTCTTTGAACTTTATGTAAAATTTAGTATATCGTATTCAGTGGAAACTGAAAGTTCAAAACATAAGCACGAGATCACTTGAAACAGCAGTAACTAACATGGCTGAAAGTAACTAGAAACAAACCACCAACAACGTTCCAAGCTCCCAAACCCAAGGCCGTAGGACTCGTGTTCAGTTAATGGTCCGAGAGATATTGCAGGCCCATCATGATTCCTGGAACAGTCCAGGTAAAAGGGAAATGCTGCAGTGCAGCATGCAGATGCAACACAGGCGTACTAAGTGCTGGGTCCCCTTGAATGGACCTCATATCATCCTACGCATTAATACAGAATCGAAGTACTGTTACTAAGCTTATTCCAGCCAACACAGGTATTTGTGCTGCAATCATCTCATGGAAATCGGAAACAGTACAATGGGCTAAACCGGGGCTTAGACGTTTTAAGTTTGAAGGGGAACGAGTGAAGTCTCCAGGAGATGTTGGCATCAATTTGAAACTGCTATTTACGTCCTGACATTCCAGTATCAAAGGTGATGGTTAAGCCAGACAATTTTGTTTAGTAATCTCTACCTGAATCTGGTGTAAGCAGAAATTGCTACACGTCTTACACAAAAAGCCAACCAACTCTTCCAAGACAACCCTAACATTTACTAATAGAATAGAGCTGAGGCAGAGCGCATTGCACAGGGAAGGGCTTACCACTCAGGCAATCTCATGCAAATCATGACAGGAGGGTCTCTTGCTTTATAGCTCCCTTGGTAGCTGCCTTAGTTTTCAGAGTTGGCAGGGCATCTAGAGCCCATTGAGGTGTATTAGATCCTATCCACAGAGCCTGACCGGTTTCTTTGTGCTTGAAATCAGGGTGTTTTTTTGTCAACTGCATGTCAAACTAAAGAATTACAATGTTTAGCACAATCTGGAAACAAGAAAGATTATGATAAAAGGTGTTCCTTGAGACTCACCTTTTCTGATCGGTTGTCCCACCAATTTGCCGGATTGTCCACCAAATTTTGCCACAAGTCCGCTGAAAGAAAAATGACAAGTGTCATCAGCCAAAAACAGGTCACATGTCGCAAACTACCTACTACTGTTCCAGAAAAATAAAAGGTAGGTTTTCCTCAAAAATTAGCAATGCACAACCGTAGTTTATCTAGTTGGGTGAATGAAGCAAGCAGACTTGATGTTGCATCACAATATGTATCAACATGCAACAGAAGCTATGTAGAAACCAATTAGGATGATGCTAACTTGCTAGATATAGGGGGAAGTAGCACATATCATGGAATATGCAAAGTATTCGTACTCAGAAAAATTATATAGCAGTATGTGTGGTCAAGGAACCAAAAATGCCACCAGAGGATTGCAGAAAATCTAAGATAATGGTTAGTGAGATGCTCATACAAGTAACTGCATGATGGCTCGAGCAGCATGACTGCGAGGCAAAGAGCGCATTTTAACAACTTTTGCGAGAGCAGATTCAGAAGCTTAGATGGCAAGGTACAGATAACGAGGATATTGTCCACAAGTCATTTTGCTATTCATGGTACGGTGAAATGCACTCCAAGGAACAAAGAACAATTTCTATACCCACCTTCAAGTTTTTGTTTTGACACACCAGCAGTAAGCTTCATCCAATTTGTACCTGTACATGCTAATTATATGAATACCCAAAAAACAAATAATTGAAGAGGATGCCAAAACTTAAAAGGACAAATTTTACCTTTTCCCATGTCATCACCAAAATGTTTATTATTTTCATCTACACTGTAACCACTACTGAATATTAAATCATCCAACTTTTCCAGCACTGCTATTGGTGCAGTGTCGAGCCACAGTGCCTCTTGTGAAACCTTGTTCTTAAAATCAGGGTACTTTGCACTCTTCTGCATTTCCAAAGAAGAGTTATGCAAGTGTTAGTAGCAGACAAGCTGTATTTCTCTGAGGGCAATTAACTTAAATAAATAACATGCTCACAGATCCATTTTCCTTCTGAGCCCGGTTATCGATCCAATCTAGTGGTCTAGCTATAACATCATTCCAGAGTTTGTTTAACTTATCCTTCCTGATTTTATAACCTGAGAATTTGAAAGGTGTCATCATAAAAGAATTGCAAAAGTTATTGTCATTTACAATTGAAATCAATTTATAAAAAACTTAATATAGAAATAATATTTACAACTGGCAAGTATCCCTCTTGTGTACTTTACAAGTCCAATCAATATACATGACTGTAAAACATATTGTTCGTATTGACATATTAGCTATGTCATCTGTACGGTACTGCAATATAGACATGGTTTCAAGCTTCCACCACTGTTTGCTCAATATTAGTAAAACCTTCTCTGCATGAATCAGTATTAATGAGTAGCTGCCTAAAACATCCCAAGTACAGTAAACCTTGCCATCACAAAAGTGTATTCAAAGATATTTCATATTTTATTTTCTTGCTCATTAATTTAGGAGTTGAGATAGCTTTAAAAGAGTCATGATCTGTTTGCAAATTTGTTGCAGAAAGGTCCACCTAATAGAGCGACAAATTTAATAATCAGGATGAGCCATCCAAACTCAAAACTTAAGAAACTGACTGAGTTGCCAATAAAGGATGTTAGTTAGTTATGCCCTCACTTATGGCCAAAGAAATATCCCAACAAGAATACAACAAACAATTATGTAATGTTAGAAAGATAAGTCAGTTTCTTTTAAGTTTGAGCTTATTGATAGGTATGATTATCAAGCTCCGCTCGTTTCGGCTTTAGATTCTGACTTTTGGTTTCTAATTCACTATTCCTTAATTTCGTCTTTTTCTAGCTTTTTTGCCTTTTCTTTTTTCCGTATCGTTTACATTGTCCGTGATGGGTTAACCTGTTTTTTTTATTTTTAAAATTTTTAAATTTTAATTATGTCAAAAAAAGCCAGCAACAGCTACAATGCAAAATAAACCAATTACAATGCAAATAAACTATAAGCCAGCTTATATAAGTCGAACTAAGCACAGCGCAATCAAGACAAATTTATCAAGTATTGGACCAGGGGTGGGGGTGGCCAGGTGGGAGTAATTGAGACTTGAGAGTGATAAATCCATCACCTGAAACTGTGCCTGGCTGATATTTAGGGTTGAATTTTTTTGCTTCAACTTTCTTTTCAGCCTCAACAACCTTCATAAACCCTTCCGCTTCATCTTCATCCACCATGATATCCATTTCAGCAGCTTTACTATCAACAAAGGACAGCAAATGTGCTAAAACCTAGATCAGATGATTAATCATTTAATCAGTTTTACAGTCAATTTCATTCAATCATCTAAAACAAATACTGTAAGAAAGGAAACTATAACATCAAGTAAGAGAAAGAAAGGGAAACTGTCACATGCATGGATCAGATGGCCCTGAACCCAAGCAGCGCAGCCATGCCAAAGGCCGGTGGCTGTACCAAAAGGGCAGGGAGAAGATAGAGGAGAGTAGTCTAATGACTCTTTGATATATTTCTTGGTTGATGAAATTGATGTGCTTGGGACCCTTTATTAGAGATAGCCCTAACTAGGGATGCAAACGGATCGAATACGGACGGATAATGTCTCTACCATATTTGTTTTGATATTTTTTCTCGGACGCGGATACAAATACGGATACCTCGGATACGAATACAAATACGAATAACATCGAATACAGATACGGAGTGAATACGAATCAAAACGAATACAGCCACGAATATTTATCGGAACATGAAAAACCCCTTAAACCATGCATCCAAAATCAATAAAAACACATAAATACTTTATCTTGTCAAAACATTCATGAAATCTAAACAAGCATAAGTATTTTTATCCATAATAGTCATACCGTTGTACAGATTTTAAATCTTCAAGTGGCAGTTAATTTTTTCTAAAATTCTAAATAATTCTTAACGGATTTCTACCATTTACATGTGACTAATAAATTAATTAAGTATTTAAATCTGCATCAAAATGATTTAAACGGGAGTACATCAATTAATCGGTACAAATTTTAATCCACCGACAATATTAAATTTATTTTTTAATAAATATAAATATTTGCTAGTGGTGTTTGTAATTTAATATGACTAAGGAACCTAATGCCTAATGGTAATAGAGGCTTATGGCTTGGTTAGGCTAGTGGGCTGGTGGCAGGGGAGATGAGAGGTTGACTTGGGCTGGGCAATGTTGGGCTGAAATCCCGGATATCCGTTTTCGTATTATCCGGATAATTTGTATTCGTATCCGTATTCGCCAGATATCAGGCCTACTGTATTCGTATCCGTATCCGACAAAAAAATCCGTATTCGTATCCGATCCGAGAATTATCCGAAGAAAATCCGATCCGACACAATCTGTATCCTTTTTATCCGGATCGGACGGAAACTATCCGACCCGTTTTCACCCCTAGCCCTAACAACCAAATCTATTTGAAAGGGAAACAATATTATCTAAGCTAATCCAATCTTATCTCTAAGGAAACTAATCCCTAATTTAAAGGAGCTACTTTATTCGCTATGTGCCTGATCTCCTGCCTTTATTGGGCCTTGACCCATGCCCATGACAGAAAGATTCCGAAGGGTCATAAAGTAAACATGAATCCACTAGCCCACACAATTTCATCAAGCAAACAATCTTATGCAGATCAGCTTGTATCTATTCAGCTGGACGCCATTCGTAGCACCATCTTGTGTATTTTCTCGAGTTATAATACAATGCAACTCAGCAACTGCGAAGCAGTACGTAAAACTGTAAAAGGTAAAACTCATAGGGAGCTGCTCATAGAGATTAGCCATCATCTGATGTATATTTTATTTATAATATTTTATCAACTGGGAAGGTTCGCATAATGTCAAGTGCAAAAGAGAAATAGGGAGCTGTTAACATATGTGGAACAGAGATGAGCATACTACATGCCTGGATGTTTGCTTGGCTGTCAGTAAGTTTGAATGGTGGAACATCTCCAGTTAATTGCCCAGAAACATAGACAAGGTCATTTTCTTGCAAGTGAGACGCAGCTACTTGTGCCAAGTCGTCTTGGAAAATTACGGGAATCCTGAAGATCCAACAACAGTGATGTTACAATGTAAGAATGCAGCAATACACTTGGAAAAATGGAAACTCATGCACAGAAGTATTCTGGGAAATGACAACACCAAACTTGTGAAAAGGTCTTCTTTCCTTCCATGAAGTTTATCAACTGAAACTACACTAGGAACGAGACTAAAAAAGCTACTGCCTGCTGATCATTGAGAGATTTTTGGACCTGTGCAATCAAAAACTAGTAATAAAATTGTGGGTTTTATCACTAATGTTAAAGTTCACGTTCTTTTTTGGCCCTGAGTTATTTAGTTACAAAAGTTGAGTTTGTTCCATTGCTAAACGTTCAACCAGACAATGCATTGGATCTAATACCAGGGATACCTTCAATTTACATTAGAACAGGAAACTGTTACTTGGTTGTGTGTGCCTTCACATTCTGCCCTACATGTACACTATCAAGGCAATTTTCAGATAAAATAAGAATAAATCCAGATAATGAGATCTTCTATTCCAGTCACAGTTCATATCGGCACAATGTCAGAGCAAACAGGTCCTAAATTCTCCTCTCAATTCAAATTTCTAAATATAATTAATTCCATTTGAATTTCGCTCTCGATTCGACATACATTTGCAACACAACTAAAACCAAAAACCTGCAACTCTCAAGTAATAGGCAGCTCGTGTATGAACCACGCTCGTAAGTCGTAAAATCCAAAACACTAGCAAACGATCACGGAGAGCACTGAGAACAGAGGGGGAGAGAAATCGCTGATCGCACCAGAACTTGGGGAAGTCGGTTCGGCGGTCCTGCACGAGCACCGAGACGGCGGTGAAGCGGCCGTCGGGCATCCGCTGCAGCTGCACGGGCGCGCCGACGGTGCCGACGAGGCGAACGGCGTTGGCCACGCGCGGCTGGAACGGGATGGTGGTTGGCCGGGGGAGCTCGCTCGGAAGCTTCTCCCTCTGCCACCCCGGCTCCACCTCCGCCTGCGCGGGCGCATCGTCCCCAGGCTTCTCCGCGGGGGGAGGCGGCGTCGGCTTGGTGCGGCGGGTATAGGGGTGCTTGGACGAGGAGAAGGCGGCGCAGGCCGAGGAGGTGGAGGAGGGGAGGAGGAGGAGGCGGTGCTTGAGGAGGCGGGAGAGGTGGTGGTACATGGTGGGCGGCAAAACCCTAAACCCTAGAAGGCGAGGAGGCGGCGTTGGTATGGAATGGACCGGAGGCGGAGCGGAGGAGGGGGAGGTCAAATGGAGGACGACTGCGAGCCTGCGAGAGGAGAGAGAAACGTCCCTTACACCGGTGGGCCACACCCGTCGTGTCGGTTGGCTTGGGCCGGCCTGTGTGGTGAGTGTGGTCCACAAGTTTGTGGCTCGGAGATTTTAAGGATGGGCTGGGTTTGGGCTATATACCAGCACTTGCAGGTTTTAATCTAATTTTGTCCGGATGCCATCACAGTCGCAGCTCGTTCTCAGGTTGTGTCCACTAATAGGAAGAGGCTTCATCAACTTAGTGAGCTCTTGGATTTCTCCTTTCTGAGAACTTCACTGTTGTTCCGAACGCCCCCATCGTATTCTTATCCCATCAGCGCATCACCACTGTTGTTCCGTTCCATCCTTACTTTGTCCATATTCCAACGGCGATAAAACTTGGTTTACTGGACTGCTACTAGGGGTGCTAATGGATTAGGTTCAAACGAGTTAAATAGGTTAGGTCCAAGACCAGGTTGCCTTTGAATGAGTGTAAATGGGTTGGAGGAGGGAACGGGTTGAATTGGGTTACCTCGTAGAAAGGGTTGAGATGGGTTCGAAATTTCGGATCGAGATCGGGTTGAAAACGGGCTCAACCGTGTTGTTGCAATAGGAATCACCCGTGGGTTGGCTTCGTGGGAGTCGCTATAAAGTCAAGAAGCCCGATTAGAGTGGGTGAATAGATGCTTTTAAAATTCTCTTTGATAAAACCAAAGTTTATATGCAGAAACGTAAATCAAATTGGTTTTACTCAATTAAGGCCTAAATCATTTAGTTTTACTAAGTGCACCAATAAACTACAACTAGGTCAAAGTTTGCACTCCTAGTGTGACAAGCAATCAATTTAATTATAGAAATATAAATTGCAAGAATGTAAATAAGCACAATGAAGCAAACCACAATTGACGTATGGTGTTTTACCGTGGTGTTCGAAAACTTATCGATTTTCGCTAATCCACGTTGATGTAAGCCTAAACAAACTGGATTGGCTCTACGAATTAAATCAAATACATCAAATCCAGTAATGGTAGCTCTTTCTCCCTCCGGGTAGGTGAGCTCCAACCTTCACAACATGCTAGGTCTTCTCACAATCTTCTTGAGAAGATCACCGGATCATAACGTCTCCACACTGTCTAGAAGTCGGTAACCTTCAAGAGTAATAAGCTAAGCCCCCTTGCTTCACTCTCATCAAGTGTAGAACATGCACAAGTGGATACTCAATTCACCTCTAGAAATAACACATGCAACTAGAGACTTCTCTCATTCCTCAAAAGATGCAACACATGCATAATTAAGAGGAGAAACTAATGGATTGGGTTGAGTTCTAATGAGTTGGGTTCGAATGGGTTAAATTGGTTGGGTCCAAGGTCAGGCTGCCTTTGAATGGGTGTAAATAGGCTGGAAGAGGGAACGTGTTGGGTCGGGTTGGATTACCTCATAGAAAGGGTTGGGACGGGTTCAGAAATTTTAGGTCGAGATCGGGTTGAGAACGGGTTAAACCCGTGGTGTTGCAATGGCTTTGTAGGAGTTGCCACTGCCAACTCGCTAAGCTAAAGCTCCTCCTCTTTGGCTCCCTCCGCTCTCCGCCATTGTCACCGCCGCCACCACCGTGTACGTCTTCTCCTTTAAATCTCGATTGTCGTGGTGTCCCCTCCTATCCTAGCATCTTGGTCGTCGCAGAGGCACTCCCCTCCTCACTATCACTGGCATCTCCCGTCGCCGCTATCGAGTCCCCCTCCTCGTCCTACTGTCCACTGTAGTCTAGCATCCTCCACTACATCGATGATATGCTCGGCAACATTGAGTTCTACATTGACCACACCGACAAGGCCCAGATCAACTTCGGCGACATCCGCCTTGCCATCCAGGCCAAGTTCTTCTACTTCTCCCAGACGCTGCCCCACAAGGTACCTACCAATCACACCTCGGCTTCTTGGTTTCCTATTGGATTGCCTGCGCCATAATCGTAGCTTCCGCCATAGATTGGTGCTCCCCTTGTTGAGTCCAAGAACCCTAGTTGGGTCAATTGATGTAGCTTTTGCTTGATTAGTGGGCGAGGACCCAAGATCTTCTAGTGCTATGAATTTTTGGGTAATGCCGAGGATTTTTTTGTCAAATCTTGCTGTGTTTCTAGAGTTGCATCAGTGTAGATAGCATGAAAAATATTGTGTAGGTCGAGTTGTTTGCATGACAAATATTCTTGATTTTGTTTGCATGTTTAGCGAAGATTTGACTACATACTATAGTAGAAATATTGAAATAGTCTTACTAGATGCTACTAGTGCCATCATTCCTATAATTTGATAGATGAAAAGGTCATACAATTCTTTATGTTGCATCAGCCAAACATGCAAACTTTTGATAATTTGTTAATTAATTTAGGTTTACAAGCATGTATGTACAAGTGTTAAAGAGCTCGGGTACAAATGATACCATTGATGAGCCCTCACCGTAGACTCCTCAAAGCAGGGAAAAGGTCTGTGAACATTTTGAACAGGAGTTAGTTGTAGTTGAAGGTGTCCCAAGGATTGTTTGTAAATTGCAAGTTCAAGTTGACATATACCAACAAAACTAGAAAAAGCAGCCTTAGAAATCGCATTGTCGAGTCCTACTGACGAATTGAGGTTAATGTCAGAAATATATTTGTTACAACTATGAAAAGGCAATCATTAGAAACTTCATTTATATTTGATCCCTAAAGAACACGTGAGGTGATTACCAAGTTCAACATTCGCGCAGAGATTCCATTCCAGAAATTTGAGTACCCCTACTTTAAGGAATGGATGGAGTCAATGCAGCTAACCTTTAGAGTCTTTAGGCACTAAACACTTTGCAGCGATTCCATCAGCTTGTATGAGCAAATGAAACATGAGTTGCGCAATGAATTTCAAAGCCTTAGTTCCCATATATTTCGTCACCTCAGACTGTGGACATATATTTAGAACCTAGGGTACATGTGTATAACGACCCACGATATTGATACCAACTTTATCTGCAAGAAAAGGATAATAGCATTTAAGAATGTGAAGTATCCGCACACTGGTATTACAATTGAGGAGGCTATCACCAATTGCCTCACAGAGTGGGGCATAAAGAGTAACTTGCTTAATCTAACATTAGACAATGCGAGCAACAATAACTCAACTTGCAATTTTTTTTATTGAAAATGGTAAAGAAGACATGTTGTTTTGTAGCCAACATTTTCATGTCAGATGTTGTACGCGTATACTAAACATATTGGTTCAAGATAGCATTAAACCAATACATGTGGCATTACAATTAATACATGACCTTGTTAGGCATATTAATTTATCAGCTACACACATCCAGACTTTCAATGAGATTGCAAATAGGATGGGTTTTACTACAAAGCCCGGTCTTGTTCTCGATGTTCTGAACCGTTGGAATTCGACATATGACATTATAGCAGAAGCGTTGGAATACAAAGTTGTCATTATAAGATATGCTAAGGGCACTCCCAACCCTGAAATCACCATGGTTTCCATGGCATTAAATAGGGTGCCACCTCACTGTTTTGGCCGATGTGGAAGGTGAGTTAAGATGGAGAGGAGGAAATCGTTTCTCCCGAGAAACCGTGTCTCACGGTCGCCTGATGCGCTAGAAACCACTGCTTGCGTTGGGGAAGTCGACCTCCGCTTCCATCTCCGAGCTACGGATCCACCGTGGCGCCGCCGCCTCTCCATCGCAACCCCGCTCCTGCGCGCGCCAAATCCTCCGCAACCCCGGCTCCCGCGCGCGCCATCTCCTCCGCAGCCCGCTCCCGCGCGCCATCTCCTCCGCAGCCCCGCCTCGCGCTTTCCCTCTCGCGATCGATTTGTCTCCGGCTCGCGGCTCGGTGCCCTCCCCGCCGCCGCAGTTCCCTCCCGCCTCCCCGCTCTCTTCCCCCCTGCCGTGCTCCCGTTCTCTTCCCTTCCGTGTTGCGCCCACCGCCCCGTGCTCACCAGCTCTCCTCCCGCCCATCGATCCCTTCTGCCGCGCTTCCTTCGCCTCGGCATCCTCCCATCGGCTTCCCAGGCGGACTGCACCATCTCCACTCCAAGCATGAATCTCATCCCAAAAACCAAGGAAGACCGCGGGTTCTAGAGCAGAATTGGTGGGAAAAACACGCGATGGTGCTCCTCCACCGCCGCTGCTCTGCTCCTCCACCGCCGGCGTTCCTGCCGCCCCATCGTCTGTCTTCTTTGCTGCGAGTGTTCCAGTGCGCTCCGCCATCGGTGCTTCGTGGACCGCCTGCTGGAAACTTGAATGGTAACGTCATGGACATTTTTCATTTTACATGCTCATTGATAGCTACTGTAGATGGTGATTAGTATATACATTAGCTAATTTCAAGGACATTAGTATTTGCAGTACATAATTTCATGCTATTGATTGTATGTTCGTGTAGCTTCTGTTAGAATATAATCTTGAGCATTTACTAGTTATTTGCTTTTTTGCTTAGTCTGAATCCGGAATAGCCGTAAGTAGCAGACTCAGTCCTTGTCTGTTGGCAATGGCTGAATAATAGTCCGAGTCAGTAGGACAGTTAGCTCTTTGATTGATTCTCACGTTGATTGTTTCCTGGATGTAACTAGTGCTATGTTTTAGCAGTCAATAAACATATAAAGAGAGCCTCAGATCTACCGAGTTTGGTGCGCTTTGCATCAATCTGTTTGTCTCTCTACATTTCTAGTTTTTGTCGGTTTTTCATCAGGCTACTGTTCACGTCTGAAGATTACATCCTGAGAGACGTGACTTCAGTTAGCGCTGGCAATCTCCAAGCGATAGATGCAATAGCTGTTTCGACGACTTCAAAGCTTTCACATTCCTTTTTCCAATCGAGTCGTTGTGCTTGTAACTAATGAAATGGCAATTTTCTGTTTCCTTGTCAACCATTTCTGAATGAGTTTTTTTTACCATCTCAATGCTTCTGTTATGGCTTCACTTTAGTGTATGCATTCAGCCTGTTGTAGCTTGTCAAAATAATACCTATCTGTACAAAACATGCGACTTGTGAAAGCCTGGATGGCTTGGTTAAATCATTCTGGCCGGGTTTGACATGTTAGTTTGCTGGGATTCATAGCTTCTTATTTTGATATTAGCTGTCCTGCATGCACTACCATTTTGTCCCCGATTCTGCCTTCATTGATATTTTGTCATTTTACCAGCCTGTATCCACCTGGTGGTTTTACGAACTTCATACGGAGTCCCAATGGAAATCACCTTTCTGAAAACTTCCATTTTGTTGGTGCTCCAATGAGTCAGACAATGATATCACCTACTGCTGCTTGTTGGAGTGGCACTCCATCACCTCCAGAAAGTAGTGCGGTCCATGCTCGAGGTGCACAATTGGAGACACAAGAAAAAGAGACAATTGATATAGATAATGATGATACCCAAGAATCTGCTAGGTCTGAAGTGCGATTGAATTGGTCCCATGCAGAAGACGTTCGATTGGTAAGTTAGAGTTATTCATGCCATAATTGTTCCGACTTCCATTTTTCATGTCATTATTTTACCCATTATTATTTTACCGCAGAGGTTAGTGCTTGGTTGCGAAATTGCATTGACCCGTTGAGGGAAATGATAGGAAGTCGAGAAGCATCGGGAGATGTTGTTGAAACTTACAACAAAGACCACGTAAGATAAACGAAAAGAAACATTAACCAATTGAAGATCCGTTGGGACCGCATCAAGAAACCACTAGCGAGTTTATCGTCATTGAATCGAATATCTGCTGTTTACCAAAGTGGGGTTAGTGACGATCAATTGATGGATCGGGCATTGGAGATGTTTGCCTCTGAACATAATGAAAAGGCTTTCACACTGCAGCATCTGTGGAAATTAGTACGTCATGAAAGGAAGTGGGCCGCACATGTCAAAAAAATATTGAATGAGAAGGAAAATAGCGGAAAGGTACTTGAACTCACTCATGTAGTGAATATTGAAGATAATCCAAAGACGTCCTATGGGACATAAGAGGGCCAAAGAAGTTAGAGATGGAAAACGGAAGGCATCGAACGTTTCAACAAAGGATCAATGAGAAATTAGAAAAATCATTGAAGCAAGCACCATGGCTAGGAAGGACGTGATAAGATGGCGAGTGCAATGAAGTTGGCGAGACAAGAAGTTAGAAGCAGCCAAGATTGCACATAAGACAGCACGTGAGAAAACAAAATATAAAATGCTAGAGACTTACAAAGAATTGATGTTTGCTTCTACCAGTGATCTAAGTGAACAAGCCCTCGCTGAAAGAAGCAAAGCATTGGAGAGCATGCGGTTGAGTTTGTTCTCTAACGATGATTAAGGTATGTCAAGTGCTTTAAAAAAAACTTAGAAACTATTGTACAAAGCATCTCTGCTGGTCTATTTTTTTTACTAGTGTCAATACATTCTAGTGTGAACATATTTTTGCTAGTGTGAATACATTAATGCTAGTGAGAACACACATTTCAGTAGTGAGAACACACGCTGGAATCTAGTGTGAACATATTTTTGCTACTGTGAACATATTTTTGCTAGTGTGAATACATTAATGCTAGTGAGAACACACATTTCAGTAGTGAATCTGAATCGGTTCTCTCCTCCTCTTCTCCTCCCTCCAGTTCCTTTCCTTTCCAAGAACACACGCTGGCAAGACACACATCCTCTCGCCTTCCTCTCGCCTCTCGGTTTCCTCCGGTTCCTTTCCTTTCCAAGATGTCCAGTGAATCTGAATCGGCTGATGAAGTGAGCAGCATGGATCCTGCTGATCTGTACTCGATGGAGGAGTGCCAACAAGAGGGAGAAATATTGGAAGATGTTGCTGCTCATATAGCAGATGAATTACAGGCTGATATTGAAGATCTGCAGAGTCCAAGTAGGAGATTTGTGGCTAGAAGATTTGTGGATAGGCCTCGTGAAGAAGCCAAACAACGGCTAATGGATGACTACTTCTCGGAAAATCCAGTATATACTGATACAATCTTCCGCAGAAGATTTAGGATGCGAAGGCCCCTCTTTCTTCGTATTGTTGATGCCTTAGGTGTGTGGTCACCTTTTTTCACCTTGAGAATAGATGCTCTGAATCGCCCAGGCCTGTCACCAATTCAAAAGTGCACAGCAGCTATTAGACAATTGGCAAATGGCAGTCCAGCAGATCAGCTAGATGAGTATATTAAGATTGGAGAAAGCACTACAGTAGAGTGCTTGAAGATGTTTGTGAAGGGTGTAATTGAAATATTTGGGGCAGAATATTTGCGTCGCCCCACGGTACAAGATGTTGAACGATTAGTACAGATGGGTGAGCGTCGTGGGTTCCCGTGAATGCTAGGGAGTATTGATCGTATGCATTGGCATTGGGAAAATGCCCGTCGCATGGAAGGGAATGTATACCGTGGTGATCACGGTGTTCCTACAATCATTCTAGAGGCGCTTGCCTCGCACGGCCGCTGGATGTGGCATGCCTTCTTTGGTGTCGCCGATCCAATAATGACATAAATGTGCTTAATCGCCTAATTTGTTCATTGAGCGCTTGAGAGGAGAAGCCCTATTGTGCAAGATATCGTCAATGGAAGGCAATATAACCATGGTTATTACCTAGCGACGGCATATATACCCGAATGGGTCGCTTAAGTCAATACGTCACCCACATCCGATGAGCATAAATTGTTTGCTAAACATCAAGAAGGGGCAAGGAAGGATGTGGAATGCGCATTTGGGATTTTGCAATCTCGCTTTTGTATTTTGCGCAGACCGACACGTCTATATGAGCAAGGTGATCTTGAAAATATAATGTTAGCTTGTATTATCCTTCACAACATGATAATCGAAGATGAGAAGGATATAGAGCAGATTCCACTCGATTTGAATGAGGAAGCAAGCACATTGACTGTTGAAGCACCTACGATCACTCATGGAGAGAACCCAACGATGGAAGAAGTACTTCAAAGAAATGCCACTATTCATGACCGTGTCGCTTACGTGCAACTTCGTGAAGATTTGATTCAACATATTTGGCATAAGTTTAAGAACTAAAAGTAATTAGGTAAATATATAGAGTTGGATAAATTGTTGTGAATGTTTTCACAAAGGCATATAAGCATTTAGAAATATTCCTTTATTATCTTTTAAACTCATTGATCCTTTTTTCTCTGTGCAGATGATGAGTTCTGGAGTACGCATCTATTTTTGGAAAGGCACCTATGGAGATGCGCCTTTGAAAATCATGCCCTACAAGATGATCAACGATAATGGCTTAGGCATCGCTACCTAATTTATTATTCTTATTATCATGCTTATGAACTTTCTTAATTTATTATCAGACTATGCTACCTATTATAAGTACGGATTATTATATTTATGGACTATGCTTATGAACTTTCTCGATCTTGTTGTTGAGTCGAATTGATCAAGATCTGTACTCTTGTCTGGATGCTATATGTGTAGAATACATTGCTCGAATACTAGTAGATGATCCTCCTTGGCAATTGAGTTGTAATATTTTATTTCCTTCGATGGCAGTACCGCAAGAATCCTTATTCAAACATTTTGTTCTTTCATGTATTTCTCGTTGATCAGTGATGGGTGTACTAGAATATTGTTCGCTACTTGATTGCTTGCCACAATTGATCAAAGCTCCTTTTGTGCTGCTATTAAAATTTTCACTATAAAAAAAAACTATCATGGAAACTGTGGGTTGGGGAGAGTAGTTTCTATTGTACATTTAATGCCCTCTCTCTCCTCTAGAAACTATCCATGGAAACTATGGGTTGGGAGTGCCCTAATGAACAACTGGAATCTTCACCAACTAATGAGGAACGGGCAAATGCCGAGGCAATTGATGTTTTTCTTGGAGCTTTTGAAGAGACCACAAAGGCATTCTCAACCTATAGGAGACATATAGCACAACTGTACTAGCAGATGGTTCTATGCATTCACCAAAAAGATGAATTATTTGGAGTTCTTTTTACGAGAAAGTATCTGACAACGAGGATGATATTTGACAGAAATGTGGACTCGGCCAGAGGTTGGATGAAAAAGTACTTTGAAAAATATGAACAGCTTGTTAGGAGAAATGGTGAGTGGGCCTATTCTTTCCGGCTTCTAAAACCAGCTTTTGACTTTTATTACAGTACATAACTTTCAAACGGAGTATTTTCTCAAGACGGTGTATACAAGTTAATTATAGTACATGTTAAAAGTCCAACATCTGTACTAGCCAAAATCACAAGCAAGCATCTTTCTCTACGTAATCTCTGTCGTGAACAGTCCAAAATTCAAAAAAAATTAGTCATAAGCCACAACCATAAGCACCACTCACCATACTTTTAGAAACCAAGATTGGCAAATTAACTATGTATTAAAAGCATTGGCTAAATTTCATAAGTATTGGGGAGGTGACTGCAACATGTCATGTGAAGGTCAAGACGGAGTTTATGGCTTTTATAAATTTTGAATTTTTGAATTTTGGTAGACACGAGAGATCAATACTCACTTGCGATTTTAGCTGGTACAGATATTAAGCTTTTAACGTGTACTACGTTTAACTTATAGACCCGTCTTGAAAAATATTCATTTAAAGTTAGATCAGAATGGTGCGAAAAGCCGAACGGCTTTCAGTCTGCCGAACAGACCCATAATGTGAGTGACGGAGATTGTTGGAGCTCAAGTAACAGTTGTTGAGAATTTGAGATGTTCTGTAGGATCTCCCAGCTTGGTTGACTGCTGCTTCGTGAGACTGAACATTTGTGTAGCGGATAACTAGTCTACCTCGTGATACCATTGCACATTTCTTTTGCAAAATTCTACTGTTGTTTACACTTTCCCCCTGGAACTGTTTACTAATTATAAAGTGTTTCTATTTATACACATACTATGCTTGGATTAATAGGAGTGCCTGACAGACTGAAAGAACTACACTAAAATTTGTTTGAAATTTAAATTTTCTATAAATATAATAAAAAAACGTATCCCATCTGTCGAAAATTTGTTAATTTATTTAGTTTTCGAATTCATAGTGAATTTTTATTTTTCTTTGAACACTAGTAGAAGTGTTCCCCTTCGGGCTGAGGGCCTGTTGTCTATTGGGCCTGACGGCTTGTTCAACCATTGGGCTGGTGGGGTGGAAGCAGCCCATGGAGTGTAACATAGTGGGCCCGAAACATGGAAATGGGTGGGAACGGGTTAAAACCCATTTAAGTGATTTGAGTTGGGTTGGTTTGGGTGCAAGAGCTGTACGGGTTGGGCTGGGCAGCTGGAGGCGTTCTTTGGGTTGGGTTTTGAATTTTCTGCGTTCGGGTTAGGGTGGGGTTCGGGTTGGGCTTGCGCCCATTAGCAGACCTCACTCAGCACCTGTACACAAATTTACTATCACATCCACGTAACGCAGGACATTTTTGATCAGATCTGTGTATCGGTAGGGCAAGCAGGGACCAGTAGCTCAGTAAGTACAGAATTACTTGTGCAGTGCTGCAAACAGGTGTATAGATTCTCAGGCGAGAATTGAACGAAAGGCCGGAGCAGCGCGTGCTGCACATATGGCTCTTCGGCCGTCAGCTGCAACTCGATGCAAAATACTATGGAAATCAAGGAAGCCGCCGACCAGCAGGCAAGTGTCCTAAGTCGGCGTCCGTGGAAGGTAGCAGCTCTGACCTGGTATGTAACTGGTTTTGCACGAGGGCGAACTAGGCCACGACAACCACCATGCCTCCGTCCTTATAATCCATAAAAAAAAAGTAGCTTGGAACCGTCCGCGCCGCCGCCGGTGGTTGAAGTCGACGACCGGCGTGTCTTCGACGGCGCCGCAGCTCGCGCGCGCGGATTTACTGTACGGGCATGTCTGGAAAACGCAAAATTTCGATCCATCCACATGGATAGGCCGGGATACTTAGCACCACGTAAGCGCGCTGGCAATTGTAGCGCATGGCACACGCCAGGTCGATCGATCGCCAGCTACAAGTCTATGCAAATGGCAACGTCGATTTGCCATTTATACGTAAGCCACGATGGTTAGTTTTGGCCTGCTTATGACTCTATTATTTCCACTGCGATGCGAGCGAGATAAACGTGGGTCTCAACCGGCAGCACGAGGTGTTTTATTTAGACTCGCTGAAATGGTGGGGCGTCAGTCGTCTCGGTGTCGCTCTTGACGACAGAGCGAACGTCCGGGCGGACCGGGGCCCGTAGAAGAAAGCCAATTCTATTTTTTTGTCTTTTTCTCTTATTTATTTGCATTTCCGTGACAACATAATGTTTTTAAATTTTTGTATTTTTAAAAATAAATAATTACTATAATATAATTTTAGTTAAAATACATAGTCAGAATCTTAAGAAAAGAGTTGGGCCTAAAAACTCCTGCACGGGAGTGATCTCGGACAGTACTAGCTCATCTATCACTCTTTTGGCTAGCACACTGCAGCAAGCCATGTTCCCTACCACTACTAGTGGTGCATAAATTGTCGGCGCTCTTGGCTCGATAGACCAGTACTGTCCTTTCCCCATTTGATCAGTACATGGCCCAGCCCGCAACATTTACACATGCACAGCTAGGCCATCACGTTTTTCATTGATGCACACCTGCATGTGTCGACTAGTACTGCTATCTCACCGAACAGTACTAAGCCTGCAACTCTGTAACGTTAATTGCATGCAACGCAATGCAATGATCATTCGGATGCTTGTGAACTGTGAAGGACTAGCTACATCGCTACAACTTCCTTCCACGAGCTAGCTAGTAATTAATTTAATTCATAAATTTTATTAAAAAAAGATAGGCATTAGATTTTCCTACTTAGAGCCTATTTATATTAGTTATAGATGATAACTTATGGTTGAAAATAAATGGTAGTAAATGAAAGAAATGTTTTTAGAAGGAGGGGGTGAGTGGTCGAAAAAATGAGGAAAAGATATATGTGTGAAATAGAAACAAGAGGAGTGCGGTGTATGACACGATAGTGATCCTTTTCTTATCTTCGAAGAAAAATAAAAACAATAAAGCCGTTTTAGAATATCAGATATGGACATCAACTTTTACTTCTTCGAACCAAAACCTGAATGACTCAAACACTCGATCATAAGCACTTCGAACGTGTACGCCCTGATTTATTTGTCTCGACGGCATTATAGGGCTGAGAGAGATTACTGAACAACTACTGGCTAGTGGCCACCCATCAAACCCTAAGGGCCTTGGTTTATGTAGACTACTAGTAATATTCTCGAGAAAAAGCCAAATTTGGTACTATTACATTTAGTATTTACAAACTAGTTGTATGTGAATCGTATTTACAGAAATATCACTTCTGTTGTCCACTGGGTGGGCGGCGGTGCGTGAGGGCTCTGGTGGGGACAACAGTGATTGTCACCGATTGGCCGACTTAACTACCTGGCCTATTTTTTTGCGTTTATTGTTTATTTAAATTTTTAAATATATCAAATGAGCTCAAAAAAATTATGAAAATGTATGTACAACCTTCCAACATAACTTACTTCATAGTGTAATTTTTGGATAATTTTATTCATTGTGAATATTGCTCAAAAATTCATACAATTTTAATATTTGTATAAATTTTACATATATTGAACGAGCTCTAAAATTACAAAATTTTATGTGAAATCTTCTAGTACAGTCATAGTTATTATGTAATTTTTTGGGAATTTTATGCTGTCCGAATTTGTCACATTTATTCGGATTAATTTAATTATGAATTTAACGATACTCAGACATCTTTTCAATTGGCTGACCTTTATGCTTCGCGCATGTGTCGGCCAATCGTGCTATATTTTATTCCCTACTATGTGGTTCGCACAATTGTCACTCTATGTGTGACGTGCCCCTCGCGCGCTCTCTCATTCGTACTAATGTTGTTATATCCGTGTCGTCCCCCCTCGCCCGCTCTCTCATTTGCACATTTGTCAATTTTACTATATCGTCCCCCTCGCCCGAAGTGCTGCTCATGACAATGGGTCCTCAATGCACGGAGTAAGCGCACCGGATTCACTTTTCGCTCGGTCATAAATACGAACCTCTCGCAATTCATCATTGCTCATCTTAGTCACTCATCGCAGAAGCTCATTGTCGCGGTCGTCGCTCAAAATTGGGAGTGCTGATTGCTTCTCCCGAAAGGCAGATAATTTTTTATCATATGGTTTCGATGTTATTCCCGTAGTCCTAATCAATTAGTGTTATTTAGTTAGTCATGATTAATATAGTTTGTATTACGAAATAAGTAGGTCGTAGTAATTTATACATAGTTTTACTTGTTTTTGTGTACGTACGGTAACCATAATTTGTTATTGAATGGAAATATGTAATTAGGTAGTCGTAATTACTGTAGTGGCAATTAGTTAGGGGTAAATAATGACTTAGTGGTAAGTAATTAAGTAATGACATAGTGGTAAATAATTAAGTGGTAAGGACGACGGTAATGAATGGATCGTCATTTTTTGGATAAGTAATCAAATTATCGGTAATTAATGAAGTATTCATATGTAGTTACACGCATGTGATCGCTGACTTGTAGTATGTTGCTATCATTATCAATCTTCGCACTAATATTTCGTCTATCCCATTTGTTGCAAGGTACTCTCAAAATTAAGAGCGCGTAACTAATTATTTTGAGAAGGTAGTGCATGACTCATTAAGGACACGGCAGTGCTGATTGCTTCCCCGAAAGACAAGTAATTTTTTATAGTATGCTTTCGACGTTATTCCCGTACTCCTAGTCATAATTATTGTTATTTAGTTAGTCATAATTAATGTAGTTTGTATTATGAAGTAAGTTTTATTGTCATTATTAATCTTCGCACTAATATTTGGTCTGTCCTATATATTGGAAGGTATGACTTTACTATAGTTTCTCGAACACTTGTACGATGAGAAACACCATTGTCACTCATGGATGACGGGACATCGACCCTTATCGTACGCAGCCTACTGTACCCAAGCCTACTGTGCCATCGCCGGCCACTGAGCAACCAGAACGGTCTCCATACCTCCTCCAACCCAAGACGCAACATTCTTGTTCATAAATACATTGTGTTAAGAGACTGTACATAAATTCTTGTAATTTTTTAACCTTATTTGGTATATTAAAATTCAAACAAATACTAAATGTAAAAAAATTAGGACGGGTAATTAAGCCGTCTAATCAGCCGTCTTAATAACCTTTTGTTCCCTGACCGGACGGCAGGCGCCTACCGCCGGCGGCCTTGTCACGTGTCGTCTCCCCCACGCTGCCGCCCACCGGACAGCAGAAGTACCATTTCTGCAAATACACCTGCATACGACTAGTTTTGTAAATACCGTCACAAACAGCGCCAAATCTGCTAAAAATGTTCTCCTTTTTGTACTGTACATGGTGTTCTCACTCACGAGGGCGCTCAGTTTAGCAATGGCTTATGGCTTTTTTCACTATATCTGGCTTATTTTTTATTATACCCGATGATGGTTTATTTGGTGTAATTAATTTTTAAAAAATAAAAAATAGAAAAAAAACATGTTAGACCATCACAGACAATGCGAAGTAATACATAAAAAAGAAAATGCAAAAATCCCAAAAATAACCAAAAAGATGAAATTAAGGAATAATAAATTAAAAATCAAAAGTCATGAGCTGAAGCTGAAACGAGGGGTGTCAGTTCTCATGTAACATCACTATTTTTTGTCGGATTATACATGGTTCACAACCAACAATGGCCCAAGTCTTTTTAGCTTTAGCTTTGACTTATCACTACCTTAGTAACTAGTTTTTAAACTATACGTCTTTTCAAGATAGGGTCTACAGGTATATTATAGTAGACATTGTATCGAGTTCAGCTATACCAATCAAAATCACATATAATTATTTTCCTTTATATATTGTTTCTCATGAATCGTTAAAATTTTAAAACTATAAGCCAAAAAGCTAAAGCCATATCCCAAAACAACTAGCCTATCAGCGGGACATTTTTGACCTCCTGCTCACCACGCTGCTTTAGAAAAATGGCTCATCTATTGATACATGCTAAAAAAACCAATGACACATGGTCTAGCTAAGCATCCTCATAAGAAGGAAAAAAATTAAACATTCAAACAATTGGCAAAATTTCTATACTTACAAGCTATCGCTGTTCTTTTTAACTTATGTTTTAACTTATGGTTTATAGCTTATAACCTCTTTCGAATAAACAAATGAGATGGCTTCTCCGCTGCTGTTTCGAAACGTCTTATTAAGATAACTTTTTAAGGTGATTTATCAGCTTATCGATATTCGATTTATTCATACAAGCGTTTGTCCTAGAACTAAAAACCATTAGTCAAAAAAATGCACCCAAGATATATACGCGTTCCTTTTAAAAAAGATGCGTGTTGTGCACTCTGTTTGTTCTTAATACTATGGTTGTTCTTATGATAAGTAGGAAGTTAGGGCGAAAGGGAAGTGCAAATGGGCCAGATCATGGGCAGCTAATTAGCAGTATGCACGTGTACGTTTTTCTGGTTTCAACACGGTTTGGAGGCCGTGTCAAAAACTCCCGAGTCTGATTTGCTTTCGCCGTGCTGCGCTGTACGCAGTTGTAGTACGCAGAGACAGACAGAGAGAGAATGAAGTGGGCCCTGCCCCCCTCTCACGAAATTTCCTGGAAAACGCCTTGAACTGCCTTACCGGAACGAAATGGTGCGCCCCAACCCAACTCCTTGTGTCACCTTCCATTGGTCGCGCGAGTGGGATTCCCAATGCCAGAAATTCCGCGTGACGGCGTACGGGTACTTCAGCTTCGGCTCTTTTTTTTTTCATTTCGGCTTGGGCTTACAATTATTCAATCTAAGACCGTTGATTTATTTTTTTAGGATTATTTATAAATTTCGTTTTTTTGTCTTTTAATTTTTTTGAGCTTTTTTTGAAGAAAACATCCTTTTTATCGTATTCGTTATTTCGATTTTTATGATGGACTAATTTGTTTTTATAAATTTTTTTTTGTCTTTTAATTTAGTTACGATTCAAATAAGCCACCATCAACTTATTTTTCTATTTTTATATAATTTCGCCATAATATAATTTCGACACCAGATGCAACTTTAGCCATAAACCAAACTTATTTTAGCCCAACCGAGCGGCACCTCAATCTTCACGTAGGCAGTAAGAGATACGCTAAGAGTAGAACATGTATTGTGTACCAGGAAATGTATATACCGCCACAAAGAATGGGCTATATGCTCCCCACCAAAAAAGAATCATGAACATGTCGACTTTAGTGAAATGAAACCGATTTTTGCAAAAGATTTAAAATTACATTTTGTTCTGTTTTCCCCTTGACCCTTAGTCAATCCGCTCAACCCAACCACTCAATCCTAATCTCAACCCAACCCTCACCATCATCCGATCCTTGCCAAGATGGCCCTCTCTCCGCCACCGCTCACGACACCGCCCATAAATGCCCCTCAGCTACCCCGCCGCCACAATTTGCTTTTCCTCTCTACCGACCGACACACTGCTACTTTTGCCGCAATGCGTCGCCCAAGGCAGCCATGATGATCCTCTTTGACCGCCACACCGCATCTCCTCGAACTCGCCCAGCCGTGCCACGCGCGTCGTTGCCATGACCAGGGCATTGTGCCGAACCGCCTCCACGGCCCAATAAATACTCCCGAGCTCTTCCATTAGAAACCATCAACGCCCAAAGCCAGCCAGACACCCCCAAAGCTCCGATCACTCTCCCTATTGCAGATAATCGTCGAAATCCCCAAAGGTAAGCCTCAACTCAATGTCGTCTTTTCGATCCATTATTTTCCGATTAATCTCACCTGTAGCTTCCCCATGCCCCTAGAAGCACCCTGAACCGCCACCTTAGCTCCCCGACCACTCTTTTTCCCCACACCGAGAGCCACTACACAACCGAACCACCTCGCCATGGCCAGCCCAACCCCGATCTCCCTAGCCCAAACCGCCACTTCCACGAGCTTTCCCTAGCCCCACGGATGCTCAAAGACCAGCCCAGTTGCCCGTTTAGCCCCTGGTTTACCCTACTCTGAGCAAATCGTCCTTAGAGGAGATAGCCTCGCCACCGGCGATTGCCGACTCCCCTACGACCACCGACCCCAAAAACGGACTCCCCACCTCACCAGGAATCTGTCCATAGTCCTATAAGCCGTCGCAAAATACCCTATCCCCGATCGCCCCATCGCCCAACATCTCCACCGCCCCTACTTCAACTCCGACCATCGATTGAGGTCTTCGACCATCTAGCAGTCGGAAGAGACTTCGACCACGTTGTTACAAGTCCTGCGCAACCCCGCTCGAACGTCGTCCGATGTTTCTAAGCCACTCGTACAACGTTCGATACCCTTAAGCCACCCAGACGCCATCCAAACCCTGCAATAACTCGTACATCATCCGACCTCAGAAGTAACTTGTACGCCGTCCGATCTCCGTCGTCTGCGCACTCAGTTACTCGATAGTTATTACGACCATGTAAGTCGTTACGACCACGGTGTGGCTTTCGACCACGCTATGTTGAGGCTTTCGACCATGTTGTGGATTGCGACCACAGTGCAATTTACGACTGCGGCATGGTTTACGACCACGCATGGTGCTCAGTCCCGGTAGTCGTAACTCGGCTACGACCATGCCTTTAAGCCTCATCAATACCACCGACCACCTGAATACTCGTAGGACCTTCCGAGTACGCACAATAGAAACCCACAATGAACATTACCCGACCTATTACTGTTCACCCAACCCGAAAACATATATATATATATATATATATATATATATATATATATATATGTGTGTGTGTGTGTGTGTGTGTGTGTATGTATGTATGTAGACACACACGCACATTTTGATCGCTCGAGCTCACCGACCCATTTCTCGTGCTCATTTC
This sequence comes from Bonia amplexicaulis, assembly GCA_036346245.1. Lineage (NCBI taxonomy): Eukaryota > Viridiplantae > Streptophyta > Magnoliopsida > Poales > Poaceae > Bonia > Bonia amplexicaulis. The sequence continues at coordinate 6,833,557 of CM070737.1, forward strand.
ACCTTTAGGACCTTCCTAAAAGCCTAGAACCCTAATTATTTAGATTTTTTGAATTTTCTTCCTTTATTTTATTTCTTTATTCCTGCCTCAATCTTTCGAGCGTGGAACTAAATTATTTTAATTGATTTTGCATTATCTCCCGACGTCGAAGTCTAGCCGGAGCAGAAGGAGGAGACCAAGACCAAGCCCAAGCGACTGAAGAATTTGAACTCGTTGAAGTCGTAGACCCGCAAGGCAAGTCATATATCTTTGACCATATTGAACCTATATTATCTACCTTAATTTTTCATTTAAATTTTATTTCATATACAATAAATGTTTAGAATATATATTAAATGAGCTCAAAAAAACACATAGTAATGTTAAATGTATTAATAATTACAAAAATTTTGAATTATATCCTAGGGTGGAGGCTTGGATATGAAATGGTGGCGTGTAATGACCCTCGCTTAAAAATATAAGGACTAGACCCTTGTCTTGAGTAAAGAACATAGTGATCGTCTAACCACAAGTGTTGATTCATCAAACCCGCTCTAGTAATCGCTCAAGTTCGATTGAACCTCTACAATCAAGTATCTTATAGTGTAATTTTGAGTAATTTTATTTATTGTTTTCTTAATTCGCGCGAGAGTTAAGGAATCTTGTGGGTAAGCAGGCGATGAATGTTTCTAATAGCAAAACATTTATACAACTTTTGAATATCATACTTGTTAAAAATATTAACAGAGATAGCTTGGCAAAACAATGAGGAAGCAGGCAAAGGCGATGATGTGGAGTTCTACGAAATAGATGACGCATAGAATTAGGGTTGTTCTCTGCTCAGGTGTGCATGTGGCGTTCTTTTGTTGTGTATTGTATCTAAGGGTCGTACGCTCCACTGTAAAACTCGGCTTATAAGCCTTTATATTGTAATAAAGTTGGTTTTTGTTCTTAAGCATGTGTTAGCAATGTTGTATAATCGATTGATGTAACTTCATGATTGAACAGCCTGGCGATTGCGAGGATTCACGACGCCCGTAAATGGGGTGTTACATTTAGGGTCCATTCCAACTGGACACCGATTGCGGTCTTTGGCTCTCGGCTAAAATTATACTGTAATGACTATTAGTTTATTTATGAGCTATTCAATTAAAAATAAAGAAAAATAAAAGAAATAAAAACACTATTATATCTTTAGGGGACAATGCAAAAGAAAAATAAAAAAGCAATATTAAAATCGAAATTAAAAGACGATGTATTCGAAGTGACTTCTAACTTAAAAAAACATAAAGCCTGAAAAAACTAAAAGCTAAAACCGTTTAGAGCGGGGTTTAGTATAGCATGCTCATTGCTCAGGCTACCACTTGGGACCTTATCATTCATTGGCTCTGTTTTTTAGCTTTTCAACGGTTTTTAATTTTTTATTTCTCTCAGCAATCGCTATTGTTAGACTAATAAGTCGTATTCATAAGTGGTAACTCAAAGAACATACTCATTGGCCTCACTCTAAACAGTGTTTGGTTTGGCTTTTCAATATGGTTTTCTTTCTTTTTCTCTTTTTCTCAATAGAGTTATAATGATGTTTTTAATTTTCTCTTTGATCTTTTTTAATTAAATGTCTAAAAAACTAACTGTCATTATAATATTATTTTAGCAGAAAAAATCATCAGAAAAGTCATATTGAACATGGCTAATGACGCGGATCAACCAGACACCACCATATACCACAAAATTTTCTTCCAATCAAAGATTGGGGTGGTGATCATTTTGGCTTATTTTTGGTGGCTTATGGCTGAAAAGCACTATAGCTGGCTGAAAAAACATTGTAGCTGACAGAGGCATATTTACCATAATTAAATTTAAAAAATTAAAAAATATGTTAGCCCATCACAAACAACGCAAACGAATACGGTAAAAAAGAACCGCAAAAAGCTCAAAACCAAAAGTTCGTAAAAGGTGAAATTATGAATAGTGAAAATAAGCGAGAAGGCGTGCTTAAGTCAAACGAGGGGCTGGATCAGTTGGATCGCGGGCGATGCGAGCTACAAAACTCTGATAGGTGATCGACTGTACTTATCAAGTTATCGTACTGATCTTTTTGACCGACCAATAAGATTCAAAGCCGACACTGAGAGATAAGAGTTAAAGCTATATTTGGCACTATTTTATATCGTATTTATAAAAATAGTCGTATACGTACTGTATTGATAAAAATATCGTTTTTGTCATTTGGTTGGTGAGCTGCAGTAGTGAGGCAACATTTATGATTTTTATGTTATCCAAATTTATTATGTTTATTCAAATGGGCTTAATTTAATCATGAATTAAATTCATAATTAATATTCGAACATCAAAGTTAAAATTCACAATTAAATTAATCCGAATAAACATAAAAATTTGGATCATCGGTAGTAAATTCAAAATTCCGAATAAACAAAAATTTGGATAACACAATAACTATAACTATGACTATGTCGGAGATTTCACATAAAATTAGTAATTTTAGAGCTTGTTTGCTATATATACAAACTCATATAAATATCAAAATTTTATGAATTTTTTAGCAATATTCACAATGGATAAAATTATTCTAAAATTACATTATCAAGTACATTATGTCGGAAGATTGTACATAAATTAATTTTTGAGTTTATTTGATATATTTAAAAATTACAAAATACCAAGCTTTGTTCTTACCCAAATACTCAACAGATCCTCTGGCAAGGACATCCCAAGTACAGTATACAAAAGATATTGCAGAAATGCAAAATGTGCTACACTCTCAAGGTTGTAAGGCAAGAATCAAGCAATATTATTAATTCTACGACATCTTACTACCATTTTCACATACAAACACTAAAATGTAATTTTACAGATCAATCAAGAAAACATATTACATTGGACGCAAATAACATCTAGGTAACTATCTACAGTTTAAAATGAGAAAGCCAATTAAGATTGCTTCTGGTAAATAATTTGCCACAAATCCATTCCTAGTAGTGCACATGACATATTAGCACCGTTAAACAGCTAGCTATAATCCGTCCTATCAAAATAAGGCATGGGCATTACTAGGGAGCCAGTCACCCCCGAGCATGATAGGCTTCAGTCGGGGTGTGGAAAAATATGTAGTGTATATATCGGATAAATTTAGTTCAGCCTGGATAATATTTTCATGATCCAGCTCAGATAACCTATATCATTTCACTACCAAGACCAAGACGTAACTAAATTCGGCTCTATCACTGTGCATTGCATATGTGCGTAAGCAACTTACTATAGGCCTATATATACCCTGTTAGGTTACAACTGCTAAGGAGGCAATATAATCCTCATTTCTCTTAATTTTACCATTGCAAGCATAAGTTCAATGACCTATTCTAGTAAATGGTAACGTCATTTACAAGCTGACGCAAATCTAGCTCTACGAACCAGCTAAACAAGCTGACGCAACACAAACAAAAGTTTTCTACAAGACGACGGTTTCATACTAATCGACAGCATGACAGCCACCACAGCAGGCATTGGACCTGTTCTTTAACGGCTTTTAAAAATAATTTTTAACTTTTGTTATATATCTAATTTTTAAATAAAGTATTTTTACAATATAGGATATGTAAGTCAATTGTTACACATGTTTAAAGTCCAATGTCTGTATCAACTAAAACCGTAAACAAGTATCTCTCTGTAATATCTATCGTACCAAAATTTCATTTAAAAGTCATACTGTAAGCCTATTAAGGTGGTGATCGGTCTCCGTAATCTTGGTGAAAAAAACACCATTGAGAGAGGTTTATTTGACATAATTAAATTTAAAAATTAAAAAATATAAAAATATGCTAGCCCATCACGAGACAACGCAAACGAATACGAGAAAAAAAAGAACAGACCAAAAAATCAAAATTCAGAAAAAAAATTATGAATAACTTAAGCCAGCATATTGAGTGGCAAATTCCAGAGGGACCTCGTCGGGCAACGATACAAGATTCTACTCAAACGACTTCACTTCTATTTTATATATACTTTATTTAAGATAGAAGTCATTAAAATATATTGTTTTCTAATTTTAATTTATTTTTTCTTTATTTGGTTTATTTGGTTTTCCTTTTTCTTCTTTTTTCTTTCGTATTGTTTGTAACGGATTTTTTTCTATTTTTTCTTAAAACTAATGTAAATTTAATTGAAAGCTATTACCAATCAAGCCAAAAGATAGCGCTCGGGATTATCGATTGAAAGCCATTACCAGGATCATCCAGCGATCAAAGATAGCTTTTAGGATTTTTTACCACATCTTTTCAGATTTTCATATTTTTATATTATACGTGTTAAAATAACCTATTTTTAAATATTAAAAATAAGTTATTTTAACACAGAAATATAAAAAGAAAAATCTAGAAAAAGATGAAAATAAAAAACTAAAAATTAGAAGTAAAAAAATCAAAACTAAAAAAACTAAAATAATCTGAATCGTTGATCTAAAAAAGAATGATTTAGAGAAACTAAGTTTCTTTTAAGTCAGAGAATACGCGCCGAAAAGATAGCTGGACCACCACACCACACACGAAACGAAGCGAAAAATCGCAACCCCACGAAGCTTCCACGAAGCTCACTCCCTCCACTTCCTCCTCCCCTTTTATCTGCCCCTCCGCCTTCGTGTCCATCCCCATCCCCTCCTCAATCCTCCCCTCTCCTCCCAATCTCATCTCCGGACTCCGTTTGCTTCCATTGTTTATTCGGCGTGATGAAGCTCTCCATCCAGTCGTTCGCCAAGAAGCTCTCCATCCCGTCGCCGAAGCGGACGTGGAGCGGCAAGAAGGACGGTCTGTCCAAGAATGGGAGCAGTAAGCGGGCCATCTCGCTCAGCGAGGCGCCGTCGTTCGCGTCTGCGTCGTCGTCCTCCTCGTCGGACGACACACTGGCAAGGTCGACCCCGAGGTCCGTGCTCCCCTCGGAGATCTCACGGCAGGAGCTGGAGGCCGTGCTCCGGCGGCTAGGCCACGGGGAGCCCTCCGACGATGAGCTGGACGCCGTGGCGGCTATCGCCGGCGAGGCGCAGGCCGGCGAGGAGGACGAGCTGATGGAGGCCTTCAAGGTGTTCGACGCGGACGGCGACGGCCGCATCACGGCCGAGGAGCTCCGCGGCGTCATGGTCACCATCCTCGGCGGAGGCGAGGGCTGTAGCCTCGACGACTGCCGCCGCATGATCGGGGGCGTCGACGCCGACGGGGATGGCTTCGTCGGGTTCCAGGACTTCGCACGCATGATGATGACGGCGGCGACGGACGGCCCGAGATTCTTGTGATCCGTGACGTGGCGGCGCCTCGACACGTTCTGCTCCGTCCTGCCCGTCCCTTCGCGCCAAAGATCGGACGGCCGTGATGAGCTCAGGGAGTCTAGTGCGAGTTGAGGTGTTTTGTGTGTGGTTGCTTCGTGCAACTTTTTTTGGCGCGCATTAAGAGGAAGGAAGGCCAGGTACTACACTAGTAGGTGATAATTACGAATTACTCCTCTTCAACTCCCCAAAGAAGAGCATTACTAGCAGCTAAACCCCAAGTTGTAAAATTTGTTGAGAGAGAGAGAGAGTAATGGCAAGGCGAATGCTAAGTTCGTTGCGTCGTTTTCTGCATTTTAATCCTACTTGGGGTTGTAACTTGGGGAGATACTACTGTGTCGGAATTGTATCTCTGGTGAGCTATGAAACATTCTTTCGATCGCATGTTTCAGTTTAATATATTGCATACTCATTGAGGAGAGATGCGAAGGAAAATCGGAGGAAAAATCAAAGCCACCGCTTCTTTTTTTTTTTTGATTTATTGATGTTAGAAGTCACTTCTAATTTTTGGTTTATTGACCCTGATCTTAACCGCTTCTAGCGGTTTTGATTTGCATTACGCTTAACTTTTTAAAAAGTATTTTTAAGAGGAACTATAAATTAATTAGCAGTCTTTTACTTTTTATAAATAAATGAAAAATTATAAGTCACAACCGTATCAAACAGACCTAAAGTTACTTCAAACTAATAACTGTTACTGTAAAATGTTAGCCAAAAATTAAAGTCCTAAGCCACAATTGTAAGCTGTTAGTTGGTTGTCGCTGACTGGTGGAATGATCGGAGATTCCAATTTGCGTGTGCTCGACGAGACCCAGACCAGACCGGTGCTATAGCTTGTGATGGCAACGTGGTGAGTTTACCAAGCAGCGTGGACGGTCGAATCCTTTTTTGTCTGTTTCCCTTCAGGCATTTAGCATGTTGTTTCTGGCTAGTTTCTTTAGCAATTAGCACTACTGCTGGAGTAGCAGTACTATTCTGGATAACAGTAACTTCAAGCATTCTCTATTTTTTAGACGCACTTCAAGCACTCTCTTACTGATTATCTAGGAGGCACATCGCATCAACGGAATCACCAAATGGGAGCTACAAGCTGAAGTAGTGCTATGGTACAATGGTATTTCGTATTTTAAGGCCACAGCAGAGTGCGAATGGTTAATTCATACGGAATTCCCGTGAATCTTGTCAGAAATGCTTCAGCAAGTTCCAAGATAAGGCTCACGACCTGTGATTTTGCAATCGTTTATCAGAAGATGTTCTAGGCATGGCATGCCTTGGTAACCCCTGGTTTGATCACTTCATTTTCTTTTGAGAGGACAACTCCGCCACTTCATCAGATGGTCTCTCTCTCTCTCTCTCTCTCTCTCAGAAAGCGGTGTGCTAATTCCAAACCTAACCTTGCCTTTTCCACTGCTTTCAAAAGAACCTGGTTTTTCCTGGAAGAACATTGCATGGCAAGCTTTCATTCACAAGTAGTCAAGTACAGCTCGTCCTCCAAGTGCAGTGCCGCGTTTTCCCCCCTCCTTTTTTATGCTTGAAGCAACACTTTAGTGTGACAAGTAACCCTGTCCCCAGATTAAAAAATGATTAGCAGCCTACCTAGTACAAAAACCAAAAGGATTGAAGTTAATAATCATAATACCGAACGGGACCTAATCCAGATATGATTAGCAGCCTACCTAGTACAGGATTGAAGTTAATAATCATAATACCCTAATCCAGAAGAAACAAGGGAGAAAAACGCAACCATGCACTAGCCATATGTCCAAACGAGCTGCTAATGAGGAGAACGGGAATGGCCAACGTGGCGCAGCTATATGATTTGAGTACGGCGGCTGAATTCTTTTTCTTTACGATTTATATATTTTTTCAATAAATAGATGGAATGGCTTTTTCACCATCGTTTCAAATAGCTTATCGTGACAATATTTTTAGAATGGTTTATTGGTATTCGATTCGTTCATACAAACGCTTACGTTAGAACAACAAATCATAAATCACAACCATAAGTCATAAACCAATGACGAAAAAACCCACATATATGTCATGAACCCAAAGGCAGATATTTTCCATGCATGTACTAAGTAAAGTTATTGTTAGAAATAATCTTGACTTAGAGTTCAAGACGTAGTAGAGTCTATTTTCGTGTGTAACTCAAGTTGAAGTTGTGTCCAACTTGAAGTCCGAATAGTATGCTAGTAGGAGATTATTAGTCTATATATTGAGTGGGCTTCTAACCAGTTTTATAAGAAAGAAAAGTAAGGAAAATGAGGGAGCAAGTAAGATAATAGAGAAATTCAGAAATTCTCCTGTGTTTTCTTAGTTTATTTGCGATGTGTGCGTTTTCTCCTGAAACAAAGTTAACGAGTGGTATCAGAGCCTAACCAAGAATCGAGTCACTGAAAAAATTGTCTCGGCGATTCTATTTTAGCGCGTCTCGCGCGGCGCTCCTGAGGCGCATGTCGCTCATCTTCACGCAGCTCTCCCAGTAAAAAGACGTGTGCGACACATCCTTCTGTCTTCTCGGTTCAGAGAAAGTCAAGCAGCAGCACCAGACTTCCTTTCGAGTCTCAATCAGCGCACAAGACAGGCAACAATGCTCCTGAGGCGAATCACAATTCCTGTGCTAAGAGAGAAACCCCAAGCGGGGATGAAGAAATCGCTTCTTACTAAAGCGCTCAGCGATGATGAATCAACAGTGCTCTAATGGTGAGATGAGTTAGGGATGTTGAGAAGATGTGTCGCCGTCCAAACTCAAGTAAGTGAAAAAATCGGAACGTTGAGAAGATGTGTCACCGTTCTGTATCAAATATGAGTTTAGGAAGTCGTAGTTGAGACCGCCGCTTCAATATTTTAGAATCTTTGCATCTGGATGGATCTGTACCAGTTGAGTTGAGCTACTACATATGTCTTGCATGTAGAACGCTTCATGTGGAGGTGTGGCTGATAGTTCATAATGCATTGAGTCTAAAACTGGAGTATATCAAGTCAAGATTAAGGGGGGACTGTTAGAAATAATCTTGAGTTAGAGTTCAAGACATCGTAGAGTTCGTTTCCGTGTGTAACTCAAGTTGAAGTTGTGTCCAACTTGAAGTCCGAATACGTATGCTAGTAGAAGATTATTAGCCTATATATTGAGGAGGCTTGTAGCCAGCTTTGTAAGAAAGAAAAAACAAGAAAAAAGGGGAGCAAGTAAGAGAATAGAGAATTTAGAAATTTTATATGTTCTCGTAATTTATTTGCGATATATATGTTTTCTCCTGAAACAAAGTTAACAGTTATAGTAGAAATTGCCTAGCAAATGTTGCTGTCTTGCAGTAAGCTGGTAAACTGCGTTGGAGTTTCGTGACAGAAGCTCGAGGCGTAGCAGGTTAGCAGCATCCGTTGATTGACTTACACAACTCTATTAGGCCCTACAAAAGGCCATAATTTTTACCAGAGGAAATTGCTCATCGATTCCATGGTCTCCGACGTCTTAGGTACCTTTATTTTTACCTTTAGTTAACTAGCGGAATTTTTCACTTAATTGTGTGGCTAGATATTTACAATATTATCTTTTGAAAATATAGTTGTATTTGTTATACAATTATAATAGTTATCTATATATGATTAATTTTCACCGCTATTATTTGGTACCACCAAAATAAGTGAGATAAATCTTCTTTTTTCTCTCGATTAATAAGACAATTTTTTGAATCTTACTTTTTTCTAATTTAAGGATTATTATGAGATTCTCTAGACCTCTAAAGTGAATGAGGTGCCTTGAATATCACCAGTGTATATATATGTGTACAGTGTGTATATATATAAAATGATTATATAAAATGATTATATACTCTTGAGAGTACATACTCTCACTTGTTATATACCACTTAAATAATGATGCTATGTATCTTTATTCTTTTGAGTATACTCTAATAATGATTATAAGGTACTTCAAAGTAAGTTTTATGGAAAATTTCATCAAAATCTATTTTATAGTATAAATTATGTATATACTCCTTTTATATAGAAAATGGTATATAGTAAAAATGAAGGATTTTGATGAAAAGTTTTCAACCAAATCACAATAAAGTAGCTTAGAATTAGTAAAATTTTTGTAATTTTTTGGATGTCGAGTTTAACTAGTTTACTAAGTAGTTTGAACTTAAGTTCGAATTGTAGTTACCTTTTTTATGATAGTTTGATTGTGCGTATGTGCTGACTATATATATAAATCAGCAAAGTATGTGAACTAAATTCATTCGAAAATTTTAAATCGAGCATATTTTTTAAAGGTATACATTTCATTTAAATTGTTATGAATAAGTATATACCATAAAATTGATATTTTCAAAAGAATACACCTGAATTTAGATTAAATTTACACATTTAAAATCATGATGTTCAGGCACCATAGTGTCTCATTTCAGCTTCATGTGTGTGTACACACACATTTAGTTTTCCCTCTTTTCGTTGCCATTATTTGCCCTCTTTTGGGTTAATTTGTGCAGGCCAACCAAATCACTACTATTATGAAAGCGTGATCTTAAAAAAAAAACACATGGTCAAAGAAGAGTTCTCTGATCAGAGATGCAGTTTTTGACCGAGACCGAAAAGGAGGGAATATTGCGCCATTGTTACTATAAAGTACAGGAGTGACAGGTCCTCCGTATTGAGCTACCTCGGCATGCTCACGAGCCATCAGTCCTCTGCACATTGGTTGCGATTTCCCATGACATGAGATTAGCCTGCAACTTCCGTTGTTTATTTTCTATCGGGGAAGGAAATCTCCCTCTAATCAAGTGAACCTTCCTGCCGGTTTCCAAGCAGACTGCAGCCCCCTCCTCGTCTCTCCCGCTCGGTCATCGCATCGCACCGCATGTGAGCCCGTGAGCATTGATCAGGCCGTGACAATGGTGGTCCCCATCCCGCTTGTCCTCGTCTGTCGCAAAGTTTCGCACTGACCTAGCTACCCAAGTTCGTCTTCTGAAACATCGCCCAAGCTAGCGCTCCTTTTTTTGAAATCGAGGGGAGAGGAGAGCTTTTCTTTTGCAGATCGAGTACCACTGTCCTTAGCTGAAACCTCTGTCCGCGCGTGCAAATGCCTCTCTCTCTCTCTCTCTCTTTTGATGACCTTTCCACTTGTTTTTTGGACTGGAGATGGTGTACCTTGTGCAGGGAAAAGGGATCCAAGGCAAGGTTTTTGTTCTTTTGTTTCAGGCAAGGTTCTCTTGAGAACTTCCCCGTTCTTTCCTGCCCTGCTTCAGCGTCTTTGGAGAGGTGTCCAAGCAAAGCAGTTCATGGATGCCTTTTGGTTGAGCTGCCACAGAACTTTGCGCAAGAGGGATCCGAAGAGCGTGGTCGATCGTAATTTTTTTTTCTCCTTTATCGTAGGAGGAGGCGTTCAGTTCTCATTGTTTTCCCCTCCCGTCTCTTTGGTCTTTTACGGCTGCACCCCCTATTTCAGTCCACTGCACTGCACTGCACGGCTGCACCCCTATTTCAGTCTTCTTTACGGTTGCACGTCCGCGCACCACGCACGGGCGCACGGCACGGACCGTCGATGGCATGTAACGCACGCCCCACCCACCACTAGGTGCTACTCGGGCTAGACAGGCAGCATGCCAGTGTACAACGTTACCACACGTCACGTCAGGGGTAGAGCCACCGTCCGGCTGCTCACACTCGCCGGTGAGCAGCCGCGTTGAATCCTGTTGTTAATGTACAGTAACATCTGTTGCAATCTTTATGACTGTTTTAGGACTTTTTCAACCGTTTACGACCGCTTTCGAGAGGCTAGATCACCTTCTGTAGCGTTACGGTCACTCTGTCAGTCTTTAGACCACACAGATTATTTACAATGACACTTAGGTCTTAATTATTTGGTGCTCTGCTCGGGCTCACGCGCTCCGGCCAACTCTGCCTCGGCTACCGCGCTCAGCTGGCTCCGCCCCTACGTCACATGCAGCGCCACGGCTCGGATCGGCCTCCGGGGAATGGATGCGCGCATCTTGCGTCAGCATCACCAGTGAATTCTCCATGAGCACCCCAAGGTCTAGCCTCAAAGGACTTCCCGATCATACTCCCATCATCACGTGCACATTCAGGGAAGAAGTCCAAAAAAGATTTTGTTCCAAGAGAATTGACTCCTTCATACAGAAACTCCATCACCAATTCCTGAATGTTAAGGCAACAAGTAGATCAACAAATACCACAAAATAAGTCAAAAGTAACTGTAAATACAGTGATCGCCGGAAAGCAACCTTGGCGTGACTTTTACCAATTAGCTTCTTCATGAGAGGATAGCCAGGAATATCCTGCCCATAGACAATGCACAAGATTAACGAAAGATCCTTTGTACAAGTAGTTTTACACAGGATAATAACTACCTAGGGAGCAGTAGTAGTTTGGTGAAAGTAATACTCAAATACAAGTCAATGAATATATAATTTTCTGATCGCGTAGTTTTGGTGGAAGAACAAACCTTTTCAGCTCTCCAAGTGAGATATTTATGTTGTGCTTCTTGATTACGAACAATTTTTGCTTTGTCATTTTCTTTAACTGCTTGATCCATTAACTCAAGCCAGACCTGCATAGTCAGAACACTGAAAACCGATGGCCACACACCACAGAACAATTCTTCAAGAAATTTGGCATAAAAACTTATATTGACAGAAAAAGACCAGAAACCTTGAAATTACACGTTTTCCCATGAATGTTCTCAGAAAATTAATAAAATAATCGGTGCATACCTTATAGTAATCCGTTAAAGCTGAATGTAGAACTTGGTGGTTGCATTCAGTTGGCTCAAATTGGAGAGAAGAATATCAGCGACTCGCTTGTAATCTTGCCACCCCAAGGCAGAAGCTCATTTCTTCTAAATAAAGATACCGAGCTACATATAAACCTAATATAAGAAGATTTATGAGGTAATACGTTGGGTGAAGGACAAGACCCAAGTACCTCACTATACTTCTGTACAAGAGGCATCAAACTCCTGTAGTACTTCTCTTTGTATTCCTTGTGTACAGTGGTATCATACAAAGGATTGAGCTCCCTACGTGTAGATCAAATAATCATTCAGGTCATATTTACATTTGAGTTTACACACTGCATGAATAAAAACACAACATATTTTGCTTGCAATTAATGTCAACCATTTTCAGACACTTACAAGACAACAATACTCTGTGCAGGAGTTGTAAAAGCGTTGGTGCAAAATATAGGAAGATCGTGGTCAGGTTCAGAGAAAGCAGCAAAGTGGAGAACCTGACAATTCATTAATCGTCATGCGCTCCTTAATGTGTCTCCGAGCGGTCATAAAGTCTCGCCATGAAGACGGTAACTTAGCCAATATGACATTCACTTGAAAACTCTCTAGCAGGAGACAATCGTATTGATTTAAATCACGTATATAGAGTTGTAGCTCATGGAGCTGCTCCATCACCGACCGCTCGTCTACCATCGTGTAATTCAAGAAATTGGCAGTAATAAAAGACTCGTTCCCATTATCCCTTTCTGAATACTTTTTATTCAGCTCATCCCACAACTTTTAGCCTTCATAAAGTTGACATAGACATCGAAAAGCTGGTTCGACAAGACGGCCAACAACCTAGCCAAAGCTGAGTGGTTCACATCTTCCCAACGAGTTTTATCCTCGCCTTCCAAAGTAAGCACTAGAGCATCCGAAAATAACCTAAAATAATTTTTGTCAACCAATCACAGTTTTGTCATGACTTGCCAACGCTCAAATTTAGCGCCGTTAAAGACTTCTGGTTTAATGAAATCAGAAGATGAAGCCACTTCAACAAATATTGGTTTTCTGCATTGTTGGAAATTAAGCTGATTTAGCATATTTCTTATATTAATTCCAAAATTAACAATGTACAGCAAAGCATATATCCAAATACATGATAATAACATGAAGGTTAAGCTATTATCCTTCAACATGAATAATGAATTCAGTCCATAGGACAGTATGCCAAACTGAACAAAACAATGAGCATTTGAAATCTGCATTCGGCACATATAGTTTGTGTGAATTTTGCTCTCAGATTGAGGAGTTGCTCAAGTACTAAATACTTGGCCTTCTCTACTCTAGTCAATGATCAACAATCTAAGTGACAAATCCTTGTATATTCTGCTGATCATGAGTATAGTGGATAATCTGCCTGATAAGGCCTTCAACAGTAACTAGTACGCAAGAATGGTAAAATGAGAATCCGACAACCTAACTAGGCAGTTCATTGTTTGCCGCATCACCAAAAACAGTCATAAAGCCTAAGAAAGACCAAATTAAAGTGACAATGGTGTTTCTTGTGAATCCTGTTGAACAATGACTAAAAATAGATGCTCCAAATCACTCTGAAGCAGAACCAAGAAAATGCTTAAACCAGCATTAAAATCAATATTAATTTGGGAATGAAGAGAACAGTTCAGAAAAAAAACTACATTACTAGATTATTAAGCAGTCAAAGGCACTATAGAAAATTTCAGGTACCAAATCCTTATTAAAGACACTTGCATGCCAGAGGAACTTGAGGGCATTAGGTCAGTTATGAGGTAGCTGATGGCGAATTGTGGAATGGATTTACAGTGTCATCAAATATAAGTACATGAATTAACTTAACATGCAAATCAATTTGTCAGTTCGTATTTTTTTTCTGGAATAGTTCTTGGAGAGTTTTAGTCCTCAAAAAGTTGAGAGTTTTGGTCAAGGAAACTTACCTGAGAGCACCAACACACACGGAGTACCTGAACTGAGCTTTTCATCTCAATTGTCAAGCTGCGAAGCAGTCTAATTTTGGGGGCACTGAATGAGAGAGCACTGAAAACAGTATTATCATCCTTGGCTTTTATGAACTCGAACTTTTCCTGAAAGCATGAGACAAGACAAAGTTGATATGTGCAACGAGAAAGAAACATTGACAGCAAGTGCCACTCTAGTTGATATCATAGGAAGACCTCATTTTTCTGATATTTAGGATTGAAAATTGCAGAATAAATTGTTCACACTTAGTAGCCTGCTTCTTCACGAGATGTTAATATACTAGTGTGTGAGATCTCAAGTAGAAGCAAAACAAGTACGGTTCTCAGTCGGGGCCTTTATGTGACAAACTAGCAACAGATCAACATTATAAATTAAATAACTAAATCAATCGAATATACAGAAGGGGTTATTTTGCATATATTTGAAGAAGTACGTACAAAATGCTCCGAATAAAAAAAAACAACTAATCGCAATGACATGGTTGCAAGTGAAGAAAGGTCTTTACTTGGGTCATTGTTTGCAAGAGATTTGCCCGCACAGGTAGCTAGACACAGAGATGTTAGGAGAGCCGGCAGAGTAAGATTAAGACGAAGCACCAAAATTTCAGCTGATAGTAGCAAGCACAATTTCTTACCGACTGAAATTTACCGAAGTAGGAGCATCTAGTTCAACCTACTAGTCCTGCTATGGACACACTGTTGTAATTAATCTCGTTCTTCACAAGTTTGGTTGTAATCAAATTAGAATTGCGATTGGAATTCATCATCAAAGCCAAAACAGAGTATTTAGGCGGAGTCGAAGTCGTTTTGGGTTTCGTAGTCGAAACCGAGTAGGATTTGTAAATTTCGGGTATAAAAGGAGGAGTTATGTAATCAGATGTAATACCAAGAAAATTGCGAGAAAAAAGAAGAGAAAAGCAAAGCTCTGAGCGTCAATTTTGTGGTGTGATCTCGCAAGATGTGGTTGGGAGAAGTTACGATCACAGCAAGTATTGTCGAAGGTGATCGAGAGGAGCTACGACCACGGCAAACATTTTTGAACGTGGTTGTAGAGGTGTTCGACCTTGCTGACAAAGTTACGACCACAATGTGAGTGGTCGTAAGGAGCTTCGATCGCGCTAAGAAGGTTACGACCACGGTGTGAGTGGTCGTAAGGAGTCTCGACTACGCCGAGAAGACCAGAACGTGGTCGGAAGTGGCTCCGACCACGTAGAAGGGAAGTGAACGTGGTCGAAGAGGGTTTCGACCACGGTGAACAGTGATCGCCAGTATCACTATGTGGTCGTAGAAGGTTGCAATCACGGTATTTCAAACGCAACGGCAGAGAGAAGCGGTTAAACGTCTACCAGAGTGGTCATACGACAACAAGAGGCGGTCGGAACCGGTCGTAAACGATCCTAACCGATCTCTAAAGATCCTAGAGAGGTCGTAAGACTTCCAACACACACACTATCATGCATCCAAGCTATAATTAGCAACTTTGTGCGTGGTAGTAAGTAGTGAGTAGCAGCATGACCCAAATCACGCGGTGAACAGAACCTTCAAGCTCGTTTCATTGCATGAAAAACAGGTTCACATAGTACAAACAGGCTCAAGGTGAAGAGATGAGTTGGGGAAGCAAGAAGTTGACAAAGTTCTGGTACGACAAGCCGGCGCCGCCGCCGCTCATGCTCGCCTCCCAGCTGGTTCGGTGGTGCGACCCCGTCCGAGAGAGAAGATGAGAGAGGAAAAGCTTCAGCTACATTCACAATGGGGGACCTTTCCATTCTATCAAACTAGACCCTATTAATTAGCTCTCACCAGTCACCACGTACCCTCTGCAGCAATCTCAAAGCAAACAGCTTGCTCCTCTTCCAGGTTGGGCCATGGCGCTCTCCGTCCGTCCACCGTCACATAGCCCACCGGCGGCCGGTGCCGCACGGTCCAGTGCAAGCGTCTCCACCCGTCCACCGTCATATTGCGTGGGTGGCCATCAAGCGTTTCCTATCGGCAAACTCGAGTTCTCTAATCCAGAGTTCCCCGTGCCGTGAGCGCGTGAGCACTTGCAGTGCAGACCACCCCGGCTCGGCCGTGCTCTATTACGCCGGCCCGTGTTCGAGAAGCACTGAGGCCTTGTTTGTATGCTTGTTCACTCGCCTCATCACCTCATGTGTGTGCAGCTCCAGCGCGGTCCGAATGGCGTAGGCCTGTGCCGCGTAAACTGCACATGGATGAATCTCTGGCCATCTGGACAGGGTGTTCGATATTCTTATCGTTTGCTCACTGGATAAACAAATGTGGACGCGCAGTCCAATCCCGTCGTGATGCGTTGCTATGATATACACTGCAATCTTAAAAAAAATGTCCGAAAATGAAAGAAATACCAATGAATATATGTTGGTGGCTTGGTGCTACACTAGTAAATAGTAACACTCTGAAACAACCTGACAAAAGTGTTTGCTTCTCCAGAGAGATTCCAGGTCCTAACTTAAAATTGCAAGTGTTACCAGTGTTCTACTCCACTACGCTTCGACTTGGCAGGTTTATGTATGTGCATTGTGTGCCAAATATTTGAAGAAGCATGCCTGAATAAATTGAATATCACATGTGTACACCCCTTCAAGTACACTCAAATTCAGCTAAAACTGGGTTATACAGCCTCCAGTTTAAGTGTACTTTTTTTTTCAATTCAGTTAAACAGAATTATACCTCTCCAGTGGAAAGTAGAAACGAATATGTTACAACCTTTACGACTGCTCTAGGATCTTTACGATCATATTCAACTCACTATGACCACCTCCTGCAGCCGTACGACCACGTTGAGGAGGCTACGACCGCTCTGTTGGCTCTCCGACCACGCAAACAGTCGTTACGATCAGATTGTGATCTCTCTGATCACGCCTCGCTGCTCCGATCTCATAGCCGTAAATTTCAGCTAAAGTTACGACCACGTTCACTGCCTCGCGCTGCACTTCCTTCGGCCATGGTTGATCACCGTAGTCGTAGCTCCTTATGACCACGCAGTGGTTCTGTCGACCGCTGTGGTCGTAACGACTTACGACCACGTCTCCCCGCTGTGGCCGTAACGACTTACAACCACGTCTCGTTGTGGTCATAACGAGTCACGATCACATCTTCTCGCTGTGGTCGTACCAACTTACAACCACGTCTTCTTGCTATGGTCGTAACGACTTACGACCACGTCTTCAATCAGTGACCGTGGTCGTAACTCCTTTACGACCACGTCTGTGAACACAATGAACTCAATAAACTTTCAGAACTAAACCGCTCTTCTCTTCTCTTTATTTCTTTCTCTCGATCACACCAATCGCTCTTGGCCTCTCTCACCCTTCCCGCCTCACTTTTTCTCCGTACTCTCTCGGTTACATGGCTCTGCCTTTTATACCTTGCTCAAAGACTCCGACTCGGTTACAACTACAATTACTACTCGAACTCGACTACGACTATGAAACAGACTTGAACTTGACTACGACTGTAAAGCGGACTCGCATATGACCACAACCCGAACTCGTATACGACCACGACCTGGACTCGTATACGACCACGGCAAAACTCGTACACGACTCCGACCACTCGTACTGGACCAGGTTTACGACCACGAGTTACAGCCTTTACAATTGCTCCAGGATCTTTATGACCACCTCCTGAGTCGCTACGACCGTTCTGTTGGTTCTCCGACCACGCAGACAG
The DNA here is from genome assembly GCA_036346245.1 of Bonia amplexicaulis. NCBI lineage: Eukaryota > Viridiplantae > Streptophyta > Magnoliopsida > Poales > Poaceae > Bonia > Bonia amplexicaulis. The sequence continues at coordinate 6,851,306 of CM070737.1, forward strand.
TCGTTACGATCACACTGTGATCTCTCCGATCACGCCTTGCTGCTCCGATCTCGTAGTTGTAAACTTCAGCTGATGTTACGGCCATGTTCATTGCCTCGCGCTGCACTTCCTTCGACCACGGTTGATCACCGTAGTCGTAGCTCCTTACGACCATACAGTGATTTTGTCGACCGCTGTGGTCATAACGACTTAAGACCACGTCTTCTCGCTATGATCGTAACGACTTACGACTACATCTTCAATTCAGTGACCGTGGTCGTAACTTCTTTACGACCACATCTGTGAACACAATGAACTCGATAAACTTCCAAAGTCAAATCGCTTCTTCTCTTCTCCTTATTTCTTTCTCTTGATTACACCGATCGCTCTTGGCCTCTCTCGCCCTTCCCGTCTCTCTTTTTCGCCGTACTCTCTCGGTTACATGGTTCTCCCTTTTATACCCTGCTCAAAGACTCCAACTCAGTTATGACTACAACTACTACTCGAACTCGACTATAACTATGAAACAGACTCAAACTCGACTACAACTGTGAAGCGGACTCGCATACCACTACGGCCAAACTCGTACACGACTCGACCACTCGTACTGGACCAGGTTTACGACCACGACTGGAAAAACAAGATTACAACTCTAACAATATAACTTTCAAAGAAATTGGACAATAAAATGAAAAGGCAATCCAGACTCCAGTGCCAGAGTCTACATCTAGTTACATCAGATTCTCCTCAGACCCAACTGCGAATCAAACAAGAAGCACAGCAGAATGACACACAAAAAAGAATAGGATTAGATGAAGTCCAGGCTATGGACATCCAGATTCCGAACGATGAAAACAAGGTCCAAAACATTCCAAGCGTCTAGTCATCACAAACGCTTGAATCTTGAAGAACAACTAGAATCTCTAAAACCAAAAGCAGGTCAAAGAATGCACAGCCCAAATAAGGCGATGACCGTGAACCACGGCTTTTTAGTCTCCAATTTCCAAATCTGTATAGAAATCAATATTCGAGATTCGCAATTATTAGTCAAAAGAACCTAGAACTACGGATATTGCCTTCAATCGTTCTATATACACTTGATTTCCACCGCACGCGGCAGGCACGCTCGGATAGGGGGGGGTGCAGGAAAGGTCGAACAAACTCCATCGATCCAAGAACCTAGGGCTATGCGATCTTGGCGAAGCCGCCGCCTCCTGCCATCATGACTTTGAACTCCTCGAAGGAGATGAGGCCGTCGCCGTTCTGGTCGACGCCCTCGATCATGCGGCGGCACTGCTGGACGGTGGCCTTCTCCCCGAGGCCGTGGAGCACGCGCGCGAGCTCGGCTGCGGAGATGGTGCCGTTGCCGTCGGCGTCGAAGACCCGGAAGGCGTGGCGGAGGTCCTCCTCGACCGCGGCCGCGTCGCCGGCCGCGGTGGCGTTGAGCGCGGCGAACTCGTCGAGGCTGATAAAGCCGTCGCCGTCGGAGTCCGCCTCTGCCATCATGCGCGCCAGCTCGTCGTCGGAGGCCGCGTGGCCCAGGCTCTCGAACAGCGCGGCGAGCTCGGACCGCGAGATCCGGCCGTCGCCGTTCACGTCGAACTTGCGGAACACCCGCTCCATCTCCTCCTCCGGCGTCCGCGCCGGGGATCCGCCGCCGGACACCGGGTCGGCATGCGGCGGCGGCGACGACGACGGCGACTTGGAGCGGCTGCGGCGGCGGAACAGGGAGGGCATCTTGATCTTGCCCATGGCTTTGCTTTGCACGGGAGGGCGTCTGCTTGGGTTAATGAATCTGCCTTTGGCTTTGGCTTGTTTCGGTGGCTGCGGTTCGTTTCACGGGGAGACGGCGCTATTTATAGATTAGTCGAGAGGGAAGTGATGCGGGGCGTCTTCCATTACAGATTCCGAGTCGAGCTGTGAAGGACGCAGGAAGGCGCGAGCGACGCTGTGCGTGGCGCGCGCTGGCGATTGCGTTTTGGTCTATGGCAGGTGGGCCCGGTGCCCGGGACTGGCGGATAGAGTGGATTGCGGATACCGCAAACGGTTGGCTTGGGTTCGATGCTTTCTTACGGGTGGTTGTAATGGTTTTGGTTTCTGCCTCCTGTTTAGAGAAATAAAATTTGATTTCTGTCTTCTGTTTAGAGGGATTAAAGTTAATACAAACGTCTCAGTTCCTATAAAACAATTCTGTCGATTACTATTATTTATCAACTATTATTTTATATTTTCATATATTGTAACATATTTTGTATCTTATTATGTCATAATTCCGTAAGTTATATAGCGGTCCGAATGTTATAGTGTATTTTCTTGCACTATCTTTTTTATATAATGCACTTAGCAAAACGCTAAAGGCCATAAGACAGCACCGCGGCAACATTGTAGACATGGCTCCTCTAGATCGACACATGAATGCCCTGTTCTATAGTACCGTGTATTTTATCTTTTGGTTGAAATGACACTATAGCAATAATCATTTTTTCTAAGTTGTTCAATTAAAGGAAAATAAAAGAAAAACATTGTTATATCTCCATGAATAATGTAAAGGAAAAAACCACGGATAATGTAAAGGAAAAAAGAAGAAAATATTAAATTAAAAAACAAATGTGTTCCAAACTGCTTTTAGCTTTTGAAAACTAAACACCATCGCGGTTTAGAACAGGGTCAAAGTCACACATGGTCACAATTCTATGTACGCATATCACTTAACCATTTGTACATTTTATTAAAAAAACATTGAAAGAATGATCTTAGACCCTATTAAAAATGATTTTTGGGTGGCTTTTGGCTTCATCTTCTCTAAGTGACTTCTCAAATCTACTTCTTCAAACGGTTTCTTGAGTCCGCCGTCGCGTGCACTATCCGCGTCGACATCTGCGTCATCCACCATTGTCTCAAAAAAGCACAGCCAAAAGCCATCAACCAACGTCATTTTAAACGAAGCATTAGGCTCTATTCAATCCGGCTTTTTAGCGACTTTCGGCTTCCCATGTTGACTTTTGACTGAAATTGCACTATAGCCACTGTTAGCTTTTTATGAATCATGCAATTTAAAAATAAGAGAAAAAACATATTTATATCTCTACGGATAAATATAAGAAAAAAGAGAAAAACAAAAAACCAACTAGCAAAAAAACCAAAATTAAAAAAAACCAACTCGTTCATTCCCGTCACTGGCTTTAGAAGCCGAAATAAACGACCCTTAAAGAGGCTGCTCGGTTAGGCTAAAATAAGCTAGTTTATGGTTAAAATTACATCTGTAGTTGATAATAGTTTATTTAGCGTAACTAAATTAAAAAAAATAAAAATAGAAAAACATGTTAGCCCATCACATACAATACAAAGAATATAGGAAAAAGAGATGAAAAAGCAATAGAAACTAGAAGAAGATAAAAAAAATAGAAATAGAAAAATAAATTAGAAATTAAAAGATCAAACCGAAACGAGGAGTACCAAACTCATTTCTCCAAAGTGTACTAGCTAGCCGCTAACCGCCATCGTCCAACCAACGCTACATGTATTGTAGTATTATTAGAGTATGAGAAACAGTATTTCTTAAGGGGATAGAAATGATTGCAGTTGACAAAGGTTCGGAGTTGACATAGGAATTTGACTAATTGCGAATGAATGAATCGCTTCAGTGATAAATTATTAGCACCTCTCTCTGGAACTACAGCCGTTGTCTAGATCCATAGAATGCCAGGGAAAACCACGGTCAATCCGGAGACTTTGAGATCTGTTTATATTGGTTTTAATTTTAATTTATGAATAATAATAGTTTATAAAAAATTTATAGAGAGATATCTATATATAATTTTAATTGATATAAATAAAATTATTACAATATATACTATAATTAACTAGATATCATCTTTCTCTTGTCTGTTATCATATCACGCAAAATCTTAGGGAGCACAGTCTTACATAATCCAGAGCTATTGTTGCCCTCACGGGGTCCAGAAATAAAGGTAGAACCGTTACGGGTCCCTGCCCGGGGCCCACCATCCCGTGCCGTTCTCCGTCATCTGGAGAGAGAGAGCGCGATGGAAAACGGGCAGCCGGAAAAGAAGCGAGGAACCGCGTGAAAAGCAGCGCCTGCGCTGTGCTGCGGCTACGGTGTTGCGGGGCCCACCTGCAGAGCTCACTTCGTCATTGCTTGTCCGCCGCATGTTCCGCTCCGGAGCCCTGTCGCTGTTGCTCGCCTAGCTGGAGGTGGGGCCCTTCCACGCACAACTGGGAGACGGTGGGCCCATCGTCATGGTGCGCCACCTGTGTTTGTGTGTGTTATTTCAGTCGGATCACTGTGTATTCTGTTCTGGCCACAAGGTGATTCGAATACGGAGATGATTTGTGCCTGTGCGAGACGTGGCTCCGTGTCTGCTACACTGAGGCCCTGCTCTTTTGTGTTTCTAGAGCGGCTCTTGGGTTTGATTTTTTTAAAAGCTGAAATAAATAGATCAGTTTTTTTAAAATAATTTTTGTGTCTTAAAAAAACGTAGCTAAAGTCATATTAGCGCATAGTCGCTCATCATCATTTTTTAACATTTTAGCTAAAGTCATCACTTGGGCGAACTTAACAAAAGCCGATAAACTATTTCTAAAAGACTATCTCGATAAACCGCTTGTGCGAACGAAACAAAAGCCGATAAATTATTTATTCAAAAAGTTATCAGTTAACCGCTTGAAAATAACGAAAAGAATATGCCCGTTTGTTTATTCAAGCCAACATGAGGACTAGGTATTGCTAGTGAAATCTGATGTGGGCCCGCACAAGGCCCCAAAGGAGGGCATCAGTATCACAAAGTCTGCTCAAGTGACTTATAAGCCGGAGGTTATGGTTTATTTTGTACTGTATCTGTTGTTGATTTAATCTATGTAATTAAATATAGACAATAAAAAGTTATATCAGCACGAATAATATAAAGAAATAAGAAGAAAAAACCTAAAAAACTAGAAAAACGAAAAACTATAATTATAAATCAGAGGTAGAAATCATTTAGAATTAGACCAATATGGCGTTACTCATGAGTACTTGTTGCTTCCGATGTTAGGAACTTGGGATGAGAGCTCCCCACTGTCCCCCCTCACTAAATGGCACCGTGCAACTTCTTTGGAGTGGATGGCAATGAATGACCCTGCACCATTTCTTCCTTTTGCCAACCAGCATCACAATGTCATGTCTCCAATTACTAGCTTACTGGTCCGGAGAAAAATATCTCTAGTCATATGTCCCAGGCTAGGACTGTTGCACATAAATTGAAGTGACGGCGAGTATCTATCCTACTGGCAGCCCGCGCACGCTAAGAACAAACAGACCATCAAACACACATGAAAATAGAGAGGGGGAAGCGCGCTAGGAATAGAACTCACGCTCCAATTGCCGTCTAGGTATACATTAATTAAGTACCCTACTTCCCAACCAACACTCCCACGTAACTGGATGATTGTGCTCGCAACTGCAGCGTAGCTGATCGATTAATAACGGTACGTTCAGATGACAAGTACGTGCATATGTCAAAAGCAAGATCGTCGGTGCCGGTGAGCTGGTTGGTCCGTGTTAGAATAATTTTGTTTCAGTCGTAGAGGTTGTCGAAGTCTGTTTCTGAGTCTGTGTACTCATCCGAGTCCGAATCAGTATGTATTCGAGTTTGAGTTCAAGTTAGTTATCGTAGTTATAGTCGAGTACAACTTTGTATCCGAGTCGATGCTATTGTCGAGTCCCAGTATGAGTCAGACTGTGTGTGACACCTCGGCCCATATGTGTGTGCATATTAATTTCTGGGTTAGTCCCACATTGCTAGCTTTCCTTGAGAAACACTTACATATAAGCCTAAGAGTTCCAATAGTTGCACCCCCGGTTAACCGTTTTATGCAAAGCGAGGACAAAAGCGCAAACGAGTTGCTACGTGTGCGTGGCCTATCCAGAATGGGGTTAGGCCTAAGCCGGTTTGGACCTTAGGGCGTTACAAATGGTATCAGAGCCGACTCTCGCGGTTATATAGGCGCGTACGGGTCAGGGGCGCGGGCATATGGCGCATAGCGCGTGTGGGCCCGGAGTGGACACACGGCATGACATATGTGATGGCACTGAACGCACGGACATGTGCCAAGAGGGGAGATCCTTATCATTTGCCCCAGTGTGGGTATGTTGGTCCGACGAGGACGTCCTTTGAGGGGGTATATGTGACACCCCGGCCATGTGTGCGTGCACATTAATTTCTGGGTTAGCTCCACCTTGCTAGCTTATCTTGAGAACACTTACATATAATCTTAGGAGTTCCAATGGTTGCACCCCCGGTTAACCGTTTTGCACGAAGCGAGGACGAAGGCGCAAGCGGGTTGCTACGTGTGCGTGGCCTATCCAGAGTCCTTCTCGGAGTCGTAGTCGAAGAGTCGGGTATAAAAGCAGAGCAATACAGTCGGGAGGATGCAATGAGTTGAAGATATGTAGTCGAGAGCAGAGAGCGAGAATAAGAGAGGCGATCGGAGTGATCGCAGAGGAGGAGATGGTGTGATCGCAGGGGAGGCGATCGGTGTGATTGTAGACGATCGGTGTGATCGGAGGCGATCGGTGTGATCGGAGGCGATCAGTGTAATCGAGTACAGAGAAATAAAGAAAAGAAAGAGTGGTTTGGATCCGGGGAAATTGTCGAGTATCGACCGTGGTCGTAATTGAGTTACGACCATGGTGATCGAGTCCACAGCGTGGTCGTAACGAGTTACAACCACGGTCACAGAGCAGAGGACGTGGTCGTAAGCTTTACGACCACGGCAGTCGATAGAGCCTTCAACGTGATCGAAGGAGTAGGGACTGCAAAGTACTCGAGTTCTTGTAAACCAAAGTGGTCGTAGCTCGGTTACGAGGACGTGCAGTGGAGCGCAGTGGTGGTGAACGTGCTGAAGTTACGACTAGGTGGTTGGAGCAAACACAACGTGGTCGGAGCGACCAGAGACTGAGTTGTTGGAAGGATCAGCAGACGTGGTCGAAAGGGCAACAGCGACTACAATGAGTGGTCAGAAGGAGCGGTCAGCTCGTCTGCCGGGAGTGGTCGGAGGACCGGTCAGAGTGGTCTGCAACGACCAGAGAAGGAGCAGTCAGTGGTAGACAGGAGCAGTCACAGGAGATCTGATTGCAACAAATGGTATCAGAGCATGGGTGAAGCGTCAACTTCGAGTGCCCGGAGTGGGCTAATCTCCCTCCAGTACCCTCTCCTGACGACCAAAAATTATCCGGTGTGGGCAATGAAGATGAAGGCAAATATATGTGCCCAGGGATTCTAGGGTGCAGTTGATCCGAAGGGGAAGGACAAGGAGGTGGACGAGAAGATAGATCAGGCGGCACTTTTTGTGATCTATCAGGCGGTGCCAGATGCGATGATGCATCAGCTAGGAAACGACACGGGAGGTGTGGGAGACGCTGCAGACGATGCACGAGGGTGTTGATAGTGTGGAGGAGGTGCACAAGGTCCAAGAGGAAGACTTGGAGCGCGGGTTGGTTTTTTGTGGATTTGCAGAGGGAATGCGGGAGGCATTGGAGGCAAGCTCAGTTGAGATGTATGCGGAAAAGTGGACAGTCTTGGTCCAAGAGAGTGGAGCGGGAGACTCAGGTAACGGTGAAGCCAAGGTGGATGTGGGAGCAGCTGCTCCAGACTAGGTAGCGCGTACAAGGAAGGACGGTACAGTCCAAGTGCGAGACGCGGCAAGCGTCGGATTGTGCAAGGCTCAGGATGGAGCAAGCATAGGCGGTAGTGCGGTGACGGCTCAGGCGCATGGGAGTGTAGGTAAAAGGAAGAAGCGAAAGCAAGAGAGAAGATCGGCGTGATCAAGAATGAGAAACAAGATTAAGAAGGTGATTGTCACAATAATTTTGTTTCAGTTGTAGAGGTTGTCGAAGTTTGCTTCTGAGTCTGTGTACTTATTCGAGTCCGAGTCCGGACGCATCCGAGTTTGAGTTCGAGTCAGTTGTCGTGGTCGAGTACGACTTTGTATCCGAGTCGGTGTCATTGTCAAGTCTCAGTGCGAGTCCTTCTCGGAGTCGTAGTCGAAGAGTCGGGTATAAAAGCAGAGCAATGTAGTCGATAGGATGCAACGAGTTGAAGAGATGTAGTCGAGAGCAGAGAACGAGAACGAGAGAGGCGATCGGAGTGATAACAGAGGAGGCGATGGTGTGATCGCAGGGGAGGCGATTGCTGTGATCGCAGAGGTGACGATCGGTGTGATCGGAGGCGATCGGTGTGATCTAGTACAAAGAAATAAAGAAAAGGAGTGATGAGTCCACGGCGTGGTCGTAACGTGTTACGACTATGATCACAGAGTAAAGAACGTGGTCATAATATTTATGACCATGGCAGTCGATAGAGCCTTCAATGTACGGTGAATGTGGTCGTAACTTCTGTTGAAGTTACGACTACGTGGTCGGAGCAGCCACAACGTGGTCGGAGCAGCCACAACGTGGTCGGGCGACCAGAGAAGTTACGACTACGTGGTCGGAGCAGCCACAACGTGGTCGGAGCAGCCACAACGTGGTCGGAGCGACCAGAGACTGAGTAGTTGGAAGGATCAGCAGACGTGGTCGGAAGGGTGAAAACGACTACAGCGAGTGGTCAGAAGGAGCGGTCGGCTCGTCTGCAGGAGTGGTCAGAGGACCGATCGGAGTGGTATTAGAAAAGGAGCAGTCGGTGGTAGACAAAGGAGCGATCGAGGAGATCTGATTGCATCAGTCCGTCCAGTTTGTCCACAGCGGCACAGGACACAGCTGCACCGGAGAGAACTCGGAAGCGAGAGGACCATGCAGCTAGCCAGTGTAATCCGAATCGAACCCCACGGCTTCACGTGGCTGCAGTCTCCACCACAGGCGCGGATCTGCGGTGGTACAGAGGCTCAGACCCAAAGTCGATCGACCATACGCATGCATGCAAGCACATCGCACAGTGCTACTGCAAGCTAGCAGCAAGTCATGCAGGTGCATGGCGCGTCCGGCGTTCGGTGCGTGTGAATGATTCAGATTTGTTCCGTTCGTTGCGTGCTCCGTGGGGAGAGCCGGCCGGTGCGTAGCGGAGGGGGGGTGTGCCAGTGTCGCTAGCTCGCTGTGGTCCAGCCCAGCTCCAAGTGGCGTGGAGTCCGGCTCACTGCGCCACACGCACTGACCCACGCTCACGTCGCATCCGTGAAGTGAGGGCCAAGTCTCGCGGGGCCGCGCCCGCGCGCGACCAAGCAAACAGCCGGCCGGACCGCCCGTGGAATGCCTGGAAAAAGGCGTGTGTGGTCGGTGGCATGCTGGGGGCGGGGCCGACGCGACGTCCCTCGCCGTTCCAAGCAGACGCGCTCGTATATACTGCAGTTGACAGCATTTCCCTCTTAAAATATCCGTAATCGAGACTTACACCATATAATTATTAATTAACCTGCTCTGATCGCACAACTCCTCTGTTTTCAGCTCTTTTTTAGAAAGATTTGCTGTTATTATTAGTGTTAGCCCACGTGAATGGTCACGAGTTTAATGATGATAAATAATTAATATTTGGTTTGTTTTGGAATTTACGTTTGTAAAAATTTCGGTGGATCGCAGTTGAAGGTTTCGAGTCTGAGTGATTCTTGTCTGTTCCGGGTGGTTTGGTCTGTTTCGAGTGGTTTTTAATCTGCTTCGAATAGTTTGGTCTGCTTCTAGTAGTTTTGGACTAGTCTGATCGGGTTCGAGTGGCATCGAACGGCTGTCAAGTAGCAAGGGAGTATCGGACGACGTTCGAGTGGAATTGGAGTATTAGATGGTGTCCGAATAGCATCGGAGAATCGAACAACTTTGTCTTGGGTGGTCCGAGCAGGTTTGTCGATCGAGATTTCAACCACGTCCAGCTTCGACCACGACTTGACCATGTCCGACTATGACCACGTCTGGCTTCGACCATGGCAGCTATAGTACTGGTCGTAGCTACAGTTCTTTTCGATGGTCGTAGCTACAGTGCTGTGTCTATGATCGTAGCTACCATAACCGGTCGATAGTCGTAGACTTTACTGGTCGTACTCGATAGTCATAGACTTTACTAGTACTCGATAATCGAAGACTTTGTGATCGATAGTTGTAGACTTTTCAGTCTGTTGTCGTTGTCTTAGGCTTTGTGGTCAGTTGTCGTAGACTTCACGATTAGTAGTTTTATAATTTTACGATCGGTTGTCATAGGCTTCATGATCGGTACTCATAAACTTCATGGTCGGTACTAGTGCTTTAACTCTTGTTATCTTCAAGTACTTATGTTAAGCCGGTGTAGGACGGTTGGTGGTGATCGGTGAATAGTACCAAGAATTCGGTACTCGTAAGATGGAAGTACTCAATGGCGAGATGGTCGTAGTACTCGGTGAGTCGGAAGGACTCGGTACACGATAGTCGCGGTTTTTGTGATTGTGGTCAATGATTGGTTGTCAAAGTTTTGTGGTAGCGATCGATACTCGGTGGTTAGTACTCGATGGATTTGTGGTCATCAATGATGCTAGTTATTCCCGAGTGTTTTGAGCGTAGCGATGGTGTTTCCTGAGTATTTAGTGTTTTTGAGTACTCGATGAGATAATAGTCGTATTAAGTGATCTGAAGTTGATTTTTGGGAAGCGATAAGATGTGTGGTCGTGGAAGGTTTGGTTCATGTCTATGAGTAGACGAGGGTGTGTGTGGTTCGTGTGTGCGCTGATGTTGGTCAAATTATGAAAAACCGTGAAAACGATCATGGTTGGTGTCGAGGAGAACTGGGACTAGAATGAGAAAGTCTGAGGTTCAAGCGTTGACGATGTCATGCGGGGTGGTTAGACTAATGCTGGAGCACGTAGAGATCAAATGCGGTGATTCATGGAGAGGCTACGGGTGGTGCGGTCCCGGAGACTTCAACACGTGGGATAGTGTGTGATGAAGATATAGGAGGTGTTGTCCTGGAGGCTTCGTCATGTGTTGAGTTATGAGTTGTGGATGGAGTCCATAACCTAGAAGAGGTAGAGTTTGGTTAAAAGCTGTGTTCGGAAGGGTTCGGGTCCCTTCATTTTCAGAAGAGATATGATTATGTGTCTAGATTGTTAAGGACACGATTTAAGATGTTCGTGTTTGAGGTAAACACGGTTTATGGCTCTAACATATAAAAGCAAGGTGAGGCTAAGGGTTTTAGCCATGACTTTTGGGTGGCTTTATGCGGCTTTTTGTGCTAGGGTTTTTAGGGGTGCCGTGAGGGCATTTTGTAGCCATAGAATATATTCCAGAAATAATAGATCAGATATATTCCAAGAAAAAATTGTCATCGTCGACGACGTGTTTTCAAGCATCGGTTTTTCCTGTGGTTTTGGCGGCGGTGTGCTAATACATCTTGTTCTTAAGTGATACAAGCATGGTGTTGTCTTCGGCGTGTTCTTGTTTAAGCAACTGAAGTTTTCGAGGTGGGGATTTCGACTACATACCAGGTGCATGGCGCGTCCGGCGTTCGGTGCGTGTGAATGATTCAGATTTGTTCCGTTCGTTGCGTGCTCCGTGGGAGAGCCGGCCGGTGCGTAGCGGAGGGGTGTGCCAGTGTCGCTAGCTCGCTGTGGTCCAGCCCAGCTCCAAGTGGCGTGGAGTCCGGCTCACTGCGCCACACGCACTGACCCACGCTCACGTCGCATCCGTGAAGTGAGGGCCAAGTCTCGCGGGGCCGCGCCCGCGCGCGACCAAGCAAACAGCCGGCCGGACCGCCCGTGGAATGCCTGGAAAAGGCGTGTGGTCGGTGGCATGCTGGGGCGGGGCCGACGCGACGTCCTCGCCGTTCCAAGCAGACGCGCTCGTATATACTGCAGTTGACAGCATTTCCTCTTAAAATATCCGTAATCGAGACTTACACCATATAATTATTAATTAACCTGCTCTGATCGCACAACTCCTCTGTTTTCAGCTCTTTTTTAGAAAGATTTGCTGTTATTATTAGTGTTAGCCCACGTGAATGGTCACGAGTTTAATGATGATAAATAATTAATATTTGGTTTGTTTTGGAATTTACGTTTGTAAAATTTCGGTGGATCGCAGCTTGAAGGTTTCGAGTCCGAGTGATTCTTGTCATTCGGGTGGTTTGGTCTGCTTTGGTGGTTTTAACCGCTTGAATAGTTTGGTCCGCTTCTAGTAGTTTTGGACTAGTCTGATCGGGTTCGAGTGGCATCGAACGGCTGTCAAGTAGCAAGGGAGTATCGGACGACGTTCGAGTGGAATTGGAGTATTAGATGGTGTCCGAATAGCATCGGAGAATCGAACAACTTTGTGCTGGGTGGTCCGAACAGTTTGTCTGATCAGTAGATTTCAACCACGTCCAGCTTCGACCACGACTTGACCATGTCCGACTATGACCACGTCTGGCTTCGACCATGGCAGCTATAGTACTGGTCGTAGCTACAGTTCTTTTCGATGGTCGTAGCTACGGTCTTGTGTCTATGATCGTAGCTACCATAACCGGCCGATAGTCGAGACTTTATCGGTCGTACTCGATAGTCATAGACTTTACTAGTACTCGATAATCGAAGACTTTGTGATCGATAGTTGTAGACTTTTCAGTCTGTTGTCGTTGTCTTAGGCTTTGTGGTCGGTTGTCGAGACTTCACGATTAGTAGTTTTATAATTTTACGATCGGTTGTCATAGGCTTCATGATCGGTACTCATAAACTTCATGGTCGGTACTAGTGCTTTAACTCTTGTTATCTTCAAGTACTTATGTTAAGCCAGCGGTAGGACTGGTTGGTGGTGATCGGTGAATAGTACCCGAAGAATTCGGTACTCGTAAGATGGAAGTACTCAATGGCGAGATGGTCGTAGTACTCGGTAGTCGGAAGGACTCGGTACACGATAGTCGCGGTTTTTGTGATTGTGGTCAATGATTGGTTGTCAAAGTTTTGTGGTAGCGATCGATACTCGGTGGTTAGTACTCGATGGATTTGTGGTCATCAATGATGCTAGTTATTCCCGAGTGTTTTGAGCGTAGCGATGGTGTTTCCTGAGTATTTAGTGTTTTTGAGTACTCGATGAGATAATAGTCGTATTAAGTGATCTGAAGTTGATTTTTGGGAAGCGATAAGATGTGTGGTCGTGGAAGGTTTGGTTCATGTCTATGAGTAGACGAGGGTGTGTGTGGTTCGTGTGTGCGCTGATGTTGGTCAAATTATGAAAAACCGTGAAAACGATCATGGTTGGTGTCGAGGAGAACTGGGACTAGAATGAGAAAGTCTGAGGTTCAAGCGTTGACGATGTCATGCGGGTGGTTAGACTAATCTTTGGAGCACGAGAGATCAAATGCGGTGATTCATGGAGAGGCTACGGTGGTGCGGTCCGGAGACTTCAACACGTGATAGTGTGTGATGAAGATATAGGAGGTGTTGTCCTGGAGGCTTCGTCATGTGTTGAGTTATGAGTTGTGGATGGAGTCCATAACCTAGAAGAGGTAGAGTTTGGTTAAAAGCTGTGTTCGGAAGGGTTCGGGTCCCTTCATTTTCAGAAGAGATATGATTATGTGTCTAGATTGTTAAGGACACGATTTAAGATGTTCGTGTTTGAGGTAAACACGGTTTATGGCTCTAACATATAAAAGCAAGGTGAGGCTAAGGGTTTTAGCCATGACTTTTGGGTGGCTTTATGCGGCTTTTTGTGCTAGGGTTTTTAGGGGTGCCGTGAGGGCATTTTGTAGCCATAGAATATATTCCAGAAATAATAGATCAGATATATTCCAAGAAAAAATTGTCATCGTCGACGACGTGTTTTCAAGCATCGGTTTTTCCTGTGGTTTTGGCGGCGGTGTGCTAATACATCTTGTTCTTAAGTGATACAAGCATGGTGTTGTCTTCGGCGTGTTCTTGTTTAAGCAACTGAAGTTTTCGAGCGGTGGGGGATTTCGACTACATACATAGGCGATCTAGCGAGCGGTTGAACGTCAAGAGATCGGATTCTCCATTGAGCCCGTACAGGCGGTCGAGTGTTTTACAGTCGAATTCTACGGCTGTAAATTAGTTTGTTTTCTTGGGGTTTAAATTTTGATTTTAGATACAAAAAATAAAAGCAATTATTTACCTCTCTGGTTGCGTCGTATGATTCTACAATTAGTAAACTCTACACCTTGTTTTTGCATCGCACCACCGCACGCAACATATCTTGGCTTGTTCGGAGGTATATAGATATATAGGGACTTGGGACCCAACTCTTTCTGTTTGTTGAACAATCGCACGGGAATTGTTTGCAAAGGCAAGCATCTCATGATTACACAAAGCGAACACACCGGTTGCACTGATACGGACGTGCATATACTCACCAAGTTAATTTGCAACGTCAATTTCCATGAGTTCCCGTTTTCTTTTTCGTTTCTATTTGGCAAGTTTGGAATTGATCATGGCCTAGCAATATCTTTATAAAGCCTTGTAAGAACAGGTACATCTCTTAGCATTTAACCTACGTGCTAGATGAACACGTTATCTTTCTCTCCACAATACTGTTGTTAGATATTTTCACTTCAACCCTTAGCACCATCTATAGGTACCAAATATTTAACTTTTTTTAACATAGTACTATCTTTCAATATTTGCTTTGGTGCCATACAATCCAAACTTAATATCCTATCCATTCTTTCATTTGTTGGCATCGGTACTAAAGAATTTCTTCCTTCTATGGTATTACCTTAGCACGACATGCTCTAACAGACTACTACATTTTATACGTTACTATCGAGTTACCTTTCTAGAGTGGCAAATTGTGCCGCGCCTGCATTTTACGCAAGTCGAAGTTTGGTTCCACTAGTATACAACTTGCGAGAAGACTAGCAAGAATTCTATGGCACTTCCCGGTTCATTGCAACCGGATGCACATGCACCACCTTCCCAAAGAACAGGAGTGCTGTGCCTTCCCGGTTCATGTGGAGTAGGCCTACTCGTTTTGGCATAAGATTCTAGCTTCTGACTTATTTTTTACTATTCAATAATTTTATCTTTTTTTAGTTTTTTGTCTTTTTTGAGCTTTTTTGTCAGTTCTATTTTTTCTGTATTCGTTTGTACTGTCCGTGACGGGGTAACCTGTTTTCCTATTTTTATTTTTTTAAAATTTAATTACGCCAAATAAGTCACCGTTAGATACAGTATTTTTTCAATCAGCTACAGTAATTTTCAGCCAAAAGCAACTCAAAATAAGCCCTTTTGAACAGAGTCGTTTGAGATGAGATATGAGCATCTCTGAAGAAATTTCAAGCGTCTCAAAAAAAATCTGGAAACCCAAATTGTGCCTTTCGTGTATTTCGATTTTGATGAAAGTTGATGAGCCAAATGTGTGAACTGTCCACGATTATATTCAGCCTCTTCAAATTCTCCCCCTTATGACGAGGCCCGTCTTACTTCGTGTTCTAGTTTTCCACGATATATCACTAACTTAACCAGTGCTGTAACGTTTTTATTCCCCCCAACAAACGAGCCGACGAACCTAACAAGATACTCCACATAGGACGACTAGGCCCATATAATTAATATGCAATCAGTGTGCAAACTACGTACGTAATTACGTACTATTATGATGATTTGTTAATGAATCGTCCTCGTAAAGCAAGACGGCTAAGCTAAAACAAGTCTTGTAGTAACACGCGTGTGCTGCCCCGCTCGGTTTGGCTGAAAAGCTATGACTTATAGCTAAAATTACACTGTAGCAGTTGAAATTTTACTGTAGCTGAAGGTGGTTTATTTGACGTAATTAAATTTAAAAAAATATACTAACTCATCATGGACAACGCAAACGAATACGGGAAAAAAAGAGCTGGTAAAAAAAGCTAAAAAAAGGCCAAAAGTTCAGAAAAAGATGAAATTTATTAATAGTGAAAAATAAGCCAGAAACCAGAAGCTGAAGCCAAAACGAGCGAGGCCGGCCATCAAGACAAGCTTCGTCTTTGGACACTGAGCTGAGGAACGAACTTGACTATGGTGTTCAGTTTGACGAGAGCTTATGATTTTTTGCTGTAACTGATTTATATTTTTACTATATCTAATAGTGATTTATTTAATATAATTAAATTTAAAAAATAAATAAATATATTAACCCATCATGAATAATACAAAGAGAAAAATACGAAAAAAAATAAAAAACTAAAACTATAAAAGTATGAAATAAAAAATAATAAATTAAAAGTCAGGAGCTAAAACTCAAACGAATTGGACTATCCATGATCAGCAGCCAAGTCCTGGTCAGGTTGGACTACACCTACCCATGTCTAAGATTGATTTGCTTGCACTAGGCTGATTTTAATTAGGCCAAGTTGGGTGCATGGCTGTACCTGTCCTAACGTGCATGCCAACCGCTGCCTGCACTGCATTATATATGGAGTAGCAATAGCGAAAATATTTTATTGATACGCGCATTGCACTGTTGTTGCTGTGTAAGAGCCAGCTACGTACAGACGTACTCCACTAGTGTAGATCCGCGTACGGACCTAATTACATCTTAGCTATTCAAGAGCTGATCCACCTTTTTGTGTTGTAGATGTGTTTTTTTAGGTTTTTAAAAGCGATTTTTAATTTTTGCTATAGTATTTAACTTTTAAATAGAGTATTTTTTAAAACAGGATCTATAAGTTAATTTAGTACATATTAAAAGCTTAACATCTGTATCAATTAAAATTACAAACAAGTATCTCTCTCCGTAATTTCTGTCGCAAACAGTCAAAATATAAAAATTTCAGCTAAAAGTCATAAGTCGTAGCTAAAAAGAACAACCGGTACTAACACAGTCGACATTGCAGCTGTAAATTGCACATGTTCTGGAGCAGTACTTCTGTGCAATGGTTGCATTCTGGTCAGCGATAAACTTTTTTCTTGTAAAAGAATGTAGTACTTTAATTAGCACTAGATATATATAATTTTGAAGTGACTTTTTTTTAACTTCTCTTCGACCTCGCTCCATAAAACCAGACCAAACGCCAGGGACTCCATGTTCCATCACCAGAAGCAAAAATCTGCTCGCTGTACTGGCCCCGTTCGGTTGGGCTGAAAAACTGTGGTTTATGGATGAAATTGCACTATAGCGGTTGAAATTTCACTATAGTTGACGATGACTTATTTGACATAATTAAATTTAAAAAACTTAAAAATAGAAAAAACATGCTAGCTCATCACGGACAACGCAAACGATACGGGGAAAAAAGAATCGGCAAAAAAATCAAAAAACAAAAAATTCAAAAAAAGACAAAATTTATAAATAGTAAAAAATAAATCAGAAACCAAATACTGAAACCAAACGAGCGGGTAATTCAGAAGCCTTAAGCAAAAAGATCTTGTACCGATCGTTGCAATGACTCCATCACCGGCTCTGTCCTTATCATTACATTGCCGCTGACAAACAAATGGGTCCGTAGACACGAAAAGAAAGCAGACACATACAACTTATTTGCGACGCCGACGTGATTGATTCTAGGCCTTTCATCTTCTCGGTCGGAGAGTTATGGAATGATCCATATAACTGTAGCCATCCATGTTCTGCATTATTGGACCTTAGAGATCACCCCATGTTCACATACTTTCCCTAGGGTCAACTTCGGCAATTAAGGATACTAACCAAACAGATCCTCTAAAATCTGTGTAACACTTAATGGAGCAAGAGCATTTTAGAAATTTCCCAATTTGTACAAAAAAAAGAAAAAGGAAAGGAGATAAGAAACAGGAGGAGATGGGGCTTATCCCCTGAACGGCTGCCCTTTTATGTGTGTGCACACGTGGAGATGGGGATCCTTCTGATCCCCACTCCCGTCTCCTCGGCTGTTTTGGCAGCAATTGAGGGCTGCGTTGCTATCTCCTTCCTCCCTTTTTATTTCCGAGCTCGGCCCTCTCCTTAAGGGATGAATCCTCTTCGTTTTTCCATCCTCTTCTTCTCCTCCACTAAAGGCTCCTCTTCACCAATTAGATCCAATCGGCTATTGCTCTGTTTGGTTTGTGTCTTATGTGGCATCCTTGAGTACCTCGATTTCTTGCTCTGTGACTCCAGTGCAAGAAGACAGCTTTGTATCTCTAACAACCACGCCGTGAAGCTGCGACCTAGTCAACAACCATAGGTTTTCTAAACGTCAATTGCGTCATGCCTAGCCAATTTTCTTCTTAGCGGCTTTGAGTGCCACTCCATCATGAGTATTGCTGGTTGATTACTGTTGTTAATCATACATTAATGTGCCATTCTACTATGTTGTCATATCTAATTAATTGATAATATACACTAGTCCTCGAAGATTTTGAAAAATTGATTGTGGGAAATCAAATGCCCGAAGAAGATAATTGGTCAAAATGAAATATTCTTGATTATTTAGGATATTCTACTAGTGTTTGGGTTGTTATTAGCATTGCATTGTTGTTGTGCCTAATCTTCTTTACCTGCTGTTGTTAATTGATATATATATATCTCTGTTATATCCTGCTACTGCAGTCTTATACTTGTTATTGCTTCTGAAATTAATTTAGATTAAGGTGGTAAGTTTGGACCCAATTCTACCAGAATATCTAGAGATAATTGTGATAATTGTTAATTAGAAAATTATAGACCTGTTATGTCGAGGGGGTCTTGTATCTAATACAAGAGCAATCGACGTCTAAGGGCATTATCATCAAAATAATAATTTGTGTAATATGCAAATTAATTATTTGTTCAGTCTTGTATATGTATATATATATATATACACTAACCAGCGCGCAAGTGTAAAATACGCGTGGGAAGTTACTGATGTTTCTAAACGAAGTTACCATCGGTTCTGAATGAAGTTATTGCCAAACCTTCACAGTGTCGGAAAGTTACTGACGTTTTTGAATGAAGTATAATTATGTTATAAAAAGTAGACTTTGATGAAATTTTTTATAGAACCCACTTTAGATTATCTTATAATTATTATTATAGTATGCTAAAATAGATAAATAGATATAACAACACCATTAAAGAGGTATATTAGAAGCGGAAGTACATACTCCCATGAGTATAAAACTATTTTCCAATATATATGTATATGTGTGTGAATGGTATATTGTCATGAGATGATTTTATTTATGCTCTTGTCATTGTATTGTATGTGGAGTCATATATTTCTTTCGATTATTAATTCTTGAATTATGACTAAATTGATGGTAAAACCGTGTTTATTTCAACAACACTGACCAACAAGTGGTCCCAGTTAACCCATTGGTTTCAACTTACGCATTGATCCCCACCTGAAAGCGAGCGTCTGTAAAATAAAAAAAAGCTCTTGTTTGTAAGCATTGCAACTCTTACGACATAGCAGTAAATTTCATACTTTATAAGTTGCTGCGACTGTGGCTAGTGCTAGTAGCAGTAGCTGCCAAAGACGGAAAGTCTCCGGTCAGCGAGATATTGGCGGTTACATTAGTCGTTAGTTTCCTTTCTCTTGGGTGTGGCCACTTTGTAAGATGCTTTTCTGACCATCATGGAAGATTCAAACTCCACCGGTCAAGATCCCACAAACTTCACCGGCCAGAACCTGTGAACTAGAACGCGGTGGTGTTTCTGTGGCAACCGAGCGTTAGAAGTGCTGTTCTGAATTAGCTGAACACCACAGCCTCCAAAGGGGAACCCGATGGAGCGGGCGTCGCCTCGTGTGTCGCATTTCCTTTGCGGCGTTGACGAGTTCGAGTAATCGTGTGTTAATTCTGTTCACCGAAACTAGCTGGAACAAATACTGCTCGTGTGAGAGAAGGCCAATTCATCTGGTATGGATAGCTGCTGGACATATGGTATGGACGTAAGGTATGTACGGATTCACCGGCCGGCACATATATGGATACACCTCAAGAATTATATATGCAAGCAAGTGCTCGTTTGGATATATCCAGTGAAATTATTTGTTGACTTTTTGTACGACAAGCTTTCCTGTGCCTTCTCAATTATAGCACAAAAGAAAGGGAATATGTTGTTGGGATACCGGGTAGACTACACTAGTATAAATTAAATTTTTTATCACGTAAAACAGAAAGTCATGCGAGAAAGAGATCATGAGTTGTTACCACTAGACGCGCAGTGCAGGTGGAAGGAGAGTTGAAGCATCCCGGCTCAACTTAGTGCGCTTCAATGAAGTGAAAGTCGGTCGTCCAATAGCGGTAGTTGATCTCCACAAGTCGATTGTTTTCTCCTCGATTTGTCCCGATCAGCGCCGTATTCGCAGCAGCACATATACTGAAGTCTACACGTCTAGAGAGGAACACTGCGCCGGTGCGCTACCACCAACGCGCATGGCAGAACCTGTGAGAGGTGGCGGCTAGGGTTTCGGAGGGTGTATAGAGATACATCCATCAGCCCTCACACTTTTCTGATTATAGCCTCTCAGTGGAACCCTATGTTAGAGGCCTAACAAGATGTGAAGCCCACTTGGCCCATTAGTAATGGATCCAATCCGAACTGATGCATTTCAACCCGTTAAATACATGATCCTGTAAGTTCATGTATGTTCGACCGTGGCCCAAAAACACATTTCTAGTCCACAAGTCGGTAGCGGTCCCTAACAGGACAAATCGACTCCCAAATATGTAGTGCTCATGTACCGATCCTCTTGCCTCACTGTACCGGGTCGAACTAAATGCAAGAAACATGTCATCTTATGATAGTTCGATCCTTCACTCGACTCTGTAGTGGATTATTCATTTGTGATTGACTTCTCAACCATATTCGGTATGGTTATGCACTTCTTTAATCTAACCGCATCGAATGGTCTAAAGATATCTCTCTCGTTATATAGGAGGGACAAATTCTATCAATCGCTCATATTCCTTAGCATGTTTCTTAGTAAACCTGAAAACTATCTTTATGACTACTCAGTTATGAAGTAGTGTTTGACAACCTCTAAGTAAACTATTATACATATACAAAACTATGATAATCTCAGGTCTAAAGATTGTACATACACTATATATGAGATCAACCGATGACACTTAATAATATAACAATTCATGTAGTGTCTCATGGCAAGTCAATCTAACACCATGTTCCCTAACATGTATCCACATTATTGATTTGTTACCCACATATTTATGATCCATGAAACATGATCATCAATTAATATATGTGTTGATCTATAAATCATAATTCTTCTAAATAATGATATAAGATTATAGGTAATTTAGAATAACATCAAAACATAAATAAAGATTTTTACGAATAAGTCATATATTTGTTGACAATACGAAAGACATTTGTTCAAAGAACAAAATAATATATTTGCTGAAGCGGGGTACTAGCTAGGCCGGTAATAGCACTACGCTGGGCAGAGCGCGTACCCGCAAATTCCTGTATGTTGACCAAGGCTGTCTGGAGCAGAGTTTGCGCAACCTTTGCATCAAGACGGCGTGTTCACAAACAGAAAGATGGCCGAGCCAAACGATTCTAGGACATCTCTTTATTTTCACAGAGAATAAAGAGTTTATCCTACGCGTTATACTTGCTGATAGGGAGAAGAATCTCACGTCGCGGTGTTCATTCGTGTTCACGATATTCTTGCCTATCGTAACAAAGGTTGCCAAGCATCACGTCAGGCATCTTCTCATCTGAATAAAGAGTAGGAAGATAGGGCATCAGTACGCGAAAGAAAATACTCTGGTGATCCAATCTAAAAAGGAAAACCTCTAATGATCCGCACAGTTAATTTGGGATACCAAACATCGCTTTCAGCCCATGAGATGTGAAACACCCCCCGGCCGGCCTAACCGACAAGCCACGGCCTGCGCGTTGCCCACTTGTTTTGGATGAGCCCATGTAGCCCAAGATGTGAAAGCAGTCCATTGCTCCACACACCTGACGGGCACTTTTGTTAGGGTGGTGATAAACATCACCCGAATATTTTCTTCCTAACTATTGTATAGATTTATGACCATTAGATTAGAGATCTAACATCTATGAATTCTCCCCTCACCCCCTCCAAAAAAGGAAGCCGTTAGATCTTTAATCCAATGATCTCAAATCTAGATAATTGTTAGGAAAACAACATTCGAATGATACCTAAATATACTTCTTTTGTTGTGCACTTTGCTGTGCAGTGTGCATGTCAGACACCGTGGACGAGTGGCCACCATCCAGGTAACAAACTGTATCTTCGTATTACCTCCTAAAAACCGTTTTTCTATAATAAATAAACTATTTTTCTATATAGTAAATAATTTTTCTAAAGTACTTAGTTTTCAAACGAAGTATCTTTTTAAGGTAGAGTCTACTAATTGATTGTAATATACATTGTAATAATATTATTTACATCGGCTAAAATCACATATGAATGTTATTTATAAGCCAAAAGTAAAAAGATAAACCAAATGATAGTATAAACGGGCCTAACCACTACCTGAGGGTCCTCTAAAAAAACTACTTGACGGCCTTGCAGCTGAGGAAGGACGCGTCGAGCAGCCCAGTGCTCGGTAAACAACTCTTCCTACGCAAAACTGTGACGTGGCCCAGTAAGAAAGTTGTGAATCCACCCAACTATAACATATATATTTATTTTAGAATCTATGCCCGTCAAATATTTTTAGATTTAATCATCCATATAAAAAAAGGCAAGATTGATAACATAAAATTGATATCATTAGATTCATCTTAAAATATACTTTTATAAAATATAATTATTTTATTTAAAACAATATATATTTTTTATAGAAATTGATGGTTAAAGTACCACCTTAAAGTCCGTGCCAATATAAAAAAAGACTTATATTTAGGATAAGAGGGAGTCGTAACTAATAGTCGCACTCGTATGCAGATTAACATGCTGGAGGCAGAGACGTCACGATTCTTTTAAGCCAATCTTGCTTGGATCTCTGGTAAATGCAACTGGTGGCCCGACGAGTGCAGCTCGATCTCAAAAGATTACATAAAGCTGGGATGATATTCACCAAATGCTTTCATACCGCCCGGTGAGAAGTTCGGAGATTTCACGTCGCTGCAATGTCGACACGAAGCAACCGGCAGGCTTCTAGCGAAAAGGCACAAAACGACTTCGATTTGACCTACTTCATACCAAAAAAGGAGGGAAATCCTGAGTTTGGTGTAGAATTAGGCCGGCATCAATCAGATCAGCAAGTTTTCGCGTTAGCCCGCAGTAAGCAAGCTGTGCAGTTCTAGTACTACTTTCCCCTTCTGTACATCTACAAATACAAGAGGACCTAAGCAACGAGAGCGAGCTGCTGCTGACGCACAGCCCCGTCCACGAGAAAGTGCCCGTCCTCCTCCACGGTGGCCGGGCCGTCTGCGAGTCGCTCGTCATCGTTGAGCACGTGGACGGGGCCTTCGATGGGCCGCCCATCCTGCACACCGACCACTACGACCGGGCCGAGGACCGCTTCTGGACTTTTTTGCGGAAAGTAATCCTATATTACCTTCAGCATGCTAGCACACGCATGCTACTCTGATAGCTAGCTTCAGTGCTTCTGAATACTCACAATATAGGGCATGTTCTTTTTAACTGCGGCTTGTGGCTTTTTGACTGCGGCTTGTGACTTTTAGGCTGTTTGTATAAAAGATTATAGAGTAACAGAAACTCACGTGCAATTTTTGCCGATATAAATGAAATCAGTAAAATATGTACTATAATTAACTAGTAGACTTTATCTTGAAAAAAATACTCCGTTTAAAAGCTAGTTACTGTAGAAAAGCCAAAAACATCTTTTAGAAGCTGAAAAGAACAGGGCCATATGTATTTTTCCGAACTTATTCTCCTTAGCCTCAACGAGAAGTTCTTTTATATGGTGCTGATCCTTAAGATGCAACGTCCGTTTCCTACGTTCGTGTAAACTCGTTCGCATCTTCTCCCCGAAGAGATCACTAAGAACTCCAGACCGACCGCACAGTCCTCTGTTTTCCTCGCTGCTAGACGGCATGGTTCCCTCCCTCTGAGCCCAGGTGGGGGTGGCGGTGGCAACGGCAACTACGGAAAGAACAACAGTCGTAACCACTGCCGTCACAGGGGCACCGATGGCAACGGCGGGATTGGAGGCTTCGGAGGGGCTAGCTAGGAACCCGCCACCGGCCATGCGGCCAGTAAAACCGGGCAGATGGTGTGTTCATCCTTGTTTAACCTATGGACCGGGCCTGTTCAGGTGTGGCCACACCACGCCGATGGCGTCCTCGGTCCCCGATCCAATGCGCCAACTCCACTGTCGCGCTCGGCGCCCTATGCTCTCACCGTAGCACCCCCGCCCGACCACTCCAGTGTCCAGCTCAGTGCACCGGCCCCTCTCTTGGAAACATCAACGTCTTTGGCGGTGCTCCTCAGCCGCTGAAAGTGTGTAGTGTTTTAAATAAATCATGCAATGACTTGATTAATGAATCAAGGGCTATATATATAGGCCTCTTCCTTCTATATCTGAACAACCGGTTTATAGAAACAATACCTGGGAGATAAGAAAGGAAGAGACCTAAAAAGATACGCGTGATCCGTGATACATAACAGCCATGGGAGGTTGACCACGGTCGACACAACATGGTCGATGGTTGTATGCAGATATCTAACACTCCCCCGGAGTCAAAACGACAGAAGAACGAATATTCAGACTAGATCGAAAGTCGGTAAAGACGAACGTGGGCAGAGCTTTGGTGAAGATATCCGCATACTGCAATGATGTTGGCACATGAAGAACACGCATGTCACTGAGAGCAGCACGCTCTCGAACAAAAATGCAGGTCAATCTCTATATGTTTGGTACACTGATACAAAACCGGATTGGTAGAGAGGTAGACCGTGCTGATATTTTCGAAGTAGACTAGGGTTGCGCCTGTGTGACCACGAGCGGGCAGAGGATGGCCACACCCTCCGACGTGACAGCGCAAGAGGTGACTCCTGGAAGGGTGGTCGTACCCCAAAGGAAGTGAAACCTTAGCGGACGTGGCTTTGCTGGGAAAGATGCATTGTAACAGCCTTGTGATGATCTACTCAACCGCATGACTAAGTAATCATGTTGAGCAACGAGCGGATTGTCTCTTATGGGTAAAGTGTACAAACTCTGCAGAGTCAAAACTATTCGAATAGCCGTGCCCACGGTCAAGGGCGGATATGAGAACTTAACCAGATATAGTTCTATTTCAAAAACTTTGTGGGTGCATTTGGAAAAGTGGTGGACAGTGAAAAGCCCTGATTTGTGTTGCTTTAGGTGTCTTTCCAGTGATAAGATAAGCGGTTATAACGCTGAAAGGTTAGTATATGGTGTAGAAACCATGTAACGATGGATGAAATCTGGATTGCTATTATTATTGCATTCTTTTATACATTGATAAAATCCGTTTTACTCAAAATTGTTAGATCTCAGGAAATTTCTATGTATCGTATTTTAAAAGTAATTTATGCCAAATAAAATAATCTGAGCCTTTCCTCGATAAGCCATGCATGTTATCTATTTACATCCTGTGCATTGGCTCACGGAGCACGGTGGTCTGTGCTCACCTTCGCCCACTCAATTAATCCAGAATCAGGAGTCAGATCGATACGCTTCAACAATATACCTAGTCATGATGGTGAAGAAGATAAAGATGTCAAGAACTAGGTTGCGAACCCCAGTTGGCTGCCTATGGGCACGTCCCAAGGGTCCCACCTGTGTGCTTCGTTTTTGTTGCTGCATTTTATTGATTTCGGCCTAATCGGCCCATGAGTAAGTCTACTATTATAATTATGCTTCCGCATGATATGTATTTTGGTGTTCAGTACTGTATTTGTAAACACTATCTACTGATCCAGATAATAGTACGGTGGAATCACAGAGGATTCTGGATTGTAAAATCCGGATCCGACAATATGCCATTTTGACATATTATCAACTTAAATTAAAAAAATATCACTGTATGAATTTGAGAAAAAAGTTAAAACTTACTGTTAATTGAACCTTAGGTTACCATTTATGATTTTAGCTAACTAGTTATCTGCTCGTGCGTTGCAACAAAATTCATTGCATGTATAGAAAATTATGCTATGAAATATGGCTGTTCTGATCAGTTGGAACGTGGAGAGTGATAGGATGTTGAAGGAATAGGATGGTTAGAGAAGGGACGTACAACCATCAACTCGTTCTTTTATAATAGTAATAATTACTATCCTATAGTTTAATAATTATCATGTTGATGTGTAATAGAGCTAAGTATTTGTGTCCACGGAAGAGAAGGCAAGAGTGTGTGGTCCTAGTACCATCCAAAAGAGGTGGGAGTTGTGCTGCATAGTAGATATATCTTACGTATAGGGGACAAAGATGAGTCTCACTAGTAGATAAGAAAAAATATTAGCGTAATATATGGGATCTGTTCTTTTCAGTTTTTAAAAATGATTATTTTTTTATTTTCTATGATAATTAGCTTTTAAACGAAATATTTTTTTAAAATAGAGTCTACTAGTTAATTGTAGTACATACCATATCGACTTCATTTATATCGGTAAAACCGCACGTGCGTTTCTGTTACTCTATAATATCTTGTATGAGAAATCTAAAACCACAAACCACATTTAAAAACCATAAACTTTAGATAAAAAAATAGATCCATAGTCGCATCCACGTACAAATAGTAAATGGATCAAGTTTCGTTATACCCAATGAGCATCGGCAAACACATATATAAACAAATCACCCAGCTCGGGCAGGAAGCAACTGGGAAGCTTCTCGCGCGCGCACACAGAGACATTAATTTGACTGGGGAGACCCGGGAGAAGAACGACGTTGATCCTTACAGGGGAAGCTTCAGTACTAGTGCTCTCAATGATGAAAGTGTAGTAGAGCGCTATAAATACCAAGTCACCACCATTAGCCCAACACACATCACATATATGTACTTAGGAGACTCGTGTAACTCGGAAGCGAAAATGGGCGAGCGGGTTAAGGTCATCGGCAGTTTCGACAGCCCGTTCAGCCACCGTGCCGAGGTCGCCCTACGGCTGAAAGGGGTGCCGTACGAGATGATCCAGGAAGACCTGCGCAACAAGAGCGAGCTGCTGCTCACGCACAACCCCATCCACAAGAAGGTGCCCGTGCTCCTCCACGGCGACCGTGCCATCTGCGAGTCGCTCGTCATCGTCGAGTACGTCGACGAGGCTTTCGACGGCCCGCGCCTTCTGCCGGCCGACCCCTATGACAGAGGCACGGCCCGCTTCTGGGCTCACTTCCTCGAAGAGAAGGTAACCTTATGACGCAGACGCTTAATTTTTGGGTGCAAACTATCTCCATCTTAATTAACAGCTTGTATCGGTTGAAGTACTAATTTTTGCCGAGTGAGCAGTGCTCCAAGACGTTCTGGCTGTCGCTGTGGACGGAGGGCGAGGTGCAGAAGGGGTTCGTCAAGGAGATCAAGGAGAACCTGGCGCTGCTGGAGGGGCAGCTCAAGGGGAAGAGGTTCTTCGGAGGCGACTCCGTCGGTTACCTCGACATAGCCGCCAGTGGGTTCGCGCACTGGCTCGGGGTCTTCGAGGAGGTCGCCGGGGTGAGCTTGGTCACCGACGACGAGTTCCCTGACCTCCGCCGCTGGGCGAAGGAGTACACTTCCAACAAGACTGTCAGGGAGTGCCTGCCGGATCGGGAGCAGCTGCTCGCCCAGTTCACGGCGAAGAAGGACATGTTTGTCTCGACGGCAAGGTCAATGCTGCCCACGTAATTCGCTTACGACTTTTATGTCCAAAGCCCATATATAATACGTCTATGGATGTGGAACTGGATGTATGGATAACGTATTGTATCCGGCGTTCGTATGTCATGGTGTGCTAGGCCGGAATATATAAATAAAAAAATACAGCGCGCTTGTACTGAATGATGCATGTCAATAAACTCTACGCATGCGTGTGCCTTTTCAACTGGGACTCGAGAGTGCTGCTGTAGAGTAGCCATTGCGACTTTAGTTCAGATGTAAAAAATATCTAGTATATAGCTCGAGTAAATTTAATTCAGTTTGAGTAATATTTTCATGATACAGTACAGACAACCTAGATCATTCCACCACTGAATTCGAGACGTAACTAAATCTTAGCTCTACCACTGCCAGCAGCCCACTCCAAAACTGCCTCATCTTCCTTCAGTTGTCTATCAGATATGCCTCTATTTTCTTGTGTGGACTTTTGGTTCCGATCGACATGACCACACGATGAACTGCGAATTGTCTCATTTCATGGCGGTACCTTTCAAGCGTGGTGAATCGTGTTGCGAATATGTCGCTCAACTTGGAAATGAAGCTAGCAGGTGGCTTCTCGCAGAAAGAGAACGAGGTCGAAATAGTATGTATCCACTATTTCCTCGCAAAAAAGAAGAAATAGTATCCACTATATATTTAGACCCTATTTATTTTCGTTTAAGATTATTATAATCTAGCTTATAAATTATAAGTGAAAATAAACAGTCTAAATTATAAGGTAGCTTATTATAATCAAAACTGACTAGGCTGGGGAGTCGATAGACAGCGGACATGGAAGCACCGATGATGTCTGAAGCGGTTAAGATCATCGGCACGTTTGGCAGCCCGTTCGTCCACCGTGCCGACTGCCGAGGCTGCCCTGCGGCTGAAAGGGGTTCCGTACGAGCTGATCCTGAAGTCCTGAGCAACAATAACAAGAGCCAGCTGCTGCTCACGCACAACCCCATCCACAAGAAGGTGCTTGTGCTCCTCTCCGGCCATCGCTCCATCTCCGAGGTTTCGAGTCGCTCGCCATCCTCGAGTGGCTTCGACGGGCCGCCCATCCTGCCGGCCAACCCCTTCAGCCGTGCCGAGGCCCGCTTATGGGAGCGCTGGTAATTAATCTAATTAAGGATAGATGTTTAGAGGTGACATATTACCGAGGATTTGATGAGATGGGCTATAAGAATTCCTATATGAATTATAATAGTAAGCCTTCACTTACATAATATATTAGTTGAATATTGTCATATTCAATGACTAGTACTAGTACTGTATTGACTCCCCGTGGTGTAGCAGTCAAGTATAAAAGTAAAGATTCTCTTGGTCTTAGAGAGACTAAGAACAAGGCACTTATCAAGTCTTCCTTGACTTCTTCAAAGACATTATTGGTTTTTTTAGTCCATTTGAAATTTCTACATTTCCGAAAAAGTTTTTAAAAAAGGTAATCATTTTTTCTTAATCGTGCTATGAAACGGCTTAACACTATCATACACCCGGTTAGCTTTTGCACTTTTTTCTTTGTGGTCGGGGGACGCATCCGTTCGATTGCCTCTATTTTCTCTAGATTAGCCTTAATTCCTCTAACCGAGCCTAGGAAGTCGAGAAGCTTTTCAGAGAAAACTTTGAATACATGTTTCTCCGGATTTAACTTAATGTTATGTCTTCCTAAATTAGCGAAAGTTTCCTACAAATCGGAGATATGGTCACCGATGTTGACACTTTTTACTACTAATTCGTCAATGTAGGCCTCTGAATTTCGACCAATTTGTGGACTAAAGGTTTTTTTGTGTTAATCTATGGAAAGTGGTACCAGCGTTTTTGAACCCAAACGATATTTTCACATAACAGAATATTCTATATGGAATGATGAAGGAAGTTTTCTCTTCATCTTCTTTACTCATACTAATTTGATGGTACTCAAAATATGCATATAAAAGCTTAATATCCCACTACCAGAGGTAGAGTCAATAAGCCATTTTCCATTACTTTTTCTAATCATTACAAGGTTGGCGAGTCACTCTGGGTAGTGGACTTTACAAATAAACCCAACGTTGAGAAACTTGTTGATCTTCGATTGGATTGCCTCCTTCCGATCAATTGTGAAACACGGAAGCTTTTGCTTGACCGATTTTTGTCAGGATAGAGTGCTAGTCTGTGCTCGATCACCCACTAGGGACACTGGGTCAGGACGGAGTGCTAACCTTTCCGACCAACGTACTTTCTGAAGGCCTATCGAGAAAGTTCGACAACCCGTGATTAGGTCATGACACCTTCTCTAAAAAGGAGCTAGATTGTAGTATGTCTAAGATCTGTTCCTCTGATAGTCATAGTGAAGAGCTGGTGCCTTAATCCAGTTGTAATCACTCAAATGGTGTCTCCGACCAAATGTTTGGCTCATATGATGTCATAGATCACCTGGACTATGTCCCTTGTTTTGTCCCTCATGATGAGGGGGAGGGGTTGCTTCATTATCGAAGATCCTTGTTCCCTTATGGCTTTCTTGTTGGAACCTTTAAGCGGGTCTTGTATCTACTAATGGATGATTGTTAGTCCGATCCCATTGGCCTCTGCCATGTAAGAAATGCATAGAGGAAGTTAAGGTTTGGCTCTACGACTGCCTCTGCTCCCGATATATCTCCATGCGTTGCATGGTTCGTTGGTTGTTCTCTGATACCTGACCTACAACTTGGGCATATCCTAGGGTTTATGCTAGAGTAGGGTCTGGGTTGTTAAGAATATCATGGACATGTTGCAGATTTTAAATATTTAACGAAGGTCTTCGAATGTTCCTATTGGCGGAAGGAGTATGATGCCCGAATTTTGCCAAAGTTCTCTGCTCGCTTCACGCGACAGCAAACGCAAAAGGGTAGAAATAGGTGGATTAGGTGGTTGACGTCCACTAATTCCATTATTTTCAGCTCCTCTGGGTGACACTAGAGAGTTCGTACCATCTCGACCAATAGATTGTAGAGGGATCTATCGTGGAGAGTCATGCATGTCATTTACAACGATATCACCGATTATGTTAATCTCATGCTTCCAGTAGGAATCTCCTGAGGAACTTCCATCGAAGCTGATGGAGAGCCTTCCATCGCTTCAGCAAGGAGCTTTCACGATGGAGAATAATTGGAGACCACAGTTTTTGTTGGCGGGATGTGCGGTGGAGTCAACCTGATTCGGCAAATTGCCGATCGGATGGTGAGTGTTATTATGTTTATCCGGCTTTCTGCCAAGGATAATTTTATCGACACCATGACTAGGTGCCAACCGACTCCCGTAATGTGTACGAGCTATTGGCAAATAGCGGTCGCTCGACAAGGTTGGGATGCCTGAATCCCCAGGAAGTGTTGATGACTGGGATGGCATGTTCTCTTATATCCGATCGACCTCGCTGGGTGCAAGGACTAGTGACCCTATGATGGAGGATGATGACGAGGATGTATCATGTTCCATGGCGTGGATACAAGCCTTCATATTGAGGTTTGCGTAATTTGCCAAATCGAACCAATTCTCCTCATCCCAGGTTCCTACCATGATCGCATAGGTGGTGTTGACAGAAACAAGGGAGAATGACAATGTTGTTGAGAACCTTGAAGGACTTAGCGCTATTTTCCCAGGGATGGCGCCAACTGTTGACGATCAAAACATCAATCTTATGAATTGTAGGAAAAAATCGAGCCTCACAGAAGGATTTAGAAAGGAGAAATGGGACCATCTTTATTTCTATATTAGATTTGCAGCGTGCTCTCGTAGAGCGATTTCTAAAGGGGATGTTTAGGGCTGTACAAAAAGCTCGAGACTCGTGAGTTGCTCGAGCTCAACTTGCTTTAGGCTCGATCCGAGCTTGGCTCAAACTCTAAATAAGCTGAGCTTGATCTTGATCCTGAGCTCGCATGCTTCAATGAGCCAAGCTCGAATAGCTCGTTAGAGTTCGATTCGAGCTTGAATATTGATATATATTAACTCTTACTGAGCTTACTCGAGCCAAGTTCGAACTCAAGATTTTCTATTATTGAAAAATTAGTGCATGTTGAATTTTTTTACTATTATCAAGTTTACTTTAGCCGAGCTCGAGCTTTTTTTATTGTTGAAAATTAGGGCATGTTAATTTTTTAATTATTATCGAGTTTATTAGAGTTGAGCTCGAGTCTAGGTACAAGCTTGGACCCCAACTCAGGCTCGCTCGAGCTCGGCTCGTTTACAACCCTAGGGATGTTGGTAGCCCTAACTTTGCTATTTCTTGCCTCTGTCATCTAGTATTTGATCTTGTGTGTGTTCATCTTCTCCCGTAATGCTTAAATTGCATCGAAGATGTGTCAGTTATCCTACTGGAATAGGCGTATTGTCGATTCCTCACGTTTGGTCGAGCAAGCGGTTGCTGTCAGTGAGAGAGATCTGACAACCAACTGTCGATTGGTTATTTATTAGTGGGAGAAGATTGCAGCAGCAACCGTGAAGCTGTTGTTGTCGGAGGTATAGAGCCAAATTGTTGTGTGGTTATTGGAGTTAGGGACGCACGTACCTTGTTTCACCACACAGGAGACTGTCGAAGTCAAGCACATCTATCAAATCATAGGATCTTCGAGTGGTGGTTAATCAGGTAGTAATCTTCCAACTAAGGGTACTCAGACAGTAATCCTCCGACTAAAGATACTCAGGTAGTATTACTTCAAGTGATCTACAATCACAATAGCTTAGAGATGTAATTGTATTTTAAAACCATATTTAATAAATTATTTAATCCTCGTCGACCTGCAACATTTTCTCGTTGCAGTACCGTGAGGTAGCTTTCAATTTTCAGCCGTGGAAAAAGATCGTGTTGTCTATAAGGCCGTTCCACTATCGATCAACTATATTTAGTCAAACGAGACAATGGAGGCCAGAGTTAGAGAGTAGAGAGCAGATACATCGCAGTGAGAGGCAGACATGGAAGCACCAAATATGTCTGAATCGGTTAAGGTCATCGGCTATTTCAGCAGCCCGCTCGGCCGCCGTGCCGAGGCGGCCGTGCAGCTCTAGGAAGTGTCTCATGAGTTTATCGTTTTGGCTTTAGTTCCTTGACTTCTAGTTTATTATTTTTTTATTTCGTTTTTTTCTAACATTTTAACTTTTTTAAAGTTTTTTTTCGTATTCGTTTGTACTATCCATAATAAGTTAATCTATTTTTTAATTTATTTTAAAATTTAATTACATCAAAAAAATTAATATTAGTTACAGTATAAAATAAACTATAGATTAATTTATTTTAAACCGAGTGGGCCAAGCTGCTCACGCACAACCCCACCCACAAGAAGGTTCCCGTGGTCCTCCACGGCGACCGCTCGATCTGCGAGTCCCTTGTCATTGTCGAGTACGTCGCCGAGGCCTTCGATGGGCCGACCCTCATGCCAGCCGACCCCTACGACGGGGCTAATGGTGAATCCAACGAACTTGAACAGTATTGTTTTGTATGATCAGTAATTTAGTACTACTACTATACGCGGTGCGCATGGGCACGTAAGCACTCAGAAGTTGCAATTTTCACTCGGTTTTGCTATGCAAGGCTCGAAGCCTTTGTGGGTCTCGCTTTGGACGGAGGGCGTGGTGCACAAGGCGTCCATGAGGGAGACGAAGGAGAACCTCACGCTTTTGGAGGGGCAGCTCGAGGGGAAGAGGTTCTTCGGAGGCGACTCCATCGGTTACCTCGACATAGCCGCCAGGAGATCGCCGGAGTGAGCCTGCTTACCGACGAGGAGCACCCGGCGCTGTGCCGGTGGGCCAGAGAGTGAGCGGACGAACTTGTGAAGCAGTGCCTGCCGAACAGAGACCGCCTGCCTGCTTGCCGCCGTAGGATGGGCCGCGCGTGTAGACTGAAAGAAAGACTGATGTAGTGTCCAGCTCCGCGCGTGTAGGATGGGCCGGACCCAACGCTTTTCAACCACCGGACTTGTCCATTTCCTTCTCGTCTATCTACGACACATCAAGGTTACCCTTTCTTGTGCTGCTGGTTTCGACATGGCAATCAACTTGCAAGTGCGTCACACGGTAAGCTACAGGTTCCTTCTCGTCTCATCATCGCCTCCCTCCATCTGCTGCTACATTTTCGCTCGGTCGGCGCTTCCCTTCCAAGCATCATCTCACCTCTCGATGGTACACTGCAAGTCTACATGGATGAAAGGCTAGAATAGATTGCCGAGATGCACCTTTCTTATAATCAGGATATACTTTTAGCATGGTTTTACAAATAAAGAATATACACTCGAGGTGATATTCTCTTGTAGTAGAGATATAATCTAATTAAGCTAAAAGGTTGTATACAATCTTGCATAACAGTTAACGATGTTGATCGATGCGGTTATTTTTTGCTTTCGTGTGCTTTGCCAACGAACAACTGAATGGAACCAAACCGCTGAGATCAGTGCCATCATCTTCCATATGGCCAAACCGGAGTTAGCATCTTGAATCGTTGATCTTCTCGCCATTGCTTTGTTTGACTCACCATTTTTATTAAGAGAGCTTTGTTTGACTTAACATGATTCGACTAACTGAATATTAATTGTTGTCTTCTTTTAATTTCCATGCGTCCTCCATGGCTTGATCAGTGAGCTGTAGTTTCTTTTTTCTTCTCCATTACCGGAGAATTATTCGAATGCTGTACAATTTTTTTTTTGCAGATAATCACGAACTATAGTTGTTAAATCTCTCGATAGCCGGGCATCGACGCCCGACCAGGTGGATAAAACAGACTATTCAAGTCCAGCTTGCATCTGAGTTGCTAACTAAAATCCCTCTTTACCAGCTTATTTTTCCCCTACAAATGATACATGTGCAATGATCAATCGCAGTATTGTAAATTGAACTATTCCACTGTGAGTGCTATTTCTTTCTGAAGGAAATGCTTTACTGTTTCTTTTGGACCAAATATTTAACTGTTACCACTGGTGCTTGAATATGGAGTTATGGACCTGCAAACCATAGACCAGAAGGCCCCATGAGTAATGGGCTCCTTTCCTTTTCACTTATATAACTTGTGTCTTATAGGTTATGCTATAGTAACTATTTTTTAAACGGATCAACAAGAAGATTGTAATAGAAAATATATTAAGTTTAGATATATCGATCAAAATTACATACGACTATTCTCTTTTATATACTACCTCTCGTAAATAATTGAAAATTAAAAATTTAAGTTATAAATTATAGTAGGAAAAACCCATCTATAGTGTTGCTGATGGCCGTTTTGCTGTCGTGTACTCGTACGTGCTACGGTGCGGATCGATCAACGCCACTTTTCTAATGATAAGATGCTCTTCGAAGTTCGAACAGCTGATGAGGAGCATCGTGTCAAATGCAAGTATTAAATGTGGATAAGACCGCTTCGGTACTTGGGAGTTTGGAGCCGACGATGGATGTCTCATCACGTGTGTGATGCGTGACTTTCTGTGGGCTCTCAGTCTTCCTCCGCATGTGCATCGATGGTCTGGACTGTGTTTGTTCTATATGGGTCAATCCTCTTTGGATGAACAAGTTTTTAGCTGCGGTTTGCTAGGAAGTTGCAATTCAAAACAGGAGTACATCAAATGTGATACTATGTAGCAGCCAATTGTTGTGTGTACGATTTTAATCAGTGTGGTATAAGCCTATATGCAAAGGCGGTGAAAGAATATTTGGAATTGATTCAATACATTCAAGCCGTCGACGTGAAAAGAATTAACGTTGGAATCTGACACCAAACTTTAAAAGGATGCCAGGCAAATAAAAAATGAAGCAAGACCCACATGTCACGACTCTCGAAGCCACCTCTGCCGTCGTGGTGCAGGCACCACCCCTCGACCTCCACCGTCGATGCACCCTGTGCCATCGCCGAAGCCTTCCCTTCAGCCATCGGTCGTCGAAATAGTTGCCTCTGCCCCGATCTCGCATCGGATCTCATCGTCTCGTTTGTGGCGGCGATGGTAACGACAGGAATGGGGGCGAGAGGCGGAGGTGAGCAGCACTGACGACGAGGCAGCGGGGGCAGGGTGAAAAGTTGAGGAGATCTACTAGAAAGTTATTTGGCTAAAAATGAGTTTTAGATGTGAAAGCATAAATTAAATCGGTTTTACTCAATTAAGATCTAAATTATTTAGTTTCGCTAAGTCCACTAACAACCTAATTCAATACAAAGGTTTACAATATTAGAGTGATAAGCAATCCTTACAATTCTAGGAATATAAAGTGCAAGAATATAAATGAGTAAAAGTAATATGTATATTTAGGATCTCTACTTTGAAATACATTCTTGAGTGTATATAGCTTGTGTAGTTTATATATACTCATGTGCAATCGAGTTGTCATTTAACCTCTCTATTATGTGTTAATGGTTGAATGATTAATGACAACCGGATAATTAAACTTTACTTAAAAAGCTTAACTTAGATTGATGAGTCCAAGAACCCTAGTTGGTTCAATTGATGTAGCTTTCGCTTGATTAGTAGGTGAGGACCCAAGATTTTCTAGTGCTATGCGTTTTTTGGGTAATGCTAAGGATTTTTTTTGTCAAATCGCACTGTGTTTCTAGTGTTGCGCCTGTGTAGATAGCGTGAAAAATATTTGTGTAAGTCAATTTATTTGCATGAAAAATATTCTTGATCTTGTTTGCATGTTTAGCGAAGATTTGACTACATACGCTAGTAGAAATATTGAAATAGTCTTACTAGCTGCTACTAGTGCCATCGTTCCTATAATTTGATAGATAAAAAGGTCATACAATTATTTATGTTGCATCAGGAAAACATGCAAACTTTTGTTAAGTTGCTAATTAATTTAGGTTTATAAGCATGCATGTTCAAGTGTCAGAGAGCTCGGGTACAAATGACGCCATTGATGAGCCCTCATCACAAACTTCTCTGTAGGATCAAGGATTACCGATTAGAAGAGGAGTGAATAGGAGGATCTAAAAAATCGCTCGTTAAGTACAACAATTTTAAGCACAATGAACTATATGAGAACCTTAGTACAATGTAAGAGCAAATTTCTATGGCACCACTAATATATCTCTGCCAAATATAATTCTTAGCTTCACAAGATATCAATTCAATTTACTTTAATGGCTAAGAACATAAATACAGAAGAGTAGAGACAAACAAATAACTGATATGGAGACACACGATGTTTTGCTATGATATCGAAGACTTACCGGTCTTCACTGTTTAAGCGGATTGGACCGGCTCCACGAATTAAGCCTTAAATCCAGTAAGACTGTTCTTCCCCCACTCCGGAGGCGGCGAACACCGAGCCACTCACAAATGACACGAGATCTTTTCACAATCTTCTTTAAAGAGATCACCGTGCAAACATCTTCCAAGCCATCTAGGTGTCGGCAAACATCAAGAGTAATAAATCATAGGCTTAGCTTGAAGGAGTTCAAGTGCTAAGGATCAACTAAATGAATGGATACACTTGAATAGTTCTAAACTACCTCAAATATATGCAATGAGAGTAAATAAGGTATGAAGAGTGCACAACTAGCTTAAATGTATTCAATAAAGTGTCTTCTACTTGTCCAAGAGCTGGTGAGGGGTTATTTATACCTCTCACCCTCAAATTAGATCGTTTAAGGACTGATTGGAGCAAAATCGACAAATATGGTAGTACCGTCATGTATTGGCCGGTATTATCGCAAATGCGATGTACCGCCATGATGATGAATTTATGATTATCTCCTCTTCAGGATTTTTAACTTGATGCTCATCAACTCATGATGATCATTTCTTTTTCCGAATCTTGACTTGATGACAATCAATTCATGGTGCTTTACCAAGTCGTTGTCATCACAAGATCTAATCTTTTTCATCAACTCATGATAAATATTAATCCTATAAATCAATTATCGATAATTATCAAAACTCACAATTAACTTATAATCAAAAGACTAGATTCTTCAAGAGTAGGCACGAAGGCGAGAGACGCTGTGCCGAGTGGCGGTGGCGCGGACTAGGGCGGGAAGCAAAGCGCCATCGGTGAGGGTGGAGGTGGGTGGCACCAACGGCCTAACAGTGGCGGCGACGGGCGTGAGATGAAGGTCCTGCTCAAATGAGCTTTTTTTGGGTGGCTTATGGTTGAAAACTATTGTAGTTGGCTGAAAAAATATTGTAACTGGTAGAGGCTTATTTGACATAATTAAATTTTTAAAAATTTAAAAATAGAAAAAATATATTAACTCATCATATATAATGCAAACAAATACGAGAAAAAAGAACAGACAAAAAACTAAAAAAATCAAAAATATATAAAAAATAAAATTTATAAATAATACAAAATAAATCAGAAACCAGAATTTCAAGCCGAAGCCGAGCCGAAGCCATACATCTTGTCGGTGGTTGAGGACACGGGATACAAGAGAGGGAGAGACGGCTTTCATTTTATTGTTTTTTTTCTAGTTTCGCGTGGGTCCCACGTGAATAGGAGTCGGATCTAAACAACGGAGAGAAAAGTGATACGTTTTATATATGTTCAGGTGGCCTGTTATTAAACCTGAATCGATATCGCGAATCACAAAATAGCTGAATAAAGCTACTAGCTGAAAAAGCTTTATTGCTATATCTATAGGTAATCCACATCAACACATTAAAGATGTCCAAAGTATTGGATAGGCTTAGAGGAACCGTTTGACATAATAGTACAAAATTTACTTTAGCAATTAAGTTATCTAAACTCCAAAGCTGGAGGCCATCGATAGATCATTATCATCCGAGAAAGCAATTATAACTCTCCATCATCAATGTTTATCCTAACACCAGGACCGTCTTTTAAACTCATTTCATACTATATGTTTACATGAAATTCTTGGTTTCACAACAATTAAATTTGTCCTTTGTTTGTACTAGCATGATCCTTCATAATTAACTTATTGACTCTAAAAAAAATAAAAAAATTAAACAGGAATATTAATGAAATATGCGTTGCTATATACATAAAATTCATTCCAAACATAGTCTTGGTTATCTACCCATACCAAGTTCATAAATTGACGGTTATTAACCAAAAAATGTGCTAAAATATTTTAATAAACCCAACCATTAATGTGCTACATTGAACTACCAAAGTAATACATTACATAGTTAATGCCATAAATAAAAAATTTCATGTTTATCACATATCCGAATCAAATGTAGGCAATAGTGGAATAAATTGAAAGAGATAATTACATATTATAGAACTTCCTACTATCTTTGCAAGAGAAAAAAGATTGATAATCTTAAAAATAACATCCTCATGGTAATCCTAATTAGTTACTACGAAAAATCTCAACAAAGTCAAACTACCACCAAGACACCAACAAACCTATATAAAACCATCAATAGGTTACTCTAGATAAAGTAAAAGAGGTCCTAGCACAAAACCGCCCAGCCAAGATCGAACAGATGGGTTCGCAGAGTCTACGCCCACAGAAGATACGCGACGCATTCAAAATCTCGCCACCTCCGAATCCAAACACCTCCTCGACGACTACAGAAGCATCGATCCACTCTCGCCGCCTACCCACACCCACCCTCGCCGTCGAATCCAAAGAAATACAACCCATCGCCATCTCGCAAGAATCACCACCTTCCTTGTGTGCGTGCGTGCGTGTGAAATCTCCACCTCGTTTGAGTCTGACTCCCACCACCTTTCTTGCCGCCTCCGCCTCCGAGAAGAAGCGGAGAGCTCCAAGAAACCGCCGCCGGCCATGGTGCAAAGAAAGCAGGTGCACAAGAAGCCTAAAGATTCCGTCGATCTTTCCAAAAACGGGTTGCCGCCGGATCACGCGCGCCTTGGAAGCGATCCGGAAAGCAGGGGAGGCGGCGCCGCCATGGCCGGGACGGCGCTCCCCAACTACATGAGAGCGACGAGCAGCTCCGGCGCGAAGGCTGGCCGGGTGGTGGGGAGAGAGGAGACTCCCGCCGCGCCGCCGAAGCGGAAACCAGTGAGAGAAAAGGTGGTCTTCAAACTCTTCACCAATAATCCGTACGTGAGCAGGGCGACATGGTCCTCCACCATGAAGAGGTCCGGCCTCGGCGCCACCGGGGGTGACGGGCATGCGGCGGCGCACGTCTGCCCGTACGCCTACTGCTCCCTCAACGGCCACGTCCACGCGTCCGTGGTTCCCCTGAGGAGCTTCTTGGCGTCGCGGAGGAGGATGATCAAGACGCAGCAGAGCATGAAGATGAAGGGCGTCTCCCCGTTCCGCAAGACCAACAATGGTGGAGGAGGGGGCGGCGGTTTCTTCGTCGAGATATATGCCGGCGCCGGCTCCACCGGTACCGCGCCAACGGTGAGCTCGGATGTGAGCGATCTTTCCACGGAGGAGATGGACGAGATGGTCAGGCGGATGGAGTACGTCATGTTCGATCACCGGAGTTGCGGTGATGCACAGGACAAGGTGAAAGATTTGAATATTTCAGTGGACGGTTCTTGCGGATCCAGCGATGTGATTTCGGATGGTTTGGCCGAGTTGTTGGAGACAACGAAATCTTTCGGTCACAGAGAGGAGATTGATGAAGAGAAGGGGACTTCGGTGGATCAAGAAGCAGAAGACTTTGGCGCCTGCAAGTCAGATATTTCCGAAGAGCTGGATGCAAAAGATGGAGGAAATATTTTTGAAGGTGAAGTTTCTGTTTCTGAAATTGTTTGCTTCAATGCTACAGCTCATCCACGTATTGAAATTCAGAAATTACTGTTCATGGATAATGAGCAATATGTCAATTCTGCAGATAGTGGTGGTGATGCTTCAAAGGAATCCTCAATTAATGACATATCCAGCGCATTTGGTGGGATGAATTTCAAAGATGTACGTCCTAATCCTATTGATGCTGCAACCTGTCCGAGAAACAAGTTCGTCACAGCCAGGAGAACGCCTGAAGAGGGGACGCAAATGCGGCCTTTCAATCCCAGGGCTCCAAACTTTCTTACAGTAGAACCTGATCCAGATGCTGAAAAGGTTGATCTCAGGCATCAGATGATGGATGATCGAAAGAGTTCTGAGGAGTGGATGGTTGACTATGCACTTAGGAGGGCAGTGAAAAAAATAGCTCGTGCTCAGAAGAGGAAAGTGGAGATGCTTGTCCAGGCCTTTGAAACTGTTCTACCACCAGTTCCCAGTGAGAAGAAATCTGTGCAACACGATGACGACAAAAAAAGCTCCACGCATACAAGGCCTTGGCAAGCATGCAGCTGATAGCTTTTAGAGGTAAGAAGTAGGAACAATAGGGTAAAAGTTCTTCTTGTAGTAGAATTGATGTGGTATAAATTTTTCGTATATTGTTGATTCAACTAATGATGCACTATTGTCTGTTTTGCAGTTTGGGGTTTAGCTGGAACTAATCATGATAGCAGGTTCTAACTCAGTGGTCACTGCAATATTAGTGCCAGAGACTTGCTCAACGAGGAGAGAGCTGCGTACTGTCACTGAGACCTCTATCTGGTAGTTGCTGTCTAGTTGAGCGGCATGGAACTCATTGAGTCAGCTGATTACTAGTGTAGCGCCGTACTGCATGTACATAAGTCTCGTGTACTCATGTTGATATTTCAGTGATGAGTGAGACTTGCAAACTGGCAAGAGCGTTGAGATGTATTCCTAATTCCTTGGACAAAGATCAATAAAACT
Source organism: Bonia amplexicaulis (assembly GCA_036346245.1). NCBI lineage: Eukaryota > Viridiplantae > Streptophyta > Magnoliopsida > Poales > Poaceae > Bonia > Bonia amplexicaulis. The sequence goes on from CM070737.1 coordinate 6,892,504, forward strand.
CTTATTGACAGCATTTGTTTCCTGACAAAAAGTCGGATCATATATGCGTAAGATTGCTTGTGTGCATGTGTAACAAGAGCGTATCTTGGTAATCTTGTGTGGGCTATCGATCATCTGTTCAATTTCTCGCAGTTTCTGTAATCAGCAAAAGAAAGTCCAATTCTTTGTCCATCTTGTTCATGTAAATGTCCCAATATCCTGCCCTATTTCCAACATGTTCAGTAGTAACATGAAACAGCTGCAATCTACTTTGCCTGACAATAAGCAAGTGCAAGTTGAACTCAAGTGTTGCTTTCTGAATACTAGGAACTATGTGATGCGTCTGAAGTAAGTTGGAGCAATAAATTAATCAATGCAACTTACTGTTGACTGCTGATACTTTTTTATGGTCTACTTTTGTGCCAAACTTAGACTCTAGAACAGGCCAATACTATCCTTAGCAACACAAATTAAGGTGTCAGCAGTCTGTGTTGACATACAAACAGATGGGCCAAACCTTCTGGGGTCTAGAAAGCAGAATGGATGCCAGCTAATACTGCATGTCAGGTAACAAGAACCAAGGCAGAAGAAATTCCAATGTTTGGTCATTTGGTGCAGAGGTTTCCGGATGCATACTAAACCACTGGCTTGGGTTTAAAAGCTTTGATGGTATGAGTTATGTCTAATCCTTCTTAGACTCTTGGCAATATGAAAAATCTTTACATTTGTTTGGAACTTTGGATTGCATGCCGGGTAGTTCATTCAACTCAGAAACAACCAAGCAAGAGAACAGATGTAACGTTCACCATCGAGATTCAAGAAAAAATGGCACTGAATAGAAATAACAGGAAACGCTCCAAACGGATGGATACAAGGAGAGTGCAAATCAAGCATGCATCATCATGAATAAATGACATAAATACTGAAACCAGACACAAGCCACAAGCCCACAACGGATACAAGGTGTGATGCTCTCACCAACCTGGTACGTATTGAAGGATAAGAGCTCAGCTTGATGCTCCAATCACACCAACCCCAGTAATAGAAGCAGACCATCACTGACAAATGCTGTCAAACCACAATGGGCCATTCAGGATATGAACATGCAATATCACAGAGGTAGGCCATAGCAACTTTGAGGAGTGGATCAGACCTTTCAATTGAACAAATTCCAGTATATTCGGTGAAGGCAGCTGATGTAAAGCTAGAATATAGCTAGGATACATCCTTTGCAGAACTTACAGCTCAATGCAGTGTAGACCTAGTAGTATTTTCTGGCTGCATATAGCATAAAAAAGTGGATAAGTTCTACTCGTCAAAATAAGGAATATGAGAAAGTTTAAGGTTTAATCATATACTACTCCATTTGTTTTCTTAGCTATGCTGGCTTGCCATATTGTCAGTATTGAACCATGAGAGATTAAGATATACCAGAATGTTTTGAGATTTTCTGCACTGAGGTAGCCATTATCAATACTTTCCCCAGAAGATGTAGTCAGGAACATATCATACAGTGGATCAAATCAATTAAGAAAACAATTACAGTCCATCACCAACTGTGAAATGTTTAGCAAAACTAAGAGCAATGTTTGGTAGAGGCAGACCAGGGAGATGTCAAACCTCAGGAAGAAAAAGATTACTATTGTAAGTTTATGGGAATTGCAGTTACAATACTAGTTATAGCTTACAGCAAAAGAAAAGGGGATATGATTAAGAAAACCTTAGTATTACAGGATTTACAGTTACAGTCTTCAGAATTTCTAGGTCTTTGAGGCTCACGCCTTTTGAGTTCAAAACATGCCTTCAGGATTGCAGGATTTAGGATTTGAATCAGCTCTCCAACAACATCCCTGAATCATCTATAGCCTTCCTGGATGTTCAGTAACCTGAGAATTCGATGCAAATGATTCTGCCAGACTTAGGAGATTGGTGGTGTTTGGAATTCACTTGACCAACTTGTTTATGAATCTTGTGTCAATTCTTCACCAACTTTAATATCCGGGCATTCATGCAACAACAACACAAAATCCTTTGATAGGCTTTGGAGCCTACTAGAATCTGCAGCTCTGTCTGCCTCTGATATTACATGTGGTTCCCCTGATGGATGATTATTCTGCAGAATGCTCTCATGAAACATATGAAGTGCATCATCTGCTGAAATTTCTTGCACAGAGTTGTGCAGATCCTGGAGTTTTCCTCTGCACTGGGCACTGGGCAAGAATTTTTCCTTCAAGCTATCAGGAAGACTAACCAGTGCACTGTTTGAAGGACAAAAGACAGAAAATAGAATCAACAAGAATGTTACAAGAGAATGGCCGTACAAGAAAACTATTCTTGGAATGACAAAGATCCATTTTTACCTGGTAACCCCACGGACAATGCCCCACTTGCAGCCAACATGCACAGATTGCCTAAACCCAACATTGAAGCCCTCTTGGGCAGCATCCTTCTGCCCTTCTGTTATGCCATCCCTATAGCCCATCTAAAGTAACATTGAAAGCTTTTACTTTCAAACAGTTCTGATATCAACGCAAAGTCATGATTCACAGCTAACCAATAACCATCGCAGTCAAAATCATTTAGGGCATACCTTATGAAACTGGCTCTGCCTGTAGGTCCATTCTCTGTCTAAGGTGGATCCATGACCTGGAGAATCTGAAGCATCATCCCATATGTCATCGTTGGCAGCAACATCAGCACCGCCATCGTCTGAACCAAAATCGACGCAAATCAACTAGTTGTAACATGAGATACTAGTCTTGTTTTTTTAACAGAAACTCGGATTGGTTAGCTAGGTGCATTTTAGTAGTACGATCATAGCATGGGCATAATGCATAGAATTGCCAAGCAGTAATAAGTCACTACTACCTCGCAAGTAACACTACACGGCAACTGGTGACTACTATCTACTAGTACTATACTAGCTTCAGGTTACAGATAATTTCTAGTGCATCGCAGGGACACGCACCATGGCGAGCGATTTCACCCTCCCTGGAGGATGATGCTTCTATGCGCAACTCCCCAACGGAGGATATCACACCATTTATCTCCTCAGAGCCTGCCATGTAGAAGAGACCCTGCAATCGAGAGGAAACGCCCGTGTGATGAGAGGCTGAAAGGAAGCTTAGCACCAAGCAGCCTCCGGTAAGTCCAGGGGCGGACCTAACGTGGGACATGGGGGTTCAGTTGAACCCCCAAAAATATGGAAAAATAAACTGCTACTGGTACTCCACAACGCAGCAAGCAAATCCACCACAAACTCCATTGGACTGGACTATCCATCCCAGAAAGGAAGATTTGGGTGAGATTGCTCACGGAAAAGAAAAGATCCTCGGGACAAAGCTCACTTAAACAATCCAAGCAAGCTAGGGTTTCCTTACCAGCGAAAGAAGAGATCAATCCGGCAGAGCGGAGGACGACGACGACGCCTACGAGAGAAGAGTTCCTTCGCTTCGAGGGTTAGACAGACGGCGAAGCAATAGCCGCCGCCGCCGCCGCCGTCGCGACGAGATATGGAGAAGAGTTAGGAAGAGGACGGGCTGGAGACGAGAGAGGTTTGGGATCGGGCCGCGAGGATTGCGGATTTGGGGGGAGGAGGAGGAGGGAGGAGGATAGAAATCTTTGACAATGGCCTGCCTGTCTCTTGTGCTTGACATCGGAGATCTATTCGTGTGGAAGAAAAGGAGAGACTGATTGAAGGCCCATATATCATATATGTTACTCGCGCTGGCCACTGTCTCGCTCGGACTCGGTTACCGGGTTCACCAGCTTCGTCTCGTGCACGCATGCATGGTCCAGCTGCTCACTGTTGGCGTAAGGCCATCTACTAGATAATTGTAGAGAAATTATAGCTTTCTGTATAATATTTATTTATATTGATCGGATAAATAGATTTTAAGCTATGAATTTTGTAATCATGCTATCTGGTAAATTTATCATTTTCTAGTAGCATATATCAATATGTCAATTAAAATTACTAGATGGAACAATTTGGATGATTTATCAACATGAAAGATGTAGATAATTAAGGATTCTAGAGATCCCATGAACATGATTTTTCAACGAGTAGGACAGAAGTTATGAATCTTGGAAGATTGTTTGTCCGAAACGGTTCTTTGGTGGTTTGGTGGATGTGAATAAGTACATATGGTCGGGATTTGTGATACTGATCAAATGTTTTAAGATGTATCTCTCAAAATATACTCCCTTTAGTTACAAACACTTACCATTTTGGACATCGACACGGTCTCCAAAATATAACTTTGACCACTAAGTTGTATTCTAATATGTTTGTAAAACCCAATAAAATTATAATATTATAAAAGTACATTTCAAGATAAATCTATACATATGATTTTCTTGTATTCAATGTAAATTTATAAAAAAATATATCGATGGTTAAAGTTTCAAAAGTTTGACTACAAACATCTCAAAACGACATGTATTTGTGACTAAAGGAAGTATTTATTTAATTAATACTCAATTCAGAAAAAAATGTGATTATCAAAGTGCAATACTAGCTTATTTTATCAAGCACATGCACTCAACTAATTTATCATAAATGATAGAGATGTTTTTCCTCAAAAGGGTCCAATTAAAATATTTGAAAATCTTTCTAAAATCCAGATATTTTCTTAGAAATATCTAGATATTTGAGATGTTTTATTCGAAGGAATTTGATGGTGCCAATTGTCATAAATCTAGTGGTCATAAGAATTTATATAATCCTTTCAATCCAAAATATACATCATTTGGGAGAGTTGGTTTTGGTTTATAAATATTTATATTTTATTTTTCGGAAACAATGTGTTCGTCAAAATGCCCATGTTAATTATTAGTCTTAGAGAGAGGTAAATCATAAATAGAGATAACATATGTCAAAAACAAAAATATTTACTACTTCTTTTTCTATGTGTGTGAAAAACACCATTTTATATGCTAACACGGAAAATAAGAAAAGAGAAATAGGTTAAAGTTAAAATCTATTTAAAAACAAAGTGTACACTTGTGTTGTCAACTAAAGTTGTAATAGTTTTACTATAAAAAGTTGTAATTATACTGCCACCAAATAAAGTGTTAGTATTAGTTTATTATTTTAAATTTTTTAGTGTTATTGACTTTTAATAGACTTAGAAATATGACTTTTATCTTCAGTTTTTATAAACCAATATAAGTATATATTAAAAAAATGTAACACAATGTAATTAGCGAACACCCATTCATAAAATCCTAAATCCGCCATTGGGTAAGTCGGAGGAAGTATGTAACTGACCGGAGTAACAGGCGCGCAGGGGCGGCGTGGGGAGTTGCTGGTGCGGCACCGTTCGCCGGCGACCCAAGCCGAGGTCGGAAGTGATGAGGCAGGCAGGGGTGGATCGCACGGTTGCGGCTGCGCAGCGCAGACGGCGGCGAGGGCGTAGAGATTGGGAAAAGAGCAGGAGTTCGGAAGCCTAGGAGGCTTGCAAATCTCATAGCCCATGGGTCAACCAGTTCAAGCCCAACTCGGAGTCAGTCCACTCGACCTCCCCTCTCTTCTCATCTCTTCTCCTCTCCTCTTCTCTCCTTTGCTCCTCCCACCCAAATCCCCGCAGGGAGAAGAGAAATCAAATACCCCCGATTCAATTTCAAATCCAGAGGGAGAGAGGGATTGTTACGATCCTCCTCAAATGATTCACTAATCAGCACCAGGTTCCAATCTATTACAGGAAAGGAGAAGAAGAAGACGGGGACAGGAGACCGAATTGGGGAAGCAGAGGAATCTGCCTATTACATGTTCGATGCTTCCCCAAGCCAGACTTCAGAAACAAGTAGTAGTCCTCTCTCGCTATAGTGGTCTGGGCCGAACGGTCATAAAACCCAATCTTCTGCCGGATACTTTGGGCCTGTTCTTTTTGGCTGCGGCTTATGGCTTTTAGCTGAAATTTTTAAATTTTGGCTGTTTATGATAGAGATTACGGAGAGAGAGATACTCGCTTGCGATTTTGGTTGATACAGATGTTAAGTTTTTAACGTGTACTATAATTAACTTGTAGATCCCGTCTTGATAAAATACTTCATTTAAAAGTTAGGTACTGTAGCAAAACCAAAAGCCGCTTTTAGAAGCCCAAAAGAACAAACCCTTTAGCTGGGCCATCTCACCCGAGTACTAGCTTGTCTTCCTTGTGCCTGACCAGCAATAGTAGCCGGTAACATGGCATTCCGCTGTAGGATCGAGAATGTCGATTAGAGGAGAGTGAATACAGTCTTAAAACTTCTTCTTTCAATTAAGATTTAATTTAAAAATATATTCTATTTATTTAAACCAGGTATACAATGTGAAAGCTTAAATTAATTTGGTTTAGCACAAACAGCGCCTAGATCAAATAAGTTCATCTAAATGCACCAACACTTTAAGGCTATATCAAGATTTGCAATCCTATGATGACAACCAATCAATTTAATTCTATGAAAAGTAAATTGCTTGAAAGTAAATTGAGCATAAGAAAATAAAATACAAAAACACCGTATCTTTTTTTACCATGGTGTTTAGAGACTTGCCAGTCTCCCCTAGTCCACGTTGAGGTTAGCCCAAACAAATTAGATCGGCTCCACGAATTAAGCTGAAACACCTCAATCCACTAAGGTTGCTCTTCCTCCACTCCGAATATGGCGAGCACCACACCACTAACAATTTGTTGGGACTTCTCACAATCTTCTTTGAGAAGCTCACCGCGCATGACGCCTCCAACACCGTCTAGAAGTCAGCAAACTTCAAGAATAATAAGTAAAACCCCTCGCTTGGCTCTCATCACGTGCAACGAATGCCAACCTCAAATAGACACTAAGTCTAACTCTAGATGCAACACATGCAATCTAGATCCATTCTCCTTGCTCATAAAATGTAACACATGCACTATTGAGAGAATGATCTCACACTACCTCAATAGAATGGAAATGAGTGAAACAACCACAACTCCAACCGGCCACATATGGGTATTTATACCCCACACAATAAAACTAGCCGTTGAAGCCAGCTCCCTGAAAAATCAGGGAAATCGGAAGTACCACTGTTATACGGCCGGATAACGGTGGTACTTCAGCTCCCCTCGCAATGGTCAGAAAAACTAGCCGTTACAGTCAAAATCGGAAGTTCCGTCATTCAATCTCCGGTACTTCCGATCATCGGAAATACCGCACCACGCATGCGAAACTACCGATTTCGCGGGGAGGAGAAAACCACCACACAGGTGTCTCTCTAGAAAAAATGTACCGTGGGAAAATTCGGAGCTTCTGAAGTTCAGTAGTACCGCGTAACACACACCGATACTTCCATCTTCCGGTAGTACCGCTCACACAGAGCTGGTACTTCCGACGATCGGACGAGCCGCTCACACAGAGCCGATCACACCACTCGCATCCGATGGTACCACGCTAATGGATCGCGCGAAGGCTACGCAAGCAGAAAACAAAACTTTTCTACCGCGCACACAAAGACATCATGCTTAAAGAGGGATCATAGATCGTTACCACTAGACGCCAGCAGCAATGAAGAAGAGTTGGAGAAGCCGATCCAACCACGCGTCCGAGGTAGTAGTGGAAGTAGTCGATCGTCCCGAACCGATCGTCTCCTCCACGCGATCAACCGCACCACGAGCGATCCAATCAGAGGTTGTTGATGCCGATCAACGCCGCAACGAGCGCCGCCCCACCGGTATCCACACGTCCGGCCGGAACGCCGATCGCGAGTGTACCAAAGACTCATGAGCGCCTAGGGTTTGGCTCGGGAGGTGGCGGCGTGGTTTAGCTCGGGATTGTCGATGCATCCCCTCAGCCCCTCGCCTCCATATATATAGACCTCCTCACTTGGGCCTCGTGGACCGAGGCCCAATAGGAGTCTATCCGGATCTCTATCCGAATTGAGCCCATATCCGAATCACATTCGAATTAGTGTTCCAACCCGTTAAGTGTGCGACCAGCAGGTTCACGTATACTTGGTCGCGACCGTAAACACCTTCCGGTCACCGTATTAATAGCGGCCTCTAGTAAGACATATTAACCCCAAAGTATACGTAAAGATCATATCTACGAACTCGTAATGTTCTCATGTACTAATCCCTTTGCCTTACGATATAGATTAAGCTCAAGGCGAGACTGTGTCATCCTCTTAATAGCTCAATCACTCTCTCGATTCCGTGATGGATTATAAACTCGTGATTGACTCCTCAATCACCTTGGCATGGCCATGCACTTTCATAATCCATTACATCGAGGGGCCCAAGGATATCTCTCCCATAAGGAGGGCAAATTCTATCTTGATCATTCACATCCCACTACATGTTTCATGGCAAACCCAAAGACTATTTTTATGACTACCCGATTCGGAGTAGTGTTTAGTAGTCCCAAAGTAAGCTACTACGCATCTTGGGAACCATGATGATCTCAAGTCTAAGGATTCCACATAAACATTACTTGAGACCAACTGATGACACATGGAATCTCTGCAGTGTCTCATAGCGGGTCTATCCAACATATGTTCACTAACACATGTCCATATTATTGATTTGGTATCTCCATACCATGATCCATGAGACATGATCATCAATCAATACATATGCTGATCTTTGAATCATATTTGTTCCTCATATGAAATATAATCAGGGATCATTTAGAAATAGCAACATTTTGACATTAAGAGTCTCATGAATAAGTCACATACTCATTGATCAATAATGATAATGTCTATTTCAAGGAACAAAGCAATGTATCATAAACATAGTATGTGATATATTCAATATCTCCATGTTGCCTCTAGGGCATATCACCAACACACGCAACACATGCCGATACTTCCGATGTCAGGTAGTACTGCTCACACAGAGCTGTTACTTTCGCCTCCGGTAGTACCGCTACACACACAATGGTAGTTCAGATTTTTTTATAAGTGCAGATATTTCAACAGATTTTACAAGACACATTTATAAACTATAATATCATGCACATAAGGGTCAAACATGATTCCCTACAAGTTGTTCATTCAGGTATGAACAATATCTTGCATCATTGAAGAAAATAAGTGGTATAATTGGATACAAAATTAGTACACTCCTTAAACAAGTATACCAAGTGCAGGTAAAATCACACCACGTCCTCCATGTCTAAAAAAGAGGGTTCAAAATGAAACGGGATAAAAGAAGTGTTCTTTTTATTTACTCAGTGCATTCATCATTTGGAAATGGCAAAGGACAGTGTGACAGCTCTCTGATTGCTTCTTCCTGAAACAATCATTTCAGTTTCACCCTCCCCTGTCACTCGTTAACCAATAAGTACACCACTATTTTTCTTGCTGCTACTAACGGCATTGCATACTGGCTGGCATAGATGACCAGGAGTAGGGCAGTACTAGGATTTCCCTGACTTTCCATCCAGTAACCTAATGCATTCATTAACAAACCAAAACAAGCTACTGAACAGACAGCAGTGGTAGTGGCCCTGGCATCGGTGGAAGAACCATAGATAACCTTACTTAAAAGGAATAAGAAGAATAGAAGGTGTGTTTGAAAAGAATGCAATAAGATCTAATTGTATGAACTTAGGGTCTGTTCTTTTCTTCCGAAGCTGGCGGCTTTTAGCTTTTGCTATAGTAGCCAACTTTCAAACGGAATATTTTCTCAAAACGGGGTCTACAAGTTAAACGATCTACACGTTAAAAGCCCAATATCTGTACCAGCCAAAATCGCAAGTGAGTATCTGTCTCTCCGTAATCTGTACCGTAAACAGCCAAAATTCAAAAATTTCAGCCAAAAGCTATAAGCCGTAGCCACGCCAAATAGGCCCTTAATCTGTTCAGGTACTCAATTTTACTTTGTACCTAATGAAGATTTTTCTCACGTATATATCATAAATATTGTGGCATTTAGTTATACAGGCAAAAAGATCCAAACAACCAGATTAAGAAAATGCTGAAAAAGAAGATCTGTGATGCAACTGAGAAGATTTAAATTACCTATGAAACTAAACAGCCCAAAACAATGATCAGAGACAATATCTGATAGGCAGCATATATAGCAACAGCAGCTTGAATCATCTTTATATAGCAATCTATTCATAAGTCAATATTTCAGTTCTACTTTTAAGACTAATATTGCAGGTCAAAATCAAAATGAACAAGTGATACTTATGCATGCTGCCACTAGTTAGCATTGCCATTTAAAACAGAATCTTAACTAAGAACATATTCAAGATCTTTCCAACCATGAGATAACAAAGGATATTAACATAATTAAATACTGGTATTTTGAAATGAAAAGTAGAAAATCCAAAATGATAAACAAAAGTCAACACCAAAAGAACTTGATAGGTATAAAATGAATAGAAAACAGCAAACAGTATTTTCAGCATAGCACAACTACTATCTTTTAATATGATATATTACAAGCAAGGTAGTAGGCAACGTACATCCAGGACAGCAGCTGGAGTTGGCTGCAACACGACTCTGTCCCTTGCATCCCGCTGCCACATGCGAACCTGAATGCCATATACACAATGGTGATCAGCACAAGTAGTGAAAGGAAAATTGCAGGTACCATGGGCAAAACGAACTTATGAGCATTTCATATTCATGTCAAATTCTCCACACAAAAAAGGAGCGTGTACAAGGCCAAATGGAAGTAACAGTGTGTTGGGGGAAGGTCCCGCGCTATCTCGAGCCGACGATAACTTCAGCGTGGCGTCACACATCAGGGGATTCAACCCAGATGAGGTCCCGAGTCCACCCCGAACGAGGTCTACAAACCAACCCTGGGCGAGGTCTGGAGTCCACCCTAGACGAGGTCCAGAGTCCAACAGTAGACGAGGCCCACGGACCAACCCCGGATGAGATCCGGAGTCCACCTCGAACGAGGTCTGCAGACCAACTCCGGACAAGGCCGGAGTCCAACCCAGACGAGGTCCAGAGTCCAACCCTGTACGAGGTCCGTGGACCAACCTCGGCGAGGCGAGCCTGCGGACCAACCACGGACAAGGTCCGAGGGGGCAATGTTGGCATGACGTCACACATCAAGGGATCCACTCTAGACGAGGTCCTAGCTAGCCACGCGCAAGGCTTCATCGGCAGCCGCATAGGATGAAGGCCGACGACATTGCGAATCTTAGACGTGGTGGTACCCACTTGGCACAATGGACGACACGGGAACCCACCTCGGAGGTGCATGCACAGCTCGTCGCCTGGAATTCACACGACTAAGGTAAATTAACATGTTGTCGGGGTGTGCCGTCGGTTACCAAAAGAATGTCGACCTAAGGCCGCGCGCTGACCCCTTTTACAAGTCGGTGCGCCGGCCTGGGCAGGCTATTGACGACCACCTGGAACGGCGAGAGGCTACTGTTGAGGAAGAGTCCTCACGCTACCTCAAGCTGACGATAACTTCGGCGTGGCGTCACACATCAAGGGATCCACCTCGGACAAGATCCGAGGACCAACGTCGGGCAAGGTCCGGAGTCCAACCCCGAACAAGGTATGTAGACCACCCCGGACGTGGTCCGCAGACCAACCCCAGACGAGGCCCGCGGACCAACCCTGAATGAGGTCCGAGGACCAACGTCGGAAGCGGTCCGGAGTCCAACCCCTAGCGAGATCTGGAGCATACCCCGAATGATGTCCACAAACTAACCCCGGACGAGGTCTGCGGACCAACCCCGAACGAGGTCTGTGGACCACCCCGGACAAGGTCCGCGAACCAACCCCGGACGAGATTCAGAGTCCAACCCCGAATGAGGTCTGCGGACTAACCTCGGTGAGGTGTGCCCGCGGACCAACCTCGGAAAAGGTCCGGAGGGCAACGTCGGTGTGGCGTCACACATCATGGGATCCACCCCTGGACGAGGTCCTAGCTAGCCACGCGCCGAGGCCTTGTCAGCAGTCGCGTAGGAGGAAGGCCGACGACATCACGAATCTCGAACGTGGAGGGACCCACTTGGCACGATGGACGAAAGTACCCCTCTAGGCAAGCTAAGATCTGAGGGCAAAAATGTAACTACGAGCACCTTCCTCTCCTCTTTATAAATAGGACCCTTTGTAAATGAGGAGGGGAAGGCCACTTGTAACACTCACACCCATAAGCAACACATCCGTACGCTCGCTTGTGTGTAATTCTCATTGAGTCTCCCTTTGCATCCTCGGCGGTCTGCAAATCCGACCGGGATTGCCTACAAGCTTGCTGTCCGATCTCGTATCGACAACAAAAGGTTTAATTGTATAATTTCTTTGGCTCCCTTAGACATAGTTCAGGACATTGCATCATTATAACTGTTCAAAAGATAAATTGCGTATTACTTGAACATAACGGACGACTGTACTTGTGTAGTCCACTGTTCGCCGCTGGACAGGTTTCCGGATCCTTTTAGCACCGAAATTGTCCCCATAAGCTGAATTGAGTCAAAATTGCGATATGAGTCGCGCGGTTGCGAATTGCGATATGATAATGCGTACCAAAAGGTTAAAAGCCAACCTGTGACAGGCTAATGGCTTTTCAGAGTGTTTTTTAAGCAAAATCTCAGGCCACACTCTGAAGACAAACTCAACGGTAAGATAATAATAACGTGTAATAATCTAGCTGCTTTGCCCCTAACCCTCACACTAGTGACGACTGACGACTACTAACGAGCGGCTGGTGGTGCTGCGGCGGCGACGGCAGGGCCCCGGGTGCGCGGCGTAGTTAGGAGGGAGGTTGGTGGAGGACGCTCTCCGCATCGGCGGCTGCGGTGGGCTGTGGTAGAACTCTCCGCCGCCATCGGCCTACGGAGGAGGCTGCTGCGGCGGAGGCGGCTGCTGTTGCTGTTGCGGCTGCATCATCTCCGTCGCCGCGCGGGGAGAAGCGCCGAGACTGAGCTAGGGTTTTGGATCCGTGCGGGTGCGGCGGGAAAGGGGTTGGGCTTTGGGTTCGTCGAGACCGCCGGGAGAGTGAGCGGAACAGCGGAGAGAGCCGAGGAGTTTGGTTATACGAGAAGAGAGGTAGGGCCGGTTTGGGTGCCGCTGTGGCTTATGGTTTTTGGTTGAAAATTTTAAATTATGATTGTTTACGGTACAGATTATGGAGAGACATATACTCACTTGCGATTTTAATGGTACAAATATTGAGCTTTTAACGTGTAGATCGTTTAACTTGTAGACCCTGTCTTGAAAAAATACTCCGTTTGAAAGTTAGATATTGTAGCAAAAGCTATTGATGATTTGCTCTATCTTTCATTGAAATGGCAAGTGATATCACATGTCAGTGAAATATCACATGACATTTTATCAAATAACAAATAAAAATAAAGCAAATCATCAATACATCCTATTTTAAATGGTTGCAGCTACATGATACAGCCGAGCAAGACGAAGCCACGTCTGGCTACAGACAGCAGAGCTTTTGCCACTCCAGGCCGGAACAACAGCCGTTGCCCGTTGGCCTCCACCGCTCTCTATTATTAACCACAGCCTCCGCTCATCCAACACAACGAGGAAAACTAAACAAAACACAGCAAGATTATATAAAAAAAATGGAGCAACAATTGATTCCACGGCAAATCGCCGGCCGGCCGTAGACTTTTCTTGCTACCCCGTCACCCATTTCTTTAATCAATCACTCGATCAGAGCTGCACGCACGCCAACCCCCAAATCTCGATTTAGTTATTGCGGTGGTGATGGATCACCACATTCTCGTCTCATCCTCTCCCATGGCGAGGAGGGCGTAGGAGGATAAGAACAGGGCGGGGAAGATAATGGAGGGGCGCAACCTCGTGCACCAATTTGTTGATAGCCCAAAGCCGTATCACAACAGAAGGTATGCATGTTCTTTGCACCCCCAATTCTGCAATTGGGTTGCATTTTTTTGGCGATTTGTTATTATAATCTCTCGCATTTCTGGTGCACTCCATCCTGTTAGTGTACACTCCTCAGAAATCTCCTGCTATTTTGCAATCTTATATCATCCCTTTTCCTTCTTTAAGGAAAGCGTGTGGAGTGGCAACCAGGATGGATGCTAATGCCCGTGACGACCACCCAGGTTTGTCCTCTCTCCAGTTTCCTCTGCGCTCTATTGCCCCCTTTGTAATCTTGTGCTTTTTTCTTGATAGAAATTAGACTAAAACGTAATTATGTGCATCTTTTGGCCTGCGGGTATCGTTTGCAATTCCATTGATCATACACAGGCTGTGAAATTTCAAGGCTTTAGCATTTTATTGGATGGTTCTACATTTAGATGACAATTGCAGTTTTTTTAACCACCCATGGGAAAGGAAGGTATAAAAATTAACTGTAAATCATAAACCGTCTGCAATTTTAATTTGAGTATTAGCTGCACTTGTTAATTTCAAGCACCATCTTTGAACGAAATTCTTCATGCTACTTCCCTAAAACTTAGCATGTTTCTAGGTAGATGAAGCTGATGTCCTTCTATACAATACAGAAAATCAGATGAAGTTGCTACATATACATTTGTGGTTTGCTATATTGAGTGAATGTGCTTCCATGATCAGTGCCAGGTCCAGTTGGTACAGCAGAGAGATTAGAACATCTTTTGAACCAACCGGCAAATAAATTTTGTGCCGACTGTGGTTCTCCAGATCCAAAATGGGTGTAAGTGTCCACGAATTCTATAAATTGTTTCATTTTTAAAATTTCTTTGCTTTTTAAAATTTTCTTTGCAGCATATAAAAATCAGTGTAAAAACCCCATCATTTGTGTTGTGTTCATCTTAGAGAAACGTTGAGTTTATGCTTTCTTTTTGCCATGGTATTTCAGCCCGAGTGCTACATGTTATTCTCAATCTTCCAATGGTTGTGGTGTTTGCAGGTCATTGACTTTTGGTCTGTTCATTTGCATCAAGTGTTCTGGAGCTCATAGGAATCTTGGAGTGCACATATCCAAGGTAGCCGTTATATCCTTGCACTGGTAGCAATTTTTCGCTGTCCTTCCATTTCCATTTTCATTTGTTACTTGATATGATTTGATGGTTCGGCCATTGGAAGAGTTGGCAAAAAATAGATTATGACCTTTCAAGACATATAGGCTCTAGATGAGTTTCAACATGTGCGTATTGGAAATCTGCAATCACTCAGTAGCCCTTTCTGAAACTCATTAGTGTAACCTTGGGACTTGCTTTGTCAATCACTGCATATGAAGAAAAAAAGCTGAACCCTGTAACTACTTTATCACTCACTGTGAATTGCTGCATGGACATACATGCTTTTCTTGATACATGCATGTTTTTCTTGAGAAACAATCACGGAATCGGAATCACCACTTCATCTTAGAGGGAAAAAAGTGAGAGAAGAATTTGGAGACCTGTAGGGACTAGACTATGTCCTCAGCCTAGTCATTGCTGCCATTCCTTTTTTAAAAAATGGAAAAGAAAAGATGATTGCTGCCATTCCATAAGGTTGCAGATACAAACAGTAAAGCATATGTTTCAACTATCATTTTGTAGGCTATAGAAAATTTTCTGAGGTTCACCATCAAGATATTATTTCAGAAACACATGCACACAGCCACACACATATATTAGCAATCTTTTTCAGAAGAAAATGTCTTCAACAAAATAAAAGTAGATGACTGGCTTTTTAAGGAAGAAAACAGGCACATGCCAGATAGACACTCCCAAATATTGTTTTTCCCATATAAGAAGGCCTTGCCAACATAGAATATTTCACCATGAAAAACACATGATAAGTGAGAGTAATGGCCAGTGCAAATCTACCATGGTGGTTTAAATATCCATTTCTGGAGTTTGAGGAGAAACCCATCTATTTCAGGTGATCTCAGTGAAGCTAGATGAGTGGACAGATGAACAAGTCGATTTCTTAGCCGATTCAGGTGGAAATGCTGCCGTAAACATGATATATGAGGCATTTATGCCTGAAAACTACATGAAGCCAAGGCAAGATTGCTCAACAGAGGAGCGCAATGATTTTATAAGGTATAGATTAAGTTACCAACTTATCATTCTTTGATTGCCTATGTAACACACTACAATAACAGATTTGTTTTATATTTACCCAATACAGCTCTATTGTCCAACAAATGATCTTTCTCCTTCTTATCTGCATATGCGCAGGAGAAAATATAAGCTTCAACAATTTTTGTCTAACCCACAGCTTTCATGTCCTTCACAATTCGATGGCAAACATCATCACCACCAGCAGCATACTGGTTCAAATCGACATGGTTTAGGCCATGCTTTTAGGAACAGCTGGAGGAGAAAAGAGCACGAGCACAAAGCAGTAAAGAAAACAGTATGATCAAATTATCCCAAATTCATAGTACACTTTAGACTCTACTTGAAGTTTTTAAAAATATTTTGACATTTTGCTGTCTTAGATGGAGATGGGTATGGTAGAATTCGTTGGATTAATTAAGGTCAGTGTCATAAGAGGCACGAATCTAGCTATTCGTGATATGATGTCAAGTGATCCTTATGTTATCCTTAACCTAGGACACCAGGTAAGCAACTCCATTCACCGACACTGTATCTTAGTGATGCAAAATTCTTTGTTTCATGACTTCCAGTTCCATTTTTCACCCTTGTAGTCCATGAAAACAAAAGTGGTAAAAAACAACCTGAATCCTGTATGGAATGAAAGACTTATGCTATCGATACCTGATCCTATACCACTGCTTAAATTGGTAAGTATGTTTTCTTTCCAGGGACATTGGAAAATAATCAGTAATGAGTGCCTGGTTTTAAGTCAGATTTTTGCATTTGGAGTAACATTTGCTTCAAACCTCCTGACAGCAAGTCTATGACAAGGACACGTTCACCACTGACGACCGAATGGGGGACGCCGAGATTGACATTCAGCCGCTGGTTTCTGCAGCCAAAGCCTATGAGACCTCGATTATCTCTGATACTACGCAGCTCAACAAGTGGCTGGCAAAAGACGGCATCTGGATCCCAAGGGACAGTGCTATCTCCATCATCGATGGCAAGGTGAAGCAGGAGGTGACCGTCAGGCTTCAGAACGTCGAGCGTGGCCACCTTGAGATGGAGCTCGAGTGCGTCCCGCTCACGCAATAGCGTTGTATGCAGCAATGGATTGCTCTGGAATTCTGGTATCAACATCACAACATGGTTATGTTAAGTGTATTAGAGATAAGGTATTAAAGATAGAATAGAATCAACATATTCCCTAGTAATATTCCCTAGTAATATCTCTTTGTACTTCATATATATATATTGTCCATTGGGGCTCTTCAATATACACACAATATTCATAATATAGTATCAGAGCTTAGGTTAAAACCCTAACCTCATCTACTTTCGTTGTTGCTGCCCCTGGGAGGATGATCTACTCTCCCGGGGGCGGCCACCTTGTTGGGCTGCGCCGCCGCCGCCTCCTCGTCTCCGGCTCGCCGCTGTCGGTCTCAGCGGCGCCAAGCGGCTCAGCCAGCCGTCGCCCGGCCGGCCGTCCCTCCTGCCGGATCCCACCGAGCCCCGTTCGGCCGTAGCCCAAAGCCACCGGCGCCGCCTCGTAAGGCCGGCCGCCTTTTCGGCTCCCGAGCACCACTCGCCCGAGGATCTGCCAGCATCATCGAGCCCCGCTCGGTCACCGCTTACCCGCCGCCGCCGGTCTCCGCGAGCCCCGCATGGCACCGCCGCTCCGCCGACCGCCGCGCCCGAAGCGCGCCTCCCCGGCTTCCGGTTCAGCCGCACTGCCGGCCACTCGAGTGCACCGCCCCGCCTCCCGGCTCAGATCCTCGTCACCCCAGTCAGGACCACCGCTGTCGCCGCTTGACTCTCTCGGATCCTCGTCGCCGCCGTCATGGAGTCCTCTGGCGGGCTCTCCCCGCTCCGCCAGAGCTGCTGGCTGCTCTCCCGCCCGAGCCGCCTAGAGGCGCGCTGCTTCGCCTCCGTCGCCGATCTTCTTTTGTTGCGTCGGATCTTCGTCGCTCGCGCTTAGCCTCTCCGACGGTAATTTTACGCGAGTGGGGGCGAGCCGTCTTGACTGAGGGTGACGGCCGGTGGAAATAGGTGTGAGGAGAGAGAGGGGTGAGGGGAAAGGGATATTTAAGGGGGATTAGAACTGGATGGCCTCTTGTTCGTGCCATCTCGGTTCCGTTGCGGGCGTACACAGATCCATCGCTCTTCAGATCCATCTATTCTTGTCCCACCCATCACATCTCAAACATGGTGGCCGTTTCCGCTTTGACAATCACTGGTCCGCTCATGACGAGTTCCTGGACATTGTCAACAAGAGCTGGACAAGCCATGTCCCCCGTACCTCCCCTTTTCATGGTCTAGACTCGCTGTACCGAGCTACAACGAAAGGTCTCCACAAATGGAGTCGGGAACAATTTGGGAATATCAGGCGGCAGGTACTTATGGCAGAAGAAGTTATTTCTCAGTTGGATTGTGCGCAACGGGAGGCGAGCTTCAGGAAATTGCTGAAACAAGGTTTCTGGCCTTATGCTCTGTCCAAAGAAATTTCGGAACCGGTGGGGAGATTGGATTGTAATTTTGCTCCCCACGGCTAGTACCAACGTATCTCTAAATGGCGTTCTGGGCAACTCGCTACAGCACTGTAGAGTGCTTCGACAAGGAGACCTCCTGTCGCCCCTACTGTTTGTCATCGCCATGGATGTCCTAAGCAAGCTATTCTCGGTAGCCTTGCAAGCCCAAATCTTAACACCAACGCTTTCCTTGGAGAGGCACTGCTCCTTATATGCAGAGGATCTTATTGCCTCCAGAGAAATCGTGTCGCTTTTCGAATCAGTTATAGGGCTCTGACCGAACCTACAAAAATCATCTTTAATCCCAATCCACTGCTCACAAGAGGATCTCACCATTGCAAAAGATCTTAACGGCTGCAATACTGCTACCTTCCCCATCACCTATCTTGGCATGCCGCTGGCGCCCACTAGGCTGAGGAAAAGGGACTTCCAACCTTACATCGACAAAATTCAGAGATCCTTGCCGACCTGGAAGGCTCGCCTGCTATCAATGGTCGGGAGGCTCATTATCGTCAAGGTGGTCTTCTACCCGCTACTCACCCTGGCTTTCCCCAACTGGGTAGTTAAAGCAATCAACATAAACGGCGGTCTTTCCTTTGGCTCGGGGAAAGCCAGACCAACATAGGCAAGTGCCTCGTCAGCTGGAATCGAGTTTGTCGCCCCTACAGGTATGGAGGTCTCAGCGTCGAAGATCTCAGGCTTGCCGGGATTAGAACTCTCGCAAGAGAACAACACTGGTAAAGGAAGCTCTACTTAACGACAGGTGGATTTTTGATCTGCATGTACCATTCACTACTCAAGCCATCTCTAAGTTTCTAAGTCTATACTCCGCACTAAGCCAAGTTCAACTTCAAGAGGGGGGCACAGACGTCGTCTCCTGGCGCTGGACTTCGGATGGCACCTACTCCCCCAAGTCGGCTTACGCAGCTTTGCATCAAGGTTCAGTTCTTTTCCCCTGCGCTAACCGGCTCTGGACAAGTGCAGCACCCCTAGAAGCAAAGTTTTTCACGTGGTTAGCCCTAAAATATCGCATTTGGACCTTCTCGAGGCTGAGGAAACACAACATCCTGACGACCCCTGTGTGCATCTTCTGCGACCAAGAAACTGAGACGGTGGACCACCTCCTTATCTCTTGCCCAGCGACAAAGCAACTGTGGCACCGCACTTTCACCTGGCTGTCACTCTGCAGTTCCTTTTCTTTCACCAAAGAGATGCTACAAGAGCAATGGGAAGCTATTAGAGAGTTGACACCAACATCCAACCGTAAAGGAATTGACTCCTTGATAATTCTGCTTGTTTGGATGATTTGGAAGGAACGGAACAAACTGTGGCATGACCAAGCAAAGCTAAACTCGACGAGTCTGTTCATCGCATCAAGCAAGAATTTTCCGCTTGGTCGTCAGCCGCCAACTCCAAACTGGGCTCTCTCTGTTGCCCAAAAGTACAGGTATTTTCATAAAACTATCACAAAAGTACAGATTTAAGAGACTATTTCACAAAACTACAGATTTCAGGCAAAAACATTTCATTGAGTCACATGTTTTAAATTTACGTTCATAGGGGTTGTGTCCAGGGGCGAAGCCAGCGGAGAGGCTTAGTAAGATTCGAGCCTCACCTCCTCGTGGGCAGCGACACCCCCAATACCCCATCCATTCCAGCGCTCGTCGCCTTCTCAGCAGCCGCCATGTCTCGGCCCGTCACCCCACGCCGCACCACCCGCTCCTCCTTCTCCGCATCCGCCTCGCCGTCCTCCCTCCCAAATCCAAGCCCAAACCCTCGCCCAGACGCCAACTGGCGCCTCATTGCCGTCGCCCCGCCCCTGAGGAAAACTCCTCGATGCGATCCTCGAGGAGCCGCCCCATGGTGCACAGGCGATAGACTTCCTCGGCTCCTCCCCCGCCTCCTGTGCTCCCGTCTTGCTCCACGGCGCCACAGGCAAGACGCGTTCCTCCTCCTCACAGCACCTCCGCCCACCCACAAGATCACCTACGCCTCCGCTCCTTCCCTCCTCGTGCCCTCTTCGCCTCCCTCTCCTAGCTCAACCCACCGTCATCCTCCACCTCCTCTCACCGGCGCCTCGAGAAGCCCTCAGGCTTCGTCGCCGCCCTCCGCGACGTCCTCGGCACCCCATCCATTCCAATTTCCAATGGAAGACTCGAGAGCACGCAGCAGATCGGCCTCTGGTCGCGGATCGGTGACGGTGCACGAATATTTCAATTTTCAGGGATTTGGAGTACATTATTTCAGCTGAGTTGTTGTATAGTTTACAAATCTTTCTTAACTTGAGGTTGTTCCATGCAGGAGGTACAACAGATATGTGAAGCTTGCACATGCTGCATTTGGTGAGATATGCTCTTAACTATTTGCTAGTTCATGAGAATAACTTTTGATTCCAAGTTGTATATCTCTGACATGTGTGCTATTAATAGATCTATGCAATGTATATCATTACTGCCGTAAGAAGATCTATGTTCTTGTACACAAGTGGCGATGTGCTAGAGCAATCCCCATAGAAGCCTCGCCATTCATCCTTCTCCGATTGACACGAAAGGAAGGCTTACGAGTAAGTCCATGTGATTCAGTGTTAAATGATTTATTCCTTTCCTTTGATGCTTTATGAAATAGCATCATAAGGATAAAACTTAGCCTTTATGCTTGTTTATGCTGTTTGAAATTGGTATTGACAACATAAAGCACATTATGTTGATGATTTATGACATAACCAATAGACAAAAAAAAGGAAGAGATAACACTTATTTTGGTTCACACTTGAATTTAACTTACTGTAGCTAGGGATCACTATTGAACCAAAGAAATGAATAGGTTGAAGAAACATGAGTTCACATTATTTTGTGCTCCAAATGCAATTTAGCAAACAAGGATGCCTAATTACTCCCTATTAACACACTAACACTTAAAGACCATCCACTTTGAGCCCACCTCCATTTTCATCCTGGCTTCGCCACTGGTTGTGTCCCAACAGGTTAGGCCTACTCGGTAGTCACTATATTTTCCTCACATCCTGTTCCATCGCGTCCACTTGTTCAATGGTTTTAGTGACTACCAGGTGGGCCTGACCTGTTGGACACAACCCCCTGTGACAGCAAAACATTTTGGCCTGAAATCTGTAGTTTTGTAAAATGATCTCTTAAATCTAAAGTTTCGTGATAGTTTTGTAAAAGTACATATAGTTTTGGGAAATTTACTCAATTATCAATTACATCATTTGTTTATGCATCTTGGCCTTTTGTTCTTGTTCTGGGTTCCAAGATCAGGACACCGTTTAGATCCTGACCAGGTTATTTTTTTTCAGGTTAATATTACTGCCTATATCTGGTTCCGTTTTCCAACCTGTACACTAGGAAATTTTGATACCAAAGATCAGCTTTTGTACCTGCAAATTAGGAGTGACAAATACGTGAAATAGCTCGTTCTTGAACATAACAATGCTCCATCTTGTTAGGGTATATCTTAGCAACCAGCCAAGTTCCAATCTTCCTCAAATGGGCCCAGGAACAATCTGAACTTGACTTCAAGTTTTTGACACCATACATTTAGTTTCACAAATGAGGACTATAGAAGATTTTAAATAAAAAAATGTGGCGCAACAATTGGTCATTGAGGATTTTGAGTTAACTTCTATATAATACCACAGACCACTACTACAGAAAGCCTAATAATACATGGTAAATCACAGATGGTTTGACAAAACCGTCTGTGACCGACACTAACACAGACGGTTTTAGGGCCTGTTCTTTTTTGCTGTGGCTTATGGCTTTTGGTTGAAATTTTTGAATTTTGGCTGTTTATGGTACAGATTACGGAGAGATTGGTACTCACTTGCGATTTTGGTTGGTACAGATGTTAAGCTTTTAACGTGTACTACGTTTAATTTGTAGACCCCGTCTTGAGAAAATACTCCGTTTAAAAGTTAGGTACTGTAGCGGCTGCCAAAAGCTAGCAGGCTTGTGGCCTGCCAAACACCCCCTTAATTTGGACACCGTCTGTGTTGATGCCGTCGGAGAAAAGGAGTATGACAAACGGTTTAACGCCGTTTGTGATATTTTAGTCTCACAGACGATTTTTAATAAAAAATCATCTGTGATAAGCTGATTATCACAGACGGTGTGTATTAAAACCATCTGTGATGATCTCAGAATTATCACAGATGGTTTTTAATGAAAAACCGTCTGTGATAATGGCCGCAGATATTTATTACGCTGCTCAGAACCACATCTATCTTCATTTCGATCCAGATCTAGCCGGTGCTATTCTCTTTCGCTCAGGAGGCAAGCTAGGCGATTTCAGGCCAATTAATTTGGTGGGAGGAGGCAGATGTTGAGCTTTGAAGATTCATACTTTCCTGCTCTAGATATGGTTAGTAATGAAATTTATTTTGCTTTGCATTACAATTTAGATCGATCTAATTAGTAATTGGTGAGTGTTTATTGAAGATGGTTTACAAAATTGTTGGTTATATAATAGCTGTTGTGTTTATAATATGAATTAAGCTAGCAAAGCCTGAATGTATGTGGTATATATGTAGTAATAATTAATTAATTTAATTTTTAATACTAAGTTGTTATATATATACATATAAACATAATGTAGGATCGAAGCTGGATGTATGCCGCAAACCGTGTGAGTGAAGAGTACATTAATGGTGTGTCTGCTTTTACAAGAGCTGCCGAGGAGGATATGCTGAATAAAAGGGTGGAATATATGTATTGTCCATGCACTAACTGCGAGAATTTAAAGATGTTTAAGAACCGAGGGCAAATTGAAACGCACTTGATTCGGAGGGGTTTCAAAAATGGTTATATGTGTTGGACCAGTCATGGCAAAGTCAATGATCATATGTCACCAGATGACATCACCGGTGAAGTGAATGATATGCCGCCGGATGACATTGCCGGTGAAGTGAATGACATGCTGCCGGATGATGTCGATTGTGGTTCGAATTCGGATATGTTGCACGATGACAATCTGGATCAGATGCTTCGCGATGTAGAAGAGAACTATGATGAGAGAAAGTATGTTAAATTCTGGGGCTTGATGGAGGACTTGGAGAAATCTTTGTTCACGTGCTGCAGGTCAAAGTACACGAGGTTGTCGGCCGTACTTGAACTGTTAAAATTGAAGGCAAGCAACGGTTGATCCGACAAAAGTTTCACGGCGCTACTAGGTCTTTTAGCAGACATGATTCGGAGGAAATGAGTTGCCTAAAACCATATATAAAGCCAAGAAGGTTCTTTGTCTGTTGGGAATGGAAGTAGAAAGAATACATGCATGTCCGAACGATCGTATCTGTCTTGTAAAGAGTATGCAAACATGCATGTACGTCCGGTGTGCAACGCATCCCGATACAAACGTAACAATCAATCAGATGACGACGAGGGAACAGAGGTGAAGAAAGGACCTCCTGCTAAGGTGGCATGGTATTTTCCTATAATTCCCCGTTTGAAAATATTTTTTGCAAATCCAAAGGAGGCAAAACTGCTGCGTTGGCACTCGGAGGAGCGCAAGAAGGATGGAATGCTAAGACATCTTGCTGATTCCGCCCAATGGAGAAACATCGATAGGAGTTTTGTAGACTTGATGCGTAACCAAGGAATATAAGGTTCGGATGAGTACGGATGGAATGAATCCTTTCGATAGCATGAGCGTGAGCATAGTATATGGCCGTGACTCTCTGCATCTATAACATTCCTCCTTAGTTGTGTATGAAGCAAAAGTATAGTTTGCTGTCGATACTTATCCAAGGGCCAAAGCAACCTGGGAATGATATCGATGTGTACCTAGTACCGTTGGTGAGTCATGATTGATATATGTACGATACCTGTTAATCTGACTAATAACCACTCGTCACATAATAAAACCAGGATGATTGACAACACTTGTGTGTGCTAGGTTATAATATTCCCTTTAGAGTAATTCCAAGAACTCTCTCACCTTTCAAATCATCTCTCGTCGTCCTCATATCGGGAGTTGTACTTTCCTATTTCCAATCTTAGTAAATCCTTCCACTCATCACTTTTCCGTTGTACCTTAATTTCATACCATAAACTCTACTAATAATATAACGGTTATCTGACCTAGAGTTACCCACATATAGGAGAGATTGCCACCCACCTAGTAACGTACGGGGGTCGTATACTCTCATTACTCAGGATATTGCAGCCCTTCTGCAGTTATACAGTCAAGGATAAGGACGTGCCTGACTACTCTCGTATAACCGGGTATGTGAGAAGTAATCGCCAGTGCCCTTGACATAACTTGCTAAATAGCAATTATCTTGTCTCTCTGTTCCTGTTGTCTCGATCTCGATCTTTATCGGTGTTTTTGGTAACCTAATTTCATTATTTTGATATGTGTCAATTACTTGCTTTCATTATTTGTCTTTTCATAAATTACTTGTGACTGTTGTTGGGTATTTGCTGAGATTTTTAAATCTTACACTTGTTCTTTTCATTCTCAGATAAAAGGCTAGTGGAGTGATAGCATCATGCATGGGTGGGAGCATTCGAGTTTTTAACACCGTGGCTTGTCACTATTTATGTTATTTTAGTTATTCTTCATTTGGTTAGAAGTGGACCGGTCCCATGTTTCAAACTTTTATTTCAGCTTCCGCTGGGTCTCTAATAAAGTTTTGTTCAAGTTTTAATTTCCTCACGATTTCTATTGTTGTTTTTATTATTTATTTTTTATTTTAGCAATAAGGTTATATGATGTTATCTCATATTGGTATGTGAGGTGCTACAACTATCCTCTGCAATTCCTTTAAGTTGGATTGAGCGAGTTGGAGTAAGGTAGAAACAGGAGGAGCTGGCTGTGTTAACGTGTTTTTCCACCCCTTCTCATTTTTGTTTTTCCCCAGTACCTTCATGTTAGAACATACCTTACTTATGGCAAATGCAAAGAAAAGTGTAGTTCGAATCCAACTGTATGTATATAACTTTAAGTGGTCATTCTGAATGTAGGTATGGAAACATGGATGTGAATACAGAGACAATAAGCGATAGCACAGAACCTCCTCCTTCGACAGAATGTCTTTCCGAAACTAGACAGGTTAGTGAGCAGATGAGATATAGGATATCCTCTTCGGCCCAAATAATTTCGCGGTGATTACAAAGTTGTACAAAGATTTCATATATCCTACTGTCAGAAACAGTTCACATGCAACAAACTCGTTACAAAACCTGCAAAAAGGTGATGTGGATCCTACTTACGCTGACACTCGATTCCACCCTTCATAGAGCTACTACTACTAGGGTGCATTTGTTCTGTTTGTTCTGTCTTTCAGCATTGGCTGGTGTTTTCCCTGTAATATTTGGAATATACAGTGTTAATGGCTGATGATCTGATTGGTTGATTAGGCTGATGGTGCTGTCCAAAGGACGTACCTTGGTGTGTTTTCCTGATTCCTCCCCTAGACCTGTGAGCTGTTGGAAATCTTCATCTGATGGTCCTGGTGGAAAGCTTCATCTGATGGCCCGTGAAGATGGAAAGGTACCCTGGCTGCACACGACGCAGCCTGGTGTCAAAACCGGAAGAGACAAGATAACGTGAGCCGGGAGGATGCTCTAATCCTGGACACTTCTACAACAACTGTGCGATTCCCAACCAACGACCCAAGCTGTGCCTGCCGTTCAAAACAGTTTTAAGCTTCGGCTTATGACGTGGCAGTTAGATTATGTTAGGAAACCGGCCTAGATAGAGTCCCCAGACTCGAGTCCCCAGTAGGCCGAGAGTCCCGACATATTAAGCACCCCACCACCTAGTATAAATAGAGAGCCAACCCCATTGTATACACACGCATGAAAGCAATAAAGAAAGACCGGGAGTTCTCTCTCTCTCTCTGTGTTCATCTACTATTCTCGTGATTACGTGATTGATTCGTTTTGTTCTAGCGAGATCCCGATCGGATGGTCGCCGTCGGTTTCTCAACACGTTATCGACGACGACTACGCCCGGTGAACGAAGGTAATCATCGAAGCGTAATTGTTTTCTAGATCGCTTTTGAATCCGAATTTTCTTCGCGTTCTAGATTGATTTTCTCGATGCAAATCCGCCCCAATCTACATGACGGATCTGAAATCGCGGCACAATGCCGATCGGTGATTGCGGCGGTAGATGTTGATTGCATGGATTAGAACGATGCAAATCCACCCCAATCTACCGCGAAGCGGATTCAAATCGCCACAATGCCGATCGGTGATTGCGAAACGGGTAGATGTTGATTGCATCGTAGATTGGAAACAAAATTTTGTGCGATTTTGTTTGATCCCGCATGATCGTTGTATGGAAAATTTTGGCATCGTTTCCTCTGTTTTCTCGCACGCATTGCATCACGAAAAAAAAGGAAAACCCCAGCCGCCGGCCGGCAAGTCGCCACTGTCGCCGGCCGCCGCCCGCCGCGACGGCTTTTTCCGCCGCCGCCGCAGTAGCGTCGCCCGCGACGCCAGCCTCCCGCGTGGCGCCGCCACCGCCTCGCCTTCCCGCCTCTGGCGCCCGTCGGCCGCCGCCCTAACCCTAAGTCGCCGCCACCACACGCATCGCGCCGTCCTCCTTGCCTCGACCCGGCCGACACGTGTGCCGCCGCCCAAGCCGACGCCGCCTTCTGCGCACATGAGCGCCGCGGTCGCCAGACGGCCGCCTCCCAAGACGAGGCGGCGCTGCTGCCGCCGCTCGTGGTTCGCTCCGGCCGGCCGGCCTCCGCATCTGTGCCTGGCCGCCGAGGTCCGCCGCCGGCCGACTCGGCCGTCTTCTCGGCTTACTCTTCTCGGCGATCGGCCGCCGCCGCTCGCCGCATCCGCCCGCGTGCACGGCGCCGCGGCAGGCCGGCCGCCTTCCCCGCTTCCACGGCCGACCACCGCTCTGTGCCTATAGCCTGCTGGCCGTCTGGCCGGCCGAGCCGCGCCCGGCCAACCCAAGACGCCGCTCGATGCCATGCAAGACGGCCCGCTGCCCGCCGCCACGAATGGAAAAGGCGGGGAAACCCTACTCGCTGTGGTGTCTAAGCCGGTAGGATGGGCGGGGCGTGATGGGTCGGAGGAAGAAAGGTGGTAGGGAAGGCCGACAATTTTGCAAAACATCCTCTATGTTTCATGAATTACGATCGACCTTAATTCACGCATTTAAGTCCCGAATTTTACAGAAAAGTCTTGGTAATTTCAAAATTACCAATAGGTTACCTCCTCACGATTCTCCGGATCCATACTATATTCCACTTGAGCCGATCCTGCTCACCGGATCGACAGGACCACCATGCCGCCGCCGACTCTCTCGGATCCTCGTCGCCGCCGTCATGGAGTCCTCTGGCGGCTATCCCCGCTCGCCGAGCTGCTGGTTGCTCTCCCTTGAGCCGCCTAGAGGCGCCGCCGCCTCCGTTGCCGATCTTCTTTTGTTGCGTCGGATCTTCGTCGCTCGCGCTAGCCTCTCCGACGGTAATTTTACGCGAGTGGGGCGGGCGTCTTGACTGAGGGTGACGGCCGGTGGAAATAGGTGTGAGGAGAGAGGGGTGAGGAAAGGATATTTAGGGGATTAGAACTGGATGGCCTCTTGTTCGTGCCATCTCGGTTCCGTTGCGGGCGTACACAGATCCATCGCTCTTCAGATCCATCTATTCTTGTCCCACCCATCACATCTCAAACATGGTGGCCGTTTCCGCTTTGACAATCACTGGTCCGCTCATGACGAGTTCCTGGACATTGTCAACAAGAGCTGGACAGGCCATGTCCCCCGTACCTCCCCTTTTCATCGTCTAGACTCGCTGTACCGAGCTACAACGAAAGGTCTCCACAAATGGAGTCAAGAACAATTTGGGAATATCAGGCGGCAGGTACTTATGGCAGAAGAAGTTATTTCTCAGTTGGATTGTGCGCAAGAGAGAAGAGCATTGACAGAACAGGAGGCGAGCTTCAGAAAATTGCTGAAACAAGGTTTCTGGCCTTACGCTCTATACAAAGAACAATGCTCTGGCAGAGATCGCGGCTACTGTGGATAAAAGAGGGTGACACAAATACCGCTTTCTTCCACTCTCACGCGAGGTATCGTAGTCAGAAGAATAGGATTAATTTCCTCATGCTCAATGGGGCTAGTGCTCATTCACATGACGAAATGGCAAATCTACTACATTAGCATTTCGTCCAATTGAACCAATCAGACGATCAAATGACAAAATCCATCCATCTGGAAGCGCTTCATTTACTGGAGCTGGATTTGCAAAGCATAGAGCAACCTTTTTTTAGAAGAAGAGGTGATCCAAGCAATCAATCAGCTTCCTGCCGACAAGGCCCCTGGGCCAGATGGGTTCACAGGGATCTTTTACAAGAAAGCTTCGCCTATTATTAAAGATGACATCATGGTTGGCGTTCAATCTTTCTTCTCCACAGACCGTCATGGGTTCCACCAGCTCAACTCAGCCTTGTTAATCATGCTACCGAAAAAACAAGGGGCCTTTCAACCTTCTGAACTCAGGCCCATCAGCCTAATTCATAGCTTCTCAAAGCTTATCTCCAAATTAATGGCTCTCAGGTTGTAGCCGCACATGGAGCAATTGGTGGACTACAATCAAAGCGCCTTCGTTAGGGGCCGTATGATTCAAGACAACTACAAGTTCGTTCATGATGCCATTCAGGTTTTAAAACGGAAACGTGAGAAGAAACTGCTCCTCAAACTGGACATCACTGAAGCATTCGATAGCCTGTCATGGACGTTCCTATTCAAGGTCCTACGCAAACGAGGATTTCGGAACCGGTGGGGAGATTGGATTGTAATTTTGCTCCCCACGGCTAGTACCAACGTATCTCTAAATGGCGTTCTGGGCAACTCGCTACAGCACTGTAGAGTGCTTCGACAAGGAGACCTCCTGTCGCCCCTACTATTTGTCATCGCCATGGATGTCCTAAGCAATCTATTCTCGGTAGCCTTGCAAGCCCAAATCTTAACACCAACGCATTCCTTGGAGAGGGACTGCTCCTTATATGCAGATGACAAAATGCTTCTCCTAAGCCCGAAGCCTCGGGATCTTATTGCCTCCAGACAAATCGTGTCGCTTTTCGAATCAGTTGCAGGGCTCTGACCGAACCTACAAAAATCATCTTTAATCCCAATCCACTGCTCACAAGAGGATCTCACCATTGCAAAAGATCTTTGCGGCTGCAATACTGCCACCTTCCCCATCACCTATCTTGGCATGCCGCTGGCGCCCACTAGGCTGAGGAAAAGGGACTTCCAACCTTACATCGACAAAATTCAGAGATCCTTGCCGACCTGGAAGGCTCGCCTGCTATCAATGGTCGGGAGGCTCATTATCGTCAAGGTGGTCTTCACCTCAATGGTTATCTACCCGCTACTCACCCTGGCTTTCCCCAACTGGGTAGTTAAAGCAATCAACAAAAAACGGCGGTCTTTCCTTTGGCTCGGGGAAAGCCAGACCAACACAGGCAAGTGCCTCGTCAGCTGGAATCGAGTTTGTCGCACCTACAGGTATGGAGGTCTCAGCGTCGCGGATCTCAGGCTTGCCGGGATTGCGTTTCGTACGCGCTGGGAGTGGCTTGCACGAGTTGAACGGGCATTTGTGGCATACTGTTCGGTTGCCGGAAGACATTGCGACAGAAGGCTTATTCCATGCATCAATATCTTCAAATTATCACAAAAGTACAGATTTAAGAGACTATTTCACAAAACTACAGATTTTAGGCAAAAAACATTTCACTGAGTCACATGTTTTAAATTTGCGTTCATAGGGGTTGTGTCCCAACAGGTTGGGCCTACTCGGTAGTCACTATATTTTCCTCACATCCTGTTCTGTCGCGTCCACTTGTTCAATGGTTTTAGTGACTACCAGGTGGGCCTGACCCGTTGGACATAACCCCCTGTGACGGCAAATTTAAAACTTGTAGCTCAGCAAAATATTTTGGCCTGAAATCTGTAGTTTTGTGAAATAATCTCTTAAATCTAAAGTTTTGTGATAGTTTTGTAAAAGTACATATAGTTTTGGGAAATTTACTCAATTATCAATTACATCATTTGTTTATGCATCTTGGCCTTTTGTTCTTGTTCTGGGTTCCAAGATCAGGAGATCAGGACACCGTTTAGATCCTGACCAGGTTTTTTTTTTCAGGTTAATATTACTGCCTATATCTGGTTCCGTTTTCCAACCTGTACATAACATATATTACTTGAAATAGCTCAATCTTATTAGGGTATATCTTAGCAACCAGCCAAGTTCCAATCTTCCTCAAATGGGCCCAGGAACAATCTGAACTTGACGTCAAGTTTTTGACGCCATACATTTAGTTTCACAAATGAGGACTATGGAAGATTTTGAAAAAAAAAATGTGGCGCAACAATTGGTCATTGAGGATTTTGAGTTAACTTCTATATAACTAGCCTCGCATGCGCGCCGCCACGCCACGCCGAACACCGTAACAGCAAGTATCTAAAAATCCAAGGGTATATGCGTATTTTCGGAAAAGACGAAGGGTTTTTTTAGGAAAAAGCGAGGACCCGTACGTAAGAAAAAAACCGCAGGGGGATCTGTACGTAAATAAATGAGGACCCGTGCGTAATTAAAAAAACCGCGGGGGGCCATCACGCAAAAGGGAGGGGCAAAAAAAAATTTAAAGACCTTTTCGCGAGAACCAAGGACATGTCGCAATTTCAAAAATCTCGGGCTTTTCCTCCCGATCGTCTGGAAGCGCGCCGCCGCGCCGCCGCGACGTGGTAGCGCACTGGCAGGAATCCCCCACTATATGGATAGGGACGATACCACA
Source organism: Bonia amplexicaulis (assembly GCA_036346245.1). NCBI lineage: Eukaryota > Viridiplantae > Streptophyta > Magnoliopsida > Poales > Poaceae > Bonia > Bonia amplexicaulis. The sequence continues at coordinate 6,923,729 of CM070737.1, forward strand.
GACAAAAGTACTCTGACTTTGTATTTCGACGAAAAAGCGTAATTATGTATACATTTATGGGTCATGCATTGTTACTGTCGTTAGTATCCTTATGGAAAATGGTATGCGTACGGACAACTTGTCACGAACTGTTTACGAAAGGTCAATCAAAGAACGGCACATGACGTAATCCCCTACGGTGAATTGCGTTGTCCACGTTCATGCGAACAGGGCTCATGTCAAACAACCTCCTTCGGTCCTTCCCTCCTTGCCCACTTCCACTAAACTATATTTCACCTCCAAGTTTAAGCACCGCAATCGCTAGATGCATAGCAGGTTCCGAAGTTTATACTGATCAACAATCAATATAATCTTATTCTGCCCGTTCAAAAAATATAATCTTACTCTTATTGCACTGTTCATGAATCTTTTTAGGCATGGAAACACATCACATACGTAGTCTTGTTCTTTTCAGCTTATAATTTATGGTTTTTTTCGGACAAACAAACGGGACGGCTCCTTCGTCGTATTTTTGAAACAGCTTATTGGAACGGTCTTTTCGAAGTAACTTATCGACATTCAGTTTGTTCATACAATCGTTTATGTTAGGGTCAAAAGCTATAGATCACAGCACACCGTATTTGTTTAGTATCAGGCAAGCCACAGCTCCCACGGCGACAAGCATGGAACCATGTTCTCGGCATCGGAGTACTTGCCCCCAGCCATAGCAAGTGGAAGGAGCACCGAATCATGTAGAAATAGCTTGTCATCACAACTCACAAGAGACATTGCAGCTTGGCCATGAAATAGGCATGACACTCAGGACAGTGGCCTGCATGTTCTAGCTAGGTGGCTTTTCGGTGGAAATTGTACTCCATGGTGCGCGTTGGCCACTTAAGTAAACGGTTAGTACAAAAAAAAATAGTACGCATACCACTGCTCGTATGTTTATATTGTGGATGTGCTTCTATACGATTCAGAATAAAGATAAAACATCAGTATGAATTGTACAGTGACACAAGCAATAGATGGATGAGGATCCAATTCAATTCAAAAAAATGCTTTCCCACCGTTGTAGCGTCCTGATATTTTTAGAAGGGCCACTAAAGCAAAACTCTAATCGGTCTTGACCTAATCTGGGCTTAAGGGCTCATTAAAAGGGCAAACCTTTTTCCCCAACCAGTCGCCATCTTCTTTTTCCTTAGGTCTCTCTCTCGTGCGACCGGCGTACGGGCTAGGGTAGCCAGCGGCGTCGTGGAGGCGCGGCATGGATCGGTGCAGTGCGGTAGGCGGCGGCGGCACTAATGGTGGCGGTGGCGGCGCAGTAAGCGCGACCGCATGGCCGGTGAGGCCGAGTAAGCGGCGCGCGTGGCGGTGGCGGCGGTGGTCGGCGGCGGCGGTAGCGGCAGCAGCGCGGCGGCCAGGCCGAGGGCGGTGGCCACTTCCATGTCCGTGTGGTTGGTGGCCGGATGCAGTCGAATCATGCTTCGCACGATGGTCATTGGGTTGTCAACGCGTTGCGGTTCGCACGATACGAACGGTGATTCGCACACCAACATCGATTCACACAATGGAGGCTTAGCGAACGCAAATTCTTTCGCCCAATTGCACTTCCGTCCGTCCTTCCACAAGATTATCTTAACTTTGATCTGATTCGTCTTCATTCCATCGTGTAGGTTCACACGCGGTTGTTGATGGAGCATTCGGGCAGTTGCGCAACCCATATCCTTCGCGCAACATATCTGCTGAGCATGCTTAAAGCAAGTACCACGCGGTTGCAACCTTTCCGTTTCGCATACCATATGTCCCTGATTACTTGTCACCCTTGGCTTTAAATATAATTACCATGATTGTTTAGTTTAGACTACTTTTATAGTATTTATACCATGATGTTCTAGATTATCTGATTTCACGTGCTTTTAGGTTGTAGGTAACGCATAGTTAAAGATATTCTGGAATTCATGCTTTTAATTAATATTCTAGATTCCATGCTTAAATCCTTGATGAGGGTAGCGTATAAATATGTTCAGTTTTAGGGTTAGACCACTAGTAATATTTTAACATTAGGATTGCTATGATATGTTTCTTGTTATTATGATTCGTTACTCGTATGATTTTGCTTGCGAGTCATGATTGATATATGTACGATACCTGTTAATATGACTAATAACCACTCGTCACATAATAAAACTAGGATGATTAACAACACTTGTGTGCGCTAGGTTATAATATTCCCTTTAGAGTAGTCCCTAGAACTCTCTCACCTTTCGAATCATCTCTCATCGTCCTTATATCGGGAGTTGTACTTTCCTATTTCCAACCTTAGTAAATCCTTCCACTCATCACTTTTCCGTCGTACCTTAATTTCATACCATACACTCTACTAATAATATAACGGTTATCTGGCATAGAGTTACCCATATATAAGGGAGATTGTCACCCACCTAGTAACGTACAGGAGCTGTATACTCTCGTTACTCAGGATATTATAACCCTTCTGCAGTTATACAGTCGAGGATAAGGACATACCTGACTACTCTCGTATAACCGGGTATGTGGGAAGTAATCGTCAATGCCTTTGCCATAACTTGCTAAATAACAATTATCTTGTCTCTCTGTTCCTGTTGTCTCGATCTCGATCTTTATCAGTGTTTTTGGTAACCTAATTTCATTACTTTGACATGTGTCAATTACTTGCTTTCATTACTTGTCTTTTCATACATTGCTTATGACTGTTGTTGTGTATTTGCTGAGATTCTCAAATCTTACGCTTGTTCTTTCCATTCTCAGATAAAAGGCCAGTGGAATGATAGCATCATGCATAGGTAGGAGCATTCGAGTTTTTAGCACCGTGGCTTACCACTATTTATATTATTTTAGTTATTCTTCATTTGGTTAGAAGTGGACCGATCCTATGTTTCAAATTTTTATTTCAGCTTCCGCTGGGCCACTAATAAAGTTTTGTTTAAGTTTTAATTTCCTCACGATTTCTATTATTGTTTTTATTATTTATTCTTTGTTTTAACAATGACATTATATGATGGTATCTTATATTGGTATGTAAGGTGCTACAACTATCCTCTGTAATTCCTTTAAGTTGGATTGAGCGAGTTGGAGTAAGGTAGAAACAGGAGGAGCTGGCTGTGTTAACATGTTTTTCCACCCCTTCTCATTTTTGTTTTTCCCCAGTACCTTCATGTTAGAACATACCTTACTTATGGCAAATGCAAAGAAAAGTGTAGTTCGAATCCAACTGTATGTATATAACTTTAAGTGGTCATTCTGAATGTAGGTATGGAAACATGGATGTGAATACAGAGACAATAAGCGATAGCACAGAACCTCCTCCTTCGACAGAATGTCTTTCCGAAACTAGACAGGTTAGTGAGCAGATGAGATATAGGATATCCTCTTCGGCCCAAATAATTTCGCGGTGATTACAAAGTTGTACAAAGATTTCATATATCCTACTGTCAGAAACAGTTCACATGCAACAAACTCGTTACAAAACCTGCAAAAAAGGTGATGTGGATCCTACTTCATAGAGCTACTACTACTAGGGTGCATTTGTTCTGTTTGTTCTGTCTTTCAGCATTGGCTGGTGTTTTCCCTGTAATATTTGGAATATACAGTGTTAATGGCTGATGATCTGATTGGTTGATTAGGCTGATGGTGCTGTCCAAAGGACGTACCTTGGTGTGTTTTCCTGATTCCTCCACTAGACCTGTGAGCTGTTGGAAATCTTCATCTGATGGTCCTGGTGGAAAGCTTCATCTGATGGCCCGTGAAGATGGAAAGGTACCCTGGCTGCACATTTATTTGACATAATTAAATTAAAAAAATTAAAATAAAAAAAAACGAGTTAGCCTATCACATATAATGCAAACGAATACGGGAAAAAATAACTGACAAAAAAGCTCAAAATAAGCCGAAAAGTCAGAATAAAACAAAATTTAGGAATAATGAAAAATAAGGTGGAAGCTAGAAGTCTAAGCCCAAATGAGCAGGGCAACTGCTTGTAATTAACCAGAAACATCCTTTCATAGTCGAGATCTTGGCTCCTTTCTTTTTCACTTATAACTTGTGGTTTAACTTTTAAGTGGTACGTTTTTTTAAGGCGGGTCAACAGAAAGGTTACAGTAAAAAGTGTATTGAGTTCAACTGTAACGACTAAAATTACATGCAACTATTTTTCTCTGTGTACTGTCTCTCACGCACAGTTAGAATTCAAAAATTTAAAACATAAGTCATAATGCATAACAAAAAAGAATCCACCCATGCATTTTTAGGTTGGCAGGATCAAGATTGTACGGTCGTGATAGAATCCTAGCTATAAATTCGTGATTTCGAAGATTGTTAATTCGTATTGCTATTTTATATGAGTACTGGCTGAGCTGGATGCTACGCAGGATCGAGATCGTCGGATACAAATAGTAGCTACTATATGATCACAGGACTACGGATGGGGATCCTGACAATCTTAGGTGCATGCAGATGGAAGTGCTGCATGGGCATTCAGCAGCAAGAAGACGTGTCAAAACCGGAAGAGACAAGATAACGTGAGCCGGGAGGATGCACTAATCCTGGACACTTCTACAACAACTGTGCGATTCCCAACCAAGGACCCAAGCTGTGCCTGCCGTTCCAAACAGTTTTAAGCTTCGGCTTATGATGTGGCACTTAGATAATACTATAGCGATGATTAATTTTTTTAAATTATTTAATTAAAATTAAAAATAAAAAGTTTTAAAAATACCGCTATATCTTTATAGACAATAGAAAGAACAAAAAAGAAAGAAAAAATCGAAATTAAAAAGTCTATATACTCTAAGTGACTTCCGGCTACTTTTAGAAACCGAAAGCCTATATAATCGTAGATGGTGTCACTTTGCCAGTGCAGAGGCTGCAGGCTCCAGAGCGTTGCTGCGATGCGAGCAGGCCGTGCCGACCCTCAGCCGTGGCAGCACATGGCATGCCGGCGACGCCGCGCGCCCATCCCAAAGAGGCTTTACACGCTCTCTCGTTGCAGCGTGTGGTATTATTATTGTACGCAAGAGTGTGTGTGCGTGTGTCTGATGAACATGATACGGTAGCTAGCGGCTGATGGGGTGTGGGTCCGTCCGACCAGAATGGCATGAGCTGGGCTTTGTGATTTGTGCGGTGCCCGCAGCTGTGCGCTTGCACGAGCATATGGCCATTATTGCTTGGTGTGGTCGCCTGATTAAATTACTCTACCATTTTAAAGGCAGTGAGGGATTAGCATGTTGATGCTTCGTTCGTTACTCGCCTCATCCGCGTAACGCTCCTTTGCGACCAGAGAAATACTAAGCGGGAAGCGCACTCTTTCTTCTCAGGGTTGTTTCTTTCGAGGTTCCCCTCCAATTCTAATGTACGCGTCCTCGATGTGGGGTCACGATCAAAGTTTCCCTTTCATCCAAAATTTGGACGGTGGGCTCCTTTAACTTGCATAATAGTCTGAGCTCCGGTTCTTTCGGGTCATAGCTAATAGCTTTTGTTGTGTTTTTTAATATGATGGTGGACGACAAAAACACTAACGCAGATGGTTTATATGGTTTTAGGTTCAAAACTCGTTTAAAAAATTCACTTCAAGAAACCAACTCTTTTATTTTAAATTTTGGAGAAGCCAAAAGGCAACCTATTGGCTAGATGACTACCTGCTATTGGTATCACAACAATTGATAGCTTATTTTTTTGGCTGAAACTTATGGCTTTTGTCTGCGGTTTGTAGTTTTCGGGTTGTTCGTGTGAGAGATTACAGAGTAGCAAAAACTCACGTGTAGTTTTTACCGATATAAATAAAGTCGGTACAATATGTACTACAATTAACTAGTATACTCTATCTTTTTAAAAACTAGTTACTATTAAAACCGAAAAATAGTTTTTAAAAATTGAAAAAAAACAGACCCGATAATAACAAACCTGAGTATAAACATACTACTCAGCGATACCCTGCGAGGATCGTAGTATATACGATCCATGCACCATTTTAAATAAAAAAAATACGAACAGCCATGGTTTTACAATACAAGCAAAACCTTTCAAAAAAAAAACAAATAAACAAACAAGCAAAAAAAAACCCTTCAATGGACTTGTTCTTTTCAGCTTTTAAAATCTAATTTTTGGTTTTTTTACAGTAACTAACTTCAAACGAAGCGTCTTTTTAAGAGGATGTCTACAAGTTGATTGTAGCATACACTGTAGCGACTTCATTTATATCGTCCAAAATCGCATGCGAGTTTCTATTACTCTGTGCTTTCTCTCACAAACAACCCAAAAGTTATAAGCCGCAGCTCATAAACCATAAGCCGTAACAAAAAAAGACATGCTTTTGCAATAGATTTTTAGTATATACACAAACTAAATGGAGCGAATTTACGGCACGATGAGGACCGAGCGTTGCTCAGTTGGCTAACCGGACTGGGCTTGATCCTAGATTGCCTTATTATCTTGGGGGTAGCAGTCGTACCAGGTTCGATTTCGAGTTGCCTCATTTGAACAGTACCCCAGAGAGGGTATACATAGGTGTTTAATGGAATAGAGTGTGCCGTGTTTTAAAGGCTGTTAAATCTCTAATTAGATCTTAGCATATGTAAGAGATGCGAATATGTGTGTATATAGTGTGAGTATGCATGGTTGGGTGCGTCTAGCTTTACCACTAAAAAAGAATTTACGGCACGATTGGGCTGGCTTTTGGGCCATGCGTTGCAGGTGCAGGTATCCGCACCGACCACTGCCACGGTAGTCACTCCGCTGCTCCAGTTCCAGGTGGCTCCTCCCTCCCTCCCTCCCTCTCTGCCTCCGCGTTCCCCTCCCTCCCTCTCTGATCCAGCGAAGCCGAGCGCCCCTTTCCAATTTCCCTCTCTCGCTCGGATCCAGCGATCCCCTTCCCCTGCGAGCTCGCCGAGATCGGCGCCCCCGCCTCATTCCCGTCGCTTGGGCACTTCCTCCGGTCGGAGATCGGGCACCGTCTCGTTTGCCCTTGTAGTAAGTTCGCCCCCCTCCCTACTAGCTCCTGATCGCGTGTGAGTCCCATAGATCTAGTTGCCGACGGTCGGATCTTCTATTTTTTTATCCTTTTCTCCTGGTGATTGTGCTACGTGTTTTTTTTGTTGCGAGTGGCGGGTTAATACTGTCGATTTCCCCCTTTTGAGACGTGCTTCGTTTGTTTTCACCTCTACCTTTTCTCATTCCCATGTTAACCTGTTCTAATTTTATGCATGGTGTTGGTTTGCTGGTGTGTAGTGGCGCATTAGTTGTGATTTCATCTTGAATTACCGCGTACGAGTTAGCTAGAGCTAAAATCGCGTCAATTTTATTTTTGTCAGATTCTGTTTTTAGATGCAACTCATGCTAGTTTAGCGTCACGCACGCATGCCAGTAGCTTGTAGCTTAGCTAGTTTTGATTCCTATTGGTTCTTGGCAGTTAATAGCATTTTAATCTTGTTTGACCAGTGTTGGAGTACTTTAGTTCAGTGTGACGAGAAATATTAATAAAAAGACGATCATTCTTTTCAGTTCGCGAGCATGTTCCAATGTTTTCTGATTGGAGGCCATCTCTTATGATCTGGCATCTTGCGTGCAGAAAATGACAAATTGTGCGATCAGCATGGACTTTTAACTCACCACATAACCATGTGTAGGTGTTATCGTATTATAGATGGAGGAAACTGAAGTGTGCTGCTGGGCTTGCTGCCGCTCTAGCTGTATATGTGGTGTTTCACTGAGGCCCAGAGTTACATATGCCCCTATGTTGGAAAGCTATGTTGCCCGGATACCCCGATATGGATACGGATACACGATACGGCGATACCACGATTCGTCATTTTCCCAAAACCGATACATTTATATATGTAATAAATATAAAATAAATAAGAAATTAATGAATTCTTATAAGGATTGAGAAATTGAGAATACCTTAATATTGAAGTAGCAATTATGTAACCTCCGAACTGCCATAGCAAGATGGGTCAAATAGCAAATTGCTTGGTTCTCTAGTTCTTCCTCCTGGCTGTTAGACCAATATAATGGACCATCTGCGAAGAAGAATGAGAATAAATAAGTACATGTATATAAATAAATAACAGAATCATAGATAGTCAGATAGCAGTAACTTAGAGAATGAGAATAAATAAGTACATGTATATAAATAAATAACAGAATCATAGATAGTCAGATAGTAGTAACTTAGTAAGTATTCGACAGATGCACTAGTACCAGTGCTACACGACACACTCAAGCCTCCGAATCCACCACCACCAGATGCCATGATCTGATATGACAAAGTGACAAGCTCAAACATTGAATGAGCTTATAATTCTTTAGTAAGGAAAAACATAGCAAATAAACAAGCTAACGAAGACACTGTGATGGACTGATGGCCGCTTTAAGTTCAGTCTTAAAACTCTAATAAGTGGAAATTCTACCAAGCATGTTCCTTTCTGGTTTCCACTACTTTATTTTTCTCTTTCGGGTGAAAAGGGCTAGTGAGTCAAAGGGTTCACCTATTTATCAATTATCATTGCTGAAATTATTCAGGAAAAATGTTCACCATGCTAACATTGGTAGGATTCAACTCTGAAGCAACAAACAATTTCACCAACCACTGTCAGTTGACTATCACAGCACATATGGCAAAAACGGTGGCATGTTCATAGAGGCATGTGTATTTATATACCTGGTAACTCCCATGGCTCGAACTTGTACAGATCAATGGCAGAGATGACCTCAAGCTCGATCTTGAGGTTGTCCACTAGCCCCAAGTCAATAATTCCATATGATAAACAACTATTCATGCCCAAAAAATATCATATCGATTGGCTTAATCCTCAGAGTCGAAGCATGGAGGCTCACCGAGGGCGGCCGGAGCGTGGAGGCGTCAGATCAGGTGTGGAGGCGGCAGGGTCTTCGCACTTCGCGGCGTGGAGGCGGCTCTTGGCAGTGTGGAGATGGCGGGCCGAGGCTAGTGCTGGGGCAGGAAGGGGAGCCAGGGACCGGAGGGAGGGAGCTGGTGATTGGACGGAGCGGGCGACCAGATGGAGGGAGCCAACGGACGAAGGGAGGGAGTGGTGGCCGGAGGGAGGGAGCCGGCGACCGGAGGGAGCGCCGGCGCCGAGGATGCCGCCTCCACGGGCCAAGAGACACTTGTGAGATGCGGGCGTGACGGGTGGCCGACTTGATTTGTGCGGCTGCTGTGTGCCTGCGCGTGCGAAGGATGTATTTGTTAGGTCAAGACGTATTGAACAAGTATCGACGAAGTATCGGAGAAGTATCGGAATTATTTTCTTTTTTTGAATATTCAAAAATTCAGGGATACGTGCAGGATACGTATTGAAGAAGTATTCGTATCCGATACGGTATCTGATACGGATACACGAGTTTTGTGAAGTATCTGCGCAACGTAGTTGGAAAGAGAGAGGTGGAACAATGAAATGTATAGTTATACACGCACCATTTATGAACAGGGTGACAAAAATAGAGATATGCTAAGGATGACGATAGCCTATTTTTTTTGTGTCTAGTTTGAGGTACTTCGTGAGAGGGCATGATTAGAGGATAGCATGCAATGCTCCTTGAAATAATAAATTTGAACTTTCTTACACGTGGTTAGTTACAACTAAAGGTTTATGTTTATGCAAATTAATTTAAGTGGTCTGTTGAAACTTAAACTATGACGGCTGTGAAGCTGAAGTGACATACTTCATGTATAAGAACCAAATTAAAGTTTGTATGTGAATGTCACTCTTCAACTGCATTGGTAGATCATTGAAATGAACAACTATGCATGTTAACGGCTACACAGCATCAGCTACCTCCTAACAACAGTGATTTGGACCAGCCATAACTGTGCTCATCACTCAGTTACCACAAATCCTTTTAGGGGTAAACAGTTGAAACTACAGATTATTGTTGCTACTTGCTAGAAAGGTAATCTGAGTACATTTGGCTCCCATTTTCAAATATCGATCAAATAGCCATTCAATGAACCAACCCTTGCAACCAAACGGCCATCTCTGGCCATGTGCTGTCGAACTCTAATGTGCGGAGTGGGAGAGTTGGAGAGGTGCTTATAAAAATTGTTCACGCTGACATAAATCTGAAAATAGCTCTTTTCACCAGCATAGGAATTTAGTTCTCATGAAAAATTATTCATCAATGACCATCTACTGTCCAAGAGAGAGCACATCTACGGTGATGATTTTAGACTTGTATGTAGATAATGGCACAATGCTGAACCACAAGCATTCTCCATGGCCCCATGCATATTCTGTTTTGAGAATCTGGCACTTAAACTTCTTCAGTTGTCTTACCTGCAATAGATGTTTGACATGTATTTTTCTGTTTTCTTGTTGGATTAATTGAGCACAGTTTCATATTTTACTTGTTATTTGATTTGTTTGATTGTGTTTCCTTTTTCAGCATATGATGCATTCCTAACTCTCAGTGCCCTTGTTGTACAGTGGAACCATCTGCTACTATTGTATTTCCTTCAAAGTAAACCCTGGTAAAGTTGCTTCCCAATGTCAACCACAAAAGTGCTGGATCCTGCTTTTCAAGGAGCTGGCCAAAAAGTGTATCCTTCCACACGATTGTCAGTCTGTTTAGTTGTTTTTTTATTAATTATCTCTGATAAAATTTCCTTTGTTCTTTAAGATTGCAAATCTAGAACCTCCTTGTTTATTTATGTTGGTGTCCCCTTAACATCATTTAGTGGGACAGAAATATGGCGAATTGAAGATTTTAAACCAGTTCATTTGCCAAAATCTGATTATGGTAAATTCTACTGTGGAGACTCATACATAGTTCTGCAGGTGATTGCTTTGCCTCTTGTTTTCCTTTGATGCATCTTTCTATTTTTCTATAATACAGAAGTTTCTAAGTTATTTCTTTATGTTTTCTAGACGACCTGTGCCAAAGGTGGTGCGTATCTGTATGACATCCACTTCTGGATTGGGAAAGATTCAAGTCAAGTACACGCTTTGTAAACTTAATTTCTGCAATACTCAGAGATGCCATTTCCATCCTTATGACGATGTGCCATCATGCAGGATGAAGCTGGTACTGCAGCAATCAAAACAGTTGAACTTGATGCCATACTTGGTGGTCGTGCAATCCAGCATAGGGAACTCCAAGGTTATGAATCTGACAAGTTCCTATCATACTTCAAACCTTGCATTATACCCTTGGAGGGCGGGTTTGCCTCAGGGTTCAAAAAGCCTGAAGAGGAAAAGTTTGAAACACGGTTATATATTTGCAGAGGGAAGAGAGCAATTAGAGTTAAAGAGGTATGGAACATTTTACTCTCTTGCTGCTTATTCTTTTCAAATTTGAGTTCAATAATTCTGTATGCTACATTAATATGATGCCTTCTTTGTTCAGGTTCCCTTTGCCCGTTCATCATTAAACCATGATGATGTGTTTATCTTAGACACTGACAAGAAAATATACCAATTTAATGGTGCTAACTCCAATATCCAAGAAAGGGCTAAAGCATTGGAAGTTATCCAACATTTAAAGGAGAAGTACCATGGGGGTGTGTGCGATGTTGCAATCGTTGGTGAGGGGACATCTAAACTTTACATCGGTACCTTTGTCAGCTGGTGCACCCTTTTCTGTACTCATGTGGTCTATGTTAATAATGTCAGATGATGGAAAATTACAAGCGGAATCAGACTCTGGTGAATTCTGGGTTCTTTTTGGAGGTTTTGCACCAATTGGGAAAAAAACCATCAGTGACGATGATGTTGTACTTGAAACTACAACACCCAAGCTCTACAGGTATTTACTTTTATTGAAGTGATTTTAGTTGATTGTTAATGATGGCAACATACCAAACGGAAATAACTAACAAAGAAACTAATAATCATAATCCCAAATTCTACGCATTCTATTCCTGTTGCTGTGCCAACTACTGCTAGTGCTGGCTGGGGCCACGCCCGTGACATTATTATTGTTTACAGTCACAAATTGTTAAGAAAAGTATGAGCTAAATCGGTAGTTATTTTTAGTAATGTACAGTTCAAAGTTATAGTAAAATCAAGAGTGGCAGTTTTTAGAAAAATCTTCATTCCTCTATAGATGAGTTAGTTGAATGCTTAGTTCCTGCTTGTTATTTGCTTCACTTGCACCTCCTATGTTAGGCTTCTTGTTAATCCTTAATAGGGGTGCAATCGGAGCGGATATGGACGGATATCACTTGTCCTATATCCTATTTCACATTTTTTCTTCGAGTTGAAGTCGGACGCAGATAGTACCGGATACGAATACGTATGCCAGTGGTATCGGTTACAAATACAGAGCGAATACAGATTGGAATCGATACAGTAACAAATATTTTATCGTATAATGCACGGAATGGAGATCATGCATAACACACTACAACATTGGTCTACTAACCATGTCCAAAATGCAACAATATTGCAGCCCATGGCTGCGGACATGTGGGCATTCAGAAAATGCTTCACAAGTTGCGTGCTGTTATGAATATTGTGCGTATTGATATGAGACCCAAAAGGTCGTATATATAGGAGAGTACAAGAGGGATTATATGGAAGGAATACAAGTCATATAAGGAAATAGATAAGAGTCCTTATCTATTTCCTTTTCTTATCCTTAACACCCCCTCTCAAATGCAAGGCGTATGCAATAACATTGCATTTGGAAAAGAGTTGACACTAAAACAAGATAAATCCGAAGTCCGAGTCTTGATGATGTCGTCGTTGCGTGTAGTTTTTGAATAAACTGTCAAATCAAGCCGAAGAGGATAGATATATGCATGACGGCGCAGATCGAAACCCAAGAGGCGTGGTGCATAGAGGGCGCCATGCCTTTAAAGCTCTGGGCGGCGGCTGAGAAGCGGCGGCATCATAACGACTTCACCGATCTGCGCGCTCGGATAGTAGGCGGCGGCCAAGCAAAATAAAATCCTACACTTCTATGATTGACAATAAATTTATGGACTCGCACGGCTGAGACAAATTAAAAAATTAAAGACTATGGATTTTGGATGGACGCAACGGAAGACTCACGAGGAAAAAAATTAAATTTTTTATAAAATATATATATATGAAGCCACTATTTGGCCTATCTCTCCAATAAGCCCACCCGGCAGACTCAAAGAGGTGGTGTAGGGTTTCCACACCCAAACACCCAGACAGCGGCAATGAGCTCGTCCGTCTTGAGGCAGGGGTGGCGCAAGTCGGCGGCGGCAAGCGAGCGGCACATGCGCGGGCGGCCGGTCGCCGGCGTGCAAGGTGGCCGGGAAGGCGGCGCGCTTGCCCTCGGGCGGCTGCGGCGGCGGCGACTTCCGGCGGGGCGGCATGGCATGGCGCTGCACACGCGATGGCACCTGACCCATGATGCCGGCGCGCAAGGCCGCGCTCCTCCGGCGGCGGCGGGCGACATGGGCGACCAGTGGCATAGGCGGATCCGCCACCTCGGCCGGATCGAGGTCGGTCGGCGCGACAGGACCAAAGCGGTGCTGCTGCGGTCGCGTCTTGGCGCGGACCCAGCGGCGGCCGAGGCGGCGCGTGCGGCGCAAAAACCCGGCGACGCCGAGGCGGGCGAGGTCGAGGTCGGCGCTCGCGGCAAGCCCGAGGTGCCGAGACGACGAAGCCCAGGCCAGACGGCGCCATGCGGGGCGGCTCACGCTGAAGCCTAACAAGATGGCCGCCCCCAGGAGAGATCGATTCTCCCGGGGGTAGCGACAGCGGAAGACGAACGGAGGCTAGGTATGTAACCTAGGCTCTGATACCATGTTATGAATATTGTGCGTATTGATATGAGACCCAAAAGGTCATATATATAGGAGAGTACAAAAGGGAGTATATGGAAGGAATACAAGTCATATAAGGAAATAGATAAGAGTCCTTATCTATTTCCTTTTCTTATCCTTAACACGTGCCACATTTTATCACCTGCAAGCCAACAAAATTGTCTGGGATTTTGTCCGTGGTTGTGTCGTCTGCCAACGCAACAAAATGGAACATCTTCATCCCGCCGGTCTCTTGCAGCCATTGGACGTTCCCAATGTTGTGTGGCACAACATCTCCATGGATTTTGTGGAAGGATTCCAAAGGTGGGTGGCAAATCAGTTGTTCTGACGGTGGTCGACTGTTTTTTCTAAATATACCCACTTTATTGCTTTAGGCAATCCTTACACTGCTAGTTCGGTTGCTTGTGCATTTTTCAACGAAATTGTTCGTCTCCATGTGATTCCTTCATCCATTGTCAGCCATGGGATTCCTTTATTCATTGTCAGTGACCGTGACCCGATTTTTACTAGCAATTTTTGGGCTGAGCTCTTCCATCTTGCTGGTGTCAAATTGCATCTGAGTTCAGCTTTTCACCCCCAATGTGACGGCCAGTCTGAAGTAGTCAATCGCATCATCGTTGTCTCGTGGGGGATAGACCCAAGCAATGGCTTCAGTGGCTTCCGTGGGCTGAGTACTTCTATAACTCCTTTCAAACATCCTTGAAGACGACTTCCTTCCAAGTGGTGTATGGCCGGGAGCCCCCTACATTGCTGTCCTATGAGCCGCGGGCAGCCCACGTCGCAGCAATATATCGTCAGATCAAGGACCAAGATGAATTTCTTGAAGAGATTCGTGAGCGTTTGTTACATGCTTAGAATTACATGAAGTAACAACATGATAAGCATCGTCGAGTGGTTACTTATGAAATTGGGGACTGGGTTTGGCTTTGTCTTCACCATCGCACTGCTACTTCCACAAACCGGGTTCGGCTTCGAAATTGTCTCCACGTTTCTATGAGCGTGGTGGAGCGCATTGGATCTGTTGCCTATCGCCTTCAAATTCCAGCTCGTGCTCGTATTCATGATGTTTTTCATGTTGCACTCCTCAAGAAGTATGACGATCTCCCTCCGACTGAGCCGGTTGCATTACCGGAGTTTGTACATGGTCGTGTGGTTCCCTCGCTGGAACACATTGTCCGTGCATGCCTTAATCGCGGGTCGTGGGAGCTCCTGTTTCAATGGAAGGGGTGCTCGGTAGCAGATGCGACTTGGTTTGGTTGGATGAGTTCAAGGAACGTTACACGATGTTCCAGCTCGAGGACGAGCTGTTTCGTAAGGAGGGTGGAAATGTTGTGGACGCATTTGTGGGAAAGGTCTATGAGCGACGCCGTCCACAACAATTGTCGGTAGCTGAGAACAACACAACGGCAACATCATCGGTTGGACGCACTACAGAGAATATGGCGGCAACAAAGGAAGCTGAGGGCTGAGGCAACAGGGAACGTTGAGTCCAGCACGACAGAAGAAGCAGTAGGAAATCCGAATCAAGAGAGGACAACTATATGAGGAAAGAGATAAGTAGTTGGGAAGGCTAATATCTTGTTTAGTAGTATGATATAGTTATATTAAGCTATCTATATTTAGAGAACTCCTTTGTTAGGAAGGTACCTGATTATATAAAGGGTACTAGCTGTTATTTGAGGAGGCAATAAAGATCTATTCCACAAAACTCTTGATTGGATCAGAGCCCGGACCGCAAGGGTCAGGGGCGATCTTTGCCCGAACTATCCCTTTCTTGCCCTACCACATCATCGGCGGATACCTATCTCCTAAATCCAGCTCCGATTTCGATAACTTACTATCCGATGCCAATTCCAAATCCGACAAAATCAATCGGATACTAATTTCCTTTCAGATGATGGAGAAGATGGATACAACGATCAAGAGGGTCACTAACTTGGAGAAGGCAGTTGACAAGTTGCAGCCTTGCCGTGATGGCTCGGGCAGCAGCATGGAAAAGGGCTTTGCTTCGATTCTGCAGCAGGATGGTGCAGGCAACACAGCCGACCGTGGAGTCCCTCGATTCCACAAGTTGGCTTTTTCTGATTTTTGATGGCAAGGGAGACCCTCTTCCGTGGTTGAACCGTTGCGAACAATTCTTCGCAGGGCAACGGACCATGGAGGAAGAGGTCTGGTTAGCATCCTACCACATGACTGGGGTAGCTCAACAATGGTACTATCGCTTAGAACGCAGCCATGGCGTTCCAACTTGGCCTCGGTTTGTCGAGCATGTTAATCTCCGTTTTGGGCCTCCCATACGGAGTAATCCTCTTGGCGAATTTGTCCAGCTCTGACGTACGGGCACGGTGGATGAATATCAAGAACAATTCCTATCTCTCTTATGCCATTGTGATGAGCTGACAGAGAAACAAGTCCAACTTTTCACTAATGGTCTTCGCAACCCTCTCCAAACAGATGTTGAGCGGCAGAACCCATCCACACTGGAGACAACGATGAGCCTTGCAAGGGCACATGAAAGAAGGTTGGAGATGACTACTGAGGAGTACTTCAAACCGGAACCTAGCGCCGCTCGACCGGTCCTCGGCGGCGCTGAGGAGCGATCCGTCGACCATCTTTTCCCAACCGCGATGGCCGAGCGTTGATTTTATTCGCTCAGTACCCTATCGGCCGGTTGGTCCATCAAGGCGTGTCCACTCGATTCGACAACTTAACATTCGATGCCAATTCCGAATCCAACAAAATCAACCAGATACTGATTTCTTTTCCCAAATTCGCTCCGAATTGCTTCGGTCGGTCGGAAAATATCCGTTCCGATTGCACCCCTGGTCCTTAAGGCCTATTGTTATATACTTTCATCAAAGATGCCCCTACACATGCTATGGTTTAGTTTGGCATTGTGGTGCCTTACAACCCACAATTCTTTCTAATTTTCAATGTATTGGCTACTTGAAAGCATCTTTTTTGGATCCACAACCATTGTTGTCATGGCGTCGCCTAGGCGACGCCAAGTCGCCTTAATGGCCGGAGTTGGACGCCGAGGCTGGTCGTCTCGCTTGTTCCCGCCGTTGACGCCGATCTTTGGCCTGCTCCCGCCGCCGGCGTCGATCTCCAGCCTGCTTCCGCCACGGCCGATCTCCAGCCAGCGGGGAGGGAGGCGGGGAGAGAGTCAGGCGGACCGGTGGCGGCTAGGGTTAGGAGATCGGGCGGGGAGCTGGAGACGGTGGGGAGGCGAGGGAGGCGGCAAGGGGAGAGGATGCGGCGGGGAGAGGAGGCGGCATGGGAGAGACGGGAGAGAGAGGTCGGGAGAGAGAGGAGTATGAGGGGTATGAGAGGAGTATGAGAGAGACGGGAGACTTCGTTGGCATCATATACGTTACCGTATGCATGTACACTGCTGGATATGGCGCTCGCCATGGCGTCGCCTAGGTGTCCAGATGCCCCTCACTCGCTGTGGTCGCCGACTCCGCCGTGACAACCATGTCCACAACAAGTTAACAAAATCTTACATTCTTACTAGAATTGGTAAAGATTACTGTAACAGCAAAGAGTCCACAACGCAGCACTGCACAGCAACCGCAAACTGGCCTACCTTGCCTTAAGTTCTTTGGTGCCCCCTCTGTTTACTCGCACTGCTATATTATCAAATGTTTTTGCCAGTATCAATGATGGTCAATTGAAGTTGGAAGACACGGCTCTTACAAAAGCAGTGCTTGAGAACACCAGATGTTTCTTACTTGATTGTGGGGCTGAAATGTTTGTATGGGTTGGTCGGGTAACACAAGTGGAGGATAGAAAAGCTGCCAGTAAAGCAGTTGAGGTAAACTCTCGAACAGTCTTTCCTTTTCTTTTATATTTTTGGTTGCCATTGCAGATATGTAACGCTGTCATGTTTTTGTCTCTGGTAGGAATTCATCATTAATCAGAAAAGGCCAAAGACAACAAGACTGACTCAAGTGATTCAAGGTTGTGAGAGTTATGCATTCAAGTCGAAATTTGAATCATGGCCAGTGGGTAATGCAGCAGGGAGCTCTGGCGCAGAGGATGGGCGGGGAAAAGTTGCAGGTAGTTTATTCAGTTACAAGGATGTCAATTTTTTTCCCTTTGATTCTTGCTGATGATCTTTGGTGTTTCTTCTAGCTTTATTGAAGCAACAAGGTGTTGATGTCAAGGGAGCTTCAAAAAGCAGCACTCCAGTAAACGAGGAAGTTCCTCCTTTGCTCGAAGGCGGTGGAAAACTTGAGGTTCTGTTGATCATCCCACTTTAGGAGTTGCATCCCAACTTAGGAGTTGCATTGTTTAAAATAAGTAATCATAAAAGGCATAAATGAAATTATCCTTACAAAATAAATTGTTGTATTTCAGGTGTGGTGCATTGATGGCAATGCTAAGACTGCCTTACCAAAAGAGGACATTGGAAAATTTTACAGTGGAGACTGCTATATCATTCTTTATACATATCATGCGGGTGATAAGAAAGAAGAATATTATCTCAATTACTGGATTGGGAAGGATAGTATGGTGGTAATAATACTTTGCATGTTGCCAAACTCAAGCTATGGCCTAAATGTTTTTTCACATTGTCCCAATTGTTGATACTTTTTTTAGTGTGATCATCAGTCTTGGCGATGTGGCGTTTATAGTTTTGTTAGTCAAGTATTTAGATAAAACCTATGTTTTAACCTTTCTGCAAAACTATTTATATTCACTAATTTGTGCACATGTGGAACCCACATTACCCGATTAGATTAGGAAGGTCATTCATAAAATCAGGAGGCATGCATAAGACCGAAGTATTGCAGCAATTATTCTCTGAATGCTTGGGATTTTGGTTTGTAGGGACCAACTTTGAATTGCAGCCCTCCGGCCTGGTGAATGGATGGCTAGGATGCTCCGGATCTGCCATCCAAAATATTTCCATATATAGCTTAAAATTGAAATTGTGCCTTTTATATTAGTATAGATGTGTTAGTAAGTATAAACTCATGCTATAAGTGGGCAACGTTTATGTTAGTTGGTCTCTGTTCTTCAAATTGTTTTATACCAATAGGACTTACCATGCACCTGTAGAAGTGAACTGGTCATCTTGGATCGATATTTACCTTTTTTGGTTTGTTCTGCACAGGATGATCAAGTGATGTCAGCTCAATTAGCTAATGCAATGTGGAATTCTTTGAAAGGAAGGCCTGTTCTGGTGCTGCATTTTATTTCATAAGTGCCTACAGTATTTGTTCATAAGAGAAGAGTTTGATTTATTAGTAGTGGTGTTGTAGGGACGCATTTATCAAGGGAAGGAACCACCACAATTTGTTGCTCTTTTCCAGCCCATGGTTATCTTGAAGGTACAACTGTTGCTGAATATATCTTTTTTGACAATTGCCCACCACCTGAGTGGTTGCTTCTTTTTCATGTTGTTATTCTGTGAGGGATGCATAGCTCAACACCATAGATCTGAATAATATATAGCTACACTACTAGGAGGATATCTGCTAAGCATTTTTTTTGGACAAATCATGTAGGGCGGAATCGGTTCTGGATACAAGAAGATCGCAGTAGAAAAGGACGTGGGCAATGAAACTTACTCTGCTGAAGGCATAGCTCTAATACGAGTATCTGGGACAGCAATCCATAACAATAAAGCTCTTCAAGTTGATGCGGTATCACCTAGCTGTCTGTTATTCTTGTTGATAACTTGGATGAGACGATAACTTGGATGAGATGGGTCTTTTTTTTATTAAATTATGTAATAAAAGATTGTTTGGAGTTGTAGGTGCCAACATTTTCTCTCTCAAAATGTTGACCTTTGTGCCAACTTCTAACAACTAACTCTGAAATTGTACATAAAGTCCTTTGAAATCTACGATGATGTACAGAAATTATGTTATTTCTCCCTTTAACTAATCACTCATTATTTTACAGGTGGCCACATCTTTAAGCTCCACAGAGTGTTTTGTATTACAATCTGGAAATGCAATGTTTACGTGGCATGGCAATTCTAGCACTTATGAGCAGCAGCAGTGGGCAGCGAAAGTTGCTGAGTTCTTGAAGGTATGATGCCATCTTTAAACAGATTTAAGAACATCAACTCAGATTTCTATGCACTTTTTGCAGAGTGACAGATTCACCTGTCCAATTTGTTAAGGGTATTAGAGATAGAATATGAATTGTATTATTCCTTTCCTTATATGCTTCGCTTTCCTTATCTGCATATGGTATATTCCCCGTAATATCCTCTTATATATATATATATATATATATATATATATATATATATATATATATATATATATATATATATATATATATATATATATTGCCCATTGGGCTTCTTCAATATATACACAATATTCATAATATGGTATCAGAGCTTAGGTTGAAACCCTAACCTCGATCTACTTTGTTGTTCTTGCCCCAGGAGGATCGATCTCCGCTCCCGGGGGTGGCCACCTCGTTGGGCTACGCCGATCCACCGCCTCCTCGTCCTGACTACCGTCGCCTGCGTCCGGCGCCGCCGGCTTGATTTCGGGCTGCCCTGGCTCGCTTTTGGGTCACCCCGCCGCCACCGGATCTCGCCGCCGTCATTGGATCGCCGTCGATCTCGCCGTGCACGATCGATGAGCCGCCACGCCGTCCATCTCTTGAACCGCCGCCGCCGCTAGCCTCTTCTGGATTTGGCCGCTGCCGTCGCCCACGGCCGTCTCGCCCGCGTTAGCTGCGCCTTCGGGCCAGATCGGTCGTCTCCGGCACGCCTCGCTTGGAGCCGCCATGCGCCGTCCTCGGTCATCCTCACCTCGGCCGCTGAGGTCCAGATCCGATCTGGATTGGGCCGCCGCCATCTCGGGGGACTCCACGTCGAGCTCGATCCTATTGCCGATCCCGCTTGATACACCGCCTTCGCATTCGGTCATCTCCTCAGCTTCTCTTCCAGATCCAGTCAGCCTCCTGGAGGTCGCCGCTGCCTGGTTGCTGCCTGCGCACGAGCCGCCGCTGTCGTCCTCGTCATGGACCACCGCCGCCGCTCGGTGCACTTGGTCGTCCTCTGTCGCGCCTCGGATCCGGTCGCCGCCTCCACCACCTCCCTCGACGCGGAGCGCCCAGTCTACCACCACCTCTACCGCTCGCTCGAGATCTTTTGCATTCGGGCGGTGGATGGGGTTGGATGTGTTGGTGGTCGGGATTATTCATTGCTATCTGGAGGAGCCACCCACTGCTAGTATTAGTTTTTATGCCGCTGCTAGTATCTGTGTTTGCTAGTATCAATCTTTGAGTTATTTTCCTTTTTGAGTCTTTCGTTGCGTCCATTCAAGTCTGTAGTTTCTAATTTATTGTCAGTCATAGAAGTATAGCAATTTTCTTTTGCATAGCAGCAGCCGCCGCTCTACTCTCTGAGCCACGTGCAGATCGTAGAAGTCATTATGATGCCGCCGCTTCTCTAGCCGCCGCCCCGAGCTTCTAAGGCCGCCGCGCGTCTTCTGCACCTTGTGCACTGCGCCGCCGCCGTCTTGAGCTTCGATCTGTGCCGCCATGCTTCTATCTATTCCTCTTCGGCTTGATTTGACAATTTATTCAAAAGCTGCACGCAACGACGACATTATCAAGACTTAGACTTCGGATTTTTCTTGTTTTAGTGTTAACCCTTTTTTCAAATGCAATGCTATTGCATACGCCTTGCATTTGAGGGGTGTTAAAGGTCTTATAGATAGAGTAGGAATTGTATTATTCCTTTCCTTATATGCCTCGTTTTTCTTATCCACATATGATATATTCCCCTGTAATATTCTCTTGTACTCTCTATATATATTGCCCATTGGGCTTCTTAATACATACACAATATTCATAACACAGTTTACTGTTGCAAGTTATTATCACATATAAAGTGTTATGCTGCACAGCTGCAGGAAAAACTATTAGTGACATATAAGGTGTTATGCTGCGAGAACAAAATTAACTTACGCGCTGATTTTGAATGAAATCTAGTTATAATGGTGAAATGAAGATTAGTTCAGCATTCTGGTGGCTTGTATTAACATCTATCTCAATGTATCTCAATGTCAGTACAAACTGAAATAAGGCTAGTACGCAATTAGCCAAAAAAAAAAAAAAACGCAATGTACTAGTCCAAAATAGGTATGCTAAGATTTGTCTGTGCACTGAATCTGTTTTTAACAACCTATTGTTGACCAGAATTCTTTCTGTCCATCTTTTCTTTTGTTTCTTGAGATATTTTACAAGTTGAATGAAATTGACCAACCTAGTACTAACTGCTGCTTTTGCCAACTAACACTACTAACTGGAAAAAATGATCTGTACAATTTTATCAGGTTTAAACTGAAGTCAACTTTTTTATTCAAGTCTTCACTGGTTGGTGCAGTATTTACAGTTACATGCCCTGGTTATTTATGAAAGTAATGAGATATTTCACTCGAGATGATTGTTCACTGTAGCTTGATAGTTGATCATAGATTCATGGTTGATTGCTATCTGTTGGCCCATCAAATTCTTCTATTCAAGTCATTATGACACTGCACAGTTTAAAAGATCGTGTGGAACTGTATGAACATTCTTATGGATTCTTGCTAAATCGTTCCAGAACTGTTTGTTATGAATCAATTGAAAGCTTCCAAAGCTTCATGAAGCCCTGGCTTTTCCCAACTATCCCTTACTAAGATTTGATATGTCCAATCTTACAGCCTGGTGTGGCAGTGAAACATTGCAAGGAGGGTACAGAGAGTTCTGCTTTCTGGTTTGCTCTTGATGGAAAGCAGAGCTATACAAACAAAAATGCCACTCAAGATATTATTGTTAGAGAGCCTCACTTGTATTCCTTCTCATTTAGGAACGGTTAGTTGTTGTAAATTTCTTACTTCTTTCCTTTCATTCTGTTACAGTATCTATATTTTAGAAGTTTTTGGCCTAATTAAATTTTTGTTGCTTTGGTTTCATTCGCGATAACATGATCGCCATTGATCAGGGAGACTGGAGGTTGGTCCTCTTACACTTGCTTTCCATAAAACTGGTCTTGCTTATAGCAATTCAGGGTATGTGATTTCTATGAGCTTTAACAGGTTTCTGAGATCTTCAACTTTTCCCAAGATGATTTATTGACTGAAGACATGATGATTCTTGACACACACGGTGATGTCTTTATTTGGATTGGTCAGTGTGTGGAATCAAAAGAGAAACAGAAGGCTTTTGATATTGGCCAGGTATGACCTGATGCTTTGACCTTATTGTTTTAGTTGCTGTTGTGTCACTATTGTGCACTGTGTAACGATTACTGTTTACCCCAGAAATACATAGAGCATGCAATGTCTATTGAAGATCTTTATCCATATGTACCACTTTATAAAGTCACTGAAGGGAATGAGCCATGCTTCTTCAAGACATACTTCTCTTGGGATAACACGAAATCTGTGGTATGCTCTTGGATATCTCATTACCGCTGTATCTTCTTTTTGTTGTTTTGTGTGTCATTGGTTTATACGAGGAATAAGATGCTTTGCATGGTTTGCTTTTAAGTTAATAAAATTGGATATCTGCTGCAAGGTTGTGGTTTCATTTACTTCCCAGAGGCAGTCTTCATTATAAGTCTCCATGTTCCCTTAGACATGCTTATGCTATTCGTGTTCTCGTTTGTGCTATCACTTGTTACAGACTGCATGGTAATAGGTTTCATGCTTTTTACAGGTTCATGGAAATTCATTCCAAAAGAAACTTTCACTTCTTTTTGGATTGCGTTCGGAGGTAAGTTTGTGATTTAAGTTCTTGTAGATACAAAATTAGTTACACACTTATGCATATATGCATGCTTTGCTTGAATTAACATTCAATGTAATGTTTGGACGTTAACAAGTTGTATAGCTAAATTACTTTTACAGAATGAACCCGATATTTAGACAGTTAATCAAATTATAGAGATTCAACTATAGAGATTCAACAGGAGTCAAATTTCATGAATTCATTGTTAAATGCAAATTATAGAGATTCAACTAGCATAATCTTTACAACATAATCCCTTTTGCAGAGCACACCTAAGAGCTCTGGTAACGGTGGACCCACTCAAAGGGCGTCTGCATTGGCAGCTCTATCATCTGCATTCAATCCATCTTCCCAGCAGAAGCAGGTCAGTGTTCAATTTCAATAGTTTCTTTACCAAAATATTATCAGTGGAAAATGTTGGTGTGACTAGCTACTCAATCCCTTTTCAGTCTAATGAGAGGCCTAAAAGCTCTGGTGATGGCGGACCTACTCAGCGTGCCTCAGCACTGGCTGCCTTATCCAATGCATTTAATTCATCCTCGAAACCCAAAACCCCACCTCCTCGTTCAGGTCAAGGATCACAAAGAGCAGCCGCAGTAGCTGCACTATCCTCTGTGCTGACTGCTGAGCAAGCTGGATCTTCTGAGAATCTCCGAGCTAGCAAGACAAGCACAACAGCAGAAAAGACTGGTAGAGCTGTGCTTTCTCTCATGTTTCTCATCTTTTTATGGAGTAATAATGACAAAAGTGTGGAGTTATCTGGAAGTCAAATCTATTTAGGGTTTTCTGAGTTGTGTTTCTTGTTTCTGTGAAAATTTCCCAGCAAGTACAGCCTTGGAACATTGGATGCTTTGTTATATATTTTTTATTGTTGCTATACTATGGAGTAGCTCCACCATGTACACCTGATTAATAGGAAGAATCATAGATGAAGAGGGTCATTACAGAATTGCTGGTATATCCCCCCTTCAAAGTCTAACACCTTTAATCTATGCAGATGCCGAGAGGATTGTAATAACTCCATCTGATGCATCTCCTCACTCTGAAGCTGGGGGGTCCTCTGAATTTCAGTCAGAGAAAGATGCTGTAATAGATGGGGTGCCATCTGAGGGTGATGCAGCAGAGCCTGAGGCACCAGACGAACAAACAACTGTTGAGAATGTTGGTGAAGCAACATTTAGCTATGACCGCTTGATATCCAAATCTACCGATCCTGTTCTTGGGATAGACTACAAACGCAGAGAGGTTTGCTCTCAAGCACATTTTTATATTTGAGTGTGCATGTGCCTGGTTATTCTTTGTTCTAAAGCAAATTTTTGGTGAAATGGTGAATATATGTTGGTTTTGTGCATGTGTTGCGATTAGTTTAAGCCCCTTCACTGTAGCTAAAATGCTGATGCTTTTGGCTTTTGTATTGATGTTTCAAATTTAGTTTGCACTGGTAGGAAGTTGTGTTCAGGTCAATTTTAATTTAATTACTCTTGCTTCTGTAGGCATACTTATCAGAGAGCGAGTTCCAGACTGTTTTTGGCATGACTAAAGGGGCATTCTACCAACAGCCAGGATGGAAGCAAGAGTTACAGAAACGAAAAGCTGATCTCTTCTAAAGGGCGGCTCCTGAACAAACGACTGTTTCTGGTTTTGCTGCAAGATGAGATCATACTTGTCCTTGTTTTTATCTCGTCTCATGATTAATGTCATGATCATAATAGTACGTCTGCCCCATTGTTGGTCATTTTCTGTGGACGGCTACTGGTGGCTTGGTCAGTTAGTTTTGGAAATTTTATAGGTCATTCTTTTATTTGTACATGGACTGAGTTGTGCTGCGTGCAAGGTCCTAATATGCTCTAGCTTGTTTTGTGTCTGTCTATATGTGTATATTTTTTTCTCGGTTTGTTACGTATGGGTATTCCCTGGGTAGGTTTTGGGAGGTCATTCTGGATTGTTATTCAGATGTATCAGACATTTATGTTATCTGTTCAGCTGTGCTGTTGACGTTTGTTGGAATTGAACCCTCGGTTAAATTTGTCCACTCTTATGAAGTCGCTGTGGGCTGCAGATCTTTCCTGTCCCTTCTCACAGGCCAGTGCCCTGTATGTTTGGATCAGTTGCCATTGAAGGTATGAAGTTGCTTTTGCCAATCAAAATTAAACTGTACTCTTTGTTAAATGAACATACTGCTTTACTTGGCATACATTGCGCACTTAATCCACAATGTTGTAAAGTTTCCCGAGGCTTTTGCTCTGCGGCAGGCGTTGTCCGTTTACTTGACAGGAGCAGGCGTTCCGTTGTCTCGGTTCACGGTTGACTGTGCTCTGCGGTCCTTGTGCTGCCTTTTCGGGGGGGACCTGCCGCTGGTCCTTGCCTCACCGAGACAACGGAACGCCTGCTCCTGTCCGCAATACGCAAAGCAGCACAAATGTTCTCTTTCTCCTTTTTATTTCTTCTCTCTGCCAACTTCCTAGCCTCTGCTATTTTCTAGCTTCCTTCCATCACAACCGATCGCCACTTGTTGCATGTTTACAAGGCACTGCATGGCCTTATAAAGCCTGTTTACATGGCCTCCCTTGACTGACTCGTTTTCTTATTCAGTTCTCTACTGGTACTGCACAACTGAAGATTCCTCGTATGTGTGGGCTCGGCTTCAGACTCTAATATGGACTTAACTTCTACGTATACGGCAACTTACTCCGGACTCGAAAACAATACTTATGCGTATACACAGCAAGAACACGTACACGTATACGGACTTGAATACGACTAAGCAATGAAAACAAGATTACTTCTAACAATCATCTCTTTAATCTTGCTTCTCTATCTTGATCATGTCGATCTTCTCTCTTGCTTCCGTTTCTTCTTTCTACCTGTACTCCCGTGCGCCGTTCCTTCCTGAGTAGTCACCGTCTTACCGCCTGCGCTTGTTTCATCCCGAGCTTCGCACAATCTGACTCTTGCCGTGTCTCGCACCTAGATTGAACTCGTCCTTCCTTGCACGCCTGCCTAAGCCAGAGCACTTGCTCCTACGGCCGCTTTGGCTTCGCCATTACTAGAGCTTCCCGCTCCTCTCTCTTGGACCAAGTCTGTCCACTTTCCCGCGTACACCTCAGTTGAGGCTACACCACCCCTAACTCTTGTCTCCAATGCTTCCCGCATTTCCTCTACAGA
Organism: Bonia amplexicaulis; assembly: GCA_036346245.1. Classification (NCBI taxonomy): domain Eukaryota; kingdom Viridiplantae; phylum Streptophyta; class Magnoliopsida; order Poales; family Poaceae; genus Bonia; species Bonia amplexicaulis. Next base: position 6,950,421 of record CM070737.1, read on the forward strand.
ACCACAGAAAACTGCACCAACATGTACTCTAAGTCTTTCTCTTGGACCTTATGTACTTTTTCCACATGCATCTCATATGCATGCTTTTGTTGGAACGACACTTTCAGCTACGGCCTTCCCTTGTACAACACCTGCCACGGACGTGATAGCCGGGCCTCCCGCGCCTTCCGTTTTTGAGTCGCTTTTACCTCCTATTGCGGCCATGTCGAATTGGCTACTTGAGCTGCACCTTGTGCCTGCACCTGGCTCTCTTCCAGGTTGCTCTTCATACAAACCGATTTACAAGTTTTCAAAGAAATCTTGTACAACCGATTTGGGGATCTCTTCACTTTCATCAACAAATCATCGTTCTTGGCATAGACCCGCAAGTACTCATCCTGCAGCACCACTCTGCACCCTCTTTCTGTCATCTGCCCAAGACTGAGTATGTTGTTGCATAGACTCGGTATATAGTAAATTCCTATAAACAATTTCTTATCTCCGTTCTTATATTGCAACAACATCGTCCCTTTGCCTCTTATCTCTACTATGGAGCCATCCCAAACTTGACCTTGCCCCAAATCTTCTCGTCGAGCTCATAAAATATGGAGCGATCTCCCGTCATGTGATTGCTTGCTCCATTGTCCAAGTACCACATATTAGTTTGATCATAGTTACCTTCCTCATATTAGTTCACCTAAAAGCTTCAATGACCCGCGATGAGGAAAGGTGGGCATTCACTTATACTTCAACCTCCCCTCACGTGTAGGCTCCATTAGGCCTAATGTGTGGAATAGAAGTGGCTCATATTCACCGCAATTAAATTTTTGACTTAATTGCGTCGGCCAGTCTTGAACTCGAGACCTCTTGGCTCTGATACCATATTGAGTTGCATGCACCAACGCTTCACCTAAAAGCTTAAGCTGATGAGGAAAGGTGGGCAATTCACTTATACTTCAACAATTACGAGACTGAAACCCCTTCAATAGCTCCTTATGCGCCTTGAGGGAGCCGGTAATATCCTCTATCTTCTTCTTGTCCAGATCAGAGGAGTACATAAGCGTGGTGATGACAGGTATGTACTTCTCCAGAAGCACGCACAGATATTTCTTCACCACCACAGATTACTCCATCTTGTCGCCAAGAAAGTTAATCTGATTGAACAGCTTGCCTGCGAACTCATCCACCGACTGGGTCTCTCCCATCTGAAGATTCTCAAACTCGCTGTGCAAATTCTGGAGGCATACTTCCTTTACACGATCAACTCCCTCATGCATTGTCTGAAGCATCTCCCACGCTTCCCGTGCCGTCTCCTTCCCGATGAGCTGATGCATCATCGAATCTAGCACCGCCTGATAGATTATAGCAAGCACCGCCTGATCTATCTTCTCATTCACCTCCTTATGCTTTCCCTTCGGATCGACTGCACCCTAGACTCCTTGGACGCGCATGTTCGCCTTTATCTTCATTGCCCACATCGGGTACTTGTCAGTCGTCAGGAGAGGGTACTGAAGAGAGATTCATCCCAGACCTTCGCCTTATCGTCCATAATCTTCAGGAATCACCAAGATCAATACGCTCTGAAACTACTTGTTGTAAAATTTCCTGAGACTTTTGCTCTCGGTTCACGGTCGACCGTGCTCTACAGTCCTTCTGCTGCCTTTTCGGTGGGACCCGCCGCTGGTCCTTGCTTGCCTCATACGCAAAGCAGTGCCTCGCTTGCTTGCCACTGGAGAGACGAGATCACCGAGACAATAATCGCACACAACACAAACGTTGTTATCTTTGTCCTGTTTATTTCTTCTCTCTGCCAACTGATCGCCACTTGTTGCATGTTTACAAGGCACTACATGGCCTTATAAATCCTGTTTACATGGCCTCCCTTGACCAACTTGTTTTCTTGTTCCTTTCTCTACTCGGACACAACCCGTACACAACTGAAGCCTCCTCGTATGCGTGGGCTCGACTTCGACTCTAATGACGACTTAACTTCTACGTATACAGCAACTACTCTGGACTCGTACGTAAACAATGCTTAGACGTATACACGGCAAAAATACGTACACGTATACAAACTAGAATACGACTAATCAACGAAAACAAGATTATTTCTAACACACAAATTATTGAAGGAAGCAACCCATCAAACAAACAATCGATTACAAGTTTACAACTCACATGTTCTCGATAAGATGCGCGCGCTCAGCTTAATTAGGATTGACGTGCCTGTGCGTTGCATGGCCGACGCCTACTGACCCGCATCGGCCACCTCCCGAGCCGCACACGGAGCCCGCCCTTCATCTTCAGTGTCACTGCCATCTCGTGCTGTGGTGATGCGTCCATGATCACGCCAGGCACCATCTGCATGGCAAACCTCCTGACCACGACTGTTGGGTTTTCTCAAACTCTAGATTGATTTTTATGGAGACTTTTCAGTCTATTGTCTATTCCTCTGTCTTTTCTATTGTGCCGTTTACAATCGCATTATGAGGCTAGAGGGTAGGGATCTATTTATAAACTCTACTTCCAGGTGTTACAAAGTGATCCATCTCTTTTCGGTACATCGTGAGACTCCTAAACCATGTCACCAACCACAATCAGACATACCCGTTTTATAAGTCTAAATATATTAGTCCCTAGCATACATGTGTGAGTCATACGTCATAATCATATTGTTTACGAGATCAATTTCAATCTGATCAAGTGGGTCAATAGACTGCAGAGCCGATCCTACAAAACAATCCTAGCTATTCCGCCTTGTGTTGTACCTGGGTTAAACATATACATGCATATTAAATTCTTATTAAATTCCATTAGATTTGATCTCAATAAATATGTCTACCATATTCCAGCACAACCGTCCTTGGCACCTCGAGTATTAATTCATCGAGTTAAATTTCGCATTAAATTATTCTCTATCACTTGCATCAATAATATGAATAATTCCATATTGAGTTAAACTTACAATAACCACAATAAATATTGAAAGCCACATAAAAATTCAACATCTCCCACTTGATCGAAACATTTTAATCAATAAATTAAAGCCCCATGTCTTTAACATACTTAGAAAATAATTCCTGACTAGTTGGCTTAGTCGGTGGCTCTGCAATCATATTAATGCTAGGCAAATAAGCTAAATAAATAGACTTGAGTCTATATATCACATCACGAATATAGTGATACCTTCTTTCAATGTATTTATTTTACTATAAAATTTAGATCATTTGAGACCTTGATCGTTGCCTGATTATCACAGAAAATAGTGACAGGTTGTGATGCGCTTTCCACGACCTTAAGTGATGCAAAAAATTTCCTCAAACATGCACCTTCCTTTTCTACTTTAGATACAACAATGTATTCAGCTTCTATGGATGAGAGAGCAATTGAATCCTATTTACTACTACACCAAGAAGTAGCACCTTCTACCAAAGTTGATTACTAGATTAAAACCATATGAAATCTACTTATGCCTTGCTATTTGAATCACCCATTAAATATAGCTTTATTTACCCGAAGCATGACATATTCGAATACTATTTGTAGTTTTGACACTACAGAGTTGCCCAGTTTTACCCATAAGATTTTTCAAACTCTCATGACCGAGTTAAGAAAATAAGGGTTTTCATTGCTCTCTTCTTTATATAGCATCTACCCGATAGGGTCGGGGCCACACATAGTCGGCATTTCATTGGCTAGCACGAAAAGCGCTCCCTGACTCCGTGTGCTCCTACCGTTGTTAAGTATAGTTTTATCGCTTCCATGCCACCCCTTTATACACGGGCCATTCCACTTTCGGAACGCCAACACCCTTTAGATATTCAATTGATTCGAGCAGCTAGTATATCAGGTTTGACAAGTCAAAACTTGTGGTTGAATAATCACTATGTTCTTTACTCAGCATCAGGTTTCAGTCCTTATTTTTCACCAATGAGACAACCTTTTGCAAGCCAATAACCCAGTGCACCATGACACTACTACCAATCAAACCAAAGTCTCATCCCTAGGGTAAGGTTACGTACTCCAACCATCGCGTGGCTTTTAACATGCATCCTTAACCTAATGTCATTTTGTAATTCTATCGGCAAGATGCTGAATCTCTTAGTAGTGTAAAACATTTGAGTTCTTAGTCTATCATAGTATATTTTATAGTAATTTTATTATCACTAAGGTTTGTCAAGGTGAATATGGCTATTAAGTAAGACATGGCTTTTCTGGTGTTAGGACATAGCTAAATTATCGTGTCATTCTAAATAGTTATTTTAAATAAATAATAGGACATAAATAAAGGATAATAAAAATACTGATAATTAAGTAATTAAAGGATGTATGTTCAACATGATAAAAAATATGTGACTTGCCATGTGTTCAGAGTCTCGACTTCCACCAAATCTTTTGGGTCTTGATATGCTTCTGGGATCAACTGTTCAACAAAATCATGTGCAAGAACAAATAAAAGCAAGTAATTAACTCTGTGCTCAAAAGAATGTGAGCTAGAAAAATAAAATAAAATAAAAAGGAATAAAATTAAAAACAATTAAAGATGGGTTTGGGTTTTGTCAGATTTTGGGTTGCTGAAACGGAGATGGGAATGTTTTAAATGGGCTCGAGATGGTCAAAATGGGTGTTTATGTGTTTAATGGGTTTTCGTGAACAATAATGGGTCAGGTTTGGGTTAAACAGTTACGGGTTTACACTGTTCATGATGGATCGAATTGGGAACAATAATATGTCACAAATAGTATGGATCAGATCAGAAACAACAGTGGTCAGGTTATTAAACAGTGATGGCTTGGCCCATGGGGTGGTTCGGCTAGGTTTAAGTTTTTGGGTTGTCACTGTTTGTCGCACGACCTGCTATTATGCGGCCCATGGCGTTGCTGTGTGGTTGTCTTCACGATGGCAACTGAAGGCACATATGGGTTCCTGGAGGTGAGCGGGTTCCATTTTAGGGCTTTGCGGTGGTCAAAACTCATTGGAGATGGCCAACAGCGAGGGGAATGCCGCGGAAATCGACCATGGCATAGGGGCGAACCGGTGGCTAATCGGCAAAGGCAAGGGCTCGGTGAGCATTTTGGGCGCAAGGGGAGGGTCATAGCATCAGTGGCTTGATCTATGGAGTTCCGTGGAGAGTTTCCCACGGCGAGGTGGTTTGGTCGGATGGGGAGGCTAGTCGTCGATGAGGTAGGGGCTAGAGAGGCTAAAGGGAGGCTTTGGCGGTGTTCGTGGGGGTCACGATGATGCTAAGGGCAGATGCAACTGAAGAATGGTGAAGGCCTTGGCAAGAATTGAAAACAGTGCTTATCGGTGGTTGGGGTCTATGGCGGTGGAAATTATTCGGCATTATGGGAGGAGGGTTATGGTTGGGCTAGTAGAAAGCATGGTGCAGCTTTTATAACCTTGGCAAGGCGGTGCGGAGCAGTGGGTTTCCACTCGGGTGGTGGCGCGTGGCCGAAGTGAGAGAGCATATGAGCTTTCAATAGGGTTCGGCAGTGGCGGCGGGGAGGTCGGTAGGTGGTGTGGTGCCTCGGCCTCAGTCTCCTCGACTAATGAGTTGCGGTGATAAGAAACGCAGGGTGCAACATGTTGACCATGAATGGGGAGGGGTGGCAACGACATACTTGGTCGTGGCTGCTTCGACGCGCAATCAAAACCCAATTAAGGGGGACGTCAAATTGTTGCAAATATCGACCTAGTTCGTTGCAAATCAGAGATAAAATTGTAATATTTGACCATAATGCCAAGCCCCCACTATGACAGGTCACCCGCCACCCACTTTGTATGCTTAATCAACACTAATTAGTACTAATCATAATTAATTAGCACTAATCATAAGCTTAATTAAGCGCTAAACATGAGACATTGATTGCTGTCGCACAGGGGCTCCCCTAGCTCGATAGGTTGCTAGCTGAGCTTCCTTAGCTCGGTAGGTATCTGTAAGGCTCGATGGATCTACAGAGAAAGTTAGATTTACAAAAAAAAAGCGTTTAAAGGCCATTTTTTTTAAAAAAGGTGGTTGTAATGCCATTTTTGTGGACAGTTTGGCGTCCTTGCCCTCACGTCAGTGTGGCTTCGTTGGCAAGAGAAATTCTGGTGGGACCCGCACAACTCATCTTTACTACTTAATAAGTTTGAGTTGCATGGTGGTCGGTCCATTCTCTTCCACCCCTTCTCACAAAAAAAACTACGTTGGCTGACGTGTGGGCCCTACACACCCCTCCTCACGAAACCGTGTGCCTACCTCCCCCACCGAATCCCGTGCGCCTGTCTCCCCCACCGAATCCCCACGAATCTTCTGCCTTCGCCTCCTCCACAGATTTCTCCGTCGCTCCTCCCCTCCCTCCTCCACCGTCGCTCTGCCCTCGCCTCCTCCCCTCCCTCCTTCGCCGCCGCTCCGTTCTCGCCTCCTCCCCTTCCTCCTCCGCTGCTTCGTCCTCGCCTCCTACCCTTCCTTCTCCGTCGCTCCACCCTCGCCTCCTCCTCCTCCCTCCTCCGCCTCCGCCCACCTCCCCTGGTGCCTCTACTCCGCCGCCTCCTCCCCGCCCTCCACTCCACCGCAGCCTCCTCCCCGCCTCCTCCGCTCCGCTGCCTCCTCCTCCCCACCCTCCGCTTGCCGCCGCCCTTCCTCGCTCCTCCGTCTCCTCCTCCCCACCCTCCGCTTTGCCGCCTCCTCCCCGCTCCTCCGCTCCATCGCCTCCTCCTCCCCACACCTCCGCCTCCGCCGCCTCCTTCCTCGCACCTCCGCCCGCCCGCTCGCCACCCCACTCCGTGCCGCAGCCGCCTCCTCCTCCCCACCTCGCGCCGCACCTGCCTTCTCCTCCTCCCCACCCCACGCCACCGCCTCCTCCCTCCTCCCACCCCGCGCCGCCGCCTCCTCCTCCCCCCTCCTCGAGCCGCGAGGAGGCGGAGCGAGGCGAGGGAGGAGGAGGCGAGCCATGTCGGCGGCTAGTGTCGCGTCGCCGGATGTTCCGATCGTGGACGCAGTGGGCGCCGACAAGGCCGGCAACCGCTATTTCACCCGTGTCGAGGAGGTCAATAGCGTCAGTACGTGCCCTCCACCGTCTCTCCATCCCTATGTTTCTTTTCTCCTTGCAAGAAGAATCTGCAATTTCGATGTTCTGTTCTTTTCCAGAAAATGGATACATCGATGCCGCTAAATAAATTTAGTGTTGTTGCTTCTTGATGGCGTCAAGTAAAGGAGAAGCGGTGGGTGGAGTTCAAGGGTGACCAAGAGCCGACGATCGCTCCGTGTTACGTCTCCTCCCGCCGTTTGATCGATGAGGATCCGTGTATCTGAGAACCTAATTTGACTAGCTTTGTTTGCCCTTTGTTTCTGCAGGCATGTATGGTTTATGTGCCTTGATTCTGAATTGATATGATTGAATCTGCTGTTTTGAGGGGATTTGCTGATTTTTTGTCTTGTAATTGAGTGGATTTGCTGGTTGAATGGCCAAAGGAAGAAAACTCCAACACCAGAGGTAAGAGCGAGACCGCCCTTTTTGCATGATTTTCTGCAAATTGTGCACAGATTATTTATTCCTTCATCCTTAGTAAGGTAAGCAACTTGTTGGTTTCTTCTGATCATGACATATTGCTACTCCATTATAGGAATTGGCTGAGATGGAAGCGAGGCGTGAACGTGTCAAGCAAAATGTTGAGCGTATGTATCTGATGGTTCCAACTGCTAACCTCTCTTATGCCTTAAGCCTCGCTGCCTATTATGTGTACTGATAATAAAAAAGATGTATTGTGTGAGCAAGAGTTCAACATCTTTTCCTAGGTATGTCATAGAACAACACACAAGTTTATTAGTTGTGATTGGCATGTTCTGCGTATTTTGTCATTTATGTTATGTGATCACTGCTATTTGTGGGTTCTCTACCCCAAATAAAAAACCCTAATTTGAGTAATTCCTATTATTTGTTTGCTCACTATTTGTGAAATACACTTTGCAATAGTTATTCCCATATCTCTCTCAGGAGTAATGCCTATTATTTTGTTTGGATCACATCTTATATGATGGCATTAGCTATTGGTGTTGTAGCCCACCTTACAGTTGTTATAATATGCATTGTATGCTAATTTCCATAACATGCAATGGGTAATAGAAATGGGAGAATAGAGATGTGTTTTTTTTCTCTTTGATGGTAAACTTCAGTTTTCTGATCCATGAATGGAATTGTATCAAATTTTGTGGCAAGAGTCCATCGCAACACGGAAGAAAATGAAAACTGGAGCCTGGTCCGGTCTGGTTCAACAATTGGATTGCCGACAAAATTATTATTTGACCGTCATGTTTTTAGTAAAACTTCTTAGAAACTGGCCTCGATCTAACTGGTCAGCCCCTCCCTTCTCAAATAATACTTTGAAAAATAAGGCTGCAAATAGAATTACGGTGATTCGGAGGCTAAATTTGGTATTCACATGACAAACTATGCTAAATCCTACATGTCCATGCCTGTTGAATGTTTTTATTCCGTAGCAACGCTCGGGCACTTAACTATAGTGTATGACAAGTGAGTCCCCCAATTTCGGTCAAGTGCATTAATGCTTCGGTCAACTGTATAATTGCTTGCTGGTCATAGACAATTCGAGGGATGATGTGTTAACTGATCGCAAGGGCCTTTTTCCGAAAGTGAAAGATATGAATTTCACGGAAAACAGTTTATTTCACGCTCTAAACCGGATATATAGGAGATGTACTGCAGTGCGTTTAATTTTGATAGGTTTTGCCTCTAAAAAAGAAATTGATAGGATTTATTGATTTGGTAAGACGAGATGTTTCTATATTTTTCAATAGTAATTTGTATAATTTTTAAAATATAATAAATAGTGAATAACTACTATTTACGTTTTGATGTGCTTAAAAGTATAGGATCACTGCCCATCTATCTTTTCTTGAATGTACTGGTACTAGAAAGTATAGTGATACGGAATAACTGCTCATCCGTCTTTTCTCGAATGTACTAGTACGAGAAAACGTAGTGATACGGAATAACTGCTCATCCATCTTTTCTTGAATGTACTAGTACTAGAAAGTATAGTGTTAACTGTTCATCCATCTTTTCTTGAATGTACTGGTACTAGAAAGTATAGTGATAACTGCTCACCCATCTTTTCTTGAATGTATTGGTACTAGAAAGTATAGTGACAACTGCTCACCCATCTTTTCTTGAATGCACTAGTACTAGAAAGTATAGTGATTCGGTGGTTCGCATGCTTGTTAGCAGTGACGGAGCCAGAATTTAGCTACGCTTAGACTCAATGGTGGAATGATCTAGACTATCTAAGCTGAATCATGAAAATATTACCTAGGATGTACTAAATTTATCTAAGCTGTACACTAAATATTTTTTCACACTTTGAGCTGAAACCTATTCTATTTGAGGTATGACTGCCCCTGCTTGTCAGTTCACTTGGAAGCGACGCGGCAGAGGACAGGAGGACACACGTAGCAATGGCCGGTCAATGCACGGCCCAGGTTGGGTCTGGACCTTACCAAGCCAATGCCCACAGCCAAGCCATGGAATATTCGTATGCTACTAGTCTTGTCCTAGACTGGTCCCAACCAGCGAGAAAATTAAGCAGGCCTAAGAAAGAAAAAAAGGCCAGGTTTCAGCAAAGAGAGTGATTGTGAGCTTTAATACAAGGATGATTGATGGATGTCTCGCTGACCAGGTTTCTGCAGATAATTGTATTCGTTTTGTCCAATAGTTTGGAAACTTTCCAGTGTCATCCCAATGCGCTGGTATCACATGTCTTGGCATCAAGGAGGTTTCATAGGAGCATGGAGTAATTATAGAGGGATCTCAGAAAATAACAGTGTCCAATAGTTTGGTAAATCTCTGGGAGTCGCGTTTGAAGAGCAGACCAATGATCGCATCGATCCTATTTGAAGTTAGTGAGGTCGGTTCTAGTTTCATTATATTAACATGTAGAAAATGATACTACTACTACGTACGATCTATCATTATATTCCACAAACACAAGTTATGAGTATTGGACTGATCATTGTGCAAATGGCACATGCATCATGGATGAACAGTTGATTTGATGGGTTTTGGTTCCTCTTGATTTGTATGGTGAGTGTTGCATACATTGCTGTCCTGCTAGTGGAGCAGTGGTTTATAAATGCTTTATTCTCATTGCCAACATTATTTTTAGTAATTTATGTACTTGATTAGAGATTTTGCAGTGAACTTTTTATTAGGGCCAAATTGATGGGATGAAAGTGTCGGTACTTTAAGTATGGGCACCCATATAAATTTTCGAAATTGATAATTAATTTGCCAACCTCTAGCTAATTTGTTTGAGCTCGAGACGAGCCTCCCTATGAGAGAGCCGGTATCTTTGAATTATTGGTGATGTATGATATTTTTTTTATAGTAGAATTAAACAATTGCTTATCTAATTATATTTAGACTTACCACATACAATATGCCATGCACAATAATTAAGATCAGGTCATAGGCTGGATCAAATCTTAAAACAACAATAACAAATAGGAAAAAAATCCATACACCCTGAACTTTGATTGAAAGTCCGTCCATCATTTCAAACTATGAAATCGGACATTTGACCTCCCAAACTTTGCAATCCAGTTAAAATAACACTTTGACCCTATTTCGGATGGTGGTATTACCTGCCTGGCACGATAAGTTGGCGGTTTTACCACATAGAATGATACACTGATCAAATTTAAGTGAATGACAAGTAGAGCCCATATGGCATTCTCTCCCAAATCAAAATAGAGAGGAGGGAACTACAGGAGGCATTGGCCATGGAAGCACGGCTGGAAACTCGGTAAGGGAGAATCCCTTGTGAGCTCCACATATCATTAACCCAACTTGGCCAATGTGTCATCCTACGTGGTAAAACCATTCACTCATCGCGCCATGCAGGCACTACCACCACGTAAAATTAGGTCAGGGTGTTATTTGAACCAAATTACAAAGTTCGGGGTTAAATATTTGGTTCCATAGTTCGGGCAGATGACACACGTTCAAGCAAAATTTAAGATGTTATATGGACTTATTCCTAACAAATATATAACTCAGTTAATTAACACAAGTAATACTGGAAATTGGCTTATGGTCCTTAACCAGAAAACCAGAGTGCCACACCAGTTTTGGAAACTTAGAACTGATAACTTATGCTATGTACGGCTAGTTCCTTTGTACGCATGCGGTGGCATATATACGTACGTACTTACTTAAGACATGCATGCATCGTTATCTCTAATTGGCACGTAGTGTACGTACGCGCGCCCATCCTTATCATCCTGTTCATATAATAGCTTGTACATCTAGCTAACTAATTATAATCAATACGTACGCATCACGAGGGGAATCGTACTGGATGCGCCCCCAACGATTTGTTAATACTAGCCGAAAATGGTGGCTGGGACTAGCTATGCACATGCACTACAGTTTTACGAATCATTTAAAGCTTATTTGCACTATTAACTTAATTAATGTTGTTTGGTGACATCTAACATACGTGCATGACCACGTGAAAGATCGAGATGATCGATTGATTCCAACTGATAATGAAGAGCTGTAGGTATATGTCCTGCCATTATTACTGCACGCAGCAAAGTCCATTGCTCTAATTAACCCATATTTTGATTACTGCCATTATTACGAGACATGATGTACGTGCCAACTTTTCTTTTTGCCCCCTTTTCAAAGCAGCAAGATGATAAATATAGGCATGCTACTAACTAACTAGCTAACCAACGACTTCATTAATTAATTTGTTCATGGGGCTCTTTTAATGATACAACCAAAAACACGTAGGTACGTACGTCGTACGTACGTAGTGTTTATACTCGTGGTAGGCGACAGCTAGATTCAAATGTACACGCCTCAAGGTTAGATATCTCCACCGACACACGCAAGCATATACGCACAGTTAGCACTTAGCAGAGTATACTACGTACCACTTATGGCATCCGCGTGGTTAACTAATCCTAATTTACGCCTTGATTATTATGCTGTGTACTGTGTACGTACGTACGTACCAGAAGGAAATTCTTCGGAGATGTATAGAACTTTTTTCATTACGGAGCCTGATCTGATCTTGTAACTGGTGGATGTTTAAGCGTACCCTTGCATATGATTTTATTGCAAGTTTTACCTATCGACTAATTAAGCATAAATTTAAGTCTGATCTGACACTGCATTTGGCTAATCTCATTGCAGGCAGTAGTTGACATCGTAAATTAAGTTGGTGGTGCATGTAATTCAGAGGTAACGATCTAGGTTGGCGGCTGCCTCTTGCTCTAGACAAAACGTGCAGTTACTGCACCTTGTACAATTGGAGCGTGATTGGTAGACCGACTCAATTGATCTCAAATCTGGTGGTGAAAAGCTAGATGCCCTAATTCGTACGTGCATGTGAGCACACAATCTGACGTGCAAGTCACAAGAAAGCGAACGCCTGCAGTTGGAAAGAGATGAACGTGTAGATCGATCTAAAGGAAGGAAGGAATGAATTAACGGCCGGGCTCGATTGATCGATCTATTCGATCTCTCGATCGATTTTTAGGCAAACAGAGAAATGCGTCTTTATCGATCGCTTATCGCTGCAGGCATGCGTGCTAGTTTCTTTAGGGAAAAACAGGAGCTTTCATTAATCACCAGGGTTCAAAAAATTACAATCACCCAGTCTAGTACAAGCATGCTTGGCACACACTTGCGCAGCATTATTCGCCTCTCTCCGAACAAATTGGATAGATAACTCATCAAACAAAAAGGAAAGCTCTCCAGCTTCTACCAGCTGCTTCCACAACGTCACCAACTGCTGACAGTCAGTTTGAACTGCTACCTTACGATCGACATCCTCTTTTGTTGGGCAAGAAGAATTCCATTTCTGCAAGCTAATGCCTCAATGGCGATAGTTTGTGATTCCCTATATGGCCTTGCCAGTGCTACTACAAAAACCTCTCTGTCATCGCAAAGAACTGCTCCCACCCCTGTCGTAATCGACACATAATTAATCGCACCATCTGAATTCACTTTGAACCATGTTGTAGGTGGTCGTTCCCACCGAGAAACAAGACGGGTACCTCCCATAGTCACTGCTTCTTTAGGAAGTTCTAGGCAGTGTAAGTCTTCTTGTACAAACTTCATTTCCTGATGAGGATTATAGCCTTCCTCCTCATGAGTCCAGTGATTCCTTGATGTCGAAATACTCTACATAATCATGATGATTACTGGAATGTCCTCACTGGAAACATGGCCTGAATATACAATATCCTTTGACCATGTACCTGGATGAAGTGATGGGAGCTTGATATGCAAAATTTCTTTCGCTGCAGTCCAGAATATTTGTATAAATGGAACAAAAATAAGCTAGCTCTCTGTCTTCCTATATAACTGAATTTACCAAGGCCCTGTTTGGAAACGCAGGAATTTTCACGATTTCTGCAGGAATTAAAATGTTTCCTGTGGAATTCCAGAGTCCCACGGTCTCTAAATTCTATACGTGTCAAACAGTGGTACTCTCTCCCTCCCACTCTAACCAAATGACAGCAGACGGACAGCGACTGACATCGGCCACCTACCCTATCTGAAGCTACTGTCAGATCATCTTGCATCTCAAGTCTGACGCTACGTGCCTCTATAAATACCAGCTTCCCTCCCATCATCGTCCTCATCTGCAGTCGACACACCAGCTAGCTATACTTAACTATCCACAGCTATAAGCTAAGCCAGCGCGAGCTGCGCAAGATCAACCAAGTCAAGTACCTGACCATGGCCAAGCTTCTCGCAACCTTCGCCGTCCTCCTGGCGCTGGCCGCCCCCTCGCTCGCCGGCGACCCCGACATGCTCCAGGACATCTGCGTCGCCGACTACAAATCTCTCCAGGGCCGTAAGTGATATGTCACTCGTCTTTACTTTCTTCATTGCGTGCAATAACTATCAATTCCATGCGTATATAGATCGTCAGCAGATCGCATATATAGCTAATGATATACATGCATGCATGCGTCCAGCGCTGCGACTGAACGGGTTCCCGTGCAAAAGGCCGGAGAACGTGACGGTGAACGACTTCTTCTTCGATGGGCTGACCAACCCCGGCAACACGAGCAACGCCGTGGGGTCGGTGGTGTCGGCGGCGAACGTGGAGAACCTCCCGGGGCTCAACACCCTCGGCGTGTCCATCGCGCGCATCGACTACGCGCCGTCGGGGCTGAACCCGCCGCACACCCACCCGCGCGCCACCGAGATCATCTTCGTGCTCGAGGGCTCCCTGGACGTCGGCTTCATCACCACGGCCAACAAGCTCTTCGCCCGCACCGTCTGCAAGGGCGAGGTGTTCGTCTTTCCCCGCGGCCTCGTTCACTTCCAGAGGAACAACGGCAATTCTCCGGCCGTCGCCGTCGCGGCCTTCAACAGCCAGCTGCAGGGCACGCAGTCCATCGCCCAGACGCTGTTCGGCGCCGCGCCGACGGTGCCGACCGACGTGCTGGCCAGGGCCTTCCAGATCGACAGCGCTCTGGTCGAGTCCATCAAGTCCAAGTTCCCGCCCAAGTAGGCCGCGCCCGCGCATGCATGCAGTAAGTTGGTGGCCGGCTCGTGCGTACGACCTCTCGCTGCTAGTGCGTACGTCCCAGTACTGCATGCGCACGATGGCCGCTATACTGCACTAATAATAACGGGGGACCGTAAAAGTGTGATTTTAATTTGGATGCGCTTTAGTTTGATCCTTTTGTATACTCTGATTGGTTTGTTCTTTTGTGTCGGTCCATGTTTCGTGTGATGCATGGGGCTCATCGCTTCAGTACTGTTGTTGCCTTTTCTTCATGAACTACTGGTGGTCTGTATCTGTCAGTTCAAACTAATGAATGTCCCTGCATATTGTTTTGAGTTCTTATTTATCGGATTGTAGACAGTAAAGAAATGCGGATGGGCACTGCTTTTCCTCTCCTCCATATATCCTTTGCTTGAGGGCTAGCCAGCACTACCGGGTTCAGCAGCTTTTGCCGAGTGCACGTGGCACTCGGCAAAGACGATAAACACTGGCAAAGTCTTTGCCGAGTGCCACCCACGGCATAGCTCACACGCCATAGTTTCGACGGCAAGAGCTCTTTGCCGAGAGCTTTCATCGAGCACTCGGCAAAGTCTTTGCCGAGTGCCAAACAACCCTCGGCAAAAAAAGGAGAGCGGACGGAAGGAACACGGTGATGGCGTGGTTTGCCGAGTGCCGAAGCGAATGGCACTCGGCAAATCTTCTGATTTGCCGGTGTCGTGGTAAAACACTCGGCAAAGTTTTAAACTTTGCCGAGTGTTTTACCACACACCGGCAAATTCGACGACTTTCGGCAAAGCGTTCCCGAATGCCCGAACGTTACTTTGCCGAGTGTTTTACCACGACACTCGGCAAAATTACAACACTCGGCATAGTGCGTTCCCGAATGCCCGAACGTTACTTTGCCGAGTGTTTTACCATGACACTCGGCAAAGCCTCTCTTTGCCGAGTGTAACACACGCAAAGTGGCGGCGCCAATGTTAAATGTTTATTGCACCCACTCAAACAAATCACAAATATCACAGATATATCAACAAGTAATCACCACAAGTAATCACATATAGTCCACAATATATCACATATATCACCACAAGTCACAATATATCACATATATCACCACAAGTCTCCAAATATCACATCACAAGTCACAATATCACATATAGTCACAATATATCACATATCACATATCACAAGTCACATATAGTCACCCGATGATGTGGTGGGTCATGAGGCATATTATTCAAGCCACGATTGATTCTGCACAAAAGAGAAGAGATTGCATGTGTGAGACAAGATTTAAGGTAGGAACATACAACCGAAACATTCATACTCCACTAGAAACTCACGGGAGTAGTTGCGGGAGGAGGTGGAGGAATAGCTCCGTGGCGTAGGTTGACCCATCCTCTCGCCAAGACTTTGCATCCATCGAAACATCTGCGTCATCCTCTGCCGGCCTCACTCCTCTGCCGATCGGCCTCCATCCTCGCCTCCATCTCCTCCGTAGCCTCTTCTCTTCTTCCAATGGGCCTACAATATTTCACCCCAATGTTACAATGCAAAGCAAAGGTATGTAAAATTAATGAACGACGAATAAAACAAAAATAACACGGAGTGCCTCCATCCGGATCAGGCAAAGGTCCGTGGTGGGCGAATGGCGGGCTTGAGCTCGTGCTCCTTGCTCGAATCTGGGAGAGAGTGGGAGTAGTGGCCGTGTCGAGTGTCTTGTCGCCAATCCAAGACCGCCCATGCTTCTTGCCTCCTCCCACCCTCATGACGACTTCTCCATCAAGGTCCCGGTGCTCGGATCGTACTCGCCCATGGACCGCCTTGCCATCGATGTGTACTCACCGAGGCGGTGTGGACGGTCGCATTGTCAGTACATCGAGGGCGGGTCCTCCGGGTTGTAGTCGACGTCGGACGTCGCCTTGCCCTTGGGGCCAAAGCCCATGCCTTGAACTGGGAGCAAGGCGGCCACCATGTGATGACGATGCGAAAAAACAAAGAAGATGATTAGAAATTATGCGAATTGAGCGTTATAATAAAGAAATGAATTAGCGTACCCATGTAGCCGCGAATTGCCGAGGCTCTGATTGCCTTGATGGTGTGGTGCACCTGGCATCATCAAACGCCGCTCCCGGCAAGCGTTGTGCGTCTCCTCCCACTCGGCGGCGCACCACTTGTCCACCATCTGTGCCCAGCACTGGAGATGCTGGGCGCACCACCACGGAGGCACCTACACGTCATCAAGTATATAACATATAAGAAGATCAAATTAAGCGTACTTAATCTCAGAAAAAATCAGTATTAATGTTCTATATTTACCTGCATGTAGTCTTCCCGGGTCAGCCTCATGTTTCTTGCTTGAGTTTTGTTGATCTTCACTCCAAGGTAGCTAGCGTTGTATGTTACGATGGCCTGGACGCGCGCCTCGTAATGCATGTCCTTCACGAGTTTATAACAGGCTTTATGAGCCACAATAGCCGCCTTGGCCGAATATCCCTCCTGGCATCTGAAGAAATCCTGCATATAGACGCGATGTATCCAGTCATTATTTCAAGAATGTCCAATGAATGCGATGTATTGAGCAATGTAGTGCGAGGAAGACTTACCCACATCTCGGCCGTCACCGCGCCGCCTTGTTGGCGAATACCGCCATCCCGATCCGTAAATCGGGAAGGCGACGTAGTGGTCCCACGTGTGGCCGGCTCCGCCCGCCAAACGCAACTGTGCCGGGAAGTGTAGCTCGCACAAAGACCTGGGATGCCATTGACATGGCGTTTGTGATCACCTGCAGCCACAAGCGTCCAACACCTGCCCAAGTGATTAAGATAAATTATTAGTTTATATTGTGATTTTCAACATATCAAATGAAAAAGTAGTGATAACATCTAAAGTTACTTACCTAGCCCCTGGGTCGAATCGGTAGGCGTCTCTCAAGAGGTATCGGTCGCGTCGGGAGGGTCGAGGGACCTCGCAACCGACACCCGACGAACGGAGGAAGCGGAATCCCTCGCCTCCTCCTCCTCCTCCTCCTCCTCCTCCTCTCCCGCTCCGCTCCTCCTCCTGGTCCCGCTCCTCCTCCCGCTCCTCCTCCTGCTCCTCCTCCTCCTCCCTCCTCCTCCCGCTCCTCCTCCCGCTCCCTCTCAAGAGTACTCCCGCCTCCTCCTGCCTCCTCCCGCCTCCTACTCTTGCTCCCCGATCGCCACCGTGCATCGGGCCGTCTTTGGTAAAGCGACCTTCGTTCCTCATACCGCCCACCATCTTTGGTCAATCACCGCAATTAAAAAGAGTAAACCAATAAGCACAGATAAACAAGACGTACTTAGAAAGAGATGCAAAATAAACAAAACATAATTAGAAAATAACAAAGTATTACATGTATTAGAAATAATCATCATGATCGGGATTAGCTGGATCATAAGTCTCATCATCGATGATCGCCCATATCCATATAATCAACACTATTCAAGGAGCAATGATGTCATCACCGTCATTGCCTAAATGTAATCGTCAAGTAATTCTAAGTCCTTCGATTTTGAACCTCATCTCCGGTCCTCGTCAACAACCCTTTCATTGTCTACTTCCATTCCGATCGCTTCGGTTAAGTCTATCTCAAAACTGCCTTCTAGCCCCTCTTCTTGAAAGAACTCTCCGTCATATGTGTTTGGGTCAAAGTTGTAATCTGCATTGTTTGGGACAGGTAGTTTACCGTGTGGCGATACCTTGTACACAACATCCCAACCCTTAAGACGGTCGTCTTTTTGGCACGGGTATGAGAGATAATAAACTTGCGTGGCCTGTTGAGCCACAATATACACATCGTCTCCTGGTAAGACGGATGATCGCCAATTCGACTAGCCCAAGATTAGGGTCCGTCTCGTTACTTCGGATCAAACCAATGGCATTTGAATATGACAGATTAAGAGGTTTGCAACCATGAAACGTGAGTTCGTATATTTCTTCAATTATTCCATAATACTCGACCCCATCAAGGCCAGCGTAAAACTCCGTATTTGTGGTTCTTCGATTGGGCGACTACGCTCATGTCTTGTTGTGTGAAAGCGATATCCATTCACGTCATAACCGTAAATGAGCTTACCCTATAGGCACAGCCATCGGCAATCTGTCTCAACTCGGCACTCATAGACGCATCGGTTTGGCCCTGCAAGCTCAAGCAGGATAGTTCGTTATATTATTCGCCCGTACAAGCAACTTGTAATGTCAAACTAAGTACGAGCTAAATTGACAAGACCTGCTTTGAACCAAGAAATGAAATCGGGCATTCCAGCTCCGCACCACAGCTAAGAAGGGTCTCGACTTCTGCGGGTAGGTTCCCTTGATTCACGCCTGAATTGATGATGAAATTCCCTACACCAACGAGAAACAAGGGGTTGGATGCGAATAGTGACTACTCGAGATGGGGAAGGCGCGCTGTGGAGCAGGAGGCGTGGTGGGTTGGCGCGCTGCGAAGAGGAGAGCGGAGAGGAGATGGTGGCGCAGAAGGAGAGGCGGCGGAGTAGGGTGGCGGCAGGCGGTCGGCTGGCCATGCCGCCCGTGGAGTAGATGGAGAAGAGAGCAACGAGGGGATAGGGAAAGAAGAAATGCGAGGCTCGGTTTGGATCTGGGGCGGCGGCTAGGGTTTGTGGCCGGTGGGGTTTTCGGCGGTTTTGCGATTTGGCCCTCGAAGATTTCTAGAATTACGAATAGGTCCTTCTCCCATCTGATTTCTTCTGTTTTGGCCCTCGGAAACTCTGATTTCTTCGCGAAAAGATCCTACGCGTCCGTGATGACACGTATAATTGTACGAGCAGTCCGGAATGCCAAATTAAATGCTTATGCGCCTAGATCATGCCTACTGCGAAAAAATATAGAAAATGTAAAATTATGATTCAAATTCATCCGAAGGCATTTGGCAAATACCTCATATTTGCCGAGTGCCTCCACAATGCACTCGGCAAACCCCTTTGCCGAGTATCTCCCACAAGACACTCGGCAAAGATTTTCTTTTTAATAAAACTTCCTCTCTTTTTTTCATAGCGTGTTTTACAAATTTGTTCACGGGCCAGTCAGGGCGACAAAGCGACGGCCGGCGGGCTCAGCGGAGAGGAGGCGGGGGCCTGGGGGGCGGTGCCGCGGCAGAGATCGGCGGAGAGGAGGCGCCGAGGAGATCTCCTGGTCACAAACGTACGATGCTCACAAACGTAGGAGATCTCCTGGTTTGTGAGCATCGTACGTGACAGCATGCTCGAAACTTTTTCAAATTTTTTCCACGGCATACGCATACGATACGGCGACAACTCGACAAGTTTCATGATTTTTGGAATTCGTTCGCATTTTATACAATTAAAAAATCACTCCCACGCAAGTTGGCGGCTTTGCCCCGTGAGCACGTTGATCGAAATTTTGAGACAGTTCCTGGATTTAGCCTAAATTTACACTAAGAAACAAGGATAACATTTTTTGAACGAATGTAATCCATTATTCGATGCACCTGCTTCAAACTTACATTTCTTGGAAAAATTCAACAAAACAAAATAAACTATAGAAATATGCCAAAAGGCAATGCAAATGTCCCAAATTTAAACATGTTGTTTGTGGTAGTGTACTAAAGCTTCAAAAAAAAATTGGTGGCAAAAACCAAAAAAAAATTTACTTTGCCGAGTGCCAAGTTTTGGCACTCGGCAAAATAAATTCTTTGCCGAGTGCCAAACGGAAGGCACTCGGTAAAGAGGACGCCGCTGGATGCCGTTAGGCCCTGCCAATCTTTGCCGAGTGCCTACCTTTGCCGAGTGCCTAGCACTTGGCAAAGACATTCTTTGCCGAGTGTAGGTATTTGTCGAGTTCGGGCACTCGGCAAAGGCCTATTTGCCGAGTGCCATATTTTGCCGAGTGCGGCGCACGGCAAATCAGTTTTGCCGAGTGCCCGCAATTTGGCACTCGGTAAAGATTTGTGCACTCGGCAAATCACGTGTTTCCCGTAGTGCAGGCGAACATTTTGGCCTTGAGGGGCTTAGAGCTCTTCCATAGCTATTTGGAACAATGTAATGAAATCATACCCTGGCAAAGGGCATTGTAAGCCGATTTGGACGAGAAGTTGCCGTCGGGTGTCCAGCGCCAAAGAAACTGGTCTACGGCCCCAACTTGCAGATGAACTTGGCTTAATACTGCACAAAGAGTAAGCACCTCATAGATGGCTTGCAAGGAGAAGGGGCCCTGCAATTGCGACATCCAGATTCAGTTATGCAAAGCATCCTTCACCAGAGTTCGCTTTTTGTGACACGTAGTAACCATTGGCCAAATGGTTGGGGCACGGTCACAGCTATACTGCACTAATAATAATGGAGGACCGTAAAAGTGTGATTTTAATTTGGATGCGATTTAGTGTGATCCTTTTGTATACTCTGATAGGTTTGTTCTTCTGTGTCGGTCCATGTTTCGTGTGGTGCATGGGGCTCATCACTTCACTGTTGTTGCTTTTTTTTTTTTTGCATGAACTACTGGTGATGTGTACCTGTCAGTTCAAATTAATGAAAGTCCCTGCAGATTGTTTGAGTTCTTATTTATCGGATTGTAGACAGTAAACAAATGCGGATTGACACTGCTTTCCTCTCCTCCATATATCTGCTGTAGTCGCCAGTTACAATTTCTCCCGATGGAGTGAGATGCAAAACTAGGCCAAGCAGCAGTGTAATCGTGGTGATACGGTAGAGAAAGTTGAAAGCGGTGACAGCGTGTGGTGGAGGCTATATCCAGGTGATGGCTTCGGCGATGCATGACCCCGGATCTAGATCGAAAACTCTACGGCAGTCGGCGGCGGCGCCTACCACGCTAAGGTTAACTGCTCTCTTATGCTTTGGGTTGTAGGGAAAATTGAAAAGTACTAATTGAATTTCAGGTTTGGGTTGCTATTTTTCTCTGCTTCAATCGGGTTCCTGTAATTTTATCCAAATTTTCCCAGTACCCAGTGGACATACTGTACGGAATATGGGGATCTAGAAGATTAGTTCACATATACACGGACTGTGGGAAAGCATGGGCGGACGTGCAAGAGGTCATGAGTGTTTAGATGAACACTCAAATTTTTTTACAAAATACCAAGTATATAATAGATATATTAGATATATATACTGTTACTTGGGTTAGAATTCTATTTTGATGCCCACAAATAAATTCAATCCACACTCCCTGTATCTCATGCGCAACCCAAGTAACACGTTAGACATATTTTTCTTCCTACCTTAGCCCTCCTCATACAGGCCCAAAGAGGTAAAGATGCAAACAAAACCCTAACCTTTATTATCTTTCTAATCTTGTAGTTATTTGTGTTAGAGTTAGTAATCTTGTTTTAGTTTGGAAGTCATAGTCATGTACGAATTGGTGGTCGAAGTTGTGTATGAGTTGGTAGTCAAATCAGTCTTGGTGGTCGTGTACGAGTACGACTCTATCATAGTCAGAGCTCGTGTCATAGTCGTAGTCGGAGTTCGAGTCGTAGTCGTAGTCGAACCCGAGTCGTAGCCGTAGAGCAGAGTATAAAAGGCAGAGCCATGTAACCGAGAGAGTGTGAGAGTTAAAGCCAAGGCGATCGGTGTGATCGAGAGGCAAGGAAAAAGAGAGAGCGATCAAGGTGATCCGTAGCGATCGGTGTGATCGAAAGAAAAAAATAAAGAAGAGAAGAAAGAGCGGTTTTGCTCTAGAAAATTATCGAGTATCGAGTTTATCGTGTGTTCGCAGGCATGGTCATAAAGCGTTACGACCACATCAGTCTATAAAGCCTACTATGTTGTTGAAGGAAGTGCAGCGCAGCGACAGTGAACATGGTCGTAACTTCAGCTGAGTTACGACTACATGGTCGGAGCAGTGAGGAGTGATTGGAAAGGTCATAACGTGGTTGTAACGACTGTCAGGGTAGTTGGAGAACCAACAGAGTGGTCGTAATGACTCAGGAGGTGGTTGTAGTCTCTTGCACGTGGTCGTACGGCTGTAGTGCGTGGTCGTAGAAACTACAAGGTGGCCGTACGGGGTCCTGGGAGTGGTTATAGGACTACAATATTTTGTGTGGGAGGCGGCTCCAACCTTCGAGTGGCAAGCGGGCGAAGGTGCAGGCTGCGAAGACGAGTAACAACTGCGAATGCGGACTGCGTAGGTGAGCGATGGCCGTTGGACGTGGCACCAAAGATGTGATGGCAATCATGCGTGAGACGGCGCGGGGTGCAAGGTGAGCATGTGGCAGCACGAACAAGCAAAGAGATGTTGCGGGCAAGCATGTGGTGGCACAGTGAACTCGGAGGTAGCGAGCGGGCGGCGGGAAGGGAGCAGCGCGGTAGCCTGGAGGGGGTGCGACATCGGGAATTGAGCAACACATCCAACTTATCATTATCGTCCTCTCTCCAGATCTAGGTGTACTCCACCCTACTCCACTTATTTTCTTTCTTTCTCCACTTTGTTCTACTCTGCTCTGGCTCCGGTTCTTTCTGGAGCTTAGCATTTGCTTTCTTCGTTTTTTCTAATAGATGTTGTATAAAAATGCAGTGTTTGCTTTAGGCAATGAGTAGTTAGTTGGACCCTTATTACATTTGTTTACATGCTAATTTTTGCTATGTTTTGCTCCATGAAAGGAACATACAATTTCCTCTTAGGTGGATGATTCTTGTTGACAGGAAAAGGGCAAAAAAGGCAAGATC
Source organism: Bonia amplexicaulis (assembly GCA_036346245.1). Taxonomy (NCBI): domain Eukaryota; kingdom Viridiplantae; phylum Streptophyta; class Magnoliopsida; order Poales; family Poaceae; genus Bonia; species Bonia amplexicaulis. The sequence continues at coordinate 6,973,616 of CM070737.1, forward strand.
AATAGGATATATAACTGCCATTAATCTCTATAATTTGTTGTTCAATTCATGTCATCATGCTCACCTTATGTCATCCGTTTCCTCATAAAAACCATTAATTTCTATAATTTATGTATTTTTACTATATCTATATAAATGTACTGTTGTATCGGTATTTTGGGGGGGAATGGTGTGTTATGGTATTGACATATTCGAGCAACTTAGCTCTGAAATTCAAATACCCATCCTAAAATTCCTGGATCCGCCACTGTCTGAAAGGTGCATAGTTGCGAGGACGGAAGAGCAGCCAAAATGAAGAAGAATACTTGGTTATTTACGATTTTTTTGCAATATTTTGTTGAGATATTATTTAGTTTTACAATAATGGGACTGGACGTGGTTTGGATTATATGTGGTTCTAAAAACAACTGTGAATCTCTTAATTTGGCTCTTCAATATTTCAGTTCAATGCCTTGGTAGAGAAGTGAATAGATTGGTTCTGAGGTCCTGTCTTGGTGATGGCAGCTTCGATATGTTTCATAGCCTTGGATCACTACTACAAAACAGGCTATACTAGACGATTACATCACAGACGGTTTATACTGCGAATCGTTTGTGTGACTTTCACAACGGTTCTTAACAAGAACCGCCTGTGACAATCTACACAACACAACGTGTTCTTGTTAAGAACTCGCTCGTGAAAGTGTGATCGCACAAAGCGGTTCTTGTTAAGAACCGTCTATGAAAGTCACACAGACGGTTTTTAACAAGAACCGTCTGTGATGTCCCTTTCATAATAACTGTCTCTGATATTCTGTACATGATCAGAGATTAATATATAAGTACACATTGCTTTTAATAACTTAACTACAGAACTGCTGAGACAAGAGATGATCACAAATTAAAGGTAAATTTATTAATTTCATTTCGAGGCAAATTTATTACAAAAGTCGCACAGATAAAGAGATCCCAGATTCTAATCTTCTGGGCTTCGTACGCTTCTTCTTCGACTTTTGGACTTGTAGGATCAGCCTCTGAGTTCTCGAACACCGTTAAGATTGTCCTTGTCCTTAGCACTTCCTCATCCAGCCGCAAATGATCAGTAGCATAGCCCATAATCTCGTAGAGGATAGCATTATAAGATTCCTCAGAATATACCGTTTCTGCTTGATCGGCAATGCTATCCATCAGTCTCTCCAATTCCACAAGAGCTTCTTCCACTTTGTGCATATTGTTGAGAAGAACCAAGGTGAGGGCTGTTTCCCTTTCTTGAGCGGCAGCGAGACCCCTCCGTCGACGGCGAATGATCAGGTCGAGATGGCGGATGCAAGAAAGTCGGGGAAGGAGAGCAGGGCATGTATGGAGAAGCTGCTCCAAATGTAAATTGCTAGCCACCTGTGTAAGGTTCCAACCGAACAACTCTCGATGAACAGATGAGAGGAAGGAGATGATCACAAGAATAGTAGAAGCCATATTGTACGTACGTACGTTGAGAATTCTGGCACGAATATTTAACCTTTAGCACAGACGGTTCGTATACCAAACATTAATGATATATACGGTTTGTATACCAAACATTAATGATATAGACACATTGTATAACGATCGAGATACGTTAGACGAAACACGAGAGATACGTTCTGACTTTGCATTATCACAGACGGTTCTAAACTAGAACTGTCTGGGCTATAATTATCACAGACTGTGCACACCATCGTCGCTCTCCCGACGGTATATAAAACTTATGATCTAATTCATAGACGGTTCTATATGTAGAACCGTATGTGATAATCTGACCACTGGGCCAGCCGATCCTCCTCAACCCAATCCTAACCAATAGAAATCCACCAACCCTCACCCCACAGATCCCCGCGCCAAAAGTTTTCGCACTCTCGCCTCTCCCTCCCCTATAAATAATAACCAAAACCCAGCCTCCTTGCTGTTCTCCTTCTCCTCTTTCTTGTTGTTCCTCGGTTGGTAACTAGAACCGTCTATGATGTGTGAGTATCACAGACGGTTCGTGGTTCAAGCTGTCTGCAATAGTTTTCTTCACAGATGGTTCTAGTTACAAATCATCTGTGTTATTTTTATCACAGACGGCTCACAAACCGTCTATGATAACCTCCAATTATCGCTGACACATAAATAAAGACGGTACAGAAAACCGTCTGTGATGATAGTTTCGAACCATCTGTGATGACCCTTTTTGTAGTAGTGACACTTAGTGGTTGTGTGCTCCTTCTTGGGTCCCTTCGCATCCTCGGTGGTCTCCCTATCCAATCGATGGTGCTTCTAAGTTTAATGTCCAGATTCGTACCGATGATAGATGGTTTAGGTGGATAGGGTCTAAGTGATACTTGGTTGGGTCGAATGGAGTTAAAAATGGGCTAGATGGGCTTAAGATGGTGGAAACAAGAATAAACAAGCTTAATGGGTTTCAAGTAAATAGTAACAGGCCAGGTGAGAAGCACTAGGTTGGTAATGTTCCTAGCGGGTCAGGTTTTATGAATAGTACGGGTTTGGGCTGCACATTGTTGGGCTGTTGATAAACAGTGATGAGTTGGGCTATGAATAGTATTGGGCTAGCCCAGTTTGCCCAACTAGGCCAAGAGTCGGCTCGGACTGGCTTTGCCAGCCCACCTTGGTGGCCCATGGAGCAGGTGACCTAACTTACTCTAAAGTGAACTGGAGCTCACTCTCATGCGGCCGAGATAGGTAGTGGTGCCAAATTTGATGATAGCGACAACGTACAACGATGAGCAGTGGTGCTGCGAGCAACCACAGGATACGAGCAACCTATTTTGGGCACATGCGCAGATGGTGGTGGCTTGGAGCAAGTTAACAGTGGCAGAGCTTGGCCAGCACAAGGGAACAGTGTGGTTGCACTAGAGCGGTGGTGCGGCCAAATCGGCGACAGCTTGAGCATCACTATTGCTGTGGGCTTGGCTCGGGATGGCCTGAGGGGGCTAGCGACTGTTGCCGTGGGTAGCGGAGTGATGATGCATGGCGACGATGAGTTAGAGGAAGTGAGGCTAAGGAAGAAGCTAGGGGTTAACTTCATGGTGGTGGGGTGAACCTATGGACACGTGCAATTGGACTAGATTAGAGGCGGAGGCAAGAAATTGAAGTTGGCTCACCGATGGCAATTTTAGGCATCGTCTACAGCGATACTGCGTGGCCGGAGTTGAGGAAGGAATGGTGGTAGTAGGTGTGGGGCGATACAAAAAGAGAGTGAAGGAGTCGCATAACTCAGCTAAGTAGACGGTGAAGACAGTGGCGCTAGTAGAGGTGTGGGAGCATGCTTGGTGCATGGACAGGCGCGTAGTTTTCGCGCTGTAGTAGCAAAGCTGGCGACCACGTTGGCGATGGGAGAGACGTTGCCTCTCACTGGCGTAAACGCGCGACGTGGCGCGGCGATTAGCGACAATGCATCGCGTGTCGAGCAGCTAGCGGCGCGGGTCGACGATAGGGCGGCACGGCGCCGAGTTAATAGCAGCATTAAGGCTGGGTACGAGCAGTCGGTGAGGTGGCATCGATGTTGTGCAGATTTTGGCGCAGACGCTAGCGACAAGCGAGCGAGGCAGTGCGCGTGAGTACGAACGGCATTGCGGCGCATGGTAGCAGGAGCAGAGCGATGCAAAAAAGCTTGAGTGCGTCTCTACGCTTGAAAATCACATTTCAAGAAAACTTTTCAGATTTGATAAAAACTCTGAATTCAAGAAAACTTCAAACAAATTCAAAAATTTTGAATTTTTGGGTTGTTTCGACTTGCATGCATGACCACGAGAAAGATCGAGATGAGCGATTGGTTTCAACTAATATTGAGGAGCTGCAGGTATATGTCCTGCAATACTGCATGCATGCGAAGTCCATTGCTCTAATTAACCCATGTTTTGATTATTTTTTCTAGAACACGAGATGGCTTACTTAAATCAAATATTTTGTACTTCATCAGATGATTTTCCAAACGATAGCTGTTGCCACGATATTGTCAGTACGGGTCTACTCGACCGTGAGGACAAGTAAAGCGTAGTAATTATAATTGACCATGGATGGACAAGCTCGCACGTACGAGACGTGACGTACGTGCCAACTTTTCTTTTTGCTCCCTTTTCAAAGCAGCAAGATGATAAATATAGGCATGCTGCTAGCTAGCTAGCTAGCCAACGACTTGATTAATTAATTTGTTCATGGGACTCGTAGTAATCCCCAACCACTGACGAGCCGAAGGAACGCGCGTGCGGGGCGAGGCCATGTCGCCCCCCGCGCGCGCGTCAGCCCCCGTGCGGCGCGTGGCCTCGCGTTTCCTCTACAGTCGGGAGGAAATAATCTGTGATTTCTCAAAATTACATACAGGTCCCTGGTTCTGACGAGCCGAAGGAACATGCGCGCGGGGCGAGGCCACGTCGCCCTCCGCGCGGCGCGTGACCTCGCGTTTCCTATACGGTCGGGGGAGGGAATAACCTGTGGTTTCCCGAAATTACGTACAGGTCCCTGGTTCTCGCGAAAAGGTCTTTGGATTTTTTTTGGCCCCTCCGTTTTGCAGGATAGCCCCCCGCGGTTTCCGAAATTGCGCGCGGGTCCCGTTTTCTTACGTACAGGTCCTTGATTTCTTCCAAAAAAACCCTTTACTTTTCCCGAAAAAACGTTTTTGCCCTCGTTTTTACAGGCCCTCGTTTTTTACGTACAAACCCTTTAACTTTTCCGAAAATACGTATTTGCCCCGGTTTTTTTTCTCTCCTCACGAATTATCGCCTCTTTTATTTTTTTACGTCCGGTGGCTGGCGCGGACCCTTTACTTTTCCCGAAAATACGTTTTTGCCCCCGGTTTTTTTTACAGGCCCTCATTTTTTACGTATAAACCCTTTAACTTTTCCGAAAATACGTATTTGCCCTGGTTTTTTTTTACTCTTCACGAATTATCGCCTCTTTTATTTTTTTACGTACGATGGCTGACGCGGCGTTGCGCCGCGCCTACGAGACTAGTTATAATTGACCACGGATGGACAAGCTCGCACGTACGAGACGTGACGTACGTGCCAACTTTTCTTTTTGCCCCCTTTTCAAAGCAGCAAGATGATAAATATAGGCATGCTACTAGCTAGCTAGCTAGCTAAACCAACGACTTGATTAATTAATTTGTTCATGGGACTCTTAAGGATACAACCAACAGCACGTATGTACTACGTACGTACGTAGTGTATATACTCGTGGTAAGCGACAGTTATATTCAAATGTACACGCATCAAGGTTAGTTATACGTCTCATCCACCGACACACGCATGCATATATGCACAGTTAGCAGACTATACTACTTACTTATGGCCGTCTCTAATGCAAAACTTCGATTATAATTTATTATTAAAATATTCTACCAATAATAATAAAATATATTATAAAAAATTTGCTAGATAAATCTAATGGTATTATTTTTACATAGTCAATATATATATTTTAACATACATTATTGGTTAAAGTTTGACCGTACGGAAGTCACGGTAACCTACATATATGGGTAGAGAAAGTACTACTTATGGCATCTGCTTCGTCAATTAATCCTAATTTACGCCTTGATTATTATGCAGTGTAATATGTACATACGTACGTACCAGAAGGAAATTCTTCGGAGATGTATAGAACTTTTTTCATTACGGAGCCTGATCTGATCTTGTAACTGGTGGATGTTTAAGCGTACCCTTGCATATGCTTTTATTGCAAGTTATACCTATCGACTAATTTAGCCTAAATTTAAGTCTGATCTGAAACAGCAGTTGGCTAATCTCATTGAAGGCAGTAGCTGGCATCGTAAATTAAATTGGTGGTGCATGTAATTCAGGGGTAACGATCTAGGTTGGCGGCTGCCTCTTGCTCTAGGCAAGACGTGCAGTTACTACACCTTGTACGATTGGAGCGTGATTGGTAGACATGGTCGTATTAATTGTCTGCCACAATGTCCGCGTCAAATAATCTAAAATCTGGTGGTGAAAAGCTAGATGCCCTAATTCGTACATGCATGTGAGCACACAATCTGATGTGCAAGTCATAAGAAAGCGAACGCCTGCAGTTGGAAAGAGATGGTCGCGTGGCTGGTCGATCGAAGGGAAGGAAGGAATGAACGGCTGGTCTGGATTGATCTATCTATTCCATCTCTCGATCCATTTTTAGGCACACAGAGAAATGCGTCTTTATCGAATCCTCCTCTTGCTCCTGCAACATCGCTAACTGCTGACAGTCAATTTTGACTGCTATCTTACAATATCCTCTTTATAGGGCAAGAAGAATTTCATCTTTGCAAGCTAATGCCTCAATGACGAGAGTTTGTGATTACCTTATATGGTTTTGCTAGTGCTGCTACAAAAACCTCTCGGTCATCGCAAAGAACCACTCCCGCCCTTGCCATGGTCGACGTATAATTAATCGCACTATCTAAATTCAATTTGAAGTTTTAAACCATGTTGCAGGCAGTCATTCCCATTGAAAAACAAGATGGGTACCTCCCATGGTATCCATCTTTAGGATGTTCTAGGCAGTTTACGTCTCCTGTATAAACTACATTTCCTGATGAGGATTATAACCTTCCCCTGATAAGTCCAACAATTCCTTGACCTCCATATACCCCATATAATCATGATGATTACTGGAATGCCCTCACTAGAAACACGGCTTGAACATAGAATATCCTTTGACCATGTATCTGGATGAAGTGAACACTACCACAGAAATGGTTATCATAGACGGTTCTAAATCGTCATCACAGATGATTTTCTGAATCATCTGAATTTATGTGTCTGTGATAACAAGCAGTTATCATAGACAGTTTGTGAGTCATCTATGATAAGCCTCAACACAAACGATTCGTATAAAGAACCGTCTGTGAATGAGACTATCACAAACGGCTCGAACAAACAACCGTCTATGATGCTCGCACATCCCAGACGGCTCGAACCAAAAACCGTCTATGATGCTCGTATATTACAGATAGTTCTAGCTACCAACTGTCTGTGATGATGTTTCATAGACGGTTTATCCTAGAAACCACCTATGATATTCTTTTATATGTCTGTTTATTGGCTACCCTCAAGAAATGCTAGTCATGCCCTTTGAAATAAGCAGAAATACAACAAGTATATGTATATATTCAATTCACATTCATTTCAGAAACAAACACATCCATTTCACAAATCAATTGAAAGTGATACTCAATAAAACAGCCATAATTTTTGCATACGGACTCCGTTTTCGATGTTCTTAGACTCATTTAAAAGCTAATGAAAAGTTACATCCGAAAATTCACAAGGACAACTTTGATTCATTCGTGAGGCTCCAAAAAAGTGAAATCTCCAAAAAAAACATCATTTAGGCCCTCAAAATAGCCTCCGATGTTTCTGGACCGTTGAACAGCTAAGTGGGCCTTGGTGTGCAGTCTCCTCTTCATATCTAAGTTCACACAAGGCGCTAAAAGTCAATTTAGTCTATGGATTGAAATCTTCAAGAAATTGGTACAAGAACAAATTTAGAAGCATCATGATTTACATGACCGAAACCCTAGCTAGCTGGCCATCCATCAATTTCGTAATTTTAGATCCTAGCATCAAGAAAGAGAGGGGTGGGGATCGGATGGGGGATATCACCGGCAATGAAGGAGAGGTGGCAGTAGCGTCACCGTTGTGTCACGACGGTAACACTGCACAAGACACTCTTACGACATTTATGACAAGAGTGTCTTGTGCAGTGAACCGTGGCGTCACAACCGGAGGCGGAGGAGCTCACGGCGGTAGTCGGCATCGTCGAGGGGATGGAGCGCTTCGGTTTAGGGAAGGAAGCGAGAATAAGGAGTGGATGAACTAGGAGCAGTAGGAAAGGTTGAGGGGGGAAATAAGGGGCGAGAGGTGAGAGGAGACCAGTGTCTGCCGTTCGATGTGGAGAGAATAAATGGGTGAAATCGAAATCCTGGGAGAGATACCACGGATCGGTGATGTGGCGTTCTTACAGACGGTTCGGATTAAAAACCATCTGTGATGTCAGCGTACATCATAGGCGGTTTTTAATCCGAACCGTCTGTGATAATATCACAGACGGTTATTAACAAGAACCGTCTATGACTGTGACAATATCACGGATGGTTATTAACAAGAACCGTCTGTGATAATTGCAAACTGACAGTTCTCTGAAACCGTCTGTGATGAGACATCCAGTATACCCTTTTATAGTAGTGGAAGTGAGCTTGACTTGCAAAATTTCTTCGGCTGCAACGAAATAAGGCATATTCTCTTTGGCTGTAGCTTATGGGTTTTGACTGAAATTTTTGAATTTTGGATGTTTACGGTACAGATTACGGAGAGATCGATACTCACTTGCGATTTTGGTTGGTACAAATGTTAAGTTTTTAACGTGTACTACGTTTAACTTATAGACTCCATCTTGAGAAAATACTCCGTCTAAAAGTTAGGTACTGTAGCGGCTGCGAAAAGTCAGTTGGCTTATGGGCTGCCGAACACCCCCTAAGCTAGCTCTATGTCTCCTACATCACTGAATTTACGAAGGCCCCGTTTGGAAACGCAGGAATTTTCATGATTTCTACAGGAATTAAAATATTTTACTGAGAAATTCCTGACGTCCCAGGCAGTCTAAATTCTATACGTGTGAAACAGTGGCACTCTCTCCCTCCCACACTCTGGCCAAATGACAGCAGACGGACAGCGAATGACATCGGCCACCTACCCTATCTGAAGCTACTATCAGATCATCGTGCCCCTATAAATGCCAGCTTCCCTCCCATCCTCGTCCTCATCTGCAGTCGACAGACCAGCTAGCTATACTCAACTATCACAGGCTAAGCTAGCCAGCGCGAGCTGCAAAAGATCAGCCAAGTACTTGACCATGGCCAAGCTTCTCGCCACCTTCGCCGTCCTCCTGGCGCTGGCCGCCCCCTCGCTCGCTGGCGACCCCGACATGCTCCAGGACATCTGCGTCGCCGACTACAAATCTCTCCAGGGCCGTAAGTGATATGTCACTCGTCTTTAATTTCTTTATTGCGTGCAAGTTCCATGCGTATATAGATCGTCAGCAGATCGCATATATAGCTGACGATATACATGCATGCGTGCGTGCAGCACTGCGGCTGAACGGGTTCCCGTGCAAGAGGCCGGAGAACGTGACGGTGAACGACTTCTTCTTCGACGAGCTGATTAACCCCGGCAACACGAGCAACGCCGTGGGGTCGGTGGTGACGGCGGCGAACGTGGAGAACCTCCCGGGGCTCAACACCCTCGGCGTGTCCATCGCGCGCATCGACTACGCGCCATCGGGGCTGAACCCGCCGCACACCCACCCGCGCGCCACCGAGATCATCTTCGTGCTCGAGGGCTCCCTGGACGTCGGCTTCATCACCACGGCCAACAAGCTCTTCGCCCGCACCGTCTGCAAGGGCGAGGTGTTCGTCTTTCCCCGCGGCCTCGTTCACTTCCAGAGGAACAACGGCAATTCTCCGGCCGTCGCCATCGCGGCCTTCAACAGCCAGCTGCAGGGCACGCAGTCCATCGCCCAGACGCTGTTCGGCGCCGCGCCGACGGTGCCGACCGACGTGCTGGCCAGGGCCTTCCAGATCGACGGCGGCCTGGTCGAGTCCATCAAGACCAAGTTCCCGCTCAAGTAGGCCGCGCCCGCGCATGCGTGCAGGACGTTGGATGGCCGGTTCGTGCGTACGACCTCTCCCTGCGAGTACGTACGTCCCAGTACTGCATGCGCAGGATGGCAGCTATACTGCACTAATAATAATGGAGGACCGTAAAAGTGTGATTTTAATTTGGATGCGCTTTAGTTTGATCCTTCTGTATACTCTGATTGGTTTGTTCTTCTGTGTCGGTCCATGTTTCATGTGCTTCATGGGGCTCATCACTTCACTGTTGTTGCTTTTTCTTCATGAACTACTACTGGTGATATGTATCTGTCAGTTCAAATAAATGAATGTCCCTGCAGATTGTTGTTTTGAGTTCTTATTTATCGGTATTGTAGACAGTTAACAAATGCGGATGGGCACTGTCGATATATTAATTGGTCCTTAGCAATTAACGTAGGTGTGTTGTATGTTATGATACTTCATGTGTAATACCCCAGGAATGATACTACCCCAGGATGCTACTAAACTACACTTATAACCAGCTGGATTACAAAGAAAGAATCTGGCAACATCTCCCCAACAATAAAAGACTACACGAAAACATGACAACACTACATATCATAGGAGATAGCAACCGCATAAGAACATAAAATGATGCACTGACATCCTTTTTCAACCTAGTTTTGGTTGCTCAAACCCACTGAATCCAAGTATCCAACCACGATCTAGCATCATTAAGTTACAGTTAAAATAAATCCTCTAACTTATTACAGCGAAACTCTTGAAGACTTGTGTAATGGTGTCGTGCAGCTCTACCATTTCCAAACATGCTTAAGGATCACCTGGGAGAGAGAATACAAGGGTGAGATAAAATCTCAGTAAGCAAACCGTTTAACAAATTAATTAATCTGCAGATGATTGAGCATTGAGATGACAACTTGTGGTACAATGATAAAGCATTAACAATTGATTCTCATCATCCTCACTGTAGCCTCATTCATATCCAAAACCACATCTACCACGTACCCACGACAAACACATGAAGATTTTGCTTTTCCATATCATCCTTATTTTCATTATTTATCTCTAACTAATTCATCAATACTTACGCACCAAGAATATCATTAATCTAGTTTATGCTTCAATTATCATATCTCCAAATTTCCTCAAATTCAAATCATCTATCTAGATCAATTCTGTTAATCCCATTAAATCCAACAATTACCTTTATGCTACAAGTGACTCTCACGTGCCAATACATCATATAACTCTGCAGAGTGTGTACACTTTCACCACGCGATAATCCACCCATTGCCCCACCCGATTCCTTGGGCGGAGATCAAGAATTATCCTCATGAAATGCATATGTATGCAAATGATCCACATACCATGTGCCACAAGGGACTCTCACGAGCCAATACCTCACATAACCACTACATTTACTTGCTTCTACCGAAGGGGCGAAGAGCTCAAGCACGTAATCTCTTTTATTATTTTACATTTATTTAGGGTTCCAGAGTGAAGCCACATGTTCACAAGTCACCACTCATAACACAAAATCTCCATATAACATTCATAATCGAAAGAAAAAGCGCCACTACCATCATTTCGCTACAAATCTTAATCAATAACTCCTCTCAAGATTTTAAATGATTAAATGGTATTAGTTTTATGACAACAATTAACCATTAATTATCGCGAGTTCACCGATAATTAATTTCATGCTTATTTACGGCTAATCCATGATTTTCTTTTCTTAATTATTCCTTAATCCGCTTTTTTAGTTTTAATCTAAATTGCTTTTAGCAAAAATGGGTGAAAATCCCAACTATACTAAACCATCATTTCGCGACCTATTAAAGGAGGCGGAGGAATTAATTATCCCATGCTTTTAGCAAAATGGGTGAAAATCAACAAGTTCGCCGCTTGTCTTTGGGTTCGTATCTTTTGGCGGCGGCGGCGGGCCCACCGAACAAACCACGAATTAAATAGAATTTTGAAATTTATAGAACAAAAGCTACAACTTTCATGAATACACCATAATTTTATTCCGCGTGGAGCGAGTTAAAAGGGTGTAATCCGCTCGGCGTGGGCGGCGGAAAAAGAGGATGAATCGCCTCGAGTTCGAGCCGAGGGTTGGAAGGTGGTAGGTGGGCGTTTTCTCTTTTTGAGCTCTATAGACCACCACCAACAGTACAACGCTCCAAAAAATTATAAAATTTTACCAAAAGCTACATTAAAATATTATCTACAACTTATGTTATTATGAGTAAATTCATAAAAACTATTAGAGCCTCCGAATCTTCCCACAAACCGCAATGGAGAGGAGAATCGAATCTATAGACCACCACCAACAGAAACCAACCCTACTACATCTACAACTGAGCCTCCGAATTCCAACCTCTGAATTCCAACCTCTGTTGCGCCCAAACCACTTGTATAAAATTATGAATTAAATACAAAAGCTAGGTATCTGAGTTCTCTATAACTTTTATATACATTGGTTCTGCAGAAAAAATCGTTTTATTTATTTAATATTTTAATCCCCACAGTCTGTCCGAACTCGAACGACGTGAACGACCACTCTACAGAAATATAATGGAGTCCTCTACAAAACACTAAGAGGTAAAATCCCCAGATTTCGCACAAAAGATCCCATAACTTGCAGAACACGACAGACTATACAAATCGAGCGATTAACCAAAAAACTGACCTAATTGAGAAATCGCTAAGAACAAAAGGGGGAAAATGTTGGTTACCCTTGGATACCACAACAAGATCCTTGGAACACCAGCACAAAAATACCCCACTCCTCTCCTTCGCCTCCCCTTCCTCTTGCTCCTTCTCTTCCTCTTCTTCCTCTCCTTTCTTCCCTTCTTTCCTTCCCTCCCTTCTTCTTTTCAAGGGGGACAGCAGGGTGCTAGGGGAGGAGATGCAGGCGAGAGAGAGGGCGTGAGGGAGAGGGGTGGCTGCCACAAGGGGAAGAGGAGGGACAGCTGGGGGGTTGGGGAAAGGGGGAGGGTCACCTAGGGTTTGGGGAGGCGTGGCTGGGCCAAGGAGGAGAATTGGGCTAGGCCTAGGAGGCCAACTTGGGCCCTAGGTGGGTGGTGGAAGGCCTAGCCTCCCACTTTGGACAGCCCACCAACCCTCTTCCTTCTCTTTTTTCTCTTTTTAGATAAATTGGTAGCCCACATCTACCTTCGCGATTCAACGGAACAAAAGAAAACTCCGTGAATCTGTTAAATACTTTCGAAAATGCTGAATCAACGTCTAGGACATTACATCATGGTGGGGTCACAAAATCTTTGTTAGCTAGAAAATTACTCATGTTACATTTTATAATATTTACAAATAGAAATGAGATAAAAAATAATGATCCAAGTTGTATTGACTCGACCATACGAAACATAAGAAATTTGCAGAATTTGGGACTGAAGGGAGTACAACTCTCGAGATGACCACTTGCAACAACATATCGAGAACTTTATTTGTAATTATTCATCACTAGCCATCAACCAGTACATCCTCACGGGCTATCTCTTTAAGCATTTTTTTGTATTCAAGAATATATTCAAATCTTGCTTTGATTACCATAAAAGGTTAAGTACCATCACTTCTTATTACCTTCGATGGATATTAGCTCTTCTGCTACATCTACCAACTACTGAAGTCGGTGTAGATAATTAAGATGATCTTAATTTCTAGTTAATTGGTAGAAGGCACGACTATGTTAGGCACCCTTCAAGAAAATCCATTTCAGACATAACTCCTGAAGTATAATATATATAATAATAGTAATATATATAAATATATTTAACATAATTTCTAAATAATACACGTGTATGCTTTCATGCTGGGTCCACACACTGCAAGCATCTGTTGCATAGCTCGTATATGCTAGAGGAGTGTAGAAATCAATTTCACCGTGGGCCCACATATGTTCTTATCCTTTTATATAACTACAATCACCACGCAGTCACACATTGCTCCACTGACTTCTCTTTCTCCATCTCTCTCCTCCCTTTCTACTTCAGTCCATCATTTTCCAAGTTCCCCTCCCCTTGCCAATGTTGCCATCCATTCCCGACCAAATTCATCGTCGGTTAAAGGCTTAAAGCTCACCTCGCCGGTGGCGACCACCGTTGGCGTCCTCTCGACGCCTGCAGTCCGTTTGTAGTCTCCTCCAGGTACAATTTCTCCCGATGGAGTCAGATGCAAGAGGCCAAGCAGCAGTGCATTCGTGGTGAGACGGTAGAAAAAGTTGAAAGCCGTGACAACGCGTGGTGACTAGATCCAGGTGATGGCTTAGGCGATGCATGACCCAGGATCTAGATCGAAAACTCTACGGCAGTGGGCGGCGGCGCCTACCACGCTAAGGTTAACTGCTCTCTTAAGCTTTGGGTTGTAGGGAAAATTGAAGAAGTATTAATTGAATTTCAGGTTTGTGTTGCCGTTTTTCTGTCTCAATCGAATTCCTGTAACTTTATCCAAATTTCCCGAGTACCCAGTAGAAATACTGTACGGAATGTGCGGATCTAGAAGATAATTTTGTAATTAATATTTTCTATATAAAGAAAGGTGAGATAATAGGCAAACTACATGCAGAGGAAATGTAAGTTTAGTATAAGATTTGTTTCAGAAAATAATAATTGTTTAAATATGAAATGTATCAGAGAAATACGCTTTTAGGACAAAGTAAGCCAATGCACTTTCTACTGCATGGTGTCCATTGTTCCAACTTCCAGCCTTATCCAATAGGTAGCTTGTTCCCTATTTGCTTTCTTCCATCTTACCACCACTTTGGAACTGCGATTAGGTTCGTATGAATCTGAGAGCAATAAATTGCTCCGCTTCTTGTTGCTTTACCCCTACTCGCATGCTCCGGTGTCACGGCCTTCTTCCCCCCATGGATGCTAAGTAGGCCTACGACAACGACTCGACAAGTAGGTACTCGGCAGCAACAGCAAGACAACTACCTCCATAGATAAGGCACGTCGAGGTGCCGTGGTCGAAGCGTTGTGGTCGGGCGCCGTGGTCGAGGGCCATGGTCGAAGCGCCATGGTCGAGCTGTTGTCAAGGCGCCGTGGTCATGGCGCCGTGGTCGTGACACCATGGTCGATGTGCCATGGTCGAGGCGCCGTGGTCGAGGCACCGTGGGCGAAGTGTCATGGTCAAGGTGTCGTGGTCGAAGCGGCGTGGTCGAGGAGCCATGGTCGAAGCGCTATGGTTGAGGTGCCGTGGTCGACGCTATGTGGTTGAGGCACTATGGTCGAAGCGTTGTAGTCGACGCTTCGTGGTTGAGGCGACATGGTCAAGGAGCCGTGGTCGAAGCGGCGTGGTCAATGCATCATGGTTGAAGCGTTGTGGTTGAGAAGCCATGGTCGAAGTGTTGTGGTTGAGGCGCCGTGGTCGACGCTCTATGGTCGAGGAGCCGTGGGTGAATTGTCGTAGTCAAGGCGTCGTGGTCGAGGAGCCGTGGTCGAAGCGCTGTGGTTGAGGCACCGTGGTCGATGCTCTATGGTCAAGGCGCCATGGTCGAGGCTCTATGATCGACGCCTCGTGGTTGAGGCGCCGTGGTCGAAGCGGCGTGGTCAAGGTGTCGTGGTCGAAGCGGTGTGGTCGAGGAGCCATGGTCAATACGCGTGGTTGAGGTGCTGTGGTAGACACTATGTGGTTGAGGAGCCGTGGTCGAAGCGCTGTGGTTGAGGCGCCGTGGTCAACGCTCTATGGTCGATGTGCCGTGGTCGAAGCGCTGTGGTCAACGCTTCGTAGTTGAGGCGTCGTGGTCGAACTGTCGTGGTTGAGGCACCGTGCTTGAAGTGTCGTGGTCGTGGCACCATGGTCAAGGCGCCGTGGTCGAGCAGTCGTGTGTTCGAATAATATATAGTCATGTGTCAAGTACTCGTGTGTCTAAGTACGTAGAGAAGTCAGAGATCCCGAAGTCGGAGACTCTGGAGTACTGTAGCAGTTGGAGACCCTCTATAGTACTGAGCGGTCGATAGTCGTAAGCTACAGTACTCGGTCGGTAGTCAAAACTACAGTACCCGTTCGATAGTTGTGAGCTACGACTGCACAGTAGTGATCATGACTACGATGCCGGTCGGTAGTCGGAGCATCTAAATACCGTAGTGGTCGGAACGTCGGAGTACCTTAGCGGTCAGAGCATCCGAGTACCGAAGAGGTCGGAGGTCGTACTCATAAGAGTACTGTAGCAGATGTACTCATAACTCGCTATCGATGACCACTTGGAGTGCGCCTCTGTGCGATCCTTCTTGTCCATGGTGCGGCAATGCGAGGGGGAGCAGACATCCTAACCCTAGACGCATGACCCTTCTTCTTGTCGATGACCACTCGTAAGCTACTGTACTCGATCGGTAGTTGGAACTACAGTACCCAGTTGGTAGTTGTAAACTAAAGTATCTGGTCGATAGTTAGAAGTTGTAGTACTCAATCAGTAGTCAGAGGGTCTGAGTACCGTAGCGGTCGAACGTCCAAGTACTATAGCGATCAGAGCGTCCGAGTACCAAAGAGGTCGGAGATTGTACTCGTAAAAGTACTGTAGCAGACATAGTCATAAGTCGACTAGCAGTCATGGTCGTAAGTCATGATTAGGCATCCGAGTTGCAGCTGTAACTTGAGTTAATGAGTTGGTCGAGTCATGCGGATCGTGGAGAAAATTTCGGACAATGGTTGAGAATAGGTCCTAGTTGTTGCTAGTGTAGTTAGTGGGTGCGTGGAGTACAGGTCGTGTGACCGTGTGTGCGTGAGGCTTATTTAAGGCTTGTACTTCCTGATAAGAAAATTGAGAAGCGAGTAGGTTATTTTTCGAACTATCTCTTCTTGCACACTTTGCATCCCTTAGTTCCTACAGTTTTTCCTTTCTCTTCATTCTTAATATTTTTCATTGGTCTTTCTTGTTTCGTCTGTAGTCTTAGCTCGTTTTTTTGCTTCTATTAAGTTGTAGTTGTTCTTTCCTCATTTTTCTAGCTAGTCTTGCTATTTCTTTAATCATGTTTGTCATTTGTTTGCTTGATAATGACCTATGAACATATATGCATGTCAGATTATGATCTATATATAATAGGCTAATTGTTACTGTCAAGTGTTAATTGTTAACCATAGTGAGTTGGATCCTACTCATTGGATAGCAACAGTTCAACCTTACAATTACTATTAACTGGATAGAGTTTTCTTTATTTCATGCGATTTACTTAAAGTGTCAACATTGAATGATGTTTCTTGCCTAGCAAAGAAAAAAGAGCGATGTTTCTTGGAAATTTGATTAATGTCAATTAGAAAAGTAGAGCTCAATCACTATATCAATCAATAGGATAATATAAGATGGTAAAAGAGATACAATGATTGTACGTCTTGTTTTAAATGATGGGATCCAGCAATTTTTTGTAGTATTTTGATCCGTGAGTGGTGAATATTTGTTGTGGTGGAAGTCTTTACAATCTGTTGTTAATTACAAAAATAAATGGAAATTAGTATTAAAAAGTATAATGATTACAGTAGAGGTTAAATATATCTATTAAAGAATAAGCAAAAAGATATACCGTGATAATGTCTCCTTGTTAATTTAGTGGGGTAGAGTCTGTATGATGTTATCTATTGAATCATTTGCTCGCGTGTGTTTGATCCTAGGGGCAAAGCCATCACTTGGTATTAAAGCGAGGTGCAAAGTGTGGAGATACTTCCCGGTGATGGCTCACCGATCGTAGCATGTCAACTCAGCTCCATGTGGGGAGTAGTGGTGGCTTGGAGCGGCATAGGTGGGCTGCAAGGCATGAGTTGCGTCGGCGGTGAACAACGTTCTTCCACCATCAGCAACGTCATGGTGTAAGATGTCATGAACACGGCGATGTGTAAAGCAACGACGACATCACCGAAGTGTGAGTGAGAGAGATGACACAGTAGGAGTGTTGCATGTGTCATTTATCTGTTTGAGCATGTAGGAGATGTGTTAGATACATGCGCATATTTGTGTTATGGTCGTGCATGTAGGTAAGTCAGTGCATGATGCATGTAACTATGTGAGTTCTTGTAGTTGTGTCCAAGTTCTCATGTGTGTAAGCTCTGATGAGAGTCTCCATCGCTGTCAAAATGTGTCACCGGTGAAAGATAATTTGACCTGAGGAAGTGGTCGAAGTTGTTGGTGAGGTGTGTCATCGGCAGTGAAGAAGTGAAAAATGTTGGCAAGTTGTGTCACCGGTGACATGATCAGCAAGAAGAAGGCAAAACTCCTTGGAGATGCATCAGGAGATTGGATTTCATCTTGTGAAGTTTAGCAAGTCAAGATTAGGGGAGATTGTTGGAACTAATTAATCTTGACACATGTTGAAGACCTCGAGGTCGAAGAGCAGTCGGAGACCCCGAGTCGTAAGCTACAATGAACTGGTCGGTGGTCGTAAGCTACAGTACTCGGTCGATACTCGAAAGACCCGTGCGGTCGGACACCGGTAGTACCGACTCTGTGTGAGTGGTACGACCGGAGTTGTGTCGAAGTGACGTGGTCGAGAAGCCATGATCGAAGTGCCATGGTCAAGCAACCGTGTGTAAGTTGTGTCCACATTCTCGCGTGTGTTTAATCCTAGGGGCAAACCCAACATTCCGGTAGCAATAAGGCAGTGGTGTAGGTGCTATTGGGGCCACCGGTGGCATTGTAGAGCCACAGTGATGATATTGAGAATAAAGATTCAAAGGGAAGAAAAGGTATATTGTAAAAAGCAACCTTGCAGCTCTACTACTTTGATTTAATGTTGTTATTACTTTAGTGATATAGATGCATCGTGGAGCATACCAATTAGAAATATTCTTTTTAGGCAATATTGATTCTATATGATTTTTTACGGATCAGCTCTACTACTTTGATTTAATGCTGTTATTACTTTAGTGATATAGATGCATCGTGGAGCATACCAATTAGAAATATTCTTTTTAGGCAATATTGATTCTATATGATTTTTTACGGATCTTATAGTCAGTTTTAGGTTTTTGAAGGATGAATGTTAAGCAAACATAACTTTACAAGAGCATTAAGTTGCCTAATTCACTGTCAATACCACTAAATGGTAGGTCATTGTCTACACTTAGTTCGAAGAGTTGACATAACCAATGAGCTTTTTAGTTTTAAC
This sequence comes from Bonia amplexicaulis, assembly GCA_036346245.1. NCBI lineage: Eukaryota > Viridiplantae > Streptophyta > Magnoliopsida > Poales > Poaceae > Bonia > Bonia amplexicaulis. The sequence goes on from CM070737.1 coordinate 6,992,351, forward strand.
TTTGGTATTTTGCCAAAAAGAGGCTAGATGAAGTTATAGATTAACATAGGGGCTTCCAAAGGAGAATTCAATTAGTAATGGAGGCATAGATAGATGTTGTGCGTTGCATATAGCAAATGCTCTATTGAAAACTAATCTAATGCACACATGTGCTATTCTCTAGATCTCTCAATGGGTTGTGTCTTACCTACTAAGCCAAGCCTCCGCACATATCAGGAGTTGGCTGAGTCGAAGAAGTTAGTCCTCAAGATCAACCAGCTTTGGTGCAAGGCCGACGCAGCCAAGCAAGTGTTCTGCGTGCTAGCCAAACTGTGATCAATGGCTTCATGAAGATCCTATTCAACTCCATCAGAGCGCAAGTGCTGCAAGTTGTCGTCTTCCTCCTGGCCGAGCTCGCCTCCCGGGACGCAAGAAAGGGCTAGTCAAGGCCATTGTTTGTAGGCTACATGTGCTTATATTCTCTTTGGATTGGATTGTGTTTTGTTTGCTAGTATGTATTGTGTTCTACCTAAACATGGTTTCCTTGATTTTCCTACTCTGTCCCAAACGGGATCTCCTCGTATACAGTTCAGATTGTTGACTTTCCTACTCTGTCCTGAACGAGAGCTCCTTGTATGCAGTTCGAATTGTTTTGTAAAGTTTTCCTTGATTTTTCTATTCTATCCCAAACACCTTCTTTTCTAGTTTGTCCCCAACGATTGTTTTGTAATGTTTTTTCCCCTTGATTTTCCTAATATATCCCGAATGCCTTCTTTTCTACTCTATCCTGAACGAGAGCTCCTCATATATAGTTTAGATTGGTTTATAAAGTTTTTTCCTTTGATTTTCCCTATCCTGAATGTCTTCTTTTTTCCTTTGCTGATCTAGATCCATCTTAACCATTGTAATTTGGACCCACATCAATTGATGGTACAAATCTTTTTCTTTTTTTCTCTGATTAATGTGATAATTTCTACCCCTTAAGAGTGAACGTGGTGGCTTCTTTGGCTTCTGCTTTAATAATATAATAGATGTGGGCAAGGTGCATAGTTGTGAGGATGGAAGAGCATCCAAATTTAAGAAGAATACTTGGTTATTATGTTTTTTCTACAAGATTTTGTTGAGGTATTATGTAGTTTTACAATAATGGGACTGGGGAATGGTTTGGATTATATGTGGTTCTAAAAACAACTATGAATCTCTTAATTTGTTTCTTAAATATTTGAGATTACTACCATTGTTTTTGTTCACGAAGACTTCAATATTTGAGTTCGTTGCCATTGCTTTTTGTTAACCGCGCCCTGCCACCACCGTAGCCTTCCATGCCACGCCGTCCTACAGCTATCGTCGCCCTGCACACCGCCATGCTATCATGTGGCTACCACGGTAGGCACACCTGGGAGGAGGAGACAGGAGCTACAGACATAGGGCATCAGCTAGAGGATGGAGAAGGAGAAAAGAAGGGAAGCAGGGAGAGGGGCACTGGCGCTAGGAGCAAACAGGGACAGGAAGGGAAGGAAAGAAGAGGCTGGCTAGACAAGAGACGAAGCGAAAAAGGAACAGGAGTTCCGCATCTACGCCAGATTCGTCATTCTGGTGAAAATTCTGGGGTTGTAGGTATAATTGTTTGAGCCCTTTATCCCCTGTTTTAGACTATGGTATATTGGTTTAGGGTTAGTTTAGGGTATGGACGAAAGGTTGGGAGGTATTAGGGGTGAGATTTGGGGGGGGATTGATCGTCGAGATGTGCTTTACTATTTTGTAGTTTGAGTTTTCGGGTAGCTACATTCAGTTTCATAGCTTTGCCTAATTTTATTATAGATAATTGTTTAAAGTTTATGTAGAGTGCATGAACACGTAATTTGGTTGAGCGATTTAGGATGTATGGCTTCAAGAAGACTGCTGTCTAGAATTTGGTCGCTGCTAGTAATCTGCAGTTTAGGGCTAGTAAATGGCCAAATTAAAATATAAGCATAACTAAGAAAAATTAGATAATTCTCCATGGATTTGAGAAGTGGTATGGCTTAATGTATTGGGAATAGTAAATTAATAGATACGAAATTGTTTAGTCTGTTGTCCAGTAAAGCAATATAATAGACTTCGAGTTAGAAAAAGATGGCTTAGGTGGATTAATCATGGACTTTGGTTAATTAAGAAAATGTAGCAAGTTTTGTGTAGATTCTATAAAATATATGGTTTGCCATGTTAGAGTTTCTGAATTGAGAGTTATGTTAGTTTGATCACTGGCATCATGGGAAGGGACAATATTTTACTAGGAGGAAAATATTGCAACTAGTGACGTATAAATCACTACTAATAGCAACCAACACATTATACTTCGAAATATATATAGAAACAAAATTCAAACAGATTCAATCGGTAACACGAATGACTTACAGTTGGGCCTGATGAAGAACAGGAAACAGAACAGGCTTGATACGGTGCAGAACATAGATGAAACAGTGAAGCGAGCGGTCGTATAGATGTGCACTACCTAGAAACCTTATTGCTGCCCCATACAGGCCTTCACGGTAGCAACGACTTGGATATACTATTATTGCTCCCCTCCTTCACGGTACACGTCGGGAAGAAGAGTTGATGAGGTTCAGGTGGTGCAATATAAATAACAGATGTTTGCAAGAGGAAGCAAAAGAAATGGAGGAGGTAATGATTCGGGACACACTGCTCTAGGCGTCTCCAGGGTTTGTGTGTGTATAGGAAAATAATTCCATACTCATGGGAGTTCGTACTCCCACTTCTTATATACCGCTTAAATGGTGTCGTTGTACCTTTTTATCCTCTTTATCCTTTTGAGCATACTCTAAGAATGATTATAATATACTCCAAAGTGAGTTTCATAAAAAATTTCATCAAAGTCCACTTTTTTATAGCATAATTTGTGTACATACTCATTTTATATATGGAAAAGGGTATAAAACAAAAATAAAAGACTTCGATGAATTTTTTCAACCAAATCACATTGGAGTATCATACAAATAGTATTAAGTATGCCGAAAGTGATAAATAAGTATAACATGTTCATTTAAGTGGTGTATATACTAGTAAGGTGTCCATGCGTTACAACGATATCTGAAAAAGGTAATAGATATAATTAAATATAAGGTTGAGAATTTATCTCAAATATCATATTATGTGAAAGATTTTCTCAACAGGGTGATTTGCGAAACTCAAGATAATTTGCCTTGTGCTAAGTGATTTAATCAAAAAATTGAAACAAGGATTCTTTTGGATTTTCTAATTTATGCAAGAATATTTGAACACTTTCTTGCGGCACTCCCATGTTCGAAGTAGACCTTAAAAATTTTCATAGAAAAACAATTGTCTTGTCTGGCTACACTATCCGTGATGGGTCACATCTCATTCTCATAAGAGTACAAAAAGGAGAAGTGGTAAACGAACAAACTCTCCTTTTTATATTAGTAGAGATATGTATATATACACACATATATACATATGTATATATCTGTACTACTTAAAAAATTAATGATGATGATTCACCTTCAGTGATTCATCTGCCTCTTTTTAACTCCTCTAGCCTCCTCTATCTTGAAACAATGGGGCCAATCGCGCCTCTCTTCCCATACCTACCGCCAACAAATCACGCACCCCAAATTGCCTTGGCCTCATCGCCTCCTCATTCCCAACCCCGCTGCCTTCCTTCTCCTACTAATGGCGCTCCCCTTCGCTTCCCTTCCCCCATCACCGAATCGATCTCTCTCCCTTCCCCGACTCGCCTTTCCCCTCTCCTCGCTTTCTCTCTTTCTCTTGCCTAGGGTTTGCATTCACATTTGCCCACCGCCATCACCATGGATGATGGGTAAGTGCCTCTCCTACCCTATCTCCCCCCTCTCTTCTCCCCTAGGGTTTCGTCGCCTCACCCCGATCCTCTCTGCGATCCGCACTTGCAACTATATCGACGAGGATAGTGAGCCACTCATGGACTTCGATGCCTGCAACCCCTCGCCTGAGCTGCAGCCCTACGACAACCTCAAGGACAACTTCGATGATAATGGTGGTGGCACCAAAGAAGGCCGGGGTGGGAGGCGGAACCTAGATGACCTGGGAGGCGGTGTTGGCGGATACAAATGTGGGCCAAGGCTCCCTATGCCTTAGGAGGAAGGGCGGTGCACGAGGAGTAGGATGAAGGGAGAGGAAGATCGAGCGGATACCATCACCGGGTGTCTCGATGACTGTAGGATCCCGCACTCGTCCATGCGTTGGAAGCACCTACTCAAGAAGGCCGCTCGATACCTCCCTACGGTTTGATGGGGGAATGCAGAGGTGGCCTTGGCATGACTAGTGATGGGCTAGATGACCGTGGGAGGCGGAGATGTTGGCGGATGCATACTCCTTGATGTGGCACGCATGCAAATATACTAAAGGCCGACATGATGAGGGTTCAGAGGGTTTTGGCGGGACAAGGAGAAGAAGAGGACGAAGGAGGTCTTGATGATCGGGAGGGAGAGGCGATGACGGTGTTGGGTGCGCTCTCATACGCCTTGAGAGGGATGGGGATGGCAAGGATGAGAAGAGGGGCTCAGGAGGAAAGGGCGGTGGCGGGATCCACGAGGAGTAGGATGAAGGGAGAGGAAGATCCAAGAGCTCTAGGATACCATCACCGGAGACGCTTGCCGTGTGATCGACATCTTCTCAAGTCTTGGGCATACACCGCCAAGAACTCAACCTCGCGAGGTAACAATTGCTTCCGATGTTTTGATGTATTCTTGATGTTCTTCACCGGTAAATTATTGTATGTGCTTGTATGTTGTATTAAAGGTCACACTTTTTATTGTATACTGCTGCTGATGGTTCATCTAGTTGTTGTGGATTGGTTTTCTATGGAACTCAGATTATTCTTGAGGTGTTCTGTGTTAAGGCAGTATATTGTTTTGCTGCTACACTTTGCAATTAGGATGTATTGTGGATACATGATGGCAATATAGCGTACTTAAAGTGAAATTATGTAAGCTGTAGCTTGACCTTTGCTGCATAGTTTTAATTTATTGAGATGTAAACGTGGTGCTTGATTATTATTGATTGTTGTCTCAATCATAGTTGGGATCCTTGAAGTGCATTTGTTCTTGGTCCATCCAGATGCTGTTGGTTTATGAGATATCTGGGATAGCTTTTGATTTTTCCTACCATTGGATATCGAATTGTTTCTTCGATCTATTATGGTTCTTTTGAATTTAAGTAGTGTTTTAATCGGTTGCTGTGATTTCTTATTTCTGAGGATGATACTTAGATATAATTAGAAATTTAGAACACTACTCTATTGACTTCTATTTGGAGAATATCTTATTTTTAGATGATATGGCAGTGGCATGCTTGTCTGCTGATACCTTACTCATCTCCATGATAATTGAGTTTACTTTTGCTCTCAGTTCTTGCAAACTCGAATGGTTTCAACAATAACAATTAATGGCCTCTGCTAATCCGTGTGCACTGTATAGTGTCGAATTGTTCGGACACATACTCCATTTCATCTTACTATTACTTAATTCCCTTGGGGTCTGCTTGCAACATCAGTATACTGAACAACCACCGATGTCTGCCCTTCATTACATACAATATTTGCTATTGATCCTCATTCTGGTCTTCTTTTATATATTTTTAGAGCTTGGGTTTGTTTTTGATAAGGCGTGCTTGCTGAGTTACAACCATAAGAGCTTTGGTCGGGGACCTCTGGAGGTTGGGACAGAGGAGGAGGCTGAGAAACTGATGAGTCAAAACGAAAAGGATTCAGAGAACGATAACTATAACTATGCAACTTCCTTTTTAATATATTAATCTCAAAGAAACTGGCTCTGTAACTTGATTGATATAAACTGGGGATATACCACATGATGCAACTTAATCATATCATTGTGAGCTATGGGATTAATTATCATGACTGATTGACTGTATTTTGAGAAAAGTTGGCTCATATGAGGGGATAGTATGAGCTGCCACAAATAAACTGCAAGGTCTGATTGCTCTATGCAGCAACTTTCAAACCACAAGACTTCTCTGGATTATTTCAATTCCTATCCTTGTGAACTTTTAGAGAACTTGGTTCATTGTTACAAGTCAATGTTAGGATAGTGACTAGTGAGGCTATTTCTTGTAGGTGCTGCTATAAGGATATAATGTGTGTTTATGATTTAGACACTTTTGAGTATAGCAAATGTGCTTTTTTTGCAGTATCTTTCTTTGGGAAATATTCTATACTTGGTATGTTTAGCGTTTTCACGTCGAACTTTTTTTTGGGCGAGTTCGTGTTGTCACAAACTAAGTATTATGCTTTAAGTTCTTTTCTTTCATTGTATGCATGTCAATGAGTACCCATTACCCAAACACTAAAAGAGAACATATATTCTTGATACATTGATTGGTGAACTTAGCCTAAGGTTTTATCGTACTATATCTATAATCGTACACACACACAGAAGAAGAAGAAGAAATGATAGAAAAAATTTCAAGTCACTGATGTGATTTCCTGCCTTTAAGCTAGGAGAATGAGCGGACCTTAAATTGAAGATCTCTAAAATTGTGTGCACCCTAAAACTTGCCTTTAGTCTGAACATGGCGTGCTATTCCTCTAAAGGTTCAAGGGATACATAAAACCAATATCATCTATACATGCCCATTGTCTGGCTGGCTGGCCAACTTTCTTTTTTTATGCCATACATTTTTGTACCAAATTGAGTCAGATTTTTGGGTTCACTTATGGTTTTTCTCCACTTATTTTCTGAACCATGCATACATTTGGAGATGTACTTGTTAGATTTGCTTTTCTTTTGGGGTTCTTGGGGAGACTAGATCTGAGAGATAGAGAGAGGAAGGGAGTAGGAGTACATACCATCCGATGTAGAGGAGGGGTTGGCCATGGCGGTGATCTGCGCTAGGGCAGCGACGGTCGGTGGAGAGAGAGACGGCAGCGGCGGCGCCGATCTGGTGAGGACGACGGCGACGACGATGGAGCTGGAAGTAGAGGCGGCCGCTGGTGGGGTTTCCCGTCGCTGGAGCGCCCCCTCAGATCGGGTCTAGGGTAGTGTTGGTGGGGACGTGGCGGCGGCACCAGTCAACCTCGTGAGCCGTGCCACCCCGACCCCCACCTCTGCTTTATATGGCGGCGAGGGGCCCACCAACCCTATTAATGGCGCCCCGATCGTATGCGCCATCAAGGAGAGGTTGGGATTTGGCCGTTGGGCCAAATCCACGAGATCATTCAACATTCTCCCCTTGATCTCACTCTATACTTTTATCTTTAATTACTTTTGACTTTACTCATTCCATCACAAATTAGTGCATAGAACATGTCTTATCGTCACGGTCAATCGCCGATAGATTCAACAGCTACAATACACCTCTTTGTTCTGAAATAGTTACTTTAATACTTTGGGCCATCTTTTAGTCCAGGAATCATAGGCTTTCCCTTAAACCCATGCCGGCTACATGTTCTCTGAACACGTTGGGTGGTAAGCCTTTGGTAGCGGATCCGCTAGCATCTTTATGTACTTATATGCTCAAGACTTATAATTTGATCCGAACTTTATCTTTCACAACATAATACTTTATGTCAATGTGTTTGGCAGCACCACTTGACTTATTGTTGTGGGCATACATTCTTCGGGTTCATTATCGCGAGACAACTTAAGTGGTCTATTGATGTCGTCAACCACTTTTAAGCGGGTATGAACTTCTTAAGCCGTTCACCGCCCGTAGCCTCATAACATGCTACAAACTCGGCATACATTGTGGACGATGTAGTGACGGTTTGCTTTGAGCTTTTCCACGATATAGCTCCTCCTGCGAGAGTGAATACATATCCGGATGTAGACTTTCTATCATCTCCCGCAAAATCAGAATCTGTATACCCCACTATATGGAGTAAATCTGATCTTCTGTATGTCATCATGAGGCCTTTGGTTCCTTGCAAATAACGCAAGACTTTCTTTATCAATTTCAATGTTCTATTCGAGATTGCTCGGAATCGCCAAATAACCCAGGTAACAAACGCTAAGTCGTAGCGTACACACTTGAGCATCTTGCAAGCTTCCGACAATGAAGCATATGGAACCGCTTTCATTTGATCGATCTCATACTGGTTCCTGGGGCATTGAAAATCCCCATATTTGTCGCCCTTGACTATAGGTGCAGGTGAAGGACTACATTTATGCATACCAAATTTCTTTAATATTCTCTCTATGTATGCCTTTTGCGACAGTCCCAATACCCCTTTATTTCTATCCCGGTGAATTTCGATCCTAGAGCGAGCGAAGCTTCACCAAGATCTTTCATATCAAAGTTTGAGGACAAAGATTCTTTGTCTCCGATGGCATCGACATCACTACTAGCCGATGGGATGTCATCCACATCTGAGATTAGGAAGATGAACTTCCCATCTTTAAACTTTGCATAAACACGGTTGTCCTCTACATTCTCTTTAAACCCAAATTTTCTTATTGTCTTGTCAAACTTCAAGTACCACTTGTCTTGAAGCTTGCTTTAACCCATAAATCGATTTCTTTAGGCGGCATCCCATTCTTTCATTTCCTTCCACAACAAAACCTTTCGGTTGTGCCATGTAAACATTTTCCTCCAAATCCCCATTAAGAAATGCCGTCTTTACATCCATTTGATGTAACTCTAAATCATAATGTGCAACTAATGCCATTATGATTACGAAAGAATCTTTACATGAGGCCGGAGAAAAGGTCTCATTGTAATCAATCCCTTCTCTTTGCGTAAAGCCTTTTGCCACAAGTCGCGCTTTGTATCTTTCTATATTCCTTGGGAGTCAAGCTTTGTCTTGTAGACCCATTTACGACCCTCTGTTTTGGCTCCTTTAGGAATAATTTCCAAGTCCCGACTTTATTAGCCTTCATGGACCTCATTTCCTCTTCCATGGCCTCAAGCCATTTTGAGGAATTTTCGCTTCATGGCTTCTTCAAATGAGGTGGGATCATCCTCCATTTGAAATTCCTCTCAGATGATAAATCGATAATCATCGAAATAGTGATCTTCTTACTCTTTGAGACCTCCTGGGGCCTCCACATTTGGTACATCTTACATTTGAGGTCATTGTTGCTCCCCTCATCTGTGGCAATTGGTTCTATATGATCACGAAGAAGGTTCTTCATTCTCATTAATTGTTGCCACATGAGGAACAATAACAGTCTTGGCACCACGATGTCTTGTACCGTCGGTGCGGCGGACGCCGTAGTGCGAAGAATGGCTCTTGAATCATCGGAGTGGGTGCATCGCCGCTTCTCTTCAAGGTCAATCTTTGAGCTACCATGCTCCCCTCATCATCTCATCCTCTGAGAAGACAGCGTGTCTCGTTTCTACAAACTTTGTATATCTGTCTGGACAGTAGAAACGAAAACCTTTTGACTTTTCAGGATAGCCAATGAAATGGCAACTTACTGTTTTGGGATCAAGTTTCCCAAGGTTTGGGTTAAATACTTTAGCCTCAGCAGGACTCCCCCACACACGTAAGTGGTTTAGTGAGGGAACTCTTCCTGTCCACATCTCGTACGGTGTTTTGGGCACCGACTTACTAGGCACTCTGTTGAGGATATGAATGGCGGTTTTCAACGCCTCCATCCATAAACTCAGCGGCGGTGTGAGTAGCTCATCATGCTTCGCACCATATCCATCGAGTGCGGTTGCGTCTTCGGCTACTCCATTTCTTTGAGGTTCACCGGTGTAGAATCTTGGCTACTATGCCATTTTCCTGTAAAAACCTTGCAAAAGGTCCAGGAACTTGTCCATATGGGGTATGTCGATCGTAGTACTCCCCACCACGATCAGATCGGACTATCTTAATCTTTAAATCGTGTTGGTTTCGACTTGACCTTAAATATCTTGAATTTATCCAAGGCTTCATTTCTTTCTTTGATTGGATAAATATATCCATAACGGAGTAATCATCCGTGAATGTTATGAGCAGTCATATCCATCCACACTTTTCACAGAAAAAGGACCACAAATATCTGTGTGAATAATTTGTAGAACTCCTGTGCTTCTTTTGGCGTCTTTCTTAATTTTCTTTACATATTTTCCTTTAATGCATTCTCTGCATTGTTCTAAGTCTGAGAACTCTAATAGAGGAAGAATATCATTCTTAACTAGTCTTTCTATTCTCCCCCTCGAAATATGGCCTAAATGACAGTGCCATAATTTCGACGACGCATCTAGAGTTCTCTTTCGTTTCCTGTTTACATTCGTAGACGAGGATTCATTTATGAACGTAATAATGTTCTCACCTTTCTTTGACATAATCATCTTCAAGAAATCGGGACAATCTTTCTTGTAGTGTCCCGTCTTCTTGCAGTGAAGACACTGATCTTTCTCCACTATGAAATTATTCTGTTGAGGCTGAAAAACAAATGCTTTTCCCTTGTTCTTTGAGGAGAAGTTACTGTTGAAGTTATTTTTCTTGTTATCCTTCACATAGTTGATAGAACCACCATGTGAGGATTTAAATCTTTCCTCCTCTTGCACACACATAGCTATGCACTTTTCTAAGTCCCATTTCTCGGGCTGCATATTGTAGTTGACAACAAAAGTGTCAAACTCTTTCGGCAAAGAAGCAAAAAACAAATGAATAAGGAACTCATCCTTGAGAGCCAAATCCATTGGTTTAAGCTTGGATGCCAAGTTACTCATCCTTAGTATGTGCTCTCTTATGCCACTGCCACCACCAGAGTACCTTTCTGTCATAAGCTGCTTAATCAGCTGTGTAGCATAAGTCTTTGAAGAGCCAGTAAACTGACTCTTTATTTTATCAAGGTACTCTGTGACAATGTCACACTCTGCGATTGAGCCCACAATTGTAGGCTCAATCGTGTTCTTTATCACAGCCAAACATTTCTTGTTGGCTGTGACCCACTTTTTATGATCAAAATCATATGACATTTTTATGGGAGCAAAGTCCCTCTGTATATAGTGAGAACATTTATAATAATAATAATAACAACAACTGCATGTATTGATTTCAACGTTGGTTAAAATTAAAACATACAGTTGTTTACACATTAAATCTACATCACCGTTGGGCAGAAATAGAAATAATGCATAAAATCATCAATTAAAATTATAATACTTTTAACAGCAAAATTATATGCCTTATTTTAACGTTGGTCAAAAATACGACATACAATTTTATTTATACATTAAATCTACATCACCGTTGGGCAGAAATAGAAATAATGCATAAAATCTTCAATTAAAAAATTATAATAATGTTATTATCAACGTTGGTCAGAAAATAACAATATCATAATTAATCAGAATTTTATCTGTTTTCCAAAATTAAATTCTCCGTTGGTTCGAATTTAATAATGAAAATCAATCATTAACTTTTACGTGAAGCGTAATTATTCTAAAAATAATTTATTTTCGAAAGCGATATCAGACACATTTTAATCTCTGTAAAAATAACACGTTGGTGCAAAATTTTACAGAGATTTTGGTTCATATTTCATTGAAATTCATCAAACAATGCTTCTGAAAATAAATTAAACATCAAAAACAATTTACTGTTTAAAAACGGCCATTCGGCCCATTCCCATGCGCCGCGGCCCACGGCCTGCCTCCTCACCCGCACGGCCCGCATAAACGGTGACCGTCCGATTCATCGAACGGCCAAGAACACTCAAGGTGGGGAATATCATCCCACAACCCTAACCCTAACCGGTTTATCCCGAAAAAGCGGAAGGCCAAGGAAAGGCGATGTGGCGGCGCGATGAGGCGGCGGCCCGGCGGCGCGCAGGCTCGCCAGGCGGCGGCGGCTCCAAGCGACAGCGCGCGGGCGAGATCGGCGGCTCGGCGGTGCGGCGCTCGGCAAGCGGCGGCGGGCGGCGGCCCGCCGCAGCGGCCAGCGGCGACGCGGGCGGAGGTGCGGCGCCGCGCGCGCGCTCGGGAAAAGCAACAAGCGGTGACCCCATCGGCCGGATCCGACGCCAGACGCCTGCAGCGCCGCATGCGACCTGTTAACAGGCGCACGCAACGAGCCGAGCCGAGCGCGCAACAGCGGCGCGGCGGCGGAAGCGCAAGAAGGCGGCGGTAAGGCCCGAGCCGATCCCCCTTTTTGTTTTCGCTTTTCCTTGCTCGATACCATTGTTAGATTTGCTTTTCTTTTGGGGTTCTTGGGGAGACTAGATCTGAGAGATAGAGAGAGGAAGGGAGTAGGAGTACATACCATCCGATGTAGAGGAGGGGTTGGCCATGGCGGTGATCTGCGCTAGGGCAGCGACGGTCGGTGGAGAGAGAGACGGCGGCGGCGCGCCGATCTGGTGAGGACGACGGCGACGACGATGGAGCTGGAAGTAGAGGCGGCCACCGTGGGGTTTCCGTCATTGGGCGCCTCGGATCGGGTCTAGGGTAGTGTTGGTGGGGACGTGGCGGCACACGGTCAACCTCGTGAGCCGTGCCACCCCGACCCCACCTCTCGCTTTATATGGCGGCGACAGGGCCCACCACCTATTGGGTGGGCGCCCCGATCGTATGCGTGATCAAGGAGAGGTTGGGATTTGGCCGTTGGGCCAAATCCCTGAGATCATTCCAACAGTACTTAGGTAGCATGAATGATGATCTTAAGTTACTTCCGTCTGAAATGGGAAAGAAATAAGCATGGCAGACATTGTAACTGAGTTGGGATATAGATGTACTATTGACAGCACACACTATAAGGAAATACTTTCCATTTTTGAGCTTCTTGATGATGTGGCAATATCTAAGTTGCTTGGGGAGCACACACTATAAGGAAATACTTTCCTTTTTTGAGCCTCTTGATGATGTGGCAATATCTAAGTTGCTTGGGGCTGTTATTGGCGCTTGTAATGGTCTTGGAGAGACCCATAATACATATGCAACCTTTGTATCAACTATTCGAAATAGCCACATGAGTGAATTTTTAATTAATTTGGACGTGTTCTTCCGTGGCTAAATTCCAACAGACCTTCCGGATCGACTATGGAGTGGTGCACAACATCAAGTCCAAGTTCCCGCCGAAGTAGGACGTGCACGTACATGAAATTATAAGCGATCATCGAGGACGCAACGGTGCATCAATAATGGGGACGGGGATCGTACGTAAACGTGTGGTTTCGGCGCGCTTTTATGCTTTCGTATTCGGTACGCAACTATACATACATACATACATACATACATAATCATCTCATTTGTTCATTCTACTGTATGTATCGATCGGTCTCTCGTACGAGATCCGCTGTTGATTGTAGTGTTTGCAACATGTACGTACGTCATAAATAAATGTAACAAATGTGCTGATTGTTTGCAATGCTAGACTTGACTATTTTTCCCTTCACACGTAGCTAACTAGTTGTGCGAATTATTGTGTGACGCGACCAGTATCCCTCGCCATGAATACCGTCCTACTCAGCTCTGGAGACGTACGTGTATACCCAGGAGTAGCAAGAACGTGGACAGCACGGTGTATGGCCCTATTGTTTTTTCTTGGCTTTTGCCTTCCGCTTCTCCGACTGCCCACTTCTTCGGTCACTCCGTAGATATGGTGATTTATAACTCCTTCACCTATATACCTATTCATACTTTGTTCTCGTTCGGATATTATGATCCGGAATGTAGTGCGTGCTATGCCTCGAGATGTTCTTAGTAGTTGCAGGTGAACTTACATTTGTAAGACCGGCATGACATGCAATGTAACTCTCAATGAACTAATGTTCTTGAATGCCAATTTTCATGTGTTTTAAATTAAAAGTCGTAAGGTTGCCACGTTTTTTTTCGTAGCTTTTAGTGTAAATTTTGTACGGACACTGCCACATTCTTTCTTGTATTGCAGGAAATGGGCGCTGGTGACAGTCACAAGCGTGGTTCATTGTTGGACCCATCTTGGGATTGCCAGCATCGTTGTAGGGCGTGGTCGAGCGGTGATGGACCGCTCCCCTGTTCTTAGGGGTCCTCGGGAGGACTGGCCTCTCGACGATTGCTACGCTCCAGTTCTATGGTGGGCTGGGTTTCTACCATAGTGATAATGATGCACATTGGGCACTCGTTAGTGTTGGACTCGCAACTTTTGTCGGTGCTTATTGACTAGTGGAGGTTGGAAACCTACACGTTTCACTTTCGATCGGGGAGATGACCATCCCCTGCATGATGCTGCTTACCTTACCGGCCCATCACTATGGGGTTGCGCCATGGTTCCACCCCCCAAATGAGTCGATTTGAAGACACGTCTGCTACAGTTTGGTCATCCTATTCCAGATATGATCCCAAGAGTGCCACATTCGTGGCTGCGATGGTCAGACACACCTCCGGAGGTTGTAAGGTCCCACGTAGTTACTTACTTGCTCTTCATGTTCAGGTGGGTCCTGTTTCCTACTACTCAGGGAGATTGAGTGTACCCTAACTACATCCACCTCGTTGTGTCCTTAGTTGACACCAAGCCTAGTGAGGTCCCATTATATAGATGGGGCTCGGTTGTACTATGCTTGACCTACAGGGGTTTATGCAATAGCTCGCAGCGTGCTACTAGCAAGCCAAACGTCGCCGTCTACTACACCTTGTTGTAGTTGTGGTTGTACACATTGTTACAGTTGTAGTCGTTGGAGCACTTCCTGTTGGTCGGCCATATTTTTGAGTGCAGGTGCACCCATACCAGTTAGAGGCACGGTTCTACGGTCACGGCGATGGCGATGACCTAGCGGATGCACTCACCATTGGTACTTGTTGAACTGCTAGCGAGCTAGGATTGTCCAGTGAGAGACCACGACGAGCATACCCGAAATTCCGCAATGCATTTGAGACCTTGCACAAGGATGGCGTCATGTGGACGGTGTGGACCGCATAGTTCATCTCAGAGATTGTGCCTTTTAGCTTGTCAGTGCAATGCGAGTAGGACCAAGACTACTGGCTTACAACTTGCCACCTCATCTTCCTCCATATGGTGGAGCCCTACGCCCCCTAACGAGTCATGAGACAGTTTGGATTTGACCAGCAGGTGCCACTAACGCTGAGACTCATTCATTTGTAAGTGAAATTATTTATTAGCTCATTTTGTATAATGCATTGCTTTTACTTAGAAGTCATGTACAATTCATTTCCTTTTTGTTTTTGTACTCAAATAACCGTGGCGTACCATGTCTTTTTTATGCAAACGAAGAAGGGATGAAAGAGCGATGACAGGATGCAGGCACAAATGTCGTGGACCATGGCAAGGACACAGGACACAGGTCAAAAGTAGGGGTGATGGTCGTATGATCCAGACACGTACCTTGTGTACTTTGTGGTGGTATGTGCCGCACACCCATTGTAGACTGATTGGGGACCCTCCGTAGCCCCTATCGAAGGCCACGTAGCCGATAGGTTAGCACTTGGCTTAGACCGACACTTCTAAAAGGTGCATATGTATCGTAATTGTAGTTGGAGTTGATGGTTCATTCATATTGCTTTTTGTATCATATGAGAAGTGAGGTAAACATACGCAGGGCAACCGGCACCACCATCTTGTGGACCTTCTAGGCTTGGTCATCTTGCCGAGCTGGGCACTACAGCAGAACGTGCCAAGTTAGGGCGGCTAAGCAGCACTTGCCGAGCCAAGGCAACTCGATAGGAGTTGCCGAGCTAAGGTAGCCCAGCAGGCCGGTGGGGCAGCACACCTGGCTGCCCTTCCGCATTAGCACCGTGATGCTGAGGTATGGTGGCGGGAGGAGACGTATGTCGCTTGTCATGCCTACCGAGCTTAGGGTATGCTAGATTTGTAAAATGGACGTTTAGAATCAAAATGAAAAAAATATATTGCTACAATGCCATAAATGCAAACGGTTCCTTTATTAAGCTAAACCTACTCCATCTATAAATACCACCTCCCCACCCTATTTTCGTCAGACCAAAAGCATCTTAAGCTTAACTACCTACAGCTAGCTCACACAGCAAAACTAGCTAGCTGCAAGGACCAACCAATATATCATGGCCAAGCTCCACACTGTCCTCCTGGCCACCTGCGCCGTCCTTCTGGCGCTTGCCGCACCACTGCTCGCCGGCGACCCCGACATGTTCCAGGACATCTGCGTCGCCGACTTCAAATCCCTTCAGGGCCGTGAGTGACCAATGCAAGCTCACTCAAATTAACCATGCATATACAAATGTTGATTTCATTTTTGTTCATCGTGCATATCCATGCAACGACATATGCAAACCTTGCCGTACGTCGTTGTTGGTATACCATGACATAAAAAATCACTTATCGGAATGCATGCATGTATGCGCGTGCAGCGCTGAGGGTGAACGGGTACCCGTGCAAGCGGGAGATGAACGTGACGGTGGACGACTTCTTCTTCGGCGGGCTGGCCAAGGCCGCCGACGTATACTCGGGCAACCCGATGGGGTCGGTGGTGACGGCGGCGAACGTGGAGAAGATCCCGGGGCTCAACACCCTGGGCGTGTCCATGGCGCGCGTCGACTACGCGCCGTGGGGCGGCGTGAACCCGCCGCACGTGCACCCGCGCGCCACGGAGATCATCTTCGTCGCCGAGGGCACCCTCGAGGTGGGCTTCCTCACCACGGCCAACAAGCTCTTCATCCGCACCGTCCCCAAGGGCGGCGTGTTCGTCTTCCCCCGCGGCCTCGTGCACTTCGAGCGGAGCGTCGGGGAGCCGTTCGCCGTGGCGATCTCGGCGTTCAACAGCCAGCTGCCCGGCGCGCAGACGGTCGCCGAGGCGCTGTTCGGGGCCGCGCCGACGGTGCCGATGGACGTCCTGACGCGGGCCTTCCAGATCGACTGTGGAGTGGTGCACAACATCAAGTCCAAGTTCCCGCCGAAATAGGACGTGCACCTACATGAAATTATAAGCGATCATCGAGGACGCAACGGTACATCAATAATGGGGATGGGGATGCGTACGTAAACGTGTGGTTTCGGCGCGCTTTTATGCTTTCGTATGCGATATATATATATATATATATATATATATATATATATATATATATATATATATATATATATATATATATATATATATATATATATATATATATATATATGTTCATTCTTGTATGTATCGATCGGTCTCTCGTACTATCAATACGACAGACACTGTTATCATAAATGGTTCAAAACCGTCATCACAGACGTTTTTTGAACCGTCTGCGTTTATGTATCAGTGATAATAGCTGGTTATCACAGACGACTTCCATACCGTCTGTGATAACTTACAGCACTGACGGTTGTTCAGAAAAACCGTCTGTGATACACAACTAAAAACCGTCTGTGATATGTGCATATCACAGACGGTTCGATGTTTGAAACCGTCTAGGATATATATATCATAGACGGTCTGGAATACCAAACCGTCTGTGAGAGCTATTTCAACAGCTATTTTATTTGCTTTTTTGGCTAGCCTCAGGATATGCTAGACATGGTCTCTAAAAACAAGTAAGATCACGTGTATATAGCACAGAACAATCATTACATAAATCACACAGATGAATGAAACAATACAAGCGATCACATATACAGCATGACAATCGTTACACAGATCTCACAAATGAATTAAATAGAATGAATTGTTTGATTAAGCACAATTGAGTGATTACAATTGAATCCAATATTTCAACATCATATATCTAATCACCATTGTCGGAGTGGAACTCTCTAGTCTTATTTATGACCTCTGCTAGCAAGAATTGGGAGGTTTCCTCGAACTTCGACGAGTTTGTCGAGATCAAATGCACTTTCGTCAAGTCCACACGCTGTCGCTAGAAGCAATGTTAAGTCATTAATTAGCATGTGTGTGTATACATATATAAAATCAGAAAATAATAATTATTCGAAGGTTGACAAACCTCTGGATCGCTCACCTTAGGGTCCAGATTTTCTTCATATGGCGGCAAACGTAGAATACAAATATGTTGCTCTGTAGCTGTTGGTGCACTAAAAATAGAATTACATGCATATGTATTGTCAATTCTAGATGCATTATAACAAAGTGTGATATAGAATTATTGTGTTGTAGCAGTACCAAAAATCGCGTCCTGTGTCGCAGCATGTCACTGGATTCCTTGTGTCTCCCTCCCTGAGCAACATAAGCGGTAAACAACCTACGTGATTCCAAAAACATTAGCCTTGGCCATTGCAAATGAAGGAAATATTACAATAGAGTTATGTATAGAGGAAATGAGTTTACCTGTCAATTGCTTGTTGCACACGAGTGAAGTCGTGGTTGCTCCTAAGTAGAGAATCAAGGTATATTACCTTGCTTCACTTTGGTACAATCACAATCAGAATCTAGTGAGACCTATTCATGTGTGTTGCCATAACGATTAATTGTAAGTTCATTTTGCGTATAAAGTACAAATAAAACTTGTGTGGCAACTAGTGAAGCAATTATCCATGGTTGAAGGGTACCATGATATACTCTTTGTCACTGTGAGCAATCAATCTGATCGTTATGTAATCTTGGACGAAGGATGCATTTTCGTTGATGGATTGCTCAGAGACCAAGTGTGAGTCGGGGAAACCCACCGGTTGTTACCATCGCCAGACTTGTTGGATCATGTATCTATACATAAGCAAAGAGTAGTGACATTTATTGGTATGATGTGAATGTAGAACTTTATTATACAGTACACTTATAGTGTCCAGCATCGTAGAAGTGAGGCGTCGAGTTCGTTAAGGTTGAATAGTAAGAATAAGTCTTCGAAGGTCACGGCGAAGTAGCCTGAGTCGTGGAGGAAATACGCCTCCATGTATCTCACAGTGAATCCACGGTGCCGGTTTGGCTTCATATTGGACCTCTGCATGTACTAGGTATGCAATGTATTGCAAACCAGACCAAGCTGGGGTAATTGTGACTCAGGGACCAACGACACTCCAAGAATGAACTTCCATTGCTCGGGACGCGCCTTAATCTTCTTTGATTGGGTCTTAGCGCCTCGCTTATGATACATTTTTGGCGGCGTCCCCACGGGAGCCGATGCAACAGGCTTCAGAACCGGAGCTGGAGGTGGAGCCATCGGAGCCGATGTGACAAGTCCAGGGCGATGTCCCTCTTGGGCCACTGGATGTGGAGATTGTGGCATGGACGAATCGAGGGCGATGTTCCTCTTGGGCCACTAGATGAATGTGTGGACGACATCCCCTAATGTTGTAATCTCTTCACTTGGGGGCTTCTCAAGGGGGACGGCCCTGAAAACATCATTAATTATGTACACCTGAACCTTCATGAAACCAGCCTCTACTTGGACACCGTGCACCAGCGTCCCTGACAGCCATGGATACGCCATCCCCTACCTAGTGTCAATAAGAATGGAGCCAACAAGCCTGACTCTAAGGATGCAAGGCGTGGGCTCCTACATAACGATACACGATAAGCTAAGGCATCCACCAGAGAGATTTATCTATGTAGCATTCTAAAGAGGTACATTACCTGGATGTCGTCGATAGGTAAGTGGACGTCGCTATGTTAAGTAATTGGCATGGATGCACAACTAATCCGACATTGAGGGGGACTGAGTACCGCATTAAAGGGGGTGAGTTGAGATTGGTTGCAGACTTGTCTTAGTTCTTGCCTCAATGAATCTATCTCTCCTCGAAGTGAGAAAGTCTTCTCTTGAAGTGTAGCAGATAGTTGTTCCTCAAGTTGTGCACGAAGCTCTTGTTTTATTTGTTCGTTGCGATAGGCCTTGGATCTCTTCCTACTCCTATATGTCTCAGAGTCATTTGGAAATCCGTGCCTCCAAGATACATAAACCCCCAGACCTCACGTGCGATCTAGGTGCTTCTTGTTTCCCAGGGCATGTGATAGTATATATCTCTCCCTGTATTCCTGAAAGGAACATCGGGAAGATTCGGTAGTCAATGATTGCTGCAAGAGGCAATCATGTTATTTTCGAACCCGTAAAGTTCAAGAGGTATTAACAACTATGTAGTTTAATATATCTTACTAGGCGTTGGGACACATCCTCGTCTGCGGGGTTTTTGAAAGAGGAGACACCCACATACGTGGTTGATGATCTCGCTCTTAACCAGTTTCGGACGTGCTCATTTGCGAACCCAACAAATGGTGGGGAGGCCTCCAATCGGATTACGACCTCATCCTGCATCCTCCACTATGGGATTTTACCTATGCACCCAGAGGTGCCGAGTCTACGAGGGTGAGTGTTTTTGTGACTAGAGAGCCTTGTGCGTCTCACTTTGTTGTTCAAATTCGGTCGTTGTCTTTATCTGCACAAAGGACTCCAATGTTTCCAGCAACACCAAAGGATACCTCATGAAGGACATGAAATTCTTGGCCACGTACTACGTGACAAGAGTGCTCTTGAAGTTCTTCTATGATTTTTCCATTGCGAGGAGCGCCTGCTATTGCACAAGTCCCTATACTTCTGCTGGGATCTCGAACGAATTTGGTATTTTCTTCCACAGCTGATTTTTCTGATCCTTTGCCAAATCTTTTCAGCTTGCTATGGTGATGGGGACTCGTTGCCTTCCAATTATCCCGTAGTTAGTCTGAAATGCTACCGCTGTTTTCTTCGGTTGTAGAGGGACCCCATTCGGAGAGACCACCGTGATGGTCTTTCGACCCTCTGGCCTTTTCGATAATCCTTGGCCACGCTTAGTTATCCCTATATTGGGAGCGTAAGACCCAGATGACGACGACGATGACTGTGTGGATGTCATCTCTCTTGTAAAAACTAACTGCAGTGAGCTATAAGAGTACACAAAGTTCTATGAATCAAATTACACACACCAGTGTCTCAAGTTCATTAAACCTGACACACTGGAGTGTGTAACTTGCTTCATGCCCTCTGAAGATCTATGTGGTATATATTATTGCTACAAGATCCCTTTGGAACAGTAACATGCCATTCCAACTAGATCTTGTAGCTAACAAGTGAAATATATATCATGAATTACTAAAGATCATAAAATAAATTAGGCAACTACTGAAGATCACAAAACAAATTAGCCAACTATTGAGGCAGACCACAAGATTGACAAATGATAGTAATAGTAAAAATTTAGAGCTCAAACTTGAATATCCAATTTTAGTATTAGATCTTGTAGCTAACAAATGAAGCATATATCATGAAGTACTAAAGGTCATAAAACAAATTAGCCAACTACTGAAGATCACAAAACAAAGTAGCCAACTATTGAGACAGATCACAAGATTGACAAATGAGGGAGAGGCGAACGGCATCGGGAAGGAGAGGCAGCGGCGTGAGGGAGAGGCGGCCAGCGTTGGGAGGGAGACGCGATCGCCGTTGGGAGGGAGAGGCGGATGGCGACGTGAGGGAGAGGTGGCGTCAGGAGGGAGAGGTGGCGTCACGCGCGAGTGAGTAGTCAGATCTAGCAAAACCTAGCAGGGGCGGCGGAGACGGAGTGCGTGAGTGAGGACTCTGCGAGCAAAACCTATCCTTAGGGTATATTTATAGGGAAACTATCACAGATGATTCTATTATGGAACTGTCTGTGATAATACTATCACAGGCGGTTCCATAATAGAACTGTCTACGATATTCAACATATCACAGATGATTCCATAAAAGAACCATCTGTGTAGTATTATCACATACGACTTATTCTGATAAATCGCCTGTGATAGTCCGATCCATCTAGCCACAAATTAAAAAATATCATGCTGGCCATGCAATATGAAAAACGCAAGCATAATCATAAATATAACTATTTCTTAGCTATTGAATTAATTACAATTACAATGGAATATAGTTCCATAATTACATACCGAGTTTCCTAGTTATGATTACATTGCAACAATTTTCAAATAGGTGTTGGCTGTGTGGGATCATTTATTACACTTGGCTAATTCCTTTTAAATAAAGCCATTCACGATGATCGAGATGCATATAGCTTACTTCATCGTCTTGTTCTTCTTCAAGCCTGATGCCATCTCCGAATGGAGGCAACTCATCAAATTGATTGTACACTTTCTCATCAGCAACATTCTCAACTTTGATAATCCTTCTTTTTCCATGAAGAACTACATGGCATTTCTTATTTGCCGGATCGGTTACATAAAATACTTGAACAACTTGCCTCGTGAGTACGAATGGTTCATCTTCGTATCCTACACATTAGAGATTCACGGTAGTAACGCCGTACTTGTCGACCTTGACACCCCGTGGGAGTTGGACCCAATGGCACCGAAATAGAGGAATAATGAAAATTACGTAGTCAAGCTCCCAAATCTCCTCTACAAATCCGTAGTATGAGCTTGGGCCAGCAGTACTAACGTGCGCATCATAGGCATCTATGCGGACACCTGAGTTCTGCATTGTGCTCTTTCTATCCTGATCTATTGTATAAAATATGTAGCCATTAATGTTATATCCTTGCCATATCACAATTGTAAATTTTAGCAATTTTGCCAACCATTGTAGTGTTTCACTTGATGACCTCCCAGTCAATCGCATCTTCAACCATTCATTGAACTGATGGTTGTGTTGTCTCGTGATCCAAACCTCTGACTGGCCTGCATTCTCTTGACGTAGCATGTCCTTGTGCTCTTCAATATATGGTGTCACTTCAGTCATGTGTTGTAAAACTATGAAATGAGCTTGAGCATACGTATCTCGATCCGGAGTTATTAATTTCCTTCCAATAGTCCCGATACCCTCTAGCCTCCCCCCGTGATGAGATAGAGGTACACCTATCAGTTCGATCTGAGCCATGTAGCCGATGCAGAATTCAATGACCTCTTCAGTTGTATAACCTTCGATGATGCTACCCTCGGGTTGAGATCGATTGCGTACATATGACTTGAGAATTCCTATGTACCTCTCGAACGAGTACATATGACGTAGAAACACGGGGCCGCATATCTTTATCTCTTTCACAAGGTGGACAATGAGATGGACCATGATATCAAAAAATGACGAAGGGAAATATATCTCTAGATAACATAGAGTTGTCACTACCTCGGTCTGCAGAGCATCTAGTCCATCGGGATCGATGACCTTCTAAGCAATTGCGTTAAAGAAATAACACAGCCTTATGATTGTCACTCGAACCTTGTTTGAAAAAATACTTCTAATTGCAACAGATAGCATTTGTGTCATTAGCACATGATAGTCATGAGACTTCATGCCAATTAATTTCGATTGTTCCATGGAAACAAGTTTCTTCATGCTAGTGGAGTGACCGGACGGAACTTTCACACCATGCAAGGACTAGCACAGTTGAGTTCTCTTGTACTTAGACAGAGTGTAGCAAGCTGGGGGAAGATACATCCGGCCTTTATCGGTCTCTATCGGTGCAAACTTGGTCTTGATGTTCATGGTGACCAAGTCACGCCTTGCGTTGACACCGTCCTTTATTTTATCAGGAATGTTCAATGAGAGACCAATCAAACTGTCATATATATTCTTCTCTCCGTGCATGACATCGATGTAATTGCGAATTTCTAAGTGCTCCCAATTAGGCAAGTCCGAAAATATTGACCTCTTCTTCCACATATTGTTTCAACAGGTTCTCAATTTACGTCCCTTTCCAAGCACAGCGTCGATATCCTTGACCATATCATAGACCTCTTTCCCACTAAAAGGCCTTGTTACTTAGTCATCCTCTTTTTCTCTCAAATTATTTTTTCATCTTGCGGTATAGGTGATACTTTAGAAGGAATCTACAGTAACGCATGTACACAGTTTTGCGCGTGTTGTTCAACCACACACTCTCGGTATAATTTAAGCAGTGCAGACATGCTTTGACTCCTTTTATACTCAACCCTGACAGGTTCCCAAGGACAGGAAAATCATTTATGGTGCAGAACAATATGGCGCGTAGAGTGAAGTTCTCTTGTTTGCCCGCATCCCATACATGTACCCCTTCGTTCCATAGTATTGCAAGATCTTCCACCAATGGTGCTAGATATACATCAATATCGTTCCTAGGTTGCTTCGACTTTTGGATAAGTAGTGACATCAAAATATACTTCCGCTTCATACACAACCAAGGAGGAAGGTTGTACATGCATAGAGTCATGGGCCAGGTGCTATGTCAGCTGCTTATGTTACCAAAAGGATTCATTCCATCTATACTCAACCCAAACCATATATTTCTCGGTTCCACACCGAAGTCTACAAACATCCTATCGATGTTCCTCCACTGGGCAGAATCAGCAGCGTGTCTTATCATTCCGTCTTTCTTACGTTGCTCCGAGTGCCAACGCAGCAATCTTACATCCTTGTGGTTTGCAAATAAACGCTTCAAATGGGGAATTACAGGAAGATACCACAATACCTTAGCAGGAGGTTCTTGCTTCACCTCGGTACCCTTCCCATCATCGGAGTCATTTTTACACTTGTATCGGGATGCTTTGTACACCGAACAAACATGAAAGATAGTATACTTTTTATGGTAGAGGATACAATCATTCGGATATGCATGTATTCTTTCTACTTTCATTCCCAATGGACAAAGAATCTTCTTGGCTTGGTAGGTGGTTCTCGGCAACACATTTCCCTTTGGAAGCATGTCCGCTAGGAGACTTAACAATGACGTGAAACTCTTGTCGGACCAACCATTGCTTGCCTTCAATTTCAGCAGTTCTAGAACTGATGACAACCTCGTGTATTGCGGCTTGCAGCTCGGGAACAAATGTTTCTCCGAGTCCTCCATCAAGCCCTCGAATTTACCAAACTCTCTCTCACTGTAGTTCCCTTCTGCATCACGTAGCGACCTATCCTCTTGATCGAAAGCACGGTCCACAATCGGCATATCGTTGTCTCCCTCGACGATGTCATAACTACCTTCTTGTGTAATCTTCTCTTCATCGTGACTGGTCCAACATTTGTACCCCTTTCTGAAACCCCTTCGAATCAAGTGGGCTTCGATCTGCGCTGAGTTGCTAAACATCTTTAGATTATCACAATCATGTATGGACAATACATATATTCCATCTCCTTCTTCAACATATCCAGCTCGGCCGCTCTTCTAAAAGCAGACACGCCATTAATGTACTCTTCACTCACATGGTTCTCAACGTACATCCAGCTTCGGTCCATCTACGCTACACAGGTAACAAATGGGTGTCAAAAACGATTATTAGCGCTACTATAACAAATCAGACTAGCTATACTTAATTACACATGACATCTATATTAGGTAGGTAGCTAGCTAGCCACATATTTATAACACAATAATATTAAGCAAGAATATATTGAAGTAAACTAGGAGTACTTACCATTCTAAAATTGAGTAAAGTACCATTATCTTTCTAAACCTAGCTAGCTAACTAGCTAGTTCTAAACAAAAATCTAGCTATAATCTCTTTCAATTACAAGGCATATAAGTTATTAGAAACAATTGAGTACTAACCTCTGATCACTAAGAAGACCTATATAAATCTCTACAAGCGATATGTTTTCACCAAACTCACCAAAGCCGGCCGCCTCGCTCCACCGATGCAGCACAATGAAAATAGATTTGTGTTGAGACCACATACGCCTGGTATTTAATAGCGCTGATTATTCTAAATGGTTCCAACCACAAATGATCTGTGATAGAAATATTATCACAGATCGTTCGTATTATCAACCGTCTGTGAATTATCATAGACGGTTATTCATACAAAGCGTCTGTGGTGTCCGCAATATCACAGGAGGTTTGTTATAAAAATCGTCTGTGATGTCCACAATATCAGAAACGGTTTTTTATATGAACCATCTGTGATATTTGTAACTTTCACGGATGGTTATTAACACGAACCATCTGTGATGTCTCGATTATCATAGACGCTTCGTGTTAATAACCGTCTGTGAATTGCTAGTATAAACCGTCTGTAATAGTTTAAGCACAGACGATTCTATATAAATCGTCTATAATATAGCCGTCTAGCATAGTCTCTTTTATAGTAATGGATATCCGCTGTTGATTGTAGTGTTTGCAACAGGCTCATAAATAAATATAACAGATGTGCCGATTGTTTGCAACGCTTCAGATCGATTATTTTTCCCTTCACACGTACTATGGCTAGCTAGCTGTGCGAATTATTGTGTGACGTGACCTATATCCCTCGCCATGAGTACCGTCCTACGCAGCTCTGGACACGTACGTGTATACCCAGGATTGCAGCACGAACGTGGACAGCACGGTGTATGGCCCCATTGTTTTTTTTTTTTTACCTTTCGCTTCTTTAAAAACCAAAACAAATACTTACTCAACAATTTTTCGAATCTAAAATAATATACATCGTTTGTGTTGATATCTCTATAATATACTATTATTTTAAAAAATACAACCAAAAATAAGAAAACAATAAGCCCATCTCCCGACCCCTGATTCCTCGATATCATACACGTCACGGCCGTATTTGAGAAAAGCCCATCCTTGTCGGCCGCCCAAAGCCCACAGAAACCCCACTGATCCATCGTGTGAAGAGAAACAAAAAAGAAATTGAAAAGAAACCCACACCGAATCGCCATCCACTCCGGTTTGCATCTGACACCATTACCTTTATGACAATGGACCCCACCTACCAATCGGCCCCACTGTCATACACGTAGATCTGATCCGTTAAACTGCAGAGAATACCACCCCACCGCCTGCCCTGGTCGTTACACTTCCGCCTCCCCAATTCGTGCCGCCGTATCCTCCTCCTTCCCCAGTTCCCCTCCCCTCTTCCTCGTCTCCGTTCCAAACAAATTCGAACAAATTAGGCCAAAAATTACAGCATGCTTCGCGTCGGCGACGAGGCGTGAACCTCCCTCATGGGAGATCACCATCCCTAGCCCTAAATTACTCGCCATGGACGACGACGCCACACGCCGCAAGCTCGGGGGCTACCTCCGCGCGGTGCTCTCCCTCCCCGCCGGCGCCGATGCCACTTCCCTCCGCCCGCTCTCCCCCTGCTCCCTCTCCGCCTGCGGGGTGGTCCCCCTCGCGCCGCTCCCCGACGACGGGCCCCACCCGCGGTCTAAGTGGAGGGCGTGCAGCGGCGGGGGCAGCGTCGTGCGGCAGCTGAGGGCGCTCGTGGCCCACCGGTGCGTGGAGGTGGAGGGGAGGGTCCTGAGGGTTGTCACGAGGAGGGGGGAACGGGATGGCGAGGTGGAGGCGAGGGCTATGGTGCTGGTCGACGTGTACCTGCCCGTCGCCGCCTTGTCAGGGTGGCAGTTCCCGCGCTCCCGCGCCGCGGCCGCCGCCGCGGTCTTCAAGCACGTCAGGTGCGTCTGCATTCCATGCGTTTCATGCGTGCGTTTCAGGGCGGCACGTGCCTTCTCTTCTGCGGCAAATTTTAGAGCTTGGTGGGTTTGGGGATAGATTTTTGCCATTTGGGTGGGGATTAGTCGTGGCTACAAGCTTCCCTTCTGATTATGTGATGGAAGCTTGCTAATAGGTTTCAAATTTGTGGCATTTCACACGTTGGCCAGCAATATCTATGTTAGTATGTTCCCGAATTAAATCCATATTCACTTTTGCTATTCAGGTGTTGGTGGATCACCATGCATTTTCTGTGGATATGACTGAAACTGCAATAATAAACCCTGTGGATTTCTCATGCACTATTTCCAAAACTAGTCAACTAAGCTTCATGACTTCTGTTTAGTACATTTAGTTTAGCTATCTAATGCACGTCACTTGGTCAGTACAGCAGCTCTTCAAGTAGGGTCATAACTTCTTGCTTTACTTATTTCAGTAACTTTTCCTGTTGTTGCCACTTACCTCCTAGTCTAAGACAATGTTTTTTTGCAGTTGCAACTGGGATGCTAGGAACGCTTTGCTTGCTTTTGACTGGAGTTCTCATGACAATCCACACTGTGATGACCGGTATATTTGGAGCTGCACAGATTGCCATGCCCTTGGTTGTGAGGTCCATCAGATATCATCTATATCGAATAACGAGAAGCCATTTGATCTGCATGAAATCTTCAAAACTCTTCCTAGTGTTAGGGTGGAGAAGAGGATGCAGATAACAAGAATAAAACCAGATGAGGCAGCACTGGGACTGGGTATTTGGTCAGTCCCTGATGATGTATTGAATAAAGTACTGTTTCGACTTAAACCCAGGGATTTGATAAGAATGGCAGCAACTTGTCATCATCTAAGGACTCTTGCTGCCTATATTATGCCTTGCATGAAGCTTAAGCTTTTCCCTCATCAAGAGGCGGCCGTCGAATGGATGTTGAAGCGAGAGCAGAACTTGCAGGCCCTAGCACATCCTCTGTACAAGGATTTATGCACTGAGGATGGTTTACCTTTCTACATAAATGTTACATCTGGTGAAATATTCACCGGAAATGCTCCGACCATAAGTGATTTCTGCGGAGGTATGTTTTGTGATGAACCTGGTTTAGGGAAGACAGTTACTGCACTGTCTCTTATTCTCAAAACGCATGGAACATTGGCAGACCCTCCACAAGGGGTGGATGTAAGGTGGTGCATGCATAAACCAGATAAAAAATATGGATACTATGAACTCAACACCAGCCACTCTACTAACAGAAACAGTTTTTTGTCTGGATCAAAAAAGCTTGTGGGGAAGGATGTGATTAGAGAAGATCCATGTTCAAGTGGGTTATCGCATAATGGTGATTCCGTTCGCAGTACAAGGTCATCAAGAAAGAGTGGCAGGTTAGTGAACCCTGATCCAACTATGGTCACCATGCATGTTTCGGGTGAGAAGTCACCGGCGTCATCACCCAGTAATGTGCATCCAATGCCAGCTACTCATGTACTAAAGTTCACCAAAAACTTGAAACATGTTAGGAAAAACCTCATGGATGCATACAGCAAAGATTCAGTTGGCGGTAAAAGGAAGAGAGGCACCACCTCTGAGTTAAGTGAGACCTGGGTTCAGTGTGATGCTTGCAGAAAGTGGCGGAGGTTATCAGACGGAACTGTTCTTGATTCTACTACGGCATGGTTTTGCAGTATGAATGCTGATCCTGCACGGCAGAAATGCACCGCTCCAGAGGAATCCTGGGATTTTAAGAGAAAGATAACCTATTTGCCAGGTTTTTACAAGAAAGGTACATTGTCGGGAAACGAGCAAAATGTATCGTTTTTCACAAACATATTGAAAGAGAATGTTTCTTTGATCAATTCAGAAACCAAGAAAGCTTTGTTGTGGTTGGCAAAACTTTCTCTCCAGAAACATCTTGAGATGGAATCAATTGGTTTGACACGCCCAGTTCTGGATGCACGTGCAACCATAGGCAAGGATGCCCGCCCATATTACAAGATATTTCAAGCATTTGGCCTTGTGAGAAAGATTGAGAAAGGTGTAACTCGGTGGTATTATCCATCTATGCTCGACGATTTGGCCTTTGACTCAACTGCACTTGGAATTGCTCTTGAAAAACCGCTGGATTTAGTGAGGTTTTATTTGTCTAGGGCCACCTTGATAGTGGTACCTGCTAACTTAATTGATCACTGGACAACACAGATACAGCGGCATGTTTCCTCAGATACACTAAATGTTTATGCGTGGGGAGATCACAAGAAGCCGTCTGCTCACAACCTTGCTTGGGACTATGACATTGTGATAACCACATTTAGCAGATTAAGCGCAGAATGGGGTCCACGGAAGAGAAGTGTTTTAAAGCAGATCCATTGGTTCAGGGTAATATTAGATGAAGGGCACACGTTAGGTTCCAGTCTCGCCCTAACAAACAAATTGCAGATGGCTGTCTCTTTGGTTGCTTCAAATAGGTGGATTTTAACTGGTACCCCTACACCAAACACACCAACTAGTCAGGTTGCTCATCTTCACCCCATGCTTAAGTTTCTTCATGAGGAAGTTTATGGTCAAAACTACCAGTCATGGGACTCTGGAATTCATAGGCCTTTTGAGGCACAAATGGAAGAGGGGCGCATTCGTCTTGTGCAGCTACTTCAGAGGACTATGATTAGTGCAAGAAAAGCAGATCTAAAAAACATTCCTCCTTGCATAAAAAAGATAACTTTCTTGGACTTCAGTGAGGGGCATGCAAAAAGTTACAATGAACTGGTTGTTACTATTCGCCGAAATATACTGATGGCTGATTGGAATGACCCTTCTCATGTGGAATCACTTCTGAACCCCAAGCAGTGGAAATTTCGTGCTACTACTATAAAGAATGTCCGCTTGTCTTGTTGTGTTGCTGGGCAAATTAAAGTAGAAGAGGCTGGCCAGGATATACAGGAAACTATGGACGCATTGGTGCAGCAGGGTCTTGATCCCTCTTCCGAGGAATATCAATTGATAAGATATGCTCTTTTAAATGGCACCGATTGTTTCAGGTATGAAAACTTTAAATAAAAAAGCATATTACCCATCAACCAGATGATTTTCCCTTGTTTAAAGATTCCTATTGCTATCTCCAGGTGTAGAGATTGGTGCCGCTTGCCTATTATCACACCCTGTCGGCATCTGTTGTGCCATGATTGTGTAGCTCTTGATAGTGAGAAATGCACATTACCTGGTTGTGGCAACCATTACGAGATGCAGTCTCCCGAAACTCTTGCACGGCCAGAAAATCCAAACCCAAAATGGCCAGTGCCCAAGGATCTAATTGAATTGCAGCCTTCATATAAGCAGGTTTGTATTTGCGCTATGCTATGCAATTTCTTCGGTCTTCTTTGTGCACTTGAAAAGATGTTGTTCTCTATGTAATTTCTTTTTTCATTTTATGTAGGATGACTGGGATCCAGATTGGCAATCAACAACTAGCAGCAAAGTTGCTTATTTGGTTCAGAAGTTGAGAAGTTTGCGAGAAGCAAACATAACACATGGGTACTCTACTAACATAACCAGTGGTGCTGGTCTTGCTAGTGAATCATCTTGTCAAGATGATAATAATGTGGAGGGAAGGTTACCACAGACAATGCCTGACAAAATAATAATATTTTCTCAGTTTCTGGAGCATATCCATGTGATTGAGCAGCAGGTAAATTTGAAATGCTCGTACTTAGCTCTTACTTTGAGAATGTGAACCAGTTGGTCAATGATCTCCTTTCTGTTCAGCTGACGATTGCTGGCATAACATATGCTGGAATGTACAGTCCCATGCCTTTAGGCAACAAGGTACTTTTACTCGTCCTCTTTCTGTATAACCTGTAACTTGTACTGGGAGTGTTTGGAAAACAGTGCCTATCTAGGTGTAGCCCAGAATTTTCCCACTCTCCTTAACAAATCTCTCAAACATTTTATGGCTGATCCGGGTGTTGATACAATTCTATGCAGAGAAGTGCACTGATGAAGTTCCAAGATGATCCAACATGCATGGCTTTACTCATGGATGGAACTGCAGCACTGGGCCTCGACTTGAGTTTTGTGACGCATGTTTTTCTGATGGAACCAATATGGGATAGGAGGTAATCTACCTGTTCGATTACTTTTTAAAATAATGACATTTGATCCTGCATCAAGTAATTTGCAGTATATTTACCAATCATGATGGTCAATAGTGTACATATTTTTGGCTGTGATGTAAATAAAAAGCGAACTGCAAAATTGGCTACCAATGCTGTGCACTTGTATCTGTTTTCCTGCCTTACATCAAGATGGGGTATTTTGTATTCCTATTGGTAGTTGGCACTTTACTTGTTACTTTCACATTGTCATTTTTAATGTGTATGATTGATGGGTAGTCTATTTTTTTACCTGATCAGTATGGAGGAACAAGTTATTAGTCGTGCGCACCGAATGGGTGCCACTCGTCCCATACATGTTGAAACTTTGGCTATGCGTGGTACCATCGAAGAGCAAATGCTAAAACTTCTACAGGTTTGTGGGGATCACATTGTTCATAACATTTCTTTGTGAAATATATTGTCAAATATTGCTTATTAAATATATGCTTTGTCCACAGGATTCCAATGCTTGCAGAAAAATGGTTAATAAAGGAGCAAACAGCACTGACTATGAAGGGACTCGGCCTCACCGGAGTCTGCATGATTTCGCTGAAAGCAGCTATCTGGCGCAACTCAGCTTTGTGCAGACAGGATCTAACACATCACGTATTGATGCCAACACTAACTAAATTCTCACTTGATTTTTTGCTGTTTCCGTTCTTTTGAAAGATCATGTTCTGAAAATCATTCGTTTGCAATAG
Source organism: Bonia amplexicaulis (assembly GCA_036346245.1). NCBI lineage: Eukaryota > Viridiplantae > Streptophyta > Magnoliopsida > Poales > Poaceae > Bonia > Bonia amplexicaulis. Next base: position 7,024,373 of record CM070737.1, read on the forward strand.
AAATAAAAATAACTCTGAAGGACACTGACCTTAACGCTGAAAAATGTTTTTGTGGAATCTATTTGCCTGTTCCTTTGTTAAACTGAGTTGCCAGTTCAACAAGCCTTAAACTGGGGATAACATATGCAGTGTTACACCGTGAAACGATCAAATCTGTTTCACTCGAGTCGCATTAACCAAACCCTGAGCATAAGTATCGGGCCTATTATTTTTTGCTACGGCTTCTTAGTCTTCTAATAAATAGTGATTGCTAATAGCAGCCAAAAGTTGCTGAAAAGCTAAAAAGAATAAACCATCTTCTGTCGTAGAGAAACGTGCTGCCAAGGGTCGAGATACATGAATTGTAGTGTACCAGCTTGTCAGCTATGAGCATATGACCGACAAGGCAATACTACCATGAGTTTTTCCCCTCAGAATGGAAGAATGATTGTCGTACATGTTTGTTTTAGCATGGTACTACCTCTTCGAAAGTAATAGAATAAAGATAGTAAACTGGATAGAAGATCGACGACTATGGCGTTGAGATGACCAGTTTGGTCTAGATTTGATTGAATATTGACTGGGATCCATCCCCTGCCTGGCTTGTTCTTACGAAGTGTAGTATACTAAGCTGCTTACAGTGAAGCAGTAACCATATCGTCTAATTGCCTCATCTAACACAGGCAAGAGGAAACTGTCGGTGTAACAATAGTTTTGAGCCGTTGCAGTCTTGTCAGCAACATGTTTTATTTTTAAAATTCGTTTTAGATTGTTTCAAACCGGGAAAATTAATCCCGAATTCTATGTATTTATTGTGCTAGTCCCATGATCAATAACTAACACACATATATATCATTGTATCATATCTATACACCATTAAATAGAACAGAGTAGCACATAATAATCGGTAGTCATACATAAGTCTAACATTGAATTTTACACAAAAGGGGCTGACAGGCTAAAACTTGCAACTGAAATAGACGGTAAATGAAGAATAACAGTACAAATGATTTTCCTCATTTTCATAGGCAACTGACTGGGGTTAACACCTAGTAATCGGCGTCATCGTCACCAAATCTTGCAGCATAAAAATAACCAACCGAGGGATCTTCTTCCTCTTTATCTGATAGTGTTCAACAAGCAACTGTGAATATAAAATATACTCCGCAAGACTTACATCAAATAATATTATTTACATATCTGGCTTTGTCAAAGGAAGGCTATTTTATCTCCGTTTGTTGTTCAAAGCAAATTTTCATTTACAATACGATAGTAGATGCAAAGTACATTGTAAAACAATAAGTAAAAACGAAACTGTAATAGCTGAAGGTAACCATAATCAATCATAAAATGCATAGTGTAGGTCTCCATCACCTACACCAACAAAGATGGCACATGCCATTAAATTTTCATCATAAGCCTCAAGTACTAGCATAAATGGCTTTCACTTACTCAACTTTCTCCCACCATTGCCAAACTATTTTAGAAAATCAGAAAATCTAACCAAGTGTAGTATCACCAAACAAAGTCCATGACCGAGAATACGGCTATTCGAATAGATTGAGATTTCATTTGCAGAGGATATATAACTTTACTCACATGAGATAATCAACTCATAATATCGGCCATTACACGCTTCCATTGGCGTGCAACTAAGCGGTTATCACCAGATCTTTACAATACGCTATCCCAACCCGATTCCGTCCGCTAAGGTTTCAGCACCGAAGGACATCATCTCCAGTCAGAAACCCCCTCTTACGCTGTGTGGGAATAATTGTCATCACCGACACCTACATTCATCTCAATAACGAAACCAAAGTTGAGAAATTACAAATTATTTAGCCAAGTCTATTCCATTCTGGCACATGTGGTTGTACTAAAATTCTTAGGTTAACAGCACTAAAGTTCGGTCCTTAATTGACTCGAATGAGACTACCACAAACCTAGTTCTCGGTCTATACAAAACACTCACCCAAGTCTAAGTTTTTTATTTTTATTTTACTATCAAATTAATTCAGAAGTACTCCACTATCCAAAATGTGCCATAAAGTTTCCCAACAGTTTACATAATTGTTCTAAACATTTTCTTATCAATTTGTATAACATTTGCAATGAGCATGCCTAAGCATTTGCAAAAATTCATTAAATCCCACTAAAATATATCATAAACCAGTGGGTAAAATTTGCTAGGGTAAGAATGTCTAGTGACATTCAATCCAAGGAATGTTGCATTGAGATATAGGACATAACTAATTTCCTAAGCATAAATATAACAATTTACTCAAAGTAATCATGTAAAAGTACTTGTAATAAAAACAACATAGCATTTAAAAACATAAGAGCAATATGATCAAAGGGGTTTGCTTGCCTTGCTGTTGAACACTTGTCTCTTCTTCTGGACAAACTTCAAAAGTTTCTAGCACGTCGGTATCTAACGGGAAAAGTTATGACACACAAATAAATTAAAATAGAGATAAAAAATCAACTATGTTTGCATATTATGATATTTAATGATTTTAGAAAATTTATAAACAAGTTTCACTCAATTTGGAGTTCATATGCAAAAGTTATGAGTGCTCGAAGTTTTGTTGGGAGAGAAATCCTAGAAAAAGAGAGAAAGCATTGCGCACAATTTTCATTTTAATTTCCATTTTTCTTTCTGTTGGAAATCCAGGTTTTAGCGCTTGCTAAGGTTGACAGGTGGAGCCTACCGGTCAGGTTTTATTAATTTGCAATTAGGACTAACATATGGGGTCCACATGTTAGTGAAACAACACCTAAAACTGGTTTAAATATAAATCTAATTAATTAACCTACTTGGGCCTATATGTTAATGACTCAAAAGACTTAAACAATATTAATTAAGTTAATCTAATCCTAACTATCATTATTAGCGCTAATCTACTCCCTAATGGCAAGGGCCCATAGGTTAGTGACAGAAAACAAGGGATGGCCAAGGTCAAGAGCGAGCTTGCCAGCGACGAGAGAAGGATGGTGGAGCTTGGGCAAACTCAGGAATGGAGAGAGGAGGTCACGGTGAAGCCCTGGGGAGTGATGGCATCTGGAGTCGGCAACGTGGTAGAGGACAATGGCATGGGTCCTTGGTCGTGCTACGACGCCGGTGAAGGAAGGCAAATGAGTGAAGAATGAGAGGAGGAAAGGGATTCTAGGATGGTCACGACGCGAGGAAAGGTGGCTTGGGGACCAATGGTCATTGGAGGCGAGCCGATGACATGCAAGTGTTGTGGTGCAAACTAGAGCAGCGACGATGATGACTGGACGCTAAGGCAAAGAGCACATAGGGATCAGGAGCTCACCACGAACGTGATGATAGGGTCGATGATGACGGAGGTGGTTGGAGATACTAGACGGTAGTTAGCAGAAGCGGTGGCAATGGCTTGAACGGTGACAGAGCTCATACTTTTTATGACCACATTATGTTAAATTAATTGGCATCAATCTCATCATGCTCTTAATTGGTATTAAGCCCCTCATAATTAAAAATCTTCTTTATTGGCTTAACTTGTATTCTTCCATTTTTTTTGCAATAATCAATGATATGTATGATAATTGTCTCTTTTCGGTGCTTAATGCCAAATGGGGGAGAAATTTGTGATAATAGCTTGGATATTGAAATAGATATTGATAATGGAGGAGAAACATTTAATGCTATGATAATGCCAAATAGGGGAGAAGTAATAGCTTTGGATAATAGAACAATATAAATGCTATTACTAAGGGGAGAATTATGATAATGTGTTTATCGGGGAGAAGTTAATTGAATGGTGCCAAAATGTGAGAAATTAAAATTTCAAATATAAATGTTGATTAGTGCTTTCACCTTCTCTCATGCGCTTAATTTTATATCATTTAGTCATTTTCACCAATGTGCTATTATCATAAATAGATTTGTCATCAATCACTAAAAAGGGGGAGATTGAAAGATCAAGCTCCGATTAAATTGATTAAAAGCAAGATTGATTAATCGAGTTTAGCTTAAGTTGATTTTGGTGCTAATAACGAATAAAATAATGTGCTTTTAATGATAATATCATATACCATTATGTTGTTTTGGTGATAATGACAAATGCATATATGAGACTAATATGCTTGTTTGAATGTTATACTTGCTTAGTCTCATTTGGATGAAAAGGTGAAATCAAAAAGGTATGCATTCGAAATCACTCTCTCATATATTAATGCATTCCTTAGATCCAAAATATAGATTGAACTCCGCAATTTGTTCAAAATGAATATGTGCATATGTCTTTCTTTATATACACTTGTATGCACACATTTAGGGGGAGCTCTCTATATATTTTGGAGTTTCATGAATATTGATCCATGCTTCTTTCCATATGCATATTTGGGATCTTTACTTTGAAATACATTGTTGAGTATATATATAACTTGTGAGTTCATATATACTCACGTGTAATCGGGTTGTCAACTAACTCCTCCATTATGTGTTAATGGTTGAATAGTCAAATGACAACCGGATAAGTAAGTTTTGTGCTTATCTTAGAGTATACAAATTGTTGTGTATAAGTTGTATTCTCGCAAATCAAATTTACATCTCATTATTTGTTGAGATTGTCATGAATTACTAAAAAGGGAAGATTGTTGAATATTGTCCCTCCATTATGTGTTAATGGTGAAGTTTGATAATTGATGACAATTATTTTGTGGACTAACGGTTTCCATGAGTTGGATGAATAAGTTAGGTTCCACAAATGAAGACGACTTGGGATGACTTAATGTGTTGAAGGTAATCAAGTCAAGATGCGAGATGAAGATGTCTTCATTTGTTGAAGGCTGTCGAGAAGAAGAACGCATCATGAGTTGATGCATAGAAATGATCATGTGTTAATCAAGTAAAGACCATCATATGTTGATGAAGTTGATGAAAAGATGCATTATGTGTTAATGCATATCGAGAAGATGACCCAAGGCAAAGGTATGGCTAGCTAGGGCTAAGAATGTGTTCCTAGTCTTTTACCGGTCTTGGTGTTTGGTTGGAAGACCGGATTGCTAGTATAGGTGTCGTACTATTAAGAGGGGTCATGTCTAGTAGTTTGAGTCTCATCATGTGTTGATGGCTCAACCTCACCTCGCTAGCTCATATTGACATGAGGCTTATATTTGCGAATGTGTTTTGCAAATAGTTGAAGCTCATGTGTTGAACCTTGTAACATGGGACTATGCATTACGAATGTGTTTTACAAGTGCTTGAAGTCCATGTTTCTATTCTTTGTGATATGAGGCTTATATTTGCAAATGTGTTTTGCAAATGGTTGAAGCTCATATTTAATCTTTGTGTCATGATTTCAAAAGTGTGCGAATGTGTTTTGCAACTTGTTGGAAATCATGTTATAACCTTATGTGCATGATATCGTAGTTTGCAAATATGTTTTGCAAAATCTATTGAGATATAAGCACTGCTCAGGAAAATCGGAACTACCGGCTCTATGTGAGCAGTACTACCGTAAGGCGGAAGTACCGGCATGTGTTGCGGTACTACCGGACGTGAGAAGTCCGAGCGGCTCTATGTGAGCAGATGGTCCGGCCTGCGGAAGTACCGGCTCTGTGTGAGCGGTACCACCGGGGAGCGGAAGTACCGACATGTGTTGTGGGTACTACCGGACGTCGAAAGCCCCGGACTCTTCTGACGGAGCCTTTTTCCAGAGCACCAAGTTTGGGCTCGGCTCGAGCAGAAGTACCGCGCTCGACTTTATGGTACTACCGTTGAGCGGAAGTACCGGTAAAATAGACAGCGGTACTACCGCGCCGATAGTGTAACGGCTAGTTCATAGCTCTGACATAGCCATTACAGTGGTGTCAGAGGTGGAGCGGTACTACCGGACGTTGGTCGACGATAGTTTCGCTCATCCTGAATTTTTCAGGACTTTGCTCCAATGACTAGGTTTTTGGTGTGGGATATTTATACCCCCTTGTGGCCAGTTGGAGATGTTGTTGATTGACTGGTTGGTGCTTATGTTGCACTTCTTGAGCTAGAGTGAGGTTCTTTACTCAATTGTGCATGTGTTACACTTTGTGAGGTGGGAGAAGAGGACTAGAGTGCATGTGTTGCCTCTAGGTGTGGACTTTGTGTCCAGCGAGCTAGCGCATTAGTTGCATGTGGTGAGAGTCAAGTGAGGGACTTGGCTTATTACTCTTGGAGTTTGCCGACTCCTAGACGGCGTTAGCGGCGTCGTGTGCGGTGATCTTCTCAACGGAGGTTGTGAGAAGGCCCGGTGAAGTTGTGAAGGTTGGAACTCACCTACCCGGAGGGGGAAAGAGCTATCACTAGTGGATTGAGGTGTTTCGGCTTAATTTGTGGAGCCGGTCCGATTAGTTCGGGCTTACCTCAACGTGGATTAGGGGAGAGCAGCAACTCTCCGAACACCACGGTAAAACATCATGTGTCAATTGTGGTTTGTTTCCTTGTACTCAATTTATATTCAAAAATTTACATTCATAGAATTAAATTGAATGCTTGTATACTTAGGATTGCAACCATTGACATAGGATAGAATTTGGTGCACTTAGGCAAATTACTTGTTGTAGGCGCTATTTGAGCTAAACCAAATTGATTTACGCTTCCGCATTATATACTTGGTTTAGGCAAATACAAAGGGTCTTGAATTGCTTAGCAATAATTTGTAGAGAATTTTTAAGACCGCCTATTCACCCTCCTCTAGTCGGCCTCCTCGATCTTACAACGGTACTACCGGATTTCGTAGGAAAAAATGATTTTGAGAAATTGAGCCATAGGTTGAGTTGGCTTGACCAAAGTCAGTGGATATATGTTGCATGAAGCATGTTTTGACTAACGTGGGTCAAGTTGTGAATAACTTATGCCCAAAACGATTTCTCTGTCTTTGGATATGCAGGTTTGCTTGGAGTCAACCATAGTCAATGGCGAGGATCGGGGCTATGCTCATGGAGGATCTGATGCCCAGAACGATCGAGAATGCCAGGTGAGATGGTGAGCTCAAGCATGCCACGAGAAAGACAGGAAATGTTGAAGTAGAATTTGAATAGCAGGATTGCACCATGTGGCTTGGACGGGCCAAGTGAACCATTGTTCGGTGGAAGCGGAACGGAAGAGACTTAGCGATGCGTGGCAAGCTAGTGGTGCATCTACACGTGTCAAGTATGACGATTGCTTGCAAAGGATAGTGAAGACCGGGTCAGCAAATGATATTTTGGTAGTTCGGCCAAAATATCGGAAACTACCTTGGATGAAAACGCGGTGCATGAGTGGCATCTGGGAGAGTGGTTTAGGTCAAGGTGAAGCTGATTTGATCGAGATGAATCCGGGCTAAGGATTTAGTGAATTTGGCCTTATGCGCTTTAAAAAGCGTGCATAAGTGAACATGTGTGAGTAAAACCCGTGGGGGGTTAGCGGGTTTTCCTATTGTATAAGTGGATAGTATCCACTAAGGGTTAGAGGTGGCTGGTTAGCCTACCTATAAAAGGGGTTGGGACGAAGACATGGGGTTAACCATCCAACCCATCTCTCTTGTGCCTTCATATCTAGGGTTAAGATTTGACAGTTGAGTGTCTTATATGTTCTTTGTCCTCCAAAGTGGAGTGGCTATAAAATTTACCTTCTTAAGTAAGTAATACATCAATCGTTGTGCATCTCCTTGAGTCTCGTGTTTTGATTGATGTGCTCTTATTTTGGTTGGTTTTAATCTTTTCTTTTTTTCCTCCTCTTGATCTTATTATGCCAAGGATGTGTAATTGATGGCAAAATCTCTATGAATCTATCTCTACCCATCTAGGCACTTTGGTAGCAAATTCGTGAGTAAACCCGTTTTTACTTGACTTTAGCCTCTTTGATTCATTTCATGATCCAAGGGTTTTTGGCTTGATTTCTTCGGTGTTTTAAGTTGTTGTGAAATGTGAGAATATATCTAGACCCATCTTGACCACACCCACCCATGAGTAAGTTGTATTTACTGATTTTTGTTTTTGATCAGTTTCGGTGCAACCTTCCTTCAACTGAAAAGATCTCAATTTTGACTATGATTTTCATGATCATTTGTTGGAATATGTTCTTGTTATCTTAGAGAAGATCTCTGCAAATTTGTATGTTATTTGGATCTATGGATCAAAAGTTTCATCGATTTTAGCGGTAGTACCGTAATTACTGTAGCAAGCGGTAGTACTGCAAGTTCAGTGACGGTAGTACTATTTTTACTAATTTTTCTTGTGTTTTTGGTGTCTCGATTCGCTAGTTTTTATGGTAGTTTTTATTCTAATCTTGATAGCACTGTAACTATTGAAGTAAATGATTAGTGAATATTTAAAGAAAAAATTTTATGCTACACTTCAGTGTAGGACCACGGGAAATGACGAGTTGTCTTCGAGGGAATCCATCGCATAGTCTGCCCCTTACCTTTTTTTTTTTGGTGTGAGGGAGAGAGAGAGAGGAAAGTCAGGAAACTCGCCACTATTTTGGTATCGCCCCTACAAGATATCCCACTTTGTGGCCCAACTTCTGCCCGTTTGATGTGTATGCCTCCATGCATTATGATACGGGTGCAGAACATGGGCCAACCGTAACACATTGTTTAAACGGGTATACGCATCCACTCGTGTTCATAGAATTACAGGGCAGCGACACCCCGGAGGCCAGCTGTTAAATACTACTCTTGTAGTTTATTCTTTCACCAATTAGGATGACAGGTGACAAATAAAATTAAAGAGAAAAACTAACGCACTCTATACCGTTCCGATGAGATGATCAACAACCACTGGATCCAACGCATAAATCTCAAAGCACCTGATTACTTCCGCTCATCCGTAGCTCCGCTCCTGCAGCCGCTCCTCCTTTCTCCCCCGCTCCCTCTCATTCTCCCTCCCTCCCCGCTGCCATCCCCTCTACTGTCCTCCACCGTCGGCCCCGCAGCGTGCTGGATCTGACAGCCTGGAGGGTTGCCGCCGCAGGATTCAGCCTCGGAGGAGTGAAATCGCCTCCCCCGCTACGGGTTCACCCTTCCCCAGGCATAGAAGGAGGTCGGGGGAGGCAGCGGCCCCATGGTGGGTGACGGCAGGGGCGATGGGCAGGGTAGGGGGGCAGTGGGCAAAGCCAGAGGGCGGTGGTTGTGGCAGTTAGGTTGGGTAGGGCAGCACGGCGGGAAGGAGTCGGGGTCAGACGGCGGCGAACAGGCCGCCGCCGCGTGGTGGTGGTGGAGGGGGTAGGAGTGATGGAGGAGGCGCGCGGAGCTGCCCAGGGTGGCGTGGCTATGATGCCCAGCAACGAGGTACCACCCTATACCGTTAAAAGTGCTTTCAACGGTATACCATTCGCTAGTTGCTCTCAAAATTAAAACCCCTCTAAAATAATAAAAGGAATCAAAAACTAGCATTGCAATAGAGGGGAGCTGAGGGAGAAGAAAGAAAGACACACTTTCCCTTCTTGAGTCGACGCCCTTCTTGAGTCGACATGCAAACTCATTTTCGTACATCGCCTCGTGCTAATCGTCAGTCGTGGAAACCTGGGAACCTCCCCAATGGGGTGATGGCGCTAAGGTACTTCATCATATCACGGTGACACATCAGGCATGTTGCCATCCTGTAGAACCACGGACCAATGCACCGGGCGTGGAAGGTGTGGGAGCACCGCAGCCTAACCTTATCCGTGGCTTCTTTCGGCAAACCCTCCTTGCAGATGGTGCACTGCACAGTGTTATCATAGGCAGTGTCGTAGCTAGGAACAAAATCGAGTGTGGGCTAAGTTAGATTGTTATAAATATAGTATTTTACTCTTGTGCAATTCAAATTCATACATAAATAGACGAAAAATAAATCAAAAAAGAGAGATACAACGAAAGTATCTTAGTAATAGAAAGCACATCTCGAAAATATATAAATATGCCTCCAGTGAGTATAGATCAATTATTTGCATATCAAAAATAGCAAAATTGGTGATACAATAACTAATTGTAAATGATTATAAACATTTAAGAAAAGCATAACATACCACTAACACAAGATTAAATCATGAGGCAAATTCATTCTATGAAATTTCATGTCTTGGAATCGTCTTATGAGATTTTATGCATGGGAATCGTCAATATCAATGATACATATAATTTTTGAAATTATAGAAATAGTCTCTAGCATAACTCAACTATCTGTCGACTCAATATAATCTCTAGCATAACTCAACAATTCAATATAATTTCTATGATCTAGCATAACTTAACAATTCAACATAAATAATAAAAGAATTACAACACTAACATTTACCTAATTACCTCTATGGCTCGGTCTTGGCCAGTTGGCCTCCCCTCTCAGGCTCTCGGCTCGATGGTCGGTCACCGACAAAAAGCGGATCCGGCCCTCACCAAGTGACAATGTCATTCCCTGAATCCAATCGCTGCACCTTGCCTCCCCTAGCCCCCTCCTCTCTTAGTCACTTGCTCAGTTTCAGTTGCTCACCACTACTCGCCAGATGCCTCCCCGGCCGGCTCCCCCCACGACGTGCCCCCTGTCCTACTCCTCTTGCTCGCCTCCTCCTCGCCTCAATCGCTAGCGCCAGTTCCTCGCCAGCCAAGGTGCCTCCGCAGCTCGACCGCCACCGCCACGCTGGGATCTGCTCGGGGGCCTCGGCCGCCACCCGAATCTGCTTGGCCGATGCAGCGCCACTCGGTATCTGCTCGCCCCAATCATTGCGTCGCTAGCCCGCCACCGCCAGATGCGTGTGCAGGTCCCCTCTGGTGCCTCTTGCTGTCTCTCGTGCGTGATGCGTCTGGTCTCTGCCTCTTTGTTGTGTACTTGTGTGCCTGTGGCCTGGGGTGATCTATGCTAGGCCGGCCCATCCTAAGGGGTTTGGGGCGGGCTGGAGGATAAGTTGAAACCCGACGAAATCTACCTGGTGGCTCCGTCCCTGATCGTCAGCTTGTCCGGCGGCCTGAACTTCCTCCTTGCATGAGAGGAGCGCCGTGGGCTTGCTGTACATCAGCGTCATCAGTAAGGTGGTCATCTGTACGTCTATGTCGCAGCGGAGGACAACGCCCCCGAGATCTTCCATGCCACGGCGAGCCATACCGGCAATCATTGTAGCAACATCATGGAGCGTAAAACAGTCCCAGATGTCGGCGGCGAGGTCGAACTCCCCAAGGACTGGCGTCTGCATGAGCATCTGGTGGATGGCTTCGCGGCAGGGCACTTAGCTCTTGAAGATGATATCAGGCTCCAAGACATGAATGTTAGCCCAGAAAAAAAAACAATCTCACACACATACACTGGATACAATGAACACAATGAAAAACACACGCACTATGTGCAGACTACATCTTTTCTTCTTATTATTCACTGCTCAAAAAACAACGTTACAATCTGGACTATATATATAGACTACTCAGCTGACTACGGCATCCTTGCATGCACGATCAGCGGCCACGCCAATTTTCCTCACGACTCGGCCCACTACTCAATTGATGCATGCAACTAACCGGCAGCCAACTCAACCAACAAACTGGGAGATCAACTAACTCCTACATGCATGTTATTGACTTGTTCTCATGCACTACTAGCAGCCTCTACGCATACTCACTGCCGTTCACACCATTCTGGCTTGTACACAGCATAGGAATGCTTCTCCATATGCAACTACATGTAAGACTAATTAATATCTACTCACTAATACAACAAACTAATGCACCAGTCAAGATTAATTTCTAACAATGAATTGGTGCTCAAATTTCTGGGGCTCCCCCTCGTGCTGGAGCTTTGGGACCTTGAACCCCACGGACCCATCGCACGTCGCCATGCAATGCAAGCGCACCGAGGGCGGGCGGCTGGTCGCTCGGCGCTATTGTCCACTTCTTATTCGGCGTGCAGAACGTGGGCTAACATTGGCACATTATGAACTATGATATGGGCGCGGAGGCCCATCCTGATGTTGCCTTGGAGCACAGTTTGGGCTGGGCCATGTACGCTCTCAAGAACCACCGATTGTCTTGCACTATGCCATTGATTGATGCGAGTGCCAGTGTCAGCGTTGCATGATAATCTTTCCGAGAATACTGTACCGTGATAATGGTGGGTGCAGATTAGCAAGAAATTATTGAGGTAAATAACCTTCTCTCTCAAGAGGAACTGCAAGTTTTCCTTTGACAAGAGCGTACATTTCTGGTCAGGAGGGTCCATTTCTCAATTCAACATCCATGCCTGCCTGCCTGCCTGCGTACATCTTTTCTCACGCTCTGCAGCTCTTCTTCCTTTATCTTCCTTTTTTTTCTCTTTTGGTGATTGCACTTCTTTACGTGGCAACAGAAGGAGGCTGCAGTCACGAAAAGAAGGGAAAGACAAAAAACGAAAGAGGAACTGCAAGTCACATTTTTTGAAAGAAAAACTGCATGTCACAGCACATGGACCATGAATGAATTGTTCTAGGATGCTTTATCGATGCTCATCCATTGTAATGCATGTATGTTCGGTAGCTCATGCACTTATTATTTCCACATTGATCCATAGCCACCGGGAGGAGAGAGCAGAACTACCTCTTTAGCTAAGTGTTGAACATGTGAAGGAAAGCAAAACTGTCGAAAAGTAACAGGCGAAGAGAGAGTTTTAGATTAGGTCCATGCGTTAGAATATAATAGTCGAACGAATACCAGTAGTAGTTCATCAGTGATGGAGTAGTAGTACTTTACAAGGAGCGCCAGACACAAAGCTAGAAAAACAATTTCTTTCGATCGGACAGGTGACACCTCAGAGCAGGGCATAGCATGGATTATTCCCTTCTTTTTTTTCTCCTCCTTCTGAGGTTGAGCTCATGAGCAATCATGCGCCGGGAGAGGTACAGGCATGCCATGGATGCATCGCGCGAACAATCCTGTAAGCTGTAAGAGGGCATGAGCATGCAGACGCAGTGATGCAGCATGCTCTTTTTTAAAAAAAAATTTGCCATTCATTTCATTCCCATGCCAATATGCCATGCCTGATGCCATTGCCATCCGAGGCGAGGCCATGTGTGCCCCCGGCGAGATGATCTCGTGGTCTCCTATGTCCCCTACACCTCGATTTCCTCCGGGCGGACGCAGCTTTTCCATGCCTTTCTTTCTCCCTCCCTCCACTCGCCTTTCCGATCCGATCAACCTTGGAATCGAAAGATCGTAGCTGCTAAAACTGTGCTGTACAACCGCAATGTACAGGGTGCAATGCACAGTCGTTTGAGAAACGAATTTGGTTGTACTGAATGGTCTTAGGACACAAATTCAGGATCTCTTTCCCTGGATAGAATGCTGAAAGGATAAGTATAAAACAAGGTAAAGAATTAGTATTAGCGTTGAACTGTAAGAGTACTAGTTTGGACTTTGGGGCTGGGCAGTACTGCTGCAAATCATTCTGCCGTTGATTCCAAGAGTTTAGCCCCGCCGGCCATCGTCAGTAATCCCATTTGCAGTTGAAGAAATACGCTGCAAACCTCAGCCATTATTCTCTTACGCTCGTCGAATCCAATAATTATCAGCAAGTCAAACCTAATCAACACCTTCGAGATCAGTATATACTGCAGCATTTGACCTACCCTCATATAATTATGCACGCCGTTTGTGTGATCGGCAAGTCTAACATATACCAGTACTAGTTTACAATTGAGAGTGAATCAAGCGGACCAACTGTATTAGAACTTCTAGTTTGTTCAGAACATTCGAAAGCAACGTTTCTGATGACTACAAAATCCATGAATAGCGGCTAAAATTTGTATTATAAAAGGTCGATGTGTGCAGGAAAACTGCGAGCGAAATGCAATTTCATACTTCATCTTCTGATTTTCAGCTCAGCTCCTATCTTCTTATTGAATCCACTCTTCTGAGAATTTTGAGCTGTCAAAAGGTTTTTTTTTTTTTGCTAGGGGGTTGGCTCGGGATTCAAGAATGAGAGGATTGTATGCAAAATGTACATACTACCTATGTAAGTTGTTTTGTACATATTACAACTTATTTAAGTGTTTTTTGTATATTGCTATTTTGGACATAATTTCATTTTTTTAAACATTTTTGACAAAAAATATTTCGAATTTACCAAGGTATACACACGAAAGATGCAATGATCATGACATAAAATTCTAATTCAACAAGTTATTAACATAAGGGCATGCTCATGGCAAAGGTTGACAGTATAAATGTTCATACCATGCGACACACAAAATGCATAACATGGTATCGAACTTTTGCTACTTCCAATATATCACCAAGAAAGAGCTACAGTAGTCACAAGCTCATCACGGAAACTATCCATGTCCCCGATACTTGGTTGTGATGTTGACCCATCGGATGTGGCTTGAGGAATTGCATACTTTTGATATACCGAAGGAATGGTAGATACATAATTTGGTCCCGATTGCACCTTCAGAAATGCTAATCCCCACTAGTGTGCTCACGTATGAAGTTATGGAGTGCCATAGTAGCCGCAATGATCATCATTTGCTTGCTCATTTTATAAGGTGGCATCTTCAGCACAATTTGCCACTTTGTCAACCACACTACAAACGATCTCTCAACTACATTACGCTTCGACGAGTGTACCCTGTTGAACTTTACTTTGGCAGTAGTTGAATCTGCACCTCTATAAAATCTGGAATATGATACCATTCTCCCTTGTATGTGGCTAGATACCCCAGTTGGTTAGGATAGCCAGCATCAACAAGGTGATACTTGCTTGAATTTGCATAAGGAGGTTTGTGTTCTGAAGACCACCTTTTTGAAACTTGCCACAACCTGGGATGTCCCATTAAAAAGAGGAGACCCATCAATATCAATAGGAATTTCATGGTATATTAGCTGAACAATGAACAAAATAAAAGATAGTACTCACCTTCTTTGCCTTCCTCCAACAATCATCATCCATCTTGATGGTACCTTTAGCATGGTCCCAACCAGTACCGATCTCCCTCACACGCAATTTATTCTAAACGACATATTCATTCTTCAGCTTATCCTATTTATTTTTAAATTGCATCTTTTTGTACTCAAGACCAATCCTATCTTTAAACCTCTTTGCTACCTCAGCATAGCCTAATTTGTTCAAGTGAGTGCTTGGCCGGTTCCCATTCCTAACTTGTTCAGCAAACAACTCACACACTACCCTAGTGTGCTCACCATCCTACTCAGCAGTCACCTGCATCTTACTCATAGTACTTACAAACAACATGACTAGTACATGAATTGTTCAATGTAAATCCAAATTGACCAGTCCGGTTTTCAAGCTACATTGTACACAGAGCATGGGTATTTCTACACAATGTTTGGAAAGATTGATAATGGAGCATGGGCATTTCTACACATTTCACAAAGCAAAAGGCATGGGCAAATTTTAGTCCAGGTATCAATCACATAGCATGACAAATTCCAAACCATGGCACATTTTTGTCCATTCCATTTCTACATATTTATGTTCATGTGCCAAGTTCAACATATAGACAAACTCCAAACCATAAGACATGGAAAATTTCAGAGCATAACAAATCTGACATCTATGAATCACATATCTAACATGTATGAATCACAGAGCATAACAATCACATCAGTGTATCACAAGTTCATGTATGAATCGCAACAAAAAAATTGCAAATCAAAGCCACATATCTAGGTGGGGGAGAGGGATGCAGAGGACTCACCGCCGGTGGAGAGGATAAGGACGATGACACCAGGAGAGAGGATAAGGATGACAATGTTGGTGCTTTGCACCACCGAGTGGGGGCGGTGAGAGGTTGCTACTGTCGAGGCCGATGGAGAAGGACGCTGGAGGAGGTTGCCTAGGGGCCCGAGGACATCATCGAAGGAGCTAGAGCTGCTGAGGAAGGACCTCGCGTCACCCTATGGGAAGCTTGTGCCATCGCCGACTTCCTTGCGCTCCCGCCGTCGGAAGCCCGCGTCGCCCCGCTGACTTCCCCTTCATCGAGTTGCCTCCCCTCGCTAAGGTTCCCCTTCGTTCGAGAATGGGAAATGGGTGCACAATCATGACTTGTGAGGTGAAGGGGTACTTTAGGACCGAATAGCAACAGAAAGGGGTGAATGGTACCGTCTAAAATTTTCCCAATGTACTTTTGATCCTATTCTCCAATAGTTACAGAACTACTAAGAATTAAATCCATAGCCAAAATCTCAAGTCAAATCAACCTTAGACAAAATCCGATCCTTAGAGGTCTAACCTCCAACCAAGGGCGGTCCGACCTCTCTCCAGGTGGTCTGACCACCATGACTAGTGAAATCAAGCAAGTGAAAAGTGATTTCAGGGCCTGTTCTTTTCCTCTGAAGCTGGCGGTTTTTGGCTTTTGCTACAATACCTAACTTTTAAACGAAGTATTTTCTGAAGACGGGGTCTACAAGTTAAACGATGTACATGTTAAAAGCCCAACATCTGTACCATCCAAAATCGCAAGTGAGTATCTCTCTCTCCGTAATCTGTACCGTAAACAACCAAAATTCAAAAAATTCAACCAAAAGCCATAAGCCGCAGCCGTTGCCAAACAGGCCCTCAGCATGGTAACAAAACTTCAAATCCACGTAACTTTTGATCTGATGATCCAAAAGTTATAAAACTTTGTACACACCTTACTTAAGGTTTCAAGAACCTATTCCATCTATAGATCACAAAAACACATGTCAAAGTTCAGATCTTTTTAAGATTTAAGCAATGTTACACAAAAAATGAGCAAAAATCAAAATCGATGATTAAGACTTACTCGTGGGTAGAGAATAGCCAAGATGGCTTTGGATATGTTTCCATATGTTACAGCAAGTAAGAACACTGAAGAAATCACTCCAAAAATCCTCAGATCAAGAAACCATTTGGAAGATTAAAAATGTGTAAAAATCGAGCTTCTTGATGAACTTGCTACCAAAATGCCTATATGAGTGGAGAATGATTTCAGAGGTTATCTCTATCTTTTATACATCCTTGGCACAACAAGATAAAAAATGATGAGAGAAGAGAAAAAAACCAACTAAATCAAGAGCGAATCAATCGAGACAAGTGGTAGCCATGGCGGAGATCAAAGATTGCTTCTATTGCTACTTGAGAAGGGAAGTTTTACATCCACTCTACCTTGGAGGACAGAGAGCACACCAAGCACTCAAGTCTCAAATCCTAACCCTAACACAAGAGAGCATAAGTGAGGTGGGTTGGATGGTTAATCACAAGTCTCTATTCCAATCTCTTAAATAGATCTAGCTAGCCAGCCATATCTAACCATTAGTGGATTCCATCCACTTAGCACAATGGAAAAAACCCGATAACTCCACTCACACAGGTTTTACTCACACATGTTCACTTATGTGCGCTTTTCACAGTGCATAAGTTCAAATTTGTTAAGTCCTAAATATTGATCTATCTTGATCATACCAGTTTCTCCATGACCTAAACTGCCTTCCCAAGTACCACTTGCGCGACGCGGTTTTCTTCCGACATTGTTTTCGGTATTTTGATCAAACTACCAAAATACTCTTTCTTGACTCGATCATCTCCTTCCATTACAACTAATCACCATACTTGCCACGTGTAGGTGCACTACTGGTTTGCCACGCGTCGGTAAGTCTCTTTCGCTATAGTTTTATTGGACCACACTCACTTGGATTGACCAAACTACATGGTGCAATCCTGCTATTCGAACTTCCCTTCAATATTTTTCTGTTTTCTTGTGCCATGCTTGAACTCAACATCTCACCCGGCATCCTCGATCATTCTAGGCCTTGGCTTATCCATAAGTGTCATCCTGATACTCATTGTTGACCATATTTGACTCCAAGCGACCCTGCACATCTAAAGACAAAGAAATCGTGTTCGGGCATAAGTTCTTCACAACTTGACACCCGTAACCAAAATATGCTTCATGCAACATTAATATACTGATCTATGTCAACCCAACTCAATCCATGACTCAATTTCCCAAAATGCCCGAATTTCTTCCTCGGACGGTACTACCACCCCACAGGCCGGTACTACCGCATCTTGCACCTAGCAATTTGACCTCTCTGCAAAAAGTTACCGCCAAGTAATAATCAATCCTACCGCTCAGCGGTATGACCGCCACCATGCTATGGTACTACCACACAGCGGTATGACCGCACCAAACCGTGGTACTACTGCACGTCGGTAAGACCGGCTCCAAGCCGTAGTACTACCGTTTCCTAGAAAAATTCAAAAAACAATCCAAACAAAATGTAACTTTGCAGAATCGAATAATCACTCCATAAAATTTATAATAGTTCATCACAAGGTTATCTTGAACCTTCTCAAATGGTTCCTTAGGTACGTCCATAATATGGTTCCTTAGGTACGTCCATAATGACCTTCTACGGGTAATTTTCTTCGACTGCCAGCGGCATTTCGTTTTTTGGCCCGCAGCTCTAAGTGAAGGTAAGGTCAGGTCGCTCCTCAAATTTGTACCAAGAGCGCCGCTCCGAACTCGCATACTCCAGATGCTCAAAATTTTGGAGCTCCCCCATTTGGCATGTGGCTCCTGTAGCCCCAGACGGGAATTTGGGAGCTGGAGCTATGCCAAACACCGCCTAAATCAAAGACTGGCATCTAAATATGTTTGACCAAATTTAACATCTCGAATTAAAGTTAGCCTTTCACTGAATCCGCGTGTGCAGCCTATAAAGAAAATCAGTGCTATCCTATTTTCCAATGCAAATGCATGTTAAGTCTAGTTTGACGTATCGTAGAAATAACTTCGCTTGACTTGGGCGAACCATACCCATGTGAGGAATATCTACCAAATCTTGGGTGCTATAACAGGGTGTACTGTGGCACCCTTCTCAATCATATGTGCAATAAAGTAAGCGAAGAAAAACTGTGTACAGTGCATCAACCGATCGATCTTTCAGTAGAAAGCAAATCGGTTAAAAAGTGTTGGGAATATCAGTCTTGGTTACCCCAGTTGCTCCGTTTGGTTTTTCCAAGTTGATACTACAAGAAGATTAGCTTGCTCTGGCTTTCTTAGTACATGGCTTGCTCTCACTATGCTATGCTGGAAGATTAAACAATTAATGCCTTTCTTTTGATATCTACGCAAAATCAATGAATATAGTGGTGACGAAGGATCATATAAGAAGTTTCTGGTTAATATTGTGATGAACCAATATAATATTTGTAGAGTGGTAAAATGGTTTTGTAAAGACTATATTTGAGTTGGACTGTCTTCTGAAAGTGTCAGAAAAATCGAAGTACCACAGGTATAAGTGTGGTAGTTCCATTTGGCGGAAGTACCGTAAGTATAAGTGCGGAAATACCGCTTGGTGAAAGTACCAGGTTGAGTTGCGGTATGTTTTTCTAGAGAGTCCAGGTGAGGTTTTTAACATGTGGAAGTATCGCTTTGGGGAGCGGTAGTACCACAGAGCGGAAGTACCGGCATGATAAGTGCGGTACTTTCGATCTTCCGTAAAAATAGGGTTTTGGGGAATTGAGTCATGGATTAAGTTAGATTGACCTAGGTCATTGGATTAAGGGTGCATGATGCATGTCTTGGCTAATGTAGGTCAAGTTGTGAAGAACTTGTGTCTCGAAATAATTTCTTTGTCTTTAGATATGCAGGGTCGCTTGGAGTCAATTGTGGTCAACGGCGATGATCAGAGCTAGGCTCATGGAGGAGTTGAGGCCCAGAATGATCGAGAATGCCGGGTGAGATTGTGAGCTCAAGCATGGTACAGGAAAGGCGGGAAATGTTGAACACGAGTTCGAACGGCGGGATGGCGCCATGTGGCTTGCACGGGCTAAGTGAGCCATGGTTCGATGGAAACAGGATGTGAGAGACTTGGCGACGCGTCGCAAGCTAGTGGTGCACCTACACGTGGCAAGTATGACGATTGCTTGTAGTGGTTGGTGATAACCGAGTCAGGTAAGGGTATTTTGGTAGTTTGACCAACATACCGGAAACCATCTTCAATCAAAATCGCGGCGCATAGACGATAAGTTGGAGAGCGGTTTAGGTCAAGGTGGAGCTGGTTTGACCAAGACGGATCAAGGCTAAGGATTTAGCGGATGCACACTTATACGCTTTGAAAAGTGTGCACAAGTGAACTTGTGTGAGTAAAACCCATGTGTGGGGTTAACGGGTTTCTCCCATTGTAATAGTAGACAAGATCCATTAAGAGGTATAGGTCGCTGGTTGCCCACCTATAAAAAGGGGTTGGGATAGAGACATGTGAGGTTAACCATCCAAATCATCCTTGTGCTCTCTTCTAGGGTTAGAGTTTGAGAGTAAGTAGCTTGAGTGTTCTTTATCCTCCCAGGTGGATTGGCTGTAAACATATCTTTTTAAGTAAGCAATACACCAATCTTTGCGCAACTCTTGAGTCCCTCTTGTTTTTTATTGATGTGTGCTTGACTTTTGGTTGGTTTTGATCTCTCCTCTTTCTTTCTTGTGATCTTGCTATGCCAAGAATGTTTAAGAGATGGAGATAATACTTGGGAATACATCTCCACCCATATAGACACTTTGATAGCAAGATTCATGAGAAAACTCGTTTTTACTTGATTTGGCCCCAAAGTGTGAATTATTGATCCGAGGGTTTTTGATGTGATTTCTTTTGTAATCTTACTTGCTGGGATATGTGGGAACATATCTGAAGCCATCTTGGCCATCGTTGACTCACGAGCAAGTTGTATTCATCGATTTTGATTTTGGTTCGGTTTTGGTTCAACCTTCCAACAAACTAAAAAAGGTCTCAACTTTGTCCATACTTTTCATGATCATTTGTTGGAATAGGTACTTGATAACCTAGAGAAGATTTCTGCAAAATTTCATGTCATTTGGATTTACGGATCAAAAGTTGTCTCGATTTTGGTTTTTGAAGTCGTGCTAAAAATACTATTCACCCTGATTTTACTGTAGTAGCGAAAGTACCACGACATCGTATCGTTAGTACCGCAGCTATCATGTAGTGTTATAGTACTGTAATTACAATAGTGGTAGTTCCGTTTTTACCGATTTTTCATGAGTTTTTAGTATCTCGAATTGCTAGTTTTTGTGGTGGCTTTTTATCCAAATCTTTATAGCTCTATAGCTATTGAAGTGAATGATTGGTGAATATTTAGGAGAAAATTTTGATGCACCATTCACCACATCTGTTACCATATTTGGTCTTTTAGGTGATTATACACAAATTTGAATTTGTCATACTTTGCACTGGAGACCCTAAATGTTTGATTGTGTTAATTAAGGGCCTGTTTGGGGTTTTCCCCAAATGAACAACATGAAATCCACGCCTACTTTGGCGTTACCAAAACCTAGGAGGTCAAATTGATGGCTCAAAAATGAACTAGAGCGCAAAAGGAACCTAAACCTTACTCTCTCTCTCTCTCTCTTTTTTTTTTTTTTTTGCATCAAAGCAAACCGTGGCCAAATCTGGTCAAATTGCCAAAGCTTAGTAAGGCAAACTTTGGCTCTCGTATGCATGAAACCAAACATGCCCCTATGTGTAATATAAATTTCAATTTTAACTTCTTCGACATGATTGTATGATTAAAATCTGCACGGATCATATTTCGCAGCCTTCGATCCGGCCGTCGTCATCTATGGAGATTTATGTATATCACTCCTACCTGTTCCAACCTTTTTTTTCCGTGTTTTGGAAAAAAAAACAAAGTAATTGGTCTCTCTTGTGTACTTAAGCATTTTTCTTTTCGTCTTAGCCAGTAATCTACTGTATATAGGTCAAGGCCTCCGCGTGAAATGCATGCCTGAAAGGTCCAACTAGACTTGAGCCAATCCTCGTCGATGGTATACTGGCGACCAAGTGTGGGTCCAAGAAACCAACCGATGATGATTGGGATGTTCTAGCTTTAGTCAAGACGTGTCTATATATACACACAAAAGCAACAAGTTATATATGGCATTTATTGGTATGACATGAACGGAGGCTGTGATTGTGCACACTTACAGCGTCCAGCATCGAATGAGTGAGACGTCGAGAGCGTTGAGTGTGAAAAGATCGAATAAGTCCTCGAAGGTGACCACGAAGACACCGTCTTGAAGATTGTGATGTAAATGCTCCGACGCGAATTTGACAGTGATACCTGATCTCCGTTCGCCCTCTGGCTTATTGGACTGTTCCGTTAGCAAGCGCAGGATAATTATTTATGGTGCAGAACAATAAAGAGCGCAGTGAAGTTCTCTCGTTTATGCGCATCTCATACCTGCACCTTCATTCCATAGTACTTTTAGATCTTCCACCAACGGTACTAGGTACACATCAATATCATTCCCATGTTGCTTTGGCCCTTGGATAAGTATCGACAAAGAAAATATACTTCGCTTCATACACAACCAAGAAGGAAGGTTATAGATGCAGAGTCACGCCATGTGCTATGTCGATCGCTCATGCTACTAAAAGGATTCATTCCATCCGTACTCATCCGAACCTTATATTCCTTGGTTCTGCAAAAGTTTGCAAAACTCCTATCAATGTTTCTCCATTGGGCGGAATCAGCAAGGTGTCTTAACATTCCATCTTTCTTGCGCTCATCCGAGTGCCAACGCAGCAGATTTGCCTCCTTTGGATTTGCAAAAACCTTTTCAAGCGGGAATTATAGGAAAATATCATACCACCTTACAGGAGGTCCTTTCTTTACCTCTGTTCCTCGCCGTCATCGATTGATTATTACGTTTGTATCGGGATGCTTTGCACACCGACATACGTGCATATTTACATACTCTTTACTGATGCAGGATACGATCGTTCGGATATGCATGTATTCTTTCTACTTCAATTCCCAATGGACAAAGAACCTTCTTGGCTTTATACGTGGTTTTAGGCAACTCATTTTCCTCTCGAAGCATGTCCGCTAAAAGACCCAAAGTAGCGTGAAACTTTGTCGATCCAACCGTTGCTTGCCTTCAATTTCAACAGTTCAAGCACGGTGACAACCTCGTGTACTTTGACCCGCAAAGACGTGAACAAAGGTTTCTCCGAGTCCTCCATCAAGCCCCGAATTTAACATACTCTCTCATCATAGTTCTCTTCTACATCGCGAAGCATCCGATCCAGTTGTCATCGTGCAACCTATCCGAATCGAACCACAATCGGCGTCATCCGCGACATGTCATTCGCTTCACCGGCGATGTCATCCGTGACATATCATTCACTTCACGGTGATGTCATCCGTGACATATGATCATTGACTTCGCCATGATGGTCCAACACGTATAACCCTTTTGAAACCCTCCGAATCAAATGCGTTTCAATTTGCCCTCGGTTCTTAAACATCTTTAAATTCGGCGGTCAAGGCAAGGACGGTACATATATTCCACCCCTTATTCAAATATCCTCCTCGGCATCTCTTGTAAGCGAGACACGCCATTAATGTACTCTTCACTCACACGGTTCGCGGTATACATCCAGCTTCGGTCCTACATTATGTGTATATACATAATACCTTAGTATTAAAAATTAAATTAATTAATTATTACTACATATATATCACATGCATTCAGGCTTTGCTAGCTTAATTCATATTATAAACACAACAACTATTATATAACCAACAATTTTCCAAACCATCTTCAATAAACACTCACCAATAACTAATTAGATCGATCTAAATTGTAATGCAAAGAAAATAAATTTCATACTATACTAACCATATCTAGAGCACGAAAGTATAAATCTTCAAAACTCAATCTCTGCTCCTCCACCAAATTAATTGGCACGAAATCGCCTAGTTCACCTCTTGAGCGAAAGAGTGCAGTAGCCAGATCCGGATCGAAATGAATTAGGTGGGGTTACGGCGGCGCAATAAATATCTGGTGGCCATTATCACGGACGGTTTCTTATTAAAAACCGTCGTGATAGTCTGAGATTATCACGACGGTTTTAATAAGAAACCGCTCGTGATAAACTATTATGACGAGACGGTTCTCAATAAAAGCCGTCTCGATGAAAAATATCACGACGGTTCATAGTTAATAACCGCTCGTGATACTAATTTTCTCCGTCGATCAAATATAAGAAGTTTCTGTCTGTGATTTACCGCTAATATTGTGATGAACCCAATATAATATTTGTAGAGTGGTAAAATGGTTTTGTAAAGACTATATTTGAGTTGGACTGTCTTCTGAAAGTGTCAGAAAAATCAAGTACCACGGTATAAGTGTGGTAGTTCCATTTGGCTAAGTACCGTAAGTATAAGTCGGAAATACCGCTTGGTGAAAGTACCGAGTTGAGTTGCGGTATGTTTTCTAGAGAGTCCAGGTGAGGTTTTTAACATGTGGAAGTATCGCTTTGGGGAGCGGTAGTACCACAGAGCGGAAGTACCGGCATGATAAGTGCGGTACTTTCGATCTTCCCAGAAAAATAGGGTTTTGGGGAATTGAGTCATGGATTAAGTTAGATTGACCTAGGTCATTGGATTAAGGGTGCATGATGCATGTCTTGGCTAATGTAGGTCAAGTTGTGAAGAACTTGTGCCTCGAAACAATTTCTTTGTCTTTAGATATGCAGGGTCGCTTGGAGTCAATTGTGGTCAACGGCGATGATCGGGGCTAGGCTCATGGAGGAGTTGAAGCCCAGAATGATCGAGGATGCCGGGTGAGATTGTGAGCTCAAGCATGGTACAGGAAAGGCGGGAAATGTTGAACACGAGTTCGAACGGCGGGATGGCGCCATGTGGCTTGCACGGGCTAAGTGAGCCATGGTTCGATGGAAACAAGATGTGAGAGACTTGGCGATGCGTCGCAAGCTAGTGGTGCACCTACACGTGGTAAGTATGGCGATTGCTTGTAGTGGTTGGTGATAACCGAGTCAGGTAAGGGTATTTTGGTAGTTTGACCAACATACCGGAAACCATCTTCAATCAAAATCGCGGCGCATAGGCGATAAGTTGGATAGCGGTTTAGGTCAAGGTGGAGCTGGTTTGACCAAGACGGATCAAGGCTAAGGATTTAGCGGATGCACACTTATACGCTTTGAAAAGTGTGCACAAGTGAATTTGTGTGAGTAAAACCCATGTGTGGGGTTAACGGATTTTTCCCATTGTAATAGTAGACAAGATCCATTAAGAGGTATAGGTGGCTGGTTGCCCACCTATGAAAAGGGGTTGGGATAGAGACATGTGAGGTTAACCATCCAAATCATCCCTTGTGCTCTCTTCTCTAGGGTTAGAGTTTGAGAGTAAGTAGCTTGAGTGTTCTTTATCCTCCCAGGTGGATTGGCTGTAAACATATCTTCTTAAGTAAGCAATACATCAATCTTTGCGCAACTCTTGAGTCCCTCTTATTTTTGATTGATGTGTGCTTGACTTTTGGTTGGTTTTGATCTCTCCTCTTTCTTTCTTGTGATCTTGCTATGCCAAGGATGTTTAAGAGATAGAGATAATACTTGGGAGTACATCTCCACCCATATAGACACTTTGATAGCAAGATTCATGAGAAAACTCGTTTTTACTTTATTTGGCCCCAAAGTGTGAATTATTGATCCGAGGGTTTTTGATGTGATTTCTTTTGTAATCTTACTTGCTGGGATATGTGGGAACATATCTGAAGCCATCTTGGCCATCGTTGACTCACGAGCAAGTTGTATTCATCGATTTTGATTTTGGTTCCGTTTTGGTGCAACCTTCCAACAAACTAAAAAAGGTCTCAACTTTGTCCATAATTTTCATGATCATTTGTTGGAATAGATACTTGATAACCTAGAGAAGATTTTTGCAAAATTTCATGTCATTTGGATTTACGGATCAAAAGTTGTCTCGATTTTGGTTTTTGAAGTCGTGCTAAAAATACTATTCACCCTGATTTTACTGTAGTAGCGAAAGTACCATGATTACTGTATCGTTAGTACCGCAGTTACTGTAGCAAGCGATAGTACTGCAATTACAATAGCGGTAGTTCCGTTTTTACCGATTTTTCATGAGTTTTTAGTATCTCGAATTGCTAGTTTTTATGGTGGCTTTTTATCCAAATCTTCATAGCTCTATAGCTATTGAAGTGAATGATTGGTGAATATTTAGGAGAAAATTTTGATGCACCATTCACCTCATCTGTTACCATATTTGGTCTTTTAGGTGATTATACACAAATTTGAATTTGTCATACTTTGCACTGGAGACCCTAAATGTTTGATTGTGTTAATTAAGGGCCTGTTTGGGGTTTTCCCCAAATGAGCAACATGAAATCCACGCCAACTTTGGCGTTACCAAAACCTAGGAGGTCAAATTGATGGCTCAAAAATGAACTAGAGCGCCAAAGGAACCTAAACCTTACTCTCTCTCTCTCTCTCTCTCTCTCTCTTGCATCAAAGCAAACCGTGGCCAAATCTGGTCAAATTGCCAAAGCTTAGTAAGGCAAACTTTGGCTCTCGTATGCATGAAACCAAACATGCCCCTATGTGTAATATAAATTTCAATTTTAACTTCTTCGACATGATTGTATGATTAAAATCTGCACGGATCATATTTCGCAGCCTTCGATCCGGCCGTCGTCATCTATGGAGATTTATGTATATCACTCCTACCTGTTCCAACCTTTTTTTCCGTGTTTTGGAAAAAAAAACGAAGTAATTGGTCTCTCTTGTGTACTTAAGCATTTTTCTTTTCGTCTTAGCCAGTAATCTACTGTATATAGGTCAAGGCCTCCGCGTGAAATGCATGCCTGAAAGGTCCAACTAGACTTGAGCCAATCCAATTCAATCCAGGATAGGAGGAATCTGATGGGGAGTCAGCACACACACAGCACAGGCATGCTTGTTCTTGTTCCATCAGCAAGGTACATTGTATCAATGTATCCTCCCCCAAGAGCCAGTCCAACTTTACAGTACCTGTATCTTTTTAAATCGGCCGTACGAGATTCAGTTGGTGGAACGGATGATTTGGTCTAGGCCGAACTGCTGGCTCGATGATTCATTAATTCTACCGCAGATAATTCCATCGGTGGAAATTGGATCGATCAGGTTGTAGCCATCAGTGCAGTACATGCTCTGTAATTGTCAGCATTAGCATTCTACGGCCATTAGTTCAGTACAAGCTCCGTAAACTAATTTTCAGCACAAGCATTCTACGGGTCTAGGCCGGGCTGGGCCGGGCCACCTGATGGAATCTGATTGGATGACTTGGGCTTCGTGACAAATGGTCGGGCTTATTAGCACATTTTAACACAAAATTCATGATCGGGTCGGGCCGGATCAAGGCAAATTCATATTTACAGCTCAAAATACCAAGGCTGGCAAGGTGAAGTTAGCTCAAATCTAGTGTTAAGACTTACATTAAGGATGGCTAGTCCTCACTTTGACCCAGTCGGCACTTTGCACCAAAGAGACCCAACAATCATGTGACTACGTGGGTGGGCAAGAGGACCATCACGAGGGAAATGACGTGATTGCCCCTACAATAGTACACACCGGCTGCAATGCAAAACCTTGTCCCAAGGGCCGTTGCAGAGGTCTCCAGTCGGGCGCGCTTCATGGGATGCCCCGACAAGGCTGAGGAGGCAGGCTGCACAGGGGCAATGAAGCCATTAGCGCGGCCAGCGAAGGTTTGCACAACAGCCTCTGGGGCACACCAGACTTGCATGTCCCTGGACCGTCGAAGGGCTGGCCCTCACCCGGGTCCACGCCACGGCCTGTGTCACAGGGAGCCTCGCCTCCATCAGTGTCCGAATCATTCACGTCGATGACGTGAAGATTGGTGTTGTCATCATCGTCATCGTTGTTGTCATCACTACTGTTGTTGTCGTCGTCGTTAGCCTTGTCGCCCTTGTCCTCCTCCGCTTCGGAGTCACCAAGCCCACTAAGTTCATCTAGGCTGGTGTCGGGCTCCACCAGGGCAGGAGTGCTGAAGAAAGGGGTACGGCCATGATGGCTGAAGACGAACCCTCGTGCACGTCAGGGTCTTCACGTCCTTCGCCGTCTTCATCGTCGTGCCCGCTCGCGCTGCGAAAACGACCACCACTTGCTGCAGGGATGGGATACTCAAGCATGGTGAGGCCAAAGGCTCCGCAAATGCATTTGATGCGCGGATCGCCTGACGTTGCTGATGCTCAAAGGCTGTGCTCTTTGAAAATGTAGGACCCCAGGAACACAGCCATTCTATGCTCCACCTCCGCGAATGAAAGAACTGCAAGAACTAGCAGTTAGCAGACAGGGAGAGGCCCCATACCAATGACGTCCGTAGTGAAGTGCAAAAGCTTACCAAGATTCGTCAGCTTCGCCAATGTCATCAGTGAAGGTCAGACCCCGTCAATCCGAGCGGGACCTGTCTTCATGTCCCATCGCCGAGCCTGTAGAAACAAGCAAAGCATGCAAAATTCCTCGGTACATTCACGCATGTTCAGTCGAAGCATGACTGTTAGGAGCCTCCGGACTCGTCGTCCTAGTCAAACTTCACGGGAGGCGATTCGTCGAAGTCCATGATGCGTCTGGTGAAGCGAAGGCTGCTATCATGCTGAATCTTATAGTAGAACCACCGTTGCAGCCAGTGAGACTCCCACTTCATCCACGTCGAGTTCACAGGGAAGCCCTTCGAAGTAGTGGCGCGGAGCTGCAAGCTGATGCTGCACATGTTAGAATACTAACCATCACCTAGACAGTTCGACTGGCATCGCGCGTTGTGCAGGGATGCAAATATGGCGGTACTACCGATGGCACCCTTCAAACGGGTCGCCTAGGAGTATACGGTGAGACTGGCGATGGCGTTCGACGTCACCTGTTGAAGGTCCAGCTCGTACATCCAGAGAAGGTCACCCATAAAGCGTGCGAGGGGATTCAGAGCCTGGTGTCAAAGTAGGCCGCAAACATCAGCATCTCGCTCTCCCACAGTTGTAGCACAATCTCATCATTGGTAGGGAGGCAAACGACCTCGCAGCACGAAATCCTACCTCGTGCACAAGGGACTCCACCAGCTCATCCATCGCGATAGACGCGCCGAGTACGTTCATGAAAACACCGCCAAACTTCCCCTGACACCTTCCATATCTTGCTGACGATGACTTCGGAGCGATCATCTTCATCGACGTGGCTGCTCGACGGAATCGATGTGCTGCTACGACCACTTCGGTCGCTTCCACGGCCCATCTCAAGCAGTGGCCATGCGGCGGGAAGATGATGAACGGACAAAGATCGACGGGGAATGGACGACAGCGACCAAAGAGATTGCAAGTAGCAAGATGCAGCCGATAAAGAGAGAGGAAGCAGACACCTGGAAAAAGAATCGCCACGAGGCTTATGTACATATAGCATCAGTGACATGTAATGCTGGCATGGCGGGCACGGAATCAAGGGACATGCCCCACACCGTAACTAATGCGACGGCCCATGTCGCACGACTGGAAGAGAAACCGTTGCCATATATGACTTGGTCTTGGATGTCACGCACTCCAAGGTTGTCAGCAAAGGCGGAAATTCGAAGAAGCAACGATTCAATGGGTCGAAGGGATGAAAGGGGCCAAGGAACAATGGACATGGTCTTGGCCCATTAAAATCGAGGCCCTTTAACTATGAGAGTTTACTATTGGGGGAATAGACCCCATTTTAGTTTGGTCGTCCTATTGCACTAAAGTGGCCCAATAATCATGTGACTACGTGGCTGGCCCAAGAGGGCCGTCATGAGGGAAAGGACGTGATTGCCCCTACAATAGTAAACCTAGGTATGGGTGTTTGTGTAAGCAACCTCCTCATGGTTATAAGTATGTGCGTCAGGGCGCCATGATAGGGGAGGACTTATGTTTATTGGAGACAGGCCTATGTAATATAAACACTTCTATTTCCAATCTCCACAGCTTCTAAGGCTCCGAGCAACCCCTTTGTGGTCTCCCCGTAGCCCCATGGTTCACTGTTTGGTTCATAACCACAAAAGTGACAGTGAGAGTGTCAAAGTAGGATTCGATTTTGTTGTCGTGTTGGTGCTGAACATGGCACATACGTCGACTGGCGCCAGACGTGGTGTTGAGTGGCGTAACCAACTCTGTCTCGGTTTACTTCTCCGTTGGGAACTCTGATTCCCCAGTCTATATATGTACACTTATAGTTGTACAGTTATATGTGCCGAATAATCCCACACTGGTAATTTTCCTTGTATAGTGAATTTTGTTTTCATGTATCCGTGATTTTTTTCATAAAGATTTTTTATGTAAAATCCATATATCCCGTTCTTTTATTCATACCATTTTATTGTGGATTTTATAACAGAGAATGCTAACGTTGTGCATGGGCCATTGATGTAGCTCATTGCCTCATCGTTCTTTTTAAAAAGAAACTAAAAATGAGGACAACTTGTGGTCCTGAATCGATCCTCTTGAGTCAAGTTACTCCTGCTTGTCAAAATATATCACATGTTCAGTCGAGTGCTATTCCGATCTGCAGAATTGAAGGATGAGAACTACTAAACCTTCCCTGTCTAATAAGAGTAGTTTCGCTGCTTAAGTGTAAATCAGGTCGTACTGGGCCACAGCAACGGCTGTTTCGCTTTTCGCGGGAAAAAGGGAGAGGGGGTGCTAACGACGTCTCGTCGCTAGTCCAAATCGTCAAACATCTCTTCATTGGGAAAAGAAATGGCAGCACAAACGTATCGTTTTCGAATAAGATCGATCAGATCGGATCGCCATTCTTTTATGCCTGCCTGCCTCCCCTTCCGTCATATCGAGAGAGAGATCTGTCCGAGTTCTTTTCCATGACCTCTGACTTATAGTTTTTTTTTATATATGATCTAAGACTTATAATTTATATTATAGTAAAGTTTTTAAATGGTGTATTTTTTAAAACAAGTTTAGTAGAAAGATTATAGTAAAAATGTACTAACTTTAATTCCATTGGTTAAAATCGCATACGACTATTTTTCTCTTAGTATTGCATCTCGTAAACAGTCCTAATTTTAAAATTTAAGTCATAAATCATAAACTACAGTCCAAAAAAACCACCAAAGTGTTAACATCGAATCCTGCAATGGTTTTTGGATGGTCACATCTATGCCATCTTTGTTAGTAGTCTTTAATGCTTGCCATTCGAGAGTTAAAGCCACATTTGGCACTGTTTTACATAGTATTTACAAAAATAGCCGTATGCACAATGTACTAACAAAAATATTGTTTCTGCCATCCGGTGGAAGGCGGTGGCGCTGCTGGCGACACGCAAAGACGGCCACCGGCGGAGAAGCGCTGCGCCCCTCACCGCACGACAAGCGACACCACTCATTGGGCGGACGGCAGCAAGCCCGCGTGCGGTGAGGGGATAGGTGATTAAACCGGCTAATTAGCCGACCTAATTATCTGCACTAATTTTTTTGTTTAGTGTTTGTTTGAATTTTTAAATAAATCAAATGAGCTCAAAAAATTATGAAAATTTATGTTAAGCCTCTCGACACAACGTACCTCACAGTGTAATTTTTGGGTAATTTTATCCATTGCGAATATTTCTCAAAAATTCATACAAATTCAAATATAGCAAACGAGCATCAAAAGTTATGGAATTTTATGTGAAGCCTCCCAACAAAGTCATAGTTATTGTGTAATTTTTATGAATTTTATGTTCTCCCGACAAAATCATGAATTAAATGCACGATTAAATTCATCGCCATAAATTCACGATTAAATTAATCCGAATAAACGTGAAAAATTTGGATCACATAAAATTACCAATAATTTACACAATAACTATGACTGTGTCAAGAGGTTTCACATAAAATTTCGTAATTTTTAGATCTTTTTGCTATCGGTGACGAGGAGGACCATGACTAGGATGGAGAAATTTGAGGCCCAGGCAGTCAAGAATGTCACGTGAGGTGGTCGGGCTCACGCTGGAGCATATGGAGATCAAACGTGTTGATGCGTGAAGAAGATATGGGAGGTGTGGTCCCGGAGGTTTTGACACGTGAGGATGATGCGTGGAGGAGATATAGAAGGTGCGGTCCCAGAGGCTTCGACACGCGATGATGATGCGTGATGAAGATACAGGATGTGCTGTCCTGGAGGCTTCGTCATGTGGTGAGATTGGAAACGTTATGGAAGGAGTCCGTAACGGGAAGGATTAGAGTTTGGTTAAAACCCGTGTTTGGAAGGGTTTTGGGTCTCTTGATTTTCAAAAGAGATAGGATTGCATGTCCAGGTAGTTATGGTTTGAGATGTCCATATTTGAGGTGAACACGGTTTAGTGTTCTAGCATATAAAAGCAGGTAGAGACTAAGAGTTTTAGCCAGGGTTTTGCGGTGGCTCTGAGGAGGCTTTTGTGCTAGAGTTTTTAGGGGTGCTGTGAGGGTGCTTTGTAGCCACAGAACATGATCCAGAAATAATAGATCAGATCTATTCCAAGAAAAATTAGTCAGCGTCGGCGATATGTTCTCTAAGCATCGTTTTCTTGTGTCCTCGGCGGCGGCGTGCTAACACATCACGATCTTGCGATCTATGAGTGTGGTGTTGTCTTCAGCATGTTCTCGTTCGAGCAGTTGAAACATTTGAGCGGTTGAATCTTTCGAGCAGAGGGAGATTTTGACCACGTGCAAAGGTGGTTGTAGCAAGCGGTCGAACAATCGAAGCTTCATCGAGCGCGCATAAAGGAGGTCGAGCGAGCGGTCGAAATCTTCATCTAGTAATTTAGATTGCTTTTCTTCGAGTTTGAGATTTATTTTAAGGTTTCAAAAAGCGGAGACAATCATTCACCCCCTCTGATTATGTCATATGATCCTGTATTGCGATAGTCGTGATGGGGTTGTGGAGGATAAGTAGTAGCCACCATCGAGCAAGAAGGGAATGGTGACGACATCCAAAACGACTATATCTCATAGGCAAGGTCAACTAATTTGGCTAAGGATTATCAACTATTTGCACGTTGGTCTAATGGCTTATACATATTTCAAGTTTCAGTAGCACTGAAACATTGCGTTGGTATCGAACTGCAAATAGCGGTTGCAATAGCACTCTGACAAGTGCTATATCTGTCGCAAGTTTTCATTTTGCTATTTTTAATACTACTTTGACTTGATAACATTTATACCCTGCTAACACTATTTAAGAACATAATTACGGATAATACCAATGTTGGCCCTGCTCATTAGAGCTTCAGGCTTTTAGCTTCTTAATTTTATTTTTTTCTAGTTTTTTGGTTTTTTTTTGTATTTTTCTCTCTTTATTTTTTTTGCATTGTCCGTGATAATATAATATTTTTTAAATTTAATTACACTGAAAAATCTAACAATAAATATAGTTAAAAAACTGTTATAATATAAAAAAGATAGAAGCTTGGGTCCAAAAACGCAAATAAGCACCAGCACTAAACGCGTGAGGCAAAAGGAGAGAGCTCACGTGACCGGCCGCTTCGTGCGAGGGTTGTCCAACCATGTTCGTGTGGATAATACATCATTTCCATTGTATTAGAAAAGAAGAATCATTTGTCAAGAAAATGTCCCCCTTGGAAGAATAAGTCAATAATAATATGTTACATCTTCCTATAGAACGGAATGGCTCAAGGAAAAAGAGCTCACCTCCTTCACTATGCTAACCTTCAACAAACCAATGTGTTTGTTGTCCTCCAAGTAGCATCAACTGGAGCGATCCCATCCGTCCATATTCCCCGTTAGTGGTGGTCTATCTACCAGATCGAGCAGCTGTCGGGCCCGGCTGCGTGGTACACGATGAGGCGAGCACGTGTACGCCCCTAGGCTGGTTAGGTACGAGTGCGGTGCGCGCGAGACATCCTTTGTCGAGGGGAGACGATGACGGCGACGTGCTTCCCCACTCGCTCGCATGCACAACTCGGCACTCGTGGACTGCGACTGGCACGGCGTAGAGCGTAGAGAGAGAGGCTGAAACCGATCGAGAAGCGAAGCAACCGTAGGGTTGGGGCGCATGGGGGCAGATCCTGCGCGGATCACGTGGAATTGCTTCCACCTCCCTTCCTTTCCCTTCGGTTCGCAACATGAACCTTTACGCCCTGCTTATTTAGATTTTTTTATAGTTTATAATTTATTTTTCACTGTTTAGCATTGTATCTAGCTTATATTGTACTATAACTGCTGATGGTTTTTTTGGTGTAATTAATTTTTAAAAAATTTAAAAATAGAAAAACAGGTGTCGATGTTCTAATATCGATCTTACGTATCATTTGTTTGGATTCAGGGAAAATCTAGAAGACTTTGTGTATGAACATGTAGAGTAGAGACACATGAATTTTTATACAGGTTCGGACCTTCTCCTAGGAGAATAATAACCATACATCCCGTGTGGCTATTGCTCAGAGAAGAATTACAACTGAGAGTAATACGAAATGCCTAACACTATCTCTTGTTTCAATGTGTCTCGATCCCACTCTTCCCTGACGTCAACCTTTATATAGCCAACGAAATGGTGGTCGTTGTCCTATGCCAAAAGACGCCTCAACGCTTCGGATGATAACGTATAACGGAAGTTATTGTCAGAGAGATGTAGTGGACCGTTCGTCGTGCGATGGTTATTATCAGAGAGAGATCGTGTGCAATTATTACGAATGAGCACATGTTCTAATCGCCTTGCCAGACGATCCCACGACGAAGTAGGTCATTGTAAAAAAGTTGGTTGGGAATATGGTAAGATCTATGACCACGAGGTGGTCATAAAATATCTTACGGCTATATAATCGTAAAAAGACTTATAACTGAGTGGTCGTAGGAAGACTTATGATCAACATGTAGTCGTAGTAAAACTTACGACCAAGAGGTAGTCGTAGTAATACTTACGACTGACTGGTCGTAGGAAGAGTTACGACCAATAGGTAGTCGTAGTAAGCCTTACGACTGAGTGGTCGTAAGAAGACTTACGACTAATAGGTAGTCGTAGTAAGACTTATGACTACCTTGAAAAATCTCTCCCTTATTGTTAAGGGGTATACTCAGATAATATAATGACGTAATAATTACAGGATTATTGTATCCTCGTCATCTAGCCTCCCAACTTCAAGTGAATTCAACTTACTTGAGAAAGTGAGGTCGTAGACAATACAGTAGTCGAAAGCAAGGCATTTTCGACCCTTATCGTCAAAAACGAGCTTAGATAATAAGGTAAATTCACTTCAATTGTAAAGACAGACAAACTTCAAACAGAGAAATTAATGAATTCCAATCGATTTTCGCCAATCTATCTATCGGATCGGTTGCTGAGATAACCGTTCGATTCCTAAGATGGATAACTCACATGGTTATAAAAGGTTACCTTAGGATAACTTCTGGCTTCCTTACTTCCCCCTTCTGCTCTGATCTATTTCGATCTTTCTGTCGCCGACCAAATCATCTTCTTCCTTCAATCTCTTCTAAATCCAAACCAACCACTTGAGAAAATGACTAAACCTTTATCCAATTGGCCGGTCTCGAAGATGGATGCTGCAAAATTGAGGGCATTGGAGGATGTTGAGAAGATTCTTTCATGGAAATTCGTGAGATGGATCAAAGTTGCCGGACAAAACTGGCCATCGGGGGAGATTGGGCAAATCTCGGTGTTCTAGGCGTATTGTGAGTGTGGCCTTTGCCTTCTAGCTCATCCCTTTCTTATAGTCGTACTCGAATAGTTCAGGGACGAATTAGTGAACTTGGTTCCTAATTCGATTACGATGTTGAGCATATTCGTGTACCTGTGTGAAGCATATTTGGGGATTCCTGTGGATCTCAAACTTTTCGTTATTATTACTAAATGAGTCAGTAGACCAGAATTACCGGGAGCCACGGTCTGAAGCTCCATGATGGTAGGGCGGAATTATACATCCCAATGCACACTCGATCTTCATGGCCGTACTGAAAGAAGAAGTGGTTCTACTATGAGATGACCAGTGAAGACAGTCTTTCCTTTGTGAGGAATGATGCTGAGAAGAATACTTCCTGGAACGTTGTCCCAAAGGATCTTACTCAGATAGCCCCTACATCTCAACCATCAAAGAGTTAAAGAATCAAGGGCTTACCGGCTGGCACGTGGTAAAGGATTTCATCACCCGTCGTATTAGCCTCCTGAAGCAATGAGTTCATCCCATGTGGATGTACTCAGGAGCCAAAGATACAACCAGAGACTACGAGAACAGTAAATAACAATCATACTCATACTTGTATTTGAGTTTTTAAGCTCTGTGTACTGACCACTTCATCTGTATGAACATATCTTGAATTGGGGGAAATTGACTCCTAGGTCAAGCTCGTTTACAAGAAGACTCCTTCACTCTAAATAGAGGCTCCTCGTATTCTGGTGGATGTATCCATCGAAGAAAGAGAAGAACACCTAAAGGTAACTGGAGAATTGATTTTGTCATTTGGACTACGTAGTCGTAGGAAACGACTAGGCGGTATTCTTCTTTCTCATAGAATGTAGGCATCAACAACCGTCAAAACGACCAAGGGGATGAATTGATGGTCATCGAAGGGGAGACGGAGAAAGTCGAAGCTCCTCCGTCTAAGAAACGTCGGTTGATAAAAACCGGCGACAAGAACAAGGGGAGCACAAATGTTGCTGCAACCCTTTCTGTCCTTCCTCCTGCTGCTTCAAGCACCCTCGTCAAGCAATTCTTTGTGGATATATGTATTGCAAGTGAGATAGGGGCTGCTGTATTCGAGCAACCAACTCCTAAGTTCAAGATACCCTTCTATTACGATACCTAAACTTACTCAGTAGGCACTTCTCGAGGCTTTATTAAGCAACTCGAAAAGAAAAACTGGAGAAATTTTATATCTTTTGTGAAGGAGATTGCTGCAACAGCAGAACATATGATCGAGAAGGAGATCACCCTTCAGGTGATCGAAACGAGTTTCGACTACCAAAAGGGACAAGAGGAATAAGGAGCAATAACTCCTGCTCAAGACCTTCGAGCTGACGTGGTCGAAGATGTTCTCATTCGACCAAACATGATCAAAGAGAAGAAATCGAAGAAACTAATCTCACGAAGAGTTTCTTCTAAATTCAAGATGAAGGGTGTGAAAGCAAAGTACAAAACCATAGGCATAAGCATGGTATTTTACCTCTGTCTTAACTTACTTTTCATGATTGTAGTTCGGCCCCTCCACTGCTCAAGTATGCTTCTACTGAGAAGCCCCCTGCAACTTTGCCCGCGGTTGAAGACATGTTGGAGAAGGTGGTCGAGGATACAATCATCATATTCGCCCCCTTTGACCACTAAAAACCTTCATATTTCTTGAGAAGTTTGAAGAAAGGAAGTCCCTTCTCTCCCAGTCGTACAATGAAATGACTTAAAGCCGCCATGCAGCTGGTGAGTTTTTGAACTTCTTTCTACGATAAGAAACCGACTGGGTCGAGTCGAAGGGATCGGACAGTCACTTTCCTCGAAAGAGATGGTGACTTCCGACCATTTAGGAAGATTATTGACAAGGGGAGGGTCGATAGAGTTTACCTCTCGGTCGACAACCTTATATTGTCTCTTGGACTCATATGCCGAGGATCCTCCATAGATATGCTCGATGGTGTGCTTCGGGTCCTGGAAAGACATGTCGTCGTCCTCATCTGAGTTCTTTCGACCACTCGACTGTCTCACCTCCTGAAACGTGGGAAGTGGCCCTTACCAAAATAGTAATCCTCGAGTTTTCATTGAAAAACTCAGCAATTCCGAAGGTCGTGCCCCTCCCTTTTATGGAAAGAGCACCACCTAGGCTTGTTGTCCTTCCGTGCGGGTGCTTTAACTTTGTCCCGATAGGAGTATTGCTTGGTCGTAAAAAGACTTACGACTGAGTGGTCGTAGGAAGACTTACGACCAAGAGGTAGTCATAGTAAGACTTATGATTGAGTGGTCGTACAAAGACTTACGACCAATAGGTAGTTATAGTAAGAGTTATGACTACATTGGAAAATCTCTCTCTTATCGTTAAGGGGCATATTTGGAGAATATAATGTAATAATTAGAGAATTATTGTATCCTTGTCAATAGATTAGCCTATCACAGATAATATAAAAAAATACAAAAAAAGACAAAGAAAAAAACCAAAAGAATAGAAAAAGATGATAATAAGAAACTCAAAGTCAGAAATTGAAACGCAAAGGAGCGGAACCCTAATGCTACGAAGCAAAGTTACTGCACTATAGTATGTGATTTTGCGTCTAGCTATCAGATAAAGAAACAAAGACTAAGATGGATTTAGATGATGATAACGTGGTACGTACTGTAGCAAAAATAATGTAGGTCTTTAGCGGTAGAATCTGGTTCAGACATTTTTTTGATCGACAAACGAGAATCTTCTGTAATCACAGTCACGGTCCTCCCTGATCACAATCCTGCGGTGGCGGTCTAATTGGAGGAGAGAGAACAATACTACTACTGTCTCCGATTGACTCATATGGAGAGGGGGGAACGGGCACCTTCTCTTTTGAAAACGTAGGGAGGAGACGAGCACAAGACGAAAGATGAGAGCGTATACTTGTGTAGTATGTAGTACATGGTTTTCCACCTTTTCGCTGCTCACAGCGGAGAAACGGCGATTGGAGAGAGAAGGATCGACGGGTTAGCACCGGGTGACGTCAGCGGATCTCGCCCCCGGATTTTGGTGGGACCCGCCCATGAGGGTGAAGGGATGCCTCCCTCCCTCTCCGGTTAAAAAATTGAGTCCTCGGACGGTGAGCCCGTTTCGAACAATTTAGGGCCCGCTTGTCTGTGATTTTCGGTTATTTTTTATTATTTTTAAATTTCGTTATTTTCTGGTTTTTAAATTTTTAAAGCTTTTTTTTGCTGGTTCTTTTTTTTACCATTTGCATTATACTTGTTGGACTAAATCATTTTAAATTTTTAAATTTAATTATGTCAAATAAGTTTTAACCGGTTACAGTAAAAATTCAGCTATAAGCTATAAAAATTCAGTCCAACTAAGCACCCCTAGGACTTACAGGGATTTTACGCGGAGCTTAATCATATTTGTGTAGCTGATTGAAATGAGACAAGAACAGAAAACATGTACTGGTAATTTGCAACACCCGGCCCGCTCAATATGGCTATTTATAATTTCCCTTTTTGTCTTCTTTTTTCGTATTCGCTTATGGATATTTTTTATATTTTCAATTTTTAAATTTAATTATGTTAAATAAGCAGTACTACTTAAGCCGAATAAGGTACTAAATGACACGCTTACAACACGGCTAAACATGCCGCGTTGGACCGTGCAGCGACAAGGTTATCCGAGCAGCTTCCAACTTTGTCAAGAGATCAACGCAAAATAACACAGCTCCATAGGACGCGACGTGGCATCCCGCACCAATCTCAAAAAAACGCCCTGGCCCAAAGCATCGCCGTCGATCAGCAGACCACGAACCACGTCACCCATAAATGCCACGAGCTGAAAGAAAGCAACCGGGGCAGAACTGTGCGGGGAGCCTCTCTTGCCTACGATCCACACCACCAGCCAAGAGCTCAAAACTCAACGGAAGAGAGAGAATACAGGAGAGAGAGAGAGAGAGAGAGAGAGACCACAAGAAAAGAAGAAATCATGGAGCCGATTTGCCGTGGAGATTCGGGCGTGTGATCTGGTCGGATCTTGCTTTCCTGGGAGGCGATGGTGGTGGTGTGATGCGGTGGGTGCTGCTGCATGTCATGGTGTTTGCCTATATCCTCCCTATCCTCGAGATGCCGCATTAACCACGGAGCAGCACCTCCCCTCCCCCTGGCCCCTCCATTCCCGCAGCAGCAAGGAAGAAATCTGCAAGATTATTTCCCCTCCCTTGGCTTGAGCCCAACAACTACAAGGAGAGAGGCTCTGTGGATCCGTTCGGTTTCGAGTAGCTCTTGTTCCGCCATGACAGTGGTTGATGCCGAGTCCCGGTTCCATGTTCTTGCGGTGGATGACAGCCTGATCGACAGGAAGCTCATCGAGATGCTGCTCAAGACCTCGTCCTACCAAGGTGAGTGCGATAGTGAGGCTCAGAGTGTGTGTTCTTGACCTTGAATAGGATGTTCCTTCTTTATCGTCGAGTTTTCTCACATCTTTTGAATTCTGTTCTTGTTGGGTGGCACAGTGACCACCGTGGATTCTGGGAGCAAGGCCTTGGAGCTGCTGGGATTGAGGGATGAGGGGGACTACTCATCATCACCTTCTTCCTCCCCCCCTGACCATCAGGTAATTAATTGACTTGGTCCGTTCATGTTCTGTTTGGATTGGTCTCTAGTATCTTCATTCCTGTTCTTGGCTTGGAATCCTGAACTTATCATGTGATTTCTGAGTTGCAGGAGATTGATGTGAATTTGATCATCACTGACTACTGCATGCCTGGCATGACAGGATATGATCTGCTGAAGAGGGTCAAGGTAAGATTTGCAGAGCCTTAACTCCTTCTCAGTGTTTATCCATCCATAAATATTGGTCCATGGTGGCAGTAAAAATATGTTCCTTTGCATGTTAATTTTGGGGGTCCAGGGGTCATCTTCATTGAAGGACATTCCAGTGGTGATCATGTCTTCTGAGAATGTGCCTGCAAGGATCAACAGGTGAGCTGAAACTCCATTAAAGCTCTCTCCTTGTTTTATCTTTTTTTAGGAATTCTTTTTGTTGGTCCATGAGGTTGGAGAAGTTTACAAGGTCCCTAGTTATGATCGATCCAGTTCGTGAAATAGGTACGCAGTGCCGCGGTACAAAATAAAAATGATGGGGTTTTTACTGTTTTGGTGTCTGCCTGGATCTGATGTTAACAGTGCAGTACATGGTTCATATGAGAGAGAGAAAGGAGAGGGGAGTTGTGGGGAGCAGAAGGAATATACTGCCATCATACCAGTTTTGCCTAAAAGAATTGAGTGCCCAAGGGATTATTTAATGTTAGAAAGAGCTTGTTGAGACTTTGGGATTGATTTCTTAACTACTTAAAAGATTTGCAACTTTTCCCCCTGAATTTTGTACCTTGCAGTAAAAGGCTGGCTAGTTTGGTAGGTCTAAAACTTGCAAAGAAAATCTCTAAAAAAGAAGCTTTCTTTTTCCAAACTCTGCTGCTATAATTCTTCTGGTAGAAGAATTTTGGAAAAAAATAAGATTCAGAACATGTGTTTGTTATTGTTCTTTTGTTACTGGCTACCTAAAAAATTTCCGCAAGGCTCCAATGAAATTTTAAATAATCTGATAGAAGCCAATGCAGAAGATTTGGCCCCTCAGATATGAACAAAAGAGGGGAATAGCTTTGCGATTTGATGGGACAAGGGAAGAAAAGTCCAGGAATTACCCCACAACAGCTCCCTTAATGTTGTTGTAATGTAATGGGGGGCAGTGAATGCACGGTGTTTTCATGCGTTAGATTGCATATCTTGGTGACATGGATGTAAAGCATAGGAAAGGTTCCTATCGATGCCTTGTGGTGGGTCAAGATCTCACAAAATCTTTCAGACACACACCAAAAAAGATTTATGGCAAAAATGTTTTCTTTATTTCTGTGGTCACTTTCCAGTGGTAAAAAAATTGGGGCAAAGGGGGGATGGCATTAAAGAAGCCATGCATTGGGGGTGAGTCAAAAGGTCCTGAAATCAAAAGACCAGATCTTTTCCTTCTCCTGGCAAAGATCTCTGACATGTCCTTTGAGTGATGTGATCACAGAAGCAGAGAAACCAAAGGGGGGAAAGAAAAGAAACCCTTCCAAGCAATCTAAGCCAAAGTGTCCTCGTAGATCCTCCTCTTCCCTTCCTGATGCTTCCTATTTTTCTGCTAAAGATTGGGCTCCACAATATTTCAGGTGCTTGGAAGATGGTGCAGAGGAGTTCTTTCTGAAACCTGTCAAGCTCGCTGACATGAAGAAGCTGAAGTCTCACCTGCTCAAAAGTAAGCAGCCGAAGCCTCAGCCACAGCCGCAAGAACAGCCACCACTCAAGGCGGATGAAACTGCAGCTGAAGTAACTGCTGATGGAACCATCAGTGACTGCAGCGGCGGCGGCAACAAGAGGAAGGCGGCAGCAATGGAGCAGGAGGGGCTCTCCTCGCCTGACAGGACGAAGCCAAGATTGTCCAGTAACAGCAGCAGCAGCAGCAGCAGCCTGGCGGTAGAGACCTGATGAAAGGGAGTTAGCCCCCACCCACCCAAAATTAAGATATGATTTTTGCTTTTTTTCTGCTGTTTTTTGTTGGGGCTACCCATGGAATCATTAGCTCCTGGGGGGTTTTAGTTCTAAGTGAAAAAAGTTTTAAATCCTGATATACCAGCTGCTTCGATGATCCACAAATTTTGTTGTGCTCAGGAACATCCTGGTCCTGGTGTTTGTTAGAAAAGAAGGGGAAAGGAAGTTGTAGATAAAGGCAGCACCTTGGATGCTTTTAGGCTAATTTATGGCTTATTTATTCTGACTAGTGTTTTGTATGGAATGGAGAAGGAAAGCTCAAAGCTGTGATGGGTGCACAGATCGATAGATCAATCAGTATTTCCTACTGATGTCTTGTTTATTTATTAATATTTTCCAGTTCCATTTCTTCCTTTTTGGGCTCAGATCATATTTAGAGGCAATTGGAGCACAGAGGTTGAAAACTCGGCAAAATGTTCAGATAAATATGTGAGCATCTACCTGTGCACAATCTTTTCGTTACTGTTGGGCTCATAAAAGAGGCAGAGTTGCTCAATGCTCATGGCCGGTGTACGAGTTGATCCTTTCATCTTGAGTGCGGTGGAGGCAAACAACCTATGCGCTACTGGCCCACGCCGAACTGAGCTGATATATGGTCGGGTTTTTTTTGTTTAAAGTTGATTTATGTTTGTATTGTCTATAGTAACTAATTTTTAAATGGTGTGTTTTTTAAGACGGATCAATAGAAAAATTGTAGTAAAATGTACTGAGTTCAACTGTACCAGTCAAAACTATATGTGACTATTTTTCTCTATGTATTGTTTTTCACGAACAATCATAATTTAAATATTTAAACCATAATTTATTAAACTTTTAAATGGTGTGTTTTTTTAAGATATGTTAATAGAAAAATTGGAGTAAAAAATATACTAAGTTCAATTATATCGATCAAAACTATATACAACTATTTTTCTCTACATACTGTCTTTTAGGAACAGCTAAAATTTAAATATTTAAACCATAACTTATTGTACTAAAAACCCACCCAATATTACCACTCGACACAAGTCCCAGTGACGGACTCACAGATCTCCGTCGTAGCGCAAGCCCTGATTTATGACCCAAT
This sequence comes from Bonia amplexicaulis, assembly GCA_036346245.1. NCBI lineage: Eukaryota > Viridiplantae > Streptophyta > Magnoliopsida > Poales > Poaceae > Bonia > Bonia amplexicaulis. The sequence goes on from CM070737.1 coordinate 7,067,396, forward strand.
ATTTTCTTCCTTCCTTTTCTGACCTTCAGAAGTAAACAAACTCTTCACTCATCAATAATATTATTGATTCGTACGTGTGCCATGCTGGGATTGCATTATAGTACATTTATGCTGGTCGCGCATTACATTATGCTATTTGCAGCATCGAAGCAACTAATGAGCGACCGGTGGTTGGCTGGGAAGGATCACCCCGGTTGGAATAAGCTAATATTATCCGGAGATCTCTTATCACAACGCCCCCAATAATAATAATAATAATAATAATAATAAAAGTGCGTCTCGTCTTTGAAGCTAGCCCATGCACGCATACATCTCATCTCCTGAATTCTGATGCGTCGATCGATCGGGCAACTTGTGCAAATTGCTCGTGGCGTGGTGGTCCCTTAATTTGATACTTGATACGAAGAAATCGCTTGCGATGATAGCCTTGCCGCCGCTTTACTACTGTTTGCATGGGGCGGGCAGGCAACTGCTTCAAAGATTTGGCGTACCATGCTTGTCGTTTTACGCTTTTTCTCGACCTTTCTTTTTTTGGGTTGGGGGATACAGCCGGGACGGGGTTCTGTGCGTCCAAACGAGCCGGTTTTTTTTTCTCTTTTCATGGTACTTCTGTGCCAATGGTATTACGTGCTTTGTTAGCTGTTGAGAGTTAGACTCGTATCCTAACCTACTAGCACTTAGATATATGTGATATATAATGATATAAGTAACTTATATGAATCACAGTAGGAGTAACTCCTACTCTTAATTGGATTAGTATTCATACTACTTTTTGGAGAAGAACTATAGATACTATATAAAGTTATGAGAGATGGTTATGGAGAACCTAAGCCACAAAGCAATTCATCCAAAGTAAAGAGACACATGAGAGAATTAGAAGTTATGTTATTTTTTATATTAGATTCTTGAATAGAGGAAGATCCGAGGATTCTACAAGGTTTAAGAGGGTTGTATCTTGTATATAGTAAGGATCCGAGAATTCTAAAAGGTTCAAGAAGATTGTGGTATCTTGATGTTGTGCTTAAGGATTGTGATATTTAGCACTTAATACTCCTGAAATCCTGCTGCACCTCTTAGCCGGACCATAGACCTTAACTTATACTCTTTTCTCTCTCTCTTTATTTTTCTCCTCTTTGTATGAGCAGTATTAAGTATTGGAATCAACAGCAAATTGCTCTGCTACCTCGGCTTGAGCCTGGTTGATCTCTGCATTACAGGCATACGCTCTATTATAGGAAATTATTTAATTAAGGTACTAATAGATTGGAAAATTTTTCTCCTTCTCGCATTGGTGGAAATCTAACTTATCTAACGAGCTAAAGCCTAAACAAAAGTCTGCTAACCTACTGCTAAAATTGCCCCAAAGGCCTAGGCCTTTTCGCCTGGCCCAACACCCGGCCCATGGCCACGCTCGACCGATGAACATTCCACCTCCCCTTTTACTTCGCCGACGCTTCGCGCTCCTCCCTCCTTGCATTTAACGCTCGGCCCTCTCGGCCTGTGGGAAAACGCTCCTTCTCTTCCACTCGGTCGACGTTCAGTTCTTGGCCACTGCTCTCCTCTTCCTTCGCCCTCTCGGTGTCAGAGACGCTACCTCCTCTCCTCCTTCTCAAGGCCTGCAGCTCTTCCTAGCCTAACCTCCTTCTCGAGGCTTGCAGCTCTTCCTAGCCTAACTACTCGGCACACTCACCTTCCCCGGCTCAGATCCGGACGGATCTCTCCTCTTCTGGCCGCTCTCGCTTGACTTGGGGGCTTCTACCGCTTCTTCTCGCCAGATCTGGTGGTTACCCATTGGATCTGGTGACTGCTCACTGCATCTGCGGCTCCTCGGCTTCCGATAGTTCAGCTACTCTGGCTACGGCTGCTCCGACTACTACTCTGGCCACCGGCTACTCCGACTACTCGGCTACTTGGCCATTCGGCCTCCTACGACTACTCGGCTACTCCGACAACTACTTCGACTACTCAGCCTCCTACGACTACTCGACTACTTCGACAACTACTCTGACTACTCGGCCACTCGGCGGCTCCCTCGACCTCCTCCTCGCCTTCAAGGGGGAACGCGTCGCCCAGGGTATGCTACTATGGGCTTGGCTTGGTCGGTGGTTATGGCTGATGGGCTTGGCTTCGCCAACTCTCTGGTTCTACCTCTATCTACGCTCAAACACTTTGATTTTAGTTCATGTCTTCATTACATTTTCATACGTTTTACCACACCCAGTTTTGGGAATCCTAGTGGCTGTGATGACGGGACTCGGGTTTGGGGTGCTCACGCTTGGAAGCGACTTTCCAACCCGAGGGCACGCACGGTGCTGGGGTGGTCGCCGATTGCTGTGGTAGCCACTGGTTGGGGTGGGTGGGTTCTCCCTCCTTCTCAACTGCCTAGCTCAACCGAATGAGCTGAGGACTAGTGTTGAGCATTTGTGTGCCTTAACGGGAAGAACCAAAAAAGTAAGGGAAGAAAAACAAGAGGGAATGTGGGCCTACTTGTGTCGGGTTGAGAATGGAAGGTGTCGACTGGTTGGTGGGGCTGCGGTGTGGTCCTCACGCGGTTGTAGACGTGGACAAAGGCATGGTCAAGGTACTTATCGTGGTTCGGGGTGTCACTTTGTGGTGGTCGTCGCCTTGTGGTGGTCCACCCTGCCGGCTTCCTTTGCCCCGTGGTCCTCGCTCTCCTTCGTCTTCCTCTACGTACTGCCTCCCCTTCTCCGACACTTCTCTCTTCTCACTCGATGTGTTGCGGCTTTGGTGGGATTAGCTCTCTAGCCTTCGACTGAGAGCAGAGATGGATGGGGAATGTGCTGTGGCTTGGCTTGGGGGCTCGGGTGTTCTTGGCTGTTCTTGGTTGTGAGGAGCTTGGGCGCTTTCTGTGGGCTTGTGAACTCTTGGCTGGTTTGGCTTCAGTGGTTTCTGGGGATGGCAATGAGGTGATTCGCTAGATTTGAGGCTTATATTCTAGGGGGTTTCAACTTCCTCCTGTCGGTTTCGGCTGGTTCTTTGCTGTTGCCCAGTTGGGCAGCATCGAGTTTATCCTCTCTTGTGTCTTGGTTCTCTGTTGCTCTGGACTGAAGGTCCTAAATGTGGGTTGTGCACTATTTTGGGATTATTTGGGGGCTAAGGTAAGTTTGGAAAAATGTGGGCTTTGGATTTTAAATACCAGATGATGAGGCCCGCTAATGGTGATAGGCGCCGGCCGGCCTGAGACGGTCTGGGAACAGCGATGAACGCCACTCTAATTGTCTCTAGCAGCTTGAGGGTACTGACAGCAGCTCTAACTCCTCTTTTTTATTCTCCCTTGGATTGTTGCTTGATTTTCTTTCCGACTGCAAAAATAAAAAGAGGGTTGACCGGCTTGGGATTCTAATGATGGATAAACGTGAGGACAATGCACTACAACGCAAAGCACCGAAAGATTTAGCTTTTAATTTAATGCAATTGTAACTTTAGAAATTAGTTTATCTCTATGCAACATTTTTGTAAAAAGAGTTGTAATAATTTGTTTTAATTCAATTATTTGAAATCTTGAAATTGGGAGTTGTAATTTATTCTTGTATTAATGTGCTGTAATAATTCTTAATTCATTTTAATTATTGTTAATTGTACTGCTGTGAGTTAATTAAGGTTAGGGTTCTTTGAAATTACCTACTCTTCACAACTTGTGCAGCTTCACATAAAGTAGGTTTGTAATGATCATTCTTCAAAAATGTCTGGATTCAGTTTTTTTCCTCTACCTCTCTATATTACCTAGTAATTTAATTCTTGCCTTTTCTAGTAATTCCTTTTTTGTTTCCATTATGATTTCACATGCTAGCTTTCTGTGCTAGATAAGATAGCTCTTTACTAAATAATTGTGCCTTAAATTTGGAAGTTTTAGAAAACAAGTCTCATAATTTGTATTTCCTTGTTTTTAATTTGGTCTGCTTACAATGTTGGCTAGGAGGTTCATACCTATTAAGGTCCATTGGAGATATCAATGTCGACAAATTTATTGTTTCTTTACCTTGTGATACTACCCTGACATGTCATAAATAGATGCTAAACAAATTCTCCTAGCTTCTCCCTTCAAAATAATATAATTGTGGGCATATGACTATAGGAGCCTCACCATTCTCCACATAGAATTCTCCCAGGCTACCCACTTCATAGAAATACGTTCTGCTACTCATGATAACACAATGTCGCTAGCTTTTTTAGGTGTTTAATTTCTTGACATAAATATTCATCCTATTAATAAGTTATTGTTGTTATATTTTGTTGTTTTATCACATGTATTAATTCATGTAGCACCCTGCTGGTTTTGGTTGATCACTTAGTATTAAATAACTATATATGTTTTATGGTCTTGATTGTAGGCGTTAGAGAAGGGCTTTTACTGTAGTAGACATGGGGCATTTATGTCTAATAAATTTATTGTATGGAAAACTTTGGCACATCATCCATATTATTTATATATCTTTACTAAATTAAACATTGATGGTACTTCGATGATGCGTGTTTTTGAATACTGTATGACACAATTCATTCATGGAAAAACGTTTCCATTACTTGTGAGTTGTTTGAATTGCTGACTCTAGTCTCCTGCTTACCTTTCTTGCCTAAGTGCATGGACCTGTGTGCACTCCTAATTTGTTCATCTTACCGCATATTGTTTGTCTCCTTTGTATAGACATCCAAACTCATTTTGTAAGCTATTGTTGATTGCTATAACCTATAAGGACTTGGTATGCCTAGATATTCTCGAGGGCAAATTCTCGAGTCGTGTTCCAGATGCAAAGTTTAATTCAGCCCATTAGCAGTTAATTCAGACCGCTCGGCCTAGCCGGGCCCATTAAAATCAGGCCTCGAACGAATCCCTAGGCCCAAAGCACACATTAGCTCGGCCTCCAGGAGCCACCTCCAAGCTCAACTCTTGCAGACGCAGACGGCGACGGCAGTCGAGGATGAACTCGGGCACTGCCAGGTGGGGCCCGGACTTGTAGCTTCCTATTCCACTGAGACACTTGTCTAATCCAGTGGTACTCCCTTCACCCACTCCCATCGGGAGGGATAGATCGCTCACCAGTCTTCGCCTCCTTCCTGGTGCTCTTCCATTGCTCCAGGTATGGTCGCTCATCCCGCCTCGTCCCATCTCCGGCTAGAATTCCTTGCGATGCGATGGTTTTTCCTCGGATTGTTGTTGGGTCGAGTCTCAGGTCGGTCCGTCGAATCATCGTCTTCGCTGCGATCGAGGTGGTCTAATCAGGTTTTGGTTCCTCTCAGGCTCTGTAAATTTAGGATGGTTAAACGAAAAGGGAAATGATTTTGTTCTTAGTCCTGCGGGATTATTGCTTAGGGAGATCACATATAGTAAGTAATGGGGGTGACAAGCAACCTGTCTAGTCTGTGTTCAGGTGACCTGCTTCTGTAGAGCTACAGTCGCCCTTCTATGCCTCTTGAGTGGGATGTTCTTATCATCAGGTGGTGCCTTCATGTTTTTGCAGGAGGATGTGTCTGTGAAAAGTTCATTTTGAGGAAAGCTTGACCATAATGGCGTTAGCTTCTGCCAGCGCGATGTTCCCCCCCACGAACCCTTCACATAAACTTTGGGAGGACCCATCATTCTTCAGGTGGAGAAAGCGGGAGGCGCATCTGCCGTTGCGCTCACATGATACGCTCGAAGGTACATTGCAGGACTAAATCGTTATGTCTTTAGCAGATCTAGAAATAATTCTTGTGATGGTAATATTTATAATGATTTCAGTCTGTTTGATTAAATTGCTTTCTTTTCTCTCTTGTCAATAGGAGCCCTGAAGTATTGGCATGAACGGAGGAATGTGAGCTATCTTAATTCTGACTCTCTTATGCCAAACTCTTTGAATAAATCTCTCATGTACTTTGTTTAGCTTATAAAAGTCTCATCTTCAGTTGCTTGATTTGAAGTCCAATAAAATAGCTTAGTTCCCTTATCATGGGTATCTCAAATTCCTTAGACATCATACCTTTGCCAGCACTGAGACCCTCGTCGCCACCGTGTAGCGTACGGAGGGCGCCCTGGTCCCAACACCGGGCCCAAGCAGTGGCAGCCTGGAGGAAATATGTAGAACATTGCAGTGGGAGTTGGCGGACCTACAAAAAGCCATGAGTGAGATGCAGGAGGTGCGAAGCCAGTAGATGCCCACCATCGTCGCAGTGGAGGTGGCCGCAGAAAAGACAGAGAGTCTGGATGGCACCACTGGTGCTCATAGCGTCCCCTGGTGGGTGGACCCTGAGCCCCTCCTCAGCGCGGGCTTGCAGTAGTGTGTTTGGCCAGAGGACATCAAAATGCCCACAATAGAGTCTTACATGGGTGACACTGACCCCCATGAATTCGTACGCATCTATGAGACGACCATCGAAGCCGCAGGAGGAGACGTCTCGACGAGGGCAAAAGGGCTACCACTTGTTCTGCACGGAGATGCGTTGTCCTGGTTCTTCACGATCACTCCCAGCTCCGTTTATGTGTGGGAGTAGGTTCGTGATCTTATGCACAACAACTTCCAACATAACTATGCAGAGTAGGTTGACGCCCACTAATTCTTCACGATAAAACAGGTCCCCAGGGAAAAGCTACGGGAGTACTTCAGACGTTTTGTGAAGGTTAGATGTCAAGTAAAAGATGTCAATGAGACGGCAATCATCAACGTCATCATTCGCGGCCTTTGAAATGGGCCTCTCGCGGAGTACAACACCAGAAAGTCCATAAGAATGGTGACTAAGCTCTTCGATAAAATGGAACAATATGGATGGCCGAGAAGGACATGATGAGGTAGGAGGCTGATGTCGTGGGGTCCGCCATCGAGGCCAAGCCTACCCCTGTGGCCTCGAAGGAGGGCTCAAACAGCAAGAAGCAAAAGGGGCCCTAGGGCAGGTACATGCTCGACATTGAGAGGGACGACGATGAGTTCCCTGTCCCCAGAGCCCATCACCACGGTAGGGCAAAGGGTCGCGGCCATAGAAGGGGATGAGGCTGGGAGGACGGGGGTCAATAGGGGGTGTGGTGCAAAGTGCACGGCAAGGGGAACAGACAACGTGTGAATGCCCCACCATCGCGGCGCTCTGTGAAAACGCGGCTAGGGAACTCGCCCAAGACGTGAGGACACTGATGGTGGCATATGTGCAACAGCCTCCAGAAGTACCACTCGTCTAGGCCCCACCAAGCGTGTTGCGGATACAGTCCCCCACTGTCGAACCCCACCAAGTGATCAACGCTATCACGGGGGATCGTCCCTCGAGTTCCCTTCTGAATGACAACAGAAGGCCTACGCGCGCCGGATACGCCATGTTGCCGCGTACCCAGCAAAGGTGTTCTCAGTATGGGCCCGAGCTGACATCACCTTCATGATGGAGGATGCTTTAGGGGTAGACTTCCTTCACCAAGATCCACTGGTTGTCGAGGCCAACATTGTAGGGTGCAAAGTGAGACGGGTCCTAGTGGACAGAGGTAGCTCCGCAGACCTCATGTTTGTCGATGCCTTCGATCATATGGGCATTATGTGGAGTAGGCTTCTGCCGCAGGGGTCCTGCTGCAAGGCTTTGGCGGGATCTAGTTAGGGCATTAAGCCAGGTGACGCTTGAAGTAGCTTTCGACCGAGATGAGCAATGTAGAATAGAGGTGATCAACTTCGATATTGTAGATCTCTCATATCCATACAACTCCATATTGGGAAAGGCTACCCTCAATGCGTTTGGAGCTGTCCCATACCACAATTACTTGTTTATGAAACTCCCAGCCCTAGAGGGGATATCACGGGTAAGCGTCGAACCAGTGGACCAAAGGAACATAGGGGGCCAAAGCACGATCAACATGGTTTTGGCCTAGCGGTTGCGAAGTTCTTGATCATGTGAGGCTACTGTTGGAGAAGTGGCCCAACCTAGGCCCAGTCGGCCCACCGGAAAATGCCCATTATGTGTGTAACTACATGGCAGGTCCATTAACTATACCAAGGAAATGGCATGCTTATCCTTGCTATAAATATGACCCCTATAACACCATAAGAAAAGAGAGCATTTTGGGCATATGAAATAGACCTGAGTTGATATCGAGCATCAGCTATACTCTATACCAATCCTCTTTCTTAAGTTTTAGGCTTCGGACACCCCTCAAGGGCCTCCGGAAGCCTTTGTGTCCACTATTTGGTGCGTAACCACAAAAGTATACTTACATATGAAGTATTACTAACTTTCAGCCACTAAGGGTTGACCCTACTAATGTATTTCTCTCACAGGCATACAATATTTGCTGCGTATGCTTGCTTCCTTGACCGTGTTGTGGGCAGCCTTTCTGAAGGGAAATATGCTGATTTTGTGGTTCTGCCTTCTACTTCATGGGACGAGTTCTCCAATGATATACCTGGGCACGTCCTGGCAACATACGTGAGTGGCAAGCTGGCCTATTCATAATCCCATTCCCATATGAGGTGATGGTGCTCCAGGCTAGGTAGATTGTTAGAAAGGTCAGCAGATGCACATATGTAATGTAATTAGCATATCCCAACATTATTTTATCTTTTTTTAGGGAAAGAGACCCGACATTCTTCGTCAGTATATCGTGCACTAATGTACTTGTTTGTCCTCTTTTAATTGTAATATGGCGTTTATTAGTAACTCTGGAAAATATACGGTAGCTAGCAGACTTGTCTAGAAAATTGAACTGTCTCACGTGAAATTCACATGAAATTTCTGCTTTGATGGGTTGCTTGATTGTACAGCCAGCCCATGTGCATGTAAGGTTTTCCCCGTTTGAAATGTTCTTGGCAGTTGACAGACTCAACACCAGTCGACGATTGCGACAAGCCGACAACTGAATGAGTCGGCCTTGTAAAACCACCGCTGTTAACTTTCGGATGGGGCGTGGTACACACGACCATCTGGCTGGTTGTTGCGAGTTGCGCGTGCTGTGAAGACCGTGGAGTTGAACGAAAGACGGTAGAGCAGCGGAGCCCACACACTGGCAGACCGCTTCTCGCTCTGACGAACGTTCCATCTGTATGACTGTACCTGTCACTCACTGTTGGGAAAGCGTCCGCGGTCGACTAATATTTTTTTTAATTGAAACAGCACAAGTAGTCATTGGAGCCGAAATTTGGAACTTGTATGTAGGTTTAGCTGCAATGCGAAGGATTACGTGTAATTAGGCGTTACAAATTCGGAACTTGTAGCCGTCAGGAATCAAAATACAAGGCTGCACGCCCATAGTTTACTTGTATTGACGTTTGGTCGCAAGGAACTCTGCTCCAAACTATTTCTACTTTTGGCTTCGTGATCATGCCAGACTTTTTAATTTCATCTTTTTTTTAGTTTTTTTGCTTTTTTACCTTTTATTTTCCCTATATTTCTTTGTATTATCCGTGATTATATAGCTTTTTTTATTTTTAAAATTTTTAATTATTTAGAAAAAACTAACAATCGTTACAATGCAATTTCAATTGTTATAGTGTTTTTTAGACACTATAGACCAAAAAAGACAAAAAAGATATAAACCCATAACTGTGCGAAGCACCACCTTATCCGTGAAAAGTGGATAGGTTCAAAGAGAATGGCCAGCAACAAGAATAATAAGAACACCGACATGAGTTCCATGTTAGTCACACCTCTTTTTCTTTTTTTTCTTTTCTTTTTTTTGCGAGGACCATGTTAGTCATACTCGATTACTCATACGAGACCCACGACCGTCTCCGATGGGATGTCGGCTGTGCGAAATAGTGCACCACAGTGAAGATTGTCGGTAAATCACATGTACATCAAGCACGCATGGTTTACATTTCCGACTTCTCTTTCCGTTTACTATATAAAAAATAAAATTGATATTGCTCTTATGTCCGATGTAAAATAATAGCATCGGACGCTACCATCTAGCCCAACCCATACGCCTAAGTACTAAACATTATCCAACTATAACCCATTCTATTCACTCATCTCTCTCAGTGTTGGGCCCCCTCCTCAAGCATGTTCTAAGTCTCTGGCGAGCTTCTCCAGAGTAAGTCTCTTGCCGTGATACCATAGTTTGAGCTAGCACTCTAATACTTCATCCTATATGGCAAGGGCGGAGGCATCGAAGCTTCCTGGGCTTAGGAGTAGGTGGTGGTGGAGCTCCACGGTAGAAAGACGAGGTCTCCTAAGCTCTAGGGTGAAGCGGCCAAGCATCCCAAGCTCGGGCGGAGATAGTGGTGTGGGCTAGCCTTGTCCCCGCCAAATCGAAGCTCACTAGCGACAAGGCATCGGGCCGACCTCCTCCCCTCCTACTCTGATCTCGTACTCCTCATACCCCTATTCGTTGCATCAAAGATACGAGATGTTGCAATAAATGATTCGATATGTTGCATCTATTTATTTTAATTGTTGCAACAATTCTTCTTGAAATGTTGAATTAGGATTCTCGAGATATGTTGCGGGTTAGGAGGGTGGAGTTTCCCCTTCTCAGTTGCTCCCTCTAATCGCCATTCTCAAATCCCACCCTTTACTTCTCAGCTATTCTCTCTCCAACCACCTCCTCCCGTTCACCTCCACCTCCGGTGGCTTGCCGGCGGTCAGAGCTTGTAGCCAGAGCCCAACATTAGGCTACGCTTCTCCCTCCCTTGATCTATCATGCTCTAATGACCACGTGACGAGAGGACGTCACGCTGAAGGAGCCAAGGCAACTAACAACATGTAGCAGGGGGCAGCGGAGATAAACGAAGGACCTCGGTCGCTGGCGTCGTCTCTTCTCGGTGCTGCCCTCATCGAGAACAAGTAACACCCTCGATGACGATGCAATCGAATTGACCTTACCTTTCGTCAAATCTAGGCCTAGGCCTACCTGTGATGAGGAAGTGAGCGGCCTCCTTCGACTAGCTACAGTGACAAGGTGTTGGATTTGGTAATGGTCAGACGTTGTCTTGTTTTTTTGCTCATCCGAATTGTTGCAACAAGTAAGTTGAGTTGTTGCAGCAAACATTTTTTCATGTTGCAATACGTTTTCTAAAATGTTGTATTTGTTCCTATGTGTGTTTCATTTGTTGCAACAATATCTTCTTTTTGTTGAGATAGTTTTCTTCTATTATGGCATAAATAATTCCCATTTTTCTTTCAATTTTTTAGTCATGCTTTTGTGTTTGTTGCAAGAATATTTATTTTTGTTGGGATAGTTTTTTTTGTATTATTTCACCAATAATTTTCGTTTGTTGTAATTTTTGTTTTGTTTTGTTTTTATTGCAAGTCGAGTAACTTATTACTGAGTTTCACGATTTTTTATTGCATCAGATTGACCAGTTGAGATTGATAGTTTTAAATGAGATCCAACGAGGACCGAAACGCTCTAGACATAAAGGAGATAGTTACCTATCATGAGGCCATTTGGAAATTGAGGATTTCCAAATAAATTTCAAAGAACTTGTGCTACTTTTATGAAAATCCTGTGTCCAAAATTGCTTCGAAACTTGTATCAATCTTTTTAAACTACGTATGCTAAACTCCTGTCTACACATTGGGCTTAACTTCAGTAATCTAGTTCGGGCATCAATTGGAATGGAGAATTTTACGTATTGGATTTTTTTTCGAAAATTCTAAAATTCTTTTCAGCTGCCATATTGATTTCATTTCCAATAGTTTAAACCACAAGTAATTAAAGATTTAAAGATGTCGGCGTTGGAGTAGCTGGGGCAAGCGAGGTGGCGGGCAAAGAGTTGCCAGATCGGAGTGGATCCAACCCGACACCAACGACCCGCACGCGCATCACCCCCTGCTCTGAGTTGGCCACGAGAACAATTCGCAAGAGAAGAAGAAGATTCTCCCAGCCGCTGCCCAATCGGGAGTTGACACGTATGACCGCTTCCGTCTCAAAAGCCGTCACCTTTGACCGCTGACCCAGCCACACACGTAAAAATAACATGCACATTTTAATACCTCCCTTTGAATTTTCCACAGTCAACCCCGTTCAACTCTTCCCTATATGTACTCACCCTCAAAAGCCACACGCCCAATTCTTGCGCTGCTACTACTAGCTCCTCTCCTCTTCATCCATTTGCAAGTTCACCACGCGCGTCTAGAAGCTTCTAGAACCATTCCTTGTACTGCCATGGGCAACGGCCTCTCCCCGTGCTTGCACCTGCCGGCGGCAGCCGCGGCGGTGAAGCTGGTCTACTGGGGCGGGCAGACGAGGCTATTGGTCACCGACGAGGAGGGGTGCTCCACGGCTGGGGACGTGGCGGCGGAGCTCCCGGCCGACCACGTCGTCTGCCCCGCCGACTCATTCTTCGTCGGCCTCCCGATCCCGGTGATGTCGCCCGGCAAGGAGCTGTTGCCGGGGCGCACGTACTTCGTCCTGCCGGCCGAGCAGTTCTCCTGCCTCAAGGTGCTCACCGCCGCGACGCTCGCCTCGCTGTCGCCCGCGCCGGCGAAGGTGTCCATCGCCGGCCCGGGGCAGTGCCCGTTCGAGTACGTCAAGGGTGAGGACGGCGCCGCGCTCATCAGGGTCCTGCCGGAGTTCATCGAGAAGTTGATCAGCTGCGACAATGGCAGTCGTCGGCGTGGGAACAAGTGCTGCGGCGCGGTGGCGTCGACGACGACGGAGCTGTGCAGCACGCCGGAGCTGAAGAGGCATTACGCGCAGCTCGTCGGGCCGAGGAACCAGCCATGGTCACCGGGGCTCGAGACCATATCGGAGTGTGAGAAGAGGAAGATATTGCGGTCGTCGGCTAGACTGTTGTCTTCACGATAGCTAGCTGCGTGTGGCCGCGCCGTATATACATGAGAGTGACTATTGTCAAACCGACTGAAATTTTTTTATCTCTCAGTCACTTGAAGTTGCATTCTCAATCAACTAAAATTACATTTGTTTTTAGAGGGGACTGCAATTTTAGTTGATTGAGAGTGCAACTAAGTGTAACTGAAGTTACACTTTCAATCAACTAAATTTGCAGTTGTTTTTTAGAGGGGGCTGCAATGTTAGTTGATTGAGAGTGCAACTTCAAGTGACTGAAAGATAAAAAAATTTCAGTCGCCTTGACAATAGCAAAACCGTATATATATTTATTTGCATTCGGAAGGACGAAGAGAAGAGTAGAAGACCACCAACTAATGTGCATACATTTCACATAGATAGACATGTACAGATACAGTCATTAAAAGCGAATGGGAATTGAGAATTTACGCGATGTTCACTTAAGTTGGTGAAACTGAGCGATCATAGAATCAAGGATATGCACGTAGTAGGTACAAATGTACAGATTTTTCGTTACGTCATTAGTGAAGCAATAGCTAGCTATAGACACTTTCTATGATGAGTTCAAAAGAATAGACAAAGATCAATTCCTTTCGATGGCGGATCAAGTGCCGTTAGTTGTTACTCAAAATTAATGTGAAGTTCTGACGAATTCATCGTCGAATTTTAATGCCTGTACATGTAAATATCCTTAAAATTCATTAACAGAGCACATTACCTTTGATTTGGAATTTTCGAACTCAAGGATAGATCATATGACATTGATGGGAGTCATGACCAGGTTAACGAGAATCGACCCACATGTTTAGCCTTGCACGGTTGCACCAACCAATGTCCTACTATGTATGCATACGTCACGATACGCGTGCAGTGCATTAGGCATCCATTGCAGCCCCAGCTAGCAGGTGCATGCATGTGCTGAACCTGACCGGCCGTGAACAAATGACGGACGAGGGAGGGATGCTACTTCCCCGCGCGGCAAGTGATGAGAGACGCGTCGGCGCGCGCGTCGTCGTGCACTGCTTCACCAAAATTTTGTCCGCTCGATCGGGCCATCGGCCGGGCCGCGCGTACGTGACTAGCTAGCTGAATTCCGCCGAAATGCCCTAGCTAGTTTAATTATCGGCCCATCTGCGGCGACAGCACAACCAAGCCATCGGCACCGTGCGCATCGGCCTCAGATGGGCCAGCCAGCACGACGCATAGCCCACGTCGCGCGCGGCCAGCGGAATCTCTGCTCTTTAAAACGGCAAGGTCGTCTAAAAAAAAGCAAGGAAAAGAAACCTTGACCTAGCTAGCAGGAATGCAATCATAGCAGATACAAATAGATCTTTTTCATCCTATATTCTATATGTATTTTTTTTCTCATAGTTAGAGTCGAACACAAATAGTACCGGATAAGAGTCAAACACAAATAATACCGGATAACCATTTTTTCATTCCGTATTCACTCTGTAAGCCGTCGGTCGGTCGATCGGACGAAAATTATTCATTTCTTTTGTACCCCTACATAGATAATTAAATAGTAGTGATACAATCAGAGCGAACACAAATATACTAATTATCGAGATGTTAAAAGAAGAACACTCTGCATTCCCTGCTTGATCAGACGCAGCAATCCGTCTATCTTTTATCATATTCCTAAGTGAAGACGCAACAACTATTCTCATACCATATGACATTTGGATACATACAGACGGATATGGTTTATCCTATATCTTATTCCGTATTTTTTCAAAGTTAGAGTTGTACATTGATAGCGCTGGTTATCTATTTATCACTTCTGTATTTACTCTATAAATTTTTGGTCAATCGATCGGACGAAAATTATCTATTTTATTTGTACTCTTGCTAGCTGCTAGCTACTACACGCTGGATTAACGTGACATCTCGCCTCGCGGTCTTTGAAATACAACCGCAAAACGGTTGGTGCCAGGGAGAATCCACGCTATGGTTGTTACAATATTGGCGGCGTCGTCCTGTTCTATCACTTGCGGGGTTTTTTTCCGACCCGATGGATCAAGCTAGCCCACATGCACGCATCCGCGGCAAATATTGCTTTGATTTTTTAACTACGGTTTATGATTTTTAGATTTAACGTAAGTATTTATATAAACAAACTAAATACCAATAAATTAACCAATAATCTGTTTTAAAAAGACTGTCGCGATAAACCACTTTAAAACAACGACAAAGAAATCTTATTTATTTGTTTATTCGAGAGAAATGATAAATCTAAAAGAACCGACCATTATCCCTTTTGGCAATGGTTTGGTGGGAAATTACTGGATTTTTCAACTTGGTCATATTGACTTGTGTTAATTTGTATTTTTTTTAGACTCAACTTACTGAAAGTGCGACTTATGCACATATTCAACGTTAATTTGGCTGACCAATTAGTTAGGATATCCATCTACAACAGTACGCGCGCATATATATGAGTACATGATACGATAATACGCACAGTATAGATAATGATGTAATTTTCAGGTAGCAAATCTAGGTAGTTTTCTACGTATTGGCAGAAAAAAAATTGATGATATGGATTCTACGACTTTTTTTTGACCTAGAACAGAAAGAGTATAGGCTCTGTTAATATCACGGCGTATCCCAGACATGTCCAACCACAAATCGTTTGTAATACATAATTATCATATACGGTTCGTGTTAATAATCGTTTGTCAACTATTACAGACGATTCATATTAATAAATGTTTGTGATGTGTACAAATATCATAGATGATTCAAGTTAATAACCGTCTATAAACTACATGGACGGTTTTTTAATGCAAACCGTCTGTGATGTCTTCAACTATCACAGACGGTTCATGTTAATAACCGTCTGTGAACTATCATAAACGATTATTAATACGAACCGTCTGCGATAGTGGATCATCATAGATGATATACAGACATTCCTATAAAATTATCTATGATAATAATAACATAGACTGATGAAACGTCTAGTATAACTTATTTTGTAGTAGATTATGCTTCACTACTGCTGCAGGTATAGTCTTGCTTTTTTCTTGACGACTTTCTCCAATTCGTCACAGAATGCTGGACACTCCTTGTTTATCGTTCCTTGACTTCTCTGTTTCAGTGTAAAATGGGATGGAACTGTAAGTTATTTGTAATGAAAACCGCCATTCTAACGCATCTAAATGTAGATTAACACACACACACAAGTCAAAGCATTCCCTCATTGTGTTTATGTAGTGTCGTACGTGAAGAAATCATGTTTGGTCTGATTCAGGGCGTGGTAGCTAGCTTTTCTCTCTCTCTCTCTCTCTCTCAAGAATATTGTACGGTCACCTCGTTGCAATCCTAATTTTTGAATGCGAACATCTATTCTTATTTTTCTTAATTATACATTTTTTATGAATCAATGTTGCTTTTAATTACATGTAGCTAGCTAGGGCAAAATTATGCAAATTTTTCGCGAAGGTAAATTTTTTGCATGTGGCAAGTAATATAATTTCATATTGAAGCCTACCAATCGTATCCCAAAATGATAAAGAACCAGATTTTCAATTCCTAGCTTTATGCACATGAATATAAGCCATATGGAAAGTTACATCAGGTTGTCTATGAATTAATGCAGGGTTTGCTAGTAGCAGGAATTGATCTTAACAATAAATTGAACGCCTAAGGTATCTTCAACTAAACTACCTTCTAATTTCAAACTTTTATTTCAAGAACGCGTTCTAATGTCAAACTAAAAGGTAGTATATGATAATAGACGACAACCATTAATATAAGTTCAGATTTTGGGGGCAATAGATACACCACAAAAAGAGTTTGTAATTACTCTCCGTGGGTCCCTAAACTTGCATGAAGTAGGCCCTTAAACTTTAAATTCACCTTGTTGGATCCTTAAATTTGTCAAAATAAGTGACACTTAGATATCTATGGTTGACTAATAGCGAATTCTAATGATGTGGTAGTAAGATCAAATTCAAAACACCCATGTGATCTAGTAAGATGATTTTGAAGTTTAGAGTGCTAAGTGGCACCTTCGTTAAGTTTAGGAAGCCCTGGTGCAAATTTATGTTACAAATATATATGAGACCATGTGGAGGCCACCCCATGGCTGTGATGAATATTTGACTTTGATTTGCAAGTTTTGTCGAAGTTTGAGTTTGATTTTAAAGCTAGCTTTTTAGTTTTCATAGTTGCTATTAGGATTTAACCGATCTGACCGGCCTGGCAATGGCAGTCTGATTGGCCTGGCAACGACAATTTGAGCGGTGGCTATGGAGAGGTTAGACCGGCCATGTAGCCTTTTGGAAAATGGACATCAAACACTTGTGTAAGTGTGTTTGGGGATGTTTTTGCATTAGGTGTCACTCAATTTATAATTCTGAACTAAAATTAGATAGATATTAGCTGAATTCTAGAGAGGATATTTTCTGGTGCTCTTAAGCAGTCTGACCAGCCTATGATCGACAGTCAGACCACTGGCGGTCTGACCGGTCTGACTAGCATTGGGCCAGCGGTCAGACCGGTCACCTTTTTCTAGGGTGAGCTTGAGAGATGTTGGGTGGTCTGACCGGCTTGTGGTTGACGGTCAAATCGGCCTTGAAGGTTCAAAGCGTGGTTTGAGTGTTTGCATAGCATGGGCGCTATGGATGGTTGTGTTGTGTTGCATGATACATGACTTGGCTAATGTGAATCAAGTACATGGAACTTGTACTCAGAATCGAATTGCTTTATCTTTGGATGTGCATGTGGATTGGAGATGGTAGCAGTCAACGACAATAGATAGGGACTAGGTGGGAGAGCTGACGTCCGTGTGGTTGGGCAAGTTCGGGTAAAGCTATGTGGCTCAGGCGGGAAGCATAGAAGAGATAAGGATCACGATCAAGCGAGTTGATGCATGTGGTGCACCAAGTGACGAGGTTCATGCACGTAGAGACAGTTCTGGAGAGTCCGAATGCGTGAAGACATGATAGCTAGTCATTGGACACTACAGGCTGCATGTCAAAGCATGCGGAGATGGTTTGATGGATTGGATTGATGTTTCAGGCTATCAGAGCCCTTTGGATGAGCTGCTTTGAAAAGCGTGTGTGCACACATAAAATTCAGTATGGTGTTTGTTTAGCTGGTTAGCCCATATAAATGGATGAAACCCAACTAGAGGTATTGGTTAAGGTTTCTTATGAGCCTCCATATATAAGGAGAGAGGTGTTGGCTTAAGGGCTAAGCTTTGGGGAGCCTTTGCTAAGCCTTTGAGAGTTAGAGTTTTCAAGAGGAAAACTTTATGTGTGTGCTCCATGGCGAGGGAGCTCTGTCTCCAAGAGTGGAGTGGCTTTAAATATTTATCTCCAAGTGAAATAAAGATCCAAATTTCATCGAAGTGAGTTTTGCCATGGATTTCCCCTTGTGCTTTTGATTTGCTTTGTTTTCTTGTTTGGATTTCTTCCTTCTTGATCTTGCCAGTTTCCAAGGTTGTGTGGATGATGGAAGAATCTCCTACAAGCTATATCCCACCCATTTAGACAGTCCTATAGCAAGTTTTTAGTGTTTTCTTCAATTTTCTCATTTTGATGTGATCTTCCTTGCTTGGGCAAATGTCAAAACTTTGTTGAGTAGCTTATCGATCCATTAATAGAATAGGTTCATAGGACCTTAAGGAAGCTACGTTTCAAGTTTCAACTCATTTGGTTGAATAGATTAGAAGTTGGACCATTTTAAGTTCTTGGCGGTGGGCTATTTTCTATTCTAGAACGATGAGCGGTTAGATTGCTATTCCTAGTCAGACGGATGTGATGCCTGCAGTCAAACCAACCAGTTGATGCCTTAGCACATTTGTTACTTATTTTCTTCCCTTAGCTTGCTGGCTTCTGCTTTATGCTTGTTTTCGTTGTGCATTTGATCTTATTAACTTCTCATAGCTAATCGAGTAAAGAAGCTATGTTGTGGCTACTGGCCAAATAGTAAACTAGGAGAATAGTGGAGTGGTTGTGGTGGATGAACTATGCTTGCCCCTTCTCTATGTCCAGAGCGCATGTATATATACCTCCATAAAGCATGATTACAATACCACCATTACAATCGTGCACCCCCTGGAGGGGTATACATATCATTACACATATCTCACTGGTTTGTATAACCTGCAAACAGGTCGGATGGGCTCAGGTGGGGGTCATCCCTACTACAGGATTGATTTTTTAAAAGTTCAAAAGGAGGAAAAGATCATTCACCCCCTAATCTCCGCCATCGATCCTATAATATGTCATACTAATTTTTGTCATACCACTAAAACACCACCAAATATAGAGAAATTTTCTATACCACTATGGAGAGCACTAAAGAGAAATCATGTTTTACAATTTTATGCCAATATATAGTTATCTATTTTGCAATGTATATTTCAAATAAGAACTTAACTTCTTATGTCTATGTTTTAGAGTTATTCCATTGTAGAGTTATTATAGTCATTTAATCGACACACACCATCTTAATCTAAACCCACCAAATAAATTAAGGGTCATTTTAATCTCAATCTAAATTTTCTAAAAATTAATGTGAAAAATCTTACGATCCTAGAGGATTAGGATGATCGTCTTTCCTTCAATTTTATCTAATTGTTCATCTCCATTATAATATCAAGTGATAAGTCTTGTGGTTTGTACCCAGCCTATTAATACGAAATTTCTAGATCAAAGAACACAATAGTGACTCTAATTTGCATGGGTTCTAAAGTAGTATTGTTGGTATTACATCCAGTTTTAGAAACAATAGAAGCACTACGCACTTATCTTCTTTCAAATAGCTTTATATCTAAAATAAAGTTGTATTTGTTATAAAATTGTAATATTGAACTCTAACTCATGTAAATAATTAATTGACACTATTATAATCTTGATCGACCAAATAAACAGTATAGATCTTTCTCTTTTACTTCTGATTAATACGATAATTCTTTTGCTCCCAAAGTGAACGTAGCTGCTCCTATAATTATAAACATATAATTTTTAGTATATAATAGATGATTGAGCGTAGGGCCTTACATGCATGATCCAATTGAATGTAGCTTATATGTAACCAAATGAACGTAGCTTTGGGGTAATTTGTGATTTTTTTACTGTTGCTAAGAAGTATATGTGATTGCTTTTAAAAAAATACTATAAGAACTGCCGAGTATTAGCGAGTATTTATCAAGATCAAATAAACATCAATGACTGTAGCAACAGAAAAGTCATGCATGTACCTGAAGATGGAGGCAATAGAATGTTCTGTTCTCAAAGGTGGAAAAAGTCGATGAACTGATCAGGTGAAGGCCTTCGTTCTCCAATACTTTTATAGTCTTGGAAAGAGGAAGAGTTGTACCAGCAATATTGCTCAACAAACTGACCTGAACCATGATTTCTTTGTCATTGAGGCAAGTAACAGAAACTATAGGAGTTATATTCTCGCTCATTCTCAGTACTCCTGGTTTGGAGTTGGCTTTAGTCAGCTCCTCCTTCTTGTTCTCCAGATTCTCGACCTGTTTCTGCAGCTCGGGGATGTACTTGAGGACTCGAGACACCATCGTCGGAATGCTCAGCTTCTTCTGCAGCACGAGGATCAAAAGCGCATCAGGATCTCATGCTAGCTATATCTTGTGGTGGTAGTTTACACTTTACAGGATTGACGGCGCCGTGTTGGTTTACAGTGTGATCGGCGTCGGGGAGGAGAGAGCGGAGCGACGAGTAGAGCTCATTGAGCTGCTTCCGGCGGTCGCGCTCGTACGCGTTGTGGCTCAGCTTCCTATGGGAGCCGGAGCCGGCCGAGCCGTAGCCCGAGGAGGTTGCGTTCGCCGCCGGCGCGGAGAGCTCGTGGATGTCGTCGTCGAGGTCGAGGTCCGGCCACGGCGGGGACGGCAGCTGGCCGGAGAAGAAGTCTGCCTCCAGCGACGAGATGCTGCTCGCGAATGGGTCGTCGAACAGCTGGTGGTCCATGGCGCCGTTTATTGCCTAGTTTCTTGTTTCGTGGAGAGGTGAGGAGAGGTTAATTAGAGAGGGAGCCTAGCTAGCTTTCTTAACAGCTGTGACATTATTCTTTGTGAACCGCCAGGAGCAGTACTAGGGGAGGACCCTAGTCGAATTTGAGATGATTAGCATTGAACTATATATATTCTTGATAGAGGTTTGGTCGATTTAGGCCTGTTCTAAAGAGATGACTTCCTATTTATATAGGGCGAGATGCTAGATGTCAGTGTTACATATGACTTCATATAATTAAGTTATAGCTAAATAATACTGGATGTCTGAATCTATTGAATCATGTATACAATACAATTAATGAGAACGAAGGATTTCACTGTGCTTGCTCCAAGGGTGGAAAAATAACCGTCATGTTAGTCCGAAAGAAACTAAAAAAATACGATATGTATATTACTCATCTCAATATCTAAGTCGATCATGGTTCTAAATATACATTTATCATATGAACTTTTAAGGCCCTATAATGGATAATGTTAGTTTGTATAAAAGATATATCGATGCATTTACTCGATGTACTACAATTGTATATGTTGATCTCAGCATTAGACATTGCTCTTTAGTGTACGTGCTAGCTGGATTTATCTAATATTAGTGTGATTCATTTCATTCGGACTAGCTGGCGATATAGCTAGTTGGGGCAGTTGCTATTTTGGTTGGAACAAACTAATAAAGCAGCCTAATCGTGCTCCAAAATAAAACAATTATTACATACATCTGTGCATAGTGTTAGGTTCAGGTCAGGATTACTACTAGTTAACAAAATGAGCCTAGCTAGCTGTGTCATTTTTGTTTATACTAGGGCATTACTCAAGGCGTATAGGTGGGCTTATCCGAGCAAGCTAGGTACGCCAAAATGATAGACAAGGGTTCTTGCACCACCGGCAGGGGATCTCGCTGACGAGCCTAGGCGGCTACGGCCACGTCGGTGGGGCGGAGATTAAAAAATGGCGCGCCGCGATTAATCTAATGGACACGGCCACGTCGGTGGGGCGGAGTGTGGCTTGATCGGCCTCCACGTAGCGTCACGGAGGCGCCACGCGCGGTGAACGTATCGGAACGGGTACAGAGCGTGTCGGCACGTGCCGCGGAGGCTTATCTCTCGCGCAACACGTGACTATTTTCACTTCTAAAAAACCGCTTTCCTGCCATAACCATTTTTTAATAGTAACTAGCTTTCAAATAGAATATCTTTTTAAAATAAATTCTACAAGATAATTGTCGTATGCACTACAATAACTTTGTTTATACCAGCTAAAATCGTATATAAGTCTCTCTTTTCATACTCTCTTTTATAAACAATTAAAAACCATAAGCTGTAACTCAAAACAACAGACCCAAAATATGTCGAAACAGTAGAACGACTCTGCTCGGTGTCTTGCGACCAGGTCAAAACCAATACCACAGTCCTACGTATACTTCCTCTGTTTGCTATATTTATTTATAGCCTCGATAGTGTGTGTATATATATAGAGATAGAGAATCTAAAGTATATTTATTGTAATTTTTTTCTCTTTCTGTCTCTACTTAAATACTATGAAAGGGTTTAAGTGGTTATATTATGTTATTTAATATAGTATATATAATTATTTTTTATTAAGTATTGTTTAGATTTAGTGTTTCCTTGTCTATATGTACACGGGGCTATGGATAAATATAATGAAATAAAGAGAGTGTATTAAAACTACATCCATGTAAAAGTTGAATGCCCTGGTAGCATGTCAGAAAAACAGCAGAAAAGTTGAGGTAGGTAGTGGGGAAAAGCCCAAATCAGAGGGAAAAGTAGCTCCAGCAGCATATAGCTAGGGGTGCAATCGGAATGGATACGAACGGATATCACTTATTCTATATTTTATTCCATATTTTTTCTTGGAGTCGGAGTCAGACACAGATAATGCCGGATATCTATTTCTCCATTCCGTATCCATTCCATAATCTTTCGGACGGTCGGTCGGACGGAATTATCCGCTTCTTTGCACAGAACATTGGACAGTATGTTACAATCAGAGCGACATGGAGAGACTAATTACTGAGATGTTAAAGAAAGAATACTCAGTACTCCTGCTTGTTTAGATGTGACAATCTGCCTATTTGTTATCTTGTTCCTAGGTGAAATCATACCAAATTTCCTCATATCACTTACATACGGATATATACGGACGGATATCACTTATTCCGTATCATATTCCATACTTTTTCCTGAGTCGGAGTCGAACACGGATAGTACCGGATATCTATCTACCCCTTCCGTATCCGCTCCACAAGCTTTTGGTCGGTCGGACGGACGGAAATTGTCCACTCCGTTTGCACCCCTACATTTAACTAGACAATTGCTTACAAAACATAACTAGATTTTTTTAAGTATAATAGAGGACACACGCGGTCGCACATACCTCACACTTACACCCTAATTCACACATGTGATCTGTCGAGTTAAAGAAAGATTTAGTACTGTTTCACACCTATTTACAAAACTACCGTATACGCATATTATTAGCAAAAATATCACTTCTCCCGTCCGGTGGGCGGGCGGCAACGTCGGCGAGGCGACACGCAGCGAGGCCGCCGATGGCATGCGCCTGCTGCCCCCTCACCAGACGGTAGGCAGCCTGCCACCAGGTGGGGGGACGGCAAGCTCTGGTGAGGGGGCGGTAGGTAATTAAGCCGGCTTAATTAGCTGCCTATTTTTTTGTGTTTAGTATTTGTTTAAATTTTTAAATATAACTAATGAGCTCAAAAAAATACAAAAAATTATGTATAGCCTCCCAACATAACGTACCTCGCAGTGTAATTTTTGGGTAATTTTATACATTGCTAATGTTGCTCAAAAATTTATACACTTTTGATATATTCACGAGTTTTTACATGTAGCAAACGAGCTCCAAAAATTACAAAATTTTATGTGAAGCCTCCCGACACATTCACAATTATTGTATATTGTTTGGGAATTTTGTGTTGTCTGAATTTGTCATGTTTATTCAGGTTAACTTAATCATGAATTTGTCATATTTATTCAGGTTAACTTAATCATGAATTTACGAATATTTCCAAATAGTGGAGGCAGACTGAGGGAGTTTTTGTGGTATGGGAGGGGAAAAACCATACTTAACAACAATAGATCCGCTTCGAATCAGGTGAGGCCGTGGGCAACCCAAGTTTGTTGAAAAACAGCACCTACTGGGTAAAGGCTATATAAAGAATTGAGCAGTGAAAGGTCTTGTTTTCTTAACTCAGTCATTAGGGTTAAGAGATCTTGTGGGTAAAGCTGAGCAGCTCTGCAGAGTCATAATTAATAGTATTCAAATACACCGTACTTCTGGTAAATAAAAATGTGTTAATGGATGATTCCAACAGTGAAGCATAATTAGATTTGAAAATGATTTGGAAATGTTGAAGTCTAGCAATAAAGTTTTGAAAACTGCATCCACCTAAAATATTAAAATCCATATATTCCTATCCCTTGGAAACTCTGGCAAGTAGTTATATAGCATTTCTCTATGTGACTTGTTGAGTACGATTAGTTATACTCAGTGTTTGCTTCATTTTCCACCAACACAAAGATCATAAGAAGAAAAGATATTACAAGTTTTCGTGTTAGAGTTACGACCGCACTAAAGCGTTCTTGTAAAAATTTTCTTTGGATCTTCTAAGTGTAAGTAAATTTTGGGTTTGGACGTCTTTAAAACTGTTAAAATTGACTGTTAGATTTTATTTCATTCAAACTAACTTTTGAAATGCTTGTTGGTAGGTATGATACTCTTCTATCCATACTGAACTAATGGGATGTTACGAAAGGTAACGACGTTTCTGTTCCTAAAAATAGGGGCGTTACATCGTCAATGAAGGTGTCTACATTTCAGTCTGTGAGTTCCTTTCTGAGTTTCTGTAATATGGCTTCATCAGTTGAAATGGTTACTCCGTTCAGAACTAATCAATAATAAAGCTGACAAATTTGACGAGGCTGGACTTGAGATTTAGGAACACAGGTGCCAAACTTTACTACTGGCTACATGAGTTTACATTGATGTTGGCTTGGCTCGGCTGCATAGCCTGTAAGTCAACTTGGGCTAAATAAATGGCAGACAGAGGTTGACAATATATCTCCTATTGGCTTCTTTGAAGCGTGGGTCTTCTTTAGCAGTAATTAACAGAGTGCCAAAGTTTTCCTGTGGTAACTGAAGGATACTGTCGGAAATGTTTTCTAGCTTCAGGAAGTGAATTGCATCGATCCGGGCTAACAATTTCCAAGGTTGTTCCTCTGGTCCTTTCACTCCAAAGAAATTTCTGAAAGTGTCCAGTACATGAAAAGGGCCTAGTCCCAGTGGAGGAGGAGAATTCCATGGAAACTGCCACAGGAAAGTGGTTGGCTTCTAACTGTATTTCCTGACCGATAATATAGCGAAAGTATTTTTTTACCCCAACTGTATAACCGGCGAAATTGTTTGACAAGTGCGTTGACTTTTTCACGAACATGTGCATGGAAAGTTCATGGCCATCGAAGCCCAGGGCTGCTACCTCTGGCATTTCTTGCGGGAAGAAGTAATGCAGTTGTCAGTCGCGTTCAAGTCGACCATAAGAAACAGCATCAGCGATTTCATCCATTCACAGTTCGTTCCATACGTGGAAGCGTCCGTTCCATAGGTGGAATTGAAGTGTTTAGATCTAATCAAGTACAAAAAAAACGCGTGATTGCCTTTAAATGGTCGTTGTTCAAGAAAGAAGTTGATTTAATCATCAATGGCTTGCTTGCTTCTGAAACCAAATTATTGGACCATTTCCATCCGACGTCAGCTAATTTGGTGTTCTACTCCCTGGATGGGGCATTGCCTCTTATCCTAGTCTTTGAGATGGAGGAATTTGGTAATCGGCTGGAGTGCCTTTTAGATATCCTATAATGCAGCCACCTAACATGGATGCTGTTCTTGCAAGAACGTTTTATTTGTAAGAAAGTGTTAAACAGCATTGAAGTGTTTTTTTGGACTCAGATCACTCAGATTTTTCTCCATATATACACTTTTTCAAAAAAATGTTAGTACTCTGAACCACAAAAAATACTCAAATCCATCTTCTCCTATGTATACACCCCATAAAAAAATGTGAGTGCTCCAAACCACAAAAACACTCGAACTCTCCATCTCCCATGTATGCACCCCTCTAAAAAAATCTGAGTGTTCTAAATCACAAAAAACACTTGAGTGCTTCTTAGACACCACCTTATTTGTACTATAAAACAAAACAAAAAAAAGACAAGGAAAAGAAGTTGCATCCTGGAAAATTCATGTCAAATAGTGTACACTACTACTACACAAGCTTAGTAGCTAACTAGTAGAACAAAATCTGAGATCTTATATGACACCAAGACCAAGTGCAATAGCACAAGCTCTTGCCTCTTGCAAATTTTGCCATCTCAAAGTTCATCAATGCTCTACAAACTTCGAACAAGTGTGCACACACTTTCACTATTTGGCTCCCAAGGGTTCAGAGGAAAGCCTAGTCGTACTCGTTAAGAAGCCTCGCCAAGCAATCTTGCCTGATACCCAAACACAACTCCATTAATTCCACCTGCTACTCTTAGCTATATATTTAGTTTGCCCTTTTGATGAGGGAATTAAGTTGACAATAACAATTAACAAGCAAAACCTAATGATCAAACCGCACGCTGAATGTTGTGTTCGAACTTGATCGATACCTTTGCTAGAAGAGAGCATTTTTTTTCTCTGAATAATTTTGTTCAGAAGAAAGCTCTGCTTCCGTAGAACACCCTTGCCCCGTCCTTCTTCACCTGCTGCTTCACCTCTGTCTCCGGCTTCTCCTCCTTCTGGACGACGACCCCGTCGTCACCGTCGACCTCCATCGGCAACTTCATCTTGGAAAGGGATTCGGTGAACTGCTGCATGCTCTTCAGGTACATCTCCATGATCTGCCGCTGCATCGCGCTCTGCTCCGCCTCCATGTCGATGTCCCTCAGGGGCAACTTGAACACGTCCCCCGCAGCGCCCTTCTCCTTGCCCGACCTCCCGTTGCTGGACGTCGACGTGTCCGGCGAGCGGCAGGACATCGGCGCGGTGGCCACGTCGGCATCGGGCCGCGGCTTCTCTGTTGCCTCGGAGGAGATCACCCTGTCGTCGCTGACCGTAGTGGTAGTCGAGGTGTTCTTGCTCCCGTCCGAGGACACTGACTTCTTCCCGCGCGGGCTCGTGCTCATCTCGCAGTCTTCCATGGCCTCCGGCGCCGGCGCGTCCCCGAGATGCAAGAACGGCAGGTACTGCACGGCCATGTCGTGGTTTTCTTTCACCACGTTAAGGTCGCGGAACTCGACCCTCGAGTAGTCCACCGGCGGCGCCTGCTCGAGGATAACCACCTCCGACGTGATAGACTGCTCGGCGGCGCGTTCCGGCGGTGGGCACGCGTCGCCGGGTGATCCCGAGTGGAGGGCGAGGGAGAGCCGAATGGTGCCGGCGGGCGAGCGGAAGAGGCCGGTTGACGAGAGCGAGAAGTCCTGCGCGAGCCGCGCGCCGTCGGCGGCCGCGACGGACGCGAGAGGCACGAGCGCAAAGCCGAGTAGCTGGTCCTCGAGGAGCCGCTTGGCGCAGCTGCGCATCCATATCTCGCACTTGAGCACGTCGGTGCCGAGCCGCCAGCGCCGTACGCGCAGCGGCGGGAGGCGCTCCTCAAAGCGCGGGTTGGCGCCGCCCCCGGTGGCGACGCGCGTGGAGAGCGCTGGCGCGTGGTCGGGGCTGGAGGTGAGGGAGAATTTGGCGTACACGTCCTGGTTGGCGTAGATGCAGGTGTTGTGGATGTTGCGCGCGTGGTGCACGTAGATGTCCAATAAACAGGGGAGGAGGAGGTGGCTGCTGCCCTCCTCCCCCTCCCCCTCCTCCTCTGCCTCCCCGCCTCGTTGATCCGGCTTGTACAGAAACCTCGCCGATTCCATCGATCGCGGAGACGAAACCAAGTACTCAATTGTCGTTCCAAACAAATCCAAGATTACGTTTCAGATGTCCTGATGTGTTGAGACAAAGACAGCATCGATCGTGTCACTCACAGGAGAATCGAGCAACCAGATACACGGAACAAAGAAAGCATGCATGTTACTTACAGTTCGAGAGAGGCTGGAAGAAGAAGATCAGCAGCAGCAGCAGCAGCTCGTTCTATATGTTTGCAAACATTTGTAGCTGGTGAGACCAAGCATACAGCAGAATCGAAACGTAAGTTCTAGTATTGTTTTTGTGCCGCTGTTGCTTGCTAGCTGTAGTGTTCTTGCTTGTCAGACAGTTGCACCCTTCCAAATGTTAGGAGACCGAGAGCAGTTGCTGACGAAAACTGGGAGAGGATTTTGTGCTGCTGAGAATGACGCCCCCCGCCCAGTGCTCAACATCATGTAGCTCACACAACCCACCATCGGACTTTGTGTTCTTTTCCTTACTTCTTGTCCACACCCTTTGCTCCCCAATTTCTCCCTCTCCGGATTAGTTATGTAGCGGTTTCACCGTCATGTACTAGCTGTACTTGTTTATCCTGAAGAAATACACGATCGAATAAAAAAGAAAATGTTTGTGTCAACTTTTGATGCGAGGTTGACGACAACGTTTCTGAAGAATTTAGCAATCAGCACGGTGTTTAGCAGCTGGACAAGTCCCACCCTAGAAAATTATCTGTTCCCGTCGTGAGGGCATATCTATAAATTCTCGAGTTTGGTATTGTTGTTAGCTGTTAAACTTCATTTTAAAAAATGAATCACCGAATTGAGCTTGCGCTGGTTTGTGACTTTTCTGCTGTCAAGAGTAGTAGTTCTACTCTGCTAGCTGCTGCTACTAGTATGCCTTCTTCAGTGAAGATAATTCACATCATGGCGCATGTTATTGGCTAAATGCTTTTATGCATTTAACATGGCTAGTTGATGGATCGTTGTGACGACACACACTGTCTAATGGTCACTGCCATAAAGCAAATTATTTGGAAAATCTTGTTGCTGCATTTTTATGTTCACCGTATGTATTGCATTCAGTAATTCTTAAAGATTCAGTTCTGAGCATGCGTGTAAACGGCCCTTGAGAGGCTAATAAACTAGTCCAATGAATAAACCATGATTACAAAGTTGTCAGGATGTTTTACCTGTGAACTGATCTGCAATCTTGTCAAGGTCGTTACATAAGCCGAGTGGAAGTGATCCAGAGAAGATTGCTGGTACTCGAAGTAACATGGACGCCAGCCGGCCGAAAAGTATACCCCAAAAGTAACTTTCTGGGAAAGGATGACCTGGGAGAATTATGATGAGCTGGTTTCGATATACAACCATGGATTATAAAATGCATATATATATATCGCCATTTCTCATGTACACATCGTCTTCTAGAAGCTCCGTTGCCTAGTCCTGTCAGTTGTCATAATCATTATAGATTTCATGTGTCAGAATTCATAGTTGACTAGAAGATTCTCCTTACATATGTGTTGCCTTACGATACAGGCTCGTATGCATGTCGTATGGAAGCTTTGATGTGAGAATACATCACAGAGTAGTATTTGTCTGGCCTCGGCTTCGGACCTTCGGTTTCAGCCGGCACGAGAGCCGTGCCCGAGCGTTGTTATTGCGATGCGTTGAAAAGAAGAGAGAGAGAGATGCGTTGAAAAGGAGAGAGAGAGAGAGATTTTGTATTTTTGTATGATAAAAGATACTAGTAGTTGCAGGCTTGTGGCACTTGCCAAGTGGCTCGGCTTTCAGCAGACAAGTGATCCAAGTGCCGTGGAAACGGGTTCCTTTGTCAACTGAATTGGTTGGAATACACTGGCACTCGACTGTGAAGGGCACCAAATCACAGTTGTCAACACCGTTTTAGTACCGACCGGTATGACCATTATTTACCATACCTCACTTAAATCGGTATAAAGTAGTCATACGTACCGTATTAGTCTCAGTACAAGTCATACCAACTCGATTTAGGTCATATCGGTGGAATTGATAATAATGTCTATTAAATTATATATTATATTTGATAGTATTACTATATGTTTGGAATAATATTAGGTGTGTATATAATTAAATAAATATATAATTGTATTATTATATTATTTCCAAAATGGTACGCTGGTATAGATCGATATCGAAACGTAGCATTTCAAGACCAGATCAGTATGATCTTTAGTACGATATTGACAAATATGCACCAAAATCGGACTTAATGGTCCACGAGCATCAGCCACCGACGAGACAGGCAAAAAGGCGCTCAAGTATATCCATAATACTCTATCTGATTTTTTTGCAATGTTGAGACGATATGCAATTGCAACTGCTCTGCCAGAAAATTTGACAAATGCATTTCTAATCCATCTCATAGAAAAACTGGCATTTTGGAATCCAAAAACCAGGAGTTGCAGTACCTGAAGCTGCTTCAGCGCAGTGTTGTTTTCTTGCGTATCATTAGATAGCTGAGCAGATCTTGAGAGTTTGTAGGATCCATGCCGGCAATCCGAGGGTGGTAAATAATTTCAGAAACTTTTTTCGTAAAGGTATTCAAAATCTTCTCTTAAATAATTATGATAGTCAACTAATCCAGTTCACACCAATTAGGCTAAGCAAAACACAACCAAAGATGTAAGACAACAAAATCAGCTACCAATAGCACAATGTTGGCTAGATTGCCATGGATTGGTAGTCTGACCGCAAGTGCAATGGCGGTCTAACCACAAGTTCAGGGCCGGTCTAGCCGATCCTTTGTTCCTAGATTTGAAATGCTCTTGGGACAAAACTCAAATCTCAAGAAATTGGTCAACTCTAATCTAAACACTTTTAAATTTCGTATAAGACTTGTTCAAGATATTAGAAACTTGAACCAATCAAGAATTACAAGGTTTTGGGTCCGGATTCACTAAATTTAAGAGAATAAAATCTAGAGCACAAGAACACCAAAAATCCAAAAACTCAAATTACTTCTTACCGTGAGGATCTAAGGCATCGATCTTTCAGATCTATTCTCACATTTTCTAGCAAGGTAATTTAAGAAAGAATTCGAGCAACAACTCTAATGGGTTCAACCCATTTAGCCTACTGGGGGAACTCGCCAACTCTATTAACACGGATTTTACACACTCACACATGCTTCTTAAAGCGTTTATAAAACTCATCCCGCTAACCCTTTAGCGATTGATCCACTTGTCAATTCTAGTTCTCATTAACATAAACCACTTCTCCTTTGTGTCTCCTCGTGTCGCGGTTTTGATCAAGACACTAACCCGGTATTTGACCAACTATTAAAATACCCTTAATGAAGCTTCCGTGCACATTTCATTGACTCCGTCTTCACCTTCACCTCAAAACAACTCAACATACTTTGACACGCAACCCGTAGTGCCCAATGACTAGATGTCATGTCTTCACACATTTGAACTCCCCGAACCATCTCTACATGCATCGGCCTCACCACTTGGCGCACTACATGCACAAACTTGTCTCTTCACGATCCTTGTCTTCTCTGTGCTTCCCGCTTGAGCCATGCAGCTTCACTCGGACTTACACGACCACTTGGACCTCAGCTCCTCTGTCTAATCCTAGTCCATTGTTGTTGACCACTAATGTTCTCCAAGCCACCTACACATCCAAAAACCAAGCAACTATCTCAAACACAAATTTCATGCACTTGACTCACGTTAGTCAAAACAACACATCATATAACACACCACAACCAAGCATCAACACTCATCCATGCTCACACTCAAACCGACTCAAAATCCAATTCATCAATACCACAGATATGTCTTGGATACCTCATACATGTCTAACCATCTAGAAACTCTCTAGACAACCCAGATATGTCTGAGGTACCTCTCCAGACATGTTAGCGCTTGAGAAGTCGGTCTCCCATGGTGATCAGACCGTCGACATCGGCCGGTCATATCATCATCCCTATGAGGTCAAACCACAACATAATATGAATTTTCTAAATTTTTACAAAATTCAAATTCAACTCAACAAAAGTACCAATTGTTCATTGCAAACGTATTCAGACTTTCAAATGGTCTCTCAGAGTTGTTTATCGATCTAGTGACTATAGGAGAAATGTGTAGTACTACATCACCTTGTCACATTCATTGAGAGAGAGCGAGATGATCCGAATGTGGCATATATGGTTTCAAAAGTTCATATTGAAAAAATTGATGAAGTTTACGGTGAGTTACGGGGGACGTCTCTGCGCCCCTGTCATGACCCCCGCCAAGTAATCCTCGCCCTGGCCCCACCAGGCATTGCGGAGGAAGATTGTGCCTCGTCCCCGATCCCCACAGGGACCCAACCCTCATGGGGATATCAATAGCATGCAAAATTTAGTGTACAAATATTGAGAATCTTTTGATCAAAGCATTTAACTTAAATGATTTAAGCATACACGTTCAACTTCAACCGATAGCCAGTCATACGATTAGAACTCAGAAGCTCAAATCTCAAATCTCAAGCTCAAGCTACAGATAATAGATGATAGATCTAGAGGAGGATTGAGAGAACCAGCGTTACCAGATCTGGAGGTGGTGGTGCTATGCAGCTGGAGTCACTAGATCTAGATAGCTGGTCGCCAAGACCCTGGAGCCTTGCCCAGACGGTTTTCTACCTGGTCGCTTGCTTGCGGTCGTGGCCGCCTGGCTCGCCTCTCGCTTGGTCGACTTTTAAGGAATAGCCGAATGGTCGAATGGAGAATGGGAATGGCCGAATGGGGAATGTGCAGTAGTGCCATGGTGGAATGGATGGCTAGAGATAGATAATAGAAGGAATGCAACGTTAGTAGCTAGGGTTTCGTTTCCAGGGAGTGCAAGGCCACGAGTATATTTTTCAGGCCCTATGGGGCCAGGTCACTCCTCGTCCCCATCCTAGCACTGTAGCGGGCCCTTGGCCCCGTGACCCCATTGGGGAAACTATACCCACCCCCGCCCCCCATGGAGATTTTCCCCGTAGGGTCCGCCCCTATGGGGAAAATGCCACCCCTACTTTTACTTTACTCCTTTTACAGCTGCAATATTGCAACGCTTTTCTTTTCTTTTCTTGAACGACTACCACCTTATTTTTTATTCGATCAATAAGTGGCAAATCTGGTTTAAAGCGCATCTCGTTGTGAAACACACGAGTAAAAGAGGCATTATACATCACGCGCCAAGAAAACAACGGTGTGCAGCCAAATATAATTGGGTGCCTTCTTTTCACTTAGGGCTTGTGGCTTATAGGTTATGCTACAATAACTAGTTTTCAAACGATGCGTTTTTTCAAGACGGGGTCAACAGAAGATTATAGTAAAAAAGTGTACTGAGCTCAACTGTACCGGTCAAAATCGCATATGACTATTTTTCTATACGTACTAACTCTCGTAAATAACTATAATTCAAAATTTTAAGTCATAAGTCACAATCTAATAGGACCCACGCATTAGGTTGCAGTTGAGCTCATCTCACGATACTTGCAAGACGAATAGAGCCAAAGAGCACCTATTTTTTTAGATTTAATAGACGAAGTATTTTGAATTTCTTTTATCCTAAGCATCACTGTTGTAGTGGTTGGGGTAGTCGATAGTGCTTTAGTGGCACACTGGCATCAACCGAAGCCATTCTCACGCTAGCTAGCCTGATAAATGATGATTGGAATCAGCGCGTGCTGTTTAGAGTCTGGATCCGCGCTGTAAACATCCAATAAGAAATCAAGAAAAAATTGATCATATACCCTCCATTTAGATGGAAATTGAGGATTTACCGAGTCGTGACTTATGATGACCCTACATGTCATTGAGATGTGGAGAGTAAATCCTCAATTTTCCAACTTCGCTCTAAGGTGTTTAGATTTTTCTTTCGTTCGTAATGGTTTCTCTACCAGTACTTTGATCCCAAACTGAACATTTGACAATAAAGAGAGAGGAGAATCATTCTTATGCTGCGTGGTCTCCCATTTGTATGAGGTGGGGAGATTGTGGTAGAGATCATGGTAGGTCAACGCAAAAATCTTTTCCTGTCCATGCATGGGTCCAGTGGTGATGAGCTTACTCGAGCAACTGTGAACAGGCAACCTTGTAAAGACGAGCAAGTGGCGGCTGGTGCCTCTCTGCCTCCGTACATTGTGCAGCAACGGTTGGCTGGTTTGTACTAAGTGCCTGCCACGCTTGTCGGCGTGTTCTTCAACAAGGTTGAAAAGCGAAGTGGAAAGTCACGTAGCATATATATTCACGAATCACATAGCGTTTGGTTGGATTAGGTCCGAAACCACCTTGGTCCTCCTCGGTGGTGGCGAATCTAAGATTAAAATTTAGGTAAGACAAAAAAAAACTCAATAGTATTATCAAATTGTAAAGCAAGATATATATAATTTATGTTACAATCACACTAATAAAAACATATGACACTACATGAAACCCAAAACAACAATCCGCATATGACCATATAAAGATGAAGGTAGAATATAGAAGATGGTACCTCATTAACGAAGCTTACACAACAACTTGCCACCAAAATTCCAAATTATTGAACATCAACTTGCGCTTTGGCTACCACAGCTGACAGCTTCAACATTATCTACTTGCGCTTCTCTAGCTACTGCAGCATTTCCGCTTATACCAATACTAAGGGTCGAGCCGATCGATGCAATGCTAAAATAGCTCTTCAAATCTTGCAAATCAACCAATCACAAATTATAATCCATTCCATTTGTTAAATTTCAACCAATTTCTTCAATTCCCATTGCAGCATTGCTTAATCCCTCATTTACTTACCTTTACCTTTAGATTTGAACTTCGCATTTTGAGGAACCATCCCAGCGGTCGGCGCTATGCAGCACATTAGACAGTAGTTGCCCCCTAACGTTGCTACGAATGGCTACTACGCCACTATGCAGCTTGCCCCTACGTGCCATGCCGCTTGGCGCTTGCTGCCCAGCGCCAGCTTGCGGCCATGCGTGACGCGCTATCTCTCTCTGCCGGCTCGTCCCGCCTAAGCCTCTAATCGCCATCACGATGCATGAGCTAGGGTTAGTCAATTGGGGAAGAGAGAGAGAGAGAGAGAGAGAGAGAGACGTGCTTGACTGCTTGATGAGTTGCTACTTGTTGTGACATGGTGGGCTGGGCGAGTGGGTCTCTTCAAGTGACCAACGGCACAGCAGGGCACCAACTCGCCATTTCGCTAGGCCCATTGCACCATGTCTTCTTCCTCCTCCAGATAGCAGAAGCTCTGGGTGCCCTAGATCATGGCCGGCGAGGGAGCTCGGTAGCCGCCCGACCTCGTTCGAAGGGACAGTTCGCCCCTGGTCCTCCTCCATGAGCGAATGACAGGTCAGAGGATCTATCTGTAGTAGTGTTTATTTTCTCACCGCAGTGCTTCCAAATTTCAATAAAGAATATGGCTTGTATGCTCTCCCAAAAACTGAAAAGCACGAATAGTTAAATGGTATTTAACCGCTGCTTGGCAACCACTAGGAAGGAGAATGAGAGTTTCGAGGAGGGAGTTTGTAGGGGGATTGGATATGAGAGATTGCTTTTTTAATCTCAATCCCCTGTTTGGCAAGAGGGATAGAAATTGTAGGGAACTAATTTCTAACAGTTAAGTAATGCAACGATAAGTCGTGATGAGGGCTAAGATACATTCACTTTCTATTAAAAAGCAATCCACTCCTAATTCCCACCATCCTTTTTGGTTCAAAATAGTAGAAGTTCGACCAAACTTCCTACCTCCATCCTACATAAACTCCCATACACACCAACCAAACAAGAGATTTTGTAACTCACCCTCTAAATTTCCATTCTCTTCCACTAATTCCCTTTAACCAAACGCGCTAGTATTTTTTTAGAGTGTCTATTTCTATGCATGTATTGAATGTTCGACTCATACGTTGGTGCATGTACGGCCAATTAGCTTCTGCATGACGTGTTTATGCTGTTAGGAAATCTGGGTCTGAGCTTGAAGTCTTGGCCCATAAGCAAATGAATCGATCGGACTGGTCGCCAGCGACGATTCCTTAATACGTTATCAGCACGAATCGCGCCAGTGAATCGAAGGTAATTATCGAAGTACTAGTAGATTGAATTGTCTAGATCGCTCTAAATTCGTAGATTTCACTTTCTAGATTATTTTTCTACGGTGCAAATCCGCTCTAATCTACCGCAAGCAGACTTGAAGTCGCTGGCACAATGTCGATCAGTAGATTACATCACAGAGTAGATGTTGATTGCACTGTAGATTAAAAAGAAAAAAGAAAAATCTGCGCACGGTCGGCCCCGTATGGCCGTCGTACGCGATAACTTCCGCCGACCGGCCACCGGCCTGCCGCCGGCCCTCCTCCCCAAGCGCCACCAAGCGTGCCCGAAGTCACCTAGACCTCCATGCACGCCGCCGGCTGCACCAAGTCGCCCGCCGCCCCGGTTGCATTGGCCTCCGCACACGCCGCCGCCCGCCTGCGAAGTCGCCTCGGCCTCGCACGCCGCCAGCTCCGCCTGGGCCCGGTTGCCGCTTAGCTCCCGCCGGTCGCCGCGAGGAGGAGGCCGCCGCCGTTCCACGCCGACCGACGCCGGCTCTGCCCCCGGCTGCAGCCGTCGCCCATGCCGGCTTGCGCCATCGCCCGCTGGGCTCGGCCGCCTCATCGCTAGCACCGCCCGAGCCGGCCGCTCGGGCCACCGCCACCGAATGAAAACCGAGGAAGGGAAACCCTACCGCCGGTTTTGAGCAGACGGGTTGGGCCGAATGGGTCGTGAGGAGTTGGGCCGAGAGCTCGGCCTGGCCGGGGGAGCAAAAGTGCAAAAAGCCCCCTAAAATTATGAAAATTATCGAAGAGCCCTCAAATTTGCAGATAGGTCCCGATTTGTGCAAAAAGTCCATCGTAATTCTAAAAATTACGAACGGATCCACTAATTTTCAGATGGGTCCCTAATTTTGTAGAAAACCCCTCGAAAAATCAAAAAAATACGCAACAATTTTCTTTGAACTGAAATTTTGCGTATAGGCCCTCGAAAATTGCAGAATTCACCGAAAATTCATATTCCAGCATAAAGGGCCTTTGGAATTCAGATTTTGAATTATGTTTAGCATTTGAAACATGTTTATTTCTGTCATTATTATTTTCTGTTTTATGTATTTATTGACTGTTTTTTATTAATGTAATTATTTAAATTGCCTTTAATCACATAAATTAACAGTAGAATTTATAAAAAATGCATAGAAAATTCTGGAACATTACGAGGATCTTTTGTAGCATTATGAAATTTATTTACCTAAAGTAAATTTTATTTCATACATGTTTACCAGCAATAAACTTGTTTATTCCTTTCATGCACATGTAGATGATTGGCATCACGAACCGAGAGTTCGAGGAGCTGGCCCAGCATGGCCAAAACTATCTAACTTAGGCTTCCGATGTTGAGATAGTACTTGGAGCCAAGAAGCTCCGCGCTGCTATTGTGATTGGCGCACCGCAGGACGCCCAACTCACCTCTAAGGAAAATAATCAGCCACTTCACTTTCTTAGGCACCATCTCTATCTCACTGTCAAGAATGAGTACATGGCAGAGAAGAGCGCGCTAGCACTATGGAGTGCACTCAAGAAGCGGTTTGAGAGGCTAAAGTACACTATTCTTCCTCAGACAGAGCAAGAATTGATTTGACTGAGGTTTGCCAACTTTAAGACGATCAGGAGTACAAGCCTTGCACAGAATTTGTACCAATCTTCAAGTTTGTGGCAAGCAGATAACAAATGAGCAGAAGATTGAGAAGACACTATCCACCTTCCACCCCAACACAGTGCAATCCGCACACAATTATTGTCAAGACGGCTACAAGGAGTATGCCAAATTGATTTATATGATGCAGGTTGCAGAGGCTCAGTACGAAGTTCTCCGTAAGAGCTATGTCACACAGACACCTGGAAGTTCCGCTGGCCGTGAAGCCAACGCCAGGAGCTATAAGGTGCGAAAGTCCATGATGAAGAAAAGGGGAAGCAAGGGTAAGGCCGCAGCCCAGAAAGGCAAGTCAAATGCTCCACGTGAGAATAAGGAAAGCAAGCAAAAGCGGGATGGCAAGGCTTATGGTCAACAGGACCAATCGTGCTTCAAGTGTGGCAAGTGGGGGCATTGGTAGCGGATCTGTAAACAGCCGCAACATGTCATCGATGCTTTCCGAGCCTAGAAGAAGAAGGAAGGCAAAGGCAGCATGAAACCCACTTTTCATCTGTTGAGGGGGAGAGCTCTGAACAGCTGTCTGCGCTAATGGAGGTTGAAACCATCCCAGCAGCAGCATCCCCTTTTGACCTAGCAGCTGCCACCGCCATGATTTCTCTCGAAGAGCATATCACCCCCGAGAAAATAGCAGACGAAGTCTCTGATTTTTAACAGATTCAATCTAATGCACAGAATGTATTTAGACTTTAATTGTCATTTATCTTTGTGTGAAAGGACAAGTTAGAACTTGCATGGATGGTACTTTAGCAACTTTATTTTCTCGTGATGGTTGGATGATATTTGAATAATTTATTCATTTATTCAGTTTATAATGGCATGATATGTTCTGATATTGAAATATTTTATTTATGTGTTGATTGCCTTCTAAGGCATATTAATAAAATACCATATATTAGAACACGTGTGGCGCCCTATGGAGGAAGTGTGCTTAGCCGACAGCGGCACAATAAATATCATCTTAAGAGAGACAAAATATTTTCAGTCAATTCGTAAGAATGCTGGCAGCTTTACAACAATCGCCGGTAGCGATGCATGTATAATAGGTTTAGGAAGAGCCGCAATTATACTTCCAATGGGCACAACTTTGGTCATTCAAGAAGCCTTATTGTACCCAGAATCGACTAGAACTGTCCTAAGTTTTAAGGATATTTGCGTCAATGGTTTCCATGTTGAGACTGAAGAATAGTACGGTAAGGAATACCTGCTCATTACGAAGTGCGAAGCGAATGGAAAAAGGGTATTAGAAAAACTTCCTTCATTAGAAACTGAGCTATACTACACCAACTTCAAGGCACCTACAGACTATACTGCCCTGAAGACAGTATTTAGAAGCTCTGAACTCTTATATCTCTGGTATGACAGATTAGGCCATCCAGGTCATAGGATGATGAGAAATATAATCAACAATTCCTAAGGGCATAATATTAATGTAAAGATTTTTTCAAATCACGAAGATTTTGTGTGACCTGCATGTGCCACCGGGAAATTAATTATTAGACCCTCCACTCTGAAAGTGAAGAATGAAGTCCCTGCATTCCTGGAATGCATCCAAGGAGATATTTGCGGTCTCATTCAGCCTCTTTCCACTACTACAGACAGCCCTATCACAGACGGTTCGGAACCGTCATCACGAGCAGTTCTGAACCGTCGGTGTTTAGGTGTCGATGATAGTTGGTGGTTATCACGAGCGGTTCTGAGCCGCCTGCGTGATAACTCACATTACGACGGTCTTGACTACTAACCGTGCGTGATAGTGCGTATCACGCACGGTTGTTTATAAAAATCGCTCGTGATACGAGACTATCACGCATCGGTTTTTATAAACAACCGCTCGTGATACCGCACTATCACGCATTTGTTAGTAGTCAAGACCGCTCGTGATACGTACTATCACGCAGCGGTTTTGTTTAAACAACCGTTTGTGATACTCGCTCATCACGCACGGTTAATAATCAAGATCGTCGTGATATACACATATCACGCACGGTTTGTATTACTAACCGCTCGTGATATTAGTATATCGCGCACGGTCGATTGTAAAGGCCGTCTGTGATATCATTCACACCACAGACGGCACTCTTTGAAACCGTCTGTGATATTGTACCACAGACGGTTTGTAACAACGAACCATCTGTGATACCATGTGCATCATCCATTTTATTTGCTGCTTTTTGGCTAGCCTCAGGATATGCTAGCCATGCCCTCTGAAAGCAGCAAGCAGGCAGATTACAGATAAATGACAGATATAAGTTAATTGCAACTCATAGTAAATTACAACAAAATTTGATACACGATGAATGTAACAAACGGCCGCAGATCACATACATATATATATAGAATGAAAATCGTTACACAACATCCGACAAATGAATTCAATTGAAGGAGAATTGTTTGATTGTGCAGTTGAATCCAATGTTTCAACATCTAATTATCACCATTGCCGCGTGGAACTCTCCATTCTTATTTATGACCTCTGCTAGCAGGAATTGAGAGATGATTCCACGAATATCGACGAGATTGTCAAGATCATATGCACTTTCGTCGAAGTTCACCACCGTCGCTAGGAGCAATGTTAAGTCATTAATTAGCATATGTGTAATATAAATACATATATATAATCGAAAATAATAATTATTGGAAGGACGACAAACCTCGGATCATTGATCTTAGTACCCATGATTTCCTTCATATGGCGGCAAACGAGAATCCACATACGTTGCCTCAGTAGCTGCGGTGGCATCGCAAAATAGAATTACATACATCGGTATTGTTAATTCTAGAGGCATTATAACAAAGTATGATATAGGATTGTTGTGTTGTAGCGGCTACCGGAAATCGCGTGTTGTGTCGTAGTGTGTCATTTGGATTTTTGTCATGTGTTCCTCCTTGGGCAACATAATCGCAAACGCCCTCGTGATTCAAAAACTTAGCCTCGGCCGTGGCAAACGAAAGAAATATTACAATAGAGTTATGTATGGAGGAAATGAGTTTACATTATATACTTCTTGCACACGACTGAAGTCGTGGTAGCTCCTAAGGAGGGAATCAAGGTATATTACCTTGCTCCACTTTGGTACAATCACAATCAAAATCCAGTGATGCCTAGTTATGTGTGTCGCCACAGTGATTAATCCTAAGTAAGCTAGCATACTCTTTACGGTACAGGATATAATCATTCCGACATGCATGTATTCTTTCTACTTCCATTCCTAATGGACAAAGAATCTTCTTGGCTTGGTAGGTGGTTCTCGGCAACACATTTCCGTTGGAAGCATGTCCACTAGGAGACCTAATAATGCCGTGAAACTCTTGTCGGACCAACCATTGCTTGCCTTCAATTTTAGCAGTTCTAGAACCGATGACAACCTCGTGTATTGCGGCTTGCACCGGGAACAAAGGTTTCTCCGAGTCCTCCATCAAGCCCTCGAATTTACCAAACTCTCTCTCACTATAGTTCCATTCTGCATCACGTAACATCTGATCCAGATTGTCATCCTGCGACCTATCCTCATGATCCGATTGTCATCCTGCGACCTATCCTCATGATCCGATTGTCATCCTGCGACCTATCCTCATGATCCGATTGTCATCCTGCGACCTTTCCTCATGATCGAAAGAACGGTCCACAACCGGCATATCGTTGTCTCC
The DNA here is from genome assembly GCA_036346245.1 of Bonia amplexicaulis. Taxonomy (NCBI): domain Eukaryota; kingdom Viridiplantae; phylum Streptophyta; class Magnoliopsida; order Poales; family Poaceae; genus Bonia; species Bonia amplexicaulis. The sequence goes on from CM070737.1 coordinate 7,108,429, forward strand.
CTCGACTATGTCATAACTACCTTCTTGTGTACTCTTCTCTTCACCGTGATCGGTCCAACATTTGTACCCTTTTCGAAACCCTTCAATCAAGTGAGCTTCAATCATACCGAGTTGCTAAACATCTTGAGATTATCACAATCAATACATGGGCAATACATATATTTCATCCCTTCTTCAACATATCCATTTCGTAGCCTTCTAAAAGCGTACATGCCAAGAATGTACTCTTCACTCACACGGTTCTCAATATACATCCGACTTCGGTCCATCTACGCTACACAAGTGACAAATGGGTGTCAAAATGATTATTACCCTACTACTAACCTCGATCGATCACTAAGAATGTTAAGTAATTGAGTACTAATCTCGATCGATCACTAAGAATGTTAAGTAATTAAGTATACTAACATCCGATCGATCACTAAGAAGACGGTGATATTTTTTCGCCTCAACTCCCTAAAGTCGGTCGCCTTGCTCCACCGATGCAACAGAATGAAGACAGATCGGTGTCGACATCCTTCAAGCAAGTACGCCAAGCAATTAATATTATGTAGAATATCACAGACGGTTCCAACCACAAACGGTCTGTGAAAATGATATATCACAGACGGTTCGAATTAATAACCGTCTGTGAATTATCACCGACGGTTATTAATATGAACCGCTTGTGATACAAGCAATATCACGACGGTTCAACTTAATAACCGTCGGTGATTGTTGCTATCATAGACGGTTCACATAAATAACCGTGCGTGATAGTCTACATTATCACGCACGGTTCTTAACACGAACCGCCCGTGATGCATACTATCGCCGCACGGTTCGTGTTAATAACCGTCGTGATTGTTTATCACGCACGGTTCGTTAATACAACCGTCAGGATGCCCAGATTTTCGGCGGCCGACATTGCCGACTTTGCCGAAGCGACTATCCATCTGCTTCTTCCACTTCTTTTCTTCATCCGAGGCCCGCTGCGTGTCTTGAGGAATGCCACATCGAAGACCGGTTCTTGACCGACTCTAGGCGTCGTGATCCGAGACCGAGATGAAGAAAAGAAGTGGAAGAAACAGATGGATAGTCGCCACCAAGAAGTCGGGTATGTCGGCCGCTCACCAAGAATCTGAAATATCTTTTTTGAACTTTTGTAATAAAATTGCCTTGAATTTTGCGGAAAAAGAAGGATTGTCTGAGTGGACATCACATCTCGACGATGAGTCGGCATCGTCGAGGAACATGCAAATACAGAGGCAAGCACAAAACTCAACAACACATTCGGATCGATCTATTACGGGATGACAAGCTAACAAACCCTTCGTGGCACGACGGTCACACTAAACAAGACACACTTACGACACTTACGGCAAGAGTGTGTTCTTTAGTATGAACCGTTCGTGCGCGATGGAGGTGCTAGCTAACAATGGAGGGAGATGCATACGAAGCTAGCTAGTGGATGAACTCACGCGTGACTAGTACCGGTGGAAAGGTTGATGTGGAGTTATTAATAAGGGCCTGGCCGTGGGAGGAACTGGTGCCAGCCAATCGATGTGGAGAGAATAGACGGGTGAGATCGAAATCCTGTGTATACGCCAATTATTGGTGACATGTGATTATTACACACCAATTATCAGTGACATGGGATTATTACAGACGGTTCTTAACAGGACCCGTCTGTGTTATCTCGATTGGTATAGACGGTTCGTATTAAGAACCGTCTGTGAAAGTTCACAGACGGTTATTAACAAAAACCGTCTGTGATGTCTCAATTATCACAGACGGTTCATGTTAATAACCATCTATGAAAATATCACAGACGGTTGCCAGTAAAACCGTCTGTGATGTACCCGTCCAGTATAGCCTCTTCTGTAGCAGTGTTCAGGGCCATTTAAATATTTCATGGTGCTCATCGATGCTTCTTGGAAATGGTCGCACGTAAGTTTATTGTCCACGAGAAACCATGCTTTCGTAAAGCTGATCTCGCAGATAATTCACGTCAGAAATATTTTCTCTGATCATCACATAAAGTCCATGAGAATGGACAACGCCGGAGAATTTACTTCAAAGTCATTTGATGATTATTGCATGGCGATGGGAATTACAGTTGAGTATTATGTACCATATGTCCATACCCAGAATGATTTAGCAGATGCATTAATCAAGAAAATTAATTTATTTCCCAACCTCTTTTGCAGAATTGTAATTTGCCAGCTACATGTTAGGGACAAGCAGTCCTACATGCAGCAAATCTCATCAACTTTAGACCATCGTCCTACAACATCCATTCGCCTATGCAACTAGCGCAAGGGTCAGCACCGAAAATTTCTCATCTCAGAAGGTTTGGATGCAAGGTTTATGTACCTATACCACCTCCACAGCGTACTGCAATGGGTTCTCTCCGTAAGACTGGGATATACATTGGTTATGAGATTGCATCCATAATCAGATATTTAGAACCCATGACAGGATATTTGCATATTGCCCGCTTCGCTGATTGCATATTTGATGAGGATAATTTCCCAACATTAGGGGGAGAAAATCAACCCCTTAATGAAATATTGAGAAATTACGTGGCAAGCCACAGGATTCCATGCACATGACCCCCACATTAGTGAAGCAAATAGAGAAGTCTAGAAGATCATTGATTTGCAAGCATTAGCAAATCAACTGTCTGACCATTTTAGTGATTTGAAGAGTGTGACCAAGTCGTATGTGCCTGCACGCAATGCACCGAGAGGGTTGAAATACCAAAGAAAGAAGAAGGTATCCCTAATCCCGTCCAGAGGCCTCAGAATAAAAGGACGAGAACCCCGGCCCCTCGAATTCCAAGTAATCGGGGACGCCTAGTGAAGAAGGATAAGAAGGACTTGTCACAGCCGATTACTGAAATTCCCTAGAACCAGAAGGGGAGCTAGTTTAGACTTGGCATTAGTATGACACCTTCAAAAAAGGGCATACTAGATCTGAACATCCCCATGGAAGAAGAAATCAGCATGGATGTGTGCGCACACATCAGAGCCGAAAAACTAAAGGGACTTGCCACCGCAATTGGAAGAAGCGATGAGCAAGGAGAAGCTCGGAAGAAGCAAACGCTCTAAAAGAAGCAACTCAAGAAAAAATAGCTATAAATTATGTGTACACGGGAGAGTCCATGACTAGGACAACAGCCAATGTTGATATCTACTTTGCATTGAAAATTACCACAATCATCGATCTTGATCCCGAGCCTACATCGCTCGCTGAATGTAAGAAAAGACCAGATTGGAAAGATTGGAAGAAAGCAATAGAAACTAAATTATTATATCTGAACAAAAGAGAGGTGTTTGGATCCATATGCCACACACCTCCTCATGTGCACCCTGTAGGGCATAAGTGGGTATTTGTTCGAAAGAGAAATGAAAGAAATAAAGTTGTAAAATATAATGGAAGGCTGGTAGCACAATGTTTCACTCAACGTCCAAGAGTTGATTATGAAGAAATTTACTCCCAAGTCATGAGTGAAATTACCTTTAGATATTTGATCTCAATGGCAGTAAACTTGAATCTAGAAATGAAATTGATGGATGTGATAACTGCATACCTTTATGGAAACATGGATTCAAAGATTTATATGAAGATACCTGAAGGTATCCCCGTCCGGAACTAAGATAGAGCAAATAGAAATCTGTACAGTGTGAAGCTTAGGATATCACTGTACGGACTCAAACAATCATGTATGATGTGGTATAATCGCTTAAGCGACTTTCTATGCAATAAAAGCTACATGAACAATGAAAATTGTTTCTGTGTATTTATACGATAATCCCAGAATAGATTTTGTATAATCTCAGTGTATGTAGATGATCTGAATGTCATCGGGACAATGGAAGGCATAAAAGAAGCAAGTTCTTACTTGGAGTCAGAATTTGAAATGAAATATTTGGGTAAAACCAAATACTGCTTAGGCCTGCAGCTTGAGCATGTCCTTGAAGGAATATTAGTACATCAGCAACCCTCGCCTAGAAGGTGTTGGAAAGGTTCGGCTTTGAGAAGGCATACCCATCAAAAGTATCGATGATCGGGAGGTCTTTACAGCAAGAAAAAAATCCATACCGACCTAGGGAAGAGGGGGAGGAAGTCCTGGGACTGGAATTCCTGTACTTAAGTGCAGTAGAAGCACTTATGTATTTAGCAAACTGCACTAGACCGGACATCACATTTACCGTAAACCTGTTAGCAAGTCATAGTGCATAACCTACCAAACAACATTGGCAGGGAATAAAGGATATCTTCTGATACCTCTAAGGAAGTAAGGACCTTGGATTGTTTTACAAAAAGAATCAAGATCTGAACTTGATTGGCTATGCAGATGCTGGGTACCTATCGGACCCGCATACCGCAAGGTCACAAACAGACTATATATTCTTGTGTGGTGGAACTGCAATTTCCTGAAAATCGTCTAAGCAAAGTTTTGTAACGACTTCAACAAACCACTTAGAAATTAGAGCACTGTATGAAGCTGCACGAGAATGTGCTTGGCTCCGACGAATGATTCACCACATCCAGCAATCATGTGGGATGAATATTGTGCAAGCTCCCACAATTATCTATGAAGATAATGCATCTTGTGTTGCATAAGTACAGACGGGCTACGTGAAGAGTCATCTCACAAAGCATATCAACCACAAGTTCTTCTATTCTCATGAATTGCAAAAGATGGACGAGATTAAGGTACTGCATACTAAGTCATATGAGAATTTGGCAGATTTATTAACTAAGTCACTCCCTGCATCTAGCTTTGAAAGATGTGCACGATGAATTGGAATAATGAGATTTAGAGATGTGCAAAATTCAGGGGGAGAATTTTCTCAAACCCGTTATTAAACCTTGATCATGAAGATCGAGTATCCAAAGAATAAGTCATGAAGATTGAACGAAATTAGGTGGATTGTACTTTTTTCCCTTGACAAGTTTTCCTGAAATTTCTCGACCAATGTTTTTAATAAGGCAATTCGTGCAACACAGCATAACATGTATCATGTACTCTTTCTCCAAATTTTTTCCACTGAGTTTTTATGGAGTTTGACGAGGCATGAATGTGTCGGATGAGTGCCCAAGGGGGTGTTAAGAAACCTGGGTCTAGGCTTGAAGGCTTAGCCCATGGTGGACACATCATAATTAGACTATAAATAGGAAGCACTATTGGTAATTTTGTCTATGAAATCAGAAAGAAAGCAATAAAGAAAGACCATGAATTCTTTCTACCTTCCTATGTTTCAATCTAATATTTTCTATCTTCTGTGATTAACCTTACTATACATACACTAAGACAGCCTTTTCCAATCAGACTTAACAAATGCGTATAGAGCAAAAACCCGTAAGTCAATACCAAATCACAATCATATCCACATTAGCACATAGACATTCTTACTGCAACACTGTTCCTCTTTGGCACAGATGTGTCTAATCTTGACAATTCCTTCGAGGCTTCGAAGAACTCATTTCTTTCATCGTCTGATGCTTGCTTGAGCTGCTTACATGGAGAGATGCACAAAATGGCAGTTTTTCTTCTTTTTTTTCTTTTTGGACGCGCGCTGCTTGTTGCTTGGTACAAAAGCGTCTCGTTCTCAATGGGATCAGCAGTTCAGAAATCTGGACACACATATGGCCATATATCAACATCAGCATGGGGCATCCCTTCCATCTCATCCATTCATGCTCTGCACCTAACAAGCAGCATAAACAATTCACACAAAACCAAAAGAGTTCTGGTTAGTTTGTGTCAAAAAGATTGGATATCTTACGCTTGATGGTTGCATGACAGGACACCACAAAATGTGAACAGAAACAGTTAATGGTTGATGAAACTTTAAAAAAGCGGAGACAATATCTAATGAAAGAAAACGCACATCATATTCAGAATTTCATATCATCTGACTTTTAGTTGTATAATCATCGAAAATGCCGAATTAACGAAGTGAGTATTATAGTATACTAAAAGAAGGGACAGATCACAGACGATAACAGGAAAAATATGCATCTGATTGCAGTTCGGTAAGTCCCCCCAACTGCTTTACTAAAGGGAACGTGTCGATGTATGTATCATTACAGGGAAAGGGGAACAAAGCATAACCTTTGGGCTGTATAGATGTGACCAAATTACTAAACCTCTACAAACAAGAGAGCAATTCTCCTGTGTTACGGACCAAATTTAGCAGACGCGACCAGTACTATCGTGGGTACTATAGCGCCGTGAACAGTACACCGCATGAACAGTAACTTGCGGGTGCCATATCGGTGTTATCTATTTTCTTTTAGATTATTTTCATTATTAGAGATAAGTTTTCTTAATATGGGGATATGTTTTTAGGTGTTAAGTCTAATCATTCCTATAAAAAAGACAGTATTGTACTTATTATCATTAAGCAATGAATAAATAAATATTCTCCAAATAAGTCTCAGAGCATCTCTACCATATCAAGGAAGAGTCCTACCGGTGGCTAGATGAGGAAGAGTGCCATACCCTCGGTCCTCGGACCCGTACCCAACCAACACCAATTACAACATTCACCATCACTTTGGATGTTGAGTTATATCTCTTAGACAGGTTGATGGCTAGGAGCGAGGAAAAGATGTCATTACTCGACAACATGATGGTCACCTTGAAGAAGGCTATGGAGTTGGTGGACAATCTGAAGGAGCAGAAAGAGACGTCGTGTGCCATTGCAATGCTGCGTTGTCACCACCTTCCCAAGCGACGGCGTTGGCAGTAGCCACGTCACCAACAACGACTCATCTTCAACCTTCACCTTTGGTGCCTTTGTCAAAGAGGGAGGTTATCGCTGTCCAGCGGTAGGCATCTCCACGCGGTTGGCTGACACCGTTAGAGGTGAAAAGTGGATATGAATTATCTGTATTATTCCGTTATTGTATCCGATAGGATGCAGATATGGTATAGATTTTTCCACCTGAATAACAATTTCTATCGTATCTGTATTCGTATTCGAATTCGTATAAAAAATATAGATCCGAATATAATATGGACTTTTACCATCTAAAATATTATTTTATCCGGACTATTCAGATTCGTATTCGTATTTGATATATATATATATATATATATATATATATATATATATATATATATATGTTATTACAATACGACTAATTAGTTGGACAAGTTTCTTTAATTAAACATGAATTCGTGTTTCTTTATGTGAAGTAAATGAATTAGAATGATTAAGCGTGATTGTACGAGGATAAAATGTCATTAATATCTTCATACTACATAAGTTATGATGATATCTGGATCCGATCGAATTGAGTAGATATTTGATTCAAATTCGTATCCAGCATTTGTTCGATCCGTATTCGTATCCGACGTTTGTTTGAATCGTGTTCGAATCCGATGAAAAATATGGATACGAATATAGTTTGAGCACTATCCGATCCGTATTCGATCCGTTTTCACCCCTAGACATCGTGCCTCCGCAAGTGTGGAGCACAACGTTTGCCATGTAGGGGCCAGCGACATCGTCGCATCTCTCCCACAACCATTGCATCTCATAGCAAGAAGGATACCACTGCTGCCCTACATCAATTGCCCTTGCCACTAGCGACTCTCGCGACGTCAGCCAACACTAGAGTGTTGCCCTCACTGTTGTGTATCGAAGCTTCACTTATCATCTTCCGTGTCGCATGACGTTGTCATTGTGTTCTTTCGCCAATATAGAGATACGAAGATCTTAATCTATAGTCGCCACGTAACAGCTTGAGGACGAGTTGTCTCACCGTGAGAGGTGTAATGTTACGGACCCAGTTTAACAGACACAACGCATGAACGATACCATCATGTGATATTGTAGCGCTGTGAACAGTACGCCACATGAACAGTACCTCACGGGTGTCGTATCATTGTTATTTATTTAGGTAATTTCCTTATTATTTGGGTTTATTTTATTTTAGATTATTTTTATGTAGTGTCTTTAGTATAGGGATATGTTTCTTAAAGGTCAAATCTAATCATTCCTATAAAAAGACAGCATTATACATATTATTATTAAGCAATGAATAAACAAAGATTCTTCAAATAAAGCTTAAAGCCTCTTTTAACTCATCATGAAGAACCCTACTAAAAATTAGATAAAGACGAGTACCCTATCGTAGGTCTTCGAACCCGTACTCAAGCACCGATCATATCATCCTGGGATTTATTGTAAGTTTCAGTCTGCCCACAATACGTTACTTGAACATGAAGTAAAATGTCATCAGATAAGGCAAGTATGCATCTGATTACAGTATGCAGATTGACACGGTCCTGAGTTGCTTCAATCCTTCTGGAGCCTGAGTGTGAAGGCTTGAAGGATAACAGCACTTGCTTGATCCGCTCTCTAATTTCAGCATCAATCAGATTTCCATCACTGTCGAACTTTGGTGGCTGCTGAAATGCTTGGACGAACAGTTCTGGCTTGTTGATGAAATGAAGATCTAAGAATACCCCAACCTGACGGAGATGGTACTGCGATCTACCTCCTCCAAAGCCACCTCCTGCACTCACAATTGCAGCAGGTTTGTCTGCCCAGCAATTCTTTCCTCTAGAAGCCCAATCAAGTGCATTCTTCAGTGGGCCTAAAATTAAAACACAAAGCATGTGAAGCAAGCACATATACGAGTATCGAAAAACAATATTACAGGCAACGCAGTCCCTCCATTAGGGAACTTTTTTTTTGGCCAAGATGTTTCTGACTTACCTTCATATGTAACCTATGTTCTACAGCAACAAGCTTCTATCTAGCTCGACAATAAGTGGATTTTTCACGGTAGTTATTCATCCCTCTAGTTTTTCTCTAGATATCAACATATCCATTAATCATACATTCATACTAAAGTGTTACATAATTTAATCATTTCTCTTCCTGGGCTCCTGGCGTAACAAAAAAAAAACTCGACCTGCGGGGGTAAGACGGCCCCCCGAGCATCTGCTTAAGAAGAAGATCTTCTCACGCAGATCGAGAAAACCTCCGAACCCCTGCTCCACTCTTACACAGCGGCACCATCGCCCGTGTGAGAACGACCAACGACCTAGGCGGGTCCTTAGACCTGTGCTTTGGTGTGGTAGCAAGCGAGGGGATTTTTTTCCCCAGCTTGAAATTCGCTCCCACTGGGAGTCAAACCCAGTAATGGTGCATGTACAGCAACCCCTCGCCTGGTACAGCTTTTCCAACCCCCACTGACCGTCCTACGAATCCAAGGTCCCAAGGCCGGTTCCCGTCAGGTGATTAACACCATCACAGGTGGATCATCCCTCGAGTTCCCCTCCAAGAGACAGCGGAGGGCCTACGCGCGTCAGATCCACCACATCGTCATGTACCTAGCGCACGTGGTCCCGTAATAGGCCCGAGCCAACATCACCTTCAAGGTGGAGGACGTGTCAGGGGCAGACTTCCCCCACCAAGATCCCCTGGTAATCTAGACTACCATCGTGGGATGTGATGTGAGGCGGATCTTAGTAGACAGAGGCAGCTCCACAGATCTCCTATTCACTGATGCTTTCGACTAGATAGGCATCCTCTAAAGTAGGTTGGAGCCACTAGGTATAGGGCTTGTTTGGTTCGGCTGCGGCTTATGGCTTTTGGCTGAAAATTTTGAACTTTAGCTGTTTACGACAGAGATTACAGAGAGATAGATACTCGCTTACGATTTTGGTTAATACAGATGTTAGACTTTTAATGTGTATTACAATTAACTTGTAGATCCCGTCTTGAAAAATACCCTGTTTGAAAGTTAGGTACTGTAGCAAAATCCAAAAGCCGCTAGCTTTGATCGAAAAGAACAGGCCCATACCCTTGCAAGGCTTCGGTAGATAACCAGTCCACGCGTTAGGGCAGATAGCACTCGAGGTAGCCTTCGGGCAAGAAGCACAAAGTAGGAGGGAAGTCATCAACATTGACGTGGTGGACCTCCAATATCCCTATAACGCCATCCTAGGGAGAGCTACCCTCAACACCTTCGGCGCGATCCCACATCACAATTACTTGTGCATGAATCTCTCGGCCCATGGGAATCATCATAGTGCTCGGTAACCAGGACCTCGCATGCTAGATCGAGGTTGGTATGCAAAGCCCATGCCGAAGAGTACACACTGTAAGAGAAATGACCACACTAGCCTCCGTGACACCCCTCCCTACAAAAAAAGCCCCCTCCCAGTGGCACCCCCTCCTTCAACCCCAGGGTGGACGTCGAAGCCGAGGCCTGACGGTGAAATAAAGAATGTGCCAATCAGTCCAGATGACCCATCGAAACGGTGTCGGTGGGGGGCGACCTCACCCTGGAAGCTAAGCGAAATTTATTGGAAGTGCTTCACAAGAACACGGATGTCTTTGCATGGTCACCCGATGATATCACAGGAATGGACCGCTCCACCATTGAACATAAGCTGGCGGTGCGCCCTGAAGTGAAGCCAGTCAAATAGCACATGAGGTGATTGTCCCTTGATAGGCAAGAGGTTGCCAAGGCCAAGGTGGCCAAACTGCTTGCCTCTGGCATCATCAAAGAGGTGGTCCACCATGAGTGGTTTGCCAACCTAGTGCTCATGAAGAAAATGAACGGCACTTAGCGCATGTGTGTAGACTTCACCAACATTAATAAGGCATGCCCCATGGACAACTATCTATTGGCCCGTATCGACCAACTGGTGAATGCAACGATGGCTGTGAGATGATAAGTTTCCTCGATGCATACTCTGGGTACCACCAGATACATATGACAGAGGAGAATGAACCAAAGACAAGCTTCATAGTCCTTGGAACGAACCAAAAAAGTGTCATCCCGATGCTTAAAGGATAAGATGCGATAGCGCCATTCAATGCCAGCACAACGGGTGCGACAACCAAGAGGACGTGTGCCACGCCATAGCTAGCATGACGTCGTGTCGTATGACCGAAAAATCAATTGTCGCCATGTATAGAATAGTCTCTAGGGTCACGCAAGCAAGCGCGCTAAGCGACAATTTGGCAGGAATTCTAACAAACTATGGGCATGTTCTTTTTGGCTGCGGCTTATGGCTTTTGGCTGAATTTTTTGAATTTTGGTTGTTTGCAACATAGATTGCGGAGAGAGATATTCGCTTGCGAGTTTGGTTGATATAGATGTTAGGCTTTTAACGTGTACTACAATTAACTTGCAGATCCCATCTTGAGAAAATACTCTATTTAAAAGTTAGGTACTGTAGCAAAAGCCAAAAGCCGCTTTTAGAAGACGTAAAGAACATGCCCTATGATTTAATGGGCCGAAGGGACGGAATGGACCAAATAACATCGAACATGGTCTTGGTCCAGAGAAATCGAGGCCCTTCAACCATGAGAGGCTACTGTTAGGGGAGTGGCCCCCACCTTGGCCCAGTCGGCCTAACAATCGTGTTGTCACGTGGTTGGTCTGAGAGGGCTGTCACAAGGGAAAGGATAACATTGCCCTAATGATTGTAGACTCAAATATGGGCATTTATATAAGAATTCTCCTCATGGCTATAAATATGTGCATAGGTGCCATGAGGGGGCAGAGCTCAGTTTTCACAAGACAAGTCGATGTAACACAGACTTCTATCTTTTATCTCCACAATTTCTAAGGCTTCAGGCAACCTCTTTGTTGCCTCGTTGTAGCCCCATTATTTACGATTTTATCTGTAACTATACCAGTTAGATTTTTGCCCCAGCTTAGTGGGAAGGTCGGGCTCACCGACGACTGCCGGAGTTTGTACGTGGCTGTTGGTGATCCTGGATTTTTGCCCCAGCTTAGTGGGAAGGTCGGGCTCACCGACGAATGCCGGAGTTTGTACGTGGCTGTTGCCTGTTGGTGATCCTACGTGTGCGTCTGCAAATCATTTCAGATTTTGTAGTCAGATGGGAGTTGCTTTGTAATCTATTCGTGCAGACTACGGCGACACTGCTGCTGCTTCTGAGCAAAGATTGACCCGGTATCGCGGGAGTCAATTCATTCATTGTTCAAAGTTCAAAGGCTGCTGAGAGTCTCACAGCATCACAGCAGGCGCACGTCGTCAAAGGCGTCCCAACACTAGAATTAGAAAAAAGTTCACAAGTGATTATCAGCTCTTCAATTTGTCTAGTTTTCATTCCTTATTTACAAAAATGGGTAGATCTCATTCCCAACTAGTAAAATCAGTTCAAATTACATCCAAAGCTGATTTTATAGGTGGTTTTAGGTGATATGGTGCCAATTGAGATCCTCGCTCGCATGATCTCATCCACTTAGCATCCACGTGTTCAAATTTTGCGGACATGGCATCCACGTGCACGACTTACCCCGTATGTCAGCTCTCTCTTACTCATCTCTCTCAATCTCTGTCAAAGAGGACGTTGGCGAGGAGTAGCGGGGCCACTGCCGCTCGAGACATTTGTCTCCATGTTCCTGAGCATGCCCGCCACACGGCCGTTGCACGCTGCTTCTTGCATTGCTGGTCTCTAGGATGCTGCGGCTATACAAGCCATCGGAGAGACTCTTTAGTACGTGATGCCTTCTCCTTCTCTCCTCCACCTCACTTCTTTCCTGATCATCGTCACCATTACCTATGAGGTGAGCTCTAGTGCCGCTGATCCCCCTTTTTCTCAGTTTACTGAAATTCGCCACCACTGTTTATCTTCCACCAAAATTGAGCTCTCCCCAACCTTACTAACTCCCATGTGATGTCCACCTTCTTTCTTCTTCCATGTCAAAGGAGCTCCCCACCGGAGCACCGCGCTGCGACCTTGTTTGTGACGGATCGCCTCACATGTCGATCTGCCAATCCAAGGCTTCTTAGACCTTACCACCTATGTTAACACGATCACCTCAGTACGCTGAAAGTAAAAACCCCCTATCACCTTCCTCCTCATCTTCCGTGGAGCACCGCCACTGAGCACCACCATCCTGGCATGGCCGTCACCATGAAAATGAACTCCCCACCCTCTAGAACATGGTATGCATGCACAACACTTTCCCTTGTTTGTTGAAATCTGCGGCCGTCATGTTCATCGCTGTCTTCGACAGCCCCGCCACCACCCCGTTTCGATCGCCCTCGTTCACATCATCATCATGTAATGCCTCCGTCGAGGTCACCTCCACCGGAAACATATTGGACCTATTTTGTTGCCACCGTTCCTCCCCGTCTTGTCTCCCTCTCCATCTCCTCATCCTCCCCATCTTGCTATCTTTCCATTCTTTCAAGCTGATGATTTGTAGATGACATGGTAGAAATAATTATGTGGCAAACACATCACTCAAAACTACCCATAAAACCGGTCAAGAGATGTAATTTGCACTGATTCTGATATTTAGAGGATAAGTTCTATTCGATTTTTATAAATAAAGGGCCTATTTAGCAACGGCTGCGGTTTATAGGTTTTGGCTAAAATTTTTGAATTTTGACTGTTTACGGTATAGATTACGGAGAGAGATACTTACTTGCGATTTTGGATGGTACATATATTCGGCTTTTAACGTGTACATCGTTTAACTTGTAGACACCGTCTTGAGAAAATACTTTATTTGAAAGTTAGGTACTATAATAAAACTAAAAGTCAAGTCGTCAGTTTTGGAAGAAAAACAGGTCCAAAGAACGATGGTCGAAGATCGACCGCCCGACGTGGTCGAAGATCGACGCGGTCGAAGATCGACCGACATGGTCGATGACCTATGTGGTCGAAGATCGACCACCGACGTAGTCGAGCAGAGCGGTAGTACCGGCTCTGTGTGAGCGGTCAGACCAGCCTGCAGCATTACCGACCTGTGTGGTACGATACGATCGGAGTTACGGTACGACCGATTTATCTACGGTACGATTTTCCAGAGAGACACCTTGTAGAAGATTTTCTCTTCCAATGAAATTGGTAATTCCGCATGTGTAGAGCGGTACTACCGCAGAGCGGTAGTACTGGACAATAGTCAGCGGTACTTCTGCGGTAGTATTAGACAATGGTCAACGATACTACCGATTCTAGTCTATTATGAGCAGAGTGGTAGTACCGGCACTTTGCCTGCGATACTACCGATTGTCCTATTTTTTTGTCCCCAACGGCTAGTTTCGTTTGTGGGGTATAAATACCCTCTTGTGGCCGGTTGGAGAGCATGTGGCTGGACTCCATTTCATTCCTTTTGAGTTAGTGTGAGGTTCTCCTCTCAATTGTGTATGTGTTGCACTTTGTGAGCAAGAAGAAAGGCTTCAGATTGCATATATTGCACCTAGAGGTAGATTGCATAAAGAACGAGGAATGTAAATTAGAGGGACCGAAGAGTGTATGACAGTGTCATGGTTGCGTGCAGTGGACATCATCGTCTTTCTTGACCATTTGAGGCAGGCTTTCGTGGCCTTCTACATTATTTTTATTTGTCGATGTCTGCTTGTGAATCTTTTCAAGTAAAAAACGGCTGCTTATGATCGGTGGAGCGCGTGTTACATATGATCGTCCGACCTTTTCATTTTTGTTTAGTTGGCTTTCACCAACCACATGGCACACTGCCAAACTGGCAAATATATTAACAGTCATCTACACCAACCAGTGTCGTCGGATCAGCAGAAGGCAGCCGCGCGCAACGAGGAGTCGGGCATGGTGGATGGTGCCGGGCCGCCGGCTGACACAACCTTATTTTTCTACAGAGCCGGCGAGCCGCCCTGACTGCCGGGCGCCAGGACGAACGCGTCGCCCGCGAAGCGTGTAGTTTTTTTAGCCCAGCGTCCACTGAGGGTGCACCAAGAAATTCTTGCACTGCGTGACAGCACAACCGTGGCCTCGAGTCCAGACAAGGGCCCACCTTGACCGGCCGTCTGGCTATCTTCCGGTTCATCTCTGGCTACCTTGTGTGGAATTGATTTTTTTTATATAATTCTTGGCTCGAAAATAAATACGATTTTTTTTGTCGAAAATGGATATAAATACAGTAGACCTTATATCCAGTGAATACGAATACGAATACGGATTATCCGAATAATATGGAATCGGATATCCGAAATTTTAGCCTATCATTGCTCAGCCCAAACCAGCCTCTCTCATCTCCTATGCCACCAGCCCACTAGCCCAACCAAGCCATAAGCCTCCATTACCATTAGGCACTAGGTTCTCTAGTCATATTAAATTACAAACACTGCTAGCAAATATTTATGTTTATTAAAAATAAATTTAGTATTATCGATAGATTAAAATTTGTACCGATTAAATTGATGTACTGCCATTTAAATCATTCTGATGCAATTTTAAATTCTTAATTAATTTATTAGCCACATGTAAATGGTAGAAATCCATTAAGAATTATTTAGGACTTTAGAAAAAAAATTAACTGCCATTTGAAGATTTAAAATATGTACAATAGTATGACTATCGTGGATAAAAATACTTATGCTTATTTAGAATTCATTAATGTTTTGACAAGATAAATTATTTATGTGTTTTCATTGATTTTGGATGTATAGTTAAGGGGTTTTCATGTTCTGATAAATATTCGTGACCGTATTCGTTTCGATTCGTATTTGCTACGTATCCGTATTCGATATTATTCGTATTTATATTTGTATCCGAGGTAGCCGTATTCATATCCGCATCTGAGAAAAAATATGAAAACAAATTTGGTAGAGGCATTATCCATCTATATTCGATCGTTTGCATCCCTACTCAATCTCCTACTCATTCTTATTCTCTTTTCTTCCTCAATTTCTTTCCCATGACTTATAGAAAATAAGGTATGTCTGTTAGGTTTTGAAAGAATTTCATATTATTAATTTAGAATACTACTAAACATTCGTATGAACAGCAAAAACCCCTATAAGTTTCTGTAATTCTCCTTTCCCAGAGACAGACATGAATTCATGATTTGTACAGCATTGCGCAAGCTTGTATCACTTTACCCATCAACCACTCTGATCATGGTGGCTCCTAGATCTCCGTATTTCCTTAGATGTGGTGCCCAAATCAGAGTACAATACTTTTACATCTATCTTAGTATATTATATCTCCATGCAGTTACTCACACGCAGCAGCCTGGAGCGGTGTACCACTCACTCGACCACCAAGCAACATAACTGTGGTCGGGTGGTTTCGACCCGCCCAATACCCAATTGCGTAATATATCACCTTCGCGTACCCCGCTTCTGGTCTTTGACCAATCCTGGGTTCTTGCGACCCCCATCCCCCACTTCTTGCCTACTTACCAGTTCTGGGTTCTTGCGGCTGTGGATCCCCCACTCCGATGTTGGTCCGTCTCTTGTGGGTTCCTCCCCTAATTAATACTTACTCATGTGGAGAATATAATACTTTGATAGAGTTACTAGTCTGTCTGTAAAAAACTAGATGTTGGTTGATATGTTCTGGTACAATCTGTTCACACGGATGAAGCTGGTGACTTCTTATATTCTATTCTTATGCATAGGTCACAAACATGCCCCTTTCTCACCGGCCAAGGCAACATATGTCCACCTTCTTAATTAACTTAGGTAGCCAACTGCTCCATCAGTTGCCATCTATCTCTTATCTCTTATAGCCATTGCTTGATTTAAATATCCTTTATTTCTTTTATGCAGGATGATACTAGATTAATACAAAAAAATACTTATTTTTTGAAATATACTCTGAAGATTTGTTCAAATGAATGCTTGCTTGAACTTTAACCATATATTCGGATCCAAGTAGGATCAGGTGAAGTCATTCCCGTAGCTTGGATTATTTCCTACAATTAAATATGTCGGCTATGAATTAATTTACAAAAATATAATAAAATATGAGATGTCGATGTGCTTGTGTTCCTAAGGTAACACTTCGCTCAATTTAACCCGATCGCGGTAGTCGAGATTAATTTCGATACACTACTCATCGTTTGACATCATCATACTAACGTTATGAGATATGGTTTATCTAGTAGGTATGCCCGCTTTTATTGATTCCTAGCAATTTTTCGATTACACGGAATTAACTAGATGCATGTACAAATATAACGGTGAACATTAGTCCTAGCCGATCTTGCATATGCAATTATGCCTATTTAATTTCTCATAGGTGCATATGGATTTATCTACTTCTAATTCATTTTAGGTCTTAGGGTTATATAAATAAATTCTTTCTTCTTGGTACCGGTCCTTTCTCGTAACTAGTACGCGCGTGACTATCTAAGTTATTGACACAAATGAAAGTAACTCCTAAGTAAATAATTAATTAAATTATGCAACTATCTTTCCATTCTTTCAAGCTGATGATTTGTAGATGACATGGTAGAAATAATTATGTGGCAAACACATCACTCAAAACTACCCATAAAACCGGTCAAGAGATGTAATTTGCACTGATTCTGATATTTAGAGGATAAGTTCTATTCGATTTTTATAAATAAAGGGCCTATTTAGCAACGGCTGCGGTTTATAGGTTTTGGCTAAAATTTTGAATTTTGACTGTTTACGGTATAGATTACGGAGAGAGATACTTACTTGCGATTTTGGATGGTACATATATTCGGCTTTTAACGTGTACATCGTTTAACTTGTAGACACCGCCTTGAGAAAATACTTTATTTGAAAGTTAGGTACTATAATAAAAACTAAAAGTCAAGTCGTCAGTTTTGGAAGAAAAAAAACAGGTCCAAAGAACGAGGAATGTAAATTAGAGGGACCGAAGAGTGTATGACAGTGTCATGGTTGCGTGCAGTGGACATCATCGTCTTTCTTGACCATTTGAGGCAGGCTTTCGTGGCCTTCTACATTATTTTTATTTGTCGATGTCTGCTTGTGAATCTTTTCATGTAAAAAATGGCTGCTTATGATCGGTGGAGCGCGTGTTACATATGATCGTCCGACCTTTTCATTTTTGTTTAGTTGGCTTTCAACAACCACATGGCACACTGCCAAACTGGCAAATATATTAACAGTCATCTACACCAACCAGTGTCGTCGGATCAGCAGAAGGCAGCCGCGCGCAACGAGGAGTCGGGCATGGTGGATGGTGCCGGGCCGCCGGCTGACACAACCTTATTTTTCTACAGAGCCGGCGAGCCGCCCTGACTGCCGGGCGCCAGGACGAACGCGTCGCCCGCGAAGCGTGTAGTTTTTTTAGCCCAGCGTCCACTGAGGGTGCACCAAGAAATTCTTGCACTGCGTTACAGCACAACCGTGGCCTCGAGTACAGACAAGGGCCCACCTTGACCGGCCGTCTGGCTATCTTCCGGTTCATCTCTGGCTACCTTGTGTGGAATTGATTTTTTTTTATAATTCTTGGCTCGAAAATAAATACCATTTTTTTGTCGAAAATGGATATAAATACAGTAGACCTGATATCCAGTGAATACGAATACGAATACGGATTATCCGAATAATATGGAATCGGATATCCGGAATTTAAGCCTAACATTGCTCAGCCCAAACCAGCCTCTCTCATCTCCTATGCCACCAGCCCACTAGCCCAACCAAGCCATAAGCCTCTATTACCATTAGGCACTAGGTTCTCTAGTCATATTAAATTACAAACACTGCTAGCAAATATTTATGTTTATTAAAAATAAATTTAGTATTATCGATAGATTAAAATTTGTACCGATTAAATTGATGTACTGCCATTTAAATCATTCTGATGCAATTTTAAATTCTTAATTAATTTATTAGCCACATGTAAATGGTAGAAATCCATTAAGAATTATTTAGGACTTTAGAAAAAAATTAACTGCCATTTGAAGATTTAAAATATGTACAATAGTATGACTATCGTGGATAAAAATACTTATGCTTATTTAGATTTCATTAATGTTTTGACAAGATAAATTATTTATGTGTTTTCATTGATTTTGGATGTATAGTTAAGGGGTTTTCATGTTCTGATAAATATTCGTGACCGTATTCGTTTCGATTCGTATTTGCTACGTATCCGTATTCGATATTATTCGTATTTATATTCGTATCCGAGGTAGCCGTATTCATATCCGCATCTGAGAAAAAATATGAAAACAAATATGGTAGAGGCATTATCCATCTATATTCGATCTGTTTGCATCCCTACTCAATCTCCTACTCATTCTTATTCTCTTTTTCTTCCTCAATTTCTTTCCCATGACTTATAGAAAATAAGGTATGTCTGTTAGGTTTTGAAAGAATTTCATATTATTAATTTAGAATACTACTAAACATTCGTATGAATAGCAAAAACCTCTATAAGTTTCTGTAATTCTCATTTTCCAGAGACAGACATGAATTCATGATTTGTACAGCATTGCGCAAGCTTGTATCACTTTACCCATCAACCACTCTGATCATGGTGGCTCCTAGATCTCCGTATTTCCTTAGATGTGGTGCCCAGATCAGAGTACAATACTTTTACATCTATCTCAGTATATTATATCTCCATGCAGTTACTCACACGCAGCAGCCTGGAGCGGTGTACCATACTCACTCAGACCCACCGAAAGCAACATAACTGTTGGCTGGGGTGGTTTCTGACCCTCGCCCAACACCCAATTGCGTAATATATCACCTTCGCGTACCCCGCTTCTGGTCTTTGACCAATCCTGGGTTCTTGCGACCCCCATCCCTCACTTCTTGCCTACTTACCAGTTCTGGGTTCTTGCGGCTGTGGATCCCCCACTCCGATGTTGGTCCGTCTCTTGTGGGTTCCTCCCCTAATTAATACTTACTCATGTGGAGAATATCATACTTTGATAGAGTTACTAGTCTGTCTGTAAAAAACTAGATGTTGGTTGATATGTTCTGGTACAATCTGTTCACACGGATGAAGCTGGTGACTTCTTATATTCTATTCTTATGCATAGGTCACAAACATGCCCCTTTGTCACCGGCCAAGGCAACATATGTCCACCTTCTTAATTAATTTAGGTAGCCAACTGCTCCATCAGTTGCCATCTATCTCTTATCTCTTATAGCCATTGCTCGATTTAAATATCCTTTATTTCTTTTATGCTGGATGATACTAGATTAATACAAAAAATACTTATTTTATCAAATATACTCTGAAGATTTGTTCAAATGAATGTTTGCTTGAACTTTAACCATATATTCGGATCCAAGTAGGATCAGGTGAAGTCATTCCCGTAGCTTGGATTATTTCCTACAATTAAATATGTCGGCTATGAATTAATTTACAAAAATATAATAAAATATGAGATGTCGATGTGCTTGTGTTCCTAAGGTAAGACTTCGCTCAATTTAACCCAATCGCGGTAGTCGAGATTAATTTCGATACACTACTCATCGTTTGACATCATCATACTAACGTTATGAGATATGGTTTATCTAGTAGGTATGCCCAGCGTTTTATTGATTCCTAGCAATTTTTCGATTACACGGAATTAACTAGATGCATGTACAAATATAACGGTGAACATTAGTCCTAGCCGATCTTGCATATGCAATTATGCCTATTTAATTTCTCGTAGGTGCATATGGATTTATCTACTTCTAATTCATTTTAGGTCTTAGGGTTATATAAATAAATTCTTTCTTCTTGGTACCGGTCCTTTCTCGTAACTAGTACGCGCGTGACTATCTAAGTTATTGACACAAATGAAAGTAACTCCTAAGTAAATAAGTAATTAAATTATGCAAAAGCGTCTCTGTATGATCTCTGAGTTTTATTTTAGCAAGCTGATGACTGTTACGACTTATGCTATTTAAATCACTGTGTACAAAGTTTAATCAACGCGCACTGCTTTTAGTGCTCTAATGGCTATTTATTTATTCTCATAATCCTAAATAATTATTACAGGTTTACTGCAATGTATAGGAGACCAATCAGAATTAACTAGATATTTAAATACGCGACATAGCGATGTAAACGACAATACACCCAGTAAATCAGTACGCACCACATTTTAATCTACCGACGACAATTAATTTATTGTAATCATCATAAATAATTAATCAAGGTTTCCTATAACTTAAATGGACTTAGCCAAAATATCTGGGTATCTAAACCCACAACAAAATGGTCTAGACTACCGTCCCTTAATTTAATCCATACACGTATAAGTTTAATCGACGCGTATCTTTTAAATCGTCGGACCGCAATTAATTTGTTCTAATGATCTGGAGTAATCGGGGTGGATTTCTATAATTTAAATACTACTAACCAAATTGTCTGAGTAATTAAATATGCCATGGAGCGGTTCAAACAACAATACATGGATTTTAATATACATGCGGACCAGTTTTAATCCATTGACGCGCTTGGTTTATTTACAATGATCATGAATATTTATTAGTGAAGTCTCACAAGTTTATACTACCAACAGGGTTAAGTAGGTATTTAATTAGGAGATTAAATGATTTGAATGGCAATGTACCAATTCAATCGATACGCGCCAACTTTTAATCTACTGATAGTCGTAAATACTGATTAGTGATATTTTGTAATCTAACATGATTAACACAATGCTATCGAGTAGTTTAATCTACAATGGGATACTTGGAGTTAAATATCTACGAAGATAAATGTTTATTATGCGCGCGCTTCTCCTCTCTCTCTCTCTCCTTTTCTTCCCTTTTCCTTTTTCTTTTTCTTCCTCCTTTTCTTTTCTCACCCGCCCGATCCCCTCATTTTTTCCCTTTGCCCCTCTCCCTCTTGGCTGCTTCCTCCTCTCCCGATCTAGATCGGATCCAGGCATCGCGCCGCCTTGGCCTCTCCCCTGCTCTGGCGCCTCCACCACCGACTCCCGGCCCAGCGTCTCTTCCTCCGACTCGGCTTCAAGCCGCTGCTCCGCCGTCTTCATGTCTCCTCTCGGCCTCGCCGCCGCCAGCTCCTCCCCGTGGTCGCCCTCTTGGCTAGCGCCGTCGGTCCCCCTCTACGCCTCCTACTCCGGCCTCTCACCGACTCTAGCTCCTCACCGCCTGAGCTCCCTGCTCCATTACCGATAACCCTAGGTCGATCCTAGGTTTGGGGCTATTGCTGGTCGGCTCCGATTCGCTCTTCTTTCCCCTCTGACTCACCTCTTCTACTCCTCCCTTTCTCGATTCATTTAATTTGATACTAGATTTTGATTTGCAACTTTTGATTTTTGGATATACCCGAGGGTGGTCGTTCAGTGGCTCCGACGGGGCTCGAGGTCATGCCATGCGCCGGGGAGCATGCCATGGGCATCGGGTGCACGGTGCCCTTCCTACACCACGGTGACTCACCTCCTCGGTACTCTTTGCTCCCACTGCTCTCTTCCTCTATTTTCGGTTGGTGCTCTATGTGAATGTTCCATGGTGCCCTAGTGGTTCTAGGTGACAAACGAATGGTGGCTTATTGTCTATGGCTACGCAAGGTTTAATATTGAGAAATTGACACTATTGCTATGGGTGATTGGTGGGCTCCCTTTGCCGGTTGATTGGGTTGCTTTGGGCAAGGATGGCGACTTGTGCTCGGTGGTTGCTTTCTTGATTGATGGCGTGCTGACTGGTCTTGGCGGTGGCTTCTCCACCTACGGCTTGCTGGCCTGCGATTGGGCTCCTTGTCACCTTCTTGCTACTGGTTGGCGTGTCCTGATGCTGGTCTGGTGGTGGTCGGTTGAAAGATCAAGCTCCATCTAAGTTGGTTTTGGTGTTAATGACAAATATCATTATAGGGTTTTACACATATTATTATAATATTTTGATGTTAATGACATACTTTTATAATGTGTTGGTGATAATGACAAATGTATATATGAGACTAATATGTTTGTTTAAATTTATCTATGCTTAGTCTCATTTAAATGAAAAGTTGAAATCATTGAGAAATGTATTAGTATATCTTTCTTTTAATCTTGCTGCATTTCTCACATCCAAATATATGATTAAATGATACATCTTTCTAGGGACTGATACGTTTGTGCGTACTAATGCATTCCTTAGATCCAAATATAAATTGAACTGCTCTATTAGTCCAAAATGGATATGTACATATGTCTTCATTATATACACTTGTATGCACACATTTAAGGGAGCTCTCTATGTTTTGGAGTTTTATAAGTATTGATCATTCTTCTTTTAATATGCATATTTAGTATCTTTACATTGAAACACATCCGTTGAGTATATATATAGCTTATGTAGTTTATATATACTCATGTGCAATCGGGTTGTCATCTAACCCCTCCATTATGTGTTAATGGTTAGACAATTAATGACAATCGGATAAGTAAGCATTGTTTAAAGTTTATCTTAGAGTATACAATTGTTGTGTACAAGTTGTATACTCGCAAATCAACTTTTATCTCATTATTTGTTGAGATTGTCATGAATTACCAAAAAGGGAAGATTGTTGAATCTAGTCCCTCCATTATGTGTTAATGGTGGAGTTTGGTAATTATTGACAATTGTTTTATGGACTAACATTTTCCATAAGTTTGATGAATATGTCAGGTTCCATAAATGAGGATGACTTGGGATGACTTCATGTGTTGAAGATCATCAAGTCAAGATGTAAGAAGAAGATGACTTCATATGTTGAAGGCTATCAAGAAGAAGAAGCATCATGAGTTAATGCATGTCCAAGAGGAGATGATCATGTGTTGATCATCAAGTCAAGTGAAGTCCATCATGTGTTGATGGAGTTGATGAAAGGAGATGCATCATAAGTTGATGCATATCAAGACGATGACTCAAGGCAAAGGTATAACTAGCTAGGGTCATAAGTTGATGCAAATGTGAGAAGTCCATATACCAATTCCTTGTGTCATGATTTCAAAAATGTGCAAACGTGTTTTACAACTTGTTGGAAATCATGTTTGATCCTTGTGTGCATGATATTATAGTTTGCAAATGTGTTTTGCAAAATTTGTTAAGATATCTGCACTTCTCAGGAAAATCGGAACTACCGTGTGCATAGAGGTATTACCGAGGTCGAAAGTACCAGCTCTGTGTGAGCGGTACTACCGGACCTAGCGGTCAGATCGAGTTAATTCGGCGGTCAGACCGGCCTGCTATCGGCGGTCAGACCGAGCTGATAACGGCGGTAAGACCGGCATGTGCCCGGCGTTCCGACCATCTTGGTGATAGCGGTCTGACCGGCTAGAGGAACTATCGTTTCTTCGCGCAGAACCTTTTTTCCAAAGAGTGATTCCGCAGATTTTTCTGAGAAGTGGTCTGATCGTTATGATTTGCGGTCTGACCGGACCTGGCGATCTAACCGGTCCTGTGTGGACGGTCTAACTGGGTTTTCTCTGTAACGGATGTTTTTTTACCATTTGCGAGGTGAGCGGAATTACCAGCCTCTAGCCGGCGGTACTTCCGATTTTCCTGATTTTCCAGGGATTTGGCTCCAACGGCTAATTTTTTGGTGTGGGGGTATAAATACCCCCTTGTGGCCGGTTGGATTGCAAACCTTGTCCTAGGCTAGAATTATTAGTGCACTTAGGCGAACTTGTTTGATTTGGCGCTATTTGTGCTGAACCAACTTGAATTTAGCTTCCGCATTGTTTACTTGCTTTAGGCAAATAGAAAAGATCTTGAATTGATATTAATAATTTGAAGAGAATTTTTAGACCGTCTATTCACCCCTCTCTAGTCGGCCTCCTCGATCTTACACCGGTGCTTTGTGGCTGTAGGTTTTGAGGGTTTGAAGTGAGACTGGAAGAAGAAAATGGCTTGTTGGAGCCGTGGTGTTTCTTCTCCCTTCTCTTCTACTCGGTTGGCTGCGTGTGAGCTTTTGCTTGTGGCTGTGCTACGCTTTCTCGATGCCTTGCTGTCCTTTCTGTGGCTGTGGCACCTAGATGAGCCTTGCTGGCTTTTTGGAAGATGTTGTGCTGGCCTTGCTATTGCCGTGTGGTTGTCAAGGGTTATTTTGGTGATTGATCAGTTGGCTGGTAGCTATGGTGTTTTAAATATATCTCGGGTTTGTTTACGTCGAGTGATAACCATATGGTTGTGAGAGGTGCCGACTGGCCCCCGGACGGTCAGGTATCTCCATGAACGGATTACCCTGTCCGAAACTAATCTCTAGGGCTCTGACGGCAATTTCTTCTTTTAATTATTTTCTTTTGTTCAGTCTTTTTTGGTATGTTTATATCTCTCTCCTTCGTAGTTGAAACAATGTTTCTTTTGGGTGTCGGGCAATTCACAATTGTTAGATGAAATAGGATACACGTAATTGATTTCTATAGCTTCTAATTAAAGGTATACGTGTATGAGATGTTACCGATGTAAATAAGGTTTTGTCATTTCTAATGTTGCAGTTGTGTTGCCATTATCTAAGTCTGTGGGATAGTCATTCGGTTGGGACCGAGGATTGTAAATTCATAGCAATTTGTATTGTCATTATTAATGTAAAGAGAGTTGTAATATCTTTATTTAATTTAAGCCAATTTTAGTTGTAATTCGATGAATGTAAATTGATTTATTGTACAAGAATTGTAATGATTACACTGTTGTACTACGGACCGTTATATATATTATAATTGAGTTGAACGCTTTTACTTGCGCAATTTTTACAAATTGTTTTCGTCCTCGCCGTTGAAGTTCTGAGCGCATTGTAATTGTCTATCGCTCATCGAGTTCAGTTTAGACGACTGCGAAGCAAAGTTTAAATTCCCTCACATTTTAGATCATTAGTTACATAATTAATTCTGCTTAACGTCGTAACTCGTATCAGAGAGCTTCTACCCTCCCATCTCTTCTTCCACTCGCAATTGATCCATCGATTTCAGGCAAATCCCTCTCCACGGCGCCATCGTTGTTGACCTCTGTGTTGACGATGGCGGTGACTTGCTTCCCTCCATCGATGACCTGCAGGTCAGCTCTCCTTCTCCTCGTGGATAACATGGGAGGCGGCTAGGTTTTTGGTGGTAGCGGAGCAGTAGAGGCTGGGGCGACGGTGGTGATCTGTTCGGTGACATCGCCAAGCAGCTGGAGCTCACCTGTGCGGTGAGGCTTGACTGTGGTTTGGTTGTAATGCCACTAAATTTCAAAAGAGAGAATTAAGGAAATAAATGAGCGGTTTTGCCGTCAGACCCATCGGCTTTTAGAACGCCGAACAAACAACGCTCTCAGAGGTTCCCAGACCACCCAGGGACAGTCGGCACCATCTAGAAAACGACTGAAAGTAGCGCTCTCAGAGGTTCCCAGACCGTCCAGGGCCGGACGGCACCGTCTCGCGTTGTGGGTTTTCGTCACTCGGCAGAAATTCTTTTTTTTTTTACCTGTTACCGATTTATCGGCCGCAGTAGAAGAGCACCAAATGGTTTAGGGCTGTCGTTGGACCAAAAAGCCCTTAGTGCCATTCCCAGCCAAGGCAAAAAAGGGGAAGGGCAAAAGAGCCATTTCCCAGTGAGAGTGACAGCCATGGCTTTAAGTAGACAAGACAACACACACAGCCACTTTTCTTACTCCACCTTTTACTCCACACCACAACAGCCAGAACCAAGCCACCCCTTCACTTTTCCTCCCTCACCGAGAGGAAGAGAGAAGGCAAGAGAGCAAGAAGGAGAAGGCAAGACGGAGGAGGGCTAGGAGGAGAAGAGATCCCAACAGAGCTCGACGACGCCGCTGGCAAGATCCGAGGGAGACCATTCACGGCCACCGAGAACCCCGCCTTCGACGACAACCACGACCGCCGAGCCCACGGGCAAGCCGACCCGTGAGTACGTCCACCATCCTCCACAACCCCTAGCGCAGTTTAATAGCTTGCAAAGGTAGAAGAAGAGCACATGAGAGGGCAAACCGTCCCGGTGGTGGTGAGGTCGGCCGGCAGTAAGCCGTGGCCGGCGAGCTCAAGCCGGACCGAGGAGCCGTGGAGGCGCAGGCCGAGCCGGGCGGCGGCCACCGGCCGTCCGACCGGGCGGCGGCGCGTCCGACGCCCACCGTCGTGGCGCGCAGGAGGCGTGGATCCGGTCCGAGTCGGCGGATCCGAGGCGAGGAAGTAGGGGCGGGCGGAGGGAGGCCGGCGGTGAGCCGAGGGCGGCGGCGGGGGCTCGCCCGCTGGCCGTCGCGCCACCCGAGAAGCGCCTGGATGCGGTCGCGCAGAGAGAGAGATGGGGGAGAGGAGAAAAGGTGGGGCGGCGGAGGAGCCGCCAGCGACGCCGAGCCGGCCGCCGCGCCGCCCCAGGCGGACTCGGCGAGGAGGAGAGGCCGTTCGGCCGAATAGAATGGAGAGGGAGAGAGAAATGAGAGGAAGGAGGAAAGGATAAGGCCAGCGGCCGGGTAAGGAAAAAAAAGGGAAAAGAAAATGGGAAGAGAGAGGAAGGAAAAAGAGGAAACAAAAGAAAAGAGGAGAAAATAAAATAAAGAAAAGAAAACGGATTGGTACTGCGACGGTCCTTAATCCCGGTATTTTGCCCGAGTCGGGTCAAGCGTAGAATCGTCGTTGTCCGCTTAAGTCCCGGTTTTGGTTCGATGCATTGAGTCGGGATGACGTTTGTACAGTGAAGGTCCCGAGTCGACGTCGTTCAGCCGTCGCTTCGCTCCATTTGGTTAACCAGGCAAGTGCATGGCAAAACGGTAAATTCTAGTAATGTGGTTTCTGTTAGATGAATGATGGTGCATTGCTTATCATGTTATGGTAAGTTAATTATTTCTGGATGCATGATGAGAAATGATGAACGATGAATGCCGCATGACATGTTGATATGCATAATGGAGAAACGCATTGCATGCATGTTATGAAAAGAGATAGTGTTGGTCCACTTTATGTGGACACTCCACGGAGTGGAGAATGAGGTCCCGTATGAAAATTACGGGCTATTGTGGTCCCCGTATGAAAAAGGACGGGCTTGAGGTCCCCGCATGGAAACATGATGGGCCTGGGTGAGCATCGACGGTGCTCGCTCCGCTATACCGATATAGACTAAAGAGAAAAGAAAGAAGTGCATATGCATCACGATTGGTTGATGAAAATTTGAGATTAGATGGAAATGAGTGGTGAATGAAACTGTGATGGTGCTAGTCTGATTCGTAAACCTGTTATTTTCTGTTTTGCTTTGTGCTTGCTGAGTCTTTTGACTCACCCTTGCTTTGCTGTTGTTTTTAGGTGACCATTGAGGACGACATGCATGGGCGGAATAGCACATGAATGTTCTTCACGAACCAACATCACTTTTGTACCACCTTTGTCGACTATGCTAGTCTCTTCTAGGTCGCTAGAGTATGGGCTAAACAAAGAACTATGTTGTATCTTTTCATTGCTATCTAAATATTTTAGTGTGGATTTTCTGGTAATTGAAGGTAGAAACTTGCATGGGTGGTAGCATTCTGGCCCAGAGGATGGGCGGGGTGTTACATTGGTGATGTCTGTGGTTGCAGTCATGTTCGGCTGTGATTTTTGGTGTGTGGTTGGCTGGTTGCTCTGTTGGTGCACTTGGCCGGTGCGCGATTCCATTTGTAGCCTTGTGCGGCTCTTCCTGGACCTCGATTCCACGATTTGGTGTGCCCCTCATCGCGGAGAAGATATTGTATCTTCGAGAATCATTCTGATTACAACGCGGCATAGCGGCAGCGATAGGTTTTCTAGGACAACGTCATCGACGTGCCCTCTCTTTATGTCTCGGTGGCTTTAAGTGCCATCGGTTCAATGAGTACTTTCAGCTTCTATATATCTGTTGCGCTTAGTGTGTCATACTAGTGAAATTTTAGTTTATATCTCTTGATTTAAAACAGCACTAATATTGGGTGACTCTGCATAATAAACCGTGGGCTTTGGATTGCTCAATGATGATATTGGTCATAGTGAGATTAGTGTGACAATTTGGAGACAAAGGCTAGGCTTTGAGCTGTCTTGTTGTCTATTACAGCCTTTTTACTTGCCATATATTGCTTCTTTACTTCTCTGTTAGAGCAATTTTCCTTGTGGTAGTAAATTGCTAGTTGTTGTTTGAATCTGGTAAGCAGTAGTAGCAGTATAGCTCTAAGCCTGACTTATTACTAAGAAATTGTCACACATAATCAGTGATCAAACCCTACGCGACAACTCCCTAGCTAAGCCCAGCCGTGTCTGATCTCTAAAAAAAGCTACAGGGCATCGCTCCGCTCCAAAAAAAAAAGAAGAGATTTACAATTGCTAGCCAATAAGGCCTCTAGTCAGCAGCCATCACCCTTGTTTTTTTGGGGTTTACAAATATCATTGGAAAAATGCAGAATTTATTTCGTTAGTATACTAATAGAAAGGACAGAAGTAACACAGAACAAAATATGCGTCTGAATACAGTATGATAAAGCTGCCAGATGCAATCACTGACCCTTCTGCAAATAGGAGAGCAACTCTCCAGGGATTTATTGCACGTTTCATACTGCCCACATCACAATGCATTACTCGAATATGTAGTGAAATGTCTCAAACTAAGGCAAAGTATGTAATACCCCGGGTCGAAAACAACTGAATGGAAATGCAGATTAACACGGTCCTGAGATTCTTCGATCCTTCTTCAGATCTTCTGGAGCCTGAGTGCGAAGGCCTGAAGGGATAAGAGCACTTGCTTGAGCCGCTCCCTGATTTCGGCATCAATCAAGTTTCCATCGCCGTCAAACTTCGGTGGCTGCTCAAATGCTTTGACGAAGAGTTCTGGCTTGTTGATGAAATGGAGATCTAAGTATACCCCAACCTGACGGAGGTGGTACGTCGATCTGCCTCCTCCGAAGTCACCTCCTGTACTAACAATTGCCGCGGCTCTATCTGCCCAGCAGTTCTTTCCTCTAGATGCCCAATCAAGTGCATTCTTCAGCGGGCCTGTGAGGCAAGCACCTAGATGTCAGCATATCCGTTTTGCTCTAGATGTTAGAATATCCCTTTAATCAAATTTACTGCCGGCGTAAGAAAACCGGATATGATTGATGTTCTAACGTGTCCAGTCTGCGCATCAATTACCAACCAGCTGCGCACAGTTATCGTAGGGGGATAAAGCTAAACGGAGCACGTACTTGTGATGGAGTAGTTGTGCTCGGGCGAGGCGAAGAGGAAGCAGTCGGCCTGGCGGATCTTGTCGCGGAATGCCTCGACGGCGAGCGGGAAGCCGTTGCCGTCATCGGTCTCGAGGTCGGGGTTGAGCATTGGCAGGTCGGAGATGTCGACGTGCTCGATGCGCAGCGCCGGGATGGACTCCTCGCACACCTCCGCGGCTTCACAGTGAAACAACGCAGGCGCAGTCAGTGTAGTAGTCTACCGGGAGCATGAAGGATGCGTGTGCTTACCGGCGCGGATGAGGCCTCGGTGGTAGGAGTCCTTGCGGAGGGAGCCGCAGATGGTGGCCACGCGGAGGGTGGGCTTCGCCGCCGCCGCTTCCATGCTGCTTCCTTTTCTTTCGGGGTTTGGGATGCTGTGGCTTCGCGTTTTGGCGGGGTGGGTTTTAGTGGAGTGCCTGGCTCGGCGGGGGGTGTACCGAATAAATAGAGGTGGTGGCTGGATCTGCTCCAGGTAAGCGTGAACGTCAGACTTTTGCCCATGTCACGGCTGCCGGTTTATTTTACACCGATATGCAAATGTGAATCCTTCGAATCAAACTATACGATCCTACTTTGTGTGCAAATCATTTTAAATTTTGCATACAGACGGATGCTCCTGGACATATGACTTGTTTTGCATTGTAGCGGCTGAAAGTGCGATGTAACATGACTTTTTCAACGTAATTAAACTTAAAAATTAAAAAAAGTTCTATCATCGTGAACAATAAAAATAAATAATAGAAAACATAAAAAAATCCAAAAAGACCATCACTAGAAGAAGACAAAACAAAAAGGTAGAAACCAGAAACAAAATATCTAATAAGAATGGCCGCAAGGCTGGAAGAGCACGAGACCATCCTTAATTCTTAGCCTTTGACGACAAAGGTGGGCTTTCGATCGCCGCCTAATACCGTACTAATACTGGTAATCAAGATAGTAAATGGGCAAAATAAGTAGTATTTGTTTGGTCATGGCCTCATGGGTTGGTGCTTTAGCCGTTTAGCGATAGCTGCTTGTCCCTAAACTAGCCATTGTTGATATGGACATCTGCGCGAACGAGGCAACTACCCTCAGTCAGCAGCCGCGATGAGCAGCGAGACATCATCGATGGCGTCACTTACCTCGTCGGCTGCCGCATTTTATATTTGTTTTGCTACGGAGCCGCACAGCTATGTGCAGTGCAGCGCGGCACCCTGCACAGTTTCGCGATGACATGACACCATATCTATCTACATTACTTAGGGCCTGTTCTTTTTAGCTGCGGCTTATGACTTTTACTAAAATTTTGAATTTTAAATTGCTTACTGACAGATTACGGAGAGATCGATACTCATTTATGATTTTGGTTGGTACACATGTTGGGCTTTTAATGTGTACTACGTTTAACTTGTAGACCCCATCTTGAGAAAATACTCCATTTGAAAGTTAGATACTGTAGCAAAAGCCAAAAACCACCCGGCTTTTGACTTGCCAAATAGACCCTTAACTTCTGCACAGATTAGACGGAGGAATTTGATATGACTACAATAAATATATACCATAAAAATAGCGTAAACTAATTAAACTAAAGTTGAATTTACTTTTGTTGGAGTTTGATATATCAAATATACTTTTTTATAAGTATGTGAAGATACCCACGTCAAATATCGTGAATCTTAAAGCACATCGGTGGATATCGATTTGGATGCCTAGGCACCTAGGTACATGTAACACTTGTCCAATTAATATATATATATATATATATATATATATATATATATATATATATATATATATATATGAAATGGGGCACCATGGTGTCCGGGCACCAAGTTTCTCCGCCTTTGAATTGCTTTTAGATACGTGCTAGTGCAATGGTATATAATATACCATGCATGATAAATCAATCATGGATGGAAAGTCTTAATCATGGATGAAAATTCTCAATCACACTAGCACACATCTAAAAGCAATCTAAAGATATGAAGGCTCGGTGCCTAGACACCATGGTGCTCGCTGTCATTTATACTATATAAATAACAGGGATCCATGATTAAGACTTTTCATCCATGATTGATTCAGCATGTTAAATTAATGATTTCCTTTCTAAATCGATGCCTTTTAAACTAATGAATGTTAACGGTATTGCCTGATATATTATACATCATTGCACTTGCACGTATCTAAAAGCAATCCAAAGACAGGAAGGCTTGTTGCCCAGACACCATGGTGCCCCATGTGTGTGTGTATATATATGTGTGTGTGTAATAGTATAAGTACAATCATAGAAATGCAAGAATCCAGCATGTAAATGCAAACACAATGAAGCCAAGCCAGCGACTTTTGTCTATTCCTACTTTTTGAAACAATAGTTTTTGTTTGTTTTGAGCTGCATAATATCAAAATTAAATCATGGTCTAGATACAACCTAACTGAATCAAAATGCATTAAAAATCAAGTTTATTAAGCATATCAACCAACTAGACTACTACACAATGAAAAAAATCAAGTTGGGAAAAGGTAGCATGGACTAGAGCTATATCAGGCCCGTTCAGTCAAATCACTTGGTCTATTCTCGACGAGCTTGGCCCAATAAGGCAATCGGGCTAATCAAGATAGTTCGATTTTTATTTGGGCCATATTCCTTTTTTCGCTAGTATAGGCCAGGCTTGGCCCGGTCTTATTGCAAAGCAAACCCCAAATTTGAAGCCCAGCTCACCGTTAAACCCCGGCTTAGGCCGAGCCAAAAATGCTAAGCAGCTGTTTGGAACGGCTAAAATTTATAGAAAAGAATGTTAGTTCTGTTGGAATTATGAAAAATTTCCGCGTTCCAGTAGCTAAGGTGATGCGCCTAACTCCATGGCACCAAAGTTCCTGAGTCATATCAAACAATAAGGCCATGCAGAAACCACAACGCATATGTCGATTAATAAATTGCTACACTAAGGTTCTGGTTTTGTATCAACGATCACGCCAAAACCAGAGCGGCGCGGAACGAGCTAGCTAGGGCATCTATAATAGTATTGTTTTAACTGTTTCTTAGCTATATCATATTAGTAAATTTCTATATGAAAGAAAAATAAGGTGAGAAAAGAAAATATGTTATTTCTTATGTAAAAGACAACCTAAGCACACAAAACAACATAAATAGTAATAAAGTGTGAGGTGTGAAATGTGATAAAAATAATA
Organism: Bonia amplexicaulis; assembly: GCA_036346245.1. Classification (NCBI taxonomy): domain Eukaryota; kingdom Viridiplantae; phylum Streptophyta; class Magnoliopsida; order Poales; family Poaceae; genus Bonia; species Bonia amplexicaulis. Next base: position 7,141,427 of record CM070737.1, read on the forward strand.
TAAAATAGTTTAAAAAATAATTTTAGAGATGAATTGCTAGAGATGTTGACTCTCTTCTTTTGGGTTTATGGCATATCTTTTTATAGTAACTAGCTTTCAAATTAAGTGTCTTTTTAAAATAGGATCTACAAGTTGATTGTAGTAGACAATCACGACTTTATCTATATCGGCAAAAATTGTACGCAAGTCAGTACTCTCTTTCGCAAATAACCTGAATTCAAAAATTTAAACAAAAACCATAATCTACAGTCTAAAAGAACACATTCGTTATCTTTAACTAGCTGAATGCCCGTACGTTGCTACGGATTTTAAAAAAATTTAGAACATATTTGTATACATATTCTAAAAATTTTTACCACCTATTAGTTTCAGAACATATAGTATGATAAAATTCGGTGTAGGTCTTTTAGGATCACATGTCAGCGCTGCCTTTTATGAGAAGGGGTGGAAGAGGCCGGACCAACCACCAACTCCTTCTTTTATAATAGTAAAGATGTTGTTTTTGGATGAGACAAAAATCTTAGAGACGATATTAACAACCCGCTCAGTTGGGCTGAAAAAATGTGGCTTATGACTGAAATTACATCAGAATCGATCGAAATTGCATCAGAATCGATAGTGGCTTACTTAGTATGATTAAGTTTAAAAAAAATTAAAATAGAAAAAACAAGTTAGCCAATTACGAACAATGCAAATGAACACGGAAAAAAGAATCGACAAAAAAGCTCAAAAAAAAAAACCCAAAAAAACACGAAATTTCTAAAAAATAAAAAATAAGTCACTTGATAAAAGCTCAAACTAAAATAAATGGGACTAAGACGATAGTTTATTATACATAACCTTAGTGGGACTGCATGTGGGTGAAGTACTCTGCTACCGGCAATTTGAAGACCTACAGTGGCCTCTGCAGAAACGGAGCACGCGAGATAACCTGGAGATGGAGAAAACTCAAGCTGCAGGCCACGAGGAAGGCTACGGCACCAGCTTTTTCAGTTCTGATCTTCTCCAAGCAGCTCAATGTTTCTGCAAGTGTGGTGTTCCTCTCTCTCTCTCTCTCTCAGCTAAGCTAGCTTTCACTGCCTTTTGACCCTGGAGTTGGCACCAACGGCCAACGGGTGGGTGGTGTGTGGTGACTGGGCGTCGAGGCGAAGTGGACTGTGCACGGCAGGCAGGCAGGCAGACGCAGAGAGAGAGAGAAAGAGCATCCAATGGGGGAGGGGTCTAGATTTAATTACAGATATGACTATATCGTTTATATATCAATAAACTTTTAAATAATATAATATTTTATTCATTGAATAAACTATCATCTATATAACTTGTTTTTGAAAATCTCTATTTGTGTTTACAATGTTATTCTAAACATCTTTAATCTTATATCATTACATGAGACAATTATAATTTATGGAACAACACATGTATTGATTGATAATCATGTTTTTCGTATATGTATATAAGATATCGAATCAATAGTGTAGACATATGTTAGAGAACATAGTGTTGGATTGACCTACTTTAAGATGCTATGAGAATTGTTATATTTTAAGTATCATTAATTGGTCTCATATATAATGTATGTTGAATCCTTTGATCTGATGTCGTTATGTTTTTCTATATGTGTAATAGTTTACTTAGAAATTACTATACGCTACTTCATAAATGGGTGGTCGTAAAGGTAGCTTTTGGCTTTGCTATTAAATATGTAGATGAATGTGAACGATCAAGATAAAATTTGCCTTGTCATTTTTAACAAAAAGAGATATCTCTAGGGCCCTCTATCTGATTGGATTAGAGAAGTATATGATCATACCAATTTGGTTAAGAAGTTAACTACAACCAAGTAATTCATTATACCATCGAGTGAAGAATCGAGCTATTACACTTTCAGTTCGATCTACTATCATGAGATAAAGGGATAAACACATGAGTACTATATATGTTCATCCGATATAATCTTTATGTGTGTTCGGAGATCGCTACATCCTGCTGAGGACCACTACCGACTTGTGGATTGGCAAGGGGTTTTCATATCGCAGCTGAGTACACGTAGAATCTATAGGGTCGCCACTTAATGAGCTAAAATAAAATAGTTCGGAGATGATTTATTCGTTTGTGTTTTGCACTTTAATGGTCACATAGTGTAGGGTTTCACTAAGGGGCGATTTATAGGGGAGCTTTTGGTAGAAGATTGCACCACCTACCGAAACACTAGTCACCTCCTTTGAAAGCCCCTGTCATGCGCGCTGATGCTAGCACACTATCGCACATCATTCCACCCTTGAATGTGTAGATATCATAGATGCGTTGTTCGGGTCGCTGCTGCGCTGATCGAGGATGATCCGCAACGTACGCGATGAACACAAGGGGCTACTGGAAGAGACGATTGACGGCTAAGGATGTTGGACGATCGACTACTTTCATTATACTGACGCATGTGACGTTGGACTAGACTATTTCAACTCTTTTTCTACTTTACGTGTCTAGTGATAATAGTGTATGGTCTCTAGGCCCCGCTCGGTTGAGCTAAAAAGCTGTGGTTTATGGCTGAAATTTCACTGTAACTGAAGGTGGCTTATTTGGCGTAATTAAATTTAAAAAATTAAAAATAGAAAAAATATGCTAGCTCATCACGGACAACGCAAACAAATACAGGAAAAAAAAAGAACCGGCAAAAAAGCTAAAAAAAGCCAAAAGTTCAGAAAAAAATGAAATTTATAAATAATAAAAAATAAGTCAAAAGCTGAAATCGAAACGAGCGAAGCCTATATGAATTTTTAATTTACATGATAAAGTTTTTATTGCATGGTAGTATAGCATAGCCGTATTCCTCCGGTCACGTGGGTTGTAGGTGCAGGCCCATGACCGCGCGTGGAAGCTGCCTACCATCTGCTGCCCAAGAAATCACCCGCCTGTTGCGTCCATCAGGCGTTAGATTCGCTTTGATCCTTTTTGGACACAGTGTTCCTGTGTTTGTAACTGTATGTCCAATGGGTGCAATCCTTAGAAAACGTTGCCATATGATGACGAGGGAATTGAAGGGGACTCCGGTAATCTGGTTTCATCTTCATTTTCAGACAATTCTTTTTTTTTCAGTTGGAAACTAAACTTTGCCAAACGCGAGTATGACAATACGATGAGTGTTTGGTGCATAGCCGTAATCATACTGGGTAATGTTTATACGCTCATTCTTGTTCCAAAATTTGCCACAGTTGTGGATATGCCAAAACCACATTTTGCCACAGGTTTTGTGGCAAAAGTATGGATACCAATCAAACAGCGCCTTAGCCTTGGTACTGGTCTTTCTGTTAGTGTGTACGTAGTTCAACAGTTATATCTCTAGAGCATATAATTGCATTCCTTGGTTATGGCATGTGTTTTACAGTAGGAGCAAAACTACTAGTGCTAGTTGGTAGAATGAACATAATATTGTGTGGGTTATTTTCGGCTGCAACTTATAGTTTTTAGTTCTAACATAAACTTTTGTATAAATGAACCGAATACCGATAAACCATTTTAAAAAAAGCTGTCTCGATAAATTACTTTAAAATAGAGATGAAAAAACTGTCATATTTGTTCGTTTAAGAAAAGTTATAAACTATAAGCAAGAAGAACTTGCCAGTAGGATGCTGTAGCTTTAGATATATGGCCCTGTTCTTTTCAGCTTGTAAAAGCTGCGGCTTTTCTACAGTAACTAGCTTTTAAATAGAGTATTTTTTTAAGATAGGATTTACTAGTTAATTATAGTACATACTTTACTGACTTCATTTATACCAGCAAAAACCGCACGTGAGTTTCTGTTACTCTGTAACCTTTCGTACAAACAGCCTAAAAGTCATAAGCCGCAACCAAACGCACAAACCATAGCCAAAAAGAACAGACCCTATGGCCAGTGCTCAACTAGTACGACAGCACAGATCAAAATGAGAAAACAGTGAAAGAGATGGGGTGTAAAACGGATCATTGCTACCAGCTAGCTGCTAATTCCTTATTGGCCACGGTTACATTCTTGCACCCTAATCCATCAAGAGATTGTAGTAACTAGCTAGAGAAATGCAGTCAATCTGCAGAGATGCGCATCTCCGGGCCGCAATGGCAGGAGAAAGGGTTTGTGCTCTAGGCAGAAAAGCGAAAGCATTTCTGGGGTGAAACCGCAGTGATGCCGAGCTATAATTCGCGCAGCGACCACCAATTTTCGCCACTGCAAACGATCCGATCGCACCACACACGCTAACCTTTAACTGCATCTGACCACACCAAAACTGTATCACTTCGTATGTACAGTTTTTTCGGTTTATAAGTTTTCCTAAATAAATAAATAAAACAGATTCTTCGTCTCTATTTTAATACAGACAGACTTTTTTAATTAGTTTATCAAACACTCCATCTCCACCGCCGCATGCCATCGGTGCTACGTTCGATTACGTCGCTCGGTCTTCCTTTGCTTCCATGCCGGCCAAAAGTTTCTCGGACCCGCACGTCGGTGCAATACCCGAGCAGACGTGCCGCCTCGCAAGCGCGAGTCCCACCTGATTTGACGTGAGCCGAAGGCAAAAAGCGGCACAGATGCGGGGCCCACCTAGCGCAACGCATACGATTGGACGCCTCGATCCCGGCGTCCGATGGTGCGCCAACAGTCGTGCGCCGGGAGAACGGACGGCGGCGATGATCTCTCGCCCTCGCCCGTGCAGCGCAGCGTCGTCGTGGCCTTCCGCTCTATAATAAATATAAATCCAACCAAACCATTTGTTTCTTGCTCCATCCAAGCTCTATAGCTCACACATTTTAAGCTCACCGGCTACTAGTAGAGCCAAGAATTGCAGCTATTCTACTATCCATATTACCGTAGTAACTTGGAAGTGAGGCTGGTATATAGACCTTGTGGCTTGTGCTGCGCTTTTACTTAACTGCTTCGATGGCCGACGAGAGGGCGTCGCGGGCCGAGCCGATCGCGCCTGCGCCTGTGTCGCAGCTGCCGGCGCCTGCTCTTAGGAAGCCCCGCGGGCGGCCGCTGGGGTCTAAGAACAAGCCCAAGCCGCCCGTGGTCGTGACGCGGGAGAGCGAGGCGGCGATGCGCCCGGTCGTGCTGGAGCTCTCCTCGGGCTGCGACGTGCCCACCGCGGTCGCCGCATTCGCGCGCCGCCGCCGCTTCGGCGTCTCAGTTCTATGTGGCCGTGGCGCGGTCGCCGCCGTCACGCTGCGGCTCCCGACCTCGCCAGCGACCGCGTCCACGGTGACGCTGCACGGGCGGTTCGAGATACTTTCTCTGTCCGGGACGGTGCTGCCGTCCGCGGCCGGCGAGGGGGCCGTGCCACCGCCGTTCTCGGTGTCGCTGGCTGGGGCGGGCGGGCAGGTGATCGGCGGCACGCTCGCCGGGGAGATGACGGCCGCGGACGGTGTGGTGGTGGTGGCCGCCACGTTCGGGAACGCCGAGGTGCACCGGCTACCTGCGGCTGAGGCGGAGGAGGAGAGTGAAGGCTGCGGTGGTCGTGAGGAGGAGAGGCACCCACAGCAGCAGCAGCCGCAGCAGGTGGTGGTGGCAGCGGACGCCGGCGAGGTGGGTCATGTTGGCTACGGCGGGTTTGTGGGGCTAGGCGGTGGCGTGAGTGGTCAGGTGGGCTACCATCCGCAGCAGGCTGAGAGGGTTTTGTGGGCCCAGGCGCCAGCCTCACGTGGGCCGGCCAATCCTTCGAGTCATTACTAGCAGTGGCGTTAGTAACGTTCTTTCTCGTGGGGCACCGAATTACGTACGTCGTTCTTACCCACCGAACCGAAGTACTACTAGCTAGTGATGTTGTGGTTGGTGTAATTGGTTGCTAACTTGTCGATTAATTACGTTAAGGTGTATTTTGAGGTCAAGTTACTGTATGTATGAGTTACTACAAGTATTAGCGGTTGGGTTTATGAAATTAATGCATGCGCAAACGACTATTGCCCAAGCTGTATGTGCTTGCATTTGTGAAGGGAAAGTAGCATGGCTTTGCATGATATGCTAGTTAATTTTGATAAAAAATTTATATGGTGATTGACTTGACATGAGCATGGGATGATTGTGATTTGCGTGCCGCTCGATTGGGCTAAAATAAACTAGCTTATGGTTAAAATTATACTGTAACTGACTAAAATTACACTATAACTGATGGTAGTTTATTTGACGTAACTAAATTTAAAAATAGAAAAAACATGTTAGCCTATCACGAACAATGTAAACGAATACGAAAAAAATAGCAAAAAAACTTTAAAAAGCCAAAAGGTTAGAAAAAAACCAAAATTTAGAAGTAGTGAAAAATAAAGTAGAAGCTAAAAATTTAAGTCGAAATGAGTGAGGTCTTATTGGGCTAATTTTCATGGGGATGCACATTGGCTAATAAACGTCGGGGTCATACATTCCGTGATAGAATCAGCGTAAAATCTTATGATAGAATCAGCGTAAAATCTTACTCAATGCAATGCGAATGATGTTATCCTTTGTTGGCCAGACAGCATCATTCTCGAGTTGAATAGATCGAATGCTTTCATCTCCAAGTACTTGATGGTACTCAGCTGGCTCTAGTAATGTAAAAGGCCAGAATTGTGATTGCAAAGGAAAAAATACTAATGGAACCACAACTACTGCTCATTAGTAATTTCTGCTGTTAATTTTAATTGCCATTGTTTTCTTCTGAGTGGAACTTGGGTCTGATATAGGGGTGCAAACGGATCGGATTCGGACGGATATTGTTATTACCATATCCTAACACATATTTTTTCTTCGGATTCGGTACCAATCGGATTCGGTGCCGGATCGGTCGGGATTAACCCGTGTCGTTTGCACCCCTACTTGTTTGTAAGGAATGCATGCAGTACAACAAATGGAGTAGGAGGACGTACTACCAAGAACTTGATGTTACTACTTAATAGCTGATGTGGAATATTTTATTTTACCATTGCAAAAGAAAATGAAACGTCAAATAATAGCACTAATCTGAAATCAAACTTGAAGATGTATCGGATTCGGGACGGATATTGCTGTTACCATATCATAACCCATATTTTTTCTCCGGATTCAGTACCAATCGAATTCGGTACCAATCGGATTCGATACCAGATCGATCAGGATTAACCCGACCCGTTTACACCCCTAGTCTGATATATATGGCATGGCAGTGCCCAACTTTGTGTAGCTACGATGCGATGTTGGGGAAGCTAGCTAGGGATGTACTAATTGGCAGAGAAGTAGCGTAGCTGCGAAGCACGACGATAAAGAGAAGATACTGCGTGTGTGCTACTGTATTTTTTTTCTCGGGAAGGCGAGAAATTGTGGAGTTTCCGATGCAGTCCATGCAAAGCCTGAAAGCTGGAACAGTACTCCAAAGAGTGCAGGTTGCAGTTGCACTTTGCATGCAAACTTAACTCCCGTTTTACTACCTGTAAGACCATGGAAGTGCTCCTCGTGACCAGTGATAATCTTTTGATTTTGATTTATAAGTTTTTATTGAAGTTTAAGTTTGGTTTTTAAGTTTTTTTGTTTTTTAAAATTGATTTCAGGTTTTAACCAAACAAACCAGCCTCGTAACAGCAATCAGATCGGCCCTGGGCGTTTCTTCAGACCTCGGTGCAGGGTGATCAGACTAGCCGTGGCACGGCGATCTAACCGACTTTGCGTGACCAGTGTGATCATGAAAGCTGGTCGTGGAAGTGACGTTTGACCAACGATTAGTGTGGTCATGTAACCACCCTTCGACCAGTGTGGTCATGGAGTGAGGTGCGATTAGACCGCTGACTATAGAGCGGTGAGAGCGGTCTATGAGGACGGTCTGACCGTCATGGGGAGAACAATCATACTGGCGACCCAAGAGCAGACATATCTGTATGTACCCTAGACATATTTGGAGTGTCCAGAGAGTTCTGGAGAGGCTAAACATGTCTAGGGTATTGATGAGATTTGGGTTGAGTTGGTTTGAGTGTGTGCACGACACGCGTACTATTGGATAGTAGTGTGTGAGTTGCATGATATATGATTTGGCTAACGTTAGTCAAGTGCATGGAATTTGTGCTCGGAATCGGATTGATTTATCTTTGGATGCTCAAGTGGCTATCAACGGCAATGGACCGGGACTAGACGGGAGAGCTCAAGTATGAGCGATCAAGTAAGTCCGATTAAGGCTATGTGCCTCAAGCGAGAAACATAGAAGAGACGAGGATCGTGATGAGGCGAGTTGGTGCATGTGGTATGCCAAGTCATGAGATCAATGCACGTAGAGACGGTGTAGGGGAGTCCAAATGTGTGAAGATATGATGATTAGTCATTGAGCACTACGGGCTACGTGTCAAAGCATGCGAAGATGCTTTGATATATTAGATTAGTGTTTGGGGCTATTGAGGCTCTTTGGATGAGTTGCTTTAAAAAAACATGTGCGTGTGTAAAACCAAGTATAGTATTGGGTTAACAGGTTGACCCATGTAAGTAGATAAACCCAACTAGAGGTGTTGGTTATGGTTTCTTGTAAGACACCACTATTAAAGAAGAGATAGATGTGCCTTAGGGTAAAAGAGGCTTTCGAGAAGCTTTTTGAGAGTTAGGGTTAGCGTTTTCAAGGGGAAACTTTGTGTGTGTGCTCCATGGTGAGGAGCTCAACACTAGTGATGTAGATTTGGATGGAGTGCTAGAAATGGAAAACATGTGATGTACCTTGCTTGATTTGGTGTTGGCATCGTGTTCTCCTGATTGCCCCGGCCTTCTCTTCCTCATCTCCTCCTAGTCCCGGCCTTCTCCTCCTCGCTGGTCTAGGCATGGTGGAGCTCATGTCCCTCTCTCCATGGTTCTCGGCTTCGATTGGTAGCTTTAGGGAAGATGTGGGTGGGGATGGAGGCGATACCAAGGTGGCTTCGCCTCTTTTCCTCAGTGTTGGTTTTGGATTGGAATGTACTCTCTCTCTCTCTCCTTTTGGCTTTTCGCTGGTCCTTATCCTTTCTACTTGTGTTCCATAAAGTTTGGCGGTGAAACCTATAGGTACCGATGGTGTGTTGTGTACTCCAATAAATTATTTTTACTGGGATGGGCTGGCAGTGAAAATATGCTAAAAATATCTCAAGTTTGTTTTATGCCAAATGATGAAACCATACAGCTGTGAGAGGTGCCAACTAGCCCAAGATGTTTGGTATCTCAATGAGCGCATTGCCCATTATGATTATTCTAAAATAGGTTCTGGCGACAAATTTTATTTTACTTATTTGCGTGTCGTTCCTTTTTACTTTTGTTGCTCTCTTTTCCTACAGATATCAATTTTTTTACAAAAGCAGCTCCTATTCAGATTAAATTGTAATTATTATCGTAAATAATATGATGCTATATTTTTATTTGGATATATGTATATTATGGATTGTAATCTATTAAGTGATTTGTATTACATTTAAACATATACTAATTACAATGGGTTGTATATACATTAATTACTCATTCACATATATATATATTTTATTCTGGATATTTTCTCTGTATAGTGTGTGATAATGCTTTGTTATTGTGGGATTAGCTAGTGACTGAGTGGTTCATGTTTAAAGATGACTGTTAATTAAGTTGCTAAAATGTGGGTTGTTACGTTTGCGGTTACTAGCTTTTGGCCCTAGCATGAGCGCTTATGTAAACGAACCGATTGCTGATAAGCTGCTTCGAAAAGATTGTTTTGATAATCTACTTTGAAAAGATGACGAAGAAGCGTCCCACTTGTTTATTCGAGGGGAATCATAAGCCATAAACTAAAAATAATGTGCCCTACACTACTGCACTACTCATCGCATACCAAGCTGTAGTACTAAGACCCTTGCTTGGTATAGTACGATGTATATACATGACCCAATTTGCTGACTTAATGTTATAACATATGTGTATTGTAGTAGGTCTAGTATTAGTTCTGGATAAGGCGACAATTAGAATCTCAAATGAATTGTGCATAGGGAATGGATACGGCTCGGACGTACGGACGCATCGGACACTAGTTCACTCTGATCACTTCTTGGGCCATATAACCATAAACAATTCGATACCATCGGACACTGGCTCCAATTAAGGCGTATCTGCTGTAGCATCAAACTGACTAAGTGACTAGGCCCAGCAACATACGAAGCTTACTGGCCATTCATTACTTATCCATTCTCGCTTATCTAACACACCATGACTCTCTCTCTCTCTGGTAGGCAAGGAAACGGGTGGTAGTCGAGAGGAGTCGAGGTAGAGGACACGTGCGGAGGAAGCTGGGGTTTAGTGGAGGAGCTCCGCTAAAGCTGGCCATGGCCTCCGTAAGCTCCAACGGTGAGTAGCCTCCGTGAGCCTCACCCGAGCTCTACTGCCACTAGGGCGTGGCCTCCACGAGCACCAGCTGAGCTCCGACATTGCGAGCTCCTCGTTGGTGTCATCATGACCAACCCTGACAAGCTCCAAGCCTCGCGACCGCTAGGTGCTTCTTCCACTAGGTACTTGTGTTGCATGTGTTTTCTCGAATTGTGCAACTCCTTTTCTCTATTGTTGCATTGTATCTTTTCCAAATCTTGTAGCGGGTATTGTTTGTTGCAGTCGCGGTTAATTTTTTGTAGTAGTTGTTGTTTCTGAATGTTGCAATATAATATATCGAATGTTGTAGTTGTTTCAATGATGTCTTCGTTGTTGTAACAATATTAATTTTTGTTGCAATAGGTTCTTGTATTTGTTGTTTTAATAATTCAAAATTGTTGAACATTTTGTTTATTAATTTCATGTTTGTTACTTCCGGAGCAAAGATTTGTTGCAAGTTTAGGAATTAATTGTTGCACTTGTAAGATTTTGTTGTTGCACCAAATCGAATTAGTTGTTGCGTCCTCACTCATTCACCTACCAAATCTATACCTTCAAATCCCCATTCACATACACCCCATCTACTCCCCCTCCAGTGGCTCGCCAATCTCCAGCGGCTGAAGCTAGCTACCATAGCAACATGCTTCTTCCTCTTATATCTGTACACTTTCGATCCACAGTATTTTTAAATCTTTCACCAACGGTGCTAGGTACACATCAATATCATTTCCAGGTTGCTTCGGCTCTTTGATAGGTATCGATAGTAAAATATACTTCCGCTTCATACACAACCATGGAGAAAGGTTGTAGATACAGAGAGTCACAGACCAAGTGCTATGTCAACTACTTATGTTACCGAAAGGATTTATTCCATCTGTACTGAATCCAAATCATGTATTCCTCGGTTCTGCACCGAAGTGTGCAAACCTCCTATTGATGTTTCTCCACTGGGCGAAATCAGTAAGGTGTCTTAGCATCCCAACCTTCTTACGCTTCTTCGAGTGCTAACGCAACAGTTTTGCCTCCTTGGGTTCGCAAAAAAACTGCTTTAAATGGGGAATTACAAGAAGATACTATGCCACCTTAGTAGAAGGTCTTTTATTCACCTCTATTCTCTTGCCATCATCTAATTGATTCTCACGCTTGTATTGGGATGTGTTGCACACCGAACATGCATGCATATTTGTATACTCTTCATGGTAGTCGATCAGACATGCATGTATTCTTTCTACTTTTATTTTCAACGGACAAATAACCTTCTTGGCTTTGTAGGTGGTTTTGGGCAACTCGTTACCCTCCAAAAGTACGTCCGCTAAAATACCTAACAGTGCCGTGAAACTCTTATCAGACCAATCGTTGCTTGCCTTTAATTTCAGCAGTTCAAGCATGGTTGACAACCTCGTATACTTTGACTTGCAACACGTGAACAAAGGTTTCTCCGAGTCCTCCATCAAGCCCCAGGATTTAACACTCTCTCTCATCATATTTCCCTTCTGCATCGTGAAGCATTTGATACAGATTGTCATCATGTAGCCTATCTGAATCAGAACTACAATCATATCATCCGGTGGCATATCGTTTACTTCGTCAGCAATGTCATTATTACTACCTTCTAGTGTAATCTGCTCTTCATCATGACTAGTCCAACGTGCGTACCTCTTTTTGAAACCCCTTCGAATTAAGTGCGCTTCAATCTACACTCGGTTCTTAAACATCTTCATATTCTCGCAGTCAATGCATGGACAATACATATATTCCACCCCTTTATTCAACATATCCTTCTCGGTAGCTCCTGTAAAAGCAGACACACTAATAATGTACTTTTACTCACATGGTTCTCAGGTACATCCAGTTTCAGTTCTACGTTACGTATATAACAAATTAGTATTAAATATTAAATTAATTAATTAGTATACTAGAAATATATAATTTAAAGTAGCTATATGTAGCAAGAATTATTAATTAAATTGAATTAAATAAAAATAGATTATTATGAATTGGCTAAACCCTAAACCACACTAGATGTAAGTAATCTTCTCTCTACATTAAGATAGATATAAACCATCTACAATTATCATTTCACCAAAAGCTAGATCTAAAATATAATGTATTAGGAACAAATTACTAACCATAGATAGTAAGAACTTAATGGATCTATGATTACTCTTGCCAAATCCGTGATCTCCTTCCACCAAATAGCCTTAAAGCCCCACCTCCTTAAAGCAGCAACATGTGAGAACAGATCTAAATTTTAAGACAGATCTGTGAGGGTTGACGGGTCTGCAAGTAATATAGTAAAATTATCGCAGACGATTTTTAATACAAACGTCTGTGATGACTTATCGCAAACGGTTTTGAATACAAACCGTCCGTGATATTTGAAAATATCATATATGATTCTTGTTAAGAACCGTCTGTGATACTTCACAGATAGTATTCACTATGAACCGTATGTGATATTAACTCTTCACAGACGGTTTTTAGCGCTGGCAGCAACACAGACGGTCTCTAAATCAAAACCGTTTGTAATTGTATTTAATACTGATGGTTTTTGTTAACCGTATGTGATGAGACGTCTAGTATTAATCTTTTTATGGTAGTGTAGCGTTCGGATCGAACGTTCGGACGAGCGCTAGTCGCTCCCTCTTGTGTATACCGTATGTACAAATTTCTACCCCGTATATGAACAGAAGCTCATCTAAAAGAAGGAACGGCGGCTGAAAATGCGTGTGAACAAGTGAAGTGTGTACATATGATGGTCACAACGCAGCGGCCAGCGTTTCCCCGGCCGGGCGCGCCTGCTACTGCTAGGCGACCGCGCGCACCATGTTAGTGGTGCTTGCTTCCCTGGCGTCAGCTTTGCGGTGCGGCAGGCTTGGCCAAAGGTAGCAGCAAAGCACGGACAATGAAAAGAAACATGCATATCCACGCACGCGCTTGCACGGTTGCAGTGGGCGTCGTCAAAAAAGGAGTGCAATAGATTTCGTCGCTCGGTGCGTCGCATGCACGTACGGGTCGGGTCGGTGTTCCGTTGTCTTTTGGTCCGGCCGGGCTGATGATGCTGTGGCTCCTGTACTTTGCTCCAACTTTTCCTTCTAGCTAGCATGTCGACGCTCCACACACACACAGAGAGAGAGAGAGCATTGTTATCTCCGCTTGTGTCTTCTGTATGATGGTGTCCTCTTCGTCTATGGATTGGGTCGACCACCTTGGCGAAAATAGTCGAGTAGGGCCGGTGAACCGTACTTCAAATCGGCGCCTGCTTCGTGGACGTCATGATGTGGCGGCCGCACACCCGGCCGGCCCCGAGACGAGATGCCTAGCTGCACCGCGGATTGGCACGTGAAACGCGAACTACGTTACGAAAGCTTGTAGCCCAAATTAAGGCCCACAAGCCGAGCCCCTCTCATCTCTTGTCTAACAGAAAAAGAAACGGGACTCCGGATCTCTAGATAATCATAGGGCCTCGTCAGAATTAAACAATTTGCTAGCAAAACATCTTTACTGTCTGTAAGATCCAAATGGCATGGAGCCCGGACTGTAAATCGCATACTTTTCTGATTCAGTTCCGTGACACGTACGCTAACCAAGAAACTCTAAATAATAAGAATAATGGAATTGATACGGTTCTTACACCGGACAAAATAAGGCCTCGAAACTTAGAACGGTTTATTTTTCACTATTTATAATTTCGATTTTCTGAATTTTTGGCTTTTTGAGCTTTTTGACTTTTTTCAGTCGTTTGTGTTGTTTGTGATGGGCTAACATATTTTTATATTTTTAATTTTTAAAATTTAATTATGTTAAATAAGCATCCGCTTCTTTTTCAACCACACTTTTCATAAGCCACCAAAAATAAGCCAAAATGATCACCACCTAAATCGATCAACGTCTGACTCAGTCATTCCACTCGAGTGCATCTGCCCCAAACCCCATCCCACCTCTTCATTTCGCTACATCCCGCCTCCCACCCCAATCCCAAATCACACAGATCTATCCCCATGACCGTACGTTGCCCAATCGCTCTGTGCATACGGATCCGCAGGTGCGCCTCCCACCTCCTCGGCTCCGTCTACTCCCCGCGGCGCCGGGGCTCCGATTCGAGCTCTCGCTCCCGCCCTCACCGCCGGCCCTGAATCCTGCACGGGGCACCGGCTTCGTTGTGGCTGCGACTGCCACCTAGGAGTCCGGTAAAATCAGTTGCAACATTCGCAAGCTATGTGGCATCCTAACCTCAATCGCCGATAGCAGCCTCGTGAACGTTGCACAGGCTCCAACGCCTTCTCCTACCGGCGCTAGATCCACGCCGCCTACCGCTGCCGCCAGCCATGGGAGGTAGGTGTTTTTTTGTTGCAATATTTTTTATTTCATGTGTGTAATATTTTGATTTTATGCGTGCAATATTGATATTCTTATCAAATTTTTTGTTGCATACATGGCCTAGAAATATTGTATAGATGGATAAAAAATGTTGTGACCAACCGTACGACCACGACTGCTATGACCACGGTCACTACGACCACGACCGCTATGATCACAGTCACTTCGACCACGTCCGTTACGACCACGCCATGGTCGAAGTGACCGTGGTCGTAATGGCCGTGGTAGAAGTCGTAGTGGCTATGGTCAAAGTTCCTAACACTTCCGCGGCCTCATCACCGACCTCACGCTCGCATGCCCACCATTGTCGGCGATGGCTTTGGCCTCACGCACGACACCATCCTCATACTGACCTAGTCATGGCAACGGGCACAAACCTGCTGGGTTTTGCCATCCCAAACCCGTGCCCGTGAAAATTGGACGTGCCCGCTAAAAAACCCATGCCCATTAACGGGTGCAGATTTTTGCCCAGACCCATGCCCACTCGGGTAACGGGTATCCACAGGTCGTCCGTGCCCGGCAATAATTGTGCAGATTGCAGACAGTGCAGTGCTTAGCAAGTCAACAATAAGTTCAATTTATATGCTAATATGCATGAAACAAGCAACGACAAATCCACAATTCACATCACTAGTTCACTCCATCAATTCTCAGTTCATAGTTCACTGGCATAGCATATCAGCATACTGCAAGTTCATTACAAGTTCACAGTTCACAACTTAGTTAAAACCAAAAGGAGAGACATCAACTGCTCCTTGTACTTGACTTGTTCCCAAAAGGTCGTCGCCACTTGATAACTCCTATGGGCCGGGTTTATATTACCAATGGGTTTACAAGTTCGGGTACTATAGGAACGTACCCGAACCTGGCAGACCCGATGGGTTGGGCTTTTTGCCCATTAAGACACCTATAGATTAGGAAATTGACTCAGACCCATGCCCTAATAGAGTAAAAAACCACTGGGTATCGGGTTCCGGGTACCCATTGCCATCTTTATGCTGACCTCTTTGGGTACCTCCACATGAGCTAATGCCAATAAAAGACGGGACAAATCATCAATTATCCATTTCTAATTCGTGAATGCAATATTTTAATTTCATGTGTGTAACATTTTGATTATATATATATATATATATATTAATATTCTTATTAATTTTTATTATATATATGATAAAAATATTACATAGATAATAAAAAATATTATGATCGATGTACAGAACTAGCGTCCGGATTGAACCGGTGCTAGCACCTCCCCAAGAATAAAAGTGTAGCAGCCAATGCAGCTATACCGCTCAATATAGCTTGAGCTTCTAGCTTCTGGCTTATTTTTGCACTATTCATAATTTCGTCTTTTTCAATTTTTGGTTTTGAGCTTTTTGACGGTTCTTTTTTCCCGTATTCGTTTGCGTTGTCGTGATGGGCTAACAAATTTTTATATTTTCAATTTTTTAAAATTTAATTATGTTAAATAAGCCTCTGTTAGCTACAGTGTTTTTTTAAATCAGCTACAGTGTTTTCAGCCATAAACCACTAAAAATAAGCCGAACTGAAGACAACATTGCATGACATAACTGCAGAGCAGTTGGTTGTCTGGTTGTGTGCACACGTAACCACAAAAAAAAAGGCTGCGTGCACTTGTACGGATGTATTAGCACTTAGTTACTAATGCTATTAGCTCAGCCACGATAACATGGATAGCTTAACTTTGTTACGAAATCCAGGGTGTGTCACTATTTGGTGAAATCAGAGCCGTTCTTGGGTATAGTGGGTGGTCCAAGTGAGCTGGTTTATAATTAAAATTATACTGTAACTGATGGTAGTTTATTTAGTGTAATTAAATTTTAAAAAATTTAAAAATAAAAAAACAGATTAGCCTATCACGGACAAATGGACAATGCAAACGAATACGAAAAAAAGAATCGGCAAAATAAGCTCAAAAAAGCTAAAAAGTCATAAAAGACAAAATTTAGTAATAATGAAAAATAAGTCGGGCCGAATCTTAAGCCGAAACGAGCGGAGCTATATTTTTAGTACTGCACAAGATAAGAATAGTGACCTGGATGCTTATGAGCTTTACCTAGTTGAGTTGAGGAAAAGGGTGAATGAGACCAATGGAAAGACAGCACTAGCTTATTTCAGGCCTTTCTTTTTGGCTGATGGCCTGATGCACTGGTTATTATGCAAAGTTTCTGACAACAGTAGAACAAAGGAGATTCCAAAAACCAGAGGCTGATATATGCACAGACTGTAAAATTATTGTAAACCGATGTATCCAGATACCAATGCTGTGTATATACACAACCTTCGATCTTTTGAAATTGTTCCAAATAATCTCTGAAGCGGCGGATTCTTTTTCAAGGGGCTGGCATTCTGAGATGTTCTATAAATGTAGCTGGTGCATGGAGTTTTGACTTCTGAAGTCTGAGGTTCCGTTCTTTTCAGTTTCTAAAATCTATTTTTTTTATTTTTCTACAGTAACTAATTTTACAATAAAGTGATTTTTAAGACAGAGTCTATAAGTTAATTATAGTACACACTGTAGTAACTTTATTTATATCGACCAAAATCATACGTAAGTTTTTGTTACTCCGTACTCTCTCATAAATAGCCTAAAAATCATAAATCGTAGCAAAAATATAAACCAAAGCTAAAAAGAACCGTCACTTAATTACATTCAAAAGCAGAGCGGTGACTATCACGACATACATTCTGTTGCCAATGACCATGAGTAATCACGAGGATGTGAAAGACCCCAAAATTTCAAACCAAATTTTTCCTAGATTTTCCCTGAATTTTTGGTGAATTTTGAAAACTTTCCCAATTTGAAAGTCTCCCATGATAGCTTTCCTCTTTTTCTACGGGCGCCTCCTCTCACGGGCGCCCGCTCTTTTCCGCTTTCTCCTCCCGGCCTCCTCTTCCTTCTCTCTCGCGCCTGCGCCTTTTCCGCCTCCCCTCGCGGACGCCCGCCTCCTCCCTTCACCGGCGCCTTTCCTCCCGCCTTCTCCCTGTGCACGCGTCTGGCGCGCATGCGCCGCCACCGCTCTGGCATACGGCTCGGACAGCTGCCCCCCCGCCCCCGGTCCAAGTCGACACCACCCGCGCCACGCGCCGCCACCTTCCCCTTGGCACCCACTGCCCCCTCTCATTTCCTCCGCGGAGCTCGCTCCGCCCATGCCGCCACCGCTTGTGGCCGTGCACCGCCTTCACTCCCTGCAGGCCGGACGTCCTCCGCCCATGCCGCCCAACAACCCCTGTCCTCCTGTTGACCCCGTGCCCACACCAAGCTTCTCCCCGGCTCCCCTCCTCTCGCTGGTATAAACCCCTTCTTGCACCCCTCTCTTCTTTCCTTCCCGAGCCCCTGCCACCTCCATTCACTTCCCGCCACTCCTAGCAACCTCCCCGAGCGGTGATTGAGCCTCACCGCCTCGCCGCCGCCGCCACCCTCCCTGCGCTGGCGACGCCTCAGAACCGATCTTCCTCCTCCTCTCTCATTTCTCGATTGCCGCCTGTGGGACCCCACTAACTCCTCGATCACTGTGGCATCCTTGTCGGCGGGAGAGACCCGAGGAGCCCAGTGAAGCGGCTTCGCCGGCCAAATCACCCCTCCCGTGGCTAGCTTGCTAGGAAGCTCCCCAGCGGAAGCTAACTCCACCAAAGTGAACCTTGAGCTCCCCTGACCGTGTAAGCACCGCCGATTTGGCTAGATCGCCGTCGGTGCCCTCCTTTCCACGGAAGCGAAACCACCCTTTCGCCCCTCACTCACCATCGACCTCTTGCCGTCCAACCGCCAAAATGAGCTCCCGTGTCGGATGCACCCATGGACCTTTCCACGGCCTCCGGGACCTTTCTTTGTCATGGGAGGCGGTTGCTCCGCCGCTCTGCCTTTTCTGTCGCGAGCCCGCGGCGGAAGGTAGACGAAGGGAGACGTGGCTCCATCGTCTCCACCCATTCCCCTCCTCACCTTTTAACGCCAACCGTCGGATGCAGTCTAATTCCAGCCGTCCGATCTTCATAATCTTCCCCTCCACACCGTCAGATCCGCCTTACCGCCGCCGCGTCTCCTCCCACGCCAGTGGATCCCATGCGCCGCCCATCCGAGCCGCCCACCCACCTCATCGCGCCGCCCGCCCGCCACGTGTCGGCCATCGGTAGGGGCGAGCAGCTGGGCTGGGTTGTAGCTCTTGGCATCGGCCCGATCTTGTTCATAGATTTTCGAGGATTATCAATTTTCAAAATCCAGAAACCAAAATAAATCCTAGAAAATCACAGAAAATCCCAAAAATTCCCAAATTTCACCACTTTGCTCCAAATAATATCCCGAACCCGGTGGTGACCTCCTTTTCCCAAATTCATCCCGGAAAAATTCTAAAAATTCACCAATTGGTTATTTTATGCATTTATTTCTTTTCTTTCTTTTAATAGTTTATTTTTCCCTTGCTTGATTATTCTCAAGCTAGGATTTAATTATTTTATGTGTTTACGCTAGTGTCGGAGTTCCGGAGGCTCGAGTGCGATCCCGGGATCCCGGGTTTCTTCGTTCGAGATCGCCGAGATCGTCCAAGTCCTCGGCAAGTCGCAGAACCTTTGATCATATTGAATCACATGTTTTAACTTATGTTATTATGCTATTTGCATTATGTTAGTTGTGAAATGCTAGTTTAAAGTAAAATAAAAAGTTTAGAAAGACATGTGATATAGATAAGTCCTACCACCGAAAAATGTCATGTTAAGTTTGTAGCCCTGCCTTTGTAACCCTAGAATTAACTATCTGTTAACCTAGATCACTATAGGTTACTACTATCATGCAAAGTCTTACACTAATGAGGTTGTGGCTGCGGGCCAATAGACTTGAAAACCCGACCCTAGGGTGGGGTGGTATGGGACACCGTACCTAGAGCGGAGAGTGTCGGTGTCTTGAGGAAAGGTAAGGGTGTTGTGGGAAACCATGAGTCGGTCATCGCCACCGCTTACCCTAGGTTGTGGTCGCGGACACGAGAGGTTGCGGGCCATGTGAAAATATAAGGATCTGAAACCCTTATCTTGAGCAAGCTGTCATAGTGATCGCTCAACCACAAGAGTTGACTTGTCAACACAGGTTTAGTAGCTGCTCAACTCGATTGAAACTCTACAGGTGTTGAGAAGTCTGGAGATTAGAAAGTAGATTAAGTATGCCGTGCTGCGGATACCTAATAACGGTAGGGTTCACTCGAAGCGGACGGAAACTTCATGTGCCAGACCCGAGTGAATTCTACCGGGTAGAGCCTTTATAAAGAATTGAGCAGTGAAACGACCTAGCTTTCTTAACTCTGTCGCGGGAGTTAAGGGATCGTGTGGGTAAAGTTGAGCAAACTCTGCGAGTCAAATAAATGGTATTCGGATCGCCGTGCTCCCGGTTAGCAATTTGTGTCATAGGTGATCCCATCGGCCAAAGCTTAAGTAGTTTTATGAATGTTTTTAATGCGAGTAGATGGTTAAAGAACTCTTCATGAAAACCTCTCATTGATTAAGAAGTAGTTTTGTCGGCAAGTTTTACAAAAGGTTTACAAATAAAACTACATCCACTCAAAAATAATAAACCAAGTATACTCCATCCCTTTGTTATTCCGTGCAAGTAGTAACGTATGGTTCCTTTGCGATTCTTTGAAATGGTTGTTGGCTCACGGCTTGCTAAATCCCTGTTTAGAGGATCAAGGCGATGGTGAAGGTCTCCCGTTGAGGAAGTCCCGAGGGTCTCTTCTTGACGAGGATCCATGGCTTTAGGTCTTGCGCTCAAGCGGATCTTGGAGCTTTAGTAATGTAAACATACTTTGGGCTTGCCTTGCTCGTTGTCAAACTACGGATGTTAATCCATATGTGAAATATATCTTGGACTTTTGGTGTAAGCATGCAATGGTATACTCTTGCGCGACACTCCATAACTGTTCATACATGAATAGTTGCGGATTGCCGTGTCCATACGCGCCCTCGGAAATGGGGGCGTTACAAGAAGTGGTATCAGAGCAGGCTCTTTGACCGTAGGTTGAGACCTAAAGCGATCTAGGAAGCGATTTTATCGCAAAACCTAATTTAAGACATAAAAGGGTTTATGAAAAATATAAGTACTCTGCTTCTTTACCTCTCTTGTTGCTACCTTATCATCTTAGTTTATTACCTTAAGTTTTGATTTATGCAAATGTTCTTGTCCTACTTGTCTAACTTCAAAATTTTCATTTCAATGAGATGGTGCGCGTGTTTTCACTTGACCGCATGGATGGTCGGCCCGCAAGTTGTGGGAGATTGAACGGTGCCAGGAGCCTTGAGTACCACAACCCGATTTTCCACGGATCGGACGGTTTCGCCGGAGCGGCCTTCAGTGGAAGGCATGGGTGACCCTCACACCTTTGCTGTTCGCCCGACCTCGAGGCGCTTCATTACGAGGAGGATCGACAAGGATGATGCGTGCGGGATGCGAACCGAAGGCTGCATTGTACCTCGAGACTACTACGACCAAGAGTGGCGGAGTCACCTTTCGACTGATCCGCGGCGGCGCGGTGGAGGCCTGCGGTTCCTCGGTTCGTGAGGAGGCGACCCCACTTTGGCGGGTGTCGCCGTTCTCATGGCCCGGCGGTGATCCGCTACGGCGGGCGGTGGAGGTCCCGTTCGCTGCGAGCCGGCTCGGGAGGCTTGTCGCCGGTGCGGCGGCGGTCTCTTGTCGCTTGAGGCGGTCGAGGGGCGAGACCTCGAGTGTGGAGAGTCGCCAGCGTCTCTTCCTCGTGTGCCTCTGCGGTCTCCGTTGGCGTGGCGCGAGATGATGCGGGCGGTCTGCGTGCTAGGTTCGCCCTCCGGCTCCTCTTGCCACCGCCGACTCCGAGAGCCATGGAGGAGTAGCGGTGATCGCTAGTTTAGTCGGACCTTTTGTTTTAGTAGCAGTACTTTTGTATTGTAATGCAAGTGTAATCATGAACCCTAAGTGGTCTGTGTACCACCTGCATATTGTAAATTTATGTTCGTTAATCTTTATGTTGCTTGTTTAATTATCAGTATTTCCCCTTGTGTTCAAAGCTTTCTCCTGTCCTCTTTCGCCCTCGCTCTTACCTTTTTCGGCCTATACTTACCTTGAAATTCGAAATATTACTTATTTATTCTCGGTTGCCAAAAATCGCTGCAAAGCTAATTCTCAGTTCCCAATTGGCAGATGGACCCAACACGGCAGTGGAGCGGACCGAGGCGGTGCACACCACAGACCAAGCAACACTCGCCAGTGTAATAGCGATGTTAGAACAAAATCGCTATCAAGGGGCAGAACATTTCTGGTACTTGATCGTGGGCCGAATCTTTGGAGCAGAGATAGCGACGGATCCCAGTGTTGGGGGTGGAGCAGCGCCACTCGGGATGGTGCGCCAATTTTCACCCGATGGGCGATTTTACGAAGACCGTCCTGAGCCTTTTCCACCTCGGTGACCCCATAGTAGGCGAGGATTGGGTGGTGGGCGTGAAAAAGCTTCATACTGTGCAATGTGAGGACAAGGAGAAGGTGCTATATGCATCCCACCGGTTGTAGTCTTTGCTGCAGCGTGGTGGATCAACCTGCTTGCCCAAAGGGCCAGAAATCGTTGGGAAGAATTCTCAAGAGCTTTCATAAGGCCCATATTCTGACGGCATCATGGAAGCAAAGCGCCGAGAGTTCTTGGCACTCAAGCAGGGGTGGGCCTGCGGTTATGGAATACACCGCATCGGTTCAACCACCTCTCCCGTTGCCCAGAAGATGTCGATAAAGAAGAAAAGAAGATGGCGATTCAGGGTTGGATTCGGCGGTCCTTAAGTTTCACATCTGACCATAAAGTTCAAAGATCGCATGACATGGTGGGCGACCTCATTAACTCGAAGAGGCCCGTGGTGAGATGGAAGACTTTAGAAAGCAAAGCGGCACATAAATCTCGATCTTCCTCACCATGCTCGTGAAGCAAGACTACGAAGTCGTCATCATTCGGTCCCAACCATCTCGCCGGATTTGTCATGTTAGAGAAGAACCGATCGAGGCGATCCGCAATGGTACAATTCCCCTTCCCGTTGGCTATTAAGTGCCCCATGTGGAAACCACCTTGCTAGCAGCTGCCCCAGAAGGTCAAATGCTTGCTTTCCTTTGTGGAGAAATTGGGCATTACAGAGACCAATGCCCGAGGAAGAACTTGCCCTCGGACGCTGCAAAACTTCAAGTTTAGAATCAACAACAGCAAGAGCCATAATCGCAGGCAGGCCCCAGCACTCCCAAAGGAGGTTATCTTGAGATCAAGGCGGCGGACGCAATCACTGCAGGGCAGCAAACTTCACTTGCGGGCGGGCGGGCAGACCCACTTTTATGCAGGTGAACCATGTATCCATGCGAAGATGCGGTGGAGCCGGTGATATCATTGCGGTATGTTCCCAATCAACTCCATACACCTGCGATTTTATTTGACCTTGGAACAACGTATTCGTTTATCTCGAAGAGTTTTGTCTTGAAAAGCCAGCTACCTTGAGTTTCCTTGCCAAGACCCTATGTGGTCGAAACCCACAGGGTTAGAATGGAGTCCCACGGTGGGTGTGTCGGACTCGGTATAAACATTCAAGGATAGATTTTAAGCGGATCTACTACAATTAGACATGGCGAGTTAGATGCCATTTGGGCATGAGCGGCTAGCCAAGAACAAATACAAGGTAGATTGTGAGGCCAAGGCGGTGTCGATGCTCAGTGCGAAGGCAGTGGAGATAAAAGCAGTCGAGAGGTGTTGAAAAATGCAAGAAAGCGCATGATCAACATGTTGGCGGTCACACGATCAAGTGCCGATGGTGCAAGTATCGAGATATATTTCGGAAGAATTGCGAGCGAGGACCCCACGGCGGTATAACTTCTTTTCTTGACCAATTCTATAGCAAGCTCTACACACTGTCGGGGGTCTGCACGGCACATTCTTGCGAAATACATGCGGAATTCTTGCTGCGGCGCTGATCGGTGTGACCATGTGATCATCGCTTGCTTGCATTTTCAACACCACTCGATCGTTTTATCTCCACGGCCGGTGATTGTCGATAACGTCGGTCTCATTCTGCTGTGCATTTGTTCTTGGCTGCGTTCATGCCAAAATCATCTGTCATGTCTAATTGTGTGATGCTAAAAATCTGCCCCTTGAATGTTTATCTTGGTCGACACTGCCGTGGGACTCATTCTAACGGTTCGACCATGGGTGTGACGAAGCGAAGTGGCTTTTTCGGACAAAACTCTTCAAGATAAGCGATGCGTTGCTCGGTCAAATAAAATCGGTGCGGTATGGAGTTGATTGAGAACATACCGACAATGATATCGCGGCTCACGGCTGCATCTTCTTGATACATGTTCTGCCATAAAAAGTGGTGCGGCGATCTGCTGCGGATGACTGGTTCAGGTGATTCTGTGCGCTGTCGAAGATAACCTCGCTTGAAGCTGGGACTGCCTGCGACTGCGTTGATTCTAAACGGTTTGCGGCGTCGGCAAGTTCTTCACGGGGCGTGGTCTGTGTTCTCCGTGGGTGGCATTGACCGGGGCAGCTGCTAACAGGTGGTTTCCCCACATGTGAGGCACTTAATAGCGAGGGAAGGGCTGCTTGCTGTGGCTGCTGACGGCTCTTCTGTACATGGCTGGCGAGATGGTTGGAACGGAATGATGGCGACCTGTAATCTTGCTTGGTGACATGGTGTGAGGAAGGCGAGATTATGTGCGCTGCGCTTTCTAAAGTCTTCCATCTCCTGCAGACCTCTTCAGTTAATGCTGTCACCATGTCATCGAGTCTTTGAACTTTATGGGCTGATGTTTGGGCTGGCGTCAGCCACAGATCATGCTCTTCTTTTCTTCTGTCGACATCCGGGGCTGGTCGGGAGAGGTGGTTGAGCGATGCTGATCCATAACCGTCGTCCTGTTTGGTGCCAGAACTCTCGGCGTTTGCTTCCATGATGCGTCGGTGGGCGCTGCGGCTCTTGGTTTCGATCATTCTCGGTCTCTTTGGTGCGTTGATGGTTGATCCTGCCGTTCGGCGGCCTGCTGGTGGGATGCGCCTAGCACGTTCTCCTGTCCTCGTTGCGTTATGAGCCTTCTCTTTCTCGTCACGGGCAGTCCTCGACTTCTGGCGGAATGGTGGAAAAGGCGGGTGGACTTCTGAAATCGCCGGTCAATGAAGGCGCACCATCGGTGGCGTTGCCTCCAGCTGAGGGATCTGGCATGTCATTCGGCGGTTCGGCATCGATCAAGTGCCGTAAAATGTTCGTTCCGATAGCGATTTGTTCTACTTCGCTATTGGCGGTGTTGCGCGTGGCGGTGCGCCTGCCTCGCTGCTGTTGGTCCATCGCCAGTGGGCCGGTGGCTGCGGCGTTTTGGCAACCGGCATAAACGAAGCTATATCGATTTCAGGTAAGTATAGGGCGAAAAGGCGGAAGCGGCGGAAACCTGAAATGTCGATGATTAAACAAGCGGCATAAGATAACGAACATAAATTACAATATGCGGTGGTGCATTCACATTCATGATTGCACTGCATTACAACTGAAATCTTGCTACTAAAACAAAGGTCGACTAACAGCGATCATGCTACTCCTCCATGGCCTCTGGTAGCTGGGGCAAGAGGAGGCGGAGCGCGGAACCTAGCACTAAGCACCGTCAGTCATCCCGCGCCCACGCCAACGGAGACCGCACAGAGGCACACGAGGAAGAGACGCCGCAATCGTCGCGGTAGGAGTTGGATTGAGAATTTACGAGCAATGATGTCGGCTCAGGCTGATCTTTGGACAGATGCAGTTGCCTCCATAAAAGTGGTGCGGCGCCTCTGCATGCGTTGGATTCTGCTGGTCTTGGATGCGCTGCGAATGACTCCTGTTGATGACACTGCGCGTGATTCTAAGCGGTTTGCGGCGTGGCATTTCGGAACAATGTGGCTGTTCAGGTGTGCCGGCATTGTTCCGAGGCGGCTGGTGACGTGTTCCCCGTGAGGCTGTGCAGGAAGAATGAGCTGTCTGCGCTTGATCTGCTGTGCTAGTCTGGCGAGTCTGGACTGCATGCGACCGATCATCTGTGACATGGTGATTTAGCGCAGACCAAAGTCTTCTTTCTTCTGCTGACCTCCGGAGGTGGTGCGTCATGTCATGAACCTGAGGCCTGGTGGTGCAGACTTGCGTTTGCTTCCTGATCTCGATATGGCTTACTCTTGTCTTCCACGTGGGCTTGGGAGCGTGACGTTGATCCACCGTCAGACTCACTGGTTGATAGATCTCTGTCTAATTGCGCTGATCTTGCCGTCGAAGGCGTCTAGGGTCGAGGTAGTTCGGTCTCTGTTGATGGTGACCTGCGCCCATCGAGTGGCTGCTCCAGTCACTACGGGTGCGCTCACTCTGACAAGATGCATCATCCGCAATGCTGCCTTGACTAGGATTTGGTTCAAATGCATGTGGCGGGTGCATGCCGGTGCGCGCCGGTCGTCGCTGTGTGGGTCCGTCTGCCAATGCGTGAATTAGCTCAATGCGGGTAAACGTTCTGCTGGGCCGCGTTTTTGTCGCTGTTACGGCGGTGCGATGCGCCGTGCAATCGCTGTGGTCATCGTGGTGGCGGTCGCTTGCGACTGAAACAGCGATCATTGCTACTCCTCCGTGCCTCTGGCTGGCGGTGAAGAAGGCGGGCGGTACTGCTGCCGCGATCATCTGGCCTCGCCTGCGGCTCTGCGAAGACAGACGGCGACTGCGAGTCTCGCCGCCTCGGCTCACTCGGCGTTTCAGCGGTTCCAGGCTGTCTGCGCGGGACTGTCAGCACTGGCCTGGCGGGCAGCGGACACGAGAAGAGACGCCGCATCTCCAGCACTGCTCGCCACGACCGCCTCAAGCGACAAGAGACCCGCCGCCGCCGGCGACGCCTCCCGAGCGGCTCGCTCGGACCTCCACCGCCTCGCCGTAGCGGATCACCGCCGGGCCATGAGAACGGCGACACCCGCCAGCGGGGGTCGTCCTCCTCAGGAACCGAGGAACCGCAAGGCCTCCAGCCGCCACTGCGGGATCGGTCAGGTGACTCGCCTGTTGGTCGTAGTCAGTCTCGGAGGTACAATGCGGCCTCCGTGCATCTGCACGCATCATCCTTGTCGATCCTCCTCGTAATGAAGCGCCTCGGGTCGGGCGGCAAAGGTGTGAGGGTCACCCATGCCTTCCACTCAGTGGCCGCTCTGGCGAAACCGTCCGATGGCGTGGAAAACGGGTTGTGGTACTCGATGGCTCAGGCAATCAATCTCCCACAACTTATGGGCGACCATCCATCGGCGGGCGGAAAACACGGCACCATCTGTGAAACGAAAATTTTGAAGTTAGACAGTAGACGAAGAACATTTGCATAAATCAAACTTAAGGTAAACTAAGGCAGATAAGGTAGCAGCAAGAGAGTAAAGGCGATGTACTATATTTTCGTGAAACCATTTTTATACAGCAAATTGGGTTTTGCGATAAAATCGCTTCTAGACGCGCTGGTCTTAACCTCACGGTCAAAGCGACTGATACCACTTCTTTTTAACACCCCGTTCGAGGGCGCGTGTGCGGACACGTAATGCGAACTATTCACGCGTGAGCAGTTATGGGTGTCGCAAGAGTATACCATGCATGCTTACACCAAAAGTCCAACATATATTTCACATATGGATTAACATCGGTTTGACGACGGCGTGCAAGCCCAAAGTATATTTACATTACAAAGCTCGAGATCCGCTTGGCGGCGAAGACCTAAAGCTACCGGATCCTCGTCGAAGAAGAGACCATCGAGACTTCCTCAGCGGGAGACCTTCACCTTCGCCTTGATCCTCTAAAGAGTGAATTTAGCAGCCGTGAGCCAAGAACCGACAAGATATCGCAGGGACCCTACTTTACTACATGCGCGGATTAACAAAGGAATGGAGTACACTTGGTTTATTATCCTGAGTGGATGCGGGTTTTGTTTGTAAACCTTTTGTAAAACTTGCCGACAAAACTACTTCTAATCAATAGGGTTTTCATGAAGAGTTAATTAACCATCTGCTCGGTTAAAACGTTCACAAAACTGCGAGCTTTGGCGATGGGATCACCAAGTGACACGACTCCGTGGCCGGGGCACGTCGTGTTCGAATACCATGGTTGACTCTGCGGTTTGCTCAATTTACCCACACGATCCCTTAACTCCCGCGACGTAGTTAAGAAAGCCGGTCGTTTCACGCTCATTTCTTTATATAGGCTCTGCTAGTAAATTCACTCGGTCCGCACAATGAAGCTTCCGTCGCGAGTGAACCCTACCGTTATTAGGTATCCGCAGCAAAGATACCTAATCTACTTCCCAACCTCGGACTTCTCAACACCTGTAGAGTTTCAATCGAGTTGAGCGACTTAAACCATGTTGACAAGTCAACTCCGTGGTTGAGCGATCACTATGACATTTGCTCGACAAAGGGTTTCATCCTTATATTTTCACATGGCGTAACCTCTCCAGGTCTGCGACCACAACCTAGGGTAAGCGGTGGGCGATGACCGACTCATGGTTTCCCACGACACCCTTACCATTCCCGGCTCGCGACACTCTCGCCTAAGTGCGGTGTCCCATACCACCCTAGGGTCGGTTTTCAATCTCTTGCCCGCACCACAACCTTATTAGTGTACGACTTGGCATGATAATAGTAACCTATAGTGATCTAGGTTAACCGATAATTATTTCTAGGGTTACAAAGGCATGGCTACAAATTTGATAAGGCTTTTGTCGGTGGTAGGACTTATCTACATAACATGTCTTTCTAAACTTTTTATTTTACTTTAAACTAGCATTTCATAACTAACATAATGCAAATAGCATAATAACATAAGTTAAAACATGGGATTCAATATGATCAAAGGTTTTGCGACTTGCCGTGAACTTGGACGATCTCGGCGATCTCGAACGAAGAAACTCGGGATCACAGGACTGCACACAGCCTCCGGAACTCGACACTAGCGTAAACACATAAAATAATTAAGTCCTTGCTTGAGAATAATCAAGCAAGGGAAAATAAACTATTAAAAGAAAGAAAAAGAAATAAAATGCATAAAATAACCAATTGGTGAATTTTTAGAATTTTTCTGGGATGAATTTGGGAAAAAGGAGGTCACCACTGGGTTCAGGATATTATTTGGAGCAAAGTGGTGAAATTTGGGAATTTTTGGGATTTTCTGTGATTTTCTAGGATTTATTTGGGTTTTCTGGATTTTAGAAATTGATAAATCCTGAAAATCGATGAACGATCTTGGGCGACCCGATGGCTTCTGTGTGACCAAGATCACGACTGCTGTGGGCGAAGGCGGTAGCCAGCGCTGCCCCGGCCGATGGTAGGCGGCGGGCGGCGGGCGGGCTGCGATGTGAGTAGGTGGGCGGCTCGGATGGGCGGCGTTAAGTGGGATCCGGCGGCGTGGAAGGGGGACGCGGACGGCGATGCACGGCACGGATGGGCGGTCGAGATTAATAAGGGATGGGGCGATGGACGGGGGAGGAGGGCCACGTCGCGGGGAGTCGTCTTCCTCCTCCGGTTGCTCTGATGCCGGGCGGGGGCAATGGTGGCGGCAGCGGCGGCGCCCGAGGGCTCGTCGGCGGTGGGAGAGGGCATCCCGGGTAGTGTTTGACACGGAAACCATTTTGGGGTTAAGGGAGCGTGAGGGTCATCGGGAGGCGGGGAGGAAGGAGAGGGCCTCGGGCGATCGGCGGCGAGGAGGGATGCGGGCGATCAAGCCGATCCGTGGCGGTTTCCGCGGTCGGTGGGCGTGGGGCTCACAATGGCGACATTGGCGCTAGGCGGGAGCTTCGGTGGTGAGCCACGGAGAGGTGGTTTGGCCGTGGCGAGCTTCGGCCAGGGCTCCTCGGGATCTCCCCGGCGAGCAAGGATGCCGCAGGTGATTAGTGGGTAGTGAGGGTCCTCAGGCGAAAGCAATTGAAGAATGAGGAGGAGGGAAAAACGACTCACGGGTGGCCGTAGCGAGGAGGCGGCGGCGAGGGAGGCGATGGGGCTTCGATCGGTGCTCGGGAGGTTGCTAGGGTGGTGGGAAGTGAATGGAGGTGGCGGGGCTCGGGAAGCAAAGAGAGGGTGCGAGGGGGTTTTATACCGGGAGGGAGGGAGCCGTGGGGAGAAGCTTGAGGCGTGGGGCGGGGTCAGGGAGGGCGGGGGTTCTTTGAGGCGGCATGGGCGGAGGCGTCCAGACCTGCCCAGTGGCGGTGCAGCAGGCGGTGGTGGCGGCATGGGCGGGCGAGCTCCGCGCGGAGAAACGAGAGGGGGCGCGGTGGGGCCAAGGGGAAGGTGGCGGCAGCGTGGCGGGTGGTGTCGGCCGGACCGGGGCGGCGAGGCGGCTGTCCCGAGCCAAGGCGCGGGCGGTGCGGCCGTGGGCGCCAGGCCTGCAGAGAAGGCGGGGAGGCAGCCTTGCGGTCCAGCGGCATGGGTACCAACATGACATTTCGACTAGTCGGTTACCATGAGGAGCCTTGTGGTCCTCATGAACGTGCATGTGTTCGATCTTAACTCTCATGTTGGACTAATTGATTCTTTAGTACTGTTGGACTGTTGTTGGTACAATTGTAGTACTACAGTGTGATTGTGAACAAGTTTTTGAAGCCTGCAACTTTCCCTTAAGAGTGCTGAATATTTTGCTCCACTTCACTTCCATCCCCAAAAATGTTACACGCATGTTGCGATGAATCCAAGTATCCAACACATCATAGTCACTGTCTCCACATGCATCTACCCCGATCAAAGCTAATCAACTTCTCTGTTAAATCATTATTTAACCATTTCTCGCTAATGAACTATTATCCGACATTCCGGTCCTACTTGTTAGCATGCCGTACGTTGTTCAGGAGTGTGGCGATTGATTACTGTCAACCTAAGTGCCTACGGTTTGTTGTGTGCTCAATCAACTTCTAAGCATTCTAGTGAAGATTTGCAAGCTACAGGTTTCAATCCTACACAAGTATAGTAATATATAAATCGAAAGAACAAGAATTTAAATACGGAAATGTAAAGGGGACAAGAGACAACCGAATTTTTTTACCGAGGTCTCGAAGATTCGACGATCTTCTTGAATCCTCGTTGGAGCACTCTCGCAGTAGTATATCCCCCACTTGAACCTGTGCAAGGATCCAAGCAATCAATTGATGGTAGTCCTTCTCCTCTTCGGATAGGTGGACTTCAAACTTTGACAACCCTTCCAATGATGCTCCTGCTTAGAAGGTCACCAAGAGCATATCTCTAAGTCATCTAGGAAACACCGAATTCTAATAGTAAAAAGCCCAAAGAGGTTACTTGAACCCAACAAGATCCAAGAAACCAGAAGTGATGCATACTAAAATCTAATATACTCTCTCACACTCTCAAAATCTCAACTTGAAACTCTTAAGTGCTCTTAAACTCTCCAATATGCAAGTCACTATTTTTGGAGTCTTAAGAGTGCTAACTTGAACGCCCATAGGACTTATATATAGCTCCTCTCATCAGAAACTAGCTGGTACATACAAGAGATTCAAAATATCACTTTGAGTTGAATTATCTGACCCACTCGGATCATCCAACTTACACACTTCTAACAGAAAAAAATATAGCCATTGCACATACTTGGATTGTTCGACTCAAGTCGGATTATTCGCTTAGCTCGGATTATCCATGCTAGTGCAAAACCTGAAGAGCACCTTATTTGGAAAATTGATCTGGGTCATGCTCTCCACTCGGATCATCCGACTCAATTGAATTTCATATCAGACCATGTCTCTGTAAAATGGTCTCACCTAAGATTTGACTGCCTCGAATAATCCGGATCACATTGTACATGGAAAACACACTTTTCTAGAAAATTAATCCGACCCATGCACCAAATGACTTGGATCATCCGATTTCCATTGATTTCCAAAATATATGCCCTCTAAAAATTGATCTGACCCATAGTCCAAGTGACTCGGATTATCTGACTCCCATTGAAACTCACTTGAACATGCTCTTTGGAAAATTAATCCGGTCTATAGTCTGACTCAGTCAGAATATCCGCCTTAGTGCAAATATTTCGACCCAAAACTAATATATAGTACATAGGCATTGCAAATCTTGCATCTCACTTGGTTTCTTGGCCTCCATTGGCTAGATATGAGCTAGAGAGCCTAGTGTGCATCACAACTAGCTACTCAACCTTATAAAACTCAAACTACTAGTTTTGAACCCCTTAATAGTGCAATCAAAGTAAAAAAACAAAATATATCACTAAAATGATCCACACTAGACTCCTTGTATCATTTCTAGTCATAGGGTCCTTAATCTTCATGCTTAGCCATCATTTGAACTAATATTGAGATCCATGAATACTAAGAACACCTAAAATCAATATCAAGCACTAATCCAACTTAACTTCACTTGAAACATGGTTAGTCTTAACAAGATAGAATCATTAATCACTAAAACACTAAACGCCAAGAACATAGAGTCCTAAATGCTTACCTAACTTCTCCATAGTCCATGGATTACGCCAACGTCCATTAGTTTTGTTTGCATTTTTTTTCTCTCTCTTCGACGGGAAAATCTTTTGGTGCTATTCACTGTTAATCATTCAAGTTTGCGTCCGGTTTATCATGAGATGGCACTTGATTGCTCAGAATCGAGAGACCCCGGTCCGCAAGCACTCATCCTGTCTCGGCGAAAGCCATAATGTGCGTTTACTCATACTCTCCTTTCTTATATTTCTAGATCTGTATAAAAAGGACAAATTATCCTTATGTAAACTAAATATTATTTTTAGAAGAACTTCAGATCTTATTTCATGAGAGGTTAGGCACAGAACGCATGAACGATAATATATCAAGTTCGTTGTCACTTGGCATTACATATTATTGGGTGTACACATATAGAAACCTGCAGATATATCAGGCTAGCTAGAACTCTTCGAACATAAATAACAGGGACGGTATATAGGACAGGAAATGCAAACATATATATGGAGACTAGCTAGGGAGTGGGCAAAAACAAAGCAAGGCCTAGTTACCAGGCCATGCGTGCATGCAGAACGCGCGTACGCTGCCGCGCGCTGGCTTGGGCCGGCAATATATGGCTAACGACCACCGTTGCCGTCGCACGACTTCTTCCCGGTCCCCTCCGACGACGTCCGGCCGCCAGTGGCCGGCGGCAGCTTCTTACCCTGGCCGTCCTGCCCTTTGGCAGCCCCAGCATCGCTCCGGCCGCCACCATTGCCGGCACGGGGGGCCTGGCCGCCGTCGACGTGCGACGTCGTGCCCTTGGCTGCTGCTGGCTCGTCGTCGTCCACGCTGAAGTCGAGAGGGAGCGCGCGGGACGGCTGTCGCCGATGGCGCGACATGGCTAGCAAACTAGCTAGCTGGATGTGCCAATGTCGCAAGGTGAGGTAGTAATCTCTTTGCAGCTAGTATAGTAGTGTGGAGTGCTGATGAGGGAAGGGCTTGGCCTTTATAGACGGAAGGAGCCAGGCGCTCAGGGAGGCCGGAGGCACTTGACGACAAAACCATGTGGTTTTGATGGGTAGAACTCGCCCTGCAGGGTACGTACGCGTGGCTCCGTCCGGTACTCCGGTTGTTTACTGTGCCGTTTGGGCCCGTGCGTGCCACACATGTTTGGTGGTGCAGATTTTTTTGGAGGGTGAGAATAAGCAAAGCGATCGAGTGATCCGCGCGCGTACGGCGTTTTTGTTCCTCAACATCTTGCCGTGTTCGCTAGCTTAGCTTATGGTCAGGACCATCCCGTCTAGCCGTACGCATAATGATACTGGTACAAACATCAGGTTCAATCACTCACGTGCGTTTATCTTTTTAAAAACAGTGGTTGAGCCAAGATTTAAATGATAGGGGTGTGAATTTAAGACACACCTGTTTAAGACAAGTTTAAATGCAATAGTACGAAAGTTCAATGTCGGTAACTAAACAATCATTCACATATACTATTTCTTAGTTTGTTAGGATTGATCATAACTCCTACAACTCCCTTTTTGATTTTGATTCTTGAGATTATCCTTTTAAACCTAAAAGCAAAAAGATGAGCAATTTACTTTCTGGTGCCCTAGACCAATCTATATACAACAATATATAACTATCATGAAAACCATCTCATCAGAGCTAGTTGACACATGAATATCAGGAACGATCTACCAGCATTCAAGATTCAAGAAGATAATCGACATCAAGGACTCAGGTGCATAGAAGAACTGGACAGTAAAAAACAAGACACAATAAGTCAGGAGCGTAGGGGACCTGACGAGGCGGGTGTAGACGAGCTACTTGGAGAACTCTAGCATTTCTCTATGGTGGGCAGGTCGACGTCGTACTACTTGTTCCTCTCAATAAGTGTCTTGTGCTACGAGTACCTATGCTTGACCGCTAACCTCGTCGCCTCGCACACCTTGGACTGTAGCTGCGTCAGCTTCGGCGCCAACGTCGCCATGGATCTGTCGCCATTTCACGGTTAAACCGGAGTAATGCGGATAAGAAAAATTAGAACAATATATCTACGAATTGGGAAGCATAGGATCGAGACTTAGCTTGACGACTTCTTTGGTTTACCTTTTCCTCTCTGGTGCCTAGTGGTCGCTGGCAGTGGCGGTGATGAGCTACGCGTGCGCAGAGCCTTGTGCCTAAGCTTGTGCTCAGCTGCTACACTAGGGCAGAAGCCTGAAGGATTCGGCCGATTGGGGAATCTCCGGTAGGGGTGGCCGATCGACTGAGGAAGTAAGGATGGAATGGGCACTTAGGCTAATAGGCTTGACTTGTTGCCTATTGGGCCTAATGGGCTGCCAAGAGTAAATTAGTATATGTAGTGTGTATTTTGTATATTAAGGAAGGTATATATCTTTTTTTTGCACAAAAATTTTGGGGGTGCAACTGCACCTCCATGCATCAATGTGGTTCCACCACTGTTTAAAGATATATATCTGCTATTTATGTGAAGGACGATGTAAGAAAGTCTAGAATTATTTTATAATGGATCATTGCAATTTGGAAAGATTGAAAATTTAATTTGCAATTTGTTAGAATTCTCTAGATATTTTAGATTGAAAATTCAAACACTTGATATCAGAGTTTGAGGAATGAAGATCACTTTTATCGATTACAACACTGTCATGAGTGAGCTTACCATGGATAAGCTCTACTCGAGGTTGAAGATGCATGAGATTGACTTCATCTAGCGTCTCTCCAAGACAGAGTCAATGGAATTTGTGGTTGACCCATCTCAGAGCAATTCTTCAGGATCCTTGGACGTTGGCTCTTATGGATTTTCATTATCCGCTTTACATTCTTTGAGTGATAAGCAGCTAGAAAGGCTGCCTGAAGATGATTTAGCCCTCCTATTCACAAAATTCACGAGAGCATACAACAAAGTGAGGAACAAAAGAAGAGGTGACCGATCACTTGCTTTGAGTGTGGTGAGCCGAACCACATTCGGGCTAAGTGCCCCAAGCTGAAGGCCAACTATCATAAGTTTGTTAACTAGGTCATTCCCGCTCTTAAGAACATCGACATGAGTGATGTGGACTCAGATACGGAGGACGATGAGGATGACTCCCATGGCAAGAAGTCTCATGACTTTACCGGTATGTGTTTCATGGCCAAGGGGTAGCACCAACATTGACTCCTCCGATGAGCCCTACAGCAATCCCGATGAGGTTCGGCGTGCAAGGAAGGAGGATGTGTGGCTTATTGACTTTGGATGTTCTCGATACATGACCGAAGATATTTGGTAATAAGTTAATCACGTTTGGAGATGTTTCTACTAGGACCATGACAACAAAGGGCATAGTGCGCGTCAACAACAACTTCATGCTTAAGGGCATCGCTTTGGTAAGTAAGATGAGATATAATCTACTATCTGTTTCCTAGCTTCTTGATGAGGTTCTAGAAGTGAGATTCAAGAGTGGTAGGTATAGAGTTCTAGACTCCTCGGGTGAGTATTTCTTTTAGATCTCTAGGTTTGAGAGGATCTTTAGTATTGATTTCAGTATCTCTTTTATCTCTAGCTCTACATGTCTTGTGGCTTCTGACTCTCATGACTTAGTGTTGTAACATTGTAGGCTTGAATATATAGATTTCGATCAGTTGACTAGAGTCAGTAGCAAGAACCTTATTAGAGGATTACGTAGGCTTAAGAGTGCTAGAGACCTAGTGTGATGCACACCCTATAGATATGGTAAGATGGTTTCTACTTCACATCTACCTCTTACTTTAGTGATGACTGATGGACCTGGATAGCCCTTGCACTTAGACACAGTTGGCTCTTCTAGTGTCAAGTCTACAGGAGAGAAGTAATATGCGCTTATCATTGTAGATGACTCCTCTAAGTATTCTTGGGTATATTTTCTGGTTTCTAAGGATTAGACCTTTGGCTGCTTTAGAGAGTTGGCCCTTAGACTACCACTTGATCTTCTAAGAGCCTTGAGAGCTATTAGGAGTAACAATGACACATAATTAAAGAACTTATCCTTTGCCACTTTCTGCACTGAGAGTGTGTTAGAGCAACAATTCTCACATAGAATTCCCCGTCAGAATGGGTTGTAGAGAGAAATAATAGAACCCTTGTAGAAATTGCTAGGACAATGTTAGATAAGCATAGCACACTTAGGAGGTTTTGGGCTGAGGTGATCTTGTCAGACCCGGAAACAACACCTACAGATCCTCTGTGTCAATCGCACTAGTCCAGGAAAAGCTAGTGTACACAGTGGTACCAGAGATACATATTATTCATAATGACAAACCTTATTAATTAAAAGAGTATGGGCCTTACGGCCAAATTTTACCTCTCCACGGCCCATCATCCAAATATAAAGAAAAATAATAGTGGAAGATAATAAGTAAAGTGGAGAAGCCCAGCAAGTCCGCCCTCAGGCAAAATGACTGTGAGACACGTTCTACTCATTCTGATCTTTACCGTAGTCGAAGTAGTCCTCCTCTAAGCAATATAATTAAGTGTGAGCATACAAATATACTTCACAAGTTACACGAGAAATGCAATATTAATGCAAGGATAACAAGTGAAGGCATAATAGCGTAAAGCCAGATTTGAATCAATACTAGAAGTAGATGTAAATTGCTAAATTTAGTACAATAAGCAAAAAACAATAATTTAATCAAATTAATACCATTAGTCCATGTCCAACTTAACACTAACCTATCCACGGGTATCCCACCCAGACCATCTTTTTCCAAAAGATCTCATCATCTTTCACTTTAACTAGTTTTTGAAAAATAAAGTCTAATCCATGAAAAAATTTACTTGGCATGCCCATGACCGTGGGCACGTGTATCTAGGATAGTTTATATACTCTACAAATGTGGTACAACTTTACTCACGATACATAATCATCTCATATTGCCATGCGATTAGCACACTTTTTTGAGTGTGCGGCGGAGAGATCATGACAAGGCCTTTACAATGCGAAGTCGTCAACCTGATCACGCCCCTGCTAAGGTTTCACCCAATAAGGAATCCATTAAATCAGCGCTCTCTCTTGTGCCGTGTGAGACTCGGTGGCCTACGTCATGCCCACATTCAACCTATAGTGAAACTAAAATTAGGACCCACAAATTAGTTAATCAGGTCTATCCCATACCAGACTTATAGTAGTACGATGTGGCTTTGTAGCCGTAGCTCATAGATCGGTCCTTAATTGACTTAGGCAGACTTTTCACATACCCGTTGTGCCACCAAGCACCCACCATCTAACCATTTACCTAATTCTAAACTATATTTTTATATTTTGTTTTTAAACATTTCATATATCTTCTTGACTCACCAAAGTTAAGAATACATTTTAATAACCATAATTTATGTAAAAAAGTTATCCCAAGCCTAGGATAATCTCTAATCATGTCTAAGCATTTCTACAAAGTTTTTCAACTAATACTAATGTACTAACCAGATATTTATTCTAGGGTGATAAGATATTTAGGTGATCAATATCAAATATTGTCATAAAAAGTAGGTATTAACTAAGCCTTTGAAACTGGAATTGAAATACATTGAGTAAACATATGCATGTAGAATCATTTGAAATAATATAATTTTATTTATAAACTGGGATTAACATAGTCAAAGTGTGTAACTTTCCTTACTCCGGGAATTGGTGAGAATCGCCGTTGAAGCAGTACTCCTTAGAAACATTGTAGTCTACACATGAAAATAGCAAAGATAAACTAAATTCAAATAAAATCCAAACAAACTCTAAAATTCAAAATAAATGCATAAATGGGTAGATTAGGATGTTATATGAATTTAGAAAAAAAGAATGGGCTCATTTGGGGTTAGGACGGATGAGAATAGGTTCTTGGGAGATTTAAAACTAAGAAAAAGAGAGAGAAAATACTATTTCAGAAATTTTGGATTATGTGGATTTATTTTTCCAAAGAAAAATCAGAATTATGACATCATCATGGCAATTAAGATTTCGGCCGAATTATTTTATAAAGAAAAAGGGCTTGGAGTCACTAACGGGTGGGCCCGGGTCTATAGACAGGGTCCACAAGGCTTGGCCTGTTCCATGGTGGATCGGGCACATGCGCCTACTCAGCGGTACACATGGCTGCTGACTGGGGTGGCCACATGAGAGGGTTTTGTTGACGAGGCAGCCACATGGTGCGCCAACCGGTGGTGGCGCTTGGGAACCTCATGGTTGTCGGTGCTCTAGCTCACGGCGGTGGAATGCGAGACGAACAAGAGGGGGCGCACGAAGGGAAACCGTTGGTACCTGGCACAGAGCACGGGGATCAACGGAGGTGGCCGATGGCGTGAGGAAGACGGTGGTGGTGTTCGGCTTTTGGTGGAGGAGGCGTTCTGGTGGTGGAATTGCACGGTAAAGGATCGTGGACATTTAATAGGGGCATGTATGATTCAATAGTATTAATTTTTAAATTTAATATCTTTTTTATCTATATATATATGGTGCACTTGAGACTCATATTACCGAACGGAAATAGTAGTAAAATTTTAAAATAAAATATTCCATACGTTTTCAATGGGACAGGCTGCTTTGGGCGCGGCGCCAGGCCGCGTGGGGTAAGGGCATCCATAGTGTATATAATTCAAGAGGTCTTAAGGTGGGTCCCATCTAAACCTTAAGGCCAATGCTGTAATGTATATAACTCACTAGGCCTTAAGATGGTCCCACTTGTCAGATAAAGAAAAAATGTATTTTAATGCTTATGGCCAGGTCTTTAGCTTGAGGACTGGTCTTAAGGTTTTTTTGCTTATGGCCTGCTTAACGTCACCCCTGTAATGTATAAGGTCAACCTTAAGGTGGCTTAAGACCCTCTATTTTTATATACTGTAGATGCCCTAAGGAAGATGGCAACGTGGCATGGTTGGGGCCAATAATTTGGTGTGACATGTCGTGGAGACGGGCAGCAAGAGGCAGGCCTCGGGTGCCGAGAAGGGCAGGAGGCGAGCACTAGCAGCGTTTGTCCTCCTCCCGTGTCCTCTCTCCATCGCATCGCGTGCACTGCAACGCACGGGACCGACTCCCCCGTCCTCCCCGTGTGTTGCGTTCGTGGCAGTGGGGGATTCTTCTCGTACTCCGCGTCCGCCTTGGCGCTAGTTTGCTGTTGCGGTTGAGGCTTGAGGGCCGTCTGGTTAGCGTCGTTGGACGCCCGGCCGCTTGGTCGAACCACGGTATAATGCACGCGCAGAGACCAACGCCAATACGGCCAGGTTAGAATATTCTTCTACGTTACGGTAGAGAACTCTATGCATCATCTCAAATGTCTACCAAAATTAAACTTGCAGTAAGCATTACTAGCAAGATTGCCTAGCAAGTAGAACTACTTTTTCCCTTCATATACACGAAGAAGTGCCCCCGCCCCTACTCCGATGAAGTGCCCTCTCAGGACGTGAGAAACATTAGGGCCTGTTTAAAAACGGCTTTTGACATTTGTTACGGTATCTAATTTTTAAACAGGGTATTTTTTTAAGGTGGGGTTTACAAGTTAATTGTAGTACATGTTAAAAACCTAACATCTGTATCAACCAAAATCGCAAGCAAGTATCTCTCTCCATAATCTCTATTGTAAATAATTAAAATTCAAAAATTTCAGCCAAAAATGATAAGCCGCAGCCATATCAAACATGCTCTAGTACTGCAGCTCGCTTAGGGCTCTCTTTTCTTACTTTTGGTTTTTGGCCTTTTTTAAAAATTAAAATAAATAGGACAGTTTTTTTAAATGAATTTTTCAAACGGTTTTTTGAATTCAAAATCTTATACGTCATTCACGTCGACATCTTTACTATTCACTTCACCTTAAAAAATATAGATAAAAATTACCAATAGCAGCTTAAAAGAACATGTCCTAGAATACCTGACCAGGCTGAAATTTGTATTGGGCCAGGCTGAACCTGAACGGTGCTTAGGACTTTCCAAGGGACTGTGCCTAGCACTAGCAGGTTGGGCTCCGCTGTTTATGTTCTTTTTCTTTGCACAACGAGCACCCAAATCTTTTTTCATGTCATTTTATTACTTACATGATTGGACTCAAATTATGCCATCTACTGCACATGCACGGCTTGGTTCACAGTCCATTAGATATACAAACACTTTTTCTGGCTGATTTCAGGGTAAACAGTTAGGTGTAGATTAGTTCTAAAAAAAGGTCGGTTAGGGCGCGAAGACAAACAGTTAGGTGTATATTAGTTCTAAAAAAGTTAGGCTTGGGCGCGAAGAGAGCAAGATAAGACTGCTCGTCATGCATGCGGTCAGCCTATACATAACCGGTCCACTACGCGCGGCGCAGCAAACGCAATTGGCCACGCGGAGCTCCCGGACCAAAAAACAAACGACCCATTCAAAGAAGTTTTTGGGCCTGGCCTCATGGGCGTTTCGCTTGCGTCCGCGCGCAGGCCTTACGATACACGCGGGGAGGGCAAGTCGGTGGGCACGCGTGACTGACGCCGGTGGCGAGCGAATAAACGGACGGCACCTCTCGTGCAGATCCCCCCTCTTTTCCTCCGGATTCGCCTCAGGCGAAGAAGCCCCCCTTCCTCCCGTCCCCTCCTCTCCTTCCACCAACCAAACAACACATACAAGAAGAAGAAGAAGAAGAAGAAGAAGAATCCCCTCCCGCCCCTATCCACCGACCGACATGGCCGCCTCCGCCTCGTCGTCCTCCCCCTCATCCTCCTTCGTCCCCATCCCCACTCCCCTCCCCCTCGACAAGGTGGGTGCTCGTTGGATCTGCCGGAATCTGCGCCGATCTGCTCCTGCGGTGGTTAATCTTGTTTGCCTTCTTCCTGTTAGGCGGCATCTGTAGGCGGTGGAAGCGGTGGCGAACGGGCGGTGGATTGCGGGGTGTGCGCGATTTGCCTGGACAAGATCGCCCTCAAGGAGACGGCTCTTGTCAAGGGCTGCGACCACGCCTACTGGTTGGTTCTCTGTTTTCCGCCCTCCAAAATTACCGCTCCATTTTTCGCACTGGAATTCCGATTCCTTTGGTAGATTATCGTATTTTGCCTTCGTCTTGAAGGAGATTATATCAGTCCAGAAATCTAATTGATATATGTGGGTAATTTAGATCAATCCTTCGGGCCTTGGGGGTGGTTGGGGGGTAATTTCGATCAAACTGGATTGGCCTGCCCCCATTAGCATGCGACTCCCACTCAACTGTATGAACTATTGATTTAGATTTCTAACATCCTAGGCCTAGAAAATTTATGCACTTATTGAGAATGGGTATGGTACATGTGCATGTAATTTATGCACTTCACATACACCTTTACCACTATCCACTAATAATCCTACAAGTGGGAGATGTGGGGAGTGAAAAATAAATAGGGGAGGACAACTTTTGGAGAACTTCTTGTTAATAAAGGCTGTATGTAGCATAGCCCCCTTCTATGTAAACAAGAAGTCTTGTTAGTTTTGATGAATTGTTCTAAATGGTAGGCTTTGGCTTCTTGGGATGAAGTTTAACATGTTCTTCATCATGGTTCTCATGTGCAGTTGCTTGTTTGTTGCCCACCAACCATATTTCATATTCAACGGTTGTTGTTAACATCTCTTATGGGTTTGATGACTTGATCTGATATTATATACCGGAATAGTGTTTGACTCCATGTGAGATAGCTTGCTTAGACGTATGTATTCCAGTTGACGCCGAAGGACCTAATTTCCGTTACTATTATTTATCATGCACTTACTTTCTGTTCTCAGTTGTTACCAAACCCTAATGTTTTGGGCATTGATCCTAGTTACATATTTGGTAGCTTTTCTTTCATCTCTGATGATAATTGTTTTGCAAATGACCCGTTGCTAATTCTGTTTGTAATCCCTTCTGTGCAAGCAGTGTAACATGCATTCTGAGGTGGGCGTCCTGCAAGCAGACACCTCTATGCCCACAATGCAAGCACCCATTTGATTTCCTCAGTGTGCACCGCTCTCTTGATGACTGGTAACCCCTTGTTTCTCCGTTATGTGGGGGCACAGTTGTTTCAGGTAGACTGTAAGCTTGATGCTTGTTTCTTTTCCTCAGCATTCATGACTACCTGTTTGAGGAGAGCGTAACCCTTCTCCTGAGGGCCACTTGGTTTGAGCCTCTGATCGTAGAGGCTCACGAGGAGGCTCTGGATGAAGAAGAATTTTACCACAATTACCAATACGATGATGGCGATGAAGATGACCTTGATGAGGAAACTTATTACATGAGCATGTCACCAAGCATTCGAATTGGTAACAGGCGGTGGGGTGACAGTGGGTACATCAGAGGAGGCAGGAGAGAGGCCAGGCCAGTGAGCCGTCAGTCCTTGAATGACTCTGATGCTGGTCCATCCAGGACTCCCAAGAAGAAAGAGGCATCGGCATCAGCATCATCAGGATCAGGATCAGGATCAGTATCCAAGGATGTTGCAGGAAGGCGGGCAAGAAGGGCTCAGAAGCGAGAAGCTGCAGACAAGGCAGCTGCAGAAAAGCACCTGAAGCACCTGCAGAGGTTGGGCCTCAAACAAGCACTTGAAACACCACCTGCAGAGGTTGGGCCTTCAGTGGAGTGATTCACCCACCACTGTAGATAGCGGTGCTTTGAAGAACACTGCAGCCCTTGGGCCACAAAATAATCTTCCATTGTGAAAAAGTGGAAGGTGGTCTTGTATCATGGCAACTTTGCCGCGTTGTACAGTACTTTAGTTTTCGATTTCTAGATCCAGCATTGAAATGCACTGCAGTCTGCACCAGATGCAGCGATGCAGTTTATCTCACTCAGATACCTGTTTACTTTCAGTTATTTTAGGGGAATGCAAATTGCTAGCTGTGCTGATTTTCTGAGCAATGTGGCAATTTAGATACGTTGTTGCA
Organism: Bonia amplexicaulis; assembly: GCA_036346245.1. NCBI lineage: Eukaryota > Viridiplantae > Streptophyta > Magnoliopsida > Poales > Poaceae > Bonia > Bonia amplexicaulis. The sequence goes on from CM070737.1 coordinate 7,184,436, forward strand.
TCTGACTACCTTAGGATAAAAATGAAATGAGGAACCGAGTTTCATTGCATGTCTGGATACATGAATGCACTGCTTGTTGACGTGTGATGATACAGTCAGTGTCTCGGTGACCAGTTCATCTTTACTGTGCCTTTTTTGCTGTCATATTCTCATGCTTTGTCCTGTGAACACACAAAATATGTGGTCTTGATTCCGCGTGTTGTGTTGCCTTGGTGTCCCTGGCTGGCTTTGATGCATTCCGCTCGAGTGGTTCTGAAATGGATGACAAGAATGGTTGTTTTGGGCTATCGCGGGAGAAGAGGGATCATTTTATCTGTCGTACCTCAACCTACTGGGTCGTGGCCTGTAGGTAGTGTATGGATGAACTGATGGCACCTGTTTTATCTGTCGTACCTCAACCTACTATATTAGGTGCCACTAAAAACATTGATGTCGCTGGATTTCTGAGGTTAGCCAAAGGTCTCAACACGCTATCCTTAAGTCCAAAGCTTAGCCTTCTCAGACACATCTAGTTAAATCCTTGGAGCGAATTACTGGGTGTTGTCGAAAGCATTCAATTCGTTCTACTTATAAACTCTTCACTGCATCGACTGTCCAGTACATGGGTCCGACCCAACGGAAGGTCCTTGGGACTTGGGAGAAGCACCAAGCAGTTCTTTTCAACCGAAGCTACTGACTTTTAGATTTTGTTATAGTATCTAACTTTTAAACAGGTATTTTCTTAAGACAGGATCTATAAGTTAGTTATAGTATACGTTAAAAGCCTAACATTTGTATTAACCAAAATCGCAAATGAGTATCTATCTCTTCGTAATCTCTGTCGTAAACAGCTAAAATTCAAAAATTTCGATCAAAAATCATAAGTCGCAGCCGAACCAAACAGGCTGGGTCACCATCAGACGGGAGCTTCAGAAGAAAACATCCGTCGTGAGCGACTCGTCTGACATGGAACAGTCGTGGCCTCGGAGGAATGCATGAGAGGGCGGTGCGCTTCCGTGTTCCCTGCAACAGTGTCGCCATGGATCTGCAGTCAGCTCCATCATCGACCATTTGCACGGTGCCGAGGTCTAAATTCTGTGCAGAATCCCTCCTTTCCCTCGTGCAGCCGTGCCGCGCGCGCACGGCTGGTTCGCCGATACGCTTCCGTGTTCCCTGCAACGGTGTCTCCATGGCTCTGCAGCCAGCTCCATCGTCGACCATTTGCACGGTGCCGAGGTCTAAATTCTGTGCAGAATCCCTCCTTTCCCTCGTGCAGCCGTGCCGCGCGCGCACGGCTGGTTCGCCGATACGCTCCGCGTTCGCTTCGCACCGTCGCACATGTTGAGACGGCCACTGTTTCGGATATTTCCTGCATGCCGATGCTCTTGTTCGGCGACTGGACCGGCCGGATAGCGAAACCTGTGGCTGTTGGTTCGCGGCTCACGGGACCTTCAACGTTGCTGCATAGTGGAGTATACCTACGCGAAACATGGCTGGCGAAAGGTGACCCTCATGACGAGACCCCTGTCCTGTACCACAAGCAATCACGCAACTTTATCCTGTAAAAGTTTGTCCCTACGACCTAGGGTTTCCATGACACCTACTAGCTGCTGCTCGCATGGATGGCACTGAATGCTTCTGCTACTATACTGGGTCTTTACCTCGGTGTAGAGCATCAGATCACCCAAAATGAGTGGAGTTCAGATTCATGATACAAGGCAAGAAACACTGCATCCAGCATAAAATAAACAAGGTTAAGGTATATAGTATATAAACTACAGATATGATCGTCCATTAGTTGGTACTTCTCAGGCGGCAACAAAATACAAGAGATAGAACACAGGTAAAGATTTCGTCATCACTAGCTGATTAAAATCAAGTGTTGTGAACACAGGTAAAGATTTCGTCATCACTAGCTGATTAAAATCAAGTGCTGTCTTCGTTGTTTGAGAATATATTTAGCACGACAGGACAGAACCTTCAATTGAAAGTTGAAACGAGGAAAATTCTACTACCTAGCTTTGTCGTGATCATTAGCACTGCTTTTGGTTATGCAATTAGTACCGTCAGTCAGAACCGGACGATTTGCAGCAACTACCAAAGTGACGACAACAAGGGGGAAAGAAGAAAGAAAAGTTGCAAGAATAAAGCAAAGATAAATGTCTACTGTATCCAACAAGACAATGCATGAAACAACAAGCAATGGTACCACGATTATTCGTGCGGTTCCATAAAAAATCACACATCCAAACACATGGCAAGAAGTGCACTCACACTGGCACAGTGTCTCCGACATGCACGCACAGCTCCATTCTTTACACTTCAGCAGCAGAAACATGATGGATCCTTTTAATCAACACCGGCACGGCATTACATCAGTGGCTTCCGGATCATTACTAGATCACTAACTGTACCCTGAACACATGCACTGATACAGTCCTCCCCACTGCTCACAGGATCTCTACGACCATCTTTTAGTAGCTACGAACACCTCCTGCAACCGTACGACCACGTTGAAGAGGCTACGACCACTTCCTGAGTTGTTACGACCGCTCCGCTGATTCTCCGACCACGCTGATAGTCGTTACGACCACGTTGTGACCTCTCCGATCATGCCTCGCTGCTTCGACCACGTAGTCATAAATTTCAGCTGAAATTACGACCACGTTCACCGCCTTTGCGCTGCACTTTCTTCGACCACAGTTGATCATCGTAGTCGTAGCTCCTTACGACCACGTCTACGATCCTCTACTCGCCGTGGTCGTAACTCCTTTATGATCACGTCTGCAAACATCTGCGATATTACCGACTGCCTACAACCACACCGGTCGCCCTGACTCTGCGGTCACGTTGACCGTCTACGACCACGCCGACCGCCCTCTCCTCTGCGGTCACGCCGACCGTCTGCGACCACGCCGGTCGCCCACTGCTCTGCGGTCACGCCGATCGCCTGCGACCATGCCTGTCGCCCACTGCTCGACACCTCCTCTCGACTACATCGCGTCAACTTGGTGTCCTCCTCTCGGTACAATGGCTCTACCTTTTATACCAGGCTGTACAACTACGAAGCGGATTTGACTACGACTACTACGACTCCAACACGAATACGATAGCCTGACTCGTACTCGTACACGACCACGACCATGACGACTCATATACGACTTCGATTTCCGACTCGATCACGACTACAATCTACAACTTCTAAACTGAAAACAAGATTACAAACTCTAACAACCACCTCCTTAATCTTATTTTCCCTCTTGATCACGCCGATCTTCTCTCTTGCTTCTGCTTCTTCCTGCACTCCTGTGCGCTTGAGCCATCACTGCTCTACTGCCCGCGCTTGCTCCATTCTGATCCTTGCACAATCCGACGTTTGCCGCGCCTCGCACCTGGACTGAACTGTTCTTCCTTGTACGCTGCCTGGGCTGGAGCACCTGCTCCCACAGCCACCTTGCCTTCGCCATTACCTGAGCCTTCCGCTCCTCTCTCTTGGACCATGTGCACCTCCTACACATGATCACCGCCCTCGTGCATCGTCTGCAGCGTTTCCCACGCCTCCAAGTCAACGCTTCACCCATGCTCTGATACCACTTGTTACAGTCCTCCCGACTGCTCCCAGGATCTCTACGGCCACCTTGTAGTCGCTACGCCCACCTTCTGCAATCGTACGACCACGTTGAAGAGGCTACGACCACCTCCTAAGTCGTTACGACCGCTCCGCTGGTTCTCCGACTGCGCTGACAGTCGTTACGACCACATTGTGACCTCTACGATCACGCCTCACTGCTCTGACCGCGTCGTCGTAAACTTCAGCTGAAGTTACGACTACGTTCACCGCCTTTGCGCTGCACTTCCTTTGACCACGGTCGATCACCGTAGTCGTAGCTCCTTACGACCACGTCTACAATCCTTTGCTCGTTGTGGTCATAACTCCTTTACAACGACGTCTGCGAACCTCTGCAATTTCACCGACCGCCTACGACCACACCGGTCGCCCTAACTCTGTGGTCACGCTGACCGCCTGTAACCACGCCGACCGCCCCTCTCCTCTACGGTCACACCGACCGCCTGCGACCACACCGGTCGCCCACTACTCTACGATCACGCCGACCGCCTACGACCACGCCTGTTGCCCACTGCTCGACACCTCTCGACTACATCGCGTCAACTTAGTGCCCTCCTCTCGGTACAATGCTCTGCCTTTTATACCCAGCTATACGACTACGAAGCGGACTCGACTACGACTACTACGACTCCAACACGAACACGATAGACTGACTCGTAGTCGTACACGACCACAAGCACAACCACGACCACGACGACTCGTACACGACTTCGACTTCCGACTCGAACACGACTACGATTTCTAAACTGAAAATAAGATCACAAACTCTAACATGCACAAATTAAGAGATTGCTTATAAGCAGCTTAATTCAACTGTCCTTCTAGCATCAAGTACTGTAACGTATTTGTACGTAATTCGAACTTCAGTTCATCTAATGTATTTGTAGCATTATCCGGAAAATGATACGTAAGGCATGACTTAATATGTAAGCGTAAAGAAACAGAGCTGTAGAACACAAACAGCAGCTAACATGCCCAAACAGCCACATCATCGGTTTCTCTTCACACATCCCATCTTGATTTTTTCCTGAGCGAATACAGCTTAACTTGGAACAAACAAAGACTTCAATCCACTGACAGGTAGCTAGAAGGAATACTTGCATTGCATTCTGTATGTTCAGAAGCAACTCCAGGCCAACAAACAGAACGTACTGAAGAATGTCCATTTGGAAAAAGCGCGAAGATACTACAGAGACATTATAAGTCATAAAATGACTTGGTGAAGACCTTAGAAATATCCAGTACAAATATCTGGTGACAAATAGATAAGACATGGACGTAACAGATAAGAAACATCCAGTTCCCAGAACAGTAAGATCAACAAAAATAAGCGTTCAGGAACATATGGGCAAGTAATGTAATTTGTATCGCGAACTGTGAATTTGTTTGGTGGTAAAGAGGCAAATATCCCTATGGTATATACAGAATTAACTGGATTAGTCCTCGCGCGTGCACAAAAAAAAGTTCAATTGATCAGTGTTCCCAACACAATAAGAGCAGATTCTTGTTTTTTTTTAAAAAAAAACATCACAATAAGAGCAAACATGTCCAGTTTGACATGTCTGTACTCTGTACCACTTACCGCACAGATGAAAAAGTTCCCGATGCCATTTCAAGTTTACATCAACTATGATAAAGTGCAATCACTGAACAAATTGCATTTAATGGGGAAAAGTTCCACAGATCAAATGGCCTATGAATTCTGAAGGTAGAGCTGAAACAATGTTTATTACTGAACACGATCCAACAATAGTGCAACTTAGAAACACATTGTGTACAGAAACTACTAAGCTATGGCGGCCTAAAGAGTGCACCAGATATGATTTATCTCAAAAGTTGACTGACTGGGAAGCAGTATGCAAACACTCCTGATCCTTAAATAGAATTATCATATCCACAATATCATACAACACTTCAAACAAGAGAATATATAGTCAATAATCTACCAATGATAAACAAGAGAAAAGGCTTTCAGTTAGAAGTCCTTCCAGCAAGCAACATATCTAGTCACCTGGATGGGCAAAAAGTAGCACATCAACGATAACTGAATAACCACTTCCTCATGTTCAAGAACAACCTAGACCAGGAAAGCAACATATGACTTTCACGTCAAGACACAATTCTCATTTAACAACTGCCATCTACCATCACCATGAAAAAACAGTAATAGATATGTTTAGTGACTCTACTAAAACAAACCGTAGTGAGTACTTTGAAAAAGAAAGGCACAGAAGAGTTATCTATATTGATCCTTTCAATTCCTAATTCCCTTTTTATAAGTAAATCTGCATCAGCCAAACCTTAAAAAGGAAACAGAAACAGTACAAAATGATTGCTAAACAGAACACATTAGACATGATTATGATTAAAAGCATAAAGGCACGAGTATTAAAGCACAGGAAAATAGCACTACAAGCGTACCACTCACAATAAATGGCTAATTGTAAAACTCGTCAAATGAAATTATGAAGCTACCACATTTACATTGATTTTAGGTCCAGGCAAAAGGAAGTACATCCATGTTGAATTTCATACCCCACCCCACACAGTTTACAAAGAAAAAAACATAAATATCTAGGCAAAGCGCACAATTCCTAATCATACAACACTCCCATCTCACATCTAGGCTTCCCCAGATGCACAGTTTATCTTCTCGACGTTGCAACAAATAGGTTAGCAATCCTAACAATACATCTTGTGAATATGAAAACCCGCTCAATTTGATAAATTGAGCATGAGTCCTCAGTTGAGGCACAGCAGCGGTGTCGCCAAGTATTTCAAAACTTTGTTGTTATAAACGGGGTTAACAAGGGAACAACAAATGCCGGTCCTCATTCCATTTATGTGGTATACCTATCCACACTATACCTTTTTTAGTTGTATCGGAAAATTACCTACGCTACCAAGATTGCCACACAAATGAAAAGTGGAACATATTAAATTTAAAAATCCAAAAACAGACCTTAACAATCAGATACAACTCTAAAAGTGCCATGCACGAGAAAGAATTCCAATGTCTTTTTTGTTTGAGAAGGAGAAAACGATTTGCTTAACTATAGCAAAGGATCGTTAAAAATTCCCCAAAAAAATCGCAAACTCACTACTTGCTTAAATTGTAGTCCAAATCATTTAATAAATAAATTGAGATTAGAATCAAATGACACACAAGATTGTTCCAAACATAGCAGCTGGGTAAATAACAAACGTTGCCAAATGGAAGTTGGACGAGACAATTGGATCACCATCGTCACAGAAGACAACAAACAGATGTCCACATTACTAGGCACGTTCCATTTATTGTCCAAAAGAAATGAGACGTAACAGAAGTTAGCAGGCTTAAATAATACATGTGATGAATGTGCATTTTACACATGCATATCCACACAGCAAACAGAACGATTGCCCAAATTATATGCCTCACATTCTGTCAGTTGAGCCAGTCTGTCAAGTACGTCTGTGCACAAACCAAAAGAACATATGCATGCATTTCAGTACTGCTAATACAAACATAAAAATGTCCAGGAGTGCGATCCTAAAGTCCGAATCATGTGCTGTTGTGCGAAACAAGTCCAAAGGCAAACAAACTAACAAACCAACAGTACCTTATCCAGAAAGTGTGAATGGTTAAATATATATATAGCACATCAGAAAGCAAAGCAGCAAGCTTTACAAAACTATAGTCAAATGCTCAGTTTGTCAAGCAATAGCACAATTCACGGAGTCAACGCCTACGAATACGCAGATCCTACTTTCTAGTTCATCAAATAAAGAAGCAAGCTGAACAGTAACCGTTCTCCCCAAAGGTTGGCAACAGTCGACAAGGCGACATGGACCAATGCCGTCGTCACACATGCACATGAGATAATAGCAGCTTTGATGATGACAAGATAGCCCAACAACATCAATCCCAAATTTAAAAAGCTCTTCACAGCTCATGACTGCCGATACGACCCATGTGCTGTTTACTTTGTTACAGCGGCTTAAGCCAGCCGACCAAAATTTTCACTCACTGGACAAGCAAAGGAAAACGAAGCATAGACTACGGCACGGCAAATCCAAGGCAAGGAACCAAACCAAACACACCGTAAACCAGAAGCATGTGCCTTTGCGCAACCAGTGCAGGGCTATGCTTTTAACACCACCTTTCTTTCTTTTCACATCTTTTCATCCTCGATGAGATCCGGCACAAGGAATAAATATGGACGCTTGCACAAAAAATAAGGTGAAGAGAGCAGGAAGCCGCCATGATCCTGCCTTCCCTTCCTCTCTACATGTCAAAAGAAGCAGCAGCAGCAGCAACGTTCGGGCTAATGTAGTTTATGCATTGAGAAAGTCTATAATAAGCCCAACAATTCTCTCATCACATGCATTACACATTGGCCTCTAGGATACAAGTTCCAATGCATGTTGTACACAGCACAAAGCCAAGCCAAGAATCCATGCCTTCCTACCTACCCATAGAAAAAAAGAGGACAAACAAACAAAGAAAGAGTGCAGTGCAGCTTAACAAGCTAAGCAGTGGAGGCCAAATTAAGCACGCAAAGAGTGGAGGCCAAGCAAGTGTTCAGAGTCAAAACTTTTCAGCTCACAATCTATCTATCTATATATCTATCTATAGCGAGGCCGAACAGTAAACGCCTTTAGCTCCTCGAAGTGACCCCCACGGCCTATATGGCTTGCACTCCCTGAACACATCCCCATATATGGAAAGACAAGCATCGGGAACATGAGCAAGAACCAACAGGCAGTATCTCATGCATAAAGATTTAATCTTGCACTATCTTCTTTCGATCGAATTGCTAACAATTTTTATTCTCTACTCGACTAGAAAAAGAAAGAACTAGCAATACTAGAGTACCAACTAGTAACAACAATTCTTCGATGTTATACAACGACAGTAAAACCACCGAAGCTAGAGATAAGTAGAACAAACACCATGCATCGATGCCCTCTAATGGTAGGGGCGAGAAAGTTTGAGAATTGTACTAGCAATGGAGGGGAAAAAAAGAATGGTAATGATCGATGTAACCTTACTCTCCTATTAGCTCAGTTCATGGTGTTACCATAGCTCGACCCGCCAAGAATGTGCGGGGCTCCGCCGCCGCCGCCGCCGTACAAGTCCGAGGGCACCATGGAGGACCCGCCTTCCCTCACGGCATTGCCACCGGGGCCGGAGACGGACGCCCCGCCGAGGTGGAGCTCGGAGATGCTGGGCACGCCGGCGGTCGAGTCGTCATTGCTCGTCGCCGCGAGCCGGCCGTCGTCGACGCCCTGGTCGTACAGGAACCCCTTGAACACGTGGCCGTTGATGGTCACCATCGCCTGGTACGCGTACTCGTCCTCGCCGTCGTCGATGGACGTCACGCGCACGCACTTGAACACCGCTGGCGCGCGCACGTGCCTCGGCAGGCTCTCCCTGAACGACGCGTCTGCAGAGATGCAAGCCTAATTTGGTTAGCAAACTGTATCGAATTACGCATGCGTATATACCTAGTTTGTCGTCATCGGCGTTACCTTGATGGCTGGAAGTGGTGTCGAAGCTGCGTGGGGTGGTGGCGTTGGAGGTGGAGGTGTGCGAGGTGGTGGTTTGGGAGGAAAGAAGGCGAGGCTTCTTCGAGGCGGAGGCGGATGCTGCAGCGGCGGCTGTGGAGGCAGTCGCTGGGGAGGAGACGGAGCCGGAGACGGCGAGCTGCTGGCGCTCACGGCGGCGGGCGGCAGGGACCCAGGTGCTCCGGACGTGGGTCGAGCAGTCGAAGCCGCGGCTCTTGCAGCACGTGCGGCACCGGTTGTGGCCGCAGTCCTTCTTCGCCTGGTTGCCGCAGTCCTGGCACGTGGTCGCGCCCGAGCCGGACGACCCGCCGCCGGAGTCCAGCATCGGGAGGGGCTTCTTGAGGTAGAAGGCGCTTGCGCTAGGGTTAGGGTTACCGCCCGCCGCCGACGACGGCGACAGCGGCGGCGGGTGCGACTGCCAGAATTGGATGCCGCCGCTTGCCGCCGCCGCCGAGGCCGACTTGGCCGTGTCCGGATCAAGCACGCAGGGGCCGGCGGAGAGCAGCGGGAAGATGGGATCGGCGGCCGCCGCCGCCGCTGCGGCCTCGTGGTGGTGGTGATGGTGGTGCGTGTGGTGGAACGAGGCCGCGGGGCGACGACGACCATCCCGACGTCGGCCATCCGTAATTCAGCGCCGCAGCCTGGCGCGACGCAGCCAGGGAGGCGGCCGAGCCCCAGAGGCCGGTCCCCAGCGAGGCGCCGGAGGCGGCCGCTGCCGCGGCGGCGGCGCCTGCATTGAATCCGAGGGAGAGGTCGTCCCCGCGGCCTGCGGCGGCGGCGGACGAGGCGACCCAGTCCGCGAAGGCGCCGGTGTCGGATGGGAAGCGCCGTCCCGAAGCCACACTTAAAGCCACGGATTTCGCAGCTGCGGGGATTGAAAATACGACTAAATTTTCCGCAGTAGAGCCTAGATTTCGTTAAAGCAGCAGCTACCACTGCGACACAAGCAGCAGCAGCGACGGCGGCCGAGATTAAAAAAAAAGAAGAATAAAAATCTCTCCGCTACTCACACAGCTGAGCTGAGCCGGAGGTCGTCTGCTCTCCTCCCGTAGATAGTGGCACGAGGCAGCCCGTCTCTATCCCTCCAATTACTACTCCACCTCGCTATCTCGAGCGCTTCCAAGAGCCTAGCTATCTATATACCTCGCCCGGCCCTATCAATCTAGCAGCAGCAGCAGTGTATTGGGGAACTTCTCTCTCTTTTTCCTTTCCTTTTTGTCACTTATATTCTGTGATTTATGTCTATGTAGGAGGAGAATGATGATATGGAAGGTTACACTACTCGCCTACATGGAGGGCGGAGCAGAGAGAAAGAGGGCAGCAAAGGGAAATAGTAGCAGTAGAAGAGGGAAGTGGAGAGAGAGAGAGAGAAAGGGGGTTCGAGTGGCGATGTGGGGACTGAAATTCCTCTGGGAGATCTTCTCGATCACTCCCTATCTATCTTTGGCGGTGGGAGCGGCTTTTACTGGCTTCCCTTTGGCCTCTTCTTTTTTGCCCAGCCTCGCCTCGCCTCGCCTCTCACACACACACACTCCGTCTCTCTGCACTGTGCTCGCTGCACTGCATACTGACGACCTTCTTCTGCTGCTGCTTCTGCTGCGTTAAAAGCTATAAGCGCTGAGGCGTGGATCTAGTCTGGTGGCTACCAACGTCGGTATCAATAATGTATCCACACGCATCCACACGCACAACTAAGTGACAAACCCTCTGTATTTCCATTGGCCTCGCCATTTCATTTCCTACTATTCTACTGGAGTCTCTCTTTTTCATTTTCTGAGTAGTATTACACACAGGCAGCAGTTTAGGTGTATAACATGTACTCTCACTTGTCCGGCGGCGGTGAAAAAAGAGTCCAAACCAACCGAAGGCGAAGGAGGAGGAGAGGCCACGGTACGACGTCCGGGGTAAACGCTGCAGCACCGCATGTGCACCATCCTCTCCTCTCCTCTTCTCTCGGCGTAGTCTGGCTGGGTAGGAGAGGAGAGCGAGCAGTAAAAGTAACTGTTTTTAACAGCGGCATGATTGATGATCGTGGAGGAGTGACTCCTTCCACTGCCGGTGGGGCCGCCCCACCACCTCACTCCGCACGTCTTGATTCCTCTTCGCACAAATTGAAAACTCACACCTACGTATACGAATGCGTATAATTACCAGATGATATCGACTCATTACTCCATTATAGCATTGTACATATACTGTTAATTTCTGCCTACTAGTTTCAAGCCGACCGCGGTGAAAACTGTTCGCAGAAATATCTGGGAGTGTGCCAATTACTAGTATATGCAAACACTGTGATGGCCTGATGGGTGAACGCACGCTCATTAGACTATAAACCGAGCTTTCCCCAGCTTGTCCGTTGCTACTGCTACGTATGATAGTGCCATTGGTCGCACAATCGACGTGGCAGAAGTTGTGTCCATGTCCATGCGTCCAAGGCCCCAAGCCGGACAAAAGTTGCAATTGCACGGAGACAGTTGCAAATGCTTTACCTCACGATTCCTTTTTTGTCCCATATTATTCTATTGGTGAACAGTAAGATGACGCGGTGGACAGTAACACAAAGAGTGGTGAGCATTTAACAGTGTTTGTACTTTACTTTTATTAACTGAGTTTGATTTTTGTTAATTGTATTTTGATCTGTGCTTTTTTTACAGCACCATTAAACAGGCATGGGATGATAGTCTGACCATTATGCGACTGCGATCAGACCAGCCGTGCCTTGACAGTCTCATCGGTGCGATTTGACAAGCCGTTACTGGTGGTCTAACCGGCGCTTGTGTTGCAGTCTGACCGACAATGGGTAGTACCTGTCCTTTGTTGGTGGTAGCTATTATTTAGAGAGATCCTCGTTGAGTTGCAAGTTATTTTTAAATAGTGGTCGTTGTCATGGCGATCGGTTGGTGCTTTGGCGATCGACCAAGATGGGTGTCATAGTCAGACCGACCCCTGTGCCGAGTTGGTTTTGAGTGTTGGTTTCTAGTGGTGTTAGTCACAGCGGGAGTCCATGTAGGTGTTAGTCATGATATATCTATGAATGTGTGAGTCATGGCGTAGGTCTATGCATGTATTTTGCTAATTGAGAGTCAAGTACATGTCATTTATGTTCGCATCGATTGCTTTGTCTTTGATGTGCAAGTGTTATGATGATGGATTGCGGCAATAGCAAGACCGAGCCTTAGTGGCCATAGAATGTCGTGTAAGTCTAGGTTGAACATCATCTTAAGCCAAGAGCATGGGAGAAAGACAAGGATTTTGAGGAGAGAATGCATACATGTGGTGTGCCAATTGATCTTGTGCATTTCAAGTTGCGGTGATTTTCAGACTATGGTATAATGTGGTGTGTCATCGGATTTGGGCGTTTCAAGTGGTGACGGCCTCGGCGCAGGCATATAATCTTGGTGGCGAATCATTGGACATCGCATCTACGCGAGACCGGTGGGTGACAATTATGAAAACTATCCAATACCGGGTAGAGTGGTGGTTTGCAAAATCACGACACTGGCCTAAATGGTTTAGATCGCGTCTTTGTAGATGGAATATCTTATCAGGCTATTCGAGCCTTTAGAAAGTCACGCTTTTGAAAATCGTGTGTGTAATGTAAAACCCATTTATGTATAAGTTACTGGATTCCCCAAGTGTAAGTGGTATGATCCATTAAAGATATGCTGGTTAGGATTAAGTGAGAGGTGAGGAGTCTCTACTATATAAGCCTTGTGTTGAGTTGTGAGAGACATGCCTCTCCAAGATTTATAGGATTAGGGTTTCCAAGTGTGGAGCTTTTTGTGTGTGCGCTAGGCTTAGAGCTATGCTATCCTGAGGGATTAGCTGTAAAACATTTCTCTCCAAGTGATATGAGCATCTAAAGTTTGCATAAGTGGTTGTGTCATGGATCCTTTCTTATGTTCTTGATTTGTTTGGCTTTCTTGTTTGAATATCTCTCATGTTGATCTTTTCTAGTGCCAAAGACATGGAAGAGGTGGAAATATCTTCTGAAGATAAGATCATATCCATCTACGCATGATCTAGGAAATGTTCTTGAGTTTGCCCGGTTTTCCTTAAGAGAGAGATGATTTGAAGGTTTTGCTCTTGTGGATGACTTAGGTTGAATTTGTGCTGCGAAATAGTTTGTTATGATATGTAAGAACACATCTAAGATCACCTAGATCACACATTCTTAGGTTCTTGTGCCATAATCTAGAATTTTTTACTAACTTTGCCACATTTATGGTGGACAATTTGAGCCCGGTCTCCTTGGCTGCCCCTACTCCTCCACCGACTTGGACTCCAATGGCGGGCTCTTGAAACCAGTAGTCGTTTGCAAACGTGTTCAGCACTACGACTGACTGGTACATGACATCGGACTCCGGTGACCTATGTTTATTCCATTCGCCACACTCATCTACTCCTTCATCAATCATTGTCGGTAACAGGTCCCTTTTGCTCGTCACCTCTACTGGCTCAACAGCTTTACCTGGCAACTTTCATCTTAATAATATTCTAGTCACTCCTAGCCTTATCAAGAATCTTATATCTGTTCACCAGTTTACTACTGACAATAATTGCTCTGTTGGGTTTGACCCATTTGGTCTCTCTGTGAAGGATCTACGATCCTGGAACATGATCATCAGGTGCAATAGCTTCGGACCCTTATATCCTTTTCACATACCGGCGCCCGCCTCATGTGCTCTTGCAGCCTGCTGCTCCCGCCACCCTATGGCATCGCCGCCTTGGCCATCCTGGACATGACACCATCTCCCGACTCGCTAGTATCTCCGCCATTACCTGTAATAAAAGTGTTGGTGATTCTCTTTGTCACGCTTGTCAACTTGATCGTCATGTGCGCTTGCCGTTTACGACATCCAACTCTAGAGCTATCAATAAGTTCGATTTAATCCATTGTGATCTTTGGACATCTCTTGTTGCTAATGTATCCGGTTACAAATATTATTTGGTCATTCTTCATGATTGCTCACATTTTATTTGGACATTTCCTTTGTGTCTTAAATCCGACACTTTCCCTACCATCTCTAATTTTTTCTCTTACGTGGCTACTCAGTGTAGCGTGAAAATCAAAGCATCCAATGTGACAACAGTCAAGAGTTTGATAACTCCTCCGCCCGCACTTTCTTCCTCACTCACGGTGTTAACCTTCGTATGTTGTGTCCCTACACCTCTCAACAAAATGGGAAGGCCGAGCGCACCATTTGCACCATCAATAATATTGTACGCTCCCTCCTATTTCAAGCGATTTTTCCTTCCTCCTATTGGGTCGAAGCACTCTACACAGTCACGTACCTCCTCAATCGCCTACCCACAAAGAACCACTCCACACCTTTCTTTGCATTTTACGGCGTTCATACCACCTACGACCACCTTCGTGTGTTCGGATCCAAGTGCTACCCCAACTTATCTGCTACAGCTCCCCACAAACTCTCGTCTCGTTCCACCCTTTGCATCTTCCTTGAATATTCATCAATCACAAAAGGTTATCGGTGTTTTAATCCTTTGTCAAATCAAGTCATCATCTCCCGTCATGTGACGTTCGATGAGACACATTTTCCTTTTGCTGAATTAAACACCCCATCACCTACTGCATTTGCTTTTTTGTCCAATATTTCCATTCAAGTACATCACCACTGGTTGTCACACCAGTTGCCCCTATGGCTATGGAGCCTGCTGCTGCGCCCATGGTGCCGCTACCACTGGTCACTAACCTGGTGGTCGAGTGTGCGACCACCTTGGCACCACCGCCGCACTGCGGGCGCGCGGCGTCGCACTGCGCAGCAGACCTCCATCGCCTTTGTCCACCACGCCGGCAGGCCGCACGCCACCCGTGTCAACAGTGCGGCCGCACGTACGGTGCAGGCCCACTCGCCTACTACGCACGCTGACAGTACCACTACACTGACTGCTGTTGCTCCTGTGTTGAGCAGTACCGCTGCCCCACCCATGGATGTTCTGCCTGATGGCGCGGTACCAGTCCCGCCCGTCAGCAACTCTCACACCATGGTCACCCGTGGCAAGCTCGGGTTTCGGCAGCCCGTCCAGCGACTCAACCTTCATGCGATGGCACTCTCACCAATCCCAAAGACGTATCGGTCTGCTCTAGCTGATCCTAATTGGCGCAGCACCATGGAGGATGAGTATGCTGCCTTGCTCAGCAACAACACGTGGGATCTCGTCCCGCGACCACCCAAGGCCAACATTGTCACTGGTAAATGGATCTTTCGGCACAAGTTCAACGCTGATGGTACTCTTGACAGATACAAAGCTCGATGTGTTCTTTGCGGCTTTACACAACATCCAGGTGTTGACTTTGATGAGACTTTCACCGTGCTCTCTTTGGCTCTTTTCAGAGATTGGCCTATTCATCAGCTTGATGTCAAGAATGCTTTTCTTCATGACACACTAACTGAGACAGTCTATTGCTCCCAGCCGACCGGTGTCATCGATCCTTCCCGCCCAGACTAAGTATGTCGTCTGAACAAGTCTCTTTATGGCCTCAAATAGGCGCCCCGAGCTTGGTACAACCGCTTTGCCTCATTTTTGCTTACTCTTGGTTTTTTGGAAGCCAAGTCGGATATGTCTCTGTTCATTTCGCACAGAGGTACCGACACCATCTATCTTTTTCTTCATGTGGATGATATTATCTTGATGGCGTCTTCTGTTGCCGCGCATCACCGGACCATTGCAGCGTTGCAAAGAGAATTCTCTATGAAGGATCTCAGGGCACTTCATCATTTTTAGGCATTTCTGTGCAGCGGAGTCCCAGTGGTTTGTTCCTCTCTCAGCGACAATATACATTGGATATCCTGGAGCGTGCTGGCATGTCAGACTGCAAGCCTTGCAGCACACCGGTTGCTACTCATCCCAAAGTATCTCGATCTGCTTGAATCCCAGTAAGCGATGCCACTCAATATCGCAGCCTTACATGTGCCCTACAGTATCTCACCTTCACACGATTGGATATTGCCTATACCGTACAGCGGGTCAGTCTGCATATGCATGACCCCAGAGAGCCTCACCTCACAACAGTTAAACGCATCCTTCGGTACTTACATGGCACCATCGACTATGGGCTCCAGCCTCATCGATCTCCATCAGCGGACCTAGTCATATATTTTGATGCCGACTGGGAAGGGTGTCCAGACACACGCAAGTCTACATCGGGCTATGTTGTGTTTCTTGGTGATAAGCTCATTTCCTGGTCTTCCAAGCGTCAGAACGCAGTATCTCGCTCCAGTGTCGAAGTAGAATACCAGGCTGTTGCCAATGCTATTGCCGAGGCTTGCTGGCTTCGTCAGTTACTACATGAGCTTCAAAGCCCTCTCCACCGAGCTACTGTCGTCTACTGTGATAATATGAGTGCCGTCTACTTGTCGACCAACCCGGTGCAGCATCAACGCACCAAACACGTCGAGATAGACCTTCACTTTGTTTGGGAGCGCGTGGCTCTTGGAGATGTTCGAGTTCTTCATGTTTCGACGACCTCACAATACGCTAACATTTTCACCAAGGGGCTACCTACGTCCGTCTTCACCGAGTTTTGGTCCAGTCTGAACATCCGTCTTGCCGGCATTCCGACTGTGGGGGCGTGTTAGACGAAAAATCTGTCTAGCTTCCTCATTGCTTTCACATTGCATTGACTAGCTTTCACAACGCCTGACGCCTCGTTTTTTGCAGATGACCGTCTGGCTCCTATGCCTGTCCAGCTTCCTCATTGCTTTCACATTGCATGGATTAGCTTTGACATTACTTTCATCTGTGCTATATAATGTAACACTTCAACTTTCTTGTTAGCATTGAACGTAATATTGCTTCTTCTACAGTTTTGACTTTCGGAAAATCCAAATGACAAAAATCCAAACAACTGTGCCGTTCCTAGCATGCATATCGCTCTGCCCTTTAGGAAGCTGGTCGCAAGCACTACAACGAGTATGTAAAATTAAGCCGCAAAAGCGACCCATCGATCGAGCACGTGCCCACACGGCAGCAGGACCATTCCCTGCTCGCATGATCGATCGAACGGCGCCACTACTTTGCCCAAAATTAAAAGTGTCCCCATTCAATCGAAAGGCCGCAGCACACAACGCTATATAGAATCCTAGACACATTTTAGCTTTCGCCGCAACGCTATATAGAATACTAGCACATTTTAGCGTCCGGCGAAAAAGGTCACGCCTAGCTGCTTGTATTTCACACGCTAGGCTAGCATGCATGCGTGCATGCCAACCTAGCTAGGAACTCGCCTAGTGCTGCGAACAATGCTGTCAAAGCTAAGCCGATCGAGCTAGCTTCGAATGTGACGAATGGGCGATGGGTCCCAACGTGACGCAGAGAGCTTTTGGGTGAATAACTGAGATGCCTCAGCTTTTGTTGCTTGTGAGCAAACAAGCTAAACGTGCTGGTTTGTTCTCTGACCACTTGTGTGATGCCCCTGTTATTGGTGTCCTGCACATTTTTGCAGCCAGATGACATCAATGTGAAATCAATGTGGAGTAGGAGTGCTAGTCTGTTACTCCAGCTATGGAAAAGAACACTTACCTTAAGGGACCCTAAACCTCAGTTATTACAAGTTAAGATGTCGCCAATGCTCTAGCAAAAATACAAGTAGATATTTCTCAAGTGCTAACGCATGGTTAATAATTAGTTGGAGGGTTAATCTCACCAAACTATGGATGGTGACAGGAGTTTTAGGAAATGTGTAGTGATATATAGTTTCGTAGGCACTATGTATAGTTGTTGTAAGTGAGATGGCTTTCGGGAGTAGAACTGTGACAAATGTGTCGGTACTCGGTAGTCTTGAATTGAGTGTATCCTCGTCTCTCCAAATGTAGTAATAGCACTTCTTAGGTCTCATTCCGAACGAAGGAGAAAAGTCAAGGTTTTTTTTTTTGGAGGATTTATGATGTGTTTGGTTAGTACCCATATCAGTCCTACCAAAGTTTGGCTAGCCAAAATTTTAATTAAGGTTTTGGTTGCCCACAATTTGAAAAAGATAGGCAAAAAAATACATAGGGGATCACCATAGAACTATAGATTTGTCAAAAATTTGACATCCATCCAAATAAGTACCAAGTTGTTGGAGCTAACCAAATTTTGACGAGGAAAATTTGGACACCAACCAAACACACCTTAGACCCTATAGGAAAAAAAATTCCCACGAGGTCGTTTGGAACAAAGGGATGGCTCTTGATAATTCCTTCGAAATTTCTAGCGAATGGGTCAATCTAAACATGAGGTTATCTTATGTTTTCTCTACCTTAAGTGTCATGAATTCATGTGTTTTCCTGCATGCCATATAAATGACACTTAATTTTCTAGTGTTTTCAATTTCGGTATGAATCCGAAGGACACGTGACACCTCTATTCGTGCAGTATTCCTGCGTTAGAGATGCAACCGTGTGATGCATGTCACAGGTCACGGACTAGATGTACAGAAGCACTCCTCAAAAATAGTGGAACTGTTCCTGCATACAGCCTTGTAGCAATTTTTTTAAAAAAACAACCTCTAGACGTCCATTTTCGTAAAAATAACATTCTCCCTAAACTCAGTGGACGTGATAGACAACATATGCCACCTACTGCGCCCCCCTTGCTCGGCAGAACTGGGTAGGCACGACAGTAGGCTAGGCGGAGCAGCAGGACGGCTAGGCAAGCACAACAAGTCGGTGGACGGTGTGGCAAGCAGGGCTATCAAGCCCCTTGGCTCGGCAACTCTGCTTCCTGGCCTCCTAGTTTAGGCTTCTATATTTGCATGCTTATGTATTTGCACTACGGGTTGTTACACAAAAATTTATGTATGCCAAGCTTGGTGAAAGTTGGACAAAAAATTCAGAGTAAAATATGATTTACTCCAAGTTTAGTAAGTAATCGGGGAAAAGTAGGATGTACAGACAAATATACAGATACATTACTAAAAACAATTATATGAATGAACCATATTTAGCATGACATAGCATTTCGCAATGAAGGTGCGAATTACAACAGCCCTAGGGCAAAAATGTGGAACTGTACGGCACCCACATGGCGTGGCGGTCATTTGGGTGACGTTCGCGGTAGTGGTAGGCGCAATTGTAGCTCGGATTGGCGCAACAGTAATATGGGTGGTAGTCACTGCCGAGGTGCACGACCTTCTCGTTGTTCCTCTTCTCGATCCTCTGCCTATGGAGCTCATCGTTATTGGTCCTCTCGGTCTGGAGTTCCTCCTGCAACTTCTCTAGACAGATGTGTAGTTTGTGGATGTACACCTCGATGGGTTTTGAATACAATGAATCCACCCACTCGATGAACTTGCAATCCGCTATCTACAAATAAGACAAGGTTAGTATGAGTGTTTCAAATGTACAAGTATACGTAGGTAACGAACCACTTATCATAAACAGAGGGCGGTGAAAGAATCAACGTTCTGGGTGCACATGGTCGTCACAAACCTTTAACACCGCGTCGAGGTCATGCTTGTATTGTGCCCAATTCTTGGGGTTGTGTGGATGTACGACTCCCTTATTTCGAGCAATAGATCAAAGCTTGAGAGGTCGCGGTCCAGCCGTCCAGGGGACCATAGATATTCGTGTCTTCTATGTTAGGGTCATGGCCTCGAAGCCCAGCCCGTGCCCGACGTCCCATCCCACGCCTTGAGCCTCCAGCTCTGTCTGCCATGCTTCTATTAGAGTAGTACATTCCTTGCTAGACATAAAAGGATGCTCGCATGTCTGTACTATCAGCATCGGTTGCATTAAAGTTACAAAGAAGAACGTGACAGCATTAGGACTGAACTTAAATTAAAACACACTTGAGCAACTCCTCAAAGTGAGAGCAAAACTCACTTCTTAATCTGTTCATTATGTTAATTACAAATGCTTATGCTTGTGCTCAGTTTAGCATGTTGTCCTTTGGCTTGGTTACATTGTTCATATTGAGAGATAATAGTTTGATCTCTATGTTATTATTATGTCTTTGGATATATGCATTGATGTATATGCGCTTGGTTTTCTGGTTTGTTGTAATTAATGTGGTTTGTTGTATATATGCTTTGTTGACTGATTAGAGAAATTGTCACATAAATACGTGATGTCATCCGCTCGTTCTTCGACATCATCGCCGGATGCGTGTGATGCACCGTCCTCTGGAAAATCCCGAAAAGAAATAGGACTATCGAAAAAGCCCGATGGTCGATGTACTATCACAAATCACTACTACAAAAACCTAATACTAGCGCCAAATCACGTTTGTTTTGACAAAGGTGACCAAAGATCAAAAAGTTAGTTCTTGACGAAAGTTTTTCGACCGTTCGAGATTCTAGAAGAACACCGACCTTCTGTGTGACGACATGCGTTGCTAGCGCCGTGCAAAGCGTGGAAGAACTTCAAGATCTTGCTTGTCAAGCAATACGTAGAGAAGGATCTGACCCCCTTCCACAAGTATCTATTCCTGAAACCACAATAGCAAGAGTTTGTAGCGATGAAAATAACAGATAGTTTTAGGAGTGAAAGTGCGGCGCATAGGGCCCTCCAGGCAAAAAAATACGCACCCCCACCGACTCGGTACCACTGGGTATGCGAGTAAAATCCTGCAATGGAGGTAGGAGTACGAGCAGGCAATCCTGCAGGAGACCTCCCCGCTATTTGCTAGGATCCTTGATGAGCATGCCTAAAACTGGAAAGAGCGAGGTCATCTGCTGTGTCGTCGGGGGACATCTCCTTTCGAAACCCCGCAGATGAGAAAGTATCGCACCGCCTGGAAGCGTTGAGTGTAGAATCTTCCCAAGGCTTGTTCGAGGCAGTTAGGGAAAGAAGTTTACTCTCCGTGGCCCTAGGAAACAAGGAGCACCCGGGTCAGACAAGTGTGCCAAGTCCACTCAGCTATCTGCACTAGTGCCAAGTCCACTCGACTATCTCTTGCCGGTGCCAATTCCACAGCGTGATCCACACGGCGCTACTGCATAGATGCAGCAAGGGTGCGGTGCATTTACATCTCGTGCCCGGTCGACTGCCCTAAAGTCGAACTACAGCCAAGGCAGCAAGGGCAAACCGAATAAAATAGATGATGAGATCCCCTATCTGCCGTTGGCCCGAAAATTCTTGTTAGGTGAGCCGTTAGTCGTCCCGAAAGAGCGCATCCTAACTCTAGGACTATCTTGTCAAAGATTGCATATGTATTACATGGAATAGGCCAACGAACCGGAGGAAGAACGACGCTCGGGTGTCAACGTCAAGTTCATGCCGCATCATCTACAACACAATATTCATGACTGTATCTTCACGGTGACCATCGAGGACTTATTCTTTTGACCATCGAGGACTTATTCTTTATCTTCACGTTCGGCCCTAGTCTTACTCATTCAATTTGGACACTATAAGTTTGTACAATCACAGTCTACGTTTATGTAATGTCGATAAATGTTATATATAACTCATTGGTTTTCTGTTAATTAATTTGTGAAATGGATGTTCTTGTTTCTGAAATGAATGAATGTGAATTGGATGTATATATATATATATATATATTGTGTTGATCCGCTTGTTTCAGATGGCATCACTAGGATTTTCTGAGGCTAACCAACAAACAGAAATAGATTTAGGAACAGAAAAGAATATCACGACGATTTTAATTAAAAACCGTGCGTGATATCCGATTATCACGAGCGGTTTTATGAAAATCCGTCGTGATATATAGATATCATAGACGGTTTTAACTAAAACTATAAAACCGTGCGTGATGATCTATATATCATAGACGATTTCTATGAAAAGTCGTTTATGATATTTATATATCACAGCAATTCTAAAAAATTTCATAATTTCCGCTTATTTTTCACTTATAGATTTAGACGGTTGACGAATCCATCTGTAACGTTTTCTGCAGCAGGGCACGTCGAATAAACTAGTATTCTTGGGCAAATTAATGATTGAAGCTACGCGGTTTAAACTATACGCGCAGCTCCGGAAGTCTAGTGCAGCTAGGAGGAACCTATATATATACTTCCCGCCAAGGCCATGATTAAAGAAACATTTCGCACCGAAAAGGACAAGGTTAAAGAATCCTCACCCCACGGATCGTAGCTCCGCCTCTTCGAAACCCCTGTAAATAATTCCAAATTGAAAAAATGATAACATTGACACAAAATCAATTCTCCTCCATGCAAAAAGATAAATCCTGCTAAAAGAAATCCAAAAGAAAATGTACTATTCACCATAATTTGTCTTTTTTTTCTCTCCAATGTGCGTCCGTTATCAGTTGAAATTATGCAGGATGCTTGATTGCATGATGAATTATCTAACAATTTTTTGAAACTTTCCACGACTAGTTTCGTCATGTTTCGGCCCTTTGTCGTTTCCGCTTAAAACGGCTTATTTTTCACTATTCATAATTTCGTCTTTTTCGAACTTTTGGCTTTTTTTAGCTTTTTGCGGTTCTTTTTTTTGCCGTATTCGTTTGCGTTGTTTGATGGGCTAACATATTTTTATATTTTTATTTTTTTTTATTATATATATGTTTTATGTTACACACATACTAATTAATGACTTAACATTGCTCCTAGCGACGGTGAGGTGAACTTCGACGAAAGTGCATATGATCTTGACAATCTGTCGATATTCGTGGAACCATCTCCCAATTCTTGCTAGCGAGAGGTCATAAATAAGAATGGAGAGTTCCACGCGCAATGGTGATAATTAGATGTTGAAACATTGGATTCAACTGCATAATCAAACAATTCTCCTTCAATTGAATTCATTTGTCGGATGTTGTGTAACGATTTTGATCTATATATATATGTATGTGATCTGCGGCCGTTTGTTACATTCATCGTGTATCGAATTTTGTTGTAATTTACTATGAGTTGCAATTAACTTATATCGTCATTTATCATAATCGCACGCTTGCGCTTTGAGGGCATGGCTAGCATATCCCGAGGCTAGCCAAAAGCACAAATAAAATGGATGATATATATGGTATCACGAGCGGTTCGTTGTTACAAACCGTCAGGTCGCGTGAATGATATCACGACGGCCTTTACAATCGATCGTCGCGATATACACATATCCGCAGCGGTTAGTAACACAAACCGCTCGTGATATTGTGTATATCCGCGACGGTCTTGATTATTAACCGTGCGTGATAGCGAGTATCACGACGGTTGTTTAAACAAACACCGTCGTGATAGTCTATACATGACGGTCTTGACTACTAGCCGCTGCGTGATAGTGAGGTATCCGCAGCGGTTGTTTATAAAAACCGTCGTGATACGCACTATCACGCGACGGTTAGTAGTCAAGACCGTCGTAATGTATGTTATCGCGAGCGGCTCAGAACCGTCGTGATAACCACCAACTATCATCGACACCTAAACACCGGCGGTTCAGAACTGTCGTGATGACGATTCGAACCGCTCGTGATAGGGCCGTCTGTAGCAGTGGATGTTGATGCGTCTGGAGAATAGTCAGAATAGTTGCACGGGAACAGATTGAGATCACGTTTGTTTCGTGGAAGAAGGTGACCAAAGATCAAAAAAGTTAGTTGCTGACGAAAGTTTTTCGACCGTTCGAGATTCTAGAAGAACACCAGCCTTCTGTGTGACGACATGCGTTGCTAGCGCCGTGCAAAGCGTGGAAGAACTTCAAGATCTTGCTTGTCAAGCAATACGTAGAGAAGGATCTGACCCCCTTCCACAAGTATCTATTCCTGAAACCACAATAGCAAGAGTTTGTAGCGATGAAAATAACAGATAGTTTTAGGAGTGAAAGTGCGGCGCACAGGGCCCTCCAGGCAAAAACATACGCACCCCCACCGACTCGGCACCACTGGGTATGCGAGTAAAATCCTGCAATGGAGGTAGGAGTACGAGCAGGCAATCCTGCAGGAGACCTCCCCGCTATTTGCTAGGATCCTTGATGAGCATGCCTAAAACTGGAAAGAGCGAGGTCATCTGCTGTGTCGTCGGGGGACATCTCCTTTCGAAACCCCGCAGATGAGAAAGTATCGCACCGCCTGGAAGCGTTGAGTGTAGAATCTTCCCAAGGCTTGTTCGAGGCAGTTAGGGAAAGAAGTTTACTCTCCGTGGCCCTAGGAAACAAGGAGCACCCGGGTCAGACAAGTGTGCCAAGTCCACTCAGCTATCTGCACTAGTGCCAAGTCCACTCAGCTATCTGCACCGGTGCCAATTCCACAGGCGTGATCCACACCAACGCTACCTGCATAGATGCAGCAAGGGTGCGGTGCATTTACATCTCGTGCCCGGTCGACTGCCCTAAAGTCGAACTACAGCCGAGGCAGCAAGGGCAAACCGAATAAAACAGATGATGAGATCCCTATCTGCTGGTTGGCGAAAATTCTTGTTAGGTGAGCCGTTAGTCGTCCGAAGAGCGCATCCTAACTCTAGGACTATCTTGTCAAAGATTGCATATGTATTACATGGAATAGGCCAACGAACCGGAGGAAGAACGACGCTCGGGTGTCAACGTCAAGTTCATGCCACATCATCTACAACACAATATTCATGACTGTATCTTCACGGTGACCATCGAGGACTTATTCTTTTGACCATCGAGGACTTATTCTTTATCTTCACGTTCGACGCCCTAGACGTCTTACTCATTCAATGCTGGACACTATAAGTTTGTACAATCACAGTCTACGTTTATGTAATGTCGATAAATGTTATATATAACTCATTGGTTTTCTGTTAATTAATTTGTGAAATGGATGTTCTTGTTTCTGAAATGAATGAATGTGAATTGGATGTATATATATATATTGTGTTGATCCGCTTGTTTCAGATGGCATCACTAGTATTTTCTGAGGCTAACCAACAAACAGAAATAGATTTAGGAACAGAAAAGAATATCACAGACGATTATTAACTCGTAACCGTCTATGATATATGATTATCACAGACGGTTTTTAGTAGAATCCGTCTGTGATATATAGTTTATCATAGACGATTTTAACTATAACTATTTATGATATTTATAAATCGTCTGTGATAAACTATATCTCATAGACAGTTTCTATTAAAAGTCGTCTATGATATTTATATATCACAGATAATTCTAAAATCATTTGTGATTACTTTATATTATTTTTAACTTATAGATTTAGACGGTTGACGAATCCATCTGTAACCTTTTCTGCAGCAGGGGCACGTCGCAATAAACTAGTATTCTTGGGCAAATTAATGATTGAAGCGCTACGCGGTTTAAACTATACGCGCGCAGCTCCGGAAGTCTAGTGCAGCTAGGAGGAACCTATATATATATACTTCCCGCCAAGGCCATGATTAAAGAAACATTTCGCACCGAAAAGGACAAGGTTAAAGAATGATTAGCAAGCGTCCACGTCACCATCCATAGCCTAACTTTCGGCGTACTTTTGTATATTCTCTTCGAAACACGATGTAAATAATCATAAAAAATTGAAAAAAATGATAACATTGACACAAAATCAATCTATTATACCACAAATTTCAAATATAATTTCAATCATGCATGCAAAAAAAGATAAATCCTGCTAAAAGAAATCCAAAAAGAAAATGAAAAGAAAAGGCTACTATTCACCATAATTTGTCTTTTTTTTCTCTCCTAATGTGCGTCCCGTTATCAGTTGAAATTATGCAGGATCTTGATTGCATGATGACTTATCTAACAATTTTTTTTGAAACTTTCCACGACTAGTTTCGTCATGTTTCAGGCCCCGCTCGTTTCGGCTTAAGCTTCTGGCTTATTTTTTACTATTCATAATTTCGTCTTTTTCTGAACTTTTGGCTTTTTTTGAGCTTTTTTGCCGGTTCTTTTTTTTTTGCCGTATTCGTTTGCGTTGTTTTTGATGAGCTAACATATTTTTTATATTTTTTAATTTTTTTAAATTTAATTATGTTAAATAAGTCTCTGTTAGCTACAGTGTTTTTTCATCCAGCTACAGTACTTTTCAGCCATAAGCTACTAAAAATAAGCCAAAATAATCACCACCTCAATGAGGATGCACGAAAAGTCAGGTTGCACCAGGTATGCTCTCAAGAGGTAGTACTATTGCATGAAATGTGTGAACAGCATGTACATAGTGTATTACTCCCTATAACGCAAGTCTAAGCCTACACATTACGCAAAGATGAAGAAACCACTAAATTTTAAAATTTAATGTTATTGGACCATGTACATATATAAAAGTGTATACTACAACTGTTCAAATACTTTTCTACGTTAAAGCAAAGGTATAAGATAGAAATTTTACAATAACTATACTTTAGTTTTCTTAGTTGATTTATATTGTAGGGTAGACGATCTGGTGGGTTCTTTTAGGTTGTTAGCTTATAGTTTATGACTTAAATATTTGAATTCTGGCTATTCGTAAGAGATAGTACGCAGAGAAAAATAGTATATACTATTTTAGTTGGTAGAATTGAACTTAATATATTTTTTTATTATAATTTTTCTATTAACTTTGCTGCAAAAAACGTATAACTTAAAAGTTAGCTACTGACGACGGAATAAGCTAGATGAACTTATATCGAGGGATAGAGTGGCTGATTCACTGGTTCTTAGTAGCACCGTACAAAATGGAAATTATTGGGGTGTACGGCTAGGCAGCCTTAACGAAGGCAAGGTAGTAAGGCCGGGACAGTTGGATCTTTGGATGCTAGTGGCGTGCAAAACTCTGCCTGCCAAGCTTCCTAACGGCGTGCAAAACTAAGTTAAAAGTCAGAAGCACAAACCTAAATAAGTAGAAGGTTTATTTTTTTTTCGAAACTGACAGATTTTAATTTTTACTATATTAACTAACTTTTAAACAAAATATTTTCTAAAAAAGGATCTATAAGTTAAACGATATATACGTTAAAATCCCAATATCTGTACCATCCAAAATCGCAAGTAAGTATCTCTCTCCGTAATCTGTACTATAAACAGCTAAAATTTAAAAATTTTAATCAAAAATTATAAACCGCAGTCGTTACCAAATATGCCGAGAACCTATCAAACCCAACATCGGCATGCTGATGCATGCTTGGAAATCAATTTAAGTGCGTGCCACGTACGAGATGCAGGACACACACGGACACGTACCACTTCAATGTGCCATTTATATGAGCAGGTGCAGTATCATATGATCTGTCTCTGCAGGGCTGCAATGGTAGTGGCAGGGGCAATCGATGAGTAACAAACGAGATCTATGTAGCAAAAGCGTTGCTAGCTAAATGGAGGAAGAGCCGGCAGGATACAGTTACTATACCGCCGAGGACAGTCGGTGGCAGGTACGTAGTAAATAGACGCTAGCTTGCTAACAGGTGCATAGTAATAATGCCCGGTCGCGCGCCATAAAACAATGCAACAAGAGACAAGACATACATAGTACTCCAGTACTTGCATTGCGAGGTCCCGAGTCTAGCTGGCTGTTTAGGTTAATTGATTCAGCGTTGATCGCGAGATCGAGCCCGTCCGGTGGTTGTGGTCAAAGCTGCCTAGTAGTGATCGCGATTCAGTATACTCTTGGGCCGAACTAAACCTAGCCAACAGCAGTTGTACTTCAATTGGCTGTATAGGAGTTAAACTGTTATTTATGTCATTATTATAACAATATTGTGTTTTAAATAAAGGTTATTCATATTAGCTTCTGTTGATGATTTTTGATTTTGACTTATAGCTTTTGACTGAAAATGAATAGCAGTGGTTGAAAGAATTGTATTTTAGAAGGAGGAGATAAGTGCTGCAAAAAGTAAGGGAAAGATGCGTATGTGAGACGGGAGTGAGAGAAATATAATACGTCATGTGCCTATGACCCAGACTTATCCCCATATCGAGACAGGAGCGAAAGAAGTGGAGAATCCACTTCGAGAAACTAGGTGTTTATATCGGCTCCTAGCTTCTCCAAGTAGAAGTCAGAAGCGGAAACCAATACGAACATGGCCTAAAGCCTTAGTGTCTGTAGCAACCCGACATGCTTGCTTTCGGGTGTTTTTTGTATGCATTCATTGAAAAAAGCTACGACGAAGTATATTGTAGGATCGAATATGGTAAGTCAAGGGAGTGAATGTCTCTTTCAAAAACTTTCCCCAAAAATCAACAACAACGTGCAGAGGAATCATAAACACTTAAGCACATCAAAGCCACGAGCCAAAGAGGGCAAACCTCCAAAAATTCAACGTGCTACCGGTCATACCTCTTAGCGGGGGCAGTCGGACCGGATGAATAGTAAAATCAGCCCAATTAGTAGTGAAATCAGTATGATTTTAAAACCAAGAATACATGCAACTTTTGATCCGTAGATCCAAATGACAAAAAACTTGCATGCACCTTGTCTAGAATGTCATGAACCTATTCCAATCAATGATTGAGAAAATTGTTGTCAAAATTGTGTTATTTTTCCATTTAAAGGAAGGTTGCACTAAGAAGGGCAAGAGAAAAACTAGGAATATAACTTACTCGTAGGTGGTGGATGGCTAAGATGGTTCTAGACGTAATCATATATATCACAGCAAGCAAGAACACCCAAGGAATCAAGGCAAAAACAACTAGATCAAGAAGGCACCTGAGAAGGTCAAATCTAAGCAAAACTGGGTAACTTTTTGAACTTCCAAATCTGATGCCTAGATGGATGAGAATTGATTTCCAACATACATCTCTATCACTTACTCATCCTTAGCATTCAACAAGATCAAGAAGGAGAGAGAAGTTCAAAACCAACAAGATCAAGAGCAAATCAACAAAAACAAGAATGATCCATAAGAGATGAATAAAATTGATATACTACTATTTGAGGATGAATATTTTACAATCACTTCACCTAGAGGACAGAGAGCACACACAACACTCACACTTCTCTAACCCTAACCCTATAACACTTGGCTTCAATAACCAAAGATTGGATGGTTAACTAGCAAGTCTCCATCCCAAACCGTTAAATAAATATGCAACTAGCACCTATCTTACCCTAATCGATACTATCCACTTAGCACAATGGGAAAACCCATTTACCCCACATAATACGGGTTTTACTCACACACTATACTCATGCACGCTTCTCAAAACACATGTACCAGAATTCGCTAAGTCCTTAGCCTTTGATCCAACTTGTTCTTCTCACTTCCCCTGAACCTAAACTGCTTTCCCAAGTGTTGCTCAAGCACCGCAGTTTTTATCTAAGATAGTTTTTAGTATTTTGGTTAACTTACAAAATACCCTTAATTGACCCGATCTTCATCTTCCTTTGCGAACAATCGTCATGCTTGCCAAATATAGGTGCACCACTGGTTTTCCATGAGTCGGTAAGTCTCTTCCATTCCGGTTCCACTGGACCAGCCTCACATGTTTTTCGTACAAAAAGAGACCAGTTTTCAGTTTTAGTCCAAGAACAATGTGTTACACCTTAGTTCATAAGCAAAACACGACCCGAGCCATAAAAGCCTACGAGAAATAAAATCATACTTTAATAAAGGACTAGCATAGCTCAATCTAAATCTCAATTTAGGTTCAAGACTCAACTTAGCCAATTTAACATGGCATGAATCAGGAAGGGATGACTAGAGCAAAACTAGTCACAAAATCCAACAAGACATGATTTAGTTTAAGTTTCTCACACTTAAGAAAGCTACTATGGTAAAGCTAAACTATACATAGAATGACATGATAAATCTAGCAAACTAGCATAAGACATGACAAGATATGAAGCAAGATATCATGTTGCACAAGGATGTCAAAGCTCCATGTATTTATATTATGATGCAAATTACTGAATTTAAAATGTAATATGATACAATTGATGCAAAAGAGTCAAACTACCCAAGGAATCTAGAACTCTACACTCTCTACTCTTGGGCTTCTTGGATTTCACGTCATGAGCTTGAAGATACCTTCGGAAGTCCATTTCCTTTTTTCCTTCATCTTTGGGCACCTGGCCCTAATGTGGCTCAACTCACCACACTCAAAGCAAGTAACAGGGCCACTCATTCTCTTGTTCCTCACATTGTTGTATGTTTTCATAGGTTTTATGAATAGAAGGGCTAAGTCATCTTTAGAAAGTTTCTCTAACTACTCATCATTCAAAGTATGCAAAGCTGACAATAAAAATCCAGAAGAGCCAAAATCCAAAAAACTTAAAGAACTGCTCTAAAAAGGGTCAACCACAAGAGCCATCTACTCGGTCTTGGGATGTCACGAGATGCAGTCAATTTCATGTGTTTTCAATCTCGAGGAGAGCTTATCCATGGTTAGTTCACTCATGACATCGTTGTTATTGATGGAAGTGATTTTTATTCGCTAAACCTTCACATCAAGTGCACCCAATATCTATTGTGCATTCTTGGAATCGGAAAATGCCAAATCAATAGCACGAAGATCATGAACAATCTTGTTTAACATTCCCCACAACTCATCCAATGATTCACCAGGGTTTTGCTTGATCTTTGAGTATTCTTTATTTAGTTGGTTCTATATCACTTTCTTGATCACGGTAGAGCCCTTATAGTAGTCAACGAGGGTTTTTTAGATCTCATAAGCACACCTCAAGTAAGCATCTTGCTTAAACTTAGATCAACTAAGCCCTTGAATCAAAAAATTGTGAGCTTAATTGTTTTCCTCGACATCCGGTGTAACTTGATAATCAATCGACACAACATAAGTATTCTTGACCTTAATCCAAATCACATGCCTTTGAGCCTCAATGTACGATTGCATACGAGCCTTTCAATAAGGGAAATCATCTCCATTAAAAACATGTGACTTTGTTGAATACTTGTCTGATGCTATGGTTCCTAAGACCAGTTAAGATATATAAAAAAAGCTAACCGAGTTCTGATACCACTTGTAGAATCAATTATAGCAAGTCAAAGGGAGTGAATGACCTTTCAAAAACTTCCCCCAAAAATCAACAACAATGTGCAGCGGAATCACAAATACTTAAAGCACACCAAAGCTACGAGCCAAGGAGGGCAAAACTCTGGAAATTCAACATGCTACTGATTAGACCTCTCAGCGGGGGCTGTCAGACTGGATGAACAGTAAAATCGCAATTCTCTCCCATTCTGGTTTCCCCCGACGACGTCTCACTTGGACTGACTAAGCCATATGGTGCAACCCATCGCTCGAACTTCTCTTTAATATTTTCTACATTTCTCGTGCTATGTTTAAGTTTAGCCATCTCACCCGGCATTCTTGATCGTTCTGAATCACAGTTCCTCCATGAGCGTAGCCTTAATCCTCGCCGTTGACTATAGTTGACTCTAAGCCTTTCTGCTCATACAAAGACAACGAAATTATTTTCTAACACAAGTTTTTTACAACTTGACCCATGTTAGTTAAAATATGTATCATGCAACACATATACACTGACCTAGGTTACATCAAATCATCACGTGATTCAATTCTCCAAAATCTCCAAACCAACCGAAACACCTAGCCATGTCGGTCAAACCGCCAACCCCGACCAGTATGACCGTTGGTGGTGGCCGGTTTGACCAGTAGCCGTTTTGGCCCCGCCTCGCGGCAGATAGACCGCTAAGTATGACAATCGCTCTAAAAAGTGGTAAATTTGCAAAACCAAATTTCTCCTGCTCTAAAATAACAATACTCATCACAACCTAATTCCTTCCCACGTGTTTCTTCACATGCCGCCGCAATGCGGTGATGTACATGCACGCCTACATGTTCAAGTACTACTAGTCCACTATTCTTCCGCGGCAAGTTGTTTAGCAGTAAGCCAAACTGGGCAAGAAGAGCCGCTTGCGCGGCTCACGCATACGCACGCGCGCTCCGCACGCCTCCTTTCTGTTTGTTCGCATTGCGTTACGTTTTGGTAATGGATAGCAATTATTGGTGGTGGGACATCGGCATCAGCAGCGCTGTCCGTACGCACAGGCCCGCACCACCAACCTCTCTGAATTTAGCCCGGCTTGTCTCCACCTCTCCTCCCGCTCCGCTGCACCCCTCATTCCATGGCACTGGGATGTTTGATACTGTAGCCTTTTAAAAAAATTAATCTTGGGCTATTTGTTTTTGTAAATATATCCTCTTCTATGGGTCTATCAAGCCCAATAGATACCTACCGAGTTAGGCAAGTTTCGCAGGTACCTGCTAAGCAACAGTGTACGGTAGGCACTTGTCAAGACTCGATAGATCGAGCAGAACTATATTAATAAAAGCAACATTTAAGAATTAAATTTTTAAAAAGTTTAGCTGTAATACCGTTTATATGAACAGTTTTGTAGCTGGCTCTACCTTTTCTCTCTCTGCATCAACTTCTCTCCCTGATATGTGTGCCCGCATAGGCCAAGTTAGATACAACTTCTCTGTCTTCAGACTTCAGGCTCGATCGCTGCTGCTGGATGCGTTGCGTTCGCGGTTGCGAATTGCGATGCCGTTCTAGAGCACCGTGCAGCTGCTGCCGCCTGATGAGCCGCGTCTGAATCCGTGTTCCTTGCCAGCAACCTTGTCTGCTGCCATCCACCGCTTGCATCAGCTTCGTTTCAACCCTCCCACTAGACAATTTATTGCGTGCACCGTAATGTAAGCATCGAACTAAAGCGCTTCTTCGTCCGTCCTTTCAAAATAGCAGTGCTGCCGTAATCGGATTGGACTTTGCAGGACTCGATACGATGTCAGCACAATTACTCAATATTGGCTAGCATTATACTCTATTTGGTGCAAAGTAGCAGTACTACTCGTATCAAAATAATTAAAGTTCCATCGAGAGAACTGTTTAAAAATGACTGTAATACTATACTAGTACGTACCATTGGTGAGGTGGTACAGCTTGATCTAATTAAATCTATGTAGTACTATCTCCATTCTCCAACTAGTGGTGCAGTACTCAGAACCCTAATTTCACAATTCGTCTGAGCCGCACCCTTGCCTGGATTGTATGTGGACGGGCGTGATTACAAGCATGAAGAAGCATACTTGTCGTTTTGAATGTTGCCACGGTTTTCAATATACTCTTTTCAAACTATATGTTAGAAAAATATTCCAAATATATTGACATGGAAGTGCTTTTAATGATAAATATTACTAATACGATTTTCTTGTAATAAATCTAAATATATCCGTATACATGTATGGTCAAAATTAAAAAATTTGACTGCATGCATTTTTTAAAGAAAAGTAAAAAAACGGAGAGTGCGCTAAACTACTTCGGTGCTGCCAAAGCGTGGCTGCGTGGGTAGCAAAAACAATTCAGATCAAGGGAGACAAATTGGAAACATAGTCCGACGAAATATATTAATTCACGAGTTATGAAAAAAGAAAAGCTTCTTTCGCTTTCTCTTTTGCAGAGCTCTTTTTGCTACCCTCCATTGAACTTTAACACGTAACAGACCTCACCTCGATTGCAGCGATTTCATTTCCCGTTGGCTGCAGCATGCATGGGATCTGACACGGTAGCTAGGGGTTTGTTTGAAATGCTCAAATACTATTGTAGAGCCTTACTGATTTAGTCAATAGATATAAGCTGAGACGCCCTGTGGCAGTGTGGTTGTATAAACATTGTTGCTAGTTTCTTTAATTTAAAAATGAAATGGAAATTGACTTTAACACAGCACACTAACGATCAAAATCAACGCTATTCCTTTTTTTTAAAAAAAAAAGCGTTCTGATATAATTGTATGGACACCGAAGTACCTAAAACAAAGGTGCACGTTCGACAACCAAAAACAGAAGAAAAAGGAGAAAGTTAACAGAGATACATGGGACTTACTGTCGATGTCGCGTGTGGGTTGCCTTGTGGGTCAGCGAACGGCCACGTTCACGGGCACAAGAAGATCTCCATGCATGCAAGAAATCAGAGAGATCGCGACATCCGTAGCGCAAGAATAATGTGTCGCGACGAAGCGCTAGCAGACAGCTATGAATCCAGCGTAAATCTTCTCCCATGGCATTCAAGAGGCGCCAGCACGAACGACAAATTTAGGGTTGCACCGTTGCCGTTCTCCCTTAATTGCCGTCGCTTTCCTCCACCTGCTCGTCGCGGTGACGCGGACAGGGTGCCTTCCTCCTGTACTTAATCCTAGTTGCCGCCGGTGCGAGCGCTTACGTTGCGGCCCGAATCCTCCCTCCTCTATCGGTTCACGCTTAGCAGATCCGCGAATCGTACGCAACATTCAGCAAGCAACAAGGCTAGCTGCGAGATCATATCCGGAAAACTAGGCATACCTAATTAAGCCAATGCAGCAAGCCATATTGTAAGTCATCGTTTAACTCAGACTGCTCTTGAAAAATCTCCGTTTGAAAGTAGCGACTATGAAATGAAAAGCCGTCTACTTCGTAGGAAAAGAACAGGCCCCAGACAAGTAAGGGTTGCATGAATCTTAAGATGATC
The DNA here is from genome assembly GCA_036346245.1 of Bonia amplexicaulis. NCBI lineage: Eukaryota > Viridiplantae > Streptophyta > Magnoliopsida > Poales > Poaceae > Bonia > Bonia amplexicaulis. The sequence continues at coordinate 7,218,889 of CM070737.1, forward strand.
TATTGGTACATTATATATGTAACCGATTTCCTGGGGAGAATGCTAAGCTGCCAAGCGACGCATTATTATGCCACGGCAAGAACACATAACGTATGCTACGTTCTCGCCCAGCCGGACCCTGCTCGGCTCGTCGTTTCTCGCGGAAAAGGCCAACACGAACCGAATAGCTCAGTACGCGCGGTGCGCGCAGCTTCTGGCCGGAAAGGGACGGGAATTATTATTACGAAAGTACGTTCGCTCCTGCACGTTTTGACAGAGAGCAAGGCGGTGTTACGCCGCCGGGGCGGGAGAGTTGCTTTGTCGAGAAGGCAGCGCCGGGGAAAGGGGCGCTTGTGCTGCATGCCCTCCCCGCATTCTCTCCCCTGATTTCGGCATCATATCGGGGGGCCTTGGTTTGGCCGGCCTTGTGGTGATGCATTATATTTGTGTTGTTCATGATGGCGAGGTTGCTGCCCGGCAAAGCTGCAAGCCGGAAGCCGCTGGTCAGGTCCGTCAGTGGAATCGCGGGGCCAGCGTGCAGTGCCCACGGAAAAAAAATCACCTGGGCTAGTATGAGAAAGTATGATATTTGGTCCTACTTTTTATTGTTCAATTTTCGAAAAGTGATCTGCTACATTCTGAAGTGTATAACTAACCCACAGTTGGCAGTTCAGGAAAGGCAGATCCCACCGGTTGGGACCGTATTAACTAGGGATAAAAATAGATCGGATATGGATAGATAATGATTCTATCATATTTATTTTTAAATATTTTTATGTGGATACAAATATGGATAACTCGGATACGAATACAAATAATATCGAATACACTTACAAAGTGAATACGAATCAAAATGAATATGATCACAAATATTTATCTAAATATGAAAACCTCTTAAATTGTACATCCAAAATCAATGAAACCACATTAATGATTTTGAGCCGTTTCCATAAAATTTCTAGCAATTTTCATAAAATGTTTGTAATTTTCTAAGCCCAGAAAATAATTCTCTTTATTACTTCCCGTGCAGAAAATTATTACTAGAGTAAATTAAATACATAAAGGTATTTTTGTAAGTTAATAAGACTTACAGGGCATTTCTCGCATAATTCCAAAAAGGCAGAAGCCCTTATGTGTAATTTTCCGGAATTTTAAAGTATCTTCTGTAATTTCTTCAGCCGGCAAGGACCTATCGCAATTTTCAAAAATATTGAGGACTCTCTTGTAAGATCGTCTATCTCACAAATTCTAGAGCCTTTCCATAAAAATTCTCATCGAATGGACCTAAATTCAATAGATTAAGGGATTCTTTGGAATTTCTCAAAAGATATAAGGGTTTATTTGAAAAACCAGTTAACCAAATTCATTTTATGGCCGGCTAGCCAAAACGGTATCCGTGAGATAGCGTCGTACCATATTCATATTTATTTTGAATAAAAACTATCCGTTTCCAAGCCAACGTAGAGTACCCGAGCCGCCACTAGCCGAATGAAAAAAAAATCCGGATCATCGACAAGTATCCGATCCCTCCGATCCATTTTCGACCCTAGTAACTAGTGGTCCGTCTTACAAAAAAGTAACTAGTGGTACAGTGTAGAGTATCTTTTAATAAGATTTCGAGCCCACCCGGCTGCAACGGCGCAGATCACGAGCCTTTCTGCCCGGTTAATCCCATCATTCCGCTGCTCATTGGTCCCTAACAGTCTGAGTCGGAAAAGACAGGCGAACAGTGTCGGACTCGGAGGCAGGCCCATTAAAATTAACCCACGTTCCGGGGTCATCCGAGCCGCTGCGGTGAAAAGAATTGAATAGCCGAGGCCAGAACCGCGTACGACTCGGCTCAATTAGTCAGCTACTTATTGCGTCCGCTCCGTTGTTAAGGGAAGGGCATCCGTTCTTTCCGGTCTGTGCAGCCGAGCCAGCCGATCGCCAGTCGGCACAGCATTGGGAGCCCCTCTCTCGAACGGATGCCTGAAATGAATTGGTTCAGACTTGGGATTCAAAGTAGGCGTACAAGTGTCGCCCGTCGGTGCAGCAGCGGTTGTGCAACCGTAGTTTGTTTGGATTGGGTGCAAGCGGAGTTCTGGGCTTAAGGTCATCGCTTTCATGCATCTGACAGGTCTGCCTGCCAGGTCACCTTTTACTTGGCCCGTTTCAACAAACGAGGTGCATCCATAGGCCGACTGGTCCGCTGTAAACGATTTTAGTTTTTAATTTTTTTAGTTTTTGAGTTATTTAAATTAGAAATTATATAAAGTATGTTGACTTATAATTTTAGCGTTTTTATTCTTGGTAATTTTCTTTTTATTGCATTGTATTGTCCGTGACGATATAACTATTTTTTATTTTTTTTCTTATTTTTGTATTTTTTTAATTGAATGATTTAAAAAACTAACAACCGCTGCAGAGTAATTTTAGACATAAGTTAAAAGGTTAAACTCTTTAAAGCGGCCCATAGCGGATAAATCATGTGGACACATCTCCTCAAATTTTAATGTTCTGCATTTCTTCTACGACCATATGATAAGTAATAAGAAAGTGAGAACCGACATGCGGTTCGTTGGCTAGAGCATTGTGCTGGCTTGCTGCCCACCTGAGTTCGAGACTTTGGTGGTGCTCCAACTAGCTTTTGGTTGAGGCAATATTGACTGAAATTGAACTGTAGCGGTTGTTAGCTTTTTCTGAAAAAAATAAGAAAACTTAAAAAAAATTGTTATATCGTCACAGACAACGTAAAGAAATATTGGGAAAAGAGCAAAATTAAAAGAGCCAAAAAAACTGAAACCGTTTGGAGCGGAGCTAATGGTGTCGGTGCTCACCAATAATTTTGTAGCACATACAACACACTTTCTCACGGAAAGTGTGTATCCACGCTCTGTAAGATTGTGCATTTATAAAGAAAGTGTGTATCCACGCTCCGTAAGATTGTGCCTTCATAAAAGCTTCTCCGTAAGATTATGCCTTCGTAAAAATTTTCATACTCCATAAGATCCGGTGCATTCACCAAAAAATATAAGCATGTGTTAGAAGATGTGCATGTATATGTGCGTGCGTGTGGTGTTTAGAGGTGTGCGTTGTGTGTGACTGCTTGCACCTACAAAAAGAAGTCAATCCTTTGCCTCTTCGGTGTGTTCCTCTTGCAGCTGGATCGTAGAGGAGCATGCACGATTTGTCTCGGCTAGTATATACAGCACGTAGTTCTACAATCGTAGCAGGTATATCACAAGTTCACAGCAATTATTTGGTAACGTAAGTCCTAAATGTCATTTTCTTATCGGATTCGCGACAGAAGGTCTAGATGCTAATCTAATCTGTAGTCTGTAGCAGGGGGTGGAATAAGTTCTTAGCAGCAATAATCCAAGATGTCTTACAATTACGGCCAGTCCAAAATTGCTGGTTTAAACTTGCAATATATTTTTTCTAGCAAAGAAATTGTTACTGTTACCAATGATTTCATAGGTTGGGCAGCTGTATCGTAAAGTGTTTTCCAAGTGGAGTGACGACAAGACAAAAGTCACTCTGGGAAAAAAGAGACGGAAAAAGGGTCAGTGGAGGCCTTTTTCCATATCTGTTGCAAGGATTTCACCGTCACTACACCACCGAACCACCCAAACCAAACGGCACTCAGCAGCAGTGTAGGACAGTCCGGCAGGCCCCGCACGGCACGACGGCACAGCGGGCCACCATCAGGTCGTGCTGGCATGAGCATGACACACGGCGTATGGCGTGTGTATGCATGCATGGGCCACCGATTGGCCGTTGCCATGCGCCTGTTGGAATTAACCCTGAGCATCCCATCCGAAAAAAGAAATAAGAATTCCAGTCAGCAACAGTAGAAGAAACCATCTCGAAGCAGCAGTTAGTTTCTAAGTCAGTTTTGTATCCGAATAGGATTTTGATTCCTAGTTCATTTAGGATTTCTATTTGTATAGAGTTAGTATTTGTCATATTTCTTGTATTTTTGATACTATATAATGAGGAGAAAACGGGGAGCTAAATTGCCCTAACCAAAATTGTCTTGCATCTTGTGTTCAGTTGTTTCTGCAGTCTCCCGAAGCGCTACAGTAGTCGGGGTCCGACCGCCGTTTATCTTACGGTCTAACCGCCATCCTCCGCCCGGTCTGACCACCGGAGTTTTGCCGGTCCGACCGCCGTTCAGTTGTCAAGCTTCAACGCTCGGTTGCAGTTTGCAGAAAATTGAGCGGTGTGACGTTGGTATGAAGTTCAAAGCCCACAATCTAGTATCAGAGCTACGGTTCGGCATTCAGATCAATGTCAATAGTGGTCCACAGCGAGGCGGCGCGAGAGAGCGGCGGTGGGATGTTTATCTACTCGCAGCTCACGGCAACGAACTACACCAGTTGGGTGATCCGGTTGCAAGTAATGATGGAGGATCAAGGAGTCTAGGAAGCGATCGAGCCGACGGCCGGGGAGGTCGTCGACACGAAGAACAAGAAGGCGAGGTCGCATCTTCTCCAAGCGCTCCCAGAAGACCTCTTGATGCAGGTGGCCGGAAGAAAATGGCGAAGGAAGTCTGGGACTGCTTCAAAACACGGTTCGTTGGCGTAGATCGCGTCAAGAACGCACGTCTGCAGACGTTGAAGAGTGATTTCGGCGACATGCGCATGCAGGAGGGAGAGAGCTTGGACCAGTACGCCGGAAGACTCAACGCCATGTCCGTCAAGTACGCAAACCTCGGAGAAACACTCGACGATGCCGCAATGGTCAAGTTGTTCGACACCGTGCGGATCGCTTCGGCGTAATAGCCGGATCGAATAATTCGCGACATCAAGACGATGTTATTTGAGGAAGCGGTAGGGCGGCTAAAGGTGTATTTGAAAAAATTCATTTTATGGCCGGCTAGCCAAAACGGTATCCGTGAGATAGCGTCGTACCATATTCATATTTATTTTGAATAAAAACTATCCGTTTCCAAGCCAACGTAGAGTACCCGAGCCGCCACTAGCCGAATGAAAAAAAAATCCGGATCATCGACAAGTATCCGATCCCTCCGATCCATTTTCGACCCTAGTAACTAGTGGTCCGTCTTACAAAAAAGTAACTAGTGGTACAGTGTAGAGTATCTTTTAATAAGATTTCGAGCCCACCCGGCTGCAACGGCGCAGATCACGAGCCTTTCTGCCCGGTTAATCCCATCATTCCGCTGCTCATTGGTCCCTAACGGTCTGAGTCGGAAAAGACAGGCGAACAGTGTCGGACTCGGAGGCAGGCCATTAAAATTAACCCACGTTCCGGGGTCATCCGAGCCGCTGCGGTGAAAAGAATTGAATAGCCGAGGCCAGAACCGCGTACGACTCGGCTCAATTAGTCAGCTACTTATTGCGTCCGCTCCGTTGTTAAGGAAGGGCATCCGTTCTTTCCGGTCTGTGCAGCCGAGCCAGCCGATCGCCAGTCGGCACAGCATTGGGAGCCCCTCTCGAACGGATGCCTGAAATGAATTGGTTCAGACTTGGGATTCAAAGTAGGCGTACAAGTGTCGCCCGTCGGTGCAGCAGCGGTTGTGCAACCGTAGTTTGTTTGGATTGGGTGCAAGCGGGTTCTGGGCTTAAGGTCATCGCTTTCATGCATCTGACAGGTCTGCCTGCCAGGTCACCTTTTACTTGGCCCGTTTCAACAAACGAGGTGCATCCATAGGCCGACTGGTCCGCTGTAAACGATTTTAGTTTTTAATTTTTTTAGTTTTTGAGTTATTTAAATTAGAAATTATATAAAGTATGTTGACTTATAATTTTAGCTTTTTTATTCTTGGTAATTTTCTTTTTATTTTCCTTTTATTGCATTGTATTGTCCATGACAATATAACTATTTTTTTTATTTTTTTTCTTCTTATTTTTATATTTTCTTTTAATTGAATTACTTAAAAAACTAACAACCGCTACAGAGTAATTTTAGACATAATTTAAAAGGTTAAACTCTTTAAAGCGGCCCATAGCGGATAAATCATGTGGACACATCTCCTCAAATTTTAATGTTCTGCATTTCTTCTACGACCATATGATAAGTAATAAGAAAGTGAGAACCGACATGCGATTCGTTGGCTAGAGCATTGTCTGGCTTCTTGCCCACCGAGTTCGAGACTTTGGTGGTGCTCAACTAGCTTTTGGTTGAGGCAATATTGACTGAAATTGAACTGTAGCGGTTGTTAGCTTTTTCTGAGAAAAAAATAAGAAAACTTAAAAAAAATTGTTATATCGTCACGGACAACGTAAAGAAATATTGGGAAAAGAGCAAAATTAAAAGAGCCAAAAAAGCTGAAACCGTTTGGAGCGGGGCTAATGGTGTCGGTGCTCACCAATAATTTTGCAGGCACATACAACACACTTTCTCACGGAAAGTGTGTATCCACGCTCTGTAAGATTGTGCATTTATAAAGAAAGTGTGTATCCACGCTCCGTAAGATTGTGCCTTCATAAAAGCTTCTCCGTAAGATTATGCCTTCGTAAAATTTTCATACTCCATAAGATCCGGTGCATTCACCAAAAATATAAGCATGTGTTAGAAGATGTGCATGTATATGTGCGTGCGTGTGGTGTTTAGAGGTGTGCGTTGTGTGTGACTGCTTGCACCTACAAAAAGAAGTCAATCCTTTGCCTCTTCGGTGTGTTCCTCTTGCAGCTGGATCGTAGAGGAGCATGCACGATTTGTCTCGGCTAGTATATACAGCACGTAGTTCTACAATCGTAGCAGGTATATCACAAGTTCACAGCAATTATTTGGTAACGTAAGTCCTAAATGTCATTTTCTTATCGGATTCGCGACAGAAGGTCTAGATGCTAATCTAATCTGTAGTCTGTAGCAGGGGTGGAATAAGTTCTTAGCAGCAATAATCCAAGATGTCTTACAATTACAGCCAGTCCAAAATTGCTGGTTTAAACTTGCAATATATTTTTCTAGCAAAGAAATTGTTACTGTTACCAATGATTTCATAGGTTGGGCAGCTGTATCGTAAAGTGTTTTCAAGTGGAGTGACGACAAGACAAAAGTCACTCTGGGAAAAAGAGACGGAAAAAGGGTCAGTGGAGGCCTTTTTCCATATCTGTTGCAAGGATTTCACCGTCACTACACCACCGAACCACCCAAACCAAACGGCACTCAGCAGCAGTGTAGGACAGTCCGGCAGGCCCGCACGGCACGACGGCACAGCGGGCCACCATCAGGTCGTGCTGGCATGAGCATGACACACGGCGTATGGCGTGTGTGCATGCATGGGCCACCGATTGGCCGTTGCCATGCGCCTGTTGGAATTAACCCTGAGCATCCCATCCGAAAAAAGAAATAAGAATTCCAGTCAGCAACAGTAGAAGAAACCATCTCGAAGCGGTTAGTTTCTAAGTCGGTTTTGTATCCGAATAGGATTTTGATTCCTAGTTCATTTAGGATTTCTATTTGTATAGAGTTAGTATTTGTCATATTTCTTGTATTTTGATACTATATAATGAGGAGAAAGCGGGAGCTAAATTGCCCTAACCAAAATTGTCTTGCATCTTGTGTTCGATTGTTTCGGTCTCCCGAAGCGCTTCTGATGAGTCGGGTCCGACCGCCGTTTATCTTACGGTCTAACCGCCATCCTCCGCCCGGTCTGACCACCGGAGTTTTGCCGGTCCGACCGCCGTTCAATTGTCAAGCTTCAACGCTCGGTTGCAGTTTGCAGAAAATTGAGCGGTGTGACGTTGGTATGAAGTTCAAAGCCCACAATCTAGTATCAGAGCTACGGTTCGGCATTGGATCAATGTCAATAGTGGTCCACAATGAGCGGCGAGAGAGCGGCGGTGGGATGTTTATCTACTCGCGACTCACGGCAGCGAACTACACCAGTTGGGTGATCCGGTTGCAAGTAATGATGGAGGATCAAGGAGTCTAGGAAGCGATCGGCCGGCGGGGGAGGTCGTCGACACGAAGAACAAGAAGCGGTCGCATCTTCTCCAAGCGCTCCCGAAGACCTCTTGATGCGGTGGCGGGAAGAAAATGGCGAAGGAAGTGCGGGGCGCTTCAAAACACGGTTCGTTGGCGTAGATCGCGTCAAGAACGCACGTCTGCGAGCGTTGAAGAGTGATTCGGCGACATGCGCATGCGAGAGGAGAGAGCTTGGACGATCGCGGGAAGACTCAACGCCATGTCCGTCAAGTACGCAAACCTCGGAGAAACACTCGACGATGCCGCAATGGTCAAGAAGTTGTTCGACACCGTGCCAGATCGCTTTCTGAGCGTAATAGCCGGGATCGAATAATTCTGCGACATCAAGACGATGTTATTTGAGGAAGCGGTAGGACGGCTAAAGGTGTATGAAGAACGGACGCGCACACGCACGTCTGGTGGAAGCAGCAACGGCGATAGCCAACTCTTGCTCACTCAGCCCGAGTGGGAGGCAAGACAGAAGAAACAAGACAGAGGGCGCGACAGAAGCGGTCATGGCGGAACGCCAAGAAAAGACGGGATGATCAGCTCCAGCAGTGATGGTCGTGACAAAAGCCACATTCGATGTTTTAATTGCGACAAGATGGGTCATTAGAAATCTGAGTGCAAAGCACCAAAAAGGGGGGAAGAGGCGAACCTCATGCGCGAAGTTGAATATGAGCCGGCACTGTTATTTATGGTGATTGAAGAATCAGCGCCGGAGCAACAGGAACGGCAGGATATCACACTCCTAAACAAAGAAGAAGCTTACAATCTGCAGGATGCAAGCACAAGTGATGGTGACCGCCGGAGTTCTGCCGGTCCGACCACCGTTCAGTTGTCAAGCTTCAGCGCTCGGTTGCAGTTTGCAGAAATTTGAGCGGTGTGACGTTGGTCTGAAGTTCAAAGCCTACAACGCCTACCATCTCCACTTGTCTCACCCATCGCCATGTGCTTGCCTCGGCACTCGCCACACGCTTGCCTGCGCCTAACACGTCTACCGACCTCCGCTACTACTGCCATGCTTGCCCTCCTCCTTGACCACCTCAGGCACACCTACCTGATTCGACCCCCCCAATGCTTGCCTTCCTCCGCTAGTCTCAACCGTGCAACTATGCTTACCCATCGCCGCCGAGAAGCCGAGCTGGTGTAGTGGTGCATGGAGGCACACATGCATTTCAGCAAGGAGCTGCTTGCTACCAGCGGCTTCCTGAAGCATACGTGGAAGTCGATGAGTAGGAGGCGGTTGTCCATCAGCTGCTCCTACACCTACGGGTGGCGGAGCAGGTTGCCTAGCCCCAAGAGCACCTGTCCGACTTGCTCCACGCCGTCAGCGACCCATCCAGGGCCAGCCTGCGTGGACGCGTCATCCTAGGCGAGCAGCGCGCACGCCGAGTGATGGATAGGGAGTCTGGTGGAGAGGATGTGTGCATAGAGAGATTCTTGGGCCGCGCGCAATCAAGCAGGAACGACGGTGCCACCACCTTGGGTGAGGAGAGCGTTCAACGGAATCCTATGCCATTGCTCTGCTCTACTTCTGTTGCTTGCTTGAGGAGTGTTTTTGTCGTGCCATTTTCATGTCAGACCGCCCTGAGCACGACTCAACAAGCCATACCGTATCGTGTCGACCCACAGACCTTCTTTCTAGACTTGGCACGGTCCATCTTTCATGTCATGCTTGGATTGTGTCTTGCCGGCCAATTCTCAGGCTAGCCCGAAATAGCCCAGTCCAAACCCGCCGATCTTTAGGACACTGCACGAAGAAGCGAAGCGATGGAGGAGAGCAACAATTATTGGGTTGCATTATCATCTCCTCCACTGAACCTTCCATGGCTTCGTCTGCACTGGAGCTAGCGCAGTACTACTGCCGGCTGGGCGCCATGGATGATGCACATGGAGTATGAGGTCCTTGCCGTTGCCACAATTATTTTGCTGTTTATACGCGCATCCATGGGAATGGATCGGTGCAGTGGGAAAGATCCTTTCCCATTTCATACTCTCGCGTGACCCCACTTGCCAATGCTTCTGTCATCAAAAGCCCATTTTTGATCAACAGTATTGTGGACATTCGCATAGTCGCAGTAGTATTCTGGATAAGCAGTACCCCTACCAAGTACATTGTATACGAATGGAGAAGTGTTCCTGGTATGCACTAGAAAGAACATAAAAATGGAATGTGGGGGAGTGAAATTCTACTGGAGTACGTACATGCTCTTTAGGTGGTAAAGCCAGCCAACACTTTCTATGCAAGTTGAGAAACAAGTTTTTTTTTCCGTGCATAAAATAACAACGAACTAATTAACAGTGGTGCTACTGTACAAATGCTATTACCACTACTTGGTACCAGTACATCATGATGATGTACTGTATTGTTGTACTAGCATACAATAACACTTGGTTCGATGGGACCGTATACTCCAAGAACACCCAGCTAGCGGTCGATCAAGCTAAACCAATGCATTTATCAACGGGAGCTAGGACTGGTAGCAGCTTGCGATATTTCACACCTACTGGGGTAGCATTAACAAGTCAAAAACTGCAGAGCCGTTAGAAGGGCAGATCATCTGCGTTCAGGCTCTCGCGTTTGGACACGATTTCGACGAGCATCCGAACACACACACACACAGACGGAGATGGGCACCACCGGGATGCGCGCGGGGAAAGAAACTTTCGGCGCAGAGACCACTAGAGCGGAGAGAGAGAGAGAGGTGCAAGTGTGCAGCGAGAGAGGAGGAGGCGGCGGCTGCTTTGGCGCCGCGGATTCCGAGGAGGAGAGTGCTTGGCGCGGTGATTGAGGCGCGCGGCGGATGCCCGCCTCGAGCCCCGCGCGGGCAGGCGAAAGAGGGGACCGGGCGCATCCGCGCCCTGCCACTCTCCGTTCCTTTTTGTTTTGTTTTATCTCCGCGCGCGTCCAAACAACGACCACAATAACTAAACCCTGCAAGGCCAGTGCACGCAGGCACAGAGCCCGGCCGTGATAAAAATTACTCCACTGATTAGTTAAAGCCTGCGCTGCGCTGCGCCGTGGCCTCCGGTCCAACCGCAGGCATCTCTCCCCTTTATCCGTCGCCTCCCTAAACGCCGACACGTCCGACCCGTCCCCCACTTGCTCCTCCTCCGTCCGTCGCGTTGCCCTCACGTGACCCGTGTCTCGCCCATTAAACAACGCAGAAAAGCGGACACGTTTACGTGCATGCTTTTGGATATATACTAGTAAAATATACCAGTTCGTCTCTATAATTAACAATGCGCTCTCTCTCTCACACGCACCAACCAATGTGCGTTTCAAAATTTACTATTCTTCTCGAGTCAAATGATCCACTTGCATAGTTAACGAGGATTGGCGTCATCACCGGTGACGAGAACGGGAAGGTACTGCTGTCGTCGTGAGTCACGGGGCATTCTAAACAATTCATTAATGCCCGTGAGTTTTAACGGGACTGGAAACCATGTACTCCTTTGACGAGACAGGCTTACATGATTTTGTTTTATTGGAAAATGGAACGGGTTCTCCCTCTGGTTGTAACAAAATTATTTCACACAAATATCAAGCAAATCTAATAATCAAAAGGGACGACGTCAGGTATGAAATCCTGCAGGTATGAAATCAAAGCCCATTCAAGACCGCAGCTATACTATATGAAAAATATATGTGTAGGCTAGTTACTGTCAATCTATCTACAGATTTTGCTATCAAGAAATTTGCAAGAAAAAAGAAATATTTGTTACTGCAAAAGATATTAAACTTTGCATTACAAAATGCAACATGCATTACCAGTTCTATAATCCACATATTGCAGCAGTAAACGGCAGGGGAAAACATGGGAATTGAAGGATAAATGTTGATTGCCACAAAACTGAACCAAGATCAGGAGCCAAAAGGCCTCACCATGCTGCCCTTGAAGCCCTTGAAGACAAGGATCTTGTATTGAAGTGCTCCTTCGATTTTCTTTCTCTTCTCCTTCTCATAACCAAGAGATTTTTTTTTCAGTTCTTCAACTTTGAAAGCTTGCTCTGCACAAATATCTCAAAGTTAGTCAGAAAATAACTTATAACCAGACTGGTCAGATTTTCGATGAGTTACCTTCGTTCTTCTTCTAGAATGCTTCAATTGCTTCTTTGTGCAGAAGGTTATTGTCGTTGAACTTAGTAAACCAATCTTCGATCGACCGATCCTTAGCCTTAAGCATCTCTTTGAGCTTGAGGATGACAACACCCTTCGCTTTGGCCTCTACTTCATAACCTTGTAGTTCTGTCGACCATGACGCGGAAAGAAGTTAGAAGAGATAAAGGCAAGAGAGCAATAGAAGAAACGATAAGAAGATACTTACTTCTTAATTGCAGACTTTTTTCCTTAAGAGCTTTGAGGAGCTGCTTGTTCTCGGTCAACGCAAACCCGAAGAGTTCCCTCTTCATCTAGCTGGTCATTTTTTGACCCAACCATCTGTACATTGCAAAATATTGCAATGATCGATCGGAATAAGAAAAGATTTTCAGATGAAAAGAGTTTTTTCATTACATTAAGTCTTTTGATCCTGTCATCTAGAGTGGTGATGGCCAGGATAAAAATATTCCATCTTTCTCTCGGCTCCCCCTCTTAGATCATCTTTATCATATCCCTCACCTCTGCTGGAGAGAGGACAAACAAAAGGAAAAATCCTAAGGTCAGAAATTATAACTAAACAGAAAAAAATTAGACTGGTCGGATTTCTCGATGCTTACCTTCCGAGGAGTCCCTAGTTGAGTCCATCACGCCCTTCATACCAAAGTATGATGTGGTCAAGCAACTTCAAAAGATTGATCCGACGCATGGAGAAATCCCTTATCACATGCCAGGAGGTCAGTCCCTTACTCCCTTGTCCTTGAGATAGATGATGGCGCTGACCCATCGCTCTATCTTTCCCACCTTCTTCACCGAAGACCTCCACCTTGGATTCTCGACTGCAATCTGACCAACGTAGGAGAGGCTGTCATCTTTGCTGAGTGTCATATAGAGCTATATCCTCTTCCATGACGACCACGAGGACTTGGAGTACATTGGGATATACTCCCTTGCTTTCCCATCATGGAGCCGCAGAGAACAACCCTTAGGTGTCTTTGTTGCTTTCCCCAATCTTCCTGATATCTTGTAGAAGTATTTGAGAAGCTCCAAATTCACTGGAATCCCCAAATATGCTTTGCAGAGGTGGACAAAGATACTCAAGCGGGCAATCAAATTAGGGGCCAAATTAACCAATTCGATCCCATAGAATTCTATGACCTCCGACAAAAATGGATGTGCCAGCAGCCTGAATCTGCATTTGGCGTACGCCCAAAAGATTGGGATTTCACCGTCGCTTCCACTCAAAAAGTTTTCCCCGATCGTCGACCTCCATAGAATCAAAACCTTGTTAGGGAGTAACCCCTCCTCTTCCATGGCCTTCAACTTCTTCGGCCCCCAGCTCAGACACTAGCCAATTAGTAATTAGATCTGACATTTTGGCTATAGTGGTTGGGAATCGAAGATTCGATGGATTCGAGGCTACAGGCACAAATGAGAAGAGACAGAGGAACTTGACGACGGAAGTTTTTCTGAAAGCGTGAAGCTAATAGGTATCATGCCAGGGTTTTTATAAGGGGTTTTCCACCTGCAAAATGTAGTTATCTAATCTGAAGCCTAACGGATGTAAAAAAACTTTCTGTTTCTCAGTTAGTTTCTCAACGAACCAATTGGATGATTCATGAACGGTATCTAGGCCCATTCCCAGGGACCCTTTCGTGCAACGATTAAGAGACTTGTTCTATCTGGCCAAACAACACGATGTTTCAGCCATATCTCTCTGACAATAACTGCCTTGTAGTTATGCCACAAATTAATCTCCCACTGACAAGCAACTAACAATCAAGTGTCTTCTCTCTAACAATAACTACCTCCTCAATCGAACACGCTGGTTCCATAAGGTGTCTTCCCAGGCGGATAACTAACATCCCTTCAATGTTATTTAAGGATTGACGAGAGAAGACAACAGAACAACGAAAATTGGATTCGAGAACACACAAGACAATTCCATTCGATAATCAAGAAAGACAGGAAATAGTGCAAGTCATTTTCTTCTAGTAGGAAGAACATAGAGGCTAGGGTTAGTTTTAGACATTTGTAAGAACACCATATAACTAGTTCATAGTAATAAAGAGAATCTTCATTCTCTTCTAAGGATTTCAACAATCTTTCTCATATTATTTAGTAAGATCGACGACTCAATAGTCCACACCTTGCGGCGTGGGAAGTGGGAGCGAATGGCAAAATGAGTTAGAGGGGTCCCGGAGGCATTTCAAGGCAGCGGTGTAGGCGACGGTGCATGGCGACAGCACGAGCAATGGTCGGGGTGGTGGCACGGCGTAAACAGGCGTGTGTGGACAACGGTGGTGGTGCTCCAGCGACTACCAGTGGATGGCGGTGCAAGCATTGCACAACGTGGGCGGGTGGAGTGCTCTAGTGCAACCGATGCGCTCGGGGATGGTCCGAGAGGCAGGGCGACGGTGGCTGGTGGTGGAAATGGAGGTGGCGCCAGTGGCGGTTCTCCAAGGTGAGGCATTGGTTGAATTGATGCATGGCACAAATAGAGGAGGTGACAAGATGGTGTGGGTGTGAGGAATTAAAAAATGGCTTACCGGAGAGGACAAATATAGCGATTAGAAAATTCGGCCGGTTTTGTATAAAACTCGATTCCCGTCTATTGGCTACACAAAAATCAAATTGACTTGGAGGATGGGTTGTTTGGATGCCATAACATGATATGACATGAACGGTAACGACACGGTTGGGTACACGGGCGATAGCTTCGGCAGAGCAGTGCACAAAGGTAGGGAAAAAGACAAACTGGCTGTGCTTCGGTTTGCTTCAATGCTTCTTCGCTTGATGGAGGGAGAGAAGGGAGTACGCTTGCGAGAAGGAGTTGGTGAGGCGGTTCCACAGACGTGGGTGAGAGCTGGATGATCGGTTTTTAGGTGGGGCGCGCGAGCGTAAGAAGGGACGACAGACAAACTCTGTCTTTATACTAGTACAGATAGAGATATAGCTTCTTACTACAAGAGAGAGGGACGTGTACTCCCTCTATTCGTTTTTTACTTGACCTTTTGGAATTCGTATTATTAAACTTTTTAAAGTTTGATCACCAATAAATTTAAAACTATCTAAATTGGCTATACGAAAATTATATAATTAGATTTATCTTTAAAAATATTTTCATAATATTGTAATTTTATTTGTATATCTTAGTGTAAAGATATAAAATGTAACAGTCAAAGTTATATCTTGAAGACTATAAAAAATCAAAAACATCGGGTAAAAAAGAACGAAGGGAGTAGTTTGTTATTAAAGTTATCACACAATAAATTAATTACTGTATAAAACCCATCAGTCATCCCCTCTTTCGTTTTCTTATCCTCTCTCCCACTTTTCAACAAACCTAACTTCCTAATTGTACTTAAAATCTAAATACATTTAGACTTTTCTAACCCACTAGCTCCTTATATAGAGTACGCTCAAGTACTCTGAATTGATTAGTTGGCTCCGAATTTATTTTCTAGTGCAGCGAGTGGAACAATTAGGTGAAGCTGCACGCGTGCTATGAGCTTTGTGCCTGCTGTGATTAATTGGACAGAAATAAGTTGTGTGCATGTGATTAACTGAAGAGAGATCGGAGAATAATTAGAGCAAGAGAAGGATACGACGGTCATTTCACACCATGCCTTAATTCTTGTGTCCATATCTAAAACCATCAATATTAAGACCATCTTTAATGTATTAAACCGATATCGATTTAAAGTCGTGCCACGTAAGCATAAGCTTATTTTTCTCAAATATATTGAACCGATTCTACTAATAACTGAGATCCACATTATATTAAAAACCACAAAATAATAATATCATCTCTCAACCACACTCTCTCATTATTTAATGCTCATATGAATTGTTTAATGTTTTGAATCGACTCCTAAGTAGAGTCCGATTATATGCATTTTTTTGTTGAAATCGATCCGTCCAATGTATTGAATCAATTCAATGCATTTTCTCTTCTCATTTAAACTAGCTAAAATACAACATTAGAAATGATCTAAGAGACATACAACAATCATCTTCTCTCTCTTCCTCTGTTCTTTTCTACATCGAAAAAATGATATAGTTTTAGGAGTAACATTCTAAAGGACCTATTGGGAGTGCCCTGAGATGCTATCTTCAATGGGGTGGATGCAGAGGAAATCCAACCATTGGCGAGTCTGTATGGACTGATGTTGGGATCCGTATAAAAAAAAATAAAATATCTATGTGTGAAAGCTACTGCTTCATTCTTTTTTACTTATTATTCTGAGCATCGACACGATCCAATACAACACTTTAATTATTACTCTTCTAATTATACGCTAATAAAATCATTAAAAATATAATGACATAAAATTATTCTTTATGACAAATCTGGAGCAGCGCTGGTTAATTGCATGAAGGTGCATTAGTTTGGCATTATTTTACTAATTACTGGCTGCATGTGTTCATTTTGTTTCCCGCAAGAAACCGAACAGTTTGGTGCTGCCTAATGAATGCACCCATCGATTTCAAATGTGAACAGCTAGTGTTGAATGCAAAAGGATGGAACGTTTTCATTCACATCGGTTGAGTGAGGCTTCTGGTCCCTATACAGATATGTGGGTTCCTATTTGCATTAGTGAAAGCCAGAAAAAATGTTACATTCATTGGATCAACAATTGTGAGATACGGTATAACATGTGCACATCTCAACTGAACTGAAAAAACTGAACCGAAAAAATCGAACCGAACTGATCAACTCAGTTTGACCGGTTTTCGGTTCTGTTTCTATATTTTAGTTTTTTTTGTGTTCGGTTTTTTCAAGAAAAACCGGCTAAAACCGATGAACCCGAAAAACCGAAAAATTAGCCCATACATGAAAAGGTGTCAATCCTAGCTTGTCATACCAGTGCAGATCATGCGATGCACCATCACCTAGTACCAATGGTTGACACAATGCAGGGTCAGGCAACCACATTTCATGTGTAGACTATTGATTAATTTTTTTGTGGTTGCTAAAAATAGGCAAAGCACATCATTAACATTAATTATTATGCTTTTATTGCTTTATGCTTATGTTGTCGAATCTCTATACTCCATTGGAGTGTTTCTAAAGTACTAATTCTATTGCAGTAGTATATATATTGTCGCCTACTCATCTCGCTAGTCACTATATCGTTTGCAATTTGCGTCAACTTTGGTTAATATGGTATTTACCGATACCGCACCGAAATAAATTGGGATTTACCGATACCAAACCATATTTTCAAAAATACCGTATATTACCGAACTAACAATACCGTATTTGCCGTATATACCGTATATACCGAACCGATTTTACCGAACTAACCGAATGCACAACCCCGCATAATTGTGAACGATATCATGAATGAAGAAGATGAATTTCATAGGAAGAACAAAAACAACAACGTTGCAATAGCCACGACGAGAGAGAAAATATTTGGCGAAGTCGACCGCAAATTCTTTAAACACAACCGCAAATTAGTTATTTAACTATATTTTCTGTTTCTATAGCCTTTCATGTCATAGTTTTGTACCATCTCCGAGCTCCTGCCCATCGATACTGTGTGATTGGTCCTACCACATCTTTCTTCTTCTAACAGCTCGTACCTTCGCTTTTGCGTTTGCTAGATTTTACAACTATCTTTGCAGTTTCATACATAACTGCACATGATATTTGAGTACCTACCATTGACGACACAGTTTCACACATAGCTGTTTCAAGGTCTTCCATGCAGTGTAATCCTATTAGAGGCTCTCCCACTTGTTCTTCATTTGCTTGTGCAAGTAAGCTCGGCCGATGCACTCTTCGAATTTGTGGCAAAGGTTCGTGTGCCCCTGCCTGGTCAAACATGTAAAGGCCCGATTGTGGCCTGCGACCTCCTCTCCCCAAATCTCCAAGAAAACACGTGTAGCCTCAGTGCTCTAGGTTGCCGAGCCCTTATCCATCTGCACCCACGGCCAAGGCGGGAGAAGCAAGTGCGCTAAACAAATGCACAACAAAGGTTGTGCACATGTGGATGCAAACATGCAAGCTCAACAAATCAGAAGCTAGACCAATCCCAACAAACACATCAAGGAAGGGAGTACAAAATAGGGCTAATAACAGTAGCAGTGCACCGGGTGTACCTTACTGCTACAGTTGGTGTTCGCTCAATACTTGGTGACCGACCCAAGGAGGAGGCGTGGATGACGGATTGGAAGTGCGCTAGACGGAATCAGCAACTTGGGCCGACCTCATGGGCGACGCATATGATGGACGCCGACAAGCTGGGGACGACGCCAAATCGGGGATAACTACAGAGAAACGGCGATGTGGACGAGGATGACGAGGAGATCCAGAGTGGTGGTCCCTGTGGCGGTGAATGGCTTCAGCAATTGCGGACGAAGAGCACGAGGGGTGAGAGAGCAAGCAGGAGAGCTAGCGGGAGGGGTGGATGGGGAAAGCAGCGAGCGAGCGTGTTGAGGAAGCCATGGTGCGTCCTTGTCCTTATCCATTCGGTCCAAAGTAGCTTATCCGAAGCTGCAACTAAAGCCGCATCGTTCCAACCGGCTCCAGAAGCCGCAGCCGGTTGGAATGATGCCTTAGTATAGCTCGTGGCATTGCATTTGCACATAAGAGTGCTATCTCTCTCAATCATAGATATGTGATAGAGGATTAGCTTAAGGCCCTGTTTGTTTCCACTTAAGATTATTATAATCTAGCTTATACATCATAAGTGGAAACAAACAGACAGATTATAAGGTAGCTTATTATAATCTAATAGCCCAGATTATTGTAATCTAATAAGCTCAAAAAAGGAGCTTATTTCAGCTTATAGATCACCTTTTATCTAAATGACCATAAAGCTTCAGAAAAATTACCCACCTTTGCCATTCATTAACTCCCCAATCTTTAAACATTATAAGCTCAAGGGCATTGTAGTCTTTAAACATTCGAATACAACAATTCATAACTCTGATAATTCAGGCTGTCAAACACCGGACAGCTTATTTCCCACTAGTTTATTATAAGTTAGCTTATATAATCTGCATCTATAAGCTAGATTATAATAATCTTAAGTAGAAACAAACAGGGCCTAATTTAGGAAGTGCATATGCTAGTAAAGAATGTGTACGCATGATAATCCCGTTCTCTGATCAAGGGAACATTGAACGGAGAAGAAAGGGATGGAATCTAATCCCCCATGTTTCTAATGTTTTAGTCTAATAACCATCACACTAGCCCATTCATATTAAAATCAATCAGTTTTATAGCACGGGATACATCAGATTATAAAATAATCTTGCACCGCATGCCAGTGGAGCTAGAATCTGATTGCGTCTCGCTTATCCACTCGATGAAGAAGCCTCGAGATAAGCGTTGCCGGGAATTCAACACGATCAAAGAGGCCTGGGATTTCCCAATCAACTCCTGAGTTTGTTATACGGCATGGGAAAAGTGAGCAAAATGATGCTGCCTATGAGCTTGCAAAGTTGGTGAAGCACACCAAAGCATACTGTTGTGTGGCGTGAGTGCTTTTCTTCTTGTGCATATAATTGCTCAAGAATGTACTCCTTTTCTCTTTTTCATTTCAAAAAAGAAACGAAAGGACGACGAGAGCTTGTGGTGGGAAGGATCCAGTAGGGGTGGATATCGAGCCGATACGCTCGGCTCAGAAAAGCTCAGCAGGAAAGCGGCTCGACTCGTTAAGATTATGAGCTGAAAATGTGGCTTGGTTTGGCTGAGTAGGAAGTTTAAGTTCGGCTCGTTAAGCTTGATAATAATAAATAAAAGTAGACATGCAAAAGTCTAGAAAGGTACTAGCAATATTCTATCCAACCTTTCATGACTAGATTTTCATCGGTAAAACTGACCCATATGAATTAGTCCCATTGGTGCCTACACGTAGGTGAAGTTCTGTTAAAAAAAATATGAAGTTCCCATGCTCGCTTGGTGACGTTGAGGCAGTTGTCAGATAAATTCAGACTTGCATCAGCGTTTTTGTCATGTTAGGATATCAGGAAACAGATTTAGGTTCTAGGTTCCCACAATCTAAAGTGAACACCACTATATATTTCACTGAGAACATCACTAACCATATCAGATTCCGAGTTCCCATAAAAAACCAGTCACTAACCAAAATACCTAATGCACAACTTTCTTGCTAAACTAAGTCCAAAATAGCACCAAAGGAAACTTTTAAGCATCTAACAGTTCCAAACCATCAAGCACGAGAAATATGTACCAATTATTTCATTAATATCAGTTCGATAAATTAGCATGTTAAGCTATTAACCAGCATATGAAATTGGGCCGGGTCTAACATGAGTAACAACTAATGAGATGCCTAATAAGAACCGTAAGATAATAAATGCTTCAACGATTTACCAAGGCCGCTGAGGTCAGAGCTGGTTTCACATGGCAAGGTGTTCATGGACAAGGGTTGACGATGCGATCACCACTAGGGTCGACGCGAAGCCAGAGCCAGAGGATCTCCTACCTTGATAGTTCTTGGACTCCATGCTGGTCTGCACCTGCTGCTCCATGCGCCGAACGCCGAGGAGAGGTCGAGTGGAACAAGGAGGATGAGGCCGACGCAGACGTCGAGGAGGCGAACATGGAAGGCGATGGGAAGTGGGGGACGGAGGCTGACGGCGAGGAGAAGGGGAGACGGATGACGATGAGGAGGTGTGGCATTTGTATGGTGTGCTCGTATTTGGACTTTGTCACTTAGCCTCCGTCTCTCTAGGGTTTTCGGGAGGAGGAGAATCAGGGTGGGGTGAATCGAATGAGGTGAGGTGAGTTGGAACGGGACGAGAGTCGTTCGACGTTCGACGTGTCGGGATGGTTTTCATCTGGATCAGGGTCTAATTCATGCGTCTGAGCTAGCGCATCCACAGTGCATCCGGACCGAAGCAATTAGGCCGACCAAGACAACGAGCGTCTCGTGAGCAGGCTGGAACTCGACTCGTTAGAGAACCAAGTTGAAACCTTAGCTTAGCTTGAATGGTTTATACCACAAGCCAAATCGAGTCTTCAACCAGCCGCGCCAGTCTCGGCTTTTTCTCTTGCCGACCCTATGTCCGGGTGAATCGCACCGGATCCGACGCCTCCGGTCAGTCCAGTCCAGGCTGTGTTCGGCGTGCGTTGCGTCCCGGCACGCGCGCGTGAGGTGAGGTGCCGCCCGGTGCGATCGAGGCCGTACCGGCGTATTTAAAGCAGGTGCACGGAAGGCAGGGAGGCTAAGGGTGTCAGTGAGCCAGGCCTGCGCGCGCGACGGACCGGCTTGGTTGACACCTGGGGCTGGAGGGGCTACTGCGGCGGCACAGGAGCCTAGGCCACGCCGGGGAGTATTCTGCGCTGCGTGGTGGGTCTCTCGATCGGCCCGCATCGGCGAGATCCTTCGCCGTACGGTACGGCGAACTTGGCCCATTTCCTTCACCATCATAGCCCTGACTCAGTGCCTGCCTCCTGTCACGTGGCAACGGTGTGGACAGGACAGGGGACCAAGCCTACTACTCTTCTCGCTGGCAGCGTTGCGTTGCGCTGCGCGATGCGGTTTTTATATTGTTAAAGAAATAGCTGAGAAATAGATGAATGGTAATGCAAATCACGTGAACACTCATAAAAACATAATATATTAATCACTAAGAGATACAATTAAAAAAGAATACTAGTACATAGTTTTTATTAATTTCAGATCTATTTTTATGTTACATAAATATCTCTATTTATAATCTAAAACCCCTAGGGTAGTTCTAGTATTTGCACATACCGTAACATTTTAGGTTTCATAACACTCCCCTTAGTTGAATACCACAGCATGCACATGCCTCATTAAAAACTCATCCAAAAAATCCAGTGGAAAAAAGGGATAGAAAAAGAGTACATCGTATCTGTTCCTTGTGTCACATTGTTGCCTCATTAAAAACCTTCACGTGAGAAAACTTTAGGGAAAACTGACAAAGAAAAAAAAGTGCAACATTCGATCTTTAGGATAATGTAAGTCTTCTGGTCTTACATAAGAGCTATAGTTCAGAGCTTTACTCTCACTGAACCTTGTAACACCCTAATCCGCCTCATTACTATGCCTCGAACACACTTTTGGAAGCTACCTGTTCAAACATGTAAAGGGCCGATTGTGGGCTACGACCTCCTCTCCCCAAATCTCCAGGTTGCCGAGCCCTTGTCCATCTGCACCCACGGCCAAGGCGGGAGAGGCAAGTGCGATAAACAAATGCACAACAAAGGTTGTGCACATGTGGATGCAAACATGCAAGCTCAACAAATCAGAAGCTAGACCAACCCCAACAAACACATCAAGGAAGGGAGTACAAAACATGCACATGCCTCATTAAAAACTCCTCCCAAAAAACCAGTAGGAAAAAGGGATAGAAAAAAGAGTACATCGCATCTGTTCCATGTGTCACGTTTGTTGTCTCATTAAAAAACTTCACGTGAGAAAACTTCAGGGAAAACTGACAAAGAAAAAAAAGTGCAACATTCGATCTTTAGGATCATGTAAGTCTTCTGGTCTTACATAAGAGCTATAGTTCAGAGATTTACTCCCGTTGAACATTCGATCTTACCAAATGAACGAATTAGAGTTCATTTGGTAGTTCGTTCGTTTGGTCGATTCAATAGTTGTTTAGGTTTAGTTTTTTTATTTATCCTCTATTTCGATTGACCTAACTTTAGCTGTGCACCGGTAGCCTAAATCTAGTCCCTATAGAGAACACGACACTAGCCACTATTTCAGTGGCAACCCATGCACTTGCGGGTGTGCTTTTTCCATGATCAATACTAAAGATCTTTCTCCATAAAAATATCATAGCATTAAAACATTTTGGGCAATTTTCTCCCTTGATGCCAAGATTTGATCTTGCTTAATAGCATACTTCAAAATCCATTTAGTATGGACACATGATAGATGGAATTTCAGATCCAATCTAATCCCAGCCTCTGGTGGTAGCCAATGGTGTATGCTATGGTGGTGATATTGTATGGGAAATGATTGGTTCTTCTAAGACGCTCTAATCCTTGATTGGGGGTTCTTTTGTCTTAATGCAGTGAGCTAGACATTTATTAATATAGTGGCCTGAAAACTACACATCTCTACTACTAGTAGATTATCCCAAATATCTGGTGGGTTATAAATATGCGATAGCAGAAATTTTCTAGCTTCTTATATATTGCCCAGTATTATGATCCCATTACTCATACTATGTTTTAAAAATTGGATCACTCAAACTTCAGGTTTTATGTCTATGCAACATGTTCTGACCTAGTCAAGAGTATTATGTTTTGACAGCATAATATACATCTACAGGATGCTCTCAAAAGCATAAGTATAACACTGCCACATAAAACATGATCATCGATTAATCTGCATGGAATATAATGTATTCTGCTAGAATATAATTCTAGTTTAACCTCTCAAATGGAATAATTATTTGCTAGGAATATATATGATTAATTGGGAGGTAATTTATGTGCCTATTATAATTTATGCTGCCAAATAAGTACGACATTTTAGATCATTCGGGATCATTAAAATCCAATAAGTCATCTAGTATTTTGAGAGTTATATTTTCTTCAAGCAAATGACTATAGCTTCCAATGGCATATGCACGACAGCTTCATGCTACCGTGTAATTTCCATGTATGTAGTTGCATGCAGCCAACTAACATATTACTAGGGACAAATCAATTGCCCTTCGAGGGTTGCAATGATTTTCGTTTGACAACAGTGTGGATAACAGTTTCATTTATCTCTCAAATAAACTATATTTTTATAGCTTCTAGCTTTGAGTTAGGATATGCCACTATGCTTGTCATTACTCTTATGCCTCGGAGGTTTGAATATTCCTCGTATGCCCAAATTCCACCCTTTTCACGCAAACCATAAAATTCTGAGTGAGAGTGCCTGCTTCTAGCATTTGCTTTGAATTAACGCAGAGTTTTAGCAATAAATTGCTATTATAATACTTCAAGAGTAAAATTGTATTGGCGTGAAACTGACATATACTTTGTAATATGGAAGATGGGGTTATATATAGACTTCAAGTCTTTGAGGTTCATAGTGTTTTCCAGTCTAGGTGATCCTTTTGAGATTTAACATTTGACTAGATTTCTTGTCTCTTCAAGAAGGACATTTTTTCTATTGCCATTTGGGCATTAGTGCCCTGAGGCATATCATTCCTTTCAAATGTCAAGCATAATATTTATAAATTTTATTCCACGCATGATTAATTATTTTACTGCAGGTAAGATATGCTACTAGCAATGTGTTCTATTAAGCAACTGTGTACTAGGGGTAAGGGTTTAATAGAACAACTTAGACTAAATATATTTATGGCATCTAGAAAAATAATTATCTAATGCACAATTTCAGCCTAAAGCAAAAGATAAGGGGTGCTCTTCATGAGGAAGACCAAGCTCGATAAAAGTTATATCTATATTATTGATGCTACTCATATAGGGAAATGATATCTAAATAAAGCTAAGGGATAACTAGGAGAATGCCACTGGTCTCCATATTGTTCACCATAGGCATAGTCTTGCTTATGAATGCACCTATTAATTAGGAACATACAAGTTACCTAAACTTAGTCTAAAGACAATATGGTGCAAGGCGGAGTAATACTCGCATGTGGACTTCTAGTCCTAGAAATAGAAGTAGATCCTTGCAAAGTGTTTACAAAGACACAAGTAATATTTTACAGATTTGGCCATCCTTTCAAAGAAGGCCCTTAGGCCCAACGGATCAATCTAAATCATATAGTCATTCCTCAGGGTAGATAGAGGCAATACCTCATAAACTACAAAGTTTTTGCCTTTCAGCGGCAAAAAGGTACAACTACGTCAATGTCAGGCTCAACACTAGTATGACTATATGATAATGAAATAAGCCTAGGTGATACAATTGCAGCCATTCGGAGTGAGCGAATATCCACTTAGTGATGCCCAAAGTCCTACTATATTCATACAATTTTCTACATGCTTACTGCTGGAAATCACTTTCAAATGCATGAAATCAATGCAAATAGTAAAGATTTAGTTTTAACTATTCAGTAGATAATTTATCATTTTCCATATTTTTCCTTGCAGTCTTTGGGATTTTCTTATAATTATTAAATCATTTAAGCAATTTTCAGAATTACTAACCCATTAAATAAATTCCCAACACACAATGCCAGGAAATAAACCATAAAAGAAATATGATGCTTCCAAGGTGTACTAAGTCTAAAGTTTCACAAAATTTGTGGAAGCTCATATATCTAAAAACCATGTTTTAGGATTTTCTAGAATTTTCTGGTGATCTTTAATGAATTTATGCTAATGATTAAGCAATTTTTGGAATTACTAACAAGCAGAAATAATATACTGAAAATATAAATCCAGAAAACACATAAAATCCAGAAAACACATAATAATACCAAAGTGCTAAAGAGACTATAAACAAGCTCATGTAATCTAAAAATTAATTTTCTTAGAGCTAAATTCGGCCTGCTGGGCTTATTTGTAATTTTGACAAACTTCAGGGTCAATATTATAATCATTTTCCTATTTTCAGCAAAATTATTGAATTTCTAGAAAACTACAAGAGCTTAACCACAAATTTGCCACCAACCAATTTATTTCTTCTTCTTGGGCTAAAAACAGCCCACTTGGCCCATGTGGCCTGCCAGTCCATTGGAGATCAGCCCGAGCCGCAATAGGCGGCGGTAGGCACGACGAACAGCCCGACACGGCGGTCGGGTTCGGTGGCGGCAACTTCAGGCATGGGCTCGCGAAGGCAGCCTTGGGAGCAGGCGGACGGTTGGGAGATCGAACGGTGGCGGCCGACGGGGTTGGAGACGGGCGGACGGCTGAGAGCGGTGACAACCGGCAGCTTTGAGCGCGGGCAGACGGCTGGGAGGCCTAGCCATTAGTCTGGTGGTTTTCTTGGTACTCTCGACAAGGGAACAGGGGGCTCTTGGCGATGCGTGGCGGCGTCTTCACCAAATGGATGGAGACAAATTGATTCCCCGTTGATGATCAATGCCACAATGCCGATTTGTTGATCGTACGTGTACATGCATCGATTATAGATTAAATTTGTGATTAGTAATCATGGGAAAATAAAATTGATCTAATTGTTAGCAAGAACAATATACCGGGATGGAAGAGCATTCGTGCTGATAACATGGTAAGATATAGTTGAGGAATAGACGTATGGCAATGCAAACCACGCAATCAATCATCAAGAACATAATAGATCAATCACCAGGAGGCACAATTAATAGAGAACACCAAAACACAGTCTTTATTAATTTCAGATTTATTCTTATGTTACATAGGCCTTTCTATTTATAATTTAAACCCCCTAGAGATAGTTCTACTATTTATCCACATCGTAACCTTCTAGGTTTCATAACATATATACAGGAGAGGAGGTCGGAGAGAGTTGGATGACATCTCGGATTGGTTGGTCGGATTTCGAGTTTAGCACGGCAAGAGCGCCGGACTGGTAATGCTGCTCCGGTGGATTGGAAGCCATGACCTTGCAGCAACGCTTCCTGCTATCAGCAAAAGGGGCATTCTATTGTCATGACTCAATGGGCTCGTCTAAAAAGATTCTCGATGGGCTTTATCTTTTGCTAACGGGACGCACACCGATCTTGCCTAGCG
The DNA here is from genome assembly GCA_036346245.1 of Bonia amplexicaulis. Taxonomy (NCBI): domain Eukaryota; kingdom Viridiplantae; phylum Streptophyta; class Magnoliopsida; order Poales; family Poaceae; genus Bonia; species Bonia amplexicaulis. Next base: position 7,245,522 of record CM070737.1, read on the forward strand.
CAATTCTAACCCACCGCACAGTATTGGGCCGTTAGCTAAGCGCACTACATCGTCGCTCTGTGTAGGCCGGGACAACCATTGGGCCCAAAAACCTCGACTTAGCTACCAGGCCTTTTTGGGGCTTATTGTTCGTAAGTAGAGTGAAGAAGTCTAGCTGCGTAGGAAAGAAATGGGCTGGTTAATCGTCTTCTGTCTGATTTGGAACTGGCTCAATGTGTAGGCGCGCGACCCCACCAACATCGCGAGAGCGCTAGCGGAGCGCAGCGCAGCGGCCAGTCGCTTTCCCACGCGCGTGCCAAGAAACTGGGTTCCCTTTCCCGCGTAAAGCCCAACAAGACGGTTGCTTCGGCCCACCTGGCGTGTAAAACCCTTCCTCTCGCCCGAGCAGGACACTTCTCTGGTTTTCCTAACACCGGCGGCGGATCCAAACCTCGGTTCTTCCCCAACACAGGCAGCGGCTCAGAACAAGTTTTGCTGATAAAAAATTGAGGAGAAACTACTGCGGAGCAGATACAACATAAAAACCAGGTGTCTTTTCTCTCTAGATTCATCATATCTCCACTGCTACCTCCTGTTACGAACTTTGCTACAATATGGTTCCCAGATTACAATGAACAGATCCTAGATCAACAGATTATAATATGATTCCTAGATTATATTCTGTAGATCATAGACCCTGTTTACCCCCTTCAAGAATTGTTTATCCCACATTACAATCAAAATTGCCACAATGAGATAGCATATTGCAATAAGGTTTGTAGTCCTCTAAACAAATAAAGTTTCAACAATAGATTTACCAATCTGTGCACCAAAAAAAACATAAGTCCCCCCTCCCCACGCAGCAATTCAATCTGCACAAAAGTTGTTTTGCACAACATTCTCTTAAATTTACTAGCCATTTGAACGGTAAGTAACCATATTCTGGGCCAAAGTTGTAGCACCCCATCTCCCCTTGTTTCCATCAAAAGTTCACATTATAGAAAGTTTTTACTATCATGTAATGCTAAACCGTGTAACTTTTGCTATAAGTTGCACCAGACAACATGTTTTTCGATTTTAAAACACACTTCTTGTGCACCCAAGAAAAGAATCCACCTATCCCAGCCGCAAGTTACTAGGAAACAAAGACATAAAAATAAAATTAGGTTACCGAATAAAGTTTGCTTGTATATAAATTACATGGCGTTGTATGCATCATTTTTTGTGTGTGTTTTCTATAAGAATGTCATACATTTCAGCATTCATGATAATAAAATGATAGAACAAATGGTGAATGTTATCTTGCATGTGCAGTTGCTATGGATTGCAATGACCTGTCAGCTATTCATGTCAATAAGTATCCACTTGAAGGTGGCATTACGCAACTTGCTGCTGCAACTACAAGCGCTAGCCTTGGAGGTAATTCATCGCACAATCCTGATATCTCTGAGGGTGCAGCAGCAACAGGGACAACACTAGGTGATTCCAGTGATGAGGATAACATTGGTGAACAACTGTCTGACTATACAAGAATTTGAGAAGTGGTTGCAGATGATAGAGGGGCATCAGGTAAGTGATAATGAGCATTTGATGCATTTGTGGAGCATGTGAGCTTGCGGGTGCCAGCATACTTTATGCACTGTTTCTTTCTTTTTCTACAAACCACACAGTGCAGTGAGGGTTTCAATGCAGTGTTAAATCGGTATGTCAATCCACAAAACTATATCCTCAATTTTGTCCAGCAGTACAAGAAGCTACATGATAAAATCATGGTTGCTGAAAATCACCTGGAGATGCAAACAACAACTGCTACAACTAATTTGTGGTCTAGATGACCTATTGAGGGGCAAGCCTCACTTTCATACACTAGAAAGTTGTTTTACCGGTTCTAGGAAGAGCTTAAGGCAACTACTTCGTATAATGTTCAGGCTGTGGGGGGTTACTTCTATGAGCTTATTCCTAACTGTAGTCGAGTTGACAACTATGGCTTGAGGACGTATACCGTTGAAGCACACGTGCAAGACGGTCTTTACAGTTGTGAGTGCTGCAAGTTTGAAAGAGATGGCATGCTATGTTGCCATATACTGAAGGACATCACCTATGTGTGTATGGATAGGATCCCTAATAACTACATCCTACGCGGATGGGCTTGGGATTCATCTACTGTCATGATTTCCCCTGATGCTCAGAACCCTTGATAAACACAACCAATGCCAGAGGAATAAAGGAAAACGATAAGATATACAACCTTGTGCAGTGCTTTCACTAAGATTGCTAAGGAAGCATGTGTTTCAGAAGAATCACAGCGTATAGTGATTTTGCACATGAAGTCTATGCAGTGTGAACTTGCTTCAATCAAGAGAAGAGAGAATAAAAGGGCTAAAACAAAACCTACAAATGGCACTGACAGTACTGGCACTAATCAAACTTCTAGTGTTTGTCGAGTAGAAGATCCCCTAGGTCAAAAACTAAAGGGAGAGCCATAGAGAAGAGAATACATACAACAATTGATATTGTGACAACACATAAGAAGAGGAGCTACAGTCTGTGCGGTGGTACAGATCATGATGCTCGCACATGCCTAAAAAGGCTTGTTGGCCCTCCACAACAAGAGCTTAGCCTTTTCCCATTAAATCCTTGACTATTAATATACTTAGTTGTGATAATTATATGTTCCATCACTAGTTTTAAGTAGTTGCATGAACTTGTAACTTTTAAGTTATCAGCATGGATGTAGAGAAATCTTGCATTTCTGTGGATCCATTTGTACTGTTATAATCTTGTCTTGTGAGAAAAATCAAATCCATTCATTGCTCCTACTTTTACTATTTTTTCTAGTTGCATCTGAGTGCTTGCATTGGTCTCCAATTGGTTTATTGCATTACTCACTTTTGCGTCTTTTTGCCTGGTTTCAAACCTAGGAGAAGTCTTTGTAGCTTGCCTTTGTGGTAAAGGCATTTGAGGGCTTGCATCTCTTTCCTTCTTCCTACTTGATCCACCAGTTACTCTTTTGATTTGTATCTTTTGTATGTACATTGTAACATCCTGAAAAATTTAAATTTGGAAATACAAAGCTCTTGAATTATTTTGCAATATATTTTATTTGAATTTGGAGTTTATAGTATTCTTCTGTATTTTGGTTGAGGATTCCAATAGTTGGAAATCTATGAAAAATAAAAACAACGTTAATGAGCCATACAGAAAATATGGGAATAAATGAAACCTATAAATTTTGGATTCGAATCTGAAACGATGATCCATCATAAGGAGGGAGAAGGCAATAAAAATAAATGAGACGAAGACAGATATAGGTACATATGCATATGCGTATACAAAGAGCTTAGAGCAACACATAAAATGTATACACAAGAAGATGTAGGTAGGAAAATATATAAACAGATATACATGATGAACAAGTAATTAAATAGATAAATATATACATACCTATATATATATAAGGGACGAATAAAATATATGTACATATATAAAAAAGGGGCACCGGCCGTAGAGTGTGATCACCAACCGGCCCCTGTTTCCCTTCCTCCATGCCTCGCGCCGCGGACGGGCGGCGCCTCCTTCGCTCGCTTCGCCGCCGCCATAGCCCGACCCGTCTCCGCTGCGACGCCTCGGACCAGCGGTCACCGGCGTCTTCGGACCGACGGTCCCCCGTGCCTCTCCGCGCCGTCAACAGGGCCCACCTCTGGTCGACTCCCCGCTCTGCCGCGCCGCTCGGACGCACGGCTCAAGACCCCGTCTCATCGCGCGAGCGGCGCCCCTATTCCTTGTAGCTCGGCAGAGGCAAAAGCCGCCGGTTATCTCCGCCTGTCTGGCACGCTCTGCATACCGCCCGCCACCATCGCCGCCCGACATGACCTCACAGTGCCGCCGATGCCGACTCACCCGGTCGCCTATAGGAGCCACCGAAGTCCCCACGGGTCTCCCCATACCCCACACTCCTTCCTGTCCCGAGCAATCGAAGCCCGAGTACCTTAGTCGCCGGTGAGACTCCTTCTTCCCTACGGCCGGCCACCGAGCTCCCCGTCGATTCCCACCGAGAGAACCCGATTCCTTGCACCTGAACCACCTTCGGAGCGTCGCGAAGCCACTCCCGACTTCCCCCAAGTCTCTCCGCCCGTGCCACCGGCACCGAGCACCCCCAAGCCCACCATGTGCCATGCTGCCGCCGGCCTCCGGCGTTCCTCGGCCCCATCGGCACCTCCTTCGGTTTCCGCTCGGCTCCGGCATCCCGTTTTTCCGACAACCGACTCCTCTCCGGCCACCCCTCGCCGGCGACGCCGCCAACCGTCATCGACCCCGGTTTCCTCTCGCCGGGATCTTGCTACGCGCTTAACCGCTACCCTCCCTTCTAAGTCAGGTAACACTCGAGGCTTGACTGGTTAGCAGCACTGGCGCTCGCCTCGGCCGCCCGCGTTCGAGCTCGCTCAGCCGAGGCGCTGCTTTGCTTCCATTTTTTTTAAAAAGCAGATTTTTGCACAGAAAAATTTAGGAAAAATTAGGAAATGGTCTGGAAAATATGCTGAAATTTATTTATGGTAAAATTAAGTTTAATAATTATTTAACCATGGATTAAAAAAAAGGGGAGAAATACTTCAAGAAAGTAGCTAATATGCCTTTGACCTTTCATATTAGATCTTAATTCCTAACTTAAGGTATAGTAAGATATTGACTTGAAATATTGTGTAGAATTATGCTCATGATGGTCTACAAGATAAATGATGCTCTAAACAATAAATTATGAACCATTACATGATGGCAAATGATATAAAGTTAATCATTTCAAGTTTAAACCCTAAAACACTAATCTTTAGACTATGATATTAGAATTGGATAAGAGGCTAATTGTTAATTCAAAGCAATAGTAAAGAAATATGGCGGGGATAAATATTCAAACTCAATAGAGATTACACTTGATTATAATGGTGCCAGTGATTATATCTTAACGTTAGATTTAGTAAATAGTAGTGCTGAGCGTAACTAAAGTGTAGACAAAATACTAATGGTACCATTACTCAAATCATAACACTAAATTCAGTAAATAATAATGTTGAGCATGGTGTAACAAGCTAAGACCCATACAAATAGATCCTAATATAAATTAAACTAAGCCTAGTAATAACTAAAGATACATAAAATATCGTAGCATAAAGTGCTATAGACAGGGACTATAAGATTAACTCGGTAAGTTAAAAATTGTACACCTCACTTATCTATATGACGTACGCCTTGAATGTTAACGCTAGACAAAATAGTACCTGGCTAGACTCGCACACCAGCTCATAGGTCTAACCTACCTCATGGAACTCCTAAATAAATGTAAAATGATAAAAGAGATTACTAATAAAAAGATGAAGTCATCCTATTCTACCACCGACTTGGCCTTCAATCACCCATTAACTCATAATAAAACTAAATTGAGTTTATTCGGGCTTGTTTGGATCTTCTGAGTTATTTGCCTTTATTTTGGGTTCAGTCATCTAGCGCGTAATTAGAAATTAGGGTCCTGAAGAACCGAGGGATCAAGCATGGTCAAGAGCGAAGTAAAGATAAAGACCAGAAGCTCCAGAAGAAGCATTGTGTGAGCTCAAGACCGCGGTGAACCGCGCCAGGCGAGTCAATACTTTGATCATGTTGAACCTACGTTTTTCTGCAAATTATTTTTATTTAAATTATCAAATTGCATGCTGTTAATTTATATACAAATACATGCTTAATTCAAGATTCTAGTTATATGCTCATTGTTTGCCTTGATTAATATTACACCCCCTTGTTGAATATTTGAATATATGAACCTTGTCGCCCTAGCGAAATTATGATAGTAACCTTTTGAAAATAAGTCCGTAAGTATGTGCCATGCTTAGTATTGCATAGATATTCATGGGCGTGAAAACGCCCAAGCATCACTTTTAATCATGAGAAGATTTGGTTGGGCAGTCATGGTGGTAGTGACTGGTATATGTTCGATATGATTATTTTATGTTCCCAAAAATCTACTTGCTTGAATATCTGGGCGGATGGTTCGAGGGTGTGTGAGTGGTGCGGTGGAAGCACAATGGGGTTAGTGGAAGAACCGCCCGATACCGCTAAGGACCGAATCTTGTCATGATCTCCCACGTAAACAAGTGCAACCACAAGTCCGTAAGTACAACTGGCTAAGTAGTTGTATCGAAACTCCTGGACTCATCTCACTGGTAGTGGATTGAAGTGGATAAGCAAGGGCAAGGGGAGGCCTAAAGGGACACCAAGGGAAGGGTGAAGTTTTCCAGCTGTTCTAAGCGTTGCGGGAAGGGGAGCCCATTGCGTTAATAATCTATGGAGAACATCCGTGCATAGATGGGACCCACCGCAAGTGGGAGAAGCCCATAAGGTGAGATGACAAAGGAACTAGATACTTTGAGCAATCAACGTGATGGTGCGCTCAACTGCATGACTAAGGAATCATGTGGGCAACGAGTTGATTGTCTCTTGTGGTGAAAGTGTACAAACTCTGCAGAGTCAAAACTATTCGAATAGCCGTGCCCACGGTTATGGGCGGACATGGGAAATTTAACCAGATATAGTTCTATTTCAAAAATTTTGTGGGCGGGAATGGAAAAAGTGGCGGGCAGTGAAAAGCCCTGATTTGTGTTGTCCTGGGTGTTGCCCCAGTGATAAGTTAAGCGGATATAACGCTGAAGAATTAAGCATATGGTGCAGATGCCATGTAACGGTGGATGGAATCTGAATCGCTACTATTATTGCATTCTCACACATATTATGTTTTTATTCAAACTGCTAAGTCTCAGGAAATTTCTATGTATTGTATTTCAAAAGCAAAACAATGATAATACTTCTCATAAAACAAATGTCAGGAAGAATAAATAGAGTCGTGAGAACAGAAGATGGTTGACATAAAAAGGGAACGATAGAAAGGGTTTTAGGAGAAATAGATTGGTAGAGCTTAAACGGATTGATATGACAAATAGATGATTTAAATGGTTTTTGGAGAATTAGGAAGTGCAAGGGAAATTACGGGATTACGATACAGACAAATAGTATGAATTCTTGGAAGAGGCTGGGAATAATGTGATTGATAGGATTTGATCAAAATATTAGAAGGATGAATTGAATTTTTGGGTATATCGGAGGAATAATAATAATAACCAAGTATAATCTGGATCAATGATTTTGGGGAATTAGAAGAGTGTAAAGGTAATTGTTGGATTAATTGGGATTAGTAGGATTTGACCTAGATGGATGATTTGAATATGAGGAAATTTGGAGATACGATAATTGGAGTATAAGCCTGATTAATGATATTCTCAGTGGAGAAATATTGATGAATTAGTTAGAGACAATTAGTGACAAATAAGGTTGATTATGGAAAAAGCATATTATGGTTTTGAATAATTAGCAGAAAGGGTTGAATGATTTTAAAGTACTGGTACGAATGATTTCGGTGGATTAAAAGTAGCCAGGTTAGAGAATCATTAGAATTCAGAGGTGAGGAGCTGGTGGATAGCGATTACAAGATTGGATTATTAAAGAAATTTGGAATACAAAAAGTATTGGTGGATTCAAAATAAATAGATAGAAAATATATGATCGGTGGGTTAACTAAATGATGTCGCTCGCTGTTGGGAGTCTTAGACAGCAATCAATTAGGAAAGGATCAGTTCGATGGATCAAGTAAAGGAAGTGTGTCTGTGGTGGAGTAAGTCAATTATGGCAAACGCCATGTGGAGTTCTAGGTAGTAGCAACGACTCTGTGATTCAATAACGATAATGTTACCCAAAAGCAAATTTCTGGCAAATAAAACAACCCGAGCCTTTCCTTTGATAAGCCTTGCATATTATTTATTTGCATTCTGTGTATTGGCTCGTGGAGCACGGTGGTTAGTGTGCTCACACTCGCTCTCATAATAAATCCAGAATCAGGATTCAGTCCACTACGCCTCAGCAACACTATTGCTCACAATGACAAAGAAGATGAAGATGTCAAGGGCTAGGTCGCGAACCTCCAGTTGGCTGCCTGTGGGCATGTCCTGAAGGTCCCACCTGTGTGCTTCGTTCTTCCGCTGCTGCAATTTACTGATTTCGACCTAATCGGCACATGAGTAAGTTTACTATTTTAGTTATGTTTCCGCATGGTATGTATTTGATATTCATTTTCTGTAACTGTGAGCACTATCTACTGATCCAGGGAATAGTGCATTAAATCACAGAGGATTTCGGATTGAAAAATCCGGATCCGACATACATCTTGTGCTATGTTAGTCAAATCAGCCGTCATACTTGCCACCATGTTAACTTCTAAAGCAACAGTTTGTGTTGCTCATCTCTTTTGTTGCCCTTTTTGCAATTTGACACACTCTGCAAACTGCTTTGATAACTCAGCTTTTGCAGTCTCTGTTAAGGTACCATCTAACATTCTATCATCGTTGATAATGGCTGAGCTTGGGTTATCAATGATTTCTTTCAAAACAGTCTTTCCTTTATCGATGAAATCAATGATCTCTGGTGGTTCAATCTTGAACGGCGACTTTATATCACCTGCACCTACTGAGACATTGGAGCTGACCAGATAAAAAAGGTTCATGCCATGGTCATTTCCTTGACTATTTGTGTTCCCAAACAGTGTTCCCTCACTTCATTGCGACATTTCCTTGTTAAATACCAATGGGTTGAAGGAAGTGAGACCAACTGCCCTCTCTCGGCCTTCGTGTAGACAGTCCATGTTGGCATCATCCTTACTGCCTTGGGATTCACTTCCTAAAATTACTACCTATGCAGAAACTCCATGGTGATCTTGTTGTTGAGCTCCAATAGTTGTACGGCCCATGCTATCCATGCAAATAACATCTTCAATTGATCTTTGTTGTTCTCTATCATCCTTACTGTATTGCGATTCGCCTCCTAAAGTTACTATCCGTTGATGATCTTGTTGTGGAGCATCAATAAGTGTGTATAGCTCATAATGTCCAAAAAATTCAAATCTTCATTTGCCCTATCTGAACATGTTGGAGTGTTTGCACATTTGGACCTGTTTGCAACAGGTCCTGTGTTGTCTTAGTTGTGAGTTTTGGGTTTTGTTGACATATGTCCATCGTCATTTCCTTGACCACCATCTCCATCTTCATCATTACTATCATCTGCATCAACACAATCAGTATTCTTGTGGTCCATCCCATTGTTATTTCACTTAACATCCAAGAGTTGATTATGAAGAAACATATTGCCCGGTTATAAGTGGTATTACCTTTAGATACTTAATCTCAATGGCAGTAAACCTGAACTTAGAAATGAAATTGATGGATGTGGTAACTGCGTATATTTATAGAAACTTGGATTCAGATATTTATATGATGGTACCTGAAGGTATCCCTGTTCTAAATCAAGACAGAGCAAATAGAAATCTATACAGTGTAAAACTCAGGAAATCATTGTACGGACTTAAGCAATCAGGCAGGATATAATATAATCACTTAAGCGACTTTCTATACAAGAAAGGCCACACGAACAATAAATATTGTCCCTGTGTATTTATACGACGATCCCAAAATGAATTTTGTATAATCTCAGTATATGTAAATGATCTGAATATCACCGAGATTATGGAAGACATAAAGGAGGTAAGTTCTTACCTGGAGTCAGAATTTGAAATGAAAGATTTGGGTAAAACCAAATATTGCTTAGGCTTACAGCTCGAGCATTTCCCTAAAGGAATATTAGTACATCAGTCAGCCTACGCCCAGAAGGTGTTAGAAAGGTTCGGCTTTGAGAACGCATACCCATCGAAAGTACCGATGATCGGGTGATCTTTACAGCAAGACAAGGATCCAAACCGACCTAGAGAAGAGGGGGGAAGTTCTGGTATCGGAATTCCCATACTTAAATGCAGTAGGAGCACTTATGTATTTAGCGAACTGCACTAGACCGGACATTGTATTTGCCGTAAACCTATTAGCAAGGCATAGTGCAGAACCTACCAAAAGGCATTAACAGGAAATAAAGGACATCTTTCAATACCTCTAAGGAAGCAATGACCTTGTGTTATTCTACAGAAAGAACCATGAATTGAATATAACTTACTATGCAGATACAGGGTACTAGTCGGACCTGCATACCGCAAGGTCACACAGGCTATGTATTCCTGCGTGGTGGAACTGTAATTTTATGAAAATCGTCTAAGCAAAGTCTTGTAGCGATTTCGACGAATCACTCGGAAATCATAGCGCTGTACGAAGCCACACGAGAATGTGCTTGTCTCCGACGAATAATTTACCACATCCAGCAGTCATGTGGGATGAATATCATGCAAGCTTCCACAATTATCTATGAAGATAATGCAGCTTGTGTTGTACAAGTGCAGACGGGCTACGTGAAGAGTCATCTCACAAAGCATATCAACCCTATGTGCTTCTATGCTCATGAATAGCAAAAGATGGACGAAATTAAAGTACTGCATACTAAGTCATGTGAAAATTTTGCAGATTTATTCACTAAGTCACTCCCAACATTTAGTTTTGAAAGATGCGTACGAGGAATTGGAATGATGAGATTTAGAGAGGTGTAGAATTTAGGGGGAGATTTTTCTCAAGCTTATTATTAAAACTTGATCATGAAGATCGAGTATCCAAAGAATAAATCTTGTAGATTCAATGAAATTGGGTGGATTGTACTCTTTTTTCCTTAACGAGTTTTTCTGAAAGTTTCTCGGCCAGCGTTTTTAATGAGGCAATTCGTGCAACATAGCATAACATGTATCATGTACTCTTTCTTCAATTTTTTCCACAGGGTTTTTATAGAATTTTGATGAGGCATGAACATGTCGGATGCGTGTCCAAGAGAGAGTGTTGGGAAACCTAGGCTTGGGCTTGAAGCCTTGGCCCATGGTGGACACCTCACCACTAGGCTATATATGTGGAGTCACATTGGTTATTTTGTACACATGTGAAAGAGAAAACAATAAAAAAAGAACATGAGTTATCCCTCCTATATCTGTGGGGTATTGATAAACATCATCCGGATGTTTTCTTTCTAACCATCATCCAGATTTGTGACCGTTGGATTAGAGATCCAACGGCCACGAATTCTCCCCGTCCCCTCCAAAAAAACCTCCCCCTCCAAAAAAGGGACCATTGGATCTCTAATCCAACGGTCCAATAATTTATGATCGATCCGTCTTTTTGTATAGGAAAGGAATCGATCGAACTGAACTCACCGGTGATGATTCCTTAACAGGCCCATCCAAAACTATCCCATGTGCTTCCGAAGCCTACGATCCTCCTTCCACCTCTTTGTCGAATGCCCTAAGTCAGGAGGCTTTGGTCGTCCATAGCCCAATGGTTGCGCCGCCCGATCCTCGTGCCAGAACAATGGGAGCAACCGATGAATGTGTAGGATTGGAGCCTCGATCATATCCTTTCGCTCCCACAGTTTCGGAAAGGCGCTAAAATGCTTGTTTCATTAGTGCTCTGGCAATGGTGGAATGAGCGAAATAGACGGGTCTTCCACAATGCCTTATCCACCCACGAAACCATACTGGAGTCCACCAAATCTGAAGCGGCAAACTGAAACTCCACAAATGATCAGACACCCAAATCCGAATTAAACATGTCTAAGCACCAATCACATGCCTTAATTAGCTCCACCATGGCAAAATGAAGACAGACACAAACACATGAATGCTAAGCGAAAAGGCCGAACCCACGATGACACTGACATGCTAGTACATTTCCCCACGCTGATCAGGCTGTGCAAAGCTCGCGCGAGAACCCGACGCGGCCGTTGGCGACGTCGAACAGCACGCGGTGGTTCTGCTGCTGCATGCTGGCCAGCACGTTGAGCGCCGCGTTCACGCCGTCCGAGGGCCCCGCCGCCATCGCCAGGCACGCGACACCGCCCGACGAGCTGTGGATCATGAAGTTCTCCTCCGGCAGCGTCACGGTGACCGCCCCGGAGAACATGAACGTGATCGTCGGCACCGAGACGACCGAGGCGTTCACGTTGAAGCACGTGTCGAACCCACCCAGCGTCGCCACCACTGGCGCGTGCACCCTGAGCCGGAACGCGTCGCGCACGGCGGCGTACACCGGGGCAGCGAGACGCGTGTACATTGTCCCGGCGTCAATGATCGTGCCGCTGCCGGTGACCGGGTCGAACGCAAGAGCCGACGCGGGCACCGACACGGCCTTGCTGCCTACGCGGATTCCGATCATGTTGACGTAGTAGAGGGAAGGCCGGCGTGGGTTGTAAAGCAATGGCGTCGTCTTGATCTTCTTCGGTTGCCCGATGGGACCGAGCTTTAATGTGCCCGAGAAGTTGGATGACTTGTAGCTAGGAAGGCAGTAGGAGAAGACGGAGCCGTACATGTCTTTGGTCTGTGACAAGAAGGACAGCGGCCCGCGTCCGAAGCCGATGAGTCCTTGCGGCGGCACGGAGCTGCCGGTGACGACACGGAGGCACCCGAAAGTGTAGGACGCCACGACGTCGTTCTCGAGGGCGAGCGAGTCCTGCCCGAGCATGGCTTGGAACGTGGACGCGGCGTATGTGAGGTTGAACGCGCACGACGAGCCCGCGCCGCCGGGGCAGGAAGGGTTGGGCACCTGTGTGCACTGCGGCGAGCCGCAGCGCACTGGGCGGTACGTGGAAGACTGCGTCGGGGAGAACGACGGCGCCGCGGCGCAGCCCGTGCAGGCGCTGCATGGCACCCACGCGGCGTCGTTGCTGGGGTCTATGGCGACGATGAACGCCTGCGCCGGCGTGCCGAGGCGCGCGCGGGCGACGTAGTTGGGGATGCCGAAGATCTGCCGGCCCGGCGCGATCGGCACGAGGGAGTGGCCTTTGTTCTTGGATTTGGCAGGCCCCGCCGCGAGCATGACCACGCGTGCCGCGTCAGCCGCCGACTGGGAAGCGAGGGAGGCCGCCCATGCGGCGAGAGGCGCCCCGTCATTGGGTAACACCGTGTGAGAACGTGCCAGGTGCAGCGTTGAGCTGCGGACTGCAGTTGCAGCCGTCCAGAACATGGACAATGAGACGAGGAGGGCGGGGAATCTAAGGAGTGGCATGGTTGCTCCTAGTGTGAGGAAGGATGGCAGGATGTGAGATGCAAGGCGCTGGATGTAGGTGTTACATGGTGGTGTATATATAGGGGCTTGATTGTGAAGTGTCCTGCTTCTCCACTCAGGATATGGATCTTAATTAACTCGTTGGTCTGTTTAGCCGCTGCAGTGCCGTGGATCTCGATCATACGGGGTGAAATGACCAACATGGTATAAAGTAATAAATTTACTGGGCGTACATACCAATCCGTGTCATTCGCATCGTAGTAACTGGTACTAGTGATGTGGTTTCTGAATAGGGTTGGAAGACAGAGCTGAGTTCGAGCAAGTGTGGCCTTTCAAGCTCGAGCGAATGTGAGTTGGAATTTGAGTCTGAACTTAGACTTAAGTTTGGTATGACCCAAGCTTAAGTAGACTTAAGTAAATTCGATAACAGTCAACAATTCAACATATACTAATTATCAACAATAAGAAAGCTCAAGCTTGAGCTCGGCTCGAGTTAAGTCGGTAAGAGTTAACGTGTAACAATATTCAATTTCGAATCAAGCCCTGATAAGCCATTCAAACTGAGCTCGTTGAAGCTCACGAGTTCAGGATCAATCTCAAGTTCGGCTCGTTTAGAGCTTGAACCTAGAGCGAGCTGAGCTCGAACAACTCGCGGCCCTCGAACTGTTTTTACGGCCCTACTTGTGGCTAGGAGATATCCCTATAAACACAGAAATAGGTGCTGACAAGGATAGAATAATTCTTAAATTATTACATCATTATATTCCTTGAATATATTCATTATCGATAAGAGGTAAATATGGTAGGATGGTCGTAAACTCTTCTACGACCATATAGTCATAAGCTCTTCTACGACCACATAGTCGTAAGACTTACTACGATTATACCTTGGTCATAAGTCCTTCTATGACCACATAGTCGTAAGTCTTACTGTGACTACCCTCCTGGTCGTAAGTCCTTCTACGACCAAATAGTCGTAAGCCCTGCTATGACTACTCCTCTGGTTGTAAATCCTTCTAAAACCACACAATTGTAAGTTTTAATGTGACCACTCTTTGGTCGCGGGAATTCCTATGACAAATCTATCTTCAACCAACCTGTCTAAGACAATGAATTACATTGTCAGTTCATCTGACAAGGCGGTTAGAACGTCCGTTTATCTACTAACCACATACGATCTATTGAGAGAATCCTCGAATGTAAACAAATCGTATGTAAGATCAATATTAAAACATCAACAGGTGCAATCATAAAATACTCCAAGTTTGGACATCAAATCTATATGAAAATTTTTGAAGAAAATTTGTGAGCACACTTCTTCTCACTTTTAATCTATCTATGTATAAATTTCAAATTCATGTTTTTAGTAACAAAAATGTTTAATTTCTGACAAATAATAAATCAAAAGGCAAAGGAAAAGAAGGAAAAGTGAACACAAATGTTGCTATTCATAGCAAAACTATATCTTTTTGAAAGACCGAATATAGCAACAAAGAATGGTGAATTGTGCATTCTAATTTTCCCCCAAGTATTCACAAATGGTTCACTTCAATAGCTATGGAGCTATGAAGATTAGGATGGAAGGTCACTACAAAAACCAGCAATTTGAGACACTAAAAACCTAAGAAAAATCAGCAAAATCAGAACTACCGCGGTTGTAACTGCGGTACTACTTCTTGCTACAGCAAGCGTGGTACTATCGCTATAGTAATAGCGGTACTTTTGCTGCTACAGTAAAATCAGGGTGAATAGTGTTTTCAACACGGTTTCAAAAACGAAAATAGCGAGAACTTTTGATCCGTAGATCCAAATGATATAAAATTTTGCAGGGACCTTTTCTAGGGTATCAAGAACCTATTCCAATAAACGATCATGAAAATCATGGTCAAAGGTATGACCTTTTTTAGTTTGTTAGAAGGTTGCATTAAAACCGAACCAAAACCCCAAATGGTGAATACAACTTGCTCGTAGGTAGAAGATGGCCAAGATGGCTCTAGATGTATTCCCACATGTCACAGCAAGCTAGAACACAAAATAATCCTAACAAAAAACTCTCGTATCAAGAAATGCAACAAAGAGGCCAAAGTCAAGTAAAAACGGGTTTTCTTGTGAATCTTGCTATCAAAGTGACTAAATGAGTGGAGATGTATTTTCAAAGATTATTTCCATCTCTTACACGTTCTTGGCACAACATGATCACAAGAGAGAAAGAGGAGAGATCAAAATCAACCAAAAGTCAAGCGCATCAATCAAAACAAGAGAGACACAAGAGATGTAAAATGATTGATGTATTGCATACTTAAAAAGGTAGGTTTTACAGCCACTCCATCTTAAAGGACAAAGAGCACACAAAGCACTCACTCTCAAACCCTAACACTAGAAATGAGAGCACAAAAGATGGGTTAAATGGTTAACCCTACATGTCTCCGTCCCAACCCTTTTTTATAGGTAGCCAATCAACCACCTACACCCTTTAATGGATTCTATCCACTATTATAATAGGGGAATCCGTTAACCCTCACACACGGGTTTTACTCTCACAAGTTCACTTATGCACGTTTTTTAAAGCACATAAGTGTGTATCTGCTAAATCCTTAGCCTTGATCCAACCAGCTCTATCTTAACCTAAACTGTTCTCCAACGCATCATCCATACGTCGCGGTTTTGATCCAAGATGGTTTTCGGTATTTTGGTCAAACTACCGAAACACCCTTCGTTGACTCGGTCATCACCAACCACTGCAAGCAATTACCATGCTTGTCACTTGTAAGTGCACCACTAGCCTGTCACGTGACACCAAGTATCTCCTATCCCGATTCCACCGAACCACGGCTCACTTGGCTCGTGCAAGCTACATGGTGCAATCCAGCCGTTCGAACTCGCCTTCAACATTCCTGCCTTTCTCGTACCATGTTTGAGCTCACCGTCTCACTCGGCATTCTAGATTGTTCTGGGCCTTAATTTCTCCATGAGCCTAGCCCTGATCCTTGTCGTTGATCATGATTGACTCCAAGCGACCCTGCACATCTAAAGACAAAGAAATCATTTTCATGCATAAGTTCTTTACAACTTTACCTACATTAGTTAAGACATACATCATGCAACCTTAATCTATCGACCCAGGTTATCCCAACTCGATCCATGACTCAATTCCCAAACCCTTGCTTTTTTGGGAAGATCGAAAATACCGCGTCTAACACACTGGTACTTCCGCAATGCGGAACCACCGCCTCCCAAAACGGTACTTCCGCACACTGAAAATTTCATCTAGAGCTCTCTGAAAAAACATATCATAACTCAACCCGATACTTCCGCCAAGCGGTACTACGCACTTATGCCTGCAGTACTTCCGCAAAGCGGAACTACCACTAATACCTGGTGTACTTCCGATTTTTCTAACACTTACAGAAAACAAGCTAAATTAAATGCAATCTTTACAAAACCATTTTCCATTCCATAAAACTAGCAATATTTCATCACAATAGTATCCTGAACATTCTCACATGGTCCTTCACCTTTTTTGTTTCCTTCTAACAATTTTTGAGTTTGAAGTGACATTTTAATTGGTTCTACCACGCGCCGTACACTCCACGCTCGTACCTTCTTTGAGGACTTGTTGTCCAAACCTACACGTCGTAATTGCTTGGCAGAGGATGCATTACTACTGTCTCTGTTCTTTTCTAACGATTACAAAAGTAGCAGATAAAGTCGATAACATAATTTCAAAAGGAACAACGAGAGCATCAGTTAAATTCTTCAAAAAGAAAGTTGTTTCCATGCCGCGTGGGTCCTGGCCTTTGTGCATAACCCATACGCGTGATGACGATCTAGAGCGCCGATTCCAGTTTCCAGATCATGTGGCTGCTGCATGTGTTACTTTGGCTGATCACTGATCAGTGCCTGCGATGGTGGTCGATGAGGGTGCACGGCACAGACTGTACTCCATATTGTTGGTGCCTGGGATGGAGCGCGATGATGATCGTCATCGAAGCGTTGGCACTGTGAGTTTGTGGACAAGTGCAGCGGGTTTGCGGGAGGCAGGGAGTAGTGCGGCGACAGGATGAGGAGTTGAAAGGTAGAATATGAACCTGCGCTTCTGTGCTTGCTAGCTATGGCTGCTGCGTTCGGCTCCGGCCCAGCACGAGAGGAGCGCATGCGTGTGATGCGCACTCCAACGATGGTGGAGTGGTACATTTCCGCGTGTAGACGTCGAATTGTACGTCGTATTGTTAGAGTGATCTCAGGGATTTGGCCCAACGGTCAAATCCCAACCTTCCCCTTGACCCGCGCCCTGATCGGGGGCGCCCAGCCCATTTGGCTGGTGGGCCCCTGTCGCAAGCGCCACAATAAATAGAGGTGGGGGCCGGGGTGGCACGAACGACGAGGTTCACCGTGCCACCACTTTCCCCACCGACAAACCCCGAGATCCGATCGAGGCGCTCGGTGACGGAAATCCCCACCGGCCGCCTCTACTTCTAGGAAGATCGTCGCCGCCAGAGTCACCGCCGCACGAGACACGCCGCTCTTCACCGACCGTCGCTGCCCTAGCGCAGATCGTCGTGACGCATCGCGATGGCCAACACTTCTTCTTTTACATCCGACGGTACGCCTACTCCATCTCCCTCTCTCTCTCGGTTTCTCTCATGAACACCCAAAGACCCCCAAAAGAAAAGCAACTCAAACATTGGTATCGAGCAAGGAAAAGCGAAAACAAAAAAGGGGGGGATCGGCTCGGCCTTACCGCCGCCGCTTGCTGCGCCGCCCGGCCGCCTGCGCCTGCCGCTGCCGCGCCTCGGCTCGGCTCGTTCGTGCGCCTCGTTAAACTTGGTCGCATCTGCGGCCGCTGGCGTCTGTGCGTCGGGATCCGGCCGATGGGTCGCCGCCTTCTTCGCTTTTCGAGCACGCGCGCGTCGCCCCACCTCCGCCCGCGTCGCGCTGCTGCCGTCGATTGCTGCCGCCGCCAGATTCCATGCGCGGCCGTCGCCGCCTTGCCGGCTGCTGCAGCCGCCGAGCCGCCGATCTCGCCCGTCTTGCGCTCGCCTTGGAGCCGCCGCCGCCTCCGGCGAGCCCGCTTGCCGTCGCTCGGGCCGCCTCGCCTCATGCGCCGCCGCCACATCGCCCTTTCCTTGGCCTTCCGTTTTTTTCGGGATAAACTGGTTAGGGTTAGGGTTGTGGGATGATATTCCCACCTTGAGTGTTCTTGGCCGTTCGATGAATCGGACGGTCACCGTTATCTTGGTGCGTGCGGGTGAGGAGGCGGTAGTGGGCATGGCGCATGGGAATGGGCGAATGGCCGTTTTAAACGATAAATTGTTTTGATGTTTAATTTATTTTCGAAGCATTATTTGATGAATTTCAATGAAATATGAACCAAAATCTCTGTAAATTTTTGCACCAACGTGTTATTTTTACAGAGATTAAAATGTGTACAGTATTACTGCTTCTGAAAATGAATTATTTTTAGAATAATTACAGTTTCCGCTGCAAAAGTTAATGATTGATTTTCATTATTAAATTCGAACCAACGGGAGAATTTAATTTTGGAAAAACAGATAAAATTTACAGTTAATTATGATATTGTTATTTTCTGACCAACGTTGATAATAACATTATTATAATTTTTAATTGATGATTTTATGCATTATTTCTATTTCTGCCCAACGGTGATGTAAATTTAATGTATAAATGAAATTGTATGTCGTATTTTGACCAACGTTAAAATAAGGCATATAATTTTGCTGTTAAAAGTATTATAATTTTAATTGATGATTTTATGCATTATTTCTATTTCGCCCAGCGGTGATGTAGATTTAATGCGTAAACAATGTATGTTTTAATTTTAACCAACGTTGAAACTAAGGCATGCGATTATTGTTATTATTGTTGTTCTCACTATATATGAATTGTGTTTCAGGAGGATACTCTTTGATGGGGTACATCAGAGATATCTCTGTTCTCAAAGGAGACAACTACGGTGAATGGAAGAAAAAGATTGACCTTGCATTCATCTTAGCTGAGGTGGACTGGTAGTCACCACATCGTGTCCCACAGAGCCTATGGCACCGGTGAGGATGAAAATGAGGCGTCTTGCTTGGCGAGACCCAGACAGAGGACTTTGCTCCCATAAAGATGTTATATGATCTTGATCATAAAAGTGGGTCCTTGCCAACAAGAAATATTTGGGCGTGATAAAGAACACGATTGAGCACGCAATTGTGGGCTCAATCGCAGAGTGTGACACCGCACGAGTACCTTGACAAAATAAAGAGTCAGTTTACTGGCTCTTCAAAGACTTATGCTACACAGCTGATTAAGCAGCTTGTGACAGAGAGGTATTCTGGTGGTGGCAGTGGCATAAGAGAGCACATACTAAGGATGAGTAACATGGCATCCAAGCTTAAACCAATGGATTTGGCTCTCAAGGATGAGTTCCTTATTCATTTGATTTTGCTTCTTTTGAAAGAGTTTGACACCTTTGTTGTCAACTACAACATGCACCCAGAAATGGGACTTAGAAAATGCATAGCTATGTGTGTGCAAGAGGAGGAAAGATTTAAATCCTCACATGGTGGTTCTATCAACTATGTGAAGGATAACAAGAAAAAGACTTTCAACAGTAACTTCTCCTCAAAGAACAAAGGAAAAGCCTCTTTTTCAGCCTCAGCAGAATAATTTCTCGGTGGAGAAAGATCGGTGTCTTCATTGCAAGAAAAGGGACATTACAAGAAAGATTGTCCCGATTTCTTGAAAATGATTATGTCAAAGAAAGGTGAGAACATTATTACGTTCATAAATGAATCCTGTATGTAAAATATTCAAAATCTACTTGGTGGATTGATTCGGTGCAACTGTTCATGTTGCTAATAATTTGCAGGGATTCCGTTCGACGAGGAATACGCAAAGAAAAGAAAGATGCGTTAAAGTCGCAAATGGAGTCCAAGCTGAAGTTGAAGCCGTTGGTGATCTTTCATTAGAACTAGCTGATGGCTTCAGGTCTTTTACTTAGAGATGTTCTTTATGTTCCTCTTTACGAGGAATTTGATTAGTGTTTCATGTTTGGACAATGATGGTTATGATTGTAATTTTGGAAATGGCAAGTGTGAAATAATGTTTAATAAAGCATGTGTTGGTCTTGCCATTAAACAAGATGAGCTTTATTTATTGTCACTTCGTGAAAGTGTGAATTCGTATGTGATGTGAATGAGCGTATATCCTCGTGCGAGAATACGAACGAAAACGAAGAGAACTCATAATGAATCGTCGAAATTATGGCACTTGTCGTTTAGGCCATATTTCGAGGGGAGAATAGAAAGACTAGTTAAGAATGATATTCTTCCTCTATAAGAGTTCTCGAGACTTAGAACAATGCAGAATGCATTAAAGGAAAATATGTAAAGAAAATTAAGAAAGACGCCAAAAGAAGCACAGAGTTCTACAAATTATTCACACGATATTTGTGGTCCTTTTACGTGAAAAGTGTGGATGGATATGACTCGTTCATAACATTCACGGATGATTACTCCGTTATGGATATATTTATCCAATCAAAGAAAGAAATGAAGCCTTGGATAAATTCAAGATATTTAAGGTCAAGTTGAAAACCAACACGATTTAAAGATTAAGATAGTCCGATCGATCGTGGTGGGAGTACTACTGATCGACATACCCCATATGGACAAGTTCTGGACCTTTGCAAGGTTTTACAGGAAAATGGCATAGTAGCCCAAGATTCTACACCGCGAACCTCGGCAAAATGGAGTAGGCGAAAGACGCAACCGTACTCGATGGATATGGTGCGAAGCATGATGAGCTACTCTACACGCCGTTGAGTTTATGGATGGGCGTTGAAAACCGCCATTCATATCCTCAACAGAGTGCCTAGTAAGTCGGTGCCCAAAACACCGTGCGAGATGTGGACGGGAAGAGTTCCTCACTAAACCACTTACGTGTGGGGAAGTCCTGCTGAGGCTAAAGTATTTAACCCAAACCTTGGGAAACTTGATCCCAAAACAGTAAGTTGCCATTTCATTGGCTATCCCGAAAAGTCAAAGGTTTTCGTTTCTCTTGTCCGACAGATATACAAAGTTTGTAGAAACGAGACACTGCCTTCTTAGAGGATGAAATGATGAGGGGAGCATGGTAGCTCGAAGATTGACCTTGAAGAGAAGCGGGTGTATCGCCCACTCAGATGATTCAAGAACCATTCTTCGCTCTACTGCTGTCGTTGCAAGCGGTACAAGACAACGTGGTGCCAGCACCTGTTATTGTTCCTCCTGTGGCAACAATGAATGAGAATGAAGAACCTGTTCTTCAGGATCCTATAGAACCAATTGCCACAGATGAGGGGGAGCAACAGCAGCCTCAAACAGAAAATGTACCAAATATGGAGGCCCCGAGGAGGTCTCAAAGAGTAAGAAGATCAGCTATTTCTGATGATTATCAGATTTATCATACAGAGGAATTTCAAATGGAGGATGATCCCACCTCATTTGAAGAAGCCATGAGAAGCGAAAATTCCTCAAAATGGCTTGAGGCCATGGAAGAGGAAATGAGGTCCATGAAGGCTAATAAAGTGCGGGACTTGGAAATTATTCCTAAAGGAGCCAAAACATGAGGGTCAGAAATGGGTCTACAAGACAAAGCTTGACTCCCAAGGAATGTAGAAAGATACAAAGCGCGACTTGTGGCAAAGGCTTTACGCAAAGAGAAGGGATTGATTACAATGAGACCTTTTCTCCAGTCTCATGTAAAGATTCCTTCAGAATCATAATGGCATTAGTTGCACATTATGATTTAGAGTTACATCAAATGGATGTAAAGACGGCATTCCTTAATGGGGATTTGGAGGAAAATGTTTACATGGCACAGTAGAAAGGTTTTGTTGTGGAAGGAAATGAAAGAATGGGATGCCGCCTAAAGAAATCGATTTATGGGTTAAAGCAAGCTTCAAGACAGTGGTACTTGAAGTTTGACAAGACAATAAGAAAATTTGGGTTTAAAGAGAATGTAGAGGACAACGTGTTTATGCAAAGTTTAAAGATGGGAAGTTTATCTTCCTAATCACATATGTGGATGACATTCTACTAGCTAGTAGTGATGTCGATGCTTCGAAACAAAGAAGTTTTGTCCTCAAACTTTGATATGAAAGATCTTGGTGAAGCTTCGTTCGTTTTAGGGATCGAAATTCAAGGGATAGAAACAAGGGGTATTGGGATCACACAAAGGCATACATAGAGAGAGTATTAAAGAAATTTGGTATGCATAAATGTAGTCCTTCACCGCACCTATAGTCAAGGGCGACGATATGGGGATTTTCAATGCCCGGGAACCGATATGAGATCGATCAAATGAAAGCGGTTCCATATGCTTGGTTGTCGGAAGCTTGCGGTATGCTCAAGTGTGTCGCGCTACGACTTAGCGTTTGTTACTGGGTTACTTGGCGATTCGAGCAATCACGAGCGAAACATTGGAAATTGATAAAGAAAGTCTTGCGTTATTTGCAAGGCACAAAAGGCCTCATGATGACATACAGAAAATCAGATACACTCCATATAGTGGGGTATACGGATTCTGATTTTGCGGGAGATGATAGAAAGTCTACATCCGGATATGTATTCACTCTCGCAGGAGGAGCTATATCGTGGAAAAGCTCAAAGCAAACCGTCACTACATCGTCCACAATGTATGCCGAGTTTGTAGCATGTTATGAGGCTACAGGCGGGTGAACGGCTTAAGTTCATACCCGGTTTAAAAGTGGTTGACGACATCAATAGACCACTTAAGTTGTCTCGCGATAATGAACCCGCAGAACGTATGCCCACAACAATAAGTCAAGTGGTGTTGCCAAACACATTGACATAAAGTATTATGTTGTGAAAGATAAAGTTCGGATCAAATTATAAGTCTTGAGCATATAAGTACCGCAAAGATGTTAGCGGATCCGCTTACTAAAGGCTTACCACCCAATATGTTCAGAGAACATATAGCAAGCATGGGTTTAAGGAAAGCCTGTGATTCTGGACTAAAAGATGGCCCAAAAGTTTAAAGTAACTATTTCAGAACAAAGAGGTGTATCGTAGCTGTTAAATCTATCGGCGATTGACCGTGACGATGAGACATGTTCTATGCACTAATCTGTGATGGAATGAGTAAAGTCAAAAGTAATTAAAGATAAAGTATAGAGTGAGATCAAGGGGGAGAATGTTAGAGTGATCTCGAGGATTTGGCCCAACGCCAAATCCCAACCTTCCCTGACCCGCATACGATCGGGCGCCACCATTTGGTGGGGGCCCCGTCATAAGCGCCACAATAAATAGAGGTGGGGGCGGGGTGGCACGAGCAGCGAGGTTCACCGTGCCACCACTTTCCCACCGACAAACCCCGAGATCCGATCGAGGCGCTCAATGACGAAATCCCCACCGTGACCGCCTCTACTTCTAGAAAGATCGTCGCCGCCAGGGAGTCGCCGCCAGGGAGTCACCGCCGCACCGAGACACGCCGCTCTTCACCGACCGTCGCTGCCCTAGCGCAGATCGTCGCTGACGCATCGCGATGGCCAACACTTCTTCTTCTACATCCGACGGTACGCCTACTCCATCTCCCTCTCTCTCTCGGTTTCTCTCATGAACACCCAAAGACCCCCAAAAGAAAAGCAACTCAAACACGTATTCCATGCATAGAACTTAATTCTTTTTTTTGGAACTGTAAAAGGAAATTCGTGGTGATTTTATAGATTCGTACGTTTTAGTTAGTAAAAGACTGTAGTTTGTCATTTGCCAATCTGTAGCTCTGTAGACTTGACCAATTTTGGACGTCTGTTTTTGGGTGAGGCTTCCTTCAGTCTTTTGGCGGATTTGCACCTAGTCTGATAAGCTAATGTGATGCGCAAATGCATGGTCTAGGTGGGATGGAATTATCGCACCGGATTACATGCTACACCGGCCCAGACCATGTTCT
Organism: Bonia amplexicaulis; assembly: GCA_036346245.1. NCBI lineage: Eukaryota > Viridiplantae > Streptophyta > Magnoliopsida > Poales > Poaceae > Bonia > Bonia amplexicaulis. Next base: position 7,269,524 of record CM070737.1, read on the forward strand.
TCTTCTGCTCTCCTGTACAATATCTGGTTCCTGTCACAGAGAGAGAGAGACAACATTGCATGCCAAGGACAATGCAGTTTGTATACCAAACCAATGTTTCATTTGTATAGCCCATGTATATCAATTAATCAAGCACAAGCACTAACATACTGGCTATGCTGGCTCTTCTTCTGTATGTAATTTTCGGCATCAATTTCTATGTTTTCCTTGCTGCTCTTTCTATGGATGTTCTTCCATTGCAGGTGAGGCCCTGGTGGTGAGGGAGGGCCTCATCTTGACGATCTGCTCATCGTCGACGCCCATCCTCTTGGCGGACATGCCCGCCTCGAAGAAGCGCTTTACAGCGTTCCTCATGTACGCAATGCCTTCCCTCACGTTCATCCTGTCCCTGATCCTGTCCTGCAGGCTGGTGAGGAGATGGTCCCCATTCAGCACCGACGCGAGCTGGATGATCTCCTGCTGGAACTCACTCAGCTTCGCTTCCTCGTTCGCCTTGGTTTGCCGTATCCTTGTCGGCATTGGAAGTTGCTCTGCATATGTTCATGGAGAAGTATTCAGAATACAAAGCATACCAGACAAGCGTATATGATCTAGTAGCATAAAACAGACTAATTTTTCGTAGCTAGTATAGCAATACCGTGTTGTATAGTAGCTGTACAATAATTCCAGGTTGGACAAGTATTTACCACTTATTTACTCTACGGATTGAAGTGCTTAGCAAAAATGAAGTCCTACCTGGGCAATCTGTCCTTGGTTCAGTTCTCGTTTGCACAACTCTTTCGAATGTTCCAGCCCATGCGTCTCTTTTAGTCAAGAAATCTTGTGGCAGATCGAACAGCTTTTTCACGGTTGCAGGAATCGAGGAATGCTCGTATTGTGATGTTGGGGTTGGATTTCCATTTGGCCCGTGGACAACTGAAAACAGTTAATCAGTTAGTTTTATAGTCGAGTGATCAGAACACTCAGATTAAGCGAGTGTTTGATCTGCAGAGATTAAAAACTATAAATGCCTAGTGACCTGTTCCCTTGTCAATCCACGGAGAGATCATGATGGTCGGGACGCGCACACCCAGCCGGTCGAACGTGAAGTTGTACGGCGCCGGGCCGACGATGCCGTCGGGGCTGGGCACGCCGTCGACGGGCGTGGGAACGTGGTCGAAGAAGCCGCCGTGCTCGTCGTAGGTGATGAGCATGAGCGTCTGGTTCCACTGCGGGCTGGCGCGGAGGGTCTCGTAGATCTCCTTGATGAACATCTGGCCCTGGTAGACGTCGTGGGAGGGGTGGTCGTCGTTGGCCGGGTTGGCCTCGGAGTCCAGGTAGTGCTGCTCGACGACGGCGTAGTTGGGGAGGGAGCCCCGGCTGGCGTGGTCCTTGAAGGCGTTGTGGAAGGGGTGGAACTTGGTCAGGTACTTGAGCTTGCGCAGGTTGCGGTAGAAGAGCACCGCCGGCACGTCCTGGAAGTAGACCCCGAACGACAGCCCGGCGTCGTAGACGTTGTCGAAGATGGTCCTCTGCGGATACCCCTTGGCAAGCGACCTGCATCGTGCGTCCAATTCACAATTTTGTTGTCAGAGAGAGCTAGGATAGTTTCTGACAAGCCGTCAGAAGAGTGCGCAATTGAAGCTAAACGTCGCATCCATTGTTCCCTAAAAAATAAACAGCTGGTCTGAAGTTTTGATCGGGGTGTGCTGAACTTCCTTGTTGCTGATTTCAGCTTTCCTGACTGGGGTGAGCTGCTGGGCCCGTTCATTGGGGTTGAGGCCTGACTGGTTTTTGGGCCTCCTGTGCTAAGATTGATTCGGGCTACTAGATGCGAGCAGCATTTCTCCCCTCCTGTTGTTGGACAGACGTAAGGAGATGTGGCCCAATTGGTACACCATAATCAACACCACTATCTCGCACTTTGCTGGTCAACACCACAAAAGCAAAGTGTGGAACATCCTAGTTCTCCGACACACCCTACAGTATTTTACTCCTTCCTGCAGGCAATGCAAGTGTGGAACAGCCGCACAGCACACGTCCCAGTGCATAGCACCGCATGATGCACGGATATCAAGACGATTCACCGACACAAGTATGCTGTGAGCTCATGGCCGAATCTAAAGGCTGTACGTAGAGGCTCTATTTAGCCGGAAGATAATATGAATATTTAGTTTATCAAAATGGTTTTTATACCTCTCTTATTTAGTTTATCAAAATGGTCTTTCTTACTTTTCTCTGCTCACTCTTACTTCTAAAACTATTTCTTTTGATCAATAATATTTATTTTTAATAAAAATTTATCGATGAGGACTAAAAGACGTCGGTACACAAACAATCCTCTGCCCTCCGACTCTTTTCATAACCACTTCAAGATACCAAAAGAGTATCTATAGATTCACTGACAAACAAGGCCAGTTAATCCGTGGTCCCACAGTTCTGTACGGTGACCACTTCTTTTTTATCTCTCGATCATCAAGGGGACCACCCTCTCGTGGTTGCGTGCCACCTCCAGCCATCTCATTTCACATGGACGACAGAAAGTTGTTTCTTTCCGCTTCTAGCTTATATACTGTAATTAGTTTTTAAAATATTTTTTAAAACATAGTCTATAAATTAATTATAGTAGACATTAGATCGACTATAGCTATATCGATTAAAATCACATATAAGTATCTCTCTTCGTACTCTCTCTCGTGAACAACCAAAATTCAAAAAATTTAATCATAAACTATAGCCCAAATGAACAACATCACCTTGGTGATTAATTATTGAGTACACTACTAATTTACTACATGTTCACCCTAGTGCACTAATCTGATCTCTGGAGTGCACTACTAGATGCGAGCAGCATTTCTCCCCTCCTGTTGTTGGACAGACGTAAGGAGATGTGGCCCAATTGGTACACCATAATCAACCCTCCGAGGCTCCGACTCTGGTATACAAACACTCCTGTGCCCTCCGACTCTTGTCATAACCACATCAAGATGACCAAAAGAGATATCTACAGATTCACTGACAAACAAGCCCAGTTAATCCGTGGTCCCACAGTTCTGTACGGTGACCACTTCTTTTTCATCTCTCGATAATCAAGGGGACCACCCTGGCGTGGTTGCGTGCCACCTCCAACCATCTCATTTCACATGGACATAGAAAGTTGTTTTTTCGACTTCTAGTTTATAATATAGTAATTAGTTTTAAGATATTTTTAAAATATAATCTATAAATTAATTATAGTAAACACTGGATCAACTTAGGTTATATCTCTCTTCATATTCTCTCATGAACAATCAGAATTCAAAAAATTTAATCATAAACTATAGAACATCACCTTGGTGATTAATTATTGAGTACACTACTAATTTACTACATGTTCACCCTAGTGCACTAATCTGATCTCTGGAGAGCAAAAGCAACACATGGCCCCAAAATAATCGAAGGCTGCCTGCGACGAATCACAATTTGCAATAATAAAAACCACCGATGATATTTGTTGTACCGGTTAATCACAACCGGACATGTGTCTCTTTTGCTATATCATAATGATGTACCACACTAGACAGCAGAATGTGAGGTTCAAAACTCGACTCAGTTCGTTTCGCTTCCGCTCGTGCCTTATCGTTTATGTGATAGTAATTAGCTTTTAAACATGTATTTTTTTAAGATAGAGTTATTAGAAAGATTATAATAAAAAATATATTAAATTTAGCTGTATCAATAAAAATCACAAGTGATTATTTTTCTCTACGTACTAGCTCTCTTTTAACAGGCAGAATTCAAAAAGTAAATTATAAATCATAAGCCATAACCTAAAAGAACTTGCAAGAATATACTGTGGAGGAAACAAAGAAACGTGAGGCTCCATAGTCTAACCGCGTGATGTATGTTAGGAACTAGGACGGTCTGTTTTGATGAACTGTTCGGTTAGGTCATCCGGCTCAAAAGAACAAAAAACAGAGAAGGAAAAGAGACACTGAGAAAAAAAAATGTTGGGTTGCGGTCCTACACAAAAAGATAGGAGTTGGCGAGTAGCTACCGCCGATTTCTTAAAATAAAATAAAAAAGGAGCGTGGCACTGAGAAAAAAATGTTGCATGGGACGTAGTTTTAAAGAAGTACTATTTGCATCGTATTTGTGCGGTCCAATTTAGATCGTTCGATCACCGTCGTCTTCCAGAGTCTGTGCAGGAAAAAATTTCCTTGCGTGCAGTGACTACTCTGTAGTTTTGAATTGAAAAAAAATCATGCCTTGCGTCAGCACAAGCTAGCTTCTGCCCGCAACGGAGAAATTTTCTTACGTGTAGATGTAAAAATTGCCACGTGATTTTTACAAAAAGGGCATGCAATTAGATCGCTAGTTGTACTAGTGCAATTATAGAAAATGCCACGATAGTAAACACCACATGATATATCCAAAAATATATTTTAAGCAAAAAAAAAAACGGTATCTGTTTAATCACAAAGCTGCCTACGTATGCTGACAAAACTAGAAACTATTTAAAATGGTCTCGTACTAACGTTTCGGTTAATATGCAACTCCGTTGTAGACTAGGACGACCATGGCATTTTGTGCTTATCTAGCATGCAACAGCTCTAGAACACCCTACCATGCCAGTATGCCACCGCTAACACCATCCATCAATAACTTTGGCTACCAACCCCTGCGTCCGATCAGGTCGCAGCGCACGATGAATCAACAGCGTGTCCACACGCAACGAATCAAAATGCATTGTGGCAACCAGCTCAGGATATCAACAAATCAATTAAAAACATGGAACATAATTAAAGAGCCAGCAGTGGGGAGTGAGTTAATGTGCGCACGCTGGGTCGTTGCTGGTGGCGCCGCCGGACGTGCCGGAGTGCACGAACAGTCGGTTGGGCTGCGTGGACGACGGCACGGACGCGAACCAGCGGTCGAAGACGGCGAACTCCTTGACGAGCTCGCGGTAGACGGCGACGCTGTCGGGCGCGAAGCCGTTCATGACGGCGTCCGTCATGTTGGCCCCCAGCGACCGCGCCTGCTGCACGAACCCGTCCATCCGCGCCGGGCCCGACGCGTTGTCCGACCCGAATATCTGCTGCCGGATCTCCTGGAACGAGTGCCCCGGGTCCGGGTCCACGTACTGCGCGCCCTCGCCGAAGTAGACGCGCCCGGCGGACGGGTCCGTCGTGTTGGTCGGGTTCCACTCGCCGCCCGTCACGCCGTCGATCGCCGGGTTGAGACGCTTCATCCACCCCAGCATGTGGTCGAACGACCGGTTCTCCATCACCACCACCACCACCGTCTTTATCGGGCTCCCAGCCAGGCCCGGCCGGGCGACGCCGGCCGAGACGACGAGGAGCAGCACGGCGACGAGGAGGCCGTGCGGAAGGCTGCGGCCGCACGTGGGAACCGCCATTTCTTTCTCGCTTTCTCTCTGGTTTGTTTGTGTGTAGTAGCGGGGAGGATTGGGGACCGTGGTGTGGGGGAGCTCGTGATGGACCCCGTGGTGGCGTGGCGTTTTATTGGGTGCGGCGTGGGGTGGCTGTTGTCTTTTTGTGGACTGGCATAGAAAGTGTCTACAAACGCCGTGGTCTCGTTTGGTTGGACTGAAAAATTATGGTTTATGACTGAAATTACATTATAGTAGCTAAAAATTTACTGTATCTAAAAGTGACTTATTTTGCATAATTAAATTTAAAAAATCAAAAAATAGAAAAAATATGCTAGCTCATCACGGACAACACAAACGAATACGGAAAAAAGAACCGACAAAAAAACTCGAAAAAAAGCCAAAAGTTCAGGAAAAGGCGAAATTTATAAATAGTGAAAAATAAGCCAGAAGTCAAAAGCTAAAGCCGAAACGAGCGGGACCACCACGCCACCATACCCAGGGCTGTAAACGATCGATCTTGCCTAGGCTCTCTACTTGCAGTTGATGGATTTTGGCTGATGCTATAGTAATAAATTTTTAAACGGTATACTATTTTTAAAGCAGGATCTAAAGATCGATTATAGTAGATACTATACCGAATTCATCCATATTAGTCAAAATCACACGCCAGTGTCTCTCTCTCCGTACTCATTTTTGCGAACAACCAAAATTAAAAAATTTAAACAAAAAACCACAGCACAAAAGAACCCACAGCTCTATACAAGCTCGTGTCGAGCTTGAGCGAACCTGAGTTAGCGGTTGAGCGTTGAACTAGACTTAAAGGAAGTAAGGCATTTTATAGTGACGTTAAATTGTGTTACTAGTATAGTACACCATAGGAAATGAAATCTAAAAAATATGTGTACTCTTGCAAATGTTGGTACTCAAACTCACGACCTCATGAGAACAATACTTTTCTTGGACATATTGTACTAGACACCTCAACCTCACTACTTCACATGTTTAGTTGAGCCTTATAATATTTATATGTATATCATTTAACACATGAAAATCACTGGAAAAAGGCACCTAAATAGTTAAAAGTGTCTCAAAAAATGTCTCTATAAAACAAAAAACTTTAGGCAAATTAGAAAGCGTCTCTTCATGATAAAATTTTGCGCGTGGTTGTGAAACGTCTCAAAACATCCTCTACAATATAAAACTTTGCGGTGATTTTTAAAGTGGCTCTAAAAAGTACCTTTAGGTTGTGCAACTTCAATTTTGAAGACAGGTTGAAAAGGCGCCTTTAAAAATGCTTTTACATGGGGTTTTTCTTGTAGTGTTAGACTCGGACGAGGCTTGAGCTCATCTCGGTAAGGCTTGGTAACATAGGAGAGGCGGCGGCCGGCGGGGAACAGATGGTGTGGGAGGAGAGGTGGCCGAGAGGGAGAGGGGAGGTGGACGAGGAAATGAGAGGATCGAGCTAGCCTCTACCGCCGTCGTGGCCGTCGTTGGCACCGCCGTTGTCACCGTCGATGCTGCTTAGCCACCACAGTCGCCGTAGCTCAGGCTCGATCCTTATCTGGATGAAGGAAACCCAGATCTGGAAGCCGGTGACGTAGGAGGCTCACATCTGGATGCCGATGACAAAGGAGGCCTAGATCTTAGGGAGCGGGAGTGTTGGTTGCGCCCGCTGAGGAGTGGGTGTAGGTCGCGGCCTCACCGGAGGAGTGCCCAGAGGGAGTGGAGACTTGGTTTGTGGAGAGTTTGGGCCGAAGGAGGGAGATTTTAGGTTAGGTTGCACTTGAATCAAGCCCTGTCAAGCTATTCTAGCTTGGCTCAATAAAAGCTCACGAGCCTGAGATCAAGCTCAAGCTCAGCTCATTTGAAGCTAGAGCTGAGCTCGAATTGAGCATAGAATGAGTCGAGCTTGAGTAGCTCGTGAGTCTCGAGTTTTTCTTATGGTCCTAACCATGCCATACAATGCATCGGTGGAATAATAGCTAGCACAAATTATTCTTCATCAATTCCTCTTTAGCCAACAATTAGTCAACCAAAAACATTTTTCATATCTTTTCCTCCTTTATAAAATAGTACTAACACGATAAAATCATCTCCTTAAAAAAATAAAATCATCTAATCAATTATGCTAAAATCATAGTATGTATAACTCAATTTTTATATTAGTCACACTTCTAATAATACAAGGAAGATTGTTCTGAAAAGTTCACGCAGTGTTATGAACTTCACTATTGTATGGTCTATTGATTTTACACACTAATTGCTTTTCGTTGTTGGTATTGTTTGATGTTCTTTTAATCGTACATAAATGTTGTGTATAAACAAAGCTTATTTCTATTTATACATGTTCTATTTGTGTGCATATGTTATGCCAGCTAACAGGATCTTGGCCGGGTTTTTGTTGTTGTTTAAACTTGGGTTATACTTGTACTATCTACAGTAATTAATTTTTAAAACGGTACATTTTTTTAAGACGAAGTTAACAGAAAAATTGTAGTAAAAAATATACTGAGCTTAGCTGTGTCAGCCAAAATCACATGCAACAAATTCTCTCTACGTACTGTCACCCATAAATAACTAAAATTTAAATATTTAATCCATAAATCATCAGTCCAAAAAACCGACCCTCATGTTTCCTTTAGTTACAGCACACCAAATCGACCGCTGCTTTCAGTGCTTTGCAAGCTGTGAGGGCGGTGGCCGGTGGGAACGTAGGAAGAGCAGTTGATATGGTGCATTTTTCTAGGTGGCTTGTTCCTTGGGACTAGTGGGAACATGTGTGCCGCTTTCGTCAGGTTTGCCAAAGGAGCCGTGCCTGCAGATGGCCACGTTTTTTTTTCAATGGTTTTTGGTTTTTTCTCAATGATCACTATTAACTAGACTAATAAACTATGACTAAAAATAATAAGATACAGTTCAACAAAAGTCCGATGTTTAGGTGGCACGGATAATTCTCGTGTGAAATACTGACTCGTGGTGATATCATCAAGGAGTAAAAAGAAAAAGTAAGCCAGTACCAGCTGCATTTTCCGAAATACTAGGAGTTTGGTGTGAGTTTATGATTTATCTTAGCAATTCCAACTGCACGATACTGCGCAGATTTAAATGTGTAGTAATATGCTTCCAAGATCCCCTTTCTTGCGCGATATCAGCTGCTGACTGAATGGTGGGCCCATCGTATGATCCCTTGTCCTTTTCGCGTAATCATTGCGTGTGTAGCTATCAGCAGAAATGGCACGGCCATGCACCCACGGCCCATCCCATCTCTCACAGTTGGAAGAGTGAAAAGAACAAAAACAAATTAAATGTTGGAGATATCTATGTGACAATTGAGTGCTTTTTTTATTAGGACACTTCAAATTTTAATCATTGGATCTCAATATAAAGGACTTTATCTTTTTCTATAAAACCATGTAAAATCTACCCTACCACTTTCTCTCCCCTTCTCTACTCCAAACCTTAGCTGCCTCCTACACTGCCGAAGAGCCACCGCCGTCGCCACCATCTCCTTTCCCTACTCCGGCGAGCTCCCCCACACCACCCACTTTTCTCCACTCTGGCAAGCTCTCCCGCACCACCCACTTTCCTCTACTCCGGTGAGCTCCCCTACCAACACCCTCCTTCCTCATTTTCGACGGTGGTAAATGTCAGATCAGCTACCTCCTCCTAACCACTTATCCTCATCACGTGCCGTCGACTTTCACCGCCCATTGCCCTCCTCCGACCCATGGCTGAGGCGCCATCGCCCCACCGCCGGCGCTGCCCATCGCTGGTCCACCATCGCCTTCAGCCTCTAAATCCAGGGTGTTCCATTGAACCCAACCCTAACCCTAACTCGCTGGAGTCGCCGTCGTAAGTCGAAGAGGGAGGTAGAGTATGAATCTCAAGGTAAAATCCTATAGTGAGAAATTCGAGTGCGCGATAAAAAAAACACTCGAGTAGTAATTAGTAATCCCCTTAAATGTTACTTTGGCACATATGATCAGGAGAAGCAAGTTCTTTTCCTTGACCCCTTACACTCGCATGAAGTATGAACTTGTACATCACAGGGCATACATGCCTTTAGGACGAAGACTTCGTTTCGAACACGGTTACCTTTTTCTATTGCTGTGAAAAATTAAATTATTTCTAGTTAATTTGGTACTTTTGTACATTAGAGTTGCAAAACATTTCCTTCAAAGTGAAGCTGATTTGCATGGTGGGAAAGCGTGCGTACGTACGTTCCTGTGCATATCTTCTGCAAATATTAGCGATCGTTTCTAACCTTGACGTGCACATCATTTTCCTGTCTCTCCGATTGAGCAGGCGGCAGCAGCAGCACGGGATGGCCAAACTGATGCTAATGCGGGTAGCGAATTTTTTTTAAAAAATTGTAGCTTTCTCGCTGCCCAATTGTTGTACGCCACCTCGAAAGTAAAGTTCTATTCCCCATTTAACTTGTCAAAGAAGCATGCAAAATATTGCAACCATTGGTATCCCACAATAGTACTTTAGATCTTGCAAGAGAATAGTACTTTAGATCTTGCAAGAGATTGGGATGCAGGTCTGTTCGTATTAACGGTAGCCCATAGTTTTTAATTGTGATTGATGGTTCTTATCTAAAAATAAATACTAGTATTGAAAGAAATAACTTTTAGAATGAGAGTGCGAGCGGTGAAAAAAATAAGGAAGAGATGCGTACGTGAGATGAGAGCGAGAGAGTAAGGTACGTAATGCATTTGTAACTCCCTACTTTATCTTTGAAGTGAGACGAGAACGAGAGGAGAAAGAAAGTTGCTTCCGGAGGAGCAATATATAGTTAGAATACTTGCACAATTCGGCAACAACAATCATCGTGATCAGGAGTGGAGCCACACCTTAGGCAGGGTAGGTTTCAGTTCGAGTGTGAAAAAGTATCTAGTATATAACTCGAGTAAATTTAGTTCGATGGGTAATATTTTTATGGTCTAGTTCAGATAGCTTAAATTATTTCACCACTAAATCCGGAGCATAACTAAATTCTAGTTCCGTTATTGATCACGGTTGACCCGCGTCTGCTCATTTATTTCATCAGTAGTATACTAGTAGTAAGAGTAAACACTGTTCGAGCGATACTGATAAGCAAATGCAAAGGCGATTCTACACGGATAAAAAGCATATGTATAAAGCCAATGATCAAGCGCACCGCATCTATAAATGCCACTCACTCACCGCCATAAGGCTATGCGCCAGCAGTGACCTGATTGCTAAGTGGGGAGTTAGGTCTGTTCAAAAGTGTTGTCATTTTTTACTATAGTTTTTGGTTTTAGATAATTGCGAGAGAATTTAAGGAAGTAAGAGATACATGTGTTGAAAAATCATTCTGATTAAAATGATTCTTATAGTGACTTTTATAAATAATTTATAAAAATCAACTTAAGAAACAGGTCAGTTCAAAAGCCGATTTTTAAAAATTAAAAGACAGAATTCGGAACAGGCCCTTAATCGTGTGGTTCATTCGCATGTTTATCAGTTATTCAAAACGCAACAAGAATTCGATTCATCGATTGCTCTCACAGTGTGTCAGCACTCAGCAGCAGCAACATACTCCCGTACTAACTAAGCCGAGCATCTCGCAGCGTGCCGGTGGCTGTCGACATCTTTGCATAAATAAAAGGTACTACCTATATAGCTTTTCAACTTATAGTTCATAATTTTTTTAAATAAATAAATAGAAAAATATTTTTACTGTTTTTTAAAATAGCTTATCAGGACAGTCTTTTCAAAACGACTATCGGTATTTAATTAGTTTGTATAAACACTCACGCTAGACTATAAAACATCAGCCGAAAAAATCCAACTGTAGCCAGCTATTTATCGTGTGAGGCACGGTGTTGGTGGCATGTCGACCACCTCTACAGTAAAAAAACACCTGTTTTCGCGCGCTTCGCTGATCTCCGTCGAAGATGTTAGGTGCAGAAGCAAGAACAAAGCTGCGTGCGCGTGCAGTGGGCTGAAATGCTAAATGGTTTGCTTTTGGTTTCGACGCATAGGTGGGTGACTGAGTAGGCGGTAAACCGGTAATGGAAGCATCAAGCATGTAAAGTAACCGACGTGGGTGCACGAAAGTTGGAATAGCTCATGACTCACGCGAACAGAGAAGACCAGATTGGATTGATGGAACATCGCAAGCACAGGCGCACAGCCCATCCATCCCTCGTTCGGCGCCGCGCAGGCCCAGATATCCCACCCAACCAAGCGCACAGACAGACGGAACTCAGCGGTTGGTGGGCTGCCGCGCGGGGATAGGCGGATCATAGATGTGTTTTTTCAGGCCGCGCCATTCCATTCTAAACAACATGACTTCTGATTTTCAGAAATAAAAAATCGTTTAATACATTAGCTTTGATGAGGATATAGTAATCTTTTAATGTACCTCATCATATTCTTTAAGTATATTGCTTATTGGTAAGAGAAAGATTTTACAGAGTAGTCGTAAGTTCTTCTACGGCTATTCCTTAGTCGTAAATCTTTCTATGATCATATAAGTTGCAAGTTCTTCTATGACCACAAAATTGTAAGTGGTCCCGCGACCACCTTGTGATCGTGGACTTTCCTATGACTAGTCTATCCCCGATTGACTTGTCTACGACAACCTATTGCGTAGTGGGTTTGTTTGACAAGGCGTTTAGAATGTGCGTTTATATGCTATTACGGACTTGTTTTAGGTTTATTTCTCGATTCTGATTCCAATCTGTAAGAAAAGGAATAGGTCTTTTGTAATAGTTTTGAGAGCCTATATAATAAAGAGAAACTCGAAAAGGTGGAGTATGATTCGCACTACCAAATTAGAGTATTTATTCTCTAATTAAAATCGTGCGCGGCTATCTGTTCAAGTCCGGGATTCGCATATTTTATCTCGATTTTGTGATTTCGTCGAGCGATTGGAGCTTCGTGATATGGTAGACATTGGTCTGAAAGGTTCTTCCTCACAAACGTAACAGATATCTTTCTTTTTTTCTTTTTTGAATTGGCAAGAGCTCTGCCATCCAAACCTAACAAGTTTCGTCGCCCAGGCCTTTCGATGCAGACCGTCCAGTCCGGCTAACCGCAGCTAGAACCGTTCTCAGTTTTAGACTGACAGTTATAAGAAGTACACATTTCACTGTCACCACGGGCGATTTAACATTTCTAACGTTATCCGTTTAATCAAGGTGCATATGATCGAATGTACTATTGGCCAGACAAGCATATAAAGAACGTACAGTTTTTGTAAAGGAATGATTCAATCACAATTCACAATGAACAAGCATAAGGCTAGTTTAGCTAGAAACAACGGCACTAGACAACATGCGAGTCATCCTTGCCATTGCTGCGAACCAGTGTTGGCAAGTGCACCATCTCGACATTAAGTCCGCTTTTGAATGGGGAGCTCGAGGAAGAAGTATATGTTGTTCAACCAGAAGGTTTCATGATGAAGAACAAGGAACATTTGGTATTCAAATTGAGTAAAGCACTCTACGGACTTCAACAGGAGCCACGGGCGTGGAACACGCGACTTGACAAGAATTTGAAACAACTCGGCCTTGCAAGATGTGCACAAGAACAAACTGTGTACACAAGGGGAAAAGACCAGGTTGAAGTCATTGTGGGTATTTACGTTGACGACCTCATTGTGACAGGAGAAGATTCGGACGAGATTGAAAAATTCAAGCAACAAATGATGTCTGAATTTGAAATAAGTAATCTCAATTTACTCAGTTATGATGTTAGGATCGAAGTCAAACAAAGGGAAGAGAGCATCACAATCAAGCAACAATGCGGCACCAGCTGGGTGTTCGTAACCTTGAACGCATCAGGATTAAGAGGGAGTATGTTGGAATTAACCCTGACGCTATCCGTTTAATCAAGGAACCGTTCTCAGTTTTAGACTCACAGTTATAAGTACACATTTCACTGTCACCACGGGCGATTTAACATTTCTAACGTTATCCGTTTAATCAAGGTGCATATGATCGAATGTACTATTGGCCAGACAAGCATATAAAGAACGTACAGTTTTTGTAAAGGAATGATTCAATCACAATTCACAATGAACAAGCATAAGGCTAGTTTAGCTAGAAACAACGGCGGCGGCCGGCCGGCAACTCATCCTATCATCATAGTCTTGAACTCGTCGAAGGTGAGCACCCCATCTCCATTCAGATCGAACCTGCAGATCATGAACTGGCACTCTTCAACGTCCAGGTGCAAACCCAACTTGCTCAGCATCAGCTTCAGGCTCGACGGGGTGATGCATCCTCTCCCCTCCATCTCGTACATCTCGAACGCCTCCCGTAGCCACTTGCACTTGTCTTCTTCCCCCTGATCCGCCTCCATTTCTTGCACCAGCCTCACGAACTCCTCTTCGTCAAGTAGCCCGTCGCCGTCGGTGTCCGCCGACGCTATCAGCGCCTGCAATTCCTCGGCCGGCATGTCCTCGCCGAGCGCGGCCTTCATGCAGTGTCGCAGCTCGGTGGAGGAGATCTTGCCATCGCCGTCGTGGTCGAACGACGCGAAGACGCGCCTGAACTCACCTGAGCCAACCATGTTCGCCTTCGCCCAACTAGAAAGATCGACGGAGGCGGGCTTGCTTTGGGTGTTTAATTAGCTGTTTGAGACTGTTGGTTGAGAGTTCGTATGTATTGGTATTTATAGTTGAGCCAATTGGGCATGCTATTAGATTATGTTCAGCAATTAGCACGTACCTTTCTGAGGGAATAAAAAGAACAAGCAGATTGTTTTGACTAGAAAAGCGGACGACAGTTTTAAATTGTACATAGTTTACCGGGAAAAAGAATTGCACAGGAGTGTTGAACAGATTGAAGGCCTTGCGTAGTTGCATGCCGTACGTGTGGGGTGTCCGGTCTATTTTTTATTGGCTTTTTCTGATGATCTTTATTTATGGTTGATAAAAGTAGTATTGAATAGTAATGCATTATGTAAGAAAGACGGTGCAACGAAAGACACTATAATATTTAGATCATCATACAATTTGCGAAATTATAATATAATAAAATACAAAACGGTTTATAGAAACTGTGGCATCGTATTGGCTTCGGAAGCAGAACTCAATATTGGGCTGTGCCGTTTCGTTCGAGCTTCTCCCCTCTGCGATTGCGTACAGAACTTACATAATTACATTTTAGGATTCCGCTAGTAAGGAGATGCCAACATACTGGTATATCTGTTCGTCTGAAATTTTGCACTCATCACTGTTTCCTAAAAAAATAATTGCAGTCATACAGTATCACTTCAACTAGGCATTCGTCGTTCCGATGCAATGATCTACTGCAAGAACATACAAACTGATAATTCGATCATTCCCTACCTACTTCCATGAAGTTAGATCATATTTTATTTACTCGTGAGAAAAGACCAAACATAATGGAACGGCCGAAAGACGACTTTGTCATCACCGGCTGCGCAACAAGTTTATTATTTCGGTGGGGACTGATATTTTCCAGGGTATTTCGATAATTTTCTAATTAAAAAGAAAAAAAGAGAGAAAGAGATGAGGCTCACCTGTCAGCGTGTCGGACGCAAGAGATAAGGGGAGGAGACTCCCGTGCGCGTGCGTGGGCGCTCGCGTGTGGCTCGAAACGGCTTCGTCCGCTTCACCCGTGGGTGGCCGAGCCTTGCGGCGGCGGCGGTGACGATGGAGGCGTCACCAGCGCGGGTACTTCGGCGCCAGCCATGACCGCAGCCTGCCGGTTTCCACCCCGCTTCACTTTATATGGCATCTCCTCTTCTCCGTTTGCGGGACTGAAAAACGGTGAGTTCTCGTTCCCCTCCGATCTCAAATCTCTCCGTGGTTCGTCGATCTCAAATTGCTGTGGGCTGATTGCTCTATGATGAAATGACATAATATTGAAATTATATATGAATGTGATGGTAGATTGGTCTTGAGCTTTCAGTTAACTTGTTCTTTTACTTTCATTGATCATTGCAATTGTTGTTCTTTTCTTGCTGATCTCTGTGTTAGATCTGTACAATGGTTAATATTGGTCTCTTTGTTACATACTTTCATGTGGCTCGTTTACCCACAATTCGAAAGTGCTTTTAGCACTAGCCGCTGCATACAAACTCCAAGTACATCAAATGGATGTAAAGACCGTTTTCCTGAATGGAGAGTTGGATGAGGAGATTTATATTCAACAACCTGAATGTTTTGTGGTTGAAGGGCAAGAAAAGAAAGTATGTCGATCGGTTAAATCCTTGTATGGCCTAAAGCAAGCTCCTAAGCAATGGTATGAGAAATTCGATAGTACGATGACCTTTGGTCGGCTTTTATGTGAACAAAGCCGACAAATGTGTCTACTATCGGTTTAGAGAGAGCGAATATGTCATTCTATGTCTTTATGTAGATGACATATTGCTTTGTGGGACCAACATGGATGTGATCAGTAGAACAAAGTCTTTCCTTTCCCAAAATTTTGATATGAAAGATCTGGGTGAAGCTGATGTTATCTTGAACATCAAGCTCATAAAGGGTGAGAATGAGATTACCCTTTCACAATCTCATTATGTGGACAAGGTCCTATCCAGGTTTGGGTTTATGGACTATAAGCCAGTAGCCACACGCTATGATCCAAATGCAAAGCTGCATAAGAACACTGGGCATGGGAATGATCAACTTAAATATTCTCAAATAATAGGATTCTTGATGTAATTAACTAGTGCAACAAGGCCAAACATCTCATATGTTGTAAGCAGATTGAGTCGTTATACGTCCAATCTAGGAGATGATCATTGGATAGCACTAGAAAGAGTACTCAGATACTTGAAGGGGACCTCAAATTTGGGAATATATTATTCTGGCCATCCGACAGTCTTGAAAGGATTCAAAGACTCTAAATAGATCAGTGACTCGGATGACATGAAGGCTACGAGTGACTATGTATTTACTCTAGCAGGTGGGACTGTTTCGTGGAAGTCTTCAAAACAGACTATCCTTACACGGTCCACCATGGAGGCTGAGTTAGTAGCACTTGATTCCACGGTTGTAGAGGCAGAATGGATTAGAGAACTCCTTTCTGACCTGCCTGTGCTGGAAAAGCATATTCCAGCCATATTGACCTACTGCGATAACCAAATCGTTCTGGTTAAGGTGAAGAGTAGGAAGGACAATATGAAGTCCTCAAAACACATAAAGAGGCGACTTAAGTCGATAAGGCATACCAGAGAGACGGGTGCTATTTCTGTAGAATACATCCAATCTGAAAGAAACTTGGCAGATCTTTTCACTAATGGATTAGCGCGAAAGACCATCCTTGCAACGTCTTAGGGAATGGGGCTCATACCCGTGTAAAGGCTCACATTGGTGGTAACATATCCTAAAAGATCGGAGATCTCGTGAACTAGGCTCTAGGACAACAAACCGTATGTGATAAGAGAGCACATCAAACGGATCCCATTAGCTGTAGTGCTCTTTCTGTATGGAAGGTTGAGCATTAGCTCTTAATGAACTCGAGTTCTATATAAATTAAGGGAATCGTCCTATAAGATTCCTAGAAGAGTTCACCTACGTGAGTATGATTTTGAGGTCACAATCAAAGAAAGATAAGGGTATAATTTCTTAAGCACTCATGAGCTAGATACGGGACATGACCATAACGTCCCAACTCATGAGGGAAAGGGCAAGCCGCCCAATACAGAATGTGACTTGGGTGAAAGTTCTCACACCAAGGCACTAGATCAATGCGAAGTCCTCCTTTGCCTATGAAGAATCGTAGGTCTCATCGCTAGGCTTTGGGTTTAAACCTACAAGGTACCCGTCGTCGAATAGCTGTATATTAAACAAGACTTTGAACATCTTTTATCATTGATAAATTGGTGGGGACTGTTGTTTTCAAGGGTATTTCGTAATTTCCCAATTGAAAAGGAAAAAAGAGAGAGGGTGGGGCCCACCTGTCAGTGGGCCGACGCAAGAGATAAGGGGAGGTCTCCTCCCGTGCGCGTGCGTGGGCGCTCACGTGTGGCTCAGAGCGGCCTCGTCAGCTTCGCCCGTGGGCGGCCAAGTCTTGCGGCGGCGGCGGCGATGGAGGCATCACCGGCGTGGGCGCTTTGGCGCCAACTGTGACTGCAGCCCACCGGTTTCCACCCCGCTTCCCTTTATATGGTGTCTCCTCTTCTCCATTTGCGGGACTGGAAAATGACGAGTTCTCGTTTTCCTCCGATCTCAAATCTCTCTCTGTGGTTTTTCGATCTTGAGTTTTAGGAGCTACCGGCCACGTTCCTTCCTGTCGTCGTCAAGTTTCCTCGCCCAGGCCTTTCGATGCAGACTGTCCAGTCCGGCGTACACATTTCACTGTCACCATGGGCGATTTAACATTTCTAATCAAGGTGCATATGATCGAATGTACTATTGGCCAGACAAGCATATGAAGAACGTACAATTTTTGTAAAGGAATGATTCAATCACAATTCACAATGAACAAGCATAAGGCTAGTTTAGCTAGAAACAACAACGGCGGCCGGCTGGCAACTCATCCCATCATCATAGTCTTGAACTCGTCGAAGGTGAGCACCCCATCTCCATTCAGATCGAACCTGCAGATCATGAACTGGCACTCTTCAACGTCCAGGTGCAAACCCAACTTGCTCAGCATCAGCTTCAGGCTCGACGGGGTGATGCATCCTCTCCCCTCCATCTCGTACATCTCGAACGCCTCCCGTAGCCACTTGCACTTGTCTTCTTCCCCCTGATCCGCCTCCATTTCTTGCACCAGCCTCACGAACTCCTCTTCGTCAAGTAGCCCGTCGCCGTCGGTGTCCGCCGACGCTATCAGCGCCTGCAATTCCTCGGCCGGCATGTCCTCGCCGAGCGCGGCCTTCATGCAGTGTCGCAGCTCGGTGGAGGAGATCTTGCCATCGCCGTCGTGGTCGAACGACGCGAAGACGCGCCTGAACTCACCTGAGCCAACCATGTTCGCCTTCGCCCAACTAGAAAGATCGACGGAGGCGGGCTTGCTTTGGGTGTTTAATTAGCTGTTTGAGACTGTTGCTTTGGGTATTTATAGTTGAGCCAATTGGGCATGCTATTAGATTATGTTCAGCAATTAGCACGTACCTTTCTGAGGGAATAAAAAGAACAAGTAGATTGTTTTGACTAGAAAAGTGGACGACAGTTTTAAATTGCACATAGTTTACCGGGAAAAAGAACTGCACAGCAGTGTTGAACATATTGAAGGCCTTGCGTAGTTGCATGCTGTACGTGTGGAGTGTCTGGTCAATTTATATTGGCTTTTTCTGATGATTTTTTATTATAGTTGATAAATAGTAGTAGTTGATAGAAGTGGCGATGAATAGTAGTGTATTATGTAAGAAAGACGGTGTAACGAAAGACACTATAATATTAAGATCGTCATACGGCTTACGAAATTGTGATATAATAAAATACAAAGTATGTTATAATATGTAAAAGCGAAAAATAACAGCTAACAAAAACGATTTATAGAAATTGTGGCTTCGTATTGGCTTCAGAAGCAGAACTCAATATTGGGCTGTCCCGTTTCGTTCGAGCTTCTCCCCTCTGCGATTGCGTACAGAACTTACATAATTACATTTTAGGATTCCGCTAGTAAGGAGATGCCAACATACTAGTATATCTGTTCGTCTGAAATTTTGCACTCATCACTGTTTCCTAAAAAAATAATTGCAGTCATACAGTATCACTTCAACTAGGCATTCGTCGTTCCGATGCAATGATCTACTGCAAGAACATACAAACTGATAATTCGATCATTCCCTACCTACTTCCATGAAGTTAGATCATATTTTATTTACTCGTGAGAAAAGACCAAACATAATGGAACGGCCGAAAGACGACTTTGTCATCACCGGCTGCGCAACAAGTTTATTATTTCGGTGGGGACTGATATTTTCCAGGGTATTTCGATAATTTTCTAATTAAAAAGAAAAAAAAGAGAGAAAGAGATGGGCCCACCTGTCAGCGTGTCGGACGCAAGAGATAAGGGGAGGAGACTCCCGTGCGCGTGCGTGGGCGCTCGCGTGTGGCTCGAAACGGCTTCGTCCGCTTCGCCGGTGGACGGCCGAGTCTTGTTGCAGCGGCGGTCGCGATGGAGGCATCACCTGCGCGGGCACTTCGGCGCCAGCCATGACCGTAGCCCACTGGTTTCTGCCCCGCTTCCCTTTATATGGCGTCTCCTCTTCTCCATTTGCGGGACTGGAAAACGGTGAGTTCTCGTTCCCCTCCGATCTCAAATCTCAGTGGTTCTTCGATCTTGAGTCTTGGGAGCCACCGGCTGAGTTCCTTCCTGTCGTCGTCGGTTGAGGAGCTCAAATCACTGATCTAGGGTTTTCCCCGTGCGGTTTCCTTGAGCCTTTTCTTGGATCTGGCCGAGAGGAAATGTGTGGAATTTACCTCTAGAGGTTGATTTGGCTCAGACTTGTGCTGAGCATTAAAAGAGATTTGTGACTTGTTCTTTGTGTTCACGAGCGTTCTCGGGCGGAGCTCTCATCGGTCTTGTGCGGCGTCCACCCAACCCTCGGCTTCTACCTCGGTTCTAGCTAGGCGGAAGTGTGGCATTGTATCTCCGATTGCCTTCATCCCCTCGCTCGGCACAGTGGGGTGCTTGGTTTTCTGGGACAGCGCTGCGAGTGTGCCTTGCCTCTTTTGATTTCTTCACGGTGATTTCGAGTATCACCGCTGCTGTGAGTATAGTGGCTGTTGATTGTTTGCAATTTCGTGATCTACTTCACATATCAGTGAGTCTCACTAGCAGGAAATTTGCAAAGAAATTGCTGTGGGCTGATTGCTCTATGATGAAATGACATAATACTGAGATTATACACGAATGTGATGGTACATTAGTCTTGAGCTTTCAGTTAACCTGTTCTTTTACTTCCATTGATTATTGCAATTGCTATTCTTTTTTTGCTGATCTCTGTGTTAGATCTATACAGTGGTTAATATTGGTCCCTTCTGACCTTTGCCGAACCTTGTTATCCTGCTGAATCAATAGAATTCTCATTGAGTGATTGGTAGGTTGATTTTGGGATTCATCTGCACTGTCCAACAAGTCATTTTCATGATCTGTTAGTCTTTGTTAATAGAAAGGTATAAATTGAGCTTAAGATCTAATCTATAGCTGTCATATATAATCAAGATTAGATTTTATCATGGCGGAGATGGCCAAGATTGAATCTTGTGCAACTAGACTTCTGAGAGTAACTAATAAAACTCAATTTGTTGATAACATGATGAATTTATTCATATATGTTATGCTCTTGTTGAGATTAGCATTTCAATGCAATTGTTTACTTATGGTTATGCTAGTCTTGCACTTCTCATGGCATTTACATTGGGCATATGCTTCTATTTTAATGACTTAAATAGTTCGTATGTCTATATGATGATTAAGTCATTTGTATGCTATTTATGGCATGCCTGTGTATTTATTATTTTTGCTGGAATTAAAGTTGAATATACACTTATATCGCACTATTTTCAACAATATCTATCCATCATTTATCGTCTTCTAAAAATTGTACAAATCACTATTAAAAAACATAGAAGCACCTCTCGAATCTGTTTGTGAGCCCACACGTATGCACGGTGAAATATTTTGCATGTATTGTTGTGCAGAGATTTTTCGCATATGCCGTATATTAATTTGTTCATGCGTTTGGTATCATTGGCTTATATCAACCGTTCTGGCACCACTTATTATTGCTCGTTGGTGGCTTCGGGGATAACTCAGGGGTCATGGGTACTTTACCCACCCCACTTCTCTCGCTCTCGTCACACACACGCATATCTCCCTCAATTTTTGCATCGCTCGCATCCTCTTTCTAAAAATCATTTCTTTCAGCCATTCCTATTTATTGGGTATGTTTTTTGGGATGTGGTTTATAAAGTTTGGCTATAGCACGAGCGCTTGTGCGGATGAACCGGAAGCCGATAAGCCGTTTCGAAACGGTGACGGGGAAGCTGTCCTGTTTGTTTGTTCGAGGGAAGTAGTAAACTATAAGTTCAAATAAACTGAAAAGAACAGTCTATTTTCAACCAAAAATTATAAGTCGGAGAGTACTCCTTGACGATGAAGACTCAGAAGAGGAAGTCATGCTTGCGGAGATGGAGGAACCGTCCTACTATCTTGAGGCTGCTGGACAGCAAGTCTGGAAAGACGCCATGGAAAGTGAAATCGAGTCCATTGAAAGAAATCAGACTTGGTCACTCACGAAGCTGCCGGTTGGACATAAACCGATTAGGCTCAAATGTGTTTACAAATTGAAGAAGAACACCAACAGAGAGGTGATCAAGCACAAAGCGAAATTGGTTGCGAAAGGGTACATGCAACGACAAGGTATTGACTTCGAAGAGGTGTTTGCGCCAGTTGCGATATTAGACACCATGCGAGTCATCCTTGCCATTGCTGCGAACCAGTGTTGGCAAGTGCACCATCTCGACATTAAGTCCGCTTTCTTGAATGGGGAGCTCGACGAAGAAGTATATGTTGTTCCAAGAACCGTTGTCTCAGTTTTAGACTGAGTTAGAAGAAGTACACATTTCACTGTCACCATGGGCGATTTAACATTTCTAATCAAGGTGCATATGATCGAATGTACTATTGGCCAGACAAGCATATAAAGAACGTACAGTTTTTGTAAAGGAATGATTCAATCACAATTCACAATGAACAAGCATAAGGCTATTTTAGCTAGAAACAACAACGGCGGCCGGTCGGCAACTCATCCTATCATCATAGTCTTGAACTCGTCGAAGGTGAGCACCCCATCTCCATTCAGATCGAACCTGCAGATCATGAACTGGCACTCTTCAATGTCCAGGTGCAAGCCCAACTTGCTCAGCATCAGCTTCAGGCTCAACGGGGTAATGCATCCTCTCCCTTCCATCTCGTACATCCCGAACGCCTCCCGTAGCCACTTGCACTTGTCTTCTTCCTCCTGATCCGCCTCCATTTCTTGCACCAGCCTCACAAACTCCTCTTCGTCAAGTAGCCCATCGCCGTCGGTGTCCGCCGACGCCATCAGCGCCTGCAATTCCTCGGCCGGCATGTCCTCGCCGAGCGCGGCCTTCATGCAGTGTCGCAGCTCGGTGGAGGAGATCTTGCCATCGCCGTCGTGGTCGAACGACGCGAAGACGCGCCTGAACTCACCTGAGCCAACCATGTTCGCCTTCGCCCAACTAGAAAGATTGACGGAGGCGGGCTGTCTGAGACTGTTGGTTGAGAGTTCGTATGTATTGGTATTTATAGTTGAGCCAATTGGGCATGCTATTAGATTATGTTCAGCAATTAGCACGTACCTTTCTGAGGGAATAAAAAGAACAAGTAGATTGTTTTGACTAGAAAAGTGGACGACAGTTTTAAATCGTACATAGTTTACCGGGAAAAAGAATTGCACAGGAGTGTTGAACAGATTGAAGGCCTTGCGTAGTTGCATGCTGTACGTGTGGAGTGTCTGGTCTATTTATATTGGTTTTTTCTGATGATTTTTTTGTTATGGTTGATAAATAGTAGTGGTTGATAAAAGTGGCTGATGAATAGTAGTGTATTATGTAAGAAAGACGGTGCAACGAAAGACACTATAATATTAAGATCGTCATACGGCTTACGGAATTGTGATATAATAAAATACAAAGTATGTTATAATATGTAAAAGCGAAAAATAACAGCTAACAAAAACGGTTTATAGAAACTGTGGCTTCGTATTGGCTTCAGAAGCAGAACTCAATATTGGGCTGTGGCGTTTCGTTCGAGCTTCTCCCCTCTACGGTAGCGTACAGAACTTACATAATTACATTATAGGATCCCGCTAGTAAGGAGATGCCAACATACTGGTACATCTGTTCGTCTAAAATTTTGCACTCATCACTGTTGTCTAAAAAATATAATTGCAGTCATATAGTATCCCCTCCGCTAGGCATTCGGCGTTCCGATGCAATGATCTACTGCAAGAACATACAAACTGATAATTCGAGCATTCCCTACCTACTTCCATGAAGTTGGATCATATTTTATTTACTCGTGAGAAAAGACCAAACATAATGGAGCGGCCGAAATACGACTTTGTCATCGCCGGCTGCGCAACAAGTTTATTATATGCGCACCATACTGGAGACGTCAAACTCTTGGGATATATGGCAAATAATTTATCTGCAGCAACTGACGAGGTCCCTTTCTGTTTCAAGAGGCAGGCGTTGTAATATTACTGTCGCAAAGGACCCATGTATAATACTACTACTACTACGACGTACTCGTTCAAATATCGACTTCCCTATTCATCATCACCTAAAAACCTCTACTAATAATCGACACTGTCAACAGACTCATTCCTCAGGCTCCACTCATCGATTGTGCCTTGGATTTATCAGCACAACTGAAACAGCCAGAAATGGAGGACAGATACAGGGGACTAAATGAGGCGTTTGGGACGTACGAGATGGAAGGCGAAGGGTGCATCACTCCGTTGAGCCTGAAATGGATGCTGAGCAGGCTGGGCTCGCATCAGGACATCGAGGAGTGCCAGGCTATGATCTGTAGGTTCGATCTGAACGGAGATGGTGTGCTTAGCTTCGATGAGTTCAGGATCATGATGGATGCATAGCAGATTAATTGGTTATGATGTACCGCTTGTTAGTACAGTATGTTCGTTCATACATGAATCTGTTGAGCAGTGCTTCTATACTTTCTTTTCTAATAAGAGTAGCACTAGTCTCAAAGCAAACAAAGAGATAAGTAATATCTATCTATCATTTATCGTGCTTTAAAAATTATACAAATCACTATTTAAAAAACATAGAGGCACCTCTCGAATCTGTTTGTGAGCCCACACGTATGCGCGGTGAAATATTTTGCATGTATTGTTGTGTACAGATTTTCGCATTTGTCCTATATTAATTTGTTCATGCGTTTGGTATCATTGGCTTATACCAACCCTTCTGGCATCGCTTATTATTGCTCTTTGGTGGCAATGACAGAATTACTATTGATAGGAACAGCCTCCGACTCAGTAAAGATTGAAGCAAACACAATTATCTCATTGTTGTTATAGATGTTCAATTCAAGCCTATGTGTAATAACATCTGCCACTCATGTACATGAAAAACTGGGGAAAATTGCTTCAGTTGTTTTTAGGTTATACCTATACAATATACTTCTTATTTACTGATGAGGTTGAGTTGACAGTTGTTTTTCAAAGTAAAATGTTCCTGATATGATGCATGAAGCTTGCACTCAGTGTTATTTGTTTGTTTTTTGTTGGAGTAGCTGTTCTTTCTGGGGCTTCAATACCAATATTGTCACAGTTTAGAGAACTATCGGTATTATATGAAAATCTTAATTTTATCATATGTAAACACAGCTATATAATTATTTTAGTGTTTTACTACTTTCTTGTAGACCTATCTGGTATGGCAGCTTCTTTCGTCTGCTATTTTTTTTTTTAAGAGGCGCTACAGTTAATGAGATAACCGGATGCTTTCTAGTGACAGTTGGTGTGGTAATAACTGTAGCCAGGTAAGTTCTTTCTTGATAAGCTCACTTTAGGTTTCTAACACCTATAAGCCATTGAGTTTATTTGTACAGCTGTAATCCATGGAGTTTGTTTTCCTGATTTCTATAATGCTGTCTTACAATGATTCTTGAAAAAAAACTTATGGTTAAATCCAGAAGATAAGAAGCTTGCGTGTTGGGAAATGGACATGTAAAATGCAAGGAAATAATAATGGGAATTTTATTAGTACTAGGGAGTTGGGACATGTGCAGTATGATTCGTATGCTCCAGAATCCTCAATATAGTTCACAGTGACATCTTGACAACCTGGGGCATGCATGGGTAAGAAATGGGAATACTAATGAATTGCTACTGCTGGAAAATATCCTTTACTGACAGTTTAAAAAATAATTAATGGATGCTTCCCAATCATGGAATGTTAGGAAAAAACTGCCTAATTGTTTTCACATATTCAGCATTGTTTTGTTTGTCATTGCAATGCATGGGTGGGAGATGATAGCATTTGGGATTAAGGAACTCTTTTACAGCTACATGAGCAAACTGTGTCAAAGTTATAATGTCCAACTGGAAGGCTTGCTTTTGATTGAGATATTTAGTACACTAATGTGAATAAGAATTTACGTGAACCTTACTTTGGCATGTATAGTGAATCTGAAATTTTGTGGCCACTACTAATGATAATATCATTCTTTCTCCAAGCTGCTGATACGGTATTGAAGGTAGCAACTCTATTTTAATCAATCAATGAACCAATTGTTGTGTTTTAGCAATCAATTTTACCCGAAACAATTAAAGTCTAATTGTTGCAGGAGATAATATTTCTAAATGCTGCCAAGAAATTGAAGGTACTGCTTTCCTCCCATGGTCGTCATTTTGCACCATATTTTTTTAATACGAAGAGCTATTATTAATTAAAGCGTGATATCTGATGGCCATTGTCTGTTGATTTGTGTTTGTTGGACGCTGTTCTTATCCCAATAGTCTTTTTTTGTTTCTAGGGTGGCTCAGTTGATCTTTTTGTCGTCAACTCGTATGGCTCTGCTTACCAGGTATGGTCCTGATGTTTACTACTTTGCATGAACTATAATACTATGCAGCAACCATCCATCATAATTAATAAAACTACCATTTCAGGTTCTTTTTATGTGTCTCCTGCTGCCATTCTTGTCGAAGTTGTGGGGGTTTCCATTCCATCTACTACCAACAGACATCAGAGATGGTGCAGCCTGCTTTCTAAATATGGGATCACTATCTTCTGGTAATTTTCCTGATTTCTTTGGGACATCTCTTCTCTCTGCCTCTTGTTAGCTTGCTTTGATCTTTGTGGTACATGCAACAGTTTTCTGATTGGATTTCTTTATCACTTGGCTCCTTTTGTGATGATACTAGGAGGCTAAATGAAGATCTTAATCAATCACTGATATCTCTTTAAAAAGAAATAAATCTCCGATGATTAACTACCGTAGACGTTTAGTTTCTGAAGCTTCTGCTCATTGTACTAGTACTTAACTAGTCTCGTTTTGCCTCTTTGAGTTGAGCTTTAAGTACTGCAAGGATTATCTGTAGTTGCAGTTGTATGGCTTAAAGCCATGGATTCATAACAGCGAACTTCAGTAAGGTACTTTCCCAGGGGGAAAAGGCAGCTCAGGGGCATACTACCATATTGTACTTAGGAATGTTAACATGTTTTGAATTTAAGGATTGATTAAAAACTTCCCTAGACGGTTCATTGCATAACATAGCCAAGCTTCAAATTGGGAATCCTGATTATGACCATACGCAAGCTGGGATTTTGTATTCACATCTTGCTTCCCAAGTCTCAACATACAAACCACTATTTTAGGAAGACCATTCTCATAATAAGCACCTTAATATATCATGCTGGGTGTGAAGAAGGCAGAGTTGTGATGGGGTCCAGTCTCAATTAAAACCAGAAAGGACATAGTAAGAATGTTGGAGCTTCGTATCCCACTTGCTTCTCTCCGTATCACCATTCTGTAACTTTGTTGCTTTTGAGGTGTAGATTGGCTGGTTTTGGAATTCGGACCACGAGGATGATGCAGACCCTTTCTTACAATGATGCTATGTGATATAAAAGTGGCACCGTTGGATTCGTATTTGAAAATACTTTCTTATTGCAAAAGAAGTTTATGATCGAAGTTTAATTTCGGACCTTACGAAATCAACGGAGGGAGTAATATTTAGCAAGGATCTAAAGCCTATTAAAACTGCTAACCAACATGCTAATATATGTTCAACCGTCATATATAGCCTAGGAAAGGAGAAAAGAAACGCACGGTTGGAAGTGAATCCAATAAAGGAGGTAGCCTTTGATCCAGAATGTGGACAGAAAGTGATGGCTATGTTGTGTGGCCATAACTAGTGATCCCACATAACTGATATTGTTGCACCATATCAATTCAAAACTAAGTGCACTAATATTGTTAAGGAGTGGAAACAGGGGGAAAATGGAAAACAAAACACAAGGATTCAGCTGTAACTGTGGCTTTCCTCCACCACCATTACCTGCATGTTTTTTCTGTTCGGTTTCTTATTACTAAAGCGATCGAAATTTTTCTCTCAACACTGAAAGTTGCACTCTCAATCAACTAAAATTGCAGCCCTCCTCCAAAAGTTGCACTCTCAGAACAACTGCAATTTTAGTTGATTAAAAGTGCAACTTCAAATGACTAAGAGACAAAAAAATTTCAATCACCTTGACAATAGTCACTCCCAACAAAATACATAACGACTGCGCAAGCCTTATCCATTGTCGCTTTCTAATATCCACTCCGCTCGATGGCCGCTTCCTGCTCTTAGCGGTTTTGAAACCTGTGTGCGGTTTAGAAAAAGGACTACCCGTACAGACTGACCCGTGTCAACAAACCTTGGGCCTTCATCTCTCCCCTACCAATCAGATGCCGGTGAATAGTTTACCGTCCCCGTCATTATTGTTGGGTATCTCCTGTTCATGTCGCTAGCAGCCACGGCTGAACCATACAGTTTTGGGGTGGAGCTAAAAGCACTAATTTTCGACAGGCCAAGAGGACAAGGAAGACCACAATTAACATTCCTTTTTCTCATTATCTGTCCTGCGTGTACAAGAAGATGCGAAGTACATCGTGCAGAGCGTACATTGGTGTGGCATCGTCCCTCCCTCCTGGCTTCGCTGCAGGTGCGGCGGTACTCACCGCCGGCTTGCTGCTCTACGGCCTTCCACAGGCACAGAGTTTATGGAAATTCCTTCAGAAGCAGGAATGCGTAGCTAGCATTCATTTCTTCGTTTTTCTTCCCATTCTACACAACCATGGTTCTTTATCTGGGCTTGAAAGGTAGAGCGGAAGTTCTCCTGAGGGCTGCCTGACTGCGGTATGTTGTACGATATATCATATATCCGATAAAAGTGAGGAAATGCTGCATGGATACAGAATAAATCTTAATTAAGAGAAGGAAGTACCTGACCACCAGGCGTTCTTTCTTGTTACTGAGTGAAGGTCGGAGATGGGTATGCACAGTTATTAGACGGGATGAGAGCCAGGGAGAAAAGCAGGAGCATCATCACCACGGGGACGAAGAGCAAGAACGGCGGCGGCGGCGGTAGCGGCGGCAGCACCAATGGGAGCCACAGGAGGATCGCCGCCGCCGCCAGCAACATCATCAGGACGCCCTTGTCCATGTAAAGGAACCTCTGTGTGCTTGAGCAAGTGATCGATGTATGATTGTATCCAGCGGAAGCGTGGATCTGAGACGAGCTATATACGGCCGGCCCGCTGCTTCAAGCAGCAGGATGAGATATGATCGATGGTGTGTTTTCTGTGTGTGAGACTTTGCATCTTTGATTCTTTGCTGCAATCCAGTATATATACTGCAATCGCTGTGATCGTGGGGGCCCTTTTCTGGGAGGTCGAGGATGTAGGTGGGCGCGCACGGCTGCGACCCCGACAGGCATCTCGCGCTCGGAGGTCCGAGAGGACGTCGGGCTGGCAATACCTGTTGGCACTTTTCCAAAACCAGCGGCAGTCCGGTTCCATGATTTCAGATTAGTCATTAGTCTACTTTGATAAATCCTGAACAGTTGACAGTATCTTTTCCAAACTCGGTTTCAAGGTGTTGTTTCTGTATTACTGTATCGATTAATTAAGCCTTGGGAACGGGGGTGGCGACTGATGAAAAATATGGCGAACCAAAACGTGGCTTGGAGAGAGGAACTGTACGCGGTTCTGGTAATTAACCTCTGATTGGTGCGGAAGCTGGAGGAGACCTACGGTGTGTTGGGGGCTGAATCGCTCAGTTCTCTGGTAACTCCCTCTTGTCACTCTAGATAAACATATAGACAAAGATTAATATATAAGTATTGGGATTGAATCATTCAATCTTCTTTAACGTAACACTCTTTCTTCACAGGAATTATAATTACATGGCTTAAATAAATTTCATATATACACTCGACCTCCACGCACCTACTAACTTGGGCCTATTTTCATGCCTCTTGAAATCTTCCCATGATCTACACGAAACCACTTCTCACGGTTATGACCACTTCTCACGGCTACAACCGGTTCATCTTCTGACTTCCACGTACTCGGATGCTCCAACTGCTACAGTGTTCTTTTGAGTATCGACTACTACAGTGTCCTTTCGAGTACCAACTTACGACTATGATGCTACAGTATTGTAGCCACGACCTTTGCAATTATGACTTCACACGTACTCAGACTCTACGACCGCCTTCGTGCCTAGAGTCTTCGACTACCTTTGTGCTCGGAGTTTTCGACTGCCTTCATGTTTAGAGTCTTCGACTGCCTTCGTGCTCGAAATCTTCGAATATGATCACTTCGACCGCGGCTACTTTGACCATGGCCACTTCGACCACGGCCACTTTGACCACAGCCAAATCATCAAGATTAATTTTAACATTCCCCCCTTAATCTTGATGTCTTGACTCATCGATACGGATCACACGCATCTTCTTATCACTCGCAAGGGCCTTCTCTTCGTCATCTTTGTCGGTCCCACACCGATTCTTTTAGCGGCGATGGCTTCATATCATCGCCTTTGGCTTCAAACTTCACTCAGCGGTTTCGCACCGCTGTCGTTGTCGGTCTCACATCGACTTCTCCTCGTAGCAGCATCGCAATGCCGTTTGGCACCGTTATCACACCGACTCTTTCTCGCAGCGGTCTCACACCGCTACCTCCATGGTTCTTCTTGCAACGGCACCACACCGCTACCACTTGACTTCACACCCACCATCAGCTTCACGCTGTCTTCCTCGTTATGATGGCTTCGCCACCTACGTCAGTCTTCATCTCGCATGAAGTCTGCCACCACCCACGGCTGGCCTCTATCTCGCATGGAGCCTGCCATTGCGCCACCTGTGGTCTCCACTCATGGAGTCTGTCATTGGTGCGCCTATCGTTGAAGCCGCCGCTCATAGCGGCACGACTTGACGACCCACCACCATGCGACATCACGTCGTCGTCGCCGATGTGCACGTCGCGTGCGATTCTGGCACACCGCGCTGGTCTCGCCATGGCCACGCGGACCTTCGCCATCGTGCTCCTGAGCGCCCGATGTTGCAACCGATTCATGGCTAGCACATGCGCACCTCCGCCCGATGTGCGCCGCTGCGTACGCCATCACGCCGATCAACAAGTCATCGCCACACAGCCTCTCCTCACACATTGCTCTGATACCAATTATTGGGACTGAATCGCTCAATCCTCTCAGACTCTCTCGTCACTCTGGATAAACACACAGAGTGAGACTGGTATCAGAACATTGTTGGGACTGAATCGCTCAATCCTCTCAGACTCTCTCTTGTCACTCTAGATAAACACACACAGAGAAAGACTAATACATAAATGTTGGGATTGAATCACTTTGACTTAACACTCTTTCTTCGTAGGAATTATAATTATACGGCTTAAATAAGCCTCATGCATACACACGACTTCCACGCACCCACTAAGTTGGGCCTATTTTTATGCCTCCTGCGATCTCTCCATAATCTGCACGAGACCACTTCTCACGGCTACGACCGTTTCATCTTCCAATTTCTCCATACTCGGATGCTTTGACTGCTAAAGTGTTCTTCCGAGTATCGACTGTTACAGTGTCCTTCCGAGTACCGACTTACGACCATGATGCTGTAGTACTGTAGTTACGACCACTGTAGCTACAACCTTTGCAGCTACGACTTCACACGTAGTCGGAGTCTTCGACTGCTTTTGTGCTCGAAGTCTTCGACTACGGTCACTTCGACCACGGCTACTTCGATCATGGTCACTACGACCACGACTATTTCCACTACGGTCACTTCGACCACGGCTACTCGATCACGGTCACTTTGACCACGTCAAACCATCAAGATTAATTTAACACGGTACACGATCAGATGGACAACAATTTGTAAAGAAAAATTCCACGGTTAATATTTTCTTGATGATGTGGCTCATTCAGACAGCTTGCTTTGTAGTCAACTACGTAGGACCGTATCTTCTCCATGAACATGCAAGCTCCAGTTCTAAGCTTCTCTATCTTATTGGCTGTTGATTGTGCAGGTTCTATTCTTTTTATCTTTTTAGTGGTTTTAGTCTTTTGATTTTTCTCAATAATCACTATTTATTAGACTAATAAGATATTATTTTAAGTGGCTATAGCTTCTGAGTGTTGACTTTTGACTAAAATTACATTGTAGCGGCTATTGGTTTTTCTGGACCATTCAATTAAAAAATTAAAGAAAAAAAAAAGAAAACTACTGTTATATCTTTACGGACAATACAATAGAATAAAGGAAAAAGAAAAGGTAAAAATACTAAAAAACTGAAATTAAAAAACCAAGGTGTTCTAAATAGTCTATGGGCTTGTTCTTTTTCAGCTTTTGGCTTTTCTACAGTAACTAACTTTTAAACGGAGTGTCTTTTTCAAGATGAGGTCTACTAGTTAATTGTAGTATATATTGTACCGACTTTATTTATATTGGCAAAAATCGTATGTGAATTTCAGTTACTCTATAATCTCTCATACAAACAGCCTAAAAGCCACAAATTGCAGCCAAAAACTACAAATCGCAGAAAAAAAACAGTCCCTATAGCTATTAGAAGCCGAAGTCACCTAGAACAACCGCTAAGCCACAGAAAAAAAGACACGCAATACTACTACTTTGGTTCAGAAGACTTACGGGGTACTTTTTAAGTCGAAGTTCACTACTATTGTATAATCTTAATTTACGTGTCTTTATGACTGAAATTATACTATTGCTGGCTGAAATTACACTGT
Source organism: Bonia amplexicaulis (assembly GCA_036346245.1). Classification (NCBI taxonomy): domain Eukaryota; kingdom Viridiplantae; phylum Streptophyta; class Magnoliopsida; order Poales; family Poaceae; genus Bonia; species Bonia amplexicaulis. Next base: position 7,301,658 of record CM070737.1, read on the forward strand.
AGCTGATGATAGCTTATTTAGCTTAACTAAATTAAAAAACAGGTTAACCTACCATGACAATACAAACGAATACGAAAAAAAGAACCGGTAAAAAAGTTAAAAATAAAAAACTAAAAAAAGATAAAATTTTAAAATAATAAAAGTAAGTACGAAATCCGGAACTCAAACTAAAACGGGCGGGACATTAATTTTGGCTGTTAACGTGTACGGTGATCATAGTGATATGGCAGAGTACGTGGAACCGTACAGGTTCGCCCTTTCGTGCTGCGGCCCCTGCGTTTTGAGGAATGGTGGCCTGCGTTACACCGCAAAGGGGCAGGGGTAGCTGAGCGCATGCGATCCAACTTGCCCGCATCGCACATGGGCTGCGGCCGGGCACCACCAATGGCGCACGACCCGTGCCGTGCGGTCCGTGCCGCCCCTGTCAATCGGACTACTCACATTATCCGATCAACCAGTTCGTATTAGTATCTGTTGTTGTTGATGGGTTTTGAATATAGCTGCTAAACAGTAATAACTAATAAATAGTATTATATGATAAACAATACTCTCTTTGTTTAAATTTATAAAGCGTATTTTCTCTTAGCACATAAACTAAGGAGATAATAAAAATGGTTAGATTACTCATAATTATTATCTTTAAACACTGTATTCAATGTATGTATATAGAATAGCAAATAAAGATATATATTTACTAGGGTATAAAAATAGCATCACACTAATTTTGCATTCGAACATGAAATATGTCTTATATTTATATACAAGATCATTCAAAAAATACGCTCTATAAATTTGAACAGAAGGAGGAGTAGTACATTATGTAAGAAAGACGATGCAACAAAAGATACCATAACATTCGGACTGTCATAGATATACAGAATTATGATATAATAAAATATAAAATATGTTATAATATGTAAAAGTATAAAATAGTAATAACTGATAGAAGCAGTTTATAAAAATTAGGCTGTTTGTATGGGCAAAAGGCCAAAGCCCATTTGAATGGTACAGTAGTAGGACTAGACAGTAGTACGTACACCTATCAAACAGCTAGAGCTAGCTCTCGGATCGCTGCGAAAACCACCCACCCAGCTCTTGCTTTGCTAGTCATTAATCCTACGGGTTTCTTGCTCGATGCGGCAACAGGTGTTTTTGAAAAAATTGCCGTCTCGATTTCGAGAAGGCATTGGCCGCTCGAAGCGCCAGCCCAAATGAGAACGAGGCAGATGCGTTCGTGTTTTTGATTGGTCGGATTATATATATCGAAGTGCAGCGCACCGAGACCGCAGTCGTCGAATCTGGTTCGATAGCCACATTCGCTTCACCTCGTATAAGCTGCTGACCTAACACGAGGAGTACACACGGCCATGGACCCAATAGTAGCCTGGACCGTTCTCCCTACTTGGCTACTCCCACCAAGTGCGGCCAGCCGGACAGGCACGCAGGCCAGCCGTGTACAATTGGTACGGCAACTGGACATCTCCGCTGGACTGGTTCTTATCCGCAAGGGTTTCAGTATTGGCTCCTAGCTATTTATTCTATTTGAAAAAAAAATCAAAAGTTAATATAAATATTTGTTTTTCAAAGTAGTTTCTTTAATTTTCTCACTCATATCTTGTTTCGAGATAAATCAAGAGATTATGGATGTATCATGTATCCTACTTCTCTCGCTCCCATCTCACACACGTATCACTCCCTTACTTCTCTATCGCTCACCTTCTCCTTTTAAAAATCGCTTCTTTCAGTTACTACTATTTATTTTCGACCAAAAACAATCAGTCACAGATAATATGATAGGCCCCTACTCACATTGAAATGTCAGTAAGTTAGGTTAATGCAACAACACATTTTCTATTATTTATGTTTAAAAATACTAAAAGAAAATGATAGTATACATACGTCCGAAAGGACGTTTCACATCGGACGCATTTCCACCCCCACTTATGTGACTTGTGACTCATTCCCATCTAACTGCTTCGTGCTTTCTTCCCTAAATATTTATTCCTCTCAGCACTTGCTCACCCCATTCCCCATCACTACCCTTCTTCATCTCCCAACTTCACCCCTAATCTATCACCTCAAGCCCACTTCGACTTTGGGCGCAGGAGACTGTGAGCTAACAGCCGTATTTGGGTTTAGGGTTTAGGGTTAAGGACCAGGAGCTAACAGCCGAATTTGCCGTTGGTTGGCCATCCAGTGAGCTTCTCGGCTTTGGGCGCAGGAGACTGTGGTGTGCACTGCCTCCTCCTTCTTAACCCTCCTTCTTCCATATGCTTGTTGCAAGTATTTCCTCTATTTGTTGCAGCAACTATTTTTTTGTTGTATTAGGTATTTTTAAATGTAGCAACTATCATTTTCAAATATTGCAGTGTTGTAAGGTTTTAAAATTTTCATTTGGGAATTCTGATCTTGTTTTAGCACATTGTAAAGTCATATATCTATAGTATTATGTATTATGTGAGAAGATTTTTTTTCAATTTTTCTCGATTTTATCTGATGTTATTATGCATTTTATTGTATACGGTGATTATAACTGTTGCACAAGTAGTTTATGGATGTTACACTGGAGTGTATGATGGAAGTCACCCATCGTACGTTCGGGCACTAGTAATCCCCAATATTAAATTATGTATTTCTGAGCATTTCTCCACATTTTGGCTATTTATTAAAAATCATCTCTAATAAAAACAACAATAAATGAATTTTTGAGAAAAATTGAAAGCTAGGAAAATCTTGGAAATAATGTTGCTAAATACTAGATGGTATCAGGGTCTCTCTAGAAATTTTCATAATTTTTGGAGTTGGTTTGCTAATTTTAGAAATTATAACTTGATTCCTAGAATTAATAAACAAAAAAATACTAAAACTTCGGTTTTCCGTCTTAGGTTGTAATACTAGCCTCAGCACAACTCATCTATGTTTTCGGCCCATGAACCGTCCCCGGCAGAAGCCACCTCCCTCCTTTCCTCTTTCTATTTTCTCTGCACGAAATGTATTCTTTTGTTTTACACCTTCTCTCTTACTGACCGCTGGGCCCAAGACCCACCGGTCAGACCCCTTTGTCCACCTCTCACTCGCCCATTCACCTCAAGCTCGCATGCCCGCGCGAAGAGGCACTTTGCTCGCCGCCTTCGCAACTCGTCCCTGTTGAGTGGATCTGGTCATCTGCCACCGCCCACTGCCGCCAATCCACACGAGGTAAGCGCCGCGCCGCATTGCCGCCATTCGTCCCGACCAAACTACTCTGTTCGGACCGAGTCAACCACCCGCGTGAGTTCACTAGCCACCCTACCATCCTGTCCTAACGCCAATGCTCTCTGTATCTCTCCCGTTTGTCTCCTTCACTTATCGTGCATGGACTCACTTGTCGCGCATGGACAGGAGAGAAAGAGAGCGTGTTGCTCACCCATTCTACCTCGACACACCCGTGAGCAATCGTGACCTTATCCCAATCTTCTCTATATTTAAGCAAAACTGCTCATGTCATCTCCTTGAGCTCGCTATTTCCAGCTTTCTCTCCAAGAACCAGAGCTCCTAGAATTGTGGTTAGCTGGGAATGACTTCATCTTTCACGGTCCTGACTAGCACGCCACCATGCCATTGCTATGCCGGTGAGCTTCCTTGCTCGACACACATATCCTTTCTCGTGTAGAGCCTCACTGACACCATCCCTATGCTTTTTTTGCAGTTGGAACCGTGGGAGGCTAGGTTGGTTTCACCTTCTTTGACTCTGGTGAGCGTGTCTGTCACTGCTACCTTGCCCCCATCACCCTGGTAAGCCCCATTGTCTTATTTCTATGTCAATTTGCACCATTTTCCTTCCTCATCTAAAACCCTCACTTGGTGTCCTCCCTACTTCAATGATTCGCCAGGAATGTGCCATTGTCTTCGTCTTTGTTTGCCACTGCCATTTTCATTGATTCTTGTCGTCTGGTGAGTCTTTAGTCAACACCATTCCTTTTCGCCATCTCTTGCATGCGTGTAAGCTAATACCGAGGTCCTTGTAGCTTTTCTCCTCATCGCGTTTGCTGCCACCGTGAAGCATGTTGCCGCGCCCTACTCACCGCCATCCGGCCGCCTTCAGACCTTCTCTGTCGCCATCAACCACCAAGGTGAGATCCGGGTAGCCCCCTTTTGCTAATGTGCTAGTTAGATTTGAAGCTTAGCGCTCGTATCCGAGCCATTGCCATGGTCATCCATGGTGCCCCCACAGCTGCATGTCACTAGAACGGCTTCGATGACCATTGGTTCCCAAGCCAGCTGTAGTAACATCGTCTAGGCTCCCATTGTCTTATGTCGTGAACTAGTCTGCCTATTTTGCCCTTTCGTGCCAATGCCATCGCACGGCCAAGGCCTCCTTACCACTTTTCGCCACAACGCCGTTGCCTTTGTCCGCCTCCACGGTTGCCGCTTCTACCAATTGGATTGTCATGACCCCACCATTCCATTTTTTCTGGTACCCAAGTAGCTCCATCGCTGCACCGCCGCCGGTGAGCTCAACAATGAGCTTGACCATTGCCTCCTCTATCTGCTCCACTTTCTCTCTAGTTCTCTCTCTGTCAAGTGGGCCCCACAATATTAGGATTAGATTTAGCGCTAATGATGGTGGTTAAGAGCAATGAGTCATTGATGAGTGGGACTAGTCAATTAATTAATCAAGATTTTTAATTTAATGAAGACTTAAAATCTTAGTTGCTAATATGCGGGGCCCACTAATCTATAGACATGCCTGTGGACTCGGTCCACATGCACCCACCGACCTATCAGGCTAATGACATAATAAATCCAAATTTTCCTTTAGAAATAAAATTAAACTTTTAACAGAAATTTATGCACAATATTTTCTCTTTTCTTATGGGATTTCTTCATCGAACCAATTTCAGATACTCATAACTTTTTCATGTGTACTTTGAATTGAGTGAAATTTATTTCTAATTTTTTTATAAAATCATGAAATTTCATAATCTACAAAAAATTGAAATTTCCCTCTAGTTGAATTTATTTAGCTCTTATTTATGTTACTTGGCTTTTACCGAATAGGCACCGATATTTTGGAAACCCCCAAAGTTGATCTAGAACAAGACCAAGAGTTCAACGAGCAAGGCAAGAACCCCTTTGACCATGTTTGACCTCCATATTTTTTGCTACTATGTTTGTTGTGTTTCAAAAGTATTATGCATGCATGCAATTTCAGTAAAACTTACTACATTGGTAAGGTTGATAGCTACACCCAAATTATTGCATTGATCCTACCTTTATAAATCGCTTTCCTCACTGTTGTCATCATAAAAATGCTATCCACTGTTGGTACAATTAATTGTGGAATTTTAGATGGTGTGAATTAGTCGATCTCAGCCATGCTTATCTATAGTAGTTTTGCTAGGTCAAAATAATTTTATAAATTGATCACTTATGGGAAACACTTGTGTGTGTGTATTTCTAAAGGAGGTACCTTTATTTTGGTTAACAAATGAAAACTAAAAACTTGTTTTAGACTTGGACGAGTGTATGCTGAGACCAGTGCTTGTGCACAAGATTTTGGTTTGTGGTTGTCTCGCCCAGATCACTAAGGACCGATCTATTATGATATAGACCCAAGTAAATTCGTATAACCACATATACCTCGTATGGGTAGGCCCTATCGTAATAAGTTGTTGTGTACTAGAAATAAACTGCAGTGGTAGTTGATAGTTTTGAGCTAGTGTGGACATGGTAGAGTATCTTCATATTTGTAGGGGCTTTGAGAGAACCGCAAAGCTTACTGACACAATATATGAGTTCTTAGGATATTATAGAGCTCTCATATCTTAAGAAGGTATCGTAGTGCGGTTTGTTGTTGGACTAGTAGTGTAAAAGTTTTGTCATGAATTCTCAAATCGGGTACCATCGGTATCGCGTGACATGGTTGACATGATGGGATGTTTATGTCGTGTGGGTAAAGTTGTACAACCTCTATAGAGTGTAAATCTATTCAAATAGCAGTGTCCCTGGTCATGGACACCACTTAGTTATTTCTCGCGATAAGTAGTGTGATGTTTTGCAAAATGGTTCGGATGATGTATGGATAGGAAATCTATAAATAGCTTGCTCAGCAAAAAGGATCTTGCCATTGTTTTGATATTATGGCAGCAAGCTACTTTTTATTTATGCTATTTATGATTTATTATTATTTATTTATTAATGTCAAATGCTCTTACAACTTTCGATTGCTATCTATTACTCATTATTGTAAATGAAAGCTTGCTTTGTGCAAAACTGAAAAACTTAGTAGGGTAGCCATCTTTTTTGACATAGCATTGCATCTATTATTACATTTGCTATAAAGTCTCGTGAGTACAACTTTGTATTCATAATTGCTTGTTGAATAAATTTAGATAATGTGGATGATGACCTGTCAGTCAGATACTTTAACGTTTCAGGTTTCGATGATGATGCCGATTACTAAGATTTAATCTAGACGGTTGACTGTGGGAGGGTTGAGGCATGCTTGCTGATTTTTATGCCTCTTTTATCGTTATTTCTGCTACAAACTTTATGCTATGTGAACCATTTGTTCGGTCAGCTGATATGTTGTAAACTTGGTCATGTATAACTTAATTTTAGCTATTAAATTATATGATACTATTCTGTTTATTTATTTGTATATGTATGTGATATGAATATTGTTGAATGTGTTTGCTAGCTACTGATCAGGATACTAGCACAGTAAATATATGTGAATTTAGAATTTAGCACTTTCGGTCCCGATGGTTAACTGTGTCCGTCTTGTTTGAAATGCAGAGTTTCGAGCTTGTTTTGAACAAAGTAATTTGGAGGAATCTTGTAGGACTGAGATCCTGTAGGATTTTTTCTTCTATGAGAACCTTTTAGATTTTGTAGGAATGGCTCAAAGAACCCCCGTATATAGGAAATTTTCCTTTCCTTTGTTTTCAGGAGGATTTCAAACATGAGCTCTAACCTCATCTCAAAATTCTTACGAGAAGTTCAAGGCATTCTCACTCTCTCCTCCCTTCTCTCTCTAATCATTCCCTCTAACATTAATGTAGAGTATGCAAACACCTGTTTTGTATAATTATTGCGTTTTCAATTCCTATATGATTGCAATAACCGTGAGGTTCAATTCCTGTATTTTTTCTATTCTGCTATTTTGATTTTCTGCATTCAAAACGGACCTTCACAGAAAATAGTTCAATTTCCATATGAAATTGGAAAATTTTCTGTTCCAAACTACCCCTTCTAACATCTGGAGTCAGCCTTGACTTTGCAGGGGCCTATACAGTTAGCTTAAGTTTGGAGTGTAGGATTGACCTATTCCTTTCCTTTGGAATTTCTCCCAGTTCATAATGCTTTTGGAATTTCTCCCAATTTTCAATTCCTGTAGGATTTCAATACGCGTGCATCCAATTGCTATGTTTTTTCTATTCTTACTATTTTGATTTCCTACATTCGAAACGGCCCTTCACAGAAAATACGTTAGTTTCCATCTGAATTTAGAAAAATTTACGTTCCAGACTACCCCTTCTAATATCTCAAGTCAGACTTGACTTTGCGCAGGCCTATATATACAAAGTGTAGGACTGACCCATTCCTTTTCTTTGGAATTTCTCCCTATTCATAATGCTTTTGGAGTTTCTCCCAATTTTTTTGAAAGTTTGTATGCATTCTTCCTCCCCTTTCTCTCTCCCTCACTACCACATATTGTAAGCTCCCAGTGGTTGATCCAAAAGCATATATATTCCTATATTTTTGTACCCTACGGTTCCGTTATAATTTTCGTATTCATGCAAAATTTTCTTCGCTGATGCTTCTTTGAGTTTGGATGGATTCTTTTCAGATGTGGTTTATGGTTTATGATTTTTCATTCTAACATAAGTACTTATGTGAATGAATATAATTTATTTTAAAAATATTCTAATAAACTGTTTTAAAATAACAATAAAAATAATCCGAAAGAACTCGACCTTTGATTACAAGCACTCGATCGTCGGCACAAACAGCAACAGCCTGGTCTGCTGAGACCGCCATTATTGTACATGGACCAGCTAGTGGCGAGGTTAGCTCGTCCATGTATGCGTTGCCTGCTAGCCACTAGTAGCTGATCGGCCGAGTTCGATGCACCTGGCCAAAAGCCTCGCGACACGTTTCAGAAAGCAGAGGCAACTTGGCAAGAGGGGCTCGGAACTGGCAGCACTGTGCAGTCGCTGTTCAGTGACGACTCGTGTCCCTGACGACGCGGCAGGGAACCGGCCAGCGCGCGTGCAGTGCAGTGGCCGCTCGAGGAAAAGCCAGGGCACTACTCGCCGCTGTGCGCGCGGGCTCAGGCCGAGCGCTGCCGCCTGCCGGCCACGGGGACGGCCGGCCGCGCGCGCCAGCCAGCAATAAGCTCCTTCGGCCGGTGGTGCTAGATTCTGCTTTATGAGATGGAGGGCTGTTCTTTACGGTTTCTAAAAATAGTTTTTGGTTTTTACTATAGTATCTAACTTTTAAATAGAGTATTTTTTTCAAAACGAGATCTACATGTTAATTATAGTACACGTTAAAAACCTAACATATGTATCAACTAAAATCGCAAACGAGTATCTCTCTTCATAATCTCTGTCACAAACAGTCAAAATTTTAAAACTTCAACTAAAAGTCATAAGGCGTAGAAAAAAAACAGACCTGGAGATGCGTATAAAGAGAGTGGACAGGACTCCAAATGAAAATGCTAACAAATGGGCCGGGCTCCCTGGACGACAAGTGCTGCGATACTCTTATCTGAAGCCCTATTTGGAACGCAGGGTTTCATTTGAATGTTTCAGAAATAGTTTAATTGTCGTACGAATCTGAAAAACTCAGACATACCGAACGGTGGCCTAAAACAAAACTGAGGCACAGCTTATAATGTACATTGAGAGCTACTCTACTGCTAACGATACTGCTTTAAAATGTGTGCAGCTTAGCTTTTGGAAGAACATATATAATATGCGTCTACAGGGTTGACGACTGATGTTTTGCAAGGTACATTGCACTAGCAAAATAAGCTCTCCAAGTCAGTAAGAGACTTTGAACAAGGTGCATACGCTCTTAAATTTAAAACAAATATACTTTCTTAAATTTAAAAAGGGTTGCAAAACATCTCGATGTTATTTAGCATGGATGCACACACACTTTATTTCATCTAAATGAACATGTCCATCTAAATATTCTAAGCTTTGGGCAATACTCTTACCGTCCTACGGAGTGTGGTAGGTCTTGCGAATCAAGCTAGATCTCGATGTTGCAACCACACGTATATACGGATATGCATGTATCTCCAGGGGCCAGGGTTGGATCGATTTGGATCATGCTGAGATTTGATTTTAATTTTCTCCCTGGCCTTAATTCGTTAAAGATCAACTGGCACGATAGGATTGTACTCGAGTGGGTGATGCGCAAGACTTGCACTGGAACTGGTCTCCTCTTGCTGCTCTGTTCTTTGGAAAGGAAAGATCCCCTCTTATATTGTTTGCCTTCCAAAAGATCTCAAAATCTGCAAGCTAGCTTGCTTTTCTGTTAGCTACTTCATCCTTCTGTCCTTGACCCCGGCAATTTTCTGCGACAAAATCTTACTGTAGCAAAACTATAAAGAGCACTGGAAAATGTTATAATACGGCTCCTGCTAGCTACTTAAAAAAAGGTCATAAGCATGATCGCGAAAATTTTGTTGAAGGTGTGATCAGAAAAAATCCTCCTCCTGCTAGCTTTACTTCATGTGTATTCGTATGGTGCTCTATTTTTACTGATCTGCTGGCTGCCGGCGGGCCAACCCCGCTTAGAAGTGACAGAAATTCATGTACGGTCTTGGTCGATATAAATAAAGTTATTATAGTGTGTACTACAATCAACTCGTAGACCCCGTCTTAAAAAGATAATTCGTTTAAAAGATAGTTACCGTAGAAAAACCAAAAACAGTTTTTAAAAGCTGAAAAGAACATTCTTGGTGATCATCAACCTATAAGAGATAAAGAAGACAGAGTACATCTTTATTTCGATCGAGATATATAGGAGTCACAAAATGTTTTCTTAGATGATAATCAGCAAATTAGTTAATCTAGCTGGCATGCTGGAGATCCCATTATATTTCCCCTCCATCGCTTCATCGCTTGCGCACCCACCGCCACGAGCAACAGATTTGTACTCTTTAGGAAGAAAACTCAATGGGGGTGTGTAACTTGCAAAGATAGCTAGATTAACTGCATGCATCCGTATGTACACGTACTCGTGCGTTGTAACGGAACTCATTGAATGTATAGAGAATCGTGCTATAGAAAAGAGTTGCTTTGATCGGTTGGAAAGTAGAGAGTGATGAAAAATTGAGGGAATAGAGCAGTTGGAAGAGAATGGACGTACAACCACAACTCATTCTTTTATAATGGTAATAATGAAACATCTGATGATCACACTGTTAAGATTATGGTGTGCTATAGCGGAATAGTTGAACCGAGAATTAGGAAGTCTATCTCTTATTCTATGTGTAATTCTGTTTTAGAGATAGCTTTCTGTTTAGCATTCAAAACAGGGGTTGTAATCTGTGTTCGCTGTGCATACAGAGTAGTAGCTGCCGAACAGAGTTCCTCTCTGTCTCCGCTACTGTTTGTAATACGGCAAAGTTCCGGCTGCACATAAAACTGAAGACTGAACTCTGGATACGATTGTATCGGCAAAACAGTAATATCCTTGAGTCTTTTACATGGTATCAGAGCCTTGAGCGATCTCAACCATGTCGTTTGGCATTACAACTACACCTTCATCTTCTACGCCTGTTTCTTCTTCTACACCGATGCCGACACCAATCAGACATGCCATCACGATTAGGCTTGGCAAGGAAAATTATTTGCTTTGGAAAGCACAATTTCTTTCTTATCTGAGTAGCTTCAATCTCCTTGGATATGTGGACGGCATCTGCCAAGCACCACCTCAAATGATCTCAGCATCAATGAAGCAAGATGCAGGCCAAGTCGCTAATCCGGCCTATCTGACTTGGTACAACCAAGACCAGATGGTACTCAGCAGGATTTTTCCTCGCTAACAGAAGAAATCCTGGCGCATGTTATGTTCATGACAACCTCGCGTGAAGCATGGGCAGCCCTGGAACGGATGTTTGCATCACGTTCACGCGCGCGTGTGGTTCAAATCTGCATGGAACTTGCCAACTTGAAGAAGAAAGATCCTCCATGTCTGATTACTTCATGAAGATGAAGAATCTCGCCGACACACTTGATGCGGTTGGCATGCCCTTGAGAGAAGATGAAGTTGTCTCCTACTGCTTGCTGGCCTCGGTTTAGATTTTGACCCGTTGGTGACATCTCTCACTACAAGAGCAGAAGGTATAGCTCTTGATGATGTTTATGCTCATCTAATGAGTTTTGAACATAGGGTGGAACAAAATAACTCCGATCAGCAACTGAACCTTGGAGGATTCCATTCATCGGCCAATTTTGCTGGACGTGGTCAAGGTAACCAGTATCAGAATCAAGGCACATGAGGTGGCCGAGGGCGTGGTCATGGCAGTCACTTCCAGAACAATCACGGTGGCGCCTCTGGACAAGGAGGTCGAGGAGGAGCATCACGGCCAGTCTGCTAGGTCTGCGAAAAACCAGGTTACATGGTGATTAAGTGTTGGCACCGGTGTGATCACTTGTATCAATCAGAGGAATATTGCTCTATGAATATCTCACACTGGTCATTGTTCTATGAATATTACTGCATATCCTTTAGCTCTTAGAAAGGTTCTACATGTCCCACAAATCTCAAAGAATCTCATATCTGTTCATAAACTCACTCGAGATAACAATGTTTTTCTTGAAATTCATCCAAACCATTTTGTTGTCAAGGACCAGGTATCAAAGAGAAAGCTGCTTCACAGTAAATGTGAGTCCAGCCTCTACCCAATGAACTCTTCCACAACGAGTTCTCTCAAGTCAGCCTTAGTAGGTGTCAAGGTCTCCAAACAATAGTGGCATGATCATCTTGGTCATCCATCATCCCAAGTAGTTCAGTCTATTCTCCAATTAAATAAATTGCCTTCCATGAGTCCCATGCATAGGTAGTGTACATACGGATGCATGCAGTTAATCTAGCTATCTTTGCAACGTGAAGTTACCATCAGACAAATATGAAGTTATTGTCACCAGTTAGGCCAAACATCAATTATTATCCCAACTAGATATGGTCTATTACATGTGAAGTTATTGTCACCAGTTAGGCCAAAAGTTATCACCCATGTAATAGAAAGTTATGGTCTATTACACATGAAGTTACCATCAGTTGCTTACTTGTGAATGGTATAAAAATATGAATTTCTCAGTGTTGAAACATATTCTACATGATCTTGTTTTATTAAACTCGTAATTTTGAACACAATGGCGCAAACGAATCGCAGATCGGACTTTCCATGAAATAGTTATTGTATTTTTTAGCTTGTAAACAAGATAAAAACCCTCACGTCAACTGTACTGTCGCATGCATGTTTTTCTCTCCTGCTGCGTGAGAGACCTGGCAGTAACTTCATGCATCACAGGTGATAATTTGATGTGCATATGATAGTAACTTCACCATGGGATGATAACTTCATTCTATATGGATGATAACTTCATACCTAACCGAAAGTAACTTTCTGGAATAGAATGGGTTGGTAGGGCTTCACCATGGGGATGATAACTTCGTGCGTAACCGAAAATAACGTCATGTATTACAAATTATAACTTGATGTACATTCAATAATAATTTTACCATAATTAACAAACGCTACTAACTGAGCATAAGGTGGGATGGTGCAGCGGTTGACTGGTTGGATCAGTTAGGAGGGCGCTTATTTTACACCTGCGCACTGGTTAGTGTGTGTGTATAGGAAGCATATTTACTACACCCAGGTGTAGTTATATCCATGGTATCTATCGTCCATATGTCTCGAGATACTACCATATGATTTGGGTTATTGGGTCGACTTGAAGACTTAGACCACCCGTGTATGCTGCAAAGGTATAACCGGAAATAGGCTACAGTGAATACTGCTGTAAGTATCGCAAGGCCTGGTTGCCGTAAGTATCTCAAAGTGCAGGGGAGTATGTACGTTCGAAAACATACTTTTTGTAAGTATCTCAAAGTTCAGGGAAGTGTATGCTCCAAAGTTCTCAAAGGCCTGATTGGCGTAAGTATCTCAAAGTTCAGGGAAGTGTATGCTTCAAAGTTCAGGGAAGTATGTATGTACGAAAACTGATGAAGTATATATTTTTGACTACATACTCCTGAATGTTGTCACATACTGTACTTCGTGAAACCAAATGGAGATTACTGGGAGTATCGATAATATAATCACCAGGATTTAGTCGTGGCTAGTTTCCATATTTTCTGGGGCACCGACGCGAAGGCAATGAACGAGTTATGGAGTATTTGTTGGTTACTTGGTTACGTAACCTCTGCCAAATTAGTCGGCGTTAATTAGGGTGTTGTGATTCAGCTGTTGGTCGCTTGACGTAGGCAGTTTTGCCGCATCGCCTTGTTTACAGGATTTAGTTGGTATAGTTACGCTTACATCGTCAGCTTGTGCGTTCAGTACTACATTTGTACTGAGAATTTTCGGGCAACATCATCAGAGAATAATTGCTAGTAGTTGTATGGAGCCACTGCTAGTACATACTCCTTTTATTTGAAATAGCATACTTCATACTTTGAGGTTAGTAGCAGCAACATGTCTGCTGTCACAAACCCTTCAAGAAAGAATGTTTTCATTTGTTAAAAAATGAGAACTCTATGGACATACTACTTTAAAATTGCATACTTCAGACTTTCAAGAAATCTCCATGTTTGCTGTACCACACCCTTCAAGAAAAGGATATACTAATTTTGGTAAAAAATGCACAAACTATGGATGTAACCCTTTAATTTAAGATTGTGTACCTCAGACTTGCATTGTATCTGAAATACATGAGAGTTATGTTTGAGATTGTGAAATCGGTACCCTCTTTCATACTCCAAACGGCCAGATATACTTGAGATGCAACGCGTAAGTGTATATACTACCTGTAGGAGCATACATTCTTCATCTTATATACTTCCTAGGACCCACATACTCCTTTTCGTGAGCACTTCAATTGAACGGTTCTATACAGTCGACTAGTATACCCAGTATACAGTGATTAAGTAAATATAATAACTTTGTTGGTTCTGTACAGTTCTTGATGTTTTGTCAGTAAAGCTGGCTGATGAGGTTTCGGACTGCAGGCAGGGAGTGAGTCTGAAGTTCAGAACATGTGCAGAGGTTGGAGATATCCTGCTCGTAGGATTAGTTTGGTATTAATTTGGTCTATGATCAGAATTGTAAGGGATCTACACGAGTCGTGGGGATTATGTGCTATAGAGTAGGATGTATTTGTTAGCCATGGTGTGTGCGCGCGCTTGAGAGGCGAAGACTATTTTGGGCTTCTCAGATTTTACTGTAGCACATCAGAAACAGACTAACACAGAGCAGAAAACTGAAACAGTGTGCGGTCTGTCGTTTAGCCAGTTGTTTCACCATGCAGTAGTATCCCGTTCAAAAAGAGTTTGCCTCTGTGAGATTACTCTGTTTCTTTCGTTTGCCAGTTGTGTCAACATGAATCAGAACTCTGTTATTCAGTTTCGGAAGTGAAACAGTAAAAATAGAGAAGGCAAACAGATTGTTCGTCTATGAATCGCGCCCACACATAATGGCTACCAAAAGCATTTGATTAGATTTCACATACTACACCTTGTGCAAACAAATGGCCTGAAACTGAATGGGTGTAGGTACAAATGAAAAACAAAAGGAGTATTGTCTCAATCCGAGTACCACATCTGAGAGCACAAAACTGAAACATTGCGCGTTATTTCATTCTGCACCAAACTTGTAGATACAGCTAGCAAGAAGTATTTTCAATTTGGCAAAAAATTGATTCGAACAACTAATAGTGAAGTTATACATGCAGGGGAGTATATTCTCCTCATAGATGAGATAGGATCAGTAAGTATCATGTATTACACCATTAATCAGGAACTCGTACATGCAGGGGAGTAATCTCCTCATAATTGATTAGGAACAATAAGAACGCTCCATTATCGAAAAAGCCAAAACTTCAAAACTCCATTTAAAAAGTAAGATTTAAAAACCCAGATCTACTGAACTTCAAACCTTTAGCTCAGAACATCAGAACTCATAATTTAAAAAAAAGGATGACATACCATGCAACTGCAATGAAGTATTCTCCTCACTGCTGGAGACTAACCGGCAAGACAACGCGCCGACAAGCTGACTGTGTCCAGGCCGCCGGCGATCTAGTATCCACGCAAATCGTAAGGGGGGGAGGGGAATCGGCGTCCTAGAAGATCATGACACATAAGACTGAAGCATCTGTAATCCCTCCCTGCTATTTGGTAGGTTGCCCACAAATCCGGGATACTTCTCGATGGGTAGCAAAACTCCCGATAGATACTTCCTTCTAGCGGTTGGACGGTTGCCAAAATCTCTATCTCTACTACTTAAAATTAGAGTTGGTGGCAGTCCGTCCGTCCTCCGTGATGCCAATCTCAACCGTCCGATTAAAACGGACCGACGGCTTCCCCCCGCGTTCAGTTCCTTCTCCCCTCCCCACTACCCCACCGAAAAAATCTGCTGGGCATAACCACCTCGGTGGAAACTACCGCCCACTACCCCCAATCTCCTCCGCCTCCTCCGCCTGATGGCCGCCCCGCCTCCCTCGCCCGCCTGCCTCCCACCCCGCCGCCGGATGGCCTCACACCAACCTGCGCTCCTCCCTCTCATTTCTCCGCCTCCTCCTCCTCCGCCTCCTCCTCCTCCCACCAGAACCTGCGCCTCCTCCCCTCCGATTTCTCGGCCGCCTCCTCCTCCTCCTCCTCCGCCTCCTCCCCGCCTCCGCCTCCTCCTCCTCCCCCCCTCCGCTCCACCGCCTCCTCCTCCCCACCCTCCGTCGTGGTGGCGGCGCGAGCAAGAAGCTCGCCGGGCCGCCGGGTGACCATGGACCCGTTCGACTACTACTACAACGCTGTCGGCACCCTCCGACCGTAGCCAGGTGGCGGCCGAGCAAGAAGCTCGATATCTCCGCCTCCTCCTCCTCCCCACTCCTCCGCTCCGACGCCTCCTCCCCGCTCCTCCACTCCGTCCGCCTCCTCCTCCTACCCACCCCGCACCGCCACGGCCTCCTCCTCCTCCTACTCCTCCGCCTCCGCCTCCTCCTCCTCCTCCGCTCCGCCCGCCTCCTCCTTCCCCACCCTCCGCCTCCGCCGCCTCCTCCTCCCCACCCCGCACCGCCTCCTCCTCCCACTCCGCCGCTCGCTGGGTCGCCTTCTCCTCCCACCCCATGCCTTTCCTTCATTGCGCCACCGCCGAATTGGCCGGCCGCCACGCGTCGGGGTGCGTCGGCGATCCGCACGCTGCAGCGGTGAGGATCAAAAGTTTGGTCGGTCGGCCTTCCATTTGTGTGATCTCTTTCCTTTATTTACTCCTCAATTTTACTTCCCTCACTTTTGCGCACCAAAGGTGGCTTGGTGTAATGCATGCCATGTGTTCAAGAAATGCCTAGGAGAAGCAAAGACTGCATGGAGAATTGGTAATGTCATTCCGGTTTTTAGATTTTATTTCATGGGGTTTGCTTTTGTCTTTTGCTTCAGATTTAGTCATGAATTGTTATCATGAATTGTTCTCGCCGAATAGATTTAGTTGTTTAAGCAAAAGAGCCTGATGCCATGTCAAATAATACATGTTCTTTTAGTCTACCATCCCATATAATTAATATTTATTATCTTAACATTTTCTTTCTTGCAATTTTTCAGAGATGTTTTTCAATACATCTGAATTGCTACTGTCTTGCTAGCCTGCTACCCTTGCAAGTTTCATTCTTGATTATAAAAGGTAAATTCTCACAGCTCCCTATCCTTTGTTATGTTATATAAAGAACTCAATTGAAAGTTTGAAACCGTAGGAGATTTGGTAGCTAATTGAATGTAAGTACTCTCCACATGGCTGGGAATTTTGACGGTGTTGAATGACAGGTAGCATGGTGGTATTTTTGTCCTTGTAGATCTTTTTACTGTATGAACTATGATTTTCCAATCGAAACCATTAGCACTAGATATAATCCTTCATATAATTGTGTGATTCTGTCAGCCAGATAATTTAATTTGGAGGCATATATATCACCTTCAGAGAGCTTAGTAGCAAATCTTGTCCATATGTGATTTAGTTACCTTAGTGGCAACAAGTGTTGTTTGGTTTACATAGTTTACTATATCTGGTATTGTGGAATTTTTGTCTTGCACTAATTACTGAGTGAATTTTCCTACAGATGTCATGACCACAATACAACCAGATTTCCTCTGTTTAAGGTACCGAGCATTTCTTGGTTACTTTAAGGTACTGAGTATATCTAGGCCATCGACCTCGACGTCTGTGACATCCTCAATGCCGACGTCTGGTGATCGCACTGACTCCCTCCCTTCCCCCACGCCTTATCCCTCTTTGCCCATGCTTTATTTCAGTTCCTGCGTGCAGACTTAGGTGCAGTGTTTGGAAATTTTTGGTCTTCTTAGGCATTAGTGGGTGTTGGGATATTGGCTAGCTCAATTGCTTTTCGTTTTTGCTGAAATTTTGGTCGATTTTGTCATTAGGATAAGAGGATGCCGTTACAGAATGCATATTTGGACCAGAACTAGGATGGTCTCTAGGCCAGCGTTGGTGTATGATCGAATGCTTTTTTTGTGGTGAACCGGATGCAGTTT
Source organism: Bonia amplexicaulis (assembly GCA_036346245.1). Lineage (NCBI taxonomy): Eukaryota > Viridiplantae > Streptophyta > Magnoliopsida > Poales > Poaceae > Bonia > Bonia amplexicaulis. The sequence goes on from CM070737.1 coordinate 7,319,430, forward strand.
AACTTTTAACCTATAGCATGAGCTCGGCTTTTGCCCTCTCCCAACCTGTTGCTGAAAGTCCTTTTGATCGTGAACTGCACTTGCATACGGTGGATGGATGTCACTCTGCTCTGAAGAAAGCAAACAAAGTGAGAAAATTCATAGGGGTTAGAGCTAGGATAGGAATATTTAGAGGTTACAGTGAACCTATTACAATCAATTGTACTGATCATGAAAATAAAATTTGGAGGAATTTGTGATTATGGTAAAGAAATTACCAAAATCCATGATGCTTACTCTGTCTAACTTTATATGGTTATTCATGGTAAAGACGTTCTGGAGGTCCTATGCTACTGACTGTTGAGAATTGAGGTAGACACATAATCAGCTTGGAATCTCACATTTGTTTGAAACTATATGGTGATTGGTTGATGCATGGGTTTTGGACTTGTACATAGCATGCAGTTTAGCCTTTTCTTCCTGGAGGAATCTAGGCTGGAAATGTTTGATCACATTCGTTTTACTTTCACTTACGTGATAGGTGGATATTCTAATTCCAGTTATGCTATCATAGTTTTAAAAAATATTTTTTCTGGTCCAAGTAGTTATTTTCTTAATATGCTACTTTCCGAACATTTGAATCGGGAAAACAAAGGATGTGGTAAAGGCAGTGAAGAAGCCATTGCAAAACAAGGACCCGAAGGTTCAATTCTATGCTTTGATGGTATGTACTTCCATTATGCCGTGATCTAACATTGTAAAAAATATATTTTGGTTGCATCAATTTCCATGTTATTACTTTTCTTACAAAGATCTTTGCTTGAGAAATACTTTCGCACATAATAAGATTCAAAGATGTTATTTATCTTATTCATATTAGTTACAAAGTTGGTGTAGCTGTTAGAGACAATGATGAAGAACTACGATGAATATGTTCAGTTTGAAGTTTCATGACAAGATGTTCGCGTAAGAAATGATTAAAACCATCCGAAGAAGGTTTCTTTACTCCCCTCCTTATTTTTACGTGCCCTTCTCCTTTCCTAAATCTGAGTACATGCTAAATACTGAACGTGTCTGTGCTAAGATTCTAAGCATTTTCTTGTTTGGAATTTGCCATCAGAATGATATGCAAGTAAGGGGTAAGGTATTATTACTTTTGGACTCATGGCAAGATGCATTTGGTGGACTTGGAGGTAAATACCTGCAATATCACTAGGCATATCTTGAAGTAAAGGTATGCAACTAATTCATGTTTGTTCATGGATGTATTTATTAGATCTTTTCTTTTTTGATTTACAGGCTCAGTGCTTCCGGAGTAGATTGATTACCCGTAGGAGTTTTTGTCAAAGGAACATGTGTGCTCCAACGTCACTTCATCAGGTGGGAAAATATCAATTATACCTCTGTATCTCAATTAATTATTTCCTTAGTTTTTTCTCTTTTAACGTTCAACATTTTATTTGAATGATTTGCCTTCACTATCTTGGGAAAATGAATAGTCTTGACTGTTGCTTATTGCTTGCTAGATATGATTTCCAATCAACATAAACTGCAGTTGGTGAACAATTGCAATTGATGAAAAAAAAATGTTCCTTGCCAATGAGATGCTTCCATAGCTTCAGGAGTCAAGTCTGCAGTTTTGCAGGAGATTTTCCATTCCTAAATCAAGGTAAACCTATAGCATGAGCTCGGCTTTTGCCCTCTCCCAACCTGTTGCTGAAAGTCCTTTTGATCGTGAACTGCACTTGCATACGGTGGATGGATGTCACTCTGCTCTGAAGAAAGCAAACAAAGTGAGAAAATTCATAGGGGTTAGAGCTAGGATAGGAATATTTAGAGGTTACAGTGAACCTATTACAATCAATTGTACCGATCATGAAAATAAAATTTGAGGAATTTGTGATTATGGTAAAGAAATTACCAAAATCCATGATGCTTACTCGCCTAACTTTATATGGTTATTCATGGTAAAGACGTTCGGAGGTCCTATGCTACCGTTGTTGAGAATTGAGGTAGACACATAATCGCCTTGGAATCTCACATTTGTTTGAAACTATATGGTGATTGGTTGATGCATGGGTTTTGGACTTGTACATAGCATGCGCTTTAGCCTTTTCTTCCGGAGGAATCTAGGTCGGAAATGTTTGATCACATTCGTTTTACTTTCACTTACGTGATAGGTGGATATTCTAATTCCGTTATGCTATCATAGTTTTAAAAATATTTTTCTGGTCCAAGTAGTTATTTTCTTAATATGCTACTTTCCGAACATTTGAATCGGAAAACAAAGGATGTGGTAAAGGCGTTGAAGAAGCCATTGCAAAACAAGGACCAAGGTTCAATTCTATGCTTTGATGGTATGTACTTCCATTATGCCGTGATCTAACATTGTAAAAATATATTTTGGTTGCATCAATTTCCATGTTATTACTTTTCTTACAAAGATCTTTGCTTGAGAAATACTTTCGCATAATAAGATTCAAAGATGTTATTTATCTTATTCATATTAGTTACAAAGTTGGTGTAGTCATTAGAGACAATGATGAAGAACTACGATGAATATGTTCAGTTTGAAGTTTCTGTACAGTATGTTCTGCAAGAAATGATTAAAACCATCCAGAAGAAGGTTTCTTTACTCCCCTCCTTATTTTTACGTGCCTTCTCCTTTCCTAAATCGAGTACATGCTAAATCATCGAACGTGTCTCGTGCTAAGATTCTAAGCATTTTCTTGTTTGGAATTTGCCATCGAATGATATGCAAGTAAGGGGTAAGGTATTATTACTTTTGGACTCATGGCAAGATGCATTTGGTGGACTTGGAGGTAAATACCGCAATATCACTAGGCATATCTTGAAGTAAAGGTATGCAACTAATTCATGTTTGTTCATGGATGTATTTATTAGATCTTTTCTTTTTGATTTACTGTGCTCGCTGCTTCCGGAGTAGATTGATTACCCGTAGGAGTTTTTGTCAAAGGAACATGTGTGCTCCAACGTCACTTCATCAGGTGGGAAAATATCAATTATACCTCTGTATCTCAATTAATTATTTCCTTAGTTTTTTCTCTTTTAACGTTCAACATTTTATTTGAATGATTTGCCTTCACTATCTTGGGAAAATGAATAGTCTTGACTGTTGCTTATTGCTTGCTAGATATGATTTCCAATCAACATAAACTGCAGTTGGTGAACAATTGCAATTGATGAAAAAAATGTTCCTTGCCAATGAGATGCTTCCATAGCTTCAGAGTCAAGTCTGCAGCTTTGCGAGATTTTCCATTCCTAAATCAAGGTAAACCTATAGCATGAGCTCGGCTTTTGCCCTCTCCCAACCTGTTGTTGAAAGTCCTTTTGATCGTGAACCGCACTTGCATACGGTGGATGGATGTCACTCGCTCAAGAAAGCAAACAAAGTGAGAAAATTCATAGGGGTTAGAGCTAGGATAGGAATATTTAGAGGTTACAGTGAACCTATTACAATCAATTGTACTGATCATGAAAATAAAATTTGGAGGAATTTGTGATTATGGTAAAGAAATTACCAAAATCCATGATGCTTACTCGTCTAACTTTATATGGTTATTCATGGTAAAGACGTTCGGAGGTCCTATGCTCTTGATTGTTGAGAATTGAGGTAGACACATAATCGCTTGGAATCTCACATTTGTTTGAAACTATATGGTGATTGGTTGATGCATGGGTTTTGGACTTGTACATAGCATGCGCTTTAGCCTTTTCTTCTGGAGGAATCTAGGTCGAAATGTTTGATCACATTCGTTTACTTTCACTTACGTGATAGGTGGATATTCTAATTCCGTTATGCTATCATAGTTTTAAAAATATTTTTCTGGTCCAAGTAGTTATTTTCTTAATATGCTACTTTCCGAACATTTGAATCGGAAAACAAAGGATGTGGTAAAGGCGTTGAAGAAGCCATTGCAAAACAAGGACCAAGGTTCAATTCTATGCTTTGATGGTATGTACTTCCATTATGCCGTGATCTAACATTGTAAAAATATATTTTGTTGCATCAATTTCCATGTTATTACTTTTCTTACAAAGATCTTTGCTTGAGAAATACTTTCGCACATAATAAGATTCAAAGATGTTATTTATCTTATTCATATTAGTTACAAAGTTGGTGTAGTCATTAGAGACAATGATGAAGAACTACGATGAATATGTTCGGTTTGAAGTTTCATGCAAGATGTTCGCAAGAAATGATTAAAACCATCCGAAGAAGGTTTCTTTACTCCCCTCCTTATTTTTACGTGCCTTCTCCTTTCCTAAATCGAGTACATGCTAAATCTTGAACGTGTATGCGTGCTAAGATTCTAAGCATTTTCTTGTTTGGAATTTGCCATCAGAATGATATGCAAGTAAGGGGTAAGGTATTATTACTTTTGGACTCATGGCAAGATGCATTTGGTGGACTTGGAGGTAAATACCTGCAATATCACTAGGCATATCTTGAAGTAAAGGTATGCAACTAATTCATGTTTGTTCATGGATGTATTTATTAGATCTTTTCTTTTTGATTTACGTGCTCGATGCTTAGGAGTAGATTGATTACCGTAGGAGTTTTTGTCAAAGGAACATGTGTGCTCCAACGTCACTTCATCGGTGGGAAAATATCAATTATACCTCTGTATCTCAATTAATTATTTCCTTAGTTTTTTCTCTTTTAACGTTCAACATTTTATTTGAATGATTTGCCTTCACTATCTTGGGAAAATGAATAGTCTTGACTGTTGCTTATTGCTTGCTAGATATGATTTCCAATCAACATAAACTGCAGTTGGTGAACAATTGCAATTGATGAAAAAAAAATGTTCCTTGCCAATGAGATGCTTCCATAGCTTCAGGAGTCAAGTCTGCAGTTTTGCAGGAGATTTTCCATTCCTAAATCAAGGTAAACCTATAGCATGAGCTCGGCTTTTGCCCTCTCCCAACCTTATTCTTGAAAGTCCTTTTGATCGTGAACCGCACTTGCATACGGTGGATGGATGTCACTCGCTCAAGAAAGCAAACAAAGTGAGAAAATTCATAGGGGTTAGAGCTAGGATAGGAATATTTAGAGGTTACAGATGAACCTATTACAATCAATTGTACCGATCATGAAAATAAAATTTGGAGGAATTTGTGATTATGGTAAAGAAATTACCAAAATCCATGATGCTTACTCTGTCTAACTTTATATGGTTATTCATGGTAAAGACGTTCGGAGGTCCTATGCTCTTGATTGTTGAGAATTGAGGTAGACACATAATCGCCTTGGAATCTCACATTTGTTTGAAACTATATGGTGATTGGTTGATGCATGGGTTTTGGACTTGTACATAGCATGCGCTTTAGCCTTTTCTTCCTGGAGGAATCTAGGTCGAAATGTTTGATCACATTCGTTTACTTTCACTTACGTGATAGGTGGATATTCTAATTCCGCTTATGCTATCATAGTTTTAAAAATATTTTTCTGGTCCAAGTAGTTATTTTCTTAATATGCTACTTTCCGAACATTTGAATCGGAAAACAAAGGATGTGGTAAAGGCAGTGAAGAAGCCATTGCAAAACAAGGACCCGAAGGTTCAATTCTATGCTTTGATGGTATGTACTTCCATTATGCCGTGATCTAACATTGTAAAAATATATTTTGGTTGCATCAATTTCCATGTTATTACTTTTCTTACAAAGATCTTTGCTTGAGAAATACTTTCGCACATAATAAGATTCAAAGATGTTATTTATCTTATTCATATTAGTTACAAAGTTGGTGTAGCTGTTAGAGACAATGATGAAGAACTACGATGAATATGTTCAGTTTGAAGTTTCAGTACAGTATGTTCTGCAAGAAATGATTAAAACCATCCAGAAGAAGGTTTCTTTACTCCCCTCCTTATTTTTACGTGCCTTCTCCTTTCCTAAATCGAGTACATGCTAAATCTGAACGATGTCCGTGCTAAGATTCTAAGCATTTTCTTGTTTGGAATTTGCCATCGAATGATATGCAAGTAAGGGTAAGGTATTATTACTTTTGGACTCATGGCAAGATGCATTTGGTGGACTTGGAGGTAAATACCGCAATATCACTAGGCATATCTTGAAGTAAAGGTATGCAACTAATTCATGTTTGTTCATGGATGTATTTATTAGATCTTTTCTTTTTTGATTTACAGGCTCAGTGCTTCCGAGTAGATTGATTACCGTAGGAGTTTTTGTCAAAGGAACATGTGTGCTCCAACGTCACTTCATCGGTGGGAAAATATCAATTATACCTCTGTATCTCAATTAATTATTTCCTTAGTTTTTCTCTTTAACGTTCAACATTTTATTTGAATGATTTGCCTTCACTATCTTGGGAAAATGAATAGTCTTGATGTTGCTTATTGCTTGCTAGATATGATTTCAATCAACATAAACTGCAGTTGGTGAACAATTGCAATTGATGAAAAAAATGTTCCTTGCCAATGAGATGCTTCCATAGCTTCAGAGTCAAGTCTGCAGCTTTGCGAGATTTTCCATTCCTAAATCAAGGTAAACCTATAGCATGAGCTCGGCTTTTGCCCTCTCCCAACCTCGTTCTTGAAAGTCCTTTTGATCGTGAACCGCACTTGCATACGGTGGATGGATGTCACTCGCTCAAGAAAGCAAACAAAGTGAGAAAATTCATAGGGGTTAGAGCTAGGATAGGAATATTTAGAGGTTACTGATGAACCTATTACAATCAATTGTCCGATCATGAAAATAAAATTTGGAGGAATTTGTGATTATGGTAAAGAAATTACCAAAATCCATGATGCTTACTCTGCTAACTTTATATGGTTATTCATGGTAAAGACGTTCGGAGGTCCTATACTCTTGATGTTGAGAATTGAGGTAGACACATAATCAGCTTGGAATCTCACATTTGTTTGAAACTATATGGTTAATATTTATTATTTAGTTTGAGATCATATTTGGTTTTTCGTTGCAACGTACGGGCACTTTACTAGCGGTTGGACGGTTGCCAAAATCAGGATATTTCGTTCCTGATGTACTGATTCAAAATATGTAATGGACTGTCTACAGCACGGATCTCCAATCATCAGCAACGGTGAATATCCCGGGTGTAATATAATTAGGATTTTTTTATCTATTATGATCCCGGGTGAAAATAGGACACCATGGTATCTAGGCACCAAACATCCTACACCCGGGTGTAGTTACACCCACCTCTAATATACCACCTAAATAAACTTGAAATACTCCTTTATCACTTTAGGTACATTTGTATACTAATTATAAGATACTCCAATGTGAACCACACGAAAAACTTGTAAATGAGTTCATAGTTTTTAGCGTATTTTGTAAATACCCTCATATATGCGCATAAAAAGGAGTATGTCGAAAAAATGTACATACCACCTCTGAAAAATTGTTCATACCACCTAGATGGTCTTAAATACTCGTATACTACACGTACATACCCTCCGTTACGCGAGATACTCCCTACATTGCGAGATACGATATAGGGTGTAACTACACCGGGTGTAGAAAGAGGCTTCCTATATATATATATATATATATATATATATATATATATATATATATATATATATATATATATATATATATGATTTTATATTTTAAGAGTACATGCTCACACTCTTTATATACAGCTAGCTAGGCCACCCACCATTTGGGAGGGATCGATCCATGCTAATGACTAGTTGATTGGATAGATTTGTATATATGATAAGCTAAGCCGAACAAACATACCAAAGTTAAATTTAGTCTCCGTGATCTTACGGATTCGTATGTGCCTGCGTGCCTGAGAGAGAGCGCCCAGATAATGCAAGCATGCATGGTTAGCATCATGCATGCACGCTCACGCTTGTTGGCCGTAGCTAGCGAACTTTGTGCAGAACCTTTGCAGGAGGTGATCGATCAGAACGAGTAATGGCAGGATGAAACAGAATTTCGACAGCGCGAACCTTGTTCAAAATTTAGAATTGAAGCACTAAAATGTTAAACTGCTGTACGAAGTGACTGCTCCTCTAAATATTTCTAGAAGCATGTATATGATTAAATTTTGTGCAAATGGAGGAAAACCATATCAGGTAGTGCGTAACACACGTAAGTTTTCGTAATATATCTGTCCTTATTAGTGTCCTAGACAGGGGCAGAGTTAGGTAGGAGCAACGCTTCGGATTTAGACAGTGTATCATAGGTGACATTTATTATATATAAAATATCTTTTTAAATTTTATAATAGATTTTGATCTTAGGCCTAGGGCTGAAGCCCAGACAGCTTTAGGTCTGGATTCGCCACTAGTCCTAGGGATATCATTACTATTATAAAAGAATGAGTTAGTGGTTATACGTCTATTCTTCTTCAACTGCTCTATTCCTTCAACTGCTCTATTCCTTCAACTTCTCATCATTCTCCACTTTCCAACCGATCAGAACAACTCTCTTCTATAGTATGATTCTCTATATATTTAATGAGTTCTATTGCAACGTACGGATATATAACTAGTACATGCATACATGTAGGCTAAGAATGCATGCCAAGCTCTGAGAGATCACCCAGCACCACATCATGTTACTTAGCTAAGCATGCATGGCTTCATTTGCACATCCTCCTAGCTGCTAGCTGCTATATATTATGCAGGACTATATAATATTATAGCTAAGCATGCAGGAGATCTAGTGGCTAGTACTTGTTATCCAGTCTATATTATGCCAGCATGCCGGCCCTGATAATTGGCCTTGTGGAGCTTAATTTACAGCCCTGCTAGGTTTGGATTTATATCCAGATTCATGTCACCTCTGGTGTTAGTCTCTAGTGCCAGCTGATCACACTAATTAAGGAGGATTAATTAGCCCCCATCCGTTGCAACTGGGCTGATTTTAAAGGCACCCATGCAGCTCAAAGCAACAGAAATGCTGGTAAGTTTGTGTCCTGTGGTGTCGTTAAGTATACTTCAACTGGAAGCAATGTATATACCTAGTTGAGGCGCCATTGTTTAACTTAATATATAGCTTTCCTCTAGGGTTAGCCTTTTCTGTCCCTTGCATTGTCACCCCTTTTGTCCAATTAAAATTGGTTTCTCTTTAGGTTATCTACAATAGTTTATTTTTTAAAATTATTTCTAACGCTTTCATCTTATCTAAAGACAGTAGTAAAGATAATCTCTCAACAGTAAATTATTTCTCTAACTATTTTATACTATTTTTATCATAACGTCATGCCTCACATCCTCTCACTATTTGCGTTAGTTGCGGACTCAAGTCGCCTCTTGCATAAGAAACAACATATTATCTATTCTCACTTTCTCTCTCCTCCGTATAGACGTCTGTATTGACTTTTGGTTGTAGCTTATAACTTTTGATTGAAAATAAACAGGAATAACTGAAAGAATTGACTTTTAGAAAGAGAATGCGAGAGAGATACGTGCACGTGACAAGAGCGAAAGGAGTGGGGTGTGTGATGCACCCATGACCCCTGCCTTATCCCCGGAGCGAGACGGTAGCGAGAGAAGGGGAAAAGCTGTTTCGAGAAACCGATATTCGTATTATCTTATGGCTTTTCTAAGCAGAAGTCAGAAATAGAAGCCAATATTAAGAGGACCTACAACTACTCAATCTCTTCTACAGCTAAAACAAAGTAGAGATTGAGTAAAACTATTTACAGCTACAGAAGGAATTTTTGCGTTATCCACCCCTGCAAAAAAGAGAATGAATAGTAAGAGAAACAAAAGCAGCCTATGTCCCGATACATCGCGCAACCTCCTCGATCGGCCCCGCGCGTGGAGAAATTTTATTGTCACGGTTGCACAGCGCGATTTGTGTCACGAGCGAATCGAAAAGCAACACATGGAAAGGTGACACTGTAGCGATCTTAGATTGTACGGAATGTATTTTTAACACCTGCTATAGCGCTTAGTTGTATGAAAAAATAATTTTTAATAGCTGCTTACTAGTCGTAAGCTGTGGTCGCAAACTGTAGTCGTAAACCGTGGTCACAAGCGCCGTAGTCGTAAGCCATGGTGGTAAGCCGTGGTCGTAAACCGTAGTCGCAAGTGCCATGGTCGTAAGACTTACGACCACGGTTTACGCCTAGTAAGAAGCTATTAAAATTATTTTTCCGCATAACCGGCGTTAGCGATATTAAAAGTAATTTTTTCGTACCATCTACATTGCTGCTACAGTGTTATCGTGTCACACATTGCTTTTGATTCACTGGTGATACAAACTATGCTACTGTGACACAATAAAACTTCTCCCACGCGCGGGTCCACACTGCCCAACTTGACAACTTTGAACTTTATAGCTTGCTGTTTCGGTTCAATCCCTGCCGGCCCAAGCGGCTTCGGCGTGGTGGCAGCCCAGCTTGGGACTGAATCGTTGAATCCGTACGACGCAGCAACTCCAAATTATGCAGGACTATGTATTATAGCTAAGCATGTAGGAGATCTAGTGGCTAGTACTTGTTATCCAGTCTATATTATGCCAGCATGCCGGCCCTGATAATTGGCCTTGTGGAGCTTAATTTACAGCCCTGCTAGGTTTGGATTTATATCCAGATTCATGTCACCTCAGGTGTTAGTCTCTAGTGCCAGCTGATCACACTAATTAAGGAGGATTAATTAGCCCCCATCCGTTGCAACTGGGCTGATTTTTAAAGGCAACCATGCAGCTCAAAGCAACAGAAATGCTGGTAAGTTTGTGTCCTGTGGTGTCGTTAAGTATACTTTAACTGGAAGCAATGTACCTAGTTGAGGCGCCATTGTTTAACTTAATATATAGCTTTCCTCTAGGGTTGGCCTTTTCTGTACCTTGCATTGTCACCCCTTTTGTCCAATTAAAATTGGTTTCTCTTTAGGTCATCTACAATAGTTTATTTTTTAAAATTATTTCTAACGCTTTCATCTTATCTAAAGACAGTAGTAGAGATAATCTCTCAACAGTAAATTATTTCTCTAACTATTTTATACTATTTTTATCATAACGTCATGCCTCATATCCTCTCACTATTTATGTTAGTTGCGGACTCAAGTCGCCTCTTGCATAAGAAACAACATATTATCTATTCTCACTTTCTCTCTCGTCCAGGGCCATGCCGTGAAATTTGGAGGCCCTGTACAAAGCTCTAAGTAACGGCACGGCCCTGGATGAATGAACATTGGACGAGCCGGCTGGCCGGCGATCGGCGGAGACGAGACGAACACGAACAGCGAAGTCACGAATACAGAGAGAATCTGGCGCCGTGGGGCCTCGGGGCTCGGGCCGAGAATCTGACGCCACGCACGCGAAGTCGTCATGAGAGACGCAGCGTGCGGACTCGAGCTAGGCTCGGGGCTAGAGGTGAAAGCGGATCGGATAGTTTCCGTCGGATCCGGACGGATACGGATACGGGTTGTGTCGGATCGGATTTTTTTCAGATAGTTCTCGGGTCGGATATGGATACGGATTTTTTATCGATACGGATACGAATACGGAAAACCTAGTATCCGTCGAATACGGATCTGGATTATCCGGATAATCTGAAACGGATATCCGGATTTTAGCCCAATATCTGAAACCGGATACGGATCTGATAGCCTAGTATTCTTATGCTTATTTAAATTGCTATCATGGAGGACTTGGTGGATGAAATGGAGTAATGAAATGTTCTTATGCTTGCTCAAATTGCTATTATGTCATCATGTGTATTCCATGAATTGCACGTTGTTGCTACTTATGTAGTTATGTTATGATCGACTATTGGGTATATTTATTATGGATAAAAGACTATGCTTGTTTAGATTTCATGAATATTTTGACAAAATGAACTATTTATGTATTTTCGTTAATTTTGGATGTGTAGTTTAAGGGTTTTCATGTTCAGATAAATAATTGTAACCGTATTCGTTTCGATTAAGTATTCGATCCGTATCAGTATTCGATATTATTCGTATTTGTATTCGTATTCGAGTTATCCGTATTCGTATCCGTATTCAAAAAAATATGAAAATAAATATGGTAGAGATATTATCCGTCGCATCCGGACCCGTTTTCACCCCTATCGTCTAGCCTCACACGAATACATGGGCCTTCTCCTGCTGGAGATTTTTTAGGCCACAAATTGACTTTTCTCGTCCGTATAGTTCAGCTTTTGGTTGTATAACTTTGATTGAAAATAAACAGGAATAACTGAAAGAATTGACTTTTAGAAAGAGAATACGAGAGAGATACATGCACGTGACGAGAGCGAAAGGAGTGGGGTGTGTGATGCACCCGTGACCCCTGCCTTATCCCCGGAGCGAGACGGTAGCGAGAGAAGGGGAAAAGCTGTTTCGAGAAACCGATATTCGTATTATCTTATGGCTTTTCTAAGCAGAAGTCAGAAATAGAAGCCAATATTAAGAGGACCTACAACTACTCAATCTCTTCTACAGCTAAAACAAAGTAGAGATTGAGTAAAACTATTTACAGCTACAGAAGGAATTTTTGCGTTATCCACCCCTGCAAAAAAAGAGAATGAATAGTAAGAGAAACAAAAGCAGCCCATGTCCCGGTACATCGCGCAACCTCCTCGATCGGCCCCGCGCGTGGAGAAATTTTATTGTCACGGTTGCACAGCGTGGTTTGTGTCACAAGCGAATCGAAAAGCAACACATGGAAAGGTGACATTGTAGCAGTACTGTAGATTGTACGGGAATGTATTTTTTAACACCTGCTATAGCGCTTAGTTGTATGAAAAAAATAATTTTTAATAGCTGCTTACTAGTCGTAAGTTGTGGTCGCAAACTGTAGTCGTAAACCGTGGTCACAAGCGCCATAGTCATAAGCCATGGTGGTAAGCCGTGGTCGTAAACCGTAGTCGCAAGTGCCATGGTCGTAAGACTTACGACCACGGTTTACGCCTAGTAAGAAGCTATTAAAAATATTTTTCTGTACAACTGAGCGTTGTAGTAGATATTAAAAAGTAATTTTTTTCGTACCATCTACATTGCTGCTACAGTGTTATCGTGTCACACATTGCTTTTTGATTCACTGGTGATACAAACTATGCTACTGTGACACAATAAAACTTCTCCCACGCGCGGGTCCACACTGCCCAACTTGACAACTTTGAACTTTATAGCTTGCTGTTTCGGTTCAATCCCTGCCGGCCCAAGCGGCTTCGGCGTGGTGGCAGCCCAGCTTGGGACTGAATCGTTGAATCCGTACGACGCAGCAACTCCAATCGGCGCTTGGCACGTACGGGCTACGGCCGTCCCGCACGCCCCGGCCCAGCCAGCCGCTGCCCTCTGGGTCCCGCCCCGCCGCACAGCCGCCGCTCGGTGCCACAGCACAGCCGCGCGCGCACGCCACAGCCTTTAGACCACTGATTGCATCATGCATGCAGTTCATTTAGAAGAGGAAAATGATCTGGGTCGTTCAATATTTCCAAAATGCGATCATAGGCATGCATGCATATTAACGTAGTCACATATAATTTGTTAAATCATGGTAATTGCGTCAGTACGTTGCATTCACTTGACCATCCTTATCACTCCTTCTTTTTTTTGATTAAAGGGATGAACCCCGACTTTCTACACAATCTTTACAACGCACCAAACCAAATTAATGTGACTGTTGTAACATCCACTCATCCTCTGGATCTAAAATACTACCATCATTACATAATAATATCATTTTTGAACAACTGCTTAATCATTTTAAGCAAACACTACGTTATTTATAAAACAAACCACTTACATCATACTATTTTTAAGCAACTATTCTAACTTACTAGTGGAGTTAAACATACTAACAAAAATTGATATGAGAAGTACTGCAAGTACGTGAAGTTATTCATGTAGTACTCCCGCTCGTGCATGACGTCCTCAAGGGTCACCTAAAAAAACAACAAAGTAAGGATGAGTCCAAAGACTCAGCAAATACATAATAGAACGATAAACACTACCAAAACATGAAAACAATTTAACCAGCCATAACATTATCCACATACGTTATCCTGATCATATTTTCATTTCATGTTCCTACAATATCATACCATTAGTGCGATGCAACACTACTCTACATGCTCATTTGCTCATCTCATTGCATATACCGGTATTGCCAAGTGAACACCTGTTGATATGGCCCGCACATATCGGCACAAGGTTCTCTCCACTCCCGTAGAAGCCTATCGCAGTAGGTCTTGCGGGATCCACCCAAGTGGATCCCAGTTCTCATTTCATGAGTGCACATGATGCGAATGCATATACCCATTGTCATTGTCATTCTCATTAGTATTACATTGGTAGGGTGGCATCACTGCTCACCACGTTCCATTACCATTATCATCATTAAATAAACAACATCATGTCATGTAAACATTGCAATTCCATATAAGCATCATTATATCATGTATATATCGTATATTTCATAGACTCTATAGTCTATCACTCTACCATGCACTTGCCTGTTAACCAAGTGGAGCGAAGCGACGTGCAGACGGTGTCGATCCCAAGCCTCCATCTGAATAGGCAGTTAACCCGACTAAAAACCGAGTATCAAAATCAGAGCTTAAGCGAGCAACGACGACTTTACGCGCATGATCCGACTCTGGCATAAAATGCACGAGGTTAAGAACCCGTCGCACAAGTACCAAACCCCTATTTTTTTTCTTTTTTTCCTCTTTTCTTTTCTTTCTTTTCCTTCTACTTTTTTCCATTCCTTTTTTCTACTTTTTTCCATTCCTTTTCTTCTCTCTTCTCTTTTTTCCTTTTCTTTCTTTTTTCTCCCTCTCCTTCGTTCGGTTCGGCCGAACGGCCCTCTCTATATCTCCTCTTCCTCCTCCCATTACTCTCTCCGTCTCTCCTCATTTTACTCTCTCTCTCTTCTCATCTTACTCTCTCCGTCTCTCCTCCGTCGTCCCCAACCTTTCCCCCTCTCCCACTCTCTCCCACCTTCAGATCCGGCCGGCCAGGGCCAGATCTAGCCACCTCCCTCTCCATCTTCACCATGGATTCGGCCAACCAAGATCGGATCCACCACCTCCCCTATGCGCTCACGACGACGAGGCACTGGGCGCCACTACTCGGTCGGCACGGCGTTTGGCCGTCGCCCTCGCGCTGCCGTGGCGAGCCCCCATGCCAAGGCCCTGGACTTCGACCTCCCAACGCTGCTCCTCCGGTCGTGCCCCCCCAACCGGCTGTCCTCGACACTGTTGGCGCCCCAAGCCGACGCCTGGCTCGGCCGTGGCTGCACCGCCGGATGACCACCAGGTGTTTCCCTTGGCCATGGCTTTGGCCAAGGCACCCGATCTTGGCCTGAGCACCTCTACTCTACTATTTCACGGGATGATCCATCTAATCCTCTCTTCTTTATTGCACTTTGATTTAGCTTCTATTTTTTATTTTCCCTACTCTTCAATACGCATGGTTGGGGAAGGCAAACGTTACTTGGCTCGGGTTGGGTGGGAATGAGAAGGCGATGACGATGGTCGTGGTGGCGACAGCGCTCTCCACGCATTTCCGTTGGCCCTTCTCGCCTCCTCCTTGTCCCGATGCGGTTCGGCGTGGTTCCAGTGGTCCTAGGCAGCGTGCGGTCGCCGTGGATACCGTCCTCACGCCGTCGAGCTTCCTCAACTCCCTAAGCTCCTCTCTATTGGCCTGCTCTCAGTTGAGGAAGGAAAAGAGAATGGATGAGAAATGTGAATGCTTGGTTTGCTTTCTCTGAATGAGCTCTTGGCTGAGGGAAGAAAAATGTGTATTGTGCACACTAGTGGCTGATGGCTTAAGAAGGGCTTCGGTTGGCTTCTCCCTCTACTACCCTATGCAATGACCAGATTGCCCTTCATTCATCACCTCACTCCCTCTTAAGTCTGAGGGCTTTAAGGACCTTTTGGTCAACAGGTGGGCTCTGTACTGTTGGCTTTTCTATTGCGTCAGGTAAGTCGGTAAAAGTGGGCGTTAGCTAAATTCTCTGCCGAATGATGAAGCCCACAATAGCGAGAGGTGCCGACTGTCCCTGGATGGTCTGGAAACCTCAGTGAGCGGTCATTTTATTCGGCATTCTAAAAGTCGATGGATCTGACGGCAAAACTTTTATTTATTTCTTTTATTCTCCCTTTGCATTTTAGTGGTATTACAGTTGTCTCCATATACATGCAAAGACATAAGCCCTGTTTTTTTAGTTTATAACTTCTCCTAGATAAATAAAAGGGATTGCTTCTCTATCGTCTTTTCGAAGTGACTTATTAAGATAACTTTTTTAATAACTTATTGATATCCAGTATATTTATATAAACACTTACTTTAAAGATAAAAGTCTTTGACCGCAGCCATAGACCGTATATGCGTCTAAACTAGCTAGGCTCGAACGTACGTACACTTGCACGCAATAGCAACGAACCCAAATCTTTGCTGCATGCAAGAGGTTCATTGCACCAAAGCTGCCACTCCATCGTTTTCTTATGCAAGTTGTGAGGTATGCTGGACTTATTGTGGCTTACCGAATCAAATAAATCCACAGCTCACCAAAGCACGTAGAACTATCTACAACAAACCTGACAGACGGATTTATTATGGCAAGACGCGGTGAGCATATGTACATCAATGCAGATCGATCTATTTTTGTTTTTGTCATACATATACATGCATGACTGATCTCTTGACTAGGTTTTTTTAGGAGCTTGTCACTGACGGCTCCTCCGCCGTCCACAACCTTCCCCCTCTCTCACTCTCACACCTTCAGATCCGATCGGCCAGGGCCAAATCCGGCCACCTCCCTATTGATCTTCGTCTCGGATTTGGCCAACCAAGACCGGATCCACCGCATTCCCTATGCGCGCACGACGACGAGGCATTGGGCACCACTGCTCGGTCGGCACGGCCTTTGGCCGTCGCCCTCGTGCTACCGTGGTAGGCCCCCATGCCAAGGCCCTAGACTTTGACCTCCCAACGCTGCTCCTCCGGCCGTGCCCCCCAAACCGGCCGTCCTCGACGCGTCGGCTCCCAAGCCGACGCCTGGTTTGGCCGTGGCTGCACCGCCGGATGGCCACTGGGTGTTTCCCTTGGCCAAGGCGCCCGAGCTTTTAGTTTTTTACTATAGTAACTAGTTTCAAATGGTGTGTTTTTTAATACGGAGTTTATAAGTTGATTGTAGTATATTTTACTGACTTCAGTTATACTGGCCAAAATCGTATGTCATTATCTCTCTCTTCGTACTCTCTCGCGGACAGCTAAAATTCAAAAGCCACACCCCAAAAGTACCAATATACAATACTGTGTTTGGTTTCAGCAATAAAATAGATTCGTTTGTACGTACTGTTCTTGGCATATAGTATAAGTTAAGGCCATATGGTGCAACACCAAGTTGGAGCAAGAATTTAGCAAAAACCCAGTTACAAATCGATCCAGTCGGCCGGCCGGTATCCATTGATGTAGGACTAACAGGAAGAAAGGTTGGCATGTATGTGCATGGGAAGCTGCTGGTTAATTAGTAGTTTTGTAGGGCTGTTCAGAGCCAGGTTCATTGCATGCATGGTGAACCCTTTAATGCTAGCATATGGGTTTGTTCTTTTTTACTGTGGTTTAGGCTGTTTGTACGAGAGATTACAGAGTAATAGAAACTCACATGTGGTTTTTGCTAATATAAATAAAGTCAATAAAGTATGTACTACAATTAACTAGTAGACCCTATCTTAAAAAAAATACTTCGTTTAAAATTTAATTACTGTAGAAAAATCGAAAAATAGTTTTTAGAAGCTGAAAAGAACAGGATCATAATATATGATCAGAAGTGCAGGCAAGAAACAACAAGCAAAGCATACATGATCTACTAGTTACCTGTCGACTTTGCGTTGAGTAGTACGCTTAACTCGCGACGGCATCCTTCTCTTCTCTTGGGGTCCGTGATTTGATCAGTGTGCATTGAACCAACCAACAGTCGATCGAAAACAAACCGTAGGGACCTACCATCTGTGCTACTACCTAGTGGAGTACTGGCAGTGATCAGTGCCATGCATGCATGATTACGAACGGAAGCTGACTGATGTAGGTACATTGTATATTTGTATAGGGTAGTACACTTCATGAATCCGGCCACACCAGTAAAAGTTCTTACATATAAAAAGAATTCTTTGATTTGATATACTTCGCGGTATACACAGTGCATGGAGCGAAATAGCAAATATATCATATATGTTTAGATTTGCTGTACATCTGTGGCATGAAAATTTTGAGGATTTCGGTCAAAATCTAACCTTAGGGTGGCTTGAAGATTTGTGCCTTCTTCTCTGTCTCGGGCAAGCATCGCGACGTCCGATGAGCACACGTGCACCGATGCGAGCAATGCTGAGCACCGGCGAAGCCAGTTCACTGCCGCCGCCGCCGCCGCCGCCGCCGCCGAATGCCCTTGCTCCACCATAGACTCATTTCTTGTCTTTCTTACGCGTGGAAGGCAGTGGCCGCCTTGGTCCTGACGCTGGAGGCAGCGGCACGAGGGAGAGCGGCGAGGGGGAGGACAGGCAAGAGGTGACAGAGGCTCGGCAGGCCTCACCGTCGGCGGTGAGGTGCACATGCGAGCGCAGGGTGGACGCGCACAGGCAGATGATGTTTGCGTTAGGATTGGGGGAGGATCGATGGATGTAGGCGAGGGAGGGAGAAATATATATAGGCCAATGGATCTCGATCCAGCATTCCAAAATTCCGACTCATATGTTTTAAGAAACGTTCAAATGTAAATAGATAGATTCATGTATGTCTTATTCTATAATCTCTCCATTGAAATAAGAACATTATAGAATACATATATGTAATTAAGCTCTACATCTTTCATCAAACTCATGAATTCTGTTTTTGCGAAGAAGTTGTTTATATAATTGCATTGATCGTTTTAGCCATACATCCGAGACACGCAAGCTTTGTCCATCAATGACATTGTGGATCTCTAAGATCGAATTCTGTAATTCTGTCGAAAGTAAAATGTACTTTGGAGATCAACACAAAGAACACACGAGCAGGTCTGACATTGTGACCTTGGAGAACAGAATAGATAAGAGAGAGAGAGAGACAAAAACAGTACTAACACAAGGACCCACATGTCAGTTACTTTAATCACATCTCAATGTTGATTGTCAATATAGTCAATCAGTAAGAAGAATTTTTGTAAAACAGAAAAGAGCTTGTAAGTGCATGCATGTAATATATTACAAAATGCACTTAGTGGAGTATGTAGGATATACATAGGCTTTTTGACTTGCTGGGTACCAATGAAGGAAAAAACGACGATTAATTGCATGAAAAATTACATGCACATACTATAAAGGCTTGTTCGATCGAGTTTTCATTGATCATCGATCTGTACCACCCGATGGTCTTGACTTGCGTTATTCAGTTATTACAAGCTGCATGCAATAGTAAGTACTAGTGAAGAACTAAGAACAACATACATCTAAATAGGGTCATCCCCCTCCTCTTTCTTTTACGAAATTGTCTATATAAATTAATCCCCATCTCTTTCAAACTAATCCATGCATGCACATTAATTTTACTTTCTTCCCTCAAATATTCTTGGAAGAATTACTCCTGAGAGGATGGGCTACACAAAGCTTAATTGATCGGTTGCGAGAGCTTACAGCTTAGCTAGCCGAGGCAGATGCATCTCATATCATCACAGCCCCAGGCCAGGCTGCTCGCCGGCCGTGAACGTAGACAACAGCCGATCAGTTAACGACAGAACTAAGTGTACGTGAGTACAAAATCCAGTGCGTGCTTGCATGACTACTGGATCGACGAAAACAGCATACAGCTAGCACACGCATCACTGTAGGAAGTGGCCGGACGGCGGCCCGTAGGCATCGCGGTTGGGGAGGAAAGCGAGGGAAAGAAGCGCAAGCAGAAGCACCACGGGGACAAGCAGCAGCAGCGACGGCGGCGGCGGCGGCGGCAGAGGAGGCAGCAGCAGCGGGAGCACCAGAATCGTCACCGCCGCCGTCGCGAGGAGCAGCATCACCGTTCTTCCTTCCATATAATATATCGATCCCTAGCTAGCTAGCTAGCTAGCTCGCTCGCTGCAGCCTGACTATGTATGTGACCAATGAATTACCTGACTAATATGGCTCGCTAGCTCAAGGGTGCGTGACATGCGTCCAGAGAAGATGGGGGAGGTACCTTCCTATATATGCATGGCTGCGCTGGCGGCAGCGTGACATCCGCTACCCGCTCACGTGCCAGGCAGCACGGCCGGTGAGCTTGACTGTACTTGGCCGGGCACGGGCAGATCAGATCGAGCGGCAAGCTAGTAAGAAAAGATCAGAATTTATTTATCAGAATAAAGAAGACTGCTTCTCAGATATCTTTTTAAAAGAATTTATCAGCATTCGAATTATTCATATAAATTTCTATACTATAATTAAAAACTTTTAGTTATAGGCTGTGATCGTTTCGGCTTCAGCTTCTGGCTTCTGGCTTATTTTTCACTATTCATAAATTCATCTTTTTCTGAACTTTTGGCTTTTTTAAGCTTTTTTGCCCGTATTCGTTTGCGTTGTCTATGATGGGCTAACATATTTTTTATATTTTTTAAATTTAATTATGTTAAATAAGTCTCTATCAGCTACAGTATTTTTTCAGTCATTTATAGTGCTTTTCAGTCATAAACCATAAAAAATAAGCTTAAATTATCAATTATAATTATAAACTACCAATTATAAATAATTAGTCCCAACCAAAAAGAATGTACGGGCTCTCTCGAATGAAAGTGTCTGCCACTGCGCCCAATCGTGATTCGTGCACATTTCCCGGAGTGCTAGCTGTCCCATCCTGACTGCGTATACTATACGTGCCTGCAGGAACGTTCAATGCACCCAGCTAACTTTCTAATGCAACTTGGTACAATGTTTCTCCAAAAGTACAGAGAATGTTAAAAAAATTGCTAGCATGAGATGGACTACAACAAAGTAATGGCAGTAGATAAGTACTTCGATCCAAGGCACAATCCACCCAGATTTTAGTTTACAGTTTTTTAAATAGATGGACAGAATAATTTCTCTATTATTATTTTAAAATAATTTATCAAGATAGTTATTTCGGAATAGCTTATTATTTTTTAATCAATTCGTATAAACACTTATAGTAAGAATAAAAATCATCAACCATAGTAGCAAAAAAAAAAAGACAGAGCCAGATGGTCAGCGAACGCTTATCCAGCTAATGACACGTAACAGAGAGAGAGGGTGAAACTCGCATCTCTCTTTGCATCCTATTATTCCACTAATCCCTACTGCGCTTCAACTCTAGGTGGTGATCGGTTCGGCTGAAAGCTGAAAGCTTATGGTCGAAAACACCGTAATGGTGAAAAAACACATGGTGAGAGAGACTTATTTAACATAATTAAATTTAAAAATTGAAAATATAAAAAATATGTTAGCCCATCACAGACAACACAAATGAATACGAGAAAAAAAGAACCGACAAAAAAGCTCAAAAAAAAATCAAAAATTCAGAAAAAAACGAAATTATAAATAGTGCAAAAATAAGCTTAAGCTTTAAGCCATAAGCCATAAGTCTTCTCCTTATGCTCCTAATAATTTCCTTGTGACGTGCGCGGTATGACGAAGCCAGCGAATTTCAGAAAGTGAAGCATATATGCATATACAAATGAGAAAACAAGAGCCAGATTCACTTCACCTGAACCTGATCGATCAGGTGTTCATCACACCGATGTATTGCCAGCCAAACACGCTGCAAGTGGCTTCGCTTTTGAAAGGACATTCCAGGGCACCTTACGAAGCTGCTTGTCCTATTTGATGCAGTGAGCTATATGTGCGAGTTTGGCTAATGCATGCATGTGTGTGTGTGTGTCAGAGAACCCCAGACCTTGAAAAAAAATTTATGCTTTTGGAGTATTCACAAAAAAAGGTATTACTTTATCAATTGGATCTTGTCATTTCATCAGGATGTGCAATGAACCACCATTAGATACAGCTATCACATAGTCCCGATCGTATCGATATCTAAAGCTATTTTTCTACCGTCCCTAGTTTTTAGATAAAGTATCTTCTAAAATGAAATCTACTAATTAATTATAATATATATTTTAATAACATTATTTATATCGATAAAATTTATACACAGGTATCTCTCTACAAAATTCTCTATAAACTGTTATTATCCATAAGCTAAAACCTAAGCTTATAAACGACAACCTTGAACAAGTGCTAGTCTTGGCCCTGCTCAAAAGAGATTATTTTAGCAGGTTGAAAAATCACTGTAGATTATTTTGAGTGGTTTATGGCTGAAAAGCACTATAGCAGGCTGAAAAATCACTGTAGCTGACAGGGGTTTATTTAGCATAATTAAATTTTAAAAAATAAAAAAAATGTGTTAGCCCATCACGTATAATGCAAACAAATACGAGAAAAAAACCGGCAAACAAGCTCAAAAAACTAAAAGTATAGAAAAAGACGAAACTTATGAATAGTGCAAAATAAGCTAGAAGCTCAAGCCGAAACGAGCGAGGCTATCTGCGTATTTTTAATATTATTTTACAATACGTACATGCAGTTTATCTTTTAAGATTTTAACAGTTAATATGCACAAAAGTATTTAGATTTATCACATAGAAGTATTATTACTAGATTTGTCATTAAAAATACTTTTATATCATTATATTTTTAATAGTTTTTACTAACATATAATTTTAAAAAATAATGACCAAATGTGTATATTAAAGATCATGCCGACGTCCAAAGTAAAAATAAAAAAGAATTAATGTAGTACTACATGATCAGAAAAATGATTAATAGTTATCGGATTGTGCTACAAGCCTTTGGAAAATTTTCTTTTGACAGAAAAAGGAAAATCTTTTAACCGCAAGTAGCCAGGTTAAGAATATTTGGGGCCGTTTTCTACCTGTATTATCCTTGCGATAATCTATGGCTAGGTTGGAAGGCGTTTATTTTTGAGTTATATTCGTACTGTCTACAATAATAAACTTTTAAACGGTGTGTTTTTTAAGACGAGATTAATGGAAAGATTATAGTAAAAAGAGCACTGAGTTTAGCTACGTCGGTCAAAATAACATGTGACTATTTTTCTGTACGTAATATCTCTTACGAACAATCAGAATTCAAATATTTAAACTATCAGCCCCAAAAAACCCACACATATCTAGATTCAACTGAGAAGGACATGCTGTACGGTTCAAATAGGTGCGAAAAGCCAAAAACCGAGAGCAAGCGAATACGAATGCAACAAAGCTTGCTTAACATTAGTCCAAGCTACATCGATATCCGGTTTCGTTGAAATTACACACACACATGTATGTAGCTTGTGCGCAAACGCTGCATAGTACTTCTGTGTGTGTGTATATATATATATATATATATGGAGCATATCTAGTGCTAATGGTGTATTCATTGTGAACATGTAAACGCCAACGTGGGCCATTGGATCCTCATCGGGAGGCCAGGATCAAGACAGGCAGAATCCCTCGGCTCACTTATGCGATTTTTCGAAAACCCCCTGTGCGGCAATGCTTTCTTGAGAGCAGTACACCTGAGTCATCCCCCGGCGCCGCCTTCCCCGTCCACCCCTAGTGCCGCCTCACCCCTTCGGCCTCCCTGCCGCCTGGCCTCCCCTGCCGCCCCACCGCCGCCCTCGGCCTCCCTCTACCATCGGCGCCGCCCACCCACCTCACTCCACCCCCTCTGGCCTTCCTCGACGCCCCTAGCCTCATCCAGGTCCGCCCCCGGCCTCCCAGCTCCTCCCCGGCTTCCCTCGGCATCACCCCTCCTCCATCCATGCCTCCCCTTCCGCGACCACGCATTTCTTTGACCACGGCGATTTTACCTCGGCGTCTTCGACCACGTAGGCTTCGACCACGGCAATTTCGACTAGGGCGGCTTCGACCACGACGGATTTGACCATGGAGATTTTGACCACGGTGGCTTCGACCACGGCGGTTTCGACCACAGCAATTTCGACCACGGTGGCTTTGACCACGGCAATTTTGACCACGGCGGCTTCGACCACGGCAATTTCGACCACGGCGGCTTTGACCACGGCGCTTGGTCAAGTCTTGGTGAAGCCGTGGTCAAACCTCTCTGTTGGGGAGGCCTCACCGCGAGGGGAGGAGGAGGCGCTAGGGAGGTTGGAGGCGGCACGGGAGACCGGGGATGACTGGGAAAGCTGGGAGGCCAGGCGCTAGGAAAGCCGAAAAGCGAAAATAAGTATAAGTCATCCGGTGGTTTTCACCCACTTGGATCGTGCCCGCCACCGGGATCCGACGTTCTCGGTGTTTATTAGCGTGTTAGCACCCAAATAGGCATTAGCACTAGATATGCTCTCACACACACACACACACACACACACACACACATATATATATATATATATATATATATATATATATATATTTGGGTGCTAACATGCTAATGTGAATGTGGACGTCCGATCTAGAGTGAACAACATGATTCATGTGGGTGGAAGGTCGCTCCCATTTTGCATTTACACCCACGCCTGGTTGATTGCAATTACAAAAATGACCTTCGGTCATTCCCTTCTTCCCCACCAAAAGCGTCGCTGTGGGAGAGCTCCCTCCGACCCGCTGGCCTCTCGGCCACCGACGGAGCCCTCCTTCCTCCCTGTCACTCACCTCCATATCCTTGCATCCGTCCTTGGCGTCGCCTCCCGGCCCGCGCCACCCTCCCTCGGCGCCGCCTCCCATCCTCCCTGTGCCGCCCCACCGCCATCCTCGGCCTCCCTCTACCACTGGTGCCGCCCACCCACCTCCCTCTACCCCCTTCGGCCTCTCTCGGCGCCGCCCGCCGACCTCCCACAGCACCGCCCCCTCCTCCATCCGACGGTCATGGCGTTTGTTAGCATGTTAGCACCCAAATGGATATTAGCACTACATATGTTGTACACACACACGTGCGCACACGCACCGGTCGTACGTGCATTTAGAATTTTGGCATATATAGCGTGTTTTGCACTCGTATATTCAAAAATAGTCGTATGCAAGAGACACGCTGGCGTCTGGCGCCGCCGCCACCATCGGACGGCAGTGGCCCGCCGCCCACTATGATATTTAAGGTAATTGTTTACTAATTAGCCGACTTAATTGCCTGCCTAAATACTATTTTATGTGTTATATTTGTCACATTTATAAATATAACAAATGAGCTCGAAAAATTCCAAAATTTTATATATAGCTTTTAAACACAACGTACATTTTTGTGTGGATTTTTGACAATTTTATCCACTATGAATATTGCTAAAAAATTCATACTATTGAGATATTTGTAGGAGTTGTTACATATAGCAAATAGTCTCCAAAAATTACGAAATTTTATGTGAAGCCTTCCGACACATTCCACCTAATTGTTTAATTTTATGGGAATTTTATATGCTCCAATTTTACCATGCTAATTTATATTAATTTAATTGTAATTAGTGATGGGCGATGCATTTTTTGCAGTGCGTAACCTCTGTCCTTCACACATATGTCAGCCCGTTACTACTATGTTTCCTTTCCGACTGCATCCTTTGCACAACAAGCTTAAGCGTCTAGATGCTAATGGATGGCCCAACTACTTCATGCTGGACCGGTTATTCTGAGCTCTCGCCTAGGCCATTGAGGGCTTCAAGTTTGATCGTTCTGTGCTCACGATGGATGTCACTTTCCTCACAGGGAGGTACAAGGGAACCATTCTCATCGCAGTGGTGGCCGATGAAAATGACCAACTTTTCCTAGTGGCATTTGCCATTGTGGAGAGTGAGAGCACGTCTAGTTAACTCTGGTTCCTAGCGAACGTGAAGCAAGTGGTGGTTGGCGACCGACTCAACGTTTGCGTTATCACGGATCGCAATGCTGGGTCGGTGGGCACGCTGAACACTAGCAGCATGGGATCGAGCCCCCTCAGCAGTGGAACAACATGCGAACCCGGTAGTGCATGAGGTATCTTGCATCTATCTTGTTCATACGGTTCTTCAGCCATGGCGTTCTGGAGATGTTCAAGGCACTGTTTCTGCAAAACCAGAGATGACGCATATCGACACGCTCCTGAATAAGAGAAATGGTCCCTCTAGCTTAATGTTCAAGGCATGTTGTAGTTTGTTTAATGCATATCGACCCCTCTAGCTTAATGCACGCGACACAGCGTTTGAACAATCCACTCAATAAATACCACTACAGGTACTCGTCGTACATATGGACGTCGTATAGACGCTACTCCATGAAGACATCCAGGTGCGTCTTGTCCGTCCATGCTGTCACCTACTCCTGCTGTAGTGGCTGCCAGTCCGTACCATGTCGATCTACTCTCGATTGCCTGCATTTCCAGAATCATCGATGTTACAGAGCATGACTTGCAAAGAGTAGTATAAGCATGGATGATACTTGTGCCCATAAAGAACAGTCCGAAGGTATTGCGATAATAAACCCAACTTTTTTATACTATACGAGCTAGGAGTAACACTACTCAGTATACTAGCACGCAACATGCATGATGCAACAGGAAGTTTGCTAGAGATTCTTTTTCATGTTTCTAGTATAATTTTTCGTTTGGCGTCACAGTTTAATTAATTGCTATACTTAATAATTACGATTTTAATGTCTAATGTAGTCAACATAAAATCATATAAAAAATATACAATTAAACAACATATACTTGCTTGCAAAAAATAAATTAATATAAAAATGAATTAATTATGCCTAAATAATTAGGACTAAATTAATTACACCTAAATAACTGCAACTAATTATGTACACATTTAACAAAAACAATTCATACGATAAAAAAATTTCTGTTAATATGACTGCTAATAATGGCACTAAATAATATTTAATCGGTTGTCAAGAAAACGGATGAAAAACGCAGGCAAGGAGTGTGAGCAAAGAGACTGCAAGGCGAGGAGTGTCAACGAAGAGACTGCAAGAATGTGAGTGCGTACAACTTAAAATTTATAGCGAGAACGATAGCGAAGCGCACGCTAACAATACGTTGATAATGGTAGAAGTGAACTGCGCGTGGGGACACAAACGCGACACAAGTGACACTTTTGGTGGTCTGTTTCCTACACGAGTGCTCAATTTCTATATGAGCCAAATATCTATGGTTCACTGTGCTTTGTTCACATGCGGATTAAACAAAGCAAAGAAAATCAAATATGGATTAAACAAGATAAAGATAATGAAATGACTTACCACTACCGCACCTGCTAATTAGCTAGTAATTATACAAATTTTTGAGCAATATTAACAACAGATAAAAATATCAAAAAATTACATAGTCAAGTACGTTGTCGCGATATTTTGTAATTTTTTAAGCTTTTTTGCTATATTTAAAAAATAAAATAAATATTATATAAAAAATTAAGGCAGATAATTAAGCTAAATCAATTACCTGTCGTCTACTATAGGACGGCAGACCGCTGTCATTTGGTGGGAAGGCGATATACTGCCTGTCATCTAGTGACGGGTGAGCTGTGGCCATCAACGGCACGCCCACGTGTTGGCTTTGCAGGCTGACATATACGCACCAGTGTACGTACTTCACTGGTATCGTGTAAGAGTCAGCAGCTATTAACTGGGTGCGCGCTACTGCTAGCAAGGTCTCACCATTAATGATTCTACGCATTCAACTCAAGTCTTCTGGGAGTTGAGCTACCAGCTGACGACGTCAACCAAAATTTCAGATCAGGGCTTTATTTAGATGGACTCGGCTCAGGTGCAGAGCCCTACACATATAGCTATGTGCAGGAGCGTTAGGATGCAACACGTGTCTCCTAAAATAAAAAAATACAAAGAAATAAGAAAAAATAAATCAAAATTGAAATTGTAAGTAGACGTGTTTAAAATGACTTCTAACTTAAATAAATTGAAAGAAAAAAATAAAGACTAAAGTCATTTAAAGCAAGACCTTACTCTGAAAGCAGGAGGCTCTCGTTCTCTCTCTGTCCTCCGTCGTCCCCTGTCCTCTGTTTTTTCAGTGCTCTCGCTCGCGGCTCGCGTTGTCGAGTGGGTGAACATTCGGTTAATATCCAAAGATACTTTTAAATTTCATATTCTTTTCTTTCAGCTCTAGCGGTGTTCGTAGCGTATATATCCGTGTACTAGCCTTTTCGAAAATCTAAAACTCTTCGTGTTAATATATGGCTACGGTGGAGTCTTCCTCGTCAGGTGACGACAACGCCACGATGTCATGCCGTTAGCAGCCCGAGTGAAACGAGAAATCGAGAATCCTTTGACTCCCAATGACTATATGCTTTTTGACATGGTCAATCCTAGGGTCATTTGCTTGCATGCTCGTTTCAAAGCACTCCCGTCACCTGCGCACCTAGGCTATAGGTCATGTTTTTCTGATGTGATCCTGGGACTTAGGGCGGCATCCGCATGTATTGCGGCTAGAGACGTAAACGGATCAAATATAGATGGATAATATCTTTATTATATTTATTTTTATATTTTTTTAAGATATAGATATCTTGGATATGAATATAAATACGAATATTATCAAATATAAATATGGAACGAATACGGTCACGAATAATTATCGGAACATGAAAACCCATTAAATTGTACATCTAAAGACCAAAATCAATGAAAACATATAGATAATTTATCTTATATTTTCCAAATCGGTCAGAAATTATCTGATCTGTTTCACCCCTAATTACACCTACCTCCTTAGTCACCAGGGGTGAAGCCAGAAATTACACATAGGGAGAGCCGGGGAAAATATAATAAAACGAATTCCATATCTAGTGCAAATGTTCTATGCGCTAATGCATCGACCTATTTGATTTGGATATCAAATCAATAAAGAAATTACTTTAAACTTAAATGTAGCCATAAGAGAGTAGTTTAAAAGCCGTGGAATTCCAAACCCCAACACATATGAAGTTGAAAAGAAAAAAGCGGACATTTCTAATGTATCATGTATGGATCGGTAATAAAAACTAATAACTAATTTGAAGACATCAATAATTACCTTGATCGGTATACTGGTTTTCGTAAAGCTATATAAGGCATATATCATTAACTTCATGCTTAATGTGCAAAGTTACAAAAGATTACTAGTTAGATTATTGCAGGATATGTACTGATCATGTATTCCTATGATATACTTACCGGGTTGCTAAGAGATGAAATCATCTAGATGGCGAGAAAGGCAGCCAAAGAAACATAGAGAGATAGGGAAAAAGATGAGAGCCAAACTTATTATTCTCTAATGATATGTGGATCTTGAATTGTGAAAGAGATGCAAGCAGCTTACGGGCTTGTTAGCCTTTCTTAGCTTCGTTATTTCAAGTGTAATTAAAATAGCTTGGCAAATTAAAGAAGCTGAAGACCCCATAATCATATGGACACACATAAGATCATAAGGGGGCCGGCCAGGCCCCTGGCCGCCCTCCCTTCCTTTCTCCCCTGTTAGTTCCACATATCTTCCGCAATACAAACATATTTAAAATGTAAGAATTCCAGATGTCACAGATAAATAATTTAATTCTAGTAGAAATACAGGAAAATCTCGCATTCCAAGTGTAGACTAGTTTAATGCTCGTGCGTTGCTATGGATTAGAAAAAGATTAAAGTTGCTATTGCTATTGCAGTCTATTTTTAATCTAATGGTTCAAAAAGTTCAAAAATAGACATTCCCTAAATCTTTTTGTATGGTGACGTTCACATCAATCAAGAAAATTAATATAATCTAGACAATCATAAGTTATGTAAAGATTAGATGACAACTACCAGCACACTAATCTAATCCCAGAAATAAGCTTTACCTTACACTGGTGCAAACCCAACCAAGGCAGCCTTTTCCTCACCTAGCAAATAGCATGTATGTTAATCTAGAAAAAGAGAGAGACACATGAGAAGATTCTTATAGCACAATGGATCACTTTCTCATCCACCACCTCCAAAACGAAACAAATCACACTCAATCACATTCTCTAGTGCCTAGTTTTTTTTGTTTCATTTGCCAAGCCAATTTTATTTTCTATATGTGTACCAAAGTTTCAAAGTATCCTTTGCTTAACAGAAAAATGCAAAGCAAAGAAGTTACAACTTGTCCAATAGTTACTTTGAAAAATAGGGGAAAGAAAAATATTGGAGCGCTGCATCTCCACTCAAATAAGCTATAGTGACTTTTTGTTAGTGATTTCGATGTCAAAATTATTGTGCTTGGAGTACCTACAACTATGGCACTTGAGATTTCTCTTGAGTCTTGGCCAAGTTGAGGATGCCATTCAAAAAGTGCTTTTTTATCATCAACAACCTTACAAACATGCTAGTACATGTTCATGGTTGTCCTGAATTCTGGAACAGAAGTTACCACCAGGTTTGAAAGCATACACCAAAAAAATGTGAATAATGCTCTTAGCTAAACCTAGGCATGAATTTGTAGTTCAACAATATGTAAATATGCAAAACGTGATACTAATTTGCATTCACTGAAACAAAACAAAACAAAGGAACACAATAATCCAGAGAATTCAAATGACCAACCCCTATCAGTATTTGTATGAATTGAAAGCCGTCTCTGAATGTTCTCACTGATCACGTGAATGGACCAATCTTAGGTACAATTCAGACTGCAGGCACTTCCTAGTATCCCGGCAATATCATATCAAAAACTATTTAGGCCCAAGAAAGAACCTGCTAATGGCTTATAAATAAGCATGATTTTAATAGCTCCACCTTTAGTAACCAAGCATGGTGATAGCCTTGTTCATAACTTTTGGCAACTGGAATGATGTGTTATATGTTGTCACAGCCGTCTAGAGAATGTAGTCAAAGAAATCAAACGCATCAGGGTTATTGGCACAATGACATGCAAGAGTTTCCGAATGAAGCAACATGTTGATGGAGACCATATTGCCTCATGAATTGTAGCAAGGAAGACCACTATATTCCACTTGCCCTTCATATTAGAATTTACACATTCACAAATAGCATCTATAAGATCGTATGTTCTTAGTCTAGAAAAAAATAGAAAGTTTTCTTTCATATAGTTAATACATAGTTATGTACATGCTATTAAGAAAAGTAACAATTGCCCACACATATCTTAGTTCACTAGTACCAGCATCTTTGTCAAATGGCTGAATATTCAACTCAGATATACCTAAAAGACCAAATTTCTAATATATTAATCTTCACTTTATGAATTGAAAAATATATTTTTTCCATATCCACATGAAGCAAGAAACAATATGAACGAGCCTTGCCTCAAAAGCTTAACAGCAGCGTTAAATGTGAAAAATGAAATGAGGATCATAAATTGCAACTAAAAGTAACATGTAGCACAACAAAGTTCAAGAGGATCATGATAACTTATTGTGTAATTCTTACGATTAAGTATATTTAAATAGCCAGCCTCTGCACTTGGGAATATCTGTAACCATATGCGTACCTTCCTGATATAAGCCAATCAACGGGGTCTCTAATGTTCCATGCACCACTGGCTTTGCCCGGCACTGCCATTCCCACTAACAACATCGTCACATTTAAAGGAAAAGCAAACCCACCAACTAACCACATCAATTGCTTGCATAATCTACATATTTACTGAAAAAACTAAAACATAACTTTCTTTCCGGTTACCTGATCAAGTAACCAGAAGCCATGCAAACTATTAAGCTTGACATCAAACAAACATATCATTAGGTACATTTGGAGCTACAGTTTTCTGGTGGAAACATAACTTGAGTAGCCTCAACATGCGAGCTTCTGTTCATCAAACCGATTTCCACATTGAACAAAAACAACGCACAATTATTGATTACTTCACAAAAGCTAAGCTGATTACCAAATCAGAGCTGAGTTCTAGTGATCTGTAAGACTAGTTTTTGAGACCAGGTATATAAACCACCCAAACAACACAAAATTACATGGGGAAGCTACACATACCAGTTTGCCCCTGTTGAAGGTGAAATCTCCTACTATGTGGCTCTTGAAGAAATTCACCATCTCCTCCAGCACCTTCTGCTTATCTAAGTTGAACTCATGTGTATACCCTGAACACCTATGAATCGGGTTGGAAAACAATTAGATCACACACACGCAAGCGAGCGCTAGCGCATCGAGAGGGAGAGAGCCATACGAGTCGAAGTGGAGGAATCCAAGGCAGGTGAAGGACGTGGAGACGGAGGTGGTGGAGGTAGTGGCGGATGCAGGGGTGGAGGTGGTTGGGTTTGGCTTGGTAGGTTCGAGCCGAGGTGGTGGTGAAGGAGCAGGGGAAGAGGGAGGAGGGCGAATGCGAGTGTGATTAGGAGGACACGTTTGGGTCATCGTGGCCAGGTATGGGACTGTCGGCTACGACCAGGGAAGCAACCCCACTGGGGAGCATCGCTGGCGGTGGGGTGGGAAGCAGAAGAGAGGCGGGAAGAAGGAAATGGAGGGATAAGGAGACAGCGGTGAGGGATGGGGTGGGGAGGAGGAGGAGGAGGCGTGTGAGCGAGGCAGAGGCCACAACCACCCGACTCTCGTGAGCCTCCTGCGGCATCCACCGCTTCTACCCCTACCACCACAACCGATCGGCAAGGACGGTGCGACTATAGATCTAGCTTCCGGCTGCCGTCAGTCGCTCCACCGAGGGAAGAGGAATCGGGTGACGCCGCTCCACCAGGGGATGTGGGGTCGGGGAAGAGGGGTTGGGCGGCGATGCTCCTCTGTGGGGAGCGGGGGGAGAGGAATCGGTGGGAGAGGTCGGATCTGGCATTGATGTCCTTACTTCACAAAGATCAAACTTCATTTAAGTTAATTTTAATGATAATAACAAATATTATTATGAGATTTTGGTGATAACGATAAATACATTTATGAAACTAATCTTGTTCATTGATTATGATATTATTTAGTCTCATTTGGATGAAAAGGTGAAATCAAATAGGTATGCATTCGAAATCATATTTTTATATATTTATGTATTTTTTGGATCCAAAATATAGATTAAACTCCTTAAATAGTCTAAAATAAATATGTACATATATCTTCATTACACATACTTGTATACACACATTTAGAGGGAGTCCACTCTATGTTTTTATGTTTCATAAGTATTGAAACATGTTTCTTTTAATACACATATTAAGGATCTTTACTTTAAAATACACCCTTTGAGATATATAGCTTGTGCAGTTCATATATACTCATTTTGTAATCAGGTTGTCATCTAACTTCTTCATTACGTGTTAATGGTTGAATGATTAATGACAACCAGATAAGTAAGCTTTGCTTTGCAAATTTATCTTAGAATATACAAGTGTTGTGTACATGTTGTATACTCGCAAATACAATCTTTATCTCATTATTTGTTGAGATTGTCATGAATTACCAAAAAGAGAAGAATGTAGAATCTAGTTCCTCCATTATGTGTTAATGGTGAAGTTTGGTAATTGATGGCAATTGGTTTATGGACTAATATTTTTCATGAGTTGGATGAATATGTTAGATTCCACAAATAAGGAAGACTTAGGATGGCTTCATGTGTTGAAGATCATCAAGTCAAGTGGTGGATGCATGTCCAAGAGGAAATGATCATGTATTGATCATCAAGTCAAGTGCAGGTCCATCATGTGTTGATAGAGCTAAAGTAATGGATGCATCATGAGTTGATATATGTCAAGATTATGACTCAAAGCAAAGGTATAACTAACTAGAGCTAAGGATGTGTTTCTAGTCTTTTACCAGTCTTGGTGTTTGATTGGAAGACCGGATTGTTAGTATAGGTTATCGTACTATTAAGATGGGTCATGTCTAGTAGCTTGAATCTTATCATGTGTTAATAGCTCAACCTCACTTGATCTAGCTCTCCTTGGCATAAGGCATGTATTTGCGAATATGTTTTGCAAATAGTTGTGGCTCATGTGTTGAACCCTTCTAACAGAGGACTATACATTACGAATGTGTTTTGCAAGTGCTTGAAACTCACATATATAATCCTTGTGTCATGATTCTAAAATTTTGCAAATGTGTTTTGCAATTTATTGGGAATCATGAATAATCCTTGTGTGCATGATACTATTATTTGCAAATGTATTTTTGTAAAATCTGTTGAAGTATATGCACTTCTTAAGGAAATTGGAACTACCGAGTGTAGTCTGCAGTACTACCGTTGACCGGAACTACTGGTGTTGTAATCATGGAACTACCGCGTGCGTTGGTGGTCGAAAACCTTCGTGGTCGAGAGCCAACTTAGTTGAACCAATATGGTTGAAGACCTGTGTGATCAAATATCTGTGTGAGCGAAACCAGAGTGGTCGGAATCGATGTGGCCAAGATCTGTGTGATCGAAACTAGCGTGGTTGAACCGATATGGTCAAGACCTGTGTGGCCGAAATCGACGTGGTCGAACTGATGTGATTAGGACCACTGGTCGAAGATCGACGTAGTGGTCGAAGATCTATGTGATCGGAGACCAACGTGGTCGAATATTGACATGGTCGACATGGTTGAGACTTGAGTGGTCGAAACCAATGTAGTCGTAGACCAGCGTGGTCAGAGACCTGTGTGGTCGATCCGAACAATGTGGTCGGAGATCTGCGTGGTCGTAGACTAGCGAAGTCAGAGCCCTGTGTGGTCGATTCGGACAACATGGTCGGAGACCAGTGTAATCGACGATCGAAGCTTCTGACCAACTCTGTGTGAGCGGTTCGATCAGCGAGCAGAATTACCGGCTCTATGTGAGTGGTACTTTCGATCTGCGGAACGTCCGACTTGCGTAGCGGTATATTTTTTCAGAGAGGCACCTGTTAGGTGGTCTTCTCCTCCCCATGAGAGCGGTAGTTTCGCATGTGGGAGCGGTACCTCTGATGATCGAAACTATCGGAAATTATACAGCGGAAGTACTAGATTTGACTGGTCCTTTGTTTCTAACGGCTAGTTTTTTTTACCGTTGCGAGGGGAGTGGAAGTACCGTAGTTTTGCCGCTAGTACTTTTGATAATCCTGATTTTTCAGGGATTTGACTCCAATGGTTAGTTTTCTTGTCTATGTATAAATAACCTCTTATGGCTAGTTGGAGATGTTGTTGGTCGACCCATTCATATTCCCCTAAGCTAGTATGAGGTCCTCCTCTCAACTGTGTATGTGTTGCACTTTGTGAGCAAGGAGAAGAAATTTAGATTGCATGTGTTGTATCTAGAGTTGGGCTTAGTATCCATTTGAGCTTTTGCATTTGTTGCACGTGGTGAGAGTCAAACGAGGGTCTTGATTTATTACTCTTGGAGTTTGCCGACTCTTAGAGGCGTTGTGTGCGGTGAGCTTCTCAAAGAAAATTATGAAAAGTCCCAGCGAATTGCGAGTGGTTTGGTGCTCACCATCTCCGGAGTGGAAGAAGAGCAACCTTAGTGGATTGAGATATTTCGGCTTAATTCGTGGAGCCGGTCAAATTCGTTTGGGCTAACCTCATCGTGGACTAGGGGAGACCGGCAAGTTTCCAAACACCATAGTAAAAAAATCGTGTCAATTGTGGTTTGTTTTCTTGTGCTGAATTTATACTCAAGCAATTTGCATTCAAAGAATTAAATTGATTGCTTGTCTTTCTAGATTTGCAAACTTTTGACGTAGACTTAGGTTGTTAGTGCACTTAGGTGAATCTAGTTGATTTAGACTTTGTTTGTGCTAAAACCAATTTGATTTAAGCTTCCGAATTATATTCTTAGTTTTAGCCAAATAGCTTAAATAGAATTAATTAACAAAAGAATTTTTAGAAACGACTATTCACCCAACTCTAAGCCGAGGAATAAGTGGCAGCGTGGTTTGATTGTGAGGGGAGGGAGGTGAACGGACCCACCTGTCAACATAAAACTAATGTGAGAGATGGAGAGGCGATGAACCATCATCACGAGTGGTGGTGAACCACTAACTCATTATTTTAGGTTGTAGAGATAATAAATGAGGCACGGAACGCTCCGTTGGCCCAAGCATTTCAAGCTTGAAGGCTAGTTTGGCTACTGTTCTTTTTGCCAACTCTTCTGATTCCCTTGCAAAACTATACAAGAATGTCCTCGACCTCGAGTCTCTATTTAGTAGTATGTACATCAATCAACAAATATCACCGTTATCAAAGCTAAATACGATACAATACTTTTTGTACAATCTAGGCACATGCACGGTCAACCGTAGCACGTCAGCGTTTTATCCGTGCGTCGACGCCGACGCCGGCGACGAGATGTACGGGTCTGACTGCACCAGCCCGTTCAAGAAATCGGCGAGCCGGTAGGCCCGCCTCCTCCCGCCGGCGCCCTCCAACGCCCTCAGCAGCGCCTCCGCCTTCGCCTTCCCCCTGGCGCTCGCCGTGCTGTCCTCCGCGAGCTCCCTCACGGTCTCCTCCGCGCCACCCACCGCGATCACTTCGGTCACCGCCCGCTCGCCGCAGGCCACGACAAAGTTGAGCAGCGCGGCTGCCGCGTTCTCCCTCGCCCTCGCCGTCGCTGCGCCCCCCGGCTCGACAAGGTCGACGAGGATCCGCACCCCGGTC
This sequence comes from Bonia amplexicaulis, assembly GCA_036346245.1. Classification (NCBI taxonomy): domain Eukaryota; kingdom Viridiplantae; phylum Streptophyta; class Magnoliopsida; order Poales; family Poaceae; genus Bonia; species Bonia amplexicaulis. Next base: position 7,355,859 of record CM070737.1, read on the forward strand.
ATCCTCCTGAACGCCTCCAGGCTCTCCACGCACCCGGCCACCTGCGCGACCACGGCGGTGGCGTCCTCGATGATGCCGGCCCGGCCGTCCGCCATGATGAGCGCGAAGAGCGCCTGCACGACGCCGAGCTCGACGAGCGTGGCGCGGTTGAGCGGGTAGAGCGCGACGCCGAAGAGAGCCTTCAGGGAGTCCTTGGTCGCGCGGGTGTTGGGCGCCGCACGGAGGAGGGAGACGAGCGCCGCGAGTAAGGGGCGCCTGGCGCCTATGATGGGGCGGTAGGCCTCGACGCAGAGGAGGCTGTGGACGGTGGCCGCGGCGTGGTGCGCGGCGGAGTACTCCTCCGTCCGGAGCGCGGCCGTGAGGGCGTCGAGGAGGCCGGGGGTGGACATGAGTTGGTCCCGCGCGGAGATGGAGATGTTGAGGAGCGCGGCCGCCGCGTCCTCGGAGGCAGCGGACGGCGCCGTGAGCTGCGCGGCGAGGAAGGGGACGACTCCTGCATCCGCCAGGGGCGCACGGATCTCCGGGTCTTCCTTGGAGATGCGGCGGAGCTCGACAACGGCGGCTGCGGTGGCGACCCCGTCGTGCGCGGCGGCGGCACCCCGCAGGCGGCCGACGAGGGTTCTTGCCGTGTGCAGCTTCACTTCCATCGCTGTTGCTTGGGAGTTGGTAGGTTGGGTTGCGTGTCTGCGAGTGGTAGATCCGTATCCGTTGGTTGGTCGATCGATCGATCGATCGGGGAGGTGGGAGCAGGGTAAAAGCTGCCGCGTGCGGGTGCGGGGCCGCGGGTTTGAACTTGTTACGCCGTTGGTTTGTGCGTGTTGAATGTTTCTACTGCCTTTCACCTTTCCGCGCCCAGTTTCAAACCTCCTTTTCGCAAATGCTATGGAGTCGACATTTGATTTTTATAATTTCCCACGCAATTATCGTAATATTCTGACTAAACTGTCGCTACAACTTTCGACTTTTTTAAAAAAGATAAAACAATGAAGTATAGTGTGCGTCTTTTTCTACTATATTCTTCTATATTACGAGTAACACTTGGAGCTTGTTTCATACAAAACTTTAATTCCCAGCTCATAATAAATCGTGGTAGCCTTTTAGGTGTAGCTTAGATTAGCGATGGCTTATGCCTTTTTTCACTGTTGTAATACCTAAGGAGCTGGAGCGGCTTTGGCCCAGTCCACGCCAAGCCCCCACTTAAGGAGGCAGCCAGGGGAAGAGGTCGTGCTTATCCTCTCCCCCCCTCTGCCAAACTCCCCCGTGCCTCCTTGCTGCTGCGACACTAATGCCGCCCCTCGCACGCACGTCGCCGTCGCCTGCCACCAACGCTGCCGTTCCCTCATGCCTTCCTCCTGTGCCTCGGCTTCCCCATCCCCTCTACTAACACCAGCGCGTGCCATCGCCACCCTTAATATCAGAGCATGCAACGTTGTGGCGGCCGCCATCATCGCCTTGCTGCCGCTCTGCGCCGTTGGGAGTGAGGGAAGAGAGGATCGGTCGGCTAGGAGTGAGGGAAGAGAAGAAGGCAAGGAAGAAGCTAGGCCGGCTGAGAGAAGAGACAGGCAGCTGGGAGGAGAAAAGAAGAGAAGGAGGAGGGATTCGGTAGGGTGAGGGTAGAGTCGGCCGAAGGGAGAAGAAAAGGAAGAAAAGAAGAAAGGAAAAAAAGAAGGAAAAGAGGAAAAAAAGAGAAGGGAAGTCTGATCCGACACCTAATCTATTAGATCCGGCCAAGGAAAGGAAGATAGTGCCTCGATCCAGTCGTTCAGGAATAGGGTAACGCTTCAAAAACTTTCTTCCCTGCTTATTCATCGATTCTTGTAGAAGTTATTATGTCAACTATTAAGATTGATTCGTGTAGCCATTAAAATGTCATCTATTAAGATGGATGCTTGAACGATAAAATTGGTGCTGCCACTGTTGATCTGGTTAATTCATGGAGGGAGAGGGAGAGGGGGAGAAAGAATGAATGGAGAGAGAAGTGGTGCTTCTAGTGAGTACTAGAGTAGTAGTAGCAACCGGTGGTATTAGTCAGTAGATGGTAATTTAAAGTAAGGCTAATTAGTATAACTAATTGAAGAGAGAGATTAGCAAAAAGAAAGATTAGATGGCTCGATAGTGAGCAAGGCGAGATTAAACATGTAGAATTCGATCCGCAAGTATAAATGACAAAATCGCTAAATTCTTGGGTCCGTTGAACAACGGGACAACTGGAAGGTGTCTGTGAGAGAGGAATTGGTTGTGTCGGGTTTGTGCATAAGGGTGATGTTGTTTGCTCGTATGTGTATGTATTGCGTTAGCGATGAATTGAAATGGATAATGCTTGTTCAGATAGAGGTTCAGGATCCGTGCCATCCACACATCACCCATGGGTTTGATCAGAGAAGTGCATGGTAAAATAGTAAATTCGGGTAGTGATTGCTATGAATTTGATTTTGATGGACTACCTACCATGCTATTGTGAGTTATTTATTTATGTTGGTATAGTGGCATAATGATGAAAATGGTGGGTAACGGTTATTGAAACATGACATGCCGATATGTTTAAATGGAGAAATTACATTGCATGCATTCATGTCATGAAAATAGATGGTCTTTGTGGCGTCTATGGTCTACTTCATGTGGACCCTCTACGAGAGTGAAGAAAGACCTACTTCAGTAGGCACCCCACGGGAGTGGGGGAAGACCTACTTCGGTAGGCACTCTACGGGAGTGGAGGTTGAGGTCCCCGTATGAAAGAGGACGAGCTATTGAGGTCCCCGCATGAAAGAGGGTGGGCTTGAGTGATCATTGACGGGTTCTCACTCCGCTATACCGGTATAAGCTAAAGAAAGAAAAGACATGTGCATGAGCATACACATTTGTAGTGTGATAGATAAAGAGGTGCAAAGGTACAAGGAATGGTTGATGAAAAATGGGAGAGGCTATATGAAAATATGTGGTTAAGGAATCTGTGGTGAATAATGAATGTTATGCGTATCTGTTGTCTACTGTTTTACTTTGTAATTGCTGAGTCTTGGACTCACGCTTGCTTCATTGGTTTTTTTAGGTGATCCTGATCGACGACATGCTCAGGATGGGAGTAGGACCCTTTTTCACCACACTTATAAAATATCAGTTTAGCTGGTCATTTAGTGCTCATATTAAACTCCTGTCAACTTGTTTTTAGATAAAAACTTTGTTCAATATTGTTTTGGGAAGTTTGCAAGTTTTGCTGGGATGCGAACTGTCCCTATTGCTTAAAGTGGAGAGTGAGGATCTCCCGTAGATGCTAAATCCATTGTGGTTCATCACTTTGTTTAATTTAATCTTGAGCTCAGGTTGTGAGCCTTCTTGGACGTGGAGCCCTACGTCTTAGTTGTGTTCCGTTTATCTGTGAGTTGAAATCCGTTGTCATATTGTTGTTATTCAATATGTTTAGTGTCTCCATAAACAAGAGAGGTGCTGCCAAATTTTTTTAGTGGCAGCGCCCAATTGAGATGGTAAGTGTGTAGTGGTAGCATTATGAGCTCGGAGGTTGGATCGAGGTGTTATAACTATAACTGATAGTGACTTATCTGGCTAATTAAATTCTAAAAATTTTTAAATAGAAAAATATGTAAACCCATCACGGTCAATATAAAAGGGTACGAAAAAAGACAAAAAAAGCTCAAAAAACCAAAAAAAGATAAAAATAAATAAATAATAAATTAAAACCAGAAACTAAAGTTGAAACTTGTTAGTGGTATGTATGAAGATTAAGATATGCACGCCTTAGACCAAGCTTGGTTGCGCCCATTTCGTGGTGATGAACTCGTACAAACATAAACAAAGACGCCAACAACATACTTGATACTCCTATCAAGTGGAGTACCTGGATATTGTCAAGGATATTTGCTTTTGAATTTCCGTGATTTTGATTGAGGTAGTTAGCAAGTAAAGAGTAGGCCATGTGCAGCCATCATATTCAACTGTCAATTCACGCGGCTGCTATCGGACAGCAAAGATGGATGTTAAGCTTCAGGCCCCGCTCCATTGGCATAAGCTTTTAGCTTCTTAATCTCGTTTTTTTTATTTTTGGTTTTTGTATTTTTTTTTGTATTTTTTCTTCTTATTCTTTTGCGTTGTCCATAATGACATAATTTTTTATTTTTAAAATTATAATTATGCTAAAAAAGCTAATAGCAGTTACAGTGCTAAACAGTGCAATAAGCTGAAGCTAAAATCTATCAGCAGTATTGTAACCACATGCCCCATTTGCAACTTTAACTTTAGCAAAGGCAGAGCTGCATCGCATTCGTATATTGCTTGCGTATACATATTAAAGCACCAAGTGAGGAGGCCAATGATCAATTAGTGATGAACAATTAACATATTCATTGAGTTTGATTTTGTTTTTATGAAAGTTCTAGAAAATTCAAACTTTAGAGTTGTTGACAGTTTCAGGTAGTCTAACTAGACCTAGGATGATGATCAGGCCGGCCTTGACCTGTTTGTCAGGTTTTGTGCCCAATGGTCTAACCACCATAGGGAAGACGGTCTGATCGGCCTGTGGTCGTGGAAGGTGGTCGTGCAAGACCAATGTTGTCATAGAAGCTGGTTGTACAATACCAGTGTGGTTGAGAAAGCTAGTCGTGCAAGACCAGTGTAGTGGCAGTAGAAGCTAGTCATGACCGGCTGTAGTACGGCAGTCAGATCGGTGTCTCAAGGGCAGACATATCTGGGGTACCCAAAACATGTCTGGAGTATTGATGAAATTGGATATTGAGTTGGTATAAGTGTGTGCACAGCATCAGTGTTGTTGTTTTGTTGTGGTGTGTTGCATAATGTATTGCTTTGACTAATGCGAGTTAAGTGGATAGAACTTATGCTTGAGATGGTTTCTTGGTTTTTGGATGTGCAGATGGCTTGGCGAACGTTAACGGTCAACGGCAAGTGATCGGTACTAGGCATTAGAGCTATGATCCGTGCAGCCAAGTAAATCCAAGTAAGGCTACATAGCTCAAGTGGGAAGCACAGAGAAGACAAAGATTATGAAGAGATGAGTTGGTGCATGCGGTGTGTCAAGTGACAAGACCGATACATATAGAGATGGTTCGGAGGAATCTGAGTACGTGAAGATGTAACAGCTGGTCATTGGGTACTACAGGTGTGAAGATGTGACAGTTAGTCATTGGGTACTACAGGCTATGTATCAAAGCATGCGAAGATGCTTTGACATGAAGGTAAGGGTTATTGACTCATCAATTGATGATTTTGCATATTATACAGTGATACATGATAGTTTGCTTGTTTTTGTTGGTTGTAAGACTACAGAGCTAGGTCATGATGAGATGAACGAGACCAGAACTAAGCTAGGAGAGTTTAGATCCAGAGCGGTTAAGGGATCGGGACTAAGCTAGGAAGCCGAGGTCCAAAATGATTAAAATGCCACTGAAAGATGACTGAAGCTAGCGGAGTGGTTACAAGCTAGAAGATAAGGAACTGGAGCAAGAGCTACTGGTGGTGAACATTACGAGCAATGACAACATGTATATAGACTAAGCTCAGGAAGTAACTGAGGTTCAGAACGGTCAGGTAAGCCATGTGCTATTATGGTGTATGGAGAGACATGTGACGCGACAATTGACTTGGTTTGCTTGCAAGTGATGACGGTTTGGTGGATTCCAAACACATGAGAGCTTTGGTGGCAAGCTATTGGGGCCACATGGAGTTGAAGATGAAGTACATAGTTGATTCAGGGCGAAGGATATATAGCTTTGTGGAAGGTGGTTTGTAGGCAAAACGGTCTTTTTGTCCCAAACCAAAAAAGTTGAGAGTTTATTAAACCACACCACGACGGAGGCGCAAGAGAGGTGGTTTAGAACAAGAACGTGCTAAAAATGTTAATTGAATCAACTATTGATTCACTAGTGAATTAATGGTTGTATGCGCTTTGACAAGCGTGTATATGTGAGTGTAAAACCTAGTATGTTGTTGGGTTTACGGGTTAGTCCATGTAAGTAGATGAAACTCAACTAAAGGTGCTAGTTAGGGTTTCTTGTAACCCTCTACTATATAAGGAGGGTGAGTAGAGAGAGTTAGGGTTAACTCAATAGAAAGATAAGTGGAAGAGAGTTAGGGTTCTCAGAGAGAACCTTTGATAGATGAGTTGTGGCTCTTTGACTTGAGTTTTTTTGTCATCCTTTAGCTTTATGAGTTGCTATAAATATTCATCATCATGTATCAATAAATATCAAAATTCGTCAAGTGTTGAAATCTTAATTTGGTTTAGTTTTTGGTGTTCCTTCTCCCCTCATGATTTTGCTGTGATCCATGATGAGTAAGAGGCACTGATAGATCCTAGTTGATCAATTATTGTCCATCGAGATTACTTTCATAACAAGAAATAAGATTATACTCGGTTCATGAGTGTTCTTGAGCAAGCTTTGTGGATTTTGTGATCGTGGGAGTTACAATCTGAATTCTTGCTTAAATTAACTTGCTAGGATATGTAAGAATAGATTAAAAAGACCTTATGCTTTATATCTTTACGAGTAAAAAGTAATTTGAGTTTTATGATTTTTGATGTTCTTGAGCCCTAGATCTTCTTCTTTTTAATTTAGTAAACCGAGTTTGAGAACCTTGTGATTTTTTATTTGTTTAGGTTTTTAGTGCCTTGAACAAGTCTCATGTAAAATTTAGAAGTGCTTGGATGAGATTTGAATAAGTTTTTATATTTGAATTTTGACCCGAGAGATTTGTAGGTCTAGAAACAGGAGACTGATCAAACCGATATTGGATTTATGGTTAGATCAGCCATGGCAGTCAGACCCGCCCATCCATAATGGTCTAGTTGGTCCAGTGCTGAAGGTTGTTGATTTTGTTGATTTAAGTCTTTAGTTTTGTATTGCTAAATCTAGTTGGTGTAATGTAAACTTGGTGATTCTTATAGTCATTCGACTGAGGATTTTGAATACTTTTAGACTGAAAAGTTTTGAGAATTATTCAGCACATCTGATTGTCGACATCTCTCCTACACTTCTACAAGTGCAAATTGATATGATTAGAGCTAAACGATCGAAGCCTTTGGGGATGGAGTCCACAACAATGAAAATCACATAATTTTGGTATTCCTTGGGTTCTCGTCGTCACGTCAAAGTGACATACGTGTTTCAATTTTTGGCTGCTTGCTGAGTTCTTACAATTGCAACAAGAGATTTTTATTTTTCTAACCCCTTGAAAATTTTTATTTGGGGAACTAGTCCTTCTCCGGTGTAATTTATAAATCTGCCCCTCCTGGGCACCTGTCCCCGCCGTAGGACACAGCAGGCACCTACCTCCGGTGTCGAGCGCATCAGGTGACCTACCTCCGGTGCTAAGCGTGGCAGGAGCAATGTAGCACACTGTAGCAAATTTCTAGGAAAATTCATTTAAGTATACATTTTGCAGAATTTTTTAAATATAGCAAATGAGTTTAAAAATTATAAAATTTTTGGAGGCTCCTGACATAGCGTACTTGCTTGTTTAATTTTTCCATAATTATATCCATTCTAACTTTTTCTCAAAAAGTTATTTAATTATACTATTTGTAGGAATTTTTTAATATAAAAAATAAGGTCCAAACATTATGAATTTTTTGAAGGCTTCGTACATAGTGTACTTGATTGTGTAATGTTTTTTTAGAATTTTATATGTTCTAAAGTTGTCTCGAAAATTAAGGGTTTAAGTCTCAAAAATTACGATTTTAGGTTCTAGAAATTTGGGTTTCATGATTTCATATGACTTAGAATGTGGAAAGTTTAGTATCATATGACTACTTTAGGTAAGAGACACTGTTAAAAGACATCTATTAAGGTTTTAGGCCACCGCCTAGTCTCACTCCTCTGCACATCTGTCACCTTATCATAATGTTATCATTAATTACCAAAACCAAAATTAAGGGGCTTATATGCTTTCAGTTGTATGCAACGAGGACCCTTCATTTATGCTCCATGGTGGTTATGGGTATGACCCTTACGCCCATTATTCTCCTATTATAGCCCTATTTTTTGCTTTTAAGCAGCTGTTTTGTTTTTGCTTTTAAGCAGATTTTGTCTTTTAGTTTCTCTCAATAATCATTATTTATTTGGCGAATTTGCAGAAATACTTCCTCCACATTACGGTCACCGCGCGGGATGGCCAACGAGCCGACACATGCCCCTCTCCTCACAGTTGCTGTGCGGATTAGCCAAAACCGCACGGTGATAGTGCGTTGTGCACTGTAGCACCACAGGGTGACCATGCGGAGCACTATAGAAGCACTGTGACCGTGCGGTGCTGTTGCAAACGGCTGCCCGAACCGACGGATCGATAGAGGTGCAGAGGATGGAGGCTGAGCAGTGGCCTAAACCCTTAATGGGTGTCTCTTACCTAGAGTAGTCATATGGTACTAAATGTCCGTCATTCCAAGTCGCATAAAATCATGAAACCAAAGTTTCTGAAACCTAAAATCGTAATTTTCAAGACCTAAACCCTTAATGTTTGAGACAATTTCAGAACATATAAAATTCTAGAAGCATTACACAGTCAAGTACATTGTGTACGGAGCCTTCAAAACAATTCTATAATGTTTGTACATTATTTTCTATATTAAAAAACTCCTAGAATCGGTATACTTAAATAAATTTAGAGAAAAAATTCATAATAGAAAAAATTATGAAAAATTACACAAGCATGTACACGAAGCCTCAACAAAAAAAATATAATTTTTGGAGCTCATTTGCTATATTTAAAAATTTCTGAAAAAAATATTTAAATAGATTTTCCTAGAAATTTGCTACAAAGTTGTACATTGTGCTATAGTGATGCTACAGTGCTCCCTACTGCGCCAGCATCAGGGGCAGGTCACCTGCCGCGCTCGACGGTGGGAGCATGTGCCTGGCCAGATTTCTAAGTTACGCTGGAAAGAGGCTAATTCTGTAAATAAAGATTTCTAGATGGCCAGAAAAATAAAAATCTCTTGCAACAAAGCGTTCTTGCTGACTTACATACGGCATATCTTTTTCAGTTTCTAAATGTTGTTTTTAGTTTTTTTTTACAAAAACTAGCTTTTAAATAAAATGTCTTTTAAGGCGGGATCTGTAAGTTGATTGTAGTATATATTATAGCGAATTCATTTATATTGACCAAAACCATACATAAGTTTCTGTTACTCCGTATTCTCTCTCGCGAACATCCCAAAAATCATAAGCCGTATCTATAAACCATAAGTCGAAGAAAAAACAGACTGTGCATCCTATCTGCGCTAAGAGAGCCAAAAGACAACTAGTTGGCTGAGTTTGTTTTCCTCTCATAGCTTATGACTTATGCTACAATAAGTAGCTTTCAAACGGTGCGTTTTTTAAGACGAGATCAACAGAAAAATTATAATAAAAAGTGTACTGAGTTCAGCTGTATCGGCTAAAATCGTATGCAACTATTTTTCTCAGGGTATTACCTTTCACAAATAGCTAGAATTTAAAATTTTAAACTATAAAGCATAAATCATAGTTTAAAGGAACTCATCCAGCATAAAAACGGAGGTGAACAATTGAACAGCACGTCCATGCTCACGAGGGTCAGCGTTGAAACTTGCAGGGCAGCGCAAGTTGATAGCTGTGCCCAAGTTTTTCCCAGCTTTTGGTGGTGACGGCGGACCTACTTTGCCTTTGTGGCTAATTCTGATGTGAACCTTTGTCGATTATAATATCATCCATGATCCATCTCTCTTCCACAGTATCTAGGTGTAGTTTCTTTTCGAACATGGATTAGGTGATTTTTTTTTTTTTGGAGTAGTTTGTGCATCAAATGACTTCTTGGACACTTGGTACTGGGGCCTGATGGAGGGGGTTCATTTTCATACACAAGTAGCACAACACACACACACACACACACTCCGTTCACATAGCTTTCCTGGGATGTTTCTGCGTATTATTATACTCCTTTTTCCGTGGAACCGTAACTCGCTGATGGTCTATCGCATCCTGCGTATTATCAGTGATAGATAAAGTAATTTCCGAGAGTTGCCTGATGATGCAGGCTGGTTCGTGTACATCAAGGTAGAGTACCACTGGTTCATGCATGTTATTAGTCCAAGAATTCCTTTATCTTTCTTCTGAAGAGTACCACTGTTGAGGCTGACTACATTCTATCTTCTCTATTCTTATTTAGGGCTTTGATTTGATTTCTTGCTTCTGAAGAGTTTAATATTTGAATATAGCTAGGGTATTAGAATAAGTTAGTGGTACTCGCTTCTTAGGCCTAATCCTACCTAGAGGGCTATCAACTATACGGGTCTTAGCAGTAGGACTGTAAACGAGTCGAGCTCAAGCGAGCTTGGCCTTTCAGGCTCGAGCTCAGTAGAAGCTTGAGCTAAGTTCGAGCCGAGCTCGAGTTGGGATCCGAGCTTGAACTTGGGCTCGAGCTCGGCTCGGTCTAAGCTCGAGTAGGCTCGAGCTCGGCTTAGTGAAACTCGATAACAATTAAAATAATTTATTATGCACTATTTTTCAATAATAAGAAAATTTTAAGTTCGAGCTTGGCTCTAGTAAGCTCGATAACAATCAAAATAATTCAAATATACACTAATTTTCAACAATAAGAAAAGCTCAAGCTCGAGTTCGGCTCTAGTAAGCTCAGTAAGAATTAATATGTATTACTATTTAAGCTCAAATCGGAGCTCGCGAACTATTCGAGCTCGGCTCGGTGAAGCTCGTGAGCTCGAGATCAAGCTCGAGTTCGGCTCGTTTAAAGTTTGAACCGAGCTTGAATCGAGCCTAGAACGAGCCGAACTCGAGTAGCTCACGCGTTTCGAGCTTTTTTTACTGCTCTACTTAGCAGTGGCGCTCTCTAATTCGTGGAGCTGGATCAAATAACAGGACTGTATTGGGCTTTCTGCTGAATAAAGGATAAGCTGTCAAGAAGGTTTTTTTCGAATAAACAAATAAGACAACTTCTTCATCGTATTTTTGAAACGATTTATCGGAACAGTCTTTTTGAAATGACTTATCGGTATTTAGTTCGTTCACACAAACACTCGTATGAGGACTAAAGCTATCAACCATCAGCCGCAGCCGAAAAGAACCGTCATATAGAACCTCAGTTATCATTGTGCGACTTTTATATCTAGCAATTATTAAATTGCTCTTTATCCTTGTTCTTGCTTGTTCTCGATTGCTTGCAGGAATTGATCTTCGTAATCAGGTCAACCACATTCTTGGCACGGTTGATAACGACTCAGAGCGTGGTGTAATGACTGTTGGATGGCTTGTTCATGTTTCGGTTAAGTAGCCTCGTCATCAACATTATTCTCTACCAATCGAATTATCATCCATCGGAAGATCGGGACCAACCCTCTCATCAGAGAGGAAGGAGCAGCACTTGAACTTCTACCTTATTTGCCGACAGCCTTAGTTAGTCGACGCTTCTTAGTTGGAGGAGCGTTAATCTCATCTTTCTCTTTTCCGATTACCATCAATTCGACCTCTTGGTCATTTTGATAGTTTTCCATGCCAACGTTCTACAATAAGAAAGGATGTTGTGTACTCATAGTTTACGACTACAAAAGCCTACAGATGAAGTTGAACTTCGATTACCTTTAGACGTTCATTTCTTTCCTTGCCAAATACATCCTCCAGGATACGAGGAGCCTCCACATCAAGTGTTGGAGCCTTCTCACAGATAGCTTTGAATCGAGAATCAATCTCTCCCAAAACAAGATATGTTTAGACAAATAAAAGTGATCAATAACTAGAACTGAAAATTCAGAAAATAAGTTTAACCGTTACTTACCATTCTCGTAGTCCCTAGTCATATCCTTGGCTCCCCGAGTACATTCACATTGGATGTGCTCGCCTCTTTAGAGGGCTGCTATGACGACTGATGAAGTATTTCACCACGTGCCAGCTGATAAGCCCCTTTCCTCTTAGTTCTTTGATGACTTGGATATAGGGTGTTATCCGAGTTAGGTCTCTTGGGACCGAGTTCTAGGAAGAAATTTTCTCGACACCCTTCCCCTACAAAGAAAAGGTTGTCTTCACTGGTCGTCTCCTAGCAAAACCATCTTTTCTTCCAATTCGGCCATGATGATTGAGTAAACGTTTGAATGTATTGCTCTGTCTTGCCGTCATGGAGTTTCAGACCGCAACTTCCGACAATTCCGGTTTGTTTGCTTATTTCATAGTAGTATCGAAAGAGCTCCAGATCTGGAGCAATCCCCAAATAAGCTTCGCACAGGTACACGAATACACTCAACATGGTGATCGTATTGGGAACCAAGCTCACCAATTTCACCCAAAAGTATTCGAGTACAACTGTGAGAAAAGGGTAAGTAGGAAGTCAAAGTCCGCACTCACAATAAGCTTGGAAAACTGGGATTTGCCCAATCTCCCCCGATGGCAATTTTGTCCGCCAGCTTCAATCCACCTCACAAATTTTCTTGAGGGAGTCTCTTCGCTACGACCAAGGATTTCATCTTTGCCTCATCCATCTCCGACACTGGCCAATACGAAGAAGGCTTCGTTATTTTCTCTAAGCGATTGGTTTTGATTTAGAAGAAATTGGGGAAAGAAGAAGGCTTGGTCGACGGCAGAAAGCTCAAAGAAGATTGAGGCGGGAGGGGAAAGTAAGATCTCAATTACCTCAGGGTAAGTTTTTACGACATGAGTTGATTACCAATCTCAGGAAATTAAACGGTTATTATCTCTTCAGGAACTACTCTAAACGGACAGATCAGTGAGACCACTTTGTATTCCTCTTTTTTGAAACCAATATGTCCTTACAAGTCAAGCGAAATTACCTTTTTGACCAAGTTCACTTCTGGCCGAATTAGTTCGAAAATACTCTGCTTTCGATCTTCATCTAAGACTTCTCTTTCTCAAGTAAGTTATTTTTCACTTGAAGTTGGGGGCTAGATGACGATGATATAATGATCCTCAAGTTATTATTTATTTATTTATAAATAATACTCTTACGTCATTGTACTCCTTAAGTATACCCCTTATTTATAAGGAAGAGATTTCACAGGATAGTTGTAAGCTTGTCTACACCACTCCTTAGTTGTAAGCTCTTATACGACTACTCCTTAGTCATAAGCTATTCTACAATCACTCTTTAGTCGTAAGCTCTTTAATAACCGCTTCTTAGTCGTAAGCTCTCCTACAACCATGACATAGTTGTAAGTTATCCTATGACAATTTTGTGGTCATAGATCCTCCTACGATTAAGCCAATCTCCAACTGACCTATCTACAATAACCTATTGCATCGTGGGTTGATCTGATGAGGCGGTTACCATATGCATTTATTCTTTGGAATAACTGTGCATGATCTCCCTCTCTCTCTGATAATAACCACCGCATGACGCATGATGATACAATGTCTCTCTGATAATAACTCCCGTCTGACGGTTATTGTCTGAATCGTAAAGGCGTCTCTTGGCATGAAACAACTGCCATCGCTTCGCAAGCTATATAAGGGTTGGTGTCGGGGAGAAGGAGAAGAAAGGAGACCCGAGGGAGAATAGGAGTAGAGCAAGAGATTTCGCATTCCTCTATCAATTGTAATCAGTTTATTGAGCAATAACCATATAGGAGTAGAGTAGTTATTCTCTCAGGAGAAGACCCGAACCTGTATAAAAATCTCCGTATCTTTTCTATGTGTAATCGTAGCTAGGTCATAGCAAAAGATCTCCCGAATCCAAGAAATCATATGTAAGATCGATACTAAAACATCGACAATTGGTATGTATCTTGGTGTAAAGTGGTTTTCGTTTTTACTACCGTCATCACACGGCTAGCATGCACCATGATTATGTGTAGCAGTAAACTCTAACAACGCGTCCAACTTCAACTCCAAACCATGTGCCATATGTAAGAGCAAGCTTCGCCGTCCTGCAAGCTGTCCAGCTAGGTTCAATTCCTGGATCGGCCTTCGATATTTCACCTTACATACGTGTGTGTTCAATAGAAAAGTATATACACATAATTCGTGAAGTATTAAATAAATACAAGATTTATCCAACGACTTCTATTTAAATTTTAGCATATGTTTTAGTAGAACTACAAGTGTGTGCATCAATGATGTGTTATGACTCGTGGTAATTAAAAAAACCCACGTGCCGTACGTATGTCTCTGCATGACTGTCGATGCCTGGCCGGCCCTAGCCGGTTAAACCAACGGCACCTTGCTGCTGATGTCCCCAAACGATGGCGCGGCACGCGGCGACGGCCGAGGGTGCATTGCCCCCGCGTTCGTTCTCCAAAATGCTAGCCAACGTCCGACCAGCGCGCCGCGCAATGCGTTGCGAGCGTTGAATCCGCCGCCGTTGCTTGCTCTGCCACACACCACACGCCTCGCAAGTCACAACGCGCCTTCCTTAATTTCCCGCTCCTTTCCTAGAAGTTGCAGCACTGTCGCTGACGCCAAGCCAGCGCAAACGGCGGCGCTGTCCTCCTCTTCCAAGTCCACGGGGGGGATTTTCCATGGCAAAGCCTGTGGCCATCTCTGAAATTTCGAGTGACAATCATCCAACCAAACCTATAACCTGCCGTGCCTTTTCTACTCGGTCGCAGCCGAGAAACTGAGATTGCTCATTACGCGGGGATCATGCTTTGATCACACGGTACGTGCATATCCTCCCTCTCGTAGCCTGCAACAACACCCCCTTACTACTTGTTGATGCCGAAATCCCGTGCCCGTATTTAGTTGTGGCAGTTTGTTCTGAGGGACGATGACTTCGAATCGATTTGAGACCAAGTTGTCTTGTCGTGTCATTTGTTCTTCTAGTAATCACAGATCTCGCTTGATACCTATCCTCTCATGTTGTTTCCTAGTGCGCTTTCGAGAAGGGCATCCTGTCCGCGTTCAGATGCCCGCCATGTGCTCGATCATTTGCTCATGAAGTGTTAGGCTCCTTTTCCACCGTCGGTTTGAGTTGTATAGTCATATGTCTATTCAATTTTTAACTGGAAACAAGGGTATGGAGGATATCAAGTTGCTATTTTAGCTGTTTTGGACCCATGATCTAGCATTGAATGCCAGCACCGTGCCAATTATAATGGTCTTGTGTTGTGTATGCAACTATGTCAAGGATTCGTGATAGTCGTCATTCCTTGATATAGAGAGGCTAGCACCAAAAATGGAGTTCAAATTGTACATGAGAAAAGTTGGATTAGTGGGTGCAAGAACAGCACCCTGAAATGCCCGCATAAATAAAGTTTACTGTTTCCCTAATAAAATAAAAACCAACAGTGAACAGTGAACTTTTAGGGTAGTTTTGGAACACTGTATTCAGAGTTCATTTAAAACCCAAATTCGTTCAGTTCCTAATTTGTTATCGCTGGTAATTCACCAGAAACCAATATCATCAGCTTGGACGAATTCAGTCTGGGACTCATTTCATAAACCTTGACAACGTTTTTGTCATAGCAATCTTTAACATCATATGTTGGTTTGTCTACTGAATTAAAGAACTTTTATTCTGAATTTTTTAATAGTTCCCAGATTATAATTAGCAAATAGGATGTGAGAAATCACCACGTGAAGGAGAAAAATTAAAAAGCATATAAGTCCATTTCTTTTCATCTTTTTCTAAAGTGCACACATGATCATATTTTTGCACAAATTTTTGCATGTGAACATGTTCTGCATCTATGATTTTGTTGATAATTTTTTGAAGCACACAAGTGTAACCATAGTGCATATGAACTTGAGTTCATAAAATTCGCATTAGTGCTTTGCATCTCTGTTTATCTCATCTTTACATAGTAGAGACACAAGTGCCAATCTATATTGCAAGATTTTAGTTGATTGATCATTCCTTGTCTATTGATGTTCATCTTTTCCATTGGATATATCTGGTTAAGGTACCTCGTGCTTCTCACTTGCAGGTACCAATTTGGATGACCTTTGTAGTCCATATGTTCTCATTTTTTTATCTTGTTGCCAATTGAAGAAGTATCAGCTTGACGAATTGTCGCCCTATTCACCACCTCTTTTATTCATGTCTGTTTTTAAGCTGATTGAGTTCATAACTCAGACTGTGGCATCCCACTTATGGAATCCTGTGATTACACGTATAGGCTATTTAATAGAAATGGAAGGAAATATTGGAAAGTTAGACAACACTATAAAAGACCTAGAAGCCAGGAAACATGAAATCCAAATTCGGCTTAAGAACTCTGAAAGGAAGCAAGAAACATGTAGTCCTGAAGTTACAGAATGGCTAGAAAAGGTGGCAGCACTAGGAAGTGAAGTGAATGAGATAAAAAATGGGCACAGGAAGAGAAGACAATCTTTCAGTTATTGGTTAAAGTATGAAATTGGAACGCGGGCTGCCAAGAAACTGAAGGAAGCTGAGATGCTGCATGAAAGGGGAGCATTCAAACAGGTATCGATTGACATTCCACCATATTTCGTCCAAGAAGTGCCCACTGTACCTTTAACAAAAGGAACAGATTGTGATTTAAGCAAAGTTCTCCAGTACCTCAAAGATGAAAAAATTGGAATTATAGGGATATGGGGAATGGGAGGAGTTGGTAAGACTACTTTGCTCAGAAAAATCAACAATTATTTCTTAGGTGTAATCAAAGAAAATTATGGATTTGGCCTTGTCATTTATGTTGTGGCATCTAAGGCCTGTGGAGTAGGGCAGCTTCAAGCAAACATTGCTGAAAAGCTTGGACTGTTCCTAAGACCAGGTTCTAGCACTGAAATACGGGCTTCATTCATGTTAAGTTTCTTAAGGAGAAAGAAATTCTTACTCCTGTTAGATGCTTTATGGGATTATTTGGATCTAGCAGAAGCTGGAATTCCACATCCTACTGGCCTGAATAAGCAGAAAATAGTTCTGGCAACTCGTTATAAGAGTGTTTGTGGACATATGGAAGCTCACAAGACAATCTTGGTGCAATGCTTGGACCAAGACAAAGCTTGGCAGTTGTTCAAAGAAAAAGCAACTGAGGAAGTTATTAATTCGGATGCTAGGATTGAAAAGCTAGCGAAGGAAGTTGCAGAAGAATGTGCGGGCTTGCCCCTTGCTCTAGCAACTCTTGGCCGTACAATGTCTACAAGAAAGACTTGTCATGAATGGGCACTTGCATTGTCATTGCTGAAAAATTCTCGCACTCATGAGATTCCAGATATGGGGAACGTTAGTCATATATACTCTAGCCTAAAACTAAGCTATGATTATCTCCAGGATAAACGGATCAAAGAATGCTTCCTATGTTGTTCTCTGTGGCCTGAAGATTACTCAATTTGGAAAGTTGAACTCATAGACTGTTGGATGGGAATGGGTTTATTAGAGTATGATACTATAGAAGAAGCGTACGGCAAGGGTTACTCCATTATTGAGTACTTGAAGAATGCATGCTTATTGGAGCCAGGTTACTTAAAAGATAGTGAGGTGAGAGTACACGACATCATCCGAGACATGGCACTGCGGATATCTTCTGATTGTGGTGAAGACAGCATGAAATGGATTGTTCAAGCAGGGGTTGGAGTTCATAGCATTGGAAACAGGGACATTGAGAAATGGAGGTCGGCTAGAAAGATATCACTCATGTGCAATTACATTAATGAACTTCCTCAGGCCATCAACTGTTCTAACCTCCAATTTCTGTCACTACAGCAGAACTTTCAGTTGAAGGCAATATCACCTTCCTTTTTTGAAAGCATTTTGTCCCTTACCTACATGGATCTGTCTTGGGTTCCCATCAAAGAACTTCCAGAAGAATTTGGCACACTAGTTGAACTCCAATATCTCAACCTGAAGCAAACACATATTAAATTATTGCCTGTGGGAATTGGACAGTTAAGAAAATTAAAGTACTTGTACTTGGACTATATGGATTACTTAGAGAAGATACCCTACAATGTTATTTCAAATTTATCAATGCTACAAGTGTTAAACCTATATGGTAGCAGGTATGCGGGCTGTGAAGCATATTTTGACTTAACAAACCACAGGGATTCTGATGAATTTAAAATCGAAGAGTTGTCTTGCTTAACTAAAGAACTAAAAGCTCTGGGAATAACAATAAAAAAAGTGAGTACCCTGCAGACGCTTTTTGGCATAGATGGAATCAATGTGAGATTGCTTGGTTTATATAAATTGAATGGAGAGACATCTCTTACTCTCACTTTATCAGAAAGTGTCTTTGTTCTTAATGTAATGGACTGTTCAGATTTGAAGGAATTATCAATTATTAACAAGCCACAGTGTTATGGAGATCATCTTGTTAAGCTGGAGTTTCTCACTTTTTGGGATCTTCCTAGACTTGAGAAGATTAGCATGGAGCATCTTCAGAACATTCGTGTCCTTACTGTGGGGAAAACTTATCAACTGATAGACCTGTCCTTCATTCTAAAACTACCGTATCTGGAGCATTTGAGCGTGTCTTGCTGCGATAAAATGAAGCAGCTAGTTGACACACAGAATGCAATTGATATGGAAGTGAGAGATGGCATACCAATCCAGAGATTCCGACAACTGAGAATTTTGCAATTGAATTCATTGCCAAGCTTGGATAGCTTCTGTAATTCTAGATTGGATCTTCCTTCTTTGGAATACATTGATGTGTTTGCTTGCCCAAAGCTAAAGAAGCTGCCTTTTGGGCATGAAATGGGTAAATTGAAGAGGATCAGAGGGGAGAAGACATGGTGGGATAATCTTGAGTGGGACAACGAAAGTAGTTCGTTGTCACTATTTCCATTTTTTAAAGCATCAGAAATTTGTTCAGCATCCTTTAGGCCAGAGTTAGATACTACGGTGATATCCTCACCAAAAGCTTTCTTCACCAAGAGGCGGCCCCTATTGCATTCATCAGTTCGGTTCGCATCTTAGCTAGAATCAATATATGAAACAGAGGAGTTTGATGGCCCTTAGAAAATGGGATAGTTTCACCAATATCAGGTTATCAATATTTCTCTAGAAGAGGTGGATCTTAACTCTGATGAGCTGCTTAAGGGCTCAGGGTATGTGTTTGATAGTTCACTTGCATGTTGATTCACTTGTATATGTTGCTTCACTACACCATTGTTCGCTAACTGTCCAATACATTCTGATTAAACATATCATAAAGCTCTAACTGTCAGTTATTTCCTTTTGGAGCCATATAGCAACTTCAACAATCACGCTGTTCCTTTTTCTTTTATCTGCTAACGTTAGTTTCAGGGTTGGATTTTTCAATTTGATCAATTCAGTTTGACAGTTTGAATTGACTGTTTCCTTGTGCACAATTAAAACCATAGTTGCAAGAATGTAAGGTGTGCCTTTTGAGTCTTAGTTGCTGCAATTTCATACAAAAGATCTTACTGTTGAGTCTGTAATACTGTCATCCTTTTGGACCAAGTCAGCTGTGTTTGATCTTGTTGCATTTTAGGTGTAATGCCCTTTTAAGTGTTGGTAGATGTCTCATAGGCTAAACAACTTGTTTCCTTGACCATAGTGGTTGGAGCTAGTGAATAAGTCTGACCATCCGATGGTGAATACATATAAAAGTTTATTATCTCAGCAATTGAATGAGCATTTCTCTGTATTGCTTAGCCCAGTGAGTGCTTACTAGCACAAGCTAGCTAATGCAACAGCGAGTTGCTCACAAATAAGATGTACAATTCAATTGCTCATTCCGGCCACCGAACTTGATAAGGAACCAGCAGCCTTCCATTCCGGCCTGGTGCTCTTTGCTACTGAAGTGGAAGGAGCAGATGGGCTATCCCATGGCGCGTGCATCATGAATTCAGTGTTCAATGATGCATTTGTGGGAACAAACAACATGTATCATGAAATATTCATAATTCTTGGATGTTATTGCTATATGACTGAAACATCATGCATGTGGTCAGTATTGGTTCAGATGTCAGAGTGTAAATAAGCCTGTTGTTCTGTTGTAGTAGTTGGCAACGAGCACCACGCATCTTTTCGTAATCTCTCACTGTTCGGTCCTAGTGGATGAGATACCCGACCGAGGTTGCGTCGCCGGAAGAAAAACACACTGTCCTCGTGGCTCGCGTAACCTGCATTTGACAATGTCTCGTGATCTCGCGTCTCCCTTGTGCTTGGATTGGAACTTGGAAGTTTGGAGAATTCTGAAAGCGAAAGCGAACGCCGCGCGGTGGGAGCAGAAGCCCATCTGATCTGAAACGCTTTCGTGTTGAGGCAAATAAAAGTGCGTTAGTTTTCAACCAGTCTAACGTTAGTAGCCAAATGTCATTCCTTTTCTTTCGCTAGTAGCAAAATGTCGTTCCTTTTCTTTCTTTCTTTCTGTTCGAGTGGCTAAGACTTGGGGTCATACCTTTGCATTTGCATGTTGTCGCCAACCACTCCCAAAAGCCCATTTGCATATTTCATTACTATTACAAAAAAACGAGTTGATGGTGGTACGTCCCTTCTCCTCCAACCGTTCTATTCTTAACTTCTCATCACTCTTCACTTTTTAACTGATCAGAGTAGCCATTTTCTATAGCATAATTATCTATATATTCAATAAATTTCGTTGCAACGCACGAGCAGGTGACTAGTTAATCATAAAAGATTTTGTCCTTGCCGACTTTTCCTAGCCGGCCACCAAGACTTCTGGAATTGCTTTTGAATATCTCCTCTCGTCTATTTTTCAAAAAATATTTCGTCTCGTCGCAATGGTGTATGAAGAACAACCTCAAGGCTTGGTTTGGAGGGTTTCAATGGTCGGTGGTAGCGGTAAAAAAGAGCAACTCTTTTCAGTTTTTATAGAGAAATACACATCATTGGAGTAGGGATGAAATATTTCGCAAAAGACTAGAATTAGTCAGTCAAGTCTTGCAAATAAGCAACTCTTAAAATGCTTTGCTGGTTGTCGCTATCATCCACGACCATGTTCAAATAAGTGGAATTGTAGCCTCTGTTTCTTTTGTCGTTTTGACAGATGATGAATATACACTCCAACGTAACTAAATGAGTAGTAACCAGTTAGCTCCCCGGCAGTAACCACCGAGGCTGCACACGCCACGCCCATACCCGTATCCCTCCCGCCAAAGGGTCCGCTCCAAATAGCTTAAGTGTGTGACTTTGATTGCTGTTTTTATTTAAAATTATACTATAACGATTATTAGTTTTTTCTGAATCATTTAATTAAAAAATAAAAAAAATGTTATATCGTCACGGACTATGCAAAGAAATAAGAGGGGAAAGAAAAGGTAAAAAAGCCCAAGATAAGCTAAAATTAAAAGCCGGCACGTTCCAAGTAGTTTTTGATTTAAGTAAGTGAAAGCCAAAAAAATCAAAAATAAAGCCGTTTGGAGCCGGAACTGCATCAGCGCACAAGCCAAGCATCCCACTGCCGGTGGGCCCTCATCAGCTTCGCCTCGCCTTGCCCACTCACCCAGATTTCGTGAAGCCATCGGATCAAAAAATGAAGGCCGAGATCGATCCATATACTGCAAAATATTAACATGGTAGATTCTATAGCAAAAATACTGCAGCTCAGATCCATAGCATCTTAGCTATAGCATATCTAACCCATCCTTTTTTGAGTCTAACGGTCGAGAATCTCCTAAAATCAGTGTCTCTATTGTTCTCTGACTTCGCCCTGCGGAGTTCGAGGATCTCAAATTCTCAATCCCCTCCCTCCCTTCGCAGATCCGAGACCACGCACACTGCCCAACCAGACAAGCAAAACACCAAGGGCAAAACAAATACCCCCACCCCAACAAAAAGGATGACGAGGCGAGCGGAGCGGAGGAGGCGAACCGGATCGCGCTGCCGTGTCGCTCGACGAGCTCGCCCAGAAGGTACGCGCTCGCCTCCGATCCGTCCGCCCTACTTTGAGCTCTTGTTCCCCCATTTTTTTTGTGGGGAAACCATAAATGTACGTCATTCACATTTGCATTGTAGGGCACCTTGAGTTGATGTCCAACCCGTGTCGTCGTATGGGAGTTGATGTCCGAATGAAGTGCAAATCCTGATTAAGGCCATGAACGGATGCGAGTATTTTGAGTCTAAACCCGTGCGGTTATGTATGGAATAGCGAGCATGCTCACGAGGGCGTTATGAAATTTAACATTGGTCGATTTCGGGAGGTGCCATTGTGTGGTTGTATATTTGCCTACTAAATGCCAAATTTCCATTAAGTAACCTATGGCTCTGATCATGTAGTTGGTATATCATCTTTTTATTTTATTTTGCTTCCAGTTTACAATATTCTCATTATTGGTACAGCACCTGCGTAGTTGCATGTACGGACCAAAATTTAGAGCCAAATTAGCGTTATTTAAGCTTCAGTTTTCAATTAGTATCAAAATAAGTCCAAGAAAGGGGCAAGGAATGGCTTGTTCTTCGGTTAAATTTTAAGCTGAGTAGTAAGCTGAAGCCAGTGGAGGATAGGCTATGGAGCTTATGAGTCCAGATGGGCTGTGGAGCTTATAAGTCCAGATGGGCTTATAAGTTGAGTTGATCTGTAAATATTTCAGTGCTTGCCTTGTAACTTGTAAGTTAGCGTATTTATAAGCACAATGAGGCAACTTAATAAGGCTAAGCTAAGCTGAACATGCTCTTATAATGTTAGCCAGCAACCCTGGGTGTGTTTACTTTGTTGGTTTTGAACTGAAAAAGGGGAAGTTCCTTTCGAAAGGGAAAAAAGGGCGAAATGTTGACTTTGTTACCACCATCAGATTTCCCATTGTTTCATCGACAGACCTTCCTTTCATTGCAGGTTTCTGATAAGAGAGTAAACCAAGATGTCATGGCCTCACATCAAAGTGAAAATGGATCCACCTCTACAGTTAGCTCTACAGTCGGTTCAGCAGAATCAGAGAAAGCAGCTTATGAATTCCTTGCTCAAACTCCTAGCAAGTCAACTGATGCTCACCTTGTTAAATTTTCAGAGGCTATGAGAAGTCAGGAGAGACAAACTTTAGCTAACAGCCTAACACTACCTGAAGCTTACTTTTATAACAGTCATTTAAACATGTGTTGTGCTTTGTACTTATGTTGAAAATAGTGACTGGTGCAATTCTGTCAATTTTAAGCTGTCTCAAAAGCATTGCGACGAGGTGCTGAAGGTAAAGCTGCCGCTCAAGCAGAGGTGGCATAGCGGAAGCGTAAATATGAATTAGAGATGGTGCACAAACAACAGAGTAAAATCAAAGGTTAGATTTATACATTTGCAATTGCTGGTTTTACTTTTAAGTTTTAACAGACAATATCATCACTTAAGCTGTTAGTTGACGACTGCAGTATAGTACTGCCTGCCTCCAGTCACAAAACAAGTGTCGTTTTTTACTTTCCAAATTCATTGTGATGTCAATTTGACCGTTGGCCTTTATCATGGCAAATCTAGATATTTACACACATTGATGGTCAAAGTTGCCAGGATTCGACAGCATGTGTAACTCCCCAGCACAAGTTGAGGTGGCCTGTGTGTCCATATGTGGTAGTGGCGGGTTAGTACTTCAGTCCCAAATTGGGAGTTTAAAATGCATAATAGTATCATATGATGCCTGAGTGTCTATACATAGCAATTTTGGGTTAAACCATTTGGGTGAAGCAAGGATGAAAACCCAATCAAATTTCTACGTGTGTATAGGCCTGTGCTACACGGGGAACAGGCTTTTTCAATTTTGGGTCTTGTGGTGTTACAGCACACTTCCCATGGTGAAACTTGTTTTGTGGCCAGAAGGAGTATCATAGCCTCATTGGATGGGTCCCAAAATGGTCATACATATCTTATGCTGTGGAATGCGGCATACTGTGCTCCAGTATATTGGAGCATACCCCCACGAAAAAAATCTAAATTGGAATGCTACCTTGGGCAGGCTATATGACAGTTGTACCGGTAATAACTTAGGGAAACTGGCCAGCCAACTAACACTGGAGACACCTGCGTCTGATCAAACAGGATGTTGTGGAAATCATGGGATATGTTCACATGAGGTTCTCCAGGACGAAATTCCTGGACCTAACCCAAGATCTAGTCACAAGATGCAAGATGGTGGGAAGAAAGGCATCATTTAGACTTCCATGGGGATGCAATGGGGTGTTGAGGACAAAAATGGCCATCACAAGCATGGTTTTGTGTCCTTTGAAAAAGGATATATAACAACAGCAGAGCGCAGCAATAAGCAGGTTGGTCTTCCCCTTCTGTTTGATTCATTTTGAAATAGTCAGGAACATTGTAATTTTTCAATTCCAGTAGCTGGAATATCTTAACCAAAAAAATATCACTCCTGTGAATGCCTCTCTTTCCATGACAACGAATACTTTGGTTTCAGATCTTACTGAAATGGGAATCCCCACCACAAACAGTGCTTTTCATTACCAAATCTAATTCCAACTCTGTGTGTGTTCTTTGTGCTGAAATGGTCAGGTGTGTTCTCTTCACTGCCTTGCACCACTGGTTACAATAGTCTTACTTACTTTCACGATTGTGTGAACCTTATCTGTGAATGTACTTAGAAAAATCTGTATATTTTCCATCTTTATTGTCATGTGGGGCTAGGTTTATAGCCGGCGCCACAAGACCAAGGAGCAGCCGGCCGTAGAGGCGGCAGGTTAGGATTTAATTAGTAAGATTTACAAGTTAGGAAGGTTTAGATATTTCCTTCCTTAGGTAAGATCCTTAAGATCAAATTAGTTGGATCCTTCGGATCCTTTTCCTATGCAATTCGGTTTGATTTGTAAGCCTTCTCTATTTAAAGGAGAAGATGTCATATGAATAAAGCAAGCAAGGATTAGATCAAACTCTAATCCCCTGCCTTCCATCCCCTCCATCTCTTCCTCTCCATGCACCTAGGACCTCTGCCCTAGCCGCACCCTCTTCTCACAGCCCACCGGCGGAATCCTCACCCGCCAGAGCTGATTTTACCTTTCCGCTTGCACTCTCAGAATTCATCTCCTGACATTTATGAATTGCAAGGTTATGTTGCCATGCATTTTTCCAATATAGCAGTTCCTTGTCTTGAATTATACATTTTCGATACCCTAAATATCTTGTTATGACTGATACAAGCACAGTTTACGTGGGTTATATACCATTATACTGATAAGATATATATTGTACTTGCACCACTAATAGGGTCATTTATTTTTCTACTGATGGCTTAAGGAGCATAAAACTATAAATGTCTTCGTAGAGCCACTTATTAGCAAGGAACTCCTAACGGAAGATTCCTACTACAACTTCATCCAAACATGGGATAATGGTAAGAGATTTTATTGATGTAATGCATTTCTTTCATGCTGCTCCAGATTTGGCATTTCTGAACATTAGATATACTTAAGAAAGAATTCGTTATTTCAGCTATGGACTTTTGTTCTTTCTATGGTTGGTATTCTGATATAGGAAGAATGGTATGCTCAGATGATATCAAGTTTCTGCCTCTTCTCTTGCTTATTCATGGGGCAGGTTTTATGATCCCCTGGTACTGCTTGAATTTCCGATGCTTATTACCTGTGGCTAGAATCGCTCAATGCCAGCCTAACCACATCTGAATAAAGTGACATCCTCGCACTAGATTTCAGCGCAAATCATTCTTGGCACTGAACTGAACATATTATTAAGTTGTATTTGTAACAAAAGGAAATATTTAGAGTATTGTGTTTGAGTGATGTGCAACCACATGGGCTGCTGCTGCCTTACAATTGTAACCCTTAATACCTTATTAAGGTAACTTCAGTGGTACATCTAGGACTAAACACACTTTTCCATTGTTGGAATGTATTGATCAACATTCCGTTGTTTTGTAATCTCTTCATGTTTTGAGTTGTATTAGATCTTCCTATTACTTAGTTTATTCACCTAGCACTCCCCCTTTTCTGCCCAACTAATTAGAAAATTCTGATAGATGAGGAGATAGATGTTGCACACAAAGGTTGATCTCCTTGTAACTCTTGGCGGTGATGGAACTGTTGAAGTATAAGTGAATTGCCTATCTTTCTTCATCAGTTTAGGCTTTTGGATGAACTAGTTGGTCAATGCAACTTAATATGATATCAGAGCTAAGAGATCTTGGGTTTAAGACTCGACTAGCGCAATTAAAAAAATTACAGCTCACTTATATTCCACATCTTAGACCTGAGTGAGTCTACACGTGAGAGTGTGTGTTGAAGTATAAGTGAATTGTTCGTCTTTCCTCATCAGCTTAGGCTTTCGAGTGAACTAGTTGGTGCATGTAACTCAATAGGAACTGTTTTATGGGTAAGCAAATCCAATTTTTCGATACTTTCGCTGTTATGCATCCTTGCAGAATTGTATATTGACTCTAAAGCTTTTGTATCTTTTTTATATATAGTAACCACCTTCAGTTATGTGCATTGATGTCACGGCGTCGCCTAGGCGACGCCAAGTTGTCCTGGCGCCGGGGAGGATCGCCTCGCCTTGCCTGAACCCTAGCTTAACCGCCAGGTACGCCATCCGCCCCTCTCCTCTCCGGCCACGCTCTGACCGCGCCGCCTCCCTCCCTCCCACCGCGCCGCCTTCCTCCCTCCCACCGCCTCCTCCTCAGCTCCGGCCACCTCCTCCAGTGCTCCCGCCGCCAAGGGAGGAGGCGAGGGAGGCGGCGGCAGGGGAGGCGACGCGGGAGGCGGCGAGGGGAGACGTCGAGGAGGGGAGGCGGCGGCAGGGGAAGGATCGCCTCGCCTTGCCCGACCCTAAATTTAATGGTTGCATGACCTCTATTGCATTTTGTTCTTACTTTTCCCCCTAGTATTGTTGCTTATCTGGATGTATTGTTTCTGTGCTATATTATTTTTAAAAAAAACTTTATATTCATGTATAGCATATATATTTTATTTCCTGTAGTGATTGGTTGTTAATGTTTTGGTATACCGAACTACATTTTCAGTAAGGTTGGATTTTGCTTGGTCCAAAAAAAAACTCATGGCTGTTAGCGGATAAATCTCACATGAAGCTTTCTGATCTCCTGTTGACAGTCACATTTTAACTATTTCTTTGTCCTTAACATGCTTATCAGCAAGCGAACAATATCGTTATTGTTTGGACAATGTGCTGAACGGATCATTTAGCATCACACTGAGAAACCGTCTACAGTGTCATGTAATCTGTGATGCAGCGAAGGATGAACTTGTAACTGAGGAGCCAATACTAGTGTTAAACGAAGTTACAATTGACTGTGGAATATCATCTTACCTTACCTACCTGGAATGCTACTGTGACACTTCTTTTGTTACATGTGTACAAGGGGATTGACTAATGATATCAACATCTGGAAGCACAGCATATTCATTAGCAGCCGGAGGATCCATGGTTCATCCACAGGTGTGCTATTTTCTTGTGTTGTGCTTATTATCACTTTACTTTGTTCTTCAAGT
This sequence comes from Bonia amplexicaulis, assembly GCA_036346245.1. Classification (NCBI taxonomy): domain Eukaryota; kingdom Viridiplantae; phylum Streptophyta; class Magnoliopsida; order Poales; family Poaceae; genus Bonia; species Bonia amplexicaulis. The sequence goes on from CM070737.1 coordinate 7,383,138, forward strand.
TCCCCAAGAAGTTTTGCTATTTTCCCTTCTTCTCAGAATAATTTGTCCAATGCTGTTTTGATGCCTTTCGTTTTGCTGGTATATGCAGGTCCCAGGAATACCTTTCACACCGATCTGTCCGCATTCCTTGTCATTCAGGCCTTTGATACTGCCTGAATATGTAACTCTGCGCGTACAAGCGCCGTTCAACAGCAGGGGCCAAGCATGGGCATCTGTCGATGGCAAAGATCGAAAGCAGCTGGCCCGCGGTGATGCTCTCATCTGCAGTATTTCTCCTTGGCCTGTGCCTACAGCTTGCCTGGTGGATTCAACGACTTATTTCCTCGGCGGCATCCACGAGGGTCTCCACTGGAATCTGAGGAAGACCCAATCATTCGACGCAGTGAAAGCTAGGAATAAAATTGAGTGTAAACTGAACTATTTATCAGATTAAACTAAGCTAGTACAAATATAGTCTTTTACTCTTATAGAATTTCAAATTTATACATAAATTATACAATTAGAGTCTTAGAGGCAAATAATGAAAAACAGATAAATACAAAGTAGATACCTCGACAATAGAAAGCGCATACCCAAGAATATATAATTATTCTGCTATGAGTACGGAGTAGCAATAAATCATCTGTGTATAAAATATATGAAAATTAGTGATATAATAGAAAATTGTGAATAACAACGAAAATTTAGATCATATGAAACATACCACAAATAAGTTAATTTGAATCACGAGACAAATTTGAATCAAGGGGCAAATGTATTTTAGTGACTTCATGCCTTGAAGCGGTTTATGATTTTATCATCATTAATGTTTTTAAAGATCTCTCGCTCAGTGTTGCACACTATTAAGTCATTGAGCCACTCATCTGTTATCTTATTACATAAATCTGTTTTGATAATATTCATTGCTGAAAATATTCTCTCAACAGATGTCGTTACCACCAAAAGTATCAATATTAACTTGATGAGGCGATATACCAACGGGAAAGTTCTATTTTTTTGTTTTGTTTGAACCATCAATTGAGCAAGTTTTGATATATTATGACATCCATTGAATTCTTTATTTCTTCTAATGTTGAGAATGAAGGTTTGAAACTGATTTCTTAACAAGAGCCAATCAGCACCCGTGAAATCATTAGCATAAATCTTAGCAAGTTGAACAAGTTTATCAACATCAAACTTAGAGAAAGGGTCGCTTAGATCAAGACAAGACATGCATACCAATAACTCCGAGGAAACTCCATTGAATCGATGATTCGTCTCATTCATAATTGCATCAATAGCAATATTAAAAATGTCAATTTTGTAATAATGATGTTGAGTCACTTTATGCTTCCGAGTACTATTTACTTATAACTCCAATAGAATCTTCCATATTTGGCATATCAATCCCATATGTTTCACAAAAGCTTTTGATTTGGTTGAACAATGGCTTCCAACCATTGTCTCTCATATCTTGAAAGCGTTGTTTGAATCATGTAACAAGCCCATAGCTTCAACAATATCTTGATGCTTTCTTTTGCAAAGCAAGTGATAGCTCATTTATAATGCTCAACATGGTTATTAAGAAATGCATGTTCAATACAAATTCAAAACATTTCATCTTTTTTAGCAAACCTACTACTCCACCATGACTTGAGTTTTGATAAGCATCTTCACTTACAAGCTCAAGAACATCCACTACTGCCTCCCACATTTGGTATATGAGAAGCAAAGTTTTGAGATGTGAGCACCACCGAGTATCTCCAGGTCTAGCAAGTCCAGCTTCTTGATGCAGTTCTGTCTCAGCTGAAACCAAGCTATTCTCTAACTTCTCCAACAAGACCTCATGATGTTTTTTAATCAAGGCATCTTTTTTATATAAGATGAACTCACAATAGTCACTATCAGGTGAACGTAGTTAAAGAAATATGCAATAGCTCTACTACAACTTACCACAGTGGCAACTACCAACTGTAATTGGTGGGTGAAGCAATGAACATAGAAAGCATTTGGATTACCATCCCGAATAAGTTTTTGCAATCCATTAAATTCACCTCTCATATTTGAAGCTCCGTCGTAGCCCTACCCACGCAGCCTTGAAATAGGCAAGCCATGTCGAGTATGCAATCCAACCAAATCTTCTTTCAATGCTGCAGATGTACAATTTGTGATATGCTCAATGGCAAGAAACTTTTTCATCACTTTCCCTTGATTATTCACAAATCTGCATAAATGATACGATTATAAAATGTAAAGGTAGAACAAAACAACAATGCATAAATGATGTTAAACGAATTTTGTATGCAATTTCGGCCTCCTTACTATAAGTATTGATTTTACTAGACACACTTGACCTTTAATTTTTGAAGTCATTGCAAAGAACCCTTGCAATATGGTGGGAACTATTTGTACTACCAACATGTTTATTGAAAGCATATAAAGCAATCTTCCAACGAGATAACCCAACCTTCGTAAATACATCACTTCCAAAGGTATTGGGTTGTGCCGATTTTTTGAAAAGAAAACAATAGAAATAAAAGGCGGCATCCTTTTCCACACTATATTCCAACCAATTGAACTTATTATACCATGATTCTTGAAAGGATCGCGACTGTTTGCCATCCAATGCCAGTGGAAATGAATATCCAATTAATCGGGTAGGGCCATTCAATAAATATGCCCTTCTCACTTGATCTCTAATTTCGTTAGCATAATTTTTAATTGGTATGCGCAGTGCCGGATCAGCAATTATTTTATTTGGATTAAATTCTAGTCGAAGCTTCTTTGGTTGAGTTGTACTCTCATCGGTTGGACGAGAACTACTTGAATTACTTGTGAAATAGTTACACAAAGTTTGTTTCTCCATTATAAAAAAATCTATAAATAAATTATTAATTTCTGTCAATACAAAGCTATAAATATATAAATTAATTATAAGAACTAAACTATCTATATACACTGAATGTGAAAGTTTAAAATCTAAACTCTAAAATACTAAATTGATAAGAAAAAAACTGGAGAAAATTACTTACTCTGCAGACACAGCTGACCCTATTTCCTCTGTTGATCTGATCTCTACTTCTTTGTCATCTCGCCTCTCGCCGCTCGTCTCAGTCATCTACTCGTCTGTCTCACTCTCTGTCTCTCTCAGACTCACTCAATCGCTCATTCGCTCACTTCGCTTGCTCCGTCCCGTCGCTCCTCGCTCGGTGCTCCTCCGTGCCGGCTCGCCGTCCGATGCTCCTCTGCTGGCCATGGTGCCGCCCGAGACTCATCGGCGGCTCAACCTCGTCACCCGATCCGGCTCCCCACCTTGCCTCGGCCCCTCGTCGCCCGCTCAGACTCCCCGCCCCGGCTCCGGCCTCGCGGTCTCGACCCCAGATGGTCGATCGTGACAGCGTCCCTCGCCCGGCTCATGACCAGATCGCTCCCATGACACCCTTCTCATGCAGCGCCGCCTGGGCCGCCCCATCCCCACCCCTCGGCCTCTGCGTTGTGGCGGCGCCGACACTTCTCTCCTCTGGTTCTGCCGCTAGTCTGGGAAGTGGAAGTGGGAACCGATTGTAATGGCTATGTTTGTGAGTTAGAGTGGGTGTTTTGGTGGGCCAATGAGATGAATTTGTTGAGCCACTTTAAGGGCAGTAGGCTGCCACAGTGCCACTTGACTATGCATTTTATTTGTTTGTTGGACCTCTGTGACTGTCGACGTCGCCGGCCGCCTCGGGCGCTCGGCGGGGGGAGGGGGTGTTTGGTTGGTTTCTGTTGTTTGTCATTTAGACCTCTGTGATATATCCTATGCATAGTTTGTTCTTGCGTTTAGATGTGGGAGTAGTACAGAATCAAAATAAAGTGGCCATGAGTGTGTGCAGGTTTTTGAACTTGATGCGATATATAACAGTACATGTGGCGAACATATCTACTGATCTGTACATAGTATTGTTTCACGTGACAAATCGCTCGTGGATTTCTGATCCCAGGGTTATAAGATGCGGGTGTGCCAGTGTACTAAAGAACACAAAAATAGATAAACACAACAAAAAATAGGAAAAACATGTATTTATTCATTCATTTGAAAAGAACAAAATTGCAAGTTCCCTTTATATATGTGCACTCCGTAGCCTATTTTGTGTAGCAGATCTGATATAGACGATGTGGTGTCTTGGTTCCCGGGGCCTCGGAAGGCCCTCGGTTAATTACATCTGCAGGGTAAACCCACAGAATATATCTGGTTAAGCTGCGCATTGGTTGTCGTCTTCAGTCTTCGCTTTACGTTCTCCATGCCAGGGATGAAGGATTAATGAACATGTGGGTGTTGGCATTATCCATAGTCTCGTCGGTCTGTGGGTCCGTTGATAGCGCGGTTATTACACTTGACCGCGCCCGCCCATACCATTCGACCTCGTCGGTATCGAATGGACACAGCAGAAGTGATCTTGAGTGTACATGATTAACGTCTAGCATGACCAATCTGACAACAATGGCGGCGAGAATCGGTGTCGTAGGTATAGCCTAAGTGGAAGAATTAGTAGATTAGGCCACAGGGGTCAAGTATCAACGTGATCGATAGCCATTGGAAACCATCCGTGGTCAAGATTCATCATAGTCGAAACACACCAAGAAACGTCTGTGGTCGAAATCCACCGTAGTTGAAATCTATCGGGAGACAGTCGTGGTTGAAAACCATCAGGAGATGCCTGTTGAAAGATAGTCGTGGTCAAAAATCACTGGAAGACGTCTGTGGTCGAATAGTCACAGTAGTCGAAACCCATCGGAAGACAGCCGTGGTCGAAATCCACCATGGTTGAAACCCATCGAAAAATAGTCGTGGTCAAAACCCACTGTGGTTGAAACCCATAGGAAAAAGGTCCGTGGTCGAAAGCCACAATGGTCGAAGCCCACCACGGTCGAAGTCGCAATCATAGAAACATTGTAGCGCTCCGGCTGAAGAGAGTCAGTAGCACCATGCTCATAGTTTTACTCGAAGGAGTATTGTACCACACGGGCATAATCACCGTAGCACCCATGCTTGAAGTCGTGCTTGTAAAGTACGGTAGCGCACTGGCCGAAGATTGTATCTGGGGAGTACAGGAGCATACCGATCTAGCATGTGTTGTAGCACACCGGTCGAAGACCGTTGTAGCACCGCAGTCGATGGGGGTACTTGTTGGAGTATTGGAACTATCGACCACCGATCGTGGTCGTAAGGAGTGCTCGTAAAAGTACTGTAGTACACTGCTTGAGGGGAGTACTCATTAGAGTACTGGAACTATCGACCATCAATCGTGGTCGTAAGACAGGTCGACCATCACTGTATCACCGTGGTCGTAAAAGTATCTGTGGTATCATGTCAACATGGTCGTAGGGCGTGCTCGTAGAAGTACCGTAGCACACTGAGTTGAACGGGGCAGTTATAGAGCCTAGTCGTATGGGAGCACTCGTAACCGTACTGCAGCCCCATGGTCGAAAGGGATACTCGTAAAATTACTGTAGCTATCGACCATTGCTCGTGGTCGTAGGTCGGGAGCTATCGACCATCACCCGTAGCCGACAGCCAAAAGCCGTCGACTATTAGTCATAACAGTGGTCGGAGGCAGTCATCGACGTTGCTTGTAGCCAGTAGCCAGAGTACCAAATGCCAAAGATGGTTGATGACGCTCAAGTGCGATGAGCAGTCGGGAACATCTGAGTGTCAAATGCAGTCAATGAGGCCCGAGTACGAAGAGCGATCGGAGGCGTATGAGTGTCGAAGATGGTCATGCGCGTCTGCGTATGAAGGATGCTTGATGACGCCAGAACATGACGCACGGTTGTAGGCGGCCAAGTATTGAAGGCGGACGGAAATGTCCATGTCTGACAAGCCATCGGAGGTACTCGCGTGCGGTATGCAGTTGAAGGCACTCGAGCTTGAGAATCAATCGGAGACGTCTGTCTTTAGGCGGTGGTCGAAGGCGCTCGTCTGCACGAGGCGGTTGGAGACGCTTGACTCCAACTAGTGGTCATAGATGTCCGTCTGGGCACAACGGTCGGAGATGTCCGTCTCTGGGAGGTGGTCATAGGCGTTCGGCTTCGACAAGCGGTCGTAGATGGCTGACGGTCGTAAGCGCTCGACCATCGCAGGCGATCGAAAGCACCTGGGCACATCGAGCGTTTGGTAGCAGTCAGAGGCCTAACTTCGACCAGCGATCTGAGACACGCACGACTTCAGAAGCGATCAGAGACCTCGGCTTTGCGAAGCGATGGACAGCTTGGCTTCGGCTAGTGAAGCGATCGGAGACTTGACTCCGGAAGCAACCGGAGACCTTGGCTTTGGAAAGTGATCGGAGGTGCCAGACTTCGGCCAGAGATCGGAGGCGTCATTCTTCCAGAAGCAATCGGAGACATGCACGACTTCGGAAGCGATCGGAGACCTCGGCTTTGCGAAGTGATCGGAAGTACCCGACTTTGGAAGTGATCGGAGGCACATGACTTCGACCAGCGATCGGAACGTTTTGCCTTCGGAAAGCGATCGAAGGCTCTCAGCTTTGCAAAGCGGTCAGAAAGCGATCGGAGGCGCCTGACTTCGACCAGCGATCGGAGGCATCATTCTTTCGGAAGCGATCAGAGACATGCACAACTTCAGAAGCGATCAGAGACCTCGGCTTTGTGAAGCGATCGAAAGCACCTGACTTTGGAAGTGATCGGAGGCGCACGACTTCGACCAGCGATCAGAACGTTTGCCTCCGGAAAGCGATCGAAGGCTCCCAGCTTTAGGAAGCGGTCGGAAAGCGATTGGAGGCGCCTGACTTCGGCCAGCGATCGGAGGCGTCATTCTTCGAGAGAAATCAAAGACATCCTTAGGGGCCGTGAGCCGTATCTCGGTAATCCCCAGAACACCTGAGCAGCCATAGTCGCTTGGCGACATTACCGTCGCAGCCGCCATTCATCATATGTAGATTAAGATGCAGAGGAAAGAGATGAGAGAATATTTTTTCCATTCTGAACATAGGATGCCATGGCCGGGCTTCTATAGATCATTGCATCGGGTCTCTCTGACTTCATTTTCTTTCCCTCCGCCTATGTTTCTCCATGGGTGCGCTTGCGTCTTCGTCGCCACCTTTCTTCTCCCGTGGGTGCCAAGGGGTCTCTCCGTCCCGGGACCGTCTTCCCATGTGCGCATGGGGTATGTCCCCGTCTGATCCTCCCCCCTCCTGTGTAAACTTCTGTCCTCCTTTTATAGGCGCAGGCAAGGGCTGTGGGCCTTGTACGTGGCTCCCACGCGGTGCCGATCATACCGTTTAAATTGAGATAAGAGTCATGATTGACTGCAGATAACTTACCTTCCCGAGCTCTACTTTCATATCGGAGATTTGTTAAGCGGTATCTCCAACCGAATGAGGATACGGTGCGACCATGCCTTGTTGTTGATTATCTGCAACCGCTGTCGAATTGCATAATGTGGTCGAATCGGTTTGATCGACGCAACATGGTCGTCGCACGTGATCGCAAACAAAGCTCGATGCCCCTAAGTGACCGATAACGTGGTCGTAGCAGGTGCTCAAGCATGCGTGATCACAGTGCGCGCTCGTCTCAACGTGGTCGTAGTTGGTGCTCGAGCAGGCGTGGTCGTAGTACGTACTCGTAAAAGCACTGGGGCACTGTGGTCGGTGGTCGTAAGCTTAACGTGTTCGAAATAAGAAACCGTGATCGACACAACGCGGTCAAAATGGCCATGGTGACGCAGCACACCGACCGCCTTACGGCTTTGTTTCTCATGCCGTTTTATGACTCGATTATGCCAAAATTCTTATCTAGCATATATCTCTCTGTTTGTCCCAATTTACATAAAATCTCATCAAACAAGTATTGTGGAGTAGATAAGGATGGCAACAACTCAAAATGTGGAATACAACATCTAGACTTGTGCCCCCACGATATGAATGGAATAATTCGCTAGTCATGAAAGGGCAGTCTCTTTTTTGTTGTGTGTGTGTATGTGACAGTTTGCATTCATTCTGGCAGTTGGTGTGGAAAGCTGCATTCTTTTCACCTCCCGTACGGAAAGCCGTGTTCATGCTCTGTTCCTCCTGCGGTGAGAATGATGTGCTACATGGAAATCGGCTAGGGTATCTTCGTATCCTGGATCACCCTGCGTAGCTAGTTATGTGACTCTGTGCTATAGAGTTTTTGGTGGAAATAGACGTATTTGATATGAAATTAGAAAAATAGTATTTATCACATGAGATTTACAAAAATAACGCCTTCACCGCATAGGGCTACCAATGAGGCGACACTACCCCCACCGCTCGTGCGGTGGAGCACTGTAGCTCTAAAAACGGAAATTTGGACGCTTTTGGCGCTGTTGATCCCACAAATTCCCGAAGTAGCGCCGTGTGAAACAAATTCCCGATCGGCCCCTACCGACCATACGATTCACCGAAGGCGACACGTGTAAGTCGTGCGGCGGCGGCGATGACACCGGGTCGTGCGGTCGCCGACCGCCGCGACTCGGCCGACATCTTGTAGCACAATGGGTGGTGCGGTCGCGACCGCACCACTCGACTATTCATCGCGGTGGCCGACCGCACCACTCGGTGTCCGTCCCATCACCACCGAAAGCAACGATTCCGGTGCGTCTTGGCGCGTTTGAAGCCGTGAGGCCGCCCCTCTGCGTCTTTGGCGCGTTTTGAAGCCGTGAGAGCAGCCCCTCGCATGCATGCATATGATCGCTTGTGATAAAAGAAAGGAAGGGTTGAGTTGCGGCGCCTCACTCACTCGATTTCCATTCGCATAGAAGCGGCGAGAGAGGAAGCGGAAGAAAAGAAGCGACAAGAGAAGAAAAGAAGGGGAAGAGAAGAAAGAAGGACGGAAACACAGATTTTAAAGTAAATTTCAAGTGATTTGAAGTTTGCGTAATTGTGAAAGTTGTAGATCGTCTCATGAGCTTCAAGAAAAGGTAAATATCATCTTCATGTGTGTATGATGTTATTTTGTTGATTAGTGTGTAATTAGCGTAAGCGTTATTTACTGACTCATACATGTCAATTTTGAAACAATGTTTGTAGTTGTAGTGTATCGTATTTTACATTTTATGTGAATAAATTTTGTAGTCTTGTCCATTCGCATCGGCGACAAGAAAAAAGCGACAAGAGAAGGAAAGAAGGACCGCAAACACGAGATTTGGAGGAATTTTCGAAGGGATCTGAAGTTTTCACAATTGTGAAAGTTGTAGATCGTCTCATGAGCTTCAAGGAAAGGTAAATATCATCCCCATGCGTGTATGATGTTATTATGTTGATTAGTCCGTAATTAGCGTAGCGTTATTTACGGAGTTCATGCATGTCATTTTTTGATGCAATGTTTGTAGTTGTAGTGTAATGTGTTATGTAATTTATGTGAATAAATTGTGTAGGTTTGTTGGAGTACGATTTAGTTATACTGAGTATTATGTAGCTTTAATGTTGATAGGTCTTGTAGTATTAATTTATGAAATAACCATGTATATGACATATGAAATACTGTCATGCACATGGTTTAAAAAAGCATCCTAGTGACAATGTGTAAAATAATTTATAATACTGGTTCAGGTAAATAGCATGAGTAAACCAACGTGCAATCATTAATCATCATATGACGGTATGCGGCAAGCACAAAATAATAAGTGAGCAAGTATGGTCTCATCATTATGCAAAACCATATGATACATATGATTTATGTAGAAATTTATACATAGTACATTACATTGGTAATTTCTTTTGCATAGAAATTTATTAGCGCCCTCCATGAAAGAAATAAAAATTAGATTTACAAATGAAGATGAAAATATTACTCTTGTATGTGGTGGACGGTAGATATTGAATGATGGTACATTTGTTGCACGTTATATATACTAAGAGGGTTCAGTATGGACTTATGTTAGGTAGGCCATGGGTGACATCCAAGACTTGTTTGTGTTCTACGGCAGTGGTCTCGTACGCGACGGGCGTGCAGGCGGACACATAATTGTGGCCGGACCGTGATCCGGTCACCCAATCTGAACACCATGAGCTGGCGAGCTACGGAGATGCGTGCGTTCGGCTTCGATCGGGAGACCGCAAGGAACAAATTACGGATCGAGGCGGTGTATGCGCGATGGGTGATGCGGGGAGACAGTGTGTCGACTTATAAAGGTGACGAGTGGCGCCTTATGGACCAACTACATGGAGGTTGTGTGCAACCACGAGCGCAGCGATTTATGCCGAGCCAATGGTGTATGTTCAATTTGTGGAAGGGCGAGAATCATACGCCATGGGTGGCTCGGTGTTGTTGGCGGAGATGTAGAGCTGCATTACTCTCAAGCGGTCATGAAAATGATGGTGAAGAAGGAGTGAATGCATCAATGGGAGATGGAGACTGCGGGCGTGGACAATTTTCGAGCGAATGAAGGTGCGGGCCGATGGTGGGCCTCCCGAGTTGGCGCCACGAGTACCTTGCCGACGAGGTGGAGGAAGTGGAAGCGAGGAGGAAGAGTATGTTGAAGCAGGCAGTTCGAGAAGAGGAGGTGAAGGGCAACCTACAGCGGGAGGTGTGTTAGGTGGTGTTGTAACCACGGACGGTGCGTACGTGCCGTCAAGATTGGACGACATCGCAGCACAATCCCTAGTTCTGCCACGGGCGGAGGAGGCAGAGTGGGGATTCAATGAGGGCACACTGCTTATAGGGCAGTGCTTCCGTAACAAGGGTGCTCTGCAGCAAGCTATTGCCACGTATGCCGTCAGCATCGGTAGGACATATCGGTGCAGGTCGAACCCCGACACCTACATTGTGAAGTGCGTCGGCGGCTCATGCCTGCCAAGGTCCGTGGGCGGCGGTTGGGCGCGCCACGGAATTCGGATAAGCGTGGTGAAGGATCACACATGTGAGCTTGCGGGTCCACTACAGAGCACCGCAACATGGCGTCGTCATATGTTGCGGAGCTGATAAGCCATCTTGTTCTGGCAAATGTGAGTATTTCTCCGAAGGTTCTCATGGCGGATGTGGCAAACACGGTGGGGTTTGATGTCACCTACAAGAAGGTATGGCGGGCGAAACAGAAGGTCCTGGAGCGTAAGTTTGGGACATATGAAGAGGCATATGATTTGGTCCCAAGAATGCTGCATCAAATTGCAGAAGCAAACCCAGGAAGTTACATTAACAAGCAAGAGCGGGTTAATGAGCGCAAGGCCAAATTGTTTTGTGCTTGACAGTGTTCGGGCCTTTAGGCGGCGCAATTGAAGGCTTCAAGTGGTGCCGTCCAGTGCTAACGATGGACGGCACATTTCTATCTGGCAAGTACAAGGGTACCATCCTGACCGCGATTGCAGCAGATGCAAATGACCAGTTACTCCCAGTGGCATTTGCAATTGTAGAGAACGAGAATACGGATAGCTGGCTGTGGTTTCTTGCCAACGTGAAGCAGGCTGTAGTTCAAGATCGTCCCGAGGTGTGTGTCATCTCCGACCGCAATGCAGGCTTGCTGTCTGCAATGCGAACGATGCAGAATGGGACGCATCCACCCTTGCAGTGGAATGACATGAAGAACCGGTGGTGCATGAGGCATCTTGCGAACTTCCACGAAGGTTCCACGAAGGAACTAATGAAGATGTTCAAGAAGCTTTGTATGCGAGAACCGGAGGAGGAAGTTCGAGGCCTTGTGGAGGCACCTTGACCAGAGACCGGCAAGCATGTTCGCGTGTACGGCAGGGATGAAGCTGGGGCCGTGGCGGGAGGATCGACGAGAGTAGGGGAGTTCACACAATGGGTTAACTCCAATGCACCTGACTTGGAGATGTGGTCTCTACTACATGACACCGGCGGGGCAAGGTATGGAATCATGACAACAAATATGTCCGAGGTGTACAATGGAGTTCTAAAGGGCGTCAGATCCCTGCCTATCACAGCAATCGTTGAAGAGACTTGGAACCGTTCAGTTGGATACTTTGTCAATAGAGCTATGATGGCGAAGAAACATCCGGACGGCGAGATTTCTGGAGGTAGCGCATGCCTACATGCACAAGAAGATGGAGAAGTCTCGTTCGCATATTGCTCAACCCATGGATGGCTTACGGAGAAAGTTCGAGGTCCGCCTTAGGCAGTATATGATGGGGCGAGACTAGAGGGGCCGTAAGCAAGTATGCACGATTGATGAGAGAGCATCATGCACCGCAACAAGCCACAGCTTGCACAAACCATGCTCACATGTGTACGCGGCATGCGCGGTATGGCACCAGACGCCCACGCATTACATGTCGAAGTACTATGACATCAAGCACCTGTTTGAAACATGGAGTCGAGTTCCATTCCTATGGGGTGGACATGCATTACGAGGAACCGTGGCGGGCGGTGAAGTGGGTGCGAGCAGCTGCCTTGAAGCATGTCGGTGGGGCGGCGACAAAGCCTTCGGATTCGAATGACATGGATGATAGCCGGTGGAGATCGTGTTCGGCGCCAAGTGCGAGAATGTGCAAGGCGTGGCCATTCATTTAGGCATTGCCCAAGCAGTCGACGTCAAGTAACGCTCCATAGGCGATTCCGTGTTTTGTAACTATTGTGGTACTTTGTTGTACTCATCTTGTGTCTGAGCACATGATCAAGCATCCTTCAAACTGTCTTTGAATGTATGTTATGATATTATTTGCGTGTACAATTTGGTTGAGTTATTTCACGGAAGTTATGTTGTCATTTATTTGATATTTATTTGTCATTTGTTGTCATCATTGCACATTTGTTGTCATTATTTAAAAATCGTTTTTGTATATTATGTCTTCATTTGTTCGCACTTTATAGTCATTACGTACATATTTCTTGTCATTACGTACTAATTTGTTTTCATTCATCGGCGGGAGATGGCGTCGAGTTGCTTGAGCCCCTTTGGGATGAGCATCACCGATCTGTGACGTGGTCATCTGGGCCGGCCCTCAAGTTTGATCCTTAGGGCCCCGAAACCGGCCTCTAGACCATCCGGTACATCCCACTCTTGCGAGACACCGCCTTTTGCCCATTGCTCGCATGGTGGATGTGCCATATGCCTTGCGATTCGATGCGTCGTTGTTGTCCGCTCGTCGGCCGTTGGAGGCAGGAGACTCACACCTTCCACTTCCGGTGGGGAGATGGCTACACACTTCGGGCGTGTCCATGCCGGTGAGTCTACCCATCCGTGGTGCGGCGATAGTGCCACCCCTAGGCGTGAATGGAAGGTCACTCTAGGTGCCGGTTCGGTGACCCGATCCGGTCGGCGTGTGCGGGTGCCACATTCGTGGCTCGGCGGTTCATGACACGCCACAGCGGGCGCTTCTTGAGGGGTCGTGCGGGCGCACCTCGTCGCGTACCTCCTTTTTTGTTCGGGTGGGTCTTGTTTCCTCGACCACCGGAGACTCCGTTCACCCTAGCTACATACACCTTGCGGAGTCTTTGGCGGATGCATGGCGGGCAGTGCCGCAGATGCAGTGAGGGATCTGCTTGTTCTTAGTGCGACCTACTGGGGCTTGTGTGATGCCTCGCATGACTACTGACCCGTGGCCGGTCTTGGCAGTTTGCTACGTGCTCCTACAGTACTGGTCTTGGGAGCACTTTCCTGTTGGGAGGCCTTACTTTCAGAGTGCCGTGCACCCTTACAGTCTGACCCGGTGTTGTGCGATATGGTCGAGGGCGATGACCCCATTAGTCTTGGACGATGGGGACGCGTTGGGCACATGGTCATTGCGGTGGGCGAGGAGAGACCGAGACGAGTTTACCCGAGTTTCATAACCGATTCGAGACTCGCATGAGGCGAGATAGTATGGTTGCCATGGGTGCCACGTTTATCCATAGCATAGCCCCCTACGGGTTGTCAGCTCAGTGCCACCAAGATCACACGTATTGGTTGACGACGTGCCACCTCGTCTTCTCCCACTTCGTCGAGCCATACAACCCGCAGAGGGTGTTGAGACAGTTTGGCCTTCACCAACACGTGCCACCCCTCCCGGGACGGCCACTATCACGGAAGGCCCACCTGTAAGTCATTGCACGTAGCGTACTTGATGTAGTAGTGTGTCATTTTTTACTTATTGTGTAATGGGTGTACTATCTTGCGGGCAAACCGAAGAGGGCACCGGGACGGCGGAGGGGCACCACGGCGGCGTGGGCGGACACGTGGCATGACTCGGCGACCACGGAGGTTGTCGATGAGACTCGGCCGTGCGACCTCCACACCTACGATGCGTACCTAGAGTGGTACATTCCACGGACCCAGCAAGCTTCGGGCTGCCCCGGCATCGTCCTGGCGAGATCGCGCGCGAGGCGCCATACCTGGCGGGCGGACCGTCATCGGCGACCGACGACACGATGATGCGATGCGAGTACTTTAAGTGCGTATGTCGATGCGTTTAACTCACTAGTTATTTACCCGCGATGCGAGCCTTCATCGCATCCGGGCGAGGCGGTGCGGCCCTCCGTCATGGGAGGGCTCCATGGACCGACTCCTAGCCGTTGCGTACCATCTACGATGGCCTTGCGGTTGGCGATCGAGGCCATGGTGTAGTCGGACCGAGGATGATGTGAATCGCGGCGCTGCAGAGGACGAGCACCACCGCCGGAGGCACCGCCGTCGACACCTCCATCGGCCGTCCTTGGTCCGGCGTTCGTGACGGCGCTCGCTCCTCGTCGCGGCGCTTCGGACTGCGGTACAACGTTCGCAATAGTTTGTTGTTCCACTCAATTGCTACTACGTGTAACCAATGTTTTCTCCTCGCGGACACTTGCGACGCGATATGCGTTGATGCGACCATCGTCTTGGTCGGGATCCCTCTCGAGGCGACGGGATCCCTCTCGAGCGACCGACTCGGCAACAACCGGCGGCGTTGCCCACATTTGCGCATGGAGGTCGATCCACACTACGAGGCGGGATGAGTGGTCTGCGCAGACCTACCAGGTTACACATCCCGGGACTACATGCGTGATTTGCCTACGTCATCGTCATTCGGACGGTAGTATGCACGGTATGTACTAACGTCTTGCACATAACATGTGTATTTTCAATGCCATCTAATCGCCTCGTGAAAAATTGCGGACATTCACGAACAGCAGGGACACGATGTTTACGGAGGGCCATCTACGTTCGAACTCCCGGTAGATGCCTTACGATATTACTACTCATTACAAATATTTCATACTTTTCATTGCCTAATTCATTGTTTGATCCTCGGCGGGCGTAGACACCTCCTCCGATTGGTGAGCTCAATTTTCGACCCTTCATCGCAACTCTCCACGGAGTTGTACCCACCACCGCCTCCGATGCGAGCCTCGCAGATCGACCTTCGAGATGCACCACACTCTCCTAGCGGGTTCACGTTCTCGGAGGATCAAATCTGACGTCGAGGAGGCGAAGCGAGGTGGACAATGAGTTTTTTGTTTAAATGTAATGTACTTTTGTTGTGTTTGTAATACAATGTTCTTTTCACCTTGCATAATTTAGCCTCCATTCCAATATGACGTACTCACAACAAAATGCGATTAACGTAACACCTTGCATTACACAAACATACACCATCCGTCCACAAGAAGAAGACACGATAACAAAATTCACTACGAACATAGAGGAGAACAACATGCACAACTACAACTTGAGGATAACAATAAACACCGAAAGAGAATAACACATAACGATGAAATTAATCTTCCACTCGATCATCAAAACGATGCATGACTCGGCGGGTTGCAACCGACCACGACAACTCGTCATTCCAGAACAACATGGGTCCTAGTCCCATTTCATCCTCCACACCCAAAATCGGCAACCACCGGGGCTTCCTGCGATTTTATGAAAAGAATAATTTGTAACTTGCCTTTACGATTTCAACGAACCCCAAACAATCATACTCACCGAGTGAAGCGGGCACTTGTAGTAGTGGCGCCCGGGATTCGCGGTAGTGTGAAGTCTTCGTGCAACAACCGTGTTGCATTTGGGCAAATCACCGTGGTGCCGATGGCGGTCTTGAATCGACTCATGTCGGCGTGCGGGGGTTAGCACGAATGAAATGTACACACAATCGGAAGAAGTAATTCAAGAGGTGAGGAGAACAATGCGGGGCTTGGTGAGGAATGGCTCCCTCTTATAGGCTCGGGGGCCGTAAAGTCATGGAGCCCACGTCTGAGCAGGTCACGCCGCCAACAAGAAACAACACATACATTGCGTCGCAAAATATGTCAACTCTGAGCAATAAATTAAAGGCGACATATTGGTAACTTAATCACTACTTAGTTGTGTGATTTGAGGTTTCTCTCACGTACAATGCCATGGGACCCCAACGACTATTTATCCGAACGGAATGATTTACTGCAATGACCACATCGAGATGGCGGCCTTGCGATGACATAACAAAGAGGCCGACTTTGCGCGATGACATGACGAAGAGGCCTTTGCTCGATGTGCGACAAAGAGGCCGGCTTCTGCATGACATGACAAAAGGCGAAAAGGCTACGAACTATTAATTTATTAAGAGACTACGAGGCTCGAAAAGCGTACATACAAACATTTATTGCAGCTACGGAATCCGGGAAAAGCCTCGACACCCTAAAAAGCGAAAATATTAATGACGACACCTCTCCATGGACTATGCCCATTGCACCACTCACATGCCTACATAAAGGCCTCCTATGTCTTCCATACCACATCTCCTCCACGAAGCCATCACAATACTACTACACAACAATGTCTTCACGGGTTCAGCCCATTTGGAGTCTTGGGAATGGCATGGCGCCCGTGCCATTGCGGCTTGAGCGATGTTGGGAGTGCGGGCGGATCGAGTCCAACGAGCCAAATACGGTAGGGTTCTTCAAGTGTCCGAGACTTGGATGACGACTTCGTGGTAACGACGACAACTAAATCATTTGTTTCTCGTTATCGTTTTCAACTTGATCCATGACATCTACCACGGCACACATAGGCTTGCACGTTCGTCGAATGGGTTGATCGGTGTCGTGGCATGGCCAAATGATGAGGGCGGTGGAGGTGGAAAACAAGGACAATACTTTGTCAAGATGACTCGGGCTCGCGGTGGCACGCCGGATGCGTCTTGAGCAAGAGCGCGCGTGATCTTGGCACAAAACCGTTTGAAGGCCAAGGAGGATGCGGCGCAAGCTCGAGAGGCGACTCTCAAGAACAAGAGTGACAGGATGAATGAGGCAGCGGAGCCATCCTTAGGGCCCAATAGAAAGGGGAAACAACTACGCTACACCCAGTAGACAAAATGTAATAGACCCACGCTATGTACGGTCTATGCAATCCTATTATTACCTCGTGTTTTCGCATTCAATGATTCCTACGTGTTAGATATCACTTTCCTTCCTTTCGTCCAATTGTTCATATCACAAAAGAGTGCAGCTTTTAGCAGTGACATGGTAACAGAGGGCAGCTTTGCTCAGTGAGATGACAAAAGTCTGCAGCCTTGCGCAGTTGCATGACAACAGGGCGGCTTTCATCGGTGGCGGATAACACGTAGCGGCTTTGCTCGATGAGATGACAAAAGCTGCGACCTTGCGCACTAACATTACAGCACGGGGCAGCTTTAATCACTGACACGACAACAGATGCCACCTTTGCGCAGTGACATGACAAAAGAGTGCAGCTTTGGTCAGTGAAATGACAAAAGAGGCTAGCTTTGCTCAGTGAGATGACAAAAGACTGCAGCCTTGCGAAGTGACATGACAACACGGGTCAGCTTTCATCAGTGACATGATAACACGGGCGAGCTTTTGCTTTGCTCAGTGAAATGACAAAAGCAGCCGGCTTTACTCGCGATATGTCAAAAGATGCTATCACAAAGAGGCCGACCCTCGGTGCTAATGGACCCTATAAATTGGTGTGCATTCCATTTCGCGACCACACTACACTTCCAAACACCACACTACACCGCTTCCTTCACCTCACGGGATGGACAAAAAAACCGGAAGAAGCAATGGGACAAGATGGTGAAGGAATGGGAGGACACCGTAACCTAACACGATCATTGCCGCTCGCGATGAGAAAATAAGGGCTATTGCGTCCGGGTAGAACAAGCCCGGCGTGCTAAAGGGTCGACTCCCGCAATGAGCGGCCGCGTAGCAACAACCCAATCCCGGACGTCCCCAACGAGCGTTCGCCTCAACTCCCACCCGAGGGGGAGACACCCCCCCTTTGTTGGTGCGGGGACACGTGCAAGTTCGTCAAATCGAAGGAACGCATCACCCTGGGTATGCGTTTATGGGGTTGCGCAAACTACTCCAGTGATTACCCCAACCGCCGTTATGACACCTCATCCTATCGACAACCGTGCGAACACATGCACCATTTTTCCCAACATCTCCTCCTTCACATCACGTACTAACATTCTCTCCCTCGTTTTGCGGTCTCCGGAGCCCCTATGTACCTACCGCAAATGGATCGATCTTGAGATCCACCTGGCGACCAATGGACCCTCGACTTGAGGTGGAATGTCAACGGGACAAAGAGGCTGCTGCGAGGAGCGCCGCGACCACGAGCACACCCTGCGTATACAACGCGAATCGCAAGCCCATCTCGATCGTGCGGAGGGAGGGCGGGAGGCTCGCGAGAGGGCTTGACGAGAAGAGGAAATAGCGGCTCGAGCAAAAGAGGCGCGGAGGAGTTCGACGTCGGCGGGCAAGGAAGGGAAAGTGGCCCCGGTCCACAGATGGGTCCTGACGATTGGGTACATTAGTCGCATATCATGCTATATGTTATGCATGTAATAAAAATGTCTGCGTCATGTAACTCCCATTTGTATTGTGAAGCTCATTTCTATTCATTAAGCTTATTATCTCTGTTTTAGCATTCAACGATTCCTACGTGTTAAATATCACTTTCCTTCCTTTCGTCTAATTGTTCATATCACGGTTGTCCTCAAAACAATTTTCTTTAAATTTCTTCCAATAAAACAACATAACATCTTGAAAAGTGTTATTGCTAGTTTAACATATTTTTCACGATCGACATTGTACGAAAATAACAAATACACTAATCGTTACTTTTCACAAAATTCGTTAGTACTCTACCAACCTAAATTCTTTTTCGTAATTGCAAAAAAATTTACACTACCGACAAACCGCACTCCACATCAAGCGGATTACATGTACATGCATAATATTTATCATTACAAAGATTTATTGAACTATCAAAAATACACAAAAATCGCTTAAATTATGAAAAACAACGATCGGTGCAAACCTAACCCTAGTCTTTGTAGCAGCGAGTGGTGCGGTAGGGCGGCGCCACGATTAATGGAGTGGTGCGGTCGTGACCGCACCACTCGATCTTCTGATGTTTTCGGCGTCGTGCGGTCGGTGACCGCATGACTCGGCGTCGTCTTCGCCGGCCGCACGACTTCCACGCGTCGACCTCCGGTGAATCGTGCGGTCGGCGGGGCGGATCGAATTTGTTTCCACACGGCGCTACTTGAAATTTGTGGGATCAACGGCGCCAAAAGCGTCCAAATTTCCTAAAAACGTATGGCCACCGTGTGGTAATTACTATAGTACTACAGTAGCAATTTTCAGAAAAATCAATTTACATATATTTATTGTGAGAATTTTTAAATATAGCAAATGAACTCAAAAAATTATAACTTTTTTTGTGGAGCCTCCCAATACAGTGTTATTTCCTGTGTAATTTTTTCATAATTTTAACCATTTTAAGTTTTTCTCGATAATTCATTTAAATATACTATTTTAGGAAACTTTTAATATAGAAAATGATGTCCAAACATTATGATTTTTTTTAAAAAAACTCCTCACACAATGGAATTAATTGTGTAATTTTTTCAAAAGTTTATATATTTTGAAATAGTTATTTTTACACAGTGACTCCTGGTCTAGTTTGTTCGACATCGTTCTTTGAACGGTGACTATTTTAAAATATATGTAATTATGAAAAATTAAACAATTGAGTCCACTGCATAAGGAGTCTTAAAAAAATCATAATGTTTGGACCTTATTTTCTATATTAAAACTTCCTACACATAGTATATTTAAATGAATTTTCGAGAAAATTTTAGAATGGATAAAATTATGAAAAATTACACAAATAACTACACTATGTCAGGAGGTTCTACAAAAAAAATATAATCTTTAGAGCTCATTTGCTATATTTAAAAAATTTCAGCAAAAAGTATATATAAATAAATTTTCTAAAAATCGCTATAGTATGCTACAGTAATCACCACGTATTGGCCTTTTTTTTTCTACAGTGCTCCGCCACACGGTGGCCATACAGTTTTGCCTACGTGTCACCTCGTCGGCACTCCCATACGATGAAGACACTATTTTTTATAAATTTCGCAAGATAAATACTATTGTTGCTAATCGCACTTCAAATTTTACCGTTTCGGCAAAAAAAACCACGCATTGGCTAATCGCTACAGTATACTACAGTAATCACCACGCATTGGCTGTTCGTTTTTTCTACAGTGCTCCGCCGCACAGTGGACATACAGTTTTTCCTACATATCACCTCGTCGGCACTCCCATGCGATGAAGACGCTATTTTTGTAAATTTTGCACGATAAATACTATTTTTCTAATCGCGCTTCAGATTTTACCATTTCGGCAAAAAAAAAAACTCCCGTGCTATATGGCCACGGTGTACAAAGTGGAGTATAAAAACGACCGGCCACTGTTGCGCCTAGTTGGTGCCTCGTCGCCTCAATTGCCGTGCGGTGTCGTGTTCCCGCGAGTTGGATTCCGAATGCCTCCTCCGGCCGGCGACTGACCCCACCCAGCAGCGGCAGAACAGCGGTGGCCACCCGAGAACCGAAGAACGTGAAGTCTTTTGTTGCACTCTGTGTCCAACCTACCCGCGCGGTCACGGGCCTCGCCACGCCAATCCAACCACGCCCTCGCTGGCTCCTTCCCATCCCTGATCCCACTCACTCCCCGCGCCTCCACCATGCACAAACCAAAACTCCCAGCTCCGCCTGTAGCACCGCCTTGGATCGCCGCTAGATCTACCACCACCACCTCACTCTACCATCACGGCATCACCATATCTACCCCTCCACTCCCGTCCCGGAAACATTCTGCACGCGCCTGCAACGACAGAAATGGCAGCCCCTACGCCCCGTATCCTCCTGCTTCTGCTGCTACTGTTCGTTGGGACGGCGGCGATGCAGGCAGCCGACATGCCGATACCGGTCAACGACGAGGTGCTGGGGCTGGTGGTCTTTAAGTCCGCGCTGACGGGCCCGCCCGCCGGGCTGGCCACGTGGACGGAGTCCGACGCGACGCCGTGCGGCTGGGCGCACGTCGAGTGCGACCCGGCCACGTCCCGCGTGCTCCGCCTCGCGCTCGACGGGCTCGGCCTCTCCGGCCGCATGCCCCAGGGCCTCGACAGACTCCCCGCGCTCCAGTCGCTCTCCCTCGCCCGCAACAACTTCTCCGGCCCGCTCCCGCCAGGGCTGTCCCTGCTCAGGTCGCTCCGCTCGCTCGACCTCTCCTACAACTCCTTCTCCGGCCCGCTGCCCGACGACGTCGCGCTGCTCGCCTCGCTCCGGTACCTTGACCTCACGGGCAATGCCTTCTCGGGCCCGCTTCCGAGCTCGTTCCCTCCGACCGTCCGCTTCTTGATGCTGTCCGGCAACCAGTTCTCCGGCCCGATACCGCAGGGGCTGTCCCAGAACTCGTTCCTGCTTCACTTGAACCTGTCCGGAAACCAGCTCTCCGGCTCGCCGGACTTCGCGGGCGCGCTCTGGTCGCTCTCGCGGCTGCGCGCGCTCGACCTGTCCCGCAACCTGTTCTCCGGCCCGGTCACCGATGGCATCGCCAACCTCCACAATCTCAAGACCATTAACCTCAGCGGCAACAAGTTCTTCGGCGCAGTCCCGGAGGACATCGGCCTGTGCCCGCACCTGAGCACCGTTGATGTAAGCTCCAACGCGTTCGACGGCGAACTCCCTGACTCTATCGGGCATCTCGGCTCCTTGGTGTACCTCTCCGCGTCTGCCAACCGGCTCTCCGGCGACGTCCCTGTTTGGCTTGGCAACCTGACCGCGCTACAGCACCTGGAATTCTCCGACAACACGCTCACCGGCAGCTTGCCGGACTCAATCGGCAGGCTCAAGGACATCAAGTACCTGAGCCTGTCCAAGAACCAGCTGTCCGGCTCCATCCCGGACTCAATGTCCGGCTGCACCAAGCTCGCCGAGCTGCACCTGAGGGCCAACAACCTCAGCGGCAGCATCCCGGACGCTCTGTTCGACGTAGGGCTCGAGACGCTCGACATGTCGTCGAACGCGCTCTCGGGCGTCCTGCCGTCGGGCTCGACGAGGCTAGCGGAGACCCTGCAATGGCTCGACCTCTCCGGCAACCAGTTGACCGGTGGCATACCGGCGGAGATGGCGCTCTTCTTCAACCTCCGGCACCTCAACCTGTCCAGGAATGACCTCCGCACGCAGCTGCCGCCGGAGCTCGGCCTTCTCCGCAACTTGACGGTGCTCGACCTCCGCAGCAGCGGATTGTACGGGCCGATGCCCGACGACCTGTGCGAGTCCGGAAGCCTCGCCGTGCTCCAACTCGACGGCAATTCCCTGGCTGGCCCCATCCCCGACAACATCGGAACCTGCTCGTCTCTGTACCTACTGTAAGTCCAAAATTTACCCTTCTTGCATGAATACATGCATGGTTGCACTTGGATTACATTTACAATGTGTTGCGTTGCGTTGCTTTGCATGGGAGATGAGTCGTGACGTTTGATGGTTTTGCAATTAATCGCAGGAGCTTGGGGCACAACGGTTTGACAGGGCCGATACCGACGGGCGTTGCGGAGCTGAAGAAGCTGGAGATTTTACGGCTGGAGTACAACAACCTGACCGGCGAGATACCGCAGCAGCTGGGCGGGCTGGAGAATCTCCTGGCCGTGAACATCTCGCACAACCGCCTCGTCGGGCGGCTGCCGGCGTCGGGCGTGTTCCAGAGCCTCGACGTGAGCGCACTCGAGGGCAACCTCGGCATCTGCAGCCCGCTCGTCACCGAGCCATGCACGATGAACGTGCCCAAGCCACTCGTGCTCGACCCCAACGAGTACACACACGGCAACGGCGACAACAACATTGTGACAAACGACGGCGGTCAGGCGATACCCAGGAAACGGCGGTTCCTCAGCGTGTCCGCCATGGTGGCCATTTGCGCGGCGCTGGTCATCATCCTCGGAGTCCTTGCCATCACCTTGCTCAACATGTCGGCACGGCGGAGGGCTGGGGCTGGGCTCCCGGAGAAAGAGCTGGAGAGCATTGTCTCCAGCTCGACCAAGTCCAGCAAGCTCGCGACCGGCAAGATGGTGACGTTCGGGCCAGGAAATAGCCTTCGCTCCGAGGACTTCGTCGGTGGAGCGGACACGCTGCTGAACAAGGCGACGGAGATAGGCCGCGGCGTGTTCGGGACGGTGTACCGCGCGTCGGTCGTCGAAGGCAGGGTCATCGCCATCAAGAAGCTTGTGACGGCGAACATAATCCAGTCCCGCGGCGACTTCGACCGCGAGGTGCGCATCCTCGGCAAGGCGAAGCACTCCAACCTGGTGCCGCTCAAGGGCTACTACTGGACGCCGCAGCTGCAGCTCCTCATAACGGACTACGCGCCGCACGGCAGCCTCGAGGCGCGCCTCCACGGCAACGACGGCGTGTTCCCGCCGTTGACGTGGCCTGAGCGGTTCAGGATCGTGGCCGGCACGGCGAAGGGCCTGGCGCACCTGCATCAGTCGTTCCGGCCGCCCATGATCCATTACAACTTGAAGCCGACCAACATCCTCCTCGACGAGCACTGCAACCCGATGGTCTCCGACTTCGGGCTGGCCCGGCTGCTTCCCAAGCTGGACAAGCACATCATCAGCAGCCGGTTCCAGGGCGCCATGGGGTACGTCGCGCCGGAGCTCGCATGCCAGAGCCTGAGGACCAACGAGAAGTGTGACGTGTACGGGTTCGGCGTGCTCATCCTTGAGCTCGTGACCGGCCGTAAGGCCGTGGAGTACAGCGACGACGACGTGGTCATACTAATCGACCAGGTGAGGGTGCTCCTCGAGCACGGCAATGTGCTGGAGTGCGTCGACCCGAGCATCGGCGAGTTCCCGGAGGAGGAGGTGCTGCCGGTGCTCAAGCTGGGGATGGTGTGCACGTCGCAGATCCCGTCGAACCGGCCGTCCATGGCGGAGGTGGTCCAGATACTGCAGGTCATCAAGGCCCCCGTGGTGGGCAGAATGGAAGCTTTCTGATATGTCAGCTAACGACTGGCTGGCCGGGATCGAGATCGCACCAACGAACGATCAATTGGCCGCAAGTACTACGTGCATTGATGTAATCTAGCTTGTTCATGTGTTTCCTAGTGAAAGGTCCCAGTACTGCGTCGTGCTAATTTTTCAGTTTTGGTTCGCTTTCGGATGTCAATTTGTGGTGCCTTCTTCTTCTTCTACAGTTCTACTGAAAGCGATCCATTATATTTTGTTTTGTTTTTTGTTTTTAACCATTCTTATAGTACATGCATTTCTTGATGCTGGCTACATAGACATGCTCTTGTGAGGACATCAGGAGTGTATAACGTCGTAATGGGTCTTAAGGTAGCTCTCATCTAATTGTTAATGTCGACTTGTTATGTTTGATGTCACCGCTCAGCTGTAACAAGGGTTCCACTCGGTAGTAAAAAAATTGTATTTTAATGCTTGTGGTTGTTGGTGGTTGGCTGGTGGGAGAGAGAACAACAGGATTTAAAGAAAATTATATTTTAATGCTTGTGACCAGGTCTTTAATTTAAGGATCGATTTTAAGCTTTTTCGCTTATAGCATGTTTAAGATCAATTTTGTAATGTATAAGATCGACCTTAAAATATCTTATAACTCTTTATTTTCATACACTCGGATACCTCTAAGTTGTATGGCGGGTCCTACCGATGGGCGATGGATGGTTCCATCTGGGTGTTTGTCCCTTGGTACCCATAACTTGAGCTACATGAGGCATGTGAGTGCACAGCGAAAGTGTGCGTGAACTCGGGGTCCACCGCCCACTCCACAAAAGTATGAGCAGATTTATGGATAAATTAACCCTGAATAGGATCTTGGATGAATTATATTCAGAGGCTTGGCACCGTTGCGTCGATTGGATTTGGACTATGCTGATCGGCATTGGACATCTGTTCAGTGCTGCTGCATTTTCTTTTAATTTGGTGCGAGATAGTAGTACTACATGACAAACTGATTGAATACTATTGAGTCTTCCGTGATGTGATATTATATGTTGTGCTGAATGTTAATGAATTAATCAATCAACTGGTCCAATCCATCCTTTCACAAACACATCCAAATAAAAAGGGTCATGTCAATGTACTACTGTTCTGTGCTACTCATTCTTATGATCTTATCTTAGCACTGTACTGAGTGTACAGTAAGGAAAACACAAAGAACCCAGTTATTTTTTTTTTCGTACATCTTTGCAACTCCATGTCCACGGACAGTAGTTCTGCACTTGGTCTACAGCCTACAGTGTAAGTTGCTACACTATGCGCTACCTCAGTGGTACTATTCATTATATTCAGGATTAGACAGGCGTGCCAGAGTGATTTGTTTGATCCTTCGGCACTTTCTACATTTTACTGGGTTGATCTTACGTAAATCCAGGCGGCAATGGAGCTATTCGGCGGGCACGCGGTTCCGATCATTGCATTTGACGCTTCACCGTTTCTGACCTGTCAGTCCACCCTTTTGGCGTGTCAGTTTGGTATCTTACTATTGACTCCGTACCTCGTGTGGTTACTTTCAACTAGCGGCCATACTCAGTCTACGACTATCTCATTTAGTACCTTAATTTGCTCATTTTGCTGAATCGTATTTACCCTGCTCTGCAGTTTCTTTCCGTCAAAAATCAAAGCTGATGCCTGCTAGTACTGAAATCTATCACTATGTTGTAGAAGCACTATGGATCGGAGCAGATCACAAAGTTGTCATGTCTGTACAAAGCAAAGTTAGAAGCAATATCTGATGACTGGTAAATCGATAAGCACGAAAAAAGATTCAGAGATGGAGGCCTCTACATTTATACGGATAACAATGTTGGTTTCTGAAGCATGAGAGCGACAGCAGAAATGCAAGAGGACTGGCATTCTTGGTTGGAATCTACGCTATAATAGTATTCAAAAGCTCCACATCACGAAACCCGGAGTTGCAGAATTTCTCAGTGAAATGCAGACAACGGAGTAATACCATATCGAAGTGCCGCTAGCAAGCTAGTAGCAATGAACGAGGAGGTTTGTTTTTATTACCCTGTCTTGTTGTTCCATGTCCGTACGCTCTAGTATTTTCATTCTTTTTTGTAGAGTAGTACCAGTAGTGCCTTCGGTTAACTAACCCCGTATTCTCGATTAATTACCAACCCTGATTTGAATTTTGAACTTCGACCAGATTAATTGGTCGAAGATGTTGCCAGCTACATTCTCCCGACATTAAGGTCGGCAGGACAAATTTGATGAAGTTTTGTTTGTACTTGGTTAACTTTTGTTTTTGAGAGGATCAATATGCTAAACTTTTTTTTTCTTGTGAGATAGACATCTACATGCTTAACTTGGTTACGATGACTATGCACTATCAAGATGGACAGACCAATTGGATTCACGTTGTTTCGCTTTTCTCAACTTGGTACACCAGGGCTTCCGGCCCATATGAACATGAACAGCCCACGGTGTGTGTTCCAGTACAGGCTGTTGAACCACAGTGTGAGGCCTGGTAAAGGGCACATGGCCCATTGGACAGCAGCAATGCGTGCGGTCTCGACCGTGGAGCACTCGGACAGAGATCCAGCGCAGTTGCGGTGGCAGTAGCCATAGGTCCCTGCCATCCGATCAGAAAACCAACGGCTCAGATCCCTGATACACGTCCCATAAATAGTGTTTGCTACAGTACAGGGCACATACTGCAGTATCGCTAGTCCGTGGAACAGTGACGGGGGAACATCTGAGCCGTCGCTTTTTGATCCAGCGGTTGGTGGTATGACGGCTGAAGTCGCCATCGGACTAGCGACTGCATTGGATCTCCGTTGGGAGGGTTGTATGGGATGACCAGCCATCCTGGCGGTCCGTCGAGCACACGGCGGACTCCACATTGTCCACCGAGGCACCGACCAACCAGTCACCAGCCCGCGACACCGCACGGAGACGGAATCAGAAACCACCTGTGCTCCCAGAGAATCCTCCGTGCCGACGCAAGAGAAGGATCACACATGCGTCGTGTTCCACCGGCGCGCGCACGCACGGGCGGACTCGACGCCACCGCCAACGAAGCGGCCCTCCCTCGGGTTGACCAAAGCCTCGTTGGTTCCAAGTCCAGCAGCCAGCCACTTGGACGGCCGCACCAATATTTCCCCGGCCCACGCGCCCCGCCGCTTCGTTGCCTCCGCCCCGCGCGGCGCCACCAAAAACGAATTTTGGACGCTTTTGGTACCGTTGCTCCTGTTAAGCCTCGATCGGCCCACGCCGACCGACTCGACTGGTTCCAAGACCAGCGGTCCCCGACCGCCGACTCGCCACTTGGACGGCCGCATATAAAATAACCAATTTACATTAATGGAGTCCCCGGTTTACATTAATAGAGTCGGTTATATATAAAATACTCCATTAATGATGCATATAAAATAACCGCATTAATATTACGGTGGAGTCCGCCGCTTCGTTGCCTCCGCCCGCGCGACGCCACTTTGGAATTAATGGAGCAAAAAGTGTCCCCCAACTCCAACTCACTACAGAGTCACCAGCCATCGGCGCCGCGCCACCCTCCCTCCGCCTGCCCACCCGAACTAGCCTCCTCGCTCCCCTCGGCGCCATGGGCTTTCACTCCTCAATGCCCTCATCCTCCTCCCTCAACACCCCCTCCTCCCAACCCTCCCCTCTTCCCTTCCGCATCCAGCTCAATCACCAGCCGCGCCGCCTCCATCCTCCCTTCTCCCGCTCCTCCCGCTCGCACCCGTCTCCGCATTCCCCGCCCCAACTCCTCCCTCCCCTCGCCCACCCTCCGGCGGAGGCAGCAACGACGACGACAATGGCAACAACAGCGGCGGCGGCGGCGGAGATGGCGAGGGGGATGGAGGCGACGGCGACGGAGGCGACGGCGACGCGTCCGATAACCGAAGGGTGGCGCTGTTCGTGCTCGCGCAGATGGGGAGGAAGCTGGAGAGCCTGCCGTCCGACCTCGCGGCCGCCGTGGAGGGCGGCCGCGTCACGGGGGAGATCGTGCGGCGCTTCGCTGAGATGGAGGGGTCCGCTCTGCTACGGTGGCTGCTGCAGTTCCGGGGGTTCAGGGAGCGCCTCCTCGCAGACGATCTCTTCCTCGCCAAGGTTGCCATGGAGTGTGGCGTCGGCACCATCGCCAAGGTCCCTGGATGCTTCCCGCGTACTATTTTTTTTGAAAAATAAATTCACGTCTTTATGTTGGCATTATTGCATAGTCCTATCTAATGATGCCAATCTGACGCTTTTTATACTGCTCTCTTTGTTTAGACTGCAGCAGAGTATGAGAAGAGAAGGGAGAATTTTGTCAAAGAGATTGATATTGTGATTGCCGATGTGGTATGCCTCTACTAGTACTTTGACAATTGCTACTCAACACAAATCGTAGCCTTATATGTTTGCAGATACATAGCCTTGAGCCCTTGACGTATAAAATCAGACTACCAACCATTAGGAGTCTCACTGTATTGAGTGCCATACTGCCTTTAAATCATCATTCATCAGTCAATGACAACTCGATTGGCAATTGTTTTGTTATTAAATGATAATGGTTATCAGTAAGCACAAATATCTTCTTAGCAAAGGCAACCATGACCACCAGACATATTATTTCTCTGCTCACCTGCCAAGCGTTCTGATCTCTTATCCTGCAAGTAGTTTAATGTTTGCTTTCGTTCTGTGAGTTATCAACTAATAATCTAATATCATTAGTTAATAAGTTAAAAAATTAAGTATGATTTTAGCCGCAACTGTACAAAGTTGAGAAATCGAAATTAGGCAGGCTAGAGTCTTATAATGCGGTGATAATATTTTTTTTTGAAGAATTTCTGAATTATGGTTAGTTTCTGTGGTTGATCAACTATCTTTAGAATAGGGTTTTGTAACTCCATGTGATGTGAGTAGCAAACTTGGTTCTAGTTCCATTGGGACCTATTCGCTTTGATGATTTTTTTTAGAACATCAACTCCATACCATTAGGATGCACCTTACTATCTTGTTGAAGGTAAATGGATAATCAAGTCTGGAAGCAAAACAATCACAATGTCCCAGATATATAGAAGACAGTGACGTCTTGATGAAATCATCCTGTTCAAAACAGATCATTATAGGTTTTATCTTCATCTCTAAAATTGCCATACGTCAAAAGTTCTACAATCCCAGTGAAGCTTAAACCATCCTAAGGACTATTTTAGGCAATGGAAAAGATCTTCTGAGTTCTGAGGTTTCACTTCACCGATTTAAAACAGAACTCACGACATCCGACATTAAATGATTTCTACCTTAGCAGAATTTCAACTCTGATGTTATGAAATGTGATTCTGTTGTTGATTCTGATATTACCCAGGTCATGGGAATAGTTGCAGACTTCATGCTTGTCTATCTTCCTGCACCAACTGTATCTCTGCAGCCACCACTTGCAACAAATGCTGGGCATATTGCTAATTTTTTCCGTAACTGCCCAGATAATGCTTTCCAGGTAACATAACATTCACTTTTTATCAAGTTGAATAAGATTGTTTAATTTTCTTTTCCTTGTTTTTTAAAACACTTTAAGTAAACTATGTTGCAGATTGCTTTGGCTGGAAGATCATTCTCACTTCTGCAGAGGCTAGGAGCTATTGTGGTAAA
Source organism: Bonia amplexicaulis (assembly GCA_036346245.1). NCBI lineage: Eukaryota > Viridiplantae > Streptophyta > Magnoliopsida > Poales > Poaceae > Bonia > Bonia amplexicaulis. The sequence goes on from CM070737.1 coordinate 7,412,959, forward strand.
GTAACTTAATTTCCATGGATTCTTATGATACTCGCAGTGACCTTCAATTTCTTTTGCACCCTGTTTTGATTGATTAAAAATATCGACTTTTTTTCAGAGAAATGGTGCAAAGCTTTTTGCAGTGGGAACTAGTTCTTCTCTGGTAAGCTTGTCATCCCGCAGTTGTATAGTGATGATCATTGCGAGCAGCCTCTTTTAATTTTCTCTTAGATAAAGTACCTTTTTTTTTCTTTTGAGGGGTTTATTAGTAGGAGTGGATCCTATTGTTAAGTTTGAATTGAAAATTTTCTACAAAAGGTAAAGTACATACAAGATTGGTTACTACTCTTAAGATATATTATGGCATTTATTTTTCTGTTTTTGTGAATGAGCAATCTTGTTACTGTCAGTTTTGCCCTTTAATCCATACTCTCAGGTAATTTGGTAAGCTTACGGTGTCATATGACTTTCTTGTCTTTCTCAGATTGGGACTGGTGTCACCAATGCACTTATCAAAGCAAGGAAGGCTGTTGACAAGGAATTTGATGATGAAGCTGAGGATATTCCAATTGTATCGACTAGTGTTGCCTATGGTATATACCTGGCAGTTTCTAGTAACCTCAGGTGAACATGGCCTTCAGCATGCATATATAATATACTATATTTTTTCAATCTCACTAATTTGTCCTATTGTTTCATTATGAGGGTCCTGAGGGACCAAACCCTCGGTTGAATTCCCTTCTTTTGTTTTTCTTGAAACAATCAACCGTTGCAAATCATATTATCGTTAGCAATGAACTGTGCTCGGACTAACAGTTGTCAGTTGGATTGCTGCAAAACTTTTTACTCCCTTCAGTAACAGAAAATCATATGCTTCATCAGGTACCAGATTTTAGCTGGTGTAATCGAACAGAGGATGCTGGATCCACTACTACATAACCACAAAATACTGCTGAGTGCACTATGCTTTGCGGTTCGGACCGGGAACACATTCCTGGGTTCTTTACTGTGAGTAATGTTCACCTCCCTCAAAGTTTAAATATTTGATCAATGTTAGTTACTGGCAAAATTTCTTTTTGAGCAGGTGGGTTGACTATGCCAGGTGGATAGGCGTTCAGAAGGTTGAAGAACAGACCTGAAGTTACACAAGTAATTAGTGTCTCTTTTCGTTACCAAGTTCACTTGGAGTTAGCATGCTGTCTGCCGTGTAGAACGCCGTTATTCTCTTGATAGGAGATATTCTAGCTCAAATTTCTATTTTTGAAAGCCGGGGCAAATAACATTCCTTCTGATTCACGTGAGCCCGTCATTGCCTTTGTGTTGGTAGTTTTCATGGTTTGTTTATGGAATGAGAAAATCAGGTCATGCAAATTCTGACCTTTAAAAAATTAAGTAATGGCGGTTTGTGATTCCTTCTCTCGGACGGACTGTTGTAAACATGTAGTTTCCTTTTGCGAAAACAAATGTGCAAGTATCTGGACCCAATCGGGTGGAAATAGAAGAAAAAGAGCCATATCGACCCGTTTGCATTCTTCGGTAGAAAAGCTCAAGCGTCGTAAACTGTTCGAGCTTGATTTAATTAAGGCTTGATTCGAGCTCGGCTCGAGCTCTAAACGAGCTGAACTTAAACTTGATCTTGAACTCATGAGTTTTGAGTTTTTTTTACAGTCTATATATATACTAACTCTTATCGGGCTAGGCTCGAGCTTCTTTTATTGTTTCTACCTTGATTCACTTAACTCAGTTTGTTTACGGTCCTAACCGGCCAACCGCCAATGCCTATATTGGTATGTCGTGTACATGCCTACATAAATTAGCCCGCCTACATAAATTAGGGGGTGTTTGGCAGGTCACAAGCTGACCGGCTTTTGGCAGCCGTTACAGTACCTAACTTTTAAACGGAGTATTTTCTCAAGATAGGGTCTACAAGTTAAACATAGTACACGTTAAAAGCTTAACATCTGTACCTGTCAAAATCGCAAGTGAATATCGATCTCTCTGTAATCTGTACCGTAAACAGCCAAAATTCAAAAATTTTAACCAAAAGCCATAAACCGCAGCGAAAAAGAACAGGCTCTTAGCCGGTCAGTATCAGAAAAGCTGATTAGTGTGTAGACCTGGCCGATAAAGGCGCTAGTTTACTGGGCAAGAAACGACAACCGAGAGGAATTTTGGCCCACACAAACCTTAACAAAATGCGCCAAAAACGCTGAACAATGGTTCTGTGAGGTCTGAAGTACGAAGGGAAGCCAGCCAGGTGTGAACATTGATGAATGGTTGATAGTGGTACACGTCAAGTCGTCAACGGTACGAGTTCCATCTAGGGAGGCCTCCGGGCGGACCATGATTGAGCGCTCCGCACTTGGGCTCCGCTGCCGGCCGTCGACAGCCCAGCCGGCGTGGCCACTGCTCCGCCGTCACGACCTCAAGCGCCAGTTACGGGCGCGCCGTCCTTGGCTGGGGCTGCAGCCGGGGCAACCGGGCCACCGCACAACTGGAGCCTGCCGGCCACGCACTTCAGTCCTGGAGCTGCCCCGGCGCAAAAAATCGCGCCATCCTCGGCTGGGCCGGCAGCCTCGGTCACCACTGGCATGAACCCACCGGGCAACTGGAGCCTGCCGGCCAACAACGTCCGACCGGGAGCTGCGCCCGGTTCCGGTGGGGCAACATGGAGCCTGCCGTCTAAAATCCTCCAGGTCGCCAAGCTCCCGCCCCAGGACGGCTGCATCTGCCGGGTGGACAGCGCATCCATCCATATATACCACCCGGAGCGTGTACCCCAATGGTGGTGTTCCTTGGCCCGCTGTTCCCGTTAATGGACCAAAGGCAGGGAATGGAGGAGACCAAGTGGAAGTACGTCCACAACCATATCCGTAGAGCGCACCGCAAAGAAGATGTCGAGCATACCTCACCCATATCGATTCGATGGAAGGGCAACGCTACGAGCCGTCGGAATGCCGGGTCACACGCCAGGAGCTGGTGGAGATGATGGTGCTCGATCGACGGCCTCTTCATCATCGAGGTGCTCACGAACCTTCAGTGGAGTGAAGTCCTCGCCACACGTGAAGGCCGACACGGTTCAGGAGATGCCAGAAAATAGCAACTCAGATTTCCGGCCGCCGTTGGCGTCCACGTTGGTGCCGCAAGCCTTGAGGGAGGACTTCACTCCACTGAAGGTCAGGTGGGAGCCGCACGCACTTCGGTTCGACCTGGTAGTTATCCCAAACCAGACTCCCTTCTTCGTGCTGGAGGAGCTATTCCAGATGACTGAGATCCCCGAGCTTCGGGAGTATCAGAAGCAATCCGCCAAGCTCAAAAGAAATCATACTCGATTACCTCGTCGGCCATGTAGGTGATGTACTAGCCGGCTACGAAGGGCCCGTGTACCACATACTGCATCTGGTGTATTTACACCTGACGTTTTCTAAGGAAGAACCGAAGGTGTCAGCTCTGCCGCCGAGCGGGGCGGTTAATCCGCGGCCATTATCGGTGGTGGATAGGGCCTTGGACAAGTTCAAACAGAAGGGCATGGATCTCCGCGCATTTTGTAAACGGACGTTCTCGCGCTCCTTAAACCTACCTGTGGGTATTGCATCCCCGGTTGGCTACATCGACCCCTAGGGATGCGTTAGTGGGGAGCAAAGCATAAGCGAGACATTCAAATTGTATTGCTAAGTGTGAAGTGAAGTACCAGTGCCTCTCCCTCTCCATTTACAAGGAGTCCTATTTATAGAGGAGAGGAAAACGCCCGGTGTTACATTTTTGTCGTCGAATCTTACCTCATGTCGAGAGATACTATCGTCTATTATGCCAGGTGGATCCCACCACGTTCGAGATTCACGACGTCATCGGCCTTCCTTCTACCCGAGTGTTGACGGGGCCTTGGCGTGTGTCTACCTCAGACCTCGTCTAGGGTGGATCTCCCGATGTGTGATGCCACGCCGAGGTTGGCCTCTGGACCTCGTTCGGGGTGGATTCCCCGACGTGTGACGCCACGTCGAGGTTGGCCCCCAGATCTCATCCAGGGTTGGACTCCGCACATCATCCAACATGGATCCCCTGATGTGTGATGTCGCGTCGTGGTTGGCTCCCGGATTTTGTCCGGGGTTGGACTTCAGACCTCATATTGGGTGGATCCCTCATACCGGCCTAATTAGAATCCACCATCCTCAAGCTGCCCGTCCATTCCGAATTTTGCGAGGCTCGGACTCACCTCTGTTGGAGGAAATCGAGCGATGCCCAACCGCCTCACCCCTCCGCTCTCGTCGCCAATGCGCCTCGACCGGGGCGCTAGGACCTCTGGCACACCACCGCGCAGGGACCGTCGCACCGCCTCCTACACGTCCTCTGGTGCCGTTCACGCCTTACCGGCGGCCGCTGGAACAGCGGCGGCGGCGATAACAGAACGGCCGCCGTCGCGGCGCGGTGGCCCTCACGCTTCTCACAGGCGCCGCACCACTGCTGCTACCCGTCCTTCACACATCCATGGTGGTGCTAGCCCGGATGTGGTAATGACGACCGAATGCAATCGCCCTCGGCCGAACGCCCCACTGTGTTCACGCCATGCCCCACTACGGTGGAGTCTTCTGGCGGCGCTATGGTCCTCCCCATGCGGCTCGCCTTTACGGGCGGTTCCTCCTTCACCGAAGCCACGCTCTGGCAAGTCGGCCTTCGGGGCCACTCGGGGCTTCAGGGGCCTCGCCGGCCTACCACGCCACCACAGCGCCACAGTCCGCGCCACCATCATCATACAGAACCCTACTCATGGCGGCTCACAGGTCGGGACTCGTGGCGTGATCATTCAACACCATGACGCTCAACCATAACGACTCCATCCAGTGGTATCTGGATTCGGGCGCCGGTTCCCATATGATTGCGGACGCCGGTAATCTCTCTCCATTCTTCCACCTTCATCTTATACTCCTTCATCTATCATTGTGGGCAATGGCGCATCTCCTTCTTGTTGCGACTCTTTGGATCACACGTTTTGTTTTCCATAGCGTAATCTTGTTCTTAATGATGTCTTGGTCTCCCTAACATAATCAAGAACTTGATTTCCATTCATGCGGTTCACCACCGATAACAATTGCTCCATTGAGTTTGATCCCCAGGAGCTGGACAAGGCGGTAAAGCTCCTCGCCGGCTTCAACCTGGTCGACCTGTTCCCGGACTCGCGGCTCGCCCGGGCGCTCAGCAGCGGTTCACTGCGAGCGATACAGGTGAGCCACGAGGATCCACCGCATCGTGGACGCCATGATCCAGGACCATCTGAGGGCGATGGAAGCAAGGAGCCGTCGTCGCTGGAGGTGACGACACCGGCGAGGGCCAACCGAGAGGGAGGGCTTCTGAGTTGCTCGCTCAAGGACGGTGGGGGGACCCTCACCGGAATCATCAGCGCGGTCATGTTTGTAAGTGACATAATGATTTGTCTTCAGTTAATTGCTATAGTTCAAAAGCTAAGTCAACTAGATTATCAGGGTTTTAATTTTCATCTATACAATTCCAGGATATATTGGCTGGGGGCTCGAGACGACACCCGGCTGTCACTTGGGCCATGTCTGGCTTATGAGGAACCCAGGTGCGATGCAGCGGGCGCAGATGGACCGCATGTCTTGACATGGATTTGACCAAGACTGCCTCCAATGACCTGCAGCAGTCGCTAATGCTGCGGTAGTCCTCCGCTCGCGGTGCCTGGTGCCATCTCGAGGTCGAGTTCCTCGGCCAGCGCGAGTCCCGGGCACTCCTCCTCGAGACGCAATTTCGCAACTTCCGTCAGGGCTCCCTGAGTATCACCGACTATTGTCGCCGCCTCGAGTCGATGGCCACCTCCCTTGCCGAGTTCGGCGACCCCATCGGCGATCGGTAGATGGTCCTCACGCTCCTCCGTGGCGGAAGCGGATAGTTCCGTCACATGGTGTCCATCCTCAAGCTGCACCGTCCATTCCCGAATTTTGCGAGGCTTCGGACTCACCTCCTGTTGGAGGAAATCGAGAACGATGCCCAACCGCCCTCACCGCCCTCCGCTCTCGTCGCCAATGCGCCTCGACCAGGGACGCTAGGACCTACAGCACCACCGCGCCAGGGACCGTCTGCACCGCCTCCTACACGCCCTCCTCGGTGCCCGTTCACGCCTTACCGGCCAGTAGGCCGACAAGGCGGCGGCAACGAACGGCCCGCGCGCCGCGGTGGCCCTCCGCTTCTCAGCGCCGCACCACCGGCTACTACCCGTCCTTCACACATCCATGGCGGTACGCCTCGAATGTGGCGCGACCGTGCGTCGCCCTCCGGCCGACGCCCCACTGTGTTCACCGCCATGCCCCACTACGGTGGAGTCTACATGGCGCTATGGTCCTCCCAGATCGGCTCGCCTTACGGCGGTTCCTCCTTCACCGCCACGCTGCTCGTCGGCCTTCGAGGGCCACTCGCCGGGCTTCCAGGGGCCCTCGCCGGCCTACCACGCCACCACGCTCGGTCCGCGCCACCATCGCCTCGAACCCTACTCATGGCGGCTCCGAGTCGGACTCTGGCGCAATCATTCAACACCATGACGCTCAACCCGCCAACGACTCCATCCGAGTGGTATGCCGATTCGGGCGCCGGTTCCCATATGACTGCGGACGCTGGTAATCTCTCCTCCATTCTTCCACCTTCATCTTATACTCCTTCATCTATCATTGTGGGCAATGGCGCACTCCTTCTTGTTGCAGCTACTGGATCACACACGTTTTGTTTTCCGCAACGTAATCTTGTTCTTAATGATGTCTTGGTCTCCCCTAACATAATCAAGAACTTGATTTCCATTCGCCGGTTCACCACCATAGTTGCACGGTCTGATTTTGATCCTTTTGGCCTTTCGTGAAGGATTTGCACACCAGACGTGATCGCCAGTGCAATAGCTCAGCGACCTCTATCCGTTCTATCCCCTCCACCAGCAGCGATTCGTCATTGCTCCCACCTCACTTTGGCATCGTCGTCTCGGGCATCTTGGGCGTGAAGCTCTGTCCAGGCTTCTTAGTTCCAATGTTATTTCTTGTAATAAGGATGATTCAGACCACATTTGTCATGCGTGCCAACTTGGTCGCCATGTACGTCTCCCTTTTGGTTCATCTAGCTCTCGGGCTAATCATAATTTCGATTTAATACATGCAATGTGGCACTCATAGTTGCACGGTCTGATTTTGATTTTGGAAATGTACCATAAAAATTTTGCACAATAAAGATAAGCTCAATTTTATGTCTTTGAGTTTCACCTAAAATTTATTGATTAGTTTATTTAGTTACTTTAATTATTGTATTTGCATGTAAAACAAACCGGCTGCTACAACTACATCACACAAGCTATACCAATACTAGACAGTTTAGCTTGTTCTTTTTGACTGGGGATTTCCTTCGTTCTTTTTCGATTCTTCCAAATGAATATAGGCATCTAGCACGTTCCTTGTAGGAACCTTCGCTAACAACCGTCCATTTAATTTGGAGTTTAAGATAGCAGTCACCAGTTTTGTTAAACATAGGATACGGCCATCCCAATGTAATATGATATTTCTTGGTGGCGGCTAAGCTAGCTTAGGTTGCCGTCGTTGAATTTATAAACAAGTACTTCTACTACCTAGCCATCAGCTTGTATATTGGCAGTCATTGCTCGATCGATCCGACGACTTGTACAGTTCTATAAACTTGCAGATCGTCTCTCTCTGTCTATATGTATGCAGCCTTGAACGTCTAACAGCTAGCAAATCAGATTAGCTAGAAATGACAGAAATCACACACGTCGCGTTCTACACATTCCTTTGCGTCGTCCTAGCTGCTATACTCGCCAAGCTCAAGCTCAAGAAGACCTTGTTTTTCCGGGACAACACCACCAAGGTAAACCCGCCTCCCGGCCCATGGACTCTGCCGGTCATCGGCAGCATGCACTGCCTGCTCGGCTCGCTGCCGCACCATGCCATGCGGAGGCTCGCCGGACGGTACGGTCCCGTCATGCTCCTCCGCCTCGGCCACGTCCGCATGCTCGTGCTTTCCTCGCCTGAAGCTGTCAGGGAGGTCATGAAGACCCACGACGCCGCCTTCGCCACCCGACCGCTCAACCCGACGACGGACATCGTCACCTACGGCGGCAAAGGCGTCGCCTTCTCCCACGGCCGGCTCTGGAGGGAGCTCCGCAAGATATGCACGCTCGAGCTGCTCAGCCCCAGGCGCGTCCGCTCCTTCCGCCCCATCCGGGAGGCCGAGGCGGACAGGCTTGTCCGTTCCGTCGCCGCGTCCCGGACTTGGCCGCTCGTGAACGTCAGCCAACATCTCCTGGTCATGATGAACGACGTCACTACGAGGACCGCCTTCGGCGGCCGGTGCCAGCAGCGGGAGGAGTACCTCCAGGAGCTGGACAAGGCGGTAAAGCTCCTCGCCGGCTTCAACCTGGTCGACCTGTTCCCGGACTCGCGGCTCGCCCGGGCGCTCAGCAGCGGTTCACTGCGAGCGATACAGGTGAGCCACGAGAGGATCCACCGCATCGTGGACGCCATGATCCAGGACCATCTGAGGGCGATGGAGGCAAGGGATCCGTCGTCGCTGGAGGTGACGACACCGGCGAGGGGCCAACCGAGAGGGAGGAGGACCTTCTCGACGTTCTGCTGCGGCTGCAGAGGGACGGTGGGCTGGGGATCACCCTCACCAGGGAAATCATCAGCGCGGTCATGTTTGTAAGTGACATAATGATTTGTCTTCAGTTAATTGCTATAGTTCAAAAGCTAAGTCAACTAGATTATCAGGGTTTTAATTTTCATCTATACAATTCCAGGATATATTGGCTGGGGGCTCCGAGACGACAGCCACGGCTGTCACTTGGGCCATGTCTGAGCTTATGAGGAACCCAGGTGCGATGCAGCGGGCGCAGTCCGAGGTCCGGCAAGTCATGCAAGGCAGAAGCAGGGTCACCGAGGCCGACATCGGAGGGTCCCTCCGTTACCTGCAACTGGTGATCAAAGAAACGTTAAGGTTGCACCCTCCCGTCCCTCTGCTTCTCCCAAGACTATGCACCCAGCCATGTAAGATCATGGGATACGATGTGCCCCAAGGGACGACGGTGATCACGAACATGTGGGCGATCGGTAGGGATGAGCGATGCTGGCCCAACGCGGAGGAGTTCCGCCCTGAGAGGTTTGAAGACGATGACGCTGGTTTCAACGGCACGGATTTCAGATTCCTCCCCGGTGGCTCTGGTCGGAGGATGTGCCCGGGTCTGATGTTCGCGCAGTCTAACATCGAGCTTGCGCTCGCGAGTCTTCTCTACCACTTTGATTGGAAATTGCCCGGTGGAGCGCTCCCAGAGGAGCTGGATATGACTGAATCCGGCGGGGTGGCAGCGTCTCGGCGCACTGACCTTTTGCTGGAAGCAACCCCCTTCGTTTCCGTTGCCGCCACCAATACCTAGGTGTCTGTGTTTCTTCGTAGTATAGTATTCCTACTTGGAGTTTCGTGCGTAATAAGGCCCACCTGTGTTTTGATCTATATATTTGTGCATCAAAATAAAAGTCGCATGCTCCAGTCCAGAGTGGCGATATTGGCAGCACCCCTAGTTGAATACTTGTGATACCAATTACCTAGCCTCCGGACTCCGGAGCATCTCGACTACTAATTGCTGTAAAGTCCAAAACATTATTTATCCTAGATGCGACATGCATGCTCGTTTATTATACATATATACCTGCAGCGCGATGAGGCTACGATATACTTTTGTTTGATTCTGCACTGTCAACAACGGTACCCTACAATACATTTCATCTTGCAATGTGTAATGAGCATTACAACTTCCAATGCACGTAGTATATCACTACTCTATCCGGTCACAAAAGAGTGGGACCTTAGAATACGTGCAATCAAAATGAATTAATTTTGAGCCAATTGTATTGTCTATAATTGAAAGACCATGTGAAAATCTAGAATATATTTGTGATGATCAATTCACACTTTTGTTGAGTTGAATTTGAATTTTGTGAAAGTTTCAAAAAAAATCATATTTAAGATTGTATTGTCAGGATTTTGACGGTCTGACCGAATGATGGCTGGCAGTCAGACCGGATGATGGCTTGCAGTCTGACTGCCATAGGGAGAGCGACCAGGTCTGTGGTTGCGGTCAGAGAGGGAAATGGTTTTTTTAGTGGATTGAGTGTGTGCACGGCATGGTGTCGTTGGTTGGTTGTGCGGTATTGCATGATGTATACTTTTGATTAACATGAGTCAATTGCATGAAACTTGTGTTTGGGATGGTTGTTTGTTCTTTGGATGTGCAGATGACTTGAAGAATGTTAGTGGTCAACGGTGATGGATCAGGATTAGGGGGGAGCTGAGGTCCGAGTTGTCATGTAAGTTCGGGTTAGGCTACATGGCTCAAGCAAGAAGTGCAGAGAAGATAATGATCGTGAAGAGATGAGTAGGTGCATGTGGGGCGCCAAGTGACGAGGTCAATGCACGTAGAGATGAGCGAATGCGTGAAAACATAACGGCGAATTATTGGGCGCTACGAACTACGTGTCAAAGCATGTAGAGATCCTTTGAGGTGAAGGTGAAGACAGAGTCAAGGGAAGGTGCCCGGAAGCTTCGTTGAGGGTATTCTAGTAGTTGGCCAAATACCGAATTGGTGTCTTGATCAAAATCACTGCACGAGGAGGCACAAAAGAGAAGTGGTTTAGGTTAAGGAGAGCTGGAATGAGAGGCCATGTGGAGGTTTCCACATGTTGGTGATGAGTAATTGATGGTGGTTTTAGTGAGTTTGAGTTTGTTTCGGGTATTCTAGTGTTGAGTACCTTTACTTGTGCAATTATCGATTATACTGTTTCGTGCGGTGCTATGTGATTGTTTGCTTGTCTGTGTTGACTGCAGGACTTCGGAGCTAGGTCATGGTGAGGCGAGGAGGACCGGGACTAGGCACAGGAGGTGTTGAGGTCTAGACGGTCGGTGATGCCGAAGATGATCGAGGCTGGTGAGGTGGTTGCGAGTCGGGAGACGAGGAACCGGAGCTGGAGCTACTAGTGGTGCACACGACAGGCGACGACAAGAGAACCGGGACTAGACTCAGGGAGGAGTCGAGGTCCAGACGGTCAAGATACCGGTTGCATGAAGCTTCCGGGAAGGTGCTTGAGGGGCAATTTGGTAAATTGACTCAAGCCATGAGTTGAAATGGTTTTGTTTTTCCCTCCAAAAGGTTGTGTTGACTTTCTTGCCTCATGTGTGAGAGGTGGAAAAGTGAGATATGTATGACACTTCTTGATTTTCTCCTTTGGGTGTGAGGCTTGTTGTTAAAAGGAGAAGATGAGAAGAAAGCTTGGTACTAGATATGAAATGAGAGTGGAGTTCTAGTGCTAGTAGTGAGAGCTCTCTAGTGAACTCAGTGAGTGTAAGCAAGAAAAAGAAAAATGTGAGCGATCAGAGGTGTTGGGTCTCACGTGTGAGTTCATATCTCTTGTGAAGCTTGTAGTGTGATGAGTAATATTTCTCCTAAATTGCATATGGGGATGTAGAACATTTGCTTGTTTTATTCCTCTTTCGCCTCTTTTGTCTTTCGAATGAATCTTGATTGAGTAGCTAATTCCTGGTTTTATGCCTCTGTTCTCGGGTATGCGCCACCGCTGCTTCTGTTTGCACTAAATTCCTTTCCGATTCTCTGATTCGGCCAAATCCTGCTTTCAGATCTGTTTAAGTTCGATTCGGTTATGCTAAAGTTCCATTTGTTTGCTTGTTTTTCGTCATTGCACTTCTTGAAAATCATCTGCGATTGTGAGGTATTTTCGACAAAGAAGACATACTGAAGAACGGGTTTCGGTTAGCAATCTGAGTCTCGGTTTGAACCGATCAAGGCAATAAACTCAATCTAAACTGCAGCTTTTGTCTCTAGTCTCTATTTCTTTTAATCTCCTTCTTCGTCGGTTGCTTGAGTTGTACTTTGCTGCTTCTCATTTTGTTTCGACAAAAAGAGTAGCCGAACTCTGCTAGACTAATTCCCAGTCCTTCTGATCTCTCCTGTGGTTACTATTTCAAGTTTTTTGCCTCTGTTTCTTTCAGCTGAATTTTGTACTGCAGTTGTGTTCTGTTTTGGCTAAAGTTTCAGTTTCATTGCACTGGTTTTATTCGGTTGTTTTGAGTTTGATTCATTCTCTGCAGTTTCATCTTTGGTATGTTTTCATTTGCAATTTCAAAGACTTAAGCCAAAATACAGATTCAGCCTAAAATACATTTTCAATAAGCAAACCTTTTCTACCTTCATAGCTATTGTAGCTATCGGAGAAGAAAATTAGTGAGTACTTGGGGAAGAATTTTTTAAAAGCACCATTCACCCCCCTCTGTTGGCATATCCGGTCCTACATGGAATTACTAAGTGGATCAATCGCTAAGGTGCTAGCGGATTGGGTCTTGTAAACGCTTTGAGAAGTGTACGTGAGTGTGTAAAATATGTGTTAGTAGGGTTAACGGGTTCCCCCGGTAGGCTTATGAGTTGGACCCATTAGGGCTTGTTGCTGGTTATTAAAGGGAAGGAGAGGAGGTGGTAGAGATCAGGATTATAGGGTTTATATTTTGTTCTACCACCTTGTCTCCTTCCATGGTTGTGAGAGAGAGATCTTGATAAAGGAAAGAGTGGCACTTTAGTTGTACCTTATAATTATCTACGAGTATGTAAACTTCATCATCTATAGGAAAATAGATCAAAGTTTTATCTTAATTATATTCTTGTTTGCATTCTTACTTGGTTTTACTCATTCTTGAGCTAAATTTTTGACTTCATGTTTATGGGAGTTCTAGCCCAAACTCTTACTTAAATTACTTGCTATGACATATAAGAATAAATTTGGAAGACCCCATACCTTATATCCTCACGAGTAAGAAGTAATTTAAGTTCTAGTATTTTTAGAGTTCTTGTATCCTAGATTCGATTCTCTTCAAATTAGTGAACCTAAGCTCAAGAACCTTATAATTCTTGATTGGTTTAGGTTGATAGTGCCTCGAATAAGTCTCATGCAAAATTTAGAAGTGTTTAGATAAGAATTGAACAAATTCTTGAGATTTAAGTTTTATCACAAGAGGCTTTCAGGTCTAGGAACAGAGGACCGGTCAGACCGGCCCTAGACGTATGGTCAGACCTACCCTACCGGTCACATCGGTCTTATGCATGTGGCCAAATCGGTCGTGGCTGTCAAACTAGCCCATCAATGGTGGTCTGACTGGCCTTGTGCAGAAGGTTGCTGATTTTATTAGTGTCTTATAAAGAGCTTGAATTCCATTAGTGAGTTTTAGACAATTTTCACATTATTCAGCTTTAGAATGATGAAGCAAATCAATCATTTCTTTCAATTTTTGCTCCCTAAACTCACAAGGAGAACATAAATATTCAGAACTGAATTGAAGCAATATGAAGCATAACACCTAAAGAAACATCACCTATGCCAATATGATCATTGCTAGACTTGAGTATCACTAATTTATCCTTAACATTTATGAGTTGACTGATAACAGAAGAATGAGTAACCGTGAGCTTATTCAACTCAGAGTGCAAAGCAAAGCAAGAATAATAGTTTTCATCATTAGGAATCATGAATAGTTTCACAGTTCAAGTCATCAACAAGAAATCTTGATTCTTTATTTTTTAGCCTTTTCCTAAGTTCACTTTCAGTTAGAACAGGAGCATGTTTTATATCCTCGGTCGAGGGACATACCTCATTGGGACTACTGTAAGGAGTGTCGTTATCAATGGTGTCATTGGTGATGTCCTCGTCAGCCATGAAACACATATTGGTGAAGTCGTGTGTGTCCTTTTTGCCTTAAGAGTCGTCCTCATCGTCTTTCGTCCCCGAGTCAACATCGCTCATGTTGACAGTATCGAGTGGCAAAGACCTAGTTGATGAACATATAGTTGTTGGACTTCTTGAATTTCACGTCATGAGCTTAAGGATGCCTCCGAAAATCTTTCTCCTCCTTAGCTTGGAGCACTTGGTCTGAATATGGTTCGACTTACCACACTCGAAACAAGTAAAGTAGCAACTCCTCTTTCAGTTCCTCAGATTATGATATGCTTTTGTAAATTTGGTGTATAGAAGTGTTAAGTCATCCTTTGAGAGTCTCTCCAGCTGCTCATCACTTAGAGCATATAAAGGCAGATAAGAAAAATCTAGAAGAACCAAAGTCGACTCTATCTTAGAAAGACGAGAGATGGAGTCAACCTCATGCGTCTTCAACCTCGAGTAGAGCTTATCTACGGTAAACTCACTCATGACAGTGTTATCATTTATGGATGTAATATTCATCCCAAACTTTCACATTTAGGCCACTAAGTACTTGGTGTGCATTCTCAGACTCGGAGTAAGTCAAACCAGCCACACATAAGTTACTGAAAATCTTGATGAGCCTAGAAGACAACTCATCTAAAGATTCATCGGACTTTTGTTCAAACTTGAAGTACTATTTCTTGAATTGATTCTATCTCATTTCCTTGATCATTGAAGAGCCCTTATGATAGTCAGCGAGGGTCATATAGATTTTGTGAGCAAATGTCAAGTGAAATACTCGATCAAACTTAGATCTATCAAGCCCTTGAATTAAATAGTTACGTGCCTTGTTGTTTGCCTCCACATTTGTAAGATTGGTCGAAGTGATCTGATCATCGGCAGGCACTACATAAGCTCTCTTTACTTTATCCTAAATTGGTTGCTCTTAACCTTGGATATAAGCTACCATCAAAGCCTTCCAATATGGATAGTCAACTTCATCAAAGAACGGTGACTTAGTGGAATATTTATCTGGAGTCATGGCTCTAAGACCGATTAACATCTATCAAGAAGAGCTCTGACTAAAGGTAGACTACCCCTATTACGGTTGCCCTACTACTGTTGCTTATTGGAACAAATATGACTGGGTTCTTTTGGGCATACTACTTATGGCTTTTGGTTTTTGCTATAGTAACTAGCTTTCAAACGGTATGTCTTTTTAAGACGGGGTCTACAGGTCAATTATAGTAGACACTATATCGACGTCAGCTATATTGGCCAAAATCATATGTGACTGTCTCTTTCTTCGTACTATCCCTCGCGAATAGCCAGAATTTAAAAGTTATAAGTTACAGCAAAAAAGAACATATTATATATCAAGGAGTTGAGCTCCTAGGCTTCCAATCTTCTTCCTGGCATCCATTCCTCACTGTTGTTTACTATGCAAAACTGCAAATCAGTTTACACGAAAACAAGTTCGCAAAATTGAAACTTGTCTCTTTTTTTTAAGTGGTTGGCATGTGTCTTTAGATATGGGAAATATCTAATTTGCTTAACAAATCCAGGTCCGGCGTTCAGCCCAAGTTGGTTCGGGACTATTTTTCTGTGCATACTATCTCTTGCAAACAGTTAGAATTCAAATATTTAAGCCACAAGCTATCAGTCCAAAAGAACCCACTCAATATAGAAAAACCTGGGCACATACTATATAATAAATCTATAGTATATACTTATTCTTATGGTGCACTTAAATTAAAAAATCACGGAAATTTTTCGAGATAGATTTACTTCAACTATATATAAAATTTTAAGTTCAAATTTATTGTATATTATATAATATAAATTTAATTTTGAAAATTTATACATAGTTAGAGTAAATCAAAGTATATCTAGCTTTTTTTAATTTTTTTATAATATTTTTAGTTTAAATGCTTGATGAATACATTGTAAGAATCCATACTATATGTTCCTAACGCCTGTTCTTTTGGTCATGACTTATGGCTTTTAGTTGTGGGCCTGTTTTTCAGCTTTTAAAGTCGCTTTTTTCTACAAGAACTAACTTTTAAGCGGAGTTTTTTAAGATATGGTCTACTAGTTAATTGTAGTACATACTTTATTGACTTTATTTATATTGGTAAAAACCACATGTGAATTTCTGTTACTCTGTAATCTCTCATACAAACAGCTCAAAACCACAAACCGCAGCCAAAAGCCATAAGTCGCAGCCAAAAAGAACAGGCCCCAAGTTTGTGGCTTTTGGGTTGTTTGTGCGAGAGATTACAGTAGCAGAAGCTCACGTGTGGTTTTTACTGATATAAATGAAATCAGAACAGCATGTACAATAATTAACTAGTAGATCTTATCTTAAAAAAATATTTTATTTAAAAGTTAGTTATTATAGAAAAATCGAAACTCAACTTTTAGAAGCCGAAAAGAAAAGCCTCCCAAACTTAAAAGTTAATCAGAAAATTCGGTCCCCTACCCAAATCCCCCAGAACCCTTCTCCGGCGGCCATGAAGCGGAAGCAGAGAGCTTCGGCGGCTGCCGCCGAAGTCGACGCCGACGAGCCCTTCCAAGCCCCGCTTCCCCTCGAAGCCTTCTCGGGCGACATCTGTGCCATCCTCACAGCGCGCTACGGCCGCTCCGCCGCCCCGCACCACCGCCACCTCCTCGCCTCCGCCGCCGCCATCCGCTCCATTCTCGTGGACGACGGCCTCCCCCTTACACCCGCGGCCGTCTCCGCCCTCCGAGCCGCCTGCCCGGCTGACCCCGCCGCTGCTTCCGCCTTCGCCTCCCTCCTCGCCATCCTCCTCCCCCACATCCCCTCATCTCCTCCCCCCCAGCCTCCGCCTCTGAATCTGCCTCCGCACTCGCCGCCTTCCTCTCCTCACCTGATGCCTCCCAGCTCCCCACCGGCACCACGCGCTCGGTGGTCAAGTCGCTCGGCTACTTAGCCCTCCATCTCGACACTGCAGCCGATTGGGGCGCTGTCGCCGCGCCTCTGGAGGCTCTCCTCGCTGCTTCTGTGGATCAGCGCGCCAAGGTGAGGAAGTTAGGAGTTTTTACTGCACATTTAGAAATCGCACTCATGTGGTTGTCACTTGTCGCCTTAGTAGGTTCGAAGATGTGCACAGGAGAGTGTGGAAAAGCTATTTGCTTACTTGGAACATTTTGGTTGTGCGAAGAAAGCTAGCAGTGCTGCAATTGGCATTTTTGAGAAGCACATTTCGTCGGTGAAAAGTCCTGTCAATTTGGATTCGGATGCGGCGGTTCACATGCTAGGTGCAGTGGCAGTTTTAGTTCCATACCTATCGAAGAAGGCTAGGAAGACGGTGTTCTCAGATGCTTATCAGCTAATGAGCCCTTGTTTTAGCCCACTTACAAGGCATGTCCTCAGGCTTATGGAGACCTTGTTGGAGCATCTGAAGGCTGAGAATGTTGAGTCGGAGTTGGAGAATCTCATCTCTTTGGTGTTGGCTTACCTGCCTTATGATGAGAAGAAGCCTGATGATACCATTGTCGCAGCATTACAGCTGATGAGGAATTGCTTGGCGAAACTGGCCAGTCACCCAAAATTGTGGATGGAAACTCTTCCATCTGCATTTGAGGCAGTTTCAGGTTTGCATGTTTACGTGTTTCATGTATCAACACTTCAATATAATAATGCTTCTTTTAAGGTATACACATGTCCAGTTGAAAAAGTTCTTACGAGTTTTTAATAGACATACCTGGGTTATCCTCTTTGGAAATAGTGAGTTTTTGTAGTTATCGTCATTGCTGCGTGTTGAACATGTAGTCCTACACCATGCTTCCTCCAATGTCATTTTCACGGGTGTATTTGGGGAAAACTTTTCTCTTTGCTCAATTCTGACAATCAACATTTCCCATCTTGTTTTTTCGGGGTGCCTTTGAGAGTGCATCTGCTTACATTTTGTATGCTATCTTTCCTCTAATGCCTACCTATATTGATCCATGAGAATATTTCTTTGATTTTTTTACGATTCATGCTGATAAACATTTTTTGGTGGATCTGCTTCACATTTTTTGGGTTTCTGATGCATGGATCTGGACATTATCTTATTCTTTATCTGTATTGTAAATTTACAATGCTTACCAACCTAACTAATTACTAATTGTTATAATTCTCAATTTGGCAGGTTACCTAATTCTGGACAGAAAATGTTCTGAAGATATAGCAAAACTGTTACAAGACTGTATTGATTTTCATATCAACCAAAGTATTCTGTTGACTAATGGATCACAGTTACCCCGTTGTGATGTTGAGGGTTTGAGCGATGCGTCTGCCATTAATTCAATCTGTTTGTCAATCAATAACATACTTCGCACGTGTGCTTCTCCTACTGATAGTATCTTAACAGTAGTCTTGGTTTTGTTTCTCAAACTTGGTATGTCTTCCATTGTTTCAGCAAGAACATATCTTGCCTTTAAATGTATAAAAATAATCATTTGAGAGAATATTTTGAATTCCTAGGAGTAGTTGCCCTCCCTATAGGATGCATTTTGTTTGAATGTGGTTTACCTATACGTATAAGAGTATGTAGCATTGTACCTTTTCTCCTATCTCATGTACTTATACCAAAACATAGTATATTGCAAAAATGCGCATCATGAGTAAATAAGTACATGTGGTGCTACAAAAGGTACATAACATCCAATAATAATGTATTTACTACTTAGTGCAAGTACCTAGCAAACTGTTTTAGACACATCAAAGATTGACAGAACTCCTGCGGCACCTTTTAACCTGTTATATTTTGTCATGCATTGTGGCCCCTTTTTTTTGCATGTATATTATTTTCCTGCTTTACATATCATTTACTTGATTCATTAACTATTTTGTATTCGATAATTCTTCTGCAGGGGAGAATTCTTATGTTTTTATGAAAGATATCCTACTTACCTTGTCACAATTTGCTATGAGAATAGACAAAGAACCACAGCTGAAGAATGTAAGTTCATCTTTTGATTATTGTCACGTCCAAAAAAAAAAAACAAACAAACAAACATATGTTTGCTTCTTTTGTATGTATACCATCTCTTGTGAACACAAAACATTATACATTTTAATATATCATCTAGCCTTCCCATGTTGCTTACATGGTAATACATGAGACTTGTTACTATTTTATGCTTTTGGTATTACCTGCCCTTGCTTATGTTCCAATTTCTGTCATGGAAAATCTGAACCCCAGAAACTTCACACCAAAGAGGAAGCTTGAGCCTCATACATAGTTAGTGCATAATGAAAATAATTGGCCTTGATTTAGTTTATGTTGGGGGAAGGGTCCCTGTGCTACCTCGAGCCGACAATAACTTTGGCAAGTCATGGTGCGCCAAAGTGTGCCAGGACAACTTTGTCGTGGCGTCACACATCGAGGAATCCACCTCGGACGAGGTCGGCGGACCAACCCTGGACGAGGTTCGGAGTCCACCCTAGACGAGGTCCGGGAGGTAACCCAAGACGAAGTCCAAAGGCCAACCTCGGATGGGGTCCGGAGGCCGACCCCGGAGGCCAACCTCGAATGAGGTCCAGAGGCCAACCACAGATGGGGTTCGAAACCAACCCCGAGCGAGGTCCGCGGGCTGGCCCCTGAAGCCCCTCGGACTTTATGAGACCCACTTGACGTGAAGGACAAAACTACCCTTAAGAGTAAACTAGGCCCCGAGAGTAGACTTGTAACTCCACTCGCCTCCTCCCACTCTATAAATAGGACTCCATGTAAGTGAAGAGAGGAGGCCACATGTAACACTTACACTTGTTGAGTCACTTGCGTGTGGTGTGGTTCTCGTTGAGTCCCTTTGCATCCTCGGCGGTCCGTGAATCTGATCGGGTGCTTACAAGTTTACTGTTTAATCTTGTATCGATGACAATTGGCACCGTCTGTGGGGACTTGAGCGCGAAGCCGTGCCGCCTAGGAAGATAAGGCACAGAAGGTCACTAGGGGGTCCGTGCCGTCCCAGGCCTCGCTAGCGCGCCGCCCCCCTCCCTGGACCCCCTCCGGACGTCGCCTTGGACTCCATCCGCGCCGACCCTCTTTGGACGCTGCACTGGACTCCATCCGCGCCGAGGCGCTTCGGACCCCCTTTGGACTCTATTCGCGCTGAGGCCCTTTGGACCCCCTTCGGGTAGCGCGTCCGGACCCCTTCGGTTCGCGTGTTTGGACCTAACCGGATCCCCAACACGCCTCGATGGCTTTGCCTCGGTGTGGTTCAACTCGGCCCTGATAGCTTTGCCTCGGCCGAACATCGCTTCGCCTCGATGGCGCCTCCTCGACTAGGGGCTCCCCCTAGCTTGTTGGATTCATTTCAGCGAGCTCCAATACGCCTCGATAGCTCTGCCTTGATGTGGTTCAACTCAGCCTGCGTGTTTGGACCTCCACCGGATCCCCAACACGCCTCGATGGCTTTGCCTCGGTGTGGTTCAACTCGGCCCTGATAGCTTTGCCTCGGTCGAACATCGCTTCGCCTCGATGGCGCCTCCTCGACTAGGGGCTCCCCCTAGCTTGTTGGATTCATTTCAGCGAGCTCCAATACGCCTCGATAGCTCTGCCTTGATGTGGTTCAACTCAGCCTTGACGGCTTTGCCTCGGTCGAACTTCGCTTCACCTAGATGGCATCTCCTCGACTAGGGGCTCCCCCTAGCTTGATGGATTCACCTCGGTGAGCTCCAACACACCTCTATGGCTCTGCCTCGGTGTGGTTCAACTCGTCCCTGACAGATTTGCCTCGGTCGAACAGCGCTTCGCCTCGATGGCTCTGCCTCGGCGTGGTTCAAATTGGCCTTGACGGATTTGCCTCGACCGACGTTAGCTTCACCTCGATGCTATCTCCTGGACTAGGGCCTCCGCCTAGCTCGACGGATTCACCTCAGTGAGCCCCAACACGCTTCGATGGCTTAGCCTCAGCGTGGTTCTACTCGGTCTTGATGGCTTTACTTTGGCTGAACTTCGCTTTTCCTCGACCAGAGGCTCCCCCCATCTCGACAAATTCACCTCGGCGAGCCCAACATGCCTCGATGGCTTGGCCTCGGCGTGGTTCGACTTGGCCTCGATGGCTTTGCCGTGGCGGAACTTCGCTTTGACTCAATAGTGTCTCCTCCACCAGGGGCTCCCCCTAGCTCGGTAGTTTGACCTCAGTGAGCCCCAACATGCCTCGATGGCTTAGCCTCGACTCGACCTGCATTTATCGTCACGTGCCCCTTCCTTTGCGTCAGCGCCACCACCGCTACCCTTGTTTCGCGGCGCTCGCGACCGCCGACGGCTCCTGCCACCGCCGTGGCCAGACTTGGTGGAGCCCTCGCCCGGCTGACGATCTTTCATTCGCTCCATCCACCGCTCCTCCGAGGTAGAGCTTCTTGGGCTCTTGTGGCGGCTCCAATGCTGAGGCGATCTTCTGCCGCCTTCAGACGCCCAGTGACTTCCTCCAATGACACGGAGATGTCGGCGAGTCTCGATCGACAGCGCGATCTAGGAGAACTTGGGCGGCACAACACGTAAGAATTTCTCGACTACCTTTGATTCATCGATTGATTCTCCGAGTGTGGCGAGGCTGGTGACGAGATGGGTGAGGCGCAGCGCGAAGTCGTTGACGTTTCCCCATCGCAGAGTGAGATGGACTCGAATTTCTTCCTCAGCTGCTGCGCCTTGCCCTTTCGCACGCGGTCACTACCGACGCGCATGGCTCGGATCGCGTCCCACGCCTCCTGCGCGGTCCGCTTGACGGCGAGACCGGACATCATCTCCGGGGGCACAACGTGGAGGATGGCCTCCAACGCCATGCGATCTTCCTGGAAGTTGTCGACGCCGTACTCGATCGTGTCCCAGAGCCCTCGGGCTTGCAGCATCACCTTCATAAGGAGGCTCCACTCGGCGTAGTTCGTCCGCGTGAGCGTCGGGTACTTTCCGCCGCCGACTTCCTTGACCACTCGCTCGACAACAACTTCACGTCCACCATGCTCACAGTGTCGCGGTCGTCTCGGTGGCGGCGTAGGCAAACGACGTCGGTTCTGGCGACGCGGGCTGCGAGACCCACCGGGAATGGGCGCAGACATTTGCCCAGGGCCAAGGCAAGCTCTGATACCAATTGATAGAAAACTGGACACAGGTTTGTGCTGCGATCAAGATGCAGCTTTTCTTTTCTTCTTCTTGTTCTATTTATAGCAAAAATGCCTAAATGGCTGGTTACATCCATGCAGTACTAACTGCCATATTAATGCAGTACTAACTGCTTTATTAATCAGTCTATTGCCCAGAAAATTGACATATAAATGCCCTGAAAACTGACTCCTAAAAGCCCTGAAAACACTGACTCCTAAAAGTCTTGAAAACTGACTCGTAAATGCTGAAAACTGAAGTCTAAATGCATGCTGAAAACTGAAGTATAAATGCTGAAAAATTGACACATGACACACACAGGATTACTCTAACAACAAACTCCTGTTCATGCAAATTGTTGTCTTGGTAATTGAGCCGAGTTGTTCTAGTTTTGCTGCATCAGATAACAAATTCTGTTCAATCACTAACATAGGCATGCCTCATGACTAGAGATCTGTCATGCCCAAAGGCGGTTCATTTTTTTTAATTTACTAGCTACAGTATCATGTCTAGTCTATATTGTGTACATCCCATAGTATATAAGAAATATTTGTGTACTTGTAATATATCTGTAATGCACAGCACAATTTTGGCATAATTTGTGTAAATATAGTGTGAATAAGTAATATAATTCCACATGGCACGTGTGTAAGACCATCTAATATGCAGGAGTTCCATTGTTGAAACCTATTGACAATTTCGTTGTTTTTCAGGTAATGGGATATCTTTCTAGTCCTTCTCCTCACATAGTAGGTGGAGCAATAGCTGCGCTATCATTGCTTATATACAATGATGCTAATTTTTGCATGGAAGTTCCAAATCTGATACCATCAGTTTTAGTTTTGCTGCAACATAAAGCTATTGAAGTAATTAAAGTGAGTGCTATATCTTTGTATGCCTCTTGATTGTTTTCCTATTATTAAGAGGCTGATATGTTTTATTATATACATTTTAGGCATTTTGGGCTTTGTTAAGGTGTTGGTAACATCTTTGCAATCAGACAAACTATTGAATTTGCAAGCAGATATCATGAGTGGCATATTGCCATGGTCATCTGTTACAAAGAACCATTTCAAAGGGAAGGTTAGTCAGGACAATTGTTCCAGGGATTTGTTTCCATTCGCTCTTATGTTCTGTTCAAGGGTTCTTAATACAATATGTTATGATATTTATTTGCAGGTTGTACTAATATTGGAAATATTGATTAGAAAATGTGGGTTTGATTCTATCAACTTAGTTACACCTGAAAAATACAAGGCTTTTGTTAGGAGTGTCGAAGAGGTGAGATTCCATTTCCCTTTAATAGTTTGTTCTGGAAATATACCACGTCTCTGTACTGTAGCCACCCTTGTAAGATAAGCAGGGAATAAACTGGGAACATTTTGAAAATTTGGTCACATTGTCGTCCTTTGCCAGAATCCTTTTTGCTACTGTTTAGACTGCTTATAGTCCTCTTAGGTGAATGTTTCGTGCATCCATCCACCAAATGACACCTGATGTCTTTATCATAGTTTAGATTTCAAATATTATACATCCTACACCTAAGGCACATCTCAGTTCTTCCAATAGTCAGCTTAAGCTAGCTCTGATATTTCGACTCAATATTATCTATGAGGCAAGTAATTTGCACTTTGGACATATCAAAGGGTGGGTTTGGTATGACTCATGGTTTGTGGCTTATGGCTTATACTACAGTTAGTAATTTTTAAACGGTGCGTTTTTTCTAAGTCGGAGTCTACAGGTAGATTGTAGTACAAACTGCACCGAGTTTAGCTATTCTGGCCAAAATCGTATGCGATTGTTCCCCTTTGTGTACTGCCTCTCGCGAACAATCCAAAATTCAAAAATTTCAGCCATAAGCGCCCAAAAGAACCCACCCAAAATGTGTATTCACTAAACAACTCTGGTACTTCACATTTGCAGGGCCGCAAGGGGAATCATAATTTAGCAGATGGTGCAGAGTCCGTGGCACAAGAAGGTGCGTACCAAACCCCCAAGAGGTTAGCCATAGTTTGTTCCTTCTTTCTTATCCTTTACAAGTTACTTATATCATTTGGTATAAATACAGAAGAAAAAGGGTTGATTCTAATACTGAAACTGGACAAGTGCAAACACCTAGTCGACCGCTATCGAAGAGTTGGTCATCCGGAAAGAAGGAATTCTTCAGGAAAGGGACCGGGAAAGCTCACTGGTTGGGTGGTAAAAACCAACAAAGCAAAGCATCAGGTGGCAAAGCGATAGAACTAATTTCAAATCCAGGTCCAATAGTCGAAGTAACAAAGGCGATAAATCACAAGGTGGCAACAAAAGAACCAGAAGTGAAATGTTCAACAAGACACAAAATCGTGGGTTTAAAGCATCCAAGCAATCTTCAAGATTCAAGAAGCCTAGAACTGCAGCGACAACATGAGAGCAAAGGGTGTCACTTGCACCATCCAGGCTCCAGCTACCGAGCTGCATACGTTAGGAGTTGGTTCCGTATTTTGTACCATAAGCCCTGCTCCGTCGGGCCAAGTTTTTTTGCGTTCCATCTTGAGAACTTCTGCAAATCTGCCTGCGTATGGAATCAATCGAGAGGGAATGCTCACTGTGTCAGTTGCAAATCCATCGCTTTGTACAGTAAAATTTTGGCTTGTGGGTGGATTGAATCATGTGATGGTGTTTTATTTTATACAAATAGATCACTGTTTCCACTGCTGCTATTTATTTAGTGGCGGCATATGCTCGAATGCATCCATGGATTTTGTTAGGAGCTGTAGAATTCGACATTTATTTAATTCGGTTATATCTTAGATTTGACTGCTTGCTCATGTGTTTAACACGTTTTGGTTCGGTTCGTAAAATCACCGTCTCCGCTCGACTTGCATGCCCGTGACTTCAAATTGCTCGCTTGCACAAATCACAAAAGGTGCCAATTTGTACTGAATTTAAAAGTACAGGATGATGCTATCAAAATCAGAGGTGCATTTAGTTTGCATCACGAGTTACAGGTACACGATTTAAATTATCAAGGCTAAAATTGCGCATCAGAAACTCGGACTATGGATTTTGGGAAATTTTCTCCGACTTGGAATACAAAGATGTCAAGTAAGTCGGAATATGCAAATTGGGAAATTTTCTCCGACTGAGGGGCTGTTCTTTAACTGCTTCTAAAGTGGTTTTGATTTTTGTTATAGTATCTAATTTTCAAACGGAGTATTTTCTCAAGACGAGGTTTACAAATTAATTGTAGTACACGTTAAAAGCCTAACATCTATATCAATCAAAATCATAAGTGAATATCTCTGTCTATATAAATTTTATTATAAATAACTAAAATTTAAAAAATTTAATTAAAAATTATATGCCGCGGCTATATTAAATAGGCCGTAGAATACAAAGATGTCAAGTAAGGGCCTTTAAGGTTCGTCCGCGGCCCGTCTTCCTTTTCCGCTGCAGATTCGAGAGTCAGTGTCCGACTACCCTAGCAACACCACGCAACCGAACGAGGGGAAGAGGCTCACCTCGCTCGGTTCCGGCGGCCATGGCGGTGGCGGCTCCCGGGCAGCTCAACCTCGACGAGTCCCCCTCGTGGGGCTCCCGCAGCGTCGACTGCTTCGAGAAGCTCGAGCAGATCGGCGAGGGCACATACGGGTAACCACCTCGCTTGGACCCAGTCTGTACCCTGTAAGCAATTCAGTGCTCGTCTAATCCGATTTTTATCGCCGTGGCCGTCGTCAGGCAAGTCTACATGGCGAAGGAGACGGAAACGAACGAGATCGTCGCGCTCAAGAAGATCCGCATGGACAACGAGCGCGAAGGCGTAAGTTTGGTCCTTTTCCTCTTCTTCTCGCCCCCGCGTCGTGATGGTGCGAGTGTGTTTCTGTTTTGGCGCAGTTCCCGATCACCGCCATACGCGAGATCAAGATCCTGAAGAAGCTGCACCACCAGAACGTTATCCAGCTCAAGGAGATCGTCACCTCCCCAGGTGGTTTAGTAAGGAGCACCACGAATTGGATTAGATGTATATGCGATTTGTGTGTGTGTGTTCTTTGGACTAAAGAGAATTGGGATTTTTTGCAGGCCCAGAGCGAGATGAGCAAGGGAAGCCAAGTATGGCTTATTTTATTCCTGCAATTCTAGTGCTCTTGGTTTTTGTCAAGTTTGGGTACTTGTAAGTTGTTACATTTGACGTGTTGTTACGTTGTTGAAATAGTCGAGGGTAACAAGTACAAGGGGAGCATTTACATGGTTTTTGAGTACATGGATCATGACCTGACTGGCCTTGCGGATAGGCCTGGGATGCGGTTCACCGTGCCACAGATTAAGGTAGAACCATCTATCTGCGTGAATTTACTGCTTTTCTTTGAATGTTACGAGATTTTATCATTGATGGGATGATCTTCTGATGTGTGTCTTATTTTGTTCCAGTGTTACATGAGGCAGCTGCTTACAGGCCTGCACTATTGCCATGTCAATCAAGTGCTGCATCGAGATATTAAAGGTGTTGGGTGGGTTCTTTTCGGCTACGACTTATGGTTTTTGGGTCTAGTGCGAACGCTTGTGTGAGCGAACCGAATGACGATAAGCTGCTTTAAAAAGGCTGTCTCGATAAGTCGCTTTGAAACGGCAGCAAAGAAGCTGTCCCGTTTGTTTGTTTGAGAGAAGCCATAAGCCGAAAAGAATAAGGCTGTTGCCTTTAGACACCTCCGCTGGATTTTTTTTACTCCCTGTTCCCCTAGGCGGGCGCCTAGATGGCGCTAGGCGGCGCCCTCCGCCTTGCCGATTTGGCCTGCCTAAGCGCTAGGTGCTGGTTTACCGCCCGACTAGCGCCTAACATCTAGGATAACATTGTTTTTACTGTTGTGGCTTGTTGGCTGTTGCGGAGCTAATATGTTACATTTGATACTTCCCTTGTAGGATCTAACCTTTTGATAGACAATGAGGGTAACTTGAAGCTTGCTGATTTTGGCCTTGCAAGATCATTCTCAAGTGATCACAATGGAAACCTTACTAACCGTGTGATCACTTTGTGGTACAGGTATAGTTTTCTCTCACGTGGTTGTTATCACATTTATATTAGTTATGCAGGCTTGTCATTGTTTTGTTGGATTTGTGTATGCAGACCTCCAGAGTTGCTACTTGGAAGCACAAGGTATGGACCAGCTGTTGACATGTGGTCTGTGGGTTGTATTTTTGCAGAGCTTCTACATGGAAAGCCAATATTGCCTGGAAAGAATGAGGTATGCATTTTTTAGGTATTCAGGCATCAAATGGATAACATAAGCATTTATTACATTCGGATATCACATTTTAGCTTTTTATTGATCTCTTAGTGCATTATTTTTGTGCATGAACAAGTTTACTTGATCCCCTCTCCTTTTCCTTCTTCCCCCTTGGAACAGCCAGTTATCATATGGTAGTAGTCTTGATTAAATTTGTACAATGATTCCCCAATGCATTGATTACATCCACTGCACATCGGAATGTGCTTTAAGTTTTGCCTATTTGGTAGCCCCTCGCAGCCTCGCCTCAATCGCTTCCAGTTATAGCTTCTGGAATCACTTAACATGAGCAATATGCTTTGCAGCATTGACTCCGTGGATTAATCTAGTTAACAAGACGGGTATCCTTTGGGAACTCATGTTTATGCTTACATAAGTTATAGCTATAACCCCCTTCTGATGTTATTCTATTACTGCAGCCGGAGCAGCTGAATAAAATTTTTGAGCTGTGTGGTACACCTGATGAGTTAATCTGGCCTGGTGTTACAAAAATGCCATGGTACAACAATTTCAAGCCTACCCGACAATTGAAGAGACGAGTTAAAGAGGCCTTTAAGCAGTGAGTGCTATACTCGATGTTGTTTTCATTATGTAGCTTTAGTCTTGCCATTACTGTTCACCCTTTTAATACTTGCAGTTTTGATCGGCATGCGCTGGATCTATTAGAGAAGATGTTAACTTTGGATCCATCACAGGTATGCTACATTTAAACAGTTGTGAATTTTGATACAAGCTGTTTTTGTGTGGATGATTAATCTTATTGTTCCTTCAGGCCTGTGTATTGTCAGCACTTTTCATTTGCATTTGCTTTTCATTATTACATAAATTCACACTCTTTTTGGTTATTCAGAGGATATCAGCCAAAGATGCACTTGATGCGGAGTATTTCTGGACTGATCCCTTACCATGTGATCCGAAAAGGTTAATCTGTGGCTATTTTTGCCATACTGCCAAGTAGCTTCTTTTTAGCACCTTCCCTTTGGAACTGAATTGAAACATGAGCATCAAATGTTTGCTAATACAGCTTGCCAAAGTATGAGGCGTCACATGAATTCCAGACCAAGAAAAAACGACAGCAGCAGAGGCAAGCAGAGGAAGCTGCAAAGCGCCAAAAACTGCAGCATCCTCCACCGCATTCCCGCTTGCCTCCGATCCAGCAGCCAGGCCAACCACACCAAATCAGGCCCGGCCAGCCTATGCACAACGCACCACCCGTGGCAGCTGGTCCAAGCCATCACTATGCAAAGCCCCGAGGACCAGGAGGCCCTAACAGGTACCCGCAGGGTGGGAACCAAGGAGGAGGCTACAATCCAAACCGCGGTGGGCAGGGTGGTGGCTATGGGAGTGGCCCGTACCCTCAACAAGGACGAGGGCCTCCTCCTCCATATCCCGGTGGTGGGATGGGTGGAGCGGGTGGTCCACGGGGTGGGGGTGGCAGTGGCTATGGAGTCGGCGGGCCAAATTATCCACAAGGCGGGCCATATGGTGCATCGGGTCCAGGCCGAGGCCCGAACTATCCACAAGGTGGTTCTCGCAATCAGCAGCAGTACGGGAACTGGCAATAGTATGGCAATGTCTTGATGAAATGCCCTTCCAGTTGGACTATATTGAGATATCTTCTGCATTTCAACTTTTCAAGCACTACTTTGAGATGTATTGCATGATATAATTCGATCCATCTCTCGATTGTTTACCACTCACTAGCTTTGTTGTATGAATGTATGATCACCGATGTCTGCCTGTGGACTCAGATTATGTACTTATTTCTGTAAGGATGTGACAGACATGACAAATTTGCTATCAACTCCTTTTTGTGCTAGTATTCTTTCATGAGATATCTGCAATTTGTGCCAGTATTCTTTCAGAACCACCTCACGTCACCATCGCTCGTAGAATTGCAAGAACTACATTACAACATAAATACTTTCTTCTGCATGGACTTTGCAATAGGATGAGCGGAAGAACCGATACAAGGGCTCAACAAAACTGTGATTGTTCTGCAATTTGCTTCTATAGCATGTTAGCAAAATCTGTTACATGTAACAACAAAGTGAAAAGTAATAGGAGAGTCAAAAAAACTTTTGAGGATGTACAGGAGAAGCACGATTCTTTCTCCAAAAATCCAAATTCATGGGAAAATGGCTTCAACAAATGCCTCGGCATCAAAGGGCTGAAGATCCTCCATCCCTTCACCAACCCCAACAAACTTCACCGGAATTCCAAGTTCATCTACAACGCTAACCTGCAACAGATCAAGCAACAAAATTTGAAGTCTGCCAATTTGGTCAGCTATTTAAGTTGCATATTGCAAGAAAGTTGTGGATACCACGCATCCACCCCGAGCAGTGCCATCTAGCTTCGTCAGGATGAATCCTGTGATTCCAACAACCTGTTAAGCAAGAGAGAGTCCACTGTCATCATCCCCTTGGAAAAACAAATGAAATCCAGTACCAACATAGCATACATCATTGAACTCCCTCGCTTGCTGTAACATATTTAAGCCAGTTGTGCCATCCAGAACCAGTAAAATCTCCTGTAGAGCATGGACTATACAATAGTTAACAACTAAAACATGAGAAAAGAAGTATCAGAATATTTTTTTAGGGAACATGCACAAGGTTTGCATGTCATTATATCAAGAGAGAGAGAGAGAGAGAGAGAATAACAAACATTAGCGATCTAATGTTTTGGGATACATAAAAGATGGGAAAAAACGAAAAGACTGACAGAAATGGGAACAGCTAAACGAAAACTGAAGTGAGGGGAAAACAAGGTGTGGGGGCTACACAGCGAAAACTGCAAGGGATCAAAGGTTAAACCTGCTTGTTGTTGTGTTTAGCGGCAACTTTGCGCGCGCCGCGCACCAACAAGAAAGCTCCTGCTTTAGGATGTCCAAGATCCCTTCAGCGGATGTCTTGGTTTTGTTTAATGTCCGGGCATTGCGTTCTTTCCATATCGTCCAGAGAAAGAGGACTACGTGAGAGTCAAGCTCTTTCCTGTGAACCTTGGACACTTGCTTGCGTAATGTGATCCACAATTCTAGCAGACGGACCTGACTTGTTGCTGGTTGTTGCGGCCTAACCAAAAAACATAAGAGGCTCCAGACCCGACGAACCCAAGGACATAGCACAAGTAGGTGATCAATTGTTTCCGTGTTTTGCTCGCAGAGAGGACAAAGAGTATTTGTGGTGAATCCGCGACGCGCAAGGCAATCAGCTGTCCAGCAGCGGTTGTGGATTGCTAGCCAAGCGAAGAACTTGCATTTTAGGGGGAGCTTTGCATTTCCAGATTAGATTGTGGGCTACGAAGTGGGTTCCGCCCAGGAAGAAAGCATTGTAGGAGGACTTAGAGGAATATCCTTGAGAAGGGTTTAGTTTCCAAATGAACTGATCTTCAGTTTATGGTTGTAGAGAGACAGAGACAACCTTGTGCCATAGGATTAGAAATTCAGCGATTACTCCAACCGAAATGGCGCCTTGAATACCTTGCACCCAAGAGTTGTGCATCAGCCCCTGAGCGACCGTGACGGATTTCTTGGTTTTGTTGCAAACCAGTTTACAAACATTAGGAGCTATATCTTTCATTGATTGTCATTCTATCCAGTTGTCTAGCCAGAAACTAACTCGGCTGCCATCTCCAATCCGCATCGTTGTGGCAGCCTTGAACATTGCTAGTACGGCCGGCTCATGAGAAGCTTGTAAGGTAGTCCATGCACGTGATTGGTCTATTTTCTGTCCCCATAACCAACGCAGACGAAGTGCCAAGCCCATTGTCTTGAAGTTGAGTATTCGTAGCCCGCCAAGCACCAATGGTCTGCAGACGGTTTTCCATGCCACAAGACAGTTTCCACCCTGGACGGCCTCCGAGCCCTTCCAAAGGAAAGCGCGACGTCTTTTGTCAATTGATTTGATTGCCTAGATATGTAGGTCAAGTGATAGGAGATGGTAGATAGGTATCATAGAGAGGACTTGCTTGACCACAACGAGGCGACCTCCTGAGGATAACAAACTCCCTTTCCAAGCCGGAAGCTTCCGCATGAACCGATCTAAGAGCGGTTGGATCTGCGGTTTGGTTAGTCTGGATGGAGATAGTGGCAGGCCCAAATAATTCACAGGGAAGGACGGCAGTTGACAAGGTAGTTCTTGTAAGACCATGTCAATTTCCTCCTGAGAGCAGTGAATGGGGGCGATCGAACTCTTCTGGAAGTTGACGAACAGGTCGGATGCTTGTCCGAAGTTAGCTAGGATTTCTTTGACTATCTGCAAGTCTTGTCTTGTCAGGGCAATGAAGCAAATGATGTCGTCGGCGTATAAGTACACACGCTCTTGTAGTTCTTGCACGCCCAGTGCGGAGAGAGATGAAAGCGAAATTGCTTTGCGGAGGTAAGCATTGAGAGTCTCCATGACTAGTAGGAACAACATTGGGGAGAGTGGGTCTCCCTGTCTTAGCCTGCGGCCTAAGTGGATGGGAATCCTGGGTCTTCCATTGATCAGGATTTCAGAGGGAGCACTGGCGAGTAACATCGAAATCCATTCTCGCCATCTTGTCCCGAAGTCCACATGTTTGAGGATTTGCAAGATGAAAGGCCATGAAACCATGTCGAATGCTTTAGAGATGTCCAGCTTCATCTGAAGTGATGGCTTTGAAAGGAGGAAGGCGGGCTTCGATCTAGCCAGCACTGCCCCTTGTTGTGGCCAACCTTGGGGAGGGGGGAGGCCATCTGGACAAGGCTGCTAGAGATGGATCCGAGGTTGGGTGTCCGACCACCAAGGGAGAACGGCGCCGGTGAACCCTGACGAGCCCAAGGTGGGCGCGTCAAGGGAGAGGGAGCTGAGAGCTAGCTCCGCGGGTGGGGGAAGGCTGTTTGTGGGGGGCTCGAGATTGAACTTTTTAGAATCGGAATATTGGAAAGGTGCATCTCTAAACCAGATGCCAAAGTACTATGCAAAAATGCAGGCCTTATAATACATCACAAAATTATATCCCTTGAATATAAAATACAGCATACATTAGGAGCACCAGGGAGGGCTTTAGCTATGACTTTCTTGCAAGAAACCAGCTCTTCCATCAGACCATAATTTGTATGAAGTCCTGCAAAATAATTGCTCAAACATAAGAAATTTCTCCAAAAGTAAATAAGTAAAAATATGCATCCCTAAGTATCTAAGAATAACCATACGTCCCGACGTATCACATAGAACAACATCATATCCTTCACGCTTCCCACGTTTCACTGCCTGCGAAAGAACTACCAAGCAAGTCAAATTAGATGAAACATAAGAGTTGGGCTCCTTATGAGAACATAATACTTCCATAACACTTGAGGATCAGAAGTTCATACCTGACGGAGCTTTTGCCTTCTTATCATTATCAATAACAATCTCTGAACCAGTTCTCTCAGCCCAAACTTCTAGCTGGTCACGAGCTGCTGCTCTGAAGGTATCACCTGCTGCCATCAATACCTATATTATAGTTGAAAGCAGCAATATGAACTCATTAATTTTACAAGAATGTGCTGAAGCAATATATATAGCCAAATTCAAGGTTATTAAGGTGGTAAGGCGAGGTAAGGCGACCCAACCCCCTCACACCTTTTAAGCGGTAAGGCGTGAGGCGAGCCGACGCCTTACATATGTCATAAGGCGAAGAAAACGGAGTTCTAGAGGACTAAATCAGAAGAAATCTGAAGAAATCTAAAGAGGAGGAGGACCTAGAAGGACCTAATTGTAATTTTGTAAACCTCTGAGGACTAAACTGTAAAAATACCAAACACACTTAACCCTAGCTAGCCGCCCTAGCCCCCAGATCCAGTCGACCGCCCCCAGATCCAGTCGAACGCCCCGCCTCTCTCTCTCTCTTTCTTCGCCACGCCTCTCTCTCTCTTCTCACCGCCTCCTCTCTTTTTTCGCGGTAGCCACTCCGGCACTCGCCCATGTCTCCCCGCCGCCGCCGCCTTCCCCTATCGCGACGCCACCGCTCGCTACCGGCTGGCCGGAGACGCAGCATGGCCGCGCGCGGCTGGAGACAGCGGCGTGGGCGTGGCGGCACGGAGACGGCAGCCTAGAGACGTCGGCGGCAGGCGGCGGCCGGAGGCAGCTCGAGACGGCGGCGGCGCGGCGGGCGCTTAGCACGAGCGGCAAGGCGGGCGACGCCTGCCACGCCGGACCACCTTACCGCTTAAGCGAAGCGTCGCCTAAGCGACGCCTTAATAAGCATGGCTAAATTTTATTCCCCATACAACTAGCCTAGAAACCAGGAGATCTCAAGAAAACAGCCTCACCTTCACTCCTTCATTCTTCAATCTGTAAGCAAGTTTTCCTACAGACATTGCAAATGAAAAGAGAGATCAATCGACCACTTCATAGCATCAAGTTGATGAATACAAAGAACATAATAAGTGTGCCAAACTAAGCAGTGACTCCAATTGACAGAAAATGCCCAAACAACTACTGCATATTAAGTAGCCTTACTACATAGGATTCATGTTAGCTTCATAGCAACCACATAACCTACAGAAGCTTAATCCAATGCCATGTCACATTCCAAGCTTATGCAGCTGAAAGATGCGAGTAGTTTTGCCTTGAGTTGATTGATTTGTCATCTTGTATAACATATCCTATATACGCATTATAAATCCACTTCAAGTAATTAGTAAAACTGATTCTTCATCCTTTTAGCAGATTTTCTTTGGAATATGATCGCGTAGTCCATTGTTACATATAGTAGGTTGGAACTGGCACCAATAGGTTGAACTCTAATTGGAGAAATGCAGATGGCAATCATTTATCACAATAGAGAATCACCAAATATTTATTTACAAGTGCATGGCGGTCAATGTGATAAGGTTTAAGTAAATTTTTTCGAAGCAAGATAACCATGAGTGCATGGCACTCGAATCATTTGAGGGGCAATAAGTTAATTCATACAGCAGCCTCAAAGTGTCAGGTCACTAGAAACCTAGAGCGTTTCTTCCGGATAAAATCTACATCTAACCTCCAAAGACAACTTCTCTGAGAGGAACAAAGCATTTCACAAACTAAATGCAATCGAGAATGCAGTGAACTATGCACAAGAAATACCAAGCGAGGTCGTCTTTCCACCTCCATTCACTCCCACAATCATGATGACACCCGGCTTCCTGGCATAGTGATCAAGCCAATTGAGACATCCCAAACTTGAAACACCAAGCAACAAAGTACACTAGTGGGGAGAGATCACAACCTGAAGCCGAGTTGCAGCTCCGTGTTGCCGCCTTTGCTCGTCAGCAGCTCAAGAATGCACCTTTTCAGCGCCTCCTGCGTCATCATTCACCACAGCCAACAAAATAAATCACGAAAGCAATCACAATGTCCACTAGAAGGAGAGCATTAGAGACCGAGTTGACCTTTATCTCGCTCCCGGACTTGAGCTTGCCGTCGCGGATTTCCTCGCGGAGGGTGTCCACAATCCGGAACGAAATCTTGGGCCCGAAGTCCGACACCAGCAGCGCCTGCGTGCGAAGAAGCAAGAAACATGACAAGGAGAGAGGAACAGCAAGTGGTAAAGACACTTGATGTTTAGGGCGAAGGAGAGCAGTCGAGCAGAGAGAGCTACCTCTTCGAGCTCGTCGAGGACGCGGTCGGTGTCGGCGAGGTTCCAGTAGGTGAGGAGCTCGTCGACGACGGAGAGGTTCTCGCGGGTCTTGGAGAAGCCGGAGAAGAGCTTCTCGACGTCGCTCTTGGCCTTCTCCTTGATGAGGCGGCCGAGGCGGGTGAAGAAGCCCGCCTGGCCGGCGGCTGCGGCGCAGCTGAGGAGGCCGGCGCGGCGGCCGGAGGGGGCGCGTAGGGAGGCGGTGGAGGAGGCCGGGGACGGGGCCGGGGAGAGGAAGGGGAGGACATGGGAGGGTGCCGCCATTTTGGGCGCTGCGGATACTACCAGCGCAGCGATGGGTGGACAGCGCTGGCCCGGGCACATGCCACCACCGCGCTACTCTTGTTTCCTGTTACTGTCTGACGATTTTGCTGGGTTTTACCGATTTCCATTCCTGCAGAGCTTACTACCTAATGTAGCCCAGGTGCTGATATATAGGAGTTGAAACGGGAGAAAATGGGTAAATGCCATAGTTGTTTACCCACAGATATTGGTTAAATGGAAAATTGCTTCTATTGAAGCCAATGCGGCGGGTCCAGGCCCACATGTCGTGAGACATCATGAACTACAGGGTTTTCTATTGAAGCCGCAATTGAACCCAACAAGAAGATAACTCCATCGCACAATATCTATAACAATTTTACCACTTACCCTAGTATGCTAAGAGGAAATTAACATCGAAACTAAAAGGATGTGGTATTTTATAAAAGATCTAGGACTCGATATGAGACAACGCCTTCTGACCACTAAGTTTTCAAGCCTATTAAGCCTGGTCGATCGAGCTCTTCAGATAGAAGAAGAGAAATCAAGATACATGAGAGTTATGAAACAAAAGGAGCCTTTGCTATTGGCACTAACACTTGTTTCCACTGTGAGTAGAATGGGTATTATCGTTACTAATGCCCACTAAAGTTCTTACCCAAAGAAGAAGCTAGAAAGCAAGCAAAAGGCAGACATCAACATCACACCAGCCACCGATGAAACAAGAAGAATCTTACCCTAAGAAAGCCAGAATAAAGTAGAGGAAGAAACAGGTCTACTTGGAGGAATGACATGAAGAAGAGAAGCAAGACAGAGTCAAGAAAATGTGAGCTATGCAGAATAAGAAATGGAGTAATATCCTTTTAGTTCTCCTTTTGTAAGCTAGTTTGGAAGAATTAAATAGTTTGTCTGTAAATTACTTTGGCTAAGTCTTATGGCAAAACTTTGGAAGTGTATGAAGACCGTCTATGCAAAGTGTAAGGAACGGGAAGGTCATGTTGTAATAAAGTTAATTCCAGCAAACCCAAACATATAAAGCCTTGGTACGACATAATTCATCTAAGTGTGAACCTGCAGCACACACACAAGGATGATATACAAGTACAGGTGAA
The DNA here is from genome assembly GCA_036346245.1 of Bonia amplexicaulis. Taxonomy (NCBI): domain Eukaryota; kingdom Viridiplantae; phylum Streptophyta; class Magnoliopsida; order Poales; family Poaceae; genus Bonia; species Bonia amplexicaulis. The sequence continues at coordinate 7,449,069 of CM070737.1, forward strand.
AAGAAGCTTGGAGGATCCAGAGGTAACAAGATGAATTAGGGGCCGACAATATCATCTGAAGGCAGCAAACCTTATATGATCCGAAAATAAAGACCGTAATTTAAGAAATGGAGTCAGAATTATAACAGTTTTTGTTTTCAACCCATTCTTCAATGTCGAGATTCTTTTTAAGGAGCATGGCCAGGGGTGGAACCAGGCCCCGGACAAGGTAGGCTTCAGCCCGGGGCATAGGAAAGTACCTAGTGTATGGTTTAGGTAAATTTAGCCTAACCTAAGATAACATTCTCATGATCTAGCTTAGATAGTCTAAATTATTCTACCATTAAATTTGGGATGTAGCTAAATTCTAATTCTGAGCTGAGCATGGCTGTACCAGGGCACTCGCAACTCATCGTATCTGGACTACGCCAAGTCCCTCGGACTCAACGGTGAGTGCAACACCTTCAGCTGGGACAACAAGTACCCCGGCGCACGCGTCCTGCTTGCTAAGGTAACAATTTTATCTTGCTACTAAAATGGCGGGGAGAACAAAAGATCAACAAATTAAACTCCGAGTGTCTGACATGAATGGAGCTGCATGTAGGATTACCTGTTGGGGGAAGAACGAGAACGCGTCCGAGTTCCAGGAGCAGGCAGACAGGTTCGTATGTAGCATGGTGCCGACCTCACCGTCGATGAGCGTCACCGGGAGGGCTCTTGTACAAGTCGGAAGGGAGCAACCTGCAGTACGTGGCCTCCACCTCCTTCCTGCTCTCGACCCACGCCAAGTACCTCAGGGCCTCCAAGAAGGCGGCCGTCCAGTGCGGCGGCGTGGCCGTCACCCCGTCCTTCCTCCGGAACCTCGTCAAGCAGCAGGTGCGCGCCGATCAAGCTCTTTGATTCTGTCAGACTTGGAAACTTGTAGGCGTCAGCGATTTGAACTAACATCTGGATTTGCGTGTTAACAATTCTAGGTTGACTACATGTTGGGGAGCAATGGCAATGGAATGTCGTACATGGTCGGGTTCGGCGAGAGGTTCCCGCAGCGCGTCCACCACAGGGACGCGTCGATCCCGAGCGTGAACACGCTCGGCGACGGACGCAGCGGCCTGCGAGGCCGCGTTCCAGTACTACCACGCCGACGAGCCGAACCCGAACGTGCTGACCGCCGCCGTGGTCGGGGGGCCCCGGCGCGAACGACGCGTTCGCCGGCGACTGGCACAACCTCGCGCCGGCCGAGCCGGCCACGTACATCAACGCGCCGCTCGTCGGCACGCTGGCCTTCCTGTCCTCTCATCTCCAGCGACCATGGTCCAAGTGCGCACCGGCCATTGATTCCGATTCGTTTTAATTTTGCGCGCTTCAGCGGTAAAGCATCCATCTTGATGGGCTTGCGGCCGACGGATCGAGCTGCTGATGCATTCGTCCGTGCGGCACGTGCTTAACACATCATTGAATCGCGGTTTAGTGCTGCAACTAAACTAAATCCACATGTCAGATGGATTTGTACATCGCAAAGCATGCGCAAATCAGACGCTTCGCAACATTTTGGTGTGGTATTTAGTACAAAAAAACTTACCAAAAAAGACTAGTATTGCTACCCCAGCCCAATTTAAAAAGCCCAGCAACGAAGTTTGCACACCCGGCCCAATTAGAAAAGCTCTCCCTCTCCTCGTTGGCGTGTGGCCATGGGGCGGGCTACACCAGCGCACAATCCAGCGCCTCCTCGACTCCTCGCAGCGGCGCCCGGCGGCTCCTCGCCCCCCCACTTCTCCTCGCCGGATGCCTGGCAGTCGGCACCTCCCCTAGCCTCTCCTCGCCCGGCTCGTCGTCAACCTCGCCCACCCCCGCACCCCATCATCAAGTACGCCTCGACCCTGTCATCGTAATATTTGCAGTTTAGTCTCGGATTCTTCGCAGAATTTAGCTTCAACATGTCAATTCAGTTTAGCTGCAGCACTAAATCCCCACCCTCTTTTTCGGAGTGTGGAACACTGAGTACTCGCGAAAAAGGAAAACAAAAGAGGTGCAGAACAACGGAATCTGAAAAATAGATGTCTTTATTCTATCCGTATGAAGTGATATATACTGTGTTTAAGCTTGAAACACGCAAAGAAAACGAATTCTTCCTCTACGCCATGCTCAAAGAAACCAATAGTGTTTGAATTTGGAGATCTTCTCGCCGTTTCGAACCGTATACCTTTTTCCGTTTTGTGGAACTGGGATGGAAAGCCATCGTGATTCAAACAGTACCAATGCCCTGATTCGGATTATGGAGCATCGTGTGAAACGAGGTTGATTGATCACATGGTACAATTGTGCCTGCTGTGTGTTTTGTTTTGGTTAAGGGCAATGGGATACCCTTTAGTCGCATTATTGAATAGCATTGGTCCTTTTTTGCATGTTTATTTGGCTTCTGTCTGTGCTTTGGGTGTAATCATAGTTAGTCGTTTCGTGTTCTTTTTGTCCCGCATGCTGTAACTAATTTTGGACCATCTCTAAATTTTGTAAAAGCAAAACTTACGGTGGTAAGGTATAGAGAGGCATTTCACATTTCATTTTGGGACTTTGACTCTTTGAGTCTGTCATTGAAGATAATAAGGAATTATTACTTTCATTTTTCTCGCAGGTGAATATTGATTTTTAGAAATAGATGTCACTGGATTACTAAAATTTGCAATGCACTGGAATGTAATAGTGGGCTATGGCAACCCGTGTCCTGTCACGCCAAAATCTGAGAAAGTTGGCTTCTTCTCTCCTCAATCTATCCCAGAGGGCGCTGATTTCACCTTCCCCTCCAACTCGCAGGTAGTAAAAACCGTTTTGTTGACTATTATGTCTTTCAATCCTCAGTTATATTCATATACATAGAAGGATCAATACGAGGCTAGAATTTATGCCTAATTGCTTGTTCCTGAAGTGCCGGAACTTACAGGCTGCAACTGATTTACGAAGCATGAAACCAAAATGCAGCTTTAATTGCAATAATTATGTAAGGAGTTTTGTAGGGCTTTAAAACAACATGTTCTGTTGAGCTCTAGAACACATACCGCTGGAGTTCATTCGGCAAATGTTGCCTACTTGGTCACTCAAACTATTGTTTGAAGTTTACTAAGCAAGATGTGAGGCATGTGTTTAACATAGGAAGTGTCTAGCAAGGACTTAGCATATTGGTTTTAATTATCCTGTTTCATCCATGACAAGTTCAGTTTCCCTCATATTTTCCCTTCTACTTGTTGCAGATCTGCCGTTGTTTCCTCTAGCAAATGCTTAAGCCCCTTTTACCTGTTTGAGCATTCATGGGCTGTTAGATGGGCTAGCTATGGATCAGTGAATTTAGTTCTATCTAGTGATGGGAAACCCAAGTTTGAGATTGAGGAGGTGGAACCCTCCAAGAAGAGGAGGTATTTGACAAAGAAGCGTTTGAAGCTTCAGAGGAAGCAGGAAAAGAGGAAGAGGAAGGAGGCCAATAAAAATGATCCACGGCGTATCAAACCCAAGGGAAAGAAGATAAAACAGAAATTTCCTACAGCTGAAGCTCGACTCAAATACAAGATTGAGAAGGTAGCAACAAGTTAGTCTGGTTTTGCCTTTTGCCTATTTGCTTGATTTGGTTTGCTTGGTTAGTTTCTTGCTGAAGCATTTTGACAAGTGCATTAAGCAATCTCCTTCGAAAAAAAAGTTTATTGAGAAATGGATCAGTACGATTTTTCTACATTAGGAATAGGACCTTGCTAATTGCCACTCAATATTTGAATCATCACTCTAGTTTCATTCTGCAAATAATTTGCTTTCAGAATGTTACTTAAATACTTTATTGATACTTTATGCATGCTTCTGTTTCTATGATATAAAAATATGGTAGTTGTTTCTATAAAACCCAGTTGGTTCATTTGAACCCTCTGGGCACGTAGGGTTGGCCATTTTCAAATATCATAACTAGCTGGTTTGCAAGGAAACTTTCATTACCATCAGATGAACAAATGCTAAAGTGGTTGGAAGATGATGTGCTTGCTTTCTCTTTTTGTTTCGTAGCAGAAGATAAATTAAAATGAGCTGTTCCTCTTCCAGGCCAAATTAAAGGAAGCTATGTTGGTTGAGAAGCTTAAGAAGTATGAGGTTGCTAAAGCTCAAGGCCCTATGGCTAAACCATATGATCTCAATGGCGAGGAAATATTTTATTTGAAGAAGGTTTCACAGAAAATGTCAAATTATGTCCCTGTTGGAAGGCGAGGAGTTTTTGGGGGTGTGATTCTGAACATGCATTTGCACTGGAAGAAACATGAGACTGTGAAGGTCATCTGTAAGCCCTGCAAACCAGGGCAAATCCAAGAGTATGCTAGTGAGATAGCCCAACTAAGCGGTGGTATCCCTATTAATATTGTTGGAAAGGACACCATAGTCTTCTACCGAGGAAAGAACTATGTTCAGCCAGATGTCATGTCACCTATTGATACACTGTCGAAGAAAAAAGTAGGTAGGATAGGTTGTTGGTTAATTTTATTTCCGTAACTTGTCTCAGGTTGATTCTTGATTATGCTTGGCAGCAAGTACCAACTGCAGAGAATTCTTTTCCTTGCTATTTTCTGAACTTTCTGTTACTTTTCTCTGTGCATGGAAATTATTTGTGAATAATCTTGTAAAAGTGTAGCTTTTAAGAATTTAAGTTTAGCAACAAACAAATAATGCAAAAAAAGGAGTGACACATAAAAAAATTGCTACAGTTTATATTTAATACACATAAAATATAAATATAATTGTAAACTTGAAGATGCCTTAACATCCATTCTAAATTTATGTCAGCACAATACCACCACCCTTTCCCAGTTCATGTATCCAAAAAACACATCTCAAATTATGTAGCAACATTTGGTCTTTATTATTAGCCATCAGGCTGATTCTATATGTGTGTACAACTTTCCAAATGCTCACTTACAACTATATTTTTTTATCATCAGGCACTTGAAAAATCAAAATATGAACAATCGCTGGAGACAGTTAGGCGTTTCATTGCAGTATCTGAAAAGGAGCTTGAACTTTACTATTGGCATGTTGCACTTTATGGAAATCCACAATCTCAGAATGCTGATCTGGTTTATGGTGATGATAGAAAAGCTTTTTCGCAGAAAATGGAGGAAATGAGTAATGGGAAGGACCAAGGACCTCATCTGGCTACTTATGATTTCTCTGATACCACAGATACTTGTGAGTCTGATGAAGATAATTCTAGTAGCGAATATGATGTTGATGATGATGAGACTGAAGATCCTATACACAGTTGTGAAGACACTGTTGTTTCTGATTGTGAGGGGTTCTAGGTAACAGGGAGTAAAGAGCAAGTACCTCTTGTGGCATCATCATATTGCTGACTGCAAATTGGATTTAACATCTAGAAGCCTACATGTGGAATTTTTTTTGGACTATTACATAGACAGTCAGCAGAGGATCACTAGTTGGGCATGTTCTTTTCCTCCGAAGCTGGCGGCTTTTGGCTTTTGGCTTTTGCTACAGTACCTAACTTTCAAACGAAGTATTTTCTTAAGACGGAGCCTACAAGTTAAACGATCTACACATTAAAAGCCCAACATCTGTACCAGCCAAAATCATAAGTGAGTATTTGTCTCTCCGTAATCTGTACCGTAAACAGCCAAAATTCAAAAATTTCAGCCAAAAGCCATAAGCCGCAGCCGCGCCAAACAGGCCCGGAGATGGCAGTTACCTTGTTTATGGTATCTAGATTTGATTCAGCAGATGGTATGCAGGACAGGCATTCCTGCTGTCATTTGGAAACAAAAGCAAGGTTGAGGTACAAAAAAAGGTCTTTTCTGGAAGAACTCCGACAGAAGGATTGCTCTTCAGTATGTGGCCAATACATCTTGTGTATCTGGTTACTTCATTGTGTCAGTATCAATGCCACAAGGTCCATGTTGCAGTGTCTATGCCACTAGGTCGATATGGTCAATATTGTGAGAAGCCCTGTGGCAAGATCTTGTGGTATATTGTTGGTAGAGTTTCTATTTTCTGAAATTAATAGCTGCTGAGCAGTATCTGTTTGACAAACAAGATGTCAGCCTTCCGAGGATGCAGTGTCTCACTGTCTTGTACAAAGTACTAACTAGAGTTGCAGTGCCCTGCTACCATCACAGGCTGGTTTGCAATGCCAAACAATGCACATTTCTTGAGAACATTGAATGCTGCTGCATTACTTAGATTGAGACATCACCTTATGACATGGACACGTTCTCTTCATTTCTGTTAGATCTGACAGTTCTTTTAAGATGATTTTATTGGTTGACTATGATAGTACTCAATTACCATGTTATATATGTAGATTTGTTGCTACAATTTTATGGTTCTGTTGTTGTCAGCTACAAGCCTACAGCTAAGTTTTGATGATGGTTTTCCGTGAAAGATTCCTGCTGCATATACTGCAAATTCAGCTATGATCTTTCGTCTGTCACCGAATGCGGTGATACAATAGTGCAGATCCTTGCAAAAGTGCCCTCCTCATGGTCAAAAGGCAAGTTTGGGACCTGAGACACAGCTGTCAAAAGGCTAAAGTATACAATACCAGCGACAGATCAAAGATACTGTATTGTACTACTCAAGAAAACTTGGCCTTCACTTTTAGGCCATCAACGTCTAGTCCAGTGGGATGGCATAATTTTCTGATGAATAACGATGTTTCACATCCCAAGTCGCAGTTCGATGTGATCATAGCGAGTAACTCGCACGACACTCGAACCTCTTGTTGATCCATCACGACGTTCTGAAGAATTTGACTGGCCTTAGCATCATTTCGGTGCCCTTTTTTTCATCGAGAATAATTATGTTGTGTAGCATCTGATTTATGAATTGTTCCGAGAAATTTTGGGTGAATAACATGCATAATACTCCCTTCCATCACAAAAAAAAAGTTATTTTAGATATTAACATGATCTTCAAAACGCAACTTAACCATCAATTTTACTATAATATATTTATAAAACTTAATAATATTATAATATTATAAAAATAATTTTGAGAATCTACATATAATTTTTATGTATCTAATCTAGATATTTAAAAAGATATTAATAACTAAAATTTAAAATTTTTAACTGTGCATATTCTAAAACCATATTTTGTGATTGGAGGGAGAAGCGTAACAAAAGGAAAGTAGTAAACGCTTACGTAATTCATTCGTCACAATCATTATCGGTTTTTAATAATCTCCTAAGAGAGTTTCCGATCAGACCAAGAGAACATACGTGAATCAATTGACTCTTTGGAGGAGAAAAAATTACTATTTGCGTCGGTTCTCTTCTGACGCAAGGCTTCATTGAAAAATGCAAATGAGGAACCTTAACTATTCTATTTTCTTCCTGAAAAGCCATTGGGTCTGTTTTTAGGGCTACGGTTTATGGGGTTTTGGTAATTTTTTGGTTTTTGGCTGTTTATGAGTGAGAGTACGAAGAGAGACATCCGCGTACAATTTTGACCGATTTAGATGAAATCACTACAATATCTACTATGATCGACTTGTACACTCTACCTTCAAAATATACTTTATTTAAAAGCTATATATTGTAGAAAAACCGAAAGCCAGAAGGTGAAAAGAAGAGGTCTAGGGTCTGTTTGATATGGCTGTGGCTTATGGCTTTTGGCCGAAATTTTTGAATTTTAGCTGTTTGTGACAGAGATTACGGAGAGATAGATACTCGCTTGCAATTTTGGTTAATACAGATGTTAGACTTTTAACTTGTACTACAATTAATTTGTAGATCCCATCTTAAGAAAATACTCCATTTGAAAATTAGGTACTGTAGCAAAAACCAAAAGCCGTTTTTAGAAGTCGTTAAAGAACTTGATTAGCATTGTTCTATTCCTATGGGCCATGGCTTATACTTTTGCGGGTACTATTTATAAAACACACACCAAATGCCTTCATAGATGTAATGATGTATAATGTATTTATCAGACATTCATATATTCCCTCTCTTATATCCATGGAAAGTTACTTAACAAATAAGATCAGACTCAACCTCAAAAGCCAACACATATATAGGGCCTGTTCTTTTTGTTGCGGTTTATGATTTTTGGCTGAAATTTTTAAATTTTGGTTGTTTACGGTACAGATTACGAAGAGATCGATACTCATTTACGATTTTGACTGGTACAGATATTAAGCTTTTAACGTGTACTACGTTTAACTTGTAGACCACATCTTGAGAAAATACTTCGTTTAAAAGTTAAGTACTGTAGCGGCGTCAAAAATCGGCCGGCTTGTAGCCTAAAGAACAGGCCCATAAAAGCTTAGTCAAAACCAACATAGTTTTGAGTTTTGACCATCTCTAGACTCCCAACCCAAAATCCGTATACTTCCAAACTCAATAAACATATGAATATATACCGTCCCATCCAAATTGTGATGTTTTTCTAAACAAATGAAATCAAGTAGATAGAAATGTACCTAAATTTCTTAGATATCGCTCGTTTCGGCTTTAACTTCTGACTTTTGTCTTCTAGTTCACTATTCCTCAATTTCATCTTTTTCTGGTTTTTTTTACTTTTTGGGCTTTTTTGCCTTTCTTTTTTTGCCGTATTTATCTGCATTGTCCGTGATGGACTAACTTATTATTATTATTTTAAAATTTAATTACGCTAAAAAAGTCACCAACAACTATAGTGCAAAATAAGTCATAAGCCACAAAAAAAGCCCAAATAAGGAGCCCCTTAACGACCTCATTTTAAGAATAGGACCGTTGTATTCCCCGTAACAGGCTAGTAGTTAAGTTGCGGGTAGAAAGAGTATAATGCCTGCTCATAAGTATTTTATTAGGATTAGCTTGATTAAAATATGACCTAACGGTACTATAACAACTTTACGAACATACAAATTTAAAACTTAACTTACATTCAGAAGAACCAATGAAATCCCACAAGAACATTTGAGTGCGGTCGTAACCCTAACACATTAGCTAATGCATCCTTCCTTCTTCAGGTGTTTATTCTGATGAAAATAAACAAGTTTGAATACATTAGATACTCAACAAGCCATATGAAAAGGCTATTTACCTACCATGCAAGGTGTTCTACTGGATAGAGTCATGGATGTAATATGATAAGATTAGATGCAAGATTGCTGGTAAAAACTTTACACTTAAAATAGTAAAATATTATTTACTTAGCAATGGGGTTTTGTCATCCGTAATCTTCATATTAAAATCATCCAAATTCCACTTATACCTTATTATCGGAATCACCCAAGAAACACAGCTCTATTAACCAAAAGTACAACATATTTGAATACCATTCATTGCCCATAAAATATTTCAGACTCATAATGTCAAGTTATAGACACAATATGATAGCGTGCGACTGAGCTGAGCATAACAAGGTCGTCCACTGCTCTTTTCATTCTAGTTTCTGCCTGGTAGACTCGGAACCATTCAACCACCTTCGGGAATCCACTGGCCAGTGTGGAAATCAGGCCGACATTGAGTAGATCTACCATTGTGAAGACTGACAAGTGGCATAAAATCCTAACTTCCTTCTCAGTCCTTTCCCAACAGGCTATCCAGACGGCACTAGGATAACCATCACTCTACAAACGTTCGATCGAATCGAGCACTGTACTAAAACAGGTTGATAAGTCAAGCTTATGGTTGAGCGAGTTCTGCGTTATTTACTTGGCACAAGGGTCTAATCCTTATTGAGCTATCATGTACATACCATATAAACACCAACACCACACCACGTATCCAAACCAGTGCCTCAACATTCAGATGATGCCGTAGGCTTCAACCAGTTAGTGGTTGCCAATCAAGCATCCTCATTACTTAGCTTTTGTTTCAAAGTCTACCGGCATTAGATCGGATAATCCATAATCGTATTTATAAAACATTTATATTTTTCTAACCTATCTACTAATTATCAACAAGGTGATTTCATATTATAATAACACCTATGGTCATCAAGGTGAATATGGTTTACAAGAGTATGACTCGGCTTTTCAGTAGTTAGATCTAACTATTTATTATGCCATTCTAAATTATTATTATTATATGTATATAACATTACTCAAATAACATAAATAAATGAAATAATAAAAAATAATATGGGATCAACATGATTAATGACATGTGACTTGCCTTCTTTTCTAAAGTTTTTTATTTCTTCTTTGTAGTCTTCAGGTTTGACACCATTTACTTTAGTTGTTCCAGTGACTTCTTCGTTGACCAATTAATCAAATCTAGATGCTAGCACAAAAGAACAATTACAAATAAGTTCCTGCTTTGCAGAATGCAAGCTAGAAACAAAATAAAATTAAAATTCTATAAAAGATATAAAGGAAAGTAAGTTTAGGTGGATAGAGTTTAAACTAAGCTTAGTTAGGTTGAATGGCGTTGAAAATGGGTTAGATAGACTCGAATGGTGGGAATGATTGGAGAAAATTTGGAGCTCTATTTTATGCTCCCAAAGGCCTCAAACTTGCTTAGTATCCGAGTGGATGATGTGAAATTTGGTATGTGGTGCGAGGAAGCACAAAAATGTGGGGTGTGGTAGAACCACTCGGATAACCCTAAGGACTGAATCTTGTCATGTTAGCAGTGTAAACAAGTACAACCACAAGTCTGTATATTACAACCTGACTAAGTAGATTTATCAAAACCCCCGGACTCATCTCACCGGTAGTGGATAGGCGTGGATCTGCAAGGGCAAGGAAGGCCTAAAGGGACACCAAGGAGGGTGAAGTTTTCCACTGTTCTAGGCGCGGGAAGTGGAGCCCTATGCGTTAGTTAGCTCGTGGAAAACATCCCGCACAGCGTATGGGACCCACTTAAGTGGGATAAGCCCATAGGGTGAGATGACGAAAGAGGCTAGATATCTTGAAAGGTTACTGATTCAACCATATGACTAAGGAATCATGTGGAACCTTGGTTGGCGGTCTCTTGTGGGGAATGTGTACAAACTCTGCAGAGTCAAAACTATTCGAATATGCGCTGCCCACGGTCATGGGCGCAACATGGGGACTTAACTAGATATAGTTACTTTTAGAAATAACTTGTGGGTAAGGCGGAAAGGCCCTAGTTTGGATTTGTCACGGTGTCGACCCGGTGGTAAGATAGGCGACTATAATGCTAAAAGTGTCAGTAAAGTGCGAGGCTATGTAACGGTGGATGGACTCTCGTGCACTATTAATACAATTATTTCGAGAAAATTGCATCTTTCATAAGCTGCAGGTCATAGGATTTCTAAGTATTGTATTGAAAAGGCGCTTCGCAAAAATAAAATAAACCTAGAGCCTCCTTGATCGCCCAACATTCTATTATCGCATTACATGTGATGATGATTCACGACACGGTGGTTAGTGTGCTCACACTGCATATCAAACAGCAGACAGGGACGCAGATCATTATGCATATGAAGATGCCCCGGTCTCGTGGAGGAGAGAAGGACGGTGGAAATTAGGTCGTCTTCATGATTTTTCCGAGCTTAGACAAGTTAGACCTAAGGCATACGTATATTACCCTTCCTAGGTAATATATCGTGACACATTACCCCCGATCGCTTGCTCGAGGTTATGGCCCTACTTTTGCTTTCTCCACATTGTTCTCATGTGATGATGACATTGGTCAAGTGCCCCTTTTAAAACTAATGCCGATGTGGCTTAATTTGGAACCATGGTCTGTAATATTATTGTTGTTTAAGCGATATGACATGATATGGACAATGTACCGTGGGCATTATTCATCGATCCGTGAATAATGCCGTAATCACGAAGATTCTCGGATTGAAAAATCCGGTCCGACAGAGTCGGTATCGAGCATCTGACCGTAGGGTAAAGGCCTTAGTATGGACGTTAGCCAAAGGATAGGATTATAATTTTATCAAACTTATAAAAAGAGTTTCCAAAAATATAGTGTATTACTTCTTTCTCTATCCTTCTTAGACCTCGTCGCTCTATTCTTCATTGATATTTTGAAAAGTTACTAACACTAGAAATTCTGATATACGATGCTGAGCTGAGAGATGAGTAATGGACTATCCGCCCACTGAGTGCGAGGGAGTTTGCCAAGATTCTCGCAAGCTCCTCCATTACCGGGCTATCCGTGTACCGTGGTCTCAAGACCACGGTGAGAGAGGAGTCTTGGTCGATCGAGGTGTTCATCTACCCGAAGACCGCCTGCGCACGATCACGAGCAGCGGCCGGACCATCCGGCCGTGGCACTTCAGACGCCGCCGCTTTGCTGCCGCACGGATGTGCGACATCTACAAACGCGTTTCGCCGCGCACCCCTTCTACTACCCTCGCGCCCGAGAATCGCGCTACAATGAGACATACATGCCGGTGAACGAACAACAACGATGCTCACGCATCGGTTTGACTCGACCGAGGGCCATGGGGCGGCCCACACCGCCAAGACCGAGGAGATCACCTCCGTCGGGTGCACACTCGTCGCCACACACCGAGGTGGCGACCTCCATGAAAGCCTCAGGTAAAGCAGTTTTGCACTGCCAAAGGCACTGCAGGCAACCATGTGCAGTCTCAAGAGGTCCAGCTCCTGCTGCTACTCAGCCCTCCGCCCGGCCCGGCCAATGGGACGCGGTGGGCTCCGACTCTGACCGACCGCACGAGAGCGTGCGACCTCGTGCCCCAATCGGCTCTTCGTGAGAGGGTCACGCAGTAGAGCTGCACCGGCAACACACCTCGAGACTCGACCAGACCCCTCTGAGTTCGGCGGTCCAGCAGTCCCGCCTGCCCGGACTGACCCTCCAGCCCCTGCGCCGGCGATATGGAGGAGTAGGTAGAAGTAGCGCCTTCAGCATCTTGTAGCGCCAATACCGTTGTTGTCTCCAAGACTTTCCGTATCGTAGTAACTATCCCGTTGAACTTTAATTAATTGTTAGATCGTAAGTCCAGCCTAGAAGTAATGGTCAACATGAGTATAAATAAGCTTAACATGTTTTTGGCGAACAGTAATGTCAGATAAATAGTGTCGGTTTGGCACTATTTCTAGCGGGTTAGGGTTTGGTAAGCAATGTTAAGCTAGTTTGTTGTGTAGTGAATAGGGTTGAACAATGTTTGGGTCAAGTTGAATAAATAGTATTGGTGGGCTAGGAGTAGTATTGGGCTGGCCCAATTGGCCGACTGGGCCAAGAGATTGCCCGAGCTAACTTTGCCCGCCCACCTTAGCGGCCCAACTCAAGAGTGAGCGAGCTGGAGCACGAGCTCATGGCAACTGAGACCGGGAAAACGACGGCGAGTGGTAGTGCGAAAAGCACCAACTTAACGCGAGCAACTTTTGGGCATATGCGCGAGCGGTGGCAGCTTGGAGATGACTGGTGACGGTGGAGTGTGGCCGGAATAGAGGCATGGCACGGTGGAGCTGCGGCGAAGCTTCAGCTAAATTGGCGGTGACTCGAGCATCTAGGTGGTGAGGAGAGCTCGGCGGTGGTGACAGCTTAGCTCGAGGTGGTCTATGGAATGCTAGTGACAGTGACTTTGGGTGGCTGAGCGGTGGCACACAGCAACGACGAGCTAGGGGCGCCGAGGTTGGGCGAGAAGCTAGGGAATAGCTTCATTGTTGTGATGAGGTGCTAAGGATGCGGCCAATTTGACAGGAGAGAGGATGGAGGTGAAAATTTTTATGGATGGTCGAGGCTTATCGGATTTGGGATGACGGCGGCGGTGTAGCTTCATGCAGCTGGAGAAGAAGACAATGGGTTTGGGCGTGAGGGTGCGCGAAAGGGAGACAAAGGCAGTTGCTAGTCTTGGCTTTATAGCCAGTGCAAGGCAATGGCACTAGTAGTGGCTCAAGGCGATCTCGACGCGTTGATGGCGGCATGGACGATTGTGTGGATTCGACACTGGGACGATGACACAATGACAACACAGGAAATGTTGTACCTCCATGGAGCGGGTGTGTGAGGTGGCGGCGAAGAACAACGACAGTGCGGTGTGGACAGTTGTGCGGTCCTTGCGGGTGAGCGGGCGATGCTGGCATGAAAACGACGATGGTGAAGCAGTACTAGCACGACGTGAGGTGGCATGGCCCTGTCGCAGCTTGGCACGGATGAAGGCGATGCTTGGCAGAGGTGGCATGCGCGCGCGAGCTGCTGGCAACGCGATGCTTTGCAAACGGCAACAGGGGAGAAGACGGATACCAAAAATGTGCTCTCAAGGTGGAAAGCGCAATTCTGAAAAAGGAAAGCGGTTTTTGGCTGGAATTTCTGGATTTGGCAAAAACTTCAAATTCAAATCAAATTCACTCAAATTCAAAATTTTGAAAATTTTTGGTTTGTCACAGATATATCCATCATCCTAACTAATAACTATAGCTTAGAATGTGTTCTTCCACTACTTCACAAGGGTCAACTGCAAAGGTACAAAAGACACATATGTTAGTACAGAGCAATACTACTTAAACCTATCAACACGCTAACTAAAAGCCAAGTTATTGTTAATATGGGTGGCTGTCATCTCAAAGAAGATCCATGTATTGGTCTCCCACTCAGCAAAATCATGGCGACTTTTTGTGATAAGATTATTGACATATATATTCGCCACTCTTTTCTCTCGTGTGGGTTATTTTGCTGCTGGCCTTTCCGTTGATATCTTTTCTGGTGTCATTGTCATAGATAGATACGATCATTTTGGGTTCTCACTTCTCATTACACTTAAACAATGCAATATGACTACCTAAATATGCATATCATTAATTCGCCTAAACTTTTCTTTATAATTGAAACATTAACCATACAATATATCTACTAATTGCATATAATTATCACTCCTTTTGCTTAGTAGCTAGAATAATTTTCCAGAAAGCTAGAGTTGGCAATTGAGAATTCTTTCTCTTCATCATTTCATCGTTTCAAGTTTGCACATCAATTAATATCGCTGCTTCCCTAGCGACTGGGGGCCTTGGCGTGCAACTTGCCGACCCTAGCTTTCTAATATCCATACGGCGAAAGTCAAGTAGGTCATCAATTTTAAGCATAATAAGTGCAATCTTCTAGAGCTCGATCCGATAATGTTTTTGCCGGGTCCTATTTGTAAATTCGTTAGGACAGGTTGTTGATGGATCTGTGTACGTAATAACCCCAACTCCCCAAGGCACTTCTTGTATAACTGTTACTAAACTAAGCATATATGCATGCCTGATCATATAACAGCTTAGCGGTTAACACACTTATTAATTGTTTATGCTAGCTAGAGGCTGAAGGCTCAAGAAGTGGTTGGCTAAGGAGGATTATCAAGAGAGATGTGGAGCCAAAAGTGCATCTTTTTTCCCCTAACAAAAATGACAGGCAAGCAAGTGCGATACATAGATAGATAGGTTATATACTCAAGAGATCTACCTATTCTATATAACGCGCCAGGTCCTACCTCCTCTTGTCTCTCTCTTTCCCTTCGCCTTCCAATTGTCGCTTTTCTTTCCTCTCTTTCCTCCTCCTCCTCTCTCTCTCTCCTTCCTTTCTTCCCTCCTACTGTCCTTACACCCCTCTCTCTAGAGAAATACCAAGATATATAGCTAGCAGAGAGATGTCCAGGCTAGGGTTGGTGCTTAGGGCCTTTCCTCCCTTGCATACCAAGCCTTGATCACACCTCGCCCTTTTTGACCTCCTATACACAAAGTTAGTTCTCGGTTGGTGGAAACTAGACAGATCGAGAGGGAGGCCGGAGCTAGAAGAAGCAGAAGAAGAAGAAGTAGAAGAAAAGGCGCGGTGCTTCTAGCTAGCTGATTGGTTATTAGGATACGTAGATAGAGAGATAGATGGCTCAGGCGATGTCGGCGGGGGGCGGCGGCGTGGGGCAATTCGGCGACACGACGTTGACGAAGGTGTTCGTGGGGGGCCTTGCATGGGAGACGCAGAAGGAGGGCATGCGGAGCTACTTCGAGCAGTTCGGCGAGATCCTGGAGGCCGTCGTCATCACCGACAAGAACACCGGCAGATCCAAGGGCTACGGATTTGTGAGTACCGATACTAGCTAGCTATGCATGTTCTATACCCTATCTACGATCTCGATCTCTATAATTCGATCCATCTTTTCTTGTATAATAGTACTCGCACACACCATGTACCAAACTACGTACTGCGCCCTCAAGTTAACCCAAGAATTAGTTATTAGTGTATACATGTTGCGTCATGTAATTAATCATTAATGGAAGAACCTAATTGATCGACTTTATATTTAGATGTATGATTTATGATCTTGGATTTGTTCGCTATTTTCTATCAATCCGGTTAGGTCTTACGGCTACTATATATGTGGGCATTCCAGGTTACGTTCCGTGAGCCGGAGGCCGCCATGAAAGCCTGCTTCGATCCGTACCCGGTGATCGATGGGAGGAGGGCGAACTGCAATCTCGCATATCTTGGGGTCCAGAGGTCCAAGGCAGCACCGGCGTATCTGCATCCGTATGGTAATTAAATTTCCTAATATACAGAATTCACCTTTGATATTTTCCGCTGTTAGTTAACCATATAATTAATGAGCAAGAAGGGCGCTACATTTCAGCAATTGTTTGGAAAGAAGTATCAAATCATGTAGAGTATATGACGTACGCATGCAAGTTCTTGCCTTTGCATCTTTAAAGATGCAAGATCGTGCATCATTTTATGCTAGTGCTGATGCCTTGCCAGCAAACTAATTTTCTACTAAGCTAAGTAATAGTCGCGTTTCTTCCTTCTTGATGCTTATGCAAGATTGCATCTTAGAATCAAATTAATATCGATCGAAGCAGAACATGCATTCTTTTGTTTAGAATCATTTGAGAACAAATGCCTACTAATTAAAGCTAAATTCTGTCATTCTGGAAAAATTGGCAGAGATGTTAATTCTTAATAATTAAATTAATATTCAGATTAAATTAATGCTGATACAGTGTACATATGTAATTACATAGTAATGATTCGTCCGTCTAAAGGATGTCATCGTGACAGTTAATTGGATAACGCATGCAAATGAGGATAAAAAAGAAAATAGTATCCAATTATCCGACAGTATTTCACCGGTAATGAAAAGGCTGCATTGTCTCCAGCTTTTTCGCAAAGCGCTAAAAGCAAGCACGGTTAGTTATTCTTGGGAGTCGTTCCTTCTATGCTTGCCTTGCTTCTTCCAATCCTGCAACTCTAGTACAAAGTTCAGTGCGCTTCAGCTGTCTCTGTCCTCCGCACAATTTTCTTTCTTCTTCCTTCCTTGCTGATCGATCCAATTCATCACATATAAAATGAAACCGGCCAGCTCATGAGCTTTAGATTAAAAATGAATCGATTGCTTGTTTATTTATCTGCCCATTATTTCTTGTGCAGTAGCTCATGTCCATGGTGGAAGCAACATGATGGCAATGAAGTCCATTCAGACAGGTGCTGTTGCTGGTGGTGGTGCCAGCTTGAGCTTCCCGGACCAAGGCATCCAGCAAGGGATTCCTGCTACTTACAACGTGTATGGGTGAGTACTACTTAACCACCACCGGCCAGCTGCTTCTGCAGGCCAGCTCTCTCTCTCTCTCTCTCTCTCTCTCTCTCTCTCTCGCGGAGATGCTGGGCTAGCTGTAAAGACGATGGTTTTGGTTAAAGCCGGCCGTTGCTGCTCCGGCATGCACGCCTGCTCGAAATGGCAGGGGGGGCCACGACTTCACCGTCCATCCATCATTCTTGTGCATCCGCATCTCCTTCCACGTGCCCACAGCTAGCTCATGCATATATATATACTACTAGCTCTCTCCTTGGCCGTAGCTGATTATTTTTTTGTGTGGCTAATAATTTTTGGTTATGTTTTTAAGATGGTGGTGAACGAAGGAGAATGCATATGCCGATGGGTTTGAAAAATCATTTAGAGTAGTTATCCTATTTATTTTTATTTTCAAAGAAACCTGAGCCAAAAGTCACCCTCAAAACCTCCGTCTCTCTCTGTGTGTAAAGCAACATACTTGCATGTATGATCATATTATTTTCAGTTTATGGTTTATGGCTTCTCTGAATAAAAAAACGAGATGATTTTTTCATCACCTTTTTTAAATCGGCTTATTAAGATAGTTTTTTCGAATCAGCTTATCGACATTTGATACATTCATATAAATATTCACGCTGACTAGGGCTAAGGACCATAAGCCATCCACCCAATTGTAAGTGTGAGCACATCATGTGGGCATGCACGTGCTCTCATCATTTGGTTTGATATAGTAATCTCGTATTCGTATATACCTTGTGTACAGCCACTGGCATGCGTGGTATATGTACACATACGCGCGAGCTACTTTACAAAAAGTTTGTTCCTAGCTCTTGCGTGCATCCATGCAATGCATGCGTCTGAGTGCAACGGCAAAATATACATGCATGCATGCACGTAGCAATGCAAATTAAACTGCAAATTAAATAATGCTCTCATTTCCTTTTCATATGGTACAATCAAATGAATTGGTAGAAGTTGTCCTAAGAGATATTCCGTATTGTTTTGAAAATGAAGGAGCGCTTGACTCGATCTGCAACATTTTGGCTGTCTTGTACTAGTACGTGCTCGCCACATTTAGTTTTGGTGGCCATACACTGCACTGTGAAATGTTTAAAAGACCACAGTGTGTATATGGTATTAAAACTATAATCTATTAGTATCATGCGTGTACGGTCGACTTGCATTTTCGCAAGATTTGCTCGTGCATGGACGACATAGTTGTGGTGATATACTTCCTTTATTCTTTTTTCCTTAACTTCCTAGAATTAGTGCTGTCAAAATTTGATCGCCAATAGACTCAAAACGATTTAAATTGACTATATGAAAGTTATATCAATAGATTTATTATTAAAAATACTTTCATAGTATTATAATTTTATTAGTATATCTTAATATAAAGTTATAAAAGTAGCAATTAAAGTCGTATCTTGAAAATAATAAAAGCCAAAAACATTAATTAAAGAGAGAGAGAGAGTACTCAGTGGAACGCATGACTAGAATGTAGCCGGAGCCAACCCCTACTATACTGGGTTGCCCCATATATATTTCATCTTTGTGTGGTTTTCCTATATATATATATATATATATATATATATATATATATATATATATATATATATATAGGAAGCCTCTTTTCTACACCAGTGTAGTTACACCCTATATCGTATCTCACAATGTAGGAAGTATCTCGCGTAACGGGAGTATGTACGTGTAGTATACAAGTATTTAAGACCATCTAGGTGGTATATATATATATATATATATATATATATATATATATATATATATATATATATGTGTGTGTGTGTGTGTGTGTGTGAGCAAATTATTTTTAGTTTCTTTCAGGGATTTACTTAGACATGAAATTGCAAAAAAACAGATAGAGAGTAATTGACTCCAATTTTGTTGGCAAAATTAATTGCAGGTATTCTCCGTATTTCTCGGACTACGGCTATCCGCTGGTACGTATTACGTCCTCTCCCTCTCTCTCTGTTCCTATATGAAGTTATGAGCACAGCTTGTAGCACGCGGAGTTTTCTCTAATTTGATCAGCTGTGTTCTAGTGGGAAATGAGTGCAAAATGAAGGAATCAATTATATAGATTGCAGAAGAAAAGGAAATTTTCACGTTTTTAGCCTTCAATTTTTTGTTACCACTTACCAGGAGCAAACTGCTCTTGTTTCACAAATTTTGTCATCGATCGCTATTTTAGCTGCTTTTTTTTGCGGTATTTATGCCTATATGCTATGCATCACTGGATATATAGCTAGCTAGAAAGAGTTTTCCCGTAGGGTTTGAAGTTTAGTCTCTTATATATATAGAAAACCTTTTCCGTGCTATAAGAGTATGTAGCTATTTTCATACACACACAAATGCTGAAATAGGATATCATGGTGTCAGAACATCATTATTTCAAATACGCAAATTCAACCTAGATTTAGGTATATTTTTGAAAATATCAATTTTAGGGTATATACTCATCTATAACAATTCAAAGGAAATGTACACCTTTAAAAAAAATGTAGTCGAATTTAAAGTTTTGAATGAATTTAGATCACATACTTTGCTGATTTATATATAATCAGCATATATCTACAATCAAACTATCATAAGAAAGGCAACTATAATTCGGATTTTAGTTCAAATTTGTTTGAACTAATTAGTAAATTAGTTAGACTCGACATCCAAAAAATCTAAATTTTTTCACTCACGATGCATAAGGAAAATACATATTTTAGATTATGGTGCTACCATGGCGTCGCAGTAAATATATGTATGTGTGTGTTTTCTTCTTTTGGATCATGTGAAAATAGTAACCAAGTGGCACCTTAGACGTTAAGATTGGTCGCTGTTCCGCGGTATTCATAATGTGGTATACATTGATATATACATGACTAATGCATGAGGTGGCGTGTCAACATTTGCCAGACCTACTATCAAGCGTACGGTGGGCTGGGAGCGCAATACCAAGTCTTCAACGGTGGCGCGGCGGCGGCGGCGGCAGGGCTGACAATGGCGAATCCTACCGGGCTCTACCCGTACTTCCAGTACGGTCCGGCGAGCGCCGCCGCTGGGTACAGCATGCAGTACCCTCAGATGTACCAGTACGCGGCGGCGGCGGTCGGGGCCCCAACGACGACGGCCAGCCTGACCGCAGTGGCCGGCCTCCAGCAGTACGCTAGCACTGTGGCTCTTGCACCAAATTCTATCGGCCAGCAAGCAGGTTCGTCTGTGACAACTTACTTCTCCTTTTGTTTCGGTTCATGCATGGTATTGGGTTGCATTTTTGTAGTACAGGCACTGTATATATTCGAATCTGCAAGCAAACCCATGTACCACGAGTTGCGTACACGCTTCTGCTTCTGTACGTACTAAGAGTATCACATACGTATTGACTAAGTTCTAAAGCATTTTTCAATTAGGGTACTGCACTGTTTGTTTACATATGCATATATCTGTGTCATATAAAGGACGTGATATCCACTTGCCTAAACATAAATATGACATCAATCTCCTAGCATCAATGTTTGGTGGGCTGCTCTTCTGAAATCTTGGCCCATTTCTGCATAGTTTGATGCACAGTATATTCTCTCTTAGATTATTGTTTAAGCTACACACATATACTCTTACAAATATAGGCATTGTTTCTTTCTCAATTCTCATTGACAAAAATATAATGGTGCAAATTGCAATCATCTCCGGATTTTGCAACTAGCACTAGGAGCTAGGACATACTTCTGTTGGGACATACATATAAGATAGTAATCCTCACACCAAGACATCGATCGGCATTGCTCTGTAACTAGCAGAAAAACTAATAAATTAGGATAATATTTGGCTTTGGTCTGCGTTATAGCTGGAGTTTTTGTTGATAACACATTCTGGAGTTGATTTTACACTTATATATAAGGTCCTAAAGTATGGTTCTTTTTTTCTGCAGGCATGACAATGCCTCTGATGGCAGCTCCAGCTCTGCCGGCACCAACACCACAGTACCAGTACAGGCTCATTTCTTCTCATCTCCCTGCAGCACCAGAGAAGCCCTTGGCCTAGAAAACCATGGCTGCCTTAAAATACATGTGTCAGTCATATGCATATCATCGGTGCCCTCTAGTCTTAGCATCCAATGGAACTGCAGTGCAGTCCATACCATACATCTACGATCTATCTGCACTGAAACTTGTTGACGCCAATTCCCACACTGGGTTGAGTGGTGCATTTGGCAGGCTAACAAAGGGCTTCGGCAAGTCCAATTTTCCATTGTGTGATCTGGGTCTAGTGATGTCTTCTCTTCTCCTTTAACCTGTACGTTATATTATTTTTTGAAAAAGAATCATCTCTATCTGTACGGCCTCCCAATGTCTCATCAGTCTAGTACAACTAATTAACCTTCATGCATATATATATAGGTCAAATAGTAGCATCTTTTTGGTCAGTCATGTGGTTCACATTACTTGTAGGTAGAGTTTTGTTGTTGCCTTGTGCAGTTGTGCTCTTAAGGAAGAGTGCAGGGGCAAATTAAGTGGTAGAGTCGCTGCTGGGTTTTCATAAGCAGCTTTAGTTAACTTCTGTCGTCTCAAGACGACATTTTCATGGGGTGTAGCTCCACAAAGTTCATGGAGTTACACAAAGAGTTTAATTAGGTATCAATTAGCAGTCACCTATACATCTTCATGTATACTAACTAGGGTTTCTTTTCTTCCCCTATTTTGGTCCTTCATTTTGGTTTCCTTCCTCTCCCACCATGCATCGCATCCTCTTCACCAAAGTAAGGCAGCCATGGTTAGCTCCAAGCTCAGATGAACAATTATTCGAAGCCATGATATGACATATTATATTATCATTATCGCCAATGATATATGTAATAACTACTATGAAATATATTTAGCTTCCTTTTTGAGAAGCTAATTAATGTACCTAGCACATCTTCAACACATTTACATGCATGAACTCTGGTGTGTGTGTGTGTGTATTCGGTGGTTTGCTGCATATGCGTAGTTTATATACATGCTTCAGTACGACTTTCTGCGCATATCTGTTTTGTGTGAGCGCAATAATCATACTTTGAGTCTCTATTGTTTTTCAGTACTGGAAAAGTTTCCCGCTGATTTCTCGTGGTATAATTTCAAGAGAAAGATGGAGCAGAGCGAGATAATGCTTAGATAGATTATCAATTTTATCATGCATGTTTTTTAGACAGAGCGAGCTGTTGTAGATTAACGGGGTAGGCATCAGCCTGTGCGCCGTAGAAGGCCCTCTGGGCAAGGATGAGGTTGACGACGGCCTGCGTGGGATGGTAGGCGTCCCAGAAGACGTACTGGTCGCGGTTGTCGTACTGATCTGCCCACTGTCCTGTACTCCTGCGCGCCCCCAACCCACAGCATCCACTGTCCACCACCGTAAAACTTACAGGATCAGTCAATGCTTTGCGCAAGCGATGAACATATCATATGATCACCTCTAGTCTCAACCAGGCCTTATATACGACGAGAGTTTGTGATAAGGGACTTCACCGTATTTGTTAGGGTGGTCGAGCGAATCTTCGATCGCGGCGCAGGTGTTGCGGTGCACGAAGATGGCACCAGGGTGGTCCACGTTCAGCTGGTCAACGAGCGATCTCGGCCCTTGGTTGAAGAACCCCACCATCCGATTCACCTGATCGATGCACCGTCCTGGTGGGGCGACACCGGAGGCCATCAGGTTGGGGATGCAGCCAAGTGGCCAGCACCGTGCAGAGCCTAAGAGGGAAGTGCAAAAAGGAAGTGGGACCCACCTGTTAATGGCTCACCAGGGGTATTCCGATTCCATACACGATTCTGTGGTAGTTGACTAGTGAGCACTAGCTCTGACAGAATCGTATAGTGATACTTAGGAGGTAGTAGTTCCCGTTTCTTTCCGGTTTACGCCTTGTAGTTTATGCTTTCTGTCTTTCTCCAAATAAACGAACAGATAGTTTTTTCATCGTTATTTTGAAAATGATTTATCAGGATAATTTTTTCGAAGCGATTTTGTCTTATGGTTTCTACCTTTCTTCAAATAAACAAACAGAATGACTTTTTCATCGTCTTTTCAAAGCGGTTTGTCGGGACAGACTTTTTGAATCGATTTATTGGTATTTGGTCCGGTCGCGCAAGCGCTCGCGCTAGGTCCAAAAGCCACCAGTCACAGCCATAACCGTAGCCGAAAAGAACACACTCGTTATAGTCGTTGCTTCGCCGTCTTGCGATGGATCTTGGAGGTACTTACCATAGCTTCTCCCAATCTGCAACCCTACCACATCCATATTGCCCTCGAAATTGACTACCTACTGGTTTAAGCAGAACCTATCACCCTGCAGATCAGATCAAACAGATGATCTTCAATTCAAATGGGGCTAAATGGGCCGTCCGACACAGTCTAGCATGACCCTGTGTAAGCATGAACTAGTTGGCCCAATTAACTAAATAGGTCTGATGTGTCCGCCAATGGGCTTAACCTCGACCCAATGAGATGACAAGTTGTGCCATGCCGGCTCGGGCACGTGTATAGTACTACTATACTACTCCTATCTCCTTATCCTGTACACAATACACACATATTCCATTCCGGTACTACTACTCCTTTGCTTCTTTCTCGTCTCTTTCTACTCCTACTCGAACTACACCGTCGCCGATTAATCCAACGATAGCAACACGGGAGCGCACCACCAACCACCACAAAACGGACCCCTAGGCTACCCTAGTGCCCCATCTGCTTTCTCCTGCTCTCCCTTCTCCTCCATCTAGCTGGTGCATGTAGTTCTTCGCCTATGGTTGGGCCCACGGTGGTGCCGACCTGCGTCGCCTAGGTGAGTCAGCCTTGCTGATCATGCTCTGCGACTCGATGCGCTGTGATGGAACTCAGGGCCCCACGTGTGCCATGCTTGTCCGACCCTCCTTTCCTTAGTCCCTCACTCCCTCCTCCATCCGATGCGCCGCCTCCCGTCCGTCCCTACTCCATTCACCGTCCATATTCTCAGCTCCTCCGCCACTGCCATCCGCTAGATCTATCATCGGATCAGCTCCCACACCGTCGGGCCTAACGGGCTATGTTGTGTTCACCCGTACCTGGATCGTACCTAGCATGGTACGGTGCTGTGAATACTGTGCAAAGGTTGCAACCCAAGCACGACATGCCGTGTCGAACCAGCATGACCCATTTAGTCCTGAACAGTGTCATGTATAGGCCAGGCTAACAGTACCATACTTTGGACCGACACGGCTAGACCAGCCCATTTGTCCACCTCTACTTCAAAAAACCGCACGCGTGTGGTGCCTGTACGTACGACTCAAATTTGGTAGAGGACAAAAAAGTGCAAGGTTATACAACGAGATGCACACTACAAGATGTTGTCCGGTCTTGACCAGGATGCCTCCTGTTGCAGAAGCGTAGTTGATACCACCTAGAGGTTGCTCATTTGTTTTTTTTTGTGACTTATGTCTTATTTTGCACTGTACATGTTGGTGTCTTTTTTGCGTAATTAAATTTAAAAATTTTAAAAATAAGAAACAGATTAGCCCATCGTGGACAATGCAAACGAATATGGAAAAAAAGAAAAGTCAAAAAAGCCCAAAAACAAAAAGACTAAAAAAGACAAAATTAAGAAATAGTGAACTATAAACTAAAAGTCAGAAGATGAAGTCGAAACGAGCGGGGCAATCAGGCCAGGGCTCGTGTACGGTGGAAGATACCAAGGCCCACAGATCACCTGAAGAACAAACTCTCGATGTAAGTACAAAGGAAAAAGGATGAGTTCGGATCGGCTTAAAGTCAGCTTATGCCCGTATTATCTACAGTAACTAGCTTTAAAACGGTGTAGTTTTTAACATAGGGTTAATAGAAAAATTGTAATAAAAATGTACTGAGTTCAGTTCTACCAGTCAAAATCGCATACGACTATTTTTCTGTGCATACTACCTCTCGTAAATAGTCAGACTTCAAATATTTAAGTCATAAGCCATAAACTATCAATCTAAAAGAACCCATCCAAAATAATTGAAGTTGTAATTGTAAATGTGAAGTCAAATATGTACAGTGTGCGTCAACGACGACCTTTGCAGAACCTGTCGGTGGGCGCGACGGCCTACCCTTGCAGGAAGTCGATGAAGTAGGGGTAAAAGTTGGCATTGTTCATGATGGGCTGACTTCTTTTTTTAATTTTTAATTTTTTAAATTTAGTTATGCCAAATAAATTACCATCAACTACAGTGTAATTTCAGCCAGTTACAGTGTAATTTCAGTCATAGGCCAGCTTAATTCAGCCCAACCGAACGACACCTTAATTTTGTCTTTTTTTGTTTTTTGGGGCTTTTTTCTCTTATTTCTTTACTAGTTAGAGACATGTACGTTGCAACGGAGTCATAAAAATAATGAGACGAAAACTTATTGCCCGGCCAACTTTATACATCAAACATTAGAGAGCAAGCGACATAGAGAGAATGGTGGCCAGAATGCGCCAAAGAGATGGGAAAAGTGAAGGGGTGGGCGATTGTATCCTGAGAGAGAGAGGAGAGAGACGAATGGACCAGATCAAATCGGATGGTTGAGAAGAGAGGAGGGGGAATGAACCAACCACCAACTCACACTTTATAATAGTAAAGATATTGGCCCTGTTCTTTTCAGCTTCTAAAAGCTGCTTTTCGGCTTTTCTACAGTAACTAGCTTTTAAACGGAGTATCTTTTCAAGATAGAGTCTACTAGTTAATTGTAGTACATATTGTACCGACTTTATTTATATTAGCAAAAACTGTACGTGAGTTTCTGTTACTCTCTAATCTCTCGTACGAACAGCCCAAAAGCCACAAGCCACAGCCAAAAGCCATAAGCTTCAGCTAAAAAGAACAGACCCTTTATCCATGATATAACATCTTCTTCTTTTAAATTTTTAAATTTTAATTACGCTAAAAAAATAGCTATAGTGAAAAAAAAATCTCCGAACAATACCAAATGAAGCACAGCCTAACTGCGATGGCCGAGGAAGGTCTTTGCAGTTTGCACGCAAGCCGCTCCCCTTATTTTCTGAGCTTTTCCTTCTCTTCGCCTTGTTTTCGCCTACTTTCCTGCAGCCTGCGACCCTGCGTTTTCGTTGGTTCATCTGCAGGCTCTACAGGGAAAGCTAGGAAGAAAGCACCATGCATGTGAGATGTGACCGCGCGCGGCCAACGTTGCTCTTCACGAATGCTTCAGAATTCCGATTTTAAGGGAAAGAAATGAGTAAATGGCCATCGCAGTACTTGCAGAGAAAGCTATACAGGGAAAGCTAGGAAGGAAGTACTCGTGCAGTACTTGCATGGACGCTTCACGAATCAACGTGGATTAACTCGCTCTGCTGAGTGCTGTCCCTGATGAAGATCAGTACTAGCGGTACTCAGGGGCAGGGCTTCATCAGCATCAGTGACGGAATCAGGATTTAGCTACGCCTCGAACTGAACTCTAATAATATAAAATCAACGCCAATTTATACCCATACCACGATATAACAACAGTATATGAGTATACCATAATTGGCTAATTGCATTACTGATATGAAACTTGAGTTCAATACTAACAAGTAGACAGAAAGCATAATAAAAAAAATATGGCATAATATCAAAATATAAAAAATATAACATGACAGAGATACAATTTGAGTACCTAAATTACGAAGATTTGCTCTTTATCCTATCCTGTCATTTATTCATTGATAGTTGGACATGAACCAGAACCTGTAAATACAACATATGAGAGTAAATCAAATATATGTATAAATCAATCAATCATCAATTCACATTTTAGTTCATCTATTCATCAATCATCAGTTCATCACATTTCACTATTTCAGTATAACAGCTAGAATCATTCAATCATCACTTTTCAATATTGCAGCTACAAATCAATCAATCATCAATTCACATTTCAGTTCATCTGTTCATCAATCATCAGTTCATCACATTTCACTATTTCAGTATAACAGCTAGAATCATTCAATCATCACTTTTCAATATTGCAGCTACAAATCAATCATCAATTCACATTTCATTCATCATTCATCAATCATTCAATCATCACATTTCACTACCGTGCGACTAGAAACCAATCAATTCATCAGTTCATCACATTGCAGCTAGAAACCAATTCATCAGTTCATCACATTTCATCACATTGCAGCTAGAAACCAACCAATTCATCAGTTCATCACATTTTATCACATTGCATCAGGCACCACACACCAGTTTACCTCTCCTCCGCCTCGGACCGTGGCGGGGAGCGAGCGCCTGAGCGGGAGGGGCGACCGGCGACGCCGACGCCGCCGCTTGGCCGAGAGGTGGGTGGCGCCACAGCCCGCGTGAGGTGCCGAGGCTGCCGAGGAGAGGAGGCGCTGGCCGGGAGGCGGGGCCGAGGCGGGTGGCGCCAAGGCGAGGCGGCGCTGGAGGAGCTAAGGAGAGGAGGGCGCGGCCGCCGGAGAGCCGGGAGAGGAGCCGGGTGGCGCCGAGGCGGGCGGGCCGGGAAGGCGGGTGGCCGCGGCGAGGCCGGAGGCGGGGTGGCGCCGAGGCGGGCGGGCCGGGGGGGTGGCGCCGAGGCGGGCGGGCCGGAGGCGGGTGGCGCCGAGGCTCTCGGCGGCGCTGGAGGAGCCGCCGATGAGAGGAGGGGCGGAGGCGGGCGGCGCCGACCGCCGATGGCGCTGGTGGGTGGTGGCGGCGGTTCGGCACGGACGGGGAGGCGAGGCTGCAGCGAGTTTTTCTCGAGGAAGACGCTAGGGTTCGGATTTGGAGGGAGGCGTGAAGATGAAGACCGAGCGGCGGCCGCGTGAGATGGGCACACCAGTAGCGGGTGGGCCGAGCTCATGACGTGGGCAGCGGAGACTGCAGTGAGGTGGGCTGGCGACATGTGAAATATATTATGGGCTACAGGTGAATTTTAGAAATAATACCCGGCCGAAATGAAAATAATGGGCTATACATTGTATATTTTTACGCCCGGTGAAGCCCACCTTGCCGGGGCCCAATTCATACGATCGACATGTAGTGGCCCTTTGATGGCAAGAGCCCTACCCCCAGCGCTTTGGTCGTGTCGTCGTTGTGCTTCACCACTACAACCTCTCTCTTGGTGAGTTTTAATGAAACTGTTGGTGTCATCTTGTATTCTAACATCCAAAAACCTATCCTCTAAACTAATTTAATTTTATGTAGCCAATCATCGGAATCTACTTTTCCCCAAAACCAAATAATTTACTCCCGTCGTCAATTTGTCATCTCGATGGGCCATTTTAGGGATGAAAATAGATCGGATACGATCGAATAGTCTCAAATACAAATACGAATCTATATTTTTAAAATGAATATGAATACAAATTCAAATATTGTTGAATACGAATACGAATTGAATGTCGTAATGGATACAAATTTGAATCAAATATGTACTTAATTCTGTCGAATACAAATATCCTCCTACAACTTCTGTAACAAATCTCGGTATAACAAATTTCTAGCGGTTTTGCCAGTTTTTCACTAGTTTTAGACTAGTTACTGGAACGATTACCGGTTTCAAACCGCTCAAATTCAAATTTCGAATTACAAAATTCGTTCAGGTTTTTTCCGGTTTCAGAAATGGATTGAATAGTCTCGAATAAGAATAAGAATATGAATATTCTCGAAAATGAATATGAATGCGAATACGAATATTATCAAATATAGATACGAATATTCTCAAATACGAATACGAATTTTGCCTACTACATTCGCGTTTTCTCGGATATATCCATTACCGTTTCCCACCCCTAGCCATTTTCCAATTCCTCGCACCTAAATCATCTCCACCACCTGCTATACTTGTTCCATGCCTCAATTCGACCAATGCCTCGCAGTGGAGAGCCACCATTGATGCCACCTCCATTTCCGCAATCGACCACCGTCTCCCCCTCTTCGGTCATTCCCCGAGCCCATTTGTTGCACTGGAGCACTCCATGCGCCCAAACGTGTGCATATGCTCGCACCGCCCTCCATCTGACATTGCTAGAGCATTGCCATCGTCGTCCACCTGCTTCCGCCTGCCCCGTGCAGCCGCACCACAGTGATGCACCATCTCCTCCCCAAGACCCCTCCACCCCATTTTGCTATTCGCCCCCGCCTCCCACGCCGCCTCGCTAGTGACGTCGCCCCCGAGCCGCCGTCGCCTCTACTGTCCAATGCTTCCTTCTCATCCCTCTCTCGGTCACTTACATGAATGGTCCATTTGTCGACTTCTTTGTTTTATTTTGTTAGTGAAAAAGGAATATTCTCTTTTTAATGTTTTCTCGTATTTCTCCTCTGGCAAACCTTCTGATGACCTGTTCTTTACCGTTCGAACTCTAAATTAAGTGGTTTAAATTCCTAAATTCATAATATACCTCCCAATATCTATTTTATAATTATCGATTTTATTTGAATTTATTTTTCTAGACCATTTTACGATATAGACTAGATGTTTCGAGGAGTACACTTACCCATATTTCTCACCGCCAAGACGCTTTGTGCCCACCATCCATTTTCTTTACGGCTTCACCATCGGTAGTACTTCGCAAACAAAAGAAGAGAACGGATTGGATTGCAACACCTTTGACTTTTGGTTGTGCAATTACAATCGTTGTAGGTTTAGGTGGTACTCATTTCTTTACTATTATAAAAGAAGGAGTTGGTGGTTGGTACGGCTTCCTATCATGTTCGCACTAAAAAATTCGCTGACGTGTGGGCCTCCTCCCGCTCTCCTCTCTCTAATCTCCCCCACCTCGCGACTCCCCCACCTTGCGAAACTTCCACCCGAGACGGTTTCTCCCCCCTCATCCCCTCCTCACGCCGCTCTCCTTCTCCCACCCGCCCGCTCCTTCTTCCCAAGAAAGAACAAGGAACCGGACCGGACGCAAGCACGCAGCCCCCGAATCGAATCGAACCGAATTTGGCAAACCACAAACGCACCGAAACCCCGAAGGAGTGCTCTCTCGTCGGCGGCGACTTCAGATGGCCCGCCACGACCGCGCGATCACCGTCTTCTCCCGACGGCCACCTCTTCCGGTCGAGTACGCCGAGGCCGTCCACAAGGGCAACGCCGCCGGCGTCGGCGTCAAGCGCACCGCCACCGCCGTCCTCGGCGTCGAAGAAGTCCACCCCAAGCTCCGTGACTCTGTAACGAGTCCCATCCACGCCCTCCATCACGCAACCCGCCTCCCGCTGGATCTTGCGATTCTCACCGGTAATCCCCAAATTTCGTGTCCGTGCGCAAGATCGCGAGCTCGACACCCACATCGCGCCGGCTGGCGGGGCTCAAGCGGACGCGTGCTCATCAACCGGGCGCGCATCGAGTGCCAGAGCCATCGCCTCACCGTCGAGGACCCCGTCACCGTCGAGTACATCACGCGCTACATCGCCGGCTGCGGTGAAGTACACGCAGAGCGGTGGTGTCGCCCTCGCGTCGGCCGACCCCTACACCGAAAGCCCGCTACTGCACTGCACCGACCCTCCGGCACCTTCTCCGCGTGGAAGGCCAACGCCATCGCCGCAACTCTAACTCCATGCGTGAGTTCCTAGAGAAGAATTACAAGGAGGCGTCCGCAAGGAGACCATCAAGCTTGCCATCCGAGCCCTCCTTGAGGTAAACTGCACACCGAACTATCCTACCAGTAGCTAGATTCATACCACTATACCAGTAGTTGCTCTTGTGAAGACTAAGAGATGCCAATGGTTCACAGAGGGTAATTAACATAGGGGAACAAAGTTCAATTCTTTTATGTTAGTGATAATTTGTCCATTAACTGGTCTGAATGATGCACCATGTGGTACTGGCAAAGGAACTAATCTGCGGTTACCCAAGGCTAAGGTGCTAATAGATTGCTCAGGTCTAGACTTTGCGTGCAATCTTTTGTGTGCTCGACTGGCAAAGTGCTCATACTTTTAACAAAGTGCTTAGTGTTAGTCATGGTTGACAGGTTATAAAACTCAATTTAATTCAAAGTTAGATCAAGTTTCCTGAAATCTGTTATAATCAGCTGTGTTCAAATGGCAATGGAGAAATAAAATAGGGTGAGATAGGATTGTTTTCTTGCATTTGTTTGCATCTTTTGGATGACATTTGTTAGTTTCTAGAGTACATGCTTATAATGTATGGCCTATGGTTTTGCTCCCGCAGTCTCATCAATAAACTCCGATTCGAATACGCTTTTGGACATATATTTGGATTTAAGGTCCGTGCTTTAGGTAGGTGTTGAGTCACAACAAATGGCACATTAACAATTTTTGTTCTTTCCATTCATTCCTTCTCAACTTGGGCTGATCTCAACAAAATCTGAAACCAAAGGCGTCACTTTGCCATAGAGATAGTAGGATCGAAAATAGTGCGAGAAGTCGATGGTCTTGCCATGAGCTCTCAATGTGCACCTATCACGTCGAGAGAGGAGAAGGTTTGCCTTTCACCGAAACCGACAAAAGTGTTTTCACAAACAAATGTTCGACTATTGTAAGGTTTCAATTACAGAAGACTCTTAGTTTGTTACGTTGTCTTAGCATTTACGATAGTCTTCTTGTGTGGTATACCCTTCTTCAGTATCAATTTTTCATAAGGCACCATCCATTAAACATACTTCGAGATATTCTCTTCACATTTTCTATATGACTCGCTTAAATGCGCATGGAATAAGCTTGAATGCTTGCTTTATGTTTTGGTTTGGATTTCTGTTTGATTAGTACAAGGCTATCTAGGAAGGTTATGTGCTTGGGTCAATTTAGGACGGTATGGAACAAGCAGTTTAGGAGGTGAAATGGTGAATTTATTTGCTTGGATCAATTAATTGGTAAGAAACATCCAATTGAATGATTATCTTGATAAAACTCTTTGGGCTTGGGAAAGTAAAGGTCATTTCGCAATCAAGTCTGTTTATGCTTATTTGGCTAAATGCTCATGGTTATAGTAACAAGTCGATCCGAGAGCTAAGTTGTCTCTTAAGATCAAGATTTATATGTGCTTTATGTTTAGAAATGCTATATTAAGCAAATGCCACAAGGATAAGAATTTTAGACGTCCCTGGTCTTCATTCTTTTTTTGGGCCATTTGGAAATGTAGAAACAAAGCTTGTTTCGAGCACAAAATATCCATTCGCCCATGGAAGTGGTTTATTTGGTGTGCTCCATCTTACGGTGTTGGGCAGGTCTTCAAAAGGAGAAATGCAGGAGGTCCCAAGGATGGTGCGATCTGTCGATCCAAGCGGCCCGAGTGTGGCTTCGCCCAGACACCCATGTCATTCTTTGCCGGATGCTCTGACCATGAAGTCAAGATGGTGGCTCAACTCAAGAAATCGCTTCAAGTTTTCTACTAAGTTGGTGTGGTCATATTTTGTAATGTGGTTGGATGTTGGCATGATGTCTATTTTGGAGTTGTCAAAGTATTAACTTTCTCCGGCTTTCTGCTTTATCCTCCCTCCCTTGCTGTAAAAAGATTCCGTGTTTTCCATTGCCTAATGAAAAATGGTTATGCCTTGTGAAACAAATGGTGTTGTGGCCGTTCGAAAAAAATTAATTGGTGCTGTAGAGTTTTCATTTTCGTTTTGTCAGTCATGGTGGTTTGTGGATGAAATACTTGAATACAACTATATTTTTGCTACTAAAGTTCTTGTGTGTATATTTGGTGATTAGTAGTATTTTAGTTTGTAGTCGCCACCATTGTTGCATAGATTTTCCTATCTTGTTCTAATCTGTTCTACACTTTTCGTTTATAGCCATGGCACACTCATTGCTCAATGACGTGACACAACAATCACACTGATGGTGGATCCGCGTTAGTGCACACTTGGCCTTTTTGCATGGTTCATGGAACGGTGGGTTGTGCTATTCTCTAACTGAGTTCCCTCGCCGCTGCTGTTTGGGCTATAATTCAGGTTAGGTAGTTGTTTCTGCCATGGTGTTTAGGCCCTTAGTGAAATTCAAAAGATGCTTAATAGACCATGCTGAATCTTACTCCTCACTTTCTAAAGATCAAGTTAGGAAAGAAACATCGTCATAATGGTTATACAAACCAAGAGTTCGTGGAAAAGGGCTATATATTTATGTATCATCTTTTTTGGATTCCGTTGTAACGCACGGGCAATGTACTAGTAGGCTTTTAAATCCGAGTTTATGGCTTGATTTGTATCATAACAACTTTTTATCAGAATCGTTATAAGCTTTTTCAGCATACTTAAAATTTTAAAATAAAATTTAAAAATTATATTATCATGAACAATAAAAAGAAAAGGAAATAGAAAACTTAAAAATATAAAAAAGTCAGAAAAAACTAAGAAGCCAGAGATTCGGTTGTGCTGAAAAGCTGTGGCTTAAGATGACTTATTTGACGTAATTAAATTAAAAAAAATTAAAAATAGAAAAAATATGCTAGCTCATCACGGACAACGTAAACGAATACAAAAAAAAGAACCGACAAAAAAGCTAAAAAATTTAAAAATTCAAAAAAGATAAAATTTATGAATAGTAAAAAATAAACCAAAAATTAAAAACTGTAACTGAAATAAGCGAGACTTGAAAATCGGAAACTAGAAGCTGATGCGAACCGTGCCTTACTCTAGGAAGTACAAAGAGGGTCAGGCATGAACTGACAAGTGACAGACACATTGGCTGTTAGTCACGAGTCACGCCTGCTTGGCTGAGTAAATTAACAACTCGATCGCTGATCTGGTTTAAGAAAGTTGTGCGGATCCTTGTCTTCCTCAGTAGGACGTTCTTATTGATTTTTGTTTTTGATTTCGTTTGAAGAAAGTAGGAATATATCTAAATTTTTAAAGCAGTTCCCTTACTTCTCCTGTTTTTGTTTTATTATAAAAGTAAAATAGAGGATTATATATGTATCACGTATCTTAATCCTCTCGTTCTTATTTCACATACGCATCTATCCCTTATTTTTCTATAGTTTATATTTTTATTCTATAAACTATTTTTAATCATTACTATTGTTTTTAACCAAAATAATCCATTTGAGCCCGAAGAACGTCCAATCTACCTTTAAAATTTCCTTCCAAAATTCCACGTTTTTGTTGGTTTGGAAATTGGCGGAGAATGGTTCCAAATGAATGGGGGGAAGGGTTGAAAGGAATCCTTTTAGTTTTCGAGAATTGAGCTTGATTAAGAAGTCCGGAAAGAAGTTGGGGGATTACAAAGGTTTAAAAATGCCAAGTTCCAAATTTAATTTTGTTTAATTAGCCTTTGTTGGTGCGTTGTTTTTTGTTTAAATTACCGTGAAAGGTCCGATTTGGTTTTAGGCTCAACAAAGGAAAACCCTTTGGGCCGACCTTTCAATTTGTTTTGTTCACATTGCTTTTCAAATGTTTGATTCCCACATCCTTTTCCTTTAATCACCTTTTTTGGGGGGGGGCGGGGAAGCCCAAACGGGCCGGGGTCGGGCACGGTATGCCCGAATGCGTTGGAAGTCGGGCTAGCATTGGAGAAAACGCCGATAAGGCTTTTATTGCTGCCAGTTTCCCGCCCCTTTGGTTAAGCTGGCAAAATTAGCCGAATTTAGTTTTGTTAAATCTAAATAGAGCGGGTCAAAATTAAAATTATTTTAATTAATTTTGAATTTGGTTGGGTCCATTCAAAATCAAATTTTTGCCTAATAAAGTTTTGTTTTATTGGAATCCATTTTTTTGTCTAGGAAACTCCCCAAAAAGATGAGGCAAAGGTTGGGATAATTTGAAAATCCCGAGGGGTGGTTCACATATGATTTGGTTAACTAGTTTAATTATTTATTGAACTAAACTTCTTCCTTAAATTTAAAATTTGATTTGTTCAGGAGTAAAGAAGGCAAATACCTTGGCAATTTTGGTAATTTTCTTTGGTTTATTAAAAAAGAGGAAAGTTGAATTTTATCCCCGAAAATTAACAATTTTTGGTAACACCTTTAACAAATTTCATTTTTTTAATTAGCCACAGTGGAAATAAAGCCAAGTGATTAAGGTGGTGTAGTTCTGACATTTATGGTTCTTCCTATAAATGATTATTAATATGGATTTATTGGATGCCCTTTGGAATTGGCCTAATGAAAGGGTGGTGCTGTCCCCGCGGTCCTTCTTTAAAAGAAAATTTAATCAAGAGGGGCTTGTTTCTTTAAATAATTTATCAAAAATTTTTTTGATTAAACCACAACATTAGAAGAAAGGCAATCCTGGTCCCTGAAAGATCATTTGGGAATTAGTCAACCTAAATTAAAAATTTTCTTTTTTATTGGTTTTGGACCATAATAAAACATATGAAATGCGAAAGGCAAGGATCAAAGGATGATTTATACAAATTTCTAGAAAGGAAAAATTTTATTTCGAGGTATGCCCTTTGTATTACCATTTAAATCCGTCTATTTAAAATGTTTAGACGAATTTGTCTGGATTCACAGTTGGAGAGATATTTATGAATTACTGTTCCGACAATTCATACGAAATTTAATGTATAAAGAACCTTACTTGTAATTTTGCCACTTTTTTCTATAAATCATGATGTTTGTTTATTCATTCTGCATATCTTTGACACGAATGAACTTTGGATAAAATTAGTTTTCCACCTGTTCAAATTTTTGTTCCGCCCTCTGTGGGGAGGCAAATTGGATTAGAACTACAGATCCTTGAATCTTTTGGCAGTGACCGTAACCCTGCTTAATTTTAAACGCTAAGTAATTTTCAAAACCCGGACCATCTTGGTGAAGGGTGGATAAAAGGCCAAGAACCTAAAGGGAAAAGGGAGGTAGTTTAAATTTGTTCTAGGTTGCGGGTAGCATGGTTGTGTGAAAATTCCGTTCAACGTTGGAAACCAAGTGGAAAGCCCTAGGTAATACGAAAGGTATATCTTAAAGGTTCGGTGAGACGCTAACCATTATTGGAATTTTGGTTTATGCCTTTTTGGGAAGGAAAAATGCCATTCCTTTGAATAGCTCCCTATCAACATGGGGAAATTAATAGATATGTTCTTTTAGAAATAAGTGGGTAAAAAGGAAAAACCTGGGGGGGTTTTTTTGGATTTGGTGTCGACCTAAGGTAAGATTTTCTAAAGTTTTTTGGGGTTATTGCGGATATGTATATAAAATTTTTCCATTTATTTTATGGCGTAGGTCTTGGGTAAATTTATTGAAAAGGTTTAAAAATTAAAATAAATGAGTCCTTAAACGACCAAATTCTTTTCCTTCCGGTTGATGATGGGAAACTGGTTTGTTATCGATTATCAAAGGGGGGAGGGGGGGACTTATCAATAAATCCGGCCGGAGGGGAAGAGGCTTTGAAATTAGGTGGCTTGCGTATTTCGGCGACAGGAGACTGGCAGGTCAATTTTCAGGTTTAATCGACATTACCCAACGCTTGACAGGTTATGGCCCAACTGCCCTTCAAGGTTCTTATGTTGTGCTTCGAAGTGTTTTGCTATGCCCGGTGGCTAATTGGAAAGGTGCATAAAATTATTGTTTGCGATGATGTGTACGAAATGTTGTTGGGATTATCTTTAATCCGGGAATAATTAATACAAATTTTCGGTTGAAAACCGGTCGGAACTTTTCTGGGAAAATCAAACTAAGGTGGGAAAAATTTACAAATAAGTTAGCTCGAATCAGCTAGAAAAAAAAAAAAATTATAAAGGTATTTGGAAATAATTTATTAAAAATTTAAATAAAATTAGTTAGAATCAAAAAGGGAAAGATAGAAAAGGCAACAAAAATAAAAAAGTTAAATTGGAAAAATTCGGAAAATTATGGGTTTTGGCCATATTTCTAGCCATAAATTTTAAAAAATGTTAAGCAGTTGATGGGTTATTTTGAACAATGTTGGTCAATTGAAAAAAGTAATGGTCTAGAATAGAAAAAGGGGCCCAATTGGACTTGGCGATTAGCATTTGTTATTAAACCCAAAATCAATTGACCACCTAATGGAGGAGGGGTTTCCCACCATTAGACAACTTTTTATATTTTTTGTTCATTTTTTGGTTTCGGAATAAACTTTGGTGGAGGGCAAAACCCACTAAAGCGGGATTGGAGCCTAAAACTCGTGTGGCGGCAATGGTCATTAATGTTGTGAAGTGATAAGGTGGGGGTTGGGAAACGCCAGACTAGCAATTCGGCTAAAATTCAAATTTTTGGGTCTAAATTGCCCAAAATTTGGGAAGATTGGATTTAAAATTTTTATGGATTCGACTTAGGTTTTGGGATGACGGGTTAAATTATTGTGGAAAATTGGGTTTGTTTTAGGTGGGGGGGAAAAGTTTTCCTATCTTGGCTTTATGGGTGCAAAATTTGCACAAGAAGTCTAAGATCCAACCAAATGGCCTGGACATTAAATACAAACATAACACAATTAAAACCCGAAATGGTATCCATGGGGGGGGGTTGGGGCAAACAACAAAAGTGCGTTGGGGGAGCCCGTTCCTTCCGGAGGAACCTTGGCTGCCGTGGGGTTTGATGCTTCCGGATTTACATTTTTTCATCTTTTAATTTTTTGCTGCTTTTTCCGGAACGGGGACCGGATAAAAAATTAATAGTATCATCAAAATACTAATTAACCCCCTTGTTTGCTTCAAGATACATGCAATTTCAGTTTAAAAGCGCGCGTATAGAAACATTTCTTGGTGTATAACTGTTACTAAACTAAGCATATATGCATACCTGATCATATAACAGCTTAGCGGTTAACACACTTATTAATTGTTTATGCTAGAGGCTAAAGTCTCAAGAAGTGGTTGGCTAAGGAGGATTATCAAGAGAGATGTGGAGCCAAAAGTGCATCTTTTTTCCCCTAACAAAAATGACAGGCAAGCAAGTGCGATACATAGATAGATAGGTTATATACTCAAGAGATCTACCTATTCTATATAACGCGCCAGGTCCTACCTCCTCTTGTCTCTCTCTTTCCCTTCGCCTTCCAATTGTCGCTTTTCTTTCCTCTCTTTCCTCCTCCTCTCTCTCTCCTTCCTTTCTTCCCTCCTACTGTCCTATACCCCTCTCTCTAGAGAAATACCAAGATATATAGCTAGCAGAGAGGTGTCCAGGCTAGGGTTGGTGCTTAGGGCCTTTCCTCCCTTGCATACCAAGCCTTGATCACACCTCGCCCTTTTTGACCTCCTATACACAAAGTTAGTTCTCGGTTGGTGGATACTAGACAGATCGAGAGGGAGGCCGGAGCTAGAAGAAGAAGTAGAAGAAAAGGCGCGGTGCTTCTAGCTAGCTGATTGGTTATTAGGATACGTAGATAGAGATAGATGGCTCAGGCGATGTCGGCGGGGGCGGCGGCGTGGGGCAATTCGGCGACACGACGTTGACGAAGGTGTTCGTGGGGGCCTTGCATGGGAGACGCAGAAGGAGGGCATGCGGAGCTACTTCGAGCAGTTCGGCGAGATCCTGGAGGCCGTCGTCATCACCGACAAGAACACCGGCAGATCCAAGGGCTACGGATTTGTGAGTACCGATACTAGCTAGCTATGCATGTTCTATACCCTATCTACGATCTCGATCTCTATAATTCGATCCATCTTTTCTTGTATAATAGTACTCGCACACCATGTACCAAACTACGTACTGCGCCCTCAAGTTAACCCAAGAATTAGTTATTAGTGTATACATGTTGCGTCATGTAATTAATCATTAATGGAAGAACCTAATTGATCGACTTTATATTTAGATGTATGATTTATGATCTTGGATTTGTTCGCTATTTTCTATCAATCCGGTTAGGTCTTACGGCTACTATATGTGGGCATTCAGGTTACGTTCCGTGAGCCGGAGGCCGCCATGAAAGCCTGCTTCGATCCGTACCCGGTGATCGATGGGAGGAGGGCGAACTGCAATCTCGCATATCTTGGGGTCCAGAGGTCCAAGGCAGCACCGGCGTATCTGCATCCGTATGGTAATTAAATTTCCTAATATACAGAATTCACCTTTGATATTTTCCGCTGTTAGTTAACCATATAATTAATGAGCAAGAAGGGCGCTACATATCAGCAATTGTTTGGAAAGAAGTATCAAATCATGTAGAGTATATGACGTACGCATGCAAGTTCTTGCCTTTGCATCTTTAAAGATGCAGGATCGTGCATCATTTTATGCTAATGCTAATGCCTTGCCAGCAAACTAATTTGCTGCTAAGCTAAGTAATAGTCGCGTTTCTTCCTTCTTGATGCTTATGCAAGATTGCATCTTAGAATCAAATTAATATCGATCGAAGCAGAACATGCATTCTTTTGTTTAGAATCATTTGAGAACAAATGCCTACTAATTAAAGCTAAATTCTGTCATTCTGTACAAATTGGCAGAGATGTTAATTCTTAATGATTAAATTAATATTCAGATTAAATTAATGCTGATACAGTGTACATATGTAATTACATAGTAATGATTCGTCCGTCTAAAGGATGTCATCGTGACAGTTAATTGGATAACGCATGCAAATGAGGATAAAAAAGAAAATAGTATCCAATTATCCGACAGTATTTCACCGGTAATGAAAAGGCTGCATTGTCTCCAGCTTTTTCGCAAAGCGCTAAAAGCAAGCACGGTTAGTTATTCTTGGGAGTCGTTCCTTCTATGCTTGCCTTGCTTCTTCCAATCCTGCAACGAACTCTAGTACAGAGTTCAGTGCGCTTCAGCTGTCTCTGTCCTCTGCACATTTTTCTTTCTTCTTCCTTCCTTGCTGACCGATCCAATTCATCACATATAAAATGAAACCGGCCAGCTCATGAGCTTTAGATTAAAAATGAATCGATTGCTTGTTTATTTATCTGCCCATTATTTCTTGTGCAGTAGCTCATGTCCATGGTGGAAGCAACATGATGGCAATGAAGTCCATTCAGACAGGTGCTGTTGCTGGTGGTGGTGCCAGCTTGAGCTTCCCGGACCAAGGCATCCAGCAAGGGATTCCTGCTACTTACAACGTGTATGGGTGAGTACTACTTAACCACCACCGGCCAGCTGCTTCTGCAGGCCAGCTCTCTCTCTCTCTCTCTCTCTCTCTCTCTCTCTCGCGGAGATGCTGGGCTAGCTGTAAAGACGATGGTTTTGGTTAAAGCCGGCCGTTGCTGCTCCGGCATGCACGCCTGCTCGAAATGGCAGGGGGGGCCACGACTTCACCGTCCATCCATCATTCTTGTGCATCCGCATCTCCTTCCACGTGCCCACAGCTAGCTCATGCATATATATATACTACTAGCTCTCTCCTTGGCCGTAGCTGATTATTTTTTTGTGTGGCTAATAATTTTTGGTTATGTTTTTTAAGATGTTGGTGAACGGAGGAGAACACATATGTCGATAGGTTTGAAAAATCATTTAGAAAAGTCATCCTATTTATTTTTATTTTCGAAGAAACCTGAGCCAAAAGCCACCCTCAAAGCCTAAAAGAACATGACCTCGTCTCTCTCTTTGCGTGTGTAAAGCAACATACTTGCATGCATGGTCATATTATTTTCAGTTTATGGCTTATGGCTTCTCTGAATAAAAAAACGAGATGATTTTTTCATCACCTTTTTAAAATCGGCTTATCAAGATAGTTTTTTAGAATCAGCTTATCGATATTTGATACATTCATATAAATATTCACGCTGACTAGGGCTAAGGACCATAAGCCATCCACCCAATTGTAAGTGTGAGCACATCATGTGGGCATGCACGTGCTCTCATCATTTGATTTGATATAGTAATCTCGTATTCGTATATACCTTGTGTACAGCCACTGGCATGCGTGGTATATGTACACATACGCGCGAGCTACTTTACAAAAAGTTTGTTCCTAGCTCTTGCGTGCATCCATGCAATGCATGCGTCTGAGTGCAACGGCAAAATATACATGCATGCATGCACGTAGCAATGCAAATTAAACTGCAAATTAAATAATGCTCTCATTTCCTTTTCATATGGTACAATCAAATGAATTGGTAGAAGTTGTCCTAAGAGATATTCCGTATTGTTTTGAAAATGAAGGAGCGCTTGACTCGATCTGCAACATTTTGGCTGTCTTGTACTAGTACGTGCTCGCCACATTTAGTTTTGGTGGCCATACACTGCACTGTGAAATGTTTAAAAGACCACAGTGTGTATATGGTATTAAAACTATAATCTATTAGTATCATGCGTGTACGGTCGACTTGCATTTTTCGCAAGATTTGCTCGTGCATGGACGACATAGTTGTGGTGATATACTTCCTTTATTCTTTTTTCCTTAACTTCCTAGAATTAGTGCTGTCAAAATTTGATCGCCAATAGACTCAAAACGATTTAAATTGACTATACGAAAGTTATATCAATAGATTTATTATTAAAATTACTTTCACAGTTTTATAATTTTATTAGTATATCTTAATATAAAGTTATAAAAAGTAGTAATCAAAGTCATATCTTGAAAATAATAAAGCCAAAAACATTAATTAGAGAGAGAGAGTACTCATGGAACACATGACTAGGGCGCGTTCAATATGGCTTAAGCTATGTTGAACACCACCTTAACTTATGGCTTAGCTTATTTTACACTATTCATAATTTCGTCTTTTTAATTTTGATTTTTGAGCTTTTTGTCGGTTCTTTTTTCTCGTATTCGTTTGCGTTGTGCGTGATGGGCTAAAATATTTTTATATTTTCAATTTTTTAAATTTAATTATGTTAAATAAGCCTCTCTTAGCTACATGTTTTTTTTCGACCACTACAGTGTTTTCGACCATAAGCTTTCGACTTTCAGTGAACCGATCACCACCTAGAATCTGGCCGACCAACCCCTACTATACTGGGTTGCCCCATATATATTTCATCTTTGTGTGGTTTTCCTTGGGGGATATATATATATGTGTGTGTGTGTGTGTGTGTATTGAGCAAATTATTTTTTAGTTTCTTTCAGGGGATTTACTTAGACATGAAATTGCAAAAAAAAAACAGAGAGAGAGAGAGAGAGTAATTGACTCCATTTTTTGTTGGCAAAATTAATTGCAGGTATTCTCCGTATTTCTCGGACTACGGCTATCCGCTGGTACGTATTACGTCCTCTCCCTCTCTCTCTGTTCCTATATGAAGTTATGAGCACAGCTTGTAGCACGCGGAGTTTTCTCTAATTTGATCAGCTGTGTTCTAGTGGGAAATGAGTGCAAAATGAAGGAAACAATTATAGATTGCAGAAGAAAAGGAAGTTTTCACGTTTTTAGCCTTCAATCTTTTGTTACCACTTACCAGGAGCAAACTGCTCTTGTTTCACAAATTTTGTCATCGATCGCTATTTTAGCTGCTTTTTTTTGCGGTATTTATGCCTATATGCTATGCATCACTGGATATATAGCTAGCTAGAAAGAGTTTTCCCGTAGGGTTTGAAGTTTAGTCTCTTATATATATAGAAAACCTTTTCCGTGCTATAAGAGTATGTAGCTATTTTCATACACACACAATGCTGAAATAGGATATCATGGTGTCGAACATCATTATTTCAAATATGCAAATTCAACCTAGATTTAGGTATATTTTTGAAAATATCAATTTTAGGGTATATACTCATCTATAACAATTCAAAGGAAATGTACACCTTTAAAAAAATGTAGTCGAATTTAAAGTTTTGAATGAATTTAGATCACATACTTTCTTGATTTATATATAATCGACATATCTACAATCAAACTATCATAAGAAAGGCAACTATAATTGGATTTTAGTTCAAATTTGTTTGAACTAATTAGTAAATTAGTTAGACTCGACATCCAAAAAATCTAAATTTTTTCACTCACGATGCATAAGGAAAATACATGTTTCAGATTATGGTGCTTAGGTACCATGGTGTCTCAGATAATGTGTTTTCTTCTTTTTGATCATGCGAAAATAGTAATCAAGTGGCCCCTCAGACGTTAATGTATGTGGTGGCGTGTCAACATTTGCCAGACCTACTATCAAGCGTACGGTGGGCTGGGAGCGCAATACCAAGTCTTCAACGGTGGCGCGGCGGCGGCGGCGGCAGGGCTGACAATGGCGAATCCTACCGGGCTCTACCCGTACTTCCAGTACGGTCCGGCGAGCGCCGCCGCTGGGTACAGCATGCAGTACCCTCAGATGTACCAGTACGCGGCGGCGGCGGTCGGGGCCCCACCGACGACGGCCAGCCTGACCGCAGTGGCCGGCCTCCATCAGTACGCTAGCACTGTGGCTCTTGCACCAAATTCTATCGGCCAGCAAGCAGGTTCGTCTGTGACAACTTACTTCTCCTTTTGTTTCGGTTCATGCATGGTATTGGGTTGCATTGTTGTAGTACAGGCACTGTATATATTCGAATCTGCAAGCAAACCCATGTACCACGAGTTGCGTACACGCTTCTGTTTCTGTACGTACTAAGAGTATCACATACGTATTGACTAAGTTCTAAAGCATTTTTCAATTAGGGTACTGCACTGTTTGTTTACATATGCATATATCTGTGTCATATAAAGGACGTGATATCCACTTGCCTAAACATAAATATGACATCAATCTCCTAGCATCAATGTTTGGTGGGTTGCTCTTCTGAAATCTTGGCCCATTTCTGCATAGTTTGATGCAC
This sequence comes from Bonia amplexicaulis, assembly GCA_036346245.1. Classification (NCBI taxonomy): domain Eukaryota; kingdom Viridiplantae; phylum Streptophyta; class Magnoliopsida; order Poales; family Poaceae; genus Bonia; species Bonia amplexicaulis. The sequence goes on from CM070737.1 coordinate 7,493,017, forward strand.
AGTATATTCTCTCTTAGATTATTGTTTAAGCTACACACATGTACTCTTACAAATATAGGCATTGTTTCTTTCTCAATTCTCATTGACAAAAATATAATGGTGCAAATTGCAATTATCTCCGGATTTTGCAACTAGCACTAGGAGCTAGGACATACTTCTGTTGGGACATACATATAAGATAGTAATCCTTACACCAAGACATCGATCGGCATTGCTCTGTAACTAGCAGAAAAACTAATAAATTAGGATAATATTTGGCTTTGGTCTGCGTTATAGCTGGAGTTTTTGTTGATAACACATTCTGGAGTTGATTTTACACTTATATATAAGGTCCTAAAGTATGGTTCTTTTTTCTGCAGGCATGACAATGCCTCTGATGGCAGCTCAGCTCTGCCGGCACCAACACCACAGTACCAGTACAGGCTCATTTCTTCTCATCTCCCTGCAGCACCAGAGAAGCCCTTGGCCTAGAAAACCATGGCTGCCTTAAAATACATGTGTCAGTCATATGCATATCATCGGTGCCCTCTGGTCTTAGCATCCAATGGAACTGCAGTGCAGTCCATACCATACATCTACGATCTATCTGCACTGAAACTTGTTGACGCCAATTCCCACACTGGGTTGAGTGGTGCATTTGGCAGGCTAACAAAGGGCTTCAACAAGTCCAATTTTCCATTGTGTGATCTGGGTCTAGTGATGTCTTCTCTTCTCCTTTAACCTGTACGTTATATTATTTTTTGAAAAAGAATCATCTCTATCTGTACGGCCTCCCAATGTCTCATCAGTCTAGTACAACTAATTAACCTTCATGCATATATATAGGTCAAATAGTAGCATCTCTTTGGTCGGTCATGTGGTTCACATTACTTGTAGGTAGAGTTTTGTTGTTGCCTTGTGCAGTTGTGCTCTTAAGGAAGAGTGCAGGGGCAAATTAAGTGGTAGAGTCGCTGCTGGGTTTTCATAAGCAGCTTTAGTTAACTTCTGTCGTCTCAAGACGACATTTTCATGGGGTGTAGCTCCACAAAGTTCATGGAGTTACACAAAGAGTTTAATTAGGTATCAATTAGCAGTCACCTATACATCTTCATGTATACTAACTAGGGTTTCTTTTCTTCCCCTATTTTGGTCCTTCATATTGGTTTCCTTCCTCTCCCACCATGCATCACATCCTCTTCACCAAAGTAAGGCAGCCATGGTTAGCTCCAAGCTCAGATGAACAATTATTCGAAGCCATGATATGACATATTATATTATCATTATCGCTAATGATATATGTAATAACTACTATGAAATATAATTAGCTTCCTTTTTGAGAAGCTAATTAATGTACCTAGCACATCTTCAACACATTTACACGAACTCTGGTGTGTGTGTGTGTGTGTGTGTGTGTGTGTGTGTGTGTGTGTGTGTATTCGGTGGTTTGCTGCATATGCGTAGTTTATATACATGCTTCAGTACGACTTTCTGCGCATATCTGTTTTGTGTGAGCGCAATAATCATACTTTGAGTCTCTATTGTTTTTCAGTACTGGAAAAGTTTCCCTGATTTCTCGTGGTATAATTTCAAGAAAGATGGAGCAGAGCAAGATAATGCTTAGATAGATTATCAATTTTATCGTGCATGTTTTTTAGACAGAGCGAGCTGTTGTAGATTAACGGGGTAGGCATCAGCCTGTGCGCCGTAGAAGGCCCTCTGGGCAAGGATGAGGTTGACGACGGCCTGCGTGGGATGGCAGGCGTCGCAGAAGACCGTACTGGTCGCGGTTGTCGCACGGCTTGGCATATGGAAGGCACGTGATCTGCCCACTGTCCTGCACTCCTGCCCCAACCCACAGCATCCACTGTCCACCACCGTAAAACTTACAGGATCAGTCAATACTTTGCGCAAGCAATGAGCATATTGTATGGGCCTTCTTTACAATTTTTAAAAGCGATTTTTAATTTTTACTATAGTATAGTATTTTCTTAAGATAGAATCTACAAGTTAATTGTAGTACGCGTTAAAAACTAACATTTGTGTTAACTAAAATCATAAACGAGTATCTCTCTCCGTAATCTCTGTTACAAACAACCAAAATTCAAAATTTTCAACCAAAAATCATAAACCACAGCAAAAAAACAAACTAGCGGTCACATCTAGTCTCAACCAGGCCATATATACGACGAGAGTTTGTGATAAGGTACTTCACCGTATTTGTTAGGGTGGTCGAGCGTATCTTCGATCGCGGCGCAGGTGTTGCGGTACACGAAGATGGCACCAGGGTGGTCCACGTTCAGCTGGTCAACGAGCGATCTCGGCCCTTGGTTGAAGAACCCCACCATCCGATTCACCTGATCGATGCACCGTCCTGGTGGGGCGACACCGGAGGCCATCAGGTTGGGGATGCAGCCAAGTGGCCAGCACCGTGCAGAGCCTAAGAGGGAAGTGCAAAAAGGAAGTGGGACCCACCTGTTAATGGCTCACCAGGGGTATTCCGATTCCATACACGATTCTGTGGTAGTTGACTAGTGAGCACTAGCTCTGACAGAATCGTATAGTGATACTTAGGAGGTAGTAGTTCCCATTTCTTTCCGGTTTACGCCATGTAGTTTATGTTTTCTGTCTTTCTCCAAATAAACGAACATATAGTTTTTTCATCGTTATTTTGAAAATGATTTATCAGGGTAATTTTTGCGAAGCGATTTTGTCTTATGGTTTCTACCTTTCTCCAAATAAACAAAGCAGAATGACTTTTCATCGTCTTTTCGAGCGGTTTATCGGGACGGACTTTTGAATCGATTTATTGGTATTTGGTCGGTCGGCATAGCGCTCGCTAGGACCAAAAGCCACCGATCCTGACCATAAATGTGGCGAAAAGAACACACATGTTATAGTCGTTGCTTCGCCGTCTTGCGATGGATCTTGGAGGTACTTACCATAGCTTCTCCCAATCTGCAACCCTACCACATCCATATTGCCCTCGAAATTGACTACCTCTTGGTTTAGCGCGAACCTATCACCCTGCAGATCATATCAAACAGATGATCTTCAATTCAAATGGGGCTAAATGGGCCGTCTGACACAGTCTAGCATGACCACGTAAGCATGAACTAGTTGGCCCAATTAACTAAATAGGTGCGATGTGTCCGCCAATGGGCTTAACCTCGACCCAATGAGATGACAAGTCGTGCCATGCTTGGCTCGAACGCGTGTATAGTACTACTATACTACTCTCTCTCCTTATCCTGTACACAATACACACATATTCCATTCCGGTACTACTACTCCTTTGCTTCTTATCCGTCTCTTTCTACTCCTACTCGAACTACACCGTCGCCGATTAATCCAACGATGGCAACACGGGAGCGCACCACCAACCACCACAAAGCGGACCCCTAGGCTACCCTAGTGCCCCATCCGCTTTCTCCTGCAGTCCCTTCTCCTCCATCTAGGCGGTGCATGTGGTTCTTCGCCTATGGTTGGGCCCGGTGGTGCCGACCTCACGTCGCCTAGGTGAGTCGGCCTTGCGATCATGCTCTGCGACTCGATCGTTGCGATGGAACTCGGGCCCCACGTGTGCCATGCTTGTCCGACCCTCCTTTCCTTAGTCCTCACTCCCTCCTCCACCCGTCTGCGCGCCTCCCGTCCGTCCCTACTCCATTCACCGTCCATATTCTCAGCTCCTCCGCCATTGCCATCTGCTAGATCTATCATCGGATCAGCTCCCACACCGTCGGGCCTAACGGGCTATGTTGTGTTCACCCGTACCTGGATCGTACCTAGCATGGTACGGTGCTGTGAATACTGTGCAAAGGTTGCAACCCAAGCACGACATGCCGTGTCGAACCAGCACGACCCATTTAGTCCTAAACAGTGTCATGTATAGGCCAGACTAACATTACCATACTTTAGACCGGCACAGCTAGATCAGCCCATTTGGCCACCTCTACTTCAAAAAACCGCACGCGTGTGGTGTCTGTACGTACGACCCAAATTTGGTAGAGGACAAAAAAGTGCAAGGTTATACAACGAGATGCACACGTACAAGATGTTGTCCGGTCTTGACCATGATGCCTCCTGTTGCAGAAGCGTAGTTGACACCACCTAGAGGTTGCTCATTTGGTTTTTTTTTTGTGGTTATGTCTTATTTTGCACTGTATCTGTTGGTGTCTTTTTACGTAATTAAATTTAAAAATTTTAAAAATAAGAAACAGATTAGCCCATCGCAGACAATGCAAACGAATATGGAAAAAAAAGAAAAGTAAAAAAAGCCCAAAAACAAAAAGACTAAAAAAGACAAAATTAAGAAATAGTGAACTATAAACTAAAAGTCAGAAGATAAAGTCGAAACGAGCGGGGCAATCAGGCCAGGGCTCGTGTACGGTGGAAGATACTCAAGGCCCACATATCACCTGAAGAACAAACTCTCGAAGTAAGTACAAAGGAAAAAGGATGAGTTCGGATCGGCTTAAAGTTGGCTTATTCTCGTACTATCTACAGTAACTAGCTTTTAAACGATGTATTTTTTTAATATATGGTTAATAGAAAAATTGTAATAAAAACTATACTGAGTTCAGTTGTACCAGTCAAAATCGCATACGACTATTTTTCTGTGCATACTACCTCTTGTGAATAGTCAAAATTCAAATATTTAAGTCATAAGCCATAAACTATCAGTCTAAAAAACCCATCCAAAATAATTGAAGTTGTAATTGTAAATGTGAAGTCAAATACGTACAGTGTGCGTCAACGACGGCCTTGCGGTTGCAGAAGCTGCCTGTGGGCGCGGCGGCCTGCCCCTGCAGGAAGTCGATGCCGTAGGGGTAAAAGTTGGCCTTGGCCAGGCAGCTGAGCGCGTTGTTGTTGCCGTCGTCCACCAGCGAGTCGCCGAACAGCGCCGGCACTACTTGTTGAGCAGCGCCGCCGTCCACGCCTACCCTGCAGCAGCAGTCCAGCAACAGGAGCAGCGCTCGAACGGCGGCACCATCTGCACTCGTCATTATATTTTTTCAGTGACACAATTGTACAGTGCTTCAAAGGAACTAGCCTCGGGGCGGCGGCACGCGCGCGCCACCGTACATACCAAAATAAAAGAGGCGATAATTCGCGAGGAGTTTTCAAAAAAAACCAGGGGCAAAACACATTTTCAAAGAAGGCGGAGGGCCTTTTCGAAAATCCGAGGACCTGTGCGTAAAAGCGGGACCAGCGCGATTTCAAAATGCGGGGCAATCCTGCAAACGGAGGGGCCAAAAAAAAATTTCTAGGGGTGTAAAAATTCCGGAGACCTTTTGCGAACAGGGACCTATCGTAATTTCAAAAAGCGGGTAATCACTCCCGGCCGTGCCGAAATCCCCCCGCCACGCGCCGGCCGGAAACGCGCGCGGGGGGACGTGGCTTCGCGCGGGGGTCTCCTCCTGTGCATACACCTGCAGGCTGATGCTTGATTCTTTTCAGAATTATTAGTGACTGCTCAAGGTTGCAGCATCTTTGACTCTGTTATTATCTAAGGATTTGATTCGTGAGTCTCAAAAGAACTTTTCTGAAACATCAGCATTGTTGAGATTAAGGTTGTACTAATTTGAGCTTCAACTTTTAGTTTTTACTTTTTTAGGTCCCGCTTATTTTGATTTGAGCTTTTGATTTCTGCTTTATTTTTTACTATTTCTAATTTTTTAGCTTTTTTGTTGTTTTTTTTCGTATTTATTTGTATTGTTCATGATGGATTGACTTTTTTTTGTCATTTTTAATTTTTTTAATTTAGTTATGCCAAATAAGCCACTATCAGTTACAGTGCAATTTCATTCATAAGCCAGCTTAATTCAGCCCAATCGAGTGACACCTTAATTTTGTCTTTTTCTGTTTTTGGGATTTTTTTTCTCTTATTTCTTTGTATTATCTATGATATAATATTTTTTATTTTTTAAATTTTAATTACGCTAAAAAATTATCTATAGTGAAAAAAAATCTCCGAACAATACCAAATGAAGCACAGCCTAACTGCGATGGCCGAGGAAGGTCTTTGCAGTTTGCACGCAAGCCGCTCCCCTTATTTTCTGAGCTTTTCCTTCTCTTCGCCTTGTTTTCGCCTACTTTCCTGCAGCCTGCGACCCTGCGTTTTCGTTGGTTCATCTGCAGGCTCTACAGGGAAAGCTAGGAAGAAAGCACCATGCATGTGAGATGTGACCGCGCGCGGCCAACGTTGCTCTTCACGAATGCTTCAGAATTCCGATTTTAAGGGAAAGAAATGAGTAAATGGCCATCGCAGTACTTGCAGAGAAAGCTATACAGGGAAAGCTAGGAAGAAAGTACTCGTGCAGTACTTGCATGGACGCTTCACGAATCAACGTGGATTAACTCGCTCTGCTGAGTGCTGTCCCTGATGAAGATCAGTACTAGCGGTACTCAGGGGCAGGGCTTCATCAGCATGTAGTGGCCCTTTGATGGCAAGAGCCCCTACCCCCCATGCGCCTGGCTGTGTCGTCGCTGTGCTTCACCACTACAACCTCTCTCTTCAGTGAGTTTTTAATGAAACTGTTGGTGTCATCTTGTATTCTAACATCCAAAAAACCTATCCCTAAACTAATTTAATTTTTATGTAGCCAATCATCGGGAATCTACTTTTCCCCAAAACCAGCCGAATTTACTCCCCGTCGTCAATTTGTCATCTCGATGGGCCATTTTTAGGGATGAAAATAGATCGGATACGATCGAATAGTCTCAAATACAAATACGAATCTATATATTTAAAATGAATATGAATACAAATTCAAATATTGTTGAATACGAATACGAATTGAATGTCGTAATGGATACACATTTGAATCAAATATGTACTTAATTCAGTCGAATACAAATATCCTCCTACAACTTCTGTAACAAATCTCGGTATAACAAATTTCTAGCGGTTTTGCCAGTTTTTCACTAGTTTTAGACTAGTTACTGGAACGATTACCGGTTTCAAACCGCTCAAATTCAAATTTCGAATTACAAAATTCGTTCAGGTTTTTTCCGGTTTCAGAAATGGATTGAATAGTCTCGAATAAGAATATGAATATGAATATTCTCGAAAATGAATATGAATGCGAATACGAATATTATCAAATATAGATACGAATATTCTCAAATACGAATACGAATTTTGCCTACCACATTCGCGTTTTCTCGGATATATCTATTACCGTTTCCCACCCCTAGCCATTTTCCAATTCCTCGCACCTAAATCATCTCCACCACCGCTCTACTTGTTCCATGCCTCAATTCGACCAATGCCTCGCGGTGGAGAGCCACCATTGATGCCACCTCCATTTCCATGATCGACCACCGTCTCCCCTCTTGGTCATTCCCGAGCCCATTTCTTTGCCTGGAGCACTCCATGCGCCCAAGCGTGTGCATATGCTCGCACCGCCTCCATCGACATTGCTGAGCATTGCCATCGTCGTCCACCGCTTTGCCGCCGTGCCCGTAGCCGCACCATGATGATGCACCATCTCCTCCCAAGACCCCTCCACCCCATTTGCTATTCGCCCCGCCTCCCACGCCGCCTCGCTAGTGACGTCGCCCCCCCGAGCCGCCGTCGCCTCTGCTCTGTTTCCAATCTGCTTCCTTCTCATCCCCTCTCTCAGTCACTTACATGAATGGTCCATTTGTCAGCTTCGTTGTTTTATTTTGTTAGCTGAAAAAAGGAATATTCTCTTTTTTTTAATGTTTTTCTGTATTTCTCCTCTAGCAAACCTTCTGATGACGTGTTCTTTACCGTTCGAACTCTAAATTAAGTGGTTTAAATTCCTAAATTCATAATATACCTCCCAATATCTATTTTATAATTTTCTGATTTTATTTGAATTTATTTTTCTAGACCATTTTACGCATATAGACTAGATGTTTCTGAGGAGTACACTTCGCCCATATTTCTCACCGCCAGTACGCTTTGTGCCCACCATCCATTTTCTTTCTGGCTTCACCACTGGTAGTACTTCTGCAAACAAAAGAAGAGAACGGATTGGATTGCAACACCTTTGACTTTTGGTTGTGCAGTGCACTGGTTGTAGGTTTAGGTGATACTCATTTAGGTTTTTAAATCCGAGTTTATGGCTTGATTTGTATCATAACAACTTTTTTACTGTAACTGTTATAAGCTTTTTCAGCATACTTAAAATTTTAAAAATAAAATTTAAAAAATTATATTATCATGAACAATAAAAAAGAAAAAGGAAATAGAAAACTTAAAAATATAAAAAAGTCAGAAAAAACTAAGAAGCCAGAGATTCGGTTGTGCTGAAAAGCTGTGGCTTAAGATGGCTTATTTGACGTAATTAAATTAAAAAAAAATTAAAAATAGAAAAAATATGCTAGCTCATCACGGACAACGTAAACGAATACAAAAAAAGAACCGACAAAAAAGCTAAAAAAATTAAAAATTCAAAAAAAAATAAAATTTATGAATAGTAAAAAATAAACCAAAAATTAAAAACTGTAACTGAAATAAACGAGACTTGAAAATCGGAAACTAGAAGCTGATGCGAACCGTGCCTTACTCTAGGAAGTACAAAGAGGGTCAGGCATGAACTGACAAGTGACAGACACATGGGCTGTTAGTCACGCCTGCTTGGCTGAGTAAATTAACAACTCGATCGCTGATCTGGTTTAAGAAAGTTGTGCGGATCCTTGTCTTCCTCAGTAGGACGTTCTTATTGATTTTTGTTTTTGATTTCGTTTGAAGAAAGTAGGAATATATCTAAAATTTTAAAGCAGTTCCCTTACTTCTCCTGTTTTTGTTTTATTATAGAAGTAAAATAGAGGATTATATATGTATCACGTATCTTAATCCTCTCGTTCTTATTTCACATACGTATCTATCCCTTATTTTTCTATAGTTTATATTTTTATTCTATAAACTATTTTTTAATCATTACTATTGTTTTTTAACCAAAAATCATCCATTTGAGCCCGAAAGAACGTCCAATCTCAGCACATTGACGGGTCGACCTGGCGTTCCTGCGTCCAAGTGGTTCCTTTTTTCCTGAAGTATTCTAGGGAAAACAGTGCAACTAAGGCATCAGGTGCTCGTACTTTTGACACTGGCGTGCTCATTTATTGAAAAAAGAAATACACGTACCATCTCAACAGATAGAAAAAAAAGTCTATAACATTGACTTTAGCTTTTGATTTTTTTTAGCATTTAGTTTATTTAAACCAAAATCTATTAGAACAAATCGACTTCTAATTTCAGTTTATTTTGGCTTTTTTTTTTTTTTCATATTCCTTAGCATTGTCTATTACGATACAACGATTTTTTTATATTTTCTCAATTTGTTTCTTATTATTCTTAGAAAAAAGCTATTAACCGCTACAATATAACTTTGGTCGGAAGCTGGAAACCAAAACCCCAGCTAAAGTCAGATGGAGCGCCGCTAAACAACCATACATTTGTATAGCGAAGAACAAATCGTCACAACTTAATGTTGATCAGAAATAAGTGTATGATAGGTGAATGGAGTTAAGAATGTAAAGTACGCCACGTATCATAGAATCAAATTCTTGCTATAAAAGTCAAATTTGTCTAACTTGCCACAAAATAGGCCCTTATACGATTGATTTTATCATTATCATGTTCATATCGGATCTAATGATTCTTATGTAAATGTTACGATCTAACATATATTGTAGAAAATGTAGAGGTGTTCGTCTTTTTAAAGAGTTGTGGGGTGTTTGTTTCCATGTCTTTCCTACCTCTTCATGTAATCTTATGTGTCGCGAAATTTGCTATCAACCGAAAGTACTATTTATGAGTCACTAAATCACAATAGACTATTTTAGAACATAATAAATACTAAATATCACTAAACCACAATTAAAACCCACAGGACAATAAGTACCAGTGGGTAGAAAGGAAGGATTGGGGACAGCATCCAACAAAAGTGACAGAAATGGAAGGGACGCATCAACGAAAATAAAATCTTCCGGAGGAACTTGGCTTGCCAGCTGACCCGCTCGTTTCGGCTTCAGTCTGTAACTTCTGGTTTATTTTACTATTTATAAATTTCATCTTTTTTGAACTTTTTTAGCTTTTTTGTTGGTTCTTTTTTTCCGTATACGTTTGCGTTGCCCGTGATAAGCTATATGTCTTTTTTCTATTTTTATTTTTTTAAATTTAATTATACCAAATAAGTCACCTTCAGCTACAATGATATTTCAGCCGCTACAGTACAATTTCAGCTATAAGTCACAATTTTCAGCCTAATCGAACAGGATCAGTCTGGCGCTGCCGTAGCACAGATACCCACTGAGTTCCATCCAACTGGAACTCGTTATGTCCCTCCTAAATAATTAAAATAATATATATATATATATATATATTAAAAAATGTGTTTTGTGCTCTATATCGTCTTGACGTCTTCGAAAATTTTTCAAACATTATGTTAAGAAATACGCACATGCCTCAAATTTGACCAACAAAAAGGCCTCAAACCCAACCTTTCAAAGGGGAAAAAAAGGAAATAAGAAAAGAGGAGACGGGGCCAAACTTACCTTTTCTGCCACTACTCCACCCCTCCGCGTTCGCCTTTCTCCCACTTCCCCCCCACTCCTCCCCCAAATTCCTTCGGTTTCCACCGCAAGCCCCCCCGCAATCCGATGCTCCACGCCTCCCCGCGCGCGAAGAAGGGTTGCGCCGCGCGAAATCAGTGAAGAAATCGGTCTTTGCGACCGTGGGAGTTGGGTAAAGATCGAGTTTTTTTTCTTGGAGAAGATTTTCTTCTTCGGCTTCTGCTGTTCCGATTCAGGAGCCGCGAAGACTCCCGTTTTTTTGTTGGCTTCCAGTTCGTGAAATCGATTGTGTGTTGGGAAGCTGTGGAGATCTGTCGGAAATTCGACACTGTTCGGCCTCTGAATTGGTTGTACTCCAGGGTTTCTTAGAAATTTCCCAGTTTTTGGTCGGTTTCGGCTGCTCAGGCTCAGAAAGTGCGATAAAATTCCGTCCTTCTCTTCCTGGATTGCTAAAGGTCGAGTCTTTGCCAAAATTACTTCTGGAATTTTCGATATTTTTGACTCCAAATAGTCAAGGATCGAGTTATACTGTCAAAATCTAGCTCCTCCCTAACAATTGTTGCGGCAGTTGTCGTTTCCTGTCACTTCTAGCTGATTCACTCGGAAGAAAAGGTATTTGTTCCTCGACTATTTCAACTGCAAAGGATTATAGCGTCTGCTGATTCTCCAGCTATTTCAACTCTAGGATTAGCAAGGGTTAGGATTTGCCATCGTGAAATAATCTAAAATGGCGCATAAAGCCATGCTGCAGAGTACTGCAGAGTCAGCCATACGGTCCATTGGTCTTGGCTACGACATTGCTAATGATATCCGTCTCAAATACTGCAAGCAGCGCAATTTGCCTGACCCGTTGCTCATCGAGCTCGACCATGATGAGGTTCAGGATATCGTGCTCCCTGGTAGCCTGACAGTTGCTGGCGTGCCCAAGTCAATTAAGTGTGACAAAGGGGAGCGGATGCGGTTCCGGTCCGATGTCCTATCATTTCAGCAGGTATGTTTTGTATGCCCACTTTCAATTCTTGTGTACACTGTATAGTATCTACAATCTAGTTTAAAACAACGAAATATATCATAAGATGCCATGTAAATGTACGGTAACCGCAATACAATAATCATGCTGGATGCTTGCTATTTTGAACTAAAGTTAACATTGTGACATGTATATTTTGAAGGATACCCCAAAGCTAATGTAACTAGTTGTAGTTCTGTAAATCAATTGAAAGATAGGAGCATTTTTTATGCCACCTGCGGACACTTGTTCAGAATAAAAGCGAGAGAGAGGGTTCAGAATTACCTAGTGTGGATGAATCTCTTAAGAATTTGAAGTGCTGGCATCATAGAGTTTATTCTATCTTGTATTCTGGACTGATTTGGGGAGGCACAATTTGAGGCCCGCAGAGATACATTCTTCCATACGAAATGATACTTCCAGTGTAAGTAATGTGAGATGTATGGGGATATATGCTTTCAATGTGATGTCTAAAGTTTTCACAGTTACCAGAGTAGAGGATTGTTGGTCAATTGCCCAGTTAGACATTTGGACAAAACTATGGTATTCTACCTGTTTTGCTGACTCATGCATTTTTTGGCATGTAGCATGCTCTAGCCAACAGCGCCTATCTCAGCCACAGGCAATCTTTCCTCAATAGGTTGACTTGGCTGAGTCTTGGTGTTGTGGTACATGGATCAACCACACATCTGCAAGCCAATGTTTTTTTCCCACCTTAGAGGGCAGGAGTTCAGTTGTGATGCTGTTGTCATATCAAACATGACAAAACTATGATTTATGTGCTGCATAAGCATGGCGTATACCTTGTTTCTAATTGTTCTATGCTTGGCAATTGATATACCACCCCTCTTACTGAACATGGAAGCTGCTTACTGAGCATGGCAATTGCTATACCACTCTCTTACTGAACTTGGAAGCTGCTTACTGAGCATGGCAATTGATATACCACCTCTCTTACTGAGCATGGCAAATACCTTGTTTGACTAACTCTTCAGCTGTCATGGTCTCATGGAAGCTGCTTTAAATGGTAGAATAGAGTTATATCTATACAAAGTAATGTTTGTGTTGTGTTTGCAATGTTCAGAAAAAATAGCCACCTTTCTCAAATTATGAAGCATTTTGCAGATGTCGGAGCAATTCAACCAGGAATTATCTCTGTCCGGGAAAATTCCATCTGGCTTGTTCAATGCTATGTTTGAATTTACTGACTGCTGGCAGAAAGATGCTGCTAATACCAAGTCACTTGCTTTTGACGGTTGGTGTATCGCACTGTACACTGTTGCACTCTCGAAGGCACAAATTGTACTCCGAGATCATGTTAAGCAGGCTGTTCCATCAACCTGGGAACCTGCTGCCTTGGCAAGGTTAGATGCATATTTGAGTCTACATTCATACCTAAAATCATATGGTGATTAAAAATGAGATAAAAACTCAGTGTGTTTCTCCTTCAATAAAGTCATATAGCCTTTTGCTGTCTCCATTTTTCAGAATCGTTCTTATTTTTTCTGATTTATTCTTGGTTGACGGGTTGATAAGTCTTGAGTACCCACACCTTGTAAGCTGTCTTTTAATGCCATTTTTAGTCTTTCTCATTTCATGTGGCCACTTGTAAATAATATCAGTTCGCTTTTCTGCAGCCAGTTTTTTTAAAAACTTTTTCTACAATTGGATGAAAACTATTTTAATCAAAACATGCGCTGAATTAAAATTTTATTTAATATTGTTTCAGAAATCAGAACTTCAACTTTAATTGCTTTACTCTGCAGGTTCATTAAAAAGTTTGGGACTCATATAATTGTTGGTGTAAAAATGGGAGGAAAGGATGTAATTTATTTGAAACAACAGCATTCATCAAGCTTGCAAGCTGTTGATGTTCAAAAACGATTGAAGGAGATGTCCGACAGGAGATTTCTTGATGCAAATGGGCAATCTGATATTAGTTTCAAGGATGCATACGGGAAGGATAAGGTGATTTCCTAGCCTCTGAATTTTCTTTGCCTTTCACATTTTATGTCATATTTTCTATTCAACATCAATGCTCAGATACTCAGCGTTAACTGGTATCTTTTCAATTTTTATAAGCCTTTCCGTAGCCTGCTACTTGTGCAATAATTTTGTACGATTCACCTCTGTAGTTCGGTAGTTTCTAAGGGGATGCTGCTTTTGACCAGTGGAAAAGATGGTAGATTAGCTCCAAGTTTATTACATTGAATTTGTGAAATTGACATGCACACCTGCTGTCTGTGCATGTGCCGATAGCCTTATACACATGTGCAGAGGGCTGGCCCAGCGGAGGAATATATTGATGGCAAAGAAAAAAAAAGGAGATTCATAAGAACCTTTGGTTTAGTGATACATCATGTTTATAGTTATACTCGATTTCTCATTTCCAAGAGCTATCTGTGTGTATGCTGTTTAATTGGAATTTGAACATTAGATCTTACTGTTTTATGCTAGTCATATATTTTGGTACAAGGGTGCTGGTGCGACATCAGATTTTCTTAGCTCATTTTTCTTCTAAAATTCATTATTTATGTTCTTGCATGCTGTGCAGAGCGGCACGAGAGAGCAACAGCTGAGATTTGTGGAGTCCAGTCCATTAAATTCTTACTCTTCCAAGGAGGTATAGGCCATTTTGTTATACAGTTTATAATTGTTCATATAAAGAATCTTGTTTATATTTGCTGGTTGTGGTTATCTCAGGATTTGGTGATGATGCCTAAGCGGAGAGGTGGAAGGAGTAAAGATATTATTTCTCATAGTGAGTGGTTGAATACTGTTCAAGCAGAACCCGATGTTATCTCAATGTCCTTTTTACCTATTACTTCACTGTTGAATGGAGTTCCTGGTAGTGGATTTTTGAACCATGCAATTAATCTGTACCTTCGATGTAAGTGAATTCTCACTCTTTCAAGCTGTCAAATCATCTATGTCATATTTCAGTTCTTTACCTATTTATCAGTTAACATGAAACATTGAAACCCTTGTCTGTAGTTATGACTAATATTAAGAGAAGTCTTGGTCTTGCCTTCATGCCTTGTGTATTAGTGTATTGCAAAACAAGGTCACTGACTCACTGTTTGGCTCATTAGTACAACCTAAAAGCTCATTAGTGACTACATATGAAGAAAAATATTGAAAATCCTATTCATTGCTATCTAGATATAAATTCTCAAATGATTTTTTCTAAATCTCTATTATCTGCAGTATGTTGGAGTCTTAATTCACAGCTTGTTTCCAGTCTTTTGACGGTCAGAAGGATTTCGACAATGTCGTTCGAGAGACTTGTTCGTCGCTCCTCGAATATTCTTCCAGATAGACTGAAGGCTGACCCCGATGAGACTGTAGAGACAAGAACAGTTAATACATCTCGCGCTAATATGGATAGCACTGGATATATTACTTTCTGGGTCTGCCACCATGAGAGAATGTTCAACTCTTGCTCGAAGTTGACGCTATCATTGTTGAGATAGCTTGATAGGTCTCCAGTGCTTTGCCGCCTTTCTCCTCCTGACTGATGTGTATCTGCACCTGCACAAGAATCTCTAGAGGAAGAGCAAAAAATCTTGCCCCATTGCATAGTCCCCCTAGAGGTGCTAGGGGCTAATGGGGGTCTTTCCAAACGCACGGACCCAAACTTATTTTCATATTTCTCATATACTTCATATAATTTATCCGTAACTACTCTATAGTATGTATAATAATCTAAACTGGTAACATCTCTTAAAATTTTTAATACATTTATAAATCCTTGGAGTTTGGCACTAGGATCCAAAATAAAGGCGAATGCATATAAAATATGAATTTCCCTCCAATATTTTAAAAACTTAGTTTTCATGGCAACTACAGCATGCCGTAGTGCAGGATCATTTTCAAAAGCTTTCAGGTGAGTGACAATTTCAAGAATGTTATGAACAATTAGAGGAGAAGTTGGATAATATACTCCAGAAAGACAAAGTGTAGGTTTATGAAAAAGTTCTAAAAAAGAAAATATTTTTTCACCAACAACCTAATTGTTCTCAGCAAGTTCAGAGTATCTAACTTGGGTTCTATTGGAGGAGCTACGAGATTGATGACCTTGGGTGTGAAGGAAAACGAATAAGATGCTCTTATATGACAATATATGGTTAAGCATAAGGTAAGTAGAGTTCCATCTAACAGGCATGTCTAAGCCAAATTTTCTAGGATGGACGTTCATTGCTACACAAAAGCTCTTATATGCGGCTATTCGTTGGTTAGAACAATTAATATACGAAATTGCATCCCTAAAAGAATCAATACAAGCATTTAATCTTTTTTAAGTCAGATTTAACAATAAGATTAATAATATGACAAGCACAACGTTAATGTAGATTGTGCATAAGTATTAAACAAAGGAGTAAGAATTTTCATAGTCTTAGTGTTTGCAGCTGCATTATCAAAAGTTATAGAAAAAATCTTATCCGTGAGGCCAAAATCTTCTACAAATTTAATAATACATTCTGCAATATTTTCAGCAATATGCGAAATATTAATTAATTTAAATCCTATAATTCTTTTTTTCATTACCCAATCATCATTAATATAATGAGCAACAACACTAATATAATCCTCTCTAGCCCTATCACTCCATATGTTTGATGTCAAAGTAATAGAGAATGTACATGTATGAAACATTTCTTTCAATTTTTCACGACAATTGTTATAATATTTAATTAAATCTCTAGTTGTGGTTTGCCTAGATACAACACTAAATCGAGGGTTATGAGCAGTCATAATATATTTTTGAAAAGCATCAGACTTATCAAAATTTAAAGGTAAATCTTGAGAAGCAATTAATCTACAAAGAGATTCTCGGGTTAACTCTGGGTTGTACTCATGAGTACATACTGAGTCGTCGGGGTTATATTGCAGCTGCGTTTGGCGCATTTGTATTCCTTGCCTTCTTTTGCGGCTTGTAGCATGCCGTTGCTGGTGACTTGTCCCACCTGAAGATTTTGCAGACAATTCATTACCACAAATTTTACAAACAACATACCTCACCGAATTCCCGTCATCGTCGGTTTTGAACTTCTTGTCGAAATCGTTCCAGACTCCTGATGTACTAGCTTTTGTTCTTTTTGCACCCGTGCTATGGGTTGTGGATGCACTTGTTGAGCTAGCAGAAGACGGAGTGATTGAACCCTGTGCCACTGGGGGCGTCGTTTCTTCTGGCTCTCCAGTTTGTTGTGGATGTGGACCTTCCGCTGATGGATATCCTTTTTGAAAGGATTGCATATCCTTCGTTGAGAGGTTGAATTCGGAGAGTTGAAAATCGCAGTTCTCCATTGAATCAACTGCAAATTGAAATAGTAAAGAATAATTAACTTATTATTGAATAAATAAATAATAGTAAAAAATTAAAATATTGCAGCTCTCAGAAAATTCCTTGAAGATTTTTGAATATTTTGAATCTAGCACAAATTTCTCGCTAATTTTGCCAAATTTGCGCAAACACTACCGGATTTTCACAACTAAATAGAGAGATTTGAGTGAGGTTTGAGGTGTGAAAAATGGGGGCCGGATGCCCCCTTTTTATAGAAAAAAATTCATATTTTTTGAATTTTTTACCCCCCAACTGTAAAAAAACAACTATATTTTAGCGGTAGGGCCCAAGACTACCTGCTTTAATCGGCCCGGCCCGGCCAAGACCGCATCGATCTAGGCACGGCCCGTTAAGAAAATAGGCCGTGCTGTGCTCGGGTCGGGCCAACAGTATCGGGTCGCGGGCTAGCACGGTTAAGCCCGACCCAGCTCTAGTCGTGTTCGCCTGAACTGGCCTGGGCTTCACAGCGCCGCCTCCCGGTTGCCCCGCGCCCGTGTTCGCTACGCCAGATCCGCCCCGCTCCACCGCCTTCGGCCGCAGCCCTCCTAGGCCTTCCTCTCATTCCGAGGCGGATGGCATGGCCGGAAGGAGATGGGCAAGCGGATGGCGGTGAAGAAAAGAAAGATGGTGGAGAGAGATGGTCTTATTCTACTGCTAGTGTTTTGAGATTTTTTCCTTCGCGTCTTCTCTTGCGTCAATCTAAGTCCATAATATTTCTCTCTTTCAGTTCGTTAAGGGTATTTCTGGTATTGTACTTGTAGTCTTGGGTTTAGTATCTCTTGAGTCCTTGTACTATGTCTATACCTATACACACACACACACACATATATATACACACACACACATATATATATACATATACATACCTATACCTATACCTATACCTATACCTATACATACCTACACCTACACCTACACCTACACGGCTACACCTACACCTACACCTACACCTACACCTACACATACACATACACCTGCACATACACATACAGATACAGATACATATACATACATATATACATATATATACATACATATATATACATACATATATATACATACATATACATATATACATACATATACATACATACATACATACATACATACATATATACATATATATATATATATATATATATATATATATATATATATATATATATATATATATATATATATATATATATATATATATATATATATACATAAACAAGCATGCAAGCCAGCAAAAAAAACACTGGGCCAGCAATTCAATTGAAATGTATAATGCATTAATAACTAGGTGATATACTTAAATTTCATGCAGATAAGCCCCCAATCGAGGAATTACACCAGTTTTTGGAATTCCAGCTTCCAAGGCAGTGGGCACCTGTTTATAGTGACCTCCCTCTGGGTCCTCAGAGGAAAAGGCAAAGCAGTGCATCTTTACCAGTAAATTTAATTGGTCCAAAGCTTTATGTTTGTACCAACATGGTATGTATACTTTTGCTATTATCATAATTGAAAATGTTTGGTTCTACATTTAATTACTTTTAATTTGCCCTTTCTTACTCTCTACAATGATCTCTTAAATGTGGCATGGAAAGTAGCCATAGGTTAGCATACCTGTTGGAGATCAGAAGTTAGGATTTATGTGACCATTCAGGTTTATTGGTGGAGAAAATTTATAGTGCGCTTATCTTTTAATGAACAACCTGATCTTTACCATAGATGCCTAGATGGTCGGGCTACCTGATGGCCACCTGACACACTTATTTGTTACAACTCACAACAGATGTTGGATCACATGAGTAGATAGCTCTGAAACAAATTATAGGGGGAATCTATATAGATGGATATGATACTGCATTGCCTGATTGAACACGACAATAGAATGGGCATAAGGCATAAGCTGTGGTAAGTATTTACAATAATAAATGAATAAAAAAGTTAAGTGGGAAAACTCAGTGTGCAATCGAGTACTCGAATGCAAAAATCTGGAACTGAAAATTATTTTAGTCTAGTACTCTAGTAGTTACCCTGGTGGCATTATTAAAAACTGGAAATGCTGCTAGTCTATTCTACTCCACTATGGCATTACATCAGTACTATTTCTGATAGTATTTGGTAATGATGACAATGGTGGTAGCATTATTAGACTAGGGCATATTTGGATTCTCTCGAGTTGGTAACTTTAAATTTTAACTTCTCTATTTATTCAATACAAAATTTCCTAACATTATTTTGTACAAGTTGTCAATTACACCATACAAAAAATCTAGTCTAACGAGCCTAAAAGTTCCAAAGAAAAATTGCTACCTTTTATTGTGTGCAATCTTATCATTTCCGCAGCATACTTTTCACTGAGATGAGGGTTTGGGTTTTTTTTACTTCATCTTTTCACCAGCTTTTTAAATTTGGTGCAGGTTGATGTGGGCGGAAGACCCGTTACGGGACTCCGGTTGTTTCTTGAAGGAAAGAAGAGCAACAAATTGGCTATCCATCTCCAGCATCTCTGCTCTCTTCCTCAGATTATGCAGCTTCAAGACGATCCTTACAATAACCAAACTCCAGAAGCATATGACCGCAAATACTACGAACCGATTGGATCGTGGAAGCGTTTCTCCCATGTCTGCACAGCACCAGTTGAGTCAGATGATTCCTCCATTGTCACAGGGGCACAATTAGAAGTGATCAACCACGGCTTCAAGAAAGTACTGTTCCTTCGCCTGCATTTCTCCAAAGTCTCCAATGCCACTTCTGTCAGGCAACCCGAGTGGGAGGGATCCCCACACCTGGTTCAGAAATCAGGCCTCATCTCTACGCTCATCAGCACACATTTCTCCACAGTAGCTCAAAAGCCCGCACCACGCCCTGCCGATGTGAATATCAACTCGGCGGTGTACCCTGGTGGCCCGCCTGTTCCAGTGCAGACCCCAAAGCTGCTCAAGTTTGTGGATACAACGGAGATGATGCGTGGGCCGCAGGACTTGCCAGGTTATTGGGTGGTTTCTGGTGCAAAGCTTCACCTTGAGAGGGGTAAGATATCGCTGCGGGTGAGATACTCACTCTTGACAGCTATTCTGCCCGATGACGAGGAGTTTCCGCTCGACGAAGAATTTTAGAACCTGGAAACAAGCGAAAGCAACCTCATCTCTTTTATGTGCAGCTAACTGTGAGATCACAAATGAAGGATTTAGGATTTTCGTAACATCTGTGCTCTTGTTGGATGTTTATGTTGTATACATTGTGGTTTTTAAACATCAAGGCAGAAATGAGTGCTCTGGCCTGGATGGAGGGAGAGAAAAATTTGTCATCCTTTTGTAGCGTGGATTTCAGCAGACAAGGTTAGATGATAGATCAAATTATTTGTATATACAAGATGGAACAAGAATACTGTTTTGCTTGTATGAAACTGGTGTGCGTTAAGCCTTGTAACATCTCGTGCTACTGCTTTATCATAATTGTGCTCTTAAGTGTTCCTGCGCTCTCGGCACTTCTGCGTTGCAATTCCGGTACAGTGCCATCCACCAGGAAGACATTACATCCTAAATCCAGTAAACAAAATAGCTATTTTGGGTTATTCAGGTTAGCTATTTTGGGTCATGACTTTGCAAAGCTGCTCTGCTTTACCCACAAGATCTCTTAACTCCGGCCAAAGAGTTAAGAAAATAAAGTTGTTCACTGCTTAATTCTTTATATAGCCTCCACCCAGTAGGTCCTAGATCCCTATAAGTTCGGATGACCCCACGGGTCTTATCCGACTTATAGCAGTCCTACTGTTGTATGGTTAACCACCTCCCATACGACTCACCATCTGTCTCCCCCCGTCAGTTGCAGAGGTTCAATTGAACTTGAGCAGTTATTAAACCAGGTTTGACAAAATCAACGCTTGTGGTTGGGCGGATACTATGTTCTTTATTTAGCATAAGGGTCTAGTCCTTATATTTTTCATTGAGACATCATTCATACACGAACCCATATTCAGTGCCCGCGGCACTGCCACCAATCCACAGCCAAGCCTCCACCCTAGGATAAGGTATTCGGACTCACCTCTGTGATCCTTGCTTACCCTAGATCCATCTTTTCAAAACTCTAGACAAATACCAAAATTCTTAATAGTGGAAATATTTTGATGAATTCCTATGCTACCATGATTACATAGCTATCATATTTATTTTTAACTATGTCTTTGTCAAGGTGAATATGGCCATCAAATTAATCTGGGCTTTTTCGGGTGGTAGGACATAACTAGTATCATGTCATTCTAAGCATTTATTGTATACAAAATAGCATTGCACAAATAACATAATGAAAATACTGATAAATAAATAAATAGCGGAAATGTAGGTTCAATATGATCAAAACATGTGTGACTTGCCTTGCGGGTTTACGATTTCGATTAGCTCGTAATCTTCGGTGGACTGGGCCCGAACTTGAGCTTCTCCCTCCTGCTCCTGCGAACCTTCGACTTCGGAAGCTAACGCGAAACAATTAAAATAAATTAATTTCATGCCCGAAGGACTAGGCTAGGAATAATAAAAGAATAAAGAAAATCCGAAAACTCAAATAAATTGGGATTTTGGGCTTTTTAGGAGGGCTATATGGGGAAATGGGCCTGAGATTTGGGTTGGCGGGCTCGAAACGGTCAAAATGGGTATAAATATGTGTTTTTGGGTTTGGGGAACAGTAACGGGTCGGTTACTATTCATTGCGTGTTTGCACTATTCATCGCGAATTCGGGCAGTCGGATCCAACACTGTTCAAGCGGCTCGGTCGACCAGACCCGTTAGCGTGAGCTTGTTCGGCTCGACCGTGATGATCGGGTCCGGTCGGATGCATCCGGTGCGGCCGAAGTGGCTTGGCTCAGCCGGGTCGGTTGGATTCGGTCGGAGGAACAGTGCCAAGCACTGTTCTTCTTCTCCGTTCGGCCCGCGCGCGCAGAGAGAACAAGGGAGGAGGGCGGTGGCTGTCGGCGGCGGTAGGATGGGTTGCGACGATTTTTGAGGGCATGGACGGACTCGTGGAGGTGCGGGGACTTCATTTTTGGTGGTTGGAGGCCCGACGGAGGCGGCGTTCGCCGGCGGCGAGCTCTCCCCTTTTGCGGCTATTTTTGAAATCGCGGGAGAAGGGGAGCTTCTTAGGGCAATTGGGCTGGTTCTTGGGCATCACCAGGGTTTGGGTAGGCTCGGGGAAAAGTTGGCCGGAGCTAGGGAAGTCAGGTTAGGGTTGGCCACGGTGAGGGTTAGCGGCGGTGAGGAGGCTCTCGGTGCCGGGGAAGGAGAGTGGCCGTGGAGCTAGGGCGACGATTGGGGAAGGCTTTGGGGAGTCCAGAGGTGCTGCTGGAGAGAGGAATTGGAGAATGGATAGCCGGAGGTCGGACATTGGTCTAGGGCTCGGATTTGGGGATTTTTGCGATTACCGACACTAGAGGCGACGGTGGGGGTTTTGGGGTGTTCGGTTGGCTTCGGGGATGTGTGGAGTTCACCGTGGAGGGTTCGATTGCTTAAATAGGCCGAGAGAGGCGGTTTGGCACCGGAGAAGGGAAAAAGCCACTGTGGCGGCGGCGGTTTCGGGAAGGCCGTGATAGCTAGAGGTGTCCAGGGTGAACACAGCTGTCGTGGGCGGTGCAGAGCGGTGGTTAGGAGTGGCAGCATGGCAGCAGGTTGCAGTGAGTAGAAATCACGGTAGGGAGCAGAGGCGGTGGAAAAGGGGCGGCTGGCAACGCTGCCACGCATCAGGTCAGATCAGAGCGCGTCAGGGCCAAGCAGGCGAGGTGATATGGCCCCCTGACAGCGGTGGCAGGGCTAGAAGGTGCGGGAGAGCTCGAGGCAGCTTGGCGGCGATGAAAACTCGGGGCGGCGGCAGGAAAATCAGGGGCGTCGGCAGTTTTCGGACGTTGCACAGTGCCTGCGCCAAACCCCTCCGTTCAAGCATCACCGACACAGATTAAGGGCTGGATTGAGTGGAGTTTTGGGTGGAATAGGCTAGGGAGTAGGGAAGCAAAGGATCAAAGAAAAATGCAAAAATTCAACTCAAATTCAGATTTTGAAATTCTGTTTCGTTTCATATTCTACGTCAGTTTTGTGGCTAGTAAAAGTTAAGCGGTACTGATCCCATTTGTGGTACTCATGAAAAAACTGCCAGCAAAAAGGATGAAAGCAATACATGCCTTCAGGAATAATACTAGAACAATCCGTTAGGGGAAGTGCTTCAATACACTCATGAAAAATTGAACATTCAACTTTTAAAGTAAACTCAGTGCTTGATTAGCAACTACACACTACTCACATTGATTTTAAGATCTGTGCAATTTAGCTTTCAGAAAGTACAGAAGCACTACCATTTGCAAATTATGATATTGACTCAATTAAGGTTTATATTAAAAAGAAAGAAAGAAAAAGCATAGAAATATCCACCGAAATTTGATGCAAGTATTGTTGCTACAACATAACAAGTTTCAAACACAATAATGGATTCAAAAGGCACACTCATGCATGGACTTAATGACTAAGGAAGTGTCACCTCTCAAGATTTGAGTTGCCATGTTTTCAGATATTACGGTTTTTCTTCTTTAGTCCATGGATTAGCACGATAGGATTGGACGCTATGGTATAATGACCCTTTAAGAAGCAAGCCTGCTGCTACATGCAGTTCCTGGCATATTATTAAAACTACGAGGAATGTTGTGTTTAAAGAAAATTAACTAAAAATCAGTGGAAATAGCATAGACTTGTCAACAACAAGCAGTAATTTTGTCCAAAATTTTTTTTTAAAAAATGAATCCCTAACAGACCGTCAACTCCACCAGTAGCCTTAGACAAGTCAATATGGTTCTCGTGGGCTGTGGATGATCAGATATTGGAATCGCTACCGAGCCAACCTTTCAGAAGCAAAGACAGCATTTTTTTCCTTGTTAACAGCAGTTCCACAAGACCGACCAAGTAAGCTTAATTCATAGAACTGCTAGTATATTTACGTGGGTGTAACATCAGTTTTGGATGCATTAGCATAACCAAATTAATGCTAAACAAGGCATAAGGACGCACATTTCTTTTAGGGATTATGCGCTGGTAATCATGTAACGCACATTTCTTTTAGGGATTATTTATCATCTGAGGTGCCACTCGGTTAGGCTAAAATAAATTGACTTATAGCTGAAATTACATCAGAATCGGTTGGAATTATATCATGGTGATGGTGGTTTATTTGATGTAAATTAAATTTAAAAAAATTAAAAATAGAAAAACATAGGTTAATCTATCACGGATAATACAAACAAATACGAGAAAAAATTGGTAAGAAAGCTCAAAAATACCAAAAAAATAAAATATAGAAATAATAAAAAATAAACCAGCATTTAGAAACTCAAGCCAAATTAAGCAGAAACTAACTCAGCAAGTCCGCAGTACCGAGCGTCAAGGAACCAATCGAAAATGACACCTAAGCAGTGGATCGAGAACGTCTGGAGGGTACTCCTTTCCGAGTGCTGTATCACAGTCATCCAGGTTGGGATCTCCTATCAACATCTGTAGAAAAGGAGAACATAAATTAGTGGACTTGAATCAGATACAAACTTACAGGAGGCTTGCAAATTAACATAGATAGATATGCGAGCGCGTCGAGATCGATAGAAGAATGCAATCGATGAGATGATATGATGGAAATTAGTGTTACCTTGTAAGCTTTGATACGAAGCAGTGAAAGGGCGTCCGCCTATTCTTTTTACGGGTCCCCATTTTTAACGTGACAGTGTAATTTGTGGTTTTACGCACGATGGTCGCTACGATTTATGTCTTTTATAGAAGAATGTTTATACAAAAGATTACCTTGTAAGCTTTGATACGAATGTGAAATTCATTTTTTTTAGCTGTGATTTGTGTGATTTTTACCAATATAAATGAAATCAGTAAAGTATGTACTATAATTAACTAGTAAATCTTATTTTGAAAAAATACTTTATTTAAAATTAGTTACTGTAGAAAAGCTGAAAAAAGTTTTTAGAAGCTAAAAAGAACAGATATACAGCTCGTTACGCTCCGCGTTGTCCCATATCCGGCGCCTAGTATCAACGAGGTGAGAATTCGTAGTCCTGGAGCTTGTCACGGCAACGAATGAACTCACCACGGCTGATTTCGTCTTGTGCCGAGTACACGAGCTCGCTGCAGATCATTGGCCCTTCTTCTTCTCCTCCTCCTCCTCCTCCTCCTCCATTGCCTTGGAGTTGGATGTCCATGTCCGCAGCACCATCTGGAGTGGAAGATTCTCCTTATTGAACATCAGAGGGCTATGGGCCGGAATCCCCCAGAGGAGATGGCCGGATGATGATCTTGCGCCTCTTTTCTCCTGTACACATCGACGCGCTTCTTCCCTCCCCATCGCCGGCGCCGTTCATCTCTCCCCGGTCGAGCAAACTCTTCTTCTCTGGTGGAGATGGAGATCAAGAGATCATCGAGGCCAGGGCCGTTGGTCGCGTCGATTCGGTGGGTGCTGTTCGATTGGATCATCCGGCGGAACGGATTGGGACGCGGCGGCGCGGCGATGATCTCTCTGTGGGCGGCCGCCTGGCACGGGGATGGCTGCTTTCCGGCCCAGTTTAGGGTCTGTTCTTTTTAGCTGTGGCTTATGGCTTTTGACTGTGATTTGTGACTTTTGGGCTGTTTGTATGAGAGATTACAGAGTAACAGAAACTCATATGTGGTTTTTACCAATATAAATGAAGTTAGTAAAGTATGTACTACAATTAACTAGTAGACCCTATTTTAAAAATACTCTGTTTAAAAGCTAGTTACTGTAGAAAAGCTAGTTACTGTAGAAAAATCGAAAAGTAGCTTTTAGAAGTTGAAAAGAACAGGGACTTAAGCCATAGGATTAGTTAGATCCCAATAAACCCAAAATTAACCAATAAAAAGCACCTGTAAAGAGGTAACAATAGTTAGCTAGATGTATAGCTAAATGCATGTCTGTGACTAACGGGGACTTAAGCACCAACACTAAATTGAAACCTTTCATTCGGGTAGCCAGCATTGGAAATTTCACGTTTCTACAAGTACTATCGTATTACCGATAACAGAGCTAATACATTTTGTCTTGTTAGTATCCTGCTTGGAAACTGTGACAAATGAGCTTGAAACTATACAGATAACAACTATGGAGATCAGCATCCGCATTGGACTGAAGTAGGAGTAGCATTATCCAAGATTAGCATGAAAGTAGAGGGGCGATGAGACATTACTGAAAGAGAATCACAAAGTGTCAGCCATACAATGTGGACATCTTCTCCATTAAATTAATCACACTCCTATTATTACTCTCTCCCTTTAGAGAGCAGAATCGTATGATACATTTGTCATCAGTTATCTCTGTTTCTTATCAGCATTTGGCTTTTAATCAAGTTCGCGACGTAGTCTGCAACCCAAAAGGATCCAGCCTCTGTACAGGAATAGCCGTGTGTGTGACCTTCTGTTTCAACCGACAAGGCAACCCCAGGAGCACGCTTTGAGATCTGTGAATACTCAAAAAAAAAACAGATTAACAGAAGCAAGATAGTTAGAGTACTGTTGATATAACATATGATCTATTCACCTCTTCCAAGTGAGCTAGTGGACCCCAGTGATCGTCCGCACCAAACAGAAAAGCAATTTGGTCCTGCTTTGCTCCGATGAAAGTCCAGTCTGGTTCTTCAGAAAGCTGGAGTGTACTAACATAGTCAGGAACTGCTAGGCAAATAAAACAAGAAGTAGCTCTAGTCTACTAATGCAAGTGGAACTGTTCTTATAATACTCTCATGACTTATAATACAGCTGAATTAGCAATGCCAACATTGCGAATTACCTTTAGGAACTCTGTCATTGCCATGAAAAGCACATTGCGCATTGTATGGTACTGCAAGGTTCGTGAAAAATGAGCAAATGCCTCAAAACATTTTTCAGATAATAGAAACATATGAAACAG
Organism: Bonia amplexicaulis; assembly: GCA_036346245.1. Classification (NCBI taxonomy): domain Eukaryota; kingdom Viridiplantae; phylum Streptophyta; class Magnoliopsida; order Poales; family Poaceae; genus Bonia; species Bonia amplexicaulis. The sequence goes on from CM070737.1 coordinate 7,519,833, forward strand.
TTCACCTGGGTTGCTAAAGTTCAGAACTCACCCTTAAGAGATGGCTGCACGCAGCATCAATAGCCGTTACAGACCACGAAGGTCCAAGGAACCTTCTCACAATGCTCCTAGTAACTGAAGCTTGGAGTGACCCGATAAAAGATACAAACAAACTAACCCCTTTACTAAGGAGAGATGACCTGACATGTCCATTTGAGGGGACCCGCTTCAGCAAAATGGGAAGTCATAGGATAGTTGCTTGAACTTTGGAACATAAAAATCAGGTACCAATTAACCTCCTACTAAATGAAAATTACTAACCGAATAAGAATAGATATAGTCAGCTATATATATTTTTTAGTTGTATATCTAGCCTCCTATGCTGCATTGCTCGTTAAATTGGGAAACCAGTTTAGATTTTCCTGTTACCCTATCACTCTGCTTGACTTTTAGGCGATCACTGTAATCACTCTGCTTCACTTTTAGACGATCACTGTAAGCACATCACTTTGTTTGGGTTATCAAAACTTTCGCAATAATAGCAACAAGCTATGACTATGTTGATAAATATAAAAATCTCACCAACATCAAGAATATTCAGTACCTTGCGATATATCCAATTGCTGATTGCTGTATAGAATTCTTGTTCAATGTTAAAAATGGATAGAGCCCTACAAAAAATTTTACCTGTACAGGAGAATCGAAGACAAATGAAACAACAAGGATACACTTCAGTAAAGGAGTGCCAGACTTGGACAAGTACCCATACCTTCTTCTGAAGTCTTTTGAATATTTCCAGGCCTATGTATGCACCAATCGAATGGCCCACCTTCATTTAAACGAATAAATAGAGTTAAGGTGTGCTTGTTCATATACAAGTGAATCACAGAGTTACAGACATTTGTGTAGTTGCACATATCAAGAAAACTACTATAATATCCACCTAGCATAGAACAGATTGAATTTAATCAAAGAAAGCTTGTGGTGGTGAAGACAAAAGCATACCAAAACTATTGATTGTTTGGAATGTAGAAGCTCTTGCTCAATGAAATCAACCTGCAGACATGGACATGAATTAAACTGGAAAAATATGGGCAATCAATTCTGAAAACAGTTGGAGTAGAATCAGAGAAAAAATGAAACAGGAAGTGTTAACACAATGGAAGAAAAGAATTATGAGATGTTCCTATTTATTTCCTTAGTGCTTTGGTGTTTGGAGGTATGTCAGCAAAAAGCTGTTGCAGCAGGAATAAAACTATGAAGAGAAGTTTCAACTGAAAATACGAAAACATGCAAAACAAACCTTGTGATCAATTTGTTCATGCAATGAAAATAATCGTCCATGCTCAGAACCCTGTCACAGATAGTGTAAAAAGCAGATACAGTAGCAATATTAATATGTTGGCAAAGCAATTAAAACCAATCCAGCCAAATCATAGTATAAATGCCAAGAATCTCTAGAACAATACGTTGTTTTGCATTTATTGCTGACCTTGATCGTCCCTTGTGAATAAGAAAACCATGGGTTGGGAACTTTGACTACTGATACAACACAAGACATGACAATTTCTTCTATGAAAATGACACGTTATGGCGAATTGGTGACAATTTATCAAATATTCCTGATTAATCTATCTTTCATCATCATCATATTGTCTGCCAATTATATAAACTATAAATTTGAGTATCAGAGTATGTGACTATCTCTGTTGGTCACATTTCAGGCAATAACGGCCCCCTTGTTGATTCATCAACATGATGCTATGAATCAAATTGAAGTAAACAGGAAACAAGCATCAGTCGAGTTGTATACTACCTTCTGGCCATGTGAAATATGCCCTATCGCTGGACAATGGATAAGGTTCATCAGCAAGCAACAAGCTGCATAGGTAGTCCATACAATGAAAAATGCGTGGATTAAACTTACCCGTAATAGATGCCTGCCCACCGAGGTTTTCATACAGCGCTTCGACAAAATCCTTATAGAATGCAGCAATACCTGCCACACAGAAACATGAGAGGAAAGCCCCGAGCCTTCGCTCATGAGAATTTCAACATATAACATCACACAAATCTTCAGCACGTCACCGACCTGGATTTCCAGGAATAAAGAGCACGTGAAGGGACGGCTCTCTGGATCTTATCTCGAGCAACTCCGTTGCAAAGCTGCAGAGAATCGCTTTCTTGTAGTAATCAGCAAGAACCGATGGAAGCCTAAGCATCCTAAACTCAACACTACTCAAGAGCATCCTATGGAATCCAACGCCATGCAGGTACCTGGAGACCATGCATATCCTGGTTGTGGCTTGCTCCCTCGGGAACGGCGTGAGCCTCGCTCTCTCCATGGATCCAGCAGTGCTCGACCTCGCGCCGCAGGCCGATCTAAACAACCTGAATCGCTAGCCGATAAAACATCGTAAGCTTGTTGTCACTAAACTGAGCAGATTAAAGGCAATTAGCTCGAACCTACCTGGGTTCTGCACAAATCAACCGCGCATCGATACAAGCCTGCACGATTATGCAGAGAGCGAGGACACATTAGAAGGCGATTGGTTTTCAATCTGGGAAGTCAAAAGTGGTGGTGATTTGGTGCCGTGCGTGCGCGGAAGAGGAGGGATTATTTCTCGGGTGATTGAAATGAGGTCGTGGGAATTTGAGGGGGTGGAGCTGCTTACCCATCCAGATGGAGCGGAAGGCGAGGAGGAGTCGGGGATTCGGCGATTCACGGGTGTGTGTGTGTGTGTGTGCGGGTGCACGCGGCGAGAGTAGCTTTCAACTGCTTCTCCAGTCGGATCGGCGGACCACGTGAGGGCGGGGGGAATGACGGGGAGGCGGGGAGGTAAAACTGACGGGGAGGCCGTAGGTTTTAGGAAAATTAGCATAAGTGGATTTGGTGCTCCACCCTCGAGGATCCAGACCACAGATTCAACGATCCTAAATAGTATTAACATATTAGCATCTAAATATATATTAGCACTAGATATATTTCTTATATTTATTCTTATTATAAAAGAATGAGTTAGTGGTTATCGTCTATTCTTATTCAATCGTTTTATTTTTAACTTCTCACTATTTTCTACTTTTAACCGATCAAAATAACTCTCTATAACTCAATTTTCTATACATTCAATTAGCAACGCACGGATAAAACTAGTATATATCTCTTCGGTACTCACTGGCAACGCAATAGCTAAAAAAAATCAGTACACGAGCGAACACCAAAGCCCGCCTCCCCATTCCCACTTTCCGAGCCTCCACGGGCGGCATGGACGTCGACGACCCGATGCCGCTCGGCGGGGGTGGCGCGGACCCACCCCGCATCCGGCGGCTGGAGGAGTCGGTGGTAAACCGCATCGCCGCGGGGGAGGTGATCCAGCGGCCGTCGTCGGCGGTGAAGGAGCTCGTCGAGAACAGCCTCGACGCCGGCGCCTCCACCGTCTCCGTCACCGTTAAAGACGGCGGCCTTAAGCTCATCCAGGTCTCCGACGATGGCCACGGCATCCGGGTACGTTTCCTAAACCCTAACCACCCCCCTCGCCCCCGTCCTCTAAACCCTTGAAGCTGCTACTAGGAAAATTTTGGCACCTTTCCAGTGTCGAACTCTTGGATACGCCGGGTTTGCGAGTTGTTAATTGTGATTGTTGTTTAATCGCGTGCGTTGGTGGAATCGACAAATTGTCAAGCATGCGGACGATTGATTGGGTTTTGGTTTTGGTTTTGTGTTTTGATACATCAGTTTTTTTTGTTCTGACGTAGGTATAAAAAATGTCATCAGAATGGCTTACGGGGAGTTGAGCGCTCAACTGTTTCATTAGGCAATTCAGGTTTGCTAATGCTAATTGGCTCTAGGCAGCATGTAGTTGTTTGCCATGCTATGATGTATGATACTACGAGTTAGGCCTGTGCATATTGAGGGGGCCTGCTATTGCTACCTACTATAGGATTACTATATTGATTATTGGGTGAGCATGTTCAAAATTTTGCTTTAAGCATCCCACAGAATACAGATGAAGCATTTGCATAAGCATTGTTGATCATCACCAATGCCAGCTAACATGATTTCCTTCCACAGTTTGAGGATTTGCCAATATTGTGTGAAAGGCATACTACCTCAAAGTTATCAGCATACGAGGATCTACAAACTATAAAATCCATGGGGTTCAGAGGGGAGGCCTTGGCTAGTATGACTTATGTTGGCCATGTTACCGTCACAACAATAACAGAAGGCCAACTGCACGGCTACAGGTCAGTCCATGAACAACTTCGAAATTTTCTGCTCGATTCCAGAGTTGTTTGTTAATGAGTATTATCATGTTTTTCCTGTCAGAGTTTCTTATAGAGATGGAGTAATGGAGAATGAGCCAAAGCCCTGTGCTGCAGTTAAAGGAACTCAAGTCATGGTGAGTTTGCGTAGAGTTAGTGCTGTATTAGTTGGATATGTATCGTGTCTTTTTTTACCCAAATAAGACATTGTGTGCAGGTTGAAAATGTATTTTACAATATGGTAGCTCGTAGAAAAACATTGCAGAACTCCAATGATGACTACCCCAAGATTGTAGATTTCATCAGTCGGTTTGCAGTCCATCACATCAACGTGAGCTTCTCTTGCAGAAAGGTAAATATTGCTTTCCTTGTGATCTCATCGGTTTGTAGAGGGTGAACTTCTCTTGCAGAAAGGTAAATATTGCTTTCCTTGTGATCTCATCGGTTTGTAGAGGGTGACATTTGCCTCTTATGTCACAGCATGGAGCCAATAGAGCAGATGTTCATAGTGCGAATACATCTTCAAGGCTAGATGCTATTAGGAATGTCTATGGGGCTTCATTGTTCGTGATCTGATGGAAATAGAGGTTTCAGATGAGAATGCTACAGATGCAATCTTCAAGATGGATGGTTACATCTCAAATGCAAATTATGTGGCAAAGAAGACTACGATGATTCTTTTCATAAATGGTACAAATATAGTTACTGCTCACTGGAATATATGAATCACAAGGCACTAGTGATTTTTCAGGGCTAATTGTCCTCCGTAAATAATTTCTGATGATTTTGTATGGACTTAACTGCACAATCAATGCCCAATTAAATGATGCATCTATGTAATTCTGGTCAGAGTTTGGCAATTTAGTTGCATTCTGCTCATTTAACTGAGGTATCAATTAGGGTTATTTCTAAGGAAAATTTTTTGTGACCAACAAAATTGCCAAATTATGCATCCGTGGTGAATTAGTAGTGTATAATTTTTTTTTTCGTGGTCATGTATTTTCTGTGCAGCACCTACTGTTTTTGTATTTACTCTTCAGATAGGCTTGTAGACTGCACTGCTTTGAAAAGGGCTATTGAATTTGTGTACTCCGCAACATTGCCTCAAGCATCCAAGCCCTTCATATACATGTCCATCAGTCTTCCATCAGAACATGTGGATGTTAATATACATCCAACCAAAAAAGAGGTATATTGTGACACCTCCTTGTAATAATTGCTCAAGAGAGCACAACTTCCAAATATTCTCTTACCCTGATGTTCAAGGCTTCAAGCATTTCTTCAATTTTCCAGTTATAAAACAAACAGTTGACTTTTTGGTGATTCCTTTGGATTGCAGGTTAGCCTCTTGAATCAAGAGCATATTATTGAAACAATTAAAGATGCTATTGAAGAAAAGCTGATAAATTCTAATACCACAAGGATATTCCAATCTCAGGTGATTCATTGATTATTTAGCACTTCATGTCTGCTATGAGGATATATCATCTACTTTTATTATTTATGCTTATATAAATCATGAGATACTTTGCCTTTTACTGTATGTGTATTATTAAAATTGATATGCTGTGGCAACTGCGAGTGATGAACTGTTAAGTGTTCACATGGTTACTTCCCTTATATCTGCTTGATTACTTTTGATTGGATACTTGGTCACCATGTTCAGAGACAGTGTATCTATTGTGAAGGTACTACAAGTTGAAACGATTAACAGAAACAACAGGTAAAATTCTTGAGTTGCAATCGCCGAAAGTCGAACAAGTTACCGCAGAGGGTCTCTTAACATGTACATTTGCCATTAGATGAGCAAAATTTTTTTGTTCCATAAGGATATCCAATAGCACACTACTAATATATGATCTCAGATATTTAATTCAGTACAACATAAAAGAACTGCATTGTTTTTTGTCTAATTACAATGACATAAGGGAGTTCATTCATGAGATTGAGTGATGCCAAAAGTTAACACGACACGCAGAGAAGTGCGGTTTGTAACAAAAATATGAATACTCGGTCTCACCTTCATAGTGAAGTGCAAGATCCTCCGATTGCAAGATTAAGATTAAAGTTGGCAATGCATTGCGCCAATAATCTGCATTGAGTAGAAAATTCACAATGTAGATGTACGAAAATAATATATGTGCGTGTTTAAGCAAGTTTGATGTTAAAATCTAACATGAATGTTGGTTTCATTTATTTTTGGCTTTTTATATCTTACCTGGCTTTTGTTTTCATCATTTCTAAAAGCCAAAGTCCGCAAGGCCCCTGCAGGTGCCCTCTACACGTTAAGATCCTGCGATTCTAGCAATTCAACAATAGGTGGATGCCACCTTCAATTTTGCAAGAAATCAAAACCATCAGCAAGCACAGGAAAAGAACACCGATCCTGCAGAGAAGAGAACATCGTGTTCACATCCATCCAAACCGCTATCGAGATAAGAAACCCATCCAAACCGAACCGAACCTACGGCCAGGGCCTTAGCGGCGATGGCGTGAATGCTGCGGAGGAGAAGAGCGTGAACTGCATGAGCTAGTCGCCCTTAAAGTTGACCTAGGAAGCCTCGAATCTTGGGAGCCAGCAGCGGTTGTGCACCTCTGCCTCGACGCCGACGGGATCCCAAGGACGAAGATGGTGAGGACCTCGCCAAGACCGGGCGGCGGCAGACAGGCACAACGGTGGATGCCGGCCAGCCTATGGAGACGCATGGGAAGCGTGCACGAACCCTAACCCGAGAGAGAGAGATTGATTTTTGGGGTCCGAGAAAGAGGACGAGCCGAGATGGATATGGATACTCCCCACCTCCTTCCACCCCGATCTGTATCGCCGCTGCCCCCCCCGGCCACCGATCGACGGAGCGAGGACCCAGCGGCAGCGTGGCGTTGCGGAGGAGGAGAGGCGAGCGGTTCATGCGGAGGCTGGATTCAGATCTACTCGCTGGGAGGACAATCCGTGTTGCCATCGTTGGTGAGGAGAGATGGGCGGATCGGGCACCTGGGGAGAGAGAGGGAGGAGGAGGCAGGCGCGGAGCGAGGAGGAGGAGGCGAGGTGGAGCGGATTAGCCGAGGAGGAGGCGGCGAGCGGCGGGGCGGGGAGGCGAGGCGGATGCGAGGAGGAGCGGGAGGAGGCGGCCATGGAGCAAGGAGCGAGGAGGAGGCGGCTGCCACATGGTGGGGTGAGTGAGGAGGCGAGGTGGAGCGACTGAGGAGGATTAGCATCTAAATATATATTAGCACTAGATATATTTCTTATATTTATTTACTATTATAAAAGAATGAGTTAGTGGTTATACGTCTATTCTTATTCAATCGCTTTATTTTTTAACTTCTCACTATTTTCTACTTTTTAACCGATCAAAATAACTCTCTTGTATAACTCAATTTTCTATACATTCAATTAGCAACGCACGGATAAAACTAGTATATATCTCTTCGGTACTCACTGGCAACGCAATAGCTAAAAAAAATCAGTACACGAGCGAACACCAAAGCCCGCCTCCCATTCCCACTTTCCGAGCCTCCACGGGCGGCATGGACGTCGACGACCCGATGCCGCTCGGCGGGGTGGCGCGGACCCACCCGCATCCGGCGGCTGGAGGAGTCGGTGGTAAACCGCATCGCCGCGGGGGAGGTGATCCAGCGGCCGTCGTCGGCGGTGAAGGAGCTCGTCGAGAACAGCCTCGACGCCGGCGCCTCCACCGTCTCCGTCACCGTTAAAGACGGCGGCCTCAAGCTCATCCAGGTCTCCGACGATGGCCACGGCATCCGGGTACGTTTCCTAAACCCTAACCACCCCCCTCGCCCCCGTCCTCTAAACCCTTGAAGCTGCTACTAGGAAAATTTTGGCACCTTTCCAGTGTCGAACTCTTGGATACGCCGGGTTTGCGAGTTGTTAATTGTGATTGTTGTTTAATCGCGTGCGTTGGTGGAATCGACAAATTGTCAAGCATGCGGACGATTGATTGGGTTTTTTTTGGTTTTGGTTTTGTGTTTTGATACATCAGTTTTTTTTTTGTTCTGACGTAGGTATAAAAAATGTCATCAGAATGGCTTACGGGGAGTTGAGCGCTCAACTGTTTCATTAGGCAATTCAGGTTTGCTAATGCTAATTGGCTCTAGGCAGCATGTAGTTGTTTGCCATGCTATGATGTATGATACTACGAGTTAGGCCTGTGCATATTGAGGGGGCCTGCTATTGCTACCTACTATAGGATTACTATATTGATTATTGGGTGAGCATGTTCAAAATTTTGCTTTAAGCATCCCACAGAATACAGATGAAGCATTTGCATAAGCATTGTTGATCATCACCAATGCCAGCTAACATGATTTCCTTCCACAGTTTGAGGATTTGCCAATATTGTGTGAAAGGCATACTACCTCAAAGTTATCAGCATACGAGGATCTACAAACTATAAAATCCATGGGGTTCAGAGGGGAGGCCTTGGCTAGTATGACTTATGTTGGCCATGTTACCGTCACAACAATAACAGAAGGCCAACTGCACGGCTACAGGTCAGTCCATGAACAACTTCGAAATTTTCTGCTCGATTCCAGAGTTGTTTGTTAATGAGTATTATCATGTTTTTCCTGTCAGAGTTTCTTATAGAGATGGAGTAATGGAGAATGAGCCAAAGCCCTGTGCTGCAGTTAAAGGAACTCAAGTCATGGTGAGTTTGCGTAGAGTTAGTGCTGTATTAGTTGGATATGTATCGTGTCTTTTTTTACCCAAATAAGACATTGTGTGCAGGTTGAAAATGTATTTTACAATATGGTAGCTCGAGAAAACATTGCAGAACTCAATGATGACTACCCCAAGATTGTAGATTTCATCAGTCGGTTTGCAGTCCATCACATCAACGTGAGCTTCTCTTGCAGAAAGGTAAATATTGCTTTCCTTGTGATCTCATCAGTTTGTAGAGGGTGAACTTCTCTTGCAGAAAGGTAAATATTGCTTTCCTTGTGATCTCATCGGTTTGTAGAGGGTGACATTTGCCTCTTATGTCACAGCATGGAGCCAATAGAGCAGATGTTCATAGTGCGAATACATCTTCAAGGCTAGATGCTATTAGGAATGTCTATGGGGCTTCTGTTGTTCGTGATCTGATGGAAATAGAGGTTTCAGATGAGAATGCTACAGATGCAATCTTCAAGATGGATGGTTACATCTCAAATGCAAATTATGTGGCAAAGAAGACTACGATGATTCTTTTCATAAATGGTACAAATATAGTTACTGCTCACTGGAATATATGAATCACAAGGCACTAGTGATTTTTCAGGGCTAATTTTCCTCCGTAAATAATTTCTGATGATTTTGTATGGACTTAACTGCACAATCAATGCCCAATTAAATGATGCATCTATGTAATTCTGGTCAGAGTTTGGCAATTTAGTTGCATTCTGCTCATTTAACTGAGGTATCAATTAGGGTTATTTCTAAGGAAAATTTTTTGTGACCAACAAAATTGCCAAATTATGCATCCGTGGTGAATTAGTAGTGTATAATTTTTTTTTTCGTGGTCATGTATTTTCTGTGCAGCACCTACTGTTTTTGTATTTACTCTTCAGATAGGCTTGTAGACTGCACTGCTTTGAAAAGGGCTATTGAATTTGTGTACTCCGCAACATTGCCTCAAGCATCCAAGCCCTTCATATACATGTCCATCAGTCTTCCATCAGAACATGTGGATGTTAATATACATCCAACCAAAAAAGAGGTATATTGTGACACCTCCTTGTAATAATTGCTCAAGAGAGCACAACTTCCAAATATTCTCTTACCCTGATGTTCAAGGCTTCAAGCATTTCTTCAATTTTCCAGTTATAAAACAAACAGTTGACTTTTTGGTGATTCCTTTGGATTGCAGGTTAGCCTCTTGAATCAAGAGCATATTATTGAAACAATTAAAGATGCTATTGAAGAAAAGCTGATAAATTCTAATACCACAAGGATATTCCAATCTCAGGTGATTCATTGATTATTTAGCACTTCATGTCTGCTATGAGGATATATCATCTACTTTTATTATTTATGCTTATATAAATCATGAGATACTTTGCCTTTTACTGTATGTGTATTATTAAAATTGATATGCTGTGGCAACTGCGAGTGATGAACTGTTAAGTGTTCACATGGTTACTTCCCTTATATCTGCTTGATTACTTTTGATTGGATACTTGGTCACCATGTTCAGAGACAGTGTATCTATTGTGAAGGTACTACAAGTTGCATGAGGGCATTAATTTCCAAATGTACGTGAATACTCGCAGAAAAGTATGCTGAAATTCATACACTGTCATTTTCTTCAAAACTTGATTTCTTGGAAAAAGGACTTTATCACCAGATGATCCTTGCTAAAAATTGCAGAAGACCCACCTGTTGTTTCGACCATTTGAAAATACCTACTCATAGTTTAAAAGTTGATGCTGATACTTCATACTAGTTAACTTTACTGGTGCCTGTTTGCAAAAGCTTCAAACTTAAAACAATATGTACCTCCAGCGCAATATACTCTTTTGAGAGAAACAGCCTACCCTGCTATCAACTTATGGCATGTAAGTTTAAACCCCTTTCATTTGCAGATAAACTTTAGTGATCTAGATCATCAAATTATGCGCATATGTATTTTTCATTCTGATGTAAACTTTTGTGCACATTAATGATGCTGTTGCATGTATATTGCAGGCAGTAAACTCCTCAGCATTTAGTCAAGGTAACATGCAAAAGGAAAAGGGTACTGAAGTCAGCATGGCTTCTGGTATACAGAATATATTAAACATTAGTGGATCTGCTTTAATATGACTACATTTTCAAGATAAAATAAATTTTCAAAGTAACCCCACAACAACAACAACAACCATCTCACTGTAATCATCTTATATTGTAGGAACGAAATCTCAAAAAATTCCCGTGAGCCAGATGGTCAGAACAGATCCACGCAATCCATCTGGAAGGTTACACACTTATTGGCATGGGCAATCTTCAAATCTTGAAAAGAAATCTGACCTTGTTTCCGTAAGGTATGGTCTTTGTTAGCAAGCTGACAACCTTTCACCGCCTTTTGTATATTCTGTCATTTGATATGATCATCAATTTGTGTTCCTTGAAAATGTTTTTCACATACGCCCCTAAAATTGTATACTAAATACCTGTTCTATGCCTTTCCTCATGTGAGGAATTTTGTGTTTGCATGCTATAATTCTGGTTTAGTTAGGAGTGTTGGAGATATTTTTCTGCACTGGTTGCTAATTCAGATTTCAGACAATCTATTTGAAGAAGTGAGGAGGGCAATTTTAAGTCATTGATTTTTACTGGGACTGATTTTCTTTTTTCTGCTTGTACATGGTCCTCCAAGAAATGTTGTAAGATCAAGGAGAAATCCAAAAGATGCTTGTGATTTGTCCAGCCGCCATGAGCTTCTTATGGAAATAGATTCTAACTTCCATCCTGGTGAGCTCATCTTAGCCTCTGATGCCTGAAGGGTAGTGCCTGCCTGCAGTTTTGTGGACTGATGATTTATGTACTGCTGTAGGCCTTTTGGACATTGTTAAGAATTGCACATATGTTGGACTCGCCGATGAAGTTTTTGCCTTGATACAGCACAATACCCGCTTATACCTTGTAAATGTGGTAAATGTTAGGTAAACTCTATAGTCACCCTTGCCACTTATGACTAGTGTTCTAGGTCTTATTTGAGCTAGGAATTTCAAATTTTGGACATGATTCATTGAAGGTGCCAGAAACTCCAGTTCCACTCTACACATGTGCAAATGCATGCGCGCTTACACAAGCATGCTGCTCACAGACATCATCAAACTGCTATCCCATGCATATCATATCCAGCTGCAAGCCTGCAACTACTGCCACCTCTTCAAAATATCGCGTTAATTTTTTCTGCGCTAAACAATTTTGGTATTGTTTTTCATGTATACATTGATGATTCAACCTGTGATGCAGTAAAGAACTCATGTACCAGCAAGCTTTGCGCCGTTTTGGAAACTTCAATGCCATGCAGCTTAGTGAACCAGCTCCACTTCGAGAGTTGCTGATGATGGCACTGAATGATGATGAATTAATGAATGATGAAAAAGATGAGGAGAAACGGGAGATTGCAGAAGTAAATTGTTTTCTCAATTGCTCAAGTCTTTGTTAGTTTTCTATGTAGCCTGCCCCAAGCCAGGAAAAAAGAGGAGGATTGTGTTAGGCTTGGCAAGTCAACGTAAAAATTATGCCATCTTCTTATGGAATGAAATCCAAATTAAAAGTTTCGTTGGGGCGTAACCCTCTTAGCGACGCGCCATATCGGAACTTGGTTGTGGTGATAAATGAGCAAGGGCCGGGACGTCACTCCCTTAGTGACGCGTTACGTCGGCGCTCGGATATAGTGGAAAATAGGCAAGGGTCTTCGCACTTTACTCGACGAGTGCGAGGGGCAAGGAAGCTAGTCGAGGAGAGTAGGATTCGTATGGATAGTTAGAATATAGGGCCTTTAACAGGTAAGTTAAGAGAGATAATTGATACAACGATTATAAGACGTATAGATATCTTGTGCGTTCAAGAGGCTAAATAGGTGGGTTAGAAGGCAAAGGAGGTGGAGCATATTGGCTTCAAGCTGTGGTATACTGGAACAGAACGAAACAAGAATGGAGTGGGCATCTTAATCGATAAGCACCTCAAGAGTGGAGTTACCGACGTGAGGAGACAGGGGATATGATTATCCTAGTCAAACTAATCTTTGGTGACTTGATTTTGGATGTTGTTAGTGCATATACAGAAAATGAGTGTAGCGGAGATGAGGATGCCGCGGTGGATCTGTGGTCACACAAGGTGGGATCGCATCCGCAATGATGATATACGTGATAGGGTGGGGGTAGCACCAATTGAAGAGAAGCTTGTTCAACATCGCTTGAGATGGTTTGGACATCTCCAACGAAGGTCTCCTGAGGCACCGGTACGTAGTGGAATTTTAAGACGTACTGAAAACATAAGAAGAGACAGAGGTCGACCAAGACTGACGTGTGAGGAAGCAGTTAAAAGAGACTTGAGTGATTGGAATGTATCTAAAGAATTAGCTTTGGATAGAAGCGTATGAAAGTTCGCGATCCATGTATCAGAACCATAAGAAAGTTAGGGGTAGTGTTTTAGGCTCTCGGCTCAGATAGCAGGATGCATGGCTTAGGGTTTTAGCATTGTAGGTTTTTTATTTCAAGGCTCTCATCTCTTTGATCTTGGGAAGGTTTCATTCCTAGCCTATCCTAACTTGTTTAGAACAAAATGTTTTGTTGTTGTTGTATGCATGCTGTTTCTATTTCTTTATTCTTTTATAACTGCTTGGTCCGCTGACTCCTGTAGCATCGCTCCTTTGATGAAGATAATATTTATTTGTTTGCAGGTGAACACTGAGATACTCAAAGAAAATGCTGAGATGATTAATGAGTACTTCTCTATTCACATTGATCAAGACGGCAACCTGACCAGGCTTCCTGTTGTACTTGATCAGTACAGCCCTGATATGGATCGTCTTCCAGAATTCGTGTTGACGTTGGGGAATGATGTAGGTTCCTAATTTCCTCTAATCCTCTTATTAAGCTGTCATGTTCATTATCTATGCTAATTTAAATTTGGGCTTGGCATTTGACAATTCACTCCCTACTGAGGCGATGGCAAATAGTAAATCTGCAGGCTGTTTCATTGTTTCAAATTTTAATTTTATCTTTTCATGTAGATATGGAACCTAAGTTTCCAAAAATAACTTATGTTTCTTATTTTAGATTTTAACTTATTTCTTAATTTGAGTCCCAAGAGGTGTTGCTTCATGTCATATTTTGTTTGAGATTCTACTCTAGTTCCCCCAGTTCTGGCAATTTCTGATTTTTAACAATTACCATCTTATAATAGGTTACCTGGGACGATGAGAAAGAGTGCTTCAGAACAGCAGCTGCTGCTATTGGAAACTTCTACGCACTTCACCCCCCTATCCTTCCAAATCCATCTGGGAATGGCATTCAGTTATACAAGAAAAATAAGGATTGCATGGCAAGTGATGAACATGCTGATAATGATTTAAAAAATACAGGTGAGCTTGTTGGATGTGTGTATTCTATAACCATTGAATTGAACATACAACAGATATGCTAAGTTTTACACCTTAGTAGACAACTGAATCCAGAGTTTCTCCCACTTTACTAATCTGTAACCACTCAGATAACATGGCATGGAAATTGATGATACACCCAACAAATGTCCGTGATATATAATGGTTGCAGCTAGATCTTTCATGGGGCCAATTGCAGCCTCAAATGTATGTCTTTTCATTCAAAGCTAATTGCTATTGGTGCTAAACACAAATTGCACAACAGATGAAGATGGCATTGATCAAGAACTACTTGCGGAAGCAGAAACAGCATGGGCTCAGCGCGAGTGGACCATTCAGCATGTCTTGTTTCCGTCCATGCGACTTTTCCTCAAGCCCCCGAAGTCAATGGCAACAGATGGAACGTTTGTGCAGGTTCTTTTCTAACTTTGGTTCAGGTTCATTTTTGTCTTTGGCAATATGTGCTTCCAGGCTTTTACTTATGTTCTTGACTTATGAAAGTTCAGAAAAACATTCCATATTGCATAACCCCTGAAACCGCACTTTTGTCAATGAAAAGTTCATTTCTCGCACCCTAAGTTCTTGCCATGCTTATGTACAAGTTTTGTTTCCATTACTCTCTCATCCAAGCATTGGCATTAGATTATTTTAAAGAATTGCTAATAAACTTGTAAAAATTTTGGTACAAATTGAAGTGCGGAACTATTTAAATTATTTTAGAATTATCACACACAGAAAAAGATCTTTCAGAAGCAGCAATTTCTAAACCACCAGCCCACATACAACCTACAGGTGACATGTTCTTGAGTAGTTATCCGGTTTTCTGTCGACAGTTAGTAAAAAAAATTGGAACGAATTTAATTGTTACCACAAGTTGTACAAACCACATTTATAAGTGATAAGGGTTGCTAACCCTTTTTCTCGATTTTTTGAGACCAAGAATTGCTAACCTTGAGTTGTTTGATTTTAAACTTATTATGCAGGTTGCTTCTCTCGAGAAACTTTACAAGATTTTTGAAAGATGTTAGCTCACAAGTCACAACATAGAAGGCAGAGATAGATCTTGCTGAAAAAAGCATGAGACCTGTATCATATTGCTATATTGTATGCTTTGGTAGCGTCGGTGAATATTTGAAGAACGACCAGATTGACTCCTGAAATGAAAGCTATCCATGCGATCAGCTGCATCTTCCGACCAAAACATCGTGTGTCCCATCAAGTGATCTGCTTAGTTGCTGTGCCTCTATTGTTAGACTGTGATGCAAATAAAATACTTATGTAGATGTAGGTTGCCGTACAGTAAAATGCAAATCAACACTACTATGATAAAATTTGATAAGAACGTATATGGTACACCACCGTTTATTAGCCAATATTCAACTAAATACTTGGTTCAAATTGCATGTTTTGCGTTGTCGATGGATGTGGGTAGATGGATAACACCTGCATTCATGCGGACCAAGGAAGGGATTCTTCTTTAGGTTCCATTTGGAACACGAGAATCTATTGGTGAAATAATTGTATTGTTTCTATAAAAAGAAGTTTTATAAAATTTATGCGAAATTAAAGCTCGATAAACCTTTTCTTAGAGGAAGTCTAAAAAAAGACATTAGCGTACAGCAGAAGCTTTTTTTTTTTTGAACTTACGCTATTGTCATTAGTACTGATCCCAAAGTTCCCAACGTAGTGTTACGAGGCACTGCAGGTGGGCCCGAAGAGAAATTTGGGACGACTGACATCCGTCCACCACGTAGGCCGGAGAGCATAAACTTACTAACTCCCCCACCCCTTGTTGCCCCTCCCCGAAGAAAACCCTAACCCACCCCCGCTCGCCCGGCCGCCGTCGCCGTGGGAGACGATGGCGAAGCCCCGCCACGGCCGCTCCGCCTCGCGGTCCTCCTCCGGCTCCTCTCGCTCGCCGTCCCGCTCCGTCTCCTCCGGCTCCGGCTCATCCCGCTCGCGCTCCCGCAGCTTCTCGTCGTCGTCGTCCCCCTCCCGGAGCCGCTCCCCTCCCGCTGCCAGGCGCAGGTGAGACTCGCGTCCCCACGCTCAGGATCCATCGGTTTAGGGTTTTAGATTTGATTTTGGTGGTGTTTGTTCAGAGATGTTGGGATCTCCACGAGTAGTTTGTAACCTTGGAAGAGTAGTTTGTAACCTTGGAATGCACGCTACCACTCTCGCTTTGGGGTGTGTGTTAGGATTGGGATTTTAGGTTGGTGATAGTTCGTGTATTAGATTTGTGCTACCCAGTACACTAAGTCTGGAGCAGTACCTTGTTCAGAAACCTGCGGGTTTCATGTGTTTATGTTTAGTTTCATATATTTACGGCGTTGGATTTACTGATTTGAGTGCCACTTTGTGAAAAAAAAATACAAACCCTAGAGCTCGTGTGGCTGTCATTCTGTATACTTGGTCAGGGCTTGTTTCTAAATAAATGGGTCATTGCTTAGAACCAACCTTCTATGAATCGGGTGCAACTAGATTATGTGTTCTAGGAACCGGCTGCAACTGGAGTATGTGTTTTAGGAACCGGCTGCAACTGCAGTCTGTAGTATATGAGACTGGTTGATTCTGATGTCGTGTACAGTAACCAATATAGGTGTGGCCTGCATGTTCCAGTTATTTTGTCGAATACAGTTCTCTTGGGATTCAACAGTATGGATGTAGTTCTTCAGTATCTAACAAAGCAAGACGTTTGTAATAATTGTCTTGATCGTTAGCAAATTTATTTTCTTCAGAATTCAGATGGAATGTTTTTGGTTTGTTCTAGCTGCTTGTTAGTGTTTAGATGTTCCTTTTGGTGTTTCCTTGACAACGTAGGTCGGTGGTGTCCTTCATCTGCTATTAAGACCTAAGACTGGATCCATTGTTGGCACATACGTATCCTATATAAATTAATTAATTGGCCCTTACATTTGTCAAATTTAGAGTTTGTTTTTGTTTGTATGGAGCCTCCATTGAATCGCTGCAGAGTTCAGCTCTGTTTCTTTCACTGCCCCTTTGTGCCCATTTGAAACATATCTGTGTTACAGTCACAGGACCAATCCATTATCCCTTGTACTATCGCATTGTTCCAGATGAAACAAATCATTCTGAAATCAATTCACTGTTCTGTTCTACAAATTCATCCCGCTTCATGCTTTTTGTCCTTTTTACCTTTTAAATGACTATGTTTCAATTGTTGTTATGGCAATTAGACACTAAGTGCACTTAAATTAGCTCATCTATGAAGTCACTCAGTTACTCTTCATGCTTGCTGCTTTCATCAACATGGTTCTTTGGTGTTTGTCAATTTATTGTGTTTCTCATGCTAGTTCTCTTTCACCTGAGCACATTTTTTACTTATGGGTACTGTTGTCTGTGCAGCTCACCTGGAGCACAGAGAGGTCGATCACCTTCACCTCCACCTAAAAGAGGTTCACCATCAGAAAAAGGCCGTTCATCATCACCTCCACCTAAAAAAGCTTCACCTCCAAGGTACAAGCTTGCAGAATATCTGCATATTTTATTTTTATTTTTATTTTGCTGGCACTGCATTGATGTTTGTATGTTTTAAGCATGCTGTTTGAACTTGTTATCATTTTTTTCTGGCATGAACAAATATGGTATGTATGGAATGCTATTCGTGGGATGACAATACAGAGCTTGCTCATGATGCCTATTATAGTTTGAGCCATCTCCTTTATGTTAGCAAGATACAAATAGCAGTATTATCTGAGATAATTTCTTATTTTAGCTGCTATGTTGCTACTTCCTCTTCATACTTCGATTGACCAAGTTTGGCTCTTGTGTGTTTCTGGGAAAGTTATGTCTTGCGTATATAAGCTGATGTTAGGCATTTGCCTTCCGGCTTGTTTCTCATATTAGGAGTTGTGCGTTTAAACACTTTGTTCTATTGTCCCCTGAAACAATTAATATTAACTGAGCATGTGTTGTGCTCTCTGGCTTGTTGTGCCCTACAATGTTGGA
Source organism: Bonia amplexicaulis (assembly GCA_036346245.1). Classification (NCBI taxonomy): domain Eukaryota; kingdom Viridiplantae; phylum Streptophyta; class Magnoliopsida; order Poales; family Poaceae; genus Bonia; species Bonia amplexicaulis. Next base: position 7,538,138 of record CM070737.1, read on the forward strand.
TTGGTGGTTGCTTGTTTCAGGAAAGCATCTCCTGCTCCCGAGTCAGTTGTTCTCCACATTGATCATCTATCCAGGAATGTTAATGAGGCTCATTTGAAAGAAATATTTGGTGAGTTTGTCTTCATACTTTTCATGCGCTTCATTCTTGTTGGAAGTTAGGTACTGTTATGATTCGAGTTATTAAACTGTGAATTAGACGGTGAAATTAAGTTTGTTTGCATTTGCACAAGTTTTCCTTGTTTGATAGTTGAGCTACTGTTGGCATTTAGAAACTCTGTTGGCAATGTGCATTTTGTGTGTTTTTAAATATCTAATTTGTGCTGTGTGATTTTTCATTTTTATCTTGAACCCTTGTGTTTTGCATGAAGCTTTCAATTTTTAAGGTTGGTCAATTGCTAACCATACTCCGATTCCATGCAGTGGGTGTGTTCCTGTTGCTATAATAATGGGCCAACTCTGGTTCCATGTTCTTGCAAAACAACGCAAATTGTTATCCCCAACTGATGTTCTTCTGCAGACAGGAAACTAAAATGATTGATCTAAATTTTGCTTGATATTTAACTAAATTTGAAAAGCGGTTTGAGAAGTTGCTGATACTTGCTATATTATCATTCATCAATTTCATCTGAATGGTAGGCTAGGAGGACCTCAAGGTTGACGTTGAAGTTGATAAACATTTTGCATGTTCTTCCATTGCATACCACATTGTCAGCACCATGATATCGGGTTTGGGGGTTTGCACAAAGCATAAAAACAAAACTCTGTTTTTCAATTAGTCTGTATGTCAAGTGATTGAGCTAAACAAAAACAGCACACAACATAATAGTCTAACTATCCTTATTTGGCAGGAAATTTTGGCGAAGTGGTGAATGTGGAGCTATCAATGGACCGAATGGTGAGTGAATCTGTTGCTTTGACATTATCTGAGGAAGCTCCCCTTGACACCTACTCTTCATTTTTTTTATTTAGGTTAATCTTCCTCGTGGTTATGGATATATTGAGTTCAAGAAGCGAGCTGATGCTGAGAAGGCTCTTCTTTACATGGATGGTGTATGCTTTCTGCCCTATGTTTATGTTTTATTTTGTTTTTTGATGAGCAAATGATCAACAACTTCACATCTGTTCAGGGTCAAATTGATGGAAACGTTGTTAAGTTGAGGTTCACACTTGCACCACGCCAAAGGGCTTCTTCACCTGTGAAGGCACCTCCCCCTCCTCCAAAAAGAGATGCTCCTCAGAATGATAAAGGTGCTACTAGTGCTGAAAAGGATGCTCAGCAGCGTCCTAGGGAACGTAAGCTTCTGAAGCTTCATAGCTTATAATTTAGTCAGGGCTTACTATTCCAGTGTGGTCTTCTGGTTCTTCAATAGGCACTTCTATCTGTTGCTTGTTACTTTTCCTCTTATCTAGGATTTAAACTTCCAGGTGCATGTTATAGTGCTTCGATGATTTAATCCTATTACATTCGTGCTAGCAGCATCTCCAAAAAGAAAGGCAGCTTCACCTCCACGAAAGCGGTCTCCAAATCGAAGGGTTGAGTCACCCAGGCATCCATCTGATCCATCTCCTAGACGTCGTGGTGATTCTCCATCTATGCGTCGTCGACCAGATGCTTCCCCCCTCCGGCGTGGTGACACCCCTCCTCGCCGGAGACCAGGATCTCCAGTTAGAAGACGTTCTCCTCCACCTCCTAGAAGGCATAGGTCACCGATGCAGTGAGCAATGTCTAATTCTCTTTCGTGTATCTAGGGTATTGTGACTTGAATTGCTGACACTGTTCTCACAACAACAGCCCATCACCTAGGAGGGGTCGTGGCAGCCCATCACCGCGCAGGCGCTCCCCTGGGCCTCCTAGACGGCGGTAAGGCATGTTGAGCTTGTCTATATTTATCATTTTTGTGTAATGTGCCTATGCCTCATCCAGGAGGAATAGAACATATTACTGGCCTGTTGCGCTAAATGTATCAGGTATTGCTCTTCATTTATATTTGTGGGTTGCTTGTACAAATTTGGTCATGATCATGCAATTATTGTCTTAAGAGCTGTTTGCTAAAATTACCCTTCTGCATTTGGATGAAGTTTACGCAAATCCATTACATATATGTGCCGGATATCCTGGTCTATAAGATTAGTTGCTGATTCTTTCACTTGTTTCACCTTTTCTTTTTCCTGTGTTGGGTTTTGTACTTTTTTTGATCTCCCCCCTCATTTTATTACTATACTGATTGTGTTAGTTTGCCCCCCCCCCTCCGGCAGGTCACCACCCCCAAGGCGGTTGAGGAGCCCTCCAAGACGGCCACCACCTCCACATCGTCACGGTCGTTCACCACCACCACCTCCACATCGTCACAGTCGTTCACCACCACCACCTCCGCATCGTCACGGTCGTTCACCACCACCACCTCCGCGGCATCACGGTCGTTCACCACCACCACCTCCACGTCATCACGGTCGTTCACCACCACCACCTCCACGTCGTCACAGTCGTTCTCCTCCTCGTCGTCCCCTTCACTCCCGCTCAAGATCAATTTCTCCTCGAAGGTAATGGAATTGTTCTCTCTTATCTTTCCCTCCCTCTGCCTTCTAAATCTTCCAACGGAGCTCACATCTAATTTTCTATGTGGTACCAGGGGTCGAGGATCTCCTTTGAGGCGTGGAAGGTCAGATTCATCGTATTCTCGATCACCCAGTCCTCCAAGAAGGGTGAGTGTTACATCTGCTGTGGTTTTTGTTGCCTCTTAGAGAAGACTATTAAAATTTTTGCTTCTGTTGTTGGTCATGCTCTGCAATACTGAAGTGGTTAAATGCTCCACCTTACTAAAGTGGTTAAATGCTATTTTTTTTCCTTGTATAGGGACCAAGAAGGGTATCAAGGAGTCGCAGCCCTAGAAGGTAACACATACATTTTCTGTTGTTTTGATTATGTCTAGACATTCTAATACGATAGCTATGTATGCATCATATAAGTGATATTTTTTTTCAAAAAAAACTAAAAACGGCATGTCTTGCAGGGCTCCTAGAGGAAGGAGCATCTCTAGTGACAGCCGGAGCAGCAGCTCACCTTCCCCTAGGCGCAGGTAGAACTCCTGACATTGTGTTCCTGGCAGGTAAAACTTTCTATCTCTTGACTCTATCGCTATCGTTTGCCTGTGCTTGTGTCTTGCGTGTTGGTGTCTGAGGCGAAGATGAGAGCTTCCAATGGATCTGGCTTAACATGCTTCGTGGAGTATTTGGCCTGTGGTTTGTACTTTGACAACTGTTGTGATTTTTTATGTACTTGGTGCCTGTACTCAAGAGTACTTTTAAATTCTGAACTTGTTTTTCGCTCAGCAGTCTGAATCTTAGCATTATGTGGTGACACTTGGTACTGAATATACTATCGTCGTGCCAAACGTATGAACTTCCATTTGAAATGAGCTGCGTACTGCTATTTTTATGCCATTTGATCTGCTCTTGTTTGACAAAGATTTTATGTCGTGACTAGCGGGTGACAAATTATCAAAATTGAATTCTCAGATCACACGTCTGATGTGCCCCGTGCCCCCCTTTCCACCAAGGTTGGTAGGATTGCGACACGATATGTTATCGTATGATCCGTGATCCTATCAAGGTAGATGATATAGATCGTAATATGGATTGGAATAATGTGGTATTCTAGTGGAATCGTGATCTTACTTGTAGAATGTGATCTTAAAGAATATTAGAATCGGGTCAGGTTGTGATCTTGACGATGAACTATATTAGTATATAAAATTTGATATTATTTATTGCTAGTTTAAGTTGAATTAGTTTAATTTACTTTATTTTGTTGTTTACATGTTCTAAGGTAGAAAAGTATTATCTTTGACATATTGTATTTTTAGATTATTAGTTTATTAAAATAATTAAATAAGTTTCAAAATCAATCTTAATTCAATATAAAATGAATAAGTGTATTCAAATTACAAAATTAAATTAAAAATCTATTATAGACTTATATATTTAGAAATATAATTTAATATGTAAAAAAATTTAATTTTTTTGATAGAATGGCCTCGTAAAGTGATCTTACCTGGTCTGAGACAACCTTGCCTTCCACTAGTAAGGCTTGTCCGCACGTTGTATCGTGTGACGTGTTCGGAGGGATGAAGTTTGGTTCCGAGTCTCCTCCACGCGCGCACACCTTCAGTGAGCACTGGCTTCTGGTTCAAGCAACGCAAAACGCTCTCTCCGGGCGGTGCTGCCAATCTGAATTCTGAACCGTCTACTAGTCGGAAATCAGTCGATACGACGGGATGCCTTTTGAGTTTGTAGTGCACATGACCCGTGACTGTTCATGTAGGGCAGCATGTACGTGTGGTGATTGGTTCTTTGGGCAAAGCGTTGTGGCGCTCGATTACTACTGCCCCAGTGCTGTTTACGTTGGTTTCTATTTAAAGAAACTAGATGTTAATATGAACACTTTTTAAGTGCTTTTCTCACTCCTTGTTTTTGTCTCGCTATGAAGAGAAGCCGACGTATCATGCATCCCATCCCACTCCTTGTTTTCTGTCTTACGCACATATCTCTTTCTACCTTTTCCTGTCGCTCGTCTTCTTTTTCTAAAAGATAATTTTCTTAACTACTATTCATTTTCAGTCAAAAGGCATCAACCACCCCTGCTTTTCGAAGTGGCTTTCTCACTCTTGTTTTTGTCTTGCCCGGCAGGAGGTCACGGTGTATCACGCATCCCACCTCACTCCTCTCATTTTTGTCTTACCACCACCTCTCTTCTTATCTTTTCCCATCGCTCGTTCTATCTTTCTAAAAGACGTTTCTTCTAACTACTATTCATTTTCAGCCAAAAGATATCAGCCACAGTATATAAACAGGCCCTAAGTATCGCACACGTGATGTGTAGAGGGCCAACAACTAAACCTGGCTGCGTAAGCCCAAGAGAAGGATTCTAAGCCCACGTCTAAAGCCCATTTTCTCCAAGGAAACTAACAAACAAGTAGCCCATGAGGCAAATGCTAATGGCTTATGGGCGCGCGGCAGAGTGGGCCTTGTGCTAGATTAGGAAGGAATGGACCGAGCGGTGAAGCCAAATTGGGTCGGAAATGATATCCACGATCGCTTTTGTGGGCCCAAATTATAGCAAAAGCTTATTATAGGGGGCTTTTTGAAAGAAGCTAGCTGCGTCTCATCTCCTCTTCTCGATCGGGGCCACGCATTATTCATCGATCGGTTATAGGAGTCCTAGAGTGCATCGCCTCGGTATAAAGGTACAAGGAGAAAGTTAACATGTGGTCCTCAACTTTTTAGTTCATCTAATTTTCATCCATTATTTGTAAAATCGAGCAGAACCCGTCCCTCAAATATCAAAACTTTTTCATCCATTATTTGTAAAATCGGGTAGAACCCGTCCCTCAAATATCAAAACTAGTGCAAATTACATTCCTTGGCCGATTTTGCGGGTAGTTTTGAGTGATGGTTACCACATCATTATCTGTGGGAAAAAAATCCATTTGTGATCCCTCAACTCTTAAGTTCGTCTAATTTTCATCCCTCATCTCCAATACTAGGTAGAACCGGTCCTCCAACAGCCAAAACCATGTCAACTCTTGTCCAAATATGCTTTTATACGTGGTTTTGGGTGAAATGGCACTGACTGGGATCCTAAGTGACAAATTCTTGTCCACTATGGCAACGGTCCCATGTTTCAATGACCACACAAATCCTTCTCTCACTCTCTTCATCTTCTTCCTCCTATTCTCTCCCTTTTGCCCGGTTGCCACCCCCATCCTTCTCTCCTCCCTCTCTGGTGCCGATAAGCTGGGGCTTGATTCGATGTCAGCCACCGTATTCACCTCGCCATCTCCGCGATGAACTAGAGTAGGGTGACGGGGAGGAAGGAGCATGGTGGCTCGGGCCAAGCTCAACATTAGTATGGGAGGCGATGGTAGCTCATAGGAAGCGACAACGCAGTAGGGGACAACCCATGGCGGTGGGTGGTTATGCGCGATGGCCATGGCTACAACGATGAGAGCGTGGAAATAGCAAAATGTAAAAGCCGAGTACGGCATGCACATCTACGCCCACTACTACAAAATAAGCTATACTAGATGCCTCATCACAGATGGTTCATGGGGAACCGTCTGTGCTGTTATTATCACAGACGGTTTTATAGGAGTGATCATTTGCTGTTTGTGATGAGCCACTATCACAGACGGTTCGTATAAATAACCGTATGTGATAGTCCATAGACAGTTATTAACACGAACTGTCTATGATAGTTGAAGACATCATAGACGGTTCGTAGTATTAAAATTGTCTATGATATTTCATAGGTGTTTATTAACACGAACCGTCTATAATATTTGCACACATCATAGACATTTATTAATACGAACTGTCTATGATAGTTCAGATGGTTATTAACACGAACCATCTGTAATAATTATGTATTACAGACGGTTTGTGGTTGGACATGTCTGGGATACGCCGTGTTATTAATTAATACCAAGCCAGACTAGTCCCGATATATCTATTTTCATTGCGCTGCATTGAAGGAGGCGGGCAGCTTTGGGAAGCATTCCGATTATATATCTAGCCGCTCGTAGATCGATTTGTTCTAGCTTGGTGATTAGAGGTTAGTATTTGTTTCTAATTTATATGCCTTGTAATAAAGAGAGATGATAGCTAGATTTAGATCTAACTTAATTGGTAGTTTGCTACAATTTAAGAATGGTCAATACTCCTAGTTTACTTCAATATATTAATTCTTATTTGATATATATTGCTTCATGAATAGTACGTAGCTGGCTAGCTATAGTAGCATTAATAATCTAATTTGATACAAACTTGTTAATGCATAGCGTAGATGGACCGAAGCTAGATGTACGTTGAGAACCATGTGAGTGAAAAATACATTAATGACGTGTCTGCTTTTAGAAGAGCGATCGAGTAGGATATGCTGAAGAAGGGGATGAAATACATGTACTGTCCATGCATTGATTGCGATAATCTAAATATGTTTACCAATTCAGCGCAGATCAAAGCTCACTTTATTCAAAGGGGTTTCAAAAAGTGGTATACATATTCGACTAGTCACGGTGAAGAAAAGATTATACATGAAGGTGTCGAGGGGGACAACGATATGCCGGTTGTGGACTGTGTTTTCGATGAGTCTAGGTCATATGATGACAATTTGAATCATATGCTACGCGATGCAGAAGGAAACTATAGTGAGAGAGGGTTTGGTAAATTCGAGAGCTTCATAGAGGTCTATCTGGATGACCATCACGGAGGTCTCTCTAGATATCACCGTAGCAAACTAGAAATGTTTGACAGAAGACGAGAGGAATGTGTTGTGGACGAAAATTTCAAACTCGTTCGAGATCCCAGTAGAAGTCCAAGAACACGTGTAACAGCATGCTCTCCTCGCGATGGGAAAAGCGTGGAAGATCTTCAAGAGCATGCTTGTCACGTAGTACATGACCAAGGATCTCACGCCTTCACGAGGTATCCTTTTGTGTCACCGGAAACATGGGAAGCCTTTGTGCGGATTAAGATGACGACTGAATTTCAACATGAAAGTGCAGCGCACAAGGCGGCATGAAACACTCACCCCACAGAATTGGCACCGCTGGGTACACGGTAAAATCCCGCAATGGAGGATGGAGGATGAGGTCAATTTGATCGAGGCCTCTCCACCATTTGCGGGATCACAAATGAGCACACCCGGAATTGGTTAAGAGCGAGGTCATCAACCACGTCTTCAGGCGTTGCCTCTTTCGAAAACCTACAGACGAGGAAGTGTCCCAACACCTAATAAGATATGTTAAACTATCGAAATGTTAATAGGTCCATAACTTTATGGCGTCTAAAATAACGTGATTGCCTCTTGCAGCAAATATTGACTACCAAATCTTCCAAAGACCAAAGGCTCCTTCCAAGCAGTCAGAAAGAGGGATATACTGTCCACAACCCTAGAAAACATGGATCACCCAAGTCGCACGTGAGGCCTATGTGTTTACGTATCTTGGAGGCACGGATTACCAAACGACTCTGAGGCGTATAGGAGTAGGATGAGATCTAAGACCGAGCGCGAGGAAGTATGAAACGAGACTTTGATGCAAAATTTGAGGACATAACTTCCTCACTTCGAGGAGAGATAGATGCATTGAGGAAAGAACTGAAAGAAGTTCGCTACCAGTCGTAAGCCACCCCCGTTATTAGGGTACCCAGTCCCCCTCAACGTCGGAGTAGTTGAGCATCCGGCCACTTTCTGAACATAGTGACACCCACTTACCCATCAACGACATCCAGGAAATATACATCTCTTAAATGTTACATAGGTAGACCCGGTGGACGCCTTAGCTCATCGTGTATCGTTATGTAGGAGGCCACACCGTGCATCCTCATAATCAGGGTTGTTGGCTCCATTCCCATTGACGATGGGCGAGGGTTAGCGTATCCATGCCTGCCAGGGATGTTGGTGCATGGTGCCCAATTAGGGACCGGTTTCGCGAAGGTCCAGGTGGACATGATTAATGATGTTTTTATGGTCGTCCCGTTGGAGAGGCCCCCAAACAGAGAAATCATGACACTAGGGGATACCATCCACACATTCGTCCAGTGGCCCAAGAGGGCCTTCACCTGTACCCTTTCGTGCTACGATCTCCACACGACCATGCCTATCAAACAGAATGTTGTATGACTCCATCTCAAGCTCCTCTTCAGAAGGCCAGCATATCGGCTCCTGTGAAGGCGACGTCGAAAATGTATCGCAAGTGAGGCACAAAGGCCCAATCGAAGAAGATTAGTACGCTTCCCGGGGAATGAAAGTTCATGCTCAGAATGTCGTTGGTCCCTGAGTCACAATTACCCAGGCTTAGACTAGTTTACAATACTTTGCATACTTGGTATATGTAGAGGTCTAATATGAAGTCAAACCGGCACAGTGGATTTATCGTAAGATATATGGAGACATATTTCCTCCACGACTTGGGCTTGTGCCTTTTTGAATTCTGGTCTATTTGTGAAAGGTAATACGCAGAGAAAAATAATCGTATGTTATTTTGGCCGGTACAACTAAATTTGGTACAATTTGTACTATAATTTATCTATAGACCTCACCTTAAAAAACGCATCTTTTAACAATGAGTTACTATAGAAATAGAAATTAAAGTCTAAGCACAAACTCAAAAGAAGGGAGCCAAAAATTAGATGAAGCGAAGAGCTGAGCACAACGGATGAACTTTTTCCAACTATAACGATAGAATAGTTGCAGGGTCCTCGTCTCGGTCTGGACCGTGGAATATTGATCGAACGGCTCTTTGATCGCACCCACTCTCCTCTCGGGTTCGAATCAGTCCCGCGTTTCCCATGCGGAGACGGAGAGACCGAGATGCCGCCGCGGGCGCCGCCGCCGTTCCGCTCGCTGGACGCCTTCTACCTCCACCTCCTCCGCTCCTGCGCCGCGCTGCCCCACGCCGCCGCCGTGCATGGCCACATCGCCCGCGCCCACCCCTCTCCTTCCCTCTTCCTCTGCAACTCCCTCCTCGCCGCCTACTGCCGCCTCGAAGGGCCCCTCCCCGCACGCCGCCTGCTCGACGAAATGCCCCGCCGCAATGCCGTCTCCTTCAACCTCCTCATTGACTCCTACTCCCGCGCCGGCATCGTCGATCTATCTTTGGAGACATTCGTGCGCGCGCGGAGCGCGGGGGTCAAGGTTGACCGGTTTACGTACGCGGCCGCGCTCGCCGCGTGCTCGCGGGCGGGGGCCCTGAAGGTGGGCAAGGCCGTTCATGCGCTGGCCGTTCTTGAAGGGATCGCCAAGGGCGTGTTCGTGTCCAACTCGCTTATCAGCATGTACGGGAGGTGCGGCGACATGGACGAGGCGAGGTGGGTGTTTGAAGTCGCCGAGGAGCGGGACGATATCTCATGGAACTCACTGGTCTCTGGGTACGTCCGCGCCGGTGTACGTGATGAGATGCTGAGGATGTTTGCTCTGATGCGCCGGTGCGGAATGGGCTTGAATTCGTTCGCTCTTGGGAGTGTCATAAAGTGTTGCTCTGGTAGTGGTGACTTTGTAAGGGATATTGCAGAGGCGGTTCATGGATGCGTGGTGAAGGCTGGGTTGGACTCTGACGTGTTTCTTGCAAGTGCGATGATTGACATGTATGCAAAGAAAGGCACCTTGAGTGAAGCTGTTGTGCTTTTCAAGTCGGTGCATGACCCCAATGTGGTTGTGTTCAATGCAATGATTGCGGGCTTCTGTCGCGATGAGGCTGCAGTTGGTAAAGAAGTCGCAAGAGAAGCACTAAATCTGTATTCAGAGGTGCAAAGTCGAGGGATGAAGCCTACTGAGTTCACATTCTCTAGCATCCTACGAGCATGTAACTTGGCTGGCAACTTTGAATTCGGGAAACAAATACACGGGCAAGTGCTCAAGCACTGTTTCCAGGGAGATGACTTCATTGGGAGTGCACTCATCGACTTGTACTTCAACTCTGGCTGTATGGAAGACGGATTCAGGTGTTTCAGCTCTGTTCCTAAGCATGACATTGTCACCTGGACAGCAATGATTTCAGGGTGTGTTCAAAATGAGCTTTTCGAGAGGGCACTGACCTTGTTCCATGAATCATTAGGTGCAGGATTGAAACCTGATCTTTTCACTATATCGAGCGTGATGAATGCATGTGCCAGTTTGGCTGTTGCTAGGACTGGTAAGCAGATCCAGTGCTTTGCCACAAAATCTGGTTTTGAACAGTTCACTGTCATGGGGAACTCCTGCATACATATGTATGCAAGGTCAGGGGATGTTGATGCTGCAACTCAGAGGTTTCAGGAAATGGAATCACACGATGTTGTCTCTTGGTCTGCAGTAATATCAAGCCACGCACAGCATGGTTGTGCAAGGGACGCTTTACATTTTTTCAGTGAAATGGTGGATGCAAAGGTGGTGCCAAATGAGATTACTTTTCTCGGTGTCCTTACTGCCTGCAGCCATGGAGGATTGGTTGACGAGGGACTCAGGTAACCCTTTGTCATTTTCTTGCCAGATTATTTATTCAATTAGCGATGCAACTTTCTTTATCAGAAAAAAAAACTATCGATGTAACTTTCAAGTTTTTGTGTTGCTGGAGTGCATTGTACTGTCTTACCATATTACTTGGTTTGGTCCGTCTCCTTTGACGATCTCATGCAGGTATTTTGAAATTATGAATAAGGAATATGGGTTGAACCCAACCATAAAGCATTGCACTTGTGTTGTTGATCTCCTTGGACGAGCTGGGAGACTAGCTGATGCTGAGGCTTTTATAAGGGATTCCATCTTCCATGATGACCCTGTCGTTTGGCGGTCTTTGCTGGCCTCATGTCGTATTCATGGAGACATGGAGAGAGGTCAACTTGTTGCAGACCAGATAATGGAATTAGAACCCACTTCCTCAGCATCCTATGTAATTCTTTACAACATGTACCTGGATGCTGGGGAACCCTACTTAGCTTCAAAAACTAGAGATCTGATGAAAGAGCGAGGTGTGAAGAAAGAACCTGGCCTTAGTTGGATTGAACTAAGGTCTGGAGTTCACTCTTTTGTTGCTGGTGACAAGTCCCATCCAGAGAGCAATGCAATATACACAAAACTGGCAGAGATGCTTTCCAAGATTGAGAAGTTGGCAATCACTGATACTGCTAGCACAGAGTCAAATGACATCTCTAGAAGGGAGCAAAATTTGATGAATTGCCATAGTGAAAAACTAGCTGTGGCATTAGGAATGATTCATTCGCCACAGTCAGCACCTATACGCGCAATGAAGAACTTGAGAATTTGCCGTGACTGCCACGTGACTATGAAATTGATATCGAAGAGTGAAAATAGAGAAATCATCTTGAGAGATCCAATTCGCTTCCATCACTTTAGAGATGGCTCATGTTCTTGTGCTGATTACTGGTAATGGCCCGTGCCATGGTTCTAAAGGCGAATTCTTGAAGACAACAGTGACATGTTTTCTACCTTTTGAGTTGCCGCAGTAAGGAAGGAAAAGCTTTGGCAGTGATGAATATTTTCAGAAGTGACAGTAAACGGGAGAGTTGTCTATGTTTCTGGAAGACATGTGCGATCAGCATGAACCATTGTTTCCTGGGATCTACTTGACGACCTGGATATCGTGGTTCTGTAATCAGAGACTTCTACGGCATATAGTTTGCTACACTGGGCTATATGGAGCCTTAGCCTGAGTTACAGGAGCCATTCTAAGAGATGATATGTGTGTGTGTGTGTGTGTGTGTATAATATGCCGCAGTCTTGTGTTTTCTGACCATGGACTAGTTGTGCTTAATAAGTGAAGCGAGGGTAGTCAATTTTAGCTTACTTGAGAGTGCTTTGTACAGGCGAATGATATCTTCATTTTTTTCAAATTTGTTGGAGCAAGTTCTTTGGAATGTCAGGTTTCAGCTAGAGTTTTGCTTGTTCTACCTTTTTATGTGATGTTACCATTGTATACAGGATATATTTTCTTTCTTCTTTGGTAGGAGTACTATTTGTAGCTCTCCTAGCCTGCTAATCATCAATTTATAGATGTTGTACAATCGACAGCACAACAGAATTTAAGCTGTAAAGTATAAACTGGTGCCGTTTATGATCACTCCATGCCTCCCTAGATCCCCCTCTTGACAGGCTTATCTGATGTGTTACCTACTAAAAGAGAGAGATGGTTACTACTCCTAGTGTTTTGGAACGCTCCTTTACTTTTTTTTGGACCGGAACGCTCCTTTTAATGACACAGAGATTAGTTTAGCAAAACTTTTGTGTATACACGGACACGGACGGTAACGAACAGCTCTGACTGAATGTGACATCCAATTGCGGGAAGGATCACATTAAGTTTGCCATGTGCCGCAATGAACATTTTTTAGAGGAGAAAATCTCCTTAAAATGTACTTCTCTCAAAAATAGCTACCGCTAATATAAATATAGTCATACCACAGGTACGGTAGTACTGGACATGAGCCACGGTTATACCGAAAAGGAACCGCGGTAGTACCTTTTTGAAAAACATTAAATCAACACCTCTCTAAAAAGCATGTACCGAAATGTAAGACTTGGTAGTACCAATGCAACGGTACTACGGCAGTGTCAATGGCGCGATTCAGAAAAAACAAAAAGAGCAAAACAAAGGAAAGAGAGCAACAAGGCAATTTCAAATGCATGTATGCACTAAGATTGATCAATATTGCACAAGATTACTGTCAAACTACTAGCTAGGAACCCCTCATAATAGTACATCATCTAGCCTATTAATCTAATCTTAATTCACCATACTCTAAGATCGAAAAAATCTAAAAAGAGATTCTTAGACCATTTTATATATTTGCCTTTAGCTATGTCAACCCATAGTCCTCTTTGCATGCCTTTTATGTTCTTCATGTTATCCTCTAAATCAGGGACTTTATAAGACCCACAGCTCATCCTCCTGTCTCCTTTCTTCTTCCTTCCCTTCTTCTCCAAGCCTGGCATTGGCAAGGGCCAAGCCAGACCTCGTCAACGCCACTGCCCATCTCACCTTGCTGCGTCGTAGCCACTCTCACCACATCGCTTCACCCGTCAGCGCCCATGCCATTCACCGCCACTACGTCGCCACACACAATGTTGCCGTCTACCTCGCACTTCACTCCTCCCATTTAATCCGCAGGTGAGACGTGCACTAGGATCGCCTACTACCCGCTCTGTTTTCCCTACTGTAAGATCGAGGTGGCCGACTAGAGGGGGGTGAATAGGCGGTCTAAAAAATTCTCTACAAATTAATACTAACAATTTAAGACCTTTTCTATTTGCCTAAACCAAGTATATAATGCGGAAGCTTAAATCAATTTGGTTTAGTTCAAATAGCGCCTACAACAAATAAATTCGCCTAAGTGTACCAACAATTCTAGCCTAGGTCAAGGTTTGCAATTCTAGATATACAAGTAATCAAATTAATTCTAAGTATGTAAATTGCTTAAAAGTAAATTGAGTACAAGGAAACAAACCACAATTGACACAACGATATTTTACCGTGGTGTTCGGAGAGTTGCCGCTCTCCCCTAATCCACGTTGAGGTTAGCCCAAACGAATTGGACCGGCTCCATGAATTAGCCCAAGAACCTCAATCCACTAGTGGTAGCTCTTTCCCGCTCCGGGTAGGTGAGCTCCAACCTTCACACACGCCGGACCTTCTCACAAGCTTCTTTGAGAAGATCACCGAGCACGACGCCTCCAACGCCGTCTAGGAGTCGGCAAACTCCAAGAGTAATAAGTCAAGCCCCTTGCTAGACTCTCACCACGTGCAACAAATGCACAAGCTCAAGTGGATATAAAATCCACCTCTAGATGCAACACATGCAACTAGAGACCTCTCCTTGCTCACAGGTGCAACACATGCACAAATGAGAGGAGAAGCTCACACTAGCTCAAGAGAGTGAAATGGAGTGCCAAAGACCTTATCCCAACCGGCCACAAGGAAGTATTTATAGCCCACACCTCAAAACTAGCCGTTGGAGTCAAAAACAGGATTTTCCGGAACTACCGCACTTATAGGAGCGGTACTACCGCTCCCCATCATAACGGCTAGAAAAATAGCCGTTATTCAGTCATTTCCGGAACTACCGCAGTTACGGGCGGTACTACCGTTTTTCGGAACTACCGCAGTTCCGGGCGGTACTTCCGTTTTCGGTTTTTCAGCACAGACAGCACTCGGAAAAATGGTCATAACTTTTGACTCCGATGTCGGAATTGAGTGATCTTGGACTCTATGGAAAGCTTATTCAGAGGGGTACACAACCCATCTATTTGCATGATCTCAAACACATTGTATCAATGCAGAAATTATAAGACATCCAAAGAGTCACTATCATGGTCTAATGTCAAAGAAAATAGCAACAAACAATCTTAGACCATACCAAGGGATAATACATGATCTCCAACTTTTGCAAAACACATTTGCAAACTTAGATCATGTCACAAGGAGTAGGTACATGGACTTCAACCTTTTGCAAAACATATTTGCAAAGTATAGTCACATGTTACAAGGATTGGCCACATGAGCTTCAACCATTTGCAAAACACATTCGCAAATGCAAGCCTCATGCCAAGATGAGCTAGAGCAAGTGAGGTTGAGCCATCAACACATGATGAGACTCAAACTACTAGACATGACCCCTCTTAATAGTACGGCAACCTATACTAGCAATCCGGTCTTTCAACCAAACACCAAGACCGGTAAAAGACTAGGAACACATTCTTGGCCCTAGCTAGTCATACCTTTGCCTTGGTTCATCATCTCGATATGCATCAACTCATGATGCATCCTTCTCATCAACTCCATCAACACATGATGGTCTTCCTTGACTTGATGATCAACACATGAACATCTTCACTTCGGAATCTTGATGTGCATCAACACATGATGTATCCTCTTCTTGATAACCTTCAACTCATGAAGTCATCTAAAGTCGTCATCATCATGGACCCAACCTATTTATCCAACTCATAGAAAATGTTAGTCCCACAATGTGATTGTTATTAATTACCAAAACTCACCATTAACTCATAATGGAGGGACTAGATTCTCAATCTTTCTCTTTTGGTAATTGATGACAATCTCAACAAATAATGAGATAATAAATTGAATATAAAACCATTTGAATTCAAAGTGCGGTACTACCGCCATCTAAGGTCCGTAGTTCCGCTATCCAGGTAGTTCCGCAGAGTCGGTAGCGGTACTACGCTTCCCTATCTGACACGTCAGAACGGCTATGTCAGAGCCTCTGCAATGACCGTTGGATTTTCGGTGCGGTACTACCGACGTTGTAAAACCGGTACTACCGCCGCCGGTAGTTCCATAAAGTTGGCGCAGTACTACCGCTCGGGCCGAACTCCAAAAGTCCCAATTTTGGCGCTCTCTGGAAAAAAGGCTCCGCTCTACCTCCGGAGCTTCTGGACGCCGGTAGTACCGTTCGTGCCCACGGAACTTCCGCTCTGCGGTAGTTCCGACGTTAAAATCATGCGTACTACCGCTCTTCCGCACAGAGCACTAATTTGGCTTTTAAAGTAGATTTTAATGAAAGCATGATTCTAGTTTGATCCCAATATATATGGAAAAAGAAAACATGAATCAATACTAATGAAACCATAAAACATAGAGTGAACTCCCCCTAAATGTGTGCATACAAGTGTATATAAAGAAAGACACGGACACATATTCATTTCTTTGATTTCACCTTTCCATCCAAATGAGACTATTTGAAGAGCTTGATCTTTCAATCTCCCATTAACACGAAAACCAACTTTGGAGCTTGATCTTTCAATCTCCCTTTTTGTGGTTGATGACAAATACATTTATGATAATAGCACATTGGTGAATATGACCAAATGATATGAAATTAAGCGCATAAGAGAAGGTGAAAGCATTATTCATCATATAGAATTAAAAATTTTAATTTATCCTTATTTGGCATAATTCAATTAATTTCTCCTCAAGAAATATATTATCACATTTCTCCTCACTAGCATTAGCATTTCTATTATTCTATTATCCAAAGCTATTAATTCTCCCCCAATTGTCATTACCACAAATTTCTCAAAGAAATGAAAGCTATTATCACAAATTTCTCAAATATTCAAGGCTATTATCACAAATTTCTCCCCCATTTGGCATTAAGCACCAAAAAGAGTCATTAAGCACTAAATAGCATTGATTATTGTAAAAGTTAAGCATGGAAAGAATACAAGTTAAGCCATGAAAGGAAATATTATGAGGACTTTAATACCAATTAAGAGTCCATGATATGCTCTTAAGAAGTGAGGAGCTTGATACCAATTTAATCTAACATAATATGGTCATGAAGGAATATGAAACTAAATGCAAATGACCAATAAATACCACTTAAAATAACTAAAGAATTTTGAAACACATTCAAATAATCTTACTCATTTAAGCTAGTTGAAGGTTTTATGTCACTTGATGTAATATCACTTGATATGACACCACTTGTATATATATGACTTGTAACATTTGGATCATTTCCTGATTTTGCATTCCAAGTGGCCTTCAAAAGCTTCATGAACAACTGACTTAACAATATTCAATAAATCTGAGACAATTCGTCAATATAGATTAATATCTGAGGATTAAAAGTCATAATTGCATCTACCTCAGATTATGAGCATACTTAAAGATACAAAAATCATAAATCAGCTCAAAACATAAGTTTTCAGAAATCTGAGTCTGAAATTCAGACTTTTGCATCTCACATTAGCTTCTAGAGAGAGATGCAAAATTGATTAAATGCTCTTTATAAATTCTGAGAAAATTTGACAATGAAGACCAACTATAGAGGATCAATTTTCCTTATTGTGGCTTCCTTTAAAACTGAACCCATTTTAAGATACCACAATCATAAATCGGCTCAGAATTATAGAAGTTCTGAATTTTCAGCAATTTTGCTAAAGAGAGAAAATGTCAAAACTTTTTCAAATTAACTTGAAATGCTCTCCAATTTTGCAGATATGAACTTGATGATAGTGGTGACCTTTTCCAACAAGAATTTTTAAAAAGTACTTCTCCAATCAAAAGATATGCCAAAATGTGCTTTGAGAGCAAGAGAAGGAATTGATTTTGCATCAAAAGCTTAAAATCTAAACCAATTGGATTTTCGTGGAGTATATTGCTTTTAGCTTCATATGATTTATAAATACTATTTCAAGTCAAGATACACAAAGAAATCATGCTCAAATAGCTAAACTCATTTTATGCAAGAATGGGTCATTTGGGTCAATTGTAGTTTTGGATGAGATTCAAATGAATATAACTTTTCAATGATTGGTCTTTGCAAAAGCTTTGAACTAGAGAAATGTTTGAAATGACCAAGTCTTTGAGTTTTGTATTGAACACTTTTTCAAATACTCAATAGATTATAATTTAGAGAAATATGACGTTTAATCCGAAAACAAGATCATATAAGATTCTTTTGGGGCCAAATCTTCCTTTTGATTTCTAAAATAGAAATTTTTACTCAAAAGGCTTAGAAATCATTTGAAATACATAGTTAAGTATTTTTATTTAGTTTTTCACAACTTTTTTTGCCTTTTAAAATAAGATTTTTGATTTTTGACCAAAGAGGCTCTTTAGAAAAGATAATCTTGCATATCATTTGATTATTACTCCATGAATACCAAAAGAAGCACATGAGAATGAAACACATTCATTTACAAGACATAAAGCAATTTTGGGTAAATAAGTAAAATAGTTTTTTCCAATAATATTTTACCCTTTTTGTTTTAGTAAGCACAAAAGTATTATATATATTTTTCACAAAGAAAAACTCCCTTACACAAAGGTCTCTTGGCACTTTCTTCTTTTCTTCTCCTTTGACACACAAAGGATTCTCCTCTTTATTTTTCTCCTCTTTTCTTATCTCCCCCCTTTTGATTAACCACTTTCTTCTAATCGCTTGTGAGAACATACCACTTGTAAACATTGGTGATGTCAAGTAGTTAATTCTTACTTGTAGAAAAATTTATACCATTTGTAGAAAAAGATGTTTCTTGAAATAGCACTTGGAGGAGGAGTATGATATCATTAGAGGATATACCACTTATCAAGGTGGATACCACTTAAAACACATGATATCATAGGTGAAAACCACTTGTATCTCACAAGGATTGTCTCGGCAAGTGGAGAAAGGATATCACTTTGAATGATGCCACTTTGAAGGAAAAAGGATACCACTTATTTTCCAAAGGAAAGAGATACCAAGTCAAAAGAATAGATACCACTTGAAAATAATATCACTTGGAAATCAATGATATCATATATGTGAAGAGCTTGGTAAAGAAATGTTTACTTGCCAAGAATAAAAGGATATCAATCCAAAAGACATCATTTGAAGGAAATAAGCATACCACTTAATTTTCACAATTAAGGGATACCACTTGAAGGATATGGATGGTGTCATTTGTAAAGATAGAAGAGAAGCACATGTCGAGGTCGAGATGACTAAAAAGTCTACCACTCTTTAAGAGGATGCCATTTTAATTAAAATGAATCAAAGAAATAGCAGAATGGCATAAGGAGTCAATAAATACTTGAGGGTAGCAAGCTGTGATTAACAAGGATCAACTTGACCAAGAGGAGCAAATGAAATGGCTGAGGAATTAAGAAATCAAGTTTTGAATCAAATCAGCCACTCTCCAGAAATATCAGAAGTACCGCATTTTCACTGCCGGTAGTTCCGACAACCGGAAGTACCGCAGACTGACCGTCGGTAGTTCCGAAAATTCTGGGAACATGCCGAGAGTTTGAATTTTCAGAGGAGAGGTTTGATATATTGTTGTATATTGCTCCAAAATTTTTCACACAAAAATAAAAGCTACTAGTGGAGCATTTCCAACTATAAGCTAAGATCAAAATTCTTTTCAATATAGTTTTTAACAAATTAAGCTTTCAATTTTTAAACAAACTCATTTTCAATAATTTTCACAAGAATGCAAAAATGAGCATTTGGGGTATTTTTAAACATTCAATTTTATGTATGAGTTGTAAATACCCTTGTGAGCTAATATATGTCAATAGATTAAGCTCAAATGGCAAAACTCACTTAAGTGCTAGATAGTGACCACATAGGCCAACTCAATATTTTGGATGAGTTTCAAAACCAAATAACTTTTGATTAGTTGGCTTTTGGAAAACTTTTGAATACCAATAATGTTTGAATTAGCCAACTTTAGGTTTTTGGTATTGAACACATTTTTAAATTCCTTTTAGAATTGATTTTAGCAAATTTTTGAGTTTAAAGCCAAAACAAGATACTAGATTGATAGTTTTGGGTTGGAACTCAATTTTACTTGAAATAAGGTTTTCTAAAGCCAAACCTTTGTAAAACCTTTGAAATGCATTTGTATATATTTTTCAACTAGTTTTTCAAAGATATACTTATTATTTCAAGATTTTGACTTTTGGCTGAATGACTCAATTTTGAAAAACAATTCTAGCACTTAATTAATATGGGCACACTTAGGGATGTAGTATACATGAATATGATTTAACACTCCCCCTTAATGTGCCACTTACATCTTGCTCAAGATTATAATAATGAAATTTAAGCACAAGAGCAAGAGCACCCCTTTTAAATGATTTTCATTAAATGCAACCTACACAAGGCTAGGGGCTTAATACATGAATGTAGATACATGTTACCGAGATGGCATTGGTTGATGATGTGGCAAGATTATCCTCAAACTTGGCTTCCATTTTGCATATGGTGAAATTCACCTCTTTATCAATTAGCCAAGTCTCCAATGCATCTCCAAGTACCTATTAAGCTTTTAAGCACATTTTGGTACCCCAAAACTTGGTTGGGTCCAAGAATGTTAGTTACAAGAGATTTGGGCACCCAAATGGCTCTAACATTTAATTTTTGTGAACTAACATTTCTAGCAAACACATTGCTATTTTTATCTTTCCTAAGCAAATAATGTTCATTGAATAAAGATGGCTTAGGAATGATACCTTTGAGACAATCCTCACTAAGATGTCCCTTTTCCCGGCAATTGTAGCAAGTTTGGCAATTGCTACCTCTTCTTATCTTCTTGTCTTTCTTATTGCCGGTTTGCCTCTTCTTTGATGAATTTGACTTGTTTTCCACCTTGTTGGGGCACTTAGAGGTGAAGTGACCCGTCTCATTGCAACCATGACACTTGACTTTCTTCGTGTGTCTTGCATTGTGCCGTGTCTTGCTATTCTCCTTCTTGGAGACGAAACATATATCTCTCTTGTCATTTGACAATTTTTGACTTCCCAAAATTTTGTCAAGAGAGGCCTTTCCTTTATAACTCTTCTCCAAGTATTTTCTTAAACTTGTGACTTGGGCCTTGAGCTCATTGTTCTCCTCTATAAGGTTAGTCTCAACATGCATAGAGGAAGTAATAGCATCTATTTTTGAGCAACAAGGAATATTTAGCAAATCATCACATGATGTAGATACATTAATTTTAGATGAAATGCTAGAGTTAGGAGCTATACATGGCATATCATCTAGCAAATTACATGTAATTCCTATATCCATACTAGGTTTTGAATATTCCTTGAGAAGGAGAATTTCATGTTCCTCTTTTAATACATCATAATCATTTTGAAGAGAAACATATTCTTTCTTCAAAACCTTAAATTTAGCTTTCTCCTTTCCAAGAAATTCATTTAATTGTTCTAACATGTCCATCAACTCATCATATGGAGGTTCATCATTTTCATCATTTAAATTTACCTTCTTATTACCTTTTACCATGAGGCATCGAGTTGATGTGGAGGGAATGATGGATTCATTATCGTCGGAGCTAGAAGTTGAGCATTCTTCTCCCGACATCCACTCTTGTATGCAATCTTCATCACTTGATGTGGATATTTCATATTTGTCTTGAATTTTCATCCACATATCATGAGCGCTATTGAGATTGCATATTGTGTTGAACACCTCTACACTCAATGCACTAAATAAAGCGTTAGTAGCTTGAGCATCAAGATGTGAGCATTTCTCATCCTCGATTGTTAGAGTAAGAAGGTCCAATGGAGGAGAAAAGCCCACATCTGCAATCCGCCATATTTTTGGGCTCATGGCCTTAAAATAACAAATCATGCGGATTTTCTAATTATCATAATTTTATCCATTAAAGTGAGGTGGTTCATCTAGGTGCACAAACCCACTAGTCGCCATCCTTTACTCTCTAGACGGTTAAGTCTAATATGTGAGAGACCAAGCTCTGATACCACTTGTAAGATCGAGGTGGCCGACTAGAGGGGTGAATAGGCGGTCTAAAAATTCTCTACAAATTAATACTAACAATTTAAGACCTTTTCTATTTGCCTAAACCAAGTATATAATGCGGAAGCTTAAATCAATTTGATTTAGTTCAAATAGCGCCTACAACAAATAAATTCGCCTAAGTGTACCAACAATTCTAGCCATGGTCAAGGTTTGCAATTCTAGATATACAAGTAATCAAATTAATTCTAAGTATGTAAATTGCTTAAAAGTAAATTGAGTACAAGGAAACAAACCACAATTGACACAACGATATTTTACCGTGGTGTTCGGAGAGTTGCCGCTCTCCCCTAATCCACGTTGAGGTTAGCCCAAACGATTGGACCGGCTCCACGAATTAAGCGAAGAACCTCAATCCACTAGTGGTAGCTCTTTCCGCTCCGGTAGGTGAGCTCCAACCTTCACACACGCCGGGCCTTCTCACAAGCTTCTTTGAGAAGATCACCGAGCACGACGCCTCCAACGCCGTCTAGGAGTCGGCAAACTCCAAGAGTAATAAGTCAAGCCCCTTGCTTGACTCTCACCACGTGCAACAAATGCACAAGCTCAAGTGGATACAAAATCCACCTCTAGATGCAACACATGCAACTAGAGACCTCTCTCCTTGCTCACAAGGTGCAACACATGCACAAATGAGAGGAGAAGCTCACACTAGCTCAAGAGAGTGAAATAGAGTGCCTAAGACCTTATCCCAACCGGCCACAAGGAAGTATTTATAGCCCACACCTCAAAACTAGCCGTTGGAGTCAAAAACAGGATTTTCCGGAACTACCGCACTTATAGGAGCGGTACTACCGCTCCCCATCATAACGGCTAGAAAAATAGCCGTTATTCAGTCATTTCCGGAACTACCGCAGTTACGGGCGGTACTACCGTTTTTCGGAACTACCGCAGTTCCGGGCGGTACTTCCGTTTCCGGTTTTTCAGCACAGACAGCACTCGGAAAAACGGTCATAACTTTTGACTCGATGTCGAATTGAGTGATCTTGGACTCTATGGAAAGCTTATTTAGAGGGCTACACAACCCATCTATTTGCATGATCTTAAACACATTAGATCAATGCAGAAATCACAAGACATCCAAAGAGTCACTATCATGGTCTAATGTCAAAGAAAATAGCAACAAACAATCTTAGACCATACCAAGGGATAATACATGATCTTCAACTTTTGCAAAACACATTTGCAAACTTAGATCATGTCACAAGGAGTAGGTACATGGACCTCAACCTTTTGCAAAACACATTTGCAAAGTATAGTCACATGTTACAAGGATTGGCCACATGAGCTTCAACCATTTGCAAAACACATTCGCAAATGCAAGCTTTATGCCAAGATGAGCTAGAGCAAGTGAGGTTGAGCCATCAACACATGATGAGACTCAAACTACTAGACATGACCCCTCTTAGTAGTACGGCAACCTATACTAGCAATCCGGTCTTTCAACCAAACACCAAGACCGGTAAAAGACTAGGAACACATCATTAGCCCTAACTAGTCATACCTTTGCCTTGGGTCATCATCTCGATATGCATCAACTCATGATGCATCCTTCTCATCAACTCCATCAACACATGATGGTCTTCCTTGACTTGATGATCAACACATGAACATCTTCACTTCGGAATCTTGATGTGCATCAACACATGATGCATCCTCTTCTTGATAACCTTCAGCTCATGAAGTCATCTAAAGTCGTCATCATCATGGACCCTAACCTATGTATCCAACTCATAGAAAATGTTAGTCCCACAATGTGATTGTCATTAATTACCAAAACTCACCATTAACTCATAATGGAGGGACTAGATTCTCAATCTTTCCCTTTTGGTAATTGATGGCAATCTCAACAAATAATGAGATAATAAATTGAACATAAAACCATTTGAATTCAAAGTGCGGTACTACCGCCATCTAAGGTCCGGTAGTTCCGCTCTCCGGTAGTTCCGCAGAGTCGGCGCGGTACTACGGATTCCCTATCGACACGACGAACGGCTATGTCGAGCCTCGCAATGACCGTTGGATTTTCGGCGGTACTACCGACGTTGTAAAACCGGTACTACCGCTCACGGTAGTTCCATAAAGTCGGTAGCGGTACTACCGCTTGGGCGAACTCCAAAGTCCCAATTTTGGCGCTCTGGAAAAAGGCTCCGCTCTACCTCCGAGAGCTTCCGGCGCCGTAGTACTGCTTCTCACCACGAACTTCCGCTCTGCGGTAGTTCCGACGTTAAAACTACGGTACTACCGCTCTTCCGACATGAGCACTAATTTGGCTTTTAAAGTAGATTTTTAATGAATGCATGATTCTAGTTTGATCCCAATATATATGGAAAAAGAAAACATGGATCAATACTAATGAAACCACAAAACATAGAGTGAACTCCCCTAAATGTGTGCATACAAGTGTATATAAAGAAAGACACATGCACATATTCATTTTGGACTATTTGAAGAGTTCAATCTATATTTTGGATCTAAGGAATGCATTAGTAAATGAGAAAGTGATTTCGAATGCATACCTCTTTGATTTCACATTTCCATCCAAATGAGACTAAACATAAATAAACTTAAACAAGCATATTAGTCTCATATGTGCATTTGTCATTGTCACCAAAATATTATAAAAGTATTTGTCATTAACATCAAAATCTCATAATGACATTTGTCATTAACACCAAAACCAACTTAAATGGAGCTTGATCTTTCACCTACCCCCTTCACCTCGCTCGAGCACCAAAGGAGGAGAACAAGCTGGAGACCCTCGGATTCGGCCGTCGCACTCCGCCGAGCTCATGCATCCGCCCTGGTAAGCTTCAACATTGGCACATGCATCCTTTTAACCCACCTCGGTCTCCTCTGCCGCGTCCTCACCTCCGTTCTTCCTCTCTCCTATAGGATGTTGGGAAAACACCCCAGGGATCTGCATGCCCAAATCGCCCGAGTGCTATTGTCGACGGGGAACATAGCTGGACTGAGACAGCAAGAAGAGAGAACAGAGTCGTAACAAGGCGAAGAGTGTTTGGAGAAAATTTTCTTCATTTTCTTCACTCTCTCTCAATTCACCTATTTGATCTTATATGGTATATATAGACACGGGCCTCAACTACTGCGCCGACTGCCCACGTCGCTCTGCTGCCTACCCACTCCGCTTAGTCGCTTGACCGCGCCACTCAGTCGCCTGCCTACGACTGCTACAGTGATCGTCGCCTGCCCATGCCGCTTAGCTCAACCACTGCCGACTGCTACAGTGACAAGCCGCCTACCCACGTCAAGCAGTTCACCGACCAAGGTATGGCCTGCGTCATCCACGACCACCCGTGCTAACGCCTGCTACAGTGATCGCCGCATGACCACGACCACTGTTGCATTCTCGACTTGTCTTCGCCCGCGGCACTGCAGCTACGACTACTGCAAACACAGGCGCTATGACTACGATGCTTAAGACTACCATACTGATCGTTACGACCACACACAACATGGTCGTAACGACCACGCACAACCTGGTCGTAACAACCACGCACACCACCTGGTCGTAACGACCACACACAACATGGTCATAACCAACCATGCACACTGGTCGCTTCCGACCACACACGAACTGCGGTCACTCCGACCATTGGCAGACTGCGGTCGCTCCGACCACTAGCAGACTACGATCGCTCCAACACTCACACCGGCCGTAATGACTACACACAACATGATTGTAACTAACCATACACATTGGTCGTAACGACAACACACAACGTGATCGTAACTAACCACATACAACAACTCGAAGCTTCGACCACGATGCATCATCTCGATGCTTCGACCTCAGCCTCTGAGACTGCTTCGACCACGCCTGAACACTGACCGTAGACTGCTGACCAGATCTTCGACCACGCTTTCTTATATATGGCTTCAACCATGGTACCAACGATCACATACAAATTAAGATTAATTCCAACATTGGGGTGCCGAAATCCACATCGCCTTCCTCCTCTCTGACAACGCCATCGTTCGCGGCCGCTGCATCCGTCTCGCAGTTCCAGCCAACTCGGTGAGATTCTCCTAAAACCGTTAGCGTCATATCGTGTTCCCAAGCATTCTCTTCATTTCGCTTCAATCAATTCAGGTTTGGTCCATAGGAGCATCGCACCGCCTTCGTCTTCCCCGTTTTCGGCCATGAATGGCTGCCACCGCCATTGTCCTGCCTTCGCTGAGATTCCAACCGATCACTCTCTACCATAGCATCTTCATGCCTCCCTCTTCGTTCCTCAACTAATTTGGGCCCTCCCTTTCTAGTTCGCCGCTGCCGCGTGGAGTTCGCCTCACCGCCCTCGGCTCCCGTCGTCAGCTCGTCTCCGAGCTTCCCAGCCTCCACTGACTGCGACGGTGAGCTCCTCCCACCTCCTTGATGCTCATGCTCGCGCGCCGCCGACCCCATCTCCGACTGCCAAGCACCACCGTGAGCCCGCCTCGGTGCACCTCCGGCCATGATACCACCGCCTCTGGACTTGCCTCTCTCTGGTTGTTTCGTTTTTGCCAACCCAGACGCCAAGTCACCTTCCCTTTGCCGTCGGCTTGCCAAGCCGAGCTGCCCGTGGCTTCCTCCTCACTGTTCTGTTTCGAAATAGAGGAGAGGAGCGCTCTCTGTGTGTGATGGGCGGATCGACGCAACGAGGCTTGTGGAGTTCATTGCTCTGTAATGCGGCGAGAAGGCAGCGACGTCCAAGGGCGGGCTAACGTAGCTGCTGATGTAGAGCGGGTGCTCACCGCAGCGAGGCAGATGACGTCGGAGCTACTCAAGATCTTCAAGGTGAACGCCCAGATGTTATTGATGCAGAGAGGATGCTCATCGCGGCGAGGCAGTGGCGTCGGAGCTGCTCAAGATCTTCAAGGTGAACGCCCAGATGCTAGGATGACATGGAGACTGATGTGGATGCATGCATCCATGTGAAATAGGTGCGTGCACGTCACACAAAACCACAATGGTTTGAGTTCAGCGTAATATGGATAGTTTGGGAGTGACTATTGTACAGTTGACTGAAATTTTTTTATCCCTCAGTCATCTGAAGTTGCACTCTCAATCACCTGAAGTTGCATGTGATTTTTTGGAGGGGGCTGCAACTTCTGAATCACCTGAAATTGTGAGTGTTTTTGTAGGGGGCTACAACTTCAGTTGATTGAGAGTACAATTTCAGATAACTGAGAGATAAAAAATTTCAACCGCTTGTACAATAGCAAAACCGAGATAGTTTTGTTAGTTTGAGGTTCAGTTTCGAACGGTTTCAGAGTAAAAAGCTTAAAAATCGAACAGACCCCAAAGGTCAGGTTTGTAAATTGAACCTTCTCCTTTTATTTAGGTACAGCTCCTCTCCAAACTCCAATTGAGGCAACGGTTCGTATTTTTATCCACATGATCATAACACGAGTCACAAAGGACTGGTCGATGTTTTTCCAAACGATTCCGTGCATTCACCTCGAACTCATGGATGAAATCAAACATCTGATGTGGCTCAAATTTCACTACAAAAAATAGATCAACGTGGTTTTAACAATGGTTTGCTCAAAGAAAATGGATTATCTTTACAGAATGCACAGTGGAGATCCAACTGTGAGGCTAACTATCGAATATCGAAACAATACTGTGGAAATGGAACTAGGTAGATTCAAATACACCTAACTAATTCCTTGTACCTGCATGCTACATTGCACTTCTGTACCATGGTGCACTCCCTAACCTCCCTCAGTCAGCGAACATTTCTGTAGCTCCGGAACTTGTAGCTCTTTGTTCCGTTTGGAGACGCCCAAAGTCATGCCGACCTCGACAAGGGTTTCGAGTGATCTTTCACTGTTGGCCAGAAGATCGGCATCAAATTGTATCGCATCCTGCCATCCAAAGAACAGGTCAACTTCCAGCAAGAAACATTAGTTGATAAACGGAATGAGTTTTAATCACGAAAAAAATTCATTTTCTACTAGTGTCCATTGACAGGGCAAGAGGTGGAGTGTTGGTGACAGCCAGCTGCTCCGATCCATAACACAGAAAACTGATATTAAGTTCATCCGCTAGATTGATTTAGCTCGTTCACTTCCAATTTCTCATTTCCTTATTTTTCAAATGCATGGGGGAAAATAAAATTTCTAAGCAAAAGAAAATGAGCAAACCTTCTCAAAAACACATATTACTGTGCTCCCTCCAAAGGAGAAATACCCAAACTGGAAGAAAAGAGGAGGAATTAGACGATTGAATGTGGCATAAGCAGTAAAATAATTGCAAAAAGTACAGAATATAAAGCAAACCTCATCTCCTTTGTGGACGTATTCACCCTCCTTTTTTAAGAATGTGATGCTTCCTACCATCGTTGCTCCAATGGCAACAAATGCTACCTGAACCATGTTATTAGAAAAGGAGTGCATGGTAAGTGAAGGCAAAGTTAGATTTCTACTGGATTGCTGCACTAGGTGCCACACTGTTGTGCAAATAAGAAGCGATATTTAACGGGGAGCATATTGAAAATTAAAAATGGAAATGCTCAAGGCTGATTTCAGTGCATCAGTTCGTCTCAGGTAAATTAGAAACCACAAATCGTTGTAAAGAAGCAATACACTTTGACATCAATACTTTCAGTGCTTCAAAAATATATATGCAGAAAAACACAGATAATATAAGCATTATCAAATATTCCTTCAGCCTTCCTCATGCCAAAGCTTTCAGCTAAAATGGGTAAAAGAGTCCAAGCTATATCAGCAGTGGAGATCCTTAATTATTTTGATCATGACAGAAGAGGCAAAATTAATCCAGATTTCCAATAACAGGAATAGCAGTAAGCTGGTGCCTGGTACTATACAAGGAAAAAGACCAAAAATACAAACCTTTCCAAATTCTGAAGTTGATATTATTGAGATAACTCTTTTATTCTCGGTGAATACATTACAATACTTGCTGTTGACAGCAATAGGATTGACCTATCAAATGAAACGATAGCAGCGTCAGACATTTAATGCTGAGAAATGACAGAAACAGAACATAACACAAATACATTCCTTTCCACAGAGAGGTAAAGCATGCCAAGATAAATATTCTATACCGTGTACAAGCATCCAGGAACTTCCACAAATTTCTCCACAGTTCCTGAGACCGGTACATGAAACCTATGGTAATCCTGCAGATTGCAAAATGTAACTTGCAGAATTCCATATTATGTTTTATACAGGCATGGATTCTTTTTTTTAACAACATTAAAAGCTGTACCTGAGGTGCAAGCCGAAAAATTACCAATGATCCATTGCTTAAAGCATTAGAGTGCACATCTGTCCCAAGGAGACCCTCAATTGAAAATTTGCGACCCTAGGAACAGAAGACAGACTACAATGAGACCTCAACCAACACTACCATAAAAAGTATCATGTTGTCCTTAAAAGAACACGTCCCTTCATTTTTTAACACAGTTAAATTACTTGACTAAAAATTTGAGTAACAATAATGTAAACATCAACCCATCATAAAATCTACTGCAGTCCTTTCCATGTTACCCTGGCATATACGATTATTATATCTTAGCCTTTGTGAATCATGTTATATTTAGTGTCCTGAAAGCACCACAAGCAATCAACCCATCATAATCATCACTTCAAAACATGCCATACTCCACAGTCCAGAATGGCCCTAATGTCATTCTCCATGATCATTTGTACTCCATTCACCTTGGAAAAATATCCTAAAATAGAGTATAGGAAAGCTACCAACTATTTGCTTTGATTCAAAGTATGCTATGAATATCAATTGGTAACCAAACATTTACACCTCTGATGTAATGGTTAACGAAAGATGAGGGCCATTGCACACCAGCTATAAGTTAGCAGAGCAAGCACTTTACGTTATTGCTTATAGTATGGTACTAATGTGGTAAGTTCTCTTCGAGATTAATGATAAGGGATAAGTAGTGGATATGGCTGTTTTCCCCTTTACCATGCACCTGTCAAATACTTTCAGAACATATCATATGGAATGGACGTAACATTTTAGTAACATTAGATTGGTTCAACAACATACTGCTCTCCATTCATTACAAGTGCTTCAGTTTTACCATGGACATTAAATCTCTACAGCTAATTATATCTTGTAATTTAGTGAATAAGCAAAATTAGTCAATTAATGCCTTACCTTAATCCAAAATCTTGTGCTCTCATTAACAGAATTGAAAGCCATTAAACGGCTATCAGCAGCACAGGTAGCAATACTGTCTTGGTCATTGCAAGCAATCGGCCTAGCACCAGGCTTCAATTCTCTTATGAAGAATTCATTAAATGTCTGCAAAAATAAGTTATTCAGCGCACATTCAATCAATTTCTAGCACTTTGCTTCAAAAACATTTAGTATCATGGGAAGTCCTGCAAATAAGACACCTTCTCAAATATATATGAACATAAGTCTATAGTAGAAGAAAGTGACCCTCCTTGAGTACTCCATAAGGGTAAATCAACTAGGTTGGGAATGTGTTAACAACAATCCACCATTCCTCAAAGATATTAGCACTTAGAACAGGTTGCCACATTGGTAACTTTTCAAGAGATAAAAAAACGAACAGACTCCAGTAAATACAGGCTATGACGCTGATGTGCAATAGGAACACGAAGCCAGTAACAACTAATGAGTCATTTCAAACAGATGATGCATTACTAGGTAATTGCACGTTGGCTACTTAGCAGTAAAATGACCAAAGGATCATAAACATTGATTTGGATGAGGCCTGTCTAATTCACAGCAAAGTTGCTTGCTTCATGCAAAGGAGAACACTTCTATGTTTCATGCTTCTCGCGGATTAGTTTTTTAGTAACCAAGAGTCTGTTAGAATTTCACATAGCATGCAATCAGAGATTATATAATCATTTGCACAAGCATGTGTTGGCTCCACATTCATCTTTAAGACCTCAAAAAGGGGAAACTTAAAAGCATCGTTGGTATCAATTATCACCAATCTCTTACTCTTTCACATCTATCTATTTCAGTTCATTTGAATACTCAAATTTTATTAAGATATGCTGCGATGAGCAAACTGACTATAAAGATAATGTCTGCACTGACAAAGAAAGCTAGAACAAAGGGGGATGACCAATTGACCATAAGTCGACAAAAGTGGAGGCAGACATTGCTATCATACCTTAAAACTTTCAAGAGGGTCCTTGACCTCATCATGATTAATTTGATCCTGTATTTATGTGCAAAAAATACCAAGGATTACGAGTGGTTTTATGTATCAAATGCAGAAACATTTTTAATGGAAGTAAAAGGTTCAGAAACAGGCAGTTCCCAGTCAGTTAATGGAAAACCAAGGGCCTTCAATAACCGGTATAAAGTTCTGGGATTAAGAACTCTGCTTGGAATTACTCCACATGTTTAAAACGAACTTCCTTTTCACAGAGCAGTCTATATATCTCCCTACTCATCATTTGAAGGTACAGGGTACAAAATAGTAACAGTTCTACTATAGGAAATCGCACAAAATTTCATAAAAGCACACTATTTTAGGCAATTTATTGTAATTCACTGTTTTTCCATTTATATCCATGGCCAAGGACCTGTGATCCACATTACTTATGTTGCCTGAAAATGAAAAGTGAAAACTACTAGATGCTAAAAATGACTATAATGCTACTTGTAACTTGTCAACTGCCACAGAAACAAAATAAGAAAGATTAATATTGAGAAACAACATAACTCAAACAAAATTGGCGAATAGATTACAAGTAACATATACATAGGATTAAGCCAGAGAATATTTGCACATCATATGCTCTCTACGTTTTGTTAGGTTTGTATATAACGTGCATGTGCTTTATTGCCATGAGTACAAGAAAAATCAATCCATACCTTAAATAACTCGAGGAACTTTGTAATATCTTTGGCAGATTCTGGCGAGTTCATCTTTTTCCCTTGCTTCTCAGATAGGTTCTTCAGGATATCTTTGACACCTGCATGGGAACAATCTCAATTACACCAGAGGTACCAATGTAAAAGATTTTCTTTGGTGTCAGCATCCATCGAAAATGTACATACTAGGCAATGACAAGACCAACTGTTGAAAAGAAAATTTTGTCGTGATAACTGTACAATATCAAATGGTCGCTCTTTGAGGTTGTACATAAGACATACCTTAAGTCCTAACCCCAACACCCATCTTGCATCAACTTTATACAAAGATTGTTTCTTAGTACCTCAAAGTAATTCTGTTTGTCTTGTCTCCAGCTACATGTGCACAAGGCTGTGTGGGGAGCTATAGGAATTTCTAATTTAAAAGTGTGCAACATGGAGATCACCCAGGAGAAGTGCAAGTTTGTAATTGGTGATCATAAAAAAGTATCTTGCTCACCTGGTCACCAAATAAACATTTATTGTGGAAAAGTATAGTTTGCTCTAGTTAGATTCACAAACCAACATTCTCGAAATCAAAGCTATATGACTTGGGTTGTTCCATGTACGCAAGCATGAGTGAAAGAAAATTCAGATCATTTTGGATGAATCTATCTATTGTATATTCTTGAGAAGCTGTTTATTGTTCCAACGTACCTGTATCAATAAGGGTGAGCCCTACTTTTGATTGGTATAGAGCCCTCATGGACAACACAATCTTTCCATCTATGACTTCTTCAACTAGCCTCTTTGTTTGCCGATCGAAAACCTAATTCATCATATTGAGATTTGAGTTAAGGAAAGTAAGAAAAATGCGATTGAAATATCTTCCTTCGTATGCAACTTTTATGGAGATAAAAGCTTGAAACATACCAATAAGAATATGACAAAAATAATCTAACTATTGGAGTAAATGAAACATACCAGAATATGTGAAGCGGTAGAGCCAGAGTGCAAACCAACATCATACGAGGAAAAATGAGCCCATTCACTAAGCTTAAACATCCACCTGCACATGACAACTATATGACTATAGTATAACTTACTCATATTTAAATGAAATTTCAAAAATAAACAAGAAATGATTTTGGTGGTAGTCAGACTCATCAGTAAGTGAAGCGCCTTACCCATATGAAGCTTGCTTATCTGTTAGAAATCCCCCAGTCATAATCTGATTACCAGTTCCCTCATCAAAGCAAAGTGTCATATGTATCATATCATTTATTTTATCATATTTACCAAGAACTTCACCACAGACAGGACAGTTACTGATAAGTGGTTCTCTGAAAAAGGGGGCAGAGCATAATCAGTGATACTCATGGTTGTTACGGTGTAGCTGACGACCATGGCGTTTGTTAGGCGCCAGGACGCCTTGGCGAACGCCATATGCGAATATACTACAGCGCGGTGACTCCTCACAGATCACACCGAAGGGATCTGTGCTCTCCCGTATCTCTCCCGACCTCTCTCTCTCTCCCGTCTCTCTCCCGCGGCGACTCCTCCCCTCCCCGCCGCCGCCTCCTCTCTGCCGACCTCCTCTCTCTCCCCTGTCTCTCCCGCTGGCGACTCCTCCTCCCCGCTTCCTCTCCCTGCCGCCTCCTCTCTCTGCTGCTGGCTCCCTCCCAGCGCCTCCTCCCCGCCTGCACCGCCTCCAAGGTGCCTCTCCCTCCCGCCTCCTCCCGGCGCCTCCCTCCCAGCCCTCCTCCCCTGCACTGCCTCTCAAGGTGCCTCTCCCTCCCCGCCTCCTCCCCCCCCCTCCTCCCCCCCGCCTCCCTCCCGGTCGGGCGAAGCTCCACGGCGTCCTCCCATCACCGCCACGACGCCTAGGCGACGCCGTAACAAACTTGGTGATACTATTACATTTAGAATTAATCAATGATTAATTTTGGAAACAGAACTAAACATGAAAAAGTAGCAATTTGTTACTTCTCTTGTTGATCAGCCAGTAGGGCTGCCAGTTCATCCATGTCAACTATGCCATCGCCATTTGTATCTGCTTGGCGGAAAAGCTCTTCAATCTAAAGTATGACAGAAACTAATAAGATATACTCAGCACTTCAGCAGAAGGGACCGACTACAACTACAAGGAACATAATTCCAAGTGAATGGAGAAAAAAATCCAACCTTAGTAACTGCTAGTTGATTACCAAAAGCTTTCATCAAGTCAGAGAATTCAGATAATGAAAGCATTCCATCTTCGTTGTAATCCTGTCGTAACAAGAGCACTGTTATGCTTTGTAGGGTGGAATACAAATAAATGAAGGCAATACATGCAATGCGAAATCGATAGGTAAGGCATTTGAAAGAATGTAGGTATGCTCAGGTGACTGGTCAGTACCATATAATAAAGAACTTTCAAATGATTTTTACTACTCAAACCATCACATCTCAATAGATTTGATTCTTTGTACAATTTTGCTGCTGCATTATCTTACATCTTACATCACTTAGTTTGGACAGTTCTGAGTGCAAACCATATTTTTTTGTCTATTTCTGA
This sequence comes from Bonia amplexicaulis, assembly GCA_036346245.1. NCBI lineage: Eukaryota > Viridiplantae > Streptophyta > Magnoliopsida > Poales > Poaceae > Bonia > Bonia amplexicaulis. The sequence goes on from CM070737.1 coordinate 7,572,355, forward strand.
TTTTCTGTCATCTTATAATATGAAAGCAAAAATTAACTTTGTCCAATATGTGCTTAGTTCCATGGTCTATAATAGGGGGAAACATAGCTACATTTCAGCCTATCCAAGCAAAATTGAACCTAATGTCCTGACAAACAGTAAAGAATAGTCTTCAAATTCTCCGGAAAATTATTCTTTGATTATGTAGGCGAATAATCCATGCAACGGCCATAAATGGTGCAGCAATGAAGCAATCACCACTTACAAGTTACAATTGCTATTGTTCAAGTGACAAGATTATCAAGTATTAATCAAATATGAACAGAAGACGTGGTCAATTAGTACAAAAAAATACCACTATGGCTAAGACACGGCGTGCAAAGCTTTCTTCTGTTTCAACAGGATCCTGCAACAGAACCAATGGACAACAGTTTTAGTACTCGGAAGATGCTCCATGAGTGCTGATAACACAATAAAGGAAACAGGAAGAGCAGTTACTTCGATGTAACAGGAGATGGATATGCTACCCACGGTAGTAATGGATGATGATGGGTCCAATATAGAAAGGTCCTCATGGTGTTCCTCCAAGTCCTGCTACAGAAAATTTTAGTCATAACAACATTCAAAAATAGGAAAAAGTTCATATAACACCTTAAATTTTGCTCGAAAGACTGTCCAATACACCGAACTATGAAACCAAATATTTGACTCTCTAGAACTTTGCAATTCAATTTAAATAACACATTAACCTGGTTTCAGATGGTGGAATTGCCCGTGTGACGCGATGAGTGAGCAGTTTTACCATTTAGGATGATACGCTAGTCAAATTTAAATAAATGACAGGTGAGGCCCACATGACCTTCTCTAAACAGAGAGAGGGAACTATAGGGGACAGTGGCCATAGAAGCACGGCTGGGAGCTTGTTGGGAGAAGCCCTTATGGGCCCCACACGTCACCGACCTAACTTAGCTAACATGTCATTCTACGTGGCAAAGCCGCTCACTCATTGCGCCACGCAGGCAATACCATCATGCGAAATCGGGTCATAGTGTTATTTGAACTGGATTGCAAAGTTTGAAGGTCAAATATCTGGTTTCATAGTTTAAGGTGCTGAACGGACTTCAAAGTAACGTTTAGGGTGTTATATGAACTTATTCCTTAAAAATATCAAGATTCAAATACCTCCATAAAGCTATAAAACATTGCCAATTTGTCCATTACGGTACATTAAGATCTATAGTAGAGGAAAGCTAATATATTCCAGTCTTAATTCTTAACCACATCAACAAACTAGCTGAGACATGATGTGGTTATACCTATAGATTTGATCATTTGAATCAAGATATTCTACACTGCCACTCTCTTTGAGTCTTGAATAAGACATTCTCATTGTCTTCTCATGCAAAAAGATATAACAACCAACTAGACTGAAGAGAACATGTGTTTCTTCAAAAGAAAATAAGAAAGAACCCGGATAGAGATGACATAATTAACGAATGAGACGACAAAAAGGAGAGTGTTACCTTAGTGAGCAATTCAAAGAGATCAACTTCACAGTAACCAACCAAAGTATTCTTGGAAAATCGATTAGTCTGTAAAAATGTAGAAAACATGTAATGGTACTGGATTGAAATGTTGGTTTGACCTACACTTCCCATCAATTCAAGTTCTTCAAAAGCTTTTCGTCAATAATTTTCTTATGTTGAAGCATATATATGTGAAATGCTTACAGCAGAAAATAATGAAGTTCTGCATGTAGAATAACATATTTTTAGTCAACACAATGGCAACGTACCTCAAAAACGGATATACGTGCAATATGAGGTCCATTTGTTTCTACTACAACTTTCTTTTCCTGCAAATACATACACATTATCATAATAATGTTTACCTTGATGCAGCAGCAATATAGCATGTAAATTCTACAGAGCTCCATAAGCATACTGGCAAATATTTTGTGAAATTATTAATAATCAACAATTAAAAATCCAGTTTCTTTTTAAAAGGACTGTAATTAACTTCTAGTTACCCTAAACTAGAAAGCTTCCTGCTCCCATCAATACTAAGAGTGTAACTAAGACAAGCAAAATAAGCCATATCATATCAAGTGTCAGGAAAGCATAGCACTATGTCACTGGATTAAGCCGCAATCAGAAAATGTACTTGCTCCGTTGATATTTATAAGGCGCCCACATATTTTCATATTTTGAGATTCAAACTTTGTAATGTTTGACCAACAATTAGATCAACAATATATAGGTTTAGTAACACAAAAATGGTACCGTTAGATTTGTATTTGAATGTACTTTCATATGATTATGATTTTGTAGTTAGTAACAATATGTTGTTTCTCTGAAAAGTTTCTAACTTTTATCTGATGAATCAAGCTCTAGTTGTATTTAGTCTGCCATAGAGACCATCATAATCCTAAACCATGTCCATTTCAGTCCTGCTCTAACAAGGAGCTGATCTTGCATATAAAGCTTGCCACCGACATATTTGAATTATCATGAATCCAAACAGGATATACTGAAATCTGACTAGATTCCGATTCTTCAAAAGAACATGTGCAGTATCCATACGTCATGTTTATATATAAATGAACAAAGCAATGATAGTGAAAGATCAAAGTTCTACAATGAGCTGCCAACAGACAACAGTGACCGTATCATTGACTTTAATTTTTACACAAGAAATCGAACAATTCACCTGTATCATGCATATCTAAGTGTTATACACTATCAGGGTCAACCTATACCTTAAAATGTGTTGCACCAGAAATTGTAAACAAAAGAAGCTAACAGCTGATCAGTTCAATACAGGAAAGCATGTTATTCGAAAGAAAAAAGTAACAAACAGAAGCACAGAGAAAACTTGCAGCCTACTCACCGAGTTCCATACAGGCCTGTCGGTACTGCAGAAAGTGTTTGTAGTTTGAAAAGAAAAAGGCGTTAGATGTGTATCAGTACGAGCATACATAGAATATATTTCAAGTCGGACGAAAGTACAGATAAGCATCACAAGATGGAATAGTTGTGTATTTTTCACGGTTGACTATTAAATCATCAGATCCTTGTGATCAAGAGAAAATTAAAGGAAGGCATGCTGCAAAACAATTTTTGCCAATAGATGCTGACAACAGAAACATTATCCTAACTCTTGTACTAGCTTATCTGCTTGCTTTGGAACATGTGAGAGATACTATGCCACATCAACCATGAACAGTACAGGGAGTATGGCTAACGATGAACTCGGAATTCGAACAGAAACAAACTAGAAGGATAGGATGAAAAAAAAAACGCAACTTGTCGGATGTCTCGGTGCGGTACGTGCGCTCCCCCAGCGAGAGGCACGCGAAGAACTTGTCCTTGAACCCCATCTCCGCCTGTGGCACCAACCAAATTAACCGTAAAAAAAACACGCACCAAATCAAAACCGCCAATTCGCAATCACGCCCCCACACGAACACTTGAGATGGAGGGGCGGAGCGCGCTACGTACCTTCACTATCCGGATGCGCGCGATGCCGGCGAACTCCTCGGCGGCGATGGCCCTCCCCGATTCGCCGGCGTCGGCGGCGCCGCTGCGGTCGCGATGGCGCAGGCGGAGGCGGCGGCGGAGGCGCGCGAAGCGAGACGGCAGGAGCGACGGCGTCTCGCCGGCGGCGCAGGCATTGTGCCGGGAGGTCGAGTGGCCCATCTGTCAGTGAGCGAGGCGACACGGGGCGCACGCGGTGGAGCAGGTGAAGTGCACCGTGCGCGTGGGAAGTTGGAGTTGACGCGCAAAAGACGAGGGCCTTTTTAAAAAAAGGGGGTCACGTCGCAAATGAGTAACCGGTCCCACGTGTCAGTGCAGCGTGGGCCGGCCGTTAATGGCGGCTTCCAAATGGCAGTTACGGCCGGGAAGACGAAACCCGAATCACCAGTGACCCTCCCTCTCCCGGGCGATATTTCAATGCCATGTGGACCCAAAAATTGTGGGGCCCAGAACCAGAGATACATGTGGTATGCTGGATTTGCACTGATCATTTTTTCCCCAACATATACTGGGGTCTTCTCCATCTCACTGCCGCGGACATAATCATCGTATCGGTGGGCCGGGTATTCCCAGCCCACCAATGAACTGCTGATGTAAAAGAGTGTGGGAAAGAAGGTCAAACCCAGAATGATGGCATTCATGGACTAAAGCAAGACAAATGGGACGCGGCTCAGGTGCTGTGCCCCTGCACATAACTATGTGCAGAGGTATCCAGGTGTTGACACGTGTCCTTCGAAAATCAAAAAATACTTTAAAAGATCCAAAAAAATCCAAAAAGGTGTAAAAAAATACTTTTAAAATTTTTAAAAGTATTTTTGGATACTTAACAAGTATTTTTTTAAAAAAATACTTTTATTAAAAAGTATTTTTAAGTACTTAAAAATTTATTTTTAATAAACGTGTTTTTAAGTACTTAAAAAACTTTTGGATTTTTTTAATTTTTTAAAGTATTTTTTTATTTTCGGGGGACACGTGTCAGCACCTAGGCACCCTGCACATAGTTATGTGCAGGGGGCACAGCACCTGAGCCGCGTCAAGACAAATGGGGTTGGTCTCACTTTCACCTGGACGGACAATCGTGGCCCATGGATATGTGATGGACGGATTCACGGTGGACGATCTGTTGATTCTGGAGTTGGTCCTTGTTGAGGTTACACCACCAGCAGCAAAAGCAGACCAACTTGCACAATTTCTTTGACCACGACATCTCAGGTAGCAACAGCTCAACCATCGGCTAGCTTGTCGTATCACTCAAAAGGTAAGCTGGAGAAGAGAGAGGGGAGGTCGTCGCGTCCAAAGACGATGATATAGCACACAAAACGATGGGTAAAGCGGCGACCACGCACACTGCTAGAGTGGAGTCGTCTTTCCCCACGTAGTTTGTGGGGCCTACACGGTGAAGATGACTCCCACGCGGGCAGATCCGGTGGTGATTGGCTTAGCAATGAAAGTGATGGTGATCAGAGGACTCGACAGCGACCGGCTCAGTGATAAGGAGGTGATTGGAGGACGCAACACGATCGAAAAATTGACCAATCCGACTGGATTGGAGCCTCCAGTGTGTGGATCTGACCAGAGTCATCCAGATCCACACACTGGCTATATGGATCTAGCCAGGGCGATGGTGGTAATGGTGGAGGAGGTGTCAAAGGATGGTGCCAATGGTGGGGACCCCGACGAGAGGAGCGAGGACGGCGCGAGACTAGATCTGGCTAGCTCGACGGTGGAGGTGGGGGAGGCGTGGGAGAGACAGCGGTGAGGCAAGTGGAGACTGCGGTGGAAAGGCAAGGGAGGCCAGCGGTGGATGGAGGTCGAAGGGAGTTGGAGGCCAGCGCGGCAACGCCAGCGAGGAAGTGAGTTGGAGGGAGGTTGGTGGAAGAAGGAGAGGATGAGTTGATGGTGTCAGTGGTGAGAGAGTGAAATATTATAATTAACTGAGAAGCGGGGTCCACTGAGGAGAGAAACTGTTAAGTTGATGTTGTGAAACATACTAGAGATAATTGTTGGAGATGCTATCTTTAGTGATGTCTCTTAGTGATGTAAATATGATATGTCAAGATTAGAGGGTGCTCAGTTGGGCTGAATTTTTGTGGATTATGGCTGAATTTCACTGTAGCTAACTGAAATTACACTATAGCTGATGGTGACTTATTTGGCACAATTAAATTTAAAAAATAAAAAATGGGTTTGCCCAGCACATATAATGCAAACGAATATGAAAAAAAAGAACTGGCAAAAAACTCAAAAAAATCTTAAAAATAAAAAAGACAAAATTTAGAAATAGTGAAAAATAAGCTTACCACTTACGGTTGTTTACTCTCTCCAAACTAAAGTAATGACTTGTTCTTTTGCGCTGTGGCTTATGGCTTAAATTTTTGAATACTGGCTGTTCGCGAGAGGCAGTACGAAGAGAAAAATAGTCATATGCGATTTTGGCTGATACAACTAAACTCAATATAATTTTTATTACAATCTTTTTGTTGGCTCGTCTTAAAAAAAAACACATGTTTCAAAAGTCGAATCGAATCGCCTCTAAATTAAACCAGGATCTGTTTACTGTGTATGCCCATCTTCTCACGTCAATATTCAACGGGTGGTGGACTCCTAGCCTAGATACTGCAGATGTTCCCTCAAACTAAATAATAATAAAGAAGTTAAAGTGAGAGATCTCGAGAAAATCAAAACCATTTTATACATGCACCTGCATCAATATCAATATCGTGGAGCGTACATTTGTGCTCTGAGATTAGTGCAATAGAGAGGAAAGAGAGAGAGGATGAAGCACGAATCCGGAAGCATACTGGACGGTAGAGATAGTGAATGCGGGTGTATATACAAGTGAAAGAACTGCATTCGAGATCTTGGGTACAACTTGCACGAAGCAAACAAACAAAAGTAGAAAGATACATCGGCATAAGTGGTCCGATTTAACACGACCACGAACCGAAGGTGGAATTGGTTTAGCACACGAGTGTAGTCCTCTTGGTTAAATGAAGAGAATGCTCTTCGTCTCAAAAAAAAAAAAAAGTAAAGTAAAGTAGAACGAAACTGGGCCTTAGTTGGAGAAATTGGTCTACGCCGGTTAGATGGTTCGTTCAATTGGACTGGATGTTTGGCCCGTCACGTAGGCGAGAGTTAGTTTGTGGGCCGAGCGCGAGATGGCCGTGCAGATCCGATCCGAGGGCTCGGCCTGGCCCAATTCGTAGCCTAGAAGCGCGCGTCCAGAGTGAGTACACACCTTATCTGCCGCGGTGCAATTTCCGTGGCGCATCCAGGCTTGGCACCAAGCAGCAGAAGAGCGTACATACCTCTCGTGATGGAAGCTCTCGTCTCGTCGCCTCGGGCTCTCTTCTCCCGCACCTCCCCGACGGTACTGGTGGCAACGGCGACATGGACGACATCATCTGCCCGGCGTCGACGGACCGCTCCTGTGAAGGCCGCCGCGGCCGAGCCGGCCGGCGAGGAGAAGCCCAAAGCTGCCGCGGCCGGAGATGGCTCGGCGTCGCCGGCGCCCAAGAAGATCCTGAAGAAGAAGCCGGTCTACTCCAGTAAGACGCTAGCTTGCCTTTCTCCATGATGCCGGAATCAAAAAATATGTGTGTGTTTAGTTGTTCTGCAAGAACTGCAGACTGCAGAAGCTAGAGCTTGTTGTAATTCTATCGTGCGTATCCTTAACTGAACTTTGCACCTTCCCATCATGTAGTGAAGAAAGGGCAGATTGTGCGCGTCGACAAAGACAAGTACTTGAACAGCATCAACGTAAGCACCGATCGATCCTTCCTTTTGTAGCCGTTCGTTGCAAGTAATTTCTTCTTCAGTCGGTAAACTTGATACCTGCTGCACATGAATTTTTTTTTTTGGAAGACTCACATGATCTGTTTCAGTACCTGTCAGTAGGACATCCACCTTTTTACAAGGGGCTAGACTACATATACCAAGACCGTGGTGAGGTAACTGATCATCCATCGTTCTTGCAGCAATCCTAGCAGCTTTGTTTACCATAATGTTGTAATCTTCTCGCTGTATTCGCCTGCAGAATCTTTCATTCGGTCCTCAATGTACTACTAATCAGCATAGTATAGTTTCGAAAAAAATCAGCGTAGTGTAATTCTTTGCTCACATGACATGATTGATGATTGTTCCTTCGGATTTCTACCGATTAATTGCAGGTTTTGGACATCCGAATATTTGAAACTGGAGAGTATGCCCTGGTAAGTTGCTTCCTTCCTGCCCCATGCTTCATTTCACTGGCTGTTCAGCATATATTGTTAAATTTGTTCCTTTCCAGGCTGAATCTTGTTAAAAATAATGTCTTCATGCCCTCATGGCTGAACCATATATCTTCACAGATCGCGTGGGTCGGGATTCCAACTCCACCGGCATGGTTACCCACTTACATGCTCATCAAGGTAAATGTAGTAGTTACTAGTAATTAGTTAAAAATCCGTGCGTTGCAATAGTGTCATAAAAATAATAAGACGAAACTTACTGTCTGACCAACTTCACACATCAAACATTGGAACGCAAGTGACAGAGAGAGAATGGTGGTCAGAATATGCGAGGAGATAGAAAAAGTGGAGGGGGTGGGCGGTTATATCCGAGAGAGAGAGGAGGAGAGAGACGAATGGTCATGATCAAATCGAATGGCTGAGAAAAGAGAAGAAAAAATAGATTAATTATCAACTCACACTTTTATAATAGTAAAGTAAAGATAAGTCGATCACGCACGCACCTTATTGCCAAATGCCAGCGGTGAGAGGTAGTATCTCTGCTCCATTAATTTTGCGACTTGTTTCCTGCACACTTTAGCACAAGGGTTCGTTTGTACGGATTGGTCGTAGCACTAGCAGTGAGCCATTGACCTCATTATGGTTATTTGCAGTCGGACAAACTCGACTACGAGAGGATATGATGGATGACTCACCAACACCCTCATGCCCGGGAGATCGATCGATGAGATGTTACGACTCCGACTCTACACTGACAGCCCGAGTGAATGCTGTGCAGTCTCAGTCTCAAACGTTCTCACTTGCTTCTTCTGTTCTTCCTTCTTACTTTGACGATCAATCTCCGGAGCATGCCGTGTAATTTTCAGTATGGTCATGATGCCATGTAGTACTGGTACATAGATGCCAATATGAGGCAATGTGCCATTGCTCCACGTCTGCAGCTGAATTGAGAATGTGGAGGTTTCAAAGTTCTTGCTGTATTAAACTAAATAAACTCAGGTTTATATTTTCAGTTTCGAAGTTGCTAATTTGACCCTTATAAGGGCGCACTAAATTTACTGCGACCTATGTGATGCGTACATTTGGTGCGAATGGACCAACTGAAAATATCAAGCTTTCGTAGACTCAACTTTAAGTTGGACCGAGCCTAACATGGGTTCTTTTGGATTTAGTTTTTAGCTTATGTTTTTTTTTAATTATGTCTGTTCGTGAGAAACAGTACGCAGAGGGAAATAGTCATATGCGATTTTAACCAATATAGCTGAACTCGATACAATATCTATTACAATCTATCTATCGATCCGTTTTAAAAAACGCACCGTTTAAAAGCTAGTTACTGTAACAGAAAGTGATAAGCCAAAGCAAAAAAACCCAGACTAAGTGTTCATGGATGCACTACAAACTTAGGTGGGTTCAATGAATATAAGACAAAATATTATTATGCTTGGATGGAATTTCCACCCAGCCCACGTGATTTATGTACCAAATTCAATTTAAATTTAAATCATATAAAACATATTCATATTCAATCCGTTTGCACGGGTCCTCTTTTGCGCAATCCATTTATCTGAGTATTTTGTTTAGGGTTCAGTAGCTTCTAAACATAAAAATTACCACAAATATGCTACCCAATAAATCCCACTTCACAGGCAACGTGGGCTATGAAGTGTGCACATTCCTGAATCCAAATAAAGTAAAATCAACACAAATGATAAATATCACCTTATGACTTATTTGAAAAGCGGGAATTTTGTAGAAAGTAGACCAACTCCTATGAAAGTCATTTGGCATACGAGTTTTTAGTAGGGAATTGATCATTTGCTCCAAAGTTATATGAGTTTCAACGATTTTTGCCGTCCTATCCAATGTATCGGATTTTATACCGAAAGTTCATTTTATTATTTGCCTTTTTGAAAGTTCACGTGTCAATTGATTATTTGCCTTTTTGAGAATAAATGCCATGGACCGATTTCGAAAAATTGCAAAGCATGGAAGAACGAAGCACACATGTGGGACCTTCGGACATGCCCACAGCGACCAACCGGATATCTTCTTCCATCATGACCAATAGTGTTCTTTGAGCGCATGATCCTCTTGAACTCGAGTGTGAGCACTTTTCTCCCAATTGCTTATAGGCCATGGTCGGGTTGTTTTATTTGCCGAAATCGCTTTTGGTAGCATTGTTATTATTAAACCATAGTGTTATCGCTACCTAAAACTTCCCACGCGATTCCAAATTGACTCACTCCCAAATGCCATAATTGACTTATTTCCCAAAGACACAATTTTCTTACTAAATGTCGTCTAAGACTCCAAACCATGAGTGGCATCATTAAGTGATCCACCGATCAAACTCTTTATATATATACATCCATTTTGAATCCACCAACGTCCTCCCGTATTCAATTCATACTAGTCCAATCTTGTAATCAATATTCACCAACTCCCTGCTTCTGAATTCCAATGATTCCCTAATAGGATTACTTTTTAATCCACCGACATCATTCATATCAGAACTTTCTAACAAAGCAATCCTTTCTGCCAATGATCCAAATCCATAAATTGCTCTTTCCATAATCATCCTTTTTTTTCATTATTTATCTCTAACTAATTCATCAATACTTCTGCACCAAGAATATCATTAATCTAGTTTATGCTTCAATTATCATATCTCCAAATTTCCTCAAATTCAAATCATCTATCTAGATCAATTCCTGTTAATCCCATTAATTCCAACAATTGCCTTTACACTCTTCTAATTCTCCAAAATCATTGATCCAGTTATACTCGGTCATTATTATTCCTCCGATGTACCCAAAATTCAATTCATCCTTCCAAGATTTTAATCAAATCCTATCAATCACATTATTACTAACATATCTCAAGAATTTACATTAGTGTCGTAATCCAACAATTTCTTTTGTACACTCTAATCTTCCAAAAATCATTTAAATCATCTTTCTAACTCATCCATTCATATAGACTCCACCGATTTATTTCTCCTAAACCCCTTTCTAATATTCTCTTTTTATAATCGGCATGAATCCTCCAATCATCGTTATGTATTAACCACAACCGTCATCCTCTTTTCCTACGACTCTATTTATTCTTCCCGTTATTTTACTTGTAAAGAAGAAGCTTTATCATCGTTTAGCTTTTGAAATATAATACATAGAAAACCTCCGAGACTTAGCAGCTTGAACAAAGCGTAATATATATGAGAATGCAATAACGATGGCGATTGATTCCATCCACCGTTACATGGCATCTCGCACCATATGCTTAATCCTTCGACGTTATAGCCGCTAACTTATCATGGGACGACACCCAGACAACACAAACCGTGGCCTTGCACCGCCCTTCACTTTTCCATTCCCACCCATAAATCATTTTGAAACGAACTATATCGGTTAAGTTTTCCATGTCCGCCTTGACCGTGGGCACGGCTATTCGAATAGTTTTGACTCGCAGAGTTTGTACACTTTCACCACAAGAGACAATCAACTCGTTGCCCACACGATTCCTTAGTCATGTGGTTGGGCACCATCACGATGTTGTTCAAAGTATCTAGTTCCTTTGCCATCTCACCCTATGGGCTTATCCCACGTGCGGTGGGTCCCATACGCTATGCGGGATGTTTTCCACGATTACTAACGCAATGGGCTCCACTTCCCGCAACGCTTAGAACAACCGGAAAACTTCACCTCCCTTGGTGTCCCTTTAGGCCTCCCTGCCCTTGCTTATCCACTTCAATCCACTACCGTGAGATGAGTCCAGAGTTTCGATACAACTACTTAGCCAAGTTGTACTTCAGACTTGTGGTTGCCTTTGTTTACGTGGGAGATCATGACAAGATTCGGTCCTTAGTGGTATCTCGGCGATTCTACCACAACCCACTTTGTGCCTCCACCGCACCATTCACACACACCATCGAACCATTCGCCCGATATTCAAGCAAGTAGGGTTTTGGGAACATAAAATAATCATATCGAACATATACCGATTTCCACCATGACCGCCCAACCAAATTTCCTCATGATTAAAAGTGATGCTTGGGCATTTTCACGCCCATGAATATCTATGCAACACTACGCGTGGCGTAATAAATTACGGACTTATTTTCAAAAGGTTACTATCATAATTTCGCTAGGCGACAAGGATCATATATTCAAATATTCAACAAGGGGTGTAATATTAATCAAGGCAACAATGGGCATATAACTAGAATCTTGAATTAAGCATGTATTTGTACATAAAATAACAAAGATGCAATTTGATAATTTAAACAAAAGTAATTTGCATAAAATGTAGGTTCAACATGATCAAAGTATTGACTACTTTGACGCGGGTTCTCATGGTCTTGAGCTCACACAATGTTTTTCTCGTTTGATGGTCTTGATCTTCACCTTGCTCTTGATTACACTTGATCTCTCGATTCTTCAGGACTCCACTTCCTAATTACGTGCTAAATGACTGAACACGAATAAAAGCAAATAACTCAAAAGATCCAAATAAATCCGAATAAACTCAATTTAGTGTTATTCTGAGTTAATGGGTGATTTGAGGCGAGGTTGGTAGTATAATACACTGACTCAGTCTTTATATTTATAACTTTCTTTTATTATTTTTGCATTTATCAAGGAAGTTCCATGAGTTAGGTTAGACTTATGAATTGGTGTATTTTGTCGGGTGCTAATGTTCAGGGCATGTGATATATACATATATATATATATATATATATATATATATATATATATACATATATAGATATATACACATATATATACATAAGTAATGTTTGCAAATTTTAGCTTATCGAGTTAATCTCATAGTTTATGTTTTTTTAGCATTTTGTGGTATGATATTTTATGCATCTTTATCACTAGGCTAAGTTTAATTTGAACTCGAATCTATTTAGACTAGTCCTAACTGGTTAAATACACTGGTGCTCGATGTTATTATCTATTTAAACCTACATTAGGAATTAACTAATACCACTATTCTTATTGTGTCTATACTTTAGTTATTATTAGGCTTAGCTTTATTTTTAAATCTTAAATTTCTTTACCTAGGCAAGGTTTAACATACAGGGTCATATTTTATTACTGATTTTAGTTACTAGCTAACCTTTACTTAAATATTCAAGTCACAATTGTGATAATTAATCCAATATGAAACCTTAATAATCCTAGTAAGATTTTATTAGCCTTGGGCATTAAGCACAACCATTTTTATCTAATGCTCTAATTACATTTGGTCTTTTAATTCATTTATGTATCCCACATTAATTATTCATAAATGATAACTAATCCAAATTTAGAATTTACATATTCTCATTTACATCCTAATAAATTATTAACTCCTCTAACTTATTGTCTAATTTTCCTTAACGTCACCTCCTCGCAGACCCCATCCCTTCTTCAAAAGCCCGAGCTCTCCATGGTGGACAAATCTCTTCCGATCTGGTTTTACTCTCTTGGGTCTTCTTCTTCCTCTCGATGTTTTTGGGTTGTGCGGAGGTTGGAGGCTTCGGCACCATCTCCGATTGAGGTCTTTTGCTTCTGGTTTCGACCGCCCTTTTGTGGGGTGAGTGGAATCTAGAGGTTGAAGATTAATCCGAGGAGAGGGACGAAGGCGTTTCGGCTCTCTACTGTTCTTGAACACACTCAGCCAGTGCGTTCATTGAGGTCTTGTGCGGTGCTACCCTAACCTTCGACTCCGGCATCGGGCATCTGAGGTCGGAGAGAGCTCTGTATCTTCGATGACCACACTCCTCTTCTTCATCGGCACAGAGGGGTGATAGGTTTTCTGGGAAAGCACTTACGAGTGTGCCTTGCCCTGTTCTTCGAGTTCTTCTTCGGCTTGATTGTTCCTGGACGGTTTTGAGTACCGTCTGCACCGTGAGTGATTGGTTCATCTTCATCTAGTAGCGGTTGTATTTGTTCTTTAATTTCTATCTTAAAGCTCAAATACTTGGAATGCTATATGTTGTGGGGATCATTTCTTGCTCTGTGATGAACTAGTCATATACTGATTGTGATCTTGATTAAAGAATCAATTTTGAGCTCTATTAGTTTGATCCCACTGACTGAGCTGCAGCCTGTTGTATATTTGTTGAGAAGAAGTGTTAATATGCAACTGAATCATTGAGTATGCGATAGTTTCATGCGATTCGGTCTAGATCGATTATTTCGTGCGATAATATCTTTTGTTCAGTTCTTTATCCAACCAGTCTTTCCTGTGAACTGTAATTGCTTGCTGCACATCATGCAGAAATCTGAGAGAATACTATTGGTATACCTTTGCATGTGAACATTTAAAACTGATATTCAGATTATATTTCTTTTGTGCTCGGTTCTTTAGTAGGAAAATATTTAGAGCTCAATCTCTGACTTTAATCATAAGATCATTTATGAAGAGTATCGACATTAGCATGAGAAGGCCAGGATTTATATTCTTGCGCAACTCTGTTCTGAGAGCAATTCTAAAGCAATTATTTTGTTTCATGCTAGATTTAATTGCTTTAATGTTTAAAGGGCTGCATCATATTCTGTTTTCAGCAGATTTATGGTCATATTCATTGAATATTCACTTGTATATGAACGGAAATATGGAATTACATGATTATATGCAATTTGTGTCATTCATGTTATGCTAAAAATATGTGGAATATATGTTTGATTTAGATGGAATTAAATCTGAAAATATGCTTATACCGCAAATTCTACAACATGCAGTACCTTGCTGTAGTTGATGTCACCGTCGAGCACCTCACCCACGGCTCCGCTAGCGTCCTACCACAACTCTGGCGCTGTGGCCACTACCTCGCACATGCCGCACAACACCGGCGAGGGCGCCGTCTGCTTCCACCTATGTCGCCTTATCTGTATACGCCATCGGCAGCCCCTTCCCTGGGGATGAAGGTGCAAGGATGGCGCGGCGGTGACAGGGAGGCCGACGGTGGAAAGCGAGCGACGACGGACGGCGACCTACAACAAGTGCGGCAATGGGTGCAGCAGAGCGTGGTGGAGCTGGAAGGAAAAGCACGTGCTCACCCCGTCTACCATGACCGGGGGTGGCTCGCGGTGGAGTTGGAGGAAAAGCACTGGCTCGCCCGATATGCCATGGCGGATCAAAGAAGAAGAGAAGAGAAGAAGAGGAGAAGAATAGGGAAGAAGACAGGTGTAAAATCGTCCAAAAGGGCGAATAATTAATTGGCTCATGAACTTTGGTGCATATGATCAGTTACGATAGATAAAATGACAAATTGTTCAAGCCATTATAACTTTAGGGCAATTGATCAAATTTCTTTCTTTTTTGACAGGGATGTGCGCTAACTATATCAGCAACTCCAGAAGTACAAATAAGTACCGATGGAGAAATGGAACTATATACGTAGTGTGAGGTTTGTACTGAGCTTCATTCAAGGCAGTTAGTACCTGCTTCTCACCGACTCGGTAATTCGAGTCGTAGGAAGTTTGTGGAATGTGCTAGCAAGTTGCGATCAGATAAAACCTAGCCAACATCATTGTTCTCAGGAAATGAACAGAGTCATTTGTGTCTCTTTTTTCTTTTTCTGCAAACAAACATGGTCACAGGAGAGGCAAATTCAATTGCAACAAAGTAGAAACAACTCACAAAAAAAGATCGTGGTGTGCATAGAACTGTCCAAGTTGACGAAAAACAATTGCTGCATACAGAGGCGCAGTCCGGTTGGACCAACCGGTGTCATACGACACTGGGTCTAAATTTTGTTTTAGCTTGGATCATTACCTTCGGTCTATATGTGAACCCCTATTCGAATTTAGTGCACTCGATTTCTTTCTTGAAGTCTAAAGTAGCAATCGCCTAGAAGCTAGGAAATACCCATGAGGAGCATCCGCTATCCTCAACTCATGAGGCAATTGTAGCATATTGAGCCAACCCTTAAGTTAGCCCACGAGGGAGGATCACAATAGACCACATCGCCCATTCGCTCTATCCCGAAGCGCGTCTCCTCGCAGCAGCTCTTGACGGATGTTCATCTCACGCAATCATATAGGAGGTGCGCACCATGCCCGTCACGCTGCCGCAACCAGCAAAGCAACGACCAGTCACTAGAGAACGGAGAAATCGACGCCGCCGACCGCCCTCGCCTGCCATCTCGCCGTGGTGCTGCATGGTTCCCATTGCCTCTCCCTTGCTGGTCGAAGGAAGCTTACACCCACCCATTAGTATTTACTTTGTTTTAAATTTCTCTGAATTCCTCCAATTTATTTCAGGAACAAGAGCTAAATTTATGAGTTAAGATTCCAATGTGATATTTTTTGTTGATTTTTGTCGAATTGTGAACATGATTCATGTGTTCATATTGGACCAAGTTTGGGTTTGACTACAATGTCATGTAAGTAAGTCACTGGATGTATTTTTCCACTATATTATTCTTGAATTGTTGAACATTCCAATATCTAATTGAGTTTTCAATTAATCGAGGTGATGATTTCATAAGTGATAGTCTTGTTTACTATGTAGAGAAACAAGAATGGAAGAAAGTTACTAATGATGTTGTGGTTCATCGTTTCATAAATTTGAAAGAATGTAACTACTAAGTGGTAATGCATTTACTTTCATTAGATCCATCTACTATTTTTTTACTTGAAAATTTTAAGTAATTTTGTTCTTTTTTTAAAAGGCTATTGAGGTCGGATAATGTATTTTGCCCATGTTGACTAACTTTTGTATGTGATTTCACCTTATTTTCTTTATTTTTCTGCAACTAACCAATATTATTAGCGGGTTTCTTCATTTGGTAAGCACTTTGAACGCTACTTATTTATTATCATACATTGCCATCAACTATGTTAAAGTATTGATGCTAAAAATTACTGAACACATTATTATTTACTATAATATCGATTGAAAATTATATATAAGCTAAAGTGCTAGACACACATGCTTACCAAAAGAAATGGTGGGAAAAAAAAGGAGCATTCGTGCATGCGGTGAGCGTGGATCGAACACGCGACCTTCAGATCTTCAGTCTGACGCTCTCCCAACTGAGCTATCCCCGCTTTACGACTGTTCAGATAGCACACAAGAAAAATCAGTGGGAAAGTACCAGTTGAGGAGAACATTTGGCACAACAATAGCAAACTAGAAGTATAGGCGGCGACACGCCACGCGCCACCATGTACAAAAATAAATGAGAAGATAATTCGTGAGGAATTTTCAAAAAAATCGGGGGCCAAAACGTATTTTCGGAAAAGGTAAAGGGGTTATTCGGGAAAAAATGAGGACCTGTTAACAAAAACCGGGGGCAAAAACGCATTTTCGGAAAGAGGAAAGGGTTTTTCTAAAAAAACCGAGGACCTGTACGTGGAAAAACGGGACAAAGGGTTTTTTTACAAAGATGCGAGGACCTCTACGTAAATAAAAAACCCAGGGGGGACCTGTACGTAAAAAAGGGACCCGTGTGCAATTTCCGAAAAACGCGGGGGGCCATACTGCAAAATGGAGGGTAAAAAAAATCCAAGGACCTTTTCGCGAGAACCAGGGACCTCTACGCAATTAAAGGACCTGTACGTAATTTCGGAAAAACAAAGGAAAAGCGCCCTAACTAAACAAGGATCTATACGCAATTTGGGAAATCGCGGGGCGCTATCCTGCAAAGTGGAGGGTCTAAAAAAAATTCCCAAGGACTTTTTTGTGATGAAAAGAACCTATCGTAATTCGAAAAACTCGGAAAACACCACATTCGACCGTCTGTGCCGGTCCATTACGGTCCGCTGGACACACGCGCGTCTGTGGCTGGCGCGGGGCACGCTACCGACGTGGCCTCGCGCTGGGACGGAACCCCGGATGTAATAGGGGTAGTATTAGCAATGGTTTTACCAACAGCTAAACAAACCATTACGCACGAGACAAGGCGACGGTAGTCCCGAATTGAGCACATAAATAATCTATAGCCATGTTTTTTTTTTTCAATTTTAACACCCAAACGCTCTTTCTTTAAAAAATAGTATCCAACTTAGATCTACCATACGTGATAGTACCTACTGAGTCGAGAAAGCTGACCTACAGCTAAGCGCTGTCGTGTAGCTTGGAGGGTCATGCTATAGTACACCTACCGAGCTCCCTCGGCTCGGTCTACTGAGCGCAGTATATCCACATAAGAGAATTATTTTTGAAAAACAGACATTTATATACCAATTTATTCTAAAAGAAAGTCGCGAGAGGCTATTTTCATACGGACTTGGTAATCCGAAGAACTCCTAGCGTTTGCCACCACCGTGTGACAGGTTGGCAATAATTGCCCTGTTTATTGGTTTTTTCCTTTTTGTCGGTTTTATCGGTAACCAAACACAAACCTATATTTGGTTTTGGTCTCAGTTCCTTCAAAAGTTAAAACAAATAAAATAATTTTTTCAAACAGTTTGTTAAAATGGTTTCTCTAAACAGCTTCATAAGCGTAAAACCATATGCACCATCCACATCTTCGTTATTTGTTGTCGTCTTGAAAAACACAGATAAAAGACATCAATCACAACCCAAAAGAACAGTGGCCAATGTATTGCCTACCGCAGTGCAGAGTCGACCACGGCCCATGGTGGATGTCCTTAGGTAGCAGCCATGCTCTCCTACTCGTGGGCTGCAACCGCCCAAGTTCCATCCCAAGCTTTCCTTAAAAAATAATAAAGAATAAATTATATTTTGTATTAGGTAGATTGTCACTAATTTCACTTTTCACAAGGTTTTAACATAGTTTTACTTTGCACCAAGCTAACAAAATTTTTGTTGCACTTTCACTAACCCAACTCACTTAACCCGAACAGACTCGACCAAATCGCACTGGACTACGTTTGGTCGGCTTGTCCATGGTGGCTCTCTTCACCTCTAGCTTCTGTGCCATTATAGGTGTTATATCCCATGAAGCATTCGCACTGGAAATCAATGGGATTGTTTGGCAATGGGCTTTATGGTTTTGGCTAAAATTTTGAATTTTGTCTGCTCTCTTCACTCACTCGATTTTAGATGGTCCTTTTAACGTGTCACCGTTTAACTAGGTGTGATAAAAATCCCATGAAAAGTTATTCGTAACAAAACCAAAAAAAAGCCTTTGGAGAAAAAGAACAGGTCCAATACCAAATCCTTTTTATTTCACCACGAACCCTAATCCCCAAATCGGAATATTCCAACTGCAACCCATCTTTCTAAAAGAAATTGCCCGTGCGGAAATTAACCTACTCAAATCCAACAAAAACATGACCAAATCGAGCCCTCGATCAAACCTATCCCAGTTGAAGTACTCATTCCCATCAAATCTAGACCAAATCAAAGAACTCATTCCTATCCATTCATAATCATACATGCGTATCGACGGAGGTGAGATCGAATTTTGGTTATTTCTAGCTTCCTGTATCATGTTAATACTAAATTTGACATCTAGATCATCGTTATTTTAAATCTAACCCACTTCTCGACCATACAACTTCGAGAGCGTGATGAGTTAGTCGTGCGGACCGCACGACTATACTATTCACGATTTATTTATTTATTTTTATCGAAAAGCAAATAAAAAAATCGTGAACATAGTAGATAGCACGACTACATGAACAAATAACGGTGGTCTACGAAGAACAAAAATCGTGAACACTCGGTGAGGTCGTCCTCGTCATTATGAAGTGCCCAAATGATCCTCGCCATATCGTTCTCGGCCGCGTCCGCAGCTAGCGTAGCAATAGCAACATCGCCTCACTTCACCGCGCCACCTCTATGGATTGGGCGCCGCCTTTACTGCTCACGATGCGACGAAGGGCTACAGGGTTGGATCGAGTCGTGTCGCCTTCTATTACTCCGTCGCTGCTCACGTGGAAGTGGAACCAACGCCACGTCGTGGTCACCGTGGACAAGCCGGTCAAATGCGATCCGAGGGTTAAGTGGGTCAGGTTGGTGTAAAGTGCAATAAAAGTTTTGTTAGTCTAATGCAAAGTGAAATTATCGTTAAAATCTGGTGTGAAGTGGAACTAGTGATAATTTAACTTATACAAAATATTACTCACTCTAAAATAAATGTTCCTTGGCGACTCGTATGCTGGAGTAGCTCTAGGCTCTAGCTAAGGACGAAGAATGTAACAAAAGTTTGTGGAAAAATTAACAAAGCTAGCTCTTGACAACTGGTTCGTTAGTTGACTGTCTTGCCGGTCTACTTAATTTAGTTTGAAACACGTTCGTTCTAGTATATATATTCTAATCCTTTTAACGTGTATTACAATTAATTTGTAGATCTAAAAAATACTTTATTTAAAATTTTGATACTGTAACAAAAGTCAAAGACCACTTTTAAAATCCATAAAGAACATATCCGTAATTACTATGTCAGGCAATGGCATTCATGATACCGACGAAATAAAGGAAATTTAGCCCCAAATAGATGATGAGATGTTCTGGCGAAGTAATAACAAAGTCCTGGTCTTACATGCATTAGCTATATATAAAAAACGAGATAACCTAGAAAGAACTAGGTATTTGTTTCATTAAGAAGAAAATAGCCACCTAAATTCATGTGTTAGTGTCGCATATACTACCTACGCACCAAGCAGTAACCTAACCGCGCGTGCAAAGGGAGCTTAATTAATCCATCTGTGTGAAGGCTGCGAGTGACACCAAAATCAATTTAAGAAAGCTCTCAAGTTTAGCTACAGATTAAGCAATGCAACGGCCATGCATTATATATCAATCAAATCAATGGGCATTTTCTTTGTTATTTGAACTCTTATCATTGCGATGGCCCGTTATATTAGCATAATTAAGCCAGCTAGCTTCACATCAACAAATTAAACTACGTAATCTGATCTTGATAACATGTGACGACGATGATACGCGCGTGCCAGATGCCACCTACCATTTACGAAACCACCCAATCAGAGCTAGGTGGTGTGTCCGATATGAACTGTCGTATCTAAAAAAGTTGAAAAACCTGTAGAGAGTATATATTTATTAGGACCAAGTTGTTGGTCTCCTTGGACTTTGGTCTCTTTAAACTTTGGTGTGCACATTTGAAATCGGGTTGTGTAGTAATTTCCATGAACATGTAGTACCTGCTCGTTTCGGTTTTAGTTTTTGATTTTTTATTTATTTTTTCTATTTATAAACTTCATCTTTTTCTGAACTTTTAGTTTTTTTAGTTTTTTTGCCGATTTTTTTTTGTATTTGTTTGTGTTGTCCGTGATAAGCTAGCATATTTTTCTATTTTTATTTTTTAAAATTTAATTACGTTAAATAAGTCACCTTCAGTTACAGTGAAATTTCAACTGCTACAGTGTAATTTTAGCTATAATCCACAGCTTTTCAGCTTAGTCGAGCGGGGTTGTGTACGAAGTGTGCATATTGAAAGTAGTTTCCAGCTCCGCCACATCGATCTATCGACTGTAAACATCATCGGTGATCAATCCATCGATGGTTCTTTTATGTGGATTTTCCGCTAATTAATTTATGACTCGCATCGTTTAATCGTAATCGTGCTCTCACTTTCGATCGGTATGTGTATATATCTTATCTCGATGCATGGTGATAATTAAATTAAATGTGCCAAATTGGCATGCAAATTGCCGTGGTAGCTAGCTAGTTTTTGGATTCTTGGAGTGAAGTTCACGTACGTTTCGTCCTTGATTGATCGTCACGTACTATTAAGACTTGAAGATTTAGACGCGCGATCAAAAGGAGTACTTGGATTCTCTCGGAATGTTGGGTGTTCCTTCAGCTGCGACTGATGGTTTATAATTTTTGATTTAGTGTAAATATTTATGTGAACAAATCGAATACCAATAAATCGTTCTAAAAAGACTATTTCAATAAATCATTTTAGAAAAATAGCGAAAAAACTATTCTATTTATTTATTCGAAAAAACTATAAACTATAAGCCATAAATAATGTGTGTTACGTGACACTTGCGTTAGATTAGTTATGACACAACCGGACAAGCAAAGGCAAAATGTCAAGTCCCTAAACCAAAAAAAAGAGCTGGATGATTGGGGGTGATAAAGAATGGACAAAAAAGTGTGTGACTTCTTCTCGACAGATAGATCGCCATTGATTACGTCGATCATTTGTACTACTCCTTTTGAGAAAGCCAGAGTTGCATGTGGTGGTTTCAAAGAACAAAAAAGATGGGACAAGTAATATTTGGAGTGGTCGTCGCCCAGATCGCATGGAGACGTCAGATAGATTGATAGATGTGAGCCAAATGAGCCTATCTATCTCTTAACGCGTAATTACTGGTCATGCGATTCGAGTAGTAAACGCGCGTGCTGCCTTACTTGTCAAGCTAGCTAGCTAAACTATTCACTTGTTTTTTCCTATCATGACATGAGATAAGCAGGGGGACCTTGACTCTGCACCTTTTAGGCTTTGGCGTCCACAGATTGCCGTCAGGTAGACCATTCTAAGGGCATGTTTGGATACGGTGTATTTTGAAGTTTTTAGATAATATCATGGTATTTAAAAAAAACCATATTATTAAAGGATGAGACTACACGACCCAACGTGATGGGGCTGAGCCATTGGATCAAAACTGATCCAACGACTGACCAACTACCTGTTAACTGTCTTCTGCACGTCACACCAACTACCTATTGAGGGCACATGAGGAACCTCGACATACATGTCTACGTGCATAGAAACTGTTGAGAAACCGACGCTGGCGATCAGTCCGATCGGGTTCTCTGCTTAGAACAAGAACGAATCAATCACAGAATCACAGAAGAATAAAATTAATACACAGAGAGATAGAGAGAATTACAGTCTTTCTTTATTGCTTTCCATTGTGTGTACATAATGAGGGGTATGGCTCTCTATTTATAGAATACGGTGAGGGTGCCTAACCATGTAGGACTCTTGGCCGTGGGCCCAGTTTCCTAACACTCCCCCTTGGGCACTCACCCAACATGCTCATGCCTCGTCAAAACTCCATAAAAACCCAGTGGGAAAAATTTGGAGAAAGAGTACATGATACATGTCTTCTTGCGATGCACGAATTGCCTCATTAAAACCTTGGTCGAGAAACTTGGAAAACTCGTCAAGGAAAAAGAGTACAATTCACCCAAATACATTTAGTCTTCGGGACTTTATTTCGTTGGGTACTTGATCTTCGTGATCAAGATTTACTAACGAGCTTGAGAGAATTCTCCCCACAGATTACGCACTTCTCTAAGTCTCATCATTCCAATCCTCGCACGCACCTTTCAAAGCTAGATGCGGGGAGTGACTTAGTGAACATATCTGCCAGATTTTCACAAGACTTAGTATGCAATACTTTAATCTCATCCATCTTTTGCAATTCATGTGCATAGAAGAACTTGGGGTTGATATGCTTTGTGAGATGACTCTTCACATAGCCCGTTTCGCATACGCAGCATAATGTTATCTTCATAGATAATTATGGGGTTTGCACAATGTTCATCCCACATGACCGCCGGATGTGGTGAACCATTTGGCAGAGCCAAGCGCACTCGTCTGGCTTCAAACAGCTATTATTTCGAGTGGTTCGTCAAGTCGTTACGAGACTTTGCTTAGACGATTTCAAGAAAATGCGGTTCCACCACACAGAATACATAGGTCGTTTGTGACTTTACAGATATCTTGGTCGACAGGTACCCAAGATCGCATAGCCAACCTAGTTCAGATCTTGGTTCTTTCTGTAGAACAATCCAATGTCCTTACTTCCTTGGAGATATCGGAAGGTATCCTTTATGCCCTACCAATGCCTTTTGATGGGCTCTGCACTGTACCTTGCTAACAAGTACACGACAATTGCAATGTCCGTTCTAGTGCAGTTTACTAAGTACATGAGTGCTACCATCGCACTCAAGTATGGGAATTCGGTTCCGGACTTCCTCCCTCTTCCCTAGGTCGGAAAGGATCTTTTCTTCTTGTAAAGACCTTCCGATCATCGGTATTCGATGGGTATGCCTTCTCGAAGCCAAACCTTTCTAGCACCTTACGGGTGTAGGTCGTGATGTACCAAGATTCCTTCGGGGACATGCTCAAGCTGCAGGCCTGAGCAGAACTTGGTATTGTTCAAATCTTTCATTTCAAATTCTGACCCCAAGTAGGAGCTTGCTTCTTTTATATCTTCTGTTGTCCCGATGATATTCAGATCATCTACATACACAGAGATTATACAGAATCCATTCTGGGATCGCCGTATAAATACACAAGGACAGTCTTCATTGTTTGTGTAGCCTTTCTTGCAGAGAAAGTAGCTCAAGCGATTATACCACATTCTTCCAGAATGCTTCAATCCATACAGTGACTTTCTGAGTTTCACACTGTACAGATTTCTATTTGCTCTGTCTTGGTTCGGGAGAGGTATCCCTTCAGGGAATTTCATATAAACCTCCGAATCCAAGTTACCATAAAGATATGCAGTCACAACATCCATCAATTTCATTTCCAAATTCAAGTTCACTGCCATTGAGATCAAATATCTAAAGGTAATTCCACTCATGACTGGGGAGTAGGTTTCTTCATAATCAACTCCAGGACGTTGAGTGAAACCTTGTGCTACTAGCCTTGCTTTGTATCTCACTACTTCGTTTCTTTCATTTCTCTTTCGAACAAATACCCACTTGTGCCCTACAGGGTGCACATGGAGAGGTGTGCGGCATACGGGCCAAAAACCTCTCTTTTGTTCAGAGATAGCAATTCAGTTGCTATTGCCTTTTTCCAATCTTCCCAATCTGATCTTTTCTTACATTCAATGACGATGCGAGCTCGGGATCAAGATCAATGATTGTGACAATTTTCTTTGCGAAGTATATATCGATATTGGCTGTTGTTCTATTCATGAACTCTCCCATGTGCACATAGTTTATAGCTATTTCTTCATGAGTCGCTTCTTCGGGCGGTTGCTTTTCCGAGCTTTACCTTACATCGCTTCTTCCAATTGCGGTGGCAAGTCCCTTTAGTTTTCGACTCGATGTGTGCGCACACATCCATGCCGATGGGGATATTCAGATCCGGTATGTCCTTTTCTGAAGGTATCATACTTGTGCCAGGTCTCAACTGGCTCCCTTCTCCTTCAGGGGACTTTAATGATCGGTACCGTGGTAAGTCCTTCTTATCCTTTTTCACGGGCGTCCCGTTACTTTGGACTCGAGGAACCGAGTTCTCGTCCTTTATTCGATGCCTTTGGACGGGATTGGGTATACCTTCAATTTTCTTTGGTATTTCAACCCTCTCCGGTGCATTGCGTGCAGGCATATGCGACTTAGTCACGCTCTTCAAATCACTAAAGTGATCGGGCAGTTGGTTTGCTAATGCTTGCAAATCAATTGTCTTCTGGACTTCTATTGTCTTCTGGACTTCTATTGTCTTCTGGACTTCTATTTGCTTCACTAGTGCACGGGTCATGTGCATGTATTTCCCGACATTTTCCATCAAGGGTTGATTTCCTCCCCTAATGTTGGGAAGTTTTGATCTTGACCCTTGCGCTAGTTGCATAGATGGATGGATGTTGTAGGCCAATGGTCTAGAATTGATGAGATTCACGCATGTAGGACCGCATGTCCCCAACATGTAGTCACAAGTCACATTTATGCAAAGGGGCGGGCAATAAATTTAATTATCTTGATTAAAACTTCTGCCAAACCATTCTGGGTATGGACACGCGGTACCGAGTGCTCAACTTCAATCGCCATGCAATAATCATCAAATGCCTTTTCAGTAAATTCTTTGGCATTGTCCATTCTGCGAGATCAATTTTGCAAAGGCGTGGTTTCTTGTGGACAACAAACCCACACATGATCACTTGAGGAAGCGCCAATGAGCACTATGAAATACTTAAATGGCCCTAAGATGGGTGAATGGGACATAAATACTTCCTCGCATGCGTTCGTGAATGCGGGACTTCATCCTTCACTTTCGAGTGGAGGGTGCAGTAATTAATTTTCCGGTGGCACATGCAGGCACACAAAAATCTTGAGATTCGGAAATTCTTCACGTTGATATTATGCCCTTGTGAATTGTTAATTATATTTCTCATCATTGTAAGACCTGGGTGGCCTAATCATCATGCCGAGACGTAAGAGTTCGAGCTTCTAAATCATCTTGAGCGATGTGTAGGTGCAGTGCCTTAATGTTGGTATAATATAGCCCAGTTTCAAGTGAAGGAAGTTTTTCTAATACCCTTTTGCCATTCACTTCGCGCTTTATAATGAGCAGGTATTTCTTACCGTACTCTTCTTCAGTCTCAACGTAGAAACCATTTGCGCGAATACTCTTAAAACTTAGGAGAGTTCTAGTCGATTCTGGGTACAATAAGGCTTCTTCGAAGACCAAAGTTGTGCCCATTAAGAGTATAATTGTGGCTCTTCCTGAACCAATTATATATGCATCGCTTCCGGCGATTGTAGTAAGGCTGCTATTGCTCTTACGAATCGACTGAAAACTTAGTCTCTCTTAAGATGGTATTCGTTGTGCATTGCCACTAAGCACACTTCCTTCATAGGCGCTACACATGTTCTAATATAATGTATTTTTATTCATATGCTTGAGAAGGGCAATCAACTCATAAATAAAATACTTCAATATCAGAACATATCATGCCATTATAAATGGAACAAATGAATGAATTCTTTAAATATCATCCAATTATCACGAGAAAATAAATGCTAAAGTACCATCCATGCAAATTCTAACTTGTCTTTTTAACACAAAATAAATGACATTGAAAATCTAAATGCATTATGTGCATCAGACTTCTTCTGCTATTTTCTCGGGATTGACATTCTCTTCAGGAGAAATCATGGCATTTGACTGCTTCTAGGTCGAAAGGGGTTGCTGCTATAGTGATGGTTTCAACCTCCATCGGTCTGCATAACCGCTCAAAACTCTCCCCCTCAGCCGATGCAAAGTGGGCTTC
The DNA here is from genome assembly GCA_036346245.1 of Bonia amplexicaulis. Taxonomy (NCBI): domain Eukaryota; kingdom Viridiplantae; phylum Streptophyta; class Magnoliopsida; order Poales; family Poaceae; genus Bonia; species Bonia amplexicaulis. The sequence goes on from CM070737.1 coordinate 7,598,998, forward strand.
ATGCTGCCCTTTGCCATCCCGTTTTGGCTTGCTAGCCTTATTCTCATGTGGAGTTTTTAATTTGCCTTTCTGGGTTGCGGTCTTATCATTCCTTCCCCTTCTATTTATTAAGGAATTTCGCACCTTATGTCTCCCAGCGTTGGCTTCATGGCCAGCGGAGCTCCCAGGTGGCTAAGTGACGTAGTTCTTGCGGAGAACTTTATCCTAAGCCTCCGCAACCTGCATTATATCAATCAATTCAAAGATACACCTTATAGTCATCATGACGATAGTTGCGTGCGGATTGTCTTGTATTGGGGTGGAAGTCGGATAAGGTTTTCTCAATCTTCTGCTCGTCTGTGATCTGGCTTGCCACAGAGTTGAAGATTGGTACAAATCTTATGCAAAGCGGAATTGTACTCCCTGACCGTCTTGAAGTCGGCAAACCTCAGTCTGATATACTCTTGCTCTGCTTGAGGAAGAATAGTGTACTTTTAGCCTCTCAAACCGCTTCTTGAGTGTGATCCAGAGTGCTAGCGCGCTCTTCTCCGCCATATACTCATTCTTGAGAGTGAGACGAGGTTGGTGCGAAGAAAATGAAGTGCTGATCATTTTCCTCAGCGTAGGTTGGGCGTCATTCATCCGCCAATCCCTATAGCCGCGGGAGTCGCTCGACTCAAGCACTATGTCGACATCGTATGCCCACGTCCGATCGTTTTGGCCATGCTGGGCGAGCTCCTCGAACTTCCGGTTCGTGGTGTCAGTTATGTTAATGTGTATATAAGTTTACTTCAGGTAAACATGCATGAAATAATTTACTGCGGGTAAATAAATGATACAAAAGATTCTCGTAATGTTTCATAACTTTCTGTGAATTTTCTATAATTTTACTGCTAATTTTAGTGATCAAAAGCAATTTAAACAATTACAATTAACCAAAAACAGTAAATAAATACAGAAAATACAGAAAATAATAATGATAGAAATAAATAAGCTTTAGATGCTAAAAATAATTCAAAATTCGGTTCACGAGGCCTTTTATGCTAGAATATCATTTTCAATGAATTCGCAATTCACCGAGGGTCTATGCTAAATTTTCGCCTTCGAGAAAAATTGCGTAATTTCGATTTTCGAGGGTTTTCGCAAAAATTTGGACCCACTCAGAATTTGAGGTCCCATCGGTAATTTTGGAATTACGGAGACCTTCTGTAACATTCGTGGCTTAAAGGTAAATTTATGGGCCTTTCGGTAATTTCTCTAAACCGGACGGTTTTTCGCAATTTTCGCTCCCATTGGGCCCCGATTTTCCTTTCCAAAGACATCCGCCCAAAAAGGCCTACCCGCCTTACCCCATGGGGAGGATTAGGTTCCCACCGTTTTTTGTGGTGGTGGCGGCTTGAATCGGGCCATGCGGATCTGGCCGGCTTAGGTGACGCCTGCATGCGGGCGGAGGTGACCAATGAGCTGCCGGCCGTGCAGGCGGGGGCGGATCGTTTCTTGGTCGGCTAAGGCGGGCGGTCGGCCGTCTGGCCGGTCTTGCGGCCACACATTGAGGCCGAGGGCGGCCGAGAGGTGGCTACGGCCGGCTCGCAATGCAGCGGCGGGGTCAGCGTGCGAGCACGTGGACCAAAGTGGCGGCCGTGCGGGCGCAAGAGGCGACGGCCGGTGGCGTGGCGGCGTGTGCGGGCACGAGGCGGCATGGGCTTGTCGGGTGCGGACCGGCGACTCGTGCGGGTTGGCCGGCGGCTGTGGCCGTCTGGAGGGCAGCGGCTGGGGCGGCGAGAAGCCAGTCTTGGGCCCGGCGGCGGATCCGAGTCGGCCGCATGCAGGGCGGCGGCGGCGGGCGGCGGCTGAGTAGTGGTGTGGCGGCGCGTCACAAGTGTTCGGGCGGGCGGAGGCCCGTCGGCGGCGACTCCTCTTGGCGGCTTGGGCCGGGTGAGTGGGGCAGCAGAGGTCGCATGCAGCGGCGACGGCCGAGACACCCATGGTGGCGGCGCCATGTAGGGCGGCCATTGTGATGGCGGCGGGAGGCCGGTCGCATGTGGGCGGCGGGCGTCCACCGACAGTGATTTTTTTTCATGCAATGGCTGTGCAGAGCAAAACAGAAGAAACGATGCCAAAATTTTTCGTACAATGATCATGCAGGATCAAACAAAAGGCGTACAAAATTTCGTTTCCAATCTACGACGCAATCAACATCTACCCGTTTCACAATCTCCGATCGGCATTGTGCTTGGCGATTTCGAATCCGCTCGCGGTAGATTTGTGGCGGTTTGCATCGTTCTAATCCACGGTGCAATCAACATCTACCCGTTTCGCAATCTACCGATCGGCATTGTGCGGCGATTTCGATCTACTCGCGGTAGATTGGGGCGGATTTGCACCGTGAAAATCAATCTAGAACGCGAAGAAAATACGATTCAAAAGCGATCTAGAAAACAATTTCGTGTTTCGATGATTACCTCGTTCACCGGGCGTAGTCGTCGTCGATAACGTGTTGAGAAACCGACGCTGGCGACCAGTCCGATCGGGTTCTCTGCTTAGAACAAGAACGAATCAATCACGTAATCACGTAAGAATAAAATTAATACAGAGAGATAGAGAGAATTCCGGTCTTTCTTTATTGCTTTCCATTGTGTGTACATAATGAGGGGTATGGCTCTCTATTTATAGAATACGGTGAGGGTGCCCAACCATGTAGGACTCTTGGCCGTGGGCCCAGTTTCCTAACAGAAACAACTGGCCTTCACAATTCACATGTTGCTCACCTCGCTCAAGCTCCATCACCGTCACGGTTATAGCTCATTCGGGACCTTCACCACCACCTTAGGTAAGTCCTTTTGGATGCAGAAAAGTTTCGTAATTACTGTTTGAAGCATCAAACATATTTTACAAATTGCCCAAGTTGCATTTCTTTCAACCTTGATATATTAAGTTTCAGAGTTTCAATTGAGGTTTTCTGTCTAATGTTGTTGGTGCTTGGATCATCTTTTCAACCACGGTGAAATAAAATTCGCTACATCAATCTTGCTAGATTTATGGATTGGTGAAAAAAACTATACAAAAAAATATAGTAGTTGAGTTGAAATGTAACACACTTCTACTTTGTTGTGTTTTTCAATCTTGCATTTGCAAAGTTTTTTCTTCAAAAAGGTGTGTTCATAGAATTGAAAAGATACACCAAGTTTTATAGAAATTTCAATGGTTTAAGTTTCACGCAAGTTGCAGATTTCAAGGTCAAAGTTTCAGACGTGCTTCAACGAGTTTCAAGTGAGTTTCAAGGTCGAAATTTCATGTAGGTTTCAGCAAGTTTTAGAAAAAAAACTTTAGGAAGTTTTAGACTTGATTCAGGAAGTTTAATGGAAGTTTCAGATTTCAAGGTCGAAGTTTCAGGTATGTATCAACAAGTTTCATGAAAAGTTCAGGTTTTAAGGTCAAAGTTTTAGACATGTTTTAGCAAGTTTCAGGTTTTAAGGTTGAAGTTTCAGGCATGTTTTAGGAAGTTTCATTAAAGTTTTAGGTTTCAAGGTCGAAGTTTCATGTAGGTTTCTTTCACGTTTCAAAAAAAATAGAAAAAACTTCAGGAAATTCCAAAACATTTCAAGAAGTTTCATACTTGATTCAACAAGTTTCATAACACTTTTAGGTTTTAACGTAAACTTTTATGCAAGTTTCATGAAAAATAGTAAGTTTCACAATAGTTTAAGTTCCAATGCCAAAGTTTCATATAGGTTTTAGCAAGTTTCAGAAAAAAATAGAAGAAAACCCTTAGGAAGTATCAAAAGGTTTCATACTTAATTCTACAAGTTTTCTAGAAGTTTCAAGGTCGAATTTTTAGGTAGATTTCAACAAGTTTCAAGATCGAAGTTTTATGCAGGTTTCAGCAAGTTTCATGAGAGGGTTTCACAAGTTTCAAAAAAAACTTGAAAAAATTTTATAAGATTCCAAGAAGTTTCATACTTGATTCGACAAGTTTCATCAAGGCAAGTTAACGTACAATGGCCATTTATCACGAAACAAGCATGCATGCATGTTGCTGATGTATCAAACGCTGATCAAGCAACCCAACGTCACAAAAATCATGACCGGCTCAATCATACAATAATCTTGCAGAACAAGATGTGCAATTAGCATACCAATTACTTGTTGATACAAACCACTTTACATCCATTCAAAATTCACACCAAAACTACTTGTAATATAACAATGCAAGCGGTACTAATCAGGACATAAGCGAATCATGAGAAAATTTCTCATAATATGACAGTGCAACAGGTGATAAGCTACACAAGTCACAGAAATTAACATACAAAAGTATTGCATATCCTACCTACACATTGTAACAAACATCTTGTGTGCACCCAAAAAAAATCATCTACAGGATACAACCATGGTTTCGGCTTGGACTAAGGGTGGCATAAAGTTTTCTACAATTTTAAGCCTTTTAAGTTTATCCTCCATTTCACCAGCCTAGCCATCAGCGTTGCATTCTGCTCTTCGATGCCTCCCTTGTGGCATTGCCGAGATCCATCGCCGACCATGGAATAGACCGGGGAGAAGGTTACATGCTAATTCGAGGCCCATGGCATCAGAGATGATCACTATTGAAGCCACACCACCTTAGATATGTCTCGCAGGTCACACGTTATCCATCCTTACCAGTCGTGTCCTCGTCAAGCTGATGGTTGATGCGATGTCACCAACATGCCACTAACCATGTCCAGAAGAAGAGCACCTTGGTCAGGCTTCCGTACTCCCCACCATGGAGGCAGCCTTGTATGTGATCGCTGGTGGAATGCAAGGGAAAATGTGATGCTGGAAATAGGAGAGGCATGAAAGAGCTGGAGCATCGAACACTTGATGGAAATGTATCAAACTGAATTGCAAATCGACGTAGAAGGTAGGACAAAGATGTTTTATCCAACGACACAAAGTTATCCCGTTAGATAGGGGTCTAACGGGACACCGTTTTATAGTTTTTCTCATTAATAAAACCTTTGAGCTGATTGGATACAATAAATTTTGTAGTTTTACAAACTGTAGTATGTCTAATACCATAGTTTTTTTGAAGTTTTAAAAAATCCACTTGAGTTTTTTTTTTCTAAACCGAACACAGGCCATGCGACGCGAGTCAGGTCTCCCGTGGCTGCATTGCACCAATATTATACTACGTTCCATCCACTACGTACCACCCGTATAAAAACAAGCATCCACTAAGCAAATCTTCTATGTTTATTAACGATTGGAGCATGTAAGTTAATTAGTAGATAAAGCTTAATAATTCACCGATAATCTTTGTGCACTAGCTTTTTAAATAGGGACGTATGTACATAGAATAGGATTTATACTTGCTTTCTTTTTGTATTCTTCAAGATACAACATTTTTTAATATCCTCATAGGCTTCGCAAGATATACATTCCTTTGTCTTATCTCAAACATATCCTTCATTAGATTCGATCCTCACGTACGTTAGATGAGTAGCTCGTATGCATGTTGTGGACCATTGAATCGCTGACCTTATGGAATAATATAAGAAAGATGGTTGAATTCTTTAAAAGAAAATAAGGATGCTATTTATTACTATAAATTAGTTACAAGATACCCTTACGAAGGCATAAAACTAGCCTTAATCTATAAGTTCTTTCCACTGGTCGAAAGATTATGATCTGTTTGATGTACTTGACTCTCTTATCCTAGGTTGATTGCTGAATGATCTTCTCATATCCTTGTTCCCTTCTGTCTTCTCTCATTAGCCCTTAAAAATCAATAAAGAGACGTCAGTTATCCGCCTGGATGAGACGCCTCATGGGAACTAGCGCATCCAATCAGAGAGATAGTTGTTGTCAGAGAGAAGACGTCTGATTGTCAGTTGTTGTAAGTGGGAGATAAACGTGGAGAATAACTACATGATGGTTGTTTGTCAGAGACTCAAGACCAAAGCATCGTGCTGTTCCAAGTGGATAAGGAACAGATTCTATCCACCAAACAGGAGAAATCTCTTGAAGCGGGCCTAGGTACCAGTTTACAGAATCTTCTAGGCATCTGGTCGGGTAAGTAGCATAGTGGATCTCTGAAAAAGAGTACTTGGGAAACAACTTTTGGATGCTTATGACCACATGGATCCTTAGGCCTTAAATTAAATATTAAAATCGTATTTAAGGCTTTATTCAATCATAGTCACATGTATACAACTTGTTTAATTTTTCACAAATGATGACTATCTAGGTTAGCAACTATTTGTCAAATAAAATAATTTGTTCAAAAACTACAAATAGCAAATACATCATGGTTTCTTCAAAACTGTAAAACAAAACTAAAGCATTTGCAAACTAGAGTGTTTAATAAGTTTTCGAGGGCTGTGATTTTAAAAACTATATTATCGGCCCTGCTCATTTCGGCTTCTCTATTGGACTTTTGATTTCTAGCTTCTAGTTTTTTTAATTTCATCTTTGTCTAGTTTTTGGGTTTTAAGACTTTTTTTCCTTTTTTCTGTATTCCTTTGCAGGGTCCGTAATAAGCTAACCTTTTTAATTTTTAAAATTTTTAAATTGAATTACGCCAAAAAGCCTACCAGCAGCTACAATGCAAAATAAATCAACTATAATATTAAATAGTAAAAAAATAAATTATAAGGCACACAAAAAGCCAAATGAGCAGGTAACAGCATGACGGCCGGTCTTCACACCAGATTGACGCGCTCTCAGACAAGGGATCTTCTGATCCTCTCATTCTGTGTAAATATAGGTTTTTGACTTTGTTAAGTGTAACAGACTAGTCTATAAATATAATCATATAGTAGAGGTTATATATATCTGTCCTTAGTAGAGGTTATATATATACCTGTATTTTATTGTTTACAGTTTCCTTTTTTTTTTATCATGTATTTTCTTCATCATATCACGTTCGCTTGCACTCCATGTTAATTTCAGCTAGTAACTAGTAATACGATCTAATCAGTCCAATAATCCCTATAAGTAGCATTACACCTTGTAAGCGAAAGGGTGAAATCTCAAGAGAAAAGAGACAAGAACGTTCGGTGAGAGGTGGATTGGTTTGTCAAATCTCTTCTATGGAACAAGACGGTGAATTTCTCGGTGGAAGTTACAAAGCCGGCGACCAAATGTTGAAAAACGAGTGCAAAGCTTTTCTCATTCTGCAGACAGGCGACGACCGAAGCACAAAGCAGCCGTTGGCCGCAGGAGAGCCGTGTACCGGCCGCGATCGTAAAAGGCAGCTTCCTTTTTCGCTTTAGGATTTCCGAGTTCCTCGAGTACACATCAGCTCAAAGCTTGGAACATGCGAACGATTTGTTAAATTAATTAAAAGGGACATTAAATTAATTATTTGACCCCAGATTTTTTTTAATATGGGGTAGACAACTAGTAATACATTTTCCTTTCCTTTTCAATTTGTCCAACTGTTGTTAATTAGATGGATAGCTCTCCAACTGATGTCAGGTTCAACTCACCAGTTGAGACTCTCTCAGGACTTGAGATGACGCGTCAGTCAAGTCTTCTCAGCTAATTAATTTCCTCCCCTTGCTCATAACGAATTCTTCACTGTTCATTTGTGCCTTTTCATATTAATAAGTTGTACTCCTTGATGCGTCTTGTTTGGGTCTTTGTACCCTACAAAATCTGAAGCTTTTCATTGAAGGGATTTGCAAAATGCTAACTAGAGTAATACTATTAGGAGTACATACAACAAAACAGGGTTAAGAGAGGGACTACGTGAGTAATGCATAATAATTTTCCTAATTCCCAACCGTTTGTTCAAAATTATAAAATTTCCCTTTAGCCACCGACCTAACACCCCGGCGCTTTGTCATTGTTTCAATTCAAAACAAAAGAAGACTGGTTCTAAATTTCCCCATCTCACTTTAGAAGATCACTTGGAATCTAATACTACTACTATTACATCTAGAACCAAGAAGAATGGCTGGCCCAAGTAACGCGTAATTTCTACTCTTCAACGGTGGTTTTTCCTTGCTTTGAGAAGCAGCCAACCTACAAGCTCATTATTTCGGTGCTGCCGGAGACTGCAATGTGGGCCACAGGAGGACACAAAAGATATTATTTTCGGTTTTGCTATTGTACAGTCGACTGAAATTTTTTTATCTCTTAGTCACTTAAAGTTATACTCTCAGTCATCTAAAGTTGCGATGTACTAATTCACCTCCTCCTGAAGTAGTACTCTTAGTCACCTAAAATTGCAGTATAAAAAAGTGACTGAAGATAAACAGAAAAAACAATGGCCTGTGCAATAGTGGGCATGTTCGGCACCCTCCAGCCGGCCGGCTTTTCGCAGCCGCTACAGTACCTAATTTTTAAACGGAGTATTTTCTCAAAACGGGATCTACAAGTTAAACGTAGTACACGTTAAAAGCTTAACATCTGTACTAGCCAACATCGTAAATAAGTATCGATCTCTCCGTAATCTGTACCGTAAACAGCCAAAATTCAAAAATTTCAGCCAAAAGCTATAAGCCACAGCAAAAAAAAAAACAGGCCCAGTCACTCCTTATTATTTTTTAGCTTATAACTTATAGTTTCTCTTATATAAGTAAATAAGGTGATTTCTTTACACCAAAATAATATTTTTAAATAATTTATTAGTTTTAGATTTGTTTATATAATTCTCCCAAAGATGTATAACCTGAAACGAGTTCTCCCAAAGATGTATAACCTGAAACGAGTTCTTACTGCTACAATGCTTACATATCAGAGAAATAGATATTAGCAGAATAAGTTACGTTAAAACTGAACGCAGCTATTAGCTTGAATTAATATGACGTGGAAATTCGTTACCCAGGAGAAGATCAGATTTGTGAATTCTACCCTCGTCCGTTAGCCGAAGAATTGCGGTATGTGAAGCAAGGGAATTACAGTATGCTTTAGTATTCACAATAACTTAATAGCCTTGAGGTCTGTTTGAAACGCTAAAAAGTTTACAAAAATTTCGTAAGATTTTTTTTTTGAAAAGGCAGTTTGGTCCATGTAAAAATCTGGGAAATAAATTGTTACGTTTGAAAAGACTCTAAGAAGCCTTAGCGAGTAATGGTGGTAGAGCGTACGAAAACTATGGTCATATACACACTTTATGTAACAAAAATATCCTCCTTTACGGTGGCCAAACACTAAAATAACGGTTTTGCTATTGCCAAGACGACTGAAATTTTTTTGTCTCTCAATCAACTAAAATTGCAGCCCCTAAAAAAAACAGCCTCACTCTAAAAGTTACACTCTCGAACAAAATTAATTGGAAAGGACATTTCAGTCGCCTTGGACTCCCCTGAAATAAACGAAAGAGAAGAGCAAAAACGAACGGAAAGGACATGAAAACCGAAGGGAAAAGGTGCAACGACTCCTTCCATTCCATTCCGCCTCCCCTTTCCATCACCGTCCCGGCGCGGCGATAGCTCGATCCGAAGCCAGCTCTTGTCGGAAACCCCACGCGGCTGAGGCGAAGAGGCCACGCGCCAACCGACCCGACGCGGCGATCGTTATATTCTAATGGACGCCGACGAGCCACCAGAGCCCACCGTCTCCGACGCCTGCCGCCGCTAGGCTTTCCGACGGATGGGCTGCGCCTCCTCGCACGACGCCTTCGCCGCCGCCGCAGCAGCGATCACGTCCAGGGCGCGGCCGTCCTCCTCATCGCGGCCCCGGCGCGCCGACCCCGCTGCGCTGTGCCGCGAGCGCGTGGCGCTGATCCGCGCCGCGGACGACAGGCGCTTCGCGCTCGCCGCCGCCCACGCCGCCTACTTCCGCTCGCTCGCCGCCGTCGGAGACGCGCTCCGGCGCTTCGCTGCCGCCGCGCTCCTGCCGACCACTCCCCCGCCCGGCTCCTCGCAGGTGCTCACCCTCCCGCCGTCCCCCGCGAAGCCGGTCGCCTCCTCCGCCGCCGCGGCCACGTCGAGCCTCCCGCCGTCGCCGTCCTCGTCCTCCACCGTATCGCCGCTCTCCCACTCCATCTCCGACGAGAACCTCGAGGCTCACGCTGACGCCAAACAGGCCGGTGGCCGCGGCAGCGAGAAGGCGGGACCGTCCAAAGCGGCTCCATCTCCGAGGCACCACTACACGAGGAACAACTCCACTGTGCCCACCGTGGTGTACGAAAACCCCAATGCCCAGTACACCGAAGGCGAAACCAGCTACGGATACGGATACGGCTACGAGTACGCGTACCCTTACGGGCCCTACGGCGAGGTAGTTGCGGAAGAAAGGCCGGAGACGGCACCGAGGCCGCCCGGCCCGCCGCCGTCGCCGCCAACCGCGGAGGTTTCGCCGTGGGAATTCTTCGACCCCTTCACGCCCTACGATCAATTCCTGGAGGATTACTCGCGCAACAAGGGCCAAATCGACGCGAACTTGCCTACCAACAGCCCGAATTACGCGGAGCTGAGGAGGATGGAGGGGATCCCGCAGCTTGAGGACGAGGCGGAGTTGGAGGCGGAGGCATCAACTTCGGGCGTTGCCGATCAAAATGTCAAAGGGAAGAGACCAGCTCCTACCAATGCCGGTTCAAAGGGCGAATCTTCTCATGGGAAGCTGCAGAGGAAGGGATCCGGTGCCAACGGCGAGGCGGAGAAACCGGTGGCCAGGAACGACTCGGTGCCGATCAATGCCAGCTCGAAGAGCAAGAAAGGAGGCAAGTGCAACGCTGCGAGCTTGAAGGGCACGGATGGTGGTGACATTGACGGCGGCAGCTCGACTGGGAAGAATAAAGGTGTGGCCTTTGATGAGGATGGAGGGAGCCACGGAAAGTCAGTGCAGTCGGCCTTGAGCAGTGAGTCGTTCTCGCCGTTGCACCATGTGAATGGAGATGTCATGGAGGCAATAGACGAGGTCAAGGAGCGTTTCGACGAGGCGCTGAACTGTGGCACAGAGGTCTCCAGGCTGCTCGAGGTGGGGAGGTTGCCCCACCGGACGACGCCCAGAGTTCTTAGATGTGGGTAATGCAATGCTTTATTGAGTAATACATAGTTGCAGTTATGTTATGTGAGCTAGTGCATTGCAACCTTTTATCCGTCGTGCTTGCAGATTTCTCTTCCAGAGTGGTGGATCGTATAGCCCTCACTGTGCCGTCCTCTTCTTGCCTCCCAAAGCCACGTAGGAAGTCAAGATCATCAAGCAGCAAGGCCAACACTACAGCCTCGTCAGTCACTGGTAGAAGGAATGGTGCTGGTAACCTATCATCAACCCTGGAGAAGCTGTGCACCTGGGAAAAGAAGCTCTTTCAAGAGCTTAAGGTTGGTACACACCTGTGCTCACATCAACAAACCGTAGGTGTTAATTCATATACAATCTGATTTACCGCCAAATACATGTTTGAACAAGGCTAGGTGGTTGTTCTAGGAAGAAGAGAAGCTGCGGATTCTGTATGAAAAAAGTGCAAGAGGTTGGAATATCTGGACGAGCGAGGAGCAGAGTCAAATACTATCGACTCCACCCGGTTGTCGGCAAGGAACTTGCAGTCCAGTATTACCATCAGTATTAGCACAGTCAATGCCTTCTCGTCAAAGATACAAAAGATTCGAGATGAGGAATTGTACCCTCAACTCGTTGATCTCATCCAAGGGTATGAAGCTTCCTGCTTTTAACTGTATCATGTCTGCATACTATCATAATGGCAATTTCATCTAATGCATGCGATTGATTGTTCTCAAGTACAGATTGAGAAGAATGTGGAAAGCTGTTTTGGAATGTCATGAGAAGCAGCTACTAGCCATACAGGACAGCAAACTTCACCTACTCAAGGCAATGACCATAAGCCAATCCAGTGCTGCTGCAATGGCCACACTAGAATTGGAGAGGGAGCTTGCAAAATGGTACCGTTGCTTCAACAAGTGGATCAACTCGCAAAGGTCTTATGTTGAGGCATTAAATGGATGGCTGAAGAAATGGCTCCCTGAGGTGCGGGAGGAAGATACACCGGACGGTGTCCCACCTTTCTCCCCAGGCAGGCTTGGCGCCCCACCAGTATTCATCATATCAAATGATTGGTTCCAAGCGATTGAGATGGTTCCCAAGAATGAAGTGTTGAGAGCAATTGACCATTTCTCTAAGCTTGTGCATGAGTTCAAGAAGAGCCAGGAAGACGAGCACCGGCAGAAGCGGAAAGCTGATCAAGCCTCCAGAGATTACAACAAAAGGCGTGAAATCCTGCAGAGAGAACTTGGGTTGAGCACCAGTCTGGATATGGTTGCAGTCATGGAGAACCCTCACCGCAGCCATGACGGCCGTGTAATGGAGCTGAAAAAGATGAGGAAAAGAAGGGATGAGGAGAGGACCAGACACGAAGAGATCGTAAAACATGTTCATCTTGTAGCTTCAGGTACTCTGCCGGTCGGTTTGGTCCCTATGCTGCAACAAATCGTCAGCTTCTTCCAGGGAAATCTGCAAGTATATACGCGCATTAGAATCCAAGGCACCTCTGCACACTGCACAGAAATGGGATTCCACAGAAAGGTGTGACAGATCAGAGCTTCATCAACTTGTTGCGCATTTGGCATGTCTCGCAAAAGACAATTTTATGGTTGCCGTGGTAGGGGAGGTGTAGTGCTGGAAAATTTTTTGTATAGAATTATTGATACAATTTGGTGTTTAGGCCTCTTGTTCTTACAATGCTCACATTGGTAGATAGAAGGTTAGACTGGTTACTGTTCTCCATAGATTCTTACTGATGTCTGACTCATTGCTCAGTAGAGAGGATTTAACTGATGATGTATCATCCAGAAGTTTTAGCTGTTACTCATCTATCTTCACTAAGTGATTTGTTCATTTAAGCAACGTGTGTCTTTGTGTTTGTGAATTAAGGGGCCGTTTGAAACGGCTTCGGCTTTTGGCTTCCGACTGAATCAAACGCCTAGCTTTTGAAAGCCGCCACAAGCTCCGCTGGCGCCCCAACAGTGACGCGACGCGCTCCGCCGCTGCCACGAGCTCTGCCGCCGCCCTGACGGCGTTGCCACGAGCTCCGTCTTCGTCACGGCCCGGGCCACCTCCTTCCCTGCTGCCATCCAACTCTGCGCCGGCCTTTTGCACTAGATCCGGTAGCCTCTACGCCAGATCCATTGAGAGTCGACAGCGCTGCCCCGAGCTCCACCTCCATCATGACTCGGACGTCCTCCTTCCTTGCTATCATCCAACTCTGCGTCGGCTTCCTGCACTAGATCCCACGCCCTCCATGCTAGATCCATCGAGAGTCGATGGCACCGTCACGAGCTCCACCTCTGTCACGGCCCAGGCGTCCTACTCCCCCACCAAACACCATGTGCCATTGGTGCCCCCGCCAACTAGACACTCGTGTCCCCATCCACCTCGCGCTCTCCGTCTCCGACCCTACCGTCCCACTAAGCTGGTCATCGAGGAGTCCCACATGCTTTCTGTGCCCGTCAACTCCGCCTCAGCCGACATCTCTGCCGCCACATCCTGGGGCGCCATCCGTGGCCTTGAGACCTTCTCCAACTCTCCTGCACAAGCAGCAGCGCCACAGCAGGAGGACAGCCGATCATCCCCAGTGGCATCGAGATCTCCGACCGCCCCCTCTTCACCCACCGCGGCATCCTCCACGACACTGCCCGCAGCTACTCCCAGTCCTTTGCCATCGTTGAAACGGGAGGTACAATCTAGTCAACTCAGCCAAAAGCTCCAGCTAAATCAAACACCTCCCACTGTCAGCTGATTCTACTTCCAGCCGCTACTATTCCAAAGCCAAAAGCTCTAGCTAAAAACTAGCAGCTCCAGCCGTTTCAAACGGCCCTAACACTGCAACCAAGAGTATGCTTCTTTGCGTTCTGTTTTTGTTTACCCTGTAAACTCTACGATACAAATGAACACATACAGGCTTTACTTCTCTGTAAATGATAATATGGCTTCATTGCACTGCACTCAGAAATTTGAAAAGATTTCATGTATATACATAAACAGTGGCTGCTCTACTGTAACATTTCATTGTTGCCGCTCTTTACATGCGTGTCTTCTAATTTATGGAGTACAACAAATCCTCTTACTTGCCAGTCTGATCTAACATTCTAATGAAGCTGCATCCACATACTGCCATAGGCGTCCAAAAATCTATTCAAAGAGTAGGCTGCCTCCCAAAGCTCATTGGTCCCAGATCAGTTGCCACTAATAGTCAGAGACGGAGTGCACCAATTATGCAGTGGTGGCACTGGCATGAACCACTTCGTCTGAAGAATCGTCTGCCTTGGCTGCAGCAGATCTCAGCATGTCTTGCTGCCTCCTGTGATTAGCCATGCGACGGTTGCTCTCCACGCAAATGAGAAGAACAGCCATGTCCGCTGGGCTTACACCACCAATTCTGCTTGCCTGACCTATTGTTTGTGGCCATACCTAACAATGCATAATAATATGAATTGTATTAAATACAATCATAAACCTGGCACCCTGAATTCTTCCTAATCTTGAATATGACATCTTACATCTTACACTTACCAGGCCAGATATCTCCTTTGCCCTTAATGAGGCGTGTCAGCTTACTACAAATTTGTGGTGTGACAATTTTGAAGCAACCAATCGCACTGCAAAATTCTATATTTCATGCAAGGACTAAACACATCGAGGTGGATTTCCACTTTGTTCACGAAAGGGTAGATAGGAAGCCACAATCTCAATCTCGTGGCAGTAGATTGAGGTGGGCTGTTAAAATACTACGTCAAGTTGAGTTGTAGATAGACTTGAACATGATTACTTTGTATGACAAACTTGTAACCGAGAGTATCACCTCTGCTTGTAATCCTCTTTGTATTTCTGTTGTCGGCTAGCACTGTTGTGCATCCGGCACAAGCGTACATAAGCGACCCCATGCGGGCTGTGTGCAGCGCCACACCTGAAACCTTTCTTCTCCATCTAGGTTAGCTACTTTTACACCACAAACAATACAGTAATTGAATCTGCATCAAACAACGTTCCATCTGATGGATTCATCAACTCGAACCAATGGATATGACGTGGATCTTAATTTGCAATTGCATTAGAGTTAGCTAACCTTGCAAACTACAAGACTTCTTGTCCCTTAATTCTGTTTTGAAATCCTAGAAAGGCCAATTCGAAAAGGAAACATACTACATAGGAAGAAATGTAGGATCGTATAGTACCATCAGGGGGTGAATGATTGTTTCGCTTTTACCACCTGAAATCAAAACCCAACACAAAGAAAAAAAAGAGAAGCAATCTGGATTACCGAACGGAGATAACGACCATTGTTGTTCAAACATATGTGGTCGTAAGCCTCTATCGCCCGATGACTCATTATGACCGCTCTGTCGCCCGACTGCTCGTTACGACCACTCGTTACGACCGCTCACTCTGACCACTTGCTTACAACCGCTCGCCACGACCGCTTGCTTACGAGTGCTTGGATTGATCGCCCACTTGTTCCGATCGCTCGGCCAGATCTCGGAATGACCGCCAGCTCATTTCGATCGCTCGGTATAATAATAGATCGATCGCCTGCTTGTTCTGATCGCTTGGCATGACAACGACGAACATAGTCATGACCTCTTTCTGCCTGGTGTTCCCAGCCGTTCGACCACCGCCCGAACGAGTACACGCCAAAAACAAAACAGAGCACGAAAAATAGAGGAAAAGGAGCGATGTTCTAGAAGTAGCCGGAGATCTTTTTCTGGGATGAATCTGATCTATTATTTCATCATCGTGTTCTTGGCTACAAAGCGCCTCCCGGCACCCCTAAAAACCTTCTTCACGAAAGCCCTAAAACTCTGTACGCTAGCCTACATCCTCCCCTGCTTTTTATAGGCCAGTGCACAAAGCGTGTTCCACTTGAATACCTCAAAACCGTGTCCTTAACCACCTGGACACGAGATCCCATTTCTTCCTCAAATCAAGGGACCTGAAACCCTTTCTAACACGGGTTTTAATCAACTCGTACAAGTCATGGACTCCATCCACAACTCTATACGACACACACGACAAAGCCTCTAGGATATCCCCCCTGTATCTCTATCGTGCACCATCATTGCGTGCTCTCGTGAGCCCGATCATCTCGCGTGACCACCTGACCGTCTGGACCTCAGATTACCCCCTCATAGTCCTGATCCTCCTCGTCACCAATCGTAACCATCTCCACGCCTCCACGCAGCAACCACCTTTGACCTCCACGTGCTCCAGCATGAGCTCAACCACCTCGCATGCTATCTCGACCGCCTAGACCTCAGATTACCCCCTCCTAGTCCCGGTCATCCTCGTCACCGACCATGGCCGCCTCCATGCCCACCTGCACATGCAAAGACCAAAGAAACCATCTTCCGGTCGAAGCTATTGTGGTCGAAGCCAGTCGTAGTCGAAAACTACCGTGGTCGTAAGCCAGACATGGTCGACAACTACTGTGGTCGAAAACTGGATATGGTCAAAAACTGCCGTGGTCATAAACCAAACGTGGTCGACAACTGCTATGGTAAAAAGCTCATGTCGAACACCAAGTCGTAAGACCTCCTGCAGACCACCAAGTCGTAAAAGCTCCTGCCAACTACCAAGTTGTAAGAACTCCTGCCGACCACCAAGTCGTAAGGATCCCTGCCGAGCTTAAGAAACTTGGTCGACAACTGTTGTGGTCGAAGCATGTCGTGGTCATAAGTTGAACGTGGTTGTAAGCTGCCATGGTCGTAGGCTAGACGTGGTCGTAAGCTGAAGTCTGTGGTCTGAAATCACTCGTAACTGTGTAGAACCACTCAAAGACAAAGTCTTCCACTGCAAACGACCAAGTCTTTCATAAACGCAAAATCCAAAGCAAACCAAATGTCAATTATTCATCGTCTCTTTATTTACGACCATCCACATGGCCTAACAAGAAATTTACAAATTGCTTATAAGAATCATTTTTTATCAGCAGAACTAGAAATTGATAAAGCCACAGTACTGGCTAAACAAATGAACCATAAATAGAACTCTAGATGGATCAGATGTCGTAATTGAATTCAGCAATTACTTCAATTACTGCTAAACCAATCGAGCAAAACATAATATCCTGAACGGGCCGAACTACATAAGCCATAAAAATCAAATTAACCACAAAGAAAAATCTTAAAGTTGTTTGCAGCTGCTTATTGAAGTTGTCCTAATTAGCACTAACAATGAGCAAAACATAATATTTTCGGGACCTACAGCCCCAGCTTGTAGCGCAGGGAAAATACAAATTAACCACAACTTAAGGTTGTTTGTTTGCAGCTGTTCGCATGTAAGCCTGGAAAAAACCTAAATTAAGAACAAATGAAGCTCTAATAGTTTACAGCTGCTTCCCAAGTACTTTGCTCTTTTTTTTAAGTAAATACCACAGGAATTGTCCCAATTAGTGATAATATCAACAACTGATACCAGATTACTGGGGATTTTCCTTTTTTTCCGTTTGAACTGGCTCGCCACTGCTAAAAATTCCTTTCTAAATCGTTGGTGATAAATTAAACCACAAGATTGTTTCGAGCTCTTGCCCACTATGGAAGCTGTACCCATCAGAAGGTATGTGAGTCAAGTAGCTAACGCCATTGCCACCATCGTCGAGGCCCCTTCGCCGCTGTTTTTCTACCTGATGCTGACGTCGCCACATTCATCGAGACCACCGTGTCAAAAAAAAAAATCTTTTAGCAACTTAGCAGTACTCTGTTCATAATCTGTAGTTGGAGAGTTAGCTAGGTAAAGTCTAGTTGGAACACTACAGCTAATTTGAAGAGTAGCTGTTCTAACTTTCTTCTTAGCCAACGTATGAGGAGAATAAGGAACACACAGATACATTGAAAGAATTATTACACAATTTAATCTATTCGTTATAAGGGCAATTAAACAGTCAAAGGAAGAAAAGGCATAACAACATAATAAGAGGCGCTCAGCTGGGGCTTCTCCTTCCGTATGCTGATATATGCTGATCAACAGCTGCAATGACAAAAGAATTCATGGTTTAACTTAAAGAGGCCATCGATACGTACGAACCAACATTTTTATTGAGCCCCATCAACACAATTGTGCAAGAACTTCTGTAACTTATAGATCGCCACAATCAAAAGTAGTTGGAAATAAGGGAATACATATATCATCAGTGACTTTCTCAAATTCCCAAATGTGATGCCCCAAATTGCAAGTTTGATGAGAAAAAGGAAGACACAGATAAAACCTATAGTACCGATACAAGGCCGACCTGAAATTCGCACTTGATATGACAACATTGACAAAGAGCTAATGTGAGCACCGCTCACAAATAGTACGTAGAAACTTATAGCATGAATCCCAAGCTGATAAAGTACTACACAAATTAAAGAAAAATACCTCGCAAAAAAATTAAAGAAAAATAGCTAAAAATAAAAACACGTGGAAACCAAATGGCTCATTGCTCGCAAGTACAAGGGCCTGTTCTTTTCCTCCGAAGCCGACGGCTTTTGGCTTTTACTACAGTACCTAACTTTCAAATAGAGTATTTTCTCAAAACGTGGTCTACAGGTTAAACGATCTACACGTTAAAAGCTCAACATCTGTACCTACCAAAATCGCAGTGAATATCTGTCTCTCGTAATCATCAGAGTAACAACCAAAATTCAAAATTTCATTTAAAAGCCATAAGCCGCAGTCGTAAAGAACAGGCCCCAATATCCTTGGAACAGTACCAACAAGAATAACTGTTATACATGTCGACTTGATCAAAGCATGTTCATATTCATCCTAGGAAGTAAGAGATTGATGCCTATCATAAATAGCTACCAATCCTGTGAAGAGCTCTCTAAAATTCCCTTAGGTTAGGCTGATAGCTTATGGTTTATACATTAAATATTTGAATTCTGGTTGTTTGCGAGAAACAGTACGTAGAGAGAAATAATTGCATGTGATTTTGGCCGGTACAGCCGAACTCAGTATACTTTTTACTATAATTTTTCTATTGACCCTATGTTAAAAAAACATATCGTTAAAACCTAATTACTATAGACAGTACAAATATAAGTTAATTTTAAATCTAAAATAACTCAACCAAAAACTCCCGCCACAATTCAAGAAATCAAGAAAGGAAATGCAGGAAAATTGAAAAAAAAATCAGAGAATAGTGGAGAAGAGGAAGCCCGCATGGTTGGCAGCGACGCCCGCGCACAGGCGATGGCGTAGGCCGTCCACGAGCCCGAAGGTGATGCCAGATCTGCGCACGAGCGAGGTGGCCGCACATGAGCGACGGTGATGCCAGCTCGACGACGAGGTAGCCAGCGGCGATGGTGAGGCCGTTTGTGAGCACGACGGCGTGGTGACCAGCGGCGGCGGGGACGGCGACGACATGCCCATCTACTGCATCTGGTGGACACAAGCAACGCGGCGAGGTGTACGATCGGATCCGTCGGTGACACCGCCACCTTGATGCAACGCCGCCGCGGCCCGATCTCGTCGTCCACGCTGCCGAATCCACCGTCCCCATGCTTCTTCTCAAGCTCCGGTGTGACGCAGGCGGTGGCATGCACAAGAGGCTGCAGCACCTCCTCCTCGGCCGCTGCTCGTCGTGTTACGCCGCCACTGCCATCCACACCACCACCTGAGGCGTCGAAGCAGTGATGAGGAGACCAGCAAGCCATCATCGGGAGAAACGAAGATGAAGCGGAGCGAGCGACGCGCGGACGGGTAAGAATTCCCGACCTATGGAGCAGTTTTTTTGCCCCGTGGATCCCCAGGGATTTGGCCGGGATTTTCTATTCCCCTCCCTCATCCAAACGCACATCCGGGCTGGGATTCCTGCGTGGATTTCTCCCCCATGGTGGACGGGGATTCGACCGGGATCCCAACCAGGCCTCCCAAACAAGCCCTTAAAGAGATTAATATCTCACCGTTTCTGCCTTTCTACGGTAACTTGGCCACTAAGATTGTTACATAGAGTGCCATATCTGCTTTCTTTTGATGATTCTAAGTAAAGAGATCCATGTGGAGACAATTTTACTTCCTTGGCAATTCTATGATCAAATGAAGAAAATTAAAAAAAAACAATCATTTTGACCTTTTGTTTTGTAACCTGAAATGTGAATTACGCAGAAGAAAAGGAACCTCTCAGGTGAAGAGTTATGGCCTAGAAGCTGGAAGAAGGATGAGATTTTTTCAGGCTTACAGATGTAGAGGTGTGTTATGTTCTGTGTCCTGTTGTGCGCCAGTAGATGCGAGAGCCAAAGGTGTCTTTTTCAACCATCTAATCATCAAGTAGCTTTTTTCTCACACTGGTTAACGAAGGGGCATCTTTGCACTGCTTGTAGAAAGCTGCAGCCGTAAGATAAGGAAAAACATAAGGGGGGAAAAAAGACAGAAATGGAAGGACGTTATGAAAGTATTGAACACTGAATCACATTGGAAAATTAAGAGAAGTGATGTACCTGGATGAAGTGGTAGACGATAGGGGCTATTTGATTTGCGAGATCAGCGTGTTTTCGGCGATTTCATTGATCAGCTCCTGCACAGATAAGGAAGTGTGAGCATACCTAAGTAGTAAGTGGAGGCTGGAGCAGCATCTTGTAACTTTGTTTATCAACAACGATTTAGTAAGGAACTTTTTAGCAGTGTCGACTTGAGGATTTGATGGGTGGAATAGAAGAAGGTCCCAAGTAATTTGGTGTCAGTTCTTGAGATTAATCTGCTTGGGACAATTGCTGTGACATTTCCGAGATTATATTTCTTCAGAAGCAATGCTAGACCGGTTTGATCTCGGAAGTTGACCTATGTATGCAAAAATTTTTGTGCAGTTGGTCAACGAAGTAGCACAGAGTTTACATTACTAAATATCGCAAAAGTTCACGAATAAATCTACCGAACGTGTGGTTTGTAGGACTCAATGCGTCTTAGTGGTGTTGGATTATCGTTCTCTCTGATTCTCTGTGAAGGCACCACTCTCTACTCTTTGTACGATGCACGCACGGCCATGGCAGGCATCATCTCAACAAGTTCAGACTTCATATGCAGGTGCAGCTATTTTGGATTACTGGGAACCTAACATTCAGAACAGCAAAATTGCAATGCTCGCAACACCTGCATGCAAACGTTTCGCAGCTGAGCGCGGCAGCATGAGGCTATATATCTCTCCTGCCCTAACATATGGACATCTAGCGTACAAGCATGCATGTGGTAGGATCTCCTTAACACCAACACCTCCTGTAGGTACGTGTGTATCAGTGTATGTACCAGAACCAGATTACGAAATTAAAGTAAGCTGTGGATATCACTATCCACCAACGAAGCAGATCTCAGATGTGCAGATTCAGAAAGTTCAACTCCCTGCATGGGTCAGTAACAGGCACTATCAACTCAATTCACGCAGCGTGTCGAGCAACAAGGATGGCTTGGTAGGCAGCAGAGATGTAGACGTAAGCGACGATGAATATCAGCATGTCATCCACCAAACCACGATATCCCAAGACACCTGGAATCGAAACAACACAATATATATGTAAGCTCTTGAAATTAATGAAGGTTGTGAAGAGAGGGTTGAGACGGACGCCTGAATTAACTGGCTACCTACCTTCAGGAACAATATCCACAGGGCTCACGAGGTACAGCAGAGAGAGGACTGCCTGCAAGTTATTGAACGGAGGCCGAGCCATCTCAGAATAGGTAAAGACTAAACAATGAGCAGGTCGCTAGTTTTAACCAGGATGATATATATATATATATATATATATATATATAGGTAAAATAACGAGTCTACAACAAAGAGCAGGTCCATATATAAATCATACGTGAAGCAAAGTCGGATCCATAGTGACTAGCTATTGGTTGCTATAAGACTACAACATTGCCTTGCCAACCGCCATTTGGTGTACGTAATGCACAATGGCTGTTTGCGTTATTCTTCAAGACTTGCCATATTTCATCTCATCTTCAACAATTTCAATCTCGGCAGTCAACACACTATTCCACATTCCATTTCTAAGCTTTGCATAGAGTTTTTCAAGTGAGTATATCATTATCCAAGCAAGACAACTCACCTAAAAGTAAAAGGTTGCAGGTTTTCTGGCTAATCAAGGCCAAATAAAGCAGGCTAGCCTGCTAAGGCCCCGTTCCAAACAACGATGACTTCGCTACGAAGCGGTGGCGGACCCAGAGAATTTGATGAGCCTGGGCGAAGAACTGTAGTAGATGCTAGTAACATGTTGTCATTACAAGCATGCCGATCGAGCACTCCATGCATGAACTAATATACAGTAATTAGATTTATTCATTCATGACTTGGGCAGGGAAAGCTTAGCAATCTAGTCCTTGCTTCATTCTATCCGCTTCAATTCTAATCAGAACACATAAATTATAATTTTAATTATCATCTCTACCAATTTAAGTTGGTCATTGACAATGATACAATATACATATAATCTCTAACTCAATATAAATAAATCAAGTAATCAACTAAAAGATAAAAGATAAGGATTTCACCGGTCGGTTTATCCTCTTTGGTCTCCAAGAGACAGCCAAGACATAATCAATCACCGAAGTGAAGACTCCAAGTCTCAGTGCAACAACTCCAACCAAACCAATTCCCAATCAAACCAGCAGCACCCGCACTCCCCATTTCCCCAAGCCCAATCCCCAGCCAGCACCGCAGCAGCTCCCCCTCCAGGCTCCAACGGTCCGACCTCCGCCCCTTGCCCCTCGCCACCGCCCCACGGCCCCTCGGCTCACGGCCAGCGCTAGCGCTCGCCTCCCTCAGCCTCCTCCGGCGGTCCAGACTCGGCCACCACCCGCCCACCTAGAGTCCCGCTTGGTCGCTTCACTCGATCGATCGGCGGCTCGCCCCCACGGCCTCCCCGCCTCCCTCGAGGCTCGCCGTCTCAGTAGCTGTGCTCGCAGCCTCCCTCAGCCTCACCAGCCCCCTCCCAAGATCCGGCCTCGGCCTCTGCCGCGCCACCGCCCGCCGCCGCCTCCCAGATCTGCTTTTACCGTGGCATGGGTCACGCAACATCGCCACCACCGGCTCAGTGCCGATCCGCCGAGGTGCCTAACATTCAAGAAGTTGAGCCGGCGGGGCCTGTGGTCGCCGCCCTGGTCCGCCGACAGTAAGCCAAAACCATTTGGAACGTGTTGACTTCTTAACACGGCTTTTTTTCTTTTTCCTTTTCCCCCTTTCCTCTACATTATCTATGGTAATATAACAATGTTTTTCATTTTTCCTATTTTTTTCTTCATTTTGCTTTAATTGAATATCCTAGAAAAAAGTTAACAACCACTGCAGTGGCATTTCAGCCAAAAGACACAACACTTTAGAACATGACCTAAATGTCAACTAACCCAGATTTGCCTAGTTCATATCATGTAAATTATAAATTGCAGCATGAACAGAATTAACTAGTATCATGGAAATGAAATTAATTATACAGCTAATAGTTCTTTGATAAGATCACTTTTTTCTCTAAAGAAAGTATGGAATTGGCACCCCATTATTCAAAACAGAATTGTCAACGAGATAAAATGCGCTATTCCAAATGCATTATTTGGGCAATGTGAAAACATAAAACTATATGCAGGGCAATAGATGGTGAAATTGGAAGAAAGGACAAAGGAAGCAAAAAATTGGCCCAATAGAATACAAAGTCCCAGAACGCAAGTAGGGTTGTGGCCCTATTTTCTAAGGTTTAAGCAAGGAAAATTGTTTTTAGGCCAACAAATATTTGGTAATTAAGAAAGTTTACAAGAAAGAAAAACACTAAAATCTCAAATGCAAGCACAATTTATTCTGAACTTGAGCTATGAAACGGGGGGTTTGACACGTGCACTCTAAGTCCTTTGTACAAAGTGCAGCATCCTAATTATGGACTTTCAGTTGGTACACTACCAATCTAGAAGTCTAGACTCAGGATATCATGGAAGAAATTGGGAATTGGGAGTATTGTTATCAATTTACTGGTGCGTTGGCATAATGCAGGTTCTAGTTGATAGCATACTGCAACACTAGACTATGTTAGCCACCGTCTAAGTGTCCATTTAGCATCAGCCCCATTAAGATGACATGATAAATGAAGATGCCAAAACTGGGCCAATGGACAAATGGTTAATGGTGGACTTAACTGCCAGTATGACTTGGACTTTGAAGAACAAGGGAGGCGCTCTGCGTGGGTGTCTGAATTCTGCCAGCATCCTCCGGATGTAAAAGGGCTGGTCCAGCAACCACTGCAAAACACAGGTATCAGCAGATGGCAAAGCATTGCCTGTCATTAGATGACATCAAAAGTAGAACAGCCATAAGCCAATTTTATATGGTAATATCATGCTTGCTGCTCTTGGCTTATTGCATCTGCAGGGGTGTACATGTCTAGAAATTGTCAGGTACTATGCATCTCTACCAATGAATAGTGATTATTTCTAGCAATTGGCAAGCATGGCCAGTTCCAGATAGCAAACTAGTGACTTCTTTGGCTTCACTATTCTAGACCATACAACAAATAATTACGATTCAAGAACAAGAATTTGGCGTCACCATGTGGGTTACATATACTTGTATAAGTGGTAATGGATACTATATGGATGCATGCAAATTTTCCAGCTAAACTTATAGTCAAGTATTTTCATTATACAAACATAGTAACACAACTGATAGATAGTCCTTGTGGGCCTAGCCTATGGCTTTGGGCCCATATGCCCTTAGTCTAGGTTTGTTAGGGTTTCCTGGGATTCAGGGTTCCGTTAGACCTAACCCTAGACACACCCTTCCCTATATATACACCTTGTAATGATGGTTCCTATTCATTCAATAAACATCACTTACATGGTATCAGAAGTTTAGGTATTTTATTACCGCCTCGATCCCGCTGCCTCAGTCGCGTCCTCTTTCTCCCTCTCTTCTCACGCCGCCATCGCACCGGTCGCCTCCCGACCGCGTTGCGCATCTCGCGGGCGACTCCCTCGCCCCGCGTCCACCTCCATGGCTGGCCTTCCTCCTTCCCCCACCGCCGCCGCTGCTGGCTCCGATGCCGCGCGCGACGACTACCTTCCCGACGACGCCGCCGCCGCGCCGTCGCGCAGCAGCTCGACCGCCGCGAGAAAGCCCTAACGCTTGCGCGGAAGGCGAGCGATGTCGCCGCAGCAACCCAAGCGCGCGATGCGCCGCGGCTCGCCTCGGGATGCACTCGGCGCGCTCGCGGCGTCTTGTCGCCGCCGTCAATCCCTCGCGAGCGGCCATCGCCGACACCGCCTCCCCTGTCTCCGCCGACCACGCCATCCAGGACACCATGCTGCTCCATGAGGTTGCTGCCATCCACAACCTTCACGCCCAAGCCGTTGCCGTCCAGAATATCCGCCTTCTGGTCCCCATCATCCTCGACATGACCTCCGGCAACTACTCCCAGTGGCGAGAAATCTTCCTCCTCGCCGTGGGTAAATACTCCCGAGGACCACGCCCTTCGCGACGCCGCCACACCAACCTCCCCGCTGGCTACGGATGGACTGCGTCGTTCGTTCGTGGATCTTCGGGACCATCTCTGCCGATCTCACCCGGATTGTCATGGAGCGTGGATCCACCGCCGTGCTACACGGCTTGCCATTGAGACCCAGTTTCTCGGCAACCGAGAGGCACGGGCTCTCCTACTGGAGGCCAGCTTCCGCAACTTCACCCAAGGCGACCTCTCCATCACTGCCTACTGCCAGAAGCTGAAGCGCATGGCGGATGACCTCGGTGACCTCGGCGAGCCCATCTCCGACCGTACCCTGGTACTTCATGTCATCCGTGGGCTCAATGAAAGCTTCTCCGCCATCGGCTTACACCTTCAACGCAGTCGCCCCTTCCCCACCTTCCTGGAGGCCCGGGCTGATCTTCTTCTGGAGGAACTTCATCTGGCGTATCGTCCATCGACACCCTCCATCGCCCTCATCACCTCCCCCGGAGGCTCTGCGTCTTCGACCGCCCTACCCCAGCGGATGACTCCTTCCCCCGCCAGTGGCTTCGGTTCCGGTGGTGTCTTCAAGACGGCCTCCCGTGGCAAACGTGGTAAACGCCGAGGGCGCTCTCGCCACGGCTTCAACACCAGCCCCAACTTCGACGGTCAGCACACCACCGGCGGGTTTGGCCTCCTCAACCACCCCGGTCCGGCTCCATCTCCATGTGGCCGGCCGCCTCCCTCGCGCCTATTCCACCACCACGCGTCCCCGTGGTCCGCCTCATCGTGGTCATCGGCTCAACACCAGCGCCCTACTTCCTCAACAACCGCATGCTCTCCTCGCCGGGGGGCAGGGGCCGTGGGTCTTTCCTCCGACAGCTCCCTAAAACACCACCGGCGGTCTACCCTCCTGGGATGAACACTCTCTGGCTTCCTCCTTCAACACGATGACGCTGCAGCCACCTCAGCATCATGACTGGTACTTCGACTCCGATGCCACCTCCCATATGACCTCCGATGCCGGTACACTCTCTCACACCTCCCCACGGGTTTTCTCTCCTTCCATTATTGTTGGAAATGGATCTTTACTTCCTGTCACCTCTACTGGCACCACTCAGTTTTCCAACTCACTCCGTCTTAACAACGTTCTTGTTTCCCCAAGTCTTATTAAAAATCTGATTTCTGTTCGCACCTTCACCACTGACAACAACTGCTCTGTTGAATTTGATCCTGCTGGCTGCTCTGTGAAGGATCTACAGTCCCAGAAGGTGATCGCCGATGCAATAGTGCTGGTCCTTCTACCTTCTTCGCCCCGCCGCCAACGCCCCCTGGTGGCACCTTCCTCGCCGACACTTCCTCCCTCTGGCACCGTCGACTCGGCCACCCCGGTCGAGGCGCCCATACCCTTCAAGAGTCTTCTTCTATTCCAAGATGTCCCAAAGGAGCTGCAACTTCCTGTGTCATGCATGTCAATTAGGTCGCCACATTCATCTTCCATTTCCCATGTCCACCTCCCGCGCTACACAAAAGTTTGATCTCATACATTGTGACCTTTGGACATCTCCGATTGTGAGTGTGTCCGGTTATAAATACTACTTGGTCGTTTTGGATGATTGCTCGCATTTCGTTTGGACATTTCCTTTGCGACTCAAATCCGACACATTTACCACACTCTCCAACTTCTTTTCTTACGTTAACACTCAGTTTGGCACCACCGTCAAGTCATCGTCGGTCGCGATAATGGGCGTGAATTTGACAATTCCAAGACACGACGTTCCTTCTACGCTGGTGTCCATCTTCGCATGTCTTGTCCTTATACTTCTCCCTGAATGGTAGAGCTGAACGCATGATTCGTTCCATTAACAACATCATGCGATCCTTACTCTTTCAGGCATCCTGTCCTCCATCCTTTTGGGTCGAAGCCCTCAACACCGCCACCTACCTCATCAATATCCTACCGACTAAGACACTTAGGTCCTCCACACCACATCTTGCCCTATTCGGCACTCCACCCTCATATCACCATCTCCGTACCTTCGTCACAAGATGCTACCCAAACTTGTCTGCCACGGCAATCCACAAGCTTGCTCCGCGTTCAGCATTATGTGTCTTCCTTGGCTATTCTCCCCACCACAAAGGATACCGTTGCCTAGACATCTCATCAAATCGGCTCATCCTCTCTCGTCACGTTGTCTTTGACGAGACCTCCTTCCCTCTTGCCAAGGAGCATCAGCATTCTCCTACTGATCTTACCTTCTTGGACCCCGTCACTGACGACACGCCTATACCTATAGGACCGATTTCTTCTTTGACTACAGGTCCCTCCACATCAGTGCCCACTGCTCCCTCGCCCATGCGCATGGCTCCTGATGCTGCGATCACCACACCATTCCCAGCATCGCCACCGAGCGTCCCGCACCACCACGTCCACCGGACGTTTTCTTCGCTGGCGGTCCCAAGCGATCGGTCCGACACCGCCCCAAGGCGTGCGTCTACTCCGCCAGCTTTACCTACGACGCTTCCCGCTCCGGTTTCTTCACCACCATCGCCTCCTGGTCTTCCTACCACGGACCGCGACTTCGGTTTGTCTACTCACGGCTGTTTACGCACTGCGGACCCGATCGCCTTGGTGCTCCCTCTTTCCCACCGGGCGCAGTTCCCGTCCCGCCAGTAGTCAACAGCCACGCCATGACCACTCGAGCCAAACATGGTTTTCGAGTACCGGCCCTCTTCGTCGCCACTCCGCTCTCTCCACTCCCGAAGAGTCACAGGAGTGCTCTAGCCGATCCCAATTGGCGAGCAGCTATGGAGGAGGAGTACCGCGCCCTTCTGCTGAATGGTACCTGGGATTTGGTTCCTCGTCCCCACAAGGCGAATGTCGTCACCGGTAAATGGATCTTCAAGCACAAACTTCAGGTCGATGGTTCTCTGGAACGGTATGAAGCGCGGTGGGTACTACGCGGCTTTACACAACGCCCGGGAGTGGACTTTGCCGAGACATTTAGTCCTGTTGTGAAGCCAGCAACAGTGCGTACCGTGCTGGCTCTCGCTCTTTCCAGGCAGTGGCCGATTCATCAACTTGATGTGAAGAACGCTTTCCTTCACGGGACTTTGTCTGAGACAGTTTATTGCTCACAGCCATCCGGATTCGAGGATTCAACTCACCCGGAGTTTGTCTGCCGTCTGAACAAATCTCTTTATGGTCTCAAACAGGCTCCTCGTGCATGGTACAACAGATTTGCCTCATATCTGTTATCTCTTGGGTTCATTGAGGCTAAGTCTGGCACATCACTGTTTGTGTACCATCGCGGCACTGAGGTTGTTTACCTGCTTCTCTATGTTGATGACATCGTCCTCACCGCCTCATCTGTCGGACTCCTCCGTCGCATCATCAATGCATTACAGCAGGAATTCTCTATGAAGGATCTCGGCAAACTTCACCACTTTCTAGGGATGCATGTGCAGAAATATCAGAGTGGTCTTCTACTCTCACAGCGTCAGTACATGCTGGACATTCTGGACCGTGTGGGCATGTCTGCCTGCAAACCATGCACCACCCCCGTCGACACCAATCCCAAGATATCAGCTTGGATGGAGTTCCGGTCGATCATCCCAGCGACTTTCGCAGTTTAGCCGGGGCCCTCCAGTATCTCACTTTCACCCGACCGGACATCTCTTATGCAGTTCAGCAAGTGTGTCTTCATATGCACGATCCTCGTGAGCCTCACCTTGCTGCCCTCAAGCGGATTCTTCGATATATTCGTGGCACTCTCCACTTGGGTCTCCTTCTCCAGCCATCCTCACAGTCTGATCTCGTGGTTTACTCTGATGCTGACTGGGCCGGCTGTCCGGACACCCGCAAGTCTACGTCAGGATATGCTGTGTTTCTTGGTGATAACTTGGTCTCCTGGTCCTCCAAGCGTCAGAACACAGTATCACGTTCCAGCGCAGAAGCCGAATATCGCGGTGTTGCCAATGCTGTGGCCGAGGCTTCCTGGTTGCGTCACCTCCTATTGGAACTACATACTCCTCTCCAAAAACTACCTTGGTATATTGTGACAACATCACCGATCTATATGGCCTCCAACCCATCCAAAGATCGCACACCAAGCACATTGAGATTGATCTTCACTGTCCAGAAAAAGTAGCTATTGGCGATGTTCGAGTACTGCATGTCCCCACTTCCTCACAGTATGCCGACATCTTCACCAAGGGTCTTCCTTCATCGATCTTCAGTGCCTTTCGGTCCAGTCTAAACGTCCGAGGCACGGACACTCCGACTGCGGGGGGGTGATAGATAGTCCTTGTGGGCCTAGCCTATGGCTTTGGGCTCATATGCCCTTAGTCTAGGTTTGTTAGGTTTCCTGGGATTCAGGGTTTTCTGTTGGGGTTTCAGGGTTCTGTTAGACCTAACCCTAGACACACCCTTCTCTATATATACACCTTGTAATGATGGTTCCTATTCATTCAATAAACATCACTTACAACAACGTATCTCTCAATTCAGAGAAATGTTGAAGAAGCCAGTTTACCAAGAATGTTTCTGACAATGTATAACACTTAACTAGTCAGCTATGACTAAAGCATATTCAATAACTTAAGTTCCGATCTCACAGGGTTGGCCCTCAGAGTAAAAAAAAATTTTGGACGGTTAATGTTGCTACTTTAAGGACATAGAATTGCACAAGTATACGGTTTATGGAGTTAACAGAAAATACTTCTACAGGCTGGTCTAGATCAATTAATAGGAGTACATCAAACAAAAAGTGTACAACCCTACATGTTTACTTATGTTTGCAGATGTTAAGTAACATTTCATTGGAAAGTATGCCAATAGTCTAAAAAGACAAGTCAAACCTAGAAGATTTATATTCATCCAATGATGTAATTCAATTTGCAATGCACTCCAGTACTTGCAACAGACTACATCCAGAAGATATGGCCAAGAGGTTTACCTGAATTATATTGCGAGGAGCTCCAGCAAAACGGATATTGTACAGCTCAATTCGGTCCAGAACAGGAGTGATTTCTGGTTCATCACGCAGCAGGGAAGCAGCTTCAGAAGGAACCAGCAGAGTTATAGGACGACAGCAAACAGGGCAATCGCACGGCCGAAGGACAGATCTATGGAGCCAGACACCCACGATGCAATGTCCTGCACACATACACGTATCATGTGATTTGTTAAAAGGGAAACCAATGGCATGGCCAAATTATAATGGTAGTGGAGATTTTTTTTGAACACCTATGAAGATTTTGTTCATGAAGTGTCCAACTGTCCAAGGAGCAAAATGGTTGCAAACACTGGAACAATCAGAGCAAAACAGAAAGCCAAGTCTAGAACCAAACCAGACAGATCCAGTGTTGGCAATTGATATGTTGGGCAAAAAAAAAAACACTTCAGTTGTTGGCAAATACGAATGCACTAGGGCCAGCGGCATGGATCCTTGTATGCCCGCATGCATGGACAAAGTTGTAACGAAGGAAGAGGCGTCAGGTGGTGCTCGGCCGGGAAGATGGAGGCGGAAACTAGAAAGGGCGTTAAGGCCTGGGAGTAACGGGTTAGACTTGTGTGGAGTGTCGGGTGTTGGGTTGGGGACCACTTGTAAGGGCTGTGTGAGGTGGGGATTAAAGAGTGACCTGTATTGAGACAGGGACGGAAAAGAAATGAATGAAAAAAGTCTAGACTTCTTCCGGCTCTCTTTCACTTGTTCTTGTTTGTTTCTTCCCCAATTTGTGAATTCTTGCATTGCATCTTGTTATGAATATTGTGTGTATTGATATGGGACCCAAAGGGTCATATATATATATATATATATATATATATATATATATATATATATATATAGTAAAATAACTAGAGCACCATGGTGCTGGGCACCTAAATTAACAACCGTGGTGTCTTGATGATGTAAATCGTTATGCGCTTTGGAATAAATGTCAAATCAATCGAATAAGAATAGATAGATGCATGACGGCGCAGATCGAAGCCCAAGAGGCGTGTTGATGCTTAGAAGACGTCTGGCCTTTAAAACTCGGGGCGGCGGCTAAAGAAGCGGCGGCATCATAACGACTTCTCCGATTTGCACGCGGCTCAGATAGTAGAGCGGCGGCTGCTGCCATGCAAAATAAAATTCCTACACTTCTATGACTGACAATAAATTTGTGGACTCGCACGATTTAGACGAACTAAAAAAAATTAGAACTACAAACCTGGATAGACGCAACGAAAGACTTAAAAAAAATGAAGCCCATCTCCGCCACCCAGCTGTTTTACCATCTCCCAGTAAGCCCACCTGCCCATCTCCCACCCCTACCCACCCGTGGACTCAACGAGGGGGTAGGGTTTCCCACCCCAAACACCAGTGTGGCCCGAGCTCGGGTGTGCGGCGGTGGCGGGCGCGCCGTCGAGCGAGGAGCGGCGGCCAAGGCCGTCTGGGGCGAGGCGGCAGCGGCGCGGTTAGGTCGTGTGCGCGCATGCAGCGTCTTGGCGAGGGCGAGCCGTCGCCGTGCCAAAGCGGCCGGGAAAAGCGGCAGCAGCCGAGGCAACCAGTGCAGGCGGAAGCCGGCCGCGGCGGCGGCTTACGCTGTTGGCGAGGAGGCGAGATCGGTGGAGGCGCGTCGGGGAGGCGAGCGACTTCAGGCGCGGAGGCAGCGGCCGAAGGAGAGCGGCGGCAGCTAAGCGGCGGCGAGGCGAGCGGCGCGGCGACGCAGAGGTCGGATCCGGGCGGCGGGGCCGAGAGACCGAGGTGGCAGCGCCAAGGCCAACGCGGCGAGGAGCCGACTTCGGCCAAAGCGAGCCGCCGTCGCGGCGAGCGAAGTGGCGGGAAGGCCGATCCGGCGGCGGAGAGGCGGATCCGCCGGAAGGCGTCCGGATCGGCGGCGGGAGGCCGGATCCGGCGAGGCGTCCGGATCCGGACGGGTACGCAGGCGGCGGCTGGCGGATGCGATGGCGGTGCCGCACGGCAGCGGAGAAGTCGAGGCAAGGCGGGCGCGGAGGCGCGGTGCGGCGGCGGCGGCGAGCATGCTTCCTCGGGCGGCCGAACGGCGCGGCGGCGGCAGCCATGCGGGCGGCGGCGGACCGGCGACCGGGTGGCTACGGGCGGCAGCGGCGCCTCGGGGAGAGGTCGAGGCCACGGTGGCCGGCGACACCTGTCGTACCAGCGGCGATCGGCGGCAGCGTCGAGAGATGACCGCCCGGGCGAGATCGATTCTCCGGGGCAGACAATGGAAGATGAACGGGAGCTAGGTATGGAACCTATGCTCTAATACCATGTTATGAATATTGTGTGTATTGATATGGGACCCAAAGGGTCATATATATATAGGAGACTACAAGAGTGTATATGGAAGGAATACAAGTCATATAAGGAAATAAATAAGAGTCCTTATCTATTTCCTTTCTTATCCTTAACACCTTATCTATTTCCTTTTCTTATCCTTAACACATCTCACGCTCAGGGTGCCCTGTGGCTATCGGATATGACAATCTGGTATCAGAGCCGATTTCGATCGGGGATACGCTCGGCTTGGAGCTGTGAAATTCCGGAGGAAGGTTGGAGAACTCGGTTTGAATTCGTTCGAACTGACGATCTCCGTAAAATCCCTATAATCCGGTTGGCTCAGCTTGGCGACCGATCAACACGGCTCCACCATGACCTTCCGTGTAGACTCAGTTCATCTTGGATGAGATAGGGGAGGCAGAGGCGCGAATGGAAGATAAGCTGGCAAAAATCAAGGAGAGTCTTGACCTCCTATTCGCACAAATGGGAATAATCGAGACTACACAGCAACAGATGGTGGCGCAAGTGGACCTGACGACCAAGGCAGTGGAGCAAGGCGTCCAGGATCGTCAACTTCTCGAGAGGCATTGGAGGCCACGGCTTAGGCGGTGGCGAGGTTTACTGCGGATCAGATGGGGGGATTTGCGGCGGCGGCCGTGGGCAAGGGGATGCTCACGCTGGCACCACCAGGTGGCAGGTGGGCAGGGGTGAAGGATGCACCACGGTCCAACCCCGAAGGAGTGCATACCAACTGTTCAACAGAGGTTCAACAAGGGACGGCGTGGTCTCGGCAGCGCTCGTTGGGGGACTTTGGAGGGGGAATTCGGAGCCCATTGCCCAAGCTTTCGTTTCCTAAATTTGATGGTGAGAATCCCTGGATTTGGCAAGACAAACGCATCGACTACTTCAACGTGTTCAACATCCTAGAGGCTATGTGGGTGACAGCTGTGACTATGCATATGGAGGGCAATGCTGCCCGCTGGCTGTAGATGTAAGGCTAGGCAAATGTTGGGTGGTTGGGAGCAATTCATCAATGAGGTAGAAGTGAAGTTTGGGGCCTTCAACCATCACAAGTCGCTGGACGATTTGATAGAGCTCAAGCAAATAGGGCCAGTGGCGGAATACAAGCAACAATTTGAGGAGCTGATGTATGAGGTGTCCATGTACAATCCGCATTATGATGAAGAGTTCTTCATGTTGCATTTCGTGAATGGGCTGAAGCCGAAAGTGCAAGGGGCGGTGCAAAGCCAAGTGCCGGAGACCGTTGATCGGGTGGCACTGCTGGCCAGAGTTCAACAAAATGTCCTTAATCATGGTAAGCCCTGGAAGGCAAAAAAACCCGGAGTTCGGGAAGGGGTGGGGGGCTTATTCAAGGCATACTACCCTCAAGGAACACTGAAGCTGGGCAAAAATGAAGATGAGCAGTACAATTGTAGCTTAACGCTTTGGCTGGAACGAGGGGGAAACGATGCGGCTTAGGGCACTCGTCAAGAACCAGGTGATGCTTATTTTGGTGGATTCGGGCAGCGCCCATAGCTTCGTCAACGCCAATTTCTTGGACAGAATTGCGTGTGCGCCACAAGAAACACAACCAGTACAAGTTAGAGTGGCCAACGGAGATGTGCTTAACTGTGATAAATGGGCGCCACAGATGAATTGGTGGACTTAGGGGCACACTTTTGCAACGGATATGAGGGTATTGGAGTTAGGAGCTCATGATGCTATTCTGGGAATGGATCGGTTGAAGGTGCATAGTCCGATGAATTACCAATGGGAGCATAAAACTTTGGAGTTCGAGCACCAAGGCCAAAATATAACTCTGCAAGGGGTCAAACATCGGTCTGGTGGGGAGCTGCAGGAGTTACCGGTGGAACAATACTGGAAATGGCAGCGAGGGAATGAAGGGTGAGTTCTTTTGGGTTGATAGCTTATGGCTTAAATATTTGAATTCTGGTTGTTCGTGAGAGGTAGTACACAAAGAGAAATAGTCACATGCGATTTTGGCTGGTACAGCTAAACTCAGTACACTTTTTACTACAATTTTTCTATTGATCCCGCCTTGAAAAAACGTACTGTTTAAAAGCTAGTTACTGTAGATAGTACAAGCATAAGCCACAAATAAGCTGAAACGAACCCAACTGAAATATGGGCGTTAGCTATGGTGGAAGAATCGAAGGAAACACCCCTTTTGCCCATTCCAACTGAGATTGACTATGTTCTGCAGCAGTTCCAAGATGTTTTTGAGGAGCCAAAGGGTTTATCACCAAATCGCGAATATGATCACGCTATCCCTTTAGTGCCGGGGGCAACACCTTTTAACTCCAAACCCTACCGTTATTCTCCTTTGCACAAAGATGAGATTGAGAAGCAAGTTTCAGAGATGTTGGCCTCAGGGGTTATCAAACCGAGCATGAGCCCTTTTGCTTCCCCGGTGCTGTTAATCCAAAAGAAGGATGGGACTTGGAGGTTTTGTGTGGATTATAGATGGTTAAATGAACTCATGATTAAGAATAAATTTCCGATGCCAGTCATTGACAAACTGCTGGACGAGTTGGCGAGAACTCGGTATTTTTCCAAGTTGGACTTGAGAGCGAGATATCATCAAATTCGAATGTGCAAGGAAGATAAGGTGAAGACAGCATTTAAGGTACACCACAGATACTATCAATTTCGGGTGATGCCTTTCGGGTTGACCAACGCCCCGGCCACTTTCCAATGCGTCATGAATTCAGTGTTGAGCCCATACTTGCGGCAGTTCGTGTTGGTCTTTATTGACGACATACTAGTCTACAGTCCAGATCTGCAAAGCCATGGAGAACATTTGAGAAGGCTGCTGGAAAGGTTGTGGGAACATGAGTTATATGCCAAACGATCTAAATGTTCTTTTGCACAACGGCAGTTGGAGTATTTTGGGCACATCATCTCTGATCAAGGCGTAGCAACAGATCCTGAGAAGACAAAGGTGATGATGGCCTGGCCAACACCAACGACTGTCACTAAGCTACGAGGATTTCTCGGGCTCACCGGGTATTATCGGAAACTTGTACGCAATTATGGAATCATTGCCAAGCCTTTGACAAATCTTTTGAAGAAGAGAGCTTTTGCTTGGGATGAGATTGCTGAAACCACTTTTTGGACCTTGAAGCAAGCGATGTCGTCCACTCCGGTCTGACTTCAAACACGTTTTCGTGGTGGAGACTGACGCATGTGATGGAGGAGTCGGGGCAGTGTTGATGCAATGCGACCATCCGGTGGCATTTCTGAGCAAAGCTTTAGGGATCAAATACCAGCAGGTCTCATCTATGAGAAGGAATTCCTAGCACTTATTATGGCAGTGGAGAAGTGGAGGCCGTATCTGCAGCGAGGGGAGTTTATCATCAAAACCGACCACCGCAGTTTATGTTATTTGGAAGAACAACAGTTACAATCAGAGATGCAAAGGAGGGCTATGACAAGGCTTATGGGGTTACAATACCGCTTTGTTCATAAGAAGGGCAGGGAAAACGCAGCAGCAGACGCTTTGTCCCGTATTGGTCATCTCTTGGCCGTGCAAACAGTATCAGAAGTCCGACCTGTATGGCTGCAAGAAGTGTTGAACTCATATGCTACAGATGAAGTGGCTCAAAAAAGGCTAGCCCAGCTTGCACTGCACAGTCTGGCTGAAAAAGGTTATGAATTGCACCAAGGACTCATCAAAATCAGAGGTAGAGTGTGGATTGGAGCGAACTCAGCTTTGCAAACCAGACTTATTGATGCTTTTCAGTCCAGCCCAATTGGCGGTCATTCCGGCATTCAAACGACTTACCAACGCCTTAAACGGCTCTTCTGTTGGGGTGGGATGGAACAAGATGTGGAAAGCTATGTAAAGCAATGTGGCGTCTATCAACAAGCAAAAGGGGAACGATCCCATCCGGTGGGTCTGCTGCAACTACTTCCTATTACAAAAGGGGCGTGGCAGGACCTCACAATGGACTTCATCGAAGGACTGCCAAAATCTGAGAAATGCGATGTGATTATGGTGGTAGTGGACCAATTCTCGAAGTACGCACATTTCATTGCGTTGTGCCA
Organism: Bonia amplexicaulis; assembly: GCA_036346245.1. Lineage (NCBI taxonomy): Eukaryota > Viridiplantae > Streptophyta > Magnoliopsida > Poales > Poaceae > Bonia > Bonia amplexicaulis. Next base: position 7,635,668 of record CM070737.1, read on the forward strand.
TCCTTTCACGGCTCAGAAAGTAGCAAAACTCTTCTTGGATCATGTGGCTAAGCTGCATGGGGTTCCTAACTCTATTGTGTCAGACAGAGATAAAGTGTTTACCAGTGATTTCTGGCGCGAACTGTTTAAGATTATGGACACCAAGTTGATGTATAGCACGGCATATCATCCGCAAACCAATGGCCAAAGTGAAAGGGTTAATCAGTGCTTAGAGATGTATTTGAGATGTGCCGTGCATGCATCTCCGGCAAAATGGAAGGCATGGTTACCTTTGGCGGAGTCAATTTCAAGTTGGGGAACAAGTACTTTTGAAGCTGCAACCTTATGCTCAAACCTCAGTGGTGAATCGTCCTTATCCCAAACTGGCATTTAAATTGTACGGACCTTTTACCGTTCTGGAATGTATTGGAAAGGCAGCGTATCGTCTGGACATCCCGGTGGAAAGTAAGATTCATCCCGTGTTTCATGTGTCACAGTTAAAACCTTTTATTCCTGACTATACTCCAGTGTTTCATGAGCTGCCGAAGATGGTGCAGCTGGATGCTTCATCCGTTTAGCCAGAGGTAGTCCTGGACCGTTGCTTGGTCACAAAAGGCAGTTCGGCTGTTCCTCAAGGTTTGGTGAAATGGACAGGTTTGCCGGCTGAATCGGCAACCTGGGAGGACCTGAATGTCATCCGAAAGAGGTTTCCTAATGCAGTTGTTTGGGGGCAAGCGACGTCTGAAGGGGAGGGTGGTGTAACGAAGGAAGAGGCGTCAGGTGGTGCTCGGCTGGGAAGATGGAGGCGGAAACTGGAAAGGGCGTTAAGGCCTGGGAGTAACGGGTTAGACTTGTGTGGGGTGTCAGGTGTTGGGTTGGGGACCACTTGTAAGGGCTGTGTGAGGTGGTGATTAAAGAGTGATCTGTATTGAGACTGGGACGGAAAAGAAATGAACGAAAAAGTCTAGACTTCTTCCGGCTCTCTCTTTCGCTTGTTCTTGTTTGTTTCTTCCCCAATTTGTGAATTCTTGCGTTGCATCTCACGCCCAGGGTGCCCTGTGGCTACGGGATATTACAAAAGTATCCCAAGTTTCACATGCGCACACACCCATGGAAGTCCCCGAAGCGACAAAATAAAGCAATTCGATATGAACGGATCAAAACCCTAAACCCCGACCAAACCCAGCATCATTTGCCAAATGTAATGACCAAATTATCCCGAACAAATTAATTGACATCAAATACTCCCTAAATTAACCGAATAGCATATCACGGAGACACGCGAACAGATCAAAAGCACAGCACCGACCAAATCAAGCAGAATACTTTACCAGATCAACTAAGCAGTCCATCTAAAATCGGTATATTATAATGCCACGGAGGCGCACGCAGGCCAGAGAAACCACCAATCCGAACCCGAATCCAACCAAAAGCAGCAAAAATTTGCAACCAACTCGAACGCCAACCTCCCGCACGCATACTCCATTCGAGACGAAGCACTGGCGCGAACGCGAGGCACCAAACCGTACACCAATCCAAGCTCGAACGCATCCAAAAACCTAACAACTTAACCGATCCAGCCATGGGGGTTTGGGGAGAGGAGGGGGAAGGTGGCGGTGGTGATTACCACAGAACCAGTGGGAGCAGTTGGCCTGGTGAGGGACGGAGATGTCGCCGCGGCACACGGCGCAGCGCTCGCCCAGGGGAGGCGCGGAGCCCGGCGCCATCTCGAGGCGGAGCCCTCTCGAAACTTCTGGAAGCATCTAGAGTTTGCGGCGTACTAGAAAATGGGGGCAATTTGGGATGCAGAAATGCGGGGGATATATTTATCGAGGCGGCGAAGGGAAGGAGGAGAAGCAGAGGTGATGACGTGGCGGCGGCAAGAGAGCTTCCCGCCTTCTTCTTGTGCACGCTAAAGCTAAACGCCATCTTACTAACTACTTCCCTAATCGCAATGTTGTTGCATCGATCGAACCCCACTGACCAGTGCTGTTTACACTTTTGGATAATTTTACTTGGTGATTTAACTTTCCATTTTGACATTTAAACCATATACATGAGGTAAATAGGGTCCGCTTGGTTGGGTTGAAAATCTGTGGTTTATGATTGAAATTGCATTGTAACGGCTAAAATTTTACTGTATTTGGTGTAATTAAATTTAAAAATAGAAAAAATATGCTAGCTTATCACGGACAACGCAAACGAATACAGGAAAAAAAGAACTGGCAAAAAAGCTCAAAAAAATCAAAAGTTCAAAAAAATGAAATTTATGAATAGTAAAAATAACCCAAAAACCAGAAGCTAAAGTTGAAACAAGCAGGAGCTATGTGTTGAACTCTATTTGAGGCACATGTGGTCAAATTAGAAGGTCTATTCGAATTAATAGGCATTCTTTGAGCTCATTTGTGATCAATAATAATTACTTGGGTCGTTATCCTCCAGGACCTCTACTATTCAGATTTACCCTACTCGGTTACAGCAAAACAAATGCTTTCAAAGCAACACGCATGTTCCATGTCTAGGCCGGTTTCATGATTTCATCCCGTTGATCCATAATAAGGTACGAGACAAACCTGTTAATTTTAGTTTTTTTACCAAATGATGCATTTATTTGGCATGACCAAATTCTGAAAAATCTACAAACAAATAATCTCAAACCATAGTTAGGTCCTGCTCCAAAGAGCTGAAAGACCCGTCTTTTAACTTTTTTGAGTACGTTTTTACTGTAGTGACAGATAGCTTTATGTATATAAAAAATAAGAAAAATAGTAAAAATTTATAAAAAGTGAAAAGTGAAAAGCTCCATTCCAGAAAAGCCAAAAATGCACCTCTCACGTGACTTTTGGCTTATAGGCTTAAAGTGATTTAAGTTTTTTATAAGCCAATTAAAAAAATACCCCTTTATTTAGGCTTTGACTTTATAGATTTTAAGCCATACAAAGAGTCTAAACAAACAGGAAAATCATCATCGTCTGTAGGGCCGTAGGCCCGTAGTCCAACTGTGTAGAGTAATATATGAACTGCTGCGTGATGGTATATCATCCAAATCGAGGAGGGCTTGTATTTTCCCACGGCTCCTTGTTCTTGTTTGTGATCAATGACATCTACAATCTTGTCAGAGTGCTGTTCATCATCATCCCGCGCAAAGGTCTCCGCTCGGTTGGGCTGAAAAGCTATGGTTTATGACTGAAATTGCACTATAGCGACTGAAATTTTATTGTAGCTGAAGGTGGTTTATTTGGTATAATTAAATTTTTTTAAAAAAATTAAAAATAGAAAAATATGCTAGCTATCACAGACAATGCAAATAAATAAGGAAAAAAGAACCGGCAAAAAAGCTCAGAAAAAGCCAAAAATTCAGAAAAAGATGAAATTTATGAATAGTAAAAAATAAGCCAAAAGCCAGAAGTTAAAGCCGAAACGAGCGGACCGCTCGGGATCTTCTTCGGTTTCTTCTCTTCTGTCCACGCGCTTTCTTCTGAGCTGCTACCGCGGTGGTTGGCAAGTCCCTCTCCGCTCAATTCGGTTGAAATGAGCTGACTTATAACTTATTTTATATTGTAGCCGACTTTTTTTGTATTGTAGTTGTTGATGGCTTTTTAGCGTAATTAAATTTAAAAAAATATGTTAGCGAATCACAAATAATGCAAACGAATACGGGAAAATGAAAAGGTAAAAAAAGCCAAAAATTTAGAAAAAGATAAAATTAAGGAGTAGTGAACTAAAAGTCGGAAACCAAAAACTGAAGCCAAAACGAGCAGAGTGTCGATGGAGATTGCCAGGTGTGTTCTTTACGAGGGCGGTAGTGTTCTTACGAGGGTAGTGCAAGGCATCGAGAGGGGAGAGGGGGCGGCGATGGCGGTGAGTTGGGGGATGGATGGAATCATGGGACCTTGGGAGTTGGACACCGAGATGTTGAAGACAAGGGTACGCGTTGGTGCACATGCAGGTCGTTTGGTGTTGTAGGGTTGCAAAGGGAGCGGGTAATTTCCATTTGACCGATCGACTGCAGGTTCGTGGAGCGAATACAAAAGATATAAATGGGTATCCGGTACTATCTGTGTCCGACTCCAAAGAAAAATATGGAATTAGATATAAGATGAGTGATATATATATATATATATATATATATATATATATATATATATATATATATATATATATATATATATCCGTATGTCAAGTGATATAAGGAAGTTTGTTGTGACTTCACTTAGGAACTAGATAACATATAAACAGATTGTCACATCTAAACGGGCGGGGAATATTAAGTGCTCTTCAACACCTCGACGATTAATATCTTCGTGTTCGCTCTGATTGCACCTACTATCTAATGTCTTATGTAAATAAGCGGATAATTTCCGTCAAAGGTTTATGAAACGAATACGAAATGGAGAAATATGTATCTAGTATTATATGTGTTTAACTAAAAAATTAGAATAAAATATAGGATAAATAATATTGATTTGTATCCAGTTCGATTGCACCTCTAGGTGATGATGGTGTGCGTGGACTGGGCCGGACGCGGACGGGCACGCGAGGCTTATTGTTACGTTCTTTGGCCCAGTACAAAACGTACTCGATACTCGCTCTCTCTCTCTCTCTCTCTCTCTGCTTTGCTTTTACGAAATCATCTCAAACTCCCCCCTAATTACCTATCCAGCCTAAACTAGAAAATTACGATCTCGGTGCAGCAGTTCGCCATGCCAATCAACTTCCGGTAGCCAGGCAGATCTCACAAGGCAAGTCCAGAACACAAGCACAGAATCTGCTCCAACAAACAAGTATTACCAATGACCATTGAAAATCACATCGAAATCATGGTTTTCGTATTTGGACTTGGATGTGAAAAGGCAAGCAAGGCGCTGCCATTGAAAATCAGTGGAAGGTTGTATGTTCTTGTTGAACATTATTTTTCAAGAAAACTCCCGTTACAACCAATACTCAACTCCTTACGTCCGGGGGGATTCCGGCCTTCGCACCGCGGCCACGTCCCCCGCGCGTGCGCGCCCGACGCGTGCCGGCGAAAAAAATCGTAGTTTCCTGTGTTTTTCGAATTGCGTACATGTCCTTGGTTCTCACGAAAAGGTCCCTGAGATTTTTTTGGCCCCTCATTTTTGCAGGATGGCCCCCCGTGTTTTCGAAAATTGCACATGGGTCCCTGTTTTTTTACATACAGTCCTCGGTTTTTTCAAAAAACCATTTGTTTTTTTCGAAAATGCGTTTTTGCCCCTGGTTTTTTAAACAGATCCTTGTTTTTTTGCGAATGACCCCTTTGCCTTTTCCGAAAATACGTTTTTGTCCCCGGTTTTTTTAAAAACTCCTCACGAATTGTCGTCTCTTTTATTTTGGTACGTCGTCTCTTTTATTTTTGTACGTACGGTGGCTGACGCGGCGTGGCGCCGCGCCTATAATTCTAGTTAACCTGATGCACCCAAACACACCTCAAACAGGATGGTGATAGCCGCATCGGCAAACTGATCAATGAGATCAAACACTCCAAATGGGCCTAGGCTAGGGCTTTGTTCTTTTCAGCTTTTAAAAAATATTTTTCGGTTTTTCTACAGTAACTAGCTTTTAAACGAAATATTTTTTCAAGATATGATCTACTAGTTAATTGTAGTACATACTTTACTGACTTTATTTATATCGACAAAAATCGCACGTGAGTTTCTGTTACTCTGTAAACTATCGTACAAATAGTCCAAAAGTCATAAGCCGCAGCTAAAAACCACAAACCGCACCAAAAAGAACAGGCCCTCAATTTGTTACGTCGGGCTTTTCATATACAGCTTCCAGACATTCTTTGGTCCGATGAACCTTTGACTGGAGATAGAAGCTCCCATTCTTGGTGTTCCTCTCAACATCGTATCGTTAACTTCTGCAAAATATTTAAAACAAGATAGATATCTAACATCAGTTCTTGGGTAAAGTAAATGGCTATACATGTGATTTTGACGATCATAATTGGCATGATGTTGACACAGAATAAAAGAAAATAACAGTTATCGTAGTGTTAACATTGTATCATACTTCTGCAAAGTATTTCAAGCAAAGAAATTTAGCATCAATTTTTAGCTAAAGCAAATGGCTGTACATGTGCTTTTAAAAATCTTAATTCGCATGAAATTCATACAGAGAAATCTTGATTCACATGAAGCTCCTAAACGAAAAAAAACAGTTGCTGGAACTTATTAGTGAATCAGTATATATTGGTCTTGTTCTTTTCAGCTTCTAAAAGTTATTTTTCGGCTTTTCTACAGTAACTAGCTTTTAAACGAAGTATTTTTTCAAGATAGGGTCTACTAGTTAATTATAGTACATATTTTATTAACTTCATTTATATTGACAAAACCACATGTGAATTTCTGTTACTCTGTAATCTCTCGTACAAACAGCCTAAAAACCATAAGCCACAACTAAAAACCACAAACCGCAGCTAAAAAGAACATACCCATTGCCGCAGACCTGCACGATCTCTGCCCAAGCTGATTGCTCGCTGATAACTAGTATTTGTCGGGCTTCTTGCTCAGTCATGGTCTTGCTAGGCCTTCTGTATAGCTTCATGGGCAGCTCCAGTTTTGTATGCGTCTATAAGAAAAAAAATTAGAAATAATTAGTCGCATTCAGAAAAGTGCATCATATGCAACCGAAGGAAGAACTACTCTCTAAGTTTGCATCTTTAAGGAACCTCAGAACTATGTCATACTATCATAAGCGGAATCTCATCAATCCAGTGAAGATCAGGAATCATCAAAAGTCCCACAAATAGAGCCTACAGATGGTGTACGACGCATGTAGGCAAACCGAGGTTGCCACCTAAAGGCTGACGATGCAGAGATTAATCAAATTATTATGTAAATTACGAAATGACTTCTCTACGCAATTATGTTGCATACAATTGGAACACAAAACACATGTAAGGTATTAGCTAGACTAGCTACAACCGCTCAATTGAAACATGTGACAAGGGGAGAGCACTCACTGACGATGAGATTCGCAAGAACCCTACCCGCCTGCAAAATTAGTAGCATTAACCATGAGATTAAGCTCGAAAAGGAAGGAATACAGGAACAAATCGCCAGTAAGAATCGAATCAAGAAAGAAATCAGATGGAGAGCAGGACATCTGGAACATCACGCGTCGCGAGTCAGGGAGGGACGACGTCGTCGTCCATTTTTTGTCATGTAGATGGGGAGTTTTTTTTTATGCAGTACCTTTCCAACGCGGTTGTATGGTTCCACCTGGCAACGTCTTGCGTGTTTGCTCTTTCGCTCGCATGTCGCGTCGATAGTCGAAGGCAGCATAGTGCAAAGTTGGCTAATCCAGTAGAGGGATACTGTCCCACTCATTTATTTAGTTTTCCTTTCTCATCTCCTCTCAATCTCAGCATTTCTCCTTACATGAAAAAATTATAGCATCCAAAATTCCAAATCCAACGATGCAACAAAAAATTCCTTACTTACTCATGTAATTTGGATGACATTTCTTGCCACCGTTTAATTATCCACTCCAACCCACCTTCCTCTACTACTACTACTCAGGCTCCATTAGTTGAGCCTCATCGTTGATGTGTCTACAGGTAGCCAAGCTACCAAGGTGACGAGCCTTAGATGAGGCAGTATGGACTACCATGACGGTGGGGCGCTGATGACTACCACAACCAAATCAAAGAGCTACACAATTTTTGTTTAAATTTTTAACAATTTTGCTTCCAAGTTTATCTCAACTTGCTTCTAGATTTATACTAATTTGTTATTTTTCAGGGTTTTTCTTCATAAGATATTTGTATTGCTTTTATTTTTGAAATTATCTTGAATTTGCTCTTAGAATTATGTTGATTTACTCTCAAATTTATTCTGAATTGCTTTCAAACTTATCCTGAATTTGCTTTTGAATTTTATATTGATTTACTCTCAGAATTATCATGAATTTGTTTTCAAAATTATCTTGAATTTGCCTTCAGAATTATACTGATTTGCTCTAAAATTTATCTTGAATTTGCTCTATAAATTAGTTTTATTTGCTCTCAAACATATACCGATTTACTTTAAACATTATCTTGAATTTTATTTGAATTTTATATTTATTTGCTCTCAAGATTATAGTGACTTTGCTTTCAAACTATCTCAAATTTTCTTGCCTATAGTCCAATCGTGTGACATGGCGCGCAAGAAAGGCGTTTAGTTCTTTGGCAAGAGGGGTGTTGGACAGAAAAAGAAAGGTGGTGGGAACACATATTTTTATTATCTAGTTATTCGGGTGTACGTACAAATAACCCCTGGGATGTACGGTTAGACTGTAATCACGTCCAAAAAAACACTTCAACCACAGCCAGTACATACGTATATTGGTTATCATAGAAGGTCTTGTTCAAAAGTGTTATTGCATTTAGCTTTTGGCTGATTGCGAGAGAGATTGAGCCCGTGTTGAGAAGCCACTTTAGTGGCTTCTATAGTGATTTATATCAACGATTTATAGAAACTATCTTAAAAAGCTGTTCTGTTGAATAGCTGGCTTCTCCAAGATAGAAGTTATTTGGAATGGAGCAGAAGATCAACGACTACTGGATTAGTCCTATTTCTCGTCCGTCACCATCCACATTAGCACGGGCATTCTTGTACATGCTGGCGCACACCAGGAAGTAGGCAAAGTTCACCGCCGCGACCAAGGTCAGCGTCCGGTACACGCTGTCCAGCCGCGACTGGTTCAGGTCATCGGGCAGCCACCTCGTTGCGCGCCTCACCACGTCCACGAACGCCGTGCTCAGGTACGAACCCGCGGCGATGAACAGCGGCGGCATCGCGGTGGCCGTGCTCCGCAGCGTCGCGGGGAACTCCTGGTAGAACAGCACCGTGTTCCCCGGCAGGTGCAGCGCCTCCTCCGCCCCGGTCAGCGCCAGCTGGAACACCAGCCACAGGGCCGACATCGGCACCACGGCGGAGCCGGCAGCACGGCCGCGCGCGACGCGGATCCGCCTCCGCTCCACCAGCGTGGCGACCGCCATGCTCGCGACGTTCACGGCGTGGCCGAGCCCAACGCGCCGCAGCGGGGTGAGCTTGCCGTGGCAGCCCGTGAGCCTCTCCCAGAGCGGGACGGCGAATCGGTCGAAGAGCGCGGCGGAGAGGACGAAGGAGGCGAGCACGGTGACCGTCATGGAGGCGGCCGGGACGGCGAAGCGGGGGCCGAGGGCGCGGTCCATGGTGAGGGCCTGGAGGACGGTGAGGCTGACCTGCGCGTTCACCGTCATGCTCACGAGGATCCCCGACGACCAGAGCGGCAGCACGCGGACTAGAGACTTGACGTCCTCCACCTGTTGCACCGTGCACAGGCGCCACGGCTTGGCTACGGACCCGTCCTGCTTAGTCTCCCCTGGTGCGACCATCGCAGCTCGGTTCAAGAATCTAACAACAAATTGAAGAAACTGTGATTGAGCTAGGCTGCGGATTATTTCAAGCAGATTTCCTAGCTAGTATTGCACTTTGCATTGCATACCTAAATCTTTCACTTGGAGCTCCATGATCTTGTGGTTGAGTTGGCGCCTCTGCCTCACGACTGAATCCATGGTAATATTGCACTCTTCCAGGTGACCCGAAACCCACCGCCGCCTTCCTCACAGCGGCCACAACTACCTTTGCCAACGCCGTGAACGGGCTCCCTTTCGGGACGGACCGCCGGTAATACCGTGACCCGACGAGCAATGCGACCAGGCCCAGTGCAGTGGTCGCGACGCAGACGCCGAAGCCCAAGGCCCAGCTCACGGTGTCCTGCACGTAGACGAGCCCTGTATCGCCCACCATGTAGGAGACGTAGAGGAACACGAAGTACCAGCTGAAGAAGGCATCCTGATGCCGGCGCTCCTCGCCGTCGCCGTTGTCGAACTGGTCCGCGCCCATCGTCGCTGTGTTGTACCGCGTCCCGCCGTTGCCGATGGCGAGGAGGCACACCGCTGCATAGAGGACCGTGGCTTGGATGGCATTCGGCGCTTCGCACGAAGCCGCACTCGGCGGGCACGGCGGCGGAAGCAGCGACGGGAAGCTGGCCGTCAACGTGAACAGCACAAAGGACTGCACCATTGGATACATGTCATGTCGGATTTTATTCACCTGCGTGGCCGCACGTACGGTTGCACATACATGTATATATGTTCTTGTGGCGAGTGAAGTGCACGTACAAGAGTACTCAAGTAATAAGTGTGCAAGATGCCGACGTTTTCGTCGGTCGGTCACGCGACTCACGAGGAGAGAGATGGCGACGCCGGCGGCGACGACGGGGTAACACCCGAAGTATGCGTCGGAGACGACGGCGCCGAGAACGGGCGCCACCTGCATGCACCCGCGGACGATGTTGGAGATCTGCGTGGCGTCGATGCTTTTCACGTTGTACTTCTTGATCAGGTAGACGATGAGGTTGCTGCTTGTCGCACTCATGGCCATCCCCAACCCCACTACGCTCCCTGCACATCCATGTTCAGTAATGCATGCCACTGCCACACGTAGCAAGCTAGCAAAACTAATTAGCGATCGACCTGCGAGGAACGGCAGAGTGATCCAGCCTCCTTTCTTCCGGACAGACGACGAGTGCTGGGTTTCATGATCGGATGCTACGGTGGTTCTCATGTAAGCGACTAGCCGGAGTTCACTAATTAATTAAGATGGATGGTAATATGTACTGAGTATATATGTGTGTACGTGAGGACAACGTGAGGACAACAGCTAAAGATGAGAAAAGCAGGCCGGTAAGGAGCAGCGTGCAATGATGAAGGGAATAACTTCACATGGGTGAACGGATGGAAGTGCTTTGTTTGCTTAATTTTAGACAGATTTGGTCTACATTATAGAACACCTATGTAGGTGTATATTGCCCTACACTGTAGTTCCATTTGCGATGTACTCCATCCGTTTGGTAATATAAATTCGACATGTATATCTAGAAAATATATTATTTAAGTAATATTTGATAGAATTGGATTATAGTTGCTCTTATTATATAGATATAGTACTGCTTTTCTATTAGAGATAAATATGATCTAATTTTTTAAATATTATTTAAATGAATATATATATATAATTTAAACTGTAGGACAAGATAGCATATACGATCAGCTCGTTGTAGTATAGGAGTTGGAAAAGAAATGGCACGGAGGTCAACACCTGCTAGGTAAGATGTGCAGCACGGTTTTTTCTTTTTAGTTTTTAAAAACTATTTTTCATCTTTTATATAGTAATTAATTTTTAAATAAAATAATTTTAAGGTGAAGTTTACAAATTAATTCTAGTACATATTGTAGCAGCTTCATTTATATTAGCCAAAATCGCAAGTAAGTTTTTATTATTTCATACTCTCACACAAATAGTTTAAAAACTATAAGACACAGTTATAAGTTAAAGGAAAAAAAGGACAGATCCATAATTGGAATGCCTTCATTTTATCTAAGAATTGAGAGATTTAAGATGAATCAGAGTACGTATACGTCATTGTCGATCGCGTCGTCCTCCGAACAAATTGCTCAGCATTTTTCTCCGCTATGTCAAAGTATTCGATGCGCAGCGCAGCTAGCGTAATATTTACTTCTGATATCGCACGAATGTCCAAATGGAACAGAACCTGAACCATGAATATATATCAGAAGCTGGTTCGTACGTATATGCATGCCAACTTAACCAGGATAGTCCGGATTATGTTCTATCTAGTGCATATTCGTATCATGCACCCATGCATATATAAATTAAGACGCATGACTTCAAAAATTCTCAGTACGACCAGCCGCTTTCTTAACTCCCTTTTTCAAAGTCAGTGGATGAATTATTGGTTCGGTTAATTGCTTAATGCAATGTCAATGTCATATTATGCTAATCGAGAAAAGATCATATTCGTGTTCTTTGAAAAAAAAGGTCATATTCTTTGGTACCAAGTATGACACATCGGTAATGCTTTCTAGCCAGTTTAGTTCTAGAGCAACTGAAAATGAGTAATTGAAGTGATCTTTTAATTTGAGTTTGATTATGGCAGCCATGGCCAGCTAGATGACGAAACCCTTCCCGCGACAAACCTTGAGTAACCTCACTCTCCTGTATTTTTTTTTTATTCACGAGTATAACTAGAATACACTCACGTATACATATAACTTCACAACCACTCACATCTATATAGATGCATCCAACATACATGCTAAGTAAGGCAGAGACCCTACAGCCTTACAGAGCTCAAGCACATATTTTAACCACTGAACGCACTAACTTACGTGAGTGCTCGGAGAGTCACTATACATATAAATAGTACCCCTGAAAATAAGGTGCCCTAGATTTAGGCCTAAGCGGATAGGCTGCACGACGGCAAGGCACACCATCTGAGCAAGACTCGTCCTCTACTCTCACTTATTATTAACTACAAACGAAACCATCTGGTGAGGTCACATCATCAAGTAATCATCAACCATTGGATATAGTCTTCACTGAACCTTCTAATAAAATTAGTAAACATTTTTAGTTATCAAATTAGTAAACCTTATTAGTTATGAATGATTGATTCCTGTTACACTATAATACCCGTTCTTATGCATAATAGCTCTCAGATCGGATCAAACTTTACGAGATATAGCATAAGCATGCACTGTATGAAGAATGAAGAAGATGAATATCGTAGCGAGAACTAAAATAATGACGTTGAAGCATATTTAATGAACCCAACCACAAATTTCTTCAACACAAACTCAAAATAGTACAAGAGATTGTCGCTGTCATAACCCTTTTGAATCTTTTATTACCCTCACATCCTTATTTGATACAAAAATCTAGTACTAAATAATATTCTAGCCTCTAATTCTCTCGTGCACCTCAACCTTTGGATGAGTGAATCTTTGTTTTGTTGCTTGGTTGCTTGAGTTCTCTATGGCCACTCTCATGGATTTATATAATCCCCCTAACCCTTCTTTAAAATAGAGTAGGAATCATATTCCAAAAGAAAGTAAAAATCCTAATTTTATTAGGATTCATGTAAGGCTCCTTATAGAACACATTTCAAATTCTAAAAGACTAGAATATAAATCATCATACTTAATAATTTTCATCTTGACTCTTATCTGTTGAAATCACTATGTTTCTCCAAGAACTCGCTCCAACTCGTCTCCATATTTTTCATTTTTTGTTTTCCTCCTACCTTTAGGAGTGCCCCCATCATAAGGGCTCATGCACATCACCACGATGTACGTGTCAGTGTTCGATCTAGCTTGCCTAGACACTTTACTTGAGAGCTCCTTTGTTTTATGGTTTGATTAGGCACACCTCATGTTCCTACAACTTTCTATACCATAGGTTTGTACCACCTTCAAGCTCCACCTGCTCATTGATACCGTATGGTTGATCCCATCACGTCTTTCTTCTTTCAATAGCTCGCACCTCCGCCTTTGGGTCTGCTCGATTTTGCAACCATCTTTGCAGTTCTGCACATAATTGCAGATGAGATTCGAATATCTACCGTTGATGACACTGATTTCTTCTCTTGTTATGATTTTTATCAGACCTCTCATTGGTTGCATTTCCTTTATGTGTACCAGCAATCGGTATCCTTCATTGCTCTAGATATTTTTTTATTACTTACCAGATACTTTTTATGATTACTTTCCCTTTGCAAGTAACCCATATGACTTCACCTCAAAGTGATACATCACAACTTTCAAGTTCAAGCAACCTCACATATATTAAATTCTTCTTTAAGCCAAGAATATATCAAACTCCCATCAATGTGTGATGTGCTCCATCATAATCTCTAATGTAAGCGTTTCCATCTCGGTAATTATATACTCCTTGCCATCTGTTGAGCAAATAGTTTCATGCTGCAAGCACGAGATCATTCGTCATATATATATATATATATATATATATATATATATATATATATATATATATATATATATATATATATATATATATATATATATATATATATATATATATATATATATATATATATATATATATATATATATATATATACGTACATATATATACACGTGATGCATCTTGGATATGCATCAACTCATGATGCATTTTCTTCTTGATGGCCTTTAACACATAAAGCCATCTTCTTCTCAAATCTTGACTTGATGATCTTCAACACATGAAGTCATCCCAAGTCATTCTCATTTGTGAAACCTAACCTATTCATCTAACTCATGGAAAATGTTAGTCCACAAAATAATTTTCATCAATTACCAAACTTCACCATTAGCATATAATGGAGGGACTAGATTTAACAATCTTTTCTTTTTGGTAATTCATGAAAATTTCAATAAATAATGAGATAAAAGTTGATTTGTGAGTATACAACTTGTACACAACAATTATATACTCTAAGATAAGCTGTAAACAAAACTTATTTATCCGATTGTCATTAATCGTCCAACCATAATACATAATGGAGTTAGATGACAACCCGATTGCACATGAGTACATATAAACTACACAAGCTATATATATACTCAACATATGTGTTTCAATGTAAAGATCCTAAATATGCATATTAAAAGAAGCATGGAACAATACTCATGAAACTCCAAAATATAGAGAGAGCTCCCCCTAAATGTGTGCATACAAGTGTATATAATGAAGACATATGCACATATTCATTCTGTACTAATAGAGGAGTTCAATCTATATTTTGAATCTAAGGAATGCATTAGTATATGATAATGTCTGATTTCGAATGCATACCTTTTTGAATTCACCTTTCCATACAAATGAGACTAAGCTATAATATACTTGCACAAACATATTAGTCCCATGAAAAATTTATCACTTAATCATATATTTGGATGCGAGAAATGCAACAAGATTAAAAGAAAGATATACTAATACATTTTTCAATGATTTCACCTTTTCATTTAAATGAGACTAAGCATAAATAAACTTAAACAAACATATTAGTCTCATATATACAATTGTCATTGTCACCAACACGTTATAAAAATATTTGTCATTAACACCAAAATATTATAATAGTTTTTGTAAAACACCATAATGATATTTGTCATTAACATCAAAACCAACTTAAATGGAGCTTGATTTTTCAGCTCTCCAACCAACTCAGGAGTGACTACAGGAGGGATTGAGTCCTCATCCTCTAGGTCAGGGTCGTCGTTGACAAAGATGCTTTCTTGATCACCATGCACCTATGTACCTACACTGTCGGGTGTAGTATCGGGACTAGCCTCATCAAAGTGACTTCATAAGTCTCAATGATTTTGTTAGTATCAAAATTAAATACACAAAATGTAGCACCTAGAAAAAAACTAACTGATCTCTCTCTCCTACCCTAATATCTCTCTCCCATTTTAACCTCACCCTCTCTCCTATCTCTATTTCTCTCTCCAATATCTCTAACCGAACATCTCTCCTTCTCTCATCCGCGAGCCGCACACGTGGCCGACGGCGGCGGCGCATGGCGCGGCGGCGGCGACCACCGGTGGCCAACCCAGCAAGGCGATAATGGCGTGGAGCGGTGCACACACGGCGCAACAATGGCGACGGCGGCGTGCGTGCGTGCGTCGTTGCAGCGGCGGCGATAACGTCGTCAGGAGACCGGCGTGGCGGCGGTGGCGGTGGGCGGCAGCAGCGTGTGGTGGTAGGCGGGCGGGCGCGCGCATGCGCTCACCCTCGGTCATGGCAGGCAGTGTCAACGTGCTGTGGTGGTGGCGGTGTCGGCAATGTTTGACTAATAATCACTTATCATATAACAAAACTTGATTGGTTGATAACCTTGTGTGAGCTATATTATAATACCTCTTTAGGTTGATTATTATATCACTATCATCTTATCATTATTCCACATCGCGCTCATATCAGAAACTATGTCTTTCCATTTTCAACTCTAGCATATCTTTTCACTTCTCACAACTGTATTATAGCCTTATCCTCGCCATCTCTTCGTTACCTTAATTTTGTTCTATATAATTTGTCCATGATGTATCGGTTACCTTATCACCTAGTATCACCAATTCTGTCTCTCCGGTCTCATTGTATTAAATCATTACCCTTATAACTTTACCTTAATTCATTCATGACTCCCTAATTATACCATGGATAATTCGCTAAATAAAGAACAAATGGTTATCACGCCGGGACTACCCACATATAGGGGACATTTTCACCCAACCTGGTAACGTACGGCGGGCCGTACATTCTCGTTACACAAGATATTACACCCCATCAGCGGTTATACAGTCGAGGACAAGGATGTGTCTGGCTATTCTCGTATAACCGGGTATGTGGAATGAGGTCGCCGGCACCCTTGCTATAACTTATCACATAACAACTATCTTTAATACACAGTCCCCATGATATCCATCTCCCATTTATGATAGCATTTCCGATATCAGTTGTTCATTGTTTTCATCTTGTATCTGTTGTTTACTTGTGATGCTTGTCCTTTATTTCACGTGGTTGCATTACTTGTCTTTACTCACTGTGTTGCGACCGTTGTTGGGTACTTGCTGAGATTTTCATATCTCACGCTTGCTCTTTTCAGTCTCAGGTAAAAGGCCAGTGGAGTGATAGCAACATGCCTGGATGGGAGCACTCGAGTTTTCAGCACCGTAGTTTGCCACAGTTTTGTTATTTCATTCGTTCTTTATTTGGTTAGAAGTGGACCGGTCCCATGTTTTAAATATTTATTCCAGCTTCTGTTGGTTCTCTATTAACGTGTTAATAAAGTTCTAAACTTTTTGTGATTTCTTTTGTTGTTGTTATTTGTTGTTCACTTTGGCGATGACGTTCCATAGTGGTATCACATATGGTTATGTGGGGTGCTACACAAAAAGCTATGAGAATGAGCAGTATATCCCAGAATAATGTCATTATAACATCTAGATTGAACTTTATCAAAGTTGACATATATTAGAATGATGCGCTTACAACCAAATATTTTGAAAAGGGAGACGCTAGGCTTATGATCAAATCTAAGCTCAAAAGAAGTCTTGTCTATAGACGATCTCAAGAAGACTTTATTAGACACATAGCAGTCAATAGAAATGACCTCAACTCAAAACCTCTTAGGGGTGCTATGCTCATCTAGTATGGTTCTACCCATCTCTACAACGGTTTTGTTCTTTCTCTCTACAGCTACATTATGTTGGGGGACTCTAGGTGAGGAGAACTAGTGCTTTAACCCTCCTCAGTACAGAAAGCAGCAAAGGATGAGTTGTTAAATTCTATGCCATTGTCACTCCTAATGGCTCTCAAGGCTCCTAGGAGGTTAACTGTTAATCTAAAGGCCAACACTCTAAAGCAGACAAAAACCTCATCCTTAGTAATTGAAAAATATACCCAAGGATACCTAGAAAAGTCATCTACAATGATAAGCGCATATCACTTTTTTCCTGTAGACTGGATTCTAAAAGTGCCAAATGTGTCTAAGTGCTAGAGCTATCTAGGGCCATCAGTCATTACTAAGATAAGAGAAAAATGAGAAGCAAAAACTAGCTTACCATATCTACAGGGTGTGCACACTAGGTCACTAGAACTCTTAAGCTTGGGCAATCCTTTAATAAGGTTCTTACTACTGACTCTAGTCAAGTGATTGAAGCCTATGTGTCCAAGCCTACGATGCCACAATACTAGATAATGAGAATCAGAAGCCACAAGGCACCTACGTTCAGAGATAGAATAGATACTAAAATCAGGACTAAAGATCCTCTCAAACCTAGATAACCCAAAGACATACTCACCCGAGGAGTCTAAAACTCTACACTCTCCACTCTCGAATATCACTTCTAGACTCTCATCAAGAAGCTGGGAAATATATAGCATATTATACCTTACCAAAGGGATGTCTTTGAGCATGAAATTGTTGTGGATGTGCACTGTGTCCTTTGTTGTCACGGTCCCGAAAGAAGCAACCCAAATATGATCAACTCGTTGTCATATGCACGAGTGAGGGAGGAGAACCATCGAGAATCTTCGGTCATGTGTCGAGAACATCCTGAGTCAATAAGCCACAAATCCTCCTTCCTCGCTCGCCGGACAGGACACAAGCAGGAAATATCTGTGCCTTAGAACTGGGATTAGTAATAAAAGACTTAGGAATCCAATATTGAGCCACACGATATTTTGGAACAGTAGTAGAAGCAAGAATAAAATGGTTAGTAAGATAATCATGAGAAAGCACACAAAAATTACCTAGACCTATCTAAATCGACCTACCAAAAGGCTGCTACTCCCCTATCTAGATGCTATCTATGTTCTACCCTCACAATATCCTAACCCAAAGCATTGTCTAGAGCCACCAAAGGAGTCAAAGAAGTCATCTACGAATCTATGCCTATGTCTAGAAGGAAATACAGACTGTGTGGCTCTAGAAACACTCACAAGCGAAGGAACTCCTCTAATGGAGCTTAGAGCACATATCCTTCTTTTCTCTCAACCTTGGCTCTATGAAAGTAGAACTTAACAATATGGACATTCTTATTGTAGAAGGTGCAACGGTACTTGACATTTGAAGGGGTCTAATCTGCTGAAGTAGAAACACCTGAATTGCTAGAAAGGGTTTGGGCAAAACCTACTGACTTAAAGATAGTCTTGGATGGCTTTGGGGGTTTACCTCACACTTGCCACTCTTAACTATTCTCACAATAGGTGGGTGGTTTTTGAAATACTCTAGGGAATTAAATCCTAGACATCTCTTTTTCACACCTATCTTAGATTGGTCAAGAATCATATTGAGATTTTTCTTTCCACTAAAAAAAATCTCTCAAGGGCCTTTTTGATGCAGTCATTTTCTTGGGCTAGGTTCACACATGTGGCATACTCATTTATTTTAGTTGCCCTAGCATATCTCTCGTTATGGATAGCTACCTCTCGTTTCAAAGCCTCATAAGACATACAAGGGAAATTTCTAACCCTATAAAACTGCTCCTTATATTTGACTCTAAAAAACTCATATATCTCACTTACATCAGTCTTAATTTTAGCACAAAATGAATAAGAAATAGAATTAATAACTTTCTTAGATGTAGTCATATGGATATGGTTTTTTAATTTTATATTTCTCCTCAAGTGTCTTGTCAAGAGCATCAATCTTTATTGTGAGTCTAGGATAATTTTTATAAGATTCAATCCTATAATGAAGAAGCATTTCAGTCGTTTCTTCTATTTTAATTTTATTACCCTCACAATGAGAGCAAGTATGACCAGTAATAAATTTTAGCAATTCTTTAGTAGTACTATCTAATTGTAAAATAAGCAAAGCACAATTTGAGTAGGATGAAGGAATAGCATCTAATAGAATCATATCTAAGGCAGTAAAATTCAAGCAATCCTGATCATTACTAGTCTTGAGAGAATCTAGTTCATTTAGAGCATCCTACACATAACTAGCAACAGAAGGGTGAGCAATTTTCATATTGTCCAACTGATCATCCAAGCATAAGCAAGATTCATAATTTTCATCAGGATTCATGGATTTGGGCCTAACAATTTCTATGTTCAAGTTGTCAATCATAATGTCTTGATTCTTAATTATTTTAGCTTATTTCTTCAGTTTTTGATCAGCTACAACAAGAGCATGTTTCATCCTTGTGGAGGAGGGGCATATCTTGTTGGGATCACTATAGAGCTTGTCGGAGGAGGAGTCAACATCGATGATGCCCTTGGCGATGAAGCACATGCCGGTGAAGTCCTGGATCTTCTTCTTGCCATGGGAGTCATCCTCATTGTCCTCCATCCCCGAGTCCATATCACTCATGTCAACATTCTTAAGAGCGACAAAGACCCGGCTGATGAACTTGTAGTAGTTCGGGTTTCTTGGACTTCGCATCTCGAGCTTCAAGATGCCTTCAGAAGCCCTTCTCCTCCTTGCCCTTCCGCTTGGGCCAATTGGTCCGAATGTAGTTCGACTCACCACACTCAAAGCAAGTAACAGGGTCACCCCTTCTCTTGTTCCTCACCTTGTTGTATGCTCTCATGAATTTTGTGTATAGGAGGGCTAATCCATCCTCAAAAAGCCTCTCTAGCTGCTTATCACTCAAAAAATGCAAGGCTAACAATGAATATCTCGAAAAGCCAAAATCCAAGGAACTTGAGAGCTACTGTGAGAAGGGTAAATCACAAGAGCCATCGACTCTGTCTTGAAGAGATACGGGATGAAGTCAATCTCATGCATCTTCAACCTCGAGTAAAGCTTATCCATGGTAAGCACACTCACGACAGTGTTGTTATTGATCGAAGTGATCTTCATTGCCCAAACTTTAACATCAAGTGCACCTAATATCTAGCGTGCATTCTCAGAATCAGAAAAGATCAAACCAATAGCACGAAGATCATGAAGAATCTTGTTGAACCTTCCCCACAAATCATCCAAAGATTCACCAGGCTTAACACGCCGAAGACAACACTGTGCTCTGTTTTGTTAGATTCAGCTGACGACGGAAGACACCGAGCTCGTGACACGTAATATCGGGATGTGTTAGCACGCCTTTAAAGACACAAGAAAATGATGCTCAGAAAACATGTCGTCGATGCTGACTAACTTTTTCTGGAATAGATATGATCTATTATTTCTAGATAATGTATGTGGCTACAAAGCGCCCTCACGACACCCCTAAAAACTCTAGCATAAAAAACCTCCACAGAGCCAGCACTAAAACCCTTAGCCTCTACGTGCTTTTATATGCTAGAGCCCTAAACCGTGTCCACCTCAAACACAGACATCTCAAACCATGTCCTTAACAACCTATACACGCAATCCTATCTCTTCCAAAAATCAAGGGACTCGAAACTCTTCCAAACATGGCTTTAACCAATCTATAAACCTTCCAAATTACGGACTCCATCCGTAACTCTCCAATCTCATCACATGATGAAGCCTTCGAGATCGCACCTCCTGTATCTTCGTCACGCATAACCCATCTCACGTGTTGAAGTCTCCGGGAACGCACCTCCCGTATCTTCTCCATGCATCATCCTCATGTGTTGAAGCCTCCGGGACCGCACTACTCGTAACTTCTTCTTGAATCACCACATTTGATCTCCACATGCTCCAGCGTGAGCCCGACCATCTTGCGTGATATCCTCAACCGCCTAGACCTTAGATTTCCCCATCCTAGTCTCGGTCCTCCTCGTCACCGATCATGACCATCTCCACGCCCACCTGCACATGCAAGACCAAAGAGCGTTTTCCACGAGCATAAATTCTTCATAGCTTGACTATAATCAGCACACACACATACGTATAACACACCCTTGTCTATCCACAGACAAGAACTAAACCATCCACGAATACCAACCATGTCATACACGACCACAATATCCATGCTCCCCAGAAATCACCAACTTTAGATCACTCATTACGACCGGTTACAACCGCTATGCAAGACCGGTCGCTAGCTCATCGAGTACTCAAACACAAGTACTCGGGAAATATCATCGCTCAGATCACTCGAGAATAACAAGCATAGCTATCAACCATAGAACTATCGAGTACTGACTATCGAGTACCGATCGCTATGACTAAAACACCGTATCGCTAAATCTATGACTACAAGCCATTGACTACTAACCAGCAAAGTCTATGACTACCTAGTCCTTCCGACTATGAGTATCGAGCCCTACCAATTTCTGAGTATCGAGTCCTTCTGACTTCGAGTACCTAGTCCTTCCGACTATTGAATATCAAGTTCTTTCGACTACCAACTTTCGAGTACCGACCACTGCTACAATACTCTTCTGAGTACCGACTACATCACTGTTGCTATAGTACTTCTTTTGAGTACTGTTCACTTCTGATCACTATTCATCCAAACACTATAGCTCTGACTGAATCACTGTTGCTTCAACGAAAACACTATAGCTATGATCGTATGCTCTCCGACTCCGGGGTTTTGACTCAAGGCCTTCGACTGCTCACTGCTCAAAATCTTTGACTGCACTGCTCAAATCCTAAGCGATACCACTCGGGGCTTTGATACCGCTCGAACGCCGCTGATCCTCAAATGCCACTTGGACACCGTCCGATACTTCTATGGCACTCGAATGCCATCTAATGCTTTGATGCCACTTGAACACCGTTCGATACTCCAAAGTTACTTAAACGTTGTCTGATACTCCAATGCTACTCGAATGCCATCGATCCTACTTAGACCCGATCAAACCACTCGGAGCTAACCAAAAACCACTCGAATCAGACCAAAACCACTCGGAGTCGAAACCTTCAACTGCGATCGACCAAACTTTCACAAACACAAATTCCAAAGCAATCCAAATATCAATTATTCATCATCACTAAACTCACGACCATCCACATGTTCTAACACTTTGAGTATTCTTTCTTCAATTAGTTCTATCTCACTTCCTTGACAATAGCAGAGCTGTCTCACATTGAGACTCGAAGCAGATCTTGTGAGCAGATCTCAAGTGAGCAACTCGCTCAAACTCATATCTACTAAGCCCTTGGATCAAAAAATTATGAGCCTTGTTGTTTGCATCTCTATTCGGTCTAATTTGGTCATCAGCTAGCACCACATAAGGATTCTTGATCTTAATCTAAATTGCATGCCCTTGAGTCTCAATGTAGTATTGCATGCGAGTCTTCCAATAAGAGAAATCAGCTCCATCCAACATGAGTGGCTTGGTTGAATATTTGTCTGATGCCATGGCTCCTAATACCAGTTAAGATCTATAAAAAGAGCTATCCAGGCTCTGAGACCACTTGTAGGACCGAGAGGTAATAGGGGGGTGAATGGTGTCAATCAATTTTCCCCCAATTGTTCTCGAACCTTCACTCAAATAACTACAAAGTTACTGATATTAGGATCAACAATCGAAAACCCAAATTACATCACTCAAGAAATCAAACTCTGGAGAATTGCAAAGTATAGGCTGTCTGACCGGCTACCCAGGTCTGGCCTGACCTTCTGGCAGTCAGACCGTTGGCACCAAGCCTGTCTGTCCGGTGGTGGCGGTTGGACCGAGAGCACGAGAGGTCTGACCGGCCTCCCTGTTCCAGAACAGCATGAGAAGATCCACTTTTGGTGCAACTTAAAAAATATAAGTTCAAATGATATAAAATTTTACACAGATTTTGCTTAAGATCTCATGAACCTATTTCAAGAAAGGATCACAAAAGTCTATGTCAATGTTTAGATCATTTTGAAGATTAAGCAAGATTGCACAAATAAAACGGAGTTAAAATAAAAAACAGTGAATATTACTTGCTCATGGGTAGAAGATGGCTAAGATGGCTCTAGATGTTTTTTCACATGTCACAGAAAGTAAGAATACTAAAGAAATCAAGGCAAAAACACTCGGATCAAGAAGTCAGTAGGAGAGGCCAATCCAATAAAAACCGAGCAATTTCATGAACTTGCAACCTGATGCCTAGATGGCCGGGGATTGATCGTCCAGAGTAGTCTCCATCACTTATATGTCTTTGGTATAGAAAAATCAAGAAGGGAAGAGAGAAGAGCAAAATCGATCATGTCAAGAGCAAATCAATCAATACAATAGGGATCCATAGGAGATGAACAAAGATAGAGTATTGCTACTTGAAAATGAAGATTTTACAGCTACTCTACCTATAGGATAAGATAGCACACCACAGCGCTCAACTTCTCTCGAACCCTAACCCTAGAATACTTAGCTTCAGTAAGTAAGAGAAGTTAGCTAGAAGGTTAACTAGCAAGTCTCCATCCCAACTTATTAATTAGATAGGCAACCAACACCTATCTAACCCTAGTGTATACTATCCACTAGCATATATGGGGGAACCCGTTAACCCCACACAACGCAGGTTTTACTCACGCACTACACTTATGTACGCTTTTCAAAGCATATAAGCTCAAATCTGCTATGTCCTTAGCCTTGATTCAACTTGATCTTCTTAGCTTCTTCTTGGCTTTAATGGCTCTCCAAGTGCCGCAGTTTTGATCTAAGATGGTTTTCGATATTTTTGTCAACTCACCAAAATACCCTTTTTGACCTGGTCTTTACCTTCCATTGCAAGCAATCGTCATATTTGCCACGTATAAATGCACCACTAGCTTGCCACGCATAAAAAAGTCTCACCTGTTCCGGTTCCACTGGATCACACCTCACTTGGACCACTGGTTTGCTACGCGTCGGCAAGTCTCTCCCGTTCTGGTTCTACCGGACCACGTCTCATTTGGACCGACCAAGCCACATGGTGCAACCTGTTGCTCGAACTTTCCTTCAATATTTTCAGCCTTCCTTATATCATACTTGAGCTCAGCTATCTTATCCGACATTCTTAATTATTTTGGGTCTCAACTCCTCTATGAGTGTAGCCTTGATTCTCTCCGTTGACCATGGTTGACTCCAAACAACACTGCACATCTAAATACAAAGAAATTATTTTCGGATATGAGTTCTTCATAACTTGGCACACGTTAGTTGTAACATGCCTCATGCAACAAACATGCACTAACCTAGAACAAACAAAAACCACACCACGACCAAAATTCCCAATTTACAAAACTCATCCAAGGGCTACACTTACCAAATGGCTCGATCAGATGCCCATACCGCTTAGATCACGACGGGCCGGTCAAACTGGTTTTGGCCGATGGTCTAACCGCTGGAGAGAGCCGGTTTGACTGCACCCTTTGCCGGTCTAACCGGCTGGTCTGTTGATAGTTCGAAAAAAATCGATAATTTGCTATTCAAATTTGCACTCTTTCCAAATGACTATGGTTTATCACTATATAATTTTGTATCTTCTTCAGAGACATTACTACTTAGAAAAGTAAGAGAATTAGGGTCTGTCGCACACTCCCAACTGAATTCCAAACAAACAAGCAAGATGAAGCTGAATGTGTACTGTGGTACGGATTTTGCTGTATATCTGCACGATTCCGGGACACACATGAAAATTTCTCAGAAGTCTAGCTTCAAAATATAAAGGTGTACAGTACATGATTTAAAGTGAAGCAGACACGGCAACATGCGAGATCGAAACATTGCTACTTGGAAAAGTAAGGGAACCAGGGATTGTCACACACGCCCAACTGAAACCCAAACAAACAAGCATGATGAAATCGGGTATGTACTGCTGTATGGATTTTACTGTACATATGCACGATCCGGGACACACATCAAAATTTCTCAGAAGTCCACTTCTTTCTTTTGATGAGAGAAGTCTACTTAGGTTGATATTTAACAATAACAGAAAATCATCTAGTTCAGCTTAAATTAAGTCACCTTCAATCCATTTTGTATGCACCTAATTAAGCTGAGCTATCTGCATATGTGCATGTCAGGTGGACCCTGGATCATCTATCCTATACATCGATCTTCTCATCCTTTTCAATTGTGTCTCGATGTTAAAGAAGCAACCATGCATTCATATGATGATGATGGTGGCGAAGAAACATGCGCCACAGGACGAAACGCCGTCTCACCTGTACTCTCAAAAGCTACACCTCCTATTTGACTACGGCCTGTACTTTTTTGTTGTGACTTGTGTTTTTTGGTTGCGGTTTAGGATTTTTGAGCTATTTGTATGAGAGATTATAAAGTAACAGAAACTCATGTGTGATTTTTGTCAGTATAAATAAAGTCACTAAAGTATATACTGTAATTAGCTAGTAAATCATATCTTAAAAAATACTCCGTTTAAAAGCTAGTTACTATAAAAAAATTCAAAAAACAGCTTTTAAAAACTAAAAAAAAAACAGGACCTACTACTTGAGCTGGTCGAATTGTTCAGATAATGAATAATTCCCGAGTCCTAATTGGAGAGCACCAGTGAAATCTCACCGGAAAAATCTGACGTAGCTGCCGGCCCCATGGATCTATACGAACTAGCCGCGCCGTGCATGACATGGTCCACAGCAAAAATGTCGACACCGTCGCTGTTGCTCGTCCGGACGACCTGACAACGCCTGGAGATGTGTGCCACCGCCCGGGCATGACCACATCCTATCCTCATCCGGGCCCACCCCGGCCGGCCGACGACGAATCGACGCCACCGCCTGCTCGTCCGGACGACCTGCCAACGCCTGGAGGTGTGTGCCACCGCGCGGGAATGACCACATCCTATCCTCATCCGGGCCCACCCGGCAAAGCGGCGTACACTACCATACCAGCCAGAGGAAGCCAACGGAAGCAGCAACGACGAAGCGACCCGAAAGCAAATTGCACAGGAGGGAGGAGGAAGGGAAGGGGAGCGCGCCACGCTTTCTCGTTCCGCCTCGCCAAGCGGGGGAAGAAGCTTCGAGGAGGGAGGCTGGCCACGGGCACGGGCGCCGGAGGCATGGGGAGGGATGAGCTGCTGCGGTGGAGCCTCGTTGAGGCGGCTCAATGGAGGTGGCGACCGATGCCGCAGGGCATGGAGAGTCGGCTACGGCGTAGGGAATCTACTGAAGATGTAATTCTCATGAAACTTCTACAGATGTGCGAGATTATCGACGGGTTCACCGCAGGCGCAGACATTCTTGACAAAGCTTTCGCAGCGGCGAGCCTGAACTACAATTACACAGGCGACCAGACATGCTTCCAGATAGACGATGGCGGAGGTCCCCATGGCCTCTGTGGCTGGCGCTGGTAGGTAGAAGAAACCAGCTGACACATATGTGGTACAATGTTACTGGCAAAACTAAGGTAGATTATAGATGTGTTTTCTAAAACAACTTCCGCGTAGGCTTGCACAGAGATGATCATGCCGATGCCGATCCCGTACGAGAGCATGTTCCTACCATTCACCTTCACTTACGATGAGAAGTCCGAGGACTGCCTTGCGAACTGCGGAGTTCGGCCGAGGCCTCATTGGATCACTACTGAATATGGTGGCAACGGCGTCGACGAGCTTGGTGGCCGCGGTGGCAGAGGTGGCGGCGTAGGGTATGGAGAGGTGCGGGCCGCAGGGCATGAAGATGCAACTGCGAATTACACATAGATGTTTATACGAGATAGTCCAAAATACCTTTCAAAGAAAGGTTGAAAAACAAAAAACTATATAATATCTATACAAATCAACGGTTAAATTTTATTTCTACTATAATTTTTCTACTGCTAATATAATATACAGTAAAAAAATCATAAAATTATGCACATTCAAACGTGAGCTTGATGTAGCGATGCCAGTTATGGGAAATTTTCTTATCAATTAGGCAACAGTGCAGTCAGGGGTACACCACATGGGAATGAGCACATCATGTCAATCACTGCCGCAGGTGGCGCAGGCGGGTGATAAAGATACTCCTGTGACTAGTTGTCATCGTCGTCCTTACATTTCAGCAAATTAGTACGCCTGCTGTTCAAAGATTTCGATTGATTGCGTGCATATATAGGTTATTAATTTGGAAACAAGATGAGTATCTAGCTCTGGACATCAATTCGTACAAGAAGCAGCGCACCGTGCGACGTGCGTGTTAGAGGTGGCCAAACGAGCCCTGTCAGCCGAGCTGATCCCAAGCACAGTACTATTGATCCGCCTCAGTTTTGGCATAGTTCACTACCTAACTGGGTTCGAAGGGTTTGTTTTTTTCCTTCAAAACTAGCTGCTTTTAGTTTTTACTATAGTATCTAATTTTTAAATAGAGTATTTTCTTAAGACGGAGTCTACAAATTAAACGATATACATGTCAAAAGCCCAATATCTGTACCATCCAAGATCGCAAGTAAGTATCTATCTCTCCGTAATCTGTACCGTAAACAACCAAAATTCAAAAATTTCAGCTAAAAACTATAAGCCATAACCGTTACCAAACAGGGTGGAAGCTGTGTTCTGAAAACTACCGAGCGCTAGCTAATCGAGTTCGATCTCAAGCTTCCCAACTACTAACAAAGACTTGGAGAAAAAAAATGAGAAAAAACAAGATTTAGTCGTGATTTCATGCATCCCAACTTGCTGAATGTGCCACCTCCTTATTTCAACTGCTAGGTACATTACTTAACTTTTCCAAAGGACTTTCATATTTGCAAGTAGCTAGTACTTATCTACAACTTGCATATATCCACCATCAGACGGCCATCACATCATTAAGAGCAAGTAAGCACGTAAACAAACCTAGCTACCTGCCGTCTAAAACACGCCGCGAGCTAGCAGATAGAAACGCAAACAGGGAGAGAGAAGTAAAGCAAGGCGATCTCTCTATAGTTGCAGGTCAGGGCTAGACTGCAAGCGGTACCGGCGAGCTAGACGCCGGCCGGCCGAGCTATAGGCATATATATATGGCGTCCATGGACTGCGTGATCCATGTCGTTCTGGGAGTGATCATGAGAAGGAGCATCTGCAGGCTGCGCGAGGTCGTCGCCATGGCCGTGGAGCTCGGCACGGCGCTCCTCGTGGCCGTGCGGTTCTCCGGCATGGTCTTCCGCCGGCCGCCGACACCATCATCGCTGGCAATCTCGGGCGCAACATACTACTACTCCCCGGTGGCTGCCTCCATGATCGGCATGCCCAGACTAGGGCCGGGCCGGGTGAGCTACAGCTAGCCTCTAAATCAATGATCAATTGTGCATGCGTGTAGTCAGTAAATTCAGTGTTTAGCTACATATGTGTCCTACGTTGGAATTAACTCTGAGCATTCCGGAATGAAATCAGTTTTTAAGTAGAATTTGAGTTCAAATATGATTTTGATTCCTAATCCATTTAGGATTCCTATTTGTGCAGTAGTAGCAGTTTTCGTTTGAGGAACTGAGGTGGCGGTGGTAAATTGTTCACTTACGGTATGAGTGAGAAATGGTGATTAGACCAAGATCGATGGTTGTCCATCATGTCCCCCTTAATTTCTTCTTTGCTCCTTTTTACATGGATCTTAATCTATTTGTATATATCAGCAAAGACAAGAAGAAAGTCCGCAGAGAGCAAGCGAAGATCTTTTTTTTCTGGATTTATAGTTCAGGTGGAACTGTTCCTGTTCAGCTCCTTATCTTGATGTCCAATTTGTCCATATCATGGATTGCTTTATTTCAATTGCTGTCTTTCCCTGATTGTAAATCCAACCATGATCACGTACATGGCTAAATTTAACAGGTACATTTGTCATGAGAAATTTGATCATTTACTAGCTACCCTCGTTTCTTTGGGCAAACATCATGTGGAAATTATGAAGAGTGATTTTTCATTGTTCATCACTATCATTTTTGTTGCTTGTCAATTTCATATCCTCTAAATGGGGATTAAGCTTCACCTTGAATTTTTTTAGGAATTAGGACTACATAACATCTCATCATCTCCATGCGGTATATTTTTTTGGGGGAAATTTTGGAAACTTTTACACCTAGTATATCCACAGAATTTACACGGAGAGTAGGGCATTTCCACCTGACACTTGCTCCATTTCTTTTGGTCTATACGTTAATTTCTCATAAGATCTACCACCCAGATTAACATACTAACCTCTTTTTCTGGCCACAGCAATCTTGCTTAAGCCAGGTTATCGGCCCGTTAAGCAAGTGGTGGGTGTTTTTAAAAAAACATAAAATAAAATTCACAAAATTGCCAACCATTGGGTAGTCCAACTGGCGTTGCGCGCACCTTGATTTTCTGATTAACGAATTAATAGAGTTCAATTCTTATTAACTGCATGTTGCGTAGGTTAGTTATATGGATATTTCACTTCCGTATTAGGTATTTGATATCGTAACATGTCATGTGTATCAAATGGATTTTCGTAGTACCTTTTGTAAAGGTGAGGTAGAATCGATACTGCCTTTGTCAGATTCTATCCTGTTGTGAGGAAAACAAGCCTTTTCTTTTGGAGAAGCATGAAAACAAACTGTTGCCGAAAGAGAGATGCCAAATGCTGCAAGCCTAAAGCCTGTTCTTTTTTATTTTTCAGCAATTTTTAGCTTTTAGTTTCTCCCTGAAAAGCCGAAGGCCAAACAAATGGGCCAGGGTTTTTCAGTAGGTTTTAGCTTTTAGTTTCTCTTCTGAAAAGCCAAAGGCCAATCAAATGGGGCATCTTCTTTGATTGCTTTTCAAAGCAGCTTATTAAGATGGCTATTTACCCTTTTCCCACTATAAAATCGGCATTTAATTTGTTCACACAAGTGCTCATGTTAAGACCAAAAGTCATCAACTGTAGTCCAAAAGAACACGGCGTGTAAGTCTTTACTTGTCATCGGCCCAGTAGAATTTCTCGGCCCAATTGATAAAGAGAGTTACTATGCCACGCTATACTATTCGGATCGATGTATAGCATCCAACCAGCACCACTCTACTCGCCTTCTTCTCCGCCGCTTCCCTCCCCTTCCTCTCTCTTCTCAGCGCCACCCTCATCGCCTTCTTCTCTGGCGCTGGCCTAGCTCCACGTGCCTCCTCCACCGCCCCGCCCCCTCCACTACAACCCGTGGCCAGCGGCCCGTCGTCGCCTCGCCACGCAGCCCCTCGATCCCTCCCCACCGCGTCGTCTCGCCCAACCTAACTATCACAGCCACTGTCCTCCAACCTCCTAACTTGCCCATTGCCACCGCCCACCGCCGGGCCACCATCTCTCCCTGACCTCCTTCCATGCTCGGAGAAAGAGTGAACTCATAGCGGAGAAGCCGGATTTCTCTCTAACGGCATAGGAGAGTGAGGGGATGACGATGACAAAGAGGGAGAGAGTGGCGGATGGGAGTGAGAAGGAGCATGAGAGGGAGGGAGCGGCAGCCGAGAGTGAAAAGGAGCATGAGAGAGAGGAGGGTGGTGCTATGTACATCAGTACACGTGGTGCAGTACATTCCTGCTGTTGGCGCAAGCTCAGGTGGGTTGTGTCGTTCGATCTTCAGACTCAACCTAGCCTCGCTCTCGCTGTTAGATGGATCTGCTACCATTGTCTGTTGGGTTCACACTTGGTAGGGCGCTCAGCGCACGACACTTGTGTGGAGGCCGAGGTAAGATTGATTGCTAGCACAACTGCAAAGTTGGGATATACTCCCTCCTTCGGTCACGAAAGTAAGTTGTTTTAGGCACCAACACGGTTTCTAAAATATAACTATAAAATCATATATTTTTATTATAATAAACTGATAAATTATAATATTATAAAAGTTCTTTTCGAGATAAATCTAAATGTACTATTTTCATATATCCAATCTCAATCTACATATTCATAAGAATCTTGATAGACAAAGTTTGTAATGTTTGACTACACGTATACCAAAACAATTTCCTTTTGTGACAGTAAGAAGTATACGCTAGTTGCAAGTTGCAAAACTGACAAGGAGCTATATATGTAGATTTCCAGCAAGTTAATTTTTCTCTCTTTTTTTTCCAAAAGTCTCCTGATTTTAATTACCATTTAGTCCGTTGATAGATTCCAGCAACGGCAACCAAATTCATGTTGCTAATTGTTATCCTGTTGAACACCCAATATTAATTCATTCATATTGTTAAACAGATTGATCTAGTCTTTTAGGGCATCCACAGGGTATGAAAATAGAGGGTCCTAAGGCACATTAAGGTTGACCTTATACATTATAAGGGTAATCTTAAGCAGGTCATAAACAAAAAAGCTTAAGACCAATCCTCAAGTCAAAAACCTGACCACAAGCATTAAAATACAATTTTTCTTTATCTGCCGAGTGGGACCATTTTAAGGCCTCTTGGGTTATATATATTAAAGCATCAGCCTTAAGATTTAGATGGGACCCATCTTAAGACCTCTTGGGTTATATACACTGTGGATGCCCTTATGCATGCATGCTACTTAGGGGTGCAAACGGATCGGATTCGGCGGATATTGTTGTTACCACATCCTAACCCATATTTTTTCTTCGGATTCGGTACCAATCGGATTCGGTACTAATCGGATTCGGTGCCGGATCGGTCGGGATTAACCCGAGCCGTTTGCACCCCTACTTGTTTGTAAGGAATGCATGCAGTACAACAAATGGAGTATGATGACATACTGTTAAGAACTTGATGTTACTACTTAATAGCTGATGTGGAAGATTTTATTTTACCATTGTAAAAGAAAATGAAACGTCAAATAGTAACACTAACATGAAATCAAACTTGAAGACGTATCGGATTCGGGACGGATATTGCCGTTACCATATCCTAACCCATATTTTTTCTCCGGATTCGGTACCAATCGGATTCGGTATCAATCGGATTCGGTGCTGGATCGGTCGGGATTAACCCGACCCGTTTGCACCCCTAATGCTACTAGCTGCAAAAGTGCCAATTTATTTTTACTTTTATTTGACCTCCTCTGTTAGTTTTACTTTTATTTGTAGTAAGGACACGACTACAGCATGGCCACGATAGCTGTAATGTGTGACCTCCCCACTACGCGCTCCCACGCGCGGACAGCTCACCTCTAGGCCACCCGACTTGCTTTCCTGCGCACGCACCAAACTTCCCCGGCTCGCTTTCACGCGTAAGGCCCATTAACTCGTTTGATTCAGCCCAAAACCTGAAGCCACACCGCTACTTTGCCGTTTACCTAAACCTTTGGATCCTCACGGTGAGAACGGCGTAACTCTAAGCTCTTCTCCAACACCGACGGCGATTTCTCTGATCGCACCGATCAAGTCTGTAGGCAAAAAATATCAAGAGAAAAGGCAATAAAAAAGACATATATTTGGCTGCTTCTTACCATCTAACTCCCCCACCCTAGTTTCTGCATCTGTGTTATGCAAATTTGACACTAATTTTAACAGTTGCATATGAATCAACAACATTGTCTTGTTTTTACTAGCCAATTGAATGCTAAGTAACCATATTCGAAGTTTTGGATCATAAACCTGGTCATCAGAATAGCGGGTGAATGGAGTAAAGAGAAAAAACATATACCACCCCAGCCCCCTTGTGTCCATCAATAGTTCTAAATTGCACTAAGGTTTTTGCTATCCTGTAACGTTAAACATAGTGTAATTTTTTTGCTATAACTTGCACCAGAACACATGTTTTCAATTTAAAAACACGTTCCTTGTGCACCGAAAAAAGAATCCAGCAATCCCAGCCACATGTTCCTGCTAAAAAAACAGAAAAATAAAATTAGGACATTGAAAAGAGTTTGCTTGTAGGTACATTACATGCCATTGTATGCATCAATTTTTTTGTGTGCTTTGTATGAGAATGACACACATTTCAGCACAAATGATAATAAAATGATAGAACAAATGATGATTGTTATCTTGCATGTGCAGTGACTATAGATTGCAATGACCTGTCAGATATTGATGTCAATAAGGATCCACTTCAAGATGACATTGCGTAGCCTGTTGTTGCAACTACAAGCGCTAGCCTTGGAGGTAATTCATCGCACAATCATGAAATCTCCGAGGGTGCAGTAGCAACAGGGACAACACTTGGTGATTCAAGTGATGAGGATAACATTGGTGATGATGAAGATGAAGGAGATATTTTGAGGTTTTGTCAACACCTCAAGAACCATTCAAGATGATGATGTTCGATTCTTTTGAGGCTTCTAAAGAACATTACATGGTTTATTCTAAACATTTTGGATTTGCTATAAGGATTGGTACTTCACGCACTTTAGCTAGGGATAAAAAGCTTGACAAGTTA
The DNA here is from genome assembly GCA_036346245.1 of Bonia amplexicaulis. Lineage (NCBI taxonomy): Eukaryota > Viridiplantae > Streptophyta > Magnoliopsida > Poales > Poaceae > Bonia > Bonia amplexicaulis. The sequence continues at coordinate 7,669,115 of CM070737.1, forward strand.
CACTTGCTATGTTACAAGGCTGGTGTGAACAAAAAAGAGAAGGAAGACCCTCAAAACCCAAAGCCAGCAGTTAAGAAGCGAAATAGAAACAAGACAGACAAGCATGATTGCCCAGCTTGTATGGTTGTTAAACGTATGGGTCAAGTGTGGGAAGTTACTAACTTTGTGCAAGATCACAACCATCCCCTCAATAGAAAACCATCCCTTAGTAGATTTCCACACTGCCATCGGCACATATCGAAGGAGGGAAGGGAATTTGTGCACCTCCTTCATGGTTGAAATGAAACCGATTTTTGTAAAAGATTTAAAATTTCATTTTGTTCTGTTTTCCCCTTGATCCTTAGCCAAATCCGCACGAATCTCAACCCAACCCTGCCCCTAATCCCTGTCGGCATGGCCTGAATGGAGGAGGATCACGGCGTCACTGTTCACGGTCCGAAAAATCTTGCCGCCGCTCGGTTTCTTTCTTCGCCGCCAAGCTCTCGCGCTCTCCCGCGCCTCCTGTCAGCAACCGTACACCGCCCATAAATGCCCCTGTACCTGTGTCAGACCCCACCGGCCACGACCGCCACCGTCGCGCCCCTGTTTTCCTCTCTCGGCCCTTTCTGCTCTCCCTCGGCCGACCTGACACAGCCCACCCCTTTTGACCACCGCATTCCCTCGCCCAAGGCAGCCATGATGACCCTCTCTGACCGCCGCACCGCACCTACTCGAACTCGCCCGGCCGTGCCACGCGCTATCGTCGCCATGGCCAGGGCACTGTGCCGAACCGCCCTTAACACCCTATAAATACGCCCAAGCCCCTCCAGGCGAAGCCATCAACGCCCAGAGCCAGCCAAACACCCCCAAAGCTCCAATCACCTTCCCCATGCCCCTAGAAGCACCCCGAACTGCCACCTTAGTTCCCCGACCACCCTTTTTCCCTGGCACCGAGAGTCACCACACGGCCAAACCGCCTCGCCGTGGCCAGCCCAACCCCGACCTCCATAGCCCAAACCGCCACTTCCACAAGCTTTCCCTAGCCCCACAGATGCTCAAAGACCAGCCCAATCGCCCGTTTAGCCTCCGGTTCACCCTACTCTGCGCAAACTGTCCGCGGAGGAGATAGCTTCGCCGCCGACGATTGCTGACTCACATACGACCACCGACCCCAAAACGGACTCCCCACATCACCAGGAACCTGACCATAGCCCTAGAAGTCGTCGCAAAACACCCTATCCCCGATCGCCCCATCGCCCAACGTCTCCAACCGCTCCCCTGCTTCAACTTCGACCACCGCTTGAGGTCTTCGACCATCTGGCAGTCGGAAGATACTTCGACCATGTTGTAACAAGTCCTGCGCAACCCCACTCGGACGTCGTCCAATGTTTCTAAGCCACTCGTACACCATTCGATACCCTTAAGCCGTCCAAACGCCATCCAAACCCCGCAATAACTCGTGCACCATCCGATCTCAGAAGTAAATCGTACGCCGTACGATCTCCGTCGACTTCACACTCAATTACTCGATAGTCGTTACGACCATGTAGTCGTTATGACCACGTTGTCGTTACGACCACAGTGTGGCTTTCGACCACGCTATGGTTTACGACCGCTTTGAGGCTTTCGACCACGTTGTGCATTGTGACCACGGTGCAGTTTACGACTGCGACATGGTTTACGACCACGCATGGTGCTCAATCCCGGTAGTCATAACCCGGCTACGACCATGCCTTTCAGCCTCATCAATACCACCGACCACCTGAATATTCATAGGATCTTCCGAGTACGCACAGTAGAAACACGCAATGAACAAGACTTCCGGGCAATTCTTCGCTCATCCAAAACCGAAAACACATATATATATACCCATTTTGACGTTTCAAGCCCGCCGATCCATTTCTCAGGCCCATTTCACCTTTAGGACCCTCCTAAAAGCCCAAAACCCTATTTATTTGGGATTTTTCGAATTTTCTTCCTTTATTTTATTTCTTTATTCGTAGCTCAATCCTTCGGGCATGGAACTATATTGTTTTAATTGGCTTTGCGTTAGCCTCCGACGCCAAAGTCCACCCGGAACAGGAAGGAGAAGACCAAGACGAAGCCCAAGCAACCGAAGAATTTGAACTCGTTGAAGTCGTAGACCCGCAAGGCAAGTCGCACATATTTTGATCATGCCGAGCCTACATTCCTTTAATTATTTATTTATCAGTATTTTCACTATGTTATTTACAAGTTGTTATTTCATGTACAATAACTGTTTAGAATGACTTGATATTAGTTATGTCCTACCACTCGAAAAAACCTAGTTTAACTTGACGGCCATATTCACCTTGACAAGATATAGTGATATTAAAAATAATAATATTGTAAATCATGATTGTTTAGAAACTCATCAAATTTTTCCACTAGTAAATAATCTAGCATTTGTCGGTAGAATTTTGAAAAGTGGATCTAGGGTAAGCGAGGATCGCAGAAGGCCATAAGTGGGCCATATCCCAAGACCTTATCCTAGGGTGGAGGTTTGGTTGTGAAATGGTGGCAGTGCAGTGAGCATTGAATACGGGTTTGTGGGAGGATGTTGCCTCGGTTAAAAAATTGTCAGACCCCAGATTTTAACATCCGAAATCCTCTGTGATTAATTGCACTATTCCCTGGATCAGTAGATAGTGCTCACAGATACAGAAAATGTATATCAAATACATACCATGCGGAAGCTTAAATATAATAGTAAACTTACTCATGGGCCGATTAGGCCGAAATCAGCAAATTGCAGCAGCGGAAGAACGAAGCACACATGGAGAACCCTCAGGACGTGCCCACAGGCAGCCAACTGGAGGTTCGCGACCTAGCCCTTGAGATCTTCATCTTCTTTGTCATCATGACCAATGGTGTTGCTGAGGCGTAGTGAACTGGATCCTTATTCTGGATTTGTTATGAGAGCGAGTGTGAGCACACTAACCACCGTGCTCCGCGAGCCAATACACAGAATGCAAGTAAATAGTATGCAAGGCTTATCCAAGGAAAGGCTCGGGCTGTTTTGTTTGCCAGAAATTTGCTTTTGGAAGCATTTTTATTATTGAACCCTAGTGGTATAGTTGCTACCTAGAACTCCACATGGCAATTACCATAATTAACTTAATCCACCCAAGACACACTTCCTTTACTTGATCCACCGAACTGATCCTCTCCTAATTGATTGCTGTCTAAGACTCCAACAGCGAGTGACATCATCTAGTTAACCCCCCGATCATATCTTTTCTATATATTTATTTTGAATCCACCAATACCTCTTGTGTTCTAATTTTCTTAATAATCCAATCTATTAATCGCTATCCACCAGCTCCTCACCTCTGAATCCTAATGATTCTCTAACCTGGCTACTTTTAATCCACCGAAATCCTTCGTACCAGTACTTTCTAATCATTCAATCCTTTCTGCTAATCATCCAAAACCATAATATGCTTTTTCCATAATCAACCTTATTTGTCACCACTTGACTCTAACTAATTCATCAATCTTTCTCCACTGAGAATATCATTAATCAGGCTTATATCCCAATTATCATATCTCCAAATTTCCTCAGATTCAAATCATCCATCTAGGTCAAATCCTACTAATCCCATTTATCCCAACAATTACCTTTACACTCTTCTAATTCTCCAAAATCATTGATCCAGATTATACTCCGGTAATTATTATTATTCCTCCGATATACACAAAAATTCAATTCATCCTTCTAGTATTTTGATCAAATCCTATCAATCACATTATTCCCAACCTCTTCCAAGGATTCATATTATTTGTCCGCATCGTAATCCCGTAATTTCCTTTGCACTCTCTAGTTCTCCAAAAATTATTTAAATCATCTATCTGGTCTATCAACCCATTGAGACTCCACCAATTTACTCCCAAAATCCACATTATCGTCCCCTTTTATGATCGACATGCATCCACCAGCATATTTTATATTTTTTACAATAACAACTATCTTCTTCTCTACATCTTTATTTATTCCTCCTGCCCCTTTTTTTATTTGGTGATAAGTATTATCATCATTAAAAATATAATACATATGAATTTCCTGAGACTTAGCAGTTTGAACAAAAATATAATGTGTAAGAGAATGCAATAACAATAGCGATTCAGATTCCATCCACCGTTACATGGCATCTGCACCATATGCTTATTCCTTTAGCGTTATAGCCGCTTAACTTAGCACTAGGGCGACACCCAGGACAACTCAAATCAGGGCCTTGCACTGCCCTCCACTTTTCTATCCCCACCCACAAAGTTTTTGAAATAGAACTATATCTGGTTAAGTTCCCATGTCCGCCCATGACCGTGGGCACGGCTATTCGAATAGTTTTGACTCTGCAGAGTTTGTACACTTTCACCACAAGCGATAATCCACATGTTGCCCCACCTGATTCCTTGGTCAGGTGGTCAAATAGATTATCACATGACTGTTCAAAATATCTAGTTCCTCTAGTCATCTTACCCTATGGGTCGCTCCCCACTTGCGGTGGGTCCCATACGTTGCACGGATGTTCACCACGGCTACTAGCATTATGCGGCTCCACTCCCCAATGCTAGTACGACTGGTGAACGTCACCCTCCACTCGGTGTCCCTTTAGGCCTCCTTTGCCCTTGCATAACCACGTCTATCCACTACCGGTTAGATGAGTCGGGGAGTTTCGATACTGCTACTTAGCCAAGTTGTAATTTACAAACATGTGGTTGCACTGTTTTACGTGGGAGGTCATGACAAGATTCAGTCCTTAGTATTACCTGGGCGGTTCTACCACACTTCATAACTTGTGCTCCCACCACACCACATACCAAATTTCCCAAACCATCCGCCCGGATATTCAAAAAGTTGGGGTTTTGGGAGCATAAAATAATCATATCCAACACATATACCAGTCATTATCACCATGACTGCCCAAACCAGTTTCTCATGATTGAAAATATTGATGATGATTGGGGCATTTCAGCGCCCCCGAGTATCCATGCAGTACTAAGCATGGCGTATAGTTAGGGACTTATTTTCGAAAGGTTACTATTATAATTTTTGCTAGGGCGACAAGGTTCGCATAATCAATATTCAAAAAGGGGGTATAATATTAATCAAGGCAAACAATAGGCATATAACTAGAATCTTGAATTAAACATGTAGTTGCATATAAAATAACAGCATGCAATTTGATAATTTAAACAAAAGTAATTTGCAGAAAATGTAGGTTCAACATGATCAAAGTATTGACTCGCCTTGCGCGGTTTTACCGCGGTCTTGAGCTCACACAATGCTTTCTCTTGAGCCTCCGATCTTTATCTTCACTTCGCTCTTGATCACGCTCGATCCATTAAATCTTTAGTATGCCGATTTCTAGTTACGCGTAACAACTGAATCCAAATAAATGCAAATAACTCAAAAGATCCGAATAAATCCAAATAAACTCGATTTTATTCTTATTATGAGTTAATAGGTGTCTTGAGGCAAGGTCGGTAATAGAATACGACGACTCGGCCTTTTTATTAATAACATCTTTTTATTATTTTTGTATTTATTTAGGAAGTTCTATGAGCTAGGTTAAACCTATGAATTGGCGTGCGAGTTTACTGGGCATTAGTGCTATCGTTCAGGGCATAAGCTATATGCGGGGTATACAAATTTTTGCTTACCAAATTAATACTAGAGCCCGGGTTCTTAGCATTTTATGGTGTGGTATTTTATGTGCACTTAGTTGTCACTAGATATAATTTATTTTGGATTAGGATCCGCTTATATAGGTTCTGACTTGTTATATATATATTTATGTTCAATCATTATTAAATCCAATGTTAAGATTTAATTACTGACACCATTATTATTTTATCTACACTTCGGTTATTGTTAGGCTTAGTTTTATTTTTAATTTAAATATTATTTATCTAGCAAGGCTTCTCATACAGATTCTTAATTCAATATCGCTATTTATTTAAACCCACCATGGTGATTTATTTAATGGCGGTATGATGAATATTACGGCATATATTAAGGGTAATCTTTATAAATTTTGTCTATCTAACCCAAGTCTTATATCTTTACCATTGCTTTGATTTAATAATTAGCCTCCTAGATGACTGCTCAAACCATATTACTTTTGCATACATGAACTAGTCCAAACATAGATATCCAATAGCCTCCTTTACATCCCTTTTAGATTTCTTATTGTGCCTTTTTCCTCCACTGGATGTGCTAGCAAAATATTTAAAAACCTACATCTAATATTGCAGCCGAAAGGACTCGAACGCGGGTCGCTCGAACGAACGCGCGCACTGCTAGCCAGGAGAGCTCTCGGTGTTACCTGATTTAGAAGGAGGAGAGGTAGTAGTTAAGTCGAGCGTGCGGTGCTGGGAACAGAGCAAGCTCGGGGACGGTGCGGCCGATGGCGTCGCCGGCGAGGGGAGGTCAGAGGAGGGCCGGCGATGACCAAAACAGGTTCCTGGTGCCGAGGGGAAGTCGACGGATGTTCCGGCGGGGACCGAGGAGCTCCGAGACGGGCCGGCGGCGAGCACCAAGCAGTGGCGGGAAGGCCACCGTGGTAGGGAGCTTGGCGGCGAAGAGCTTGGTAGAGCGGGGCAAGTTCGGGTCTTGAGGTGGTGCTCCACCGGCTAGGAATCAAGAATGGCCAACCGAGGAGAAGGCGGCGGTGGAAATGGCGGCGGCGGGCTCGGAAAGAAGGGAAAAAGGGGGAAGGAAGAGGAGATGGCGGGAGGGAAAAAGGAGGACCGGAGACCCTTATAGCGGCAGAGGGGGAAGGAAGCACCGGCGGGGACCGGGCGGGGACGGGACCGGGCGGTGCATGGGGGCCGGGGTTTTGCCAGCGCGGGCTCGGTGCGAGGAGGCGGGGCTCGGGGAGCGGCGACGGATCTACTGGCACTGCTGCATGGAGTCGAGGGCATACGACGGAGACAGCGCGACACCTGTCCACTGGAAGAGAGGAGGGAGAAGAAAAGAAGTGGCGCAGGCGCACGGGGGAGAGAGAGAAGAAGAAAGAGGGAAGAAGGGCGAGGGAGAGGGCCCACGGCCAGAGAAAGAAAACGGGGAGGGGAGCTAGGGCCCAACGGCCAGTGAAGGGGAAATCGGGAGAAAGAAAGAAAAAGGGAAGGAGAGAGAAAAGAGGTGGGGTCCACATGTAATAGAGGGATGGGGGAAAATGAAGGAAAAGAGAGAAAAGCTTAGGATTTGGATTTTTTAATTGGGATTTCTATTTCGTATTTAGGATTAGGGATTTCGTTATGAATGGCATATCTAAATTTTTGAATGCCCCAGACTTGGGTTTTTGTATGCTACTTAAATTAGAAGAAGGAATTTTTGGCTCAACCTTTTAGAGATAAGTTTTAATATTCTATTCAGTTTCATTTATTAATCTTGAATTTCAATTCGAGATTCTAGTATTCGAATTCATGATCTGTAATATCATTTTCATGATCTTATTTCTCTCTTTTTTTTAAGATTATCCTTGATTATTAATCTGCATGCCTCAAAACCCAGAAAGATTTCAATTAAACATTCAGAAGAAATTTGAACGTCAGTAAAGATGTAAGAAAAGTTTTTAAAAATTCCCTATTTCCAAATATTTGAATTTTGGGATGTTACAAAAATATAAGGACTAGACCCTTATGCTGAGTAAAGAACATAGCACCCGCCCAATCACAAGCGTTGGCTTGTCAAACCTGCTCTAGTAACTGCTCAAGTTGATTGAACCTCTACAATTGACGGGGGGAGACCGATGGTGAGTTCATATGGGAGGTGGTTAACCATACAACGGTAGGGCTGTGACAAGTCGGGCGAGGCCCGTGGGGTCACCCGAGCTTGTTGAGATCAAAACCTGCTGGGTGGAGGCTATATAAATAATTGAGCAGTGAACATCTTTGTTTTCTTAACTCTGTCGCTAGAGTTAGGGGATCTTGTGTGTAAAGCAGGGCAGCTCTGCAGAGTCATGATTAATGGTATTCAAATACACCGTGCTTCCGGTAAATGAAGCTGTGTTTAATGGGTGAATCCAATAGAAAAACATAAGTAGATTTGGGAATTATTTTGAAAATGTGAAAGTCTGGTAATCAAGTTTAAAACCCCTTTACCTAAAGAAGTTACCATTCTTTTATGTTTGAAACTAGTCTACAACTAAAACTGCATCCATGTAAAGTAATAAATTTTCCCACCCATTTCCTGGTAAATCCTATATGTAGTTAATAGTAATTTCCGTGTGACTTGTTGAGTATGGTGGTTGTACTCATACTTGCTGAAAATATCAACAGAGATAGCCTGGCAAAAACAACGAGGAAGCAAATGAAGGTAGTGATGTGGAGTTCTACGAAATAGATGACGTGTGGAATTATGGTTGTTCTCCACTCGGGCGTGACTGTGACGTCCGTTTGTTATGTATTGTGTCTAAGGGCCGTTCGCCCCGCTATAAAACTCGACTTCTAAGTCTCTATATTGTAAAAAAAGTTGGTTTTTGTTCTTAAACATGTATTGGCAATGTTATACACTTTATTGATATAACTCGCAGCTGAACAGTCATAGGTAGCTACGAGAGATTCACGATGCTTTCAGAAATAAGGGTGCTATATAAAGATTAATATTTATCCGTGAAGTGAAATGTGTTGTACACACAGGAGACACAAGCCATGAACACAGCTGCAATAAGGCGTGGACTACGGTATGGAAAGGATTCCACGCGCCAAGCCTGTGTATTCTAGAAATTTTCTGAGGGCTGTAACTGTTTGCAGAGTGTATTTTTTTTCCCTTCATCACCCTATACTTTTCTTCTACAACAGGGTGTTCATAACACGAACAAATTCAGTCGGCTTGGGATTTGTTCGAACACAAATATCTGCAGAAGCTACAGGATTTTGACTATTTTGCGTTTCTGGCTATGTGTGGCTCCTCCATAGGGATAACAGCAATTTCCAGGTAAGATCTTTCTATTGCAGTCAGCATTACTTAGCAGCGAGGAAATGAGCAGTAGTCTACAATAAAATCCGGAGTACACTGTGCTGCAAGGAAAGTAAAAAAGAGGCTGGGGATTCCTATCGATGGTGACGGTTGGATAAGAGGGTGGGGAGGCCATACGGAGTGGATGGGATTGCAGCCAGCGCGCTGGTGACGGAGACGGATGGGCCGTAGGGTGGCGACGCGCGCTGTGAGACGTGCTGTGCGCAAGCGTGGTGCACGTGTGACGGCAGCCGAGGCTCACGTGTCACCTTACCGACCCCCTCTTTGTCCCTTCCCCAAAACTGGAACTAAAATCCTCTTCCAGTTCCGCCCGTCTCCTTCGACTCTTTTGCTTCACGGGGAAAGCGGACAAGGTACGATTCAACTTCTGTAATCCATCCAGTTCAGCTCGCCGCCGCCGCATCGCACTACCCATCGCGTCGCCGGCCGCATCTCATGGTTATCTGTATGGTGTGTCTGCAGAGAGTAGTAGCACTGCGTCTCCTTCTGCTGCGTCTTCGCTTGAGCACAGCAGCGAGAGCTAGCAGGGATGGTCGTTGCCCGGAGCTGAGATCCACATGCCGCCGCCGCATCCCTCGTCTTGTTTTGTTGCAGCGTTCGCGCGTTCTTGCTGGCTTCTGGCTGTGGCTGCCGTCCAGTTTCCGGCCCTCCTCTGCTGCGAGGTTATGGTTTGGACGGTGACGTTCCTCACCTTCCCCATCCGCCTCCTCTCCGCCGTCGACAGGGAGCGCAAGGTAGGCGCTGGACTGCTAGTGTGTCACTTGTACTTGATACTACTTTACCCTTCTTGGAGCGATTGTTCACATCGGTATCGAGATTGCACTGTTGAAGCGAGAAGTGACCGAGTTATGATGGTTTCTGGATGTTTCAGCTGGATAGGCTGCTTGGTGAGATGCAGAGCCAGATGGACAGGCTGGTCTGGGAGAACAAGGAGCTGGAGGAGAGGCTCAAGACGGCGCTCAAGGAGCACAAGACCATGGAGGAGATTCTTGACGAGATGGAGGAGGAGCACGAGGGCGCGTTCGCCAGAATTGATCTCCTGGAGAGCCAGGTAATCAATCCCCTCCATAACGCCATACGCAACCGTGTAACTGGTTGTTGCATCCTCCGATGTGTGAGTTGCGAGTCGTTCTTGATTGGGAGATTGGAGCATTTGCCCCATACATAAACATGGAATTTGATGATTTGCCCCATTTGTCTTATTGACATGTGGACCTTGGACCCACATGTCAATGAGATATCATAGGGCAAATCATCAAATGCAATGAAAGGTGTGGCAAAAGATCAATTATCTCTTCTTGATTTCCCCTGCTTTTTAATTTTCGTGCTCCACAGCTGAAGGCTCTCAAGCAGGAGAACATGCGACTGAACGAGCACAAAGGGAAATCCATGTGGGACAAGGCGGCGGCAGCCGCTCATGGCAGCGACCACGGCAAGCACGCATCGTCCAAGTCTGACGACAAGCTCCCGCCGAGCCCGTGGGAACCCGCCGGCAAAGACCAAGAAGAAGAAGAAGAAGCCGCGGCGGCTCGAGAGGAGGAGGTCTTCAGATTCGCCGACCCGGGCATTACCGCGGAGGAGGCAGTGGTGAGGCAGGACAAGGCGGTCGCGCGGCGCCGGAGCCTGTTCAGCCTGGGCATGTCGCTGGCGGTGGGCGCGATCGTGTGGTCGGCGGACGCGCCGTGCCTGCCGCTGCTGACGGGGCTCTTCACCGTGGTGGGCATGTCCATGTGCAGCGTGGCGCGCTTCTTCCGCTCGGCGCTGCGGAGCAGGCCGGCCTCCGACGCCGTGGCGCTGCTGAGCCTCAACTGGTTCCTCCTCGGCGTCCTCACCTCCCCCATGCTCCCGGGCCTCGCGCGGGCCGTCCTCCCGCGCGCCGCGCGCCTCGTCGGCCCGGCCCTCGCATGGTTTGCCGCCGCTGCGCCCCTGTGATTCCAAGCAGCCGCGCATATCATGCCATGCCATCCATGTTGTTATTTCTTCAGAAAGATTGCCGTCTCCCGTCTCGGTATGCTCCTGTCCTGTCTGAAATCTCAAGCCTGAACTCTAACTGTATATATACTAGATTACCAGTAATAGATTGGGCCGAACTATCTATTAATAGGTGGGTTCTTTTCATCTCTGTCTTATGTTTTTGGTTGAGGTTTGTGTGAAACTGATATCGATAAAGTTGAAAGGTCGTTTTGAAAAGACATAAGTTATTTTAAAAATATAATAAATAAATTGTTTTATTTATTTATTTAGAAAAAAATTATAAACTAAAAAAGAAGGGAGGCTGTATATAAAGAAGCCATTTACTACTACTTTTGGGAAGGCTCTGGCTGGATTGGGCCGGGCCAGATAGAGGACTCGGTGCGGGGAGGGAACTGTTGGCCAGAAACGGTTCTACTGCTCCATTAGACACCCTTGGCCAATTTACACAAATTTGCATACCTGGAATCATTTATTTTTGCTGTTTGAGAATGTTTCTGTTAAGTATTTGGCCTTCGTCCAATGAAATAACAAGACTTCTTTGTAACTTCATGAGGTGAGATTTCATAGATGATAATGGGTTGGCTCTTTTAAGCTGATGGATTATGGTTTAAATATTTAAATTTTGGCTGTTTATAAGAGACAGTACATAGAGCGAAATAATTATATATGATTTTGATCGGTATAACTAAATTTAGTATACTTTTTACTACAATTTTTATATTGACTATGCCTTAAAAAAACGGACCATCTAAAAGATATTTACTGTAGATAGTACAAGTATAAGCTAACTTTAAACCTAAAAGAACCGGCCAAAAGCACTCTTAGTATTTGCTCCTGTTATTTTAGGCTGCGGTTGACAGTTTTTTGTTGTGATTGATAACTTTAGCTGCGCTTGCTAAGATGGTGACGGACAGCGAAGACGCTGACGTGGACGACGCACACACAAACAGGCTCAGTAAGCTGTTTGGAGAAATGACTTTGGAGAACTATCGCTCCGTTTGTTTCTATTTTCAAAGAAGTCGAAACTAAAAGCAAAGAAAAAACCCATTATCTGCCCGACATTCTCCCATGTCTTTTCAGCTGTGTCGTGGCAAGCACATCCGGCACTACATGCGTAAAGTAAAAGAATTTAGTTATCCGATAAGCATGCGCAATGACTGAAATTTAGAGAATCAAGCCAATCCGTTTTGCAACATCCATATCTTCTTCGCAGCATACTTCTCCATGGTCTTTGTTTTACGAAGCTGAAAAGATAATTCGGTTGCAATTGTGAAGAATATAGAATAACAAGCATGCAGAGATTCTCATGATTCATTGACTACCTTGCTGTAAACTGCCCGTGTAATTGAATCCTGAGCTGCATCCTCTTCAGCCTAAAATCAGACAGATGTGACATCAATGTAATTAAGAACGTGTTCCAATTGCATTATACATGCCACACAGCATCGTACTTACATTATCAGGGATGTCCTCCACGCAAGTATCAAACTAGAAAAGAAAACGAAGGAAATCAGACATTGGCAATATGAAAAAGCATTTCAGTTTTCAGGTTTGTGTAAATGAAACTCGTCCATTTGATAGACTTCCTCCAAAGCATCTCTGAAACCTCTCTAAAATGTCTGTGAAATGATAAGAAGCATACATATCCACAAACAAAACACCATTAGTGGTTTATTTATACATAAGACTGATGTAAGATGCTAACCTTTTGCTTAGCAACACGCTTCCAAATCTCAAAAAAGGCATGATCTTGAGGGACGCAATTTCGCACAGGTTCGACATGTACTCCTGAATCAAAAGGATGGAATTGTCAAATACAACAAACACCAGTGATGAACATCTAAATTAACAAACGAGAGGATATCTTACTACATATGCAATCTGAGCTAAAACGGTAGTCATACGGGATTACGGGGAAAGCCTGTTGCAATCTTCAATCTTGGTACCATTCTCTATTCCTCATTTTTATCCACTAAAGAGCAAAGAAGTTAATCATCATGGTGCTACACAGCCATACGCGTGTGTGTGTGTATATATATATATATATATATATATATAGGAAAAATACCTTCTACACCCGGGTGTAGTTACACCCACCTCTAATATACCATCTAAACAAACTTAAAATACTCCTTTATCACTTTAGGTACATTTATATACTAATTATAAGATACTCCAATGTGAACCACACGAAAAACTTGTAAATGAGTTCATAGTTTTAGCGTATTTTGTAAATACCCTTATATACGCGCATAAAAAGGAGTATGTCGAAAAATATACATACCACTTCGAAAAATTGTTCATACCACCTAGATGGTCTTAAATACTTGTATACTACACGTACATACACTCCGTTCGCGAGATACTCCCTACATTGCGAGATACGATATAGGGTGTAACTACACCGGTGTAGAAAAGAGGCTTCCTATATATATATATATATATATATATATATATATATATATATATATATATATATATATATATATATATATATATATATATATTCATGGTTTTCTGTGGGCCATACTTACCTCCTGAGATGTCCGATCCAGTTCTAAATAACCTTCAATCCACTGTCCCAAGATAAAAGGTTATCAGTGTAAAAAAATTCAAGTACTGGCCATATTTTAAAACTTTCAATAGCTCGATCACATGATGCATACCTTGATTTTCTTTGACAGTGTCACAACCACCCTGCACCCAAAAGGGGAGAAGAATTAGATGGCTTATCTGAAAATCCATTTAGGGAAGTGCGTCGACGCTCTCTGAAAATTAAACCGGGATTTCATATTTCAAGTAAAATGAGGGCTTGATTAATAACTAAGCACTATCCAAATTGTTTTTTGATTTGTGCAATTTGGCATTGAGAGAGTAGAGAAGCACTATCTATTCAAGGAGATCTGACCTTGAAGCTTCAAATAATTAAGGTTTATATAAAACGAATTCAGTTAATAGCTACACAAAAAAAACAAAGGAGAAGGAAAAGAAAATAAGAAATACGCACATACTGTTACTGTTTCAAAGCACATTCGTGCATGCACTTAATGGCTACAATGAAGTGTCATTTCCCAAGTCCCAAAACTATTTGGCTATAGATCCAGATAGTAAGAACTAGCATGCTAGAAATGCTACCATATGATTAAACGCCCTTTAAAAAGTCAACCTACTGCGTGAGATCAACATGATCAATTTTAGAAGCAATTCAAATGTCAGCTAGTTTCAATAGCCAAAACAAACAACCAAAAGTACCAGCACAAAGTCCATCACCACATAACTGATAATAAGTTCCAAAAGAGCAAGGCTTGTGAAAAACATGTCAGACAACATAGCTTGGACTACTCCCTGCAGTCACAGAAATATCGATGTTTTTGACTTTTCATGGTCTGAGTTTTGCAACTTTGGCTGCATTTGTTAAAAATACAACAGTTTAATGTTATGAAGGTACTTAGTGCGACAATTCTAATTATATCATTTTCATATGATCAACCCGAATAGTTAAAAAGACATTACCAATAAAAGATTAAAAAAGTTTGACTGCACATTTTCCATGGTAACATGGGCTTCAACAGTACTTGAGCGACTTAAAATACGGTTTGGCCCAGATATTTCTTCAAAGAAAGATTGCGGTTTCTGCTCGAAATTCCGTAAGGGCATACTATTTCTACAAATAAAGATATCAAAAATCTAGTTTTAGAAACCGGACCAGAATGGTGGTCTGGCCAAGAGAAGAAGAGGAACAGAGCATGGTTGAGTCCAGTTGCTGTCAGGGACCATTCGGGCAAAAAAAGAAGAGGGCATACACTGTTTTATTCAACTGCCACCCAGAGAATTCTTTGCAACAAAGAAGAAGGGTCGATTGCTAAACCTCAACATTACAGCTCAGGCAAGCACGGAGGTCCCAGAACAAAGTGGGCTACACTTTCTTTGCGACAATAATAGGAACTAAGATATATATTAGCTTTATTCTAATGTGCATAAATGAAAATTGCAATATGTTTAATCCCAAAAAATATTTAAATATAATATTATTGAACAAGCTGCCCAACTGTTAAGGTGTTAAACCGGCGGTCAGACCAGTGAACCGTCGCTTAATCGGTTCACTCGTTGGTCTGGTTTTTAAAATTATGCTTCCAATCATTTTTCCAAAGAGCATTGGGAATGCTGTGTTTAGGGGAAGATTAGCTAAACTCAGAGGAAACAGCATGAAATTGTTCACACTTTGAGTAACTGGGCCCAAAATAGCATATCCAGAACCCCTAACTTTTTTATTTTGTAAAATCCAGACCCAGAGAATTCACTGACCATCACTCCGAAGCAGACATAAGGCCAGTTTCCGGTTGCCGACCTGTGCTATACTGTGCTACGCTATGGAATCTAGTTAGTTGATGGAATATTTACTAATTCTAATAAGGTTTTGTTATTGTCGCTAAAAAATGCTCCCAACTAACTGCTACATCCAAAACTAGAAAAAAAAGCTAGTGCCTTTGAAAATTCACCACAATGCTAAACGTAGCCACAACAGGTTCCCTTGAGTAGTCCATAGCAAATTTACTATTATTTAAATGTATAGGATGTATTACCCTCATCTATGCATTAACATAACCAAACGCTTAACTAGTCAACTGAATGACTCAAGTATCGATAGGCACACACTTGCATAACCACTCAAAACTGGTAGTCATCAAGTCTGCAAGCCGGCTGTGCTCAGGATGGAAGTACAACTCAAAACTGTCGTCCTCCTCGTAATGCACAAAGTACCTATCCTTCTCGAGTTCAGCCGGAAAGTACTCTGTTGGATCCTTCAGCTTATCTCCGGACTCTGCCTTTGACATCTATAGATAATAAGAACATAAATGAGATAAAATTATTAACACAAACCAGAGGACTGAAGCTATAGCATAAATATAGGATCGACCACGGATGTGCTCCCTAGTTCCTACCCACAAGATAACCATAGAAAGTAGAGTAGAGAAGCAAGGTAACCAAGGAACTCGTCAACGCTGATATCTACTCCTGGTCCCCAAAGCTCTTCTTGTCCGTATTTGTGTTGGCTGGTATCTTCTCCCAAGGCTCTCGGCAACTCATCATCTTGCCCTTGGATAGTTGGATGATGTCCATGTCTGCCAATGGCGGACACAGGAATTTTAGAATGAGTGTTCGAAGTTATAAAAATATTTTTCAGTACAAAACATAAAGATTTACAATAGTAATAGTTAACATGCAATTGTTCGTACTAGAGATAACATGTCAAATAATATAAAGAAATTACAAAACAATTGCAAAAGTTCACAAACAATCGACATTAATATTAAAAAAAGGCAAAGGTTTTTATCTTCATATATCCACATTCAATTACCATACGATTTACGGTTAGGATGTTGTATAAATATAATTGGTAACCACACACTAGAAATATTCAATAACATGTTTGGATGACCATAAGTTAACCAAAGCAGTTAATTTCTTATTACCAGTGGTACATATTCCATTCCATTCTTCATACTGTGCATTTCCTTAAGTAGCAATGCCGGCAAAAATTTTGGCAAACAAGTAGAATGTTAGAGTATGATTACTTGAACTTACTGTGCAGTCCAATTCTCAGTCCACAGGCGCAGCTTATTTTTGTCACGCATCGTCCATGTGTCCCCACAGTGCCTTCCGTTGCAAGTAGGGATCTAATGAGAGCAAGCACAAATTAGAAGACTGAACCAAACCAAAGTAATACAACTCTTTTTAGAACTTGGAGCCTTTTGTCATTTCTAAGAGATCTGATGTTCTTTCAATTTTGAATATAACATTTTATGGCTGGTTTTGTGACAGTACTGAGATTTTAAATAAATTACAATCCATTTAACAACTTATGTATAGGTTTTTACAACAAGTTTGGTCAGAAAGTTACCACTTCACCCGGAGCTGAAGATTGCTTGCACATCATCCATTTGAGCCGCCCATTCGAGGTATTTGTCACCGTCTGTTACGTGATCTTTTTTTATATTCCCGTACTCATTTTCGATCTGTAACATTTGCACAAAGCATGAATTACCGCATGTGTTGTATGCGTTAAGTAGGGAGCCCCTAATCAGATTTAGTAAATGGCATCACACAGGTAGAACTTAATTGACCTGGGACAGAGAATGATGGGTCGGCGGTGCCGGGCTGCCGGTGGAGGCGCGGAGCGGATGGCCGAAGGCACGCCTGGGGCGGTCGCCGGTCGCTGGTCGTTGACTACGGCGGAGCGGAGGACCGGAGGGCGGAGGCGCTGCCGCCGGTCGTGCGGCGCGCCGGCGCAGGCCCGGAGCCAGAGGCCCGGAGAGCCCAGATCTAGCCGGAGCCCGGAGGGCCGGAGGGCGGAGGCGACGAGGCGCGGTCGCCGGCGGAGTGGAGGGCGGAGGCGGCGAGGAGGAGCTAGCTGGGTAGGGTTAGTGTTCGTGGCTCCACGCGATTTGTCGTCGCCACACACGAATGCCGAACGCAAAAGAGAATGGGGACCGGGGGGATCGGCAGGCCGCGCCGCGCGGACAGGAAACATGGAAATGGGCTGGGCCTGGCTTCATGGCATCTCAGTGCCTGCTGCGTTTCTCTCGTCTCTCAGGCCGAATTGTGGCTATAAACAGTTGATTTAGCCCAGCTTGTGCTGCTTCTCTCTCGTCCAAGCGCTTTTTCCATCTCCATCGCCATCGCTGTCGATGGCACGAGCGCACGGGCTGCTGCTTTTGTAGCATCTCATCCCGCGAGCGTGTATGCCAAACCCTCCTAACCTGTAATTCCTCAGATCAATCTCGGATTGTTCAAGCGTGTGCTCTAACACAAAGAGCAATACTCGAGATCAATTTCATCAGATTGTTCAAGTAGTACAAAGATTCATATTATGCTCCTTCTATTCTATAGACTGTTATCTATTTATTTATGTTCAATTTCAGTCGGACAGAAGGATTAGCGAGTGTTACAATTAGTTACAAGGAAAGCCCTTCTTTCTATTCCAAACAAGAACGAGGAAGCCGGCGTCCACATGGGAGACGGCGAAATTAAGGCCTGCTTATTTCGGTTTGAGTTTTTGGTTTTTGTTTTATTTTTTTTATTATTTTTAAATTTTATTTTTTCTAGTTTTTAGTTTTTTGAGCTTTTTTGCCGATTTTTTCCCGTATTCACTTGTATTATCTGTGATGGGCTAATCTATTTTTATTTTTTTTAAATTTAGTTACACCAAATAAACCATCATCAATTACAGTGTAATTTTACTCATAAGCTAGCATATTTCAGTCTAACTGAGTGTCACCTAAAGATCTGCCTCAGGTAGGCCCGCCGACGGCTGGTTGGGCCAGAGTGGAAGAACCTATGTGCCCGGCGGCGTCCTGGTCGCACGCACGGCACGACACGAGCCGAGGAACAGAAGAGATGGGGATGATCCAAATGTGATGCGAGCCAGGCAGCCAGGGTCCGAGGGGAGGAGGCTGGCCTTTCCTTGATAGAGTGGCAACTTCAATGGCAATAATGTGCTTCTACACTTTTGGGGCCTTGCGTCGCAGGCAGTATCATTGGATTGGGCTGGGCCAGATATGTATTGCCTACGCGCCTGCCGAGTTTTACAATGTGTTTATATTCTTCTACGGTACGGTACGGGGCTCAGGCTCCTTTCTTCTGCGATTTATGATTTTTATCTACTTATAAAAAGATAAAAATTTATATATAATTTTCATCAATATAAATAAAGTCACTACAGTGTATATCTTATTTTAAAAAGACACTTCATAAAATCTAATTATTGTAGAAAAACACTTTAACGTAGAAAAACGGCTTTTAGAAGAAAAAAAAAGAGTGCTATGACTTATGACTTCTCTGAACAAATAAATAGGATGATTTTTTGTCTCCTTTTCGCAAAGCAGTTTATTGGGACAGTTTTTCGAAACGGTTTATCGATATTTTGATTCGTTCGCATAAACGCTTACACTAGAATTGAAAGTTATCAATCATAGGCTAGGTTCTTTTAGACTTGCTACTTGTGGATTTTAACTTTTGTTATAATAACTAGTTTTCAAATGGTTCTTTTTCAAGGTGGGGTCTAAAGATCGGTTGTAATAGATATTGCACTGATCTTAGCTATACTGGTCAAAATCACATATGACTATCTCCCTCTATTCAAACTCTCACAAATAGTTAGAATTCAAAAACTATAAATCAAAAAATATAAAATACAGACTAAAAAGTCCACCCATAGATAATCATAAGTCAGTAAAACTGAAAAGATGCAGTCAGCACAGCTGAAAAGAAGCCAGCACAGCTGAAAAGAACCCACGCAGAAGGCGCAACCGCAGGGACGGATGGAACTCAACTGATGGCCAGGAGCGCGTCGACGAAGGCGCGCCAATAACAGCCAGGAGGGAGGGGAAAGCCAAAAAAAATCTCCTCACTTGTATCTCGCCCTACCCAGTGCCCACTGCCACCTGGGCGCGTCCCGACGAAATCTCAGCGGCGTCTTATCCCCAACGCTGCACCCTATCTATCGTTACTCTGTGGTAAGCCCATTTGCCCGTCCAACCCCTGCCGTATCGTGAAATTGATGAAACAGCCAATCTCCTCTGCCCAACAGCGCAAGATAAGCTTGTTCACGACTTTTATGCTTAACTACCAAGTACGAGAAGATTATGCACGGAAAATAGCAGATGACCAGAGAGCAAGAGATACCAATTTAATGTAGAATTTTTTTGTGGAAGAAAATCATTGATGTATGAAAATAAAAATCACTATGTTACGATAATTTCAAGCACGTGAAACATCAACGCGTCTAAACCGTAGGATATATATAGGTTAGAAAACAATAGTCCCGAACATAGAAGAAAATTGAATCATAATCGGTTGTGCCACTCAACGCCACGTCTAGCACCACTCGGCCTGTATGTGTAAATGCTTAGCAAGTAACTCACGAAGTGAAGATCTTTTATGAGAAAACTTATCTTTTTTTGAACACAAACTTCTAAATAAGTCGGTCCATGGTTTTAGTTTCTTAGTCGTAAAAGAATGGTTTTAGTTTCTTCATACAAAAGAAACTCATACTTTTTCTGAAGTTAAGACTAATGCTAATCTAGCTGGCTTTGTCTAAAAATATTTCTTCTACCAATAATATAGAAAAAAAAAGAATAGGGAACGAAAATACGTTGCTTGCTTAATTTATGAGAGCATCTACAAAGCTGAAGGCCTTAACTGACAATTTCCAAACCCAGGCAAGAAACCGGAGTGTGGTACAATAGTAGGTGCAAAAAGTCTGTACTCCCAACCCTTGGTGCTCGAGTCCGCCACGTCACTGCTCGAGCCTTGCAAGTGATCACACGTGGCAGCACGTGGGAGGCTCGTGGAGATCGCGGGCAGCTCCCGCCTCTTATCGACGAGGGCACAAGGCCACTTCAGACGCGAAACAATAATTTTCCGGAAAAAATTAAACATAATCCACCTTCTTGGAGACATAATTTTATTTTCTTTTTTCGCTTGCTCTGCTCAATCGCAGCGGCGGCGGCGGCGTCCATCTCCATGACCACTGTGGCTTCGCTGTCATTGGTGCCGCACTTGCTCATTAAGCCTTCCTTCGGGTGTTTCTCCAGAAAGGTGAGTTATCTTGCTCTTTTTTTTGCGGATATTTCTTGTTCTATGGAGATGGGAGAAACTGTGCATTTTGGTTGGAATTTTTAGTTAGCGGTCAGTTCTTGATGGACAATTTGATACTGGAAGTTTGACCTGTTCGTTTGGGGATGACCTTTTCAGTTCCTAAAACCAATCTGTTCCTGGTTGCAATCTTTGCAATAAAACCGTAGTATTTTGACCACTCGAAATATTCCATGATTTTGATGTATTATGCGATCTCTGGTTAGCTGGTGAATTGGGAGATTAATATGTTGGGTCCTAATCTTGTGAGTCGTACCTCCAGACCTGTAAAGTTAAGGAGCAAAACCGAAATCTTTGATGGAGTACAGCCAGTTCTTGAACACACTACTTGGGTGAAAATTTTGTCAATCTGCATGCGACTATGCGATTTAGGCCTATTCTCTGCAAATGCATTGCGTTCTCCCCACAAGCTGATATCTGAATACTGAATTATATTGAATTTACTAAATCTCTACCGTATCATATTCATATAGTTATCCAATTGTCTGCTAAACTAAAGCCTCTGGCATGGTGAATTGATGATGATGTTTATGAGGGAAACTGTGCAGGGTGTTGGTAGAGATGGTGGAATCAAGGTGTATGCAGTGCTCAGGGATGATAGAGCTGAATATTCAAAAAATAACAACTGGGAGGCCTTGTTCCATGTCGATGACCCCGGGCCGAGGGTTCCCATTGCAAAAGGGAAGTTCTTGGATGTGAACCAAGCTCTTGAGGTGGTCCGATTCGACATCCAGTACTGCGATTGGAGGGCACGGCAGGATCTCCTCACCATCATGGTGCTTCACAGCAAGGTATAATACCGGCCTGGTAGTAAATTCAGAGAAAGGTCTTAGTCTGCATGTGCTGAGTTTTACAAATCAACTGCTTGAGGCTGAAATTCTGAAGTACTAACACAGACTGTGCCATGCATTGCTAAAAATGTAACGCAGGTGGTAGAGGTTCTCAATCCTTTAGCAAGAGAATTCAAGTCAATTGAAACCTTGAGGAAAGAGCTCGCCGAGTTACAGCAAGAACTGACAAAAGCTCACAATCAGGTATGCTAGTGAAAGTGGCCAAACGGAGACGCTTCAATATCATCTAGAACCTGATGTTTTACATGTCCGATTCAGGTTCATTTATCGGAAGCAAGAGTATCATCAGCGCTAGATAAGTTAGCACAAATGGAGACCCTGGTCAATGACAGGCTGTTGCAGTATGGAAGTTCTAGTGCATCCACAGCCGAGTGCACTTCCCTTACTCCAAGTACATCATCGACGACCCATGCCAAACAGCCACGTCGGAATCTCAACGTGTCTGGTCCAGTGAAGTCTTACAATCCCAGACTGCAAAACTTCTGGTACCCAATTGCTTTCTCCAGTGACCTGAAAGATGATACAATGGTAAAGCAATGCGTGTTTCAAGGCAATACGAAGTCAGAGTTAGCAGTCACAGACACTTGTGTTTATTTGATGAGGCCATATGTGTGTTCTCAGGTACCAATAGATTGTTTTGAGGAGCAGTGGGTGATATTCCGAGGAAAAGACGGAAGGCCTGGATGTGTTCAGAACACATGTGCCCACAGAGCTTGCCCTCTTCATCTTGGTTCAGTGAATGAGGGTAGAATCCAGTGCCCTTACCATGGTAAGAACGGAAAGTGATATATTATTACTTACAATTCTAAAAGTTGAATATTTGAAATTGATGAACATTTCTTTTGACTTGCTTCTTCTGTTTTTTGCAATTTGATTTTACAGTATCAGCTAGCACTAAAGCATTATGTAAAAGGGCTTTCTTCCTTTCAAAATGTGACTACATGTTTATCTTGTCCAGATTATTTGAATTCACGGTGATTAAGACTGGCACAGTTAGTTATGCACCTATGTTTGTAAAGCACAAGAATGGTGCTTCTGAAGTACTTGAAAATGTTATGAACTCATGACAAAGAATTGCACTTATTCTGTCAGGCTTCTTATGCTCATTAGTATTACGAAAAGTAAAGGATGATGTGTAAGTAATATTTCATATTTTTGAATAACCTTCAGGGTGGGAGTATTCGACTGATGGAAAATGCGAGAAAATGCCATCAACAAAGATGCTTAATGTGCGCATCCGGTCATTGCCATGCTTTGAGCAAGAAGGAATGGTTTGGATCTGGCCTGGCGATGACCCACCAAAGTCCACCATCCCTTCCCTACTGCCTCCTTCAGGATTTACAATTCACGCAGAGGTAAAAGAAATCATATCATGTTGCAGCAATTGCACTATGATGCAAGTGTCCTGTATAGTTCAGTTTTAAACTGAATCAAATAGTAATGGAGTTCTTCTTGATCATTCAACAGATAGTAATGGAACTACCAGTAGAGCATGGACTTCTTCTGGACAATCTATTAGACCTTGCTCATGCCCCTTTTACTCATACTTCCACCTTTGCCAAGGGTTGGAGTGTTCCAAGGTATTTATATACATTTCAGCTCACTGAGGAAAACTAGTCATGAAGAAAAATTTTCATAACTGTAGTGAAGATATGTGCGCAAATCAACATGCTGATGTTATGTTGTTTTTTGTCAGCTTGGTTAAATTCTTGACACCGTCATCTGGGCTCCAAGGGTACTGGGATCCTTACCCAATCGATATGGAGTTCCGGCCGCCGTGCATGGTCTTGTCAACCATTGGCATCTCAAAGCCTGGAAAGCTAGAAGGGAAGAGCACCCAGCAATGTTCAACGCATCTCCACCAGCTCCATGTCTGCTTGCCCTCCTCTAGGAATAAAACCAGGCTGCTGTACCGGATGTCCCTCGACTTTGCTCCCTGGCTCAAGCACATCCCCTTCATGCACCTATTGTGGTCATATTTCGCTGAGAAGGCAAGTCTCAAAATTTCAGAGCAACTTCATAACTAGTATTCTCTCTCTCTCTCTCTCTCTCTCTCTCTCTCTCTGATCCATAACTAGTATTCTCATTTCATCTCCCTTTGCACCAAAACTGTAACTACCATTTTTTTTTTTTGCAATGCTATCTATGAGATATCAACATGATAACTACTATATTACTAATTAGTACCTGTCATTTGCAAACTAAGTCAGAGTAGGCCTAGATTAATTTCAACAACTGTGTCTACAATTCTGATCATGGTAATCTGGATGATCTTCTGCAGGTCTTGAATGAGGATCTACGGCTTGTGCTTGGGCAGCAAGAACGAATGATCAATGGCGCCAACGTATGGAACTGGCCGGTGTCATACGACAAGCTCGGTGTAAGGTATCGGCAGTGGAGGGATGCCGTTGAGAGGGGCGCCGACCGGTTGCCATTCAGTAACCAAATTGAGAGTGGATCGTAGTGCAATATATGGCATCACCTGCAGTCTCTTCCTCGTCGCGTTTCTTCGCGAGACGATGGCCAGAAATTAGTCAGTGGATTTATGTGCACAGTTTATTTAGGCGTTCGTCTCTGCGAGGTTCACCATCCGCCTGACATTGCTACAGATTGAAGGATTCAGGAAAGAATGGTGGGAAACATCGTTGTGTACTGTTAAATGTACACTAGCGACAGCATCACGGAATGCAGTGGTAATCTGAGGTTGATTATTTTTCCTCTTCTTTTTCCAGCCCTTTTATGTAAAGAATCGGCGAATCTGTAAAAGCATATGTATAATCATACTACGAACGTACGGCTAAGTCTCTTTGTTATAGCAGCAAATTCCTTTTATGTACCCATTCAGTCCTATATATGATTTGCTCAAAACCTCCAAAACCACCTCCAAAGCAGGTGTAGTTGCATCGAAGCGCTTTGCTCGAACTCCATGGACCTCTAAGACCAACCTAAGAACAAAAGGCTGGGCAAAACGTGAGATACTGAATATGAAGCACGCAAAAATCATCCCTTATCTTTCTAAAAACACTTCATAAAAAGGGTGCTAAAGCCATTTCTTTTGTGTATTCCTGATTTGGAGGTTTCTTAAGCTTAGTCCGGTTAAAATTCATCTCAAACTATAAAAGGAACACTTCTTACAAATAACTTCATATAACTTTGTCCATATGTAAATGTCCACTCCTCCATTTTAGTCAGAAAACCAATATGGTCTTCAATCTCGGCTTGTAGGACAAAAGATTTAGAGATAATTTTAAACACACAGATACAAGGCAAAAAGTATACTTTTATATGGTAGTTATTGAACTCGGACCGGTGATCGAACCGGTGGAGCCACCGGTTCACTGGTCCAACCGGCAGTTCACCGGTTGAACCACCGGTTCCTTCAGCACTCAGCAGGACTCAGCACTTGCATGTGTGCGTGCATTTGAATCATCTAGTTGAAATTAGCCAGTAGCTGTTAAGTCTAACAATACAAGCACTTACCTCTTGAAATTAATTAGCATATGTTAATCCATGCAATCAAACTTACAGATTACTAGGATCAGTACATGACTTGGTTGAAAATTTTGCATCAAATTGGTTGAAAATTTTTCATCGGAACCCTTTATTTTTTTATGAAACTCACTCTAGAGTATCTTATAATCATTATTAGAATATACTCAAATAGATAAAAATATACAACAACACCATTGAAGCGGATATAAGAAATAGGAGTATGTACTCCCAGGAGTGCGGAACTATTTTCCTATATATTGTGGGAGGGGGCATTTACTATGCACTCAAACCAGTCCGACCGTCCGGATGCGAACGAACAACCAACGCTGAGGCTGGCAGCCACCCTAGTGACGCAACGTCCGATCGCAAAGAACGGCCAAGATGGAAGCGGGCGGCCCCCAGCATTTATACCAGTAATTTTGTAGTACCCCCCCGCCCGATCCCTATTCCTAAACACAAACCCTAAAATCAAAATTCCCCTTGAAGGGCGATGACGACGTCAACTAGGTAGTGGCAGCCGATCCGACCCCATGGCCGTGCGACGGCGCCCGCACACGTGGCCTTCCAACCTGCGACGGTGTTCGACCCCGTCCACACTAAGGCCACCATCGATATCTTAATCTGGGTTTCTAGTTAGCTAGTTAGTGGTGGATGAGTACTAGCTACCTAGCCTATCGATCAATGCAAGTTTCTACAGTACTGCTAGCTAGGGTTCTTGGATGCATGCATGACTAGTTCTTTTGGCTCTAATTTTAGATTGTTTGGCCCAATGATAGACAGGACCTATATGTGGTCTTTCCATATATCAGGGTTGTTTTGTTCTGCTTGATTTGGTAGGAACTTATTATTGCCTTTTATTATCTTTTCCCCTAAAAGCTACTACTTGTTTAATTTAATTCTACAAATTAATTTATATTTGGCAAAGCTAGTAGATTAGGGTTAAGGCCATACATGCTGTCAGATATATTTTAGTAAGTACTGCTCTCTAAGTCAGCACTAAAGCTGTGTAAATTTCAACAGCTAGTATGGAGTCAATTGGTAACACTCAGTCTCACTACATTGGTGAGATAAACTCCGATGTAAGCTTTAACGATGGTGTTAGTACACCCAAAAAGAAAGCAATCATACCAACCTAGGTCAGTATTTTCTTGATGCTACAGCCATTGTGCTTTATGAATTAATAGAGACATGAGCTGTGGATCTAATTCAATCAATTTTGTGCAGTTGCAGTCTACGCTCAGCTATAGAATTGTGTGTGTGTGAAGTTGAATTAATAGAGACATGAGCTCGGTGAGGGGATGGGCTTGGTTAGGGCAAGGGGAATCTACGCTCAACTATAGAATTGTGTGTGTGTGTGTGAATAGGGTTTTTCGTACTCTCGAGAATACGTACTCTCACTTCCAATATACTACCTAAATGAATAGGTTTACCTCTTTCACTCTCGGTATAGTTAAATACTAATTCTAAGATACTTTAATGCGACTTAATTAAAAAAGTTTAATCAGTAGTTAAAAAATTTTCATCGAAGCCCTTTATTTTTGCTATTGGTTTGCTATTGCACAGGCGACTAAATTTTTTTTTATCTCTCAGTTACCTGAAGTTACACTCTCAATTAACTGAAGTTGCAGCCCCCCTCCAAAAAAACACCTGCAACTTCAGGTGATCCAAAGTGCAACTAAAGTTGCACTCTCAATCAACTGAATTTACAACCCCCTCCAAAAAAATCATCTACAACTTCAGATGATTGAGAATGTAACTTCAGATAACTGAGAGATAAAAAAAATTCAGTCGCCTGTGCAATAGTCACTCCCTTTTGCTATATACCATTTTTCATATATAAAAGGAGTATGTACTCAAATTATGCTATATAAAGTGGAGTATGTACTCAAACTAAGCTATATAAAGTGGATATTCATGAAAATTTTCATAGATTTCACTTTAGATTATCTTATAATTATTATTATATTATACTCGAAAGGATAAAAATGTACAACAATATCATTTAAGCAGTATGTAACAAGTGAGAGTACGTACTCCCGGATCTACCCCTACCACTACATATCACCAAATCTGTTGTCACCACCAACCCCGCCCGCCGCCCTCCTCACCCTGTCCCGCAACGCCACCACCGTCTCGACGCATCACTGGTTCATCACAACCCTGACATCCCTTTAAGCTCGATGACCACCGGTGAACCTCAACCCTAACTAATAAACCCGAACCCTCACTTGGTACCTTCATTGAAGACGCCTGTGACGGCAATGGTCATAGAAACAAGACCATAAGGAGCCTCATCGAAGACGAAGGTAGACGAAAACACGAATCTTAGCATAAATTAAACAGTATAAAATTTGACTAATAAAAAAAACAGCCAAATCTTGTACAACACTTCGGTAAAATTTTTGTCATCAGGCCGCTCCATCTCCGCCCGTGCCCCCATGGAAATTAACAGCGATCGATGCTATGCTCATATAGATATAACTCTAGAATTTTAAACACAATCGGATCGATCTGATCTCCATCTCCACCCACCATAACTGCGCAGCAGTTCCACTTCCCCATCGAGAGGAGGTCGGCGTCCTAATGTTGACAGCGCAGGCGCCGGCCGGCGATGGAGATGGCGATGAGACGGGAGAGAAGAAGAGCAAGGCCCTAGACCCATCATCGTCATCGTCATCTTCTGATGCTCGCGGCAAGACGACGACTGCCCAGCAGCCGGATCGTGAAGAGCCTCCCAACGAGGAGAATGCGTGTGTCAGTAGCATCGACGAGCTGACGGAGTACTCGGGAGAAGACATGGGATTTTGTCCCGCAACACTTATCAGATCGGCACTTGGTCCCTGCTGGATGCCGCGCAGCTAAGCGAGCTCAACGAGCGCCTTGCACTCTACCGCATCAGAGCTTACAAGGTGGAGTAATTTGCAATCCATGGCGCCGTACGTGCGTGTCCTTCATAAAGCACCCTTAAAATTTCAAAATTTTGAAATTTTCTTTGAGTTTTGCTTGAATTCCCAAACCTTCCTAATTTGACAAATTTCTTGAAAATACGCTGTCTGGCTTTAGTCTACCCGCCTTCCTCCTTTGCTGACTCCTCCGTGCACCGCCGCTTCCTCCGCCCCTCACTGTGTCGTCGCCTCCACGCGCCGCACAGCCGTTCCTCTCGATTGCGGCCGCTCCTCCCCGCACGTTCACACCTGCTCTGCTCCATGGCCCCGCTAGCCCCCGGCCTATTCCTCGCTTCGCGCGTAGCTCGGCTCGCGCCCTCTCTCTCTCGACACAGCAGGCCGCGATGTTCTTTTTTCTTGTGTGTAGCGAATAACTAAAATTGTTTTTCCTGATTATTTTGAATCTTCTTTACTTAATGATAGTACATCTTTGCTGTTTTTTGTTAAAACCTTAATTGAAAGTTCATTATTTTCAGCTTCAAGGCCACAGTTCCCTAAATATACAGCGCTTCTCTACCCTCTGAAAACCAAATGGTGCAAATCTAAAAGCAAATTTTTTATTATGAAGTTGTAAATCAATTCCTCAGCTTAGTTAACACTAGTGCGGTTTAATTTTCAGAGAATATCGAAGCACTTGCCTAAGTTTCCAGTGTAGCTATGTAATTCATCTATTTCTTCTCCCCTTCTGGGTGCAAGGTGGTCGTGAGTACCTACCTCAGTTGGGATGACTACCACTCTCTTACTAACTACAAAATTGATGAAGATTATGTCAAGTACTGTCAAGAACTATCAAAGAAAATCAAGGCACGCGTCATCTGAACAAGCTACTGAAAGTTTAAAAATATGCCCATTTCTTTGATTTTTTTTTGTTTTGTTTTGGGTACTGATAACCTTTTATCTTGGGACAGTGGATTGAAGGTTATCTGGAACTGGATCGAAAATCTCCTGAGGTGGGGCCTAAAGAACACATGAAGTAAAGGTATATAACATAGTGTGACACCAAACTCCTTTGCTCTGTAGTGGATAAAGATGCACAACAGAGCAGCTTACCAACCATTGAAGATTGCGGCAGGCTTTCCCCATATGTGCGCTGATTTAGCCTATAACGCCGTCATCAGGTGGAAATCCCGCCGTCTCGTCCGTTGCCGATCCTCATGCAAATTTAAGAACTCTCTACTCTAGTTGTATATATTTCTTTCTCCTTAGGTTATGCACCTATGACCTACCTATTAAGTTAGTTCTTTGTGTGTGTGTGGGGGCATCCTAAGCTGAGAATGACGAGATGAAGAAGTTTTCTGCTTGGTGCTTCTCGTTGGTGTAGATGACAAGTTGGTAATATGATTTCTCGTGAAAGGAGTAGCTTCCCTCCAATATACATAGCATGTTTTTTTTATATTCTTTGCTATTATCACTCTTTGGTATGCTTGCCATTAATGGCTATTGTTGGGATCTCATCTCATCGCTAACGCCTCTGAGGTTCAGGGTACCACGGGCGAACGGAGCAGCACCTTGAGAAGCAAAGCGGCCATGAGGAGAGGCTGCACCACCAGGTCCCCGTCTCTCATCAGCCTACACCATTTGGCATTGCGACCGCAAGCATCGGCACAATTCCAATGGATAAATTGCGTATGGTTTCAGTACAACTATGGCTCTCGTGGCTATATCATTCTAAGTTCTGAGCAAATAAAAGAGTATAATGCACAAGATTTTAGTAAGGGTCATATCTACAACATGGTAATCAGCTCTGATTAGCAGGGATAACGCATTCAGCCGTGGTGGAACTCCGGATATTCCAAATGTACCCTGCTCTAGTTACTATACATGTCCAAGCCATTTTTCTTTCTTGCATGTCTGCAGGAAGCCATTGAAAAAAAAAGGATACATCTATTCTTCAGGTGTAGATGAAACTGCAGCGTAGTTGTAATCGACACTAACTGTGTTCCTATCCTTGAAACGACTCTCTCTCACAGCAATCAAATTGACCTTCCACTTCTGGAGTAGACTTACCCTGCATTACAGAAAATCTCGTGAGTCACACTGGTACAGATATGCAAGGCTTTATGCATTACACCCTGATACTACCAAAAGGCCGAACAATCAATTCGGCAGATGATGGATGATGCATATCCAAGGCATACTCTTATTCTTTTTTGAACTTCCAAGGCATACTCATTACTCAATGCGGTGAAAGTTGCTACGAGAACTATCCAAGATGAATGCAAAAATTGATTTTTGAAGGGGAAGTTCTTGTTTGAATTAATGCTTGCCATGTTAAATGTGACAGGAAGTCAAGCTATGGGAGAACTAACAGGGCACAATTGAATTACAGGTAAAACTAGCAAGCAACTATGCAAAAGTTGCATTTCTGATATCATTCTAGTAAATAAACTTAAGGACAAGATCAACCTCAACTCCATGGAAATAGAAATAACGAATTGCAAAGTTATTCAATGGCTAGTAACTTCCAATTGTCCTCCACTAGGACTAGAGTGCCCAGGTGACTGTTTTTGTTCGCAACAATGAGTAAAATACTGTAAATGTTAATGCATTATAGCTCCTGGCAATTCCTTGATTTGTTTTTTGACGGGGAATGGCATCACTTTGCATGCCAACAACAAACAACAACAGAAACAAAGTCTTTTATCCCAAACAAATTGGGATAAGCTAGAAATAAAACCTTCTCAAGATCAAAGAGTTGAGAGCCTTGAAATAAAAACCCACAATGCTAAAACCCTAAGCCGAACATCCTGATATCTGAGCCGAGAGCCTAAAACATTTTCCCTAACTTTCTTATGGTTCCAGTATGTGGATCGCTAACTTCCATGCATTCCTATTCAAAGCTAATTCTTTAGATACATTTCAATCCCTCAAGTCTCTTTTAACTGTTTCCTCCCATGTCAGTCTTAGTCGACCTCTGCCTCTTTTTACGTTTTCAGTACGTCTTAAAATCCCACTACGTACTGGTGCCTCACGAGGCCTTCGTTGGAGATGTTCAAACCATCTCAAGCGATGTTGGACAAGCTCCTCTTCAATTGGTGCTACCCCAACCCTATCACGTATATCATCATTACGGATACGATCCTGTCTTGTGTGACTACAGATCCACCGCAGCATCATTATCTCCGCTATACTCATTTTCTGTATATGTTGTCTTTTAGTCGCCCAACATTCTGCTCCATATAGCATCGCGGGTATGATCACTGTCCTATAGAACTTACCCTTTAACTTTTAAGGGACTTTTTTGTCACATAAGACACTAGATGCTTGGCGCCATTTCACCCACTCCATTCTTATCCTGTGGCTCACGTCTTCATTAATCTCACCGTTCCACTGTAGCATTGATCCCAAATAATGAAACGTATCCTTCTTAGGCACTACTTGTCCGTCCAATCTAACATCTCCATCATCTGCCCTAGCACCACTGAAATCACACCTCATATATTCAGTTTTAGTCCTACTAAGTCTAAAACCCTTCAATTCTACAGTCTTCCTCCACAACTCGAACTTCCTATCAACACCTATCCTACTCTCATTAACCAGCACCACATCATCAGCGAAAAACATACACCAAGAGATATCTCCTTGTATGTCCCATGTGACCTCGTCCATCACTAGGGTAAAAATGTATAGTCTCAACGCTGACCCTTGATGTAGCCCTATCTTAATAGGAAAGTCATTAGTAACACTACCACATGTTCTGACATTAGTCACACATTTTTGTACATGTCCTTAATTAGGGTAATATATTTTATTGGGACTTTTTTTTTGGAGCGCCCACCATATGAATTTTCTTGACACTTTATCATAGGCTTTCTCCAAATTAATAAACAACATGTGAAGATCCTTCTTTTGCTCCTTATACCTCTCCATCAACTGTCGTAGCAAGAAAATCGCCTCCGTGGTCGACCTCCGAAGCATAAAACCAAATTAATTTGTCGTCACGCTAGTCACTTTTCTTAAATAACGCTTAATCACTCGTTCCCAAAGCTTCATTGTGTGACTTATGAGCTTAATTCCTCTATAATTAGTACAACTTTAAATATCTCCTTTATTTTTGAAAATTGGTACTAATGTGCTCCTCTGCCACTCGTTTGGCATCTTGTTTAACCTAAAAATGCTATTGAATAAATTAGTTAGCCAAACAATCACCACTTCTCCTAGTCATTTCCACACCTCAATAGGGATGTTATCAGGCCCCAACGCCTTACCCACTTTCATGCTTTTTAAGGCCTCTTTTACTCCTGAGTCCTGGATTCTTCGAACAAACCATCTATCGATGTCGTCAAAAGCATCACCCAATTCAATCATACTATCATCATTATCGTGGTTGAACAACTTGTCGAAGTAATCTCTCCACATATCCTTGATCTCCTCGTCTTTCACCAAAAGTCTATTAGTGTCGTCTTTAATGCATTTAACTTGTTGAAATATCTCGTCTTCCTTTCGCAAAGTTTAACCATCTTGTAGACATCCTTCTCTCCCTCCTTTGTACTTAATTTCTGGTAAATTTCCTCATATGCCTCGCCTCATGCCTCACTCACCACTTTCTTCGCATTCTTTTTTTCTGCTTTGTATTTCTGTACGTTGTCATCGCTCCTATCATGATGCATGTGTTTGTAGTATATCTTCTTCTCCTCAATAGCTTTTTGCACTTCCTTATTCCACCACCATGTGTCTTTTGGCTCTCCTCTTGTCCCTTGGGTCACTCCAAGCACCTCCATAGCCATCTTCCTAATACGAGTTGTCATCTCTGTCTACATACTATTCGCTTCTCACATTTCCTACGTCCCTTCCGTGAACATCCTCTCCTTAAACGCCTGCGCGGTATCTCATTTGAGTTTCCACCACTTCGTCCTCGTGGCTCTGGCGGCCTTAGCTTGTCGAACCCGTAACCTAAAACGAAAGTCGGAGACTACCAACTTATATTGCTGGACAACACACTCTTCAGGTATAACCTTACAGTCTATGCAGGCTCGTTTGCCCTCACTCCTAATAAGAACAAAATCGATTTGGCTAGAGTGTTGATCACTGCTAAAGGTAACTAAATGAAAATGTTTTTTTTCTAAAGATGGTGTTAGCTATCATAAGACCATAGGCTATGGCAAAA
The DNA here is from genome assembly GCA_036346245.1 of Bonia amplexicaulis. Classification (NCBI taxonomy): domain Eukaryota; kingdom Viridiplantae; phylum Streptophyta; class Magnoliopsida; order Poales; family Poaceae; genus Bonia; species Bonia amplexicaulis. Next base: position 7,702,127 of record CM070737.1, read on the forward strand.
TTTAAGATATCCTCTCTCTCTCTTGATTCCTATCACCATAACTAAAACCCCCATGCACCCTTTGAAACCCTCCACTAGTTGTACCGACATGACCATTGAAATCGCCTCCTAAGAAAATCTTCTCATTGATAGGCACACTTCTAACCATATCATCTAGGTCTTCCAAAAATTGCTTCTTAGCGGTCTCATCCAACCCTACTTATGGAGAATATGCACTAACAACATTCAAAACTAAGTCACCAAAGATTAGCTTGACTAGGATAATCCTATCTCCCTGTCTCCTCACGTCGACAACTCCATTCTTGAGACGCTTATCGATTAAGATGCCCACTCCATTCTTGTTTCGTTCTGTTCCAGTATACCATAGCTTGAAGCCAGTATGTTCCACCTCCTTTGCCTTCTGACCCATCCATTTAGTCTCTTAAACGCACAAGACATTTATACGTCTCCTAATTGTTATATCAACTATCTCTCTTAACTTGCCTGTTAAGAACCCTACATTCCAACTACCCATACGAATCCTACTCTCCTCAACTAACTTCCTTGCCCCTCGCACTAGTCGAGTAAAGTGCGAAGACCCTTGCCTATTTTCCATTACATCCGGGTGCCGACATAGCACGTCACTAAGAGAGTGACGTCCCGACCCTTACTCATTTATCACTACACCCGGGTTCCGATATGGCGCGTCGCTAAAATGGTTGGAATTTTGGAAATGACAATGGGTATCAATTTGCATGCCAGAAACACAATTTTTCAATTAAGTCTGCTGCGTGCAGTTGCAAACATCATTCACACAAAATTCCATATGGTTGAACATTGGGTGTATTCGTATTAGAACAGATAGCCAATGACGTTCAGTTATGACAGATAATAATAATTTCTCAAGACAAATGAACAATACCAATGTAAGTTTAGTTTCCGATCAAGTTTCACTTAACAGGTCAAAACAGTTGAACTAGTTGAATCAAATAAAAAATACAGATAATCATGGCATCTTATTGATGCATTTGAAATGGAGTAAACAATGTTGTTCTTTAAAAGGCAGTATAGAAGCGTACCTTTCTGGTTCAATAGTCCTTTTGGCTAGCATGAGTGTCAAGAAAACAGGTACCATCGCAGCACATAAATGCTTAAGAGTATGACCACTAACAATCTGATAGGTCCACTTATAGATAGGTTTGTCTGCAGCTTCTTCTACTTTAGCAAGGAGGTAAAATCCTGAAATTATTTTGAGATAAGAACAGAGAGAAAAATCCAGATTGCAGACCTTGCGTCATACTAAATTATACTGAGAAGAAATGCTTATGTATGTTTGGTTCATTCTTATAGCAAAGGTTCATTGAAGTCCTACAACCAAATAAGAATTTATTTAGAGTGGGCCATTGACTGCTCTATGAATTTCCAGATAACAGCAAACAGGGGAAAAAATGGGATTGTCTTCTAGGTGTTCAATATAAGATAAATAAAAAAACGGAGAAACTTTCACAGCCGATCATTTTATCCTATTTACAAATAGTTAAGAAAACATCTAAGTACCGTGAGCTCTTAATAGCTGTAAGAATTTTTTTATCTACACAAACAATGAAACTGCATACATCTCAATGATATTGAGCAACATTGGCACTAACCTGCTGCCCACAACCAGTAACTTGAATGTGTATACATTGGTGGAATCACTATAGCCATCACAGGTATTGCAATGCATGGAACAAACTGAACTACTGCATATGGGCGAAGATCATCAAAGAGCCTATATAGAGTTAAGACAGCAAAAGTTGAAGGCATGAACAAGAACAAAAATATTTCAGAGGAAAAGACAGCTAAACAATTGAAAGAGCTTGCCTCCAATACAGGATGCTCAGTGCACCAGCAATAACAAGTGGTGCAAGGGACTTCATTCCCGTCCTATGATCAACCCTTTCAATAATGAAAATGGCCATGATAGATGTGAAAGCAATCGTCATCTAGACAAACAAGCCAATATCCTTCACCATATTAAAAACCAAGAAAATAAGCGAAGACAAATATAGTGAATTGATGCCTTTTACTCTCCACCGGGCAGTTTCAAAGAAAACAAGTCTGTTGGGACATATCAGGCAACTGATCCTAGTGGATTAGGGGTGAAACAATCTCTCCATCTCTTTTTCCCCCAAATCCCATTGGTTTCAGTTCAAGTGGTGGGTTTAGAATCACACCCAATCCTATCTAAACAGGGCATTATATTGTATTCAGAATTTCAGATTGCAATTATTCAGTACTACACAAGGGGGCTGGGCTAAATTCTCCCCATACAAATCTATTGGCATGTCATGGGACCAAAATACTGTAAGCACCAACACTGTGAGACTCCTTAGGGCCCAACATAATAGGAATAGCTGTAGAAAAAACGGTACTGTATGTTATATCTATGGCATAGAAGGTCTAGAAAAAAAAACTCACTGGCAATCTGTCCCAAACTAGTGTGGCATCATTCGGGTTGAGATGATAATAGGATGAACCAAAAGCAACAGCAGTGACACCAACAAAGAACAATGTCCAACTCCAGAGCTCCCCCTGTGAGCTGCCAGCAAGATAACATCAGATTGCTTCAAATCATAACTTGAATTAGAACAAGAAGTAAAATGATATCAGCATTCAGTCAGCACTTTAGCCTGAAGTAGTTCTTGTAGTGACACAAGATGAGCCCGGCAACACCAACAAAAAAGAAGGGGATGTTTGAAACCACATTCAACGTATTAGGGATCCCTGCAAAACAAAAAAAATGTATCAAACGGTGATTCCGAAACCAGAACCATAATATTGCAAGAGTATTAACCCACATGACTTTGTACATGATCTGTACCATTACTCAGTAGTATCCAGTAAGTAGAGGGTACAAGTAATCGCTCTAGCTGCCAATTTAGCCGCTAGCATCAATGTAACACAAAGAATGCTGAATAATGCTGACAGTTACAAGCATTTGCTTTGTACTATACAAGAAGGTATATAGGGGAGCACAAGCCGAATCTACACTTGTTCCCAATTTTTGTTCCCTTTGTCACCTTTATTGAATTTATTGGACTCGGTTAACCGATTCAATCATGAATTTACGAGATAAAAAGCGAGCTGCCCCCAAATCCTTCCCTAGGTAGCAGCTACTTATATTAAGCCCAGAGGAAGAGCAGAAGACAAAGGCCGGCGATTTAGGCGAGGCGATGGAACTTAGGCAATGGAAGCGTGGTACCGAGGAAGAGTGTGCGTTGGTCGGCGAAGTGGTGGTAGTCCTCGTCCTGCGGGATGGCGGGCGTGACGAGCATGAGCACGACGAAGATGGCCGCCGCCGCCGCCCACGCCACCCACTTCCTCCTCCCATCCATCGCCACCCGCCGCCGGGGCCGCCGCTTCTCCCAAGCTCTCTCTCTCTCTCTCTCTCTCTCTCTCTCTCTCTGGGCCTTGGGAGTTGGGGACGGATCGGAATTGGGAAGGAGGCAAGCGATCAGATGCCGCAGATAGGCGTGCGCTTTGGCCTGGGGGCGTTCGCTTCGTTCACTACACGGCTGCCTTGACTTTGACCTTTCTTCCCTTGTTTCTATTAGCAACAACAAAGCAACCTCCTTCCTCCTCAAGCCTCACGGCGCTTTGTCAAAGGGCGAATTCTCGGCCATTTGGGCCCCAACCGCATGAAAATACCGTATTTGGCCTTCTTATCTGCGTATTTCCGTCTTTGGTCCTCTCCCATGGGCCAAAGAGCGCGCGAGAAAAGATGGTGCAATCATGGAGAGTGGCACGATCAGGCCACACATGAGGGGAGGTGGCGCGGTACTAGGACACGTGAGGGGAGGTAAGGTGGTACGAGGCCACGTGAGGAGGTGGCGCGGTGCGGGCGATGCGCCAACGAAGCAGCACGACGATGAGCGTGCGGACGAAGAAGCTGGCAAAGAGGGAACGACAACGTCGATAGAGAGGGGATGCCGCTGCCACCTCCCCTGGAGCGCATCCCGACTGCGCCACCTTCCTCGTGCGCACCCTAACCATGCTATCTCCCTTGTTCCCGACCGCGCCACCTTCCCTCGCGCACTCCTCGGCAATGAGAAAGGGCCAAAGACGACAGTGCGCATGGGAAGAGACCAAATATGGTATTTTCGTGCCGCTGAAGGCAAAATGGCTAAGAATTCTTAAAGGGCTCGAGTCCTCTATTTTTTGTCCTTGTAAATAAAGGGTAGAGATTGCAAATTGTTTCTTCTTTTCCTTCTAGTTTTGTACGGAAGCGTTGAAGTGTGCATTGCATCCACCGAATGAGACCCGCGTATCATACACCCGTCTATACCGGCAAGAAATGTTCACAAATATCACACTATAGCTTTTTTAAAAAAATTATCTAAGAGATTTATTTTTATAAATCTAACCCCTTTTTTAAACTCGATAGGTACTTACCGACCTAGGCTATAGTATGCGTTGACTTTGTAGCGTACGTATGCTATGCTATTGATATGCATGCTCATTTTTTCCTCTTTTCTGAAGTAGCTAGATAGGAGTAGCGAAGCGCTACCGTCCATGTAGATATCAGACGCTTCACTTGTTGAACTCTTCCACTTGTTCTTATTTATCTAAGCAATAAACCATTCTAAACCACTCACTCATCATCCACACCTGTCTCCCCCACCTACCCCTCACTCTTTCTCTTGCTTTAGTGAGTTCTGATCTAGCCGAGCGCCACCGCTAAGCTCTTCTCTCTCCATTCACGGCCAAGTGCGAACTGCACGTGCATAGCCTCCATGGCTGCCATCAAGGTTGAGCTGAGCACTCCTACCGCCAGGGTGGCCAAGCATGGTTGGAGGATTCAAGGCGACATCCGAGAGAAGAGAGCCTACGGTTGTTGGCTTATCGGAGGGCCAGCGGTGCGACGGGTGATGAGGTGGAGGGGTTGACCTCGGCTAGTCAGATCCAGGCCCACTGAAGACGAAGCAGCAAGCTCACGGCCTCCTCCTTCGATGAGATTAGTCATCATCACTAATTGCACATGCTTCTCCTCTAGGTACGCTTTGTTGTGGCTGTTCTCTTGTTTTGTTGCATCACTCTTTCTTGATTGTTTCAAGATTTGATTTTGTTTGTTGCTATATCCCCAGGTACACTTTTGTTGCGGGCGTTCTCCCGAAGTATTATATATTTTAAAGATTGAAATGCGCATGTAATGTCTTCACTAATTATGCAGTTAATTTCGTATTTAAATCTCTAGGTTAGCAACTAAGGGTAGTTAAGAATTGATGAGGATGGGATAAATCCTTAAATACAATTTTAATATTTAATTAAGGCCAAGAGACCCCATGGTCGTAAGCCTCTAGAGGCTCCTTCCCGAGTACCCTGGTCGGAGATACACTATGCATATTACCTGACCGGATGACCACTCAGAAAATCTATGAACTAGTATATGGGCCCTTTCCCAGGAAATCTATCTTACGCGGTGGGTAGAATCGTCATGCAGTTGTTCCCCACGTTCATCTCTCTTTAACAACAACCGATAATTAGACGTCCTCTCTCTGACAACAACTACCTCCCCGATCGGACGCACTGGTTCCATAATGCGTCTTCCCCAATGGATAATTGACATCTCTTCAATGGCATTTAAGGGGCAACGAGGGAAGACAGAGGAAGAAACATTCAATCACATTCAAGGATATTGAAGACAGTTCAGAGCCAAGTAGATTATGTGAATCATAGTCTTCCATCTAGTAGGAAGTACATAGAGATTATGGCTAGTTTCAGGCCTTTGTAAAGGCATCCTATAACCAGTCCATAGTAATAAAAAGAATTCACATTATCTCCTAAGGATTTTAGCCATCTTTCTCATATTATTTTGCAAGATGAGTGACTCGATCGTCAATAGCTGGCGCCATCCATGGGGAAGAAGGCATTGAATCCTTGAAGATTTTTTTTCATTTAGTAATCATTGTCCTCTCCTATTTCCATCGATATCGCTTATGCGATCATAGCAGGAACGTGGGATAAGAAGAACTGGTTTGATTTGGTCGACTATGCTAACCTCGACATGGACGCATGCATCTGTGTCATAGAACAAGATGCCTTCTCACCGTCCTCTTCCATTCCAAGCTCACCACTCGCTGAGACTAGAGAGATTGATCGCATGGAAGAAGACTCGTCGCCCCCATCATCACCACTCCCAGAGGAATTAGTCGTTCCAATCATATCAAAATGCTCAAGCGCCTCTACAAGCTTGGTACTCCTGACCGGTGAACTCAGCGACAAGAGCATGATACCACAATTTGAGGGTCAGGGTACTCTCAATGCAGTCATGGGCAACCAATATTCCCTAACAGCTCCTACGTATTTCGGGAGCCGGTCGACACCTGGTCGTGGTGTCGATAAATTTACATTTAGCAGAAAGTCGGATGAAGATGATAACACTCAGTATATGATCGGCAATCCGTCGGAAAGCGTGGTTTTGAATCATTCCCCAACGTGGAGGCTACTTGCCAAAGCGGTGGAATTCTTTATCTCAGTTTCGATAGGAGTTCATTGGAAGATTCCTACTGGAGGAATAAAGTTTACGCGATCAGTGATAACTGTCGGGACCCCAGATTTTCAAATTTGAACCCTCTGTGTATTACTGCACTAGTCCTAGATTAAAGCTAGTGCACACAGTCGACACAGTGATGATTACATAACCAACAACGCTTTATTACAATAATAGATAGTATAGATCATATGGCCTCTTTATTACAACTAAGATTTCAAAACCTCTCAAACTCACAAAACACAGCGGAAGCAAAAAGAAATTCTAATGAAGACCATCAATACGCCACAGGCAATTGACTGGGGAAGCGCAGCCTAGAACTCTAGAAAGCCTTCATCGTATCCACACGCGAAGTAGTCGTAATCTCCTTCTTGAGCTTCATAATCCTCTGAGATTTGTTTTGAGTGCAGCATGTGAGTACATAAAGTACTCCGTAAGTCTTGAGAAAAATACAGTAGATGTAGGGCTTAACAAAGGAAGTATAATATGATTCTTTTGCACAAAACAATATTTTATTTAAAATACCATTAAATATTTTTGAAGACATTAATTTAATAAAGCAATTACTTTAACAGAAACTACCAAGAATTTTCTAGTGAGGGTTCCATCCACCTACACTAGTTGACTGGCTCTAACCGCCAAGGTTCAAGACCACGGGTTCCATCCATCATGACGAGTTCTAGTATGCACTAATTTTCCATTGAGTAATATTTTAACTCTTCCTTTTCCAAATAGTATGTCATAACCAATAGATTCTAATTGGGTAATGGAGATTAAATTCCTTCTCATGCTAGGTGAATATAAAGTGTCCTGTAACAATAATTTTCCTCCATTGGGGAGTTTTAGGACATAATTTTGAATTCCAAGTACATCAGCTTTAGCATTAGTGCCTAAGAAAATATATCTATTTTCCTTTGGAATTGTTTGTATAGAAGTGAAATCTCTATTATCACTAGTAATATGATAAGTACCACCAGAATTGACAATCCAACTATTTGGAAAAGTAATAGTAAGTAAAGATTCAGTGCATACAAAAATATTAGACATATCATTAGGCGAAGAATTGCCTTTACTCTCAACTGGTTGATTGTTTTGATTCTTTTGCTCATTCTGCTTCTTCTTTTTCCTGCAGTCAGCCCTGAAATGCCCATACTGACCACAGTTGTGACACTTGAAATTCTTGGTACTTTTCATTCCTCTGAACTGAGTTATAATTTCCACGATAATCCTGATCGCGTTTTTTGTTAAGCTTTTCTCTAAAATCACCATTAAACTTCCTCTTTTGCCAATTCCTTTTATTATTGCCTTTTTCCTCTCCAAGATGTAACTTAGAAGTATTTCTTTCCTTTCCCTGAGAGAGTTTTCTATCTTCTTCTATAAGCAAATGATGCCTCAGAGTGTGTATATTAAGTATCCTTTTCAGAATGATAAAAAATATCTTAAATTGTTCCTATGAATTTGGCAAATAGTTTAGAACAACCATGACCTGCACTTCTTCAAAAAAAAAGAATAGCCAGCATTTTTTTAAATTTCTCTGCTAAAACACAGAGTTTATTAAAATGCTTATTAATTAAAGTACTGTCAGATATCTTAGTAGAAAGAAAACGATTAACAAGATTAAGTACCAGGGGCGAAGCCAGGAATTAGATATAGGGGGGCAATATGGATAGCAAGTAAAGTAGAATCAATGAAATATGCCGGATTTATCGATCCAATAGTCACATATCAGACTATCAAAGTAATATATTTCGCAAATTACAATACAAAGAAAACTACATCTCTATTAACTTAAATTTAGCTCTACGACTACCAGTAAGATCATAGGCCTTAATAATATAGTCACAGAGATTACCTGACGCAGTGACGCTGACGCCTGATAGGGAGCGTGTACCGCGTACGACGAGTCGACGACCCTCGGCGTATCAGATATCGCTATGAGTTGCGATTGCTACCGTCATGATAAAAGAAATACGATTATACGAAACGTCGCGTATTAGTGTATACGAAGAACCGTAGCCCGCAGTCGTTTTGCCTCTTTCTCGACTGAAATACGAAGCGTCGCGTCTCGCGTAATTGATCATGCATGCACGCATGTCGCATGCCTCGACCATTCAACTGCATTTCCTCCATTTGTCTTGCCTGCATGCTGACGAGTTTGCACTTTGCTCCCCATCGCGTATACGAAGTGCCTCAGCCAATCAGCCTGCATTTCCTCCGTTCGTCAGTCTCCCTCCCCATCGGTGGCATAATTGACCGCAAGCACGCATGTTTGCATGCCTCGTGTCGGCCGGTCTCGCGTGGTTGGACCGCATACACAGCACCGGGCACGGGCGCGCATGGACTCAAACTGCATGGGCGGCTGCATGGGGGGTGCCAGGCCCCCACCAGCCCCCCTTCTCTCCGCCACTGTTAAGTACTTTAATAAGAGGTACTTTATCAAAATCATGTTCCAGACTACGTATTATTTTTCGCGCGTTCTTTCACCCTTAATACAAGGTTAAGCAATGTCTAAACAATTCAGAAAAATATAGCTTAAATAAATATTATCTGAATGTGTAGACTTTAGTAAAAATAAAATAATGCTGCCCTCTTTCCGCGCACGTCAAAGAAAAAATAATCACAAAAACATCAGAATTCCAAGCCATAGGGTGTTCTTTTTGGCTGCAGTTTATAGTTTTTGGCTGAAATTTTTAAATTTTGGCTGTTTATGGTACAGATCATGGAGAGATCGATACTCACTTACGATTTTGGCTGGTATAGATATTAGGTTTTTAACGTGTACTATGTTTAACTTGTAGACCGCATCTAAAAAAATACTCCGTTTAAAAATTAGATACTATAGCAAAAATAAAAAAAAAGTCCGATTTGTATCCAGCCGAAACAGACCCGAAGACAACAAGACGTGGTAGAATACATGCACGCTTGACGATCCATTTGTGATTTTTTTTTCTTGCACGCGAATCGAGATCTGATAGAAATGGAACTTTGATTTCGTGATGGCGTGTGGAGGACAACTCCGTTCGCTTCGTGATGGCGTGTGGAGGACAACTCCGTTCGCAGCCGCGACGTGAATCGCGTGGATCAGATAGAAGCGCGCTCTCGAGATCTGATGGTAAGTGGACTTGTTCTTCGAGAATTTCGCGCGTCAATTTCTTCACGGCACAGCGACCGCGCGTCTTCTGTCCGCATGAATGAGGCAACGTGTGGGCTCGCGCAACCACCTAGGGACGGAGACTTAATTGATCTTCGCGGCGCCTGGTCTGGAGACCGATTCGACTTCCGTGACGCGCGCCGCCTTCCGCGCGGATGGACGTCTCCGAGTTGTCTTCTAGTTCGCCTTACGCAGCGGGAAGATTGATGATGGCCGGTGTTGATCGCGAGCGTCTCCTGCGCGCACAGCGAGAGGCGAGTAAAACTGTCGCAGGAAAAACTCCGCGGGGCGCACGAGAAAAATAAACTTTGCTTTGATACTAATATTAGATCTTTTTTTAAATCTTAGATTAATTTTATAGAGGTTTTTGGTCTACCCTATATTTCTCTGTCTTATCCGTGGTGACACTCACAATGCATAATAAGACTAGATGGTAGGGATCTATTTATAGACTCCACTTCTAGGTGTTATAAAATAATCCACCTATTTCCGGTATCCCGTGAGACTCCTGAACCATGTCGCCAACCACGATCAGACAGGCCAATTTTATGAGTCTAAAATATATTAGTCCCAAGCACACATGTATCAGTCATGTGTCATGATCAGATTGTTTATGAGATCAATTACAATCTGATCATGTGGGTCAACAGTCTGCAGAGTCGATCCTGCAAAACAAACCCAGCTATTCCGCCCTCTGCTGTGCCCGGGTTAAACAAATGAATGCATATCAAATTCTAGTAGACTTGATCTCAATAAATATGTCTATCATATTCCAGCACAACCGTCCTCGGTACCTCGAGTATTAATTCCTTAAGTTAAATTCCGCATCAAAATATTCCCTAAAACTTGCATCGATAATATGAATAATTCCACATTGAGTAAAATAGGTAATAATCATAATAAATATTGAAAGCCACATAAAAATCCCAACGTATACACGTTCTCGTGCCAAATCTGCACCAATTCAATCTTACCATCCGCTCAAATCTAAAACAATTTTCACCATTTAATTTTAGTTTAAAAACAATAGCAATACTTATTGTCGCTAAATTATTTGAAATAAAATATTAAATCATACATATCAATTTTCCACCCGAAGGGTTATACCGACCGACTAATTTGTCTAAGCAATTACTACCATTCTAAAAAAATAACAATATCATAATAATCTTAATACTGAGACAAGAGAAATCTAGAGTGACAAAGTTACGTGGTTGTCAATGTCAAATGAGGGTATAACAATTATCGGTTTAACTATTATCCTTAAAACAGAGATTATCATTTTATGTAACATAGCAAACACATTTAAACATAAAATAATAAAATGAATTTGTAAATATAGGTACAAGATGATCGAAGGAGACTTGTCTTCCTGCATGTTGTCTGGACCTTCTTGCTGTGGCTCAGAATATTCTTCGGCGACGTCGGGTTCTACGCACGAAACGACAAATACAAATAAATAAATAAATATAAATAAAATACAAAATACAAAATATATATTGAAAGGAAGTTTATGATTTTATATGAATTTACAAATTTGAATCACTGAATTCGGAGTTCGGACAACGGAGAACGAGCGATTGGAAGGTCGAATGGATTGGAAATTCCAGAAAATGCAAAACCGAGGAAATATTCCTTGGCATCTTATTTTGCTGAAATTTTAGAATTATTTGAGAGTATGACGTGTGGGGCCCGGCTGTCATTGAGTAGAGATTTTTTAATAATATATGACAAGTGGGTCCCGCTTGTCATTGATTAGGGGCAGAAAATGGCCAAGAGCTAACAGGGAAAACCTTGCATTGCTCAGGATTCGAACATAGGAGCTCACAGGTGATGCATTTGCTTGCCTCTGCTGACCAAGTGAGCAAATACTCTTTTATGACAAAGAACCAACACACATTAATGAAAAGCTAAGAGGGAACTCTTCTCTGTTGAAGAACACACAAAGCAGAGCATGGAGATGGTTGGCCATGGTGGATGGAGGCGCTGGCGAGGGAAGAGAGGGCCGACCAGGAACCACCAAAACAGAATCTCGGAGAGGTCCTCTACCCAATGGTGGTGGTGGCAGTGCCGGAGACAGAGCGAGGCGACGGTGGCAGCAGTCGAGGCGCACGACAGCGGTGGCCACACGGGGCCTCGGCAAACCGGTGATGCTCTAGAGAAAATATAGGGAGTTTGAGGTCGCCAGAGACATGGTGAACGCTACGGCGAAGTTGGTTTGGCTTGAGAGTGGCCGAGGATGGCCCGCGACGGTGACGACGGCCAGCATGGTGGTGGCTCATGGTGGTGGAGCTCCTCGGCCAACCATTGAGCGAGCTAAGCTATGGGTACGTTGAGGGGATGGAGGTGATGCTATCAGCATAAGGAATCGAGAAAGCGCACACCGAGGACGACGAATTGACGGCGGAAGTTAAGAATGACCGATTCCGCGAAAACTCAATTCCCGCTGATTGGCTGCATGAAAAATTTAATAAAAAAAGGTGGATGAGTTGCTTGGATTCTAAGACAAGAGATGACGCGAGCAAAAGTTGAAAAACTTCACCGGAATGATAAATGCCCAAATCGACGGTGATGGTCGATGTTCGGGAAAACAAGAAATTCTTCGTCGTCGGAGCTCCGAAGGTGCTGAGATTATGAGGGAATGAAAAGGGATAGAAGAGGTGTTGGTGTGCCAATTTTAGCCTCTCTCATGATTCGAATCACTGGGAATACGAGTAATTTCGATGACTGTTTTGGTTTTTAGAAACGGACAAATGAAATGGTAGCAAAAACACTAATGGAAGGTGGTAATAGATGCATTGACTCCGGCGATGAATGTGTGGTGTTGCTGGGATCGAAACGCCTCAGACGAATTTGAATTCGGACACTTTGGTGGAAAGTTATGGGAGAAAGAATGGAAAGTGCTTTTTGTGTATAGAAAATATATTCGCATGAACGACGGATAGAGGTTGAGTATGATGAACAGTGTTTGAGTACTGTAGCAGGAATAGTACCCGAGAGGAGAGAGAGAGAAAGAAAAGACTAGGTCAAGAAAAATTAGATTGGGCCCAGAAAAATAAAACAGACATTTTTCTGGTGACTCAGAATTTGGAGATTTGATTTTGAATTTTTGAAATTTGAATTTGAATTTGGAGATTTGGAATTTTAGCGAGAGAATGAAAATTGGAATTTTGAGATTTCTTCCAACACTTCACAAATAATCCAATTAAAATCCAATTAAAATCGCAAAAATTTTAAATAATTAATTGGAATTAGTTTTCAAAGAAAACAAATTTTTGGGATGTTACAATAGCGATCCAGATGTCGTGCACAGCTCTTCATGGCAGGATCCCTTAAGACTCAATGGTTAGAATGGTGCAAATGCTTCTGCATCACATTAAAGGGACGGACCGACGGAGATATCAGAGTTAGTGGAACAGGACAAGCAGGAGGCTCAGAGAGAAACTCATGTCATCGTACCCCTTCCGCCAACAGGAATCCTCTAAGGCCCTCGGTAACTGTCTAGAACTTACAATGAGTCTAAAACATTTTAAACAACCCAGATCCTAATTTGGTAGAGACTTCGGGATATGCTTAGATTGTAGGTCAAGTGTCAAAAATCCTCCAGCAAACCATGTGACGCATAGAGATGTACAAGAAGCAAAGGTACTCGTAGAGTCAAACTCCGACTTTGTTTTAGCACTCCTTCCTTAGCAGAGGCCAACGTGGCCAGATAGGAAACAATCTGACCATTTGCAAAATACATTGCAAATATAAGTCTCATACCACAAAGAATAAAAACATGGACTTCAAACACTTGCAAAACACATTCGCAATGTATAATCCCATGTTACAAGGGTTCAACGCATGAGCCACAACTATTTGTAAAACACATTCGCAAATATAGGCATCATTCTACGGAGAGTTCGAAGAGGTGAGGTTAAACTATCAACATATGATGAGACTCAAGCTACTACACATGATACCTCTTAATAGTACGGCAATCTATACTAGCAATTCAGTTTTCAACTAAACACTAAGACTGGTAAAAAACTAGGAACACATCCTTAGCCCTAGCTGGAAATATCTTTGCCTTGAGTCATAGTCTTGATATGTATCAACTCATAATGTATCCTTTACTTCAATTCCATTAACACATGATGGATCTTCACTTGACTCGATGATCAACACATGACCATCGATCTCCTCTTGGACATGCATCAACGCATGATGCATACTTCACTTAACTTGATGTTCTTCAACACATGAAGTTATCCCAAGTCACCCTCATTTGTGGAACCTAACATATTCATTTAACTCATGAAAAATGTTAGTCTATAAATCAATTGGCATCAATTACCAAAACTTCATCATTAACTCATAATGGAGAGACTAGATTTTACAATCTTCTCTTTTTGTTAATTCGTGACAATCTCAACAAGTGATGAGATAGAAATTGAATTTTAAGTATATAACATGTACACAATACTTGTATACTCTAGGACAACCTTTTTAGGCAAAGCTTATTCATCTGGTTGTCATTAATCATCTACCATCAACACATAATGGAATAACTAGATGACAAACCAATCATGAGTATATATGAACTACGCAAACTATATATACTCAAGGGATATATTTCAAAGTAAAGATCCTTAATATGTGAAAAGATGAACGTGGATCAATACTAATAAAACCTCAAAATATATAGTGAAGTCCCCCTAAATGTGAGCATACTAAAGTATATAATAAAGACATATGCATATATTCATGTTTGGCTATTTGTGGAGTTCAATCTATATTTTGGATCTGATGAATGCACTAAGATATAAGAATATGATGTCGAATGCATACCTCTTATGATTGTCACATTTTCATCCAAATGAGACTAAGCAATATCATAATTAATAAATAAATTAGTCTCATAATTAGATTTTTTATTATCACCAAAACAAATTTAATAGAGCTTAAACTTACACACGACCACCGTCGTGATGGTCCGGGAAGCATCCTCCATGCTAGCGACCTCTATAGTGATAGTACATGAGGTGTCCTCCGTGCCAAGAACGACTTCGAGCTCTCGATTGAGCTCTTGGTCAGATGACTACTGCTCTGCCGCTGAAAAGGGGGATGCCACTGACGAGGGTGATAGTGTAAGGAAGCATAGCGGGGACAACCGTGTGAAGTCCTGGGAACAAGAAGAGAAGCTCAAACTTGGAACATATTGATTGGAGCTGGGCATGGGCTCATCGTCTTCACATCGCGCGAGGTTCCCTCTGGCAAGTGTCATCACCGGAGGGCCTACTGTGGCGACCAATGGGGGAGGAGGCATGCTGCCCTCAGAGCTAGAATCCTAGTCCAACACGTCAGCCTCGATGCAAAACCCTGTCCCAAGGGCCGTTGTGGAGATCTCCAGCAAGACGCGCTTTGCGGGATGGCCCGGCGAGGTCGAGGGGGTAGAATGCACAAGGGGCAGCGAAGTCATCAGGACAACGAGTGAAGGTTCCGCAGTGCAGCCTCTAAACGTGCCAGACTCACATGGCCCCGAACCGTCGACGGGCTGGCCCTCGCCCAGGTCCACGTCACGACTAGCGTCGCGGGGCGCCTCGCCTCCCTCTGCGTCCGAATCATGCACATCGATAATGTGAAGATTGGCGCCATCATCGTTGTCATCATTGTTGTTGTTGTTGGTCTTGTCACCCTCGTCCTCCTCCACTCCGGAGTCACCAAGCCCACTAAGTTTATCCAGGCTGTTGTCAGGCTCCACCGGGGCGGGAGGGGTTAGACATAGGGGCATGGCCGCGATAGACGAGGGTGAACCCTCACACACGTCGGGGTCTTCACGGCCTCTACTGTTTTCACCATCGTGTCTGCTCGCGCCGCAAGAACGGCCACCGCTCGTGTCAAGGACAAAATGCTCAGGCACGATGAGGCCCAAAGCTTCGCAAACACCATTGATGTGTGGACCGCCTGACGCAGCCAATGCTCAAAGGCTGTGCTTCTTGAAGATGTAGGGCCCCAAAACAAAGCCGCTGCGCGTTCCACCTCCATCAATGAAAGGACTACAAGCACTTACCTTAGAATACTGACCATCGCCTAGCCACTTCGGCTGGCATCGCGTGTCGTGCAGGGACATGAAGACGAGGGCACTGGAGATGGCACCCTTCAAACAGGCCACCCAAGAGTATATGGTGAGGTAGGCAATTGTGTTCAGCATCAGCTGCTGAAGCTCCAGCTCATATAGCTGGAGGAGGTCACCTACGAAGCGCAAGATAGGGATTGAGAGCCCAACGTTGAAGTAGGCCACAAACAGCAGTGTATCGCCCTCCCGTGATCATGGCATGATCTCCTCGCTGCCAGGAAGGTGAACAGCCTAACGAGATGAAATCTTTCCATCACGCATGAGGGACTCCACCAGCTTGTTCAACGCGAGCGACAGGTCGAGTGCATTTACGAACACACCACCAATCTTCTCCAACACCTTTCATCGCCTCCCAACAACGGCCTCGTAGCACTCGTGTAACCATGTAACCATGCAACCATAAGTGCAATAAGGAGTAATTAGCAGCAAAGAGATCGGTTGATGACATACAGATATTACTATGTTTACGGACCAAACAGTGAATAATAAGACTATGAGGTTACCATAAAGGGACTGTCCGATGCTTTAGAAATTGTAGATATGGTGTATAGAAGGTGTCTGCATTACACAGTCTTATCTCTGAAAAAATAAGTCTCTCTCCACTCATGACGCCCTGAGGCCTCGTACTTATAGCAATGAGGAGATTGCTTATATAAATATCCCTATCTGGGTCTATAATTATAAGTACAATCACATCATTTTCCTTGTGATAGCCCTTTTGGGCCAACCGCGTGGTCACATGATTATTGAGCCTCTTAGTGCAATGAACCAACTGGGCCAAGGTGGGGCTGCTCCCCCAATAATAGTCTCTCATGGTTAAAGGGCCTCGATTTCTGTGAATCAAGACCATGTCCGTTGTTACTTAGCCCCCTCCATCCCTTCGGGCCATTGAATGCCTCTTCAAATTCCTACCGACAATGTTGGCACGCATCACATCTGACACCAAAGTCACACGTGACGACGGTTTCTCTTTTGGTCGTGAGACATGGGCCATCGCGTTAGTTAGGGTGTGACGCATATCTCCTTGATTCTTGTGTCTGCCATGCCGGCATTAAATAGCACTGTCACACTCTGTACTTAAGCGCCATGACTACTCTATTTCTGGCTATTTACTCCCTCTCTCTCGGCCGCCTGTTGTTGCGTACCACCTCTTTAGTCACCGTCGTTTGCTCCCGTCACGCATGCAGGGCCAACGCACAGCAGCCAAAGTTGTTCGTGGGCATGATCCTGATCCTCATCTTTGCAGAAGCCTTGCCCTCTACGGTCTCACGTTGGCATCATCCTTGACTCCCGTGCCGGCCAATCTCGCGCATACTAGAAAATAAAGCCTCGCAGCTCATCATCGTCGTACTCTTAGCTAGGATCTCTGGAGACGTACGGTCCTCTCTTTTTTTTTTCTGTTCTCTCGTCATGGATATTAATAGTGAACACCAGGGATACATTGAGTTTTGTGATTTCTATTTGTTATTATTTATTAGTTCTGCAAAGTTAGGCGATGCAGGTTATGCCAGAAAGAGAATTCTGACTGCAAATAACAAGTCTTATAGTATAGGATGTGGCGAACACATTTTTTTTCTTTGGGCTTTTTGGCTGAAACAGACCGTACGACTTTTTAAACAAATTCTCCAACTGTCTCAAAAAACATAGACAAAAGCAATCTATCATAACTCAAAAAAAAAAACCGTGAACAACCCAGGCTACCAAGTTTATTGTCATTTTTTTGGAAGCAAGGCAGTTTTGTTGGCTGTCGGGCATTGTCTTTGATCTTATTTCTTCCTATCCCTAATTGCTACTGCATGCAACCTGTATGGCTGTACCCTTACTCCAGCCAACCATAGCAATTCAAGAAAACATATAGACTGTAGACAAACCAAGAAAACATAGATTGTTGACAAACTATCCTCAACCTGTCACATTATACAAGCAAGCACCCAACATCGAACTTATTTTGTTAAGTTTCTTCCTTATGGATTGCAGTAGTTAGAAAGGCGCAGCTAACGCTCCAACTCTATCGCGGGGAATGAGGCGCAACTCCGAGCCATGCTTCAAAAACACGTTGCCTGAAAAAAAAGAGAGCAGTAGTCCACATCAGCAAACGTAATAGAGAAATGGTAAACAAAACGGGGGTGTTATATCATTTTGGCAAGACTCAAGAAAAAAACTCATACTCCATGCAACTCAAAACGGCGGCTTTTGACATTTTTAGCCTAGAAAAAATCAAATGAAGCAAACAAACAAGCACCCAGTATCTAAAAGATGGAAATTTCGTATGTTACTGAGATCAAGCTAATTTTGAGAATGAAAACAAACATTGCTACATTTTAGGCGTCAACGAATAAACAGTAATTATACACACTTTTTTGTGCAATGTATTAGCCATTTTGTCTGTACTACATCCTAGGACTTTCCAAATGCATGCTTCATTGCTTTGCACCAAATCAAACTTGATGGTGATCATCTACTACTTGTTACACCCAAGCTGATCACCTTGTTGAAAACTCTAGTAGCCAACTTTAGTGCCAGCACAAATTAGGCGCATCATATGAACACAAAATCAGTAGCCTAACAGTTCGATCAATCTTCTATAATCTAGAGAACTAACCCGGTCCGTTAACGCAAATTCTTCTATGGAACAAAAACAGTGTTTCAAAAATATCATATTGATAACTTCTTGTAGCTAACAGAACATCATTACATGTCATGAAAACTGGAAAAGAAACACAGATCTGAAACAAAGATGTGTTGAGTTTGATAACTACTTGTACCTGCACTTTGCTGTGGGTTTATGCCAACTCCATCTACAGAGGGGGGAAATGCAACATTATTTCAAGATAAGAATACTGGACATGAAAACAAATAAACAAAACAATTATGCATCACCATTTTCCTGCTCTAACCATCTGGAGCTTATGACAAGTTTGATAGTTCATAATCAAATGACAGTTGCACTAAGAAGTTAGAGGCTCATGTTATAGTATATTACTCTCACCATCACCACAACAGGCAAGTAGGCAACAACACTGACAGCTGAAAACTATACCACAATGTTCTTACAAATAAACAGCCTGGGAAAGAATACGTCATATGCTGATCTAGCATTCCACCTGTGATGGTCTAAATGTTTTCTGTTAGCAAATGAGATCATCATTATGAATCCATCGAGATGGGAAAAATCCAAGAACTGTCATTCCACATTCCTAATCACTAATCCGTCATAAAAAATGGTAAGGTTTGAGTGATCACTGATCAGCCATAAACCAAGCACTAAAAGTATGATAATATGTCATGGCGACGTCTAGATGCAAAAGCTCAAATGGTAGAACTTGCCACTGGCCATCCCCATGGGCACAACATAACGAGGTGCCACCCACGATGAAAACATCTCAGAAAAACGAGGGTTTCTATTCGCATCATCGATATCTCACAAATGAAGTAAATGCAACTATCAAGAGGGATTGATTGGACAATAAAAACTACATATTGCCACTAGCCATCCCCCAGAAGCTCACGAAGTGCCACCCATGATGAAAACATCTCAGGCATGTCCTGGCAAAAACAAATAACTACACGAGTTCCCATTCGCATCATCCATATCTCACTATTGGTGCAATTCATCCACAGAAAGCATCAGGTCACTCTTGGAATCCCCAAATTAGCCTGCCATAGCCCCAATAAATCAGTCACCTTTTTGGAGCAAACTAGACATGTAATCCTAGGCATCCAAATTTGGTGAGGTGTGCTACCAATACACCAATCCAAATTTGGTGATTTCCACGTTTACACAAACCTTATATTTTCCACTCAATTTTCACATCTACACCAACATATATAGTACAGAATAATTTTCCATTTCACAGGCATGTTTGGACCTACAGCAACATCCATATTTCTATGCAGTCAATTCAATACACACAAAAAAAAACACCAAATTGCAAACTCGATTCCTAAGAATTAGAGCATAAAAGCCACGAATCATAATCCGCAAGACCCTCACCACGCACCAAAGCATCTGAAACGGATCATGTGAATCGCGTAAGAGCAACGCGAACTACGATTCGACCAAAAGAGAGAAATCGTCTCATGAGAAGCCGCGGCGTTGGGGGGTGAAGATGCCGTACCGTTGGTGATGATGGCGCTGGTCTGGGGCGGGACCTTGAACTCCTCGGCGGCGAACTTGAGCACCGCAGTGAACGGCGCAGCCTCGGGCACGCTGAACCTGCGAGGAGGCAAAGCAACCGTCCCGGATCAGAACAAACCCTCGAGAGATCTGAGAGTCACTAGTACTCACACTTTGAAGGGAAGCTTGGGGTCGGAGGTGAGGATGATCTTGAAAGACACCTTCCCTCCTCCTGCCGGACCGCCGCCGCCGCCCGTCGCCGCTGCCATGGTGGTGTGCACGTTGGGGGCTCGACACGCCGAGTGCTTCGCCTGCGCCTTCCGAGTCGCGTCGCGTCCTGGCCCTTCTTTTTGCGGAGGGGATTCGCACCGCACGGGGTTGCGTTTCTAAGGCGAGCACGTCTGGTCTCTGGTCTGCGACTCTGTATTTTTCTCTCTTCTCCTTTTTATTCTACTTCTGTTTTTTACATATCCGTACGTTACAACAAAGTCATAAAAATAGTGAAACAAAATTTACTATCTAGCCAACTTCACACATCAAACATTAGAGAGCAAGCAACAGAGAGAGAAAAGTGATCGAAATGCGCGAAGAGATAGAGAAAATGGAGATCGTGGGCGGCTGTATCCTGAGAAAGAGGAGGGGGAGAGAGACGAATCGTCTTGATCAAATCGGATGGTTGTAGAGAAGAGAGAAGAGAACGCACCGACGACCACCAACTCTTCTTCACCAACTCTTCTTTATATCATAGTACTAAGTAGAGACTTGTGCGTTGCAATGGAGTCATAAAATGGTGAGACGGAATTTACTGTCTGATCAACTTTACACATTAAACATTGGAGAGTATGTGACAAAGAGAGAAAAGTGATCAGAATACGCGAGGAGATAAGTAAAATGAAGGGGTGGACGGTTGTATCCTAAGAAAAAAAGGAAGAGACAAATAGTGTAATCAAATCGGATGGCTATTGGTTGCATACTTGCATTTCCTCGCGAGACTCGTCCAGTATGTGTGGATTTCGATCACGCGGTATCATACCGATTTGATAATGTGTGATTATGTATTTTTTGCTCTCTTTTTTTTTTGTGACGTTGTTTTGTGAACCACGAATTCGACAGTGATTGTTTCTTTGAACAAAATCACAATTCTAATCACAAGGAAACCGATGCAGGATAAGGCTAGCGCCAAGGTAAAACATTCAAGCCAACTGGAACACGAACCGAACCTAAACATGTTTTAATTGGACCATGAAACTACAGGTTCAGCTTGGGTGAAAAAAAATCTCTGATCAGCAACAAATTGATGTGTTCATAAATCACAACTTCTGCAAAATACTATTCTACATACAACTTCAATAATATCCATTGGCTTCAATCCATAATTGCTTGTTAGCAAGTAGCAACTACTGACAAGCCTTACAAAGTGACAACCCCAAAATTCCTGCAACAAGGAGCAAACAAGCTACATGGACTTGAATGACACCCTATGCTGCTCTGGAAAGCGCAAAAAACAAATAAACTAAAAAAAATTACATAATAATAGCACCTGCAAAATCTAAAGTGGTTTTAGCAGATACATGGGAGTGCTCCACAATTACACATTGCCTTCTAGGTAGTAGCACTCCTGGCAAAGACAATGCATATTTCTGAAGGAAGGTACAACTTAGCAGTTGGCAGGATCATTGTTAGGCTTGCATAAATTCCAAGTATCATCTTCTTCCTTCATGATTTTGAAGCGCTTGGAATCTCACCTTCCTCTAAATCGTCCCAGAGTTTAAATGGAGACCTTATATCTACTAATTCATCTTCATCCATATTTCAAAATCATAGTTTAAGAAATCATCAGGATTCATGTCCCCAAACAGTTCTTCATAAGCATCTCTCATTTCTTGCTCAAACTCCAGGTAGGCACCTCTGAGAACAATCCCTGGTTATCCTCAGTGTCCAGTGGATAAACTTTCATGCAAGATTTCCTTTTTAGAGCTTCAGGAGTTGCATTCGGTGCCAGCTTGCTTTGTTGATTGTATTCATCCTGAGCACCACTCAAGGCATCAGATGCTAGAATACTCATGGAAGACGGCACTAAAGAATCTATCTTGCTATCTGTCTTAGATATAATTGTACCTTTTGCTGGAGCAAGGTTGCCAGGATGTGAAGTTGCATGGTCCTTGAGATCTATAACATGCCTCTCTGAGGTCACCCCACCTTCTCCCCTTTCCTCCATGTCCAGTGGATAAACTTTCATGCAAGAGTTTGTCTTGGGAACCCCAGAAGATGTATTCAGCGCCATCGTGCTATGTTGATTAAGTTCTTTATGTTGACCATCTAATGCCAGATTGCTGATACATGACAGCACCGAAGAAACTCTCTTGTTATCTATGTTAGATTTACTTGTAACCTTCTCTGAAGCAATATTAGTGGTATGTGAAGTTCCACAATCCTTGATATCTATAACCTGTGTCTCTGGTGACAACTCACCTTCCTCTATTTCTTCCTCATGAAACTCAGTTCCTTCTAGAAGAGGGCTATCATTTGAGCTGCCGGGGGGCAGCTCATTTCTACTCAGCTTGTTTACCATTTTCTCAGCTTCAAAGTCACAACTGTCTGATGGAAGAAAGACATTAATAGTTGGGTACTCGACAATAATAATACTCCTCAGTTGTGGGCCCAAAGGTTCTTCTATATTGAGTTGGCGGTATGGTGACTCTGATTCCTACAGCACGTTGAAAGAAGTCATTGTCTTATGAAAATGTAGAGCAAATTTTAATAATCATGACAAACGCATGGTAACTTGACCACAATACCATGGCAGACTTTTGAATGAACAGTTTGAGATAACGCAATTCTGTATTCCGATATGGTGTAAGCTGGTCCTTCCAAGGGCTAGGACTCAGATGTTTTTCCAATAAAGATAGCAAGTTTGTGTGCTCATCTATCCTGAAAAAAAGAAGGCACGAGATGAGCATAGAAAGAAAAGGGGAGATATTCTAGATACACCAAGCTTTTGCTGTCATCATACGCTTACATGCGACTCAAAGAAGTAACTCTTGCAACATATAAAAAAAATTGATGAATGTTTAGGCCTGCTTCCAAATGTTTCATAGAACCAAGTAAACGCAGAATTAAAAATTTGAGAATGAAAGATACATCATACATATTAGTCAGTAGCAAACAGAGCAACTGTTTCAGAAATATAAAATGGTTCAACCTAGATATCTTGCCATCTTGAAACAGTTCTAAACTCACAAGGCATGTAAACTGAAAAAACAGAAGCAACTACTCCATACTGGTAGGTTAGCATAAACTTACTCATGGTCAGTTAGGACAACATCTGTTGAATTAAATCTCCACTCAAGTGTCCAGTATATGCAATCCTTTCTGCAAAGAGATATTCAGATGTAAAGCAGCTTTCATAAATCTGCTGGAAGGTATTAACAGTTTTAGGATAGCATGACAGAGAGAGTGGAATACAATGAAAGAATTTTTGCAGCAGATAAGATAGTGGCACACTACAATCTTAACTAATGAATTCATTTGGTTGTGAAAGTTAGGGCAGGTTAGTTCATTCAGGGGGATCTGTGCAGATGCTTAGCAAAAAGACAGATTACTAACAGAACCCTGCCAAGTGCCAAAAGGTGGAGTAATGAAGAGGCCCAACTGAATCATGACCCTTTTAAAACATACAAATGAACTACACCATCAAGGATTCTAATTTATAAAGTAAACCTGCTGAATTCCTGGGCGGCGAGAATTGTTGAGCACATGCATAACACTGATGCCAATGAGATGACTATAGAATACATAGGCCAAGCAACAATGCAGAACAGATCAGAAGCATTCAACTTATTTACAGCAATCAAGCACGAAATGGAACTTAATAAATTCCATATGATCTCATCATATGCCAGTAACTCTAATTAAGCACCTAAATGCTAATCATATCACAAGATCAACCCAAACATGCCGCCAATAGGGAAAAACTAATGAAACAAGCATTCAGACCTGTAGTTGTGCCGCGAACGGTTCTGCTCTCTCCTGGTCATGCCCCTGGGAAGGAAGTGGAGCCTGATGCCCCGGCGATGCGCCGCCTTGCGGAGGAAAAACAGCCACTTTGGCAGCTGGATCCGTCCGACTCCTCCGAAGTTGCGGCCGAAGCCGCCGATCAGCCTGTGAGCCGACTCCCTGACCTGCTTCGTCTCCTCCAAAAAGTTGTAATCTTTAAACACAGAAGAAACAAGACGACAGTACAAGGGACAGTAAGAAATCGGTATGGTGGTCAATGGAGGAGGAGAAGAGCGTGACAGAGGGGGTGGGGGAGGGTACCGGAGAGGAGCTGGTTGTCGTCGAATTGGGAGTGCGGGACGGGGTCGGTGCGGGGGCGCTTTCCGTTGCAAGCGGTGCGGCGCTTGTGGGACTGGACGCAGGGAAGGCTGCAGGTGAGGCGGGAGCAGCCGGGGCACCGGTATTTCCACGGCTGCACCCCGCACTCCTCGCACGGAGACCCCTTCTTGCCGCCGCCGGAGGTAGAGCCTGCGTTGGGGGCTGTGTCCTGCACGGGCGGCTCTCCTCCGTGCTCCTGATCCGCCTCCATGCCGAGGGTGACTCGAGTCGAGGGGGCGGGTGCCGCGTGCGGCGCGGCTGTGAAGGGGGTTTTTTTTAGGGTTTAGTAAGGGGGTTAGCTGGGCGGTGACCGTTTTAGCGGAGCGCCTCCGTCCGGGGTGTGCGTGGTTTTCCTGTGGATTTTTACCAATTTTTTCCCTCAAAAGTTGACCGTCGCGGGGAGATGCGACTCCGACGAGTTGGCTTCCCCTCCCCGTGCGGTGTTCACCGTGGACCGCGACATGCCAATGGCCGAATGTACGCCAGTCCTGAGCGGCTGAGCCACTTGTTGTTGACTGTTTGATATGGCTGCGTTTATAGTTTTTAGCTAAAATTTTTAAATTTTTGCTGTTTGTGATAGAAATTATGAAAAAAGATATACTTACGATTTTGATTTGTAGACCCAATTAGATACTGTAGCAAAAGTCAAAAGCCGCTTTTAGAAGCTGAAAAAAACAGGGCCAACATTTGTTCAACTGGGATATGTAGTTTGCAGGGAGATTATTTAGGCATTTTAGCTAGGGCATTTTGATTCGTTCAGTCGCACGTCAAAACGCAGCGCAGCAAACACTGGTCTTATTCAGACAGATGGGGCACATGAGAGGACTACGCAGCACCGCCGAGTCAGCTGGGGCAACATTTGCAAAGCAGAAATTGGAATTTCACCATACATGCAAGCAATGGGATGAGTTTCACAAGGCGAATCAATTAGGCATTCTCCAGCCGTATCAGGCATCAAAACCACAGAGAAATTTGATTAAATAACAACTTGATCGTAACATCCTAAGAGATTCTTAGTCAACCAACAGCTGTCTTAATTTTCGGGAAGTTTTGTCCAACAAAACAACATCATAAACCATGTCTAAACAACCTCGGCTAAAATTTGATAAACAAAATCTCATTGTTCTCATAATTCAAAGATCAACAGAGAAGACACCCCTCGCGCATTGGATCTGAAAAGCTATTGGGCAAATCAATGCTCCCGGTAGTATCACTCCATGGAAGATGCCCCACCACCACCACCACCACCACCACCACGGCCAAAGCCAGGCCTGCTACCCTGAAAAACCAAAACCAACAAGGTTTGTTATTTCCAAAACAGCTGTTTGAAATATATTAGCAAGAAAGGTCTAGAGATCATGTGTGCACACAGAACATCAATTTACATAGCAGGACACGCAAACTGGAATGTTACAATCAATGAGCAAGCAAAAAAAAACACTACAGGCTCAACTGATACAGGTAACAAAGATCAATTCGGTTGCTTATCAACAAAACCACAATACTTCAATTTCTGCAAACAGTTTACATGCAAATCCAGCTTCATACGAACATAATGTAACAATGTTTGACTTGTTGAAATGCTCCATGTTAACAAGCTAATAATCCTACAGAAATCATTATCCTGAAATGAACCGGACATGATAAAAACAGACATCATACACAAACAACTGCTGCGCGATCACACTAAATAGCCAAACTATCATAGGCAATGTAAGAACATTCATTGGAGCTCTTACCCTAAAAGATGGCTGGAACTCTGCAGGAGCACCACCCTTCTCACCACTGAAATCACCTGGAGCACCACGTGGACCTCCCCTGTAACCATCCCTATCGCCAAACCTTGGTCTGTCACCATCAAAACGAGGTGGCCCCTGCCAAACAAAACAAAACATGTTGGCAAACACAATGGAAAACACAAGATAATATGAATATAAAAAAAATTGAGAAGTTAGATATTATTGAGCAAATGCATCTCGGTTTCCTGATAATATCTTGACTGGCCAAATTTTACTTCTGATTTTAACTAGTCAACATGTTAGGGGAAAAATAAACAATGGAAAAACATAAAGAATGCAAACCCAAATACAATCCTTAATGTACAGTCTAGCAGAAGATACAATCCCATGTTCAGTACAAATTAGAGAATGCGATTGTTAGTAAGCATTAATCTAGTTTGTTCAGTTCATAGCATGTTTATAAGTGAAGACTTGCAAAAGAACAACTGGGTTTGTCATATGGTCTCACCAAATCACATCCCTGGGCATAATAACTAGTTTAATTTGCACAACATAAATTTTGGTTGTCACAATGCTCACGTAAAACCAACACAATTCCACTGAACAATTGGAAGTCATTAGCCATCTTTATTAATTACAAAAAGACAACAACCATGAGGATTCAGGAGACTACTAGAAACCTATCTGATGTCTAAGTAAATATCTAGCTGGTCAAAGAGGATGCAAACCAGACATTCCCTCACAACAACAGCAACAGACTCCAACATCAAACAAGTGGTAGCATAAGCAGCTGATGAGCACAAAATTAAAAAAAATAGCAAACCTCACCTGGGGCGGTCACCCGGTGGGCCAGAGCCGAAGGGGCGAGACGGGGGCTTGGCAGACTTCTTGAGGGTATTAGGCACAATCTCAGATGGCAGGTTGAGGTAGTTGCGGAGGTGCTCAATGCCATCATTGGTCAGGTACCAGTAGTAGTGCTGCCACGAGAAGGTCTCCCTCACGTACTCCTTTGACTTGAAGCTCTGCATGAGCTTAATCACCTCCAGGTTGGGCACTTCGACCTTTGGGTGCTTGGCCAGGTTGTAGTCCTTCTTCGCGTACAAGACGCCCTCTGATTCAAAGAATTCGATAAAAAAACCTTCAATCTATGATAAGGACTAGCGTTCGTTGTGCACATACAATATCAATTTGTCATCAAATAGCTTCAGCAGGATGTTTTGATGCTAAATGTGTAGGTTCGAATTAGTAGCATGGATAAAGTGATAAACAAATTAACAAGCAAAGCCGTGTCCTTAAAACAATGTCATATAGCACAAGCGCATCATGTAGTCTTTGTATTACGAGAACATGTGAAACCATTGTGACCGCTGCAATAACCTTTTTTTTTTTTTTTTGCATCAAAGCGATTGCAACAACCACCTAAGTAAACCCTACACTAAGGTGAACATATCGGGCCAGGAAAGCCAACAAGAGAACATCTAAATTGCAATCACAGCCTACATGAAAACAACAAGGAGGAGAAAATGACCTTGGAAGAGGTACTTGCAGATCTCGCGGCGGTTCTTCTTGGAGATGATCTGCGAGGAAGACAAAAGACGGCATCGCGTCAGGCTAGGGAACGACGGGAGCAACGCAGAGCCAAGGTAAGCATGTAGATGTAGAGTTGCTTCGGGTCACTCACCATGGTGAAGGACTCGAGCCGGAGGCAGGGGGCGAACGGAGGAGGGAGACGACGGCGCCGCCGGCTTGGGGGTTTGCGGAGGACGAGAGGCGGAGCGCAGCAGGACAGGAACCCTAGCTATTTAGAGGCAGCACCGGCCTGGTGGGCCCGTAGACACTGGGCTGCTTTTCTCTTCCTAATCTTCTGGGCCTTGTTGAGCAGCCTTCACTTTTCTGTGCTTCTTCACTTTGTCTAAAGCCGGACGCCCACGTATTTCACGCTGGGCCTAGATGGGTTAATATGAGCACTATTCGGCCGAGCTGGGGTGTGAAAATCAAAGGGGTTGAAGATTAGGCCTTGATGCTCATGCTGAAAAATATTGTGACAACTAGATTTTATTTCTTTCCTCTCAAAAAAGTATTTCTTTTTGAGGTTTACTTTGCGTATCAAAACGAGAGAGGGGGGAGATACTTAGACTAATTGACTGCTAGATGTTGGGGGTCAGTTTTAGCTTAAGTCATTCAAGTTCCAGGAAGTTTCATCAGCATAGTTGCCACCAAAAAGGATTCAGAACCACCATGATCATTGTGACAAAATAATGATTAATGTCAACCTAAAACTCCATGCTTCAATGCCATCTCATGTATGCTTTAAATTGAGCATTCTTCAGAAAATTTTTCAGAGAAAACTATCAGTATATGCAGTGTAGAGAAAGGTGTTGAAAACTGTCAGTATATGCAGTATATTTCGTATTACTAGGAAATAGGAATAATGCTGAACATCCTCCTTAAAGTTTTAAAAACAAAAGGTGTTGAAAAGCTCTCTCCAATGGCAGGAAGTATGCCATAGAAGTATGCATCAGAATACTTCTATATCTCAGCTCATTTAGAATATAGCTCATTCTGCTCATTTAGATAATGATATCTACTGTTTTCTGTGCTCAAATTTTCATATGTTTTCTGCAGCGACTGGCTTCAGATTTCCTTGCGGAGTACATCTTCCTTGCTGTTGGAAGAGCTGGTTCAAGTACCGGTGGGTGTGAGCACCTGACATTTGTATATTGCACAGTAGTGAGGCTTGACATTTGTATCACCACTACCTTGCCCTGTTGTAACCATCATGGCAATAGAATAGTTCATCAGAAGGCTTGACATTTGTATCACCACTACATTTGTATCACCACTACCTGCATTGAAATGGACATAATGAATATATCAAATCAGCTACTGCACTGAAATGGAAGAAAAAGCAAATGATATATTGGAAACTATTGACACAAAACTGAAGCATATTTTGCGAAACATCTTGTATGTATGTATGGAACTAGATGGAGAAAGGGAAGACACCAAAAGCAAGTTGGGATGCCTGGGAAACCAAAATATTTTGTGAAATATGTAGGGATGAAGTACTAACTGGAAATAGGCCAAATGCAGCCTTGAATGCCACTGGTTACAAAAATTTACAAGAAAAATTCAATGCAAAATCAACTTCCCAAACATCAGTTGCATCACCGGTATCTGGACAAAATCGCAGGAGAAGAATCCTCCAATAGCTTGTGACAAGTCAAATTTTGGTGGAATTTGGAAAATGCTAAAAGGGATTTCTGTACTGCATATAATTTATAATGTAACAATTACAGTGTTTTCCCATCTATTTTTCCAGATATTAATATTTAAAATTATGATTTGGAATCAAATTTATTGTCATGAAATTTTAATATTAGTTTTTTAATGTTTGAACTAAGTACTACAAATTTACAGTATGGATATATCTTCTATCAATACATAATCAGGACATCAAATCACCTAAGGGCATTTCAATCATTACATCTAGCAGATACCAACATGACACGGCTAGAATCCGGGATGCCAAACAGGCTAGCTACTCGGACTACCTGCTACTCGGACTAGCCACCACTCGAATCTCCACTAGCTACTCGCACCACTAGCTACTCGGAATCTACAGCTCCCTCAAACAGGGCCTAAAGCTAATTAGGAGCTTGTTAAGCTCTGGTAGCTTACTTCAAATAGGATGCGGTGTCTCGGTCTTCTAACGCAAGCTTAACGTCCTATTCTTTTTAGTTTTTTATAGCTTTTGATTTTGACTTCTTCAAAAGCTGAAACAAACAGAACGTCTTCTCGAAGTCGCTTTTCTAAACAGTTTTGAACTTAAAACCGTGTATGTCGTCTTCGTTAGCATCTCCACTGTCCACCGCTGTCTCAAAAACCATAGATAAATGCCATCAGTCGTAGCCAAAAGCCATCATCCACAACTAAAAAAACAAGGGCAATATCTTTTACACTAAGGAGCTCCTGGGGCTTCTCAAATAATCTAAAGCCTTGGAATCAAGAGGATGTTAGTTGTCCTTGTAAATACCCTATATTAAAACTTTTATCATAATTCATTTGACTATTCGGATCAAGTAATATTAACTAACAGGATGACTTGCGCATTTGCATAGCTAGATGTATTATATACTAGTTACATACCCGTGCATTGCAACGGAACTCATTGAATGGATTGTGCTATAGAAGAGAGTTGCTCTGATCAGTTGAAAAGTGGAGAATAGTGAAAAGTTAAGAGAATAGAGCGGTTAGAGGAGAATGGACGTACAACCACCAACTCATTTTTTTATAATAGTAATGATCATTCACATATTCAATATTGATATTTATAAGTGTCGGTTGTTTTTCCCCTAATTATAAGTCAATTTTACTAAGCAATTCTGTTTTTCTATTTCAATCACCAATAGCAAGCCCAAGTTTTGATTGATCCCTCTTAGCTGCTACCCCTTCTAATGTAACACTTTACCATATAGTTATCTTTTACTTTTGTTACCAATTATTACTAAATGTTGACCGTTTGTAAGCATTTAAACCCTTAATTCATTGAGCATGTAGTTTTGGTGATTAGTGACTCCTAAATTATTAAGACTAAATTTGTTTTGAGTGCGATTAAGATAAGTTATGTCTTGATGATGGATATGGTTTGTTGTTGGAATTTCATGGATCCCCATGTATGCAAATAATGTCAAAGCATGTTTTCTTACGAACTTTATGGACCTTGTGGCTACAAATGATCCAAGGAGTCGAGTGTGGATTATTTAAGTTGATATGTTGTTGTTTTTACTTTGATCGTACTATTAGAGGAGCTCAAGGCTAGTAGCTTGAGCTTGGTTAGGTTGGTAACTAGTTGTGGTGCACACTAAGTCTCTCTAGCTCAGTTCTAGTCAAAGAGTGTCAAGGATCAAGTTTTGGTTGGGAGAATTTCAAAGTTTGGATAAAATATCACTAAGATAGAAAACTGAATGGATGCGGATTATCTGGGTCAGATATACCATCAAGGCGTACCATCTGTCCAGAGAAGGAGTTTTCTGTGTTTCTAAAATTTTACACAGAGATGGATAATCCAAATTAACATGTACCATTGGGGCGTACCATCAGACCACAAAGGATGTTTTTGGTTCCCATGGAATTTTACACAGAGACGTATTATCCAAGTTGAGGCATACCATTGAGGTGTATCATCAGTTTAGAGATGTTGTTTTTACACAAGTTGCGAGGCAGATAATACGGCTCGAGGTTTACCATTGGTCCAAAAGGGTTCAATTTGAATGAAGCATTAAGAAGGATGATCTGGGTCAAGGTGTATCATTGACCTGTATCATCATTTCAGAGAGGCTCCACAAGATAAGTACACTAAGATGAATGATACGACCCAAGCGGATGATCCAGGTCACACGAATTATCTAGGTCGAGGCATATTATCCGGGTCGAGGCATAACGGCTAGTTTTTGAACTGTTGGAGTTGAGGAAAATTGAACTGAGGCGAATGATCCGGGTCAGGACGGATGATCCGGGTCTGTAAGCACTTTTCTGAAGAAAAATGGCTAGTTTTTTTAATGAAGAGGTTATATAAGTGGACCATGAGCGCCCAAGTTAGCTCTCTTGTGACTCTAAAATAATGTCTTGTATATTGGGGAGTTCAAGGGCACTCAAGAGCTTCAAGTTGAGTTTTGAGAGTGTGATAGAGTATATTAGATCTTAGTGTGCATCACTTCTAGTTGCTTGACCTTGCTAGGTTCAAATGACCTCTTTGGGCTTATTACTCTTGAAATTCATCATTCCTAGATGGCTTGGTGGCATGCTCTTGGTGACCTTTTAAAGAGGAGCTTGTGGAAGACACCGGAAGGGTTGTAAAGGTTTGAAGTCTACCTATTTGGAGTGGGAAAAGGCTACCATGAATTAATTGCTTGCATCCTTGCATGGGATCAAATAGGAGCTATACTCTTGCGAGAGTGCTCCAACGAGGATTAGAAGAGATCGTTGAATCTTCGAGACCTCGGTAAAAAATGTTGTTGTCTCTTGCCCCTTTTATGCTTTTGCATTTAAATTCTTGTTCTTTCAATTTCTGTATTACTAGATTTGTGCAGAATTGAACTTAGGTTGCAAAACTTTCTTAGCATGTTTAGGAGTTGATTGAGCACACTAGAAAATCATAGTTACTTAGGTTAGGAGTAGTTTCTAGGTTGCTCTAAATTTATTAAATTTGGCCTAGTTCAAAAAAGATACCTAATTCACCTCGTCCCTCTTGGGCATCCAATCCACTTCAGCTGGTATCAAAGCTTGGTACTCAAATTAGAGCTTAACCACCTTAAGTAAGGATGTTGGAGGTATATATGAACCTTGGTAGGACACCTACCTTTGATGGAACACATTATGCTTATTGAAAGGTCTACATGGGGTGTTACCTTGAGGCTATGAGCTTAGATGCTTGGCGTGTTGTTGAGATTGGGTTTCTAGCACCACTTAATCCACTTGCATCCATGGATATTGAGGTCAAGAACCTTCACTTCAAGGCCCAAGCAAAGAACACATTTTTTGGCTCATTAAGTATTGATGTCTTCAATCGAGTGAGCAATCTTTTGATAGCTCATGAGATTTGGACTACTCTCCATGAAATTTATGAGGGCACGTCTAATGTGCGAGAAGCCAAAATGTATGTTCTAAAAAGAGCAATTTGACTCCTTTATTATGCTACCTCGCGAGATTGCAAATGCCATGCATTCTCGTACGAATAGTATAGTGAATGGGTTGCGGGAAAGAGTTACCACTAGTGAATTGAGGTATTTCGGCTTAATTTGTGGAGTCGGTCCAATTCGTTTAGGCTAATCTTACGTGGACTAGGGAGACCAGCAAATCTCCGAATACCATGGTAAAAAGCAAATATGTCAATTGTAGTTTATTTTCTTGTGCTTAATTTACAGTCAAGCAATTTACATTCATAGCATTAAATTGATTGCTTGTCTTTTTAGAATTATAATCCTTGACATAGGCTTATCTTGTTGGTACACTTACGTGAACTCAGTTTAATTAGAGAAGAATTTTTTAAACCGCTTATTCACCCCCTCTAATCGGCCTCCTCGATCTAACACAGGGCCCGTTCCAAATAGCCTTAAGCATCCAGACCCCCGAGGAGCTGGGATAGTTAGCTCCGTCAACTCGCCCCTTGGGACCTCGAAGCTTGTTGCCAAGGAAGAACTGTTGTGAAGGGCACCCGGCCCCTTGGGTCGTCAGGAGTTCTTGGTGGGCCTTAAAGTAGACCCAATGGTATAGTGCTATATTTATAAGGTAATGTACTGATATACCATTACCTTTTGCAATTATTAAGGGACAAGATAGGGAATTCCCATCCTGCCCTATAGAGTAATAGAAATTAGAAGGAAGCAACAGTAAAATACTTAAGATCAGATGAGTAAGAGCAGTGGCAAATTAATATTCGACCAGTTAGATGATTAACTACACACACTGTTTGTGGACTGGACTCTAGCAGTCTAGCTTGCCTCAGTTGACGAGGGTTGGATCAACATGCACCACCAGTGTTCCAAGACTTCTCTGGATGGGCGAGCTAACCTCAGTTGAAGAGGCTGATGGTGACACGGTGGCGGACCTTCATAAATTATAGTGTTGGGTGTTCACTTGAATGCCTAAATTATTTTGTGAAATACCTAGTATTTAGTAGATATACTACACTATATATTAATAACTATAGCGAACCTTTCGTATTTGTACCCAATACAATTTAGTCCACTCTTACACCTTCTCCTAAATTCCAATACATTTTAGCCCATCGAGTCCTCTCTCTCTGACTCTCGGGCAGCGTGACCTATGGCAGCCGGCGAGGAGGGAGCACAGCAACGCGCAACAAGCGAGCATCGAAAAGGCAGTACACAATGGTCAAGGGGAGCACCATAGACCCATAGCGTGCGGCGGTTGGGGAGTCGGGGGTAGGTTAGTGGGAGGCGGGATGAAGCACTCCACACTTGGCGACGACCGGGTCGCTGGGTCAGTGGGGTCGGTGAGGTAGACCCAGGCCACGCACGATGCACGATATAACACAGGTGTTTCCTCAATCCCTAAGTCTCAAATCCTAAACTCTACTAAATAATATTTTATTAATTTTGAATATCCATTCTAAAAATTCTAGTTCTGCCACTGCGGTGATGACCAATGGATGAAGGAGAAGAGGCCGCCGGGCGGGCGAGGAAATCAATCAATCAGTTGCACGTCAACGGCAGCACATCCGGGCGGCGAGCCAGATCCAACAAGCGCACCCGATGGCCAGGAGCAGGCCGCCCATCGCGGCGAGGACAACGGTGCCGTCTCCGTCGACGCAGGCACGCTCTGTTTCGGGATGGTGGTGGCAGCCCAGCAGTATGACCAAGACGCCGACGCCTGACAGGCAGGAGGCCAGGATGGCACGTTCGGCGCACTCGTCGAAGCCAAAAGTATCGCCCGAATCCGGTGTGATCGCGAGGTAGTCGCCGCCGCCGCCGCCGTCTGCCCGAGGGTTCTCGAGATCCATGTTGCTTTCTGCTAAGGTTAGCTACGTGCCTAGTAGATCAGGAGCACTACATACGTGCTTCGATGGGGTTCGAGTTCATTTTGAGTGCGTTTGTTGGTAGGATTCGGGTTCAAATCAACGCGCTGGGCTCGGATCTGGCCCGGAGGAGCAGCAGCCTGAGCTGAAGCTAGCGGTCAGTGGCCCACGAGAAACTTTATTTTTTGGTCGCCATGTTAACCCAAGCGCGTGTGCCAAGTAGAGGAGAGGAGAATGGTGTGTAGGCCTGTAGCTGCAAAAGTTTTCGGGCTAAATAAGAGTACAGGCCTTTTGTTTCATTAGCCAGCCCATGGATAAGATATTTGGCAGGCCTCAACTTGGGCTTATGTGTGCCCAATGGCCCCTCATGCAAGAAACTGAAACCCCTTATAGTACAGTTGCATTAAAAGAATTCCTTCTCTATACTCTCTTCCCCCGGGTCAGAAATTCCTGGAATAGCTTACCTAAAATAAATCACCAGGAACTAATGTGTCATTAAAAATCTAAGCCTATTTTCGCTCGTTTCGGCTTCAGCTTCTAGCTTTCGGCTTATTTTTTACTAATCCTAAATTTCATTTTTTTTCTAATTTTTAGCTTTTTAGCTTTTTTACCGGTTTTTTTTACCCGTATTCGTTTACATTGCACGTGATGGGCTAACCGTTTTTCTATTTTTAAATTTAATTATACCAAATAAGCCACATTCAGCTACAGTGTAATTTCAGCCAGCTATAGTGAAATAAATCAAGCCTAATCGAGCACCACCTTAAACGTAGGAATTTTGCGTGAATTTTACATAATTTAATTCATTTCTCTAGGAATAATTAAGAACAAGGATGATGGCCAATAGACGGGCGAAGCATTATAGACGTGCGGTAGTGCCTGTTCATTTGCTCGGTGCATGAACCTGGAAACGACAATACCAAAAGTTTAACAACAATAAAATGGAGTAGCCATGCAGGTGCTTAGCTTTCCTCGCCACTAGCCTGTTTTTAATCAATGGTACAGCCGCCCATGCTCTTAAATACGATAATGCACGCGGATGGATGAGGCGCCAACTCATGCAGAAGATTTTTGTAATGGGTAGGTGATCAAGTGGGAGAAGAATAGATTATTAGTTTTCTCTATTTGAAATGTGTGTAGGACAGTAGGAGACTTGTCTGAGGTTTCAAAGAGCTCATCGAAAAAAGCAACACCAACTTGCAAGACTATCGGGGCTCCGTATTGAATTTTTGCTGATGATTTTGACTATGATTTATAGGTTTTAATTGA
This sequence comes from Bonia amplexicaulis, assembly GCA_036346245.1. Lineage (NCBI taxonomy): Eukaryota > Viridiplantae > Streptophyta > Magnoliopsida > Poales > Poaceae > Bonia > Bonia amplexicaulis. The sequence continues at coordinate 7,737,948 of CM070737.1, forward strand.
AAATAAATAGTATTAGCTGAAAGCAGTGACTTTTAGAAGGAAAAAAGAGCGGTGCAAAATATGAGGGTGAGATACGTGTTTATGACGAAAGTGAGAGAAGTGAGATGGATGATATATCTGTGATCCTGTATTTTATCTTTATATCAAGATGATAGTAAGAGAAGTAAAGAAATTGTTTAAAAAAATCTGATGGCCCTGTTAGCTTTTGATTCTCATAAGCCGAAAATAATACGAGCAGGCCTATACTACTGCATGTAAAATTGTAAATGGAACCATCTTGCTTGACAGGTACTCTGCTTAAGAAATTGGCAGGATGGCCAGTGCGACGTGTCAAAGTCAAAAGCTACCCTTTTTTTTGAGATACCCCGCGTTTTAACTACAAAAGGCTAAAAGTCCTTCGACCGGTGCTAGCTCCACGCTCGTCTGCCAATCCATAGCCGCCTTTGTTGAAGCCCAACTTGCAGTACCAGCTGCGGAATCAGAAGACCAGGGGGTTTACGCTCATTTTGGTTTGAATTTTAGTTTCTGATTTTTTTATTATTTATAAATTTTATCTTTTTTTAACTTTTGACTTTTTTAAGTTTTTTTACTGGTTCTTTTTCGTATTCATTTACGTTATCTGTCATTTTAATTTTTTAAATTTAGTTACGCCAAATAAATTATTTTCAGTTATAGTATAATTTTAGTCAGTTACAGTGCAATTTCAGTTATAATCCGCTATTTTTCAGCCCAACCGAGCGGGGCCATTGGCTTAAAAAAAATCGGCAGTCGCCAAAAGTAATGAAAGACGAAATTTCATCCATTTCGTTCAAAAATTCGGATGAAAATTTCAAATTTTTTGATGAAATTTAAATAAAATTTAAATAGAGATAATTTGGCCAAAATCTGACCAAATTATTGCACTTTTAGGTGTAACAAAAGAGACGAGAAAGATTAAAGCCTGGCCAAGACACGAACCGGGCCCGTCCGTCGCCTCCCTGCCCCTGTCCGCGCAACATGCATGGCGTATCCGCGAGTGTGTACGCATGCCTGTGCATCGTCCAATCATTTTTCTCCGTTCAAATTTTTGACGCGACGCACCCGCGCGCGATGGTGACTCCAACCTCGTGGAGAACACACGCAGGTGCATGCACGACCTCGATCAGGGCTGCCTACAAAAACGAGATCCATTTCCAAGTTAGGCACAAACTGGGCGTCGATCAAAGCCATCGTAGCGAGGCAGAGAGCAAATGGCTTCGTCTACCGCTCCCATTTGTTTGCTGCTCATGGCAGCGCTGGCACTGACGGGCAGCTCTCTGACTGCCGAGGCTGCAGCGAGGATCCCTCCGTTGGCCAATGGCCTCTCCTTCGATTTCTACAGGGCCAGCTGCCCGCAGGCCGAGACCATCGTCTTCGGCTTCCTCCTGGACGCCATCCGCAAGGACGTCGGCCTCGCCGCCGCGCTCCTCCGCCTCCACTTCCACGACTGCTTCGTCCAGGTAAGCATTCATGCGTTGACCCAACTGAGCGCGCGTTCAGGGTTCCTAATCGCGGTGTGCGACGTACGTGGGGCTGCAGGGTTGCGATGGCTCCATCCTTTTGAACAAGACGCCCACCGAGGATAGCGAGCAGGAGGTTATCCCCAACCGGACGCTCCGCCCGTCCGCGTTCAAGGCCATCAACGACATCCGCGACCTCCTCGAGAAGGAATGCGGCCTCGTCGTCTCCTGCGCTGACATCGTCACTCTCGCTGCCCGCGACTCCGTCCACCTGGTACGTACGTACGACCTGTGTATGCATAGTACACATGCCAGCTCGCTCGATCGATACATATGGGTTAGGCTTAAGCTGCTAGTATTAATTTGTGCTTTGATCGTTTTGCAGGCCGGAGGGCCGTGGTACGACGTCCCTCTCGGCCGTCGTGACAGCGAAAAGTTCGCGTCAAAGGATGCCGTCATCGACGCGCTCCCACCGCCGACCTCCAAAGTAAGCGCGCTCCTCGACGCCCTGGCCAAGATCAACCTCGACGTCAATGACCTCGTGGCGCTCTCCGGCGGGCACACCCTCGGCATCGCGCACTGCGCCTCCTTCGAAGAACGCCTTTTCCCGCAGCAGGACCCTACCATGAACAAGTGGTTCGCCGGCCACCTCAAGCTCACCTGCCCTGTCCTGAACACCACCAACACCACCGTCAACGACATCCGGACCCCCAACACGTTCGACAACAAGTACTACGTCGACCTGCTCAACCGCCAGGGGCTCTTCACCTCCGACCAGGACATGCACACGGACGCCAGGACCAAGCCCATCGTCACCAACTTCGCCGTGGACCAGTCGGCGTTCTTCGAGCAGTTCATCTTCTCCATGGTGAAGATGGGGCAGATCCAGGTACTGACGGGCGCGCAGGGGCAGATCCGCAAGAACTGCTCCGTGCGTAACGCCGGCAGCAACGAGCTCCCGTGGTCCGTCCTGGAGACAGCTGTGGAGGCTGCGGAGAGCATGGTGTTGTGATAATAGCTAGCTAGGCTTGTTATCTTTTCTTCGCAATGCAGGCTAGCTTGCCTGCCTGGTCTTCTTCTCGATAGCCAGGTTTCTCGAGCGAGCAGTGTTATACGTACGTGTACGTTTTGTTGTAACTCTGTCGGTGTGTATCTGTCACGTTTGTAGCCATCTGTCACGTTTGTAGCCTCCAGGAATAATAAAACAAGATGGACTTTTTTTCTTTAGTTTTTGTGGCAAGTAGTAGGTATTGCGGATCGAACCGACGGGAATTTTTGTATAAATATTCTATTTTTTATTCAAATAACAGAAATATACTCGATTATTTTTTACAAAATATACTCTAGTCATCTAACCATCGGACGACTGGAACCTATCGCCGAACGGGCGCGCAACATGAAAGCAGTCCATGGGCCGTTGGACAACACGTTGCAGTCGCCTAACGCTTCGGCGACTGCTAGCTTATCACCCAATGGACCGGGAGATCGCATTGCTGATTGTTTCGGTTGTCTGATTTGCAAACAAGAGGCAGTGTGAGTTAATTCATTTGTGATTTTCGTAGATTATGAATGACAGATAATCTGTTGGATTCACAACAAGAGTTTACGATCGTTGTATGTTGTTGTAGTTCAAAACATTCGTGAAACCTTTTTTAAGAATGATTGAAATAAGAACGATCGGTAAGTATGAGGGTAAGTGATATTGTGATGTTACCGAAAATTCGTACACGGAGGAGAACTGGTTTGATAATGTTGTTGGATGACTTGTTACGGAAATAATTGAATGCGAAAAGACGAAGAAATAAGCACGTCTGAATTAAAATAGACTTCATACTACAATTGGGAGTAATATACCGCGTAGAGTTTGATTACATGCATAACATAGAGTATCATGTGCGACCAACCAATCTAACTGCTTGTACGACCTACTACGTGGACCGGGACTATTTTCCCTTCCTTGCGAGCTTGACGTTGAACTCCCCGGTGACCTCTTTGGCCTTGGTCGTCATCTCCATTTTTTCTCACGCTCCCTTTCGCGAGCCTCGCGCTCCCTACATGTGCACGCCTCAAGATGAGATTTCGTCTCCCGATATATACGCTTGGTTTGCTCGTGCTTGCGGCGCTCCTCCTCCCGGATCTCGTAGGGCCTTTTGACGTTCCACTCCTTGAAGTCGAGGGCCGACTGGTCCTCTAGGTATATCTCAAGATCGATCCATTTGCGATAGCCACATAGAGGTTTCGGACCTGTGGATACACGGGAGAGATTGTTAGTACATACTTTAAAGGAGACAAAGTAGGGGAAACACAGTGCACCTGATCCTTACCGGCTGCCGATAGGTGGCGGTGTCTAGACGGCGATCGGGATAGTCATTGGAGTAATTTACGTAACCCTAGTAACACATACCTAGGCTGAGGTGGTGCTTAGACTTGAAGAATTTACATGGGTCCCAACACCAATAAACGAAAGCGTCTCCCCCTATGGTGGGTGTTGTGATGAACACTCGATAGAAACGTTCGGGTGGGGTTATTGCTACGGGTGGTGTTATTTCGGGAGGCGACCTCTTGAACAGCTTTATCAATGGTTGTTTCGGGAACTGCTTGAAGAAGTTCGCCCCTAAGTGACGAATGCACCATTTGTTCCTCATATCCAACAAGGGGAAGGGCTCCTCGGGGTCTTCCTAAAGTTTTCTTATGGCCTTCGCAATCCCGACGTGGTGATCATAGATTATGCACACACTAGGACGAACCCTCACATGTTTAAGAAACCACAACCATATGTCGTATTCTCAGTTCCCATGAATGTGATGGCCAGCGGTATAATTTGATTATTGCCATCAACGCCAATGGTCGTAAGGATCTGGCCCTTGTATTTGTCGGTCAAAAAGGTACCGTCAATTGAGACCACGAAAAGATATGGTAGATCGTTGGCTATAAAGGGGACGTTAGGTTACGATGCCTTGCCAAACACTCACGAGAATGCAAGAGTGTGGCTCTACCGACCACAATCCAAGAAGTCTCATACTTCAAATCTCGCGTGCACCCTCCAAGAACAACCGCCTACTCGCACTTCACGTGTACTTCTCCTAGCTAGATTTCACGACTCGAGTAGTCATGCGCATAGACAGAGCTCACGACTTGATGGAATTCTATAGTGATGCCTTGTCAACAAACATTGAATACAACCAGATCTCGTGTTGATACTCCCACGATGATTCGTTCCTACGGGATGGGAGCTTCGTCCTCATCCGAACTATCCTTGTCGTTCTCCTGTACACCTTCCTATTCATCCCAAGTCATCCAATCATCGCTTTTCATTTGATGCACTATGTACCCATATGCTTACCTTCATCGGCTTGTCTAGTACCCTCATCATGGCGTGACCGCTCTCCTCTCCTCCATGTACCGCATCGACCAAATCACGAGCAACTTCCTTCTCTTCACCAACATCACGGGACGTCCGAGCTACTTGCACCTCTCGGATGATGGTCGTCCACATGACCTTGCACAGTTTCTATTGAGTATGGTTGCACAAGCATCATGCACTTGTATGCACGGCGTCGTTACTCTTGCTCAAACCCCTTCCACGCAACAGTGTGCATCAATGTTCTCAACTCTCATCTAATGTCAATGGGAGACCGGCTCCAAAGCCCTTGTATGACGACGCTGCACACCTAAGGATCCAACGAAAAACTACTGGTAAGCGTTGCATCACATATCTGATTCGAGCATTCTGGTCCGGGTACCTGAGGTGACTTGCACAAAACCGCTCAAGTCCACACCATTCGGACCTTCACGAATGATTCTAACACCGTAATGCACTTTCAATGTAGTGGGTATCGGCATTACTGATGTTTGGCCGCATATATTTTCAATTTTGTAACTAGTCAAATAGCATCGCACATTATGGAAGTACTGATGTACTGTAATTTACATTTCAACGATTGTTCAGCTATCGTAACCAACTACACACCCTCGTAGCATTAACTTCCTATCGGCATCGCGATATGCAGTGCCACTCTTTTCTAACTACTCGAGCTCTCCTCACCGCAAATAATTCCTAATGGGTTTCGGCACAATTTACATGCATATCGATTTAAATGCCTATTACCGTTATAATAGTACACATATTTTTCAATGTACTAACGACATTACATTCATTCGTAATTAATCATAAATGTTACGTGATTATTGTTTTATACAAAGTAAGTTATTAAATTCTTATAAAAATATTGGCTGCATTTTGAATAACTACAAATTTATATAGATGATTAATTTCTACATAATGTTGACTAAATTTTCTACAACCACAATTTTGTACGCATGCTAATTTGCGAATGATGCTAATTTTCTATAACTATGTTCACTAAATTTTCTACACACCTACAGTGTTACTATGGTCGCTAATTTTCTAAAACTACATTGACTAATTTTTCTATACCAAAGTTGTACTATTTTTACTACATCTATAATTTTCTACTGGATACTAACACTAAATAAAATATCTACTTTATATACAAAATTAAACAGATATATAAAAATTACCTCACAAAAGTCATAGAAACCTCTCATTCATCTCCTCTCCTTTCCTTTCCTTCCCTCTCATTTTCTTTACCTCTCTCTCCGCTTCTTCTTCTGTCATCGCTGTTCACCACCACGGTGACAGACTGGACGCACATCCTTTTATATGTGCTTCCGGTTGTTCAACCTTCACGATCGAGTCAATTCGCCTAACGATCAGCGGATTACTTGCGTGTCATGCGCGACCGTTGGATGATAGGTTTCGGCCGCTTGACGGCGGCGTACGGAGTCTATTTCAGAAAAAATTTACGCATGTATATTTCTGTTATTTCGAATAAAAAATAGATTATTTATTAAAAAATTCGGGACGGTAGGTAGTTAACGACTTTGGATGGTTTTTTTGACAAATTCTAGGGCGTCCTTTCTCTAAATAACCTGAACCGTGTGAAAGAATCGAGAGATGTCAGTCAGGTTGACGAGCTCCGTTGACCCTCACCGCCTCACGTTCGTAAGAAAGGCCGATCCATGCATGGCAGGCCTCGGTTTGGGCTTTCACTTGAAAACTTTCTGAACTTTGTGGGCTCTCTATCTCCCTCTTTTCTCTCGTTCGTTCCTGGTGGTATCTACGTACTTTTCTCACTATTTATGTTAATTTATGATTTAAATATATTTTATATAAAAGACATTTAAATTGTAAATTAACATAAATAGTGAGAAAGTATGAGACAAAAGATTATGATAAAAATAATATAATGTAGTTAGAACATAATTTACTGTTAGAGAGCCTGTACTTAGTGCTATCTTTAGGTTTAGATAAGATGAAAGTCTTAACAATAATATTGAGGATAGATAATTGTATATGCTGTAATGAGCAGGCTATGGGCACGTGCAGAAGTATTCGCCTCGCGTACCTGTCGTCCGCGTCCCGCCGCTTCATGGGACGTGTGTCGTGCTTTACACGCGGCTGGGCTGGGGCCTCTGCCCGCCGGAGGATGTACTCAAGACTTGTCTCCGTCCGTGGACAGTGAGCGTGGCAGCTTGTCGATCTCATGCTAGTCGTATTCAGGAAAAAATTATCACCGAAACTTCATCAATAGCAGTCGATTTTCAGTGCTATCGATAGACTTCTGTAAAAAGTCAAAGTAGGTAAAAATCGGATTTGCATAGTTTTGATGGAGCACAGAAGAAAATTCGCAGCAAAGCTAAAGCAGAGATATGGAGATGGCCTAGTGGTAAGGCACTACGACTTTGTGTGGCAGGTTGGGGGTTTGAGTGATCGAAAATGGTAATTTCCAACCTTTTATTTTTGTGTAAAAATGTAAATTCAAAAAAACGGACGAAAAATCTGAAATTTCCCAAAATGGTTACTGGTGTTATATTCAGATCTATTTAAAAACAATATAGTTTTCCTGATCGTATTGCTTGATAAAAGTACTTCCTTCCGTTATAGATAAATATCGTCTTAGACACTGAAACAATATCTAAAATATTGTTTTGACTGGTAATTTCTATTGTACTATATATATTATACTAAAATATAATAAAATTATAATATTAAATAAATATTGTGAGATAAATATACTCATATCATCTTCGTACCACCAATCCGAATATTCATATCGATATTATTGATCAGAGTGAACAGAGTAAATAATACATTCTTACTCTGCTCTTGTATATATGACTAAATAATTATTGGGCATACATGGATCCCACAAATCAGTCACATGAAGAAGCTCGCCCTGAAATAGTCATCATGACCTAATCAGAATGGAGTCAAATTTTATTACAGGCATGTACTGCTTTCATTCCCTGCCACAATCCTTTCTAGTTTCCTATATACGCATAACAAGTTGGTACAGGTCCGGTCGGAGTAGCAGATAAACGAGCAGAGGTGGTTACTTGAAGGCAATTTTTCATATCCCTATTGCTTAAAGAGAGAGCTAATAGTGGTAATGATTTATCGTACCCTCCTAACTCCTGGTTACATCTCTAAAATGTTTAACAAAATCTACTAAAAACTAAATTTTATCGCACTAAAAATTCTAAAAAAACAGCAGATACGCGGCAGAGCTAAAGACAGTTCCGCTAGTCATCTCACCCTATGGGGCTGTTCCACTATGCATGGGTCCCATACGTTGCACGGATGTTCACCACGGCCACTAGCATTATGCGGGCTCCACCCCCAATGCGAGCACGACCGGTAAACGTCACCCTCCACTGGTGTCCCTTTAGGCCTCCTTTGCCCTTGTATAACCACGCCTATCCACTACCGGTGAGATGAGTCGGGGAGTTTCGATACCGCTACTTAGCCAAGTCGTATTTTACAGACATGTGGTTGCACTGTTTTACGTGGGAGATCATGACAAGATTCAGTCCTTAGTATTACCGGGCGATTCTACCACACTCCATAATTTGTGCTCCCACCGACACATACCAAATTTCAAACCATCCGCCCAAATATTCAAGCAAATTGGGGTTTTTGGGAGCATAAAATAATCATATCCAACACGAATACCAGTCATTATCACCATGACTACCCAAACCAGTTTCTCATGATTGAAAATGTTGATGATGCTTGGGGCGTTTCAGCGCCCCCGAGTATCTATGCAGTACTAAGCCTAGCATATTCTTACGGACTTATTTTTGAAAAGATAATATCATAATTTTGCTAGGGCGACAAGGTTCACATAATCAACTATTCAAAAGAGGGTGTAATATTAATCAAGGCAAACAATGGGCATGTAACTAGATTCTCAAATTAAACATGTAGTTGCATATAAAATAATAGCATGCAATTTGATAATTTAAACAAAAGTAGTTTGCAGAAAATGTAGGTTCAACATGATCAAAGTATTGACTCGCCTGGCGTGGTTTACCACGGTCTTGAGCTCTCACAATGCTTTCTCTTAAGCTTTTGGTCTCTATCTTCTCTTTGAGCTTGACCTCGCTTGATCCACTGAATCTTTACGACTCCCAATTCCTAATTACGCGCTTGATGACTAGATCCAGATAAAAGCAAATAACTCAAAAGATCCAAATAAATCCGAATAAACTCAATGTAGTTTTATTATGAGTTAATGGGTGATTGGAGGCAAAGTTGGTGGTAGAATATGATGACTTGATCTTTTTAGTAGTAATCTCTTTTATCATTTTACATTTATTTAGGAAGTTCTATGAGCTAGGTTAAACCTATGAATTGGTGTATTCTATCGAGTGCTAATGTTGGGGCATATGCTAAATGCGATGTATACAATTTGTAATTTGTCGAATAAATTGTAGAGTCCGTGTTTTCATAGATCTGTGGTTCGACATTTTATGTACCTTCGTTATCACTATGTTAAGTTTAATTTGAATTAGTGTCAATGTATGCGGGTCCTAGCTTGTTATATACATTTATGCTTAATATTATTATTCATTAAATTTATTGTTAAGATTTAATTAAATGCACTGTTATTATCTTGCCTATACTTTAGTTACTATTAGGCTTAGCTCTATTTCTAATTTTAATTTAAATTTGGTTTTCTAGGCAAAGCTTGTTTTACGTGGTTATATTTCAATAATTGTTATTTAGCAAAATCTACCGCTATGGTTTTTTTGATGGCGGCATGTTAAATATTGGGCATATATCTAAATTTTAATTATGGCAATCTTTCTTAAATTTGGTCATTTAACCAAAGTTGTTGTTTTTTATCATTGCCTTTAATTAATATTTAGTATTTTAGACAATTATTCAAACCATTTTAATTTAATCATACATGAACTAATCTAAATTTAAACCTTCAATTAATCTCATTTTTATCCTAATTAAATTTTATTAGCTTCCTTGGATTATTTCCTAATTTTACTAAATTTTTCCTAATTAAAATGGATTAAACAAAACAAACAAAACAAAAATGAAAAGGTGTGGTCCTGCTGAATCGAACTCGATATGCATGAATGCCTTGATGCACACACCGAATGCTAAGAAGGCCCTCTGCAACACCGCAAAACCTGACGGCCTTGTAGATAGCTTGTCCTTCACAACGATATACGTGCCCGGGTTCCTGTCCTACAATACCTGAAGCATACAAGAAAGATTGTCATACACCACCTTAAAAAGACCCGAATCATTTTCCCAACACCTTCGCTTTAGACGCCATGCCTTCGTGTAGCTAATTTTGTACTTGAATTTCATATCAATAGCTAGCACTATGTGCGTGGCCTCCATGTCCTTCTTCTCCACTATCTCTCCGTAGATCAGATTGGCTATAAAGGGGGACGTTAGGTTACGATGCCTTGCCAAAACACTACTGAGAATGCAAGAGTGTGGCTCTACCTTCGACACAATCCAGTAAGTCTCATACTTCAATCTACGCGCGTGCACCCTCCAAGAACAACCGGCCTACTCGCACTTCACGGTGTACTTCTCCTAGCTAGATTTCACGACTCGAGTAGTCCGCTGCATAGACAGAGCTCACAGCTTGATGGAATTCTATAGTGATGCCTTGTCAACAAACATTGAATACAACCGAATCTCTGTGCCGTGATACTCCCACGATGATTCGTTCCTACGGGATGGGAGCTTCGTCCTCATCCGAACTATCCTTGTCGTTCTCCTGTACACCTTCCTATTCATCCCAAGTCATCCAATCATCGCTTTTCATTTGATGCACTATGTACTCCATATGCTTACCTTCATCGGCTTGTCTAGTACCCTCATCATGGCGTGACCGTTCTCCCTCTCCTCCATGTACCGCATCGACCCCGTCACGAGCAACTTCCTTCTCTTCACCAACATGCGGGACGTCCGAGCTGCTTGCACCTCTCCGGTGATGGTCGTCCACATGAACTTGCACAGCTTCTATTGGGTATGGTTGCACAAGCATCACACATTTGTATGCACGGCGTTGGTACTCTTGCTCAAACCCCTTTCACACAATAGTGTGCATCAATGTTTCCAACTCCCATCTAATATCCATGGGAGACCGGCTCCAAAGCCCTTGTATGACGACGCTGCACACCTAAGGATCCAACGAAAAACTACTGGTAAGCCAGTGCATCACATATACGATTCGAGCATTCTCGCCGTCCGGGTGTACCGGAGTGACTTGCACAAAACCGCTCAAGTCCACACCATTCGGACCTTCACGAATGATTCTAACACCGTAATGCACTTTCAATGTAGTGGGTATCGGCATTACTGATGTTTGCCTGCATATATTTTCAATTTTGCAACTAGTCAAATAGCATCGCACATTATAGAAGTATTGATGTACTGTAATTTACATTTCAACGATTGTTCAGTTATCGTAACCAACTACACACCCTCGTAGCATTAACTTCCTATCGGCAGACCGCGCACCGATGCCACTCTTTTCTAACTACTCGAGCTCTCCCCTACTGCAAATAATTCCTAATGGGTTTCGACAATTTACATGGCATATCGATTTAAATGCCTATTACCAGTTATAATAGTACACATATTTTTTCAATGTACTAACGACATTACATTCATTCGTAATTAATCATAAATGTTACGTATTATTGTTTTATACAAAGTAAGTTATTAAATTCTTATAAAAAATATAGATGATTAATTTCTACATAATATTGACTAAATTTTCTACAACCACAATTTTGTACGCATGCTAATTTGCGAATGATGCTAATTTTCTATAACTATGTTCACTAAATTTTCTACAACTACAGGTTACTATGGCTGCTAATTTTCTAAAACTACATTGACTAATTTTTCTATACCAAAGTTGTACTATTTTTACTACATCTATAATTTTCTACGGATACTAACACTAAATAAAATATCTACTTTATATACAAAAATTAAACAGAACATATAAAAAAATTACCTCACAAAAGTCGCAAAACCTCTCATTCATCTCCCTCTCCTTTCCTTTCCTTCCCTCTCATTTTCTTTACTCTCCTCTCCGCTTCTTTTCTTTCTGTCGCCTCTGTTCACCACACGGTGAGCTCGGACGCACGGTCCTTTTATATGTGCTTCCAGTTGTTCAACCCTTCGGCGACTGGAGTCAATTCGTCTAACGATCAGCGGATTACTTGCGTGTCATGCGACCGTTGGATGATAGGTTTCGGTCGCCCGACGGCTCGGCGACTGGAGTCTATTTCTGTAAAAAAAAAATTTACGCATGTATATTTCTGTTATTTCGAATAAAAAATAGATTATTTATTAAAAAATTCGGGACGGTAGGTAGTTAACGACTTTGGATGGTTTTTTTTTTTGACAAATTCTAGGGCGTCCCTTTCTCTAAATAACCTGAACCGTGTGAAAGAATCGAGAGATGTCAGTCAGGTTGACGCGTTCCGTTGACCCTTACGTTCGTAAGAAAGGCCGATCCATGCATCGCAGGCCTCGGTTTGGGCTTTCACTTGAAAACTTTCTGAACTTTGTGGGCTCTCTATCTCCCTCTTTTCTCTCGTTCGTTCCTGGTCGTATCTACGTACTTTTCTCACTATTTATGTATAAAAGACATTTAAATCGTAAATTAACATAAATAATGAGAAAGTATGAGACAAAAGATTATGATAAAAATAATATAATATAGTTAGAACATAATTTACTGTTAGAGAGACTGTACTTAGTGCTATCTTTAGGTTTAGATAAGATGAAAGTCTTAACAATAATATTGAGGATAGATAATTGTATATGCTGTAATGAGCAGGCTATGGGCACGTACGAAGTATTCGCCTCGCGTACCTGTCGTCCGCGTCCCGCCGCTTCATGGGACGTGTGTCGTGTGCTTTACACGCGGCTGGGCTGGGGGCCTCTGCCCGCCGGAGGGATGTACTCAAGACTTGTCTCCGTCCGTGGACAGTGAGCGTGGCAGCTTGTCGATCTCATGCTAGTCGTATTCAGGAAAAAATTTATCACCGAAACTTCATCAATAGCAGTCGATTTTCAGTGCTATCGATAGACTTCTGTAAAAAGTCAAAGTAGGTAAAAAAAATCGGATTTGCATAGTTTTGATGGAGCACAGAAGAAAATTCGCAGCAAAGCTAAAGCAGAGATATGGAGATGGCCTAGTGGTAAGGCACTACGACTTTGTGTGGCAGGTTGGGGGGTTTGAGTGATCGAAAATGGTAATTTCCAACCTTTTATTTTTGTGTAAAAAAATGTAAATTCAAAAAAAAACGGACGAAAAATCTGAAATTTCCCAAAATGGTTACTGGTGTTATATTCAGATCTATTTAAAAAACAATATAGTTTTCCCTGATCGTATTGCTTGATAAAAGTACTTCCTTCCGTTATAGATAAATATCGTCTTAGACACTGAAACAATATCTAAAATATTGTTTTGACTGGTAATTTCTATTGTACTATATATATTTACTAAAATATAATAAAATTATAATATTAAATAAATATTGTGAGATAAATATACTCATATCATCTTCGTACCACCAATCCGAATATTCATATCGATATTATTGATCAGAGTGAACAGAGTAAATAATACATTCTTACTCTGCTCTTGTATATATGACTAAATAATTATTGGGCATACATGGATCCCACAAATCAGTCACATGAAGAAGCTCGCCCTGAAATAGTCATCATGACCTAATCAGAATGGAGTCAAATTTTATTACAGGCATGTACTGCTTTCATTCCCTGCCACAATCCTTTTCTAGTTTCCTATATACGCATAACAAGTTGGTACAGGTCCGGTCGGAGTAGCAGATAAACGAGCAGAGGTGGTTACTTGAAGGCAATTTTTCATATCCCTATTGCTTAAAAGAGAGAGCTAATAGTGGTAATGATTTATCGTACCCTCCTAACTCCTGGTTACATCTCTCTAAAATGTTTAACAAAAAATCTACTAAAAACTAAATTTTATCGCACTAAAAATTCTATAAAAAAAACAGCAGATACGCGGCAGAGCTAAAGACACAGAGGCATGATGCGACAGAGAGCAAAGATGGGGCCGACGGCGTAGACTGGCCAAGCTGATGATGACAAAGTTGACTAGACGTGCTAGAAGAATATATATGTTTTTATGGGTAGTAAAGCGTTCAGCTTGCCAAGGGAAAATGCGGCACCCTTTCTTTTGTACTCGCGGAAAAGTAACACTAATACTAGTACTTTTGATGTATGTAGTCCATCTTGTGATGCCAAAACCAGATATGAGAGCTGCGTTCTGATCATGTAATGCCAGTCTGAGAAACCATTACACTCGCAAGACACTTTGCGCCGACAAAGTAGTAGTATCGATCAATCGACAGATGAACAGCTAGCTGGCTTAGTACTAGTCAACACCTGTGCAGCAGCAGCATGCGATTCCAAATCTGAATCGACACGAACTACTCATGACGCCAAGCAGCCGCCCCTGGTGAGGGGCATGTCGTTCGATTTCTACAAGAAGAGCTGCCCCAAGGCGGAGCTTCGTCCAGGACGCCGTCCGCAAGGACATCGGCCTCGCCGCGGGGCTCCTCCGCCTCCACTTCCACGACTGCTTCGTCCAACTAAGCAGTAACTATTTCTTCGCTTCGCTTCACTCGTGCATGCATGCCTGCCTCCTGCAGCCAATCAATCAAACGTTTCCAAGTAAGCCTGCCTGAACGAAGGTGCCGTGATGGACGCATGCAGGCTGCGACGCTTCCGTGCTGTTGGAGCCACCGGGCCGGGCGAGCAGCAGGCGCCGCCCAACCTGACGCTCCACCCGGCGGCGTTCAAGGCCATCAACGACATCCACGACCGCCTCGAGAGGGAATGCCGCGGCCCCGTCGTCTCCTGCTCCGACACCCTCGCTCTCGCCGCACGCGACTCCGTCGTCCTGGTACTCTACTGTTCAGTACAAGAAGAAAAGAATTTGAGATATCTATCGTATCATGCCGCATCTTGTCTGCCTTTTAATTACGTCCTGCATGCAGTCGGGAGGGCCCAACTACGAGGTGCCGCTTGGCCGGCGCGACAGCCCCAAGTTCGCGACGCAGCCGGACGTCCTGAGCGGGCTCCCGGCGCCGACCGCGAACGTCCCCACGCTCCTCGGCGTCCTGGGCAAGATCAACCTCGACGCCAACGACCTGGTGGCGCCCGACGGCGGGCACACCTTGGGGCTCGCCCACTGCACCTCCTTCGACAACCGCCTCTTCCCGCGGCAGGACCTCACCATGAGCGCGTCCTTCGCCAGCCACCCCAAGCAGACCTGCCCGGCCAAGGGCACCGACAGGAGGACGGTGAACGACATCCGGACGCCCAACACGTTCGACAACAAGTACAACGTCAACCTGCTCAACCGGGAAGGGCTCTTCACCTCCGACCAGGACCTCTTCGCCAAGAAACCAGAGCATGATGTTAGGCTGTCAGCTAGAAGGAATGTATTTTCTTCATCCAAACGTGTGTAAATTAACTATGCTTCTCTCGCTTATTAGTTGTGATAAATTGGTAATCACAAGCAGGACGGGCACAATTGCGGAAAAGGAAAGAATTTAACGTGGAAATATAACAGCCAGGTAGGGCTTCGAAGAAAAGAAGATTGAAAAAGATGGGTAACTCGTATATTTATTTTCTCCACAACTTACAGTAAGCAGGTACACGTCGCACAAACCGACGCTTGGTACACTATGCTATGTCAAGAACACCGAAACGAAAAGTATAATGAACAGAACAACTAGGAACACGATCATCAGAATCTGCCCCTTAATGCCAGCCTTTTTCATTACTATTGCCACTCTTTTCTGCACCAGGACATGGATGAAAATCATGTCAAGAGTTTTAATTATGCAAGAACTTGCCAACATTTGAATCAACTTGAATGCAACAAATAAGTATGGCATCACGCATGTTAACTGAAAAGTATTCATTCAGTAGTAAAAACTCTTCGGGGAACAAACCAGGGTAAAACCCACTGTCTTGCCAGGCAGATGTGCAAACTGGACACATAAATATAAGCATCTACAGCACATAATGAAGGAACTAACCTGCACAAAGTCAAGTCTGTTTGAAGTAGTTTCCATCTCCAAGCTTAGGTCGTTTAAAATCCTTTCCTGTAAAACAACAATATGTTTTGCAGTAACTTCATTTGCTATACTCATTTTACAATGCTACACTTCCAGCAAGAAAAAAAGGACCCAATATTTTCAGGAAATACACTTGAACAACTGAACATCAAATTGAATGAGTGTCCAAACTATATAGGTACTGCGTACATTTCCTTAATTAACAACCTGCACAACTCTAGCAACTTTGCATCTTGCCAACTACAATTACCTGTCCAGACAGCTCCTCGTGTATGGTTAGCCCTACACCTCCAATCCTTTGAACACTTTCACTGAGCTCATCAAGTTCCTCATCCTGCTGCCTGAAGGAAAATTCAGTACAGATATAAAACCAATACGGACCGGTGGTGGAGAGCCAATGTAGGTGCATGGGGGTACAGATGTACCCCAAAATTTTTGCACAAAATCCAGTATATACCCTCTTTAATACACAAAATATACACTACATACTAAAATACTCCTTCAAGGCTTCAATTGCAGCCCGCAGCCTGCAGCCCATTAGGCCCAACAAGTCAAGCAGTCCAACAATACAACAGCCACAGTATAGCTCACAGCGTCATCCTCAGGAGGGAATCGATCCCCAACCAGCCACCCAAATTCCCCAATCCCGATCTTTCTGGCTTCAAGCTTCTACCCTAGCTTGTAGCCATCAAGGTGCGGCGCCGCCTTGTCTTCTCCCAGGCAGCATTCGGCTGTGCCACCATGTGCTCGTGCGCCGTGCCACCGTGAGTTGGTACCCTTTTGCTAGTACTTTGCAAGTAGAAATAGGGTATGTTTGAGGTAACCATGTTTCCTTGGAGCCTTGCCTCATTGGGTTCTCTGTGTTGTGGTTCTTAATGATTTTAAAAGATGTGAGGCATAATTTAATTTCCATTTCCATTGACAAAGAAAAAAAAAGATACAATAAAACTTCTTTCATGGAATTCAATACTCCAGATGGGATTGTGTGTGCTAATTGTTGTGGGGATGGCCCCCTATCGTATCCGTTCGGCCTGTTGAACTGAAAGGTTCAGTGGGAGACAGAAAAGGACGTGAATACCCTTGTAATAGTACCTTAGGATGGGGGTGTGATTGTAATAAGGCCTTATGGTATGTATAAATATCCCCCTAGGGAGAATAGAGAAAGGATATAGATTCATTCTCATACTCTCCTAGTCTCTCCTAGTCTCCTCATATACTGTTTGGTCTGTAACCACAACACTAATGGTTATAGGAAAATTCACTGCTTATAGTCACAGTCCATTTGATTATCAGGTCCTGAATGTTTTTTGGTTGGAGGTGGGGCTTTCACAGAGCTAGGCCCATTTTATCCTCGAGGAGATGGTAGAGGCCTCAGATTAAACAAGTCATGGAACAAAAGTGGTTCTCATCTCTCCATCACTCAGAAGAGGAGATGAAAGAATAGGGTAGGTCTTTACTCTCAGTATGTTGTTTTATCTTTAATATCGCAATGTCCAATCTTCTATTTGTCAAATCACCGGTTGGAGTTGGATGGTCCTACTCAAACACATCATTAGACCACAATCCTGGAGATGAGCGGACTAGTAAGTTGTTGTGATCTTGTGTACATCACAAGGAACTATTAGCCTAAAAAAGTTGTTATGAATGTATGTATGCAGCCAATGATATGTATAGATTTCTGTTGGGATGGTACAAGAAGTTTCCTTAGTACAGATCAAGAGGGTTATTTCTTACTAGAGAGAGCTATGCAGGCAGTGTTTCAAGTGTTTTACAAATTCATGTTTAATCTATTTGTCTTATAGTGCAAATATGTAATTTATCATATTTAAACTTCCATACTATGTCATTTGAAGTTATGTTAGAACGAATGCATTTTAGGTTGTACATCCATCGTCAAAATCCTGGCTCCGCCACTGATGCAGACCATATGAACTTTACAGGGTTACCATAGCATAATATATAATTAAGAAATATTTTGCCTAGCAATTTCAAGCTTAACATGATTGTAATTGACTACCTAATACAAAGTATGTCTTTACTTGCAGATACAACAAAACAACAGCAAAACTAAAAAATGTTATATAGCTACTTACATACAAGTAGCTTTAAATGATAACTAAGAGCATACTCATATGGGCGCTGGAGGAAAGCACAATAACTAGCAAAAAGGATAGCATAGTTGAGTTCATTAAACCAATGAAATAAATTCAGGAAGAGCAACAAAGACATCAAGTAGAGCAAGAATACAAGATCCACGAGCCACTTGGCAAAATCACCTTCTAGCATTTAACTAAAGGGCTCAGCAGACTTAACATATGTGCGTGTCAAAAGCAAAAGCCTCAGTAAAAAAGGATATATCACATGATGGTTAAAAACACTGGCATTCAGCAGAGTTAACAATAATATTAGATATACGATGAGTAGAAAATCAGTAAATTAAACACTAACTGGTCCCTGCTTACATAAAGCTAGAGTTTTGAGTATAGTTATCAGTTTATACGTGTTGAACAGACAATATGTTTCCAACCAACATATTTGCACAGTAGACAGTACATTAGAAGTAAGAGAAACAAACTCACCTCATAAGTAGAAGCTGCCTGTCTGATTCTGAAGAAATAAAGTCATCATTGTCCTGGGAAGAATAGTGGTTAGTTCTATTTGCGCCCATTAGGTCCTGGTGTGCTGCAATTGCTGAATTTCTCTTCCCCTTTTCAACACCACTCCTGACAGCACCAACCTGGAGATGTTTATGCACAGATAGGAACCCAGAATAAATAAGCAACCGTAGAATCCAAAACATAGTAACATAAACATTATTCCCATCTGTCTTTTCTTTTCCATACTAAAGGATATCACGTTTAGCTATAATTGTGTCACTCATGCATGGTCAAGATATTCCTCATTTATAATCCTATGAAATAGGTAGAAGAAAATAATCTAAGGAGTTCTCTAGTATAAGTAGAATTTGTAAAGAACCAGTAAACAGTTGGCATATTCTAAAAAATGGTTTGAAATGAAAGGATGGAACATCAAGAAATACCTGATTACGAGCAGAGCCAGTCCAGTTCCGTCGTCTAGAAAGCTCAACTTCATCAAGTCCATAATATGCTGGATCCCTTGATGCAACTGAGATTGTCTTTTCCAACTCATCTACCTTTCAACAT
This sequence comes from Bonia amplexicaulis, assembly GCA_036346245.1. Lineage (NCBI taxonomy): Eukaryota > Viridiplantae > Streptophyta > Magnoliopsida > Poales > Poaceae > Bonia > Bonia amplexicaulis. The sequence continues at coordinate 7,757,086 of CM070737.1, forward strand.
AAAACAGCAACAGTTAGATAGACCAGAATAATTGTACATGAATAAGGAAATAGACACCCCATTAAAAGATAATCTAATACATCAGATGCACAGCCTGCCACAGGAATAAGGATGGTACTGGAAAATGACCACAGTAAAGAACTTTCGCATTTTTCCACTTCTGCTAACAGTTTCTTCTCCATGTACCAACAACAGATAGTAACGACATTAGCAAAGATTTATGGCACTGTTATAGTCTGTTGTTGTACCTGCCACTCGATGCTTTCACAGTTGATAAGAAGCTCTTTTGTCAGATGAACATATTCTCCTGTGTTTGAAGCAGTTTGCTCCCACCGATGGAAAGTACTTTGCAATTTGTCAATCTGAAACAGAAAAACTCAGCACTAAAAGAAGAATGCAGATGCATGCATGCTGAAGATGCAACATGCTTCTGGAGCTATGAGAGAATTAAGCAGCACGAACACAACAAAAGCTTTATCTTCAGGAATAACAGAACAGCATGGATATACGCATGATGATGCGATATGTTTCTGAAACTATGAGTTAAGCAGAAAGAGTACTGTAACAGTCCCATATTTTCTCTCTACAGATTAAAGGCCTTGAGTTGTCAGATCAAGAGGACTAAATTACAAGCCTGAGTCACCACCATGCTGGAGGTGCATCAGGTAGCATACTCAAGATCCACATTTACATATTTATATAAAAAAATCGACCTTGTACTGCAAAAATTATTCAAAAAGTGTAATAAAACAAACACTTCAATATCTTTCTTGCACATAATTGAAGTTCTTCCTCATGTCACAAGAATGTTTGTAAGTAACATGAGATTGCTTTCATGGACAGAACCTACTCCCATTCTTCCAAGTCCATTGGACACGCCAGGCCACTCTAGAGTAGGTGCGTAAATAATTTAAATTGGACCACAAGTTCATGAAACAGGGCCGATGGGCATAATTTGCAAGCTCAGCGAAAATTAGACAAACACGGGTACGCGCACGCACTCTCGAATTCCGAATTCTGAATTCCTGATCGGTACATACAGGACGACGACAAGTTTGCAGTTACCGGAAGCGAAGAAGGGTAGAGAACAAGGAGAGAGAATTACCGAGCCCTGGATCTCCTCTCGGACGATGTAGAATGGATCTTGCGCGGAGCTCATATTATCTCCTCTGTGGATTGGAGGTTTGGGCGACTGGATTCGATTCCCCCCAAACCCTAAACTTTGGGCGAGGGATTTCAGATGAGTTTGTCTTGCTCCTTCGATTGGTCGGGGCCTCGGGGTGCCGCCGTGGAACGCCTTGTGCAGACTCGGTGCACTGCTGGGCGTATCGCTGAAGCCTGAACTGGGAACCCGTTTTAGGCCTGATGGAAGAGGTGGACCGTGCCTACCGAGTCGGCCCACCTTGGTATCGTATGCACGGTGTAAGACACGTCATAAAGAGCTGGCCTGCGTTTGGGCCATTGCTCTGGCACGTATAGTGTCGGAGCAGGTACCACACAGCACAGGCACAGTCCAGTACGATATGACCTATATGGCCTAGTGTCCCGGTGGGCACGATAGGTCTGTTGACATGCGTAGCTCAGTAGACGCGGCCCATTAGGCATATATATATGGTTGTTAGGCACGGTTGGCCCACGTAGCTTAGTAGATACGACCTATTAGGCATAAATATATCGTTGATACGGCCCATTTGGCACAAATATATGATTGTTAGGTACGGTTGGCTCAGGCACGGTACGGTGGACACGACCTGTTTAATCTGTTTAGCATGATTAACGATTAAATTTTTGAAAATTCTAGACATTTTGTGGCTGTTTAAGAGTTTAAGAATACAAAAAATAAAAATCTTAATTTTTTCTATAAATAGGCAATATACCGCCTCATTCAGCCACACTCAAACCAGCAATCTTTTCCCCCGAAATCGCATTTTGAAATTTTCTATACACTTTGTGATAATTTGGCAAATTTCAAAATAATTTTGTCAAAAATCTGAAAATTTGAAATCCAGCCTACAGTCAAGAAAAGAGGCAACAATACTAATTTTCATATACTTATATTGCTCTTACTTTTATTTGTGTGTGATGTAAAATATGTAATAGTGTAATTTTCTATTTGCATTGTGTAGTTTTTCACATTTCTCCATGAAAAATTCGACAATTTTTCCTGCAAGTGAATACGGAAATCAATCCGAAAGATTTTTCATCCTTCTGGAATGAAACATTTCCATCTCAAATGGTAGACTATGACGGTACCATCATCAGGCTCTACGAATGCCTCTATGTCAGCAAGCACCGGAGCAAAGAGGTTCAGACCTAGCATGTCAGAGGTGTGGACATATTTCGACAAGGTAGTGAAGCGATATGCGATCAAAGCTCAGGTAAAAGTTGTTTGCAAAATATATTGTCATGAATTATCTACAAAGTTTTCAAATAGAACTAGGCACTTGCACACACATACCCAGAGATGTAAAAAAATAAGACATAGCTATGAAGCAGACACAGTTGTAGTACAACCTCGACGGTACGGTACATAACTAGGATTATAGTCCCGAGGTAGTTTAAGAATCCTTACCCCATTTAATTTCCGCACAATATCTTCCTTTAAACTTTGGTGAGTTAGAAGCGTTCGAAAAGTATATTAAAGCTACTCATAATCCCGATTTACTTACGTTTCTAGACAGACAATGATTAGAGATTTAGTTAAATACTACAATAATGAACGTGATATAATTAAAGAACTCTTTGGAACCTATACATTTTCAATGGCCTTGACCTCAGACATTGAAGTGGTCGGTCTAGCGAGTATTATCTTAGTATAGTTGCTCATTATATAAATGTTGATTGGGGTATTATAAAAGAGAATCATAGGCTTCAAAGTAATTGATGTAACATATACATGTGATAATATAGCAGAATATATTATCAAACTTGTGTAAGATTTTGGTCTTACAAAGAATTTTTTGCAATTACCCTGGATAATACTGTAGTGAACTCCACAGCAATGGATATTTTTGCTCCCTTATTTAGTATATACATCAAATCTTTCTTGCTATATCAGTGATGTGTCTGCCATATTATTAATATTATAGTTAAATGTGATTTGAAGTGGTTGGATCAATATCTTCAACCTTTTTGCATTGCAATTTCTTTTGTACATAATTCTAAATAACGAATTATAACATATAAACTTATCTCATACTCATATAATAAAATCTTTTATCCCATAAGCCCATATTTTTTGTTTTAATCCATACGCACTATCACAAACATACTGACAACACACTACTAATTGAACAACACCAGTATGTTGATAAGAAGTTACTAGCATTTCTAAAACTCTTTTATGAAACCATTATTGCTTTTATCCTGAGGGTACTATCCAACATCTTCTGTAATTGTGTATCATATTCTTATGATTGCGACTCACTTAAAAGCTAATGAAAATGGTATAGTGTTACGAGAGGCTGTGTGCATTATAAAAACTAAATATTTAAAATATTATAATAAGATTTTGTACTTATATGTATTTGCATTTATTCTAGATCCAGGAACTAAAATTGTAGGATTTACTAATGTTCTTTTACTTATAGAAGAGTCTATAGTGATAGATTATTCTAACTATTTTACAGTTGTTCGTTCTAAATTGTCTAAAGTTTATTAGAAGTACGAGCATAGGTTTCAGTGAGTTCGCTTGCAATGACCTCCACTAACACCCACTACAGGTAGGAAGATAAACATGTGAGGCAAATTTTTTGGTGCACCAGGATCCTCCGGAAGATAAAACTCTATATTATCAAGTACTGCAACAATCCATACCAGGGCTCGTACGGAACTATTAGTCTTTATAGACAGCGATCATGTGCCTCACTATGCAGAGGACTTCAACATTTTGTAATGGTGGCGTGAACACAAGCTAACATATCTGCTGCTATCCATATTTGCACGGGATGTGTTAACCGTTTCTGTCTCGACGGTTTCTTTCAAGTCTGCTTTCAGTCTTTCTTGAAGAATATTGGATGAGAGAAGATCAAGTCTCACAAGGGTGAAAGTACTTCTCACAGTGAAAGACTGGGAACAAATTAATGCACGAGCTCAACACTGTGTGGTGGATACAGAGTTGGAACGCACGTTCAACAATCTCTATTTAGGCGATGGCAAATATAATAAGACATTGACGACACTGACTCTTTTTAGAGTATCCATGTATATATTGTACTTTTTCTTATTATTTACCTGAAATGCTGAGTTATAGACTATACTATTTTTGCTTTACCAAGGTTTTCTCAAGTTAAGCTTTTTACTTGGCAAAATTTTTAACGAGATAACCATTTAAACATTAGTAAAGCTTATTATTATATTTCTATAACCATTTAAACATTATTAAAGCTTATTATTATATTTCTATAATTTACTGTGTCTTTTTTGAATTCTAAATATTTTTTGAATTATTACTTTATACAAATTTTTCGGATCGAATCGGCCACAGTGCCTCTCGGCCGTCGTCACTAAGCGGATGTGTGCAAGTCTTGCCCATGCACGAATCCTCATTGGTCAGATTTGGCGACCACCTCGGCCATGGTCGGCACAACATGACCCGTTCAGGCTGATGGGCTAAATGGGTCGTGCCTAATGGGTCCGTGCCAGGTCGTGCCATGCCGCCCATTTGGACAGGTCTGCCTAATGGTATTGGCTTCTGATTCTTCCCCACTTCTTTCATTTCTGTCTCGCTCCGGAGATAAAACAAGGGGATACAGGCGCATCACACACTATACTCCTCTCATTTTCGTCTCGCATATGCATATATCCCTCACTTTTTTCACCGCTCGCGCTCTCCTAAAAACAATTCTTTTCGCCACTACTGTTCGTTTTCAATCAAAAGACATACGCCCCGCTCCAAAGCTACTTAGAACACGTCGGCTTCTAATTTTAGTTTTTTGCTTTTCTCTCTCTTTTCTTTTGTAGCCGTGGAGATATAACGGTATTGTAATTTTTTTCTTATTTTTCTTTGTTAAATCAGAAGTCACTTGGAACACGTCGACTTCTAATTTTGTCTATTTTTTGGCTTTTGTTTTTCTCTCTCTTTTCCTTTGCGGTCCGTGAAGATATAACAATGTTTTTTATTTTTCTTTTATTGAATGACTACAAAAACTAACAGTTGATAGTACAATTTTAACCAACACCCAAAAGCTACGATCAACAATCAGTTGAAGGGTATGTTCTTTTTGGCTGAGGCTTATGGCTTTTGGCTGCGGCTTGTGGCTTTTGGGCTGTTCGTGTGAGAGATTACAGAGTAATAAAAACTCACGTGCGATTTTTATCGATATAAATGAAGTCGGTACAATATGTACTACGATTAACTTAGTAGACTCTATCTTAAAAAGACACTTTATTTAAAAACTAGTTACTGTAGAAAAGCCAAAAGAACAAGATCGAAGCAGCACCATAATGGTAAACAAAAAGCCATCAGCCAAACAGACCCAGATTACCGTGAATGCCATTAGATGGTGGGACTGGAGCGTGGGAGAATGCCTCTCTCGGTTGGATTGAAAAGCTATGACTTATGACTGAAATTGTCTCAGAGTGATCGAAATTTCATCAGAATCGAAAGTGGCTTATTTAACGTAATTAAATTAAAAAAAATTAAAATAGAAAAGTATGCTAGCTCATCACGGATGACACAAACGAATACGGAAAAAAAGAACCGACAAAAAACTTAAAAATCAAAAGTTCAAAAAAGATGAAATTTATAAATAGTAAAAAATAAGACAGAAGTTAAAGCGAAACGAGCCGGGCTTAGGCGTTGCTGTGTGACTCGGTGCACGGATGACGTCAAGCTATGGTCTACATGGCGCACCGGGTCCACCACGCGGGCGCCGAAGATCTTTCCTCTTCTTCCTCCGAAGCATTGGGAAAGGCGTGCGTTGCTGCGCTCGGGGCACAAAGCAGATAAGAGAAACGGGTAAACCACAAACGCGCCGACCAAAACCCTAGGCGCGGGGACCCATGGCGACCTTCACCACCGCCGCCGCCGCCGCAGCGCTGGCGTCGCCGACGCCGTGCCGTCCCGCCGCCTTCATCGCGCGCTCGCCGGCGGCGAGCCCCTCTCTGTGGACGCCGCTCCGCACCTCATCGCCGGCCGTGGGGGTCCGGCGAGCAGACGCGTATCCTCGTCGGGGAAGCACCCTCCTGGTGAGCCCGTCGCGAGCTCCATTCTATTACTCGTTGATTCCCCTTACTCAACGCGGCATTTGGTTACTTCAAATTAGTTCATGGAATGGGACGCACCGTGCATGAATTTTATTTAGTAAATTGGTCTAGATGGTAGAATAGTCGCTTTGAGATGTAAACCTGGAGCTATGAATTACACCGTAGCGTTTCGTCTACTGTATCAAAGTTCCAATTCAGTCTTACTGAGAGCAAATTGGGTCTACCGACACATATTTTGTTCTTCTAGGCCCCGCAGATAATAATGTCTAGCTCATTTGCCACTCATCGCCGTGCAGTATCCAACTCTTTGTTTTGAAGGTTGTTAACTACTTAACTTGATGTATGTCATAAACATCAGTAGCTAGGATGTTTTTTGCTAATCACCCAACATGCTTGTTGCAACTCTATTAGATGGTATCTGCCCTTAAACCCTGAATTTGTTACTGAAGAAAGGGTTAGGATTCTTTCCTGAGTGTCACTATATGTATTTGTAGCTGTTTTGTCATATATTGATTAACTACAGAATATTGTCAAGCTCTTATTTTCAATTTTTTAGTGTCCTTATGTTTGTAGATAGTCTCCTGCTGACATTATCATAAATGTAAATTTTTTATGTTAACAGCACTTAATGCTAATTTTTTGTTTCAATATTTGTTTATTTCTGTTACTTATTTTCTATATTATTTCCACCTCTTTTGGATAGGTTGAAGCGAAGAAGCAAACATTTGCTTCATTTGATGAGTTACTGGAGAAGTCTGAAAAGCCTTTACTCGTTGACTTCTATGCAACTTGGTAAGTGACTAGAATTAGTGAAACTCGTGATCTCAAATGTCTTAATGGGTTTTATCAGTGCTCAACTAGATGTATGTTCTCTCCATTACCACTGGGCTAAACTTTATGGAGCCAAGTTCAGTGGAGGTATGTCCTGTTTCTGTCCTGAAAGTGCCAGCAACAGACTGGCCTTGTGTTCATCTTCTAAATAAATTTCATGCAACATATCAGTGCTCTATACTGTTTTTTGCACTTCTCATCTTTAGTGTTCATCATGTGGACTTTTAAAGTGCTATTGTGTTATTTTTTGCTTTTAATAATCGAAAAACGATTGACATGTAAATATCTGAAGTGAACATTACTAATTTCGATGCTTTTGGGTTACATGGTCAATTTGTTCATATACTTGTGATAAAGATGTGCATTTTTTTCCTTCTGACAAAAAGAGAAACATAGTCTCATAGTGTACTCATCCACTACAGTCCCAGCTCCAAGCTGGCAGAGATAATGCCCATTGGTATCCTGTAGGCTTCATTACACCATGCACAAAAGACAGATGGTTGACATCATTCAATATGATGATCAGTCCTGGCAACAGAATAGTTCTCTTGCCTTTTAATGGCTTTGTTTTAAGAAGATTGATAAATTTATACTTTGATGGTGTATCTCAGTATATATTTTTATTCGTTTTGTTAGGTGTGGTCCATGCCAATACATGGTTCCCATACTTCAAGAAGTAAGTGAAAAGTTGAGTGAGAAGATTCAAGTTGTGAAAATTGATACGGAGAAATACACAAGCATTGCAAGTCGCTACCAAATTGAAGCATTACCAACTTTCATCATCTTCAAGAATGGGAAACCTTGTTATCGCTTCGTAAGTTTTGATGGACCATCTTTTCTCCATTTTCATTCTCCATTTTCATGAATAATTGTTCAACTAGGGCTAATGATAATAAGGTTTATTTCCTTTTGTGTTCTATGTTGTTTTGCTGGCTGGCATTTAGGAGGGAGCGTTGCCTGCTAATCAGCTAATCCAACAGATTGAGAGTGCTTTGGAGGTCACAAAGTAGCATGTGTGGCAAGTGGAGAAAATTTCCTTGAATTGTATGTTGCTACCCATGACATATGTCTTTATATGTTTGAATATTCTTATAGTAGATTATTCATTATTGATTATCGTTCGAGAGACTTTACATGAATTACAAAATGAATTGGTTCAAAGCTACAGTTTCAAACTATTGTACTGATTCATGAGTCATCTGTTCTTCTTTTTAATTGAGTTGAGGTCCAAAAACAGAGACTAAACTATATCTTTTGCAGTATGTAATGAACTTTCTTGGACATATAGATCTGAGAATCTCAATAGCATATATGTATAGACAAAGTATACCACTCCCTCCGTCCAAGTTTATAAGGTGTATTTTCTCTTGAACTAAGGAGATAATAAAAATGGCTAGATTATCTCTAATTATTATCTCTAAGCACTATATTCAATGCATGTATGTAGAGAATAGCAAATAAAGTTGCAGGTTTATTAGGGGTATAAAGAGAACATCATACTAAGCTTGCATTGGAACATGAAATACACTCTATATTTATGGACAAAGCCATTCAAAAATACGCCCTATAAACTTGGATGGAGGGAGTACTTTTTTAAGCTTGGATTATGGAGTTAGCAAAGTTAGTTATGCAAAAGTAAAAGGAAGGTGATTATTGGTGGGGAAACATTACTGTTAGGTGCCATTTTGGGTTTCTTTCCTTCAGGGTTCTAAACCAAACCAATCATTCAGCTACTCTAGTACCAGTTTGTTGAGCCACTCTTTCTTTCTTTAAGACTGGCAAACATCAGTGCTTGCTTGTTTGGTTATATTCTTTCTAATCGGGGTTGAGAAAACCAGGATTGGGTGAGGGTGAGTGCCAGCCTCGCATGTACTGTTGGTTTGATAGAAACTGGACAGTTCCAGAATTTACTGGAAAATCTTGAATTGATCTCGGTCAGCTTGAATTGTTCGGAATCGGTCAAAAACAGGATTAACTTGGACTTCATTGGAGTAAATCGGTAGTAACTTTGTGTCAAAACCAGCTGGGATTTTACATCCCGCTCCAGGCCGGACCGAAACTGGTAGGTTCCTAGTTTCTGAAATCTGAAGCCTGGTTCTAATCATTGCTGTCTACACACTGAGGTGGTACTCGGTTTAGATTCAGTAAGAAATAGATTATATAACAGATATCAATAAAGCAAATAACAAAGGATGTTAAGATGGTGGATCAATACAAAAGGTTTTGAAAGAGGACCATATTTAAAAACGTAATGCAGGCCAAGACAATCGTGAGTATAATTAGACGTATCCAAACCTTTGATTTCACAGATCATGCTTTAAGTATGAATTCTCATTCCTTCACATGAGCCTAATTGCTCACAGAAACTTTATCTGTCAAGTTTGCCATCCAAAAATTCCTAACCCCAATATATGCCTGAAGCTCCAAATTTCAGTCTTGAGTCAGCAGGAAATTACTTTGCAGGTTATTTTGTTCTAATTAAAAATGTGAATGTGTTATGTGTAATGCTTGTGATGTATGTTTAACACAGCATGAGACTAGGCATGAAATCATATTTGATGACTTGTTGTGCATTATTGACTTGCTGTAACCCACAATACACGATAATGCTGCATGCAAGAACTAGCAAATTGCTTTGTATAGGAGAGTATTAATGACAGCAACTACTAATGAACTTATCTAGTGATGTCAAATGCTCAGGTTTCGACTAAGTGTTCTATGGCTTGTCTCACCTATCTGTGTTTCTTTCTTCTCTTGTTTTGTATGCAAGGACTGTAGTATTTATTCTGAAAGATCAAGGAAAAAATGTCATATAAAAATAACTAGTATATGTTTATGTAATAAGCTATAGATGAAGTGTTTGGTCATTTGGGTTTGGGAACATCATAACTGGATCGTTTGACATAATTCTGTGTTAACCAAAGAACTGGTGAAAAAAATAGTCTGTTAGGTTGCTTTCATCTGGAGTCCTAGCTGATGTTCGATGCTGACTTTCGGAATGCAGTTATTATTCCTACCTGCTGAAGCTACCTTTTTCTATTGGCAGACAACATATGTGAAGAATGGTTATCCTATGGGTTGATCCTCTAGATGACCTGAAATTCTGGAACATAGATATTGAGGCACACACTATGCATTACCTTGCTGATCTTTTAGATGTTTCTTTTGTGTTAAATTCTTTAATGACTATGATTTTTTTTTGCTACATTTGTGCCTCTGGGTTCCATTTGCTGTATTTATCATTGACATGGAAAATTACCATATCCCATATTCCTCAAATTAAAATGTGAAGTTTACGTCAAGTTGATTGTGACGTGGCATTTGCGATTTTTTTTGTTTGCTTCCTGAAAAGCCAATTTATACTCTCTCATGGTTACCCTTTAGCTAACTAGAACCATACTGCTGGAAAGCATGTTGGAGGATGAAATTATTCCCCTCTTCCCCCTGCGTTGCTCCATTGTGTGCGAGCGATTGTGGATTCCAGCATCTATCTATCAAGAATATCTCATATCTGCTTGAGTAGAGAATAAGCAATGTGCTGGAAATATCCCTTCAAGAATATCTTATGTTTCTGGAGTAAATATAAGTGGTGTTTGTCCTGTGTTCGTCCTTTGGAGGATTTTTCTTGGTCTTCATCTGTTGAGACGTGCTGAAGGATGAGAGTTACAGGCGCGCGCATTATCTTTTCACACTGGAGGATTGGATATGTACCTTCTATCGTTAAAAGAAAAGGAAGAAGAATAAGAAGAAATTCAATTGGTGTGGTCATTTCTTGATAGCTAAAGTGACCAGAAAGAATAATAAACTTTACTGAGTGTTGCACAAAAAAAATGCTCCCAGTCGGCGAATTATTGCATACTCTTTTTTAAAAGAGAGAAAGCAACGCCCCGCACACGAATCTTAGCACCTTTGTGTATCAACTTTTTGCAATTTCTGTTTCCATTGCAATAGCTTTTGTTGACTCCTCTGTATATGTAACATCGATCTGTCCAACGTGATGAACGTTGCTACAATTGAAACTCCCGTGCGAACTAAGAAATTCTGACAGATCGAGATAACCCATCTTTTGTTATCTTTTCCTTGAAATGCCTTTTTCTGTGGAGTGTGGACACTAATTTTTTTTAATGGATATGAACTACTGAGCCAATCGTCTTATCAGAGCAAGCTAGCAGTAGCGATTCTTGCGACTCGTGGACGCCTAATGTTACGACAGCAGGTGGCCGGACGCGCAATTTGCATGTGTTTGCCGGAAGCTTCAGGCTGAGGCCTGAGGGGTATCAATCACAATCTCGTCCATGTACGCAAGCCGCCGATAAGGTTGCGTTCATATTGGTTTTTCTAATTGTTTTTAACTTTGGTTTATAAATAGTAATAGTTTATAGAGAGATATACACGTATACGATTTTAACCGATATAAATGAAGTTACAACGGTGTATACTATAATCACTAGTAGGCATCGTTTTAAAAAACGTTTTATTTGAAAGTTAGATACTGAAAAAATTATTTACTGTAGAAAAACAGCTTATAGAAGCCAAAGCGGATATGACCTAAGTTTCGTAGGCAATAACAATTCCAACTAATTTCCGTTAAGAGAGGCGATCATCAAATCCTCCTTGTCCGCCAATCTCCACCGTCCATCATCGCCTGTCAGTGTCACTCGTCTCACTATAAATACACCCACTGCTCTCACACATCAGCTACAAGAAGCAAGCAAAGCAGCACTTGCATCAGACGGTGGTACGTAGTCGCACACTAGCCTGAACGAAGATGGCTGACTACTACCACGGTCACGGTGGCAGGAGCATGTACTCCAACACCGACGAGTGCTACGACGCCGGCAGGCACGGCAGCGGGAGGGCCTACTCCCACACCGACGAGTACTACGACGACGACCGCAGGAGGCCGGCGGCGTACGCCGACGACTGCGGCTACGGCGCCAGGCAGGCCGTCTACTCCGAGGACTACTCGAGGGGCGGCTACGGCGGCGGCGAGCAGGAGTACTACAAGAGGGAGGAGAGGGAGCACAAGAACAGGGAGCGCATGGGCGAGGTCGGCGCCCTCGCTAGCGGCGCCTTCGCCCTGGTAAGTTAATTTACATGACGCATGTGCATGCACAGCACAGATACATATATAGATACGTACTCCATCCATCTGTCCATGGACGGAGTTATATAAGTGACTGGAATTGATCGTGATGTTTCGTGCATGCGCGCAGTACGAGGGGCAGCGGGCGAAGAAGGACCCAGAGCACGGACAGAAGCACAGGATCGAGCAGGGCGTCGCCGCCGCAACGGCGCTGGGCGCCGGCGGCTACGCCTACCACGAACACCACGAGCAGAAGGAGGCCAGCTACGCGGCCAAGGAGCACAGGAGGCCACACAACGACTACTGCAACTAAGATGGATCGATCCAAGAACATGCACACACCAGTACACCATATGCTGTGCATGTGTGCATGTGTGAGCTAGCAGCCGTGGCTTCCCACCGTACGTACGTACGTACGTAACTACTACAATAATTACGAGCATCATCATGTGCGCATGCATGTTGCTTACCCTTGATTTCGCCTTACAATAAGAGCATGCTGCATGCTGCGTGGATGTACGTCTGATCTGATCTGATCTTAGTGTCCCGTATGTGTGTATGGCTTGTGTGATGTTGGAAATATACAATAAGGACTAAGATAAAGTTTGCCTATGTAAGTTATTATTGCGCGTTTACGCTTTCTATATCTGCCGATCGATACGTTTGTTTCTGGTGCGATCTTAATTAATTTGCAACCTTAACTCGTAGCTAAGGTGAAATCTCTGCGGATAATTCCCACTTGGTTCGGAGACGGATCTAGTCGGTTCAATATGACCGAATTCATAATTTCGGAATTTTGATTTTTTGAGCTTTTTGTCGGTTCTTTTTTCTCGTATTCTTTGCGTTGTCTCGTGATGGGCTAACATATTTTTATATTTTCAATTTTTAAATTTAATTATGTTAAATAAGCAGATTTGGGGTCGAATCACCACCCTAGTCGGAACCGAATCCGGAAAACTATTTTACTATCCAGTCAGATTTGGGGTCGAATCAAAAGCGACTGATATCCGTCGGATTCGAAGTTTTAATGTTATGTCGGATACTTTTTCGTATTGTAGTCTAGATAGTTTCCCGTATTTTAGGGGGAAAAAAAGAAAAATTCCAAAAAAGATTTTTGGGCTTTGAAAAAAATAACAAATGGTAATAAAAAACCTAGAAGAATTAACAGAGGTATTTTAGAATATTTAGAACCCAAATAAAATGTTATCAGACTTTGAAAAGGTTTTATTAATTCTGTAAGAATGCTTTGGTCTCGGGGAAAATAGGAAACACTTTTATAAATTCAGGAAATTGCTCAAAAATTTAATAATGGATAGAATAATTATTTTAAGCTGGAATTTGAAAATTAAGCCTGTAACACCTCATGTCGGTTTGAAAATTTGAAAATGTATCACTGACGACTTATGGTTGGAACACGCCAAAATTCAAAATTTCACCAAAAGGCATAAGCGGTACATGACCAAAAAACATAACTTTCTATCGGAATTTTCTCAAGACATTCGCCACCTCGTGAACCCGATACACTATTCTGTACACCGAGCCCACCATAAATCCAAAATCATTCCGTAGACTTGGTCTATAGGTCGAGGGCCCACTTGTCAACCAAATACTCTTTTCAGAATTATTTTTGTTTTAGAAAATCCAAAACCAGTTTAAACTACTTTTGAATTTATATACTCTTTTACACTATTATGCATGGTCTGTAAATTTCTCCAGCTAGCTCTTATATGCTGTGTTTGGGGGCTCTCAATTCTGGCAGCTTTGCTATTGAAAAATTTGGCATGCGCGTCCCAGTAGTACAAAGTATTGGTACATGAATGACAAGTACCTGTTGCATGTACCACATGCTCCCTCCGTTTCTTCTTTTATTTGATGTTTTTAATTTTTTATGTTCTTTAAAATACAATTTTGACCGCTATTTTTAAACTATATATTTAAATATACTAATAAAACTATAATATTATAAAAATATTTTTAAATAGTAAATCTAATGATATAATGTTTTTATATAACCAATCTAGATAATTTTAAATCTATTAGTGGTGGAAAGTTTAACGGCACGGATTATAAAAAGTAGTAAAAAAAGAAGGGAGGGAGTTCTATAAGCCTGTTCTATCTGGCTATTGAAATCGGGTTTTAGGCTTTTGCTATAGTATCTAACTTTAAAACGAAGTATTTTTTTAAGATGTGGTTTACAAATTAATTATAGTACACATTAACAACCTATCGTTTGTACCAGTTAAACTCGCATGCGAGTATCTCTCTATAATCTCTGTTACGAACAGCTAAAATTTAAAAATTTCAGCAAAAATCAATAAGTCACAGCCATAAAAAAACCAAACCATAGCTTACATGGCCAAATTAATTAACGTAAGTACGTACGCAGATCGAGGAAGACAAGTTAGCAGCGAGCTGCGAGCATGCAGCCAGTACACGTAGATCGATATGATCGTGCAGGTGGTCGCGAACTTGTGGCCTGAACCTCCATCCCCAGCACGCTGATGTCTGCGCCAGCCACGACGTTCTCAATGAACTCCCAGCGCCGCCCGTCCGTCGCCGAGTAGCATCAGTCGGTCGTGCAGGCCGCGGGGATCCACCGGCCCCGTCGTACGTAGCTTTATCCCCGGTAGGTTGGGTTCGGACTGGTTGGGAAACCTGGCAACATAGACCCTTGAAGTACTTGTTATATTATTACGTACGCTCACTCCGTGCTCTGCTATCTTATAATGCACGTGGGAAGTCGAGAACAGCAATTTAACATGCAAGCCTTGCTACAGCTTACAATTTTGCCCAGAAATAAGTTTATACAATACCCTAAACTTTATGTTAAAGTATGTTCAATACTTTGAAATATGAAAGCAGATATTTGACCAGCATATCATCATACATGGTAAAATCACTCACTTATCGCGCCATAGAAGCAATACCATCATTCAAAACTGGGTCAAGGTGATTTAAACTGGATTGCAAAATTCGAAAGGTCAAAAGTTCGATTTTATATTTCAGGGTGCTGGAAGGACTTTCGAGCAAAATTAAAGGTGTTGTATAATTTTTTTCCCGTTTTATCAAGTATTACCCAACGTGCATAAGAGATACTTATCAGAGAAGGACCTAATTAGCTATATTGTCCATGACCTTAGGAGTATCCGTTTCAATTTATTTAATTTGTCTATTGAGGGATTTAGAGTGCAGTCATTGCAATTTTTTCTATCTCTACCCATACTTAAATATTTTGAAAGATTTAAGTAATTGCTGTATGTTATTTAATAGAGTATATATAATAATTTTTTATTAAATATTTCTTAGATCTGTATAGGTAAATCGGCAGTACAAGCTAAGGTAGCTAATAATAAATATCACGATTATTCCGGCCGGCGAGCGGGGCTATTTGGTGTAGTTATGGTGTGGAAATGTGCGACGTGAGGGCGGTCTCACCTGTTGCAATTCTATTTATCTACATAGGCAGCAGCATGAAGAAAGAATATTCCAACATATCAAGATCCATCTTGATCGGCTTTGGAAGTCACTTGGATTGGAAATCAATGCAAGAAGAAGAAATTAGTCTACGTAAACTACTAATCGATGCCTTCGATCTCATGTGAAGACGATGCGCTGCTACATATTCAGGATTCAAGCTCCACGTTTCATCCACATATAATATACGATACGATACGATCCATCCGAGGCAAAATGATCGGATTTTCTGAAGATTCCCGCAGACGAAAATAGCTGGAGCAATTACATATCGTATTCGATCGTGCCTCAGCCAGGATCTGCAGGTTGTGCGCGAGTAGGGGGTGGAATGGAAGCGGATACGGACGGATATCGTTTATTTTGTATTTTATTTTATAGTTGTTTTTTCAGAATCGAAGTCATATATGGATAATATCGGATATGTATTTCTCCATTCTGTATCCGTTTCATAATCTTTCGGACGGTCGAACAGAAATTATCCACTCCTTTGCATATGGTATTAGACAGTATGGTACAATTAGAGCAAATATGAAGATACTAATTACTGATATGTTGAAGGAAGAACACTCAGTACTCCCGCTTGTGTAAATGTGACAATCCATCTGCATGTTATTTTGTTTCTAGGTGAAGTCACAGCAGACTTCCTCATATCATTTGACATATGGATATATATACAGACGGATATCACTTATCACGTATCATATTCTATATTTTTCCTCGGAGTTGGAGTTAGACACGGATAGTGTCGGATACCCATCTGCTCCTTCCGTATTCGTTTCGTATGTCTTCGATTGGTCGGACGGATAAAAATTATTCGTTCCGTTTACACCCCTACGCGCGAGTGAGCACATTCTCATCATAATTTGCGCGCCCCACCCACTTGCAATTTAATTAAGGCTAGTACCCGATCAATCATGGCCTGTGAGTCCATGACACGATCCAAGCACGTTGCCTCAAGTTGTACATCCAAGCATGTTGCTTCAAGCTGTACTACTCCCTCCCTTGTTAATGCAGTGATCGATCATAAGAACCACCTAATTTTGATCACAGGCTGTATGTGTATCATTGAGAACAATATTTCAGAGAGGCAGATATAAAGTTCAGGCCATTCTGAAAATACAAGTGTACAACATTAATTAATTCAGTGTTGATCGAACGGTTGAGAACGAGATGGCCTGTAAATTTAGAAGAAAGCATGAAAATTTGCACTGTACTGTAACGCCCAGCTCCAATTAAGTGATCTAGGTCTGCCTGCACACCGTATAAACCTTGTACTCACACTAATTCCATTTACATTTTTATCCTCACCTCACATAAATCATTACTCCAGAGGTTGGATTGTAATTAGCAATGGACGTTATATGTTGGTCATGCTCAATGTTGACAAGCAAGGTAGGACTAAATTTCCATACACTTATGCATACACATACATGGGCTAAAGGGCTCAATTCATCTTGGATTAGGTTATCACACACACCCTGCCTTAAAGGATCTAATGTCCTCGTTGGGTTAACATGCCAGATTAGGACAAATGATTAGGATCTTCTCTTAGAACACATCCATGTGTCCAGTTTGGTATATATGCTAAACCATGTATCAACTCATCTAGACCCATATACACCATATATATACTTCCATGCCATGCCCCTGACCTGTACGGTCTACCCGTACGTCGGACAAACCACACACACTCACACACCAACCCTATTTATGCTTCCGTCCTCATGTCACATAAAAGGATTAACTCAGGGTTAAATTGTAATTGGCAACGAGGGTTATATGATGGTCATGTCTAACCTTGACAAGTAAGGTGAGGCTAAATTCTCATGCACTTGTGCACCCACACATAGGCCACGTGGACTCGATTCATCTTAGGCTGAGCTATCATATCAGCATACTGGAAAAAAAACAGACACTAGCTGTGTCTTCGTCAACAGGAACAGCATTTTTCGTCAAAAAAAAAAAACAGGAACAGCATTTTAGTTTTTATTTTTAAAGGTGGAAAAACGTTTCAGTCGGTGTAGCACGCATTAAGGAAATTAGCACCGTCTCGATGACATTAATTAACCTCCATTACTGAAGCGGATTAGACCGTGATACGCGCTAATCGCCAACGTCCAGTCCTACCTAGATATCCTTCCAGTTGACTTCATCGCATGCAGGAGGCACGTCACCCCCAACGACTCATCTGAATCCTATATATACGCAACTCCCTTAGCCTGTGTCACAAACCAATTTATATTTTCTGCTGCAACCCCAACTTGCACTGTGACAGCCACTAGCTAGTAGGAATTAGCAGGCACAACAATGGCCGAGGAGAAGCACCACCACCGCCACCTGTTCCACCACCACAAGGAGGAGGAGCGGGTTCCCGCCGCGGAGGCCGTCGTCGTCCAGGAGACGACCTACGGCGTATACGGTGGCGACGGCGCCGGTTACACCGGTGGGTACACCGAGACCACCACCACCACCGCGGTGGTCGCGGAGGTGGCGGTCGACGACGAGGAGGAGTACCGCAGGTACAAGAAGGAGGAGAAGGAGCACATGGGCGAGCTCGGCGCCCTCGCCGCCGGCGGCTACGCCTTGGTAACGAACATTAATTCATCCTGTTACCCATGGTAACTAGTGATCGATGATATGTACTACAATTCTCATGGTAATTAAACTGGATCGGCGATGAGCGCATGCAGCATGAGAGGCACGAGGAGAAGAAGGACCCTGAACACGCGCACAGGCACAAGGTGGGGGAGAGGATCGCCGAGGGGGCCGCGCTGGCCGCCGGCGGGTACGCCTTCCACGAGCACCACGAGGAGGAGGAGGCCAAGGAGCACAAGAAGCACCACCACCTCTTCTGAATTGGACCACTACTGAATTTTCTGATCGATCGATCGAGTTCTCAACAAGGCGCGCATGCTTACATTTGCACGCGTGCATGCATGCATGCCTTCACTGTGTTGTTTCTGCTAATAATCCCATGCATGCGTTGCTGTTTATGCGCATGCATGAGTATAATTTAATCTCTGTGTTGTAATTTGGCCTTTGATAATATAATTTCAATAAGACCATAGTTGTTGCGGCTCTCTCTATATATATCTTTGTCCCTCGTTATTTTGAGGGTTAAGTACGTTGCAGTTGCAATATACTATGTAGCTGATGTGAGCGCAAGTGTTATCTATTTGAAGGACGCCTGTTAATTGTAGATCGAATTAGTGATTCAGCGTTCGTTAAAAATGTAAGAATACAAATTACACACGCACAGGCTGTTCATAACTGCATATATATATACTAGGATGTAATCTACGTACTGAGTGCTAGCCTGAAGCAGGGTTCACTATTTCGGACGAAATGGGACGAAATTTCGGACATTTCATCCCTTTTGCCCCCCTCCGAAACAAGATCAATTCGGTTAAATTTTAGCTGAATTTATCCTCATATAAATTTTGTCTAAATTCCATCCAAAGTGTGATAAAATTTCATAAAAAATTTGAATTTTTCGTGCGAATTTTTGAACGAAATTTCGTTCTTTCGTTCCTTCCGCTGACGTCCGCAAATTTTCTCATTCCGAAACTTTTAACCCTGGCCTGAAGCCCTGAACGAAACAATACAGGAGTAATTTAACGAACAAACATATACAATCCAACTAGCCGAGACACACACATGGATCGTCTCTGAGGGCACACGTCCGATTTATTACACTACTACAAGTACATTAATACATATGCATATGTATGGCATGATGGCGGCACGGCTACAAGTATATTAATCAATGGTGGTGTCCATGGCGGCGGTGCTTCTTGGCGTCTTTCTTCTCGTGATGCTCGTGGAAGGCGAAGCCGGCGCTGCCGACGGCGATGGTGGCGGCGATCCCTTCCTTGACCTTGTGCGAGTGCGCGTGCTCCGGGTCCTTCTTCGCCTTGTGCTTCTCATGCTGCACGTACGTAAATGTTCAGAAATCAGTAACTGAACTAGTAAGTAGTAACTAAACAGAATCACAGAAGAAGCTAACGATCGACGACCAACGAGCAATTCATGACCTCGATCAGTTAATTAACCAGGGCAAGGTTAATCAATTTCGTTGGGTGCACGATACAGTACCTAGCCATTAATGATGCCGATCGATCTCTATTCTTACGTTCGTACGTACCACTGCGTATGCTCCGGCGGCGGCGGCGCCGAGCTGGGCGAGCTGCTCCATGTGCTTGTGATGCTTCTCCTCCTTGCGGTAATCAGTCACCTTGGATGGCTCGGCCTCCGCCTTGCGGTGCTGGTGGTGGTGGCCGAAGAAGTGCTGCGCCATTTCGGTGATCTGAAGCTAGCTGCTAGGAATCAATCGAGCAGCTGGTGCAGTGGTTCGTGCACAAACCGCGTGTCCTGTGTGGATTTGGTAAGAGGATGTACGTACGTCGACGCTGCAGATGTGATGTTGTGATGGGGAGCAGCTACTGGAATTTGCCAAGTATATATAGGAGTTGCAAGGCGCGTAGAATTTTCGAAGGCTAACGCTTGCATATTCGATCCCCGAGATAGTTTTGCTTCTCTGAATAGTCAGTCGATCGTGCAGTACTGTGGTTTAGTTTGTTACTTCAGAAGGAATTAATCCTCCAATAGCTATTTAGGAAGGTCAAAGGAAGGCGTCTTGTACTGTACAACGCGGCTACTAATTAACTGCTAGCCACGGCGAACCTTCATTTCTCCATCGATCGACATCGGTAACATCAACTTAATTACGTCTGTAGCAAGTCATCGGCATATATACACTCATTAGTGGTTTATTTGTGCTTTCAGGTTCGTCGACACGTATGGAAATGGTTTATTTGTGCTTTCAGATTCATCGACACGTATGGAAACTTTTGAAAATTCCACAAGTAAGTTCGATCGAAATGTGGCCTAGCCGTGTTGGTCGGTTGACGCGGCTAAGCAACTCAACTGCGTGTTAGAATATTTATTATTATAAGGTGTCACTTTCGTAAGATGGCGATTGATCGATGGAGAAATGAACGTGTTTTGTTTTTTTAAATAGACGTGTTGTTGCTTCACTTAACACTATATAAGGACATGCCCGGCCCTTATATATGCCAAGCAATCACAATTAAACAGCACAAACATCGATCGTACGTACAAAAAACATATATCATTAGCTGCGCGCAGATCGTCTGCCATTACATATATATTTCAAGCTAGCCAGCAGTAGTACGTACTAGTTTAGAAATGGGGCACCACCATCCCAACAGCAGCGTCAAGAACAAGGCCGAGGCGGCCGGCGACCACCGCAAGGAGGAGAAGCACCACAAGCACATGGAGCAGCTCGCCCAGCTCGGCGCCGTCGCCGCCGGAGCCTACGCGCTGGTACGCACGGCGCCGTTGCTTAATTGGTAGTATTATTTGAGTATTGATAAATATCATCCGGATATTTTCTTTCTAAATATCATCCGGATATTTTCTAGATCTAACGGCAACGAATTCTCCCCGTCCCCTCCAAAAAAAATAATCTCTCCCTTCCAAAAAAAAAGAGAGGCCGTTAGATCTCTTATCCAACAGTCTAAAATTTAGATGATTATCAAGAAGAAAACATCCGAATGATACGTATATACACCCGTATTATTTCTCTATATACAACTTTAGTTGGCTGTGTGCTTGTAACATTTGGAACTCACGTAACGAGGTGATCCGTTGGTACATGCATGCAGCACGAGAAGCACAAGGCGAAGAAGGAGCCGGAGCATGCTCGGTCGCACAGGATGAAGGAGGAGATCGCCGCCACCATTGCCGCTGGAAGTGCCGGTTTCGCGGTCCATGAGCATCACAAGAAGAAAGAAGCCAAGAAGCACGGACACCACCATGGCCACCACCACATGCATTAACATCAGCTAGCTAGCTAGCTATCTATCCAGCATGTAGACGTACTCTACTTTTATAGTTCCGTTTCGTTATCTTGTTCGATTCAATTGCTCTTCTTATATATATCAGTTCTACGCTATCGGTTATGTGAGGTTATATATGGATGTTGTGTTTCTAAAAAAAGAAATTGTGTTTCTTGAAGAAATATTCTTGTCCTGCCTAGCTACTAGTTCGACCATCATTCGCATATGTTATCGAACATACCTTTTAGCTAGCTAGCTAGCTACTCTAGGAGTGCTGCTAGCTTTTCATACAAGGGGCCGGGGCCGGGGCCGGCACTGTGGATCGATCATGACGTCCTTCTTTCTCTTCTTCTTTTTTTTTTTTGCGAGGAAAGATGATGATGATGTCCTTGATGCAATTATCATTCACATCCAACTTAATTTAGAAAGCTGCAGGGCCACAGCCAATTGAGACAAACTAGCTAGGTCCCAACCGGACGATCTGTATGCCTACTTCGGCAAAAAGAAGTCGTCGTAATTACCCTTTATCACGTCGTAATGAACGAACAGTAGCAGGGGATAAAACCATGTGGATATACAATCAAGTAATTAATTGTACATTCGCACGTGTGGACTGCGAACGTTCGCTGGTAATACCTGCACACGTCCTATCACTTCAGGCATGCAAGGTAAATTATCCTATCACAGCGGGCAGGCTGAGTGGCACGGCGAGTACAGTGAGCGGGCTGGGTGGCACGATGAGCAAAGGGGCTGATGATCTATAACCGTCGTCAACTGTTTTTTAAGTAATAGAAATATAGATTAAAGATATATCAGGATCGCTAAATTAAATATTATGTTGTTCTCATCGACGGCTAGGAACCGCTAAGGACATGGGGCGTACATACGTGCATCAGTGCACACGAGCCTAAGGAATATGTATGTGCGCGCGACCTCGCAGGTGGTGGCCCGACGCAAGGACGGTGGAGGTGTGCGCGCAACGGCTAATGGAGCGCAGCTAGCTCGTGGGCACCGATCGAGCGCAACGCGCTAGCTGACGAGATGGCCAACGCCGCGTGCGGCCAGGAGCTGCATGCGCGACCGTGGTGACGTCAGTGAATGTTGATCCGTTGCAACTTGTAAAGTCTTTATTTCTAGAGACGCTAGTAATCCCTATAACTATTTAGGACTGTTTAGTTGCGAAGTACTGTATATAAGTGTGCACCACAATAACACATGCTTATAACAAAAGAACCAAACTTTATTACAGAAATATGGTTTGACAACCTACTTGTAACGCAGCTGGCATGCAAGCTCAAAGTTATCTTACAATATAAAAGAAACTCTAAGGATAACTTGAGCGCGGCTAAGACCTAAAACCAGTCGTCTTCAGTGTAGTAGAGTTCTTCTTGAGCTTCATCAACAGCTTAATCATCACAGTTCCATTAATCTTCTGTTTGTTGTTTAGTAAGTAATGAGTACAACCGTACACAGCAAATCATAAGGGTAAATCCTAACTTAACTGCTTGCAAGGATATTCAAAGGAAGGGAATATACTGATTCTATTAACTTGAGTGGATACAATTTTATTTACAAACAGGAAAACAAGAATAGAACTTCTTAAGATTAAAGGGGTTTTCTTTCAACAGTTATTTACTCAACTTACTCAGATTAAAACATAATGAAATCTACTTATGCCTCGTTGTAGGGATCACCCATTAAACACAGCTTCATTTACCAGAAGCACGGCGCATTTGAATACCATTTATTTCACTCTGCAGAGTTTCTCAGCTTTACCGACAAGATTTCTCATAATCTCAATGTCACGTGATAGCACTACTACAAAAAGGGTCATCACAGACGGTTTGGAACTGTCATCACAGATGGTTTTCTGAACCACCTGTATCTATGTGTCAGTGATAATCGGATGTTATCACCTCGTCTGTGATAAAAACAACACAGACGGTTTGTAACTAGAACTGTCTGTGAAGAAAATTATTACAGATGGCTCGAACTAAAAATCGTCTGTGATACTCACACATCATAGACGGTCCTAGTTACCAACCATCTGTGATACTCACACATCATAGACGGTTCTAGTTACCAACCGTCTGTGATTGGTGAGTATCACAAACGGTTGGTATATAGAACCGTCTGTGATAGTCCTTCATAGATGGTTTATAGCACAAACCGTCTATGATAGTTTATTCTATACCTTCTATACCTATTTTTTTTTCTGTTTTTTGGCTAGCCTCAAGAAATAATGTTACCTATGTCCTTTGAAAACAAACAAATACAGTGGCAAACACAATAGCACATTCCATTTTCATTAAGATTAGAATCCACCATTACAGCATAACAAGATAACGAACCCAACTCTTTAACACAGCAAAAATATATAAGAAACAAAGATCCTAGCAGACAGTAGAAGCTAGATGCAGCGTGTGATGTCCTTGACGCCTGCCATCAAGGAAGAGAGGGGAGGGCATCGGATGGCGGCAGGATATCACCGGCAATGGAGAGGCGGCGGTAGCGTCACCTTTGTGGCACGACGATGAGACTGCACAAGACACTCTTACGACAAGAGTGTGTTGTGCAGTCGACCATGGTGTCACAACAGAGGCACTAACTCACGACGGTAGTCGACGTCGTCGAGGAACAAGCTGGATGCATCGGATGGTGGCCGGATATCACCGGTAATGGAGAGGCGGCGGTAGCGCCACCTTTGTGGCATGCTGGTGAGACTGCATACGACACCCTTACGACACTTACGATAAGAGTGTGTTATGCAGTCGACCGTGGTGTCACAACAAAAACGCTAGCACACGGTGGTAGTTGATCGGTGTCGTCAAGGGGAGGATGCAGGAAGAAAACGAATGGTGAACTCACGCGTGACTGCCGGTGAAAATGTAGATGGGGAGTAATTAATAAGGGCCGAGCGGTGGGAGGAACTAGTGCCTGCCATTCGATATGGAGAGAATGGACGGGTGAGATCGAAATCCTAGGGGATACACGTACGTACGGCTCGTCATTGCTATACGAACCGTCTGTGATAATGCACATATCAGAGACGGATTGTTATACGAATCGTCTGTGATAAGTCACATATTAGAGACAGTTTGTTATACGAACCGTCTATGATATTAATATTAGAGACGGTTTGGTATTCAAATCATCTAACCATCTATGATAACGCTTAAATATGTGCACCCTAATCCAGCTCTTCTAAAATGTCCTCTCCCTCATCTTCTTCACCAGATTTCTCAATAATGGTATCTAATATTTTTTGATCTCCTTCCTCTCATCTATCCATCATGAGTTGTTCGGCCACAACCTTACACAAGTGGCCAACAATTTATGTCTGGAGCAGCTCCTCCGCATATGCCCTGCTCTCCTTCCTCGACCCGCTTCCATCTGTCAGCTGATCATCATCATCCGCCGTCAACGGAGGTGTCTCGTTGCCGCTCAGGAAAGGGAAACCGCCCTCAGCCTCGTTCTTCTCTGCAATGTGAACAAAGCAGAAGATTCTGAGGAAGCTTATCATGACATCCTCTTTGAGATTATGGGCCATGTTAATGATTTGGCCAGACTAGAGGAGGAAGTGGAGAGGGCAAAGACAATCTTTATGGCATTCTAGAACTCAGCTGCTGATCCTCCAACTCCAAAAATCGAAGAAGAAGCATATGAAACCCAGAAGATAAGAACTGGGAATCTCTTTTTTTGGGGGACTTTTGTAATAAAAATTTGCCTTGAATTTGTCTCTTGTCTCAGTAGTTTCTGTAGTTCATATGACAAAGGACAAAACATAGACGGTTGTAAATAAAAACCATCTGTGATAGTTTCATAGACGGTTCTAATTAAAAACCGTCTGTGATAATGTATATATCACAGACGGCTTTTAAACAAAACCATATGTGATAGTTTCAAAGACGGTTTTAACCATGAACCGTTTGTAATAATCAAAGCACAGGCGGCTCCATATGAACCGTATGTAGTGAGACATCCAGTATAGCTTATTTTTGTAGTAGTGTAGACACGCTTCAGCTAACGTGCGACTGAGTTGAGAAAATTAGGTTTTTCACTGCTCAGCTCTTTATGTAGGTTCTACCCGGTAGATCCACTTAGACCCGATTTAACTTGTAGACCTAACACTTCTACCCGTCCTAAGTGGCCCTACCATTGTGAGGTATGGTTTTACCGTTCCGCATACCAACTCTCCATCATCTACATTCCTGTCTCATGTAGAGATTCAATCGAGTTAAGCAGCTACTAAACCAAGGTTGACAAGTCAATACCTATGGTTGAGGTATCGCTGTGTTCTTTACTCAACATAAGGTTCTTGTCCTTACTTTTCACTTGAGGCTACCAACTACATCTCCAAACATCTGCGCTCGACGGTACTACCACCCATCTGCTCAATCCTCCACCCTAGAGTAAGGTCATGGACTCCAATTATCTCGTGGCTTTGATTTCCACGATTCCTCCTTACCCTCGGACCATTTTAACAATTCTACCGGCCAAAAGCCAAGTCACTTAGTAGTACAAAATTTTTGTATGAGCTACTCTACAGTTATTTATACAATAATTAAATATTACTAAGATTATCAAGATGGATATGACCTCAAATTAAACAGGGTATTTTTCAATGGTAGGGCATAACTAATTAACAAGTCATTCTAAATATTTATTTTAATTAAATAGCATTTCGCAAATAACATTAATACAAATACAGCAATTAAATAATTTAAATTTCATGGGATTCAATATAATCAAGAACTTGTAAGTTGCCTTGCTGCTCTGCAAACTCTACTATCATGAAGACTTCGTTGCCTAGTTTTGGTCCTTGTACCATCGCCTTGGAAAGATCGGGAGCTAGCGTAAACAAACAAAATAACATAAGTACGTGTTTGAGTCTAATCAAGTTAGGAAAATAAATTAAAATAAAAAGGAATAAAATACAATAAAATTCAAATAGAGGGGTTTGAGTTTATTTGAAGCTCGATTTGCTGGAATAGAGGTCAAAAATAGATTCATGGTGTCGAAATAATCGAATCGGGGGTTTTTTTTTGAAAATTTTGAGTTTTCGGTGAACAGTGATGAACTGTGTTAGGTTAGCCCAAAGGAACAGTGCAGCCCGACCGTGCTTTCAACCCGTTCGGCCAAACGGGCCGACCGATGGGCGACGAGCGGACGGCCACGATGCAGCGCACGCGAACGGCCGCGATGCAACCACGTCGCGCCTGGGGTCGTCTTCAACCTCTGGCTTCCTCTCAACAACGGAAAACAGAGGAGTACTCCCCGCCGCAATTCGATGCCGGCAACGATCTTCGGTGAACTTCACTGGTATAGATAGCTTTGGTTTAAGATGGTGGTTCCATTTTGGGGTTCTAGAAGGTGAGATGATGGGTGGCTGGTGGCAGGAGAGAAGGTGGCGACTCAAGGCTTTTCCGGTGGTTCTTCGACGAAATTGGGAGTGGTTTAACAATCTACGGGGCATAGGCTTCTCGGTAGCGGCGGTGGTTTGGGTCTGGGAATGCTCGACTGAGCTGTCCACGGGAGAGGCTTTTCGGCTGGCGGTAGCTTTCGCCGCCCGAGCTCTCAAGAAACGCTCACACCCGAGCAAGTCCACCAGCATCATCAGGAGACAAAGAAGGTTATGTCAGTGAATGCAATTGAGTTTTAATTGAGTGATGAAGAAGATTGGGTCTAAGGCTCACCGGGCTCAAGGGAGGTCACCGGCGGTGCTGCGGTGAGCGAGAGTTCAATTGGGTGGTTCTGGTGGGTGTCTGGGGGTGGCGTAGAGCTCTCTACGACGACAATTGAACTTTAAAGGCGATGTGAGGCGGTGGAAACAGGAAGACGGTTCGATGTTGCCTGCGCGTGGATGAGAGAGGGAGGGCATGGCTCTACTGGGAGTGAAGGCGCGCAGGTGAGGTGCGTACGACGTCTATGGGAGTTGGTAAGGCCAGACGCAGCTGGCACGAAGTGGTGCACGCGTTAGGGAGGGAAGCGGCAGCAAGCTGCGGCGAGCGAGCACTCGATCAACTGAGCTCACCAAGCGAGGAGAGGGAGCAGGGGTTTGGGCGACTAGCAGGCGGGGCCTTGGTGTCAGCGCGGAGCGAGCAGGTGTGAACGTGAGGGAGGGAGCGGCTGCAACTTCAAGCGGCGTTGCTCGGGTGCGTGGAGCGGGGCACAGTGAGGCGGTGGGGAGGCGGCTGCTCCAGGGGGTGCCAGCAAAGAGGGAAGGCGGAAGACCAAAAGAGGAAGGCACATTTTCAAGGGGTTGCCAAATTGGGTAAGAATTGGAATTCAAGCAAAAATTCAAAAGTATTCAAAATTCTTGAAATTTTAAAGTTGTTTCACAACTCATATAGTACGTAGATTCAACTAGTCAAATAAAAAAGGACACTTTCCCACCCCTAGAACATCATCACTAAAACAAATCCGGGGAGTTCCGGCCTTCCACCTATGTTATGTCCTCTTTCTTACAAAAAGGCCCATGTATTTTCTGAAATCACGTAAAGATCCTCGGTTCCTGCAAAAAGGTCCATGTTAGGTTTTTTTTTCTGAAAACCCCCTCCACTTCACCGAAATTGCATATCCTTTTGAAGGATAGCAACCCGTGATTTTTCAAAATTACGTACGGGTCCTTGTTTAGTTACATACATGTTCATACATATCCTTAGTTTTTTTGCAAAAAATGCCTTTAGTTTTCCTAAAATTACGCACATATCTTCGATTTTTTAAAAAAACTTACCGCGAACTAAAGCGTGCGTACGTTACGAGTATATAGTACTCCGTTCCCGTTCAAGTCTTGCCAAAACAAGTCGTCGTAATTAGCGTCTCATTACCCTTTAGCACGTCTTTACAAGTAGAGTAGTACAAAGTTTAAACTATAACCACTAATCGATGCTTTCGCTAGTCGAAAGCACAGCTTCCCGACGCGGTGAACTTGTTCTCACTCAGTCCACGTCAGCAAATCTCGTGAATCAAAGATGCAAGATTAATAATTTTGAGGCCTTCATGGCTCTCTCTCTCTCTCGCTCTCTCTCTTAAGGAAATCAGTTGGATCAAGGTGATCCTACGAGTTTGAACTTTACGGCATATCTGCTGAATCCCTGACGATATTGAGCCGGCACTCACTTTCTTAGACAGATGATTTAATCATTTGTTAGTTGCATCATGCGCTTGGTCGGTAGAAAACATGAAGCCTTCGTAGGCATTCAGGGTCTGTTTGCAATGACTGTGGCTTATGATTTTTAGTTAAAATTTTTGAATTTTAATTGTTTATAGTATAAATTATGGAGAGATACTCACTTACGATTTTAGATGGTATAGATGTTAGGTTTTTAATGTATACATCGTTTAGCTTATAGATCTTGTTTTAAAAAAATATTCTATTTAAAAATTAGATATTATAATAAAAAAATAAAAAATCGTTAATATCAGAGAAAAAGAACAGACCTCGAGCTGGGAAACAACGGATGATTAATTGGTCGTCGGAACATGCCGCTTTGTTGGGATTATCTGCTGCGACAGATAAGAGAGAAAAGTGCACCGCCAGTCAATTGCGGACGTGTAACTTCAAGGCTGAGACAGCATTGTGGCATCCTATGCAACTGGATGGGTGTAAATAAATGGTAAAGTCACTCCCTAGTCGCTACCTTCAAAGAAAGCAGGCAGAAGCACGGAGACATTGCACAGATATTGCAAATTTGCAATGCCTCGTTATCGCCACCCAGTCCGCACAAACAAAGAGCTGGTGCTTCTTTTTAGACTGGAGCCGATGATTTATAGTACGCATGCTGTCTTCAATAACTCAGTTATTTATACGAATAAATCAAATATAAATAAATATATCTTAAATAATATTATTTTAGCTATCTTCTAGCTATATTAAATAAGAAAAATCCTATATAAATAAAAGAGAACGTGAAGAGAGATAATGTTACGTACAATAGTCCATCTCTAAGGCTTCCACTTTATCTAAAGATAGTATTAAAGAGAATCTATCCAACAATAAATCATCTCTTTAACTACTTTATAATATTTTCATCATACCTTACTAACTTCTTGTCTCACACCATCTGTGTTGGTTTACGGACCCAAGCCGTCTCTTGTATAAGAGACAACATATTATCTCTCTTCATCTCCTCTAACCTCCACATAGGATTTTACTCATTTAATATAGCTAAGAGACAGTTGAGATGACACTATTAAAAATGCACTAATGTGTAATCTCTTATGCAAGAGAAGACCTGAACCCGCAAAACAACGTAAATAGTGAGAAAGTGTGAGGCAAGAAGTTATGGTGAAAATAGTATAAAATAGTTAGAGTAATGATTTACTATTAGAGATGTTTATCTCTAGTATTGTCTTTAAGTGAGGTGAAAACCTTAAAGACAAATTTAAGAGATAAACTATTGTACATGCCCTAAGTCGATAAGCCGTTTCGAAAAGTTTGTCATAATAAACCGTTTTGAAAAGATAACAAGAAAACTATCATATTTGTTTATTGGAGAGAAGCTATAAGTAATAAATGTAAAAGAACAAGCCTCATGCATGGTAGTTCTATAGCACTGTAGCATCATCATCACCATTGCACTACTCTCCTGGCTACAAAATCCTATTAGTAGTGGCTTTTGTGTTCCGATTTCTGTTAGAAGAGGCTAAAAGATAATATGAATATCTGATTTTTTGAAGTGGTTTTTTCACTCCCCTCACTCTGAAGATAAGACAGAGGAGTTATGAACATATCACGTACTCTATTTATCTCGCTTCCACCCCGCGTATATATATATTTCTCACTTTTTTTTCATGGATCATGTCCTCCTTCTAAAGGACATCTTTTTCAACAACCACTATTTATTTCTATTTATTTCTAGCCACAAACAATCGAGCGCAGCAATAGGCCTGCACTCTGCAGTGTCACTGCATAAAAAAGTCCAGGAGGACCCAGGAGCCCACTACTGCAGCTGTCATTGTTGCTCAGAGCAACAGTTAAGAAAGCATGCAGAAGCAGAGCATTACCTCAGTGTTTAAGCTCAGAGCTCTCCATTTTTACTTGTTGCACATTTTGCCACTTGCAAGGGGTACTAGTGTTTACAAGTTGCGACGAGAGGAGGAAGAGGAGGCGGAGGTGGAGATGAAGCGGAATGGCGACCTCACCGTTGTCTGCCTTATCTGCGTCGGCGTTTTGGAGTGCTTGCTGCCGCGGTCGTCCGGAGCTGCCGCGGCGGCCGATTCCAGGGTAATTTTGCTTGAGCTTCTCATCTGTTCTTGTTCGGTGTGGGGCTTTTTTAGCTTGTGCAGTTCAGAAGCAACACTTGCTCTGTAGAGTCGCACTTATACCTGGCCTTTTCCGGTGCTGAATACTGCCGTCCTACAATGGTTACTGGTTAGCATCATGTTTCAGCAAGAATGAGAACTCCTAACAGCCAAAAGTCAACTAAAACGTTGGGGCAATTCTGAACTCATTAGTCATTTCTGAAACTTGTCCTGTCATGGCATGCTCGCGTAATTTTTCTTTTCTGAAGCACATGAAACGATCCATTGCCATCTCAGTTGTGCATTGCATCTAGAGAGCGTCTCAAACTCTGAATCAAGTTCATCTACGCTTAACTGCAAAAACTCTGGCAGTGGCATCCTAATCCTACACGCCGAGGCCACCACGGTTCCGCCGCGCAACGACACGACGACGGCAGCAGCAAGGCCTCGCTTCGTGCCATCCACCGGACTCCCGCGGACCACCACGGCGGTCTCGCCCCACTCTCCGCTCCTCCGCCGACTGCCGGAGCCGACCTGCCGTCCCCACCACCGCAAGGAGATGCCCTTAGCCCGCCGAGCCGCTCTCCCGAGCATGGTCCGCACTTCGGGTTCTCGCTGCAGCCGACAGTCGGCTTCGCGGCGCCTCCGGTGGCCTCCGCCGAAGCCCCGAGCGCCGGCGAGGGGTACCCGTTCGTCGGAAGCAACCCGACGGTGCCGCTGCCCACCGGCATGACCGACACCGCCACCGTGCTCCCGCTGCCCGACAGGGGGGACGGCACCGGCAAGGTAAAGCTGGCTGGCTGATGCACTTTTGTTGGCCTCTCCTTTGGTGATGTGATGTGATCTCTCTCTTCGTTAACATTACTCTGTGATTCTTTCGTGCTCGTGCTCACTTTTCACTGCTGCAGCAGGTGGTGGGGCGTGCTGCGCTCGTTCGAGTTCAGATCGCCATGATTGGGTTTCTGGTCATCTTCTCCCCTGTGTTGTTCTTGTCGTGGAGCTAACTGTCCTTCCTTGGTGTAGTGCCAACCAGGGGATTTTATTTACCTGTAACTTGCCTGTAAATATGAGCGCTTGCAATTCGCATTCCCTACTGAACCTTTTTCATTCAAAACGTCGCTCACTTCGCCTTAGCGGATGCTACAAAATTAGCATCTCCACGCTCGGATGAAACTTGAATGAAGAGAGCCCCCCTCTCGGCATCTTGTGCCATCTAAACCGATGGGTTGAACTTCACTAGTTGAGCTAGAGATGGCAACGGGCAAACTAGCTGGGTTTTGCTATCTCAAACCCGTGCCCATGAAAGTTGGATATGCCGCTAAAAAACCCATGCCCGTGACGGGTACAGATTTTTGTCCAGACCCATGCCCACTCGGGTAACAGTACCACGGGTCGCCTGCGCCGACAATACTGCAGATTGCGAGCAGTGCGTGTTTAGCAAGTCAACAATAAGTTCAATTTATATGCTACTATGTATGAAACAAGCAACGACAAATCCACAATGCACATCACTAGTTCACTCCATCAATTCTCAGTTAATAGTTCATTGGTATAGCATATCATTACAAGTTCATAATTCACAACTCAGTTAAAGCCAAAAGGAGAGATATCAACTGCTCCTTGTACTTGACTAATGAGCTATAGGCTGGGCTGGTTTGTCTAGGAGGCTGGGAGTCTGGGTTTATAACTCCTATGGATCGGGTTTATATTACCCATGGGTTTACGGGTTTGGGTATTATAGAAACGTACCTGAACTCGGCAGACCCGATGGGTTGGACTTTTTGCCCATTAAGAGACCCATGGGTTAGAAAATTGACTCAGACCTATGCCCTAATAGAGTAAAAACCCACCGGGTATCGGGTACCCATTGCTATCTCTAAGTTGAGCAGCCAATTTTGATATCCACCATCAAGGATCAACTACTATCCGGGAACATACTAAGTTAACAAATGACACTTCAAGTTGTTCACCAAATAACTTCAGCACAGTAGCAAGCACAGCTCCCTCACAGCGACAACCAGACCACATTTATGTTACTTACAAAGAATGACAAAAGAAGTGGGGAACTCGTGGCATAAGTTGACTTTGTTTAACACTTTGGACGACGTGATGTTTATGGCAATCGTCTCAGAATTAGAGCAAAGAAAATGGCAACATAGTTTGAACTCAATACCACTGCCTGACGATGTTGAACTTTATTACAGGATTGTACAACAGGAGTTGGTTTTCTTGGCCTGCTTGTAGAACATCTGCAGCGGAACAAGGGTAAAAATCAGCACAAGGTATCATAAAACAAACCGGTTGATTAACCTATAACCCTAAGTCCTCTATGCAAGATTCACGGCGCCATTTATCTAAGGAACTACAGAACTTTTAAGAGAAATTGTCTTACATGCAGTATTAACTAAAAAAAATGTCGGTACTGGGTTCATTTGAACCAGAAACAGTAAGCACAGCGTGGATCTGTCAACTGGCATACCACAATAACCCAACGAGAACAATCCTACCTGCGAAGCAGCGCTGAGATCTGAACTCTTCTCCACTAGGCTATCCAATCGTTCGCCTCTCGCAAGCACGCTATCAATGGTATTGTGCTGCAATGACCCAAATTATGAATAAACACATGAATAGTTTTGCAAAATAGAACAGAACCATAACTAGTTTCAACAGTCATTCATGGGCATACTCATCTAGCTACATAAATAGCAAACAACTGAAAAGGCAGACATTTTAGAAAAGAAAAATAGCAAACACCAGGAACAGAGCATCACAGCCATATCATTTGAAGTGTCACGAAATAAAAATGGAATACTATAGGCTCGACTTTGCATTGTTTGTTTAAGTCAGTGTTGCGAGAAGAATAGCTATTAAAACTATGGGGAAAACAGTTGATATGGCACAAGTTAATTCAAACAGCCAGCAGGAGCAGGGCATTACAATTTCTCTTAACCCCCCGCCCCCCTCCAAGTTCCGAGGCAACTTTTCCCTGATAGTTTTTTCCAACCTATGTCCAACAAGTATGGACGTGCTTACAACTGTGCATGGAAATCAAAGTTCAGTTGAGATTTGCCCAGCTTACTCATTATTAAAACATACATATGTTAAGGAATAATACAATTCGGCTCAAAGAGTAGAGCGGCGGCTGCTGCCATATAAAAGAAAATTCCTATACTTCTTTGATTGATAATAAATTTGTGGACTCGCACGGATTGGACGAATTGAAAGAGAATCTACTAACTTGAATGGACGCAACGGAAGAAAAAAAAATAATATTGATACTTAGCGGTGGCTACCTCCTCATCCTCAGGTTAACAGCAAGCAGCAACAATAATAAACACGCGCATCGGCACATCGGCACCACTTCTGCCATTCTACTTCTCCTCTCTCCCCCCGTCCTCTCTTGCGGTTCGCCTCCCGACAGCGGTGCGGGCGCGGTGGCTGTGAGGCGGCGGCTTGGAGTCGGGAAGCGGCCAAGCCTAGGCCTACGCGGCGCGGCAGCAGCGGAGAGGATCGGCGTCGGCGAGAGACAGGCCAGATCCAAGCTCGGTGGCGGCAAAGATGACCAGGCGGCTTAGATCCGCATGGATCTAGCACGGAGGCGGCCAGATCCGGGCGGTGCGCTGCCGGCGGCGGAAGAGCAGGCCAAGAGGGCCTAGCGGTGGCCCAAAGAAGAGGCGACGGCCCCTCACTGAGGGAGCCTGCAGGCTGTGGCGGCTCAAAGAACGTGAGGTGGAGCAGCACGAGTGCAGGCGCTGGCGGCGGCGGCGGGGAGGCGGATCGGGCTCGGATCTAACAATGAGAGCCGGATCCGACGGTGGCGACCACGGAGTGGCGGTGCGGTGGAGTCGGCGGCAAGCGAAGCACAGAGGCGGGTGGCTCGGCGGCGGCGGGCGGATCCACGGCGAGGCGCGCGGCGGCGGCGGTGTCCCAAAATGCGAAGCGGGTGCGACTGCAGGATTTGGGCGGCGGCTGGTGGTGGCCGCCTGTAACCAGCGGCGACGACGAGAAGCTGTGGCCATCGGGCTACGGCGCAGGCGACGGCGTGGAGCAGAAGGAGGTGGCCACCCTTGGGATTAGTCGGCACGGTGGTCCTTGAGATGGCTACCCCCAGGAGAGGAGATCGATCCTCCCAAGAGCAGCAACAGAAAGTAGATCGAGGTTAGGTTTTTAACCTAAGTTTTGATATCATGTTATGAATATTGTGTGTATATTGAAGAAACCCAATGAACAATATATATATAGGGAGTACAAGGGGATATTACAGGAAAATATGGATCTATTCTTTTCCTCCGAAACTGGCGGCTTTTAGCTTTTGCTACAATACCTAAATTTTAAACGGAGTATTTTCTCAAGACGGGGTCTACAAGTTAAACGATCTACACGTTAAAAGCCCAACATCTGTACCAGCCAAAATCGCAAGTGAGTATCTGTCTCTCCGTAATATGTACCGTAAACAGCCAAAATTCAAAAATTTCAGCCAAAAGCCATAAGCCGCACCCGCACCCAAACAGGTCCTATGCCATATACGGATAAGAAAAGCAAGGCATATAAGGAAAGGAATAATACAATTCCTATTCTATCTCTAATACCCTTAACAACATACACATATGCACATTGAATTCTAAGTCCATTGGATTTTGCACAGCTTACTCATGGCACAACAAGACTAAAAAAATTATACTTACAACATCTTCGCCAAATAACACAAAGCTGGCTACTTCTTCTAGTTTGAGTTACATACAAAGCTGATATAAATTATGTAGTCCTTGCTGAATACTAACGGTGGAAAAATAGATCATGATTCATGCACATCCATAAAAAAATGGCAGCACAGGCTATAAGTTGCAAGAGGAATATATTGGTTCGTAAATGATAGCATTACTTACGAGAATAATCTTGGTTTCATCCAAGTCCCTCTGAATTTTCAGCAACTTGTCAGCCTCTGCAGGATCCTGCAACAAAAATAATCGGAAGACAAACAAATTAAACTATTAACAAAACAAGCATCGCTTAGCCAGTGAAACCATGCGGATAGTCAACAAGGACAAAATAATAAATGTAATACTTGAGGTACATATTTTCAATTTATATAAATCCCTGAAAACTAGAGGTGCAGCAACCATTTGGTTGCATACAAGAATCTTCTATGAACCCTCTCCATGGACAAGCTACTACCTACAGTTTAAAATAGATGAAGTTTTAGCAAGTTGGTTTTGGTTGCAAATACTTGACATTTTGGTTTTTCAAGGCAACATTTTCCACCAAATGAGCCTATTGATTGCTTATTGGTAGTGCTGAGAAAACCATGTCAATAATTGAAGCATTAACTCTTTATTCTCCGTGTATGGAGCAAAAACTACAAGTGATTCTGTTGAGAATGTTAGTTCACAATGGACAACTACCAGACGACATGGCTGGAAGGGAATTAAGGTATCGGATGGGGGAGATTGGACTATGACTGGGACGAGAGAACTTTAGACGGAGAGACTTGATCCTTCCTTGGTTGATTGATAATGGATACAATGCTATCCCTTTATAGGAACAACTTGACTTAACCCTAAGAAACAATCTCCAAACTTAAGGAAAGCTATCTCTAATACATGGAATACATCGAAAAGGAAATAAACAAACTTAGCAAGATTATTATGATCTTATCTCTAGTTTCCAACAATTGCTACATCGGCAAGCCCACATAAACAGTAGGCGGGCGCTACAGTACCGCATGAACAGTGACCCCTACTACATTGCTGGTACAGTATTGAACAATGCCGTTAGACAGCAAATTTGGACCGGAGAAAGTATTATGAATATCAGGATGAAGTTTTCAGTTCGTACGCATGGCATGGCAAAATATTTATACGATTTGTTTGTTCTGTTAGTTGTAATACATTTAAGCATCGCCTTGGGCTAGATGCAGATCCTGCTGTTATCACAATTCAGTGCCGGATAAATAATGATCATGAACTAAGAAATCCAAGGCATTCAATCAGCCTGCATAGAATGTAAATTCACTTCTTCCAAAGCTACAATCCCCAAAGAGCTGCTTACTCCAGTAGTGATAGAAAACAGTACAAATGATTAATAAACAAACCTGGTATTTTGTTAAGGCGTCGTTCAAATATTGCCAAGGCTGGGTGGCATCAGCTTTTGCTGACCTCCATGACTCTCCAAAAGTCTTCTGGTACTCTTCCAGCACCTGCAAAATCCAAAAGGAATAGCCTTTGTGAGTTGTGAGACTAATGGGAACAGAACAGTTAAAATCACTATTCCAAGAATCTAGTCTCCAGCACCAGCAAAATCCACTGCAAAGGGCTGAAATTGTTGCAAAACGATCCGCTGTACGATCGTGAACAACATAGGGTGGGAAAAGTAACTAATCACAGGCGTATCACACAGGAAAGCAGTCTGCCTATTCAACCTATAGAAATTGGTGCAAACTTGGAGCAGTAGCAGTCCTAGGTTGATGGTTCATCAGATCAGGAGGTAAACACCGTAAACATAACATAGGCATCATTGAATTGAATGCAATGGTAAAGGCATGGAGAGTACACACCCAACGTGGGAGAGAATAGAAAAGATTGGGATGGGGAGCGTACCATGTTGAGGAGGGAGAAGGCGCTCCTGACGGGGTAATGGTCGTCGGTGAAGGCGATGGCGCAGAGGCCATTCTGGTTGTAGCAATGCACCTTGTACTCTGCAGGGTTGGAGAAGCGAAGGATATTAGTAATTGCTTGGAGCGACGGGGAGGAAGAGGATTAGGGAGGTATGTGCGAGCTTTGCCTTCGTGCTGGACGGACTGGCGTCGGCCGGCGGGGGTGCGGAGGGCGACGGTGCGGGCGACGAAGAGGATGAACTCGCGGGCGGCGGGGCGCTGGAAGTAGCCGAAGTGGCTCACGTCCGACGCGTTCGCCAGCACCACCGCCTGCTGCTCCCCTCCCGCCGACGAGGAGGAGGACTCGCCGGGGGATTTGAGCACCAGCAGCGCCGTGATCTTCATCGGGGAACCTAGGGGGCGGTGCAGCGGCGGAAGGAAGGTGGGATTGGATGCGATGCGAGGGATAGGAAGGAAGTCGAGGTTGGGGATTAGGAGGTTGGAACTTGCAAGGTGCGACGCCAACGCGAATGCGAATACGATGCGTTCTGGGGAAAGCAAAGCGAAGCGACGGAAGGGGGCGGCGCGGAGGTCGGCGACGTGTACCGTTTCTAGAAAATTATCTTCCACACTCTCTTCTCTTGGGCTTGCTTGTTTGCCCTTCTGCATTTTTGTTTCCTTTCCCCATCTTTCTTGGAACTAGAAGCACAGGCGACACGCCGCCACCATCTGTCATACCAAAATAAAAGAGACGAAAATTTGTGAGTTTTCAAAAAAAAAAGGAGGCAAAACGCATTTCGAGAAAGGCGGAGGGTTTTTTCAAAAATCGAGGACACATGCGTAAAAACGGGGACCGTCGCAATTTCCGAAAACACGGGGCCATCCCGCAAAGCAGAGGGCTAAAAATTTCTAGGGACCTAAAAAAATTTTCAGGGACCTTTTTGCGAGAATGAAGGACCATGACGTAATTTCGAAAAAGCGAAGGAAACGCATCGGTGATCAGAGAAAATCCCATGGGGGCCTTGTGTGTGGCGCCGCGGTGTGGGGCTCGTGGCGTGGCAGCGGAGGCCGAATCCCAGATAAGCGGCTTTAGTATTCAGATCTGTTAGAGACGGTCCCGCGGTAAGACCACAAATCAATCCAGACAAGTTCCGCAAAGCTAACCCCAGAGGGGTCCGAGTCAACCATAGGTGAGACGCACAAGATCGACTCTAAAGGGTTCAAGGTCAACTCCGGACGAGCGGCACAAGATAACAGTCTGGAAGGATCCGGGCCAACCCCAGGCGAGGTGCACGAGATCAGCCTCCGAGTTCTAAACGTGGTGAGACTGCGTGGAACAAATAACATAGATACCTCTAGGAAAACTAAGGCTAAACCTTAAGTGCGAACTTGTAACTTCACTCTTCTCCCTCTCTATAAATAGGACCTCTTATCATAGGAGAGGATGCAGTTATAACTCTAGAATACTTATATTGAATATACTTGGTGGTTGTGTGATTTCCTTGAGTCTTTTCGTACCTTCAGCGATTTTCGTATCTGATTAGGGATACTTTTAAATTTACTATCTAGATTCGTACTGACAGCAGGATCTTTCTCTGCTTTCTTGCTCTTCCACTCTAGGGCGTATTTGTTGTGCATAATCTTACATTCTCACATTATATTCTTCTCAATCTGAATACTGGTAATCTGTTAGTAATCCAGGATGGCAACGTTTGGTTGGGTACAAGTTGCTGCCAAGAATAACCTTAGCAGATAATCACATACAATACATGACAGCAGAATTCAGTGCATCGCAGAAACAAGCTTTGCAAGATATATTCGGTCCACCAAACGAGTGGTAACCACAACCCCACAAAAAAATGCTCTCAAACCTTCAAGACAACTGTACTCATCATTGCATAATCAACACACCTACTTCATCAGCCACAAATATCGTTGGGGGTTTACCAGTCACATATTCCTCTCTAACACTACTAACACACATCAGCAATTTCGGCTTCGTTTTTCTTTGAAGGCAGAATGGTCCCAACAGTTGCAAGTTTCATATAGTATTATTTGCCTTGGCAAGATAGACCAAGTAACCAGTTACTAGTTTTCTATAGTATTATTTGCTTTGGCGGGAAACAAGATAGACCAAGTGACCCCCACAGATTTCTCCTGCGACGATCATCAAGGTTAAGCAATATAACGCAGACACAAAATAGTTCAAAATTCCACGTAATTCTCTACCCCCAAACAATTTATAGGGCTATCGGCTATTACAATTCCAACTAATCAAGCCAACCAAGTTCGACAAGTGACCTCACAGAGTCACAGAGCAAGAAAATAGTACAAAGCTAGTGTGCAGATAACTGGAGCAACCAAAGATAAGAGTGGCATCCAAATTAAGGACAGTCATGGCTGCAGAAGACAAACATAGCCTGCAAATATTTCTCCTCTACGGGAAAACCGGCACATAGAACCACACGAGAGGGCAGAGAAACTCAGAAGCACTTCCTGTGAACAATTGGTGGACCAGATTCATCGTACTCATCCTTTGATATCCACATCTGTTTTATCAATGACAAGCAAGCAAATCAGATGCTATAAACTGGTATAGCAAGCAAAGAGAACTTGATGTATCAGCTATAAACTAAATTCAATAAATATCTTCACAAATGTATGGGAACGGGCAGTACCTGTTGGAAGGTGCTGAGAGAAGCCAGGATAGACCCTCCAATCCAGACACTGTACTTACGCTCAGGTGGAGCAACAACCTTGATCTTCATGCTGCTCGGAGCAAGGGCAGTGATCTCCTTGCTCATACGGTCAGCGATGCCTGGGAACATTGTTGAACCTCCACTGAGCACTATGTTGCCATACAGGTCCTTCCTGATATCCACATCACACTTCATGATGGAATTGTAGGTTGTCTCGTGGATTCCAGCAGACTCCATACCAATCATAGATGGCTGGAAGAGGACCTCAGGGCACCTAAACCTCTCTGAGCCAATGGTAATCACCTGGCCATCAGGAAGCTCGTAGCTCTTCTCAATTGAGGAGCTGTTCTTGGCAGTTTCTAGCTCTTGCTCATAATCAAGTGCCACATATGCAAGCTTTTCTTTGATGTCCCTCACAATTTCCCGTTCAGCAGAGGTTGTGAATGAGTAACCCCTCTCAGTGAGGATCTTCATAAGAGAATCCGTGAGGTCACGGCCAGCAAGATCCAGACGAAGGATAGCATGAGGAAGTGCATATCCTTCATAAATGGGCACAGTATGGCTCACACCATCACCAGAGTCAAGAACAATACCTGTCGGTTGCAAACAGCATTAGTCAGACACTAGTGGAATTGCTTCTTGGTATATTGGTTGTATAATCATCTATTCATTTCCCTAATTCTACTGGGTACTAACCAAAATATAGAATAATGAAATTATGTCAATATGGAAAGATAAATTGAATATGACCAAGCACGTCTTAATCATCCAAGTTTAAATACATCTTTTAGTTTAGTGAAGAACAGCACAACTGAATCATAAGAATACATTAGTGAGCAAATTAATGCCGAATTGGAAAGCAACAAGAATATGAGATAGGTAAGAGAACATTTTATACCTGTTGTACGACCACTAGCATAGAGTGAAAGCACAGCTTGAATTGCAACATACATGGCAGGAACATTGAAAGTCTCGAACATAATCTGTGTCATTTTCTCCCTGTTGGCTTTGGGGTTCAAAGGAGCTTCAGTGAGCAACACAGGGTGTTCCTCAGGTGCAACACGAAGCTCATTATAGAAAGTGTGATGCCAGATCTTCTCCATATCATCCCAATTGCTTACAATACCATGCTCAATTGGGTATTTCAGTGTGAGAATACCTCTCTTGGACTGTGCCTCATCACCGACATATGCATCCTTCTGCCCCATCCCTACCATGACACCAGTGTGGCGAGGGCGACCAACAATGCTAGGGAAAACAGCCCTTGGCGCATCATCACCAGCAAACCCAGCCTGCAAGATTAAATATAATTCAAATTCGTATGATTACAATAGGAGATGATAGATGTAACCCTTGTTAAAAGGCACAGATCCTGACCTTGACCATTCCAGTGCCATTGTCACAGACAAGTGGCTGGATATCCTCACCATCGGCCATTTTCTATAGATTTACTCTGCACGAGAGTAGCATACAAAGGCTATCAGTTAACAATGAAGAAATAATATCTTGTTCCATAGTTATTCTACTGCACAGAGGAAATTTAGAGGCGTTAATAAACATGGGCTTTGAAGTTGTAGGAATATTAGCTGAAATAACTAAATTCATGTAATACAGCTATAAGTCATTAACAAATAAAATATGTACAGAGCTTATTTTCAGGCAAAAGTAAGATCCACTGCCACTCACCAGGACAATGTAGAGTATCAGTGTGAGAATGTTGCAATTACAAGTAAAAATAAATAAATGAAATACACCACCATCACCTATGGTTCACCTCGTAACATTAAAAGACCTAAAGTATCTTCATCAACCACTTCTATGATTGCAATGTCTAGACAAACTAGTGTACATGTACTAGTTGGTAGGCCCTTTTTTATTTATGGTCTACATTGTATCTGTAGTACAAGAAGCTGGAAGAGTCCAAACTAACATATTTTTCTTTAAAATGTGTGCTGCAGAATTATCTAAACTGGCATGCTGAAGTCATCTGCCTAACCTTAGGCACCCACCACCCAAATTCAAGATGCGCAATCTACAAAATTTGGAGCATGCTAGTTGATTACATAGTCACTCAATCACCCAGCCAATCCACTGTCAGTAAATAGCCAAGGAACAATCAACCTGTAGCACAAGGTTTTGAACCGTTCCACAAGTACTCATCATGATGAAATATCATAAAAGGCATGACGTTTGCAAGGATTTGCCTGTACCATATTTGACATTCCCTATTAACTAATAAGGCAACTAGAATTGGACACAGGCTGTGATTACACCAATTTTACTTGTTCCTATTTTGATCCAACCAGAAGTGCTTTAAAATTTGAACTTGCTATAGTTCAGAACAGCATGAAGAATGAACACGACACTTTCAAGCTCATTCCTACAGGTGAATCAACACCATAAGCATATCTAGAAATACACCTACCACTACTGACCAAAGGTGATTTAACCTCGCAATTTCAGCACATCCAGAAGCACCAAAGCCACGCAAAGTACACTACCCAAGCCGGCATGGTCATTTGCACAAATCAGATGCATTAACACAAAAAACACCATCCTACTAACAACTAAGCTATCATTTGCCCCCCACAAGTTCATCAAGCGTGCATAGCAGACAAACACCTACCACCACGAACACAAACAAAGCACTAATCCAATCCGCTCGCGGATCAAGCGCTCGTCGCCCCGGATCTGACGAGAGCACCCGTAAGAGGCGAATCGAACGCAAGATTCGACCCCAGATCTCCAACCAGGTCGCTCAGATCTGGCCACCGAACACCCCAAAAACACCCAAATGCTGGACTAGCTAGGAACCAGTGCATAGAGAGATCTAGACTAGAGCAGATTGTTGTTAAGAGGACGGGGAGAGAGAGAGAGAGAGAGACTACCGTTGAGATGGAAGCGCGACGGCGAGGGGTGGTGGGCTGCGGCCGCGGAAGCTGAGGCGATACGTCGGGAGCACAAGAGGAGAGTAGTAGAAGAAGGCTGCGTGGGTCGCTCGGCTCCAGTGGAGGAGGCCCTTTATTCTTGGTTCTCGGTTTGGTCCCCTGTATATCCTTCGTCGTTTCCTTTTCGTTTTCAGGGCTGTTCTTTTACGGTGTAACTTATGATTTATGATTAAAATTTTTAAAATTTTAGTTATTTATGAGAGAGTATGGAGAGATATTTGTGTGTGATTTTGGTTGATATAGTTAAAATCGGTATAATATTTACTATAATCGATTTGTAGACTCCGTCTTAAAAAGATATTTCATTTAAAAACTAGTTAGTGTAGCATAAGCCATAAGTCAGAAATCGAAAAGAAGAGGCTTTAGTCTATTTTTAGTTTCTTTTAGAAACTTTGTTTTGTATTATTGCAATCTTTCATGACTTATACAATTCACCGCTAATGAGATGGGCTGTAAATACCACTATCATGACGTTTTCCATCTCGATGGTGCCAAATGACCATTTTATCCGGCTCCATTTGTTATTCTTCCCTCCCTGTCTCTCGCTCGCTCTCTTTGCTTTCTCCCCCTCCGATGGCGGCTGCGGCAATTCCGCTTGTGGCATGACTCGGCCGCAACAAAGGGAGCTATGGGGAGGTTGATTGAGACATGGGGGATCCATTTTGTACTCAAATCACGGGCTAACGTGGCATAGGGATGACATCACGGTGGCAGTGGTGCTTGGTTGAAATAGGGCAGCAGTGGTGGCGAGCTGGGGAGGCGAGGTTAACTTAGGGGTGGTGAGATAGATTCAGTAGGATGAGGCGAAGCTAGTGAATGGCTTGTACTGAGGAAATTTGGAGTTCGCCAGAGTTGGAGTTCTCTGCTGCTGCCATTGGAGCCAAAGGAAGGAGCTCGTCGATCCGCCGCTCCATCACGTTTCTGCCGGAGACAACCATGTCACAGCATGTTCCTGGTTTGCGCCGTCCTATCCCCTCAAGTGATTGGAGATGAGCTGTTCATTGAGATCGAGCCTGTCATCTTCACCGCCATCCGTGTGCTATTGTTGTTGGATTGTGCCTCCGCCGGTGAGCTTCCCTCCCCTCCATACATCTCTATCGCTTCGTCTGTGTCGTGTTCTACATTGTGCCTCCCTCATCTTCCCCAGAAGAGCTCTGTCATGCCATGCCGATGAGAACAGAGGCAGCGCCACCGCCTTCTTCTCTACCACTGGTGATCACCGTTGACCCCCGTTGTTCCGTTCGTGTCGTCGGGATAACCATTACCTCCTCATCAATTTGTGCTGCTTTGTCGTTGTTGCTATGTTGTTGTTTGCTTGATTCCATTGCCACTACTGCTGTAGAGATGAGGAGAAGAGGCCAGGGGTAACATTGTCTTTTCTGAATTTCTCTCCCTAATTGGATGTTAACGGTAGCTATGGGTGGAAAAGCTAACGGCGATGGTATTCTGCAAAGTTTTTCGTGTTCGCAATGGCATTTGTAAGCTCGGTCTCTTCACGATGCTATCTTGCAACTCACGAACAATCGCTGTGGTATTGAACAAATTCACTCTCTATTTTTCCAAATGTTTGTAATATTGATTTTCTTTTTTAAGTGTTCCTCCGAGAATACCTTGGTTTCGTAACCAGCACTGCGTTGGTTATAGTTTGTACTATTTGTTGGCATA
This sequence comes from Bonia amplexicaulis, assembly GCA_036346245.1. Lineage (NCBI taxonomy): Eukaryota > Viridiplantae > Streptophyta > Magnoliopsida > Poales > Poaceae > Bonia > Bonia amplexicaulis. The sequence goes on from CM070737.1 coordinate 7,801,695, forward strand.
GCATATTGATCTAATCATGGTTTAAATTTACGGAAATTGTTGTTTAGTAAAAAGGGAGAACAAAGAAGGGCGTGCAACCAAGTTCATTGGGGTACTAAATTAACATGAACAAATCTGAAAAAATGGATGATGTAGTCTATGAAGTATTGTAGCTTCCTTTAAAATTTCAAGAACAAAATCAAAGTGTGTTAGAACAAACCAAAATATTAAGTTTGTTGTGAATACTAGCATTTGTATTTTATTTTTTTTCCCTTTTCCGTTTGATTTAGGGCAATATTACTCAATACCATCGCAAAGATCTTGGAGTTGGAAAATATTATCCAATGTGTCACGGACAGGTGGTCCTGAGCCTCACATATTAATCTCATAAGCGATGGTATTTTCTAACTCCATGGTCTTTGCAACATTACTAAACAAAATAATTCTTTGATGTTTATCATCTTTCACATTTTTCTCATTTTATTTGAACATAAAATTTTATACATAAGTAGAGTAAATTTAGAGATATATCATCAAATTTTTTAGAAATTTTCTTGTTCAGTTAGTGTCCCAACCGACCGGTTATACCTTAAGGGTGGGTTGCACTTGATATATTGCCAACAAGGAAACCAAACAACAAGAAATGGGGGCGGCAACTAAACCTTGCTTGGAATGTTTCACTTGCAGTTTCATAATACATAGTTGCTTTGCAGTGAATTCAATTGCTAGATGTAAGTGGAAAAAATAGAAGTTTTGGAGCAATGCAAAATCTGAAACACAGTGGACATTTCTTGGGGGTCATGCGACGTGAAGACATGGGTGCTCAGTTTGGCTTTTTTCACTGTAGTTGGCTTATTTTACACTGTGTTAGCTGGTAATTTTTTTGGCGTAATTAAATTTAAAAATTAAAAATAGAAAAAACAGGTTATCCCACCACAGACAATGCAAAGGAATATAGGAAAAAAGAACAGCCAGAAAAAGACGAAATCAAGGAATAGTGAGCTAGAAACCAAAAGCCAGAAGCTGAAGCCAAAATGAGTAGGGCCTCAAGGGCCAAAGTACACAATTTGTTAAATAGTTATTTAGACAGCAGACTTGGCAAAGGCAAAGTAAATAATTCCAAAGCAAATGCAGAGGATATACACCATTTAGGTATTTTATTGGCCCTTCTGATGTGTTTGGGTAGGGTTTTTCCTTCCAAATCCTTAGGAAATTGAACAAAATCCTAAAAGATCAAAAGAAATCCCCCTCATATATCCAAACACCCCTCCATGACTAAAACATGCTTATACATGTTGCCATGCTTGCCATGCCAGAGACATCAAAGAAATGGGCAACAAGATGCAACGGAGCCCAAATCCCAAATTATGTGTGCCCTTGAAGCTCCTGTTTTAAGTTCTTGTTCTCCCAACTCTTCATCAGTTTATTCGGTTCTTGACTTCCTGTTATGGAGGCCGCATAGACAATTCTCTTGGCCTATGTCTTTTGCAATACATGGAACACCAAACTCTTCGTCTTGATTCCAACTACTTCACTTAGCAGAAAGCTCTTGAACAAAGCTATCGAGCTTCTCTACTGTCATGTAAGAAGTCAAGTGTGTACCGCAAGAAGATTGGGGCATGTGAGAAGTCAAGATTGGTTTGTTTTGATCACCTTGAGCTTTGTCAAGATTGCTGTGACATGTGAGAAGTCTTTATCGCTAAAATGTGAAAGTACGCGTGCGCTTCTATGATACTGGTAAAGTAAATTATATGCATGTATCCAACTACTACTATCATGTATCGTAACCTGAAGCAAAAATACATAACCCACTTGTTTGATAAATGGCATCATAAGGCCAGCGAGAGCACCATCACAGTGTACATAGAATCGATCCCGAGATCCACATGTTTCAAGTGCTCTTATGATCTTGTCAAGATCATCGATCGCTCCTGTAACACCCCCATTTCTGGGAGCGTTATGAAACCCTCGCAACTGCCCAGGATTGTTCAGCTGCGAGGACATACATTGAGTGTATAACATTGCCAGCACAAGCTCAAGAACAAGAGTCAACTTTATTACATTATAAAGGTTTAAAGCCAAGATTCACAGTAGGCCCAAAGGCATAATTTACATCACAGCAAAAAGATACCACAGGCATACTCGAGTGGAGGATGACCCTAATCCCAAGCTTCTTCTACTTCATAGAATGTTGTCTCATCATCTTCGCATGGCTCCTCAAAGCCGGTTTATTTATGATTTTAGCAAGTATGAGTACAACTACCGTATTTCAACAAGTCACGCGAGCTTAGCAATAACTATATGCATGGCATATCGGTGGGAGGCGAGGTTAACTTAGGGTGGTGAGATAGATTCGATGGGATGAGGCGAAGCTAGTGAATGGCTTGTCTTGAGGAAATTTGGAGTTCGCCGAGTTGGAGTTCTCCTGCGCCATTGGAGCCAAAGGAAGGAGCTTGTTGATCCGCCGCTCCATCACGTTTCTGCCGGAGACAACCATGTCACAGCATGTTCCTGGTTTGCGCCGTCCTATCCCCTCAAGTGATTGGAGATGAGCTGTTCATTGAGATCGAGCATGTCATCTTCACCGCCATCCGTGTGCTATTGTTGTTGGATTGTGCCTCCGCCGGTGAGCTTCCCTCCCCTCCATACATCTCTATCGCTTCGTCTGTGTCGTGTTCTACATTGTGCCTCCTCATCTTCCCGGAAGAGCTCGTCATGCCATGCCGTGAGTGAGCAGCGGCCAGCTTCTTCTCTACCACGGTGATCACCGTTGACCCCGTTGTTCCGCTTCGTGTCGTGGATAACCATTACCTCCTCATCAATTTGTGCGCTTTGTCGTTGTTGCTATGTTGTTGTTTGCTTGATTCCATTGCCACTCTGTAGAGATGAGGAGAAGAGGCCGGGTAACATTGTCTTTTCGAATTTCTCTCCCTAATTGGATGTTAACGGTAGCTATGGGTGGAAAAGCTAACGGCGATGGTATTCTGCAAAGTTTTTCGTGTTCGCAATGGCATTTGTAAGCTCGGTCTCTTCACGATGCTATCTTGCAACTCACGAACAATCGTGTGGTATTGAACAAATTCACTCTCTATTTTTCCAAATGTTTGTAATATTGATTTTCTTTTTTAAGTGTTCCTCCGAGAATACCTTGGTTTCGTAACCAGCACTGCGTTGGTTATAGTTTGTACTATTTGTTGGCATAGCATATTGATCTAATCATGGTTTAAATTTACGGAAATTGTTGTTTAGTAAAAAGGGAGAACAAAGAAGGGCGTGCAACCAAGTTCATTGGGGTACTAAATTAACATGAACAAATCTGAAAAAATGGATGATGTAGTCTATGAAGTATTGTAGCTTCCTTTAAAATTTCAAGAACAAAATCAAAGTGTGTTAGAACAAACCAAAATATTAAGTTTGTCGTGAATACTAGCATTTGTATTTTATTTTTTTCCCTTTTCCATTTGATTTAGGGCAATATTACTCAATACCATCGCAAAGATCTTGGAGTTGGAAAATATCATCCAATGTGTCACGGACAGGTGGTCCTGAGCCTCACATGTTATTTTCACAAGCGATGGTATTTTCTAACTTCATGGTCTTTGCAACATTACTGAACAAAATAATTCTTTGATTTTTATCATCTTTCACAATTTTCTCATTTTATTTGAACATAAAATTTTATACATAAGTAGAGTAAATTTAGAGATATATCATCAAAATTTTAGAAATTTTCTTGTTCATTTAGTGTCCCAACCGCCCGAGTTATACCTTAAGGGTGGGTTGCACTTGATATATTGCCAACAAGGAAACCAAACAACAAGAAATGGGGGCGGCAACTAAACCTTGCTTGGAATGTTTCACTTGCAGTTTCATAATACAGAGTTGCTTTGCAGTGAATTCAATTGCTAGATGTAAGTGGAAAAAATAGAAGTTTTGGAGCAATGCAAAATCTGAAACACAATGGACATTTTTTTGGGGGTCATGTGACGTGAAGACATGTGAGAAGTCTATGGCTCTTTTTTGGTTGGCTTATTTTACTTAGCGTAACTTTTTGTGTACTTTAAAATTAAAATGAAAACGTTATCCACCAGAAGAAGGAATTAGAAAACAGAGAAAGAAACTCATGATGTGGTTTTGAACCAATGTACAATGAAGGCTCAGCAAATAATTGTTACTATAATTAACTAGTAGACCTGAAGAATAATCTTGAAAAAATACGGTCCCTTTAGATTTATGCCCTTGATGTTTGGTAGGTTTCTCAAACTAGAAATCGAACAAAATTTTAAAGTTGAAAAGAACAGGGCATATATCACTAAACCCATGTGAAAGTACGTGCTGCTTCTATGCATACTAGTAAAGTAAATTGATATGAATGTATCCAACCAATATCGTGTATCGTAACCTGTTTAAGTCTAAAATACATCCAACCTCACTTGTTTGATAAATGGTCTATCATTATGAGGCCAGAGACATCCATTTTTTTTTTTTTTTTTTTTTTTTTTTTTTTTTTTTTTTTTTTTTTTTTTTTTTTTTTCCCCCCCCCCCCCCCCCCCCCCCCCCCCCCCCCCCCCCCCCCCCCCCCCTTGGTAACCACGTTATGTATCAACAAAAGAGTCAACTTTATTACATTATAAAGGTTTAAAGCCAAGATGCCCAAAGCATAATTTAATCAAAAAGATACCAGCATACTGGAGGATGACCCTAATCCCAAGCTTCTTCACTTCATAGAATGTTGTCTCATCATCTTCGCATGGCCCTCAACGCGTTTATGATTTTAGCAAGTATGAGTACAACTACTTCAAGTCACGAGCTTAGCAATAACTTATGCATGGCATATCAAGATAGAGAAACATGTTTATTACTTTGTGTGGATGCGATTTAGTTGAGAATCAATTAAAGCGAAAGTAACTTCATTAAAGTAAAAGGTTTTCAAGCGTGATTATTAGCCTTCAACATTACCAAACCATTCTCAAATCTACTTATGCTTTGTTCCGAATCACCCATCAAACATAGCTTCATTTCGGAAGCACGCGATTGAATACCATCATTTTATGACTCGCGAGTTGCCGCTTTACCACAAGATCTCTCAACTCGGACGAGTTCGAAACAAAGTTGTTCACTAATTCTTTATATAGTCCCCGAGGTTCTTGATCCCCATGAGCTCGGATGACCCCGGATCTCCTCCGACCATAGCCTGTTGTATGGTTAACCACCTCCCATACAACTCACCCACCCCCAACCATTCGGAGGTTCAATCGAACTTGGCGTTAAACCGTTTGACCAAGTCAACGCTTGTGGTTGAATACTATGTTCTTTACTCAGATAAGGGTCTAGTCCTTATATTTTCACGAGGCCAAAAATGCACAAACCCTTATTCGGGCGCCGCCACCATTCCTCAACCAAGCCTCCACCCTAGGGTAAGGTCTTGATTCACCTCGTGATCCTCGCTACCGTCAACTTTTCAAAATTCTAATAAAATCCTTAATGGAAATATTTTGGTGTGTTCCTAAATTACCATGTTTACTTAACTATTATATTTATTTACTATGTCTTTCAAGGTAAATATGTCCATCAAATTAATCGGGCTTTTTCAGGTGGTAGGGCATAACTAATATCATGTCATTCTAATATAAATGTTACCCAAGATATTGACTTGAAAAATAACATAATGAAATTACAAATTAAATAAATAAATAAGGCAATTACGGGTTCAACATGATCAAGGAAGCGTAACTTGCCTTGCGGGTCTATGATCTCGACTAACTCGTACTCTCCAGAAAATTGGGCTTGGACTTGATCTTCTCCTTCCAGCTCTTGAGAACCTCCGGTCGAGGCTAACACAATAACAAATTAAAATTATTAATTCCATGCCGAAGGTTTGGGCTAGGAATAAAGAAATAAAATAAAGAAAGAAAATCGAAAATTAGATAAATGAGATTTTGGGCTTATAGGAGGGTCAAATGGAGAAATGGGTATGAAATTTGGGTTTGGCTCGAAAGCGGTCAAAATGGGTATAAACTTTTTTTTTTTGGATTTTCTAGGGTTTCTTGTTCATCGGGCTCGAGTCGGATGCATCGAGCGCGGGCAAGTTGGCTTCGGTCGAGCAAGGGCAGGCGGCTGATCGGCGCGACTGCGTGGCGGCGACGTCGGATCTGAGCGGCGGGCGGGTGCGGTCGAGACAGCGGGCTCGGTCGGCCGTGGGTCGCTGCGGCGGAGCAGGCAGCGGTCGGCGAGTCGGGTCGGAGTGGCCTGCGGCGGAGTCAGGTCGGTGAGCTGGTGCAGGGCGCGGCCGAGCAGCGAGTCGGCGCGTGGTGCGGCGGTCGGGCGGTCCGGCTCGGCCAAGGCAGGCGATGCGGTCGGGGAGCAGTGCGTGCTGTTTCTTCTTCCCCCCTTGAGAACGCAGCAGTAGAGGAAGAGGCGGCGATTGGCGGCGGGGCTAGAGGCTTTTGACGCAATTTGAGGGCATGAATGGACTCGTGGTGGAGTGGAGATTCCGTTTTGGTGGTTAGGGTTCGATAGGCGGCAATCGGCGACTCCTCCTCTTTGCGCGAGTTTGAAATCGCGGGAAAAGAGGCTTTCTAGGCAATTGGCGTTCTTGGGCATCACTGGGGCTCAAGTGAACTCGGGAGGAGTTGGTGGGGTTGAGGAGGCGAGCTAGGCCGCCACAGGCCAGTTTTGAGGAAGAAAGGGCTCACGGTGCTAGGGAAATAGGTGTCACGCGAGCTTGGGAAAGGGTTAGGGATTGATTCTAGGGTTTGGGATCTGTGGAAATCAATCTGAAGAATGGAAGGCGGAGAACCAACATTGCTCTAGGGCTATACTTTGGGGATTTTGCAATTACGGGATGGGCGCTAGGGTTTGCTTGGGGTGCGTCATTGCTGAGGATGTCGTGCGATCAAGGGAAGCTCAAGAGCTTAAGTAACGAGATAGGGCAGTTCGGATGGGGTTGGCGGAAAAAGAAGTGGAGGTGGCGGCAATACATGGTGGCTGGTGTGCCAGTCTCGGGGCAGTTAGGGTTGCTAGGCGGTGGAGAGCAAAGCGCAGGTGCTGTCCTCGGGAGAGGTGGCGTTCGGAAGCTTGAAGGCGTGGCGGATTGGTCGATGGCGGAAAAAGGTGGACACGGGGCTGCGGCGGGTTGGTGGCGGGCATGGTCGGGAAGGTTGTCCACGAGCACGTGGCGAAGGCGAGAGAGAGGGATCACGCGGGGTGTGGCGGCAAAAGCAAGTGGCGGCGTGCGTTCTTGACAGAAGAAATAGTGCACGCTCTCCCCTCAATTTGGATGGTACGAGCAGAAACTATGGGGATTAGGTTTGAGATTTGAGGTGAAAAGCTTGAAGAATCAAGAGATCCAAAGAAAAACGAAAATTCTATTGTTTTGGAAAATTTGACAAAATTTGAGTTCATTTCAGCTCCCTTCACTGTTGTCCCTACAAGAAAGAAAAGCAAAGAAAAATCTCAAGATCAACCTAGCAGGAGTCATGTAAAAGCAAAGCAAATATGAACCGTTGGACACGTGTGTATCTGAAAGGTGAAAGTAAAATACTAACCAATATTCACATTAACAATTGCAGGGCTTCTGGTGTTCTGGATCAGTTTGGATTTGAAATCAGCACAGTTCATCTCTCCAGAAACCAGAGTGTTAGTTGTAACACACTTGACTCTGTACATTCTAGCCGCCTTGAAGACAGAGTAATGTGATTTATAAAGAGCATAATGAGATATCACACCGAAAAGTGAAAGTCTAAAAGTGAAGCAAACTTTAAGTTTAGACGATCTAGCAGTCTCATATAACAACTTATTGCTCCACACTCAATTCTTAAGCATTTGGTATGCATGTAGCATATTTTTTCATGATGACATGCTTATAGCATACTTCTTTTAGATGATGGTATGTTTGAAGCATACTATTTTCATTTGTGCACTTTTTATGTTTTTTCTTTTTGTTTAACCATGGCATACTTAAAGCGTATATCTTTTCAACTTTCTCTTTCTCATTTTTTTCTCATAACATGCCAAATTGAGTAAATATAAAAAGATTGCAATAAGAAATATACGAGCCTCATAGCCAAGATTTTAAATAAGACTCACAATCAAGCTAATTCTTTTTGATGAACATCGTAAAATAAAATTATAATCAATCTAGTCAAAGTATTCCGTCATGTCATGCTTTAGTGTCTGTTTGGCAACGGCTGCGGCTTATGGATTTTGGCTGAAATTTTTGAATTTTGGCTGTTTACGATACAGATTACGAGAGAGATACTCACTTGCAATTTTGAATGGTACAGATGTTGGGCTTTTAATATGTACATCGTTTAACTTGTAGACCCCGTCTTGAGAAAATACTCCGTTTGAAAGTTAGGTACTGTAGCAAAAGCAAAAAACCGCCAGCTTCGGAGGAAAAGAACAAGCCCTTAGTTAAAATATAGCAAATTAATTACAACTAGTCATGATCAAAACTACATAGTATATGAGTAAATATGATAAAGAGAGCTATACAACTTATTTGATTTTAATAGCTTGGACTTGACGAATTATTTGACAAGTATAATAAACAAAGCTTCTGAAATTTCTTTAAATAACAAGTTCCCCCTCAGAAAAATCCTAAAAGATGCAACACACCCAAATCACTTCGTAAAAGTGCAAAACGAGAAGAACCAAGCGGTTTTGAGATAATACGAGCAATCTGAAAAATAAACTTCAACAAGGTGTAGTATAACATCATCCTTTTTCACATGGTCTCTTTAACGTGAAATCACTTGGAAGCCATAAAACAAAATGAAGAATCATCAAGTGTTCCAATCAAGCAATGACGTAAAAGATTGGAACCCAATCGACCGTATGTTCTCTATCCTGTGTTATCTAGTCTTACATCACAAAAAACATTGATTTCACAATTGGGGTTAGTGAAATAAGATCTAGAAACCTAGTACTGAAATACATGATGAATAGGGGCAACAGCAGAAACGATAATGATCTAAGTGAAGAATTAGCCTGCACGATTCGGTCGATCGCCTCGAAGGCGGTCGACGCCTCAAAGCCGGTCTAACCATTGGCAGGTCAGACCACACCACCAATGTTGGTTTGTGCTCGAGGTCTGGCCGCCGTGGAAAGCTCTCGCCGCCACCTGTGGCGAAAGATCCCGAACCTGCAAAAAATTATTTAGAGGGACCAAAGCGATGATAAGAAGCTTGCACAAACTCCACTCCAGAACGAGAAAACTTCCTTAACCTATCTTTCTTCTTTTTCTTTGCTTTTCGAAAGTAAAATTGAACCAAATAACCCTATCTACCACAATGAGTATATTGATACTTGGCTTGATGAGAAGTCATATCTGTTGATTTCACAACACCCACTTTGGTAGAAAATCCTTTGCAATACCAGTAGATTTAAAGATAATTTGTTTTGGTTCACATTCTATTTCAAATTTTTTAGGTTCAATAAGCTTAACAATCTTAAAAGGATTATTCTTAGCATGCTCAACAAAATTAAATTCTAGACCACATTTTTTCACGCTTATTTTTGACTTGTCTAGAATCATATTCATATTTTTTTTGCCAAAAGAAAAACTCTATAAACTGTCTTTAAGATACTCATTTTCTTTAGCTAAAGCAAGACAAGTTGTGCATTTAATAGGTTCATTCACGAATCCTTAGAAGCACTAGACCGAGCCAATCTATCTTTTTCAGCACAATCATTAAGTTGTCTAATCAATACTTCTATTTCAATGTTAAGCTTAGGATAGTTAGAGTAAGAAAGTGTCTCAAGAAAGTCTATATTCTAGCAATTCACAATTAGAGCAAGCTTCAAATTAAGCATTTGAAATACTTAACTCTAAACATGTAGAAAAACTAGACTTGAACTTTTCAATTTCATTATTTGCAAGTTTTAGTTTTTCATTACAAGAGCCCACAAGCAAACATAGCCTCCCAATACTTGAATTTAAGTCAGAGATTATAGAACAAGCACAACCCACAATGTCTGCAATAAAAAAGATCGAAATACTCATAGTGCAGACGGCACTCAAAGCCGTCCAAAGTGAATCAAGCCGGTGGAAGCGAAATCACCAACAAGAATTGGGCAAGGCACACACGTAGGTGCTGACCCAGAAAACCTAGCGCCATCTGTACCGCCAGCGAGATAGGAGCGTGGTTGACATAGATATAATGCCCACCTTTGTCATTCGGGAATCACTAAGCCGACAAAGCCGAGGTGAAGGGAACGTCGCACAAGAATAAGAGAAGCACCGGCCAAGTGTGTCTCTTTGCCGAGCACCAGGGACCTCAAACCACCACCAAGGCCGGCAGTTGCCAACGAAGAGAAGGTTCCAAAGACCAAAACCAGAGCCAAATAGGGAAGAAGAAGAAAGAATGGAAGAGAAGTGCTCATGTTTTTCCGATGCAATTCACGAGAGGAGCGACTTGTTTTAAAAAGCCGAGCGAGGAAGGGGCAGAGGCGATCGGTCCTGCGGCCGCCAACAGCAGGAGCCGAGGTTCCCGGGCCGCCCACGCCCCTTACCTCTCCGCCGAAACCGCCGCTTCTCATATCGGATCCGCTGATTGAGCCGCCGCCCCCCCCCAGGATTTCGCACGGGAGAACGGATCTAGCGAGCGCACACGCACAGGAGGAGACGCAATCTTCTCTCTTATCTCTTCCATTCAGCCCATTGACAGTGAACCTCACATCGCTTTTTTTCCTTTTCTCAATTAAGAAATTACCAAAATGTCCCTAGAATTTTAACAGCTAGCACCGCACCCCTTTGACCAGGAGGCGTAAGTTTTTGGTTTGAAGATCATACGTACGATTTATATTCGGTGCATTGCACGTACGCATGTGTTGTGACTTGCCTTTCTGCACGTTAGAGGATCCGCCATGATGTGGTAAAGATCTTAAAAATCTCTTATGTCCGCGTACACAAAAATAGTACACCACAGAGAAACCTATAATAAAAGGAAATGGTAGCTACATGTTTCAATACCATCCATCAAGAAGAGGGAGGCGGAGGAAATGGCACCTCCAAGTGTCCTTCCAGCATCAAGATGACGCTCTTCATGGACGGCCTCGACTGAGCGTCCTCTTGCACGCACCAGATCCCCACCTTCACCACCCTCTCGACGGCCGCCGCCTCCACCACCTCGTCGCTGCTCATGGCCCTCTTCACCTCACCCCTCATTAGACACTCGTACACCAACTCCATCAGCGTGCGCTCCTCGCCGGCCTCCTCCATCTCCATGCTCCTCCTGCATGTCACGATCTCGAGCAGTACCACGCCGTAGCTGTACACGTCGGCCTTCACCGTCACTGGCCCGGCGCCCCGGTACCACTCGGGGGCTAGGTACCCGCGCGTGCCGCGGACGCCGGTGAAGGTGCGCGTCTGGTCGGGCTGGAGCAGCTTGGCGAGCCCAAAGTCGGCGATCTTGGCCGTGCCGGCCGCGTCCATGAGGATGTTCTGCGGCTTGACGTCGCAGTGGATCACGCGGCTGTCCAGTTCGTCGTGGAGGTAGTGCAGCCCCCGCGCGACGTCGAGCGCTACGCCGACGCGATCGGGCCACGCCGGGCAGGAGGCGCCCTTGAAGAGGAGGTCAGCGAGGGAGCCGTTGCTCATGAACTCGTAGACGAGGAGGCGGTTCGCGCCCTCGTGGCAGAAGCCGAGGAGGCGCACCAGGTTGCGGTGGCTCGTCCTCCCGATGGCGCGCACCTCCCTCTGGAACTCCCGCTCGCCGTCCTCCACGAGCTTCTCCAGCCGCTTCACGGCGATGGCCTTCTCGCCGTTGCGCAGCGCCCCTTTGAACACCGTGCCGAACGCGCCGCGGCCGAGCGGGTCTCGAAAGCTGTACGTCGCGTGCTCGAGTTCCTGGTAAGTGTACGACCTCAGGGGAGCCTCCTCGTCCAAGGCGTCGGCCTCGGCGTTCGCGAGCGACATGTGCCGTCGCGCGATCCTCCGGTTCACCCAGAGAAGCCGCGCGGACGCAATGAGAGCGGACAGCGCGATGCATGTCAAGAGCCCGATGCAAACCGACGCGATGGTGGCTGCCCGCCCGACGCGGTGGTTGGAGGTGTCCCTGCCGCCGAGCGCCTCGTTCGGCGTTCCCCCGGTCTTGACGAACAGAGTATAGCCGCCGCCCGCGCGGCCGTACCGCAGCGGGAGCTGCTGCTTCGTGCATGTGCCGTCGTTGGCGTCCAGCAGCACGGCGGCGCAGAAGCAGTCGGTCATGCACGCGGCCTGGCAGTCGGCCGCGCTCGTGCCCGCGCCCAGCACCCCGTACGGCGTGTCCGCCCACGACACGTTCTGCATGGCCACCATGGAGAAGCCAGCGTCTTGCTGTCGCCCCACGCAGTCACCGGCGCTCGAGTTCACCGTGCAACCGCGCGCGGCATTGCTCGATTCGATGAAATCGAACCCCGGCGGGCACAAACAGCTAGGCTGCGCGTTGCGGTCGAGGACGCAGTAGCTGTTGAACCCGCAAACGCCCTTGACATGGCACCGATCGCTCGGCCCGATCCATTGGACGCTGGTCTTCCACGCACCGTTGCCGTTGGACACGAAGGCATGGCGATACACGCGCAGGACTCCGTCAGGATCTAGCGCAACTCGGTAGTAGACCTGCTCTCCAGCTTGTGCAGCCCTGCCCGGCTGCGTCAAGTTCTTGGTGTATCTGCCATTGTTGCCCACCAGGTAGAGCACGCCACTGGCATCCAAGCGCAAGGTAAGGGGGAAGCCTATCTGGAACGTCCCCGTGTCCCAGTACGCCGCGGCCGCCACGTTGGTCGTGCCCACCGGGTACATCACGAGGTTGCCGTCGTTGAGCTGGTTGGCGAGCCGGTACTTCCCGGTGGCCCTGTTTGTGTCGGACATACTCGAGAAGAGCTGCGCCCCGGGCACGAGGTCCTGCCCGGCGAGCAGGGTGTCGGAGGGGGACGCGAACGTCGACCACACCACCGTCGCATTCGCGCCGTACAGCACGAAGTTGCCGTCGTCGCGCATGGCGGCCGCGACGGCTGGCTGGGGCGGCACGGCGACTGGCCTGTCCTGGCCGTTCGCGCCGGTCCAGAGCAGACGGCCGTCGTAGGTGAGCCGGAGCGAGCCGCTCGTGGCAGGCGTGTCGTTGCGGTTCGCCGTCCACGTGACCGTTATGTCCGGTGCGGTGGCGAGCCAGACGCCGACGGCGAGGCCACCGTCCGTGGCGTAGAAACCGAAAGCGAAGCGGCCCGACGGGGACGACCAGCCGGCGCCGGCGGCAGCCTGCAGTGAGGACCCAGAGGTGATATTTGTTTGGGCACATGACACGTTCAGGGTAACAAGTATGGCTAGTGTTAACAACGGCAGATGCAACGACTTCGCCATGGCTAAGCTAACTAAACTCAGGCTACCCGTGTCAATCTATGCCTAAGCCTCATCATATCTGGGGGATATATTGAACACTGGAGTAGGAGTGATTAAAAAAGGCTGAATAGCTAGTTGCTTAGGACCTGAATTCATACATTAATTTTTGCAAGATTGTTCCATTGTTAGTCAAGATTTTTTTTGTACATTGACTTGCTTTGCAGGTCCACGACTGATTTGGATCAAACTTTCAATTAACAATATTGTGCAAACATATATAGCTAGCTCCATTGGTCTATCCCAAATTGACACGCCACGTAGGATGATGGATAGAGACCGGGTCGTCTTGACATTCTCTAGTGTGGTATTGACCCAACATTAGCAGTGCCGTTTCATGGAAGCAAACCAAACACTAAAAGGCGTTTTCGCTTCGAGAAAGCGACGTGGTGACATTTTGTCCCCAAGAACTGGCCACTCACCCTGTTTTTCCACAAGACAAGCACCACACGCAAGTTCCACTTTGGTCTTGTTTTTCCTCAAGACCAGCACCACAAGCAAGTTCCACTTTGGTCTCTCCGATCTTGTTGTGTATGGCCATGAGAGGGGTTGTGTTCCAGAGAGATTAATTTAACAAAGGTGCACACCGATGATAATGCTACGTATTTGTTAATTAAGTTCGTCGCCAACAAATTTGAGTAATATCTTGACTTGTTAGGAGTCACAAGTTGTTGAGCAAGAAGGCAACCCTTAGCCTACTTGACTTGTATTTTTTTTTCTTCAAGGTATTGTATTCGTCAAAGTGGAGATTTTGTATATCTCATATATGACAAGGTGAAAGAAAGAGGTTCTGTTTGGAAAGCGAAGTATCGCTTTCCAGATACAACCCTATAGGTGTTGAAAACACAATTGTGTGGGGTTATGAAATATTGTGGATTCGGGGGGGTGCAGGGGCGAAGACCCCCGTGGTACGGACTACATATCTGAGTCAAACATATAACTAAGGTATAAATATGGACATCCTATTTCTTGTAACCTACATCATGAAAAGAAAGAAACTCTTCGTATAGACGAAGTCATCGCGATTCGACTCCTGGGGACGTAAGCTTTGCAAAATGTTGTAAACAAATTCTTATATCTCTTATGTACTTACTGTAATTGTTCTCCTGCGCTAAAGGCTGTTGCCGGTTCTAACAGGTCTATATTGTCGTTATCATCCAAATGCCTTCTGCCTTTTTCTTTCTTAAACATTTTCCATCGTGCATCTTGTCAGTGTTAATGTGGTAGTTTGGACCAATGGAACCTCTAATATTCGTCGAACAGGGTGTCTAGGCATAAGAAAGTATTATTTCAGTAGGTACAAACGAGACATCTTGATCGTCAGAGCGTATCTAAGGTCTCGAATCAAGTGTGATCCAGGCATCAAGCAGGTAATTATCACACTTGCATTTTTTAAAAAATCTGCTAGGCAAGGACCTCCTTATAACTATGCTTTTTTATCATGACGATGAGAATTCAACTGAAGTGATGTCTATTTGGCAATTTTCTACGAAACTGATGGCTGAGGCATGAGATATTGACATTGAACCAAGGAGTGGGCTAGTCTTTTTTTTATGAAAACGAAACAAGAAAGAATTCAGTCATGTTAAGGCTCCACTCGGTTAGACTGAAAAACTATAGCTTATAACTGAAATTGCACGAGATCGAATTTTCATTGCACAAGGTGGCTTATTTGGCGTAATTAAATTAAAAAAAATTAAAAATAGGAAAAATATGCTAGCTCATCACGACAACGCAAACGAATCAGGAAAAAAGAACCAAAAAAGCTAAAAACCAAAAGTTCAAAAAAAGACGAAATTTTTAAATAATGAAAAATAAGCCAGAAGCTGAAACCGAAACGAGTCGAGCCATGTTAAACCTGTCGTTCTGGCCTAATCCTCTCATTGGCATAACATAACACAAATATATGGCCATAGGCCCATACATATGCTGGCCCATAAGAGGTCCAACTATCTGTCCAATTGTCGGGCATGCCTATGCAACATGTTGTGCTTACTCAACTAACAGTCCATTTTCCTCTCAAAAGTTAAAAAACTAACATCCCATGTGTTCTCCGAGATAGGGGTATGGAGATAATAAAGCATCAGCAACCAGTAGGACTCTCACCGTCATTGGCATGTTCTCGTTGCGCCTATGGCAAGCAAAAATCACTAGCAACTTCCTCGTCTTGCCTGGAGACCAGTAATTGCCAACTTGGAGCTAACTCCGTAGCAAAACTGTGGAGCTAGCCATTTGGAAAGGTTTTTGGACCACTGCGTACTGGAGGAGTAGTAGTAGTAGTAGTACACGGCAAACGCCATGAAGCGCTTAGCTTTCCGGTTGGCATTTCGTGGTCGCGGGCTTGCGGCATCACGTGGGACTCATCAAAGCTGTGCCCTTGACTGCCTACAAAGTTAAGAGGCCATGGCCCTAAACTATGCCCATCAAATTCCATGCGCATGTGACCCCAGAACGCCAATCCGCATGTATGGGTTTTTTAATGACTGTGATTTTAAATTCTGACTGTTCAAATGGGATTACGAAGAGAGATAATCATATATGATTTTTATCAGTATGTGCTTTTGATTTTTCGAAAACCCTTCACTTTTTAGAAATACGTATGTGCTCTTGATTTTCCAAAACTTGCGAATTATCGACTTTTTTTCGATCTACGTGGTAAGCAGCGTGTGCCTTGCTTCCGCAGCTAGTATACAAATGGCCAGGGGGAAAAGATGGAAGGATAATAATTTCAAACAAACTATCCAAAGGCATGCTGCTTGTGTCAGATACTGAAGCAAATGTTTTTCTGTGAGCATGCATGTCTACTCCAAAAGCCAGAAATTTTAGCTGGAGCAAATTAATGTGATGCCTTAGGAAAATGCCGTTGATTAAAATGTTGATAGCGCGATATCTGTGCCAACACCCATCTTCTAGCTATTTAATTAGTTTTTTTTAACAAGTAGGCAATTGATTTGGCTGCAATAAGCTAGCCAACAACAGGTCGCTCGTCCTGCTCCAAATCCTATCGGTCATCACCTAACTAGACATAGGTCAACTACCCAACCAACCTACTTGGTCTGCTATGCTCTTAAGCAAATAGCACCGCTCCTCCCATCATGTGAGCTCCATTGTCTTCTTCACTAACCAATCCAAATAAAATACTACTACTAATTGCAATTTGAGCCTTATGATGGCCTGATGTGTGCAGTGCAGCTAATTCACTAAACAATGCAAGATGACAACCGCCGTATCTTTCTTTCTTCTTCTTTGAACAGCTGTTGTGCGATTGATAGGTACCATGATACAACAGAAAAGCTGTAGCATGATTATTGCATAGCACAAGTAGGCGAGATAGAATTTTTGATAGGAAAAGCATATACTAGTAGTTGATTGATTTTTTTTAAAAGTCTGTTAAAGCACAGTTAGGTTCCTCGATCGAACCAGGCTCAGAACTTGGAGAAAAAAAATACATCTATACGAGATTGGTCAATTGATAACGCTCAGTATGTCTATGGCACTGTTCTTTTCAGTTTCTAAAAGCTGTTTTTCGACTTTTCTACAGTAACTAGCTTTTAAACGGAGTATTTTTTCAAGATAGGGTCTACTAGTTAATTGTAGTACATGCTTTATTGACTTCATTTATATTGGCAAAAACCGTATGTGAGTTTCTATTACTCGGTAATCTCTCCAAACAATTCAAAAGCCACAAACCGCAGCCTAAAAATCACAAGTCGACCAAAAAGAATGAACCTATATACTAATACGACAAAGACGAGTCCAAAAATTATCCTTGAAATGAAGATATATAGGAGATTGTTCAACGAATAACACTAAGGTAGTGCTTATTTTGGCTTATAAGTTCAATTTCTTATTTTTCATCAGAGTCGAAAATGCATTGAGCTATTAGTTTTTCAACATAATTAAATTTAAAAATAAAAGAAATAAAAATTTATATTATCATAAACAATACAAAGAAAAAAATCCAAAAAAAGATAAAAATAAAAAGCCAGAAGAAGCAGAAGCTAAGCGTGCACGCTAATACCCATACAAACAAGATAGTAGAATCTAAAAGTTTATCATCACGAAGGATCTGCTGCTCGTACATGGGGACATTGTGTAGCACGATACAATTGATTACTTCCTCCCAAAAAGAGCCTCTTTTTCATCCCAGCTGAGCCTGCAGTGAGGACCCAGAGGTGATATTTGTTTGGGCACATGACACGTTCAGGGTAACAAGTATGGCTAGTGTTAACAACGGCAGATGCAACGACTTCGCCATGGCTAAGCTAACTAAACTCAGGCTACCCGTGTCAATTTATGCCTAAGCTTCATCATATCTGGGGGATATATTGAACACTGGAGCAGGAGTGATTAAAAAAAAGGCTGAATAGCTAGTTGCTTAGGACCTGAATTCATACATTAATTTTTGCAAGATTGTTCCATTGTTAGTCAAGATTTTATTGTACATTGACTTGCTTTGCAGGTCCACGCTGATTTGGATCAAACTTTCAATTAACAATATTGTGCAAACATATATAGCTAGCTCCATTGGTCTATCCCAAATTGACACGCCACGTAGGATGATGGATAGAGACCGGGTCGTCTTGACATTCTCTAGTGTGGTATTGACCCAACATTAGCAGTGCCGTTTCATGGAAGCAAACCAAACACTAAAAGGCGTTTTCGCTGCGAGAAAGCGACGTGGTGACATTTTGTCCCAAGAACTGGCCATTCATCTTGTTTTTCCACAAGACAAGCACCACACGCAAGTTCCACTTTGGTCTTGTTTTTCCTCAAGCACCACAAGCAAGTTCCACTTTGGTCTCTCCGGTTTTGTTGTGTATGGCCATGAGAGGGGTTGTGTTCCAGAGAGATTAATTTAACAAAGGTGCACACCGATGATAATGCTACGTATTTGTTAATTAAGTTCGTCACCGTCAACAAATTTGAGTATTGTCTTGACTTGTTAGGAGTCACAAGTTGCTAAGCAAAGAGGCAACCTTTAGCCTACTTGACTTGTATTTTTTTTCTTCAAGGTACTGTATTCGTTAAAGTGGAGATTTTGTATAGCTCATATATGACAAGGTGAAAGAAAGAGGTTTTGTTTGGAAAGCGAAGTATCGCTTTCCGGATACAACCCTATAGGTGTTGGAAACACAATTGTGTGGGATTATGAAATATTGTGGATTGGGGGTGCAGGGGCGAAGACCCCCGTGGTACGGACTACTGGTCTGAGTCAAACATATAACTAGGATATAAATATATACATCCTATTTCTTGTAACCTTAATCGTGAAAAGAAAGAAACTCTTCGTATAGACGAAGTCATCGCGATTCGACTCCTGGGGACGTAAGCTTTGCAAAATGTTGTAAACAAATTCTTATATCTCTTATGTACTTACTGTAATTGTTCTCCTGCGCTAAAGGCTGTTGCCGGTTCTAACAGGTCTATATTGTCGTTATCATCCAAATGCCTTCTGCCTTTTCTTTCTTAAACATTTTCCATCGTGCATCTTGTCAGTGTTAATGTGGTAGTTTGGACCAATGGAACCTCTAATATTCGTCGAACAGGGTGTCTAGGCATAAGAAAGTATTATTTCAGTAGGTACAAACGAGACATCTTGATCGTCAGAGCGTATCTAAGGTCTCGAATCAAGTGTGATCCAGGCATCAAGCAGGTAATTATCACACTTGCATTTTTTTAAAAAAAATCTGCTAGGCAAGGACCTCCCTTATAACTATGCTTTTTTTTATCATGACGATGAGAATTCAACTGAAGTGATGTCTATTTGGCAATTTTCTACGAAACTGATGGCTGAGGCATGAGATATTGACATTGAACCAAGGAGTGGGCTAGTCTTTTTATGAAAACGAAACAAGAAAGAATTCAGTCATGTTAAGGCTCCACTCTGTTAGACCGAAAACTATAAATAACCGAAATTGCATGAATGATCGAAATTTTCTTGTCTGAAGGTGGCTTATTTGGCGTAATTAAATTAAAAAATTAAAATAGGAAAAATATGCTAGCTCATCACGGACAACACAAACGAATCAGAAAAAAAAGAACCAAGAAAAAGCTAAAAACCAAAAGTTCAAAAAAAATAAAAATTTTTAATAATAAAAAATAAGTCAAAACTTCAAACCAAACGAGCGAAGTCGAGCCATGTTAAACCTGTCGTTCCGGCCTAATCCTCTCATTGGCATAACATAACACAAATATATGGCCATAGGCCCATACATATGCTGGCCCATAAGAGGTCCAACTATCTGTCCAATTGTCGGGCATGCCTATGCACCATGTTGTGCTTACTCAACTAACAGTCCATTTTCCTCTCAAAAGTTAAAAAACTAACATCCCATGTGTTCTCCGAGATAGGGGTATGGAGATAATAAAGCATCAGCAACCAGTAGGACTCTCACCGTCATTGGCATGTTCTCGTTGCGCCTATGGCCAAGCAAAAAATCACTAGCAACTTCCTCGTCTTGCCTGGAGACCAGTAATTGCCAACTTGGAGCTAACTCCGTAGCAAAACTGTGGAGCTAGCCATTTGGAAAGGTTTTTGGACCACTACGTACTGGAGGAGTAGTAGTAGTACTACACGGCAAACGCCATGAAGTGCTTAGCTTTCCGGTTGGCATTTCGTGGTCGCGGGCTTGCGGCATCACATGGGACTCATCAAAGCTGTGCCCTTGACTGCCTACAAAGTTAAGAGGCCATGGCCCTAAACTATGCCCATCAAATTCCATGCACATGTGACCCCAGAACGCCAATCCGCATGTATGGGTTTTTTTTAATGACGTGTGATTTTTAAATTCTGACTGTTCAAATGGGATTACGAAGAGAGATAATCATATATGATTTTTATCAGTATGTGCTTTTGATTTTTTCGAAAACCCTTCACTTTTTTAGAAATACGTATGTGCTCTTGATTTTTCCAAAAACTTGCGAATTATCGACTTTTTTTTCGATCTACGTGGTAGCTAGCGACGTGGCGCCTTGCTTCCGCAGCTAGTATACAAATGGCTAGGGGAAAAGATGGAAGGATAAATAATTTCAAACAAACTATTCAAAGGCATGTTGCTTGTCTCAGATACTGAAGCAAATGATTTTCTGTGAGCATGCATGTCTACTCCAAAAGCCAGAAATTTTAGCTGGAGCAAATTAATGTGATGCCTTAGGAAAATGTCGTTGATTAAAATGTTGATAGCGCGATAGCTGTGCCAACATCCATCTTCTAGCCATTTAATTAGTTTTTTCAACAAGTAGGCAATTGATTTGGCTGCAATAAGCTAGCCAACAACAGGTCGCTCGTCCTGCTCCAAATCCTATCGGTCATCACCTATCTAGACATAGGTCAACTACCCAACCAACCTACTTGGTCTGCTATGCTCTTAGGCAAATAGCACCGCTCCTCCCATCATGTGAGCTCCATTGTCTTCTTCACTAACCAATCCAAATAAAATACTACTACTAATTGCAATTTGAGCCTTATGATGGCCTGATGTGTGCAGTGCAGCTAATTCACTAAACAATGCAAGATGACAACCGCCGTATCTTTCTTTCTTCTTCTTTTGAACAGCTGTTGTGCGATTGATAGGTACCATGATACAACAGAAAAGCTGTAGCATGATTATTGCATAGCACAAGTAGGCGAGATAGAATTTTTTTGATAGGAAAAGCATATACTAGTAGTTGATTGATTTTTTTTAAAAGTCTGTTAAAGCACAGTTAGGTTCCTCGATCGAACCAGGCTCAGAACTTGGAGAAAAAAAATACATCTATACGAGATTGGTCAATTGATAACGCTCAGTATGTCTATGGCACTGTTCTTTTCGCTTTAAAAGCATTTTTCGACTTTTCTACAGTAACTAGCTTTTAAACGGAGTATTTTTTCAAGATAGGGTCTACTAGTTAATTGTAGTACATGCTTTATTGACTTCATTTATATTGGCAAAAACCGTATGTGAGTTTCTATTACTCGGTAATCTCTCGTACAAACAGCCCAAAAGCCACAAACCGCAGCCAAAAATCACAAGTCGCAGCCAAAAAGAACAGACCCTATATACTAATACAGACAAAGACAGAGTCCAAAAAATTATCCTTGAAATGAAGATATATACAGGAGATTGTTCAACGAATAACACTAAGGTAGTGCTTATTTTGGCTTATAAGTTCAGCTTTCTTATTTTTCACGCTGTAGCGGCTGAAAATGCATTGTAGCTATTAGTTTTTTCAACATAATTAAATTTAAAAATAAAAGAAATAAAAATTTATATTATCATAAACAATACAAAGAAAAAAATCCAAAAAAAGATAAAAATAAAAAGCCAGAAGAAGCAGAAGCTAAGCGTGCACGCTAATACCCATACAAACAAGATAGTAGAATCTAAAAGTTTATCATCACGAAGGATCTGCTGCTCGTACATGGGGGACATTGTGTAGCACGATACAATTGATTACTT
Source organism: Bonia amplexicaulis (assembly GCA_036346245.1). Lineage (NCBI taxonomy): Eukaryota > Viridiplantae > Streptophyta > Magnoliopsida > Poales > Poaceae > Bonia > Bonia amplexicaulis. Next base: position 7,823,493 of record CM070737.1, read on the forward strand.
CCTCCCAAAAAAGAGCCTCTTTTTTCATCCCAGCTGCTCTTGTCTTCCTCCATAGGATATTTCCATAACAGGTGGTAGTACTCCTGTCAAGTTGGTAGCCTGGTATAAGTCAGCATGTAGAAGACCATGTGTAGCTAGACACAGTCGTAATTTGTTTATCTAGAAGCAATATACGTACGTGCTGTATCTCTCGCAGTCGCAGCAGTATCAGTTGGACAAAAAGATCAAGTGCCTTTAATTTGCATTGCGTACCAAAGTGGCAATTCAATTGTGCATTTACTCTGACAGCACGTACAGATCATCGCCGTGTTAACAGTACCCAGGTCGAAATGCGCAACAAAAGAATTAATTGTCCATCTAAAAAAAACCGCTTGCAACAAACTTCTCTTGCGTCTAATCGCAGTCGATCGTGCCGTAGCTTTCCTTGAAAATGCACGGGATTTTTTTTCTTTTATGGTTTTTAGCTTCGATTTTGTAAGAAACTAAAATAAACAGATTAATTTTCGAAACTATTTCTCTAAATAGTCTTATAAATCTAAAATTATATGTAACATCTATGTTATCATCTCTGTTATTTATCACTGTTTCAAAAATAGAGACTATCTAAAGATGTCAGTAACACTCTAAATGAGCGAGCCATGATCCGGCGAATCCTCGTGAAGAAGGCCATGGACACGAACGTGCGTGCGACCGGTCCACGATTGAGAAATGGACCCGCTTCGTGAGACCGACAGTGGGCTCCACCTCACAGTGAACAACCCCACAAAACCAAAGGCGCATCACGACGTCTTTTCGTCGGACCGGTCCACGATTCAGTCAAAGCGATATTTTTAAGTATGCATTTACTATTTACTGTGTTAAAACGGTGTTTCCTTGGGTTATTACCGCAACAGTCACCGGAGAGATCTAGATCATGTAGAGGTAAAACAATGTTTAGAACCTTTTCCCATGGAATTTTTTTCATAGAAAATTTCATGATGGGATCAACCATGCAATAGAATTGTTAGACATCAAGCCCCACGATGAAAGCAACATCAGTTGTTGGATACTCAAGGCTGAGGTGGAAATTTAAATCGCCAGTTAGCAAAGATAAGACTTTTATTTAGATTAGTACCAATGTTGGCTTTTCTTTAAACCACGGTACCGCATGCCAATCCAAGGAGGCTTTAGCATATATATATAGCACTGTTGCAGTATGTATTTACAGAAATAGATGTATACATCGAGTATTGGCAAAAATAACGTTTTTGTCGTCTAGTGATCGACGGCATCGCTGGAGGGCGACACGTGTCGCTGCCGTCCCACGGGCGGATGGCAAGACGCCTGCCGTCCCGTGGCCAGGCGGTAGGCGGCCTACCATCCTGTGGCCAGACGACATATATAGTCAGCTTAATTACCTACCTTATTTTTCTATATAATATTTATTCGAATTTTTAAATATAATAAATAAGCTCAAAAAATTACAAATTTTTATGTACAAATTCCTGACATATCGTACTTCATCATGTAATTTTTTAACAATTTTTTCCACTTTGAATGTTGTTAAAAAATTCATACTATTGATATAATTACAGGAGTTGTTACATATAGCAAACTAGTTCCAAAAATTACGAATTTTTATGTGAAGCCTCCTGACATAATCATAATAATTTTGTAATTTTTTGGAAATTTTATGTACTCCAAATTTACTACGTTAATTCATATTAATTTAATCTTGAAATTAGCGGTGTTCAGGCATCTTTTGCAGTGCCTGATCTCTGTCGTTCACATATATATCAGCCATTGCTGCTATTTTTTATTTCTCGCTACCTCCTTCGCATATTTGTCACTCCGTCCATATCGTCCCACCTCACGCGCTCTCTCTTCCGCACTAATATCGTTATGTCCGTGCTGCCCCCTCGCCTACGCAGATATCAGTATGTCCGTGTCGTCCTGCCTTGCCCGCTCTCCCGTGCACACATATATCACTCTTATCATACTGTCCCCCGTTGCCTATGGTGTTGCGTGACGACAACGTGTCCGTAATTTCTAGTGGCAACGCACCAGGTTCCCTTTCGCTCGGCTTGAAATACGGAGCTCTCGCAATCGCTCATAGCTCATGTAACGACATAATGACATTAGCGTGGACGAGAGAGCGCATGAAGGGGGATGGTACGACAGAGTGATAAAATGTGCGAAGGACGGAGCGAGAAATAAAAGATAGTAGTAACGGTCGACATATATGCGAACGACAGAGGTCAGACACTGTGAAAGATGCCTAAGAATCGCTAATTTCTTGATTAAATTAACATGAATTAACGTGGTAAATTCGAAGCACATAAAATTCTCAAAAAAAATTACACAACTACTATGATTGTGTCAATTGGCTTCACATAAATTTTATATTTTTTTGAGTTCGTTTGCTATATGTAATAACTCCTGCAAATATCTCAATAGTATGAATTTTTCAACAACATTCAGAGTGGATAAAATTGTCAAAAAATTACAAGATGAAGTACAATGTGTCGAGACTGCACATAAAATTTCGTAATTTTTGAGCTCATTTGTTATATTTAAAATTTCAAACAAATATTATACAAAAAATTAAAACAGATAATTAAACCGGCTAACTAGCCGGCTTAATTACCTGCTATCCGGACACCAGACGGTAGGCTGCCGTCTGGCCATGGGACAGCAGCGACATGTGTCGCTTCTCCAGCGTGCCGTCCAACCACCAGACGATAAAAATATCATTTTTGCTAATACTCAATACACACAATTACTTCTGTAAATACGTACTGCAACAGCGCTCTAAAAACTCCCAATCCAGGTGATAGCATCCAGGTTGATACGATGAACACCCTAACATCCACCACTACACCGCGGATCATTCCTTCCGTTTTGTGTTTACTATGGATGATGGACATATTGGCTCCCTAGATTCAACAAAATTTTGGCTATCCGAACTATTTTGCAGCTTGATGCATATATGAATTCTAAACGGCATCTTCCGCTATCCCGAATTCCAGACTAGGATACAGTTTGTGGACTTAACCGTTTCTTTGTTGGACTTCACGACACCAAAGATGGGTTTGACACATGCTACTTCACTTTTCTCCTTAGTTCAAAAGCTAATGGCCCTGTCCGAAGCCGACGACTTTTAGGCTACTACAAAATTTTTAAATTTTATTTTCTCAAGACGGGTCTACAAGTTAAACATAGTATGTTAAATCTAATATCTGTCACCAAAATCGTAAGTGAGTGTCGATCTTCCGAATCAGATGTAAACAACTAAAATTCAAAAATTTCAGCCAAAAGCCATAAGGCGCAGCCAAAAAGAACAGCCATATGCCATAGCAACATACTCTAAACCCTGAGACGTTACTATTGATCATACATAATTTTTAATATGTACTATACACTAAGAGATTGAAATAAAATTAATATGCAATTTCAAACTCGTAAGAAGAGGTATATGGCCTGTTTGGAGAGGACAGAGTTCTTAACCACGTACACCGTAATGCAAATTTGATTTTGCATACACAACGCCACCTCGTCTCTATCTTACCAATTGAGTTCATGATTTAGGGTCTGAATAGAAATAAATATGTACTTCTGATTTTTTAAAGTAGTTTTTCTACTTCTCTCATTTCGGAGATAAATCAAAGGTTTACGGACGTATCACGTACTCTACTCTTCTCGCTATAGTTTTACATATGTATCTTTTTTTTCACTTTCTTTACTTCTCATATGTCCTTTCTAAAAACCACTATCATTTATTTTTAACTAGAAGATACAAATTACTATAAAAAAATATGAGTTGTAGCCAATATGAAGGGGTACTTTTGGTTGATGCCATCGCGCATTGCTCGGACCAGCTGGATCCATCCGCGCACGTTGCCAATCCTATCCATGTAGACTACAGCGATTGAATTTTGGAGCAACTCTGTAATTATACTGCTGTTAAAGAAAGATACCGGAGATTTTCTTCGCTAAGACGAGCACAAAACGAAGGAGAAAAAAAGGAAAGAGAGTAGGGCAAGGCAAGAAGCGAGGAACAAGCAAGCATCCCTCGTGCAAGAAGACTAGCGATAGAGAGAGAGAAGCCGCAGCACAACAGCCGCAGCGCTTCTCTCCCTCCGGTCTCCGCCTCCGCCTCGAAAAGAAGTAAAAAGAAAATTAAAACTCGAGACTCCACAGCTTCCAGCCCCGGCGTACGGACGCCGGCCCATCCGCCGCCGCCGGCCTGGCTGCCCTCTCTGCTCTCTCCTCCTTCCCCAGTTCGGCCGGATCTTGGAGGAGCTGGGGCAGGCGGAGAGGCTGCGCTGCGGGGTCTCTAGGGTTCCCGGCGATCTCGTCCGCTTGATTCCTGCCTCCTCAGGTCTTCAGGTACGGAAAAAATCTGCGCTTTTGTGCTCCGCGGCTGGGCTTGGTGTCGGAACGGCTAGAAAGGAGGCTCCTTTCGCGTGCTTGCGGCTGTTTTCTTTGAGGATGCGTGGGGAGAGTTGGGGCCTTAGCCCGTAGCTGTGGTGCTGATTAGATTGGTGGGGATTTCGTTGGGGGCTTTGCCGTTTAAGATTTGTTCTGTTGTTGTGTCCTTGGATTTGTGATTGGACTTGGTCACTTGGAGTTGCTGTTACTTGCACGCTTGTGGGTTAATGAGCGTATGAGAATTTAAGCTGCGTGGAGCGGTAATGCAGGTGGAATTATGCATATTGCTATCTTGATTCGACTTAGGTTGTGTGGAATTCGTGATGATAAAAATAGCCTTGTTCTGCGCAATGCATTCTGGGTTAAATCACTACGTTCAAAATGACCTGCTGCTGTGCTTGCCATTTCCCTGTTCTTAAAGTGCTTTAGCTAGTACTTCCAAACATGTAGTCAGCATTTTTACGTGATACATAGCGTTGGAATCCACGGTGTATTGTGATGTGCTGTAGTAGTTAATGAATATTAGGAGGCGTTGCAGTAATGCCCAGGGCCAGATCCTATTTAGGATGAAGCTATAGTGTGAGTTCATGCATTTCAACATAATCATTCTATGTTGCTTATGATCAAAGCGTGCACAATTTACAAAACACAACCTAAAACTAGTCAATTGCATCACTTCATAGAACTATACAGATGAGATCACAAACAACTATATTACAACGTGTACAATGCATAGTTTTAGGCTTGTAGCTACATCTGGCGCAACAAAACTTTTATACTCATATCGAAATCCTGCTCTCATGGGGGCCATGGGGCAGCAGTTTACCTAGAGTTTCTCAACCATATGTTTTTTTTTAATTTTTAGTGTTAAGTGTAACCTTGTTTTTACCTGCACAATAACCTAATTTTATTGCTGCCATTCAGCTTCATTGGGTGCCGATATTTTGTTCCCCATAACACTGCCCATTGTGCCCATATCACCCAAAATTCTCCACTTCTCTTTAATTGGGTACTTTGTATGTACTTTACCATATCAATTTGATCTTGTATAGTGGTCTTAACCGCATTGTTATTAAATATGTGCAGGTTCAACATTTGATCAGTTTTGTTAGTCCTGTGACAGTAGTACATATGTATTGGTACTGTTCTTAGAACTCCATAGTTACTTGGAGATCAGATGTGACAAATATGCACACTAAAGGGGCTTCTTCAGACGTTATCAGAGTAAGCACGTCTAGTGCGCCTAGTACATCGAGTCATGGTTCTGCACAAGATGACTGTGATTCTTCAGGCAACGTGTATGTATGGGGTGAAGTTTTTTGTGATAACCCTGTAAAAGCTGGTTCTGATGCAGTAATTAGGTCAACTGTGAGGACTGATTTCCTACTACCGAAGCCCTTGGAATCCAGTCTAGTCCTTGATGTGTATCATGTGGATTGTGGGGTCAAGCATGCTGCTTTGGTCACAAAAAATGGGGAAGTCTTTACATGGGGTGATGAATCTGGAGGACGCCTTGGCCATGGATCACGAGAAGATTCTATTCACCCTCGTCTAGTTGAGTCGTTAGCAGTTTGCAATGTGGATATCGTTGCTTGTGGGGAGTTCCACACCTGTGCTGTGACAGCAGCTGGGGAACTGTATACCTGGGGAGATGGAACACATAATGTTGGACTTCTAGGCCATGGTACTGATGTAAGCCACTGGATTCCTAAAAGGATCTCAGGAGCACTGGATGGTCTTCAAGTTGCTTATGTTTCTTGTGGAACCTGGCATACAGCCTTGATTACATCAATGGGCCAGCTATTTACCTTCGGCGATGGTACATTTGGAGTTTTAGGCCATGGAAACTGTGAGAGCATTTCATGTCCTAGGGAGGTAGAGTCTTTATCGGGGTTGAAAACAATTGCTGTTGCATGCGGTGTATGGCACACTGCGGCTGTTGTAGAAGTTATAGTGACTCAGTCCAGTTCAAGTGTATCTTCTGGAAAGCTCTTCACATGGGGAGATGGTGACAAGCATCGACTTGGTCATGGTGACAAGGAACCACGACTCAAGCCTACATGTGTGGCTTCACTTATCGATTATGATTTTCACAGGATAGCATGTGGTCATAGTCTTACTGTAGGCCTGACAACATCTGGACAAGTTTTGAGCATGGGTAATACTGTTTATGGTCAGCTTGGAAATCCCTGCTCAGATGGTAAGCTTCCATGTCTAGTTGAAGAGATTATGGGTGAGCATGTTGTCCAAGTTGCTTGTGGTTCCTACCATGTTGCAGTTTTGACAATTAAGAGTGAGGTTTTTACATGGGGAAAAGGGGCCAATGGAAGATTGGGTCATGGAGATATAGAGGATAGGAAAATACCTACTCTGGTTGAGGCATTGAAAGACAGGGCTGTTAGGCACATAGCCTGTGGTGCAAACTTCACTGCTGCTATATGCCAGCATAAGTGGATATCAGGAGCCGAGCAGTCGCAATGTGCATCATGTCGACAACAATTTGGGTTCACCAGAAAGAGGCATAATTGCCATAATTGTGGACTTGTCCACTGTAATGCATGCACCTCGCGGAAGGCTCTGGGGGCAGCGTTGGCTCCTAATCCTGCAAAACCTTACCGTGTTTGTGATTCTTGTTTCTTGAAATTGAACAATACAGACTCTAGTGCAATTAATAAGAGGAAAGATGCTGTGCCTCGCCTCTTGGGTGAAAACAACTCCGATGCTAAATTAGCTAAAGCAATTATACCTAGTAATATGGATATGATTAGAAGTTTGGATAGCAAGGCAGCAAAACAAGGGAAGAAAACAGATGCGCTGTCATTTCTTCGAACTCCTCAAATGAGTACACTTCATCAGCTTAGAGATATTGCTTTATCTGGTGGGCTTGATCTGAACAGATCAGTTCCAAGAGCAGTTCGCGCATCAGCAGTTCGATCAGTTAAATCTTCGAGGGCTGTTTCCCCTTTCTCCCGCAAGCCCAGTCCACCACGTTCTACCACACCAGTTCCAACAACTCATGGCCTTTCTATCGCGAAAAGTGCTGCTGATAATCTTGCGAAAACAAATGAGATGTTAAATCAGGAAGTAGAAAGACTCCGTGCACAGGTATATCGTTTTATTTATGTGCAAGTACATCGCTTTGGCATTTATTATGCGGGATCACTTTTTTAGGTCGATAATCTGAGGCACCGCTGTGAGGTTCAAGAGCTTGAGCTACAGAAATCAGCCAAGAAAGTTCAAGAGGCCATGACGCTGGTTGCTGAGGAATCTGCAAAGTCCAAAGCTGCAATGGAAGTCATAAAATCCCTAACAGCGCAGGTAATATTGATTGACTTAGTGCTCTCATTTCTTCGTAGAAACCCATGAATTTAGTTAGCTGCTGCGTACCTGTAGTATTCCTTGCACATAACACCATTGGTTTTAAGAATGCCATGATATGTACGTGCTAACGGTTTTGTGGTGGAGGTTTGATTGTTTCACCTGAAACAAAAGGCATATGTTTCACATTGGAGGAACAGTACTTGCTTAATGTCATCGGATTACACAAATTCAAAATGTTCGGTACCTAAATATTCATTTATTCCTGAAAAAAGCTATTAATCTGAGAGAGTGTGTATTTGGCACCTAACCTGTCAGAATACTCAGTTGAGCTTTCTTCAGTTAAGTGCCACTTTCTTTGGTTTCGTTACTGAAATCCTTTTCCCTGATGGTAATTGTTTCTGCCTTTTGCTGTGGCTTGTGTAGCTTAAGGATATGGCTGAAAGACTGCCTCCAGATCAGGGATCCTATGATGACAATGAAGCAAAACAATCACACTTTTCAAGTGGCATCGAATCGCATGCTTCTATTTACTCTAGCATGAATGGGATTCACCAGCCACGAAACGAGTCTATCAGTGCTTTAAACACACCTAGCCTGAACACCGGACGATCTTTGCACCCAAATGGAATCTCAAGTCAACATAAATCACCAGGTAGTATTGGTGAAAATAGCGAAGTGAGTGCTCACAGCCATAGGGTTTCAAGTCCTCATGACGCTGAACATTCAAATCAAAGAGCACATAGCAGTAGTGATGAATTGCTCACTGCAAGCAGTAAAGGTGGTGATAAAACTAGCATGGATGCTAGGTCCCTTCGAAATGGTGAAGATGCTTACAAATCTCGAGGCACGATATCACTGTCCAGCAACCAAGTTCAGGCTGAATGGATTGACCAGTATGAACCAGGTGTATACATAACACTGACAACACTTCGTGATGGGACTCGGGATCTGAAGCGGGTACGCTTCAGGTAAATTGAGATTCTCTTTCTTCTTTCTTAAGTACTGCTATGGTTGTTTTTCGTTTGCTTCATTTATAAGTAGATGTGGTATTGCTTGAATAAAATGTTTTTTTTTGCAAATCACTTAATGAGTCTGACATGCTTTTGTGGCTACATATTGCTTCAAGGTGCTGGTAGTGGCATGTTCCAGAACATAAAATAGAAGGCTGTGTTATTCCCTGATTCAGTTGTCTAATCACCCCTACTGCTTTAATGTTTTGAGCAATACAACTTAATCAACTGTTTCTTACCCTCTTTATTTTAATCAGCACCGCAAGCGCTGCTAGCCTACTCTTTTTAATGGCACAAAGTAAAGTTTGTACTGGAATCTTATTGAGAACCATGAGATGTCTTCTATTTGTTAACCGATGTCTAATTTTCCTGTCCATGGGCTCTTGTTTTAAATTCCTCTCCAGTCGAAGACGGTTCGGTGAGCATCAAGCAGAGAACTGGTGGAACGAGAACCGTGAGAAGGTATATGAGAGGTACAACGTGAGGAGTTCTGAACGAGTCTCGTCAGCTGCATCAACCCGGTCAGCCCGATGACCTGAGGACTGACTTGCTGCCTGGCGATCACCGGCGAACATGAAACGCGGCTCCAGAGCCCTAGTATCAGGGATTCAGGGCCTTGCCACTATGGTAAGGCCCCAATAGATTCTTTTTTGCTCCTGTAATGTCGATAATTATTTTTTTTTTGTCTCGCAGCTGAATCATCCATCCAGGCCTACTGCCCCGATGTAATGTACATAGAGCCGTGAGACACCCTTCCCCATTCTGTAGTGAATGCAGGTGTAAAAATTCGAAAAAAAAAATTCTTCAGACATTTGTCACCCCAATTACATGTGTACATGTTGAGGTGCGTTGAGCAGAGCTGCAAACCATGATGGCATGATGTGGTGGTAGAATTTTTGTGGAAATGGCAGCCTCCCGGGTGTCGAGCGCAGACCGACGTTGTCTCCTCCGCTCTCGCCTACGGCCGTCCGCTGTACGGCGGCCTCCCGGGTATTGAGCGCCTAACCAACATGCTATCTAGTCTGTCGTCCTCTTGTCTTGCCTCTGTTCTACTCCTACCTTCTCGCTCCATAGGCATGTGGCTCCCCAACTTTGCCGCCTTTGCTCTTTTCGTCGATCATGGCAGAAAGACCACGGTAGATTGACTATGGATCCTACGACCGGTTTACTGTAGCCACAATCGAATTATTGTAGCTACGATTGATTCACTATAGTTACTATCGGTTCATTGTACACCTGCCGTGGTCGATGATCGTGCAGATATCTTCTCTCACCTTGATCCGACCTGGATGACCTTCACCGACCTTGGCCACAACCTCTTTGCATCAACTCCACTTCCCCAACCTCTATATCCTCTACTTCATCTTTTCCCACGACTGGCTTCCTTTCATGCCGCCTCTTCTACTGGTTACCCTCTCTACACAATCGTCCTCTACTCCTTCATGACTAGCTCTATGGTAGACAACTTCACCACCGACTCTTCGCATGGCACTTCTCGTTGACTTGTACTTCAATTTGAGCATCCTCGTCGACTTCTTTTCTAGCCTGAGCGTCCACGACGATCCCGCTCTGACTACAGGGATATTAGAGTACATGTTTGGTAAGATTATAAAAAATAGAATAGAATAAATTATGATAGTTAATATGGATAGAATATAATCAATTAGGATAATTTGTATCCGATATGATTCCTTCCATATCTTGGTAATCTTACATATATGGATTGACTTGATCTCCAAGTCATATTGTACTTTATATATACGTCCTCCGAGGCTCAAGCGATATAATCCAACAATTATTTCAGCTATTCTATTTTCCTTTAATAACGACGGCACCACATTGCATTCGTAACTCGCTAGCCGTGTAGGTCTCATTTGGCGCATTGGACTTTCCCATCAACGTGACTGATGGCTTTCAGTCGTAACATAGGTTTTTATCTGTGTTTTTTAGATGATAATGGACAATAGAGATGGATAGCGCACATGTCAATAGGCTTAAAAATTATTTAAAGAAATTATTCTACTTATTTTAGTATATTGGGAGAACAGATAAAGTTAAAGCCAAAAACGAACAGATGCTTTTGGCTTATTTAGATTTCATTTTAATGTTTTTTCAAGATAAACTATACGTGTTTTCATTGATCTATGTATAGTTAAAAGCCCAACATTTGTACAATAAAAATCGCAAATGATCATATTCGTCTCGATTCATATTCTATCAGTATCTATATTCAATAAAATTTAAAATTTATTCAGAAAAATATCCGCCGCAAAGTTAAAGCCAAAAACGAACGGATGCTTCGGTGCCGAGCCGACCGATGGGGATGGGGAATGGATCGCGGCCGGACCGCATCAAAGAGGTTTCCTGGGTCCAAATCGCCGTGCATCTCTACCGAAAACCGCACCAAACCCATCCAGCCTCCACCTCTCCTCCCCCCATCTCGCGGCGGCACGGCCAAGATGCCGTCGTCCAACTCGAAGAAGCCGCTCTCCCTCGCGCTGCCCGCCCCCATGGCCGCCACCAACGCCCACTCCCAATCCCACCTCGACTTCCCTTCCCTCTTCTCCGACCTCACCTCCCTCCTCCTCCACCACTCCCTGCCGCCGCCTCCCCACGCCCCGTCTTCTCCTCCTCCTCCCTCTCCATCCCCGCCGCTCCCGCTCCCGCCACGATCACCCCCACCCCGCTTGCCCGCGCCGCCATCGGGGCCTGCGCCGGCGCCGCCGCGGGGGCCTTCACCTACGCCGCCCTGCTCCCCATCGACGCCGTCAAGACCCGCCTCCAGGCCGGCGTGGCGTCCCGCGGCTCCTGGCAGGTCTTCCTCGACATCCTCCGCACCGACGGCCCACTCGGCCTCTACCGCGGCCTCTCCGCCGTCATCCTCGGCTCCGCCTCCTCCTCCGCCGTCTACTTCGGCACCTGCGAGCTCGCCAAGTCGCTGCTCCGCCCCCACCTCCCCCCCTTCCTCGTGCCCCCGCTCGCCGGCGCCAGCGGCAACGTCTCCTCCTCCGCAATCATGGTCCCCAAGGAGCTCATCACCCAGCGCCTCCAGTCCGGCGCCGCAAAGGGACGCTCCTGGCAGGTGCTCCTCCAGATCCTCCAGATCGACGGCTTCTTCGGCCTCTACGCCGGATACGCCGCCACCCTCATCCGCAACCTCCCCGCGGGGGTTCTGAGCTACTCCTCCTTCGAGTACCTCAAGGCCTTCACTCTCAAGCAGCGCAACAAGACCAGCCTCACACCGGGGGAGAGCGTGCTGTGCGGCGCTCTCGCAGGCGCGATATCAGCGGCGCTCACCACCCCGCTGGACGTCGTGAAGACGCGGCTGATGACCAGGGTGGGCACCGAGGGGAGCCGCACGGTAGTGGGGACTATGCGGGAGGTCGTCGCCGAGGAGGGGCTGATGGGCCTGTCCCGGGGGATTGGACCGAGGGTGCTGCACAGTGCGTGCTTTGCTGCACTAGGGTACTGTGCCTTTGAGACCGCGAGGCTTGCGATCCTCAAGTGGTATCTTGAAGGCTGTGAAACAAAGGCTGCCGCTGAGATGAAGGCCGGAGTTGCCGCTGAAAGGCTGTCGCCGAGATGAAGGCCAGAGTTGCCGCTGATTGTCTGCTCTCTTTCAGGGAAAGGTAATTGTTAGCTCCTACTTCCCAATGATGGTGTCCTGCTTGTTTTGGGAGTGTCAAGTTTTGTTGTAGCTAAGCAGCTATGCTATTGTGCAGATGATGTACCTGTTAAATGTTTCGACTTTAGCATCATTAAATGTTCAATTATAGAGTTGAAGAATACAACAAGTAATAATATGAAGCAATTGTAAATTTTAATTGGTTTTGGTCAGTTTGTTGGACATACATGTTAGTCTGGTGTTTTGAAGTGGATTTTCCATATATTGCTTGCGCGCACACGTGTGATCACAATGAAAGCTCGCAAACCTGAAGGTTTAGTGTTTGCCTTTAACCCAAAGCATATTGTTGGAGCAAAACTCCACTATAGTATCAGTCGTAAGACAATAAAAAGCATTCAAATGTATAGGCATCTAGGATGCTTTTGTTTGCTACTGTTCAGAAATGAGATCACAGTTATAGAAAGTTTTCAGTCATACTGAAATATATAAGTTTGTGGACATCAAAGAACACGGAAATCATGCATGCTGGATCAGGTCAGGTCAGGGGGTTAGAAGATGGCACTACTACAAGCAAGCACAGTTCATGCTATGCTAAAGCTGAACAGTGATTAGAGATGGGCAAGGCGTTGGTAACCTTCCTAACTTGTTTGATGCCTATCTTGCTGAAGCCATAGGAAAATGCAAAGCCACATGTATATATGGTTATGCGTACTACCCTTGCCCTTCATAGTGATTTAATCCAGTGAATTATGCCAAAATCACCGGATCTGCATGTCATTGGTTTGGCGGCAGTGGTATGGGCTATTTGGAAAAGACGGAATAACTAGTGTTTTGAGTCCAAACCACTGAAAAATCCGATTGAGATCATTTGTTCTGCTTGCAGTTTCCTCAAATACATTGTGCAGCTCTTCAGAAGTGAGAGAAGAAAGAGATGCTGATACAAGCCGCGGAGCAAATCCAAGCGACGGTCCTTCAACGCATCAAGGAGATGGAGCAACGGCAAGAGGCTGGAGGAATGAGGCTTCTACCTGACGTCTCTGCCACTGAAGACTAGATTAGCTGTCATTGAAGTTCTCTGCCTCTTTGCGTTTGTTTTGGTGGGATGAGGATGTTTTGCTGTAATAGTCCGCGGAAAATTATGCTTAGCTTCGCAGGTTTTGGTCTGTGAGAGATCTGAACTATTGCTTGTGATTTTGCTTGGTTTTCGCTTCTCTAGCTGGTTGTTTGGTACAACCCAGTTAAAAGCGATAACCGTGGTAGTGGTTTTAAGTCTTGAGGATGTACTCCCTTCTGTAAAATCTTTTTTTGCTTCCCGTTTCTGCGATGGAAAATCGGGATATCTCCTTCTGGAGGTGGGGAAGGTGCTTTAAGATTCGTGCAAGGGATATTACAATGATCAGGAGACGTGAGGGCGGTCTGAATTTTGAAAGTTGATATTAATCTCGAAGCACATTCGATGTCGGTGATCGCACATGAACCCTGGTGTACGTGCGGAAAAGACGTGTTCCAAGGCCACCATGGATTGTGTTGCGGGCTCTGAAGGGTATTGCGCGGAACATGCATGGGCGTTGCTCGTATGACGTATCACCCTGGAGACAGATGCTATTGACCTGTGCGATGCTTTGATCGCTGAAGAATCGGCGAATGGACCAGCAGCCGCTGTCATTAGAGAAGTCAGAAGCCAACCTACACTAATCCTAGGGTCTGTTCTTTTTGGCTGCGAACATGAACTTTGGTGAAATTTTGAATTTTGATTGTTACAGTGCAGATTACGGAGAAATAGATACTCACTTGCGATTTTGGCGGTGCGGATGTTGGGCTTTTAACGTGTAGATCGTTTAATCGAGAGACCCGTCTTGAAAATACTGCTTTAAAATTTGAGTCTCAGAAGAAAACTAAAAGCCGTCGGCTTCGAAGGAAAAGAACAAGCCCCTATTCGTATAACATCGATTCTGCAAACCACAAAATTTCCGAGTTCGAATCGGAAATGGCGGATTCCCTCTCCTGCCGGGGCTTGCATCGCTTCACTTCTTCGCTCTACGCACCAAGTTTTTCTCGCCCGTGGCCGTCCTTTTGCCGAAGAGAAAAATGGCGCAAAGGCCGCACAAGAAGGCGCGGACGTCGTCGTGCTCGGCCCTCCCGCTGGACCTCGCCGGCGGCGTCCTCCGCTTCCTCTCGTCATGTGCCGACCGCGTCTGCTTCGTCGCCGTGTGCCCCGCCTCGCGCTACTCTGCGCTGCATCCCACGCCCCCACTGTTGCCGTGCCTCTGCTTAGCCGATGGCACCTACCGCGGCTTCCTCGAGCATGGCCGCCCGTTCCGCTTGCCACCGCCGGCTACCACAGTCCTGCGGCGAGTGGGGTGGCTCGTCTTTGAACGCGATGATGACGCCTACTCGCTGATGAACCCTTTCTCCAAGGCCACCATGGAGCCGCTCCCCAGCCTGTCCCACGTCCACATTCGTCACGATCCCATCGTGGCCGTGGCCGAGCGAGTGCTCCTGGAGTATAACCTGCACAGGCGGATCCAAAGAGACGGTGAGCCCTAGATGGTGTCTGTACTCAAGCTAGTCGTCTGCTTGGCTCGCCTCGTCACCGCGGTCATCGGCGAAGGCAGCTCGGTACGTTCACACTGTGCCGGCCGGGGGCACCGTAGTTTTCAGTGATCGCCCACGGCCAATGTTGGAGGCAGCTCAAAGACATGACACCAGGGCAAGCTCTACACCGTCGACCACAACGAGGACCTCCTCGCAGTCACTGTAGGCGGGGACAACGACAGCGTCCACGACGATCCAGCCATGTCTCGGATCACCGTGTCATTTAGGGGGTTTCGACTACCGGTGGCGGAGAGAAGGGGATGACCGGGAGCCTGTTCCTCCCTAAGAAACTTGAAGACATGTAATTAGGGTGTAGTAATTAGTAGATATTGAGTCCTTTTAATTAACTTAATTGATAAACAAGTATCAGAACCTAAAACCCTTTACACACAACTAATGGGCGGAATCTGTTTTTGATGGACGAATGTGCAACACGTTTTTTTATGTCATCTATCTCCTGTGTCTCATAAGTTTTTGCCTTATTGGTAACTAGCCACAAACTAGGATGTCAAAACCTCTTTCTAATTTCCGGATCGCTGCATTCACGTCTCGGCTGCCTGGCAATGGCAGTGAGAAAGCAAGCAACATGACTTGTTAGTAATCTTGATGATTGATAAATTATTGAAAATTAATAATATTTCAATATTTCTTGATCTTACCTTTACTTGTTAGTAAGCATTTTATACCCTATACAATATGCAAAAACTATGTGGAGATGGAGTTATAGTTTCTTACATTTCTCCCCTTTTAGAAGCATGCATCAATCTTTTGTATTTGACAAACAAGAAAAAGCAATACCTAGTGTGCTTAGCCACACGGGGTGGAAAAAAACTCGTTAGTGGGGCTTGTTGGCTGGGTTCAAAATTACTTCAATTACACTTATTAATTGGTTAAACATTAAATGAGTCAATTTCGAATGAAATTAAAATTTACTTTGACTAGGCTCAGTTCAGCTCGTTAGTTTAATTCTAAGAATACTTCAAACAATCAATAAAATGGTATTAAATAAAACCGTGTTAATTTCGAAAAAAGCTCGACAAAATAAGGGACTGGCTTCATATCCACCCATAGTCACACCGGTCATATTGGAGTCCGGAGACATTGTTATGTGAATTTTGTTTCTTTGCTTGCCTCTATTTAGCTCTCCTGTTATACCATGTGTATGGTTGTGAATTAAGTAATGATAAATTATTGGCATTTCGATTGCTTTGAAATTTGTGTTTGTAAAAGTTTCGGTCAACCATAGTTGAAGATTTCGAGTTTGAGTGTTTTTGGTATGCTTCGAGTAGTTTTTTGTCGGCTCCGAGTGGTTTCTATCGGGTCTGAATAGGATTGGGCAACGTTCGAGTTGCTTTTAGAGTATCGGATGGCGTTCGAGTTGCATGAGAGCATCAGATGGTGTTCAAGTGAAACTGAGGCATCGGACGACGTTCGAGTGGCATTGTAGTATCAGACAGCATTCGAGTGTCATCAAATGAATGGATGGTGGTCCGATCGGCCTTGTGATGGATGGTCTGATCGACAGGTCCGAACGATTGGCATCGACCACGGCAAATTGACCACGGCATTTCGACTACATCAAGCTTCAACCACGGTAAGTCGAGCACTACAGATTTCGACTATGTCTGACTTCGACCACGCCCGATTATGACCACGTCCGATTTTGACTACGGTAGCCTTCGACTATGGCCTTTTCGACCATGGTAGAACGACCATGACAGGTAATCGATAAGTTTCGATCTCGACCAGCGAATTGGTCATAGCTACAATATTTTTTCATGGTCGTAGGTATAGTACCTGGTCGATACTCGATAGTTTTAGGCTTTACTGGTCAATACTCGATAGTCGTAGACTTTACTCGTCAGTAGTCTTAGACTTTGTGATTGGTAGTCGTAGACTTTGTGATTAGAAATTGAAGACTTTGTTATCGGTTGCCGTATGCTTCACGATCTGTACTCATAGATTTCATGGTCGGTATGAGTGCTTTAACTTTTGTTATCTTTGAGTACTTCGAGTACTCGTGTTTGGCCAGCGGTATGATTGGCTGGTGGTGATCGGTGAACAGTATTGGAAGGACTCGGTATTCGGTGGTCGGAAGGACTTGGTACTCAGTAGTCGTGGTTTTCGTGATTGTGGTCAGCGATTGGTTGTCTGAAGCGTTGCGATTGGTAGTCATAGTCGTAGCGATCAGTACTCGATGGACTTGTGGTTGAAAACGATGCTTGTTATTCCCGAGCGTTTTGAACGGAGCGATGGTAATTCCTGAGTATTTATTATTTTCGAGTACTCGTTAAGCTAGAGTCATATTGAGTGATCTAAAGCTGATTTCTGGATAGCGATGAGATGTGTGGTCATTGGTGATCTGGTTGATGATGATGGATGACTAAAGGTGCGTTTTGATTGTACGGACTAATAGCAGTCAAATTGTGAAGAACTTGTGCTAGGAAAAACATATCTTTTGTTTTTGCATGTGCAGGTGGGCGTGGAGACGATCATGGTTGGTGACGAGGAGGACTGGGACTAGGATGTGGAGATCTGATGTCCGGATGGTTGAGGATGTCACGCAAGGCGGTCGGACTAATGCTGGAGTACGTGGAGATCAAAGATGGTGATATGTGTAGAAGCTACAGGCGGTGCAGTCCTGGATGCTTTGACACATAAGTTGATGAGGTGTGAATGTGTGATGAAGATACGGGAGTTGTGATCCTGAAGGCTTCGTCACGTGTTGTGTTAGGAGTTGTGGTTTTGAGGAGGCTTTTATGCTAGGGTTTATAGGGGTACTTGTGATGACGCTTTGTAAATCCATGAAAATCCAGCAATATTTTGAATCAATCTGGTTTATGATTTTTGGTGATTATTGTTTGGGCGAAGCGTACAACTATGTGCAAAGCCGAGCATCGAGTGCATATTGAGTGATCAAATTCTTTATTGACTACGTAAAGATTTTGAAAAGAAAAATAATTATTTACCTTTTTAATTACAGTATTCGGTCGTATCCCGATATTCAATTTCTGGTTCTGCAAGTATCGACTACCACCCTTGCGTCACGCTGCATTACCTCGTGGAGTCCGACGGCGCGCCGCTGTTGGTCCACCGAGAGATTTGTCGTGCAAGGCCGCCGCGGCAGAGCGTCTGGGGGATGGTCCTGGGCGCAACGGACGAGCGCTTCACCGTGTTCGAGGCCGACTTCCCGTCGTCGCGGTGGGCGGAGGTGAGCACCGTCGGCCACTACCGGGCTTTGTTCGTGGGGCGGTGGTGCTCCAGAGCTGTCCGCGTGCCTGACGAGCGCCGTGAGGAGTGGGCAGATCGTATCTTCTTCATGGAAGACGGCACCGGCTTCGAATGGCACCGGAAGTCGCTGTGCTACTCTTTGAGCGTCCACGACGTGAGGTACCGGAGCACCCGTTCGCTCCTGCCGGTGATGTCGCGGGACGGCGATGACTTGCCGGCGACATGGCTATTTCCTCAAAGAGGGAACGTGTGTAGCCGCTCGTTAGGCTGTGCATGTAAATGCATAATACATATGTCGGAATGAAATGTATGTAGCACAATGTTATTTTTATTCAGAATTGCGTAACTGAATTTGATGAGAGCTTCTACTGAAAGTTCATACTTGGCTTTAGTTGAACAAATTATATATGCCCTACTGGAGCTTGAACTAGCTTGTAGACAGTTTCATTTAATTTCGTTTTTTCCCTTTCTTTTTCTATGGGAAATTCTTGTTTTGTGGGAGCATGTGGGCTGCTATGCCTATGATCACAGTTGATGTTAAGGTCAAAGAAAGCTGTTTCTTGTGATATGGGGGCAAATTGAAAAAGCAGAAGACTTCTAGTGGGTGTTTATGGATTTTTCCTATTTTTATAAGGCCTACTTGGTTTGAATTCTTGTTGAAAATTATAAGGTGTGCCTCTTGAACTCTTTGGCATATCGTTGTCTCCTTTTTCAGGATGGGATCGACAGACATCGGTAGTTCAGTAAATTCAGAGATGCTCCCATGCGTGCAAAGAGAAGAGGACCACTCAAAAAGAAAAAAAAAACTGAAAAGGAGGGCCCGGCAGCGCTTATGACACCTTTAGGTACTGGGCCGTAGCCAAGCAATAAGACCAGCCACTTGGGCCATTCACAATCTAGGCCCAATTCTAATGGTAAATTCGGCGAAAGTATAACCAATTAAGCCGATTCAAAAATATCTCTCTCTAGTCGCGTGGTTTTCGTGAGCCCATCCCATTCGCCCCACTCCCATCGTCTTCTCTTCTCCGGAAGGAGTGACGGCCACCATGGCATCCGCCGGCGTGTCGACCTCCTTCCTCCTCCGCCTCTCCCCGTCCCCGTCGCCGTCTCGGCACCTGTCTCCCGCTCTCTCCCTCTCCGCCTCCCCGTCGTATTCCTCGTCGCGCCCGAGGCCCCCGAGCTGGGCGCCTCCCATCTTCCTCTCCACGACGCCGCGCGCCTGCGCCGCCGCCCCCGACTCCTCACCCAACTTCCGGTACACGATTCCACACCCTATCGGCTGGTTACGCGGTGTTTTTTGCCCGCCACGTGCTTGCTGTAATGCCGCCCTTTATTTATTTTATTTATCTATCCGTGGTGCGCGCGCGCGCGCGAGGGCGGGTGGTTGTGCCTGGTCATGTGGGCGGGAGCGCCGACGAGTTGTTCGACGGAATGTTTCTTCATAGTGTCTGTTTCCCTCAAGGCTAGATAGTTTAGCTCTAGCACACGACAGCCCAGAGAGGAATAAAGATTTATACTAGACGGTAATGGTGTTGCTATTGAGTCCATGCTGTGTGTAGGATGCTTGCGGCCAGCGGAGAGGCGTAACAAGGGTAGAAATGAGATTATCTGTGCGAAGAGTGGTGTATAACATACTGAGTATCTTTTAATATTTTTGTAATTTCATCAGCATCAGACTTAAAGTTGTTGACTCGAGCCACACATCTGCATGGCAAAAGATCATCGAAAGCGACTTTTCTTTAGATTCTGTTGGAATCAGTTGCTGGGTTCCGCTCCAACTGGCTTACAGTTTAAGCTTTTGGCTATGGCTTTTAGTTTATGTCTGAAATTATACTATAGCAGCTGTTAACTTTTTCTGAGGAAAAAATAAAGAAAAAATAAAAAATTGTTATATTATCACAGACAATGTAAAGGAATAAAGGGGGGAAAAGCAAAAAAACTGAAAAAACCTAATAAGCCGAAATTAGAAGCCGGCGCGTTTCAAGTAGCTTCTGGCTTAAATAAGCTGAAAACCAAAATAAGCCAGCAGTTGAAGCCGTTTGGAGTGGATCATATCTGCAGTCAATTTTGTACTAGTTCCTTTTGATGTTGAAGACTTGAAGTAATTATGTAATTACTTTTCATAATGTATCTCCTGACTCGTTCATTTGTCAGAAGTCAAACAGCACTGATGCCACCGTTCAGCCTTATGCTTGATGAAGATTCTAGGTCTAAAAAGCCATATAGATGGCAAAGGGTATTGCTTAAAGTAAGTGGGGAAGCTCTTGCTGGAGATCACACAGAAAACATCGACCCAAAGGTGAGGCTGCTTTTGCTGGAGCATCTTTGAATTTAAACAATTGATGTGCATAGGTCATTAATGTAATTATGTGGTCTGTTGCAGATTACAATGGCAATTGCAAGAGAGGTTGCTTCCGTCACCAGACTAGGTGTAGAGGTGTGTCCTTAATACTGCCTTTCATTTTTTTTATTGGCTATTTATTGGATCACCTGTTTGAAGGTTGAAGCTAAATGAAGTGAAATGTGCATATGCCTATATAATAGTAGTCATTATTTCAACGATTAAATTGCATTGCATTCCAAGCCAGCATTCTTATGTTTTGTGCATATGTTTCTCTTGTCTTCTCTAGTAGAATCATATGCTGTACATTAAAAATTGTGAGAGCCCTTGCAGGTTGCTATTGTCGTTGGTGGGGGCAATATCTTCCGTGGAGCCTCTTGGGCTGGATGTAGTGGGCTTGACCGCTCATCTGCAGATTACATTGGGTACGATGTTCAATGCGTGACGTCTTTTCATAATTAAATCATCTTAACATCCTATGGTAGGCTGTCAAGTAGCCTTGAAAAGAAGTTGAAACACCATATAGTGTGTTATAAGCCATATAATGAAACAAGAACTGAGCCCAATCTCAGAATATCTTGGTGGTAGCATGCAATGCTATGTAATTCATGTCAACTTTTTGGCCAGGTCAACATCTGTACTACCATGGCTGATCATGGCCATCGCATGAGCCACATTTAAACCTGCTAGAATCAGAATTTCATGAGAATAGTTTACTATTTGACAAACCATTTAACACTCCATGACTATATGTTGTCTACAGTTTGTGTAAGCTCAAACCCACTTGTAATTTATTACCTATTCTCTGTCCATAATATTTTTTTATCTGCAGATTTTAGTTAAAAAGACATTTCTTGCTATAAGTAATCGCATGATTTCTTGCTATAAAAAATAGTTCGCGGCTGCATCTGACCATGCTACTCTTTCTTAATGTTTTCCTAATTCAGCATGTTGGCCACTGTGATGAATGCAATATTTCTTCAAGCAACAATGGAGAGCATTGGAATACCGACCCGTGTCCAAACTGCATTCCGTATGTCAGAAGTTGCAGAACCATACATACGCCGAAGAGCTGTCAGGCATTTAGAGAAAGGAAGAGTTGTTATATTTGCTGCTGGGACAGGGAACCCATTCTTTACAACTGATACAGCTGCAGCTCTCCGTTGTGCAGAAAGTGAGTCATCTTCTATTCTTCACTAGTGACCTGTTTTAGTTATAAAAACTAGAGAAAATATGATTACGGAGATGTGTATTTGTTTCACTTAAAAAAAAAGGGTGCTTAAGCGTGCTAATGTAGCTGTTGGTAGTGCATGCGCCCTTGTCATGCCATAGGTTTAGCTGCATGCCTACACATGTAATACTGTGAAACATTCGTGGTATTTTTATCATTATATTAGTTGTCATGCTCCTGTCAGTTGCAGGTTATAGGACTATATGACTACCCACAGTAGCACTTTATGTTAGTTGCCTCGCCTCTCTGAGATTATCTGATGATGAATGCATGAAGATCCTTGCACAGATTAAGTTGAAAACGAAAGCTGTGAGTCAAACAATTAGGTTAGAGAAATAACCGTGCGTCCGGCTGTCTAGCTCAACAGTTCAGGGACTGTTACAAAGTTTATGTTACGATGTGTTTATTAATTTCATTACATAGGCAATCATAAATCACGATGTGTGTTGTGCCTGTAGAAACATGTTATCATGAAGCGAGCTTGAATTTAGCTTTCCTAGACGGACTTCTCAGATGAACAGCACTTTTTCAATGGAAGTTTTTTGCTTTATTTATTTCGCATTGACCGTTTTTCCTTTTATTATGCACACAGTCAATGCAGAGGTAGTGCTTAAGGCAACAAATGTTGATGGTGTGTACGATGCGGACCCCAAGCATAACCCAAATGCCCGCCTTCTTGAGACAGTGAGCTACCATGAGGTGACTTCAAGAGACCTCTCAGTAATGGACATGACTGCCGTTACACTATGCCAAGAAAACAACATTCCTGGTATGGACGCTATCAGTATCTGAGGCTTCTTATTGTCTTTGATTCTCAAGTTTAATTTGGTGTGTAATCTTGCAGTTGTCGTGTTTAACTTGCAAAACCCCGGAAATATTGCAAAAGCTATTGTTGGTGAGAAGGTTGGCACCTTCATAGGCTGCACAAGAAATCAGGACCAAAATGTGGGAAATGCACTGGATCAAGAAAGAAGATTGGTTAACGAGTTGTGAATCCAAGAGCTCTCTTTGTATCTATGTAGTTGGATTTAGACTAGATTAGCTATCGAAATCCTGGTTCCTTGTAACACGGACAAAAATTTTCCAGCCAAGTCCCGCTATGCTATGTCAACAGAACTAGGACTATCTAATAAAATTAAATTTATATAAGGATCGCCTGTGGCATGTATGATGGCTGTACCTACAGAACAACTTTTCACAGCTCCTGATATTCGTGAGCAGCGGCCAAGCTGAGATTTCTAATCTGTTTTCATCGCTGATTTCATATTCCATATAATCCACGTGGTTGAAACCTGCAAGTGTACTTATTGGATCTTACACTATCACTGGAAGCTCGGGATGATGAAATCTGCCTAATGAAATGCCAGGTGAGCAAATAGAGTGAAGCAATGGAGCATGCCAATGTTATAGATTGTTCGATGCGTAGTGAGTAAAAAGAACCTTCTTTTTTTTTCCCCATAAGAGCATGGGCCATTTGGTTTGTGCACAATTGTTTTACTAATCCATGTCATATTCTGGCACTGCCAAAATTGGAGCACCTAGTATTTGTTCAAGAATTGGCAAGTAAGACGAAGTGAAAACGTATACGGAGTTCGTTTCAAAATTTTGGAAACGCCAGGTGCTAATGTGAACGGAGTTTGTGTTTTTCAAATTTTAAGAAACAACAAATGCTTGCAAGTTCTGACCTGTACTTTTGGCGATTTCGGTAATGTGACATCATTTGTAGCTTTGCATGCCACCAAGGGGTGTGTATTCGCACCACCTGGAGACAAGACAGAAGGAAAAGACGATGACGAGGCTGGTTGGTGTGAGCGGCGGTGAGTAGTGATGGCAAGGGGCTCGCCACCCGGTAACCCGGGGTAATTCTCTATTAGGAGATGAATGTGGAGAATTTTGTTCGCACTAGGTTATACAGGGACAAGGACAAGAATGCCTCTCTTATATATGTATATACTCGTTATTTCTTGATATATACTCGTATATATGTAGATTGATATTTCTCTTATATATGTTATTAAAATTTAGATTTTTAATAGACTCTGTTTTTCGAGGTGGAGATAAGGACCGAGAAAAATAGCATTTTAGCTAAATAGAGTGTGTGTGGTGTGTGGGGGATGGAGGCATGGAATAGCAGCGGTGAGGATTACCAACGGTCACCTCGAGAGAGGCTGGCTATTAATGATTTACCTGGCGCGTGTCATCGCTTTCTTTTCCACCGAGCACAGGCACAGCCCCCGAGGGAAGGGAAGACCTGCGACGCGAGTAAGGTGAGCCCACCGCCCTCGCCACGTCACCGCGTCCCCCCTTCGCCTCGCCTCTTCCCACCCCCGAGGTCTCCCCTCCGCCGCCGCCATGGGCCGCCGCGCGCCATCCACGACGACCTCGCCGGAGCTCCGCCGCAAGCGCACGGCCGCGCCGCCCCGCCACCGTCTCCCCGCCGCTTCTGTTCGATCTCCGACGTCATGCGCCGCGCGCCGCCCGCCGACGCGCCGCCCTCCGTCGCCCGCGCCCGCGGCGGCCAGGCCTACGAGACCGCTCTCTGCGAGGTGTGCGGCTCCGGCGACCGCGACGAGGAGCTGCTGCTCTGCGACGTCTGCGACCGTGGCCGCCACATCTTCTGCCTCCGCCCCATCGCCGCGAGGGTCCCGTCCGGCCCCTGGCTCTGCCCCGACTGCGCCCCGCCCTCCGAGCCCCTCAAAAGTGCGTCACGCGAGGCGCCATGCGACCTCGATCTCGCCATTCTCCATTCTTGTCACTCCTTTTCGTGCTCACCTGCCTTGTATTGCCATCTCACCATTTTTCGTTGTGGCTTTTGTGGCGAGGGGTATTAGGGTTTCCGATGACGCAAACGAAGATCGTTGATTTCTTCCGGATTCAGAAAGGCACGGAGGACGTCACGGCGGCAAAATATGGGCTTTCTCAAGGTAATTGGAAGTGGGGGGAGATCATGAATAGTGCACCATTGTTTAATTGTGAGATGTGAGACCATTTTGATTGCATGGCGTGGCTGATTGATGAAACAGTGGATAGGCTATTGGATTGGATTCTATTGTATGCTTATTAAGCTTTGGCATTGGTGACGAGGAATAGCCACATGATAAATATACTGCATTACAACCTGCTGACTATCTCATAGTGTAAATAGTTTGTCTAAAATGTGACTGGTTACAAGTGCGATACACCTGATAGGAGTAAGCACTAGCGGAAATTCTATTGTTTTGGGGTGTTGTATATTGATTCTGGAAATGTTTTGGCTGCATGGCTGGCCCCGTCGATGCAATAGTTGCCTGCAAATATCTCCAGTGAATTGGATTTTCTAGGTAACGAATGCGGTGACCTTACAATATGAGGTGCTCACTTACATCACCACTGGAAATACGCGGGAAAGCTATCACCACTGGAAATAGGCGGGAAAGCATTATTGAACAAACATTTAATTCATGTTAATGGTGCATGTTTTCATTGTAGTAATAGGAATGTGTGATTAAAACAAAGATCTTGTGACTCGCTTTGTAGGTCGGTCAAGCTTTTATGGATTAATCAACTTCCATTGTGTCATATTGCGCATGTACCCTCTTGATGATCTGCCTTGCATTCATTGAGTCATAAAATTAGCTATCACCTTTCCATAAGAATCCGTACACGCATTGGTCTTATTGCTGAATGTATTGATAGCTCTACTAACCTGTATTTTACTCATGGTTGCATTTGTCACGGTGGTCATGGTCCGTAGGCCCTAGGACGCCTAGGCGAGGCAGCACGGGGCGAGGCATCGCGCCGCTCCTGATAAACTCCTAGCTTCTTGCTCCCGACCGCCACTCTCTGTCTCTCGGCTCCCAGCCTCTCACCTCTCTCTCTCTCCTGGCCTCCCAGGCTCCCGGCCTCTCGCCTCCTCCCCTGCCTCCTCCTCCTCCTCCTCCTGCCTCCTCTCCTCCTCCCCTCCCCTCCCCCTCCGCCTCCGCCTCCGCCCTCTCCTCCCTGCCTCCTCCGCAGGCGGGAGGGAGGCGACGGAGGAGGAAGCGGCGGGGGAGGCAGCGCGCGGCGGGAGAGAGGGCGCGACGACTGAGCGGGAGAGGGCGGGCGATCGGGAGGCGGGAGATCGGCGAGGGGAGGACGAGTCGGCCGGCGCCGGGAGACCGGAGTCGGCTCGGCAGGGAGGCGCGACGGCGAGAGAGAGGGGCGTGAGGCGCGACAGGGGATCGGCGAGTGCGAAGAGGTCGGGGAGGCGGAGGAGAGAGAGTCGCGAGACGCGAGAGAGAGAGCGAGGCGGGCGAGTCGGCAGGTGCGAGTGAGTCGGCAGCAGTATATACGCGACTACGCGAGAGAGTGAGTCGGCATCGACAGTATATCCGTCGCCGTGCCCGTCGTCGGGCCCTCGCCTAGGCGTCGCGCCTAGGTGTCCGGCGCCCCTCGCTCGCTGTGGTCGCCGACTCCGCCGTGACAACCATGATTTTACTTATTTAAGAGCAGCTCATTTACTCAATGCACTAGCTACAATATTTTCAAATCAAGCAAACTGCAGCCTTAAAATAAGCTTCTATATATCGAACTGTTTTCAGATAGTAGCTAAAAGCCTTAAACTAAAATTGTATCCACCTTTAAAGCACCATTAGATACTAGGATGGTCTGAAGTGAATTTTCAGGGGTCACTTAAAGGAGTTCAGTGGTTCACAAACTTTGATGTAAAAGATGACTTGCCATGCTATCTAATTCTTTAGTGGATTGGTTATTGTACCTGATAACTAGGAGACGACTTCCTTCGAAAATTTTTCCTTAGAACTTGTATGGTGTTATTCACTTATAGGTAAGTGTTTCTTTTGGTTGCACATGATGTTTCTCAAGCGCACACTTTTCTTGCACCTTGCACCTCAAGCAAGTTAAGGACATAGTGCCTCAAGTGTGCCTTTTGCCTTTGACTTCATTGAATTAGACTATTGTCAGATTCAAACACAAACTAATCCATTATTGAAAACAAATATGAATCTGAAACAAATTGAGTTATGTGTTTTCTATTGTTTCTTAGCTCCTAAATTTTATAATCACAGTTTTTGTTAATGTAACCAGTGTTTTATTAGTCACTTTGGTATGCATACAGCAAATTACACTACCACACCTAGATGATAATATAAACGTTTTTCCTTAGTGAAATCTTCATTGAACTAAAATTACAATACTAGCTTGCCATGCCCATCTATTGTCTAGCCAATTAAGCTCTTGAATGTTGGTCCAACATGGAGTTCAAGATGTAGCTTTAGCTGCATGGAGCAATGAACTTAACATAACTAATGTACTTCGTACTTGTTTAGATGCTAGGAGGCGAAGGAAGCGACCTCTCGTTATGCACAAGAAGAGGAGGAGGATACTGCCATTTGTCCCAACTGAAGATAGAGTTCAAAGGCTTAAGCAAATGGCTTCTCTAGCCACTGCTTTGACATCTTCAAAAATGGAGTTCAGCAATGAGTTGACTTATGTGCCTAGTATGGCCCCCAGATCTTCCAATCAAGCAAGATTGGAGGAAGGTGGTATGCAGGTTAGCAAATCTTTTACTTGAAACAATGTTTTCAATTTTTTGGACCTTTCGGTGTCTAATTATGCACTCCTCAACTTTCAAGGTTCTTCCAAAAGAGGATAAAGAAACCATAGAACTTTGCAGAACCATGCAGAAAAGAGGAGAATGCCCTCCACTTCTTGTGGTTTTTGATTCCCGTGAGGGGTATTTTCTTGAACTCATGTGCTTGGATGTTTTTAACATTTTTTCAGTACACAGAAATTAAACTAATGCATGTTTATTTCAGTTTCACTGTGCAAGCTGATGCAGATGTTAAGGATATGACCTTCATCGCTGAATATACTGGAGATGTTGATTATTTGGAGAACAGGGCAAATGATGATTGCGATAGTATAATGACCCTTCTTTTGACCGCAGATCCTTCCAAAAGGCTGGTTATTTGCCCTGACAAACATGGAAACATTTCTCGCTTTATTAATGGCATTAATAACCACACTCTGTAAGTAATTACCTTTTTATCATTAGTTGAGTAAGATGTGCTAAATGCACCTGTATGTCAGTTATGATTAGCATTTGCATATTATGCATATTTTTTTCATGGCATTCTATTTTTATTTCTACATTCTTGCGGAACTTGTTGGAAGTAATTTGGTATTCTATCCTCAAGAGAGGGAGACCACTAAATTCGAAGTTTGAAACTGTTAAATTTTTGCAGGGATGGCAAGAAGAAGCAGAATATTAAATGTGTCAGGTACGACATAGATGGTGAGAGCCATGTCTTGTTGGTTGCCTGCCGTGATATAGCTTGTGGTGAAAGGCTATATTATGACTACAACGGATATGAGCATGAGTACCCAACTCATCATTTCATCTAACTTAGTCTCAAAATTTTTAACCTGCCCAACATTGAGGAATCTGGGCGAGGATAGGGCTTAATGGCAACATTTTCAGCATTGCCACCGAAATCCAATAATTTATATACTTTGTCTTTACAAATTTAATCCAATTTTCAGAAGATGTCCGAAATGACAAAAATGATAGGTAATGGTGATATTGGTAGTGAAAGCAGTGGTCATCATTCAGTTGTCGAGACAAGAGGATTTTTCATTTTTCCTGCCCTCCAAGATGACATCTTCTCATTCATATTCTTTACTCTGGAGCTCCTGCTCGAACCAATTCTTTTTTAGGGATTAACATCCCTTTTGTGGGAGTAAACATCTGCCCCTGTCTCTATCTATTTGTAAGGATGGTGTAGTAAGTAGCTGTTCCCAGTTAGAGGCACATTTCAAATCGAAAGAAAGTATTCCATCCCTTCCAAAGTGTTCCCATCTGCCGGGCTTTGTTGTTCTGTTAAAATGTTGATGTAATTGTCTCGAAGTTCCTTTCCAGTTGTTTCTGTAGATACAACCTACAGGCAATGGGCAATGGGTGTTGTGATTTTTCTTTACGTTTCTTCCCGGTGGCGAAGAGCTGTCGTGGGACTTGCGTTAAGTTTAATTGAGCTCTCAATTTACTATGACAGCTCGTGCAGCTACAGTGACTTGGTATAAGATGGAGGAGTAAAAAAGAAAAGGGATGGGCTTGCTCTGATTCACCATTGAAGCGGGAGGTAGTTTGGTTGGAGACCAGCTCAGCTGCTTCTATTCTCCACTGCAGAGAGGAGAAGAGAATTCCTATCCTATCAACAAGGAAGAGTAGAATTGTGTCGTCTGGTACAATTGTTTGCTGGATGTGGGTGGCGCAAGTTGAACACCTCGTTTTGCCTGGCGAACTAACGTTCCGAACGATCATACGGGAAGGTAGGGAAAACCTTGCCGCTGTGGATGGAGCTCCACATTTGTTATTTTTTTACTGTGGTACAGGAGCAGAGAGGTTCGGTTGGCTGGGCTTGTTCGGTGGAGACTCCCAAAAGCCACCAAGGCAAGGCAGCCGCGGCTCGGCTCGTTCTTCCCTCGATGCCACCTTCCCGTCTCCCTTGCAACGTGCAAGCTGCGCTGCTGCTCCTTCCCCAAGCGGCGCGCGACCCGGCAGACGAGCAGCTTCTCGACCATGCCTTGTATGGATGGTACTGTCATTGCTGAGGCTTCTTTGTGTCTCGCCGGAACACCGTGCTTAACATTACAACCCGGGGAAATTACGGTCTACCCATCGATACAGTAATCTAGGAATCACATCAGCATTCCAATGCACCGCCGTGCTTAACATTTGGATGGGTCTTCATGCCCACTCAGGCTTGCATTAGTTCCTACCAATCTTGGAAAGAACGTATACCAAGTGCAGAAATTTAGGGTAAATTCTTTTTGAATGAAGTTTATGACTTTGAGTTGCAGTTTGTGATTTTTGGACTGTTCATACAAAAGATTACAAAGTAACAGAAACTCACGCGTGGTTTTTGCCAATATAAATGAAGTCGGTGCAGTTTTTGCCAATATTAATGAAGTCGGTACAGTATGTACTATAATTAACTAGTAGATCCTATCTTAAAAAGATACGCCATTTAAAAACTAGTTACTGTAAAAAGCCGAAAATCAGCTTTTAGAAGCTGAAAAGAACATGCCCTTGATCCGACCTGTGTAACAAAACGAGGTCTGGAAGCAGCCTGGCAGAGACGCCAACGGCAACCGTTCTTTCTCGGTCAATCAATCTGAGCCCCATGCACCGTCACGCATAGCTTGTCGAGCAGCGATTCGGTTCCTTCTCGCCTCCTCTTGTTTCTTCAGTTCATCTGACCCAAAGTTTGTAAACTGCCTTAACCCCATCCCATGAGCAATTAGCCTTTGCGCTGTTCTGGCTGATGTCTTCGGCCTTGGCATGGGCGGTTCTAGGTCTGCAACATGAAAGCAAATTAAAAGATGGCATGCAGTACAGCTTATCAAAGAACATAAGATTGGAGCACAGGCTATAATAATCTACGCATCATCCAGAGAGGATCAAGTGGACAAGAATCATCGCAAGACACCAGTAATTACCTCTACCATCTATTTTTGCCAAGAGATCATCATCATCCTTTAGTGACCGCACTTTATATCTTGGAGGCACGCAAGCTTGTGCCTCGTTAGCTACAGGTTAATTGGTCAGAATGCAGGGATCAGGATGCATGCAATAAAGCCACAAAACAAAATTAATAGAAACCTTGCAAGTTCATATCATAAGCATGAAGTTCTAGGTTCTAACAGAATGGAACGACATTGAACCAGCATGATACTTGAACAATAAACCATGACTCATAGTAAAGTACGCATTCTGCTGTCTATATTGGACTTTACAAATACAACGTTGTGTCCCAGCATACATATCAAAATTAAACATATATCATGCAATAACACAGTTCCTTACAAACAATCGAAAGAAGGGAATTGTAAGGGATGGGTATCATCTTTTCGTGAAAGGATTATGGTGACACAACCTATCATTTCAGTTCAAAAGTTGTGGGGAGACAGCTGAATAAATATACTATGTTCGTCTAATCCTTCATATATGGTATCAGAAAATTGCTTCCAACAGGTGGAGAATGTGCAGTTGTACATTTTGATAAAAAAAAATTCCAGGTTAAGCATTGACATGGGGACCATGTCTACCTGAGCAGATCATGCTATATGAAGAACCATACACAAAGATTATTACAAAATAACTGTAACAAACAAATTACCAGCTGATGGACTTCGAAAAACTGCAAGTGCAACAGTATCATTGACCCAGCGAATGGCAGCCCCATGGTCTCCGAACTTTTCAAAAATTCTCTCCAAATCTGTTGTGTGTGTGCTAGGTGAAAAGTCATAAAGAACAAGGACATGACTTGTCCCAAATTGTGTTGCAACTACAAAACCAAACCAAAGAATAAGTCCTTGATTTACTCACCATGAACAAGCTAACTAGACAAATGCAAATAGATATCCTGAATACCTGCACCAGCTTTGATATCCTGCTCATTCACATGAACCTTTGATCCACTCCGAGGATTAGACCCCTTGTCATACAAATCTCTTTC
Organism: Bonia amplexicaulis; assembly: GCA_036346245.1. Classification (NCBI taxonomy): domain Eukaryota; kingdom Viridiplantae; phylum Streptophyta; class Magnoliopsida; order Poales; family Poaceae; genus Bonia; species Bonia amplexicaulis. Next base: position 7,854,754 of record CM070737.1, read on the forward strand.
CAAACCACACTGGTCACTGTATAGAACACTCTTATCAAAAAGAAAAGAACCCCTTCCCCTCCTCCTGGGTCCTGACGATGGAGTGCTACTTTTCTTCGAACTACAAGAAGACACCCCTCCTTCTTGCTTGAGGGAACGCACTAGTGTGCCATCATGGGCACCACGATCTGCAATAGCCTCCCAATCTGCATGTACCAAAGGAAGAATTCAAGATCTCTGTTTTGTCTGAACTGTTTCCAAGATAATAGCTGGCACACACTCTAAATCATACCATCCTCTTCATCTTCATTCTTCTCATCAATATTAGCTGAGACTTTAGAGTTCTTCGAACCCATAGCACCCTCCTGTGATGAAGATTTCTCCGCCGTCCAATGATCCCTTCAATGTATGTTATTACTTTATTAGAAGCAAAACAGAAGGTAGGCAGGTGGCCCCAATAGGAAAGCAATTGCAGTTAATTTGTTCAAAGTATATGCCAGTTTTTTTAGTCGTGCTCTAATATTTAAGGAATCATGAGTTACAAACTAGAATTTACAAAGAGAACTAAACCAAGTCTCAGAAAAATCAGCACTTCTTATAAAATAATAAATGATTACTCTAATCAATATACAATAATAGACAATAACGACTACATAAAGCAACTATAAGTTAATAAAAACCACGACTGGAGAATTAGCTATATCCTAATCGCCAACCAGACAGCCTGAGATGGACACTTCTCCATAATCTCAGGATTCCATCGAGAAAAATCATAATCAACAAGCTTTGCATTGAGAAGTTTGACTGTTTCAGTAAGTAAAGATTCAGTTAAGGGCAAGAACAAGAAGGGAAGCAACCCTAAGGACTCGGGGACTGCGGCGCGGAAGCGGACGACGATGGCGCGGGAGCGGAGCTCGTCGGCGCAGAGGGTGTTTCCCTTGGAGGCGTGGAGTCCCGCGAGGTCGCCGAGCGCCGTGGCAAGACGAAGGTCGGCGCCCGGCGAAGGAGAGGAGGAGGCGGCGGTGGTGGAGACTGGAGAGGTTGGAGACGACGGACTCGAGAAGAGAGATAGCTCCATCGACGTCGCCGTCATCGACCAGGTCGTCCACCTCCTCCGTCCAACGGTGGCCGCCGGCGGGCGCGTCCATAGGTGGTAGCCTACTAGTCCGGCACCTTTCTTTCGTCACTCTAGGCAGATGTCTTTTGAGTTTGCCTGCTGGGCTGCCATGTCTAATCTAGTACATCTTGGGCATATTTTCATTGGTTTTATATCTATCTTTTTATTAGAAAAGCCAAAAGCTAATATCATTATCCGGTTTCTCAAAACGTTTTCTTCATTCCTCTCTCTATTGTCTCACTCCGAAGATAAGACAAAAGGTCATGAGTATATCACGCATCCTACTACTCTCACTCCTGTCACACGCACACATCTCTTCCTCACTTTTTTCACCGATCATTCATTCTCATAAAAGTCACTTCTTTCAGTTATTACTATTCATTTCAATCAAAAGCCATAGCTAAAAACTATCAGTAAAAATCAATACGAACGTCTTTAGTCTAATTTAGCACATCTAAGCATTTTATCGTCTAATTCAGGTGCCGCTTATTTCGGCTGAAAAAATAATGGCTTATGATTGAAATTATACTATAACTGTCTGAAATTGAACTGGCTAAAGATGACTTATTTAGCATAATTAAATTTTAAAAAATTAAAATAGAGAAAAGATGTTAGCCTATAGGAAAAAGAAACGATAAAAAAGCTCAAAAATCAAAAGTTAAAAATGACAAAATTTATAAATAATATAAAATAAGTCAGAACCCAGAAACAAATGAGCGGAGCCTCGTCCACTTGTCTGCGCGTTCATCATAAACAACGACGCGCCCTGGATCGACTTCTACCCTGATGGCCGCCGATGCCCTTGTCGGAAGCGGTCGTCGATGCTGGATGTTGTTGTCTCCTTCCTGATTCGCCTCGATCTCCCCCTCCCCCCTAGCTTTTTCGTGGTTCCGCCTTGCTGCTGAACTATTGAAGGTGGTGGAGAAGAGCTAACGCAGGAGGACATGCCCCGCGAGGTTAGCTACTAGAGTTTGGTGGTTGCGACGATAAACATGGAAGTAGGGCAATCCAATGTAGAGAATTGGTAAAGGAGGTACAGAGGAGCATGTAGAAATCACCGGTGGCGAATGAGGCTGCCAAAAATACTTGTATTTATTATATAACTCTAATAATTATATGTTATTAATGTGCACTTCTATAATTTGATCTCATAAAAATAACCAATGTAGATCCTACTTTTTTTCTCTCGTTTAATGGGAGAATGTCTTTTTTTTCTTTCTAACATCTAAGCCAGGGTCCACACGTTGCCTCCTTGTCAGCAGTTTCCTTTGATGTTTTGCATGACCTAATGCACACCAAGTTAACAAATACAAAATTAGCATGACAATGTGACATGTGGATTCGCTCTCTCCGTCCCATGCCAAAACTGAACTTTTTATTTTTTCCCAACATGAATAGGCATAGGGTGGATTCTTTTGAGCTAATGATTTATAGCTTATGACTTAAATATTTGAATTCTGGTTGTTCACGAGAGGCAGTACGTAGAGAGAAATAGTTAATGTGATTTTGGCCTGTACAGCTAAACTCAGTATACTTTTTGCTATAATTTTTTTATTGATCCCATCATAAAAAACGCAATATTTAAAAACTAGTTACTATAAACAGTACAAACATAAACCAACTTTAAGCCCAAAAATCCAGCCATAGTCTTCACCAACTCCAAATCTAGCTTCAACGAGGACTATCTCCTTCTCCCTCACTATAGAATTTGATTATTTATTTATTTTGTGGTTGGTGCCGAAGGCAATAAAGCTCTTTGTTAGCGGAGGCATGCGTGGTATGTGGCAACAGACGCTGTGGGGTGGGAGGAGATGCGAGGGTGGTCGTGATTGAATTGGCGGATAGATGGTGGGTAGTCTTCGTTGATATATATAATTTATAGGAAATTGCTAAGAGTACTCAAGTGTGTTTTCTCACCTTGTGAGCACTCAATTTTCTATCCCTCCGATTTTCCTTGAGATTCATGCCTCTGATGCTGTCTCCGATGATCGGCGACCAATGGGGAACTCCAGCAAGTTAGGTTTAGGGTTCGGGTTAGGGTTGGATTCACCAGAACCCCATGGGTATAGAGGGAGATCAGGAGGAGCGGTGGACCGACGGGGTGACTAGGCGGCGGTGGTGCCGCCGGCGTTGTGGGTTGGAGGAGGATGGTGGACAGTGGAGGTCGGCGGGGACGATAAAGACGAGAGCAGTTAGGAGGCGGTGGCTGATTTGGCGGCAGTAGTTGCTGGAGACGAGGAAGAAGGGCGTTGGGAGAGATCTAGCCGAAGAGGAGGAGGAAGGAGGCGGTATGGGGATGCTTAGGGTGGATTGAGGGCGGCGGGAGAGGGAGGAGCGGCGGCTGTGTCGACTCGCCGGTGGGCACCGTCGACATCGGGAATGGCGGCAGCGATGGTGCGGTGGGGAGGCGGCTAGGGTTTGGAGAGGGAGAGGAAGGAGAGAATTTACATAGTTTGTGGGAGGGATGAGATCCTTCGGATCTAGGTCCAATAGCTCAAATTTCAAGTACCCCTAAGAAAATACTCACATCCCGTCTAGACACTCCTAATTTATATCGTAATTCAGGAATATTAGCAAACATTTATCTTTTAATCTTTGCTACTTAAAAATATAAATTGGTGGTAGTACATTAGTTCTCTCCTAGCCACTCCTCACAAGAATTCAGCGGCGACACCCCGTGCAGGGATGATCATCCCACCCACTCCCCATCTCCACGCGGCATGCGCGCAACTACCTTCCCACCCCCATTCTCCTTCCCACGTCTCCCTTCACCCTCTATGAGTTCTTAGCGGAAATGGTCGTATTTGACATGTTATTTTTAAAAATAGCATCGTTCTAGATTTAATTGCAAAAATAGCACCATCTGCTGTCCGGTGACCGGACGAGACATGTGGCACATATAGCCCGATGACCGGTGTTCTTTGGTTTAGGTATGCCCTCATGGGTGCTGCTTTTTGGTGATTTTTTTGGGAAAATTTGTTCTGTAGCACTGAAAATTCACTGCTTTCGGAAAATACCACTGAAAAAATCGGGTTCCAGAAATTACCACCAAAATATTCACCTCGCTTCGGGATTTAGCAGTCTGTTAGTTTCCGTTCGTGTAACTCTCATTTTTGCCCCTCATCACGAATGCGTAATGTCATTTTTGCCCCTCATCATGAATGTGTAATCTTTTGGCCCCCAGTCGGCCACTCAGGCCCTCGGCCAGTCTGCAATCCTGACCCCCAATTCCCCATTCAGAACTCTAACCCTCGTCCGAAATTTCCACGGACACCGAGCGGCGCCGGCGAGCAACAAGGCAACGAGTGTCGGGCGGCGGCCACGGCGGGCGGCGGCCATCCTCATCCCTATCCTTTACCTCTGCGAGAAGACCCAGTGGTCGGCGGCGGAGTCCAAACTAGGATCCGGCGACCTTGGCTCCGGCAACACAGATCGGCTTCGGGATTTTCGGCAAGAGCAACGGCCGATCTCGCCAGAGGGGTGGGCGGCGTTCGGGGAAGAAGGAGCTCGGCCTCTGCGGCTTCTAGATTTGCTGCCTCCACCGAAGAAAGGAGGGGATCTCAATATCTGTCGACTCCACCGAAGAAAGGAGGGGATCTCAGGATCTTATTTTTTTTTTGTTCTGCACTTTTAGAGTGGCTTCATACATTATCAGGATAAAGATAGATAGATATTCCAAAACTTGAACAAAATGTTGAATTATGGGTTGCTCGGGCAACGGAGAATGTTGAACACATGCATTTCTTAGTGTCACATATCAATTCTCTTTAGTTTATTTCCCCCCTACAAGTCAGACTGGGATAAATAATGACTACATTACATGGTTTTGGCATCATGCTTAGCTCTGTTACTTTGCGTGATTTTGGCATCCTACTGCTTAGTTTTGTTACTTTACGTGATTTTGACATCATCCCTAGATTTCGGAAGCCACAGCCACCAAAGGCAGAGGTTCTACCTGTCGTTGACCCCACCAATAGTTTGCGTAAATACGAGCAATTTTTACTGATTGTGAGGGGATTACACAATAGAAAGAAACCTTATGCCGGCCGTGTGTTCGATCTAATGTTTCAGGGCCATGTACTACAATGATAGGTCGCCTCCAAGCGAATTGAAGCGAGAAATTCCAGTTGGTACCGATGCTGCCAACTACCGTGTCCCAGTGCCAGCTCCAGATGTTGCTGCAGCAGCAGCAGCCGTGCAGCCCCCAGCCGTCATCGGCGCCGGCGAGATCCCAGAATGGCACCGCCCCGCCGCCGTCACCGTCACCACCACCAGTAGCAACCCATTCCACGTGCTCAACTCTAGCGGCGGCACGGCCGGACAAGCGAGCGCCAGGGCGTATCTGCAGTCTCCGCAAGCCGCCGCGTTGCGTTCACCAGCAATACGCGCTGCCACTAACCACAGCGCTCCAGCCACGGGCGCTGGGCGTGCTTCCAACGGAGCGTCCACGCAGCCGTCGCCGCATCTGCTGCAGCAGCTTATGATCTTGGCAGGCTGGGGTACCCGGCCGCCGTGGGTTCAGAACTACGCGCGCATGGCCTCGCAGGGCCAGCTGTCGTTCTCCTCCGGGAGTTCATCCGGACCCCTTGGGACGCCATCTTTCGTGCCCCGGACACCGGGGGCTAGTAGCAGCGGCGCTGGTGGCAGTGGCGCCGTCGCCGTCCAAAGCAGTGCCGGCGACAACCACTGTCCTGGAGGTAGAAGCGCAGGCCGCGGCAAACCGGCAAAAGCGACCTTGCTCCAGAGCGCCGCTGCTACCGGTGCCGGCGGCAATGCCAACACCGCGGTGCAACGTCTGGGCCCTGTGCTCGCGATGCCTGTTGGCCCAGAAAAAAAAACAATCTCACACACATACACTGGATACAAAGAACACAATGAAAAACACACGCACTATGCGCAGACTACATCTTTTCTTCTTATTATTCACTGCTCAAGAAACAACGTTACAATCTGGACTATATATATAGACCACTCAGCTGACTACGGCATCTTTGCATGCACGATCGGCGGCCATGCCAATTTTCCTCACGACTCGGTCCACTACTCAATTGATGCATGCAACTAACCGGCAGCCAACTCAACCAACAAACTGGGAGATCAACTAACTCCTACATGCATGCTATTGACTTGTTCTCATGCACTACTAGCAGCCTCTACGCATACTCACTGCCGTTCACACCATTCTGGCTTGTACACAGCATAGGAATGCTTTTCCATATGCAACTACATGTAAGACTAATTAATATCTACTCACTAATACAACAAACTAATGCACCAGTCAAGATTTATTTCTAACAATGCCAACTACTGGAGTAACCCAAGGGAAGGTCGCTCCGTCGACAAATGGCCGCGTCCGGAAGCGCGCGCCCAAGGGGAGCGACAACCCGGCTGTCGGATCCAAGAAGCTGAGGCAGATCTCCGGCAAGAACGCCACTGCGGCTGATGGGAAGCTCGTCGCTGACAACCCATCGGGCTCGAATCCGGACGCCCAAAGCAAAGACGTGAAGATTGTTTCTCCCGCAGCGCCACCAAGCAACAGCAGGAAGAGGAAGAACAACGCCGCCTCGCCGAGCACCAGATGCAGTCTCGTTGCCAGGAGGAACAGCGTGGGCACGGCGCCATCAGTAGTAGCAAAGAAGCACACCATACTGACCTGGCTGATACGCGCGGGCTTCTTGAAGGAGAAAGAGAAGGTTTTCTACGTGCCGGGAGGCTGCAACGAGAAGGTCATCTCCGGCTCGGTCACCATGTCGGGCGTTCATTGCAGCTGCTGCGAGGCCGTTGTGCCGCTGCCTGTGCTCGAGGCCCACGCCGGCTGTGGTCAGCCCGGGCAGCCGTGGGAAAAGCTTCTGCTCATGTCCGGGAAGCCTCTGCTGCGGTGCATGCAGGAGGCATGGGAGCAGGAGAGGGTGAATATCTTGCATGCACAGGAGAACGTCAGGGCTTCACCGGAGCAGGAGGAGAAGAACTCGCAGGCCAAGAAAAAGCTCGTGAGGCCGTTGCTTGTCAAGCAGAAGAAGGGAGCTCTTGAGATCAAAGGTGGCAAGGATTTCAGTGACGATGCCTGCGGCATCTGCGCCGATGGAGGCCAATTGCTGTGCTGCGATAGCTGCCCCTCGACCTTCCAGCCAGATTGCCTGGCTATCAAGGTAACAACAGTCCATATATGTGTGTGTGTTTCTTCATGTCTCCAACAGTTCAACCGCATCGATATATACTTCGGTGCATACAGAGTTGCCGAGTGCTTGTATAATTAAATTGCAGCATGTTCTGTTTGTAATCAAATCTTTGAAGGAACGACAGATAAACCATGTAAAAAAGTAGTTTCTCACTCTCTTAGCTAATGTGTGCCTAATTTAAGGCTCCAAAGGGCTCGTGGATCTGTCACTATGCCGATGCATTTTGTGCATGTCAAATGATGATCATGGTTTGTCCCCATGCCAACAATGTGCACGCAAGTGTAAGCATATATCTTTCTCTTTATCAATTTATCACGATTAATTTTCTCTTCTGTTTCTGAAGAAGGAACTGAAGGACTGCACTGACAACACCTTATTTTGCAGATCATCAGTACTGTCGTCCATTGCTAAACACTGGGCGCGAGATTGGTCCGTACTGTACCGAAACCTGCAAGAAGGTGAACACTTGTGGATATATATTTCCATTGTACATCCTATCCCCAGCATTGGTTAAAAATTTTAAATTATGCAGTTCTGTGTGTTATGTCAATGATAATTTCCACTGATCGAGAGTACTGAACCTCACATTAAGCCTTTGCTTCATATGCATTTCAGCTGGCAGCTCAGCTATCGGATATGGTAGGGGTCATGAACCGTACTGAAGATGGTTTCTCGTGGGCCCTCCTGAAGATTCAGAAGGACGAGCCGGTCAGTTCTGAAGACATGCCTGTCGTTCTTGAGTGCAATGTGAAGCTTGTAGTGGCTCTTGGTGTGCTCAATGAGTTGTGAAAGATCGAAGAACCAAGACTGATAAGCTCCACAAAGCTGTTCACAGCCTAGGGTAAGTTGTCCGGCATCAAGAGTAATACCACTTACTATCTTAGGACTCAATTGTTTCAGCATTTTATTTGAATTATTGCCACGGCTTCCTAAATATGCTAACCCTGATATGTCATATAGTTAGCAACTAGCCGAATTTCCCTCGCAATTGCATGCATGGATACATACTACAATACATATGTTTATATTTGGAAATAGAGTTGTATTTGTTATCCAACTCTAATGCTCATTATTGAAAACGTACTTGTATTTATTATACAACTACAACAATTCTTTCCCACACAGTTGCATGGTTACATACTACAATATGTATGTTTATATTTAGAAATGGAGTTGTATTTGTTATCATTTTAAGCTGATATGTACGAATGGAGCTGGTTTTTTGACATGCTATGCCATTCTGTAATTGCAACAGGTCAGAATTTAAACGACTGAGCTACGAAGGATTCTACACCATGGTTCTAGAGAAGGATGGAGAGATCATTTCAGTAGCCTTGCTGAGGTTCAGATTAAAAAAATTTCTTCTTGTTGTTTCCTTCCCCTTGGTAGTTCCTATGTATATATAATGTTGCTGTTTTTATTTTCTCTTTTTTACTCAGAGTTTAGTCAATGCCAGTGGACTACATTTTAGCTCTATTTTGCTGCAGTCTTAGATTATTTCGTACCCAGTTGACTATACGTTACTTTTTGTTCTCTGCATTATACACTGATTTATGGTTGAGATGGCCTCATTGGTCGTTTAGGCTGCTTTATATTGACTTCTGGGCCTAGTATTTATGTGGGTCTAATTGGTCATTTAGGCTATTTTCTGTTGAGCTCTGGGCCTAGTATATATGTTGCTGTTCTACTTAGTTTTGGGATTTTAGCATGTTATTGCTGGCCTCAAAAGGACTAAAACTCTTCCTATCTTATCAACTCCAGCTGACAGTGCTTCCATGCTCTCCTAAAAACTAAATTGCATTGATCCTAAAGTAGTATTGTTAGTAGTAGAGTAGTGGGTATTTGCAAATCAGACCTTTAATGTGCTTCATTCTAGTCAATTGTGCACATCATACTGACTCATGAACTCAATGTTGCACCTTAAATTGGATATAATAGCCTGGGTTTTCTGTTCCTTGCTTGAGCACTATAGCACTATGTGCAACCTCAGGGGTCATTGCATTGTGATAGTAGGTAGCAGCCATTCGATTTCAGTAAATATCCTGGAGCCTTGAAGCTTACAGAAAACATTCAAAACCATCACCTCAAACTGAAAAGAGTGGGCTGCAATATTTTCCTTAATCATATGGAGCAACGGGAGTCATACACATGAAGTTCACATACTTACAGTTACAGGACTTGACAATAATGCTTTCATGCTTAATTGGTGGTGACTAGCTTGCTAGATTTTTTGGAATGATCCCATATCGGTTGTGAGAGAAGGCAGAGCACAATTTATAAGTATAAGGGTGTACCCACCCATTAGGCTAGTTTTTTGGAGATGGCCTAAGACCCCTTGGTTGTTGCTTTGTAGTTACGCTTGTGGGTATAACAGCCCAACGATCTTGGCGCTAGGATGCTGGTTTAGCGAGCCCGGGGTTCGAACGCAGGTATAGCAATCCAAAGGCGCCGCAACAATTAGTATCAAAACGAGGTTAAGACGACACTACACAACAATTGGTATCAGAGCCTAGATATCTCAGATACATCTCAGGCCTCACAATTGTCGAGGAGCACACCTAATGTGTGAAAGAGATTTGTTGAGATAGTCCCATATCGATTATCACCCATCAAGCTAGTCGTTTGGGAGGAGATGGCTCAAGATCTCTTAGTTGTTGCTTTTGTTATGAATACACACACATATACATACATATAGGAAAATGGTTCTATACTCCTGTGAGTATGTACTCCTACTTCTAATATACTTCTTTAATTATGTTGTTATACCTCTTTATCAATTTAAGTATACTCTAATAATGATTATAAGTTACTTCAAAGTGAGATCCACGAAAATTTTTATGAAAGTCTACTTTTATAGCATAATTTGTATATGAACTCTTTTTATACATAGAAAAGTGTATATAGCAAAAATAAAGGGCTCCGATAAAATTTTTTAACCAAGTCATATTGGAATATCTTAGAATTAGTATTTAAGTATATCGAAAGTGATAGAGGTATAAAATAGTCGTTTAAGTAGTATATTGAAAGTAATAGTATGTACTCTCGGAAGTACAGAAAATGCTTCATACACACACAGGCGCGCTAACGAGCGCATGCGCGTTCCGTGCGCACCAGTTTCACGCTGGAAAGTTATTACCTGTTGTGAGGAAAATTATTAACCCGATGTGTACTGTGAGCGTTTGGTAATAAATTCGCTCACTATTGATTGTAACTTCATTTAGAAATGACAGTAACTTTCCGACGCATTTTACACATGCGTTGGTTAGTATATATATATATATATATATATATATATATATATATATATATATATATATATATATATATATATATATATATATATATATATATATGTATGTATGTATGTATGTATGTATGTATGTGTGTGTGTGTATGACAAGAGACTTTATGCAAAGACAACCCTACATATACAAGGAAATACAAAAGAGATATGCCTACTATAACACCCTACCTCAAATTCATGGTGGATCACACACACTGAATTTGAAGAGAAAATACAAATGTTGCACCCTAGTCTATGGCTTCGTGAAGAAGTTAGCAATCTGTAATTCTAAGGGCACAAACTGTAGAGCAATCACTCCTTTCTGCACCTATGAGCTAGTGTATGAAGCATCTACACCAATGTGCTTGGTGAGCTCATGCTTTATTGGGTCATGAGCTATACTTATAGCACATATACTGTCAGACAAAAGAGTTGTGGGTCCCATCACAAGCACTCCATAATCTGCAGGTAGCCATGTTAACCAAGTAACTATGTTGTCACTATGCTATCACTATTCGAATGAGAAATTGCAGTCTATTTCTTTGTCCTCCAAGCAATCAGGGAGGAGTCAAGAAAAATACAGTAAATAGAAAGAGAATAATGATCGGAAGGATCACTAGCCCAGATCGTATTGGAATATGCCTAAAGCTGTAGTGAGTTGGAATTAGGGAAAAACAAACGACGAGAGATAGTCTCACGCAAGTAGCAAAGAACACGAAGAAGGTGATTGTAGTGAAGATGAGTATGACGAGCCATGAACTAACTCAAGATGTAAACAACATACGTAATATCAGCATGAGTGCTCACAAGATACACCAGATATCCAATAAGATGGCGATATCCAGTAGGATCCTTAAGAAGATCACCATCGGTGGCACAAAACTGAAGGGATAGCTCTATAGAAGTCTTAGTAATATGAGTGTCAGTCAGACCAGAATTATCAAAAAGATCCTGGATACTTCTGTTAGGAGAGATAGTAGCCCTCAGGCGTAGAAGTGACCTCAATCCTAAGGAAGTACGTAAGAGAACCAAAATCAATCATCAAAAACTGCTCACCGAGATGCTTCTTCACAGACGTGGTGAATGGGGAATCATCACCAGTGATGAGCATGTCATCCGCATATAGAAGAAGTAACGTACTACCCCGAGGTGAAACATGGACAAAAAGTGCAGGATTGTGGGAACTCACAGTGAAATCAACAATGGTAATCACTGAGATAAAATATGCAAATCAGACACGAGGAGCTTGTTTGAGACCATAAAGGGCATGATAGAGACGATAGACATGCCAATCTGGAACAGAATACCTAGATAGTGGCTGCATGTAGACCTCCTCATACCAAACACCATTAATAAAGGCATTTTAAACATCTAATAGAGATATAGACCACCGACAAACAAAAGCAACTGCAACAAGAGTGTGAACAGTGGCCATATGGGCAACAGGGGCAAAAGTTTCATCGTAGTTACGACTGTACTCCTGTTGAAAACTGTGAGCCACAAGACGAGCATTGTAGTGCTCAAATTTACCATCAGATCGGGTCTTAATATTGTACACTCACTTGCACATGATAAGGTGAGCATGCACAGGCGTTAGTACAATATCACAAGTCCCCGTACGCCGAAGAGCATCAAGCTCCTCTACCATACCAAGTTGTCACTCAGAATAAGGTGCAACTTCACGATAAGAACTAGGCTCGGTGACAGAGAGAGTATGAGCTGTTGGAGTAAAGCCAAGATGATCAGGAGGCCGAAGGGATGTTCGGTCAGGAAGAGCGTAATGAGGAGCATCATCAGGAAAGTCAGATGAATGTGTCGACAAGATACCAAGAGAGGAGGCTGGTGAAGGACAAAGTCGTCTGGAGTAGTGAACACCAAAGAAACAAGACAGTAGTGCCACAGGAACAATAATCGGTGCTGCAGAAGGCATCCCAGAAGGTGGGGTATAGAAGGAACCACTAGAGACAGACTAGGGGAAGATTGTAATAGTGGAGAAATGGGTGAAAGGTTAGAAAGAGACAATTATGAGATCGTTTTAACGGTGGAAATAGGACAAGGAGCTAAATCTTAATAGAAGAAAGGTCGAGATTTTTCAAAGACAACATCTCATGATATCCTGAGCGGTCGAGTAGAAGAATCATTTCATAGCAGCGATAACCCTTATGCTCATAGCTATAACCAAGAAACACATACTAAACTGACTGAGCCGACAGTTTTGTAAGCTCATGAGGTTGTAGCAGGACAAAACAGATGCAGCCAAAAACACAAACGTAGGTGTACTAGGGGACTCGAGAGTAGAGACACTCTATAGGACTGATACCCTTAAGAATAGTAGAAGACTGCATATTGATGAGATGTGCAGCTATAGAAACGACCTCAATCTAGAACTGTGGTGGAACGTGAGAGACAAGGAGAATAGTGTGAGCAATCGCAATCAGATGATAATGTTTGCACTCAGGAACTCTATTCTGCACGTGGGCACTATGACAAGAAGACTGGTAAAGAGTGCCCTGCTTAAAAAGAAACTGCGTAAAAGCGTCAGAACAACAATCGCCAATAGAATCATAGCGAAAAGTATGAATAGAAGAATCAAATTGAGTGTGAACCATTGTTAACTATGATAAATCGCAAGAAACTGATCACGGTTAGGCATAGGAAAAAGCCATGTAAAATAGGAAATAGGAATAATCATCATTGAGAGAATCATATAGAATTTATGCTCGTCTTTAGAGATAATAGGTGTAGATCCCCATACATCTGAATGAACTGAATCCTAGTTGGTGTGAAAATAGGAGCAAAAATAGGCACCTAAGCATGGACCGTAATCAAACCAGAAACTATCGAAATAGTTAAAGAAGAATGGATAGCAATCACAATCAGAACAAACTATGTTGCTAACCCACGACGAAGCACCTCAGCACAATGTGTCAAAAGGGCCTCGGTGGCAGTTGGTCGTGGTGAGCGGTTGTAAGATCGAGGAAGCCGACTAGAGGGGGTGAATAGGTGATTTAAAAATTCTTCTAATTTTGACAATTCAATATCTTTTCTATTTGTCTAAACCAAGTAAACAATTGTGGAAGCTTAATTCAATTTGGTTTAGCACAACAATGCTTATATCAATTAAGTTCACCTCAGTGCACCAATAATTCTAGGCTAGGCCAAGGTTTGCACTCTTAGGATAACAAACAATCAATTTAATTCTATGTATGTAAATTGCTTGAATATAAATTGAGCACAAAAAACAAACCACAATTGACACGGTCTCTTTTTATTGTGGTGTTCGGAGACTTACCAGTTTCCCCTAGTCCACGTTGACATAAGCCCAAACTAATTGGACCGACTCCACGAATTAAGTCTTCCACCTCAAATCCACTAGTGGTAGCTCTTTTCCGCTCCAGATAGGTATTTTGTCATTATCACCAAAACCAACTTAAATGGAGCTTAAGCTCTAAGCGCAAACAATGGACGAAGTCATAAAGGCAAATACAATCATGATTCGCCTTCTGTACCTTATGACACTCTTGACGAAGTGGAGAAACCACTCGTCCAGCTGATGCTGGAGACTAGCTAGGGCTCGGTAGAAGTCGTCGACGAAGGAGTCCTCCTTGTGAAGCATCTCCAGACTCCAGCTCACGCTGAAGTGAAAAGAACTAAATATCACTGCTCTACTGGTACTGCTCGCTTAAGTACTCCCAGATCTGACGAGTAGAATGCAGACCAATAATGTCTGGCTGGATGGAGTCGGCAACGCTGACCACCAAGATGGCTCATACACGTGCCTCATCAGCACGCCAGCGCTAAAAGGCATCAATGGCATAATGAAAGGCCTCATCAGCAGCGCTAGTAGCAGCAGCAGCATCTACCTCTTTCTTGATGGCACCATCTTCTACAGGAGGTGCAGAAGCAGACTGCCTAGGAAGAGGCTGAACTGGCATTGACGGAAAAGGTCTTACACTAGTGATATGTCCCAGGGGCGGAGATAATTGAGTGTGATCTCCATGAGTGAAAGGCACAACCTGTAGTTCGTCCCATGGAGCTTTGTTCCCAAAATAGGATTGCAACTGATGGAACAAAGCCATCAGTAGGCGGCGCTGGACGGTGTGGCAACTAAGGCAACAAAGTCTAATAGGCAGTAACGACGGTGGTGGCGGCAACAGAGGCGATGGCCGATCCGGTGCTTCGTGGCAGCAACGGAGGCGGTGGTGGTGACGATGATGGCGGTGGAGGAAGGATGGCAGTGGAAGGAACTAGATTAGTGCTCTAGCTCTAATACCATGTTATGAATATTATGTATATATATATATATATATATATATATATATATATATATATATATATTTGTGTTATGAATATGTATATATTTATGAAGCCCAATAGATAATATATAGAGTGAAATGTGCAATGAACTATATAAAAACAACTCTACATATATAAAGACATATCACAGAGATATGCCTACTCTAATAGCTTTGTAGCTCGGATTGCTTGTGGGTACAGTGGCCCAAGAACCTAAGGCTTGGTTTAGCGGACCCGGGTTTGCACGCGGGTACAGTGGTTCGAAGGCGCTGCACAACACTGCTCCTTTTTGTCGTCATCAATCGTCATGTCATCTAGCTGTCAAAATCCCGATGCCACCTAGCTAGTTTTGCTACAGTTTGCACTCACCCTTTTCTTTTCTGCTGGAATACAGATCAAATCAACATGCCATGTTTCTTTGTTACAGGTTCCATGGCACAAAACTGGCAGAAATGCCTTTTGCAGGCACACTGCCACCTTACCAAAAACAAGGAATGATGCGTCGCCTTGTTAAGGCTGTTGAGCAGGTGCAAAACCGTTTCTTTCTCTGTTCCCCTGCTATTAGCTCTAGTATTTTGCATCTGATGAAATCAGCATGTCTTGTGGTTAATACTTTGGAAGAGGTAACTTTATAAAATGTAATTTAAAAACTTTTTTAAAAAAATTGGCAGAAACAGCATCCTTACTGAAATGAGAAAGGGTGTCTTTTTTTTTGTTCAGTAATCACTTGAATTCTTGCTCTCACATTTCTTAATTGTTAGGTGTTGGCGTCAGTGCAAGTGGAGAATCTGGTGACACCTGCTGTAGCTGGTCTAGCGGATACATGGAGGAGATCCTTCTCCTTCAGGAATACGGAGGCACAACTGAGAGAGGAAATCAAGAAGCTGAGCCTGGTCGTCATCACCGGAACGACCCTGCTTCAGAAACCCATTGCCGCGCAGCAGTCAGCGTCCCAGCAAGGTACCTGAACCGTACCTCTCCCATCGATTTCATTCACACCAAGTTAATTATACGCATGCAAGTCTCACACATGATGCCATGTTAGCTCAAACTTGCCAATCAGTCAGCGAGAGGCTAACACCCTGTTTACTGACGATGAAAAAAAAAACAGAGCTACGCAAGTATACGTTTGCGCCGATCAGCGAGGACCACATGGCGCGCCTGACCGACGACGAGCTGGCTTTTTTGGAGATGACTCCGTTCTGCAGCTTCACCGATCTGGTGGCCGGAAACGTGTCCCTGCAATTCTGCGGTGGTGGTGGTGGTCTGATCTCCATGGCTCCAGGAAGCAGCCCTGCGCCTCCCGGCCCGATGAGCGGCGTCCGGCGTTCCTGCGGCGAGGCAAACACAAGCTGCAGTGCTCTCCACCCTGGCTACGCGCGCGGCAATCTTCTCCGTGGCATGAAATGATATTGTTCTTGTCTACCTGCTGTCTGCGTCTGTTCTGAAGTGAAAACTTTTTTCTTAGAACTTCTGAAAACTTTGTAGTTTGTTTTTGACTTAGGGTTGGCAAGAGGACGCAATACAATGCATACCGTGGATATTTGCCTCTTTTGTGACTTAATTTTCGTTATGTCGGTGCCTGTGGAGTTGATGAGATCATGGTTCATTTCATGATATACGATACGATGGATCGCCGGATCGATGATTCGATCGATGCTATAGTCGGTAATGGTACATGTGTCGAATAGAAGCTTTCGACAATGAGTACTCGAGCTACTATGCATAAATATGGACATTACCAGTCGTTGGGGTGCAATGCTCTGTCAGTGACAGGTGACAACTCGCACTCCCGTATCACAGGCACAGACATCGTGCGGTACAGGGTACTGCAGTGCAGACTACAGAGCGGTATTGGTTGCAAATTGCTAGCTAGATCGCGCTCAAGGCAGCAATCAAGAAGTCAATGTACAGTACACTCATGTCTCATCTCCATTACTCAGAGGGGCAGATTAAGGTGGTGTTCAGTTCGGTTTATTTTGGTGTCAATCAGTAGTTGGTTGAAAAACATCAGAATGACAGATACTTATTTAACATAATTAAATTTAAAAATTGAAAATATAAAAATTTGTTAGCCCATCACGCATAACGCAAACGAATACGGAAAAAAAAGAACCGCAAAAAGCTCAAAAAGTCAAAATTCAAAAAGACGAAATTATGAATAGTGCAAAAATAAGCCAGAAGCTCAAGTCATATTGAGCGGTGCCTAAGGCCCTGTTCTTTTCGGCTTCTAAAAGCTATTTTTTGGTTTTTCTACAGTAACTAGCTTTTAAATGGAGTATTTTTTAAGATAGGGTCTACTAGTTAGTTGTAGTACATACTTTATTGACTTTATTTATATCGGCAAAAATCACACATAAATTTCTGTTACTCTGTAATATCTCGTATAAACATTTCAAAAGTCACAAGCTGTAGCCAAAAACCACAAACCGCAGCCAAAAAAATAGACCTAAGTACGTTGTAGATAGCTTTTCTCTCTCATGGTGTGAGAAACAGTGTAATCTCACCAAGATATGCTCATAGCTAGGTCAGGTGACTGCCACGTACGACAAGATTCTTAAAGCATGCATGCATATATAGATGGTACATGAGCAGGCAGCTACTGTGATATCTGAACTGAAGTCGAACATGGACATGGTAGTTCACGCACATATATAGTAGTTGTTACTGGTGATGCAGTTCATCCTGTCTGCTGTTTGGTCACACATCATCATATTGAACAGATGGTGCATCCTCAGATACAACGGCGGAATCAAGATTTTTAGAGGCCCGGGGCAAACTTTTAACGCAAGTAAAGAGGGTATGACTTCATTCAACAAACAGCATGACTAATCGACAAAAAACATGTTCAAATTCTTAACTAATACAATTACTAAGTCTGCATTGACTTCATTCTTTTTATGAAGTTCCAAAACAATTGAAATCAAAATGACGCCAAGTAACTGCCCCGACTTGCCCCTACGGTGGTTCTGCCACTGCTCAGATAGATTGATCGGCACCGACGAAAAAAATCAAGTGGTTGTGTGTGTGTGTGTATATATATATATATATTTATATATATATATATATATATATATATATGAGAAGAAGAGCAACCCCGACAAGTCCATATTTGCAATATTCCAATTCAGTCATCAATGTCTTTTTCGTATTGACTGCAATGGATGATTTTTGTCTGAAAATAAATGGTAATAACTGAAAAATAGCTTTTAGAAAGAGAGAACAAGCGGCGAAAAAAACGAGAGAGATATGTGCGTAAAATGAGAGTGAGAGGGGTAAGATATGTGATGTATCTGTAATCCCTATCATATTTTTAAAGTGAGATAGTAGAAAAAAAAGTAAGAAAACCGTTTTAAAAAAAATTAGGTATTTATATTAGGTTAGAAATAAAAAACAATAGTCAATATGAATACGCACCAAGGAGACGACATGAACTTGACCTGAACTCAAGTACTCAACCAATAGCTAGCTTTCGTTGTCAGGAGCACAGTGCCTTAGCCGACGGCATGTACTTTTTCGGATTGATCATTTCAAAGTGTTAAATACTTTCAGTTCCTGTTAGGAACGTACCAGTCTCGGAAAAAGTCTAGTCAAACAGATTCTCTGAATATACTATACCAATCCTACCAATCCTCCGGTCCAATCGAATAGTAACCTTAATTACCTCGGCTGCACTGAACTGAAACAAAGGCAGAAAAGTGCGACGTCGATGACTAGCTAGCCAGGAGGAATGCATCAAAGGATCGATGGAGAGAGACGGAGAGATGGAGAAACACAAGAGATAGACTTGCGGAGACTAGTGCTACTATTACGTGAGCTGTTTACGTGACTAGGACTGATCATGTTTTTTTCGATTTTAGTCTTTTAATACCTATTTTTATAAAAATAATTCTCTCTTTAAGCTTGAAAGACGTGTCACCTATCGGATCACCATAGCTCAGCAGGAGAAGAGCGGCATAGCTAAGTGAGCTGGCGCGGCACGACATGATAGGCATTGTCGAGCCGGCATGGCTTGGCAACGCCTGTCGAGTCACCTCCAACTCAGCCGGCTACTTAGCTAGCGGGCAGGGATAGGGTGGCAAAAAATGGTAGGCATAGGGAAAAAACTTGTTGACTCGGTTTAAAATTGCTTTAATTATATTTGTTACCTTCCTTCTAAAAATATTTTCCCGTACAAACTATTTGAAAACACGTACTTTGATATGCATTAAAAATCATATTATTTTAGTTTGCGTGCGCGTAGAATTTTTTTAGGAAAGTGCAAGGGGATTCGGATGGGTAGATGAACCACCACCACAAACTCCATGTGTTAAATAGTAAAGATATGTTTTTACAAACAGTTGTCGTAATAGACCATATGTAGACTGACAAGCAATTAGCAACGAATATGCGAATTACATGGCGTGTGGGGTTTGGTTAGATGGGTATGTTTACCTCACTACTCATAAGATACAAGTTGCAACATACGTGAATCATCAATCCCAATTACAGTTAAGATACGTATATACCTTTTAGAAGCCATGGTTCCAGTCAGTCGTCATACACATTTGGGTCCATCGGTGCCTTCCCTTCTCTCCCATGCAGGCTTAAATCTTCGCGACTTAGGCCCAGTACTCGGCTTCTACAACTTGTATAGATTTATCCTAATTGAAGATAACCTGGCGTTCAGCGGGGGCTTGAGGACCACCGACGCCTTACCCTTATCCTTTTCGCTGTCATCTAAGGTGTGAGGTTTTCAGTGTGTGAATTTCTTAGGCGGCAGTGTGTAAATCTCTCTGGCGTTATCGGGTAGTTGAGTATGTATTTCTGCTTGATGAATGGTCTGTCATACATATCCAAACCATCTACCAATTGGAAGAAATAACATCGCTCAGTGGTCTGTCGGCAAGGATGACATGGGTTAGAGATGTGCAAAATAGAACATGCAGTGTGAAATAGAAAATACGTGCTTACAAGAACTTCGACGCATGTGTGGTGCATCCGACCGACGGTTGTCGGGTGTGTGGGCTGAATGATATATGTTGGATTGCCGCGGTCGCACTACGGCCGCGGAAACTACAGTGGCACGGGTGCATCATTGCAAGAATTATCGGAGTATGATCCCTTTTTCTTGGCCACTCACTTCTGCTTACGAAGCATCTCTCCGTAGTTCAACATTTCTACCAGCGGTGCAGTGACTTCCTATATCTCTCCTCTCTTCTCCGTCTCATATTCCCCTAGTTTTGAGATCATATCGATCATAGTCTTGGGTCTAGTTGTGGGGGCTGGTCAAGCTTGAACGTGTTATCATTTTGCTAGAGAAAGCTGCTACGTGTTATCAAATCACTAGAAAAGTTGATGTGTGTTGTCCGCTGGCTGTGAAAATAAGGCACGCATTTTTAAATCACTGGAAAAGCCGGTGCATACTATCCATTCACTGTGGAAAGGTAGTACGTATTGTTAAATCACTAGAAAAACCAATGCGTGATGTCTATCCGCTGCGAAAAGCTAGTACATATTGTCAAATCACTGAAAAAGCCGGTGCGTGCTGTCCACTCACTGCACAAAGTTGTTTTGTGCTGTCAAATCATTGGAAAAGTTGGTGCGTGTTGTTCACAGGCTATGGAAAGTTGATACGTGTTGTCAAATTACTAGGAAAGCTGATGCGTCCTGCCTGTAGGCTGTGAAAAGCTGGTCGTATTGTCAAATCAATGGGAAAGCAGGTGCATGATGTCCATAGGTTGCGAAAGCCGCTATGTATTGTCAATCACTAGGAAAACCGATGCGTGTTGTCCACTCGCTACAAAAAGCTGGTACGTGTTGTTAAATCGCTGGGAAAATCAGTGCGTGCTGTCCACTCATTGATATCTCAAGAAAGGATTCCAAGAACTAGGAGAATAAGAAAAGCAAAAAAATGAACCAAAAGGTCTAAGATGGCTACATAACATTTATAATATTTTTGTCAAGTTGCATGATGCACTTAAGCCGTACTCTGCCATGTGGATACAATATATTATACATCTACTTTTTAGTGTGTGGGTGAACTGGAGTGAGAACGGGAACAACTATACCTGGCTGAGTTGGAGTGGAGCAAGAGCCGGAGTGACTATGATCTCGCTAGTTTCTCCAATGTTGAGGACGATCGGCGGGCTAGGGTGTCGCACGCTGCTCCTCAGGCGTAGTCCTGTAGTGAATGGCTTAGTTAGAGCGGAGTTGGTGGGAATGATGGGGGTCCAGGGGTCTGAATCGTGAATCGCTGCTGCTACTGCAGTCCTCTCGAGTTCGGCGACTGTGGCATACTGCACTGCAGCCAGGGCCTTCTCACACTTGGTGAGCTGAGCGCAGAGTCTTGGCTTGGCTATAGCTGGCAGTGAGGAATTTACGGAGGTCCGAGATCTTCTCTAGAGCCTCAGTGTAGGTGGCTCCCATAACTCGGGTGAGCTGGGGACTAACGTCTCGCCGTAACGTGCTCCTTCCCGGAGGGATGGATAGTAACGAAACAAGGATGTTAGTATGGCGGCCTCGTGGATCTCGCATAGGCAAGCATAAGCCAAGCACACGATGTCCTAAAGGGCGTCGATGGAAGTGCTCCTAAGATGCTCCGTGCAGAAGATGCAGGGTGTACTCACCTTCCCATACGTACATGAAGACTTCTATCATCCAGACCCCCTATCTTCCTTCTAGCTCTAATGTCCCATGAAGATGGGACGGTGCCACTAACGTGGGTACTACATTAGTTCGCGTAGTATGCCAATGAACTCTCCTTCGTCTTTTCCATGGGTGAAGCAGTCCCATGGGCCAATGTCATCTGATCTGATCATCTACAGTTGAACATTAGGGTATTAGTAACAGTTTAAAGATATAACGAATCTTCTACTTTTTAGTTTAGGGAAATAAGATCAGGTCCTTAGATAACAACCATTCTGTAATCGCGCGAGAGCGATAAATATATACGTGTAGACACACATGTGAATGAAGCATACCTTTTTCCAAATGTAATCATCAGCTCCATAATGCTTTCAACTACGAAGGATGAAAAATCACAGCCACGATGTCTCCCTATGCTCTCACTCGGCAGGAAATCTCTATTTCCTTTCCTTCCCCTCCCTAGTTGTGCTCTCTCTCTCGCTCGGCAGCAATGCGATCGCGGGTCGTGTTGTATACGCTCACACGCGAATGCAACGTAATTAACATGCGAATAAAATGAGAATCTAACATCGCATCATGTCGCCACGTCACGTTGTGTCATTAACACGATTCCCTCACGCTGCCACTGCCCTATGAGGAATCGGATTTCCTCTACATGCGCTTGTCCTTCGTTGTACGCCCATGCACCTGCCTGCCGAGCTAGGCTAGCTCAGCAGCAACCTGCTGCGAAGAGGCAACTCAGCAGGCTAATGTCGAGCTGTGCCTACCAACCGCGCCACTCCTCTCCTGCCGAGCTACAGCGGCATGACAGGTGACACGCATCATCTGCCATGCCTTTCGAGCTCAGGGAGAGGGCCATTTTGGCAAAGACAGGTGCTAAGGGCTAAAATTGAAAAAACTGTATGAACAATTCTAGTTGCGTAAACAGACTTATTATGTATCCTCATCGATAGGACGTTGGCTTTGAAGCAGCACACAACAACTCATGTGTCCTCAACAGAGCTCTGTCCAGCTTGTTGCTTCTGTCTAAACAAACAAATATGATGATTTTTTCATTATTTTTCGAAGTAATTTATCGAAATAGCATATTTAAACGGCTTATCGACTTACACGTATTTAGTTTGTTCACACAAATACTTATACTAGGATAATAAATCATCAAAAGCACAGCCATAAACTATCCAGCAAAAACCCCAACCTGCTGTATGATTCGACCTGTCACGCGCATTCTTTCTGGAAAGGGTTCAGCGTGATCTCAGTAGCGAAGGCGCGCAACACGGCATGCATGTCGGAAAGGGGTTTGTTCAGCGTCTATAGCAAGTTATCTCAGAACCTGTGCAATCTACGGAATTTTCTTTCTTTTTCTTTTTTTCAATGTTGCAAGGAATTCTAAAGAATACTTGATCAAGGCAGCTTAATTTCAATATGCCTTAAGTCGTCAGTTGGATATTCCAATTGGTATAGCACGTGCATGCGCTTGTGGTAGTCTTTTATTTGTTCTAGGAAACTAGCCACTTAACTCATAAATTAGAAAATAGCATCCAATCCAATATGAGAGATTGACAGATGAGGCATGGATTGGACTCACATGTCACAGAACTCATAATAGTTTGATACTAATCTAGAGAAGACAGTGGTTAATTAGGCCCGCTTATTTCGGTTTGAGCTTCTGACTTCTGATATATTTTCTACTATTTCTAAATTTTATTTTTTTTGGTTTTTTTGAGTTTTTTTTTGTGTCGGTTCTTTTTTTCGTATTTGTTTGTATTGTCCGTGATGGACTAACATGTTTTTTCTATTATAAATTTAGTTACGTCAAATAAACTACCATTAGCTACAATGTAATTTCAGTCAGTTACAATACAATTTTAACCATAAATCAGTTTATTTCAACCTAACTTAACGACAGTTAGAATTTTAGAAAACAACCATCTCAATAATTTGATACTAAAGCTCGATATTACAGAAGTCTACCTGATACCTTGTTCTGCTTGAACTACCACGTGTCATAGGATCCCAGGTCGTATAGAACGAATCAATGCAATCACAGGAAGCAGAGCAATTGCTCTCGACTCGAAGCACTCACCAAGCTCCTCCGTGGAGCCTATAATTATATAGACTCTAGTAGTACTGGAGTAGTATAGTTTGTGGTACTACTTTATCGTCTTCCCCTCGTGAAAACACACACACGACTGCCACATTGGAGTAGTACTCCAGTATACAAACGTACATACGTACTCAGCGTATGCCAGCCGCGTATCATATCTTACTACTGCTTGCAATTATACGACACAAATACTCACGTGCAAACCTCCGGGCGTATATACGTGGCTCCACCTTAACAGACTCATGGTTTAAACTTTTAACTGTGCCTTTAAGTTTATAACTGAAATTGTATTTTAGTGTCAGATAACTTTTTCTAAGAAAAAATAAGAACAAAATAGAAAAACAAAAAAAATAAAAAGCCGTTATATCATCACAATCAATGAAAAAATAAGCCAAAAAAGAAAAGACTAAAAAGCTAAAAAAAACTCAAAATAAGCTAAATTAGAAGATGACGTGTTTTAAATAGCTTCTGATTTAAATAAATCAAAAATTAAAAGTTAAAAGCTGAAATCGTTTGAAGTTAGACTATGTTTGATATGGCTGCGGTGTATGACTTTTGACTGAAATTTTTGAATTTTAGCTGTTTGTGGTAGAGATTACGAAGAAAGATACTCGTTTGCAATTTTAGTTGATACATACGCTGGGTTTTTAACATGTACTATAATTAACTTGTAGATCCTATCATAAAAAATACTCTATTTAAAAATTAGATATTGTAACAAAAGACAAAAATCACTTCTAAAAACTGTTAAAGAACCGGCCTATATTTCGCGTCAACAACTACAAGTCTTCACCTCTGGAACCAAAAAACCTGCTGTTAATTACTGGCATTCAGTCACATCACGGTTGACATGCATGGACGACTAGTATAACAGTTACCAGCTGTAAATTCTCCAACAACTACGATTAAGCTCTTAATCACCAGCCAAGCCCAGTCCGATCCAGTTTTGTTTAAAATTGATATAATTTAACTTAAAAATCATTTTATTTACTATTTAAGTTGTTATTTTTAAATTAAGCTAATGAGCAACTGTCGATTTAAGCCTCATTAATCTTTTTATTCAAAATTGATTTATTTTAATTTAAAACTAATTAACTACTATAGTAAAAATAATTTTGGTTCCAGCCTTAACGGACTTTTTTGTTGGCTCCACTAACAACTATGGTGAGTACCATGTAAGTATGCAATCCTTCACCAAAACAAAATGGAAAGGAAAAAAATTAAGAGCAAAATATGGTCTAGTTCATCTTGGCTTTGGTTTATAGTTTTTTTAATAAATAAATCACATGGCTTTTCAGTCGTTATTTCGACGCAGCTTATTAGGATATATTTTTTGAAACGGCTTATCAAAATTCAATTTATTTATATAAATACTTGTATTAGAGAAAAAGATATCAATTATAGCTATAAGCGATAAATAGCGGCCGAAAAGAACACGGTCATATCTTACTGCTGCTAGTATATTTGGTTCACACTAGCAAATCTAACAAACAAAAGAAAAAAATCTAAAGAAAACGAATCTCTACGTGCATCGATCGAACGGCTTGATCAGGCGGTGGCTTCCACGCCCGCCGCCGGCGAGTGGCCGCTTCTGAGCCGAGGCGGCGAGGCCGGCGGCGTGTAGAACGGCGTCTCGGGCTCTTGATCCTCGGTCTCGCCGTCCGACGATTCCTCGTCGATGGTGTAGAGCGCCCGCGAGGTGGGCCCGAACCACCGCTCCCTCCACGTCGCCACGTCCTCCTCCGGCCCCGGCGCCGCCTGCTCCCCCTGCGCTCCATGAGACCCCGCGGAGTTGGCGGAGTCCGGCTCGACGCGGGTGCGGTGGCGGGAGCAGAGCAGGCGGCGGAGGAGCTGGAGCGGAAGAGCTGGCGCTGGCTCGTACTTCTTGGTCGTGGGGAGCGGGGGCTCCGAGATGGGCAGCTGGGGCGGCGGCCGCTTGCTGCTCCAGCGACGGCGAAAGAGCAGGAGGAACCAGGCCCCGAGGAGGCCACCGGCGAGCGCGGAGGCCGCCGCGGCAAGTAGGATGAGGTCGGCGACAGCGAGGCGCCTCATGGAGCCAGCTTCCTTTCCTATTACAAACTGGGGTTTTGGGGAGGAGACGAGCTACCTGGGGTCTGCTCGCTAATTTGTTCACCACGATGGAATGGAATGGAATGGGATGGGCATATGATGAGAGTGGACAGAGAGATTTTTTCTCGCTTGGACTCGTGTTGGTGGGAGACGCGCTAGAAGAGGGCTTTAAGTCTTTAGCTTTAAGTCGAATATTTTCCGGCGGTGGTGGGCGAACCGGTGCCCGCAGGCGGTGAGCGTGGAGGGGCAGTTTAGGGAGCTGTAATGTGTAAATATCCATATCAAACATCCAAATCCACCTAGTTACTCCTGGCTACTATGCAATACCCCGGAGGTCAGGGAACAAATTGAGCTATCTACGTCTGCATTACTACTATATAGTAAGTATTTGCTTAGTATTATTCAGCAGGAACGAACAGAACGCGAGGCGGTTTTGCCCTTTCTACCGCTGGCGTCTCTTTTAACGAAAACTTCGGCGCAAGCAAAGTAAAAGCCGCTCGGCCGATGGCGAGAGGGCTTTAACTTTAAACACCGCGGCGCGATCGTCGATCCATCCACGTTAATCTGACAGCGAGGGGTATTATGGACATTCGAGAGCAAACTACGCTAATCTGGTTTGTTACAGTGATCGTGCGCGCGTTCCGTGTCGCTGTTCGCGTGGGCCCACCAAAAGCAGGACCCACTTGTCATTCACGAAGAACGCAACTTACCTTGTTTGCGAAGGACGACGACGGCGAGGTCCACGTCTTGCATCACCGGAGCCAAGGGCACAGGCTAGCACGTTGGAGTGCAGTTGTTACCGCTAAATGCGAACGGCTCTCTCTGATTCCCCGCGCCTCGCCTCGAGATGCGTGCCCACATTGGTCGATGTGTTACTGCTACGGGGCGTTGTATTGCCTTTCCTCGTGGATTTTTGTTAAGGCGAAACAGTAATAATTGGAAGCAGTGGTTTTCAAAAGAAAGGAACAAATGTTGTAAAAAAGTGGTGAGAGAGATATATATACCACGATAGTGAAAAGGTAGGGTAGATGATACGTGTGTAATCATCTGTCTTATCTATAGAGCGCAAAACGGTAACAAGAGAAATAAAAAACTTAGCTCAAAAATCATATATTTATATTAACTTTTAGCTTTCCTAGCAAAAGCCACAAGTACGAGCCTATATCACACACAGGGCAGATAGGGACTGTACCGCTGTCGTCTTTACATACACGTGGCCAAAGCACATAACATGGAGGAGTCCTTAACACGTACGATGTATGGTCCATAAAAAAAGCAAGAACGTAGAAAATGCACCAACGACAGGCCATGGCAACCGGTCGAGCCTCGAGTACCCTTACTGTTACGGATGATAGGGTGCGTACATAGCGAGTATTTTACAGTTCAATCAATAGGGTGATTAATTACCCGGTGATCGCGGCCATTAGCCAGAGCTCATCATCCTCTAGCTAGCTAATCATTAGGCGTGCACTCGATCCGATGCTTACCAGTCCAGATGCTTGGCAACTTTGCCGTCGTCCTCGACGTCGAGCGTGATCAGAGACGTCAGATCCACGGCCTTACCCAGCAACCTGTGACGCTGCTTGTTGTCGATCAGTATCTGAAACCATGCATGCGCTTGTCAGCGGAATAGCCGCGCATTCTTGATCCATCGGTTCCTTTTATGAGCAGATATCCTTTTGGTGATCAAATGTACGTAATTTCTTTTCAGTTTACGTCGACTTTCCCGGTACTATCTCATTTTCTCGTATCGTGTACTCTACAATTTTGGATTCACCGAATTCCTGGTGATGTATGTATGTATGTATGCATTGAACAACCTTGAGTTACTTTAGACGGCAGCATGGTTCCTAGTGTTTTGTTTGAGTTGAATTGTTTGCATGCGATGCGTGCGCGGCAGAGGAGGGCGCTACGTCGTAGTTCTTTGGATGCTGGGCCCTTTTCCAGGCTGACGACCCGTATTTTTATTGTAGGATAAAAATGCTAATCAACGAATTATTATTCGTTTTAACCGATAGAACGTCGTTTTAATGAATGATAAGTTTATCATAATATTACAGCAGGATAAAAATTAGAGATAAAATATGATATTATAAGAATATCACCACACAGGACTAAAGTTTATTATAAAGCCTCAAGGGCTCGAATATCACAATCTTTAGAAAAAAATATTCTAACCACTTTCTATTAAAAAACGAACACAATAGAACTACACCCAACATACTCGGTTTCACCAAAGACGTTTTCTAAATGTTGCCTATTTTACCCAACCTTCACATGGGGTGCCTGCCTTGTACTTATTGTATTCCGAGTCCACAGGATTCTATCCAGGTAGATTTCGCCTAATCCTAGCTATTCTCCGAACTGATATACTCCTAAAAAAGGGAAGATAATATTAAGGATGAGTACAGAAGTACTCAGCAAGTGTTATTAGTAAAATGCATGGAATGCTTATCTTTTACACTTTTTGCAATATCCATTCCTATCATCAATCTCTTGCTCATTCTTATTCTCTTTTTCTTCCCTATTTTCTTTCCCGTGATTTATAGAAAATAAGGTTTGGTTGTCAGGTTTTGAAAGAATTCTAGATTATTAATTTAGAAAACTACTGAACATTTGTATGAACAGCAAAACCCCCCATAAGTTTTCATAATTCTCCTTTCCCGGAGACAGGCATAAATTCATGAGTTGTATAGCATTGCGTAAGTTTGTATCACTTTACCTGTCACCACTCTGATCCTGGTGGCTCCTAGATCTCCGCATTTCCTTAGATGTGGTGCCCATATCAGAGTACAATACTTTTACATCCATCTCGCTATATTATATCTTCACGCAGTTACTCACGAGCGGCAGCCTGGAGCGGTGTACCACCCTCACTCAGACCCACCAAAAGCAACATAACTATTAGCTGGGGTGGTTTCTGACCCTCGCCCAATACCCAACTGCGTAATATATCGCCTTCGCGTACCCTACTTATGGTATCTGACCAGTTCTGGGTTCTTGCGATCCGCATCCCCCACTTCTGGCTTACTTACCAGTTCTGGGTTCTTGCAGCTGTGGATCCCCCACCCGGTACTAGTCTGGATCTTATAGGTTCCTCCCCTAATTAATATTTACCCATGTAGAGAATATAATACTTTGATAGAGTTACTAGTCTGTCAGTTCTTAAACGGGATGTTGGTTGATACGTTTTGGTACGGTCTGTTCATACGGATGAAGTTTGTGACTTCTTATATCCTATGCTTATGCAGAGGTCTCAAACCTGCCTCTTTGTTACATGCCAAGGCAATCTCTGCCCACCTTCTTAATTAATCTAAGTGGCCAAGTGCTCCGTCAGTTGCCATCTATCTCTTTCCCTTGTCTTCTTTCTTATTGCTTTTCCTTGTGTTAAATACTTTTCATAGTTTTGATGCACGATGATACTGAATTAATATAGAAATACTTGTTTTATGGAATATTCACAGAATAGTTGCTCAAAGAATGCTTGCCTGGACTTTAACCATATATTCGGATTCAAGTAGGGTCAGGTTTAGTCCTTCCCGTTGCTTGGATTGTCGTCTGGAATTAAAATACGTCGGCGACGACTTAATTTATGGAGATATAATAAAATGTGAGGCGTCAATGTGTTTGTGCTCCTAAAATGAGGTTTCACTCAATTTAATCCGATTGTGGTCGTCCTAGTTAAGTCGTATTCTATACCCGTCGCTTGACGTTATTTTCCTAGCGTGAGGCTGGGTTGTTTACTTAAACTTAAAAGTTACTCAGTCTTTTGTTGATTTCCGACCATTTCCCGTTGCGATACGATTAAATAGATACACGTATAGATAATGGCGAACATTAATCCTTGCCAATCTCGCGTATGCAATTACACCTATTTAATTTCTCGTAGTTACGTATGTATGAATTTATTCTAATAATTCAAAATACTTATTAGTGGATTTCTACATTTTACAATCAGCTAATAAAATTAACTGGGTATTTAAATGCGTGACAAGGCGATCCAAATGATATTCTAGTAATTTAATTCATACGCATACTAATTTTTTCCTATGGACGTCACCTAATTTATGGGTAATAGCCATAAATATTTACTAGGAAGGTTTTGCAATTTAATACGACTAACCAGGGGTTTAAACAACAATATACTAATTTAATCGGTACAAGCTATTCTTTAATCTATAGATGTCACTTCATTTATTCTTTTTTTGTAAATACTGGTTAATGGTTCTTCTAATGTTTAGACGGACTTAACCAAACTATATGGGTATTCAAACGTGCAACAAAATGGTCTAGACTATAATACCTTAATTTAATTCGTATGTGTATAAGTTTAATCGACATGTATATTTTAAATCATCGGACCACAATTAATTTGTTCTAATGATCCGAAGTAATCAGGTGTGGATTTCTATAATTTAAATGCTACTAACCAAATTATCTATGTATTTAAATATACCATGGAGAAGTTTAAACGGCAATACACGGATTTTAATATACACACATTCCAATTTTAATGCATTGACGTGCTTGGTTTATTTGTACCGATCATGAATATTTATCAGTGAAGTTTCACAAGTTCATACTACTAGTAGGGTTAATTACGTATTTAATTAGGAAACTGAATGATTTGAACGGCAATGTAACGAGTCAATCGGTACACACCAAATTTTAATCTACTAACAACCCTTAATTAAGCTTCAATAATCATAAATACTGATTAGTGATATTTTGTATTTTAACATGATTAGCATAATGCTATCGAGTAGTTTAATCTGCAATAGCTTACTTAGAGTTAAATATTTACGAAGACCAATTTTTATTATACGCGCGCTTCTCCTCTCTCTTCTTTCCCTCTCTTTTCTCTTTTTCTTCTTCTTTTTCTCCCCTCTTTCTTTTTCTTCACCCGACCGATCCCCCTCACTTCTCCTCTTTTCCTTCTCTCTCTCCCTTGGCTCTTCTCCTCGCCCCGATCTAGATCCGCCTTGGCATCGCGCCCCTAGCCCCTAGGCACTGCACCGCCGTGGCCCTACCTGGCCCTAGCGCCTCCGTCTCCGGCTCTCGCTCGGCATCTCCTCTCCTCATTCCGCTTCGGCATGGCTCCGCCGTCCTGCATTGCCTCCTGGCGTTTCTCGCTGGCCGCCCTCTCCGCTCGTGTTGCCGGCTCCCCTCAACCTCGACCCCTCTAGCCACCAGACCTGTGGCCTAAGGCCCGGATCTAGCTCCTCATTTTTTCCTAGATGTGCGTTCATGTGCCCCTTTTCGTTGTCCCTTTCTTTTCTATGGTTGAGCTTGTGTTACTATTTTGATTTAATTCCATTTTTGGCTCAAGGTGTGATGGACATGGAGGTGAGCTGCCTTGTCTATTCACGGCGGAGCTCGAAGCTGCCCACACACTGGGAGAGTGTGGGGTGGCTGTCTGGTGCGAGTACTATGCCAATGGTAGTGCGTCGTCGTCGATTATCGCCCACGGTAACCTTCTTCCCCTCTTCTCCTTTCCTTCATGTGCATGTACTCTGTGGTATCTAGGTGATGCCCTAGTGATGCCATGTCATTCGATTGATTGCTGGTTGGCTACGATTTTGCATGATTTAATCTTAATAACTTGCTGCTACTACTGAGAATGGATGGTGGGCTACCTTCGTCGGTTTATTATTGGGTTGCTTTGGGAGGGAATTGGAAATTGCACATGTTGGTCGCTTTCTTGGTCACTTGTGTGCCGCCTGGTAGTGACCTCGTCCTAGGGTTGACGGTCTTGTGGCCTGCAGTCTAGCTTCTTGCCGGCTTCTTGCTCCTGGTCGGCTTGTCCTGATTCTGGCCTTGTGGTGGCCGGTGATGCTTGGCTGTGTGATGGGATTTGGGGGATGGGAATGGAAGACATAGCTGGCTTGCCAGTGCCATGGTATTTCTTCTCCTTTCCCTTCTACTCGGTTTGTGCGTGTGCTCTTTTGCTGGTGGCCGACCGCGCTTTCTCGATGCCTTGCTGGCTTTCTGGAGGATGTGGTGCTAGCCCTACTATTGCCGTGTGGTTGCCAAGGGTTATTTTGGTAGTTGATCGACTGGCTGGTGGCTATGGTATTTTAAATATATTTTAGGTTTGTTTACGCCGAGTGATGACCCTATAGTTGTGAGAGGTGCCGACTGACTCCCGAACGGTCAGGTATCTCCATGAACGGACTACCTCGCTCGAAATTAACCTCCAGGGCTCTGACGTCAATTCTTCCTTTAATTATTTTCTTTCATTCAATCCTTTTCGGTATCTCTACATTAATTCTTATTGCAATTGACATTGTGCATGTGTTGGAGAATTAGGTGATTGTAATGTTGTATGAAATGATATGCATGTAATTTATCTTTTCCATCGCTCTTGGTTAATTGTAAATTGTATGAAATGGTCCTATTGAAATTTTATTCTTACACGAGATGTAATACTACAACGAACTGCACAATTATAGGTTGCAATGAGTTGTAATATTTTTATTTGATACTTAATGTAAATTTTAATTGTCACTGGATGAATGTAATTGATTTGTTGTATAAGGATTGCAATTAATTCACTATTGTACTACAGATTGTTATATGTATTTTAATGAAGGTGAATGCTTTTACTTGTCGTGCAATTAAATTGTATTTCTCACTCTAGTCTATACAATTTGGTCTTCGCCCTTGAAGATGGAATTGTGGTAGTAACGTATTTGTTTATCGTTCGCTGGTTTCAATCTTCACGGATACACAAAAAAGTTAAAATTCCCCCGCATTTTAGATCATCAGTTACATAATTAATCCCGCTTAACGTTGTAACTTGCCACCTATGATTAATCAAAGACACGGGTCGTTACACTTTTGACGCCTAATCTAACTCCATCAACTCCAACAACCTAAACCATCACATGCTCCTCCCCTCCATCTCTCTCTAAAAAACAACAATAAGAATCATCATAGTAATCTTCCGCACGACCTCTCAAACAAAAGAAAAGAAAAGAAATTCCTCCCTAATTCATGAGAATCTACAATGTCCCGTAACCGAGGGACCATATGTGAAGGTCCAGGATTATTTATGATGAATAATTGTCAATGTGTATTAGATTAAAATTCAAATCCGCGAAAGATTTGGGTTTTCAATTCGGTGGTTTCAGCATCAGCACGATCAGACCGGTCCTGTTGAACGGTCTGACCGGTGTAATCGGTTTGATCGGTCAGTAGTGGCAGTCAGATCAGCTAAGTTCTGATTTTTGGTTAAGAGTTCTAAATTTTAGAAATTTGATCGTTGATTGAGTCGTTTTGTCCTAGGTAAATACATTCGTGCTGCATAAAGTATATTTAAGCTAACGTGGGTCAAGACTTGTGTCCGGGAATGATTTCTTGGTCTTTGTATGCGTAGGAAAGTTTAAAGCCAACTATGGTCAATAGTGAGGACCAAAACAACGTTCATGGAGGAGCCGAGGTCTAAAATGGTCAAAGATATTGGGTGAGATGGTTGAGCTCAAGCGTGGTACAAGAAAGACAAGGAATGTCGAAGGGAATGTTTGAACGACGAGTTGCACCAAGTGGCCTGTTCGGTTTAAGTGGGGCATAGTTCGGTGAAAAATGGAGTGGAAGAGACTTGTCGATGCATGGTAAGCTATTGGCGATTGCTTGCAAGAGGGATGAAGATCGGATCAAGGCGAGGGTATTTTGATAGTTGGCCAAATACCGAAAACTTCATTGAATCAAAACCGCGACGCTTGAAAAATCAATTCAGGTCAAGAAGATATTGAGAAAGTCAAGTGGATCAAAAGCTAATGATTTAGCAGGTTCGGGCTCATATGCTTTGAAAAACGTGCATGAGTTATACTAAAGTGTAAAACCCGTGTTGTGTGGGGTTAATGGATTTTTCTCAATTTATGCTAGTGGATAGATCCATTAGGGAAGATGTGGGCATATTACCCCATTTATTTAATGGCTTTATGGGTGGAGCTTGCAAAAAAATCATCCCAACCATCTCAATCTTAATTTCTAAGGTTAGAGTTTGAGAGAGAAGAGTGAGTGTTATGGTTGGCTCTTTTGTCCTAATGGAATAGTTGTGAAATCTTTATCTTAAAGTAGCAATAGATTAATTTTGCTCATCTCTCATGGAGTGTTCTTGTCTTGGTTCATTTGCTCTTGTTCTTGTTGGTTTTTTTGTCTCTTTTCTCTTTCTTCTTGATTTTGTTGAGTGACAAGGATGTTTAAATGATGAAGATGTCTCATGAGATCATATCATATCCATCAGGTATTTGTGATTTGTATGATTTTAAAGTTACCCAGTTCTTACTTGGTTTGGAGTCTTTCTTGATGAATTTTAATCCAGAGGGTTTGGGTTCAAATATTTGGGTGGTTTTACTTGCTGTGATATATGAGAATTTATTTAGAGCTATCTTGGCCGTTATTAACTTACATCAAATTATATATCAATTTTTTGAGATTTATTTGATTTTGGTGCAAACTTGATTGTTTTGAGGAAAGATTGAAACTTTGACTAAGATTTATAAAATTCTTAGGTGAAATAGGTTCCTTAGACCATTAGCAAGATGTAGAGGCGGAGCTACCCCCGGTGACCCTAATTGGCTGTCCGGGCTCGCCGGTGACAAGCCATGGAGGCCGTCATGCTCCCCCTCGCCGTCAGACGCCATGGCATAGAAGGTTTTCTAGGTAAGTTGCTGCGTCGCATGGGACAAACTCCAAATGGCAATGGCCTCAGCCGGTCAGCCCAATACCCTCAAGTGTCACCCAACGGCCCAACGTAGAAGTGGCCCGTGGCCGACACCCCCTCACGCTGACACGCCCGCAGCTGGCTCGACTCGACCCAATGAATTGATTCCAAATCAACACTGTCTCCTCTCTGCTTGGCCCGTGGTCGGCTTCTCCCTTGTCTCCCTCTCTTACCGCCCCGCCCCCGCGTGTAGGCGCGGC
Organism: Bonia amplexicaulis; assembly: GCA_036346245.1. Taxonomy (NCBI): domain Eukaryota; kingdom Viridiplantae; phylum Streptophyta; class Magnoliopsida; order Poales; family Poaceae; genus Bonia; species Bonia amplexicaulis. Next base: position 7,889,340 of record CM070737.1, read on the forward strand.
CCCGGCGGAGATCACCACCGAGGAGGAGGCAGCGGGGGATGCAGCCGCGGGCGAGGCAGAGAGAGGGACGCTTGTCTCCCCCTCCGGCCCCGCCTCGCTCCGCCAGCCGAGCGCCACGACGCGCCGTGACCCTCGCCGGGCAGAGCTCTTCCGCAGACTCGCCGCCGCCTCCTTCGCCGCCCGCCGTCTCGACCTGCCTCCGTCACCGCCGCCGCCGGAGGCCGAGGATCGTACAGCCGCGGGGAGGCTGTACATGTATACGCTCGGCCCTCCTCCTCCTCCTCTCCTAATATCTGTTGTTGTTTGATGATTGGTGGGATGAATATTCTGCGCTTGGGGATGGGGAACGCTCCATTAGCTAGGAACGTGTTGCTGATGCACTGGGTTTTGCTTTTGTGGGTAGAATCGTGATCCGATTTGGTAGAATTTCATGCTTTTCTCGCTTGGTATCAATGGTTAGATAGAGCTTGTGCTGATGAATGTGTGATTGGATGCGTCCTTTGCATCCATACACGGGAATAGTGATATCAACTGTTATATAAATCTTGTGCTTATGAATGCACGTTTGCCCAGTCAAATAAATAGACAATGTATGATTAGATGCATTTCCTATAGCTGTTGGTATACTGGATTTAGTATTTACAAAACAAGTAAGTGCCACCGAAGTCTGCGGAGGCAAACATCTAGCTGTTGAATTCAACTTGCATATTAACCTTCAAAATGTTATATCTATAGAGCCTCCTCTACTAAATTAATAGGTTGCACCAATTATTAACTCGTTTTCTTAGATGAAGCATTAATTCTAAGTTGTTTGTGCTGGTTAATGGGGATTTTTAACAAACTTTCAGTATGTTGACGTTCTGTATTGTTATAAGCAAGTTTATGTTGATCTGTAGTGACATGACACATGACATCACACCATAAACCTTGTTGATGTAGATGACAAGTCTACTGTTTCCGGGTTGCTGGATGATCACCTGAAGACAATTCTAGAGAATGTTTGCTTGGTCTATCCTCTAGAAAGAGAAGGTTTGGATGCTACTCCTAACTGGGAAGATATTCTATCCTTGGGAGAACAGCAGAGGCTAGGCATGGTCAGTTAATGCCTACAGTTTGTTTTAACCTTTTGTCTAACGAATTTCCATTCATTTTCCATGAATCTACAGTTCTATACCTTTGTATTAAGTGTGAATAACCGCTTTCTTTCCAGGCTCGTTTGTTCTTTCACTGTCCTAAATTTGGTATCCTCGATGAGTGCACCATGTGCTGTACCACTGTGTTTTTGGTGTTTTTCATTTCCATTCCTTTATCAATCACTGTGCGGTACTTAAAAGCATACTCATTGCAGTGCCACAAGCATTGATGTTAAGGAGCATTTGTACAGGCTAGCAACTAACATGGGCATAACTGTCTATCACCTCCTCACAAGTATATCTATTTATCCTGATCATTAAACTGAAACCTTGACAAGTAACTGGGAGTTGAGGAAGAAAAATCTGGGAATTGGATCTGATTTCCATGTCCCCCGGGGTCATTTTCGCATTTTAAATCCACATCTTTGTTAGATGTAAATGTGTGTTGCTGAAGCCTTCTGTCATCTATTTGTTTACAGAGGCCTGCTCTCATACCCTTCCATTCCTTGGAACTGAAACTCATTGATGGTGAAGGAAAGTGGGAGCTATGTGCAATCCACCAGTAATTGATGACGTCACCTTAATTTTTGTTCGGCTTTAGTTCCTGTCAGTTGTATAGTGCAGTTGTCATTAATTGCTGCTTCACCGGAGGCTGCCTATACAAGCCAGGGAGTCAACAGAACAATACACATGAATTGTTATTGTAGATCTTGTTGTTAGAAAATTGAGATAGAGCAGAACAATACACATGAATTGTAGAAGGGAAAGGTTTTTAGATGGCTTTTGGATCTGGATGCTCCAATAGGATAGCCTAGTACATAATCTTGTTCCAGCCTAATTGATTTCGTACAAAATACACAATAAGCTGACAGTTGCCATCACAATCGAATGGTGGCATGTAGCAATTATCTTTACTATTATAAAAGAAGGAGTTGGTGGTTGGTCTGTCCTCACTCCTCTCTTCTCAGCCATCCGATTTGATCTGGATCATTCGTCTCTCTCATCCTCTCTCTCTCTCTCTTAGGATACAACCGTCCACTCCTCCACTTTTCCTATCTCCTTGCGTATTCTGGCCACCTTTCTCTCTCTGTCGCTTACCCTCTAATGTTTGATGTGTGAAGTTGGCCAGGCAATAAGTTTCATCTCATTATTTTTATGACTCCGTTGCAACGCACGTGTCACTAACTAGTATTTGTATAAACACGGGCACACAGTGTGCCCTTGTAGGTGGCAATTAATTTATATAAATCAATGTCTTTTTTTATGTCTTTGCCTTGCACTACGCTTTAGTTTATTCCAGCAAGCCACCTGCAAAATTTGGAACTTTTGTTGCTCCAACTTGGGGACTTGCTGTATCGATTTGGTACCGAGCCTACTTTGTGGTAATTTTTTCGAACGAAGTGGTGTTTTTATTTTGATTTCAATTAGGACGAGTTTAGTTTAGCAAGAATGTACGAGTCATGAAAATGTCAAACTGAAACCCGAACTAGAAGCCAATTGATTTTGTACTACTGTTTTTTCTTTTGCTGCTGGTTGTTAGGACTTGGGACGATCACACGTACATATCATTTTGCATTGAGGCAAGGGAAAGCACATTAACGAGTAATGGCCAAACTGAAATAAACTAAACCTGCTGAGAGAGAAGCACGAGCAAGCCCTGAGGGCCGACGAGTATCTCGTTCAAGAAGCTGACAAGGCCGAACCAGACGACCGGCGTGACGTCGACGCCACCGACCGGCGGGATGACCTTCCTGGTGACGGCGAGGAACGGCTCCGTGGGCGCGTACGCCACGACGTAGGGGAACTCGGTCACGGGCAGCTTGGGGTACCACGACATGACGATCCGCAGGATGAAGAGGAACCCGAACGCCGACAGCGCCGGCCCCGCCACGCCTATCGCCACCTTCGCCGTCGCCGGGTCCAGGTCTCCCACCACCATCAGTGCCCTGTACATTATCTCCTGCGATGGCGGAGCAGCATGGCATGGGAGGGCGTTGCTCATGGTCGCGGCCATGGCGAACATGCCGTGAGCTCTCGGCTTGTTGCTTGCTGCTTGCTGCACATCGTTGCTTCTTCCTTGTGGGCGTGCCTCGAGGCCCTGCTTGATATTTAGCATTGGAATCTAAGAGAAAACGTAGTATTAAGAGAGAAGGAAGGAAGGAAGGACATGAGAAAGCTAGGAAGGATCGATCGGGGCAAGCAACAGAATTGTTTGTACGTTAAAGTTCAACCTAGCTTGTTGTTAATTAGGGCATATGTTGTCACCTACTCAGTCACCTACTGTTCAAACACAAGACTGTACTGTTGTAAGCTCCAAATTGAAAAGGAAGAGAAATGGGGGACAGCAGCTTGACATGGAGCTAGCTCCTCTAATAAGGACTTGAACACAGTACAGGAGAGTAACCAACCTTTTCGCGGCCGACGGCGCTGGCAACGATGCACCTCCTGGCGGGTCCTCGCCTTGTAGCGGAGAAAAGCAAGGAAGGCTTGGGAGCAGCGAGCAAGGAGGCTTCCATGAGAGATGAGAGTCGGAGCAGGAAGCAGCAGCAGCAGCTCCTGGCCTTCCCTGTGTTTGCTGTGGTGCGTGGATAAGGCAGAGGCAGGCAGGCAAGATCCAAGGAGAAGATGAACCCAAAACAAGGTGCCCTGTTTGGGCCTCCAATGAACGGCCCAAGCTCAGTAAAAACACAAAAAAGCCCAGTACAACACCCATGAGGCCCAGTACAAAGCCTAAACCCTACGGCCCAATAAACCAAACGAAGCAAGTAGCACCAAACCAACCAACGCTTCCCTTCCCATCCACGGCCGCCGCTGCTTTTCGCCTCCTCGCCGTCGCCGGCTTCCTCCCCAATCAGAAAGCCCGCCGTGATGTTTCAGTTGCGCTCCTCCGCTCGCCTCCTCAGGAAGGTGAGCCAACCGCCCGTCACTTGCTTACTTTTCTAGGGCTTAGCGCTGCTGCTTACCTCACTTTGTGGATTGCCCATTGCAGCAATGCGAGTCGTCGCGGTCGCACGGGCGTCGCGAGGTACAAGGGTTGTTGCCGCCGCTATGGCTCTCCGGCGCCACCTCAGCCGCGCGCGACACCTCGCTCCTGCGCCCTCTGCACGGCCTCCCCGACCAGCTCGACCGCCACCCCACCCATATCACCTCGCTCCCCAACGGCGTCCGTCCGCGTCGCTTCCGAGGACCTCCCGGTACTAATGTAGTTTTTTTTATATATAATTTTGAGTTCGCATCGCCTGATGTGCCTGTGCTGCGGCGACGCCGGCGTTGGTGCTGACGCTTTGTGAGGTCTTCTGACGGGGGCCTTCGGCGTGCTTAGGGGTGCTAGTAGCTTCCGGCTCGATTCACGCACCTGCTGGAGAAGCTGGCGTTCAAGGACACCGCGCACCGGAGCCACCTGCAGATCGTCCAGGATGTCGAGGCCACCGGGGGGAGCGTTGGCGCCTCTGTATCCAGGGAGCAGATGGTGTACAGCTACGACACGCTGAAGGCCTACTTGCCGCAGGCCGTCGAGGTGCTCCTTGACTGCGTCCGCAACCCACCGTTCCTCCAGGACGAAGTCGAGCGGCAGGTGCTGGACTCATCGATAGTCTCTCTCATGGCTTATAGCTGGGTATTTTTGTTGCGCACTAATTTTGGTGGTGGTTGTGTTGCTTGTCAGCTGGCCCTTGCTCGAAGTCCAGGAGCTGCACAAGAACCCTGACAGGTTTCTTCAGGAAGCACTTAAACTTGTTGGATACACGGGTGCTCTTGCAAATCCGCTAGTAGCTCCTGAAGAGGCTCTTGGAGAATCAATGAAGTATTATTCAAAAGTTCTATCATTTAAGGCCTTGCTTCTGTATCATATTTGACCTCTTATGGTTGGGCTTCTTGTCGACCTCTTTTCTTATGGTTGGGCTTCTTGTCGACCTCTTGTTCCTGGTCAGCTTGCCCAAGTTCTGATCTTGTGGTGGCTGGCGAGATTTGGCTGTGTTGTATTGGATTTTGAATGGGGAAGGGAAGAACTGAGCTGGGGTCTTACTGGTGCCGTGCTCAGTGCTTCCTCTTGCTTCTCTTTTCTTCTATTCGGCTAGATGAGTGTGCCTCTTTTTCTTGTGGTTGTGCCGTCCAAAGGTGTTGTGTTGTCCTTTACTATTGCCGTGTGGACTGCCGGTTGATATTTTGGTGATTGGAACAATTGGCTAGTTGTTATGGTCTTGGTAACTAAATGGAATTTTGCCTCTTTCTTGCCTTACTGGCTTCGGCCTTAACACCTCTTTTCTAGGCTGGCTTTATCTTTTTTTCTTTTTCACGGGTATTACATTCTACCCTTTAACAGAATTCGACCCTTAATTCTAGTGCTAGACAAACCACACGGAGAATACCAAAACACAAGCTGAATAGAAAATAATTCTAACTCGTACCCGTAAAAAACAACTCCGGATACTCTTCGCGCATGTAAGGCTCCAACTTCCTAGTTGCCTTATGCTCGGTTTGATTCGACAAAGCACGATAGCAGCCCTTAGCATCTCATGACTTAGCACAAGAAAATTTTCAACAGAAAATCACTTCAACACAACAAATCCTCTTAGAGAGAAAAAGAAAGGGCACGCTAATCGATCCTCGCCCTAATAAAATTTATTTTGCATATAACATGTAGAATAATTTCACTTTTCAAATCAACCTCTCTTCAAAGAAATGGAATCACATTTTTCTTGGCCATTCCAGAATCTTACCTAATCGCTATTGAACGTGTGATGAGACTAAAAGAAAAGTTCAGACGATTAGAAAGGTTCAGATGATTAGGAAAGTTCAGACGATTCCTACATCACCATAGGATACTAACCATACTGATAAGCCAAGATAAACACTTATACCCATTCAGATACCACAAAAGATGTTTACTACTATATGCTAGGTCCTTCCAAACATGACTACCACATAACACCAAAATCAACACATGCTACAAACAAGCCTCCAACTTCAGATGCAAAAAATTACACACTTCAAATATGTGGTACCAAACTTTGGGGTTTATACAAAACACACCACTGCATCAACTATAACGCCACATCAACTTTCAAGTAGGTGATGCGTAGATTTTGGGTAGCGCTTGAGCAGCGAGAGATCTAACCCTCTGTTGTGGTGGCACTAGAAATGATGGTGATGCAGTGTGTTAAACTGGAATGATTGGTGCATGATGCCAGAAATACTCGGCAGGTGGCGCCTAGGAAAAATGAAGTTACGATACAAATATCGGCTCCCACTTGATGATACTAGAGGGGTTCTAACGACAAACCCGTTGCTTGTGGCCCATTTGGCTACAGTGTCAACACTTTCCCGTAAAAGAACATTGGACAACACAGTGCCCTTCACCGCACTTAAAACAGATCATACCCTACCCCGAGATAGGACGATATGCTGGGGTTGTCGAGGAACAATGAGACGTTGCAAAAGAAAATGGCCTCGGCTGAAAAGATTGAATCAATGACGGAGGGCGTTGGCCCCCTGAAATCTCTTGGGAACGAGTCGTTGAGAAGACCCTCTTCCATCTCCAAAGCTCATTTTCTTCAGGACATGGCGACACTTCTATACTTATTGATGAAGCGTTTGAACCTCCCTCTGAAGACTTCGCAACTCAGCTGCCGAATCTGCTAGAACACCAGCAACTGGTTGAATAGTTGAAACAACATCCTCACTCGCCTCATCGATGCTCTCCTCAGCTAGAGGAGGTGGCACTGCCGGACCGCGCTTGCGACCATGGCAACGACATCCACCACGACCACGACCTCTACTCTTCGTAATACCCTTTATACCCCAAACAAACAATATCACAATCAGTTCTCAAACATCCATCGCATACCATAATAAATCAAGGATGCGGCTAATGGAACGTGGATGCAATGCTTAACCCAATCCCATCCTATCGTGCACCAGAGTGTGTCAAGTTTATTTTAACTATTAGGCCTAAATCAAGTTTTAATAATTAACCAAGCTAGGTCAGGTTCTAGTTGATTAATTAAGCCAAATTATCAATTTTTTCTTCACCACGGACCTAATGCCTGCTCTGATACCAACTGTAACACCCCGGCCCATCATCTGAGCCCAAAGTGCTACCACCTACTCTATGATGCTACCAATTTCAACTTTTACCGCTGGTCTTACTAGCAACTTCTCTATTTAAATATCAACCAAACGATAAAAGGCATATACTTGACACTAAGCACAGAAGCAGAGATATAAATTTGCCAACTATCAAAAAGGAACTCATGTGCTATACAAGGCTAAATATTTTCATTATGACATACTTTTAATATTATCTACCTGGTATGCCATCAAAGTCTAAATATGTCAACTATAGGTGACATGTGAATTACTGTTTGCACGTGGAAAACTGTGCTACTCCTGCCCATACATGTCACCTTCAACAGTCACATAAAAAACAACAACAAAGTAAGGGTGAGTCCAAAGGCTTAGCAAACACACGATAAGACAGTGGGGTTAGCACAGTAATCTAGTAAATCACATATTCATGAACCGTAACACATAATCTCTGTATTGTATCTATGTCTCCTGTTCGTTTCATGCCAATGCAATGCGATGCCATGCCATGCGTCTGTAACTGTAGCTTATATTGGTATAGTGGAATTGTTCACCTGTCGATGAATCTTTTCTACCTCCATCCCGTGGAGGTGTCTACCGAACTAGGTCTTTTCCTCTACTTTCGTGGGGGTGCCTACCGAAGCAGGTTTTTTCCTCCATCTCTGGAGGTGTCTACCGAAGTAGGTTTTGATCTTCCCACCATCGTGGGAGGCCTACCAGAGTAGGTCCTGTGTATGAGTGCAATGCATGATGTAGTATTTTCAACACCTCATAATATATTGCAAAACATGGTATAGGAGAATAAGCACAATCTTCCATCATAATCTACTATTCCATCATGTACTTGCCTGGTTATTCCTGTAGACGATGTGTGGAGAACGTCAAACCAGACATCCACCTGTATAAGCATCATTCAAACTCTCAACTCAACATTGCAATATACACAAGCATGCAAACGACATTGGTTCTACGCGTATAGACAACTAACAAAGTTCCTATGCGCAAACCTCGATACTAACAATCTCTCTCTTATCGGACACCTTTCTGATGCCCCGTGCCCAAACGACCATAATTTAAGAATTACATCATCTATATTCGTGGATAAATCTTATTCGTACGCGCTTAATCTTTTTCTCCTCTTCTTATTTTCTTTTCCCTTCTTTTCTCTTTCTTTTTCTCCACCCAGCCGACTCCTTTTTCTTTCTTTTCCCTCTTCCTTATCTCTTTTCATTTTCTCCTTACACATCTAGCAGGCGACGGGCGCACCATGAGCTCACCTCCCACCGGCTTTTCTTTCTCCTTTCCAAACATCGCCGCCTCCTCCTTATGGCCATGGCGCCCTTCCTTCATTCCTCCGATGCCACCGACTTACTCTCATGGGCCTTCCTCTAAAGCCATGACTGCCTACCCACGGCTCCCATCCAAGGCCTCCACATCACTACCCCAGCTTTGACTACCGTGGCGCACGGCCGTGGCTCAAACCTCCATCGTCATCGTCACCCACGTGCCTTCACTGGGTAACCCTAGGTTGGCCTTAAGGTTGGGCTACCAACCACCGGCTCCGACCCTTCTTCATCCTCCTCCTCTACTATTTTCTTCCCCTACCTCCTTCCCCCCTCTCGATTTACTTGAGTCCGTCTTTAACTTTAATTTGCTACTTGTGATTTTTGGAATTAAACCGAGGGTGGTTGTTCGGCGGCTACTACGGGGCTTGAGGTCATGCCATGTGTTAGAGGAGCATGGTATGCATTCTTGGTTCGCCTAACTATGGCGGCTTGCATTCTCGGTAATTTTGCTCCCTCTCCTCTATCCCTCTACTTTCGGCTGGTACTCTCTATGGTGGTGACTTAGTGTTCCTATGATGCTATGCGACATTCGGCTGATTGCTTATTGGTTAAGAATTATGCATGGTTTGATATTAAGAAATTGATGCTATTACTATGGATAGTTGGTGGGCTACCTTTGCCGATTGTTGGTTGGGTTGTTTCGGGAAAGAATGGATGCTTGCTCTTGGCGTCGCTTTCTTGGTCAACTGGTTGTGGCCTTCTCCTACGGCCGAAGGTCTTGTGGTCGGGCTTCTTGTCAACCTCTTGCTCCTGGTTGGCTTGCCATGGTTTTGGTCTTATGGTGGCCAGCGAGATTTGGCTGTGTGGTATTGGATTTTGAATAGGGAAGGGAAGAAATGAGCTGAGGTCTTACTGGTGCCGTGCTCAGTGCTTCCTCTTGCTTCTCTTCTCTTCTATTTGGCTGGCTGAGTGTGCCCCTTTTTCTATGGCAGTGCCGTCTAGTGGTGTTGTGCTGTCCTTTACTGTTGCCATGTCGACTGTCAGTTGATATTTTGGTGATTAGGATAGTTGGCTGGTTGCTATGATTTTAGTAACCAAATGAGATTTTGCCTCTTTCTTGTCTTGTTGATTTCGGCCTTAACATCTCTCTTCTAGGCTGATTTTATCTCTTTTTTTTCCACGGGTATTACAAATACCTTAACGGCGGCTGCTGTTGCTATTGCTAAGGACTCGATCGACTTACAGGTGGGGCCCAGCTTCAGGTGGGCCCCACCGACCAGCGACGGAACGGAGCGGAAGCCTCTCTCCTCTGGTAAGCACACAAGTCAGAACGGGGAAAAAAACGAAAGTAGGAAGTCAGTCAGAACTGCTCCTCGGAAAGCTTGGTGTTCCCCGCCGCTTGCTCGCGAAGATGGCGATGACCGTGGAAGGTGAGTGGCTCAGACTTCTCCCCCCTAAAATTTACCCTACTATTCGAGTTCTACTCCGATCTCTGCGGCGTTTGAGCTCCGATTCGAGTATAGCGGTGCGGGGATTGGGCTGCTAGGGTTCCGATGGGTAATCGCGCGTAGCGTTACGATCTGTGGGTGCTTTTCGCGAATTAGGATCTGGAAACTCCGATAGATTATATATGATGTGCTTTAGGGTCTGCAATCGTGAAGTCTGTATCTTTGGTTGGTTTGGAGCTCGCTGCATCTCAATGACATGTAGGGTCATCAGGTCACTGACTGGGCCATCGTTTCCATCTAAATGTGATCAATTTTTCTAGTGTGAATGAGGTTGACATGTAAGGATTACTTCAAAATTTGTGGGCTGTTTCCAGATTTAGTCTTGGCAAACGCGATTTGCTCAAATCAGCGTGTTTTGTTTAGGTGCATTCGTAGAAATCCAGAGCGAATTACATCGAGAAATGCACTTGGTTCACCATGAAATGCATTAGTATCCTGCAGAACCGTGTTGCATTCAATTGGTTTGCAGCTTCCAACTGAACAAGGGTGATAGTTGGAAATTTGTCTGCAACATACAATTGGTTTAGCTATTAGGCTTACTACTGAGCTCCTAAGACCACATAAATGTTGCCCCTGAGCTTGTTTGTAATTTGAGTTGAACTCTAGGATATAAAAGTTTGATGTGTGCTATTAGTTTAGACTAGAGTTTACCAATCTGTACTCCTCTGCTTATAAAATAGTGTGGGATGTATGCAAGTATGATTGAGAGAGAGAGAGATGTACTTTCTTAGAATTGCTGTTGATGGCATGGTGAGGGCGCAAGGTTTTGCTTACTGGAAAAAAAAAGCTAGAAGATTTTCTCTACATATGAATCGAATTTTCTTGGAAATGGAAATATTGAGTCAACATGCACATTTTGAGTGTCATCTAATGCATAATGAGGAGCTATTAAGCCTGTGCTTTGAGCTATAATAGGAAGAAAGGGGTTCTACTTAATTAAAGTTATGAAATACAGACTAGCTCATCCATTTTAGAGAATTAATGTTTTATAAAGGCAGAGCTAGCTTTCTGCTGATACATTGCCACAATCCAATTTCGCTAAACCTGCCATGTTGCTAAAAAAATTACAAAATAGAAAGATACAAGGCTTTTCTCACTAGAAAAAAAATAAAAAAGTTTTTCTCTACATATGAATAGAATATTCCTGGAACTGGAAAATATCGAGTCAACATGGACATTTTGACTTTTGAGTCATGGCCTAATGTATAATGAGGAGCTATTAAGCCCTTAAGTGCTTTGAGCTATAATAAGAAGAAAGGGGTCCCACTCAATTAAAGTTATGACAGACTAGCTCAACCATTTTAGAGAATTAATGTTTTATAAAAGCAGAGGTAGCTTCCTTCTGATACATGGACACAATCCAATTTCACCGTTAATATTTTTTATCTTTTTAAATTATTTGTTAGACTCTAGTACTGAGTAGCTCATACCATCTATCTTTGTTCTACTGCAAATTGCTTCAACAGTTTGACTAACTTATATGCACTTTGTCTGCTTTTGCTTTTGGATAATGCTGTCCACTTACTCTTGGTGTGTATCCTTACAGTGTAAGTTCATTATTCTGAATCTTTTCCAACTTCTGTTTTGTATTTAAACAAAGTCTTATCAATTTAATTCCTTCTGTCACAGGCTCGCTGGACTTGCGTTTATGTTCTCCACAAGCATTCTTTTGCAGATCTTGGTATGCTATACTCACTTGTATCAGCATTCTTTTGCAAAGCTCATTGTAGCCTCTTGTATGAACAGAATTAGGTTTCTGAAAGCTATATAGGATGACAATTAACTATTATTTTACTCACTGTCAGTTTCAGCAACTTTGAGAACTGAGTACCAAACAGTTTAATTTCACATTCTGTTTCCCAATTCATGTCCTCTAATCCATCGTGCTGTTGTGTCAAAGAGTCATGAAATGCATAAAAGTAGAGCAATGTTGTAGCATCAGTTGGTCAGGATTATTGTAGAAGCATCCTTTTTGAGTAAGGGCCGTACATGCCAGGAAAGACGAGCACTTTACAGTCCATATGTACAAAGATTGTGTACACACCATCATGCTGCATTCAATTGTAGCATTTTCCTATCAAGAGCAGCATAGGGTTGACATGCCCTTGTTATTTGACAAAGCTGTTACTTCTATTACATATATAATTTCTGATTCTTATTCTGATGGTGCAGGCATGTGCTTTATACAACAATTGGTGGCCCATGTTAGCAGGTGATTGTTGTACTCAATCAATGTGAGCAAGTCCTCATGACCTTTGTACTGACATGGTTATACTTCTGCAGCTCTCATGTATGTCCTTGTACCAATGCCATGCTTATTTTTCGGTGGTGGATCCACACAGTTCTTGACTAGCAGAGATGGTGGAGGGTAAGTTCTTACTTCTTACGTTTGATGCTGTTGGTTACTTTTGGAAAACTGTGCCATGCATATCCGACAACTTTGGTATGCAGAATTGGCCAGGGGGAGGAAATCACTTGCAATATTTGTTGTTGCATTAGTTATCATAATAATACTGATCATCAGGCGGTGCTTCTCGTTTCAGGTGGATCAATGCTGCAAAATTCCTGACTGGTGCATCTGCCATGGGAAGCATTGCTATTCCAGCAATTCTGAGGCATGCTGGCCTAATTGAGACCGGTGCCATGTTCATCGAGTTCACATCCTTCTTCATTCTTGTATGCACAGTGCTGTGCTTCCATAGGGCTACCCTGGATGAAGATTGGTAAAGGTGCATGGACGCAAGAAGAATAGCCATTTTATGGTCGCTTCTCTCCACGTTGAAGAAAAATTCCTCGTTGGAAGCTAACATTGATCTGTACAAAGAAGCATATTTGAATTGCATGACCATTGTATTATATAAATACTCAAGATCTGGTAACCCAGTGGCAATGCCATATGTTCGCGCTTGCCTTAGCTAGAATTTCCCTCACATAATCCATGGTGAGTCATCCGTGTAGAGCATGACCAAGCGCACAAACAGACGGCGTGTTTCTAGGGGTTGGTGCTACTGATTTTCCAACAGTCTGTGCCTATACTTACATCGCGTTAACCTATCAATGAAGTGAAGGGTACTTATCGAAGGTTTCGTTAGATTCTGAGTTGTTGAATACTTAACGTTAAACAAGTATCATATGGATGCAACCTGAAAACAAAAAATTATTGAGTTGTCTACAACAATATGAAGTTGCGGTTTCTATTACATCTGCACTATAAAGTACTGTAGTACGCAATGTTGAACTGCAACTAGTCATCAAAGTAAGAGAGCACGATTAAGACACATAGATGTACGACGCAAGCGATCCTTCAGTATTTCCCAGCAAAAAAGCGACATCTCCACATTGGAACCAGTCGTATGTAACCTGGCCTTTGCCTGCCAATCGTGTTGCGAACCGCATGGAACGTAGATATATTTCATTTGCGAGAAATCAACACTGAGAACAGTTTGGTCGAGTGGTTTAAGGCGCTAGATTTGTTAGGCACTGGTTCGGAAGGGTGTGGGTTCAAATCCCACAGCTGTGACATCAACATTTTTGTTACTTTTTTTTTGTTTCTTTGGGGCTCTCTGGTTTATATTTTCGTGGCATGATACGTATGTAACTTGACTTGGGCTTGAAATCTTAGTCCATGGTAGACACCTCACCACTAGGCTATAAATAGAAAGTACTATTGGCTATTTTGTACATATGGAATCAGAAAAGAAAGCAATAAAGAAAGATCAGAAGTTCTCTCTATCTCTCTGTGTTTCAATCTACTATTTTTTATTTTCTGTGATTGATTTGATTTTGCATAAATAGAGGAATCGATTGGACTGGTCGCCAGTGACGGTTCCTCAACACGTTATCAGCACGAATCATTCCGATGAATTGAAAGAACACGTGTGACGCCCTATGAAGAAAATGTGTTTAGCCGACAGCGGCACAACGAATACCATCTTAAGAGAGATAAATTATTTTCAGTCGATTAGTAATGATGATGGCAGCCTTACAACAATCGCCGGTAGCGATGCTTGTATAATAGGTTCAGAAAGAGCTACAATTATATTCTCAATAGGCATAATTTTGGTTATTTAAGAAGCTTTTTTGTAGTTAGAATCGACTAGAACTCTCCTAAATTTTGAAGATATTTACACCAACGGTTTCCATGTTTGAATTTGATCGTGTAGCGCCCTATGGAGGAAGTGTGCTTAGCCGACAGCGGCACAACAAATACCATTTTAAGAGAGACAATGTATTTTCAATCGATTAGTAGAATATTGACAGCCTTACAACAATCACCGGTAGCGATGCTTGTATAATAGATTTAGGAAGAACCACAATTATACTCCCAATGGACATAACTTTGGTCATTCAAAAAGTCTTTTTGTACCCAGAATCGACTAGAAATCTTCTAAATTTTAAGAATATTTGCACCAATGGTTTCCATGTTTGAAATTGACATTGAAAAAGGAAAGAAAGAAAAACTTCGGTGAGTTGGGAGGCTTTAACCTTTTTCTGCTCTTCATGCACCCATGTAAGAAATGAAATGGATGCTCTAACAGCAATGTCTCTGCCGTGCAGATTGATCGGTCGGCGGTGGAGAGCTTCGGCTGCAGTGGCAGGGTCTGCATCACGGCCAGAGTTTTACCCAGAGGCGCTCGTCGACGGAGGCACTCACATGTATGCGTTTAACAATGGCACTAGCACGGCCAAGGTGTCACAGCTCAAGGCATGGAGCATGAGGAGAGCACAAGTGAATGTGAACAAGGGATGGGGTACTTCACAGAACAGAGCAATGCTAATTGACATGTGAAGGACTGAGTCACTTCATGATTTCAATTTTTAACACTTCAATTTCTTCTCTTCCTTTTCTCTCTCATTCATCAGCACTCCTTGGTAGAAACAAAAGAAATCCAAAAATGTAAGCTGCTCACTTCCTTGACCTCCACTCTTATAATTTACTACTTGGTAGAAAAGAAACATATATTATTGTAAAGTACTGGCAATTGGTAAACAAGCACATGATTCTTTTATTGTTAAACTGCTAAGGCATTCTTAATTATTATGTTCAAGCACTGCTGATGGTCATTTATATTCTGTTTGATTCACTGACTCATCTTGTGCACAATCTTGCGTACTCTATGTAGTGCATGTATCTGGAGAAAAAAAAAGGGAAAAAAACTTAAAAGGAGAAGTTTCAAGAAGAATGTTTGGCAAAACTAAAAAGCTAAAAAATAAGGTGAGAAAAAAGGGAAAAAAACTTAAAAGGAGAAGTTTCAAGAACGTTTGGCAAAACTAAAAAGCTAAAAAATAAGGTGAAGGGGACATCCGGGGTTCGAACTGGAGATCTCGATCTGCGGTTAAATGCTCTTGCACTGAGCTATGGACCCATTAGTTCGGTTGTATACTCATCAACATTTTGTAAATAGTATTTCTTGTATTGCAGGTCATTTTTAATCCCCTTTTTTCCTTTAAAAAAGCCTCATTTTTTCACAGTTCCAAACAGGAATTTATTCCAATGACTATTGCATCTTATTTGGAACATTGTTATATTTGATATCCGTAAAGGATTGTGAAATTTGATAGCGCAAACGGGTGCTCTTTTGATGTAGTTCCACTGTTTCAGTTTCAAAAGCAGGAAAGGAACAGCTTCAAGCAATTTGATATAAACGATGGATGCATTGCATCACCATAAATTGAAATGCGCAGTTACATGCTACAAGGCCTTACCAACTCACCAAGAATGAACATAAAAAATACTGAACTTCTAAATTGTCTTCAGCCGATATATTGATGATCCAAATAGAAACTACCAGTGCAAGTTAGATACAAGAGGTAAATTCATAACATCCCAACTACAACACTACAACATCAATACCGCTAATTCTGGCTAAATAAATCGTCTCTTACACTCCCTGGTTTAGATCATTTGGCATACATATTAATAGCAACCTAGCAAAGAGACTCTTCTGGATTACAAGGTCATTTTGGGTTCCTCAAAACAATGATGACTGAATCCCCACGGAGGAACATCTTGCTTATGAACCTGTCCTTGTTCACTGGAAGAGCCTTCTTCTTGCCTTTACCAGTCTTTGGAACCTGTAACAAGAGCAACAGATGCTACTGAACACAGCAATACAAGACAAGGAAATAAAACAACAGTTCAGAGAATGTGTGACATACCTCAGTCCACATCTCCCTAACATTCTCAAGAACCATGTTGCAATGCCGATCAAATGCCCTCACACGACCAAGTAACTTCTTGTTGTTCCGGCAGTTGATAAGCACCTAAGGCAGAAGAGAGCATACATTATCAGAACAATGACTAGTGTAGAAGACATAATCTGCAGTCAGTGTAAGTGCTTAGGATGGGCTATGTCTGTGAGTAACACCTAGAGATCTACATTTTTTTTACAGAGTAGATGAATATAAAAAATTGCATCAAGTAAGCGGAAATATGTGATAATATAACTGTAGCAGCTAACAAGCAAAACAGCCAATAGCTACTTTTTCCCAATTCATACAAATAATCGAGATTGACGGTGCATTGGGCCAAGCCAAGGTTTCATGAATGGCTACACATTGCAAAATGAGCTATCATATCCATGAGTAAAATAAGAGCAAAGGATACAACGTTGAGTGAATGAATTAAACAGCCAGTAACTCATCTTGCAGTGAACTCGACCCTTCCAGTCACTAAACAGGCCCAAATAATGAACTATATAATATATATCAAGCCAACTGATAATAACTAATCTAATTCCAGAAATTCTCAATTTAGGAACCCATATGATATAAGACCCATAGCAGTAGCACTTGTGAAGACAATAGCACGAGGAACTTGAGATACAGACATATCATCATTACATACTTGCACTTGTCAAAATACAATGCAATACTGACTACTGAGACAACTGCATCACTTCCTAAATTTCAGCTAATAAAAAGTGGAGTACGAGACATAGTTAACTAAGAAACATAGCTGAATCAGGACAAAGGCTAATACAAAGACAGCCTTTGAAATGCAACGGCCACAGTAGGGCAATGGCTGCAAGGGAACTATGGTCAATTACTCACATATTATGCAATGATGCATCTAAGTTTGCAGGACTAAGAGGCCGCAATACTAGCAAAGGCAATTGAGGAAACTACAGCACATTCACATAAATGGACCGCATGCACCTAAGTTAATTGAACTTTAGCTAACATATGACCAGATAATATGATGAAAACACCAGCGGGTGTATAATTCAAACAGAGCATCAATGCGCAGAGATAGTAAAGAAGAAATTGCACTCTGTTGAACTGAGATCTCAATAGAAGAACTCCACCAACCTGGGTATTGTTCTTGACGCTCATCATCAGTACAGACAGAGGCCCCGTGCTGAATTCCTCCTCCTCTTTCTTTCCCTGCTTCAAGAAAGGTGATAATAACCACAAAAGGAACCATGTTAGTACTCAGCCATACGCAAAAGCTGAGACCAGAAGGCCTCTAAAAGGCACATAAATGGAGGGAATATGCAGCAACTTTTGAGAGTCCGAGAGCTTACATTGGTTTCCTCCGCCATCGGGGCGACGGCTCACGAAGCAAAGCCGGAGATCTGCATAACGAGAAACCAAATGATTATTCACTAAAAAGAGCTTATAAGCAGCAATTCTGAGATCCATACAACAAGAAACCAGTGATTAGACGAACTGTAGCATCATCTGCAAGAAACAAACCAACGGCGCAAAATCCTAGATCTTTTCGCGCCCAGATTTAGAGCGAGCAAGAGCAGCAAGGCGCGAGCAAGTGACAAAAGAATCAAATCGAAACAGCAGGATTAATCGCTAATATTGCAGAGCGAAGAGTTGGCAATCGTCACCTGGACGATGGAGGCGAATCGGAGCGGCGAGACGGTGGCGTCGAGGAGAAACCCTAGATAGAGGGTGGAAACGAAAGGAGAGAGGTTTTTCTGGACGGGCGACGCTTTGCGGAATCCCCCTTGGATTTTATGTGCATACTCATCTTCCCCTCGGTATATTTTTCCCTTTTTTTAGAGCACAAACGGGGATGGTATTTTTTCCTTGCGGAAACTCCCTATATGCCACGAAACTTAGCCAGATCTCTGACTTGCCATTGAAAAAACTCTGCTTCCCTGTATGCCACTAAGTTTCCTATTTATGTTGCTCCATACCACTTCTGTCATGTCCATTAGTGTGGGTCGTTGTTAATGTGCCACGATCTTTAGTTTTTTTTAAGGAAAATAGTGATATTGTCCTTGCCTTACAACGCT
This sequence comes from Bonia amplexicaulis, assembly GCA_036346245.1. Taxonomy (NCBI): domain Eukaryota; kingdom Viridiplantae; phylum Streptophyta; class Magnoliopsida; order Poales; family Poaceae; genus Bonia; species Bonia amplexicaulis. The sequence goes on from CM070737.1 coordinate 7,907,603, forward strand.
ACAAGTTCGGATCCACTAAATCAGTCCCCTCACTTTCCATTCCATTTCTATCTCATTCTCCACAGCAACCTGGCAGAATTCATAGAAACCCTAGATCGAGCCCCCCATCCCGATCCCCTGTCTCGATCCTCATACCACGAAATAGTCCCAAATTGGTTACCAAGGGGGATTTGGTGGATTCTTGTGGAGGCACTGCTGGATCTGATGGACTGAGGACCTGAGGAGCGAAGCGGCGGTGGCGCATGGTAGGTTCGGAGGAGCTAGCTATTGCTCCACCAAAAATGGCATATTCAAATCTTGGGATGATCCCTTCTTGGCTCCTAGTAGGGTATGTTTCCTCACCTTTTGTCAGAGTTCATGCGCCTTTTTTTTTGTAGAATTGCCATGAGGATTCGTTGCGGTGTAGACGTAGATACAAATGCACAGTTGATAGAGTTGTTATGTTCAACCGTAGGATGGACCCAAGATACACATACTTTTTGAAAATTAGACTTGTCGCGAATTGCACGAATACTAGGATAGAGTTGAGTAGTTATAGCTTCAATAAGGTATTAGATTCGGACACAATGAACTACAAGGATTCATTGATGAGATTGTGGAGTCATACTTATGAGGACCACGAAACTATCACAATTAACTATTTTGATTTCACAAGTAAAACATTCCCTAAAGTATGTACTGACCAAGATATGGTAGCAATGTTTGACAAGTCTGTTGTTAGCAAGGTTATTTCCATGTTGATTACAATTCATGATGTCATTAAAAATATTTATATTTTACTACCTACTCCTGAGTGGCAAACACCAGAGAAGAATATGTCCCGACATGTTATACTCCCTATAGAGCAAAATGAGCTACCCATGGAGGGATGCAATGTTGATGTACCATGCACTCATTCGCTTCCAATCCTATCTCAGGCAGCTCCCAGTCAACCCAACAGTAGCACTCAGTCTTCTCAGGTCAATCAGCCTTTTCTGGCCAATCATGCTTCCCAGGGTAATGATTCTATTGACACATATTTAGCCAATCTCTATAAGGAGAATGAACATGTTGGTGTTGATGAGGAAGCCATGTACTCAGATGATAGTGACAGTAAAAGTAGTGTTGCTACTGTTGAAGCTGCTACTCAAGGGGCATGAAATGCTTATGATCCTAATTATATGCCTGAGGATGGTGAGAGAGATGATGAGGAGGACACTGAGGAGGATATTGCAGAGGAAGATGGTTAGGTGGCAAGAGATGCTATTCTAAATCACTTTCTCAAAGTAGTTTATGATATAGATGACCCAGCAATGAAAGTAGGCAGCATTTATGCAAATATTGAACAATTTAGATTGGCGATTGCCCAACATGCAATTAAACATGAGTTTGGATATAACATTGAGAAAATGAACCAAGGATATTTAAGGCAAAATGTGCTATTGAAGGATGTAGTTGGAGGATTCATGCTTTTGTGATACAGGATAATGTCACAGTGAAGGTATTTACTAATTTCTTTTGTTTGAAAAATGTTTCACTTTTGTATGATACAATGATGAACAAAATTTTGAATTTGTAGGTGAAAAAGAACCCAATTGACCATACATGCTCAAGTACCATAAGAAGTGAAAACGCCAAAAGCTATAAGCAACAAACCCAAAAAAACCCAGCCATGTACTGCTTGTAGTTACCTCTACTTGGCCGTGCTAGGCTGGCCCGGACTTCTTTCTCTCCATTTTTCTTTTCGTTTTCGAGGGCAGAGTCGCCTAAAAAAAAGACTTCTACGTGTGCAATTGTACAGCAATTATTGTGTTTGAAAAAACACATATATAGCCAATGAATGGAATCATGCAAACAAGAATGCAGCCACAGATATCTTTTTTGAAGAAAGGCAGTCACAAATATCTCAAACGTCAGTCAAATTAACCATCGGGTACAAATATTAAAACGCAGACCGCCGATTTGCTCTATGGTCAGATACAAGTCAGCTTGGCACGTAACGTACATGAACTAAACCAAAGCATGATCTGATCACAAACTGACACACGCAGCTTAAGGCCTTGGCACGTAACGTACATGAACTAAACAACCAAAGCATTCTGTTCACACTGACACACACCGTTTAAGACCCTTTCGTTTTATTTTTCACTTTTTTCACTATTCATAATTTCGTCTTTTCGAACTTTTGGCTTTTTGAGCTTTTTGCGGTTCTTTTTTTGCCGTATTCGTTTGCGTTGTTTGTGATGAGCTAACATATTTTTTATATTTTTTAATTTTTTTAAATTTAATTATGTTAAATAAGCCTCTGTCAGCTTCTGATTTTTTCATATAAGCCATCAAAAATAAGCCAAAATGATCACCACCTAAACCTGCATTGGTTGTGCTTACATTCTACATCATCTTAATTATAACACCACTACATCATCTTAGTTCCACGTCCGGTAACGTTGGCAAGTATCTTCTGCTCGATCCATGCTCGAGCAACTGGATCGTCAGTCTTGAGTTTGTTCCTAACAGCGCCTTCAGACTGTTCCTTTTGAGGATTGCTGCTGCTCGAGCAACTGGATCATAAATTAATTTTTCTTTCTTTCTTTCCAGAGAACTGAACTTTTTTTTGTTGAGAATCTTCAGAGCACCACACTTATTCAATCGAATTATTTACCTGCGTCATGTTTGGAGCAAAGACCATGGCGACGTTGCGCGTGCCCATCTTATTGCTCCTCTTCCCGCGCAACGTCGACCATGAGATTTACCGCCTAGTCCAGCGAAGGCCGCCTTCGCCTCTGGTAGCTTGGGCGCAGTCGTCCTCCGACTGGCACTGCATCACCTCTTCCGCCGACAGCAAGTCCAACATCCTCTGGGCAGCTCTCCGAACTAAGCCAGCATGCAAACTGTTATAGAGATGACTCAACCCCGTGATTGAGTCTTGCAACCGACTTAATATGTAATAAGTTCAATAGTATAGAAGTATGTATCAATGTAATTTTACCTTTGTAATTATTAAGAGGTATGAGGGAATTTTCTATCATACCCCTATCATGTATATAAACCCCAAGGGTGCAAGATGCCCAAAGCCACTCATTTTACACATGAGCACTCTCTTTTATCGCTAGTTCACTCTAGCTAATCTCCTTATATGAGCACTCTCTCCTGTCGCTAGTTCTCTCTAGCTAGTTTGATCCTTATATCTTTGTTTGGTCAGCAACAATTGGCGTTGTCCATGGGCATTCATACAAAAAGCTGTGCAAGGGAAGGAGCTAGAGAAGGCTACCATCGGAGCGCTCGTGTCACGAGCACCTCAGATCACCCAGCTTCTACTGGTTTTCAAAAAAAAGGAGTGATGTTACCAGCGGCGGTCTACCGTGCTAGATGATATCGACGGCTGCCCCATCGCACCAGCACAGGTGGGGCAACGCTTCTCGTCGTCGCCATTACGGCAATAGGGAGTCGGCCTCCATGCGCAATGTACACCGGCTTCGACTATCGGATGACCACTTCGTGATCGCAATTTTGCACGACTCGTCCGACCCCTCGTGGTATGATCTCCGTCGACGCTCGTCCGATCAAGCTGGTGGTTGTAACTTCGTCGTCAACGCTCGCCTGACCCACCTTGTGGTTGTGTCCTCGTCGATGCTTGTTTCCGTGACATTTCGTATGATCTCTATCGGACTCCGCGCGGATGTCGCCTCCACTGGACTCCACCCTTCCTCGTCGATGCTTGTTTCCGTGACATTTCGTATGATCTCTATCGGACTCCGCGCGGATGTCGCCTCCACTGGACTCCACCCGATTTTCGATGAACTTCGCACTGCCTCCACCGAGGATTTCGCATGGTCTCCACCGAGGACTTCAAGGTCTCCACTGAGCTCCGCGCGGATGTCGTCTCCAACAGACTTCACATGACCTCCGTAGAACTTCGCGTGGTCTCTCGTCCATGACTTTGCAAGTCTCCGCTGAGCTCCGTGCATATGTCGTCTCTGACGGACTTCGTGCGGTCTCTGTCGAGGACTTTACATGGTCTCCGCCGAGCTCCGCTGCAGGATCAAAGATAACCGACTAGAGAGGGAGTGAATAGGAGGTTAAAAAATTATCTTGCCTTCTAAAAACAATTACTACAATTTAGTATAGCAAGATTTTAAAGCAATTCAAACATACACAATTCTAGTATGTTTAAGGCACTACAAGCATAAGTCTCTACAAGAATAACTCTAGCATAAACAAATATGACAATTACAATATGCTAGAACTACAAAGGTGGAAAGAAATGACAAAGAAATAACCAATTGACACACGATGTTTTACCGTGGTGTTCGAAAACTTGCTGGTTTCCCTAATCCACATTGAGAAAAACCCAAGCGACTTAGACCAGCTTCACGAATTAAGCCTCGGCTCCTCAATCCACTAGTGGTTGTCCTTCCTCTTCTCCGGAGATGGTGGACACCAAACCACTCACAAGTCGGCGTTGGGCTTCTTCACAACCTTCTTGAAGAAGTCACCGTGCAAGCTCCCGCCAAGCAATCTAGGTGCTGGCAAGCAACAAGAGTAATAGATCACAACTTCGCTTGACGGCGATCAAGTGCCAAAATGATCAATGTAAGATGTATGCACTTGATTTTGGCTCAACCACCTCAAATGAATGCACAATGTGAAATTGAGGTGTGGAGTGAATGCTCAATGCTCAAGGTTGTTTAATGGAGTCTCTTACATCTGTCCTTGAGTAGGTGGGGGTATTTGTACTCTCACCAACCAAAACTAGCCATTACAGGGCAATCCCGAAAAATCAAGGTGAGCGAAACTACTGTTCATCGGCCGGTACTAGCGCACCTATTCTAACACGACAGTAAAGGCTATTTCAAAGCTTCTGAACTAGCCGTTGAAAGTCGGTGTGGTACTATCGTCGCTGTAATCGCGGTAGTTCTAATATTCGAAGTTCCAAAATTTCGACATGGTACTTCCGTTTGCTTCAAGGCCAAAAGTTAGTGCTCTTTGGAAAAATGTACTGCCCGGATTTGTGGAGCTTTCATGATCCGAAATTATCGTTTAAGGTTGCGGTACTACCGCTCTAGGGTAGTTCCGCCGTTGAAACTCTACTACTTCTTTTTTGAAGAGACAAAGTGATTCCAAGTGTTCTCTGAAAAAAAAAGTATTGCTCGTTTTGATGGAACTTTCAAAAGCGGAAGTACCACCGTTTACACTCTGGTACTTCTGATTATCCAGACAGAGCACAGATTGGCTATCAATTTTAATTTTTAAAAATACATGATCCTCAATTGATCCGAATGGCACAAGAATATGCTGTCAAGTTACTAGCAATGATCCTTCTTAATAGTACGGTATTTATGTTATAATCCAATCTTGCACCCTTTCTCCTAAGATCGATAAAAGCGAAATGGATGCTAGTCTACTTATACCTTTGTCTTGAGCCACATTGATCTTCATGTTGACCCTTAGCATGCGTCTCATCATCATTTTAGGGACTAAACCTTTTAAAAACTCAATAAACATGTTAGTCCCATATTCACATAAATTCATTATTTACCAAAACCATGTTTAGATGCCTAGATGCTTTCATCTATGCATATGTCGTCTCTGACGAACTTCGTACGACCTCCGCAGGACTTCGCACGGTCTCCGCCGAGCTCCGTGTGAATGTTGTCTTCGACGGACTTCGCACGACCTCCGCAGGACTTCGTGTGCTCTCCGCCCATGACTTCGCATGGTCTTTGTCGAGCTCCGCGGATGTCATCTCCGACAGTCTTCGCCCAATCTTAGTGGACTTCGCATGGTTTCCCTCGCCAAACTTCGTGCGAATGTCACCCCCGCTGGACTTTGCGCGGCCTCCACACCTTCGGGTGAGCGACTCATTGTCGTACACATTCGTGGCTGGCAGGGGGCGGCGGAGGAGCGGACAATGGGGAGGAGGGGATGGGGTCGAGGTGCATCCAGGCGTGGAGGAGGACGGTGAGGAATCTCGGGGTGTGGTTTCTAGTCATGTGACACGGTCGGGGTTCACCGGCAGCGGCGAGGGGAGGAAGGCAGGAACGGTCGCGTCGCCGGCGTGGCGGTTTGGACGGTATAGGTGCCAACTCTGCGTCGGTCAAGATATGAAGAGGGGTGGGAGATCATAACTGAAGCTATAATTGATGCTAGAAGTAGAGGGGGCAGTTGATCGCCAAGGAGAGAGGGGAGGGGAGGAGCGTGAGACAGATGGTGAAGATCTCATTGTTCAGATCAGACGGCTGTACAGAGAGGATGGAGAATGAACCCACTACCACCAACTTAAACTTTTAAGTAGTAAAGATATATCATAACAAAGGATAGGGAGCTGTGAGAATTTACCTTTTATGACCAAGAACGAAACTTGCAAGGGTAGCAGGCTAGCAAGACAGTAGCAATTCAAATGTATTGAAAAACGTCTCTGAAAATTTGTAAGACAGAAAATGTTAAGATATTAACTATTAATTATATGGGATGGTAGACTAAAAGAGCATGTATTATTTGACATGGCATCAGGCTCTTTTGCTTAAACAACTAAATCTATTCGGCGAGGTACTAACCACTGTTTAAACTTATGTGCTGCCATTTACTGAGATGATTACGTAAGCTACATATGCAGATATACACCAATATGCGTTCTTACTGTTTGAAGACCTAGGAATCCCAAGTGCTTGGCTTACATGGGTCAAGCTGGGAGTAAAAAACCTACATGCCAAAATGGGTAACTATCCGCACTCCTCGGACATAGCAATTAACTCAACAAAACAATAAGCTTTACTTCCATTTTCATTCTGTCGTGACCAATTGAACAATATTCCAGTTCAAATAAACATATTGGGTGACTGGCACATTGCATCATTTAAATTTCCGTGGATAGCTATCCAGGTAAGCTGCACATCTGATTATTTCAACACCCAATGACATAGAAATCTATTGGAGGCATAAAAGATTTTGATATACGTCAGAGTATGGATCTCACGTATACCTTCTCATTCCTTATTTTTGCTCTTGTCTCTTGGATACATTGGTTCTCCAGCATCCTTTTTTTAGTAAAAAAATCTGAAGCAAAAGACAAAAGCAATCCCCATGAAATAAAATCTAAAAACCGGAATGACCTTACCAATTCTCCATGCCAGTGCTGCTTCTCCTAGGCATTTCTTCGAACACATGGCATGCATGACACCAAGACACCTTTGGTCTGCAAAAGTGAGGGGGAAGTAAAATTTGAGGAGCAAATAAAGGGAAAGAGATCACACAAATGGAAGGCCGACCGATCAAACTTTTGATCCTCGCCGCAGCGCACGTGCGGATCGTACCGACGCACCCAGTGCGTGGCGGCGAGCCAATCGGTGGTGGCGCGATGAAGGAAAGGCGCGGGGTGGGCGGGAGAAGGCGACCAGCAGGCGGAGCGGGAGTGGGGAGGAGGCGGTGCGGGGTGGGGAGGAGGCGGCGGGCGAAGGAGTAAGGGGGGAGGCGGCGGCGCGGGGGGGGAGGAGGCGGCGGCGGAGTGGAGGGGTGGGGAGGAGGCGTGATCTGCTAAAGACTCCCTGGTAGGATACACGGAGCACGCAATGCACACACAGTCATGCATGCTATCCCACGCTACCATCTATACTCGGTAGAGGTCGTGCGAAGGCCTTGGATTCCGCGCGGTTGTTTATACTCCATAGAATTGCCTGGGTGGCTAAGTTCCTGGCGCTTTATACTCCGTAAAGTACGCCGGGGCGCGAGGCCATCGTGCAATTTTTTTTATACTCCATAGAGTTGCCCGAGAAGCTAAGTTCCTGGTGCTTTATACTCCACAGTATCCGGGCGTGAGGCCATCGTGGCGATTTTTATACTCGTAGAGTTGTCGGGACGGCTAAGTTCGGCGCTTTATACTCTGCAGGTATCTTGGGCGAGGCCACCGTGCGATTTTTTTATACTCCGTAAGCTGTCCGAGACGGCTAAGTTCCCGGTGCTTTATACTCCGCAAAATATGCTAGGGCGCGAGGCCACCGTGTATTTTTTATGCTCCGTAGAGTTGCTCGGGATGACTAAGTTCCCAATGCTTTATACTTCATAGAGTACGCCGGGGCGCGAGACCACCATGTGATTTTTTATACTTCGTATAGTGTCTGGGACGACTAAGTTCCTGACGCTTTATGCTCTACAGAGTATGCTTAGGCGTGAGGCTACCGCGCAATTTTTGTACTCAGTAGAGTTGGTCGGGTCATGAGAGGATCCCACATTGGGCTTAGATGAGTAGGAAATGGTGGGCAGATGTGGTGCGGTCATGAAATGGTCGTAGCGAGGCTCATGACCAGATCATGTTCATAGAAAGTGCCTATGATCACGAAGTGGCCATGGCAAGGTTCACAACTATATCATGGTCGAAGGAAGGGTCTACGATGTCACGACCACTAGGTGGTCAGGCAGTCGTTGATGGTGAAGTCACGACGAGGAAATGGTCGCAGAATACCCAGGGCCGAGAGCGATGAAGGCGGTGGCGTTGAGCCTGGCCGATGGAGACCTGAAGGAACGAAGGCAATGCAATGTCCAGGGAGCCGGGAGGCCACGCGAGGTCCAGCGAGCAAGGGCTAATGAAGTCGGAGGCAGGAGCTAAGCATAGAGGGGAGGACATGAAGGCCAATGGAGCCATGCTAGGTCCAGAAGGCCACGTGAAGTCTGCGAAGCCCATATGACATGGCGAAGGCCTGCAAAGTCACAACTCGCGTAGGCATCACAAGTCATGACCACGAGGTGGTCGGCATGGCTTGAGCTGACCAGGGTCAACGACATCGCCAAGGATGCGATGGTGTCGAGAGTTAGCGATGCCGAAGGTTTAGGTGAGCACTCCATCCCCATGCTAACTCATGCCGAATGAAGTCTCAAGCGTGAAAGGTCATACCATCGGCGAAGAGTTGACCACGACACAATCGTAAATAAAGCCTTAAGCATCTTGCGACTACGGAGTGGTGACAAAGTCTTCGACCACAGGGTGGTGGACGCGTCTCACGACCACAAGGTGGTGAATAGAGTCATGGAGGCTTGACAAGCTATGGTTGATGCCCATACTAATGTAGGAGTGGAGGGTGGGGAGGCGGCGGCGGCTGGGTGGGAGGAGGAGGAGGTGGCGGCGTGGTGGGGAGGATGAGGCGGTGGCGTGGCGTGAGTGGGAGGAGGCGGGCGGAGGCGGGGAGGCGGTGGTGGAGGCGGAGGGTGGGGCGGCGGCGGAGGCGGAGGAGTAGGGGAGGAGGAGGCGGCGTGGGTGGGGAGGAGGCGGCGCGAGGCGGACCCACGGGGTATCTGGGTGGGCCACGACATACCACAGGGCTCGGTGGCAGCCAAGTCTTGAAGCTTTCAACAAGAGGCAAGGCTGGAGTTGTGGAGTCGTGACTTGATTGGATAGAAAACTACGAAGATGGAAGGTTTCTTGGTTGTCTTCACGAGGATGAGATGGTGATGTGGCCGCGGTCCGGTCTTGAGTGGGCGCCTCGCCGTCGACTCGGGGCGACCCGGGACCATCCACCGCGCTCGACCCCACCATGCTGCCGGTGAGTGCTAATTTATCTCCTTTTTCTTAATTATCTCCGAGAGGTATGTCTGTGGAATTTTGCACTGTGAGGGTCCTGAAAGTTTGGATGGATCCGATGCAATTTGAGATCTTGAGGGAAGAAAGAACTAGTGGTTTTGATTGGTACACGAGAAGTGGTGCAGTCTGCGGCTGAGAATTCAGTTTGGTTTAGATGATCAGAAACTGGGATAGGACACTGTTCTGAGTTGAGTTGAATCTTGTATATACTTGTAATAGGTACCATCATAGTGCCATTGGCTGATGACTAAGTTCCCAATGCTTTATACTTCATAGAGTACGCCGGGTGAGACCACCATGTGATTTTTATACTGTGATAGTGTCTGGGACGACTAAGTTCCTGACGCTTTATGCTCTACAGAGTATGCTTAGGCGTGAGGCTACCGCGCAATTTTTTTTGTACTCCGTAGAGTTGGCCGGGTCATGAGAGGATCCCGACATTGGGCTTAGATGAGTAGGAAATGGTGGACAGATGTGGTGCGGTCATGAAATGGTCGTAGCGAGGCTCATGACCAGATCATGTTCATAGAAAGTGCCTATGATCACGAAGTGGCCATGGCAAGGTTCACAACTATATCATGGTCGAAGGAAGGGTCTACGATGTCACGACCACTAGGTGGTCAGGCAGTCGTTGATGGTGAAGTCACGACGAGGAAATGGTCGCAGAATACCCAGCGGAGCCGAGACTGATGAAGACGGTGGCGTTGAGCCTAGGCCGATGGAGACCGAAGGGCACGAAGGCAATGCAATGTCCAGCGGAGGCCGGCGGAGGCCACGCGAGGTCCAGCAGAGCAAGGGCTAATGAAGTCGGAGGCACGGAGCTAAGACCGACAGAGGCCGGAGGGCATGAAGGCCAATGGAGGCCATGCTAGGTCCGGCGAAGGCCACGTGAAGTCTGGCGAAGCCCATGCGGAGTCTGGCGAAGGCCGAGCAAAGTCACAACTCAGACGAGCATCAACGAAGTCATGACCACGAGGTGGTCAGACGAGCGGGCGAAGCTCTGACCCCGAGGGGTCAAACGACATCGCCGAAGGTACGATAGGTGTCGATGAGTTAGCGGTGGGACGAAGGTTTAGGAGTGAGCACTCCATCCCCATGCTTCAGACTGGCGTCGATGAAGTCTCAACTGTGAAAAGGTCATACCTATCGGCGAAGAGTTGACCACGACACAATCGTAAATAAAGCCTTAAGCATCTGCGACTACGGAGTGGTCGGACAAAGTCTTCGACCACGACGTGGTCGGACGGGCGTCCACGACCACAAGGTGGTCGAATAGAGTCATGGAGGCTTGACAAGCTATGGTTGATGACTGTACTCATGTATATGGAGACCTCGCACGGAGGACGTGCGGAGGCCAGAGCCTGTCTTTGCCGTGCGCGGAGGTCGACTCCCTGGTGTCGAGGTGATGGCGCGATGGCTTAACACGAAGGTGGCCGATGATGAAGGGCGTGTTGCAGATACTATTAAGGTGCAAGCGGGCACAGTGGAACAATATGGCTGAGAAGGTTGTTGAATACGGCGCCACTCCACTTCTGCCGGTTAGAGCCGGTTTACATCGCGCACGAAGGCCTACTCCCTGGTGTCCGGCGACGAGAAACACCGTTCCACCTCTACAGGTGCGATGGGGCAGCCACCGGAAGTAGCCTTGGATATGGCAGCATCTGGGGTTCTAGCGGCACAAGCACTCTGGTGGTAGCCTTCTCTAGTGCTTTCCCTTACGCAGCTTCTTGCGCGATCCCCACAGACGGCGCCAACAGCTACATGGGTACAGGGTACCCTTCTCCATGGCAGACATAGCACTAAGAGAGCTAGAGAGAGAGAGTTGGTGAGTAAGAATGAGTGGATCTGGCCCCTTCATACCCTCTTGGGGGTTTATATACATGGGTGGGGTAGAATAAAAAATTTCCATCCTGGCCCTTAATAATTATAAAATATGAGGGTACATTGGTACATTCATCTATACTATTTGGTCTATTACATATTGGGCTAGGTGTAAGACCTAGTCAAGGGGAGTTGGGCCACCCCTACAATAGCAAAATTACTGCTTGCATCAACGGAATTCCCGAGGATTTCGCTCTTTATGATAGCCAAGCTGTTGGTAGTGTGGTCACAGTATGTGATAGGGGACTTGTTGAATTATCACGTCGTGTTGTGGTTGTACCTATAGACCAGGCGATATCATTCGAGATTGTTTCTCGATGTAAGTTCATGTTTCATTAAGTTGGTTTAGGTGATAATAATAAATCTAATTGTGAGATTAACTTATTTATTAATTATGATATTGCTTAGTCTCATTTGGATAAAAGGTGAAAATCATAAGATGCATACATTCGACATCATATTTCTTATATCTTAGTGCATTCCTCGGATTCAAAATATATATTGAACTCAATCAATAGTTTAACATGAATATATGTTCTCACTACATGTTCTTATGTGTGCACATTTAGGGGGAGTTCACTCTATGTTTTATGATTTCATTAGTATTGATCCATGTTCCCTTTCCACATATTAATGATATTTACTTTGAAACATATCCCTTGATTATATATAGCTTGTGTGGTTTATATATATCATAATCGGGTTGTCAATTTGCACATAAAACTTTATAATATTTACTGTTGAGGCTTCTTTTGAATAATTATTACAAAAAGTTTATATGATTAAGATATATCTGCTAGCGTCACGATTTATTGACTTAGGTATGCCAATCTGAACTTACAACCTACAGCTGAATTATTAATTTAAGCTAGAAATTGGATTTTCTAAGCTCTTGGTAATCATGTTGATTGGGTAGTACTAATCATTTTGATTGCAGGGTTGCGAAAATGTTCTTTCTGTCAACAAATGATCTGTAATATGCCCCCCAGAAATCTTGAATACACATGAAGTAAATTGTATTACTTCTTTAGATTGGTAGGTATTGATGACTAATGTAATCATTTTATATTGTTTTCTTTTCTCTTTAACAGAATCTAATGTGGTATATGATGATTCTTTGACTAGCTCTTTGCTTGCGTATTACATGCTTCTCAAATTGGTTTTGCTTCTATCAGTGGCAACAGCAAGTGTTAAAAGAATATTTTTTGCAATGATTTTAGCGAAAACAAAGTTAAGAAATAAGATGGATGATAGTCTTTTGGATGATTGCCTAGTCACATTTATTGAGCGAGATATTTTCTTTGAAGTGGATGAAGATGATATAATCGAGACTTTCATGTCCTTTGAAAAGCGTAGGCCAAAAAAGTCAGACAAATAATATTGTAAGTCTCTTTTATGTATATTTGAGACTATTAGTATGGTGTTTGAACTATTTATATTGTAATTTATGCAAGTTTCTAATTTAATCCTTGAATTTAAGACTTATCATATTATTTAGTACCTGTATACCGAATTACGGTGCAAATTTTACAATTATTTACCGAATTGGCAAATGGTTTTACCAAATTGCATATGAAAATTTTGGTTCGGCATACCCTTTGATAAAATCCTGGGTCCGCCACTCATGGAGGAGTAGGGAGAGGAGGAGGCGGCGGCGTGGGGGGAGGAGGCGAGGTGCGGGGTGGGGTGAGGAGGCGAGGCGGAGGGCGAAGAACGTGGGGACCGGGAGAAGATTCGATGGAAGGAAGACGTCACTCGGCAATTTTTTTTTAAGTTGGGCCCACATGTCAGCGTAGCTTTTTGTAAAGATGGGTGGGAGAGAACGGACGTACCACCACCAACTCAAATTTATTAAGTAGTAAATTATAGTGATGTTTGGTAATTAATGACAATTGATTTGTGGACTAATATTTTTCATTAGTTGGATGAATATGTTAGGTTCCACAAATAAGGATGACTTCATGTGTTAAAAATCATCAAGTCAAGTGAAGAATGTATCATGAGTTGATGCATGTCTAAGAGAAGATAATCGTGAGTTGGTCATCAAATCAAGAGAAGGATGCATCATGGATTGATGCATATCAAGACAATGACCTAAGGCAAAGGTATGATTAGGTAGGGCTAAGGATATGTTTTAGTCTTTCTTGGTGTTTGGTTGAAAGACTGGATTGCTAGTATAAATTATTGTACTATTAAGAGGGGTCGTGTCTAGTAGCTTGAGTCTCATTATGTGTTGATAGCTCAATCTCACTTGCTCTAACTCTCCATAGCATAATACATATATTTACGAATGTGTTTTGTAAATAGTTGTGGCTCATGCGTTAAATCCTTGTAACATGGGACTATACATTGCAGATATGTTTTGTAAGTGTTTAAAATCCATGTTTCCTACTCCTTATAGTATAAGGCTTATATTTGCAAATGTTTTTACAAATGGTTGAAGCCCATATATAATCCTTATGCCATGATTCTAAAAGTGTGTAAATATGTTTCAGAACTTATTAGGAATTATGTTTAATCCTTATGTGCATGATACTATAATTTACAAATGTGTTTTGCAGAATTTGTTGAAGTATATACACTTGTTAGGACAATCGGAACTACCGCAGTGTTGTGTGTGGTACAATCGCCGAACGGAATTACCAGCGTTACAATCACGAAACTATCGTGTTCATTGGTGGTCGAAGACATATGTGGTCAAGAACCATCTTGGTCGAACCAATGTGGTCGATGACCTGTGTGTTCGAAGATCGACGTGGTCGAGCCAGCGTAGTCGAGCCGACGTGGTCAAACCAACGAGGTCGAAGATCGACGTGGTCGATGATCTATGTGATCGAAGATCGACGTGGTCGAAACCAACATGGTCGAAACCGACGTGGTCGAGATCTGTATGATCAAAATTAGTATGGTCGAACCGGCGTGATCAAGATTTGTGTGATCGAAACTAGCGTGGTCGAAATCAGCGTGGTTGAGATAGTGTGATCGAACCATCATGGTCGGAACCGACATGGTCGAGATCTATGTGGTCGAAACCGACGTGATCGAATCTACGTGATTGAAACAACATGGTCAAAGATCGACGCGGTGATCGGAGATCTGTGTGATCAAAGATTGACATGGTCGAAGATCAACATGCTCGACGTGGTCGAGACCTGTGTGGTCGAAACTAATGTGGTCAGAGACTAGCGTGATCGGAGACCTGTGTGGTCGAACCAGACAATATGATCGGAGACCAACGTGATCAAAGACCTACGTGGTCGAACCAACCAATGTGGTTGGAGACCTGAATGATCGAACCATCCGACGTGGTCGAGGACCAGTGTAGTCGATGATCGGAAGCTCTGGCTCTGTGTGAGTGTCTGACCAGCGAGCGGTACTACCGGCTCTGTGTGAGCGATACTTCTGAGTTGCGGAATGACCGGCTTGTGTAGCAGTATGTTTTTTCCCAAAGAAATACCTTTAGAGAGTCTTCTCGTCCCCAAGGAAATTGGTAGTTCCACTTGCGTGGCGTGGTACTTTCCGATGATCGGTAGTACCAGAGTTTAGCCAGCGAAACTACCGACAGCCTGCTGTAATAGCTAGTTTTCGACCGTTTGTGAGGGAGCGGAACTACCAACGGTTTGCCTGCGGTACTTTCGATAATCCTGTTTTCTCGGGGTTTTATTTCCAACGGCTAGTTTTTGTGGTGTTGGTATAAATACCCCCTTGTAACCGGTTGGATAAGAACGTTTGGCACTCCATTTCACTTCATTGAGCTAGTGTAAGGTCTGTGTTGCACCTTGTGAGTAAGCAAGAAGGTTCTAGATTACATGTGTTGAATCTAGAGGTGGATTTAGTATCCACTTGAGCTTGTGCATTTGTTGCACGTGGTAAGAGTCAAGTGAGAGGGCTTGACTTATTACTATTGGAGTTTGCCGACTCCTAGATGACGTTGGATGTGTCGTGCGCGGTGATCTTCTCAAGAAGGTTGTGAGAAGACCTGACGAAGTTATGAAGATTGGAACTCACCTATCCGGAGTAGGAAAGAGCTATCACTAGTGGATTTGAGATGAAAAGCTTAATTCGTGGTGATGATCCAATTCGCTTGGGTTAATCTCAACGTGGACTAGAGGAAACCGGCAAGTCTCCGAACATCATGGTAAAAGGAACCGTGTCAATTGTGGTTTGTTTTCTTATGCTCAATTTACCTTCAAGCAATTTACATTCATAGAATTAAATTGATTGTTTGTCATCCTAAGATTGTAAATCTTGATATATCCTTAGAATGTTGATGCACTTAGGTGAACATAATTAATTTATGTTTTATTTGTGCTAAACCAAATTGAGTTAAGTTTCTGCGTTATATATTTAGTTTTAGCTAAATAGAAATTAATAAAAATTAAAAGAGACTTTTTTTAGACGGTCTATTAACCTCTCTGGTCGGCCTCCACCATCACATACACAAATCTCCCAAAACCTGTGGTTACGAGCCCTCACAGATCCGTGCTGTTTCCCAGACTGCATCCCAAGGTTATCTGGTCAGCACTCTACTCTCCCAAGATGGATAGTTTGCCTCGTTCTTACGGGCCTTCAGTGTATTTTGGTGAAGCTGTGAGACTAATGTGCCAGTTGATTTGTGTAATGATGAGTAACTTGGGTGATAGCTGTTGACTGGTGGTGCGTCAATACTGTCATGAGATAGCATGTATGTATACATTAACCTAACCGTTTTGTTACTGAACTATGGAACTATCTCCGGTTGTAATGAACAATGTCGACAAATTCCGTCTGCCAAATCGGAGAATATTTATTATAGCATGTCTCACAAATGGTGTACACTTGCTAAAGATTGGCTAATACAGTGTCCTTTTCAATAAAACGTAAGGCAATCTTTTTGACTGGGCTGATGTTTTATGACTACAGCCGATGATTTTTACCTCTAATACGAACATTTATACGAACGAACCAAATACCAATAAACCATTTCAAAAAGACCATCCTGATAAACCACTTTAAAACAAATTTGATGCTTGCATTCTTTCCGGGACATTCACTTGTAATCAGAAAGATACAGAATAACCGCCAAAAAAAAATTGAGATCGACAAGGGTCCTGTGCACAACCTATGCATCATTTCTAACGCTCTACACGCACGAGATCAACAGAGGTTCGCATTTCCGTTCTTGGACACAACATCGGCAAGTGATTTGGCTATTGCCATGCGCTAGTAACATAAACATACAAAACCAAAATAGCACATACAGAACCCAAAATCCATGTAAGTAGCAGTTGCAGAAGAAACTGGCTTTCAAAATGGTGACTACCGATATTGACAAGATATAACAAAATATACCCATTTTGGCCGCACGGCCATTTGTTACACGGACCAATTCCATCACCTGCAGTAAGATAGCTAGCATCTACTGAAAACATTACGCTGTACAAAAAAATCAACTCCTTGTTAAAAGCTCTACCTTTGAGGCAGAGATTAACTAGTTAGTGTTGTAATCAAGCAATGGCAGTGCTAATATAGGGTCAAGACTCCAATATATGCACATATATATTTACTAGTTCATTTTACATAAATCCTAGTTGGCTAAGGTCATCATCTGGGATTTCTAGGCCTCCCGAGAAATCAAAATCTTGTAACGAATCATCAAGATCATCAGTAAACCAGGAACTGATGTCGTTACCTTCAGGCACATCCAAAATGTCCATAGGATCTATTGCAGGCAAGTTTGTCAAAGGAGCATCCAAAGATTCCTGAGCAACATTAGCTGTACTGTTTCTGACTTGTTGAGTAGGTTTTGCACTCGAAGTATTTGTCCACTCATGGGATTCTCGCTGGGACGGTGCTGGGAAATTAGATGACTCCATGACTCTACCAAGAACATTTCCAGATGTCGATAACTGTGCTAGCTTTTGCTTTGGTTTTATCTTAGTTTTACGTTCATTCCTTCCGCTGCCTGATGAATTACGGCCTGATTTTGAACTAGAATTCTTGGCGGATGCATCTCTGTTTTGGTCCCTTTCTCTGTCACTCTTTTTCCATTTTGTACTACCTGGAAAATGATCAGCAGAAGTCAACACAACTAATGAACAAAGAGTTCTAACAAAATCATCAAGCAGCACCCTAATTCTCCCGATTTAAGGTACATGCCATATTTAACTAGGATTTGTTCAAGAGTGTTAGAAATACCTTGGCTCAATGGGCTTCTGTCAAGCTTTAAAAGCTTTGGCTTATCTGCAGATCCTGGGGGGGCACCTGCATACAAGGCATATTATATTGAAAGTTCTTAACATAATAATGTGTCAAATAAATAGGTGGGTTTATAAGACTTGTTTTGACTCATCAACAGTTGCATGTCTCTTACCATCTATTGCATCGCTCTTTGGCAAAGGTGCAGATAGCACACTCCAAAGGAAAGGCTCTCTGAAGCAGCTTTTCTCTGTTTCCTCAAATTTCTGGCAGCGGGCCAGTGTTCGCTTGGCAAAAGCCAATGCAAGCTGTTTTGCAGCCTTACTGGCAGCTTTACTGAGACCACCTTTATGACTAGAACTACCTCGGCCACCCTGTGAAAATAGAACATGATGACATGCAATCAGGAACACAGGTCATGGTTAAGAAGGTTCATGTGCTTTGATTGGTGAAGTGGCAAATGGGGGGAAAACGTTCAAACAATTAACACTAGAAACCAAGAGTTTTTAATAGCTATACATAAGAATCTAACAGGCGACCATTAATGTCTTTCAAAAGTGAGATATTCAGGATCCTGAAAAGAAAAAAAAAAGATTTTGTAGCAGTTGATCGGCAGCACAACACTGTGGTTTAAAGAGCATTCATTGCTGGAATCACCTCTTCTTGTCAGACAATGTAAACCTTGACTTACAAAACAAAAGTTGAATGTAACAACTTCTGATATTCACAACCAAATGGTTTAAATTGCCCAAATGCTTTCATTACATAATAATAAATTGTTTACAAATTGCCCCAATAAAATTATCATTGTTAAGATTTGTATAGCATGCTTGTGGAATCTGATTATAAAAAAGATGTTAAGCACACTCAACTGAGATAAATTACACTACTTTTATATCTGTCACCAAATTCAATGCAATGTTCCACCTTGCAAATATCCTAAAACTAAAACCTTGAATACTGCTGTCATACTTTAGTATTTCACAACAGAAGAATAATGAACGATCCCAGCAACAACCTTACCAAAAAACTAATCTAAGGGAGCAAGAAGCCCAGAATCTCTGGTTGCTTAAAGTTTTAACACTAATAAAAGTAAAAGCAGTAATGTAAATTAATGAATATTCAGCTACCAGCAGTTTTTTGTATGCCATCTCTACTAGTTTGTTCATTGCATGTTGCTCCAGGCTCCTGCTAACCAAGTCTTGCCGTTAGTCACCATAATAACTTCTACAAACACATTCAAAAGCTAGACCAAAGGCAGAATGATCAATACCTCTCCTCCATATTTTTAGTATCTCGGATCGCTTTTTCTAACTTATGCAATTGGCATTTCTTTTGGTTCACCTGAAATAAATAGAGAAACACATGTTAATTAGAAATCATATCCATTTCCCAGAATATATGTGCAAGTAACACAAGAAGTATTTTACATAGGAAATACTCCAAATTGAATGGTGAAAAACAAGATATTTTGCTCAAATACAAAGATACATACAGAAAAGTAGTTTCAATAATAAAATGCATATCGTCCTTTAGTTCAGCATGGATTAAAACATCGCAAACCATACAAAACTAGTATGTAATATAATGCATGCAGGTGTTTTAAGCACTGCTGTATATGTGAAGCCAAAAGAAAATCATCTACATATGAAGAATGAGGATACAGAAGCACCAGAATTACTTGAGGTGTGGTACAAAATCTCAGTTGTGGTTACATGGGACCACTCGTACTGGTAATATACCCAAATGATGCACTATGTGCAAAAGCTTTCAAAACTGACTCAAATTATTCTTACTAAATTGACACTGACCAACCTATGCAACAGTTTCCTATTCACAGAGGCCAAAATATAGTGGATTCTCACTGAACCCAATTTATCTATCAAATTCTGCTATGGTGAGTTCGTAAGACCTACTATTTCACTAGTTTTGGGTATGCCTTTCCATCCAAATTCACTCCACACCAATGGACGCCACTTTAACAGCATTTCTCTGATGGTCCTTGCATATGCTTACTTATACATGATTACACGATGATGTCAAATGGGGACACCAACTATTTTGCACAGTCACTCTAAGATGTCAAGCAGTTCATTATAATTATCAATAATCCTTACTCTGTAAGCTAGAACCCAACTTCTAGAACTATTAATAACCATGCCAATTTTAGAATATATACATTCATCTTACAGTAACATGCACAGAGAGAGACAGAGAGAGCAACTTTGAGAGAGAGAGACAGAAAGGAGAGAGATAGCAAAACTTTTTTTTTAATCAGAAAACAGTAGGAGAGGCTCCTACGGTATTATATATTGAGAGAGCGCAACTTCAAGTGAACTCAAGAGAAAATGAAATCATAATTTGTCGTGTTTGATCAAAATTCAGTATATATTCTATCAGAAGAGTACAAAAACAACCTGCTCAAAGAGTCTTTTCTGCAGCTCCAAAATAACTTTATTAATGTCCTCATCCTCTCCCTCATCCAGCTGTGGCTGAACAAAGAAAAAATTGCAAAGACATTTGAGTTAATAAGGAGACATACAAGAATCACAGGTAAAGAGTAAAAACAATGATGCTGTCTACAGACTAGGTATGTTTTCTCCCAGGAAATAGACACTGTTGGTACAGTAATAAGAGGACTGTACATCGTGTTTGCGGTTGTTTCAACCAAGTGGGGCTCACAAGACATAAAAATGTCCAACACTCTCACAACTGATCAACCCCTGTTGGCTATATGCCTATATGCCTAGGATCGCACACTAGCATGGAAGACTTAACAATGAGACGAAGAGAGCTCAAGAACAAAGAACTTGGGGCAATTTTCTGAATCTTTTCTCTTGGAAACAAGACTACTACTTGCTTGCTTACAATGATCCTAGCTACTGCTATTTATAGAACACATGGACTCACGCATTCATACTGACCATTCAGCTTCTTCTAAAATGTGTTCATACTACATTGAAGAGACTCCTCGTTACTTGCATACTGCATTTAAATAAAAGACTCCTCGTAGTCGCAGCCAGGAATAACTTCTTCATTCTCCCCCTTAGTCCTGGCGTAGCCCAAGATCGCGGACACCGAGCAGGTGCCGCATAGTCTCCAGCTTCACCGCTGGTAATGCTTTTGTCAGTGCGTCGGCCCGTTGTTCATCAGTGCGAACAAACTCGACGTCAATTTTTCCACCTTCGACACATTCACGGATAAAATGATACCTTGTGTCGATGTGCTTACTCCGGCCATAAAAAACCGGATTCTTCATGAGGGCGATCGCGGACTTGTTGTCGACGAACAGCTTCACCGTCCTTGATTCTGCCCCGACTAGTTCGGCCATTAATGCCCTGAGCCAGAGTGCCTGGCATGCTGCCGTAGTCGCCGCCATGAATTGACCTCACGGGATGAGAGAGCCACCGTCTTACTTCTGCGAGTTCCATGAAATCAGGCAGTCGTTGATGTAGAACACCATGCCGCTTGTGCTCTTCCGATCATCCATATCACCGGCCATATCACTGTCTGTAAAGCCTGTGATCACCTCTTCTCCGCAACCTCTCCCATACACCATCCGAACTCAATTGTACCTTTGAGATATCGGAGGATCGCTTCCTGACCTTGTGATGCATCATCGTGGCCTCTCCATAAATCTACTCGCCACGCCGACGCGGCATAGGAAAGATCCGGCTGGTGTGAAGGAGATAGCGTGAGCATCCGATGACGCCACGGTGATTTCGGTGGCGTCAACCGGTGTCCTTCGGATCCTTGTGTACGGGTTCTTGACTCCATAGGAATCTTGGTGGAATTACAATCAAACATGCCAAATTGAATCAATACCTTCTTGGCATATGCAGTCTGCTTGATAGAGATGCCACCATCTCCTTGTGCCACCTCAATGCCGAGGTAGTACGTGAGTAAGCCGAGGTCGCTCATCTCGAACTCACCCATCATCTGCCGCTTGAAGTCTTCAATTGCTTCGGATCCTCCCGATCACGATCGATCATCCACATAAATACCGACAATGATGCCGCTTTGGCCTTGCCCCTTGTGTACACCGCTTGCTCCTGTGCACACCTTTGAAGCCAAGTCGCTCGGACTTTTATCGAGCCGCGTGTTCCACGCGCGTGCCTAGAAGTCCATAGGCGCTTTGCTCAATTTGAGCACTAAGTGCTCCTTGTCTTTCATCGTGAACCCCTCCTACCGGGGTCACATAAACCTCTTCTTGAGTTCACCATTCAAGAACGCCGACTTAACGTCGAGGTGATGTACTTGCCACCGCGATTGGCATGATAGCAAGAATGACACGTATAGTGTCGAGGCGAGCAACGGTGCAAAACTTCTTCAAAATCAATGCCTTGCCGCGCACATAACCTTTGCAACCAACTCGGCCTTATGCTTGATGACCTCGCCATCCGAGTTCTTCTTGAGTTTGTACACCCACTTAAGCCCGATCGCCTTATGTCCGATCGGCAACGTGGTGGCGTCCGTCGCTTTCTTCTCGATTGCCTCAATCTCCTTGGACATGGCTTCCTCCCATGTTTGGTGACCGCAACCTCACGATAAGAGGATGGCTCTTCCATCACCACAAGCATTGCTTCCTCATCGACTTCTTCATACTCCAACTCCACACGGTGCATCGCGCATGATCTCCTCCATGTGCTGCATCAACAGTCCATCATCATCGCCGACGTGTCCGCCCGCCACGGTGTGGGCGGGTTCTTGCCTCGGTCGGCACCTCTGCCGTCAGCGGTGCACTAGTCGCCACGACTTGTGGAATGGTCGGGACGAGTCTTGTCATGGGCACCGGCTCGCTTGCCGAGCCGCCCATGAGCGGGCCGTGTTGACTCACTCGCTCGGGGTTGGCCTCCTCTTGAGCACGAAGTCGGAGACCGATCATCTCCTGCATCTTCCGACCACTTCCACTCCACATTCTCTTCAAATATAACATCACGACTTACATGGATCTTGCCGCGATGTGGGTCCAGCAGACGGTGAGCTTTGCAACCTTCCTCGGCGCCCAAATACACGAGCGTCATCGCGGTCGTCGAGCTTCTTGCGGTGTGGCGTGGTCACCTTGGCGTCGCGCCGTGCGGTAGAACACACGGACGTGTGCGGTGCGGCTTCCTTCCCGACCAAGCCTCGAAAGGAGTGCGATCACCCATCGCTTTGGTTGGGGCCGGTTCGAGAGATAGACGGCATGCCGCACCGCCTCCCCAAAATGCCGCACGCTCATGCTCTTGAGAAGTGGCGCGCCATAGCCATCACCGCCTGTTGCGCCTTTCCACCACACCATTCTGCTGCGGTGAATATGGTGCGGTGAAGTGACGTTCAATTCCTGCTTGCTCGCACACCTTTGCGAGCTCGGTGACAGAACTCACCACCTCGATCGGATCGAAGAACCTTCACGCGGTGACCACTCGCGTTCTCAGCCAGCATTTTTGACTTCATGAATGCCGAGCATGCTTGATCCTTAGTCCTGATCACATGCAGCCACATCCACCGGGAGTAGTCATCAACAATTAGCATAAAGTAACGATTACCACCGGTGTTGATGGCGTGATCGGTCCACATAAATCAATATGCGGAGTTCGAGTGGCTCCTTCGCTCGGTAGTTGGTCGCCGCCGAGAATGGCGATCTTATGCGCTTTGCCACCGAACACGTCCGACACAACCGGGTCGGGATGTGTAATCGGCGGCACACCGCCGCCATTCCCTTGTTGGCGAGCATCTTCAAGGCTTGAAGTTGACATGGCCGAGGCGAGCATGCCACAACCATCTTTGGGTCATCGAGGCTTGTCAGCGACAAAGCGGCCTCGCCAACTGCAGCTCGATGCGATAGAGACGATTCTGAGTTCGTCTCACCTTCATGATCAAGCGCAGAGGATCCTTGATGGACACCTCGAGTACGTCCTCATCCATGAGAACTCGGTGACCGGTCTCGATGGTGACCAAGACTCACCATATTGCTGCAAGTCCGGGATGTAGTACACCTCCGGAGTAGCCATTGATCACCATTTTGCACGCCAAGAGAATTGAGCCCTTACCCTTGATCTCGCACCGATGAGCCGTCACGAATCTCACCCTCCGGTGACTCCTTCGTCCGACTCACTAATTTCTCCTTGTCGCCAATCATGTGGTTGCTTGCACCGTTGTCCAGTACCAAATATCGGTTTGCCGAATGTGCTCGGATTATGCGCTCGACCACGCCTTCTCCTCATCGAGCATAGTGACATCTTGTCGTTCTGCTCCACCGGTATCTCCTCGAGACCGCCAAAGCGATCTTGGCTCGGCGTCGTCGGCTCGGCGCGAGGTAAGCCTCCTCCTTCTTCGGGGCTCGACATTGTGTTGAATAGTGCCCCATCTCATTGCAATTAAAGCAACGAATGTGACTTGTCACGACCACCGCCGCCTGAGCCACTTGCCCCATCTTTGTGTGGCGGTCCGCCACGACCACCTCTACCACGGCCTCTGCCGCGACCACGACCACCCTGGCCGGGGTTCCCGCCATCTGCGGGAGCCTTGTTCTTCTGGCTTGATGACAAATCCTGTTGTTCTTAAATCGCGCCTCCCGCTCGGCTGAATGAGGAGCACTGCCCGTCGGCGTTCCCGCCGATGCCGGTTCTTTTGCGCGCGCTCCTCAAAAGTCTTGAGTCGTCCCACGGCCTCCTCGAATGCCAAAGTGTTGAGATCAAAGAACTGCTCGATCTGGCTATCACACCGATAAACCGCTCGGCATCGTGTCGAGCAGCTTCTTCACGAGCATGGCATCGCTCGCCGCCCCGCCGAGACTTGAGTACCGATGGACATGGTGGTGAGCCGACCGGCATACTGGTCGAGGGACTCACCGTCGTTCATGTGCATGACGTCGAACTCATTTTTCAATGTCTGCGACAGCGCATCCTTCACTCGATCCGCCGACGAACCTCGTTTTGAGGCGCCCCACACCGCTAGCCGTCGTCTTCTTCGCCACTTGCATGAGGAGGTCTTGAGAGCGCTTGAAGGAGGTGCGACCTCGCCTTCTTGTCAAGCCGGCGTCGACTTACGATCGCCCGTCGGCTCGACACCTCCCAAACGCCTTGATCCTCCATCATGGCACGAACACGAATCACCCAACCGGTGTAATTCGTGTGTGTCGATTAATAGTCTTGGAGCGTCACCGACTTGATGTGCTCATGACGTCTCTCCCGTAGCAACGATCGACATTGGATTCAATCGTAGAATCTTGGGCATGAACCTGGGGAGCTCTGATACCAAATGTTGGCTATATGCCTATATGCCTAGGATCGCACACTAGCATGGAAGACTAACAATGAGACGAAGAGAGCTCAAGAACAAAGAACTTGGGGCAATTTTCTGAATCTTTTCTCTTGGAAACAAGACTACTACTTGCTTGCTTACAATGATCCTAGCTACTGCTATTTATAGAACACATGGACTCATGCATTCATACTGACCATTCGGCTTCTTCTAAAATGCGTTCATACTACATTGAAGAGACTCCTCGTTACTTGCATACTGCATTTAAATAAAAGACTCCTCGTAGTCGCAGCCAGGAATAACTTCTTCAACCCCCACCCCATTAACCCTTTCCCCTCATCAATGCCTTGAGTTCCTCAACAGATTACAGTTTTCACCAACAGATCAGAAACATGCATTCAGCGTTTCCCTTTCCTAGTTGAACTGACTGGTATTCATACTTATATCATGTTAAAAAAAAGGTATTGATGGCCTCTTCCCAGTTCCCAGGAAAATTAAGTCCAACAGAAATGCAAAATTACAGCATACTATTTTGCATCTCCTAAGGTGGTGCATGTTTTTGAGTATTTCCTTTCATCGTTGATGCATTAGGTCCCTTCGTGCCAATAGGAAACTACATTTATTACATCACGAATGCAGTCTCGATGGAACTACATTTATTGCAGTCACATAAAAAATGTAAGATTTCCTTGAACAGTGTTGAGAGTATGTCTTAGTTTATCTTTGTATAGGGTGTTTTCTGCTTATTTGTCTTTTGGCCTTTGGCCCCTTTTACATGGATATATGTTCACCTCTTGGCCCCATGGAATTGAACAGAATTCCACTCCAACATGGTGTCAGAGTGAGGACTTCTATGAATATTGTGTGTATATTGAAGAAGCCCAATAGACAATATATATAGGGAGTACAAAGGGATATTACAGGGGAATATGTTGATTCCTATTCTATCTCTAATACCCTTAACAACCCCCCGTCAAATGCAAGGCGTATGCAATAGCATTGCATTTGAAAAAGGGTTAATACTAAAACAAGAAATATCCAACGTCAGAGTCTTAATAATGTCGTCGTATAAACTGTCAAATCAAGCCGAAGAGGAATAGATAGAAGCATGACAGTGCAGATCGAAGCCCAAGACGTCGGCGGCGCAGTGCACAAGGTGCAAAAGACGCACGGCGGCCTTAGAAGCTCGGGGCGGCGGAGTCCGTGGCGTCCGGCCCGATGTCGCGGAAGGAGAGCTCGGTGGCTTCCCCAAGAGCACGAGGTGGACACAGAGAGGCCATTGAAGAAGTGGCCACCCCCGGGAGAATCGATCTCTGCTCCCGGGGGCAGCAGATGCGAAAGACGAGCGAAAGTAGATCGAGGTTAGGGTTTTAACCTAAGCTCTGATACCATGTTATGAATATTGTGTATATATTGAAGAAGACCAATGGGCAATATATATAGAGAGTACAAAGGGATATTACAGGGGAATATGTTGATTCCTATTCTATCTCTAATACCCTTAACAAGGACGACGGGTGTGATGAATCTTAGTTCATCGGGGTAAACACCGCTGGGAGGAAAGCCGAACGACGTCGGCTTGGTGGGATGCGAGATTTGACTATAGACTGGGATGACTATAGACTGGGATGATAAAACTTGGGGAAGAGATTAGATTAATTCATCTTCAATGCTTCATTGCTTAATTCATAATAGCTACATGCTAGCCCTTTTATAGGGATAACCCGACTTGACCTCCAAAAAATAATCTCTATCTCTAATAAAACCTATCTCTAATAAATAAAATATATCTATAAGGTAGTAAACACATCTAATAAGAAAGTAAATCCATCTAATAAGGAAACTAACTATTCTTATCTCTATTCTAATTCATTTAAT
This sequence comes from Bonia amplexicaulis, assembly GCA_036346245.1. NCBI lineage: Eukaryota > Viridiplantae > Streptophyta > Magnoliopsida > Poales > Poaceae > Bonia > Bonia amplexicaulis. The sequence goes on from CM070737.1 coordinate 7,934,334, forward strand.
CATGCCATATACGGCTGCTACAGTACCAGGAACAATAGTTCGAGCGCGCGTGACAGCGGATGCAATGAAACAGAAAGGGAGACCTCAACAAACGAGATGGAAGGATCCTCTAGCGGGAAAGGAGCAAGGGGAGCTGGAGGGAAAGGAGCCGAAGGTGAAGCCAGCAGAGTTGGTGGAACTGGCAAAGCCAATGGAGCTGGTGAAGAAGACGGAAGCGAAACAACAGGAGTGGAGAGCTGAGGATCAGAAAGTCAGAAAGGAGATCAACACAGCAGGAGAATCCGGACTGGCAGTGGTGTCACGAGGACAGTAACGCTGGGACTCATCAAAGATAACATCGTGCGAGATACACATCCGATGAGCAACGGGGTCATAACAGCGATAACCCTTATGCTCAGCGTTGCAGCCAAGGAAAACCAACTCAACTAAGCAGTTAGATATGTACACTAATGAGGTGGAAGTAGAACATAGCAAATTAGCCAAAAGCACGAAAGTGATTGTACTAAAGAGACCTACAGTAGAGACATTGAGCAAGAGTAGAGCCTTGAAGAGTAGTGAAGGGCTATAGGTTAACAAGGTAGGCAATAGTAAAAACAGCCTCAGCCCAGAAGTGAGGAGGAACAGAAGAGGCAAGCATCAGAGTGTTGGCAGTCTTAAGGAGGTGACTATGCTTGCACTCAGAAACACCGTTCTGAGCGTGAGTGCCAAGATAAGAGTACTGAGTAAAGAAACTAACGAAAAGTAGTAGACAGGTACTCACCAGCAGAATCAGCACGAAAGACTAGAATAGCCGAATCAAACTGAGTGTGAATCATGGTGGCAAAGGACTGATAAATAGGACGGACCTGACTAAGAGAAGACAAAGTAAATCCAAGTACGGTAAGAGTAGTCATCAATGAAAATCATATAGTATCGATAGCCAACTTTTGAAACGAAAGGAGCCAAACCCTAGACATCAGAGTGAATCAAATCAAAACGACGAGCAGAAACATAGTTGCTAGAACTGTAACAAAGTTGCACCTGCTTGCCAAGCTTGCAGCCCATACAGTGCAAGGAAGTATCACTAGAACAGATCCAAAAACACCACGACCAACTAAGGAAGAAAGGCGCGACCCACACAAGTGACCCAGACGATGGTGCCACTCAGCAAAACTAATGGAAGTGGTGGTGGTCGATTGGCTGAGAGAAGCAACGGAAGTGGAAAGAAGACAAAGTCAGTCAAGCTCCTAGACACTGAGAATCATGACAAGGGCTAGCACCAACCAGAGCCCCCATGCACCGATCCTGAACACAACACAAGTCAGGCTCAAGAATGATGCAACAATCATGATCAGCAATCTAGCCGACGGTAAGCTGCATAGCAAGCCTAGGAACATGAGAAACTGCAGGAACATGAAACTGAGTAGAAAGGGACAAAGGGTGCCTCGGCCAGTAACAGGATGGAAGGTACCATCTGAAGTCTGAATAGAGACAAAGAACAAGACTCAAGGAAGTGAGGTGAGCGGAGTCTGGTGTCATGTCAAAGGAAGCACCAATCCAAGATCCAAGGAGACGATATACCTGAAGTGGGAGACCGAGTGGTAAGACTGGCAGCACCCGAAGAACCTAAGATCGGGCTGACAACCAGAGCAATGTATGGCTAGTGAGGAACAACTCCTGAAAGAGCAAAGCCACATTGAGGACAACCACCTTGGCACCCCTAGCTCTACCTCCTAGCGTAGCATGTTTGGTACGTGTGGCCACCGCGCTGGCACAAGGTATAGTGAAGTCCAGTAGTGGAAGCACCAACAACAGTCACCAATACAACCACCAGTGTTGGAGAAGCAGTAGGCACTATTGCCACAGTTACCTTAGCAGCAGCAGTAGACCCAAAGTAGAACTCCAAACCAAAGCTTAGCGGCGGCGGCCGAGACAAGAAGCCTAACGACGGCGGTTGAGGGAGTGAGATGGGACTCCAAACTGCTAGCAGCAGCCAAAGGCAAAAGCTTGGACATACCAAGAGCCAAAGAAGCCAAAGCCGGAGAAAACGGAGAAGCCGAAGTAGTACAAGCTGAAGCCGCTGAAGCACAGCTCGGGTGTGAAGCCAAAGCTAGGTGAAGAAGCCAAAGCTAGGTGAAGAAGCCAAAGCTGGACCGAGAAGCCAAAGTTGCGGCTCCATCTCAAGCCAGCACTCTTGCCGACCCAAGTCGAAACCGGTGGAGAAGGTATAACTCTTGGCGACTCGGCTAGACCGGAAGCCCAAATCCAAAGAATGCGTCAAATCCAAAGACACAATGAGGGCTTAGGCATATCCTAAGCTCAGATCGGCGCAAATTGAGGCAAAGGCAACTCTATGGGCTCAAACAAGCCCCTCCTACTTGGTTTGAGCGTTTCACTTCTGTTGTCATTGCTACCGGTTTTTTTCGCCAGTGATCATGACTCTGCTCTCTTTGTTCACACTTCCTCTCGTAGTCGGACGCTTCTCTATGTGGATGACATGCTCACCACTAGAGATGACCCCCAATATATTGACTTATGAAGAGGCGTCTTAGTGAGCAGTTTCAGATGTCTAATATGGGTCCCCTTAGCTATTTTCTTGGGATTAAGGCCACCTCCATGCCTGTTAACTACTACCTTTCCCAGCAGAAGTACATCTCGGATCTCCTTGATCGTACTTGTCTCACTAACCAGCATATGGTGGACACTCCTATGGAGCTCTACCTCCAACTTTGGCCCACTGATGGTACTTCTCTTGAGGATCCCACTCGATATCTTCATTTTGTTGGGAGTTTGGTTTACCTTGCCACTACTGTTTACCTTGCCACTACTCGATCTGACATCTATCATATTGTTCACATTCTGAGTCAATTCATTTCTGCTCCCACTCAGATCCACTACGGTCACCTCCTTTGGGTTCTGAGATATCTTCATGGAACCATCACTTGATGCCTCTTCTTCCCTCACTCCAGCTCCTTGCAGCTTTAGGCATATTCTTATGCGACCTGGGCTAATGATCCTTCTGATCGTCAATCTCTTTTTGCCTTCTGTATCTTTCTTGGTTCTTCCTTGATTACCTGGAAGACTAAGCAGCAAACTATGGTTTCATGTTCGAGTGATGAGGCCGAGTTGAGGGCTCTTGTGTCGGTGACGACTGAGGTCACCTAGCTACAGTGGCTTCTTGAGGGCTTTAGTGTTTCAGTGCATGCACATACTATGTTACTGTCTGACAGCACTGGTGCAATTAGCATTGCTTGAGATTCGGTGAAACATGAGCTCACCAAGCATATTGGGGTTGATGCTTCCTACATGCAGTCGCGGGTAAAGTAACAGGTTGTTACACTTTAGTATGTGCCTTCAGGGCTTCCGTTGGCAGATTTCTTCACGAAGGCCCAGACTAGAGCTCAGCATCGATTGTATCTCTCCAAACTCAGTGTTGTTGATTCACCCTAAGTTTGAGGAAGGTGTTGAGCGTATATGTCTTAGTTTTTTTTGTATAGGGTGTTTTTTGCTTATTTGTTTTTTGGCCTTTGTCCCGTTGTACATGGATAGATGTTGGCCTCTTGGCCCCATGGAATTGAACAGAGTTCCATTCCAACAAACAGAACAAGAATGATTTGGTCAGTGACAACACAAGAAACATATGATCTGGATTTTCATGTTTCGCGCTATTTGAGATGTTTGCGCGATCCAGGAATATAAAGCTATAGCCAGGTACACAACAAAGAAGCATATAATACTTGAATTTACAAACTAATCATTAATGTAGAGTTTTTAGGAATCATACCATCTCTGGACAAATGTCGATACTGTGCAACTCGATCAGAGTCCTGTCATGCAAAGACATCTGCCCATACTGATATCCATATGATGGTAAAGACAGATTTTTTCCATTATTTTGATATTGCTGTGAAATATGTGGCATGAATTCATGCAAAGTGCCGTTTTCTGGGTATACCATAAAATTTATGCCATCTGATATATTCTCACTGCAAATGGAATTTTGACTATATGAGCTCCTCAAATTGCTGGAAGACGTGAAGCCATTGGACATGCTGTTATGCACCGAATAATTGTTAGAATGCTTGAATTCAGGGCTCAACCCAAAACTGGATTTTAGTGCACTAGCTTCAAATTCATTTTCTAAGTTCCTGTTGGAAGCATAAGGAAGGTAGTCATTTGAGAACTCGAGAAGTATATCTCCTGTCACACCATTGCATTCAGAAAAGTCATCACCATCTTCTACAATTAAAGCTGAGAGCAGTCTATGTGTCAAAGGAGCCATTTCACCAAACAATCCTTGTGGCTGTAATTTTTGAGATGCAGTGCTGTGATTTTCGTCACTATGAGACAAAATGTCAATAGATTCTTTTGGTCCAACACCATTTGTTTTGCTTTGCTCCAATGACACACAAGAAGCAGACTTAGGCAGAACCTGGGATGAATGCTCCCCCTTGCAGACAAAAAGAACATATGAAACACGGTTATCAAATTCATATTATTGCAGTTCAGAGTAGATATATGATAGAATCCGAAAGTTGAGGGATTTATTGAAAATCCATGTCATGTTAAGGTAGTAACAGAAGGAAAAGTACCATTGATAGTGGCCCATTGCAGTTAGTTGATACAGTTAATTTATGTTCATCAGGCATATTAGACATGTCCATGTCAAGCCCTTCCAAAAACGTAATCTGACCAGAGACTCCGGTAAGTGAAAGTCCATCCCACAAGGCAACAGGTACAACAAACTATACCAACGTCTAAAGGCAAATAGAGTCCAACCTGGTTTTTCAAAAAAGATAAATCTTCAGAGCTGATGAAAGTAAGCATTGGTTCTATTTTCTTCCAAAAGGGGCCAGCATATGCACCAACTGCAGAAAAGGGTAAGGAAGCTATCAATCATGAAACAAAAAAATTACAGCTCAATAGATAACTATGACATGCACAATTGCACACCAATGGCACTGCGGGCAGCATTTGCAGCAGCCAGAAGTTCTTCCCGGTCATCTTCTGATTCGCCTACAACAAACAGCTTAATGTCAAGAGCAACTTCCTAAAAAAGAAAGGCCTTGACTGGAAAATTAAAATGTCTTTCAGAAGACCTGTAATATCTATTGATCCACAATTTAGAATTTCTGAGTGTCGAGATGATGCTTTGCGGTCCAAACCTTTCTTTGTTGGAGGGCGGCCCAACTTACTGCACCAATTAAAAGAAGATAATTAGTTATATATGACATAAAATAAAGTAAACCTCCTCGAAAGATTTTCAATCATCAAGCACCTTTCATTCTTTTCAGATACAGGTCTTCCACACTTTAGAAGCTTTCTTGTTTCTGTGCTGTCCAACTTCTCTTTTGACATGGATGTACACCCTTTAACATGCATGGTGCCTCTTCCGCTCCTCCCTTGACGACGAATGCTGCCATCTTCAAGTTCTTCTTTCAATGGAATTCTGCTTTTCTTGGACGATAAAATTAAGTCAGTTGCATTATGGGCAGAAATTGCACCCTCATTGTCGAAGTCACCACTATTTGTGACTTTCTCCTTGTTCTTGTTTTCAGTAGCAGCGGATCCTTCACTTTCTGACAGACCAGCTGGAGATGAAATATTATCTGTCCTAGATACAGCTTGTGAATTATTACTAGCTACACCCCTTGGAAGTAAAAGGCCAGATGACTCTACAGCTGGTCTGACAGCAACATCAAGTGGTGATCCTTCAGATAGGGCCTCATCAAAATTTGAGACTGGGGAAACAACATTTGCTCTTCTTGTCCGTGACATTTTCTGTGGGCGTTGACCCACCCAAGCAACAGGAGGTGAAGATCCACTTGCAGCCATGGGACGCTTGCGATTTGTGGTGCCTCCCAAAGGTGGGGCTTTATTTGTGCATGGTACTTCTTCCCATTCATCAATTCCTCCAGCTGAGCGTTGGGAAGTAGATGATGAATTCATCACGACAAGCGAACTGGTTCTTGGTGCTCTGCATGCCTTACCCTTGGTCACAGGACTTAAGGTTCCGGGTTGCATATCCTCAGAAGTATGTGCCCTGGATACATGATGGAGGCAAAACATCAGAAGAATGATGCAGTACATCACTACTCACATATTGCAGAAACAACCAAAAAGACTTATATCATGAACTATAGAAAAATTCAACAAACTACATGTGTGTGCATAATAAAGTAACCAACAGCACAAAGATGTTCCGAAAATTCAAATCAGTGTGCTTGGGTCATAACATGTATTACTAAAATGCCACCAACATTATGCTTACTTGTTTCCTTTCGCCAAAACTCGTTCTTTGTCTAGCCCAGCATGACGCTCTCTTCTTTCAGTTGGAAGAGAGGTGGAATCCATGTCTGCCTTCGGTAGATACCGGGAGCTTGCATTACTCTGTTGAGAACCTCCATCCATCTTGCTACCTCCTAATGCTCCAGCAGAAGCTCCATGTCTGTCAAACAACAATTCAAGGAAGGATGAGTGCCCCTCAATGCTCAGATAACTCAACATGGTTATGCAAATGGGACCACCATATGAGGTTGGACCTATAAATCCATGGTATACTAAACCAAATATTCACATCTCAAATATATTTCATTTGAAGCTCAAGTATGTGGAAAAACTATGTGTAACATCAGATAACAAAATTGATGATAATGTACAAAGATTACCTAAATGGAAGACCATCACTAGATCGTGCACGTACTTCATTGTTTGATCTATGTTGAACTAATGGTTTAGCATCTCGGTCTACATCATTGCCTCTGTTGAGCATAGTTCCAACAGAACGCTTACGTTTCAGTTTTTTCTCCCATCCTTCACTGCCAGGAGATAGGCCCCGTAATTTGTCCTCAGAAAACCCTGATGTGACATTGACATTTCTCACAGAACTTTTTTCCTTCTCCAAAGGGGAATTTTTCTCAGTATCCGCCAAAGGACCTTGCCTTGTAGGAACATTACCACGCACTTCCAACTGAAATATACAGCCCATGAGTCAAATAGAAGGACAGATGGTAGCGCAGTAAAGGCATAACAAGTACGAGATATAATAGCCAAAAGACAGAAAATCTAAAAATGTGATCTCATATCTAACAATTGAACAGGCGGCAAAAAAATTACAGATCGTCAGTCGTATATTTTGTTCAGCATTTGGCAACAAAAGGGAAGTCCAGAAAGAAACATGACATAAAAGCTTTGCTCAATCTTCACACATCTCTAGCAAAGAAAAAGGGGAAACAGATTCATTCAAGATTAATCAACCAGGCACTTCTGTTTGCACAATGTTTTCCTTCATGAAATTTGATAAGCATCACGCCATCACCAATAGTTAGGCCCAAGTGCACACAAAAATGTTTAGGAAGATTGATCATTCAAGACCAGATCACTTCCATGACCTGTTACTGCATGTGATTTGTCCACGCACATTGATATGCCCAATTACCAGCTCACACCAATTCATTTGATTGGAGTAACACTGCAACCTCTAATTCTAGTGTCCAAATCCCATAGTACAAACTCAACTAATTACAGCAATGAAGACAGTGACACAAGCAAAATGGAATCACCGAAAGCAATAGTAAAGTAGCATAAGTACAAACCCGTGCATCTGCTGTTAGCGACGAACGGGCACGCTTGCTTGTGGTTGCACTCTTAGCCCTCTCCTCCAGCCTCTGTCCGGGATTCTCAACATTGTTCTGAGCCCCCATCCTCAGAGAACCCGACCCACCCCCTGATGACCTCTCGGCCGCGCCCTCACTCCTTTGCCGCCTCCGTGTGACAACGTTCCGATATTTATCCAGCTTCTGAATTGACTCCTGCAATGACTTGGCTCTCTCCCTGCACCTCATTTCAACGCTCATAAGTAAGTTCTTGAGCAATGCGGAGAATAGATAGGAATGTACAGGAGCAGTACGTACTTCGCTCTGGTCGACGACTCCACGACGCCTCCACGGATCCGCTTGAGCTCCTCGGAGGCTATGGACGGGAGCGGCTTGGTCTGCACCAGCCCGAACGACTGCTCCGCCTCCACGGTGACGCCGAGCACCCGCCGCAGCTCTGCAGTGCGCGATTGCTTGTGGTCGCTGACGGGGAAAGGCTCCAGCGAGAGGTACTGCGCCAGCGACGGCGGCTCCGTCAGCGCCCTCGGCGTGCCCGCGGCGGAGAGTTGCGAACCCTCGCGGAAGCTCCCGACGAGGTCTGGTCTCGAGCTTCCCGCCATGGTAGCCGGCTCACGGCGTCGGCTCGTCCCCCCAAGCTACATCAAGGCCTGGGAATTCCGCCGATCGGCTAATTCGACAGGAGAGCGCTCGAAATTGGTCAATAGGCCTTCGCGGATTTAGCGAACTGGTGGGCGGGGAGGGGTGGGAACAAAACCCTAGAACTTGAGGTCGCCGGCGGCGAGGGGTGGGAGCGCGTGTGGCGGCGGATGGGGCAGGGATATTCGGCGGAAGTGCAAAAGCGGGTGCAGACTTCCTTCGGGTTGCGTGTGGAGTTCGTATTTACGCTACGCTGCGTCGCGGCCTAGGGTCGTTTTTGGCACGAGGGGAAATTCGGACATTTTGACCGCTGGTCAATGCAGCGCATTTTGGTCTCATGATAAGCTTAACCCCGCTTATTTTGTCTTAAGCTTCTAGCGTCTAGCATATTTTTTATTATTTATAAATTTTACTTTATTTTAAATTTTTTGGTTTTTTTTACCTTTTTTGTCGGTTCTTTTTTCACCCGTATTCAGTTGTGTTGTCCGTAATAAGCTAACATATTTTTCCTATTTTTAATTTTTTTTAAATTTAATTACGTCAAATAAGCTATCTCCAACTAAGTGTAATTTCAGCCAGCTACAATGCAATTTCAACCATAAGACACTATTTTCAGCCCAACCGAGCGGGGTCTAAAGCACTGTTCCGTTTCAGTTTCTCTTTCTGCTTTCTTCTTAGAAAAACCAAAAAATAATATAAATATTTGGTTTTTTAAAGTGGCTTCTTCACTCCTCTCGCTACCATCCCACTCTAGAGATAAGACAGGGTCACATGTACATTACCCACCCCACTCTTCCTGTTTTGTCACGTGCACGCATCTGCCCCCTCGAATTTTGCACCGCTCGCCCCCTCTATCTAAAAGCCACTTCTTTTAGCCACAGCCATAAACCATCAGCAAAATCCAATACAAACGCTCCCAACACTGTATACTAGGGCCTCCATAAATTTAGACAATGTGTGCTGTATAGGATTGAAGTCATTAGAAAATATCAACACTTCTCAAACATAATAGTCTAACAAATAGTGATTGCTAAAATATGTGCTCTGTTCTTTTAGGTTGCACATTTATGACTTTTGGCTATGGCATATTAGTCTAACAAATAGTGATTGCTGAAATATGTTGAAACCAAAAGCGGTGAAAACCCGAAAAGAACCCGGTCTAACAAGGAAAATAAACAAAAATAAAAATAAAGATCAGTTATCGTAATTAAGAATGCATGGAGGGCGTGCATGCAAATACGATCTCCTTGTTCGTTACTGCTCCCCTCACTACTACAAAACAAGATATACTGGACGCCTCGTCACAGATGATTTTACAATTGTGATCGTGTACCATCTGTAATACACAACTATCATAAACAGTTCTTATTAATAACTGTCTGTAATAATTCATAGACAACCATTAATACCAATTGTCTGTGATAATTGCATATATCACAGACGGTTTTTAATTAGAATCGTATGTGATAGTTCATAGACAGTTATTAATATAAACCGTCTGTAATAATTGCATATATCACAGATAATTTTTAATTAGAACCATCTGTGAATTATCACAGCCGGTTATTAAGAAGAACCGCTTATGATAATTATCTATCACAGACGGTTGTGGTTGGACGTGTCTGGGATACACCGCGTTATTAAATATGATCCCGATAGATCTGTCTTCATTGTGATGCATCGAAGGAGGCAGCCGGTTTTGGCGAGTTTGGTGAAAGCATACCGCTTGTACATCTAACTTGTAAATCTATTTATTCTTAGTGATTAGATCTTAGTATTTAATTCTAATTATTTGCCTTGTAATAAAAGAGATGATAGCTAAATTTAGATCTAGTTTAATTGGTAGTTTGCTCTAATTTAAGAATGAGTCAGTACTCCTAATTTACTTCAATATAGTCTTACTTAATATATATATTGCTTCATGAATAATATGGAGCTAGCTACTGAATTTAAATATGGATAATTTATTATAAGGTGAATGATAATTATGTGTAATTATTAGGTTGGCTAGCTATAGTAGCATTAATAATCTAATTTGACACTAATTTGTTACATGCGTGTATGGATGGATCGAAACTGGATGTACGTTGAGAATCGTGTGAGTGAAAAGCACATTAATGACTTGTTTACTTTTAGAAGAGCGGCCGAGCAGGATATGCTGAAGAAGGAAATGGAATATACGATGTTGGACACTGTAAGTGTACTATACAATCAAATTCTACATTTGCATAATATCGATAAATGTCATATTCATTGTTTATGTATAGATCCATGATCCAATAAGTCCAACGATGGAGACAACATGTGGGTTTTCTCGAACCACACTTAGTCTCTAAGTAATGCATTAAGGACAACACATCCTTCATCGAAGATTATATAACGAAGTGATTGCTTGCTCAGAGTAACAAGGAGTACATCATGGTAACCTTTTAACTTGGGTAAGTGTTTCACTAGTTGACATACAAGTTTCATTTATACTTTATACGTAACATGAATTAAGGATTAATCACTATGACAACATACATGACTATGTCTCATTAGATTCTGATTGTAATTATATCAAAGTGGAGCAAGGTAATATATCTTGATTCCTTACTTAGGAGTAACCACGACTTCACCCTTGTGCAACAAGTAATTGACATGTAAACTCATTTTCTCCATACATAACTCTATTGTAGCCTTCCATTAGTTTGCAATAGCCGAAGCTAACCTTTTGGAATCACGTAGATCGTTCAGTGCTTACGTTGCCTAGGAATGGAGACACAATAAATCTAGTGCCACACTGTGACACAGGATGAAATTTCCGGTACCCGCTACAACATAATAATCCCATATCACACTTCATAATAATACATTTAGAACTGACAATACTTATGCATGTAATTCTATTTTTTGTAGTGCTACCAGCAGCTACAAAGGTAACGTATGTGGATTCTACGTTTGCAGACATATGTAGAAAATCATAGACACTAAGACGAAAGATCCAGATGTTTATCAACATGCCAATATTTATTTTGTGATTATCAGTTTCTATATATGTATATATATGCTAATGAATTTAACACTCCTAGCGACAGGGGGTAGAATTCGATTCAAGTTCATACGATCTTGACAACCTCGCCGAAATTCGAAGAAAACTCTCCGAATTCTTGATGGCGGAGGTCATTCAACATAATAGAGAGCTCAACATCGACGAAGATGCATAATTAAATGTTCAAATATTTGATTCAATTGTAATTCACTCAGTTGTACTTAATGAAATAATTAATTCAATTATACTTCATTCAGTTGTTTAATTCATTTATGAGATATGTGTAATAATTATTGTGTGCTATATATGTGATCTGTTTGCTTATTTTAAGAGGGCATAATTAACATTTCCTGATGCTAGCCGAAAATAAAAAACAATTTAGTTATTCAAATAGCTATCACAAACGATTTGTAACACTAAATCGTCTGTGATGTATGATATATCACAGATAGTTTTTGTATTAGCCGTCTATAATATGTAAGATATCACATATGACTATGTTTAAGCATCGTTTGTGATATAGATATATCAAAGACGATTTTTGGTATTAATTATTTGTGATACACAGATGGTTTTTTTGAAAAACTATCTATATTGTAATTTATCATAGATAATTTAAGAGCAGTTTGTAATAACTACATGGTTTAAAAACTGACTGTGATGACGAGTGATCCTTTCTGTGGTACTTCCTAGGCCCTCCTGCCCTGCCGATGTTCTTCATCAGTTTGTTTGAGACTAGAGCATCAGCAGCCCTCGCTCCCGATTTCCCTTCCTCGTAGTCTCCGCCCAACAGTCCCTCCGATCTCCCACAAAACCCCGCGAAACCCTAGGCCGCGAGGGATCCAATGGCGGCGGCGGAGGAGGGGCAGTGGGTGCTCATGGCCACGGGGCGGTCGCCCACCAACATCGCGGTGATCAAGTACTGGGGGAAGCGGGACGGGGCGCTCATCCTCCCCATCAACGACAGCATCAGCGTCACCCTCGACCCCGACCACCTCTCCGCCACCACCACCGTCGCCGCCAGCCCAACCTTCCCCTCCGACCGCATGTGGCTCAACGGCAAGGTTCGTTGTACTTGGGACTCTCACCCCCATTGCAACTGATGTGAATGCGATCGTTTAGATGTTTGTCTGCGAATCCTTCAAGTGCGTTTATCTAATGATCTCACGGCTTCCTCTCTCGGAGGAATTTTATCTTCCCTTTTGACATAGCTCCTGATTCGGGTGGAGCTCAAGCATTAGTTTACGGTTGGAGAGTATTTTGGCGGTTGTGTCGATCAAATTTGACCACTATTGCTTACATCTAGATCGGGATCTGTTTGAAAGGTACTTGCATTTACAAATACAAGTGGCAGAGCTCCAAAATTTTCGTAATTATTTAACAAAAGGCACCTTTCTGATTTTGTCTGCACTCTGCACTAGCATCTGTATTGCTGGGTGGCGTTGCGACTATGGACAAATACTGGACTTAAGTGACAGTTATAGAAACTAGAGTAGGGCTTTAATTGGATGGAACGTCACTCTGAAAATATGGTCCTTTAGGATGGTAGTATGATTTAAGTATGCTTTTGGTTTGGAATTGAGCAGGAGATCTCGCTATTGGGCGGGAGATATCAGAACTGCCTGAGGGAGATCCGGAAGCGGGCTCGTGATGTCGAGGATGAGAAGAAGGGGATCAGGATAAAAAAAGAGGACTGGGAGAAGTTGCATGTCCACATAGCGTCGTACAACAACTTCCCAACCGCTGCTGGTTTGGCATCTTCAGCTGCTGGCTTTGCTTGTCTTGGTAAAGTCTCCTAATTCTGATATCATGATACTCCATCCATTCTCAAATATAAGTTGTCATTGACTTTTCATGGTCTCTAATACACAGCATTGAATTTTGCCTTGTTACCTTTCTCCAAGCTTTCTTTGTTTAGGCTTTATGCTTGAGATTTGCCTGTTACCTTGTTGAATACACCTGCATGTTTATAATTAGGGCAGTACTCTAATTGTGTCAAGGTATTACTTAAATTTGCTCACCTAAAAGATTATGCGGTCCTGGCTTACTTCTTTGCACTTTATTTTGTTCAAATTACTAGCATTGTATTTGATTCTATAGAGGCATTGAGACATGAAAAAACAGAGAGTATTTTCTTTGTGCTTGCTTTGCTTCTCCGTAATGACTCTGTTAGTATTGAAGAAATGATTAATCTTGCAAGTCCACAATAATACTGTTCCATTGTGGCTGCTGTCTTGTTTGACCAATGCTAATGTGTGGTCCCTAATCTTGTTCCTCTTGTTTGGCAAAAGCTGCTCAGCATGCTTCTTTTGTATGAAATATCAATTCCTTTATTTTTATATCTTGAAATTTGATAATACTATCCAAGACCAAATGACGGTTCAATATTGTTTATCTTAGTCGCTCATAAACAATTTCTAAACAGGTTCTTGCTTTCTTAAGCCATGTATCACAGTACATCATTTATTATCTCAATGCTGTTTGCAGTTTTCACCCTCGGAAAGCTAATGAATGTGAAAGAAGATTATGGAGAACTTTCTTCAGTAGCAAGGTCTGTTAATGTTATTGATATGACCTCTAGTTCCACCCCTGTGTTCTGTCCTGTTCGTGCTGCTTGCTTGTTGAGATGGTGCAAGGATTGTTCTCCAATTTTACAAATTATTAATACGCTAATCGACTTGTCTCTTTTTATTTATACTTACCTCTTGCAAATTTCAATGCAGGCAAGGGTCTGGAAGCGCATGCCGCAGTATATATGGCGGATTTGTGAAATGGTGTATGGGAAAAGTAAGTGATCGGATGGTTGGGCCTTGGTTAAATGCATGTTTTCCTATTGAATAATGATTCAGTGAAGTCTGATTCTATGCTTGCAGAATGATGATGGAAGTGACAGCATTGCAGTACAGCTCGCTGATGAGGTGCATTGGAGTGATCTTGTTATTATCATAGCAGTGGTATGTGATCTATATTCCACATGACCTCGTACTACATATAGTACATCATAGTATTCTGCTCATTGTGTTGTCTTCATTAACAGCAATACTGCAATACTGAAAATTTGCATGATAACTCTTTGTGACTTTGTCATGTTTTATCCCAATATTATTTTTCTTATTGTGGTGCATCTGATATCTTAAATAAATAGTTTACATATTGCTTTGTGGAATTAGGTCAGTTCAAAGCAGAAGGAAACGAGTAGCACTAGTGGGATGCGAGACAGTGTTGAAACAAGTCCTCTCTTGCAACACAGGGCTCAGGTGATTGTTTTTTCACCTTTAACTTGGCTTTTGTGTTTCAAGAATCATTGAGGAATCGTGATTTTTGTAGCTGCGCTTTTGAAATGAATTCTTATTTTATCCTTCCTCTGTGCTGGAACATTATCAATAGTTTTGGCAATTAAACTGTCGCTATGACTGGAACTTCTTTTGCCTGCTCTTACTGTGCACTGCACTGCTTGTTCTTATGTTCCAGACTGTAGTGCCAAGTCGGGTGTTGAAAATGGAAGAGGCTATCATGAATTGTGATTTTGAATCCTTTGCCAGGTTAACTTGTGCAGATAGCAACCAGTTCCATGCCGTATGTTTGGACACGACTCCTCCCATCTTCTATATGAATGATACATCACACAGGTAGTTTTTTAGCATTGCTTTGTTTTGGGATTCTATCCCTGCTGAAATCCCAGAGTTAAGAATTGCTGTCTTAACCTGTCAGGATAATTAGCCTTGTGGAAAAGTGGAACCACTCGGAAGGAATCCCACAGGTATATTCTGTTGTCATTTAGCATCTTTTATCTTTTTTGTTATTATTCTGAACTCTAGCTGTGCTGCCTAGGAATCTAATATATAGTCAGTTCTGTTGTGCTACCCTACTGGTATTGATCCAATAGAACACACCATCAAATAGGGTTGGTTACACTTTTGCTGAATATGGCAGTACAAGCGGTTTTTACTGCACTGACCAATACATGTATGACTTGCATCATTCGATTGAGTAATTTAATTTCAAGAGTGAACCTTGGCAATATCTTTAAGATATTTCTTGGAATAGTAAAATATTGAGTAAGCTCATGTTTTGAACCCTTCACTTTTTCTAATGGTCCTCATGAAGTTGTGAACTATTACTGTTGGTATTATACTCCGGAGCTTTAGATTTTAATATATAAGTTAGCATCTAAAGTTGGAGGTACCAAAGGCAGTTTTTTCATTGCAATCCTGGTGCTATTACTTAAATTGTTTGTGTTGTCTGATATACATTGGTACTTGATGGTGCAATTGATCTGATACTGAAACCATTTCTGAGCGTGGACAAAACAGCCTTTTGTGTTGTTAGACTTCTAATTTGGTATGAACTTGTCTAATGGCAGGTTGCCTACACCTTCGACGCTGGGCCTAATGCAGTCCTTCTTGCACCAAACCGCAAAATCGCAACCCTTCTCCTTCAGAGGCTCTTATACTATTTCCCTCCACAAGATAATGATTTGAGCAGGTGTGTTTGATATTTTCACGATTAAAGCTATTGTTGCTGAGTATACTGCAAAGCTACCTCTGACTCTATCTGAACAACATGATCATGGCAGCTATATGGTTGGGGACAAATCAATTCTAAGTGATGCTGGATTGCAATCCATAGAAGACATCGAGGCCCTTCCAGCGCCTCCGGAGATGAAGATACCAAACCAAAAATTCAAGGGCGATGTTAGCTACTTCATCTGCAGCAGGCTTGGAACTGGCCCAAAGATTGTTGCAGACGAAAACCAGGAATTGATTGATCCAGTCACGGGACTTCCAAAAGGATTATAATTTTATATTATTGCTTGCTTGATACATTGAACGTTTGTGTTGAGAATGTAGAAGTATTGTACTTCGTAGGATTGTAGATTTGATCATGTAATATTTTTCATCCTTTTGGTCCTCGCTGTAGTTGTTGCTGCGTGAAGGACATGGCTCGTTTCAATAAAAGAGAGCGGAATAAAGTATCTTTTTTTTACTTCAAAAGGTTTTTCTAGGCGTGGTCTTATTACAACCCGATTTTATGAATGCTTTGGTATTCGAAGAAGCTATAATAGAGCTGTTTGCTAAATGGCTGGATTGCAGCTGTATTGCTAAAAATTCTTTAAGAAACCGAAGAGCCAAGCATAACAAATCAGCATTGCAATGGGTACTGTTAGAGTTTGTTATTTTGTTTTCAGTTAGAAGTCGAAGTCGTGTACAAGTGGTCATGGTCGTGTATGAGTTGATGCTCGTGGTCGTGTTCGAGTAAGAGTTTGTTTATCGAGTCCGTTTCATAGTTGTACGAGTAGTAGTCGTAGTCTTAGTCGTAGTCTTAGTTGAACTCGAGACAAAGTCGTAGAGCAGGGTATAAAGGGCAGAGCAATGTACTGAGAAAAAGCGAGGAAGAGAGGCAATCAGGGTGATCGTAGCGATCAGTGAGATCAAGAGAAAGAAATAATGAAGAGAAGAAAGAGTGATTTGGCTCTGGAAAATTATCGAGTATCGAGTTCATTGTGTGTTCGCAGACGTGGTCGTAAACGACTTACAACCACGGTTAGCGGCGGATCGCAGACGTGGCCGTAAACGGAGTTACGACCACGATGACGAGCGGAGGTGTCCGTAGGTGCTGAAGACATGGTCGTAAAGGAGTTATGACCACGATTGTGAAGCAGCTAATGTGGTCGTAAGGGTTACGACAGCAGTAGTCGACAGAGCCTTCAACGTGGTCGACAGAATCACTGCGTGGTCATAATCCAGTTACGACTATGGTGATCGACCGTGGTCGAAGGAAGTGCAGCGTGGGGGTCGTGGCTCATCAAACAACCGTGGGGGGTTGCACGGTCGAGGCGGCCAAAGTAGCTGAGGCGGCAGGAGTGGACGTGGAGACAAGGCTGGGCAAGGCGGTGGTGAGAGATTCTGTGACAAGTCACATGTCAAGTGCTTTGAATGTGGCGAATACGGGCACTACGAGTTAGGATGTCGCAGGCATATAAAGCGTTTCAACTATAACGAGTTTGAGCACTATGCTTCGGATTGCAAAAGCAAGAAGGATGGGGACGTGAACCTCGCCAAAGAAAAAGAAGATGATGATGAATCGCTAGTACTTCTCTCCTCATATATTGAAAAGGAGCCAGCCATGGTGATACTGAATGAGGAGAACGTAGTTCCAAAACTACGCACGATGGAAGGTAGCCACGATCACACGGATTAGTGGTACTTGGATAATGGAGCAAGCAACCACATGACGGGAAATCGCTCCATGTTTCATAAGCTCGACAAAAAGGTTTGGGAAAATGTTAAGTTTGGCGACGGCTCCACGGTGAAGATAAAGGGCAAAGGGACGCTGATGCTGCAATGCAAGAACAGAGATAAGAAGTTATTGACAGGAATTTATTATAGACCAAGTCTATGCAACAACATACTTAGTCTCGGACAGATGACAGAAAGAAGATGCAAGGTGGTGTTGCATGATGAGTTTTTGCGTGTGTACGACAAGAACAGAGGTTTGTTGATGAAGGTGAAAAGATCTCCAAATTAGTTGTACAAAATTTCTTTGAAAACTTATAAATCGATTTGTGTGAAGAGTAGTCTGGAGGAGCCAGAAGATGGTGGCCTTCACGAACGGGCTGCAGGAGGCAAGCATGGCGCAACGTACAACAATTCGGTTGCAGACGGCAGTAGTTTAGCATACGCAAGCAGCAGCAAGGACGGCGGTCCAAGTGGTGGTGCCCACAGCCATGCAGCTGGCACGGCCTCAAGAAAGCAAGAAGCATGTGTAGGCGGGTTGCATGCAGTCGGAAGCAGGTGCAGATGTAAGGAGTGCACAAGTGAGATGCACGAGATGCGCGGAAGAGGAGACATTCCAGGTAGGAGGTGCACGAGGCACTAGAGTGTTCCAGGCCAAAGTGGGATACGCAGGAGCGGTGTCAGTGGGGCGTGCGAACGCAAAGACCGGATGTGGTGTGATCTTAGTAGAGATATGTGTTGGAAAAAATGGGAGGCTCAGGTAACGACAAGGTGGCTATGGGAGCATGTGCTCCAGCCTAGGAAGGCATGCAAGAAAGAAGCGGAAGCAAGGGAGAAGATTGACATGATCAAGTTAGAGAAACAAGATTAAGGAGGTGATTGTTAGAGTTTGTAATCTTGTTTTCAGTTCGAAGTCGAAGTCGTGTACGAGTGATCGTGGTCGTGTACGAGTTGGTGCTCATGGTCGTGTTCGAGTATGAGTTTGTTTATCAAGTCCGCTTCATAGTCGTAGGAGTAGTAGTCATAGTCTTAGTCAAACCCGAGACAAAGTCGTGGAGCAGGGTATAAAGGGCAGAGTAATGTACCGAGAGAGCGAGGGAGAGAGGCAGAGAGGCCAATACGTGGTCATAACTTCTGCTGAAGTTACGACTTCGTGGTCGGAGCAGCGGGATGTGATCGGAGAGGTCACAACGTGGTCGTAATGACTGCTAGGGTGGTCGGAGAACCAACATAGTGGTCATAACGACTTAGGAGATGGTCGTAGCCTATTTAACGTGGTCGTACGACTACAGTGAGTGATCATAGCGACTACAAGCTAGTCGTACAGGTCCTGAGAGTGGCCGTAAAGCTGCAACAGGTACATTCAGCATGTTAGCAGTTGAAGCACGAGGAGCATAGCCCGGCCTCCAACCCAAACCCAATGCAAAGCATCTAATTGACGCGATAATCCTGTGATTACCAACACTTATTAAAGTATAATGACTAGTGTAAAAACATGCGCGCCTAGCTAGCTACCGCTCTCCCTGCAGGAGCGACTTGACAATATGGTCGCCCATGCCTCCGGCGAGCGGGAACAGGTGCCCGACGTCCAGCAGCTCGCGTGCGATGTGGCGCGACATGGTTGGCGTCACGACGAGGTCCTCCACGCCGTGCCACATCTGCACCGCGCCTTCCTTGTCCGGCACCGGGTTGCTCAGCTCCAGCGGACTGTAGTCCCACTGCGGGCGACCATCATGTCCCGTCGGCGTCTCGAACTCCCCTCCGCCTCACCGACCGCAAACACACAACAACCTTTACAAAGATCACTGCATAACACCGAACTAAAATGGTCATTAAGTGGAGATAATTGAAGACGATTAGTTATTCGAGCGGCGGCGAGCTTGGAGATGACTTTCAAGTCCGGCGGTGAGAGGATGCGGCGGCTGTGGGCAGTGATGCTGGAGGGAGGGAGCAACTTCTGGGTGTTCCACCAGTGCGTCAGCCACGGAGCGTGGTGGGTGACGCGGACACCGACCGCCCACCGGCCTGCGCGCAATCGTGCGTCTTCGCGCTTCACGCTGTCGAACTCGCGACCAAAGTTGGCACCGCCAGAACTCGCTCCACCCCAAAATTAAAGGATTGCTCATGTGCCAAAGTTTAATGCGCAAGCCCATGATGTCTCACCGACATGTGGGCCCGGACCCGCATGTCGCGAGACATCATGCCCGCCAAATTAAATGCCAAAATTAAATGCCATACTAACATTGAATGACCTCATACATATCCTAAGAATTAATGACCTCATACATATCCTATGTTTTGGTTCAACGAACAAGGTATCTCAACATTACCAATTAATGACCCCTACAACGAAAAATGGAGTACACATGTAGTATAATTTAGAGCTATGCACTTCTGATCTCCATAGCACCTCTGATCTATGCATGGGAACCATTAGTATCTATGTTCTTCCTGCACCGATACCTCTTTTTGTGCGCACCATAGAAAGAGCTCGGTAAAAGCAGATTTGGAGCTGCTTTCGCTAGAATGTTTCATCCCTTTCCTCGATTTGTCCATGACCTACAAAAAATAGTATCTAATATCAAGTAAATGATGAGAATACAAATGGTTAATCAGAAAGCTTTTCAAAACGCGAGTAACAGATAAATTAGCAGGAACAGTGACTACCATGTTTTGAGAGAAGCAAATTGGTCAGATCACGCGAACGTGGGCATCTAATACCTGAAAAACAGACATTGGTTTGAGTTGTATTGCGATTTAAACAGGAGATTCGAAAAACATAAACATACCTGCCACTTGCAGCGGCAGTATTCTCCTTCCATACGAAGAACCGGTCGGGACGACGACATCGGCTTGGTCGCTAGAGATGACGAGGGCACTAAGACGACGTCCACGTCGCTGGAGAAATGAGCAGGTCGCGAAGAAAGAGGCTGTCGGCCTAATCGCCGGAGGGAGGTGGCGTCCTAGGAATTGACGATGGAATGCAGTTGGGGAGGGATCCGGACACTATCGTATGCTTTTTCGGTCGGTTGAAAGCAACGAGAAAACAAAACTCTCGAAATATCTCGATGGCTAGCTGGATTCAAACTTCGAATACACTCAGAACTGGATAATTCACTAATTCTTTTCTTGTCGAAACAAGGTATTGGATCGGGTCTCTCACACATCCGTGATCTGCAGCCCTGTCAGGCTCAGATCAGCGCACGCATCTCATCAACCAAGCGACCATGGATAAAGCTGGAGTAACTACAGTTAAAAGTAGTCAGTAGTTTTCGGGGTCTATTATTTTTATTGAAGCCTATGATTTTGACTGTGGTTTGTAATTTTTGGGTTATTTATACGAGGAATTATAGAGTAACAGAAATTTACGTACGATTTTTACCGATATAAATAAAATATATACGATATAAATAAATATATACCGATATAAATAAACGTACCTTAGCCGTTGCATGCCCATACCGGATCACACCTTCCCCTGTCCCTCCCTGCCGTTGTGCCTCTCCATTCGGGCAGAGGGTGGCCGTGTTGAGCCACAGGCACGGCACAAATTAGGGCGCTAACGAGTTGGAGCTAGATTAGGCTTCACTGAAGGTGATGGTGCCTGCGAGTTGCCACTTCTGTGAGTCTAGGAGACGCGCGAAACTTGTAGCACATCCAGAAAAAATAAATTCGATGGACATCACAAAGTTTTTTAGTTGAGTGCAAAATTGAAGGGCCAAATTGTTACTATAACGTACTCTTTCGGATCATTACCGAGAAACCTATATCATTTTTACTTCACATACATGACTTCATCATTCATATAAGATGGAAATTTAGAAGGTTACAACAGGCTACAATTGAACAAAGAGCTAAAAGTGAACATATTGTTTTTGACACCGATGAACAATTGACTGAAAATTAACGTCTTATATCATATCAATGCTTGCATCCCTACACACGCACAGTCATTTTTGACTACCTTGACACAACCACAACCCATTAGAAAGCAACTTTCAACCGAGGTCTACCCTTTTCAGGGTGGTGATCGGTTCGGCTGAAAGCTTATGGCTGAAAACACTGTAGCTAGCTGCAAATCATCTTAGGCATCCAAAAGAAGGATATGAACTACATAAAAAAAGAAAGGTAGTAACACCACTTTAACCAAACCCTGAGTAGTAATTAAGCTCTTAGCTCTGCATCCACTAAGTATGTACAGAACCATAGATACAAAACCAAATGAATACCTGCAAGGGCACCGGGCACAAAAAAAGGGCAAGTAAAGGAGCATCGATACTGGAAATTGATCCAAGCATAGGAAGCATCGGGGATGTACCATGGATGAATATCAATGGGCAATGGCAACGGTCAAGAGTGTCATTTGATGTTTTCTTCTTGACGTAAGAGAAAGTTACCCAAACACCTTCTATAAAAAACAAGCTATATATCCAAAGTCCCAAACTCCAAGATCCGTAAGCGCAAGCACAAGTTATTCCAAAATAGCCTATAACCTATCACCTTCCAAAATCATACTCCAGCATTTTATCAGGCGTAATTAGTGATCTTTAACTAAGATTCTCTTAGCTCCAAAATATTTAACCAATAATTTTGACATTCCTTCTATTTCTATGAGCACGCCAATAAAAAAATTTAATCCCGAACTCATCTACTAGAAATAAAGCAAAAGCGTTTAGACATGCTCGTAGAACACTAGCTTAGAGAACTTTCTTCACTAGATCGTAGTGGAGCCGGAGCAAAGGGATGCAGGAACGAGCCGACGATGGTGGCTGCAGGTGAATATCGATTTCCTCCTCCGCCTGCATGGCTACGGGTCTGTTCTTTTTAGCTGCGGTTTATGATTTTTGGTTGAAATTTTTGAATTTTGACTGTTTACGGTACAGATTACGGAGATACCGATACTTATTTACGATTTTGGCTGGTACAGATGTTGGGCTTTTAACGTATACTACATTTAATTTGTAGATCCTGTCTTGAGAAAATACTGCGTTTAAAAGTTAGATACTGTAGCAAAAGCCAAAAACCGATCGGTTTGTGACTTTCCAAACAAGTCCTACATGAGCAGACTACACGCATATGCATGGATCATGAGATGGATGTCGGGGGCGTCGTCGTATCGTCGGGGAACCATCGAGGAAGGCGACAATACTCGGTGAATCGCCTTCTCTGCTGCAGCTGCGCAAACCTTCTGGACATACCATGCTGGGTCATACACTCTCTCGCTGGCCGTAGAACCTTTGCCATGCCATCAAACTAACGCTTCAAGTCGCCTCGGCACTGCGTGATTAGTCACTGTTGCATCTAAGACTCAGTGCCACCCTCGCCTCATTGTGTCGCCGCCTCGCCGTTGTTTCTCCTCGGGTCGTGGTGCCGTGCCTCACCTATGGACACCATCATGTCGTGCTACCGCCCCAGCCAACAGTCGAGCATGTGGCACAGGTGCTTATAGGCGAGCCCATTTTGGGGGTGAGTGGTGAGGAGCAGGTTCAAAAACCCGGCGTTTATCGGTTCTGCCAGTAGAGACCGATAATTGAAAAATCGGCTGGATTCAAATTTTGATTTTTGAATTTTAACTAATTTTTTTTCTGTTTTTTGATTACTGGCTGGATTTTCCGGTTATCGGTTTCAAAACAACTCAAAATTTAAAATTTATTTTTTAAAGTTTGATCGGTTTTTTGGCCGATTTTTCGGTTACCGATCGGTTACCATTACCGGATGTCGGACGGGTTTTCTCTCGGTTCTGATATTTGTATCCTTGTGAGGAGTATGAGATTGGCTGAGAGAACTACGAAGCGGAGCGAGATTGAGTAATTGGCACACGGAACGAGATTGAGTAATTGGCACATGGAAGGAAGTTAACTCAGAGAGGAAATCGTGGGGGTTGTGGAGCATTGCCTGGTAGCCTTTATATTAGTAGAGATATAACTATTACTGCATTGGTTTGTAGTGTGTGAGAAATGTGTGGCAAAAAAGACGTGGACACTACATACAAGCACTTCAAAGCTTTCTTCCAGATATTCTCTGACATCGACCGGAAGCTAAGTGTAGACTTTTAGGTCCTAATCATTCTGAATGCTCAGCATTTGAATAATTATTGGAAATTCGAATTATGGCTATCTATCATAGTATCAGTTTTGTGTACATCCAATCTGATTCAAGATAGACTACTGGTTGGAAAATCATTTTTCACATAAATACAAAGCGACGCATTGGCATCCCTTCTTTCTTGAGAAGATAAAATAACCTACATTTCTAAAACTTACACAATTATTTATTCGTGAGCACCGTTAGGTTGCTCCTTAAATATGAAACTGTTGGAGGACGCTGAAGTCAAGAGTTTTAATTCTGAAAAATAAAATACATCCAGTCACGGTCTAACCACAATTTGATCAACATATGTTGTCAATCCCCACTACGAAAAATTTCATTCCGCAAGCGAAATGGTAAACAAGAAAATCGCATCGGCTGGTACAGCATTCTGATAGAGCGTTTGAGAAACTTATCACACAACAATGGTCACTTCGAAAGGTTCTCGTACATTCACTCCTTCAGAATGCAATTCACCTTTTCATTAACCGGGAAAAAATAAACGGTATAACCATGCAGGGTTATAACATCAAATGCTTGGTACCATGCAGTTCTTTTTGCTGAACATTGCCGACAAAATCTAAACCAACTTGGTGCACAACCGCACGCGAGTCAGGCGTAGTTTACAATGCTTGTTGCCCCACAAAACAGGCATTTAAGGATGGCATTAACACTGCATCCCTATTCCTGAACTACCACGGTAGCTCAGTTGCCCACAAATGGCAGCAACCTGATAGATGCAGCTGCTGGGTAGGTGATCAATCCCTATCCTTTCTTTTACCAGTAACCGACCCAGCCATATCTTCTGGTCCATTAGATGCCTCAGAGGGAGATACAGCCTGGACAACTCCGTTGGCCACAGTAGTATCATGGCCTTCTTTGCAGGACCCCATCCTACCAATACAAAGCCAAATCCTAACTCTCTCATCACCAGACTTCTCCTCCACCGGCAGATGCCAAGATCCAGTCACCGATTCCTATGATGAAGATGCATGAGCGAGTGACAACAGATAGTAAGCTCTAGAAAAGCCTGAAAATCGGTTACTTACTTGAATCTCTGAAGAATAAGGTGGTGGCATCATAAGCACTGCCTTTCCTTTATTAAAAGTGTACTTGACCTGCACAATTGCAATGAGATTAGCAAATTAACAATCAAGTAGGAATAACAAGATCCAATACTTGAAGCTGCGTTACAACAGGATCAAGGACCTAGGAACTTTTCATGGTTTTCAGTTCAACTTCGCATTCTGAACTTCTACAAGCAGGGTGGGTCTTGCACTAATAAACTATGCACAAAGAATGAATCTCTGCTACTTAAAAGGAGTTGGTGGTTCACACCACTTCAATTGGTAGTTCATCGGCCACCACCCCTCCACTAGAAGCCATTCGATCTAAACACTAAGATCATAACCATCCGCCTTAGCACCCCTCCCCTCCGCTCTCTCTCGCGATCTAACTGGCCCTCCCCTCCTCTTCCGGCTTCAATTTCTCCACTCAGACTCAAGTTCCGAACTAGTTACACATAATAGAAAAATGGACTTAGGCTCAAGTTCCGAAGTAATTACACATATAGAAATTCAAAAAGAAATCGATACGATCCATGTCATAATCCATATTGGATTCCCCAATTTATTAAAGAAAAACGGACTCGGGCCGAATACCGGGGAAGTTGAGGAGCGATGGGGAGACCCAACTGCTTCTATATCGACATATCAGTTGGAAAAATCATAGGCAAATTCCTACCGGTCAGAATCTGGAGAAGAACAAAAACAGAATGGTTCCGCTTACTCACAACTCAGAGGGGATGCCGCTTACTACTCAAATCCTGGTTTTTGCAAGAGTTGCGTTCTTATATGCAAGAAGAAGACTTAGAAAGAACAAAGAAGTTTGGATCCGAAAAAGTATGCTTAGGCAGTTCCTTCGCTGAGAGAAGAAATGGACAAACAAGTGAGCTAAAGCCAAGCGAACAATTAAACAACTTGAGTGAAAAAGCCAGGAAAGAAAAGCTCTAACTTGAGTAAAAAAGCCAATAACCAAGATAAAAAAGCTCCTATTGTTAAGAAAAGAGAATTACTATTCTCATTAACAGCATTCAACCATCTGGGCAACCATAAGGTTCGACCTGCATTGACACGACAATTCTATAATTCTTCGTCCTTTTTCTTGAGATAACGCGGAAAAGTCTCTTTTTGCTATGGCGTATGATTTGATACTTGCCAACACGGAATAGAGACTCGCACTTGAGAACTTTTAGGAGTGGTTCTAATGTTAGTCAGATTGACTTCTTCCTAACGCGACGAGCAGATCAGAAGTATTTCAAGGATTGTAAGGTGACCTAGACACAAGTGTGAAAATCCTTAGTCACTAGGCAAGAAAGCTCGATGGGAACAAAAAGGATACAATTAGTTCAGAATAAAAAAACATGTACAATTTCAAAGGAAAGAAGGAATGACAAGGGCCTCCTGGACTCCCCCTCTTCTTCCTCAACCTCGCCGCCTCTCTCTCTCTCTCTCTCTCTCTCTCTCACCAAGCGGCGCCGCCACTCGATCTAACACCTCCAATAGCTTCCCCTGCCACCGATGGCCTCCCCGCCTCCCCCTCAGCCTCCTCCTTCTATCTCTCAGCCATCGCCACTCCAGGGAGGGGAGGGGAACGGCGGTCCTCTAACTTCCCCTCCTCTCGCGCCGCCACTCCCCTTCCTTCCACGGTTCCACTCCCTACAAAACCCTAACCCTAGCGCGCATACATCCTCGCCGCCGACGTGAGCTCCATTTCTTCCATCACCACCGACCATGGCGACCCAGATCAGCAAGAAGGTATGAAACCCCGACACCTCCAGATTCCACCTCTTTCAGCGATAGATGGGTGTATCAATCTGACGATTTGCGTTTTGCGCGCGCGTGTAGTTTGTGAGCGATGGCATGTTCTACGTGGAGCTGAACGAGATGTTGACACGGGAGCTAGCGGAGGAGACTATTCCGGCGTGGAGGTGCGGGTGACGCTGATGCGCACGGAGATCATCATCTGGGCCACACGGACACAGAATGTGCTCGGGGAGAAGGGCCTCAGGATCAGGGAGCTCACCTTCGTCGTGTAGAAGCACTTTAACTTCCCTGAGAATGGCGTAGAGCTCTACGCCGAGAAGGTCGTCAACCGTGGCCTCTGCGCCATCGCCCAGGCTGAGTCGCTCCGCTACCAATTTGTTTGTTGCCATGGATGCGATTAGCAGATATGTGTAACTATGTAGTTAGTACATGTTGCTCTGCATACGTTAGAGTTGACATACTATACTGTTCATTTGTTCCGATGTTTGTGGTGACTATGAGATCTTAACGAAGAACAATTGATGCATATGTTTGATGGTTGGAGTTGGATCAAGGAGAACATATTTCCAAGTCAATAACTGCAAATCTGCAAAGCTGTAAGAAAACGTTGTCCCTCATCTTCCCCAGTTCCCCTAATGTCTTATGTATAATCGTGCATTTGATCTGTATTCCCATTTATGTGTGGAATATAATTGTGATGAATTATCTTAGGTATGGCAATGCTAGCTCTGTAGACGAAAGACATCGCCACAGATACGAGGTTAGCTATATGAAATTATCTGATGGCACAGCTATGACCCCATTCTTCCTTTGTATAAAGTTGAAGATTTTATTTGTTTTTTCAGGTGAACCCTGAAATGGTCCTGGAATTTGAGAAGGCTGGGCTTTCATTTGTTGGAAAGGATGAAAGTGGAAGGCGCATGGAGGTAGACTTTGAAAACAGTTGCTTCAATCTTCACTAAGAACTTGATATCAAACATTCTCCATTGCCTAACGGATGATGCTCTACTGGATACAGATTATTGAACTACCCAATCAAAAGTTTTTTGTTGGCACACAATTCCATCCTGAATTCAAGTCAAGACCAGAAAAGCCATCTCCACTTTTCTTAGGTAATGCAATTCTACTTGACAAAAGTATGCTGATGTTTATGCTCATATCATTTTCATTCTAATATCCTGATCAACTGTAAATATGTTAGTTGTTAATTAGCCTCTACTTATCAAGGTTACCATTTGTTGTTAGCGATGTACCAATGATGATGAAGGCATTTTGTGTCAATTTCACTTTTTCAGTCATTAACATTGCAGTTCCTCATTTAGATTTATCATGGTCATCTGCATTTTCTGAATACTAATGGCTCAGTAAGCGCTTCATCTGAATTAACAATGCATCTCTACTGACAGGATTAATAGCAGTGGCATCTGGACAACTAGATCCTTTGCTCCAGCACAGTTTTGTCAATTCGAATTCGACACCTAGAGGTATTAACGGTGCTGTAGTTCCAAAACTGAAACTGCACCCAAATGGACATGGGAAGAAACAATTGAACATCCTGGTAAATGGATACTACACAACTTGGTTGGGGTTTGAGGCTAGGAGGTCAAGGACAGAAGGGCTTCCTGGTCAGGTGATTCTCCGTCCTGTAATCATCTCTTCCCTTTAATTAATTGTCTTTGTAATTGTACCTGTTCTCTTGTCTATTCTTTTTCCTGAAAATTCATCATCTGCTTTAATAAGCTTGTGTATTTGGTATTGTTGTCCTCACAAGTTCATATTAAAAGCCAGTGAGGTTACAAAAATTTCAAAATTTGAATTTCAGTTACTTTATCAAAAATGTGAAACTACTGTCACCAAGGTTGTCACGGCGCTCCGGCAAGTCGCGGCGAGGCCAGGGCGCTTGGACGCCTAGTCGACTAGGCATTCGTCATGGTGACAATTAAACGATAAATAATACCTTATATGACCGAAAATTAAATAATCATGTAACATAATAACACAAATTATCCAATTAACCATATCTCAGGAGGTCCAAATAAGAAGAATTCATTGAGAGAAGGGTCTGTTCGTAATTTTCAGAAACTCCAAAGACTTAATCGCAAAAGACCAAAGCCATTCTAACCCTAGCCGCCAGCCAACGACTCCTCTTCCGCTGTCTCCTTTCACCTCTCTCGCTCTCTCCCCACTCCGCCACCATACAACCCAACTCCCCCCATCTCCTCTCTCCCCCGACTCTCCGGGCGCCTTCCTCCCAGACCTCTTCCCCGCCCCGCGACCGCCACCTCCCCTCTCCACCACAAATCGCCCCAGGAAGGACCTTGGCCCATTCGTGCGGTGCGCGTTCGCGTGCGGGAGGCGGGACCACGAGGCCGAGATCGAGGAGCTCTGCCGCACGCACTTCCATGACTTCATCCGCGTCGTTGACGACCTCCACTCCCTCCTAGCCGGATGAGGCAACAATAGTGCGGGAAGAGGCGTCTGTCTCCAGATCTGAGCCGGCGGTAGCCATAGCTGCACGGGGAGAGCCACAAGCGGCCGGATTCAGCCTGGAGGTGGCCGCCTAGCTCCTCAGCCCTGGACGATGTGTCTTGGCGTCCCCCTCCAACCGCCAAGACGACTTGGCGACGCTGTGACAACCATGATTGTCACAAGGTTGAAAATAAAGGCCACTCATAGATGATTGGAATGGTTGTAGTTAGTTCTGTACATCTATGATTGAGCTTCCTCACAATATGCGCCATTATTTAATTATAAGATTTTTTATTATTAAGAAAGTATGGAGCGGTCCTTTGCTTCTTGTTGCACATGTGAATTAGAGGTATTCTTTTTTCTGCTACTATTTGTGAGCTAATTTTATCTCTACTACTTTTTCATAGGGTGTGGTCATGAGAGATGTGCTATTTGCATTGTATTTGTTTTTTCATTGCAATGCACGGCATATGACTAGTTATATAAAAACACCAGTTTTGCAGAGCGCACCTGGTGTCGTTGCTTCCACTTAGGGAAAAAGGATGATCCTAGGAGCTCAAATATGTGATCTCTCATTTCGTCATTAGTCACAAGCAAACAGTTCAATCTAATTGCTGCATATAGCCAATACCTGAAAAGTTGAATCTCATATATTTAGCAACATCCAAGAAATGAAACATAGCAGTGGGGGAGAGGGTGAAAATTCAGCATAACACACATTAGTTGGTCTATGCACAATTGCAGGTAAAAGATACACTTCCCAATACACAATATGGTGAGAATTAAACTTATACTAATATTTGAAACCAAGGTACCAAACAAAACAAGAAGTACAAGGAGTCCAGGACACCCAAGGCTAGAATCTGAGGAAGATTACCAGTCATCATTTGACCCACTTGGTGAAGTGTACAATGCTCCGTTTGCTCTCCAAGTTTCAATCAGATGCCTATTAGATGAATTTTCCATAAGCTTGGCGATGCGTTTATTATGTAGTATGACAAGTGGCCATTTTCCATTATATCTGTCTTGCAGCTCTGTTACAACAGCATCCAGCTGCTCTATATTAAGCATGACAAATGGAACATGAATTAGCACAAATTACTTCATTGGCAACATAGGCATGTTGAAATTCAGTGTAAGATGATGCACAGACCTGAATCAAACTGAAACCGCCCTCTGCAAAATTTTGTTGATAAAGTGCAATATTTGCACCATCAACTATAGCTTTGTATTCTTTACGTGCCTCCAACCACTCCTAGAGAAGTCATATTGTTCAACTTGTAAGTGACAAAATAACTATGTTTTAATATTTACAGATGGATATTCTTTCAAATACAAGAACCAGACAAATGAATATAGTATATGAAACATAATTTGATTGGTGCCTAGTTATTTCCTTAAGCTAGCTGCGCCTAGTTATTTCCTTAAGCTAGCTTTAGTTCCTAGACAGGTGAATGCCATGCTTTAGTTACAAATGTAAAATTAATGGATTTGTCTAAATATTAGGACCAGTTACTTGAGCAAGCTGCAAGCAATTAATGCACAGGCATGACAAGCATCCACAAGGTCCTTAAGGATGACTCAAATGTGTTAACACAGCAGCAGTTCAACTTCTCTGAAGGAGGTGAAAATCATGGTAGATAAAGAAGCTTGTCATATTACCTATTAAATTTGGCCACAGTATATCACCGTTAGTAGTTATTTGAACAAAGCATTGAGGCACACTATCTCCACGTCTAATTTTCCCATCTTAGTTCTTAGTGATCACACAAAGCCATGCTACTGATTGAAGTAAACCAAGCAAATGCATGATCTTACTATCACGCTTGCCTGTAAACTAACTGCAAATTCCAGATATCTACAGAAATACCAAATTATCTACAGAGACAGATTAATAGAGGATATACACCTGAAACAGGCTGAAATTTGTTTTGGTCTCCCTCTCAAGGGCCAACCCAGCAACAGAGTCAGCGAACCTCTGTGTCTCCTCCATGTCAATATCAACACATGCTAGCTGGCATCCGCATCCCCCACACTCACCATCCGCCCCAACTCTCACCCGCTGCACCATCCAAGGGCCGTTTCCAAGCCACCCAAGCTGATGGCACCCGCCACCGTTTGCTACAATGGCATCTTTCACCTGACCGGCATCCCACTCGGCCTTACCAGCCATTGCCGCTCTCTTGCTCTGGAACCAACCTTCCAACACCTCTGCAGTCTCCTCGCTCACGCAATCCACAGCACGCCTCAGCTTATGCATATACTCATACACCTTGTCAGCGTCCCCCGCCTTCGCACTGACATCAAGGAGTGCGGCAAGCTCGGGCTCCTCAGGACAGACGGCGGACACCGCCATGTGGGCCTCGACGGCGTACGCCTTGTCGACCTCCCCGGCGCGCCGGAACGCTGCGAGCACGGGGCTGTAGGAGCGGAGGCGCGGGGTGAGGCCGTACTTTTCCTTCATGGTGGCGACGAGCTCGAAGGCCTCGTCCGCGCCGGCGGGGTTGGAGGCGTCGGAGGCGGCGACACGGGC
Source organism: Bonia amplexicaulis (assembly GCA_036346245.1). Classification (NCBI taxonomy): domain Eukaryota; kingdom Viridiplantae; phylum Streptophyta; class Magnoliopsida; order Poales; family Poaceae; genus Bonia; species Bonia amplexicaulis. Next base: position 7,965,746 of record CM070737.1, read on the forward strand.
GAGGGAGGTGATGGTGGCCTCGGAGGGGGAGGCCCCGGCCTGGAGCATGTGGGAGAAGACGCGGCGGGCGGCGGCGGCGGCGCTGGGGAACGAGGAGCTGTCGGCGGCGGCGAGGAGGTGGAGGAGCTGGTTGTACTGGTGGGCGGCGAGGCGTGGGGTGGAGGCTGCGTCGAGGTCGGAGACGGCGGAGTCGAAGGCGGCCATGGCGGCGGCGGCGTCGTCGCGGCGGGTGCAGTCGGTGAGGATGCGGGAGAGGTCGGAGTTGGGGCCCTTGGAGCCCCGCCGCGGGCGGCGGCGCGTGGTGGCCGCCATGGGCGTGGCTGTGTGGGTGGCGGGGCGGGGTGAAAGAAGAACCCTAATCAGCGTGGGTTTGGAGGTGGTTAGCGGCCATAGGCCCATAGGCCACCTTAGCAAATGCCCCATCCCCACGGCCACGGCGGAACGAAGAAGCGATGCATCTCAAGCCCGAAGCGCTTTGGTCGCCGAGTAGGCATTGTGTACGCCGTTGGATGAAAGGATCGACCGTTGACGTTAAGATCGACGAAACTCCGACCCAGGGATTTAGTCCCACACCGGCAATTCAGTCCGCGAGCACATGGTTTATAACCGAGCGCGGTGGGCAACGAGGCACACGCCACAGGATGAAGTGAGCGGGCCTAACAAGCCCTGGAAAGTCCCCGGGCCCTTTGCGCAGCGATGCGCCCACGGAAACGTGGACCGGCCCACGAGCTGGCTCTCCCCGCCTCGACGGGGGGCTGAGACGCGTGTGGAGCCCAATCACAGGGAGCCAGCTCTGGGTCCAATGGCCGAATACCTCCCCACAGTTATTCACTTGGTCCACATGGACTAACAGAACGGGGCTTACCCTCCTGTGGCACAATTTTTTTTCCTTCATCTTTTCAAATGGCATGTAATCCTTCAAATGTAATCTCTTGTTTCAATTTTACAACAGCAATTACACAATTTTTGTGTGCGCGCGCGTACATGTTCAAATGACGAGTAACAAACAAACATGTAGGCACCAATAGCCCCTGCTCTCGCAGACCAACTTATTCCTGGGCAAGCTCCATGCTGGCAAGGCCAAACGATCTAAGCCACCCCACTTCATCAGCAAGCGCAACCCCACTTCAACGCCCCTATTTTCAGGGGCATCAGGACTCGACATCCCGCAACTACCCAAGTTTGGTTAGTTACGGAGCGTTGAGCAAGAGAATATCACAACAGAACATGCTTACAGCAAAAAAGCCAATTTATATTACAACATAGGGTTTACCAACCGGTTTTACTACAGCGGACGTGCAAGCCCAAATTTGATTACATCACACAAAACACCAGGAAGCTCGAGCGCGATCAAGACCTAGAACCACGTATCCTCACTATAGAATGGTTCTTCTGGGGCGACTTAGAACCACGTATTCTCTTCATGCAGCTTCAACTGTCTTGATGCATATGCCACAACCCTTTATCTTGCATTAACACACATCTCAAACCTTGCCTTGACACATCACAATAAATCTGAAATTCTTTTTCTGGATCTGATAAAATCAGGACTGGTGTCGTTGTCAGCTTGGTCTTCAGCTGCTGGAAACTCTTTTCACAACCCTCTGCCTAGGTGAAAGGTCTGTCCTTCTTGAGTAAATGGGTGAGCGGACGGGATGTTTTTGAGAACTCTTCTATGAATCCCTGTTCCGCAAGACCATAGCTTAGCTTTCTGAGAAAATCCCTAAATCCAAATAAATCATACGTAAGATCAGTATTAAAACAGAACAAGGAGAAACCGGTTAACCCCACACAACATGGGTTTCGTATTCACACTTAACTCATGCATGCTTTTTAAAGTACATGAACTTGAACTAGTTAAGTCTTTAGCCTTTGATTTACTTGATCTTCTCAGCATCTCTTTGACCTAAAATTTTTCCCCAAACAATGCTCAAGCGCCGCGGTTTTAATCCCACGAAGTTTTTGGTATTTGGCTAACTACCGAATACCCTCGTCTTGACCCAGTCTTATTCTTTCCTTGCAAGCAATTGTCATAATTTCCACATGTCTTATTTGGACTAACTAAGCCACTTGGTGCAACCCATCGCTCAAACCATTCCTTCAACATTCCTTACATTCCTTTTGCCATGATTGAGCTCAACCATCTCACCCAGCATCCTTGACCGTTCTGGTCCTCGGCTCCTCTATGAGCATAGTTTCAGTCATCGCCATTCATCATAGTTGACTACAAGCTTCCCTGTACATCCGAACATGATGAACTCATTTTCAGGCATAAGTTCTTCATAACTTGACTCATGTTAGCTTAAATATGCTTTATGCAATATGAATGCATTGACCTAGGGCAATTCAACTCAATCAAAGATCAAATTCCCAAAAATTCAGAACTCTCAGTCGAAATTCAGACTAGCCAGTCTGACCACCAGCGTGGCCGATTTGACCACTATGTATAGCTACTTTGACAGCCACCTACTAACTAGTCAGACCGGTTGCACTGGTCAGACCACTTAGCAGGACTAGTTTGACCGCCTGAGGCTGAAACTAGTAGACTGAAAATAAAAAAAAATCGCAAATTTAAATATTAACTCAACATGCATTGACAATAGCTCACCACAAATATTCATGGAGCTCTCATGTGTGGTCCCTGGCTCTCCTTCCTAACCACACATGAATGCTCCAGACCAACAATGCTCTTCGTTCTTCTCTGTACGCACAACACAACCCTTGTCAACATCCACCTTGTGTCCATGAAACCATGTCGTCCTCCACCGCACGTGCATGCTGCACGACCCTCGCTGGCCTTCGCGCGCGTCCATGAAACCAAGCCACCCTATTCTGCAAGCACCACATGGCCCTCGACGAACCCTGCATGCGTATGTGAATCCTCATCGTCATCGTTCGTACGACCCTTGCTGACCTCCGCGTGCGGCCTTGAAACCATGCCATCGTTAGTGTTACACTTACCTCTTTTTGTTGTGAACACAACATGCCATGGTACCAATTGAAGCTTCAGATGATAAGAACATGCCTACAACTCAAAACATTGAAACATGATTTGAAATCTACAATGAAACATGAGCTGATGGTATTAAGGTTTCATGCGAGTTAAAAGCCAATATCAGGTTCCAGTCCTAGAGTTTCATGCAAGTCTCAAATAAGTATTAAGAAATTTCCAAGGTTTCAAAATGAGTGTGATAATAACCGTTCCAACTTTGACGTTTCAAACTCTCAAAGCTTTGTGCTACAAGTTTCATTTTTCAAGCTTCATGTTTCAAGAGCTTAAGCTTCATACTTAAGTTTATGTCTCAATTCTTAGGTGGTTACATGTTTCAGGCTAGTTTCATCTGTGTTTCATGTCAAGCAAGTTTGAAATTAAGTTTTTACAAGCTTCAAGTTTCGAGCCATGAAACACAACACTGATCCCTTTGAACATGAACAAGTTTCAAGAGGGAGTGTTGTATAACCAACACCCCTTAGCGGGGTCCGTGCCAGTCCTATGGGCCCTGCCGATTTCAACTTTATCTGCAAGAAAAGATATTGATGCATACCAAAAAGAATTCTTAGTATATAAATCCAAGTGAGATCCGACCAAACCGCCTGGCCGTCTCCACTGGCACCAGTGGTCACTCCTTAGTTGTGTAGATTGCTTTGCTTGTGTCGGTCAGGTTAGGTCAGGTCAGCCATGGCATCACGTGTACATACTTTACTGACTACTATGTCCATGCCAGCCTAGCTTGCTAAGAGTACACATATGCTTTGATCTTTTCCGTCCCCATTTTTTCAAGGAATATATGATCAAGATTTGCTTAATTAAGTTTAAATTAATTATAACTTGATGCATGCATCTTGTATCACGATGATGCATGGGCACACAATAACAATAAGTCAACACCAAAGTGAAGGAATGTAGCAAGCATGCATGGACGTGAAATGAAACGACCATGGGAGTGCACAATACATTCATATGCTCCGAGCGCACCGATCGAACATGCCAAGTGAAGTGCATAGCTAGCTAGGGTGGATCGATTGGGAGTCGGCAAGGACGGACTCACATCACGCTCAAGTACGGTGCAGGATCGATCACGTGCTAATCTACTGTTGGATTGGACCCATGCCACGTATGTACGTGCTATCAAGGTTATTAAAATTGTGATCCTAGTCATAGAATCATATGATTATGTGATCCCATGAAACCAATTCAACTCAAATCGTATCTTAAGTCGTACCTGATAGAATCATGATCTTAGTCGTAGAATCGTGTAGAATCATAGTAGAATTGTGGTAGAATAATGGTAGAATAATGTAGAATCATGTATCATCCAAGATTATGAAATACGTAAGTGTTTGGTTGTGTCCTATCTTTCAATTCAAGTTGTATGTTATGTATTAAGTAGTTAATAGTTTAGACATTACGATTTGGATGTTTAGAATAATAAAAATTAATTTGATTATTTATTTATTTTACTTTTTATGCAAAATGATCAGATAATAACAATATTTATAACATCACTCTTCTAGTTATAGCTCTCCATGTTATAGAATTAAAACCACGATTCTAGTCATGAATAGGATATATTTATTAATAAAATTAGATGACAAATGACCAAATAAACACTCATCTCACTTTTAGAATACACGGCAAATTGGAAAAAATATATTTTTGGTATAATCGGGTAGAATATTGGATTCTACGATTTGATTATAGAATGTGATCTTAACGGAGCGTCTTCGATCCGATTTAGGATTACGATTCTGACAACCTTGCATGCTAGTATTAATTATGGGATATATATATATATATATATATATATATATATATATATATATATGATTGGGAAATATATAGGAAATACAGTCGGATACCGCTTCTTATGTGCAGTAGTCCCCATATCAAATTAGAGTTTTGTGAGATACGTCACGAGCCTATACGGTGTTAAGAACATAGAAGATGAATCTCATAAAGAGAACTAAAATAAAAATATTGAAGCAACCACGAAAAGAGAGAAAAGATTTAGAGAAGTCAACCACAAATTACTTAAGCACAACCTCAAAAGAGTACAATGGGTTGTTGCCCTCTCACAACCCTCTCCAATCTTTTCGGACCTTCGGACCCTTGCTCTATACAAGAAACTAGTGCTAAACAATAACATAGTCTCTAATTCTCTCGTGTAACTCTACCTTTAGATGTGTACCTTATTTGCTTTATTGTTTGGTTGCTTTGGTTCTCTATGATTACCCCTCTTGGCTTTATATAGTCTCTCATAGCCCTCCTCCAAAGTGGAGTAGCAATCCTACTCTAAAAAAAAGTAGGAATCATAATTCAATCGAGATTCATATAGGATTCCTTATAGCACACATTTCTAAATCCTAAGAGACTAGGATGAGTCACTAAACTCAATAATCTCACATTGACTCTTATCGTTGAAGTTATTATGCTCCTTCAAGATCTTACTCTAAGTTGGCTTCGTTTTTTATTTTTTTATTCTACCTTTAGGAGTGCCCTCACCACACAGGGGTTCATCCACATCACCTTAATGTGTGTGTCAGTGCTCAGGCTAGCCTGCCCAAACCCTCCACTTGAGAACTACTTTATTTTGTAGTTTGATTAATTACACCTCCTATTCCTACAACCTTCCATGCCATAGGTTTATACCATGTCCAACTCTACCTGCTCATCAGTACCACGTGGTTGGTCCAACCACGTCTTCCTTCTTCCAATAGCTCGCACCTTCGCCTTTACGTTTGCTAGATTTTGTAATCGTCTTTGCAGTTCCACACATAACTACAGATGAGATCTGATACCTACCGTTGACGATCAATTTTCTTCTCTTGACCAGGATTTGTATCAGGCCTCCCATTGGTTGCCATTTCTTTAGATGTGCTCATCAATCGATATCCTGTATTGCTCTAGATACTTTTCATAATCACATACCCTTTGTTAGTAACTCGTATAACTCCACCTTGAGGTGATACCTCATAACCTTCGAGTTCAAACAACCTTACATATATTAAATTCTTTTTTAAGCTAAGAAAAAACTAAACTCCAATCAATGCGCGATGTTCTTCATCATACATCTCCAACATAGTCGTTCTCACCTCAGTAATTGTATACTTCTTGCTATTCGCTAACTAAATAGTTTCATGTATCGGGCGTAGATATCATTCGTCAAATATCTCTCTCACCTAACATATATAGAAGCAACAACCTGAATTTAATATGCATCCATGAGAAGTACCTGATTGACTGACGACTAGAACATCAAAATGATCCTTTGCCGTTGCCGCTAAGCATGAACCCTTCATCTGGTTCAAACTTAGACATCCTTTTATCATGTAACATTCCTCGTCATATAGATAGCATACATGTATGTCCTTGCTCTTGTCATTCTTCTTCCTATGACTTTTACTTCTGCCTGCAATACCTACTAAAGACAATGCTTGATTACCTGAGGCAGAAGATTCCAATGGATTTTTCAAGGACTCTGCCTCTGGTAGATATGCAACTGCCTCATTGAAGTTGAGAGTGGTTTCCCGATGAGAATATTCATCACCAATTGCTCCCATGATCGTGGTAGAGATGATACCAATACGATGACCTTGTTGTTCTCAATTTTTTCATCTACACCAATCAGATGTATATAAATTTGTTGAAGACATCGAGAGGGTCAATGAACCATATACCTTTCTCCATGCGTAATCAGTACAGTTGTTGCTTCAGCACCCATCGATTTCTCAGCGATTTTACCATATACAATTCTTCTAAGTTCTATATTTTTTGGCGAATTCTCCTTAATCACATAGTACTTTACTTAACAGTCTTCCGCTCTATCACCTTTAAGTTTTCATCGGATGTCTTTTCCAATTTGTCCTCTTCAAGTCATCGATTAGCTCCTTCTAGACAAGGACATCCTTCACCATATATTGCCACACATTGAAATTTTTCTGCCATCAAATTTCTCTACTTGATTTCACATCATCGACATCGATCTTGATTTTGTGCCACCTGATGCTTTATCAACCTTCTTACAAATCAGATTAATCTGATCTTAATTATAATAGCACTTGTTGTAATCTAATACCCTTTATGCGTAGCATCCCCCAGATCGGATTAAAGTCTATGAAATACGATACGAGTGTATACAATATCAAGAACGAAGAAGATGAATGTCATAGAGAGAACTATAATAATGACATTAAAGCAACCATGATGAGAGAGAAAAGATTTGGCGAAGCCGATCGCAAATTTCTTAAGCACAACATCAAAAGAGTACAACGGATTGTCACTCTCTCACAACTCTCTCAAATCTTTTAGGACCATCGGATCCTTACCCTATATAAGAATCTAGTACTAAATAATAACATAGTTCCTAATCCTCTCGTGCACCAGTGCCTTTGGATGAATGACTTCTTTGTTTTATTATTTGGTTGCTTTAGTTCTCCATAACCACCCCTCATGACTTTATATAGTCACTCTAACCCTTCTCCAAATTGAAGCAAGAATCATACTCTAAAGAAGGTAGGAATCCTAATCATATTAGGATTCATCTAAGACTCCTTAATAGTATACATTTTCAAATCCTAAAAATCTAAGGGGTTATTCATATTGGCTTCTAATTCTGTCTTCTATTTGAAGAAGTTAGAAACAAATATGAACACTCAGTTTCTCGAAGTGGCTTTCCCACTCCTCTCGCTCTAGAGATAAAGTAGGGAGTCACAGGCACATCACACACCCCACTTCTCTTGCTTCTCGTCTCGTTATGTATTTCTCCCTCATTTTCTCTACCGCTCGCTTTCTCCTTTTAAAAATCACTTCTTTCAGTCACTACTATTTTTCTAATTAAAAACTATCCGCCATATCCAAAAGACATCAGCCACAACCAATATGAACATGTCCTAAGATATGGGGATGTTTTTTTAGGCCGCGGCTGATGACCTTTATCTGTGTTTTTGGACATAGTAGCGGATAACGGAGACACCGACGTGGATGACGCATACAATTTTGGGCTTGGGAAGCCGTTTGGAGAATTCGTTTCAAAAAAACCATTATTTTTCGATATTTGCCTTTTTAATTTATAGAGAAACCAAAAACTAAAAATAGAAATCAAAAACTAAAAAGAACATAGCCTTTAACTCACTGTTCTCAACAAAATTCAATTAAGGTCAAAGAAAATTCAAATCAAATCCACTGGCGATCAAAGAAAATTCCTAAATTGAAGGAAAAACGATAGCGAAAAAGACCGGAGAGGAGACCCACCACTTGATCTCGATCTGAGCGGTGGGCCATCCCAATCTATCGCCTGCCCATCCTTAAATACCACCTCACCTCACCTCATCGCCACCGCCACCGACATCGCCTCGCAGCCCGAGAGAGCAGAGCACCAAATCCCGTCTCGCCACGTGCATTTCGGATCCGACCGTCGCCGCGGGACCAGGGGAGGATGTCGTCGTCGCCGCCGCCGCCGCTCACCGAAGCGAGGGTGGATCTGGACGGCAACCCCGTCGCGCCCCTCACCATCTGCATGATCGGGGCCGGCGGCTTCATCGGCTCCCACCTCTGCGAGAAGCTCATGGCCGAGACCCACCACGTCGTCTTCGCCGTTGACGTCTACTGCGACAAGATCCGCCACCTCGTCGACCCCGCGCCGCCACACCTCACTGGCCGCATCTCCTTCCACCGCCTCAACATCAAGAACGACTGCAGGCTTGAGGGGCTCATCAAGATGGCCGATCTGGTCCGACTCTCTCCCCCGCATTCTCTCTCTCCCCTGTCTTTCTCTTTCCGGCGTGTTTTATTTTTAGGGTGGGTGTTCTTCTGGTGGATTGATTGGTTTCCAAAATCCGGGGTATTTCAGCTTCCATTATGAACATCGATGGACGTTTTTTTTGGTTGATTTTGGACTCAATTGTGCCTTTATCTTCGCGTTCCCCTTAATTTTGGCAAGTTATTGACGAATTTTACTTGCTTTCCTCTCTGCGCCTGCTCGGATCTGCGAAGACGGTAAACTTGGCGGCGATCTGCACGCCGGCGGACTACAACACGCGGCCCCTCGACACCATCTACAGCAACTTCATCGACGCCCTCCCAGTGGTAGACCACCATTTCTCACCCAGATTCCCGCAGATTTTTGGGGGTTAATTTTGGCGCTTCCGAGTGCCAAATGCCTCAATATGAGATGTGTTAGTGTTGTCCAGGTGAAGTACTGCTCGGAGAACAACAAGCGTCTGATCCACTTCTCCACGTGCGAAGTCTACGGCAAGACCATTGGCAGCTTCCTCCCCAAAGATCACCCTCTCCGCAAGGTGATGAGAATTTCTCCATCCCCTGTTAAGTGTCTGCCTGCGCATGTCATTAATGTGAAATTTGTGGATAATGTGGTATTTGGAGTAGTCTTACTTTTTTGGTTGGTTGAATAAAGAAACGGATTGGATTGTGGGTGGAATGGATCTGGTGCAGGTTGCTAGATTGAGATGTTTAACTGCAATTATTCTGTCCTTCTAGTACGGTCCTTATATAAAGATTGGCTCGATTTGGTGTTGGTTGGCAATGGATTTTTTAGTTGAAGCATGTTTGTTTGTTGGTTGGCACTGGGATACTGCTCTCTGATGGTGATTTTGTATGAAGATTATGGAATGTTTTGACTTCTGACGAATAGCAGAGTTTGACTGCATATCGTAGTGTTGGTCTTTTCTTATGTTGCTCATTCAGTAATCTTTGTAGATATTCCATTACCATTCTATGGTAATTTTTAGTGTTAGCTTTATGTGAGGGTGCTGCTGCATGATGATAAGGTTTGTTCCTTTTCTAGCTTGGCAATGCTTATTTGTTCAAGCTATGTGATGCTTATGCCTGTTACTGCACATTGCATTGCAAGTGGATGCTGTTGTAATTTAGAAAACATGGCATCATAAGGAGCTGTCCTTTTCTAACTGCATTTTTTGGGGGGATAATTTAGTTCAGAGGGTGCTTCATCATTTAAGGGCTGGGCTGTAAACTAATAACTCCCTCAGATGGTCAGAGTTTGCTTAAATGATAGCTTGTTTGGTTCTCGCTTGGCCTTCCTAATTTACTCTAGTCATTTCTGCTGTTTTGGGGATATATTTGGGTGGGTTCTTTTGGGCTGTGCCTTTTGGCTTAATTTTTTGAATTCTGACTATTTGCGCGAGAGAGAGTACGGAGAGAGATACTCGCATGCGATTTTGGTTGATATAGGTGAAGTCGGGACAGTGTCTATTATAATCGACTTGAAGACCTCGTATTGAAAAGACATTCTGTTTGAAAGCTAGTTATTATAGAAAGCCAGGCCATAAGCCTAAAAGAACCCACCCTTTATGTTGTTTCTATCTTCGGATTCCTTCTTTGTATTAGTACTGTTCGCAGGCCGACTTCTATGTAAATACTTTGATCGCTGGTAAACTGGTGATGCATTGGTATATTTGGTGTATGCTCTTTACTTGAACCTCAATACACATTGATAGGAAAAAAATGTTGAACTCTGAACCTCTCCATAACTTTGTTGTGCGCAAAGTGCAATAGAAGAACCTTACACAATCACATTTGTGGAAACAAAATGACAAGGCATAACAGTCCTTATTGTAGGCTTGTCAAAGTTACATGGCTGGTATGAATATTCGTTTTGATCATATTTGACTGTTCTCTGTTGTTTGTGTGCCTCCTACCTTTCAAGCAGGAACCTGAATTTTATGTGCTGAAAGAAGATGAGTCGCCCTGCATTTTTGGGCCAATTGTGAAACAACGATGGTCCTATGCATGTGCAAAGCAGCTAATTGAGAGGCTTATTTTTGGTGAGTGAAGTAACTTGTGTTATTTCTGCCATTAGCAACACTGTTAAGCCTTAACTTCTCTCTGTAACCATGGGCATTTTGAGTTTCCACCAGCTGAAGGTGCAGAAAATGACCTTGAATTCACAATTGTGAGACCTTTCAATTGGATTGGACCAAGGATGGACTTTATTCCTGGTGTTGATGGTCCTAGTGAGGGTGTTCCTCGGGTTTTGGCTTGCTTCAGTAACGTACGCACACTTGTCATTTGCTGAGAATGAATACCTTCATTGCGCTATGTTCAATCTTTTTAGAAGATATATACCAATGGATTTGCAGAATCTCCTCCGTGGAGAGCCCCTGAAGCTTGTTGATGGTGGCCAGTCCCAGAGAACTTTTGTTTACATTAAGGATGCCATTGAAGCTGTTCTTTTGATGATTGTATGTCTTTTCCATTTACCTTTGATTCCTTGTTCTTACATTAGTATTTACCACATTATTGGAGCTAAAATGCCTGTTTTTTCTGTGAAAGGAAAATCCTGCTCGAGCCAATGGTCATATCTTCAATGTTGGGAATCCTAACAATGAAGTCACTGTCAGGGAGTTGGCTGAAATGATGACACAGGTATGCCATTGACGCTGCCACTGTATTTCGTGTTACTTTGGTCTGTTTTAAATCTGACATGGCCTTCGTGTACAGGTCTATGCAAGTGTGTCAGGAGAGCCACCACTGGATGAACCCATGATTGATGTGAGTTCGAAGCAGTTCTATGGTGAAGGATACGATGATAGTGACAAGAGAATTCCAGACATGACTATAATCAACAGGCAGCTTGGTATTACTCTGTGCAATGATGTGTTCTGGCTATGTTATCCCTAAGACCGTAACTAGTGGTTAATGACCAAATGTTGATTAACTGTAGGTTGGAATCCAAAGACCCCTCTCAAGGATTTGCTGGAGACAACATTGACCTATCAGCACAAGACTTACAAAGAAGCTATTAAAAGGCAAATGTCGCAGGCTTCAGCATCAAGTTAGATAACATGTTCCCCAAAGGTGGTGACATTGCTCGTGTAGAGCACAGTCGCAGCGGTTATAATCTTTTGGAAGTCGGGTACTTGTACTCTAGTAATCTCTTTTGCGTGTCTAGTTACTCCATAGATCCCTATCCACTTAGATTTCGTTCTGTGTAACACTATATCTGTGGCAGAGTTGATGACATTGTGCTTTTGGTTGCGCCTCCCGTGTCATTCTTTCGTATTACTAAATTGGTGAGCGGTTCCTGTTCGGTATAGATTGATCGTTCAACGAAATTACGGGCTGGATGTTATATTGGTTGTTCTGTGAGTTTAGTACATAAACTTGTTTGCTTAGTTTGTTCATAGTATAAATAATGACATGAACAATGCGTTACTCTGGTAGTTTCACTGCCTGACAGGTTGTTCTGTGAGTTTCACTTGCGCATCTTAGAACTGATTGATTTGTGACAAACTGATAGCCATTTTGTCTTCTACACCTACCAGTTGGAAATCCCGAATGGCATGTTCTTTGCTCCTGTGCTTTACAACTGGAGTTGGAACATTATGAATTGGTCTGGGTAATGTTAAAATTATTAAGCCATAGTTGTGCGTCGTTTTTCAGAGGGTGGATAGCTTTGAATCCTAGCTGCAGTTCACTTGAAAAAGACTGAGTGCGTCGGGCCCGAGTGAAGAATAGGTTCATCATTGCGTTTGTTAGCTTGCTGTACTTTCCTGGGAGCAGAATCCCATCATTATTTTTTCACGTGGGTTTTTTTGGTACCTTTTGGCTTTGTTTCTCCATTATTAACATACAACAAATCGAAAACAAAGGTTGGGAGGAAAAAGTGAAAACAAACAAATAAAAAAGGGGGTAATTTGGCGTACTATCGGCCTTTGACACGATGAGTTTCTTCCAGTAATAAAGTTGAGTAAGATTGCTTTTGGGGTTTGCTTAATTCCTGGCTGGATTGGATAAACAAGAAGAAATCGAAGTGACGTGGAAAAAGAAAAGAGACAAAAAAGAGAAAGGGAGCAAAAGCAAAAAAAGAAAAGAGCGTCAGATTGATAACGGGGGCAAGCCGGCAAGTAAACTAGACTCGACTCGAGCCGCACCACAAATACTCATCATCATATCGACAGAGGAGTTTGGGACAGTTTGGGTTTGGGTTTGGGTTTGGGGCCGGAGATTGAGAGCGAGAAGCAGGAGCCGCAGGCGATGGGCAACGCCGGGAGCGCGCCGGACCAGGCCAAGAAGGCGGACTCCGAGGACGCGGAGGGCCGCCGCCCGCCGCCGTCGACGGTGCGCTTCTTCCCCAGCGCCTCGCAGCACAAGGCGAGGCAGCCGCCGCCGATAAAGCTGGAGGAGGAGGACGTGCCCCCGCCGCCCGCCGCCGAGGAGGACATGGCCCCTCGCAACCTCTGGCAGGTGCGTCATCGTCTGCTTCCTCACCTTTCCACTCACCCTCCCGCAAGCGAATTAAGCCCCACCCAAACCCCTGGTTGCCATGCCCCGGATTTTCTTAGGTTTTGACAAGGGGAGACGCCATCCCCACGCAAACCTAAGGAATCACTCCTTATGCCGTGTAGCATTTGGATTTTTGCTGAATTGATGCTGTGGGCTTCTTGTCATGGTTCAATCTGAGAGCTGAAGCTAGGCTTTTCATATGTGAACTGAACTGAACAGGAGGAGATTTTGAGCAGGCTTGGCCTTCGTGCTCACTATGTTGCTTCCCATTGAACTGTGTAGTGCTAGTCTTATATGCATCCTTTTATTTAAGAGCATATGTGTTAGATAAGTTGTTATTTTTCAATTGCCCGTTTACTGAGATCCTATTCGTAGAAAACTTGTGACTACTCTATAATAGACTGCAGAAATCTTAATAAAGTCGCGCTACTTGCATTATTACTGCATAACTTATACGCTAGGTTTGCTGTTAAGGTGTTCCATTTGGGGATTACACAACACACACCTATAGTACTTTTTAGTATGTTGTTTTTTGAACAACAAAACTTGAGAATTTATCATCTTTGCTTCCCAAGTATATAATTACCATGTATGTTCTCCAAATTGTGCATATGGATTAAATTTGCTACCTAGCTCAAAGCGTCAAGTGGTGAATTGTACTTGCTGTGCACAATTCTGAAAACTCCAATAATACATTGCCCATTGTTAAAGTAGAAATGTGTGTCTTCAAGAGTGAAATGCGCGTGTGGATATAGTGCAGTTTCATTTGTACTTAATGCTGGATTTAGTAACCAGTAACCACTTAGAGGTCATCGGGGTTTGAGGCAATTGCCTATCTTGGAAGGAAGGTCCTGTGATACATCATTTGTTATGTCACGCAATTACTGATTTTTTTAAGGAAGAGCACAATTACTGGTTAACTCTGATATGATGAGAATTTAAGCTTCAGTAAGAAGCTACAATTTGGTTCCTTTAGTCGGTGTAGAGCATATCATTGTTTTCTGCCAATTGGTGACTGACTCCGGTCTTCAGAGAAATAGTGGTGCAGTATATGATCTTGTGGTCACTCATTGGTCTATATCAAATACTATATTTCTGAAAAATATGATGCCTTCTACTCTCATAGGTGTACGCACTTGGAGCGTTCATAGTGCTGAGGTGGGCCTGGGCTAAGTGGAAGGAGAACAAGGACAACAGAGATGACTCGCCGGATGGCCAATCACCAGATGGGTCATCTTAGGTTGCTCCTGCAAGGAGCTTCCAATATGAAGGATTACTAGCAAAGAAGATGAATGAATACCGTTCTGCAATGATGATGATGCATCACTGTATCCATCTGATCACAGATTTTCTTCCCGTCAGTTGTTGCTGTGTGACTGGATTCTGTATTTGCCCATAAGTTGCAAGCGACTTTCTTCCCATCATACTAGTATTTCCTCCTTTCTGAGACTTGTTACTAGTAGCATCTATGATCTGAACACCGGTTTGCCTAACCTATTTTCAATATTCCTTGCATGTTTACCACATAAATATGCTACGTAGCATACGGGAAGGCTACCGATAAGTTTATACTTTATCAACAGTGAGATTCACCGGAAAAGAAAAGGGATGAAAAAGCTCGACCCTTCGCAGTTGTTTGTTAATCAGATTTAGATAGCGCCACTAGCCCTTTATCTTCGCTCGTCATGTTAGGGTGTTATAGTCTATCACCGCAGGCCAAAAGAATCAACTCCACGGGCTAGGGACTAGAGTATTCAGCCGAGTCCTATTAGGACTCTATTACCGTATAAGAATAGGGTTTGAGTATGAGTCCAGATCGGATCCTAATTGTAAGGATCTCTTATATATATCATGGGGATCCAAGGATTGAAGAGGCAGAGAAGTAATATAGTGTTTACTATTAGTTTACCTCTTCCCCTGTTTGGTCTTCCTGCTGGCGGCGCGCAACTCGGGCAAGCTTGGCCGCCGCCAGGGCCAGGCGATCCCTCCAGCGAGTCACAGCTACGCCTTACGATCCAGAGGCTGTGACAACTTGGTATCAAAGATGGCCGGTTCCGATTCTAGCGAGGAGGCCAACTCAGTCAGCGCAATCCTCAAAGCGATCCAGAGCGGATGGCGGACTACGCAGCGAGCGCCGAGATGCAGTCGGCGATGGCGGATTTGAAGCGGCAGAGCATCACCACCAACGCCAAGATCACAATACTGAATGCGGGGCGTGGCGGTGTCTGCGTCGAATTTTGCCAATTCGGCGAGCCAATCCCTCGATCATCACCGCTTCATCGGCTCCACCAGGGGAGTCTTTCTCCACCGGTTCCAAACTCCCAACCACATCCGCTCCCAGCCTGGAAGACTCCGCCAATTATTCCCTGTTTCCTCCACCGCATCCGCTCCCAGCCATGCCGCACTTTCGTCCGCAACCCCCTTTTCCGCAGCACGCAGCCCTACCTCCTCGCTACCATACTAATCCACATTCATATTCCACCGCACCAAGATATCACAGGCTGGAGTTTCCTACCTATGACGGCACTGACGACCCCCTTTCTTGGTTGAACCGGTGCGACCAGTTCTTTCACGGTCAGCGCACAGAGGAGGCTGACAAAGTCTGGCTCGCTGCATACCATCTCACAGGAATCGCTCAACAATGGTACTTCCAATTGGAACGAGACGAAGGACAGCCGAATTGGGACCAATTTAAAGAACTCTGCCACATGAGGTTTGGACCCCCCTCCCGCAGCAATCCTTTGGGGGAATTAACTCATCTTCGGCAGACTGGACCGGTCAGCGAGTACCAAGCCAATTTCTTGGCCTTACTTTGTCGAGCGGACCGTCTATTACCTCTACAGCAGGTGCAAATCTTCACTGCTGGATTGGTCGAGCCTATTCGGACGGACGTGGAACTGCAGCAACCACCTAATCTCCAGGTGGCCATGAGCCTCGCCCGCGCATACGAGCGACGTGCACATCTGCCGGTCAGCACTACCATCACGTCCTCAACACCCAGGCCTTGGCGCCCACAGCAGGGGCCCTTTTTTACTTCGGCTCCGGCTCCAAGACAACCGCATGACGCACCGCCATCGGCTGCAGCGTCGGGCGGACGGCCAACGAAGCCGTTCCGCCGCCTTACCCCGACAGAATTGGCCGATCGCCGCTCCAAAGGTCTCTGCTACAATTGCGACGAGAAATTTCTGCCGGGACACCGTTGCAAGCAACCTTTTCTGACCTACATTGACATGAATGAAGATGGCGACACGAGAGTGGACCAACAGGGACTGCATGTCATTAAAGCCGAAGATTTCTCCCCTGAGATATCCCTCCACGCAGTCACTGGAGCATCCAACGGAGGCACCATGCAATTGGCAGTGACCATTGGTACTCACTCTTTTGTCGCCCTCGTCGACTCCGGCTCAACACACAACTTTCTGAGTGAGCGGGTTATCGCCTTGGCCGCTTGCATTTGCTTCCCGACAAGGCCTCAATGTCAAAATAGCAAATGGTGATCATTTGGCTGCAGGATTTTGCAAGACTCTCCGCTCTGGTGAACGGACCCATTTACCATCCAAGCATATGGCATTCCCTTGGGGGGTTTTGACATAGTCTTGGGAGTACATTGGTTAAAGACACTGGGCCCAATTCTCTGGGATTTCGATGACCTCACCATGATGTTTTGGTTGGAAGGTCGCCGAGTACAATGGCAGGGACTTTCCCCTGTCCCAACTATACATACCTGGTCCAATCCGACCGGACTTCACCGCAACCCCTCTGGACACCTTTGAGGACCTCTTTCTAGAACCACGGGGACTTCCACCATCCGGGCTCAAGACCATCGGATCACTCTCCGTCAGGCGATGCCGGTCTCCGTGCGACCTTCTGCCTGGTATCCACACCACCAGAAGGACGAATTGGAACGGCAATGCAAGGACATGCTCCACCGAGGTTTGATTCGCCATAGTCATTCCTGTTTTTCATCCCCAGTCATTTTAGTTAAAAAACACGATGGGACTTGGCGATTCTGTATGGATTATCGGGCCCTCAATGAGTTAACAATCAAAGACAAATTCCCGATTCCGGTGGTGGATGAGTTATTGGATGAACTGAGGGGAGCCCGCTTCTTTACCAAACTTGATCTTCGGTCTAGGTATCACCAAGTGCGCATGCACCCTGATGACATCTTCAAGACTGCATTTAGAACTCATGAAGGACTTTTTGAGTTTATAGTGATGCCATTTGGAT
This sequence comes from Bonia amplexicaulis, assembly GCA_036346245.1. Taxonomy (NCBI): domain Eukaryota; kingdom Viridiplantae; phylum Streptophyta; class Magnoliopsida; order Poales; family Poaceae; genus Bonia; species Bonia amplexicaulis. Next base: position 7,983,237 of record CM070737.1, read on the forward strand.
TGACCAACGCACCTGCCACATTTCAAGCTCTAATGCAGGCGATTCTTCGTCCCTATTTGCGCCTCTTCGTCCTGGTGTTCTTCGATGATATATTAATTTACAATTCTTCATGGACTGAGCACTTACAACACATCCGCATGGTTTTTGAGCTTCTACGTCAACATGCTTTGTTCCTCAAGAAATCCAAATGCTCTTTCGGCTCATCTTCTGTCGCATACCTGGGCCATATCATCTCCAACGGACAAGTGGCCATGGATCCATCCAAAGTGCAAGCAGTCTCAGAATGGCCACAACCCAAAACAATCAAAGCTTTACGTGGTTTTCTAGGTCTTGCTGGCTACTATCACAAATTCATTCAAAACTTTGGCAAGATTGCACCTCCATTAACCAATTTACTGAAGAAAGAGGCTTTCGGCTGGTCCCCAACCGCCCAACAAGCTTTTGAGGAAATTAAGACAGCTTTATCCGCCGCACCAGTCTTACATATGCCCGATTTCACTCAACGATTCACTGTAGAGTGCGATGCTTCTGGATCGGGCATCGGGACCGTGCTTCACCAAGGTCAGGGTCCCATCGCTTTCTTCAGTCGACCGGTGGTGCCTCGCCATTCCAAGCTTCCAGCTTATGAACGCGAATTAATTGGATTGGTTCAAGCTGTTCGCCATTGGAGACCATATCTTTGGGGTCGCGCTTTCCTTATCCGCACAGACCACTACAGTTTGAAATTCTTACTTGATCAGCGACTCTCCACGATCCCACAACATCATTGGGTGAGCAAACTCTTCGGCTACGATTTTTCGATTGAATTTCGGCCGGGCCGCCTCAATACTGTGGCAGATGCCTTATCTCGGCGTGACTACACTCCAAACAGCTTAATGGCCATTTCATCGCCTGCTCTCTCACTTTTTCCCGAGCTGCGTCATGAGACTTTACACAACCCGACACTGCAGCAGCTGCAACACGATATCTCTTCAGGCAAGCTGATCGCTCCTTGGTCGGTACAGGATGGACTTATTCTGCACTCCGGCCGGGTCTATGTGCTAGCGTCCTCACCATCGTTGCAGCACATTCTCACTTCAGCCCATGCAGCGCATGAAGGCATTCAAAAGACACTATGCCGTTTGCGTCAGGACTTCTACATCCCGGGCGCCAAACGCATTGTCCAGGAGTTCGTGAGGAACTGTCCCATATGTCGGTATAATAAGAGTGAACATTTACAACCCGCAGGCCTTCTTCAACCGCTTGACGTGCCATCACAACCTTGGTCTGACATTGCAATGGATTTCATTGAGGGACTCCCTCGGGTTCACGAGAATCGCTTATCCTCTCCGTCATTGACCGCTTCTCAAAGTACGCCCATTTCATTCCATTGGCACATCCATATTCCGCAACAACTGTCGCCCGCGTCTTCTTTGATGAAATTGTCCGACTTCATGGGATCCCGACGTCAATTGTCAGTGATCGAGATTGGGTTTTCACGAGTAACTTCTGGCAAGATTTGATTCGCCTGGCAGGAATTCGCCTCCACCTTAGCTCAGCATATCATCCACAATCCGACGGCCAGACTGAAGCCGTAAACAAGGTGATCGCCATGTATTTGCGCTGCTTAACCGGCGACAGACCTCGCCAATGGTTGGACTGGCTACCATGGGCCGAATATTGCTACAACACATCCTTTCACTCAGCTCTTCGTGAAACTCCTTTCAAAGTCGTCTATGGCAGGGATCCACCTTCTCTCCGGACTTATGAAAAGGGTGAAGCCGTCGTACAGGCCGTGGAAGTCTCATTGCTAGCTCGGGATCAACTCATTCAGGATATCCGTGCTCGCCTACTTCAAGCTCAAGCCTATGCTAAGAAATACTATGATCAGCAACATCGTGAGGTTTCTTATGAGGTGGGAGACTTGGTTTGGTTGCGTCTTCTTCATCGGCCGGCTGCCTCTCTTGGCATCTCCTCCGCCACCAAGCTTGGACCAAAATATTTTGGCCCTTACAAGATCATTGACACGATTGGGTCCGTAGCATACCGCCTACAGCTCCCTCCCGGCGCTAAACTCCATGATGTTTTCCATGTTGGAGTACTTAAGAAGTTTCACGGGTCTCCTCCGTCCACACCGCCACCATTGCCACAACTTCATCATGGCCGAGTGCTCCCTACTCCCCTTCGGGTGTTGAAATCTTCCAGGCGTCAGGGTCAGCAGCACCTCTTAGTGCAGTGGACTGGAGCAGCTTTAGCAGATGCCACTTGGACGCCATTGGTTCAGTTTCAGGAGGCATACCGGACTTTCACTCGAGGACGAGTCGCTCGCGAGAGGGAGAGATGTTATAGTCTATCACCGCAGCCAAAAGAATCAACTCCACGGGCTAGGGACTAGAGTATTCAGCCGAGTCCTATTAGGACTCTATTACCATATAAGAATAGGGTTTGAGTATGAGTCCAGATCGGATCCTAATTGTAAGGATCTCTTATATATATCATAGGAGATCCAAGGATTGAAGAGGCAGAGAAGTAATATAGTGTTTACTATTAATTTACCTCTTCCCCTGTTTGGTCTTCCTGCTGGCGGCGCGCAACTCGGGCAAGCTTGGCCGCCGCCAGGGCCAGGCGATCCCTCCAGCGAGTCACAACTACGCCTTACGATCCAGAGGCTGTGACATAGGGCATGTATAATGATACATGTCAGCTTTCTGTAAATACATGTTATATAAGATTTTAGGTGATGTGGCGAGGAGAGAATGCTGAGAAAGAAAGACGAGTCTATTATTTGACAGACGGTTTTATAGATAATTTTTTACTGTCTATACTATTATATATATAACTATACAGATAACATATTAATTGTATGAGACTATTATAGACAACTATACAAACAATATATTGTATGCGTTGTCTTTAATCCTATCTATAGATAGCATGAAAGTGTGTTATAGAATACTGTTATCTACATCATTGTACATGTTCTTCATTGTACATGTTCTTCGAAGACGTATTGAGCTGTGTGTATGTGTGTGTGTTTTGCTGAGTAAAAGAAAATATTTTGTGCTTGCATACTTGGGTCGATTAAGTCCCGGCCCAGTTGCGTATATGCTACTCCTATAACGCTGACAGTTTAAAGTTGTTTTTGTGTGAATCTCTATCGATGCGCGCCAACTTGCAAAGAGTTGCAAAGCACTAAGGGAAATAACTGCACAAAAAGGAGGACATACTCGAGCAACAAAATAAAAACCAGAAAAAAAAAATGAGTGCTGGCTCTTGGTTAGAACCCACACGCACTTAGTGCACAAGATCTTGAGGCCCCGTTCAATTCACCCTTTTCTCTGGGCTAAAATGGCATGAGGCTGCTGCTAGATTTTTTTGAGATATTCAAATGAAAGAAAACAAAAAAAGAAAAAAAATGTATAAAACACCATTATATATGCACGAACAATACAAAAAAAAGAAAGAAAGAAACATCTAAACAACTTTTGACTTCTGGAAGATAAAAGCCAAAAGCTGTTTAGAAAGGAGCCTACATACTCAAAAGAGCTTATTTTGAGTGGCTCATGGCTGAAAAACACTGTAGTTGGCTGAAAAAATACTGTAGCTGACAGAGACTTATTTAACATAATTAAATTTAAAAAAATTGAAAAATAGAAATAACATGTTAGCCCATCACGTATAATGCAAACAAATACGAGAAAAAAAGAACCGGAAAAAGCTCAAAAAAGCCAAAAATATAGAAAAAGACGAAATTTATAAATAACACAAAATAAGCCAGAGCCGAAATGAGCGGGTAACAACTAGGGCAGACCAGTAAGTTTTACGTTTTATAGGAATGAACTATAATTAGCACCATTTTTAAGCAGGTAGGGTAGCTAAGTCTAAAGGATATTCCATGGTCAAGATCGATATAAATCTGAAGAACTCAAGTTTGAATATAAATAGCTTTATAAGTCTTTGTCAAGAAAAAAAGAATATGATAATTAACTGGCACCTTGCTTATATATACCTACCGATAACCAGCTGTTTTAATTCCTAGCAAACCCTTAGAGTGGGACTTGGGCAGTGCTTTTGGGCCAATAAAGCACGGCCGGCCAAGACTGCCATGCGATGTCGGGCCGTGCCGGCCCGGCACGAACGGTGGGCGGGCGGGCCAGCAAGCCGGCGCACGGCGATGCGACGAAGACGGCACGGAAGCACGCAGCACCAAGCAAGCGGCAGCACACCGTCGCCCCGTGGCCGGCCGCCTCGGCCTCTACCTCGCCTCCACTGGTCCCTCACGGCTACCCCAGTTCCCCAATCCCCACAACCACAATACATCAACCATCACAGCAGGAGACCGAGAGAGATTAAAGGGAAGGAGGCACACTTGGCCGCGGTGAAGTGGAGGCGGCGGGGAGCGGCGTCGGCGCGTGGAGGAGTAGAGGTAGTTGTGGGCGCGTCGGTCTTGGTGCGGTGGTGGCCGTAGTGGAAGAAGGGGTTGTCGTGCCTTGGCCGTCGGTGTCGGTGTGCGGTGGCGGCGATGGAGGAAGAAGGGGCCGTCGGTGGTGACCGTAGTGGAAGAAGGGGTCGGTGAGCAGAGGATAGGGAGAGCAAGAATCGCGGATGGCGGTGGTGATGTAGAAGGAGGAGATGGCGAGTAGGAGAAGGGCACAGGCGGGAGGTGAGGTGGCCGAGGTGGGGCAGAGGAGGCGGCAGATGGATGTGGTTTGGCGATGGAGAAGAGGAGGGGGCGACGGTGGGGCGAATAGCAAGGAGACGGCGGCGATGTGTGAGTAGTAGGAGGAGAAGGAAAAGGTGGCGCGGGGATCTAGAGGGTCGGCCTTTCGGGTGGTAGCCGGCGGGCGCAGTGGAGAAGGAGGAACCATGGGAGAGGTAGATGGTGGAGAAGGGTGGCAGAGAGGAGGAGATGGTGGTGGCGTGGTTGAGAAGGCAGCGCGCGAAGCTCTGACGGCTCGCCGGCCGGCCGGATCTGGGAGGAAGGAAGCAAGAAGGCGAAGGGGAGAAAGACAGAAAGGCCGGGCTCGAGTTTTTCCCAGGCGGCGGCGACTAGGGTTAAGTGGGATTGGGGATCGGTATTTTTGCGATTTGGCCCTCGAAGATTTCTGGAATTACAAATAGGTCCTTCCCCCATCTGATTTCTTCTGTTTTGACCCTCGGAAACTCTGATTTCTTCGCGAAAAGATCCTACGCGTCCGCGATGACGTGATGTATGTATGTATGTATGTATGAGATGTATGTATTGTAGGGCCCCAGATTTTTCCATCTGGAATCCCCTGTGATTTAATGCACTATTCCTGGATCGGTAGATAGTGCTCACGATTCTGAAAATGAATATCAAATACATACCATGCGGAAGCATAAATAAAATAGTAAACTTACACATGGGCGATTAGGCCGAAATCATTAAATGCAGCATGGAAGAACGAAGCACACAGGTGGGACCTTGAGACATGCCCACAAGCACCAACCGGAGGTTCGCGACCTAGCCCTCGACATCTTCACCTTCTTTGCCTTCAAGACACGAGTATTACTTATGCGCGAGTGATCGATTTCTGAATCTGAATTTGTTATGAGAGCGGTGTGAGCACACTAACCACCGTGCTCATGAGCCAATACACAAAATGCAAATATATAGTATGCATGGATTAACAAAGGAAAGGCTCGGGTTGTTTTATTTGCCGAAACGCTTTTGGTAGCATTATCGTTATTGAATCATAGAGTTATTACTACTACCTAGAACTCCACACGGCGTTTGTCATAATTGACTTACTCCACCACGCACACACTTCCTTTACTTGATCCAATCGAATCGATCCTTTCCTAATTGATTCTTGTCTAAGACTCCCAACAATGACGACATCATTCGATTAACCCACCGATCAAACCCTTTATATATATACATTCTTTTAGAATCCACCAATGTCTTCACGTATTCAATTCATACTAGTCCAATCTTGTAATCAATATTCACCAACTCCTACTTCAATTCCAATGATTCCCTAATAGGATTACTTTTTAATCCACGACACCATTCATATCAGAACTTTCTAACAAATCAACCCTTTCTGCTAATGATCCAAAACCACAATTTGCTCTCTTCATAATCACCCTTATTTTCATTATTTATCTCTAACTAATTCATCAATACTTCTGCACCAAGAATATCGTTAACCTAGTTTATGCTTCAATTATCATATCTCTAAATTTCCTCAAATTCAAATCACCTATCTAGATCAATTCCTGTTAATCCCATTAAATCCAACAATTACCTTTACACTCTTCTAATTCTCCAAAATCATTAATCCAGATTATACTCCGGTAATTATTATTATTCCTCCGATATACCTAAAAATTCAATTCATCATTCCAGTATTCTAATCAAATCCTATCAATCACATTATTACTAACATCTCTCAAGAATTTATATTAGTGTTGTAATCCAACAATATCTTTTGCACACTCTAATCTTCCAAAAATCATTTAAATCATCTTTCTAACCCATCCATTCATATAGACTCCACCGATTTATTTCTCCTAAACCCCTCTCTAATATTCTCTTTTTATAATCGACATGAATCCACCAATCATCGTTATGTATTTACCACAACGGTCATCCACTCTTCCTACGACTCTATTTATCTTCCTATCACTTTACTTTGTAAAAGCAGAAGCTTTATCATCGTTTAGCTTTTGAAATATAATACATAGAAAACCGCCTGAGACTTAGCAGTTTGAACAAAACGTAATATATATGAGAATGCAATAACGATGGCGATTGATTCCATCCACCGTTACATGGCATCTCGCACCATATGCTTAATCTTTCGGTTATAGCCGCTTAGCTTATCACCGGGCGACACCGGGACAACACAAACCGGGCATTGCGCCTTCACTTTCCATTCCCACCCCAAATCATTTTGAAAGCAGAACTATATCGGTTAAGTTTCCCATGTCCGCCCATGACCGTGGGCACGGCTATTCGAATAGTTTTGACTCTGCGAGTTTGTACACTTTCACCACAAGAGACAATCAACTCTTTGCCCCACACGATTCCTTAGTCATGTGGTTGAGCAGACCATCACAAGGTTGTTCAAAGTATCTAGTTCCTTTGTCATCTCACCTTATGGGCTTCTCCCACTTGCGGTGGGTCCCATCTATGCACGGATGTTCTCCACACGATTACTAACAGCTGGGCTCCACTTCCCGCAACGCTTAGAACAGCTGGAAAACTTCACCCTCCCCTTGGTGTCCCTTTAGGCCTCCCCTTGCCCTTGCTTATCCACTTCAATCCACTACCAGTGAGATGAGTCCAGGAGTTTCGATACAACTACTTAGCCAAGTTGTACTTTACAGACTTGTGGTTGCACTGTTTTACGTGGGAGATCATGACAAGATTCAGTCCTTAGCGGTATCTGGGCGATTCTACCACAACCCACTTTGTGCCTCCACTGCACCATTCACACACACCATCGAACCATTCGCCCAGATATTCAAGCAAGTTGGGGTTTTTGGGAGCATAAAATAATAGTTCCAAATATTTCTCCGGTCATTCCCACCATGACCGCCCAACCAAATTTTCTCATGATTAAAAGTGATGCTTGGCGTTTTCACGCCCATGAATATCTATGCAACACTACGCATGGCGTATAATTTACGGACTTATTTTTAAAAGGTTAATATCATAATTTCGCTAGGGCGACAAGGTTCATATATTCAAATATTCAACAAGGGGGTGTAATATTAATCAAAGCAAACGATGGGCATATAACTAGAATCTTGAATTAAGCATGTATTTGTACATAAAATAACAGCATGTAATTTGATAATTTAAACAAAAGTAATTTGCATAAAATGTAGGTTCAACATGATCAAAGTATTGACTACTTTGGCGCGGTTTTACTGGTCTTGAGCTCACACAATGCTTTCTGGAGCTTCGGTCTTGATCTTTACTTTGCTCTTGATTACACTTGATCTCTCGATTCTTGGGACTCCCATTCCTAATTACGTGCTAAAAGGCGAACACGAATAAAAGCAAATAACTCAAAGATCCAAATAAAATCCGAATAGATCCATTTTATCTTTGTTATGAGTTAATGGTGATTGGAGGCAAAGTCAGTGTGATGACTTGATCTTTTATTGGTAGCTCCTTTATTATTCTTATATTTATCAAGGAAATTCCATGAACCAGGTTAGACCTATAGGAAGAGTTCGAATTAAACTTATCTTTAGGGTATGTACTCATGAGGTTATTCTTTGTTTAGTGTTCCTAAGTATAGCTAATGGCGAATAATTGGCTCAATATTTTTACTAGTAACTACTTTTAGTATTTTACATTTATTTAGGAAGTTCCATGAGGTAGGTTAATCCTATGATCGGTGTAAAAGTTGTGCGGAGATGTTGAGTATCATGCAGAGGGTTATCTTTTAAGAATTAGGTCTGGTGAGCTTATGGTGTACACTAAATTAACTTATCAATTTAATCCCGAGCTTGCGTTTGAGGCAGTTCATATGGTAATATGTTAGGTGAGTTTTATGGTTGATTAATCAATTTATTAATTAAATGATTAACACCCTAATTTATTAGCACACAGGACTATTTATTTGGCCATTGTTATTTAAATGGTTAACACCAACCGATTTCCATTTCTTATTGACCGCGACCACTGGGCTATTTTAGGTTTTAGATACAACTCGGATATAAATACCATTACCTGCTATGCCTAGAATCCTTGAGCTTCAGGTTACATATTAGTGGGATTATTATTATTTTTTAATTACCAATGACCCCCAGCTATTATATTCTAATAACTATACACTAATATGGCCTTTTTAATTAGAGTCTTTGCGACATTAATATCCTTATCCTCTTGCTTGGCGCTAGACACAATTTAATCGTAATTACACTCTTATCTACTTGAGGTCAAACTTGCAATATATCAATATTGCTATTTAATTAAATTTACTACTTGAGATTTGCATTATTTAGGCAATCTTTATTTACTAAATCATCATTTCATGAGAGCATAGATCTACACAATATTCTTAATCAATATCTCACTATGCCCTTTCAAAATTTCTCTATTAAATTAAATCCAAATTAATCAAACTATGATGATGGGACCCACCTCAATTTTCTTTCCTTTTTCTTTTTTTTTCCCCACCGCAATACTGGCTTCTTTCCCCTTTTCTCGCTCCCTTCACGGCAGCTCTCCTCCTTCATTTCTAATCCCCATTTTCTCCACCGGCCTCCTCCCACTCCGGCCGACCGCGGCAGGGCCCGTGTCGCCTCGGCACCATCATCCCCGCCTCGCCTGCACCGCTCCACCGCGCCGCACCAACTCCGGCCACTCCTCCATGCCGCCGCGCATGGTGCTGCAGCTCGCTGAGCCACGCCTCGGCGAACGCCGCCCACCGCCCGCACCAACTCCGGCCGCTCCTCCTCCGGCTCGCCGCTTGCTGCCGCCGCCTCCTGCTGCGCATCATGCGCATCATGCACGGCTCTTGCCGAGCCGCCTCGCCTCGCTCCCTCGCCGTCGCTTCCGCTACCTCCGCCCGGCGCCGCTCATTCTTGTGACTCCCGCCGGGCAGCGCCTCGGCCGACCTCCTCCGGCAGCCACACCGTGGCCCGTCGCCTCTGCCGCGCCCGGCTGCGCCTTGTCGGCCTCGTTGGCTCCGCCATCTCGGTCTTGCCGCCGAGATCTTGGCCGCCAAGCCACCCTGGCTTTCGCCTAACCGCCCCAGGCGATGCTACTGTGTCGGCCACCAACCACCTCTTGTGAAATTGCTCAAACGATGTTGCATGTGAAAACTACTTGTATGAATGGGTTGCTCGTGCGATGAGGATTGCAATGGTATAACATGCATTGGGTGATTTGAGGTTCTTGAAAGGGATTGGAAGGAGAGAAGGTAGAGAAATGAACATGTACCAAAGTGTTTTTCTGTTGGAGAGGAGGTGGCTTGAGAAAGATGAAATGGTTGTGTTGCTTTCGGCTGGGCAAAAGATAAATGGCCAGGAGTCAATGCTGGATGGGAGAGGTGGCGTGGTGGTGTGGAAAAAGGCAGTGATGTGTATTAGCAGTGAAGAGGTTGTAGCAATTTTTAGATTTTGAATTTTTAACTTGAATCCCTAGTTCATTTTTAAGATTACCGATTTTAGTGTAATTATTTAGATGCAGTTGTTGGACTTTCGGTTTAAGGCTAAAATTTAGATTTTTGTGAAATTTTAAAATGGTTTATATTTTTTTACACTATTACTATTTACTTTGCACATTACTTCTCATTACCTACATATTTGTATGTAACAAAACTCAAAAGGTTTCAAATAAATTTTCAAAGGAAAGATTGAATGCCAGCAAAATGCAAGAAAAGCGTTAAAAGTTTCACATTTCTGAATATCAAAATTTTGGGATGTTACATGTATGTATGAGATGTATGTATGTATGTATGTATGTATGTATGTATATATGAGATGTATGTATGAGATGTATGAGATGTATGTATGTATGTATATATGTATGTATGTATGAGATGTATGTATGTATGTATGCTCTGTATCAGCCAAAATCATAATCGAGTATCGGTCTCTCCGTAATCAGATCAAAAATGACCAAAATTCAAAAATTTCACCAAAAACCATAAGTAGACCAAAAGATCACCAATAATAAAGTCATCTCTAATTTTATTATATCATCTCCATATCACAAGAGACGATCTTAGTAACAATATTTTCATAAGTTACCTCTAACATATTTCACAACATATCCTCACCCAATCACTTCTTTCTCTCTCCTTCAACACCGACACATTACCACACAACTAAGCAACCTTTCTTTCTCCTCCGCCCTTCTCCCCATGTCATTGGCCTCCTCCTTCCTCTCCACCATGCCTATCTACTTCTTTCCCTTCTGCGACCCTCTCCTTCTCTCCCCTAGTCTCCATCCTACTCATCACCGGTCTCGTCCTCTCTCGTCACCGATTTACCTAACCCCATGCGTGCCCATTTTTATGCAATTAATTCAATTATTTCAACTAGTTTTAAGCGAGACGGCACGAGAGAAAGGAAGATGCCGACCGTCGTCACCGCTGCGATAGTAATTTCGGTGGGCTTGGGTGGTGGGCTTTGGGCGTGCTTGGGCTGGGCCGGAGATCGCAGTGCACGATGAGATGATCGGGCCAAGCCGACACGGCACGAAGTTGCATGGCACGATGGGTTTGGTTCAGCGCGCCCAAGTCCCACTCTACAAACCCCGCTGATGTGCATCTTTCGTTGTTCTCCGTAAATGCGTGTGTACGTGTACTAGCTTAGGTGGTGTTCGATTCACTTATTTTTGGTGGCTTATGGTAAAACATTTTAGGTTGAGATTATTTAACATAATTAAATTTAAAAATTGAAAATATAAAAATTTGTTAGCCCATCACAGACAACACAAACGAATACGGAAAAAAGAACCGCAAAAAGCTCAAAAAGCTAAAAATTCGATGAATAGTGCAAAATAAGCGAAGCTCAAGCCATATTGGCGGTGCCTTTTAGGTGAGATTTTATATATCGATGGTTCGATTGGAATCTTTGGCTAGGAAAAATCTTTTATGGGTCGATCTAAGGACACCATGCAAAAAACGACTTTAATTTCCAAACGTAGATCGATGAACGATATATATATATATCTGCATACAAAATTTGGCCACCACGTAAATTATTGCATAAGATCCTAAAGGGAAGAATATATATTTATTGTTCTCTCCTGTTACAATCCCTGCATGCATACACATACACAGACGCGTCCACACACATATACATACATATATATAGTATAAATATTAGGGATACCATAATATTCAGGCTCCATTGGTATCAGCCGTCGGATTGCTTTACAATACGTGCAAACTATGAACTTGCTAAAGTGTATATTTGCATAACAAAACCAACATCCAACCTGTTAAGAGCATTGTCCCCTGATTTTTGGATTCCTTTCTATTGATAACCCATGCGGCACATTCCATTTAAAGAGGATTACGGGTGTGATATGGAAACAAACTAGCCAATATCCAGTAAGAGTGATTGTTTTCTTTCCTGAAAAAAAAGATAAGTATGGTTCTTTCCTTAAGAGAGAGAGAGAGAGAGAGAGAGAGAGAGAGAGAGAGAGAGAGAGAGAGAGAGAGAGAGCACCAAGACAAGGCATAGATATAGTAGCTAAAGTAAAATGAGTCGAGTATGAGGTGACAAATATATGACATGCATGTGCAGTGTATAGTTCATGCGAAGTAGTATATTGACGTGCATGTGTCGCTAGATATAGTAGTTTGAAGTATGGTTCATTTGGTTATCTCTAATCGATGAATATGACCGGCACAACAACACATACTACCTCGAGAAGATTTTATTTTAAACTTTGTTTGTTTTGCAAAAAAACCGGTATATACCGTAAGTGCATACTTGAAATAATAGAGTCCAATTGGGTTGCTTCTTTCCTTGCGGACTGGTGTACCAATCAATTAACGTCTCTCCTCTCAGTAATTAACAAGGTATGTGGCCGCAAATTAAGATGGAATTATTGTGAATTATATAGCACGTTGCACTCTCTTTTCAAATAAGTAGATGTAAGCACGTTGCACTCTCTTTCCAAATAAGGAAATGTAACGGGTTGACCCGTTAGTTTATATACCCATTGCAATAGCATATATCTTGAAGCAATCTAAAGGTAGCAAGTTATGGGGCCTAGACACCATGATACCCTAATTCAGTATCATATATAAAAATACCTTTTATTCTTGGGTGTAATTACACCCACATCTAATATACCACCTAAACAAACTTTAAATACTCCTTTATCACTTTAGGTATACTCGTATACTAGTTATAAGATACTTCAATGTGAATCACACATGAGTAAAAAGGGGTATCATGGTGCCCGGGCACCATGATTTCAAATACATCAATTCCATCTAAATTTGCGCATATTTTTTGAAAATATCAGTTTTAGGGTATATACTCATCTATAACATTTCAAATGAAACGTATAAGTTTTAAAAAATATATTCAAATTCAAAGTTTTGAACGAATTTAGATCACATACTTTGCTGATTTATATATATATATAATTAGCATATACCTACAATCAAATTATCATAAAAAGAGACAACTACAATTCGAAATTTAATTCAAACTTGTTTGAACTAATTAGTAAACTAGTTACACTTGACATCTAAGAAATTTAAAAAAATTTCGTACACGATACATATCTATTTTAGACTATGATACCCGAGCACCAAGGAGCACTCATTTTTACTCTCTCTCTCTTATATATATATATATATATATATATATATATATATATATAATGATTTCATATACTGAGTACACACTTTCACTTCTTATATACCACTTAAATAATGTTGTTATACCCTCTTTATTATCTTGATTATACTCTAATAATGATTATAAGATATTCTAAAGTGAGTTCTATAAAACATTTCATCAAAGTCCACACTTCTTATAACATAATTTATGTATATATTTCTTTTATATAAGGAAAAAGGTATATAGTAAAAATAAAGGACTTTGACGGATTTTTTTCAATTAAATCGCATAGAAGTGTCTTAGAATTAGTATTCAAGTAGTATATCAAGAGTGATAAATAAGTATAGCATTATCGGTTGATTGGTATATTAGAAATGAGAGTATATGGGCCTGTTTTTTTTCAGCTTTTGGCTTTTGCTACAGTACCTAACTTTCAAACAGAGTATTTTTTCAAGACATGATTTATAAGTTAATTGTAATACACGTTAAAAGCTCAACATTTGTATCATCTAAAATCGCAAGTGACTATCTCTCTTCATAATCTCTATCGTAAACAGCTAAAATTCAACAATTTCAACCAAAAGTCATAAGCCACAATCATAAAGAACATGCCCTATATATGTGTCATGCAGGACAGTGCTGTAGCTTTCTCAGAGGATTTGCACCCATCACACAATTGAGACAGCAATGACGTGTGAGCTATATACATCCAGACATCGTTTTCTGATGTTGGAATCATGCATAAATAAATACAAAGTAACACTAGAGCTTGCTTAATCAGGAGAGACCATGTGGATTCCATGGAAACAAGTGTGTCGCGTGCCTTCTTTAATTTTCCTTGGCCCGGAATGAATTTACCTATTTCTCCTGTGTTTGGCCTCTCAAGTCATTTGTTTCACTGTCTCCACTGTATTCGTTTGCGTTGTCTGTGATGGGCTAACATATTTTTTATATTTTTTTAATTTTTTTAAATTTAATTATGTTAAATAAACATCCGTCACCATCTGTTTTTTCACCACCACAGATGTTTTTTTTCATCATAAGCCACCAAAAATAAGCCCAAATGATCACCACCTATATGTAGCTATTGGTTAGCATAGCGATCGATGTAATAATCTAGGAGTTAATTATTAGCACGTCATTTTCCGGCAGTAGCAACATGCCAGCCGGAATAAAATGGAGTGGCTTTTATTTTATTCCAGCGACCGGCCTATTATTCTTGCCCGGAAAACATGAAGCATGCTGGAAATCATGCCGATTAGCAAGCCGACCAAAAGGTAGCTATTTGTGTTCTCTATATACACGCACAGACACGCTCTCTAGCATGTGCGTGCATGCTACGCGCGAACTGGCTTATATCAATGGTTCATATGTAATGGGATCGATTGTAACTTTTCTAGCATTGCATTATAAAAGTTACCATCGAATAAAACATGAGTTATTAGCTAACCGCGATTTGTATGTAACCAAGTTTTTCCAATTTGTAAAATGTTATCAGCATGCCCTCTTCAAGTACATGTCGTGAAACATTAAGTAATTGCCACCAATTGTAGTCTAACAATTTTTTGCGCCGAGCCGGAAAGTTACTGGCTTTTGTGAATGAAGTTATTGTCGTATACATGTTGAGTCACTGCTAGCATTTAAACTTACTATTGACAGTAACTGTATATGTATTTGGAAGTAATGTCACTAACAAACATATGTAACTTTCTTGGCACAAAGAGAGATTCTCGGGTGTACTTAAAAACCGTTCGAATTCCATACCCCACTAAATCCTGGAAACTTCATGTATCGTATATGATAACTTTACCCTGCGGATGATAACTTCATTGCATATAGATGATAACTTTATGCGTAACCGCAAGTAATGTTTCGAGTTCGACTAACAAAACCGGGTGGACGGTCAAAGTTCGACTTTGATCGAGAAGTCGAAGAGTATCGGACGGTGTTCGAGTAGCAGAGGAGAATCGGACGGCGTTCGAGTAGCAACGGAGATCGGACGACGTTCGGGTAGCAGCGGGTATTGGACGACGTTCGAGCGGCTTCAGAGCAACGGATGGTGTTCGAGTAGCAGAGGAGAATCAGAAGGCCTTTGAGTAGCAACAGAGATTGGACGGCCTTCGAGTAGCAACGGAGTATCGAACGGCGTTCGAGCTGCTTCAGAGCATCGGATGGCGTTCGAGTGGTGTTGAAGCGGAGTAAAATTGTCATATACATGTTGAGTGGTGTCGAAGGAGCAGTCGAAGCCGTGGTCGAAGCCACGATCAAAGCTACAGTGGTCATAGGTACTGTAGCAGTCGAAAACATGATAGCAATCATGGTTACTGTAGCGGGGGCTGTAGCAATCGAACGTACTATAACAGTTGTGGGTACTGTAGTAGTTGTGGGTACTGTAGCTATTGAGTGATTCGGTCGTACTCGGAAGCCGTGGTCGAAGTAGCGTCATGGTCGTAACTCGTAAGAGTAATGTAGCAACCGAACTCGTAAGAAAAAGTTATAGTCTAATGATCTAAACGTTACCGATAATATACTATGAAGTTACCACCTACTAAATAAGAAAGTTAAAGACCATTGATCTAAAAGTTACCAACCATACACTACGAAGTTACCAACTAAATTTACTATACATCCACTAGTGATTTACAAAACATGTATTACAAAATTACACATATCTCATTGTATTTGGAGCAACTGTTGCCCCTCTTCCTCTTCGCGTTGTGAGCATTTATGACAGTTTTCACAATGGCGGGTTCTGCTTAGGTAGGGTCAAGAGTGATCTTCAAAGCACTCTGGCTATCCGCAATCGTGATTTTGCTTGCCATGGTCGGTGCCTTCCTTGTTGTCTTTATTTGTTCTCATAACATGGAATTTTCGGAGATAATAGGGATTATGTATCAAATATAGGAACAACATCACAATGACAAATCGACTGCACTACAGCCAGAATATAAGGAACATCTAACATAATCGCTAACCCTTGGTACAATCGAGTGAGGTCGATGGCGATGACTGATGGCGCGGTCGAGGCGACGATGAGAGAAGATACCAGATTAGGACGTGCGGCCGACGACGAGGCGGCGAGGTCGCCGGAATAGGGAGGTGCTCTCATGAGAGAGATGGAGAGATAGGGAGAGATCGAATCGGGGGAAGACGAAGAGAGATTCCCGAGTGGGCTTAAAAATCGTTTGGATTTCATATCCCACTAAATCCCAAAAAAGCGGCACATGGGACCCGAGAGCACGGTTCTAACGCACGTGATAACTGTAAGTAACTTCATGTATTGTATATGATAACTTGTTGTGCAAGAGACGATAACTTTACCATATGAATGATAACTTTGCCTTGCGGATGATAACTTCATTGTATATAGACAATAACTTTATGTGTAACAACTAGTAACATTTCGAGTTTGACTAACGAAGCCGGGTAGATGGTCGAAGTTCGACTTCGAGCGAGAAGTCGAAGAGTATCGGACGGTGTTCGAGTAGTAGAGGAGAATCGGAGAGCGTTCGAGTAGCAACGGAGATCGGATGGCTTTCGAGTATCAGCAGAGTATCAGACAACGTTCGAGCAGCTTCAGAGCATCAGACGATGTTCGAGTAGTGTTAAAACATCGGAAGGTGTCCGAGAGGTATTGCAAAGGATTAGAGCATGGAGCGGTTGAAGATTTTGAGCGCAAGAGCGGTCGGAGATCCCAAGGCATGCAGCGATCGGAGGCTGCGGTGGTCGAAATCAACACGTGATATCGAGAGAGATGAGAGACGAGGAGAGATTGAATCGGGGGAAGATGAATAGAGATTCCTAAGCGGAGTTAAAAACCATTGGAATTGCATATCCTGCTAAATCCCAGAAAGTGCGTACTCCCAGAAGTATCCTTTATAGCGCTGTATGAAATGGTAGATACGTGGATGTAGTCAAGACCGTAAAAAGTAAGACAAAACGCGACAAATTTTTCGTACGTGACTAGAGGTTTACAAAACAATTCACCTGTTACAAAATACTGTATTTTTTAATTTGTACACAATCATCATATTTTTTTAAGATCAAAACGGCAACACATAGACATATCGAAGCCCTTTACTTTGTCGTTGTTTTTTCTGTCTCTTGACTAGCTAGCCGAGCAAGGCGGTCCACACGTGTGTGAAAATTATTACGTTCTCATGCATGGATCCGCCTTACACTACCCTATTCGGCGACGTATCAGTCAACGAAACAATCATGCGACACTGCGCGCGACGTACGGAAAGTACTCAACACGTGTTAATAAGCTACCAATTTAAGTCACGTACACAGATGGCTCATGCATGTACTGATGGATCAATCCATCCACAGCTTGCAGTCCATGTGGCAATGCTCGTCGTCGACGGCGACCCAGTCGACTCCTCCCCATCGCCGGTGGCGTCAGCAGCATCCCCCTCGCCATGTCGTCGATCAGCCCAGGCATGTCGAAGATCGCGTCCTCGTCCACGAACACGGCCGCCTCTCCGGCGCCACTCGTGCCGGCCCAGGTAACCTCCGGCAATGCCAGAGGTGGCGGCAGCTTCACGCGCTGGCTGTGTGGCCGGTGCAGCTCGGCGGCCTGAGCTGCGGCGCGGCGGATGTCCTCCGGCGAGGCGGTGCGCGCGCGCGGGAGCGTGGCCTCGGAGTCAGGGAAGTTGAGCTCGGCGCCGCGCGCGCCGCGGAGGGCGATGGCGGCGACGTCGTGGGCTCGCGCGGCCATCTCCGGGGTCGGGTAGGTGCCGAGCCAGATGCGCGCCTGCGCCTGCGGCTCGCGCACCTCGCAAACCCAGCGGCTGCCCCCGGCCCGGGCGCGCACGCCGCGGTACACCGGATGGCGCGTCTCCCGGAACTTCTTCCGCCCCGCCCGCCGCTTCGGCGGCAGCCGGTGCTGGCTCCCGTCGCCCGGGGAAGACGGCGGCGACAGCGACGACGACGAAACCGACGACGTGTCGTCGGTGTCCATGGTCGCAGTAAAGAGCTAAGCGAAGTAAACAGCAGGAGTATCGTAGTGCAGGTTAGCTGCCTGGCTATAGCCTTAATTAGGTGCGGGGAAGAAGAGTTATTTCGTGGGTCGGATATATAGGCGCGGGGTTTGCGGGTTCGGACCCGTCGATTTCGCCATCGAGCGGCACACGATATTCCTTCGGGCTGCGGGTGTGAAGTGAACTGGACAGCGGCTCGGCGGAGCTGGGACCCGCTTCAATTCCGCCCCTTTCCTCACGTGGGGGATTCGGATTTAAGGTATGAAACACGTGCGCACTGCGTGCAGGTTGGTAATATTATAATTAGCCTGATCTTTTCCTTATTTGTACATGTTGATGTCTCCTGATGCATTTCAGCATTTTTCTAAGTAGACCACAAGGCTGCGATGGTTGAGATCATGTGCACGAAGCTCCCTTCTTCTTTTCCGTAATAGCAAAAATCCATAGCTCCTCTTGTGTATTCTTTTTTTTTCTTATTAGTGTTGTTCTCTTTTAATATCCATCCACCTGTTCCTGAACAATTGTTTTCTCTTATTTTTATGGTTTCTAACGTAGTACTTCATTCATTCATTTTTTATTTGACGTCCTAGAATTCGTGTTATTGAATTTTTGAAAGTTTAGTCGTCAATAAATTTAAAACTCTCTAGATTAATTATATAATTATATTTATTATTAAAAATATTTTTTAATATTATAATTTTATTAGCACACTTAATGTAAAGTTATAAAAAATAACTGTCAAAGTCAAATATCAGAAAAAGTCGAATATCGGAAATCATATAAAGTAAAAAATATCAAGTAAAAAGAATAGAGGGTGTAAATATATATATTTTATTATGAACACTTGTTGTGATATGTCATAATATGTTTGATATTTTGAAAGTATTTTTTTGACAAATTTTGTAATGTTATTGTAGGACCCGAGATGCCTTCAATTTTAACCTTCCTAGATTGTATTCCAAAATTTTCTCTCCGCTAGTTATTGGAAATTAGGAAGGTCAATTTAGACCACCACAAAAAAACTCACATAAGAACGGAAGCAAAACCAAGTTCAAACTCCAAGGCTGGTACTACCGGCACGCAATAAGCCAATAGTACCACAACAGAGCGGTTTGATCGCCCAGGAGCATCAGTCTAACTGGTCTCCAGTTGGACCGCAAGCAAGGGTGCGGTCTGACCGCCCCCCTGTTCCAGAATTGAAAATAGCCTGAGCCAAAATCCAAAAGGTGCAATCTCCAAAATATAGGTCCAAATGACTTGAAACTTTGCATACACATTGCTAAGGATATCAGGAACATAATCTATCCAAGGATCGCATGGATCTTGGTTAGAGTTCTAACATTTTTTTGAAACAAGTAAGGTTGTACTTAAACCGGGCAAAACTCAAGAACTCGACATACGCCTTGCTCGTGGGTTAAGGATGATCAAGATGGCTCTAGATAGGTTTCCACATGTCATAGTAAGCTAGAGAACCCAAAAAATTCAAGAACAAAACCCTCATATCACGATTTCACAAGAGGTGCTCCAAATCAAGCCAAACCGGACAAACTCCTAAATCTTACCATAGCAAGTACCTATATGGATGGCATATGATCTTCAAAAGGCATCACCATCTTTTACACGTCCATGGAACAAGCGAGATCAAGAGAGAAGAGGAGAGAGAGCAAAAACTCGAACCAAAATAAGAGCAAAACTAACAAGATCAAGAACACACAATGAATGATAAAGATGATTGATCTAGTGCAACTTGTAGATGAATATTTTATCGCCTCACTATCATGGAAGACAGAGCTCTCTTACCTAAGAGCACACACCCAAAAGCCCCTCACCAAGGAAGTCTCACACAAACCCTAGAGAATGAACGACTGGGTTGGTTAGCCTCACATGCCTCCAACCCCCTCTCACTCAAGTAGATGGAGCAACCGGCCCACACCTAACCCTAATGGGTACTATCTATTAGTACAACCAGGGAACCCGTTAACCCCCCACACACACACACACCGAGTTTTACACTCAACACATGACTCATGCACACTTTTCAAAGCGTATAAGCCTAAATCGCTAAGGAACAAGCCTTCATCCACTTGGCCTCCTCAGTGTCCCCTTGACCTAAACTATTATCCAAACACCCTCTAAGTGTCGTGGTTTTAGTCCTTTTGTCATTTCTGGTATTTTGGCTACCCCATCAAAACGCCTTTGCCTTGATTGTGGACCTCAGCTCTTCCCTGAGCCGAGTCCATGGTCATCTCCTCATTTGAAAGTAATCCCTATGTTTGTAACGTGTAGACCCACCAATAGCTCACGCATCAGTAAGTCTTTCCATGTTGGTTTCCTCCGATCATGCCTCACTTGTACTGACCGCACCATTCGATGAGTCGTTGCTCAAACCTTCTCTTCAATATCTCTTGTCTTCTCCTGTGCTCCGCTTGAGCCCAACCATCCCGCTCAGTTTCTCTGACCGTACCTCAGCTTATCCTCGAGCATAGTCCCGGTCCACACCGTCGACTATGGCTACCTCCAAGTACCCTGTATATCAAAGATCAAGAAATTATTTTTAGGCAAAAATTCTTCACAACTTGACTCATGTTAGTCCAAACATTTGCAATGATTTAAACGCTGTGACTCAATCCATCACCAATTTGCACAAAAACCAAAGTCAACAAGTTTCAGCCAGTCAGACTGCTATGGAGTGGCCGATCAGACCGCCAAGCCAACTCCAGTCAGATCATCACCTTGCTTGGTCATACCACTTTGGCTTGGCCCAAGAAATTTCCCCTTCTGAAAATAGCTACCGCCAACTATTTTTCGATCGCACCACAAGCCCGGTATGACCGCCACCCATAGCCGGTCATACCGATGACTACAGTCAGTCAGACTGTCAACCCTTGGCTAGTTTGATCATCGCTGGCTGGCCTGACCATCAACCCTAAGCCGGTCAGACCACCGCTGGCAAAAATGTTGAGAGGTAAAACACAACCTTTTGCAAATGCAAATTTCAATTTGATACGATTACTAATTGTTCAATACATATGAATCAAGTATATTCTCAACATGGTTCTTCAATTATTTTTATGTCCACTCAAATTAAATAGCTTTATGTACAATATTGGTTGATTTTTCTAAAAAAAATGCTTTCATAACGTAAGAGTCCGGATTCGATAATTTATGTTATAACGGCGATAATTAATTACCATAAAACTTGTGTTCCGGAGACTAGCTATGCAATGTGAAATATGACATTTAACAAGGGCAGGAATTATGGCTTATTTCGTTAATACAAAGATGAGAAAAACCATCTATTTGAACACTGGTGACATATATTTTTGACTGGAGATAGACATTATATATAATCGAGATTCGAGACTGCTACTATGTTTTGTCATGATGCTTGTAGCTGTGGACAAGAATTCTGTAAAAAATGGGTGAATTGTACGCAAAATTAATTTTTCGATGGCATTTAGAAACCATCAACATCGCGTGTATATTTGTGTTGCTGTCGTTGGCGTGTAGCTAGCTTTCGATCGATGGCGGCAGGCACTGAGACAAATGGTCAAATTAAGCAGCAGGCGGGGTCGATCGATACGTACAGACAGGTGCTGCCTGCCTGATCACCTCACGAAGGTATACGTCCGTCATCAATCGCTTCCAACTAGCTACTGCCCTTTCCCCCCGCATAGTTTGATAGCCATCCTTTTCTTTTTGCTTTGATATTAATTAAATTAATTAATTAGCAACAACTCGATCGGTTGTGATGACGGTACGAAAGGTTGCAGCACGAAATTAAACCTTTTTTTTCCTGCGATGAGCACGAAATCAAACTAACTAAGAGGTAATTGATCTTTTGCCACACATTTCATTGCATTTGATGATTTGCCCTATGATGTCTAACCCACATGTCAATGAGACAAATGAGATAAATCATCAAATTACATGTTTATGTATAAGGCAAATACTCCAATCTCCCACTAACTAAATAAGCTTCACCAGCTAGCTATATATCCATGGACATGCATACAAGCATATATCTACTGCTTAAAAGAGGAAGTTGATGGTTATGGTTTATCTGCCCCTCCCAACTCTCTCTTGATAGTGGTTTATTTGCCTCAGTGCCTCTTCTCCTTTCAAAATAAAAGTACCCACAAGGGGGCCATCTCTCCGCCTCCTCTCCCTCTCTGAATCCCCTTGCGCGTGCTCTCCCCTTCCCTCCCGATTTCACCGTGAGGTCCCCCTCCAATCAACCTAGCCACTGCCTCCTCTCCCTCTCTAGATCAGCCGCCTCCGGCCCGCGCCACCTCCACAGACTCCATATATATATTAAACATCACGAGCATGTGTTTCTAGAGAGAGCAAAATAAAGACGCACACCTCACCCACGTCACATAAGAACACATGTGTGTGCATCCACTACACATGATACAAATTTTGCGGAGGCTCTAGACCCTCACAAAACGTGGGAACACGTGAGTGTACTCTGATTAAATAAAGGGAAAAATTGTTCAGTAGCACTGAAAGATCGCTACTTTCGGAAAATACCACTAAAAAAATCGAACTCCGGAAATTACCATTAAAAGATTCAACATTCTTCGGTATTTACCATTCTAGGCAAAAATATGAAGGGGTAAAGACAAAAATGCCCTTACCCCTTCGGGCATTCATCTCGCGACGGAGCGAAGGGGTAAGGGCATTTTTGTCCAGAATGGTAAATCCCGAAGAATGTTGAATCTTTTGATGGTAATTTCCGGAGTTCGATTTTTTTAGTGGCATTTTCCGAAAGTAGCGATCTTTCAGTGCTACTGAACAAATTTTCCCTTAAATAAAACACACCGTGTCAATCCTAGAGATCGAATCTAAGTAAGCAGAAGCAAGCACCCCCACTTCCACCGCTAAGCCACTTGCGTGTAGACCTTTAGGAGCATGCTACATACATTAACACATGTGCGCAGTTCGTGCTATTTAGATTGAGAAGATCAAAGAAGCACTATATTCGGGTCATGTGGATAAGTGGTGAGTTCTTTTGAATTGTAGTTTATGGCTTATGGTTTTGAATTCCGATTGTTCGTAAGAGAGATTACGAAATAGAAGACAGTCATATGCAGTTTTGGTCGATAAAACTAAAGGCAGTATAATGTGTACTATAATCAACTTATAAATCCCGTCTTAAAAAGATATATCGTTTAAAAATAAGTTACTATAATACTATACATAAGTCAAAAGCCTGAGCCAAATTGAACCCGTCCAACATATAACCCGGTCAGTTGAAGGCTAATTGAAGTAGTCATGAACTCCACGAGTTCTTATGCAATCTTATTGGTGTAAAAGAAAGAAAAAGAAGAAAAGGGGAAGTGAGAGAACGATAATGCAATATGCATACATGTGACACATGTGGGCCAGTGGCGGCCGGCGGCGGCGTCCGTCAAATTATGTCACACAATCCAACGCACGTACGTACGGCTGACCGTATTGTCGGCTTGCGCATGCATTCTAGCAATTTGGCTACTCATTTCGGTTTAAGTTTCTTAGTTATTTTCATCATTTATAAATTTTGTCTCTTTTTATACTTTTAATTTTTTTGATTTTTTACCGATTCTTTTTTCCATATTCATTTACGTTATCCATGATGATTTAATATATTTTTACTATTTTTAATTTTTTTAAATTTAATTATACTAAATAAGTCATCTTTAGTTATGATATAAATTTAACCAGCTATATTACAATTTCAGTACATATACCACACACGTGCGACACGATCGAGATAGTATATGATTGGTACGTACACACGTACGACACGATCGAGATGAGGCGAGGCTCATGCGTGCACACTTACGTGCAGAATGAAGTAGTGCGTACGTAGGTATATATTTGTGGACAATCTGGCTAATTCAATTCGCAGGTGAGGACATGCAGCAATTAATCGTATATATAAGCTGCGCGCAAATACATTTGCTAGCTAGATACATTGCTCTACCATCGAGTTTGTCAAGTATACGTGGTACGTACGTACTTCTGGTAATCGACCTAGCTAGCTAGGTGTTAATTTGGGGTTTGTAGAACCGGATATGTAGCAGAGGGAGTGAATGATATCTTAAAAAAATTTCTTCAAATATTCACTTATCCTTTCTTCGATAGCTACAAAGTTATAGAAGATTAGAATATAAATTCTACTTGAAAAGACAGAGAAATACAGAGCTCAGTACGATCAGTTTAGAGCACTACGTGGTCGAGTTACTACCACTCGTCGGAAACACAACGTGGTCAATTGCGACTATTAGACGGAAGCCAACGTACATAGTCAGAGCTCAACTGTCGGATGGAAATCACCGTGGTCGGAGATCGACTGCCAGTTGGATACCAACGTAGTCGAAAATCGACTGTCGAACAGAGATCACCGTGGTCGGAGATCGACTGCTAGTCGGATACCAACGTAGTCGAAAATCAACGTGGTCGAAACCAACGTGGTCGAAATCATCGTGGACGAAATCAACGTGGTTGAAACCAGTATGGTTGAAACCGAAGTGGTCGAAACCGACATGGTTGAAACCATCATGGTCAAAACCAGCGTGGTTAAAACCAATGTAGTCGAAACCGACATGGTCGGAACCAACATTGTCGAAAACCAACGTAGTTGATGTTCAGTGTGTGGTCGAAAGACCAGCATGGTCAAGAACCAATAAGTGGTCGAAAAACAACGCGAACAAGACCAACGTGATCGTAACCTTCGTGGTCGGTGTCTAGAAGTTACCAGTTGGAAAACCAATCAAGTAGTCGATGACCAAAGAAGTCGTAACAGTTCGGAATATGACCAGAAGGGTCAATGACCAACTAGTGATCATAACCAAAGTGGTCAAACCAATCCGAACTTCAACCGATGAAATCGACTATCAGTGAACGTACGAAAATCGAAAAGCAATCGTATGACCAACGTGGTCGAAGACCATTGAGCAGTCATAACCAGATGCGGTCGTAAGCAACTCGAAAAAGCAATAGAGGCGCACGACCAAAAGATCTATGTAATAGCTCAGCTGTTTATTTCAAAATTTTTAGCAAAAAAATTAATTAAATTTAATTAAATTTAAAATAAAAATATAGTGTTCTTTAGTTGTCTAAATTTTGGAGATTTTATTTGCCTGTTTTTAGCTCTCTTAAAAAACTTTTCTTAAAAATAATTTAATTGAAAACATAAAAATATTATTGAGTAAAAGATATTTTGAATTTCTATAAAAAAAATCCTATTTAAAATTAATTATTTTGAAGCATTTGGCTTTTATTTGGCCTTTTGTGTTTTGGCTCAAGTCGTCTAACGGTTGGGCGACTAGGGGCTTGTCGCCCAACCGTTGGGCGACTCGAACTAGTCGCCCAACGGTTGAGCAACTAGCTAGCCCAAATTGCCCAACTGTTGAGCGATATATGATCAGAACTACAAAAAAAACCTGTAGGTATAATACCGTAATTCGGAATAGAAAATAGATTATTAAAACAATCTTTTATCTTTGCAGGATTGAAGCGATATGATGCACTTACCTTATAGGATTAGATCCGGAAGGATGAGATGTTTTCAACAATATTCTGTCTGATCATGGAGTCGGATTATCCATCGTCTGTTTGCTAATTTGTTGTTTACATGTGATTTGTAACACCCCTATTTCTGGGAGCATTATGAATCCCTCGCAAATGCCCAAGACTCATTCAGACAGCCCTATCACGAGCGGTTGCCGAACCGTTATCACGAGCAGTTCTGAACCGTCGGTGTTTAGGTGTCGCGATAGTTGGTGGTTATCACGAGCGGTTCTGAGCCGCCCGTGATAACATACATTCATGACGGTCTTGACTACTAACCGTCAGTGATAGTGCTGATATCACGCACGGTTTTTATAAACAACCGCTCGTGATACCGCACTATCACGCACGGTTAGTAGTCAAGACCGCTCGTGATACGACTATCACGCACGGTTTTTGTTTAAACAACCGTCGTGATACTCGCTCATCGCGCACGGTTAATAATCAAGACCGTCAGTGATATACATATCGCGACGGTTTGTATTACTAACCGCTCGTGATATTAGTATATCACGACGGTCGCCAAAAAGCGTCGTGATATCATTCACACCACGACGGTTTGTAACAACGAACCGTCTGTGATACCATATGCATCATCCATTTTATTTGCCGCTGGCTAGCCTCGGATATGCTAGCCATGCCCTCCAAAGCAAGCGGTGCGATTACGATAAATGATGATATAAATTAATTGCAACTCATAGTAAATTACAACAAAATTCGATACGATGAATGTAACAAACGGCGCAGATCACATACATATATATATAGAATGAAAATCGTTACACAACATCCGACAAATGAATTCAATTGAAGGAGAATTGTTTGATTATGCAGCTTGAATCCAATGTTTCAACATCTAATTATCACCATTGCCGGCGTGGAACTCTCCATTCTTATTTATACGAAGACAGACGAGTGTCGACATCCTTCAAGCAAGTATGCCAAGCAATTAATACTATGTAGAATATCACAGACGGTTCCAACCACAAACGGTGCGCGAAAATGACATATCACAGACGGTCAGACAATAACCGCCTCGTGACGGTTATTAATATGAACCGCTTGTGATACAAGCAATATCACGAGCGGTTCAACTTAATAACCGTCGGTGATTGTTGCCTATCATAGACGGTTCACATAAATAACCGCTATGATAGTTCACATATCACGCACGGTTCTAACACGAACCGCTCGTGATGATACTATCACGCACGGTTCGTGTTAATAACCGTCTCGGATTGTTTTATCACGCACGGTTCGTTAATACAACCGTCGTGATGCTCGATTCTTCGGCACCGACATTGCCTCAGACATTACCCTTATAGAGTAAGCAACACCGAGTGAACCACCGCTATCGCCACGATCTGCCTCCCCGCCTCCCCGGCGCGCGTTCGAGCCCAAAGACATTTCAGATTTGGTGAGCGATCGACACACTCGAGCCGGTGATCGATCATCCATCCGCTTGGGAAGAAGCGATGGATAGTCGGTCACCGAAGATGCTCTGTATGTCGGCTATCAGCCACCAAAGAATCTGAAATGTTTTTTTGAACTTTGTAATAAAATTGCCTTGAATTTTGCAGAAAAAGAAGGATTGCCTGAGTGGACATCACATCTCGACAGAGTCGGCATCGCCGAGGAACATGCAAATACTGAGGCAAGCACAAAACTCAACAACACATTGGCCTTGCCTATGTAGAGGTTCAATCAAATCGATCGATCTATTACAGGATGACAAGCTAACAAACCCTTCGTGGTACCACGGTAACGCACCACGGTCCACACTAAACAAGACACACTTACGACACTTACCAGAGTGTGTTCTTTTAACAACGGGAAAACTTGTTGAATCTCTAAACTATCATGATTACTATATCTTGTCAAGGTGAATATGGCCATCAAAGTTAAACGGGCTTTTTGGATGGTAGGACATAGCTTTTCCGTGGCGAGCCGTTTTCTACTGGAAGATTTGGACATTGAGGGTGAATGGGAGCTTCTCGGCGATTGTCTTGGCATCCGAGCATCGGTGGGGCTAGGGCAAGCTTGTGGGAGTGGCGATTTGGGATAAGGAGGCGGGTTTAGGCTACCACGCGAGGTGTTTCGACGGTTGGGTGGTTCTCGGCCGAGTATGAACCGTCGCGGCTGATGGAGGTGCTAGCTCACACGAGGGGAGATGCATACAGAAGCTAGCTAGTGGATGAACTCACGCGGACTAGTACCCGGAAAGACACTTGATAAAGAGTGAGTTATTTAGTAAGGAACCTCGTCCGCTGATGGAGGTGAACCTCTGTGCCGCGATGGAGGTGCTAGCTCACAGCCGAGGTGGATGATACAGAAGCTAGCGTGGATGAAGTCACGCGCGGACTAGGTTGACCGTGGAAAGTTATTAGTAAGGGCCCCGCCGTGGAGGAACGGTGCCACCATTCGATGTGAGAGAATAGACGGTGAGATCGAACCGTAAGGGCGCCAATTATTGGTGACATGTGACTACACACCAATTATCGCGATGGAGAGAATAGACGTGAGATCGAAACTGTATACGCCAATTATTGGTGACATGTGACTATTACACACCAATTATCGCGATATTATCACGCATTTGTTCTTAACAGAACCGTATAGTATTTCCATATGGAAGAGAACAAGCCATTCGATGTGAGAGAATAGAAACAGACCCGCCGTTCTTGGTTTGGTATGACGAGCCCAGACAGCACCGACTATCCATGCCAAGCGCGATATTACAAAAACGTCTCGATGTTTCATGCACGGTTTAATAACCGTGCCTACCAAAAGACCCGCCTGGTGGACATCACATCTCGACAGATGATCGGCATCGTCGAGGAACATGCAATCTGAGAGGCAAGCACAAAACTCAACAACACATTGATCGATCGATCTATTACGGATGACAAGCTAACAAACCTTCGTGGCACGACGGTCCACACTAAACAAGACACACTTACGACACTGAAGCTAGCTAGTGGATGAACTCACGCGTGACTAGTACCGTGGAAAGGTTGATGGGGAGTTATTAGTAAGGGCCCGGCCGTGGAGGAACCGTGCCACCATTCGATGAGTTACATCAATTGAGCGTACAACATTGCCAACACATGCTTAAGCACAAAAGCCAACTTTATTACAATATAAAAGCTTAAAGCCAAGTTTTACAGAGGGGCTAGCAGCCCTTAGGTACATCACATCAATTGAGCGTAACAAAAGAACACAAAAGCCAACTTTATTACCACAGACATGCAAAAGAACGAGCGGAAGGCAACCCTAATTCCACGTGTCATCTATTTCGTAGAACTCCACCTCATTGGCTTCATAGACTTCCTCGTTGTCTTGACAGGCTATCTCTGTTGATGTTTTTAGCAAGTATGAGTACAATTACCATACTCAACAAGTCACATGGGAGATGCTATTTAACTACATGCAAGGTATTACCAACTATGGGGTGAAGTAGTTCATTATGTTATGTTGATGCAGTTTTAGTTGTAAACAAGTTTTAAACATAAAATCATAACCTTATGTAAATATGGGGGGTTTCAAAACTTCATTATCAAACCATCAACATTTCCAAATCATTTCCAATTCTACTTATGCTTTGCTGTTGGATTCACCCACTAAACACAGTTTCATTTACCAGAAGCACAGTGTATTCGAATACCATTAGTCATGACTCTGCAGAGCTGTCCTGCTTTACCCACAAGATTTCTTAACTCCCGCGTCTAGGTTCAAGAAAACAAGGTTGTTCACTGCTCAATTCTTTATATAGCCTCCACCTAGTAGGCTTCCCTAATAAGCTCAAATGAACCCTCGGGTCTACCCAACTTATCTCAGCCTACTATTGTGTGGATAACTGACAAATCAATTAAAAATTATAACCACCTTCCATACGACCCTTCATAACCTCTCTCGTATGGACTCACACTTGGCCTCCGCCTTGCCTATGTAGAGGTTCAATCAAATTGAGCAGCTACTAGACCAGGTTTAACGTATCAACGCTTGTGGTTGGGCGATCACTATGTTTTTTTCTCAGCATAATGGTCTAGTCCTTATATTTTCACTGAGGCAATCCCCTCCCACAAATCCTCGTTCAGTGCCTCTACACTGCCATCGATTCGTAATCCTTGCCTCCACCCTAGGTTAGGTCATGTGATCCGGCCCACTCTAGACCATCAGCGATCCTCGCTTACCCTAGAACCACTTTCTCAAAATATATACCAAATCTTTTAACAACGGGAAAACTTGTTGAATCTCTAAACTATCATGATTACTATATCTTGTCAAGGTGAATATGGCCATCAAAGTTAAACTGGGCTTTTTCGGATGGTAGGACATAGCTTTTCCGGTGGCGAGCCGTTTTCTTCTACGGAAGATTTGGACATTGAGGGTGAATGGGAGCTTCTCTGAGCGATTGTGCTGGCATCTGAGCATCAGTGGGGCTAGGGCAAGCTTGTGGGAGTGGCGATTTGGGATAAGGAGGGCGGGTTTAGGCTACCACGGCGAGGTGTTTCGACGGTTGGGTGGTTCTCGGCGCCGAGGAAGAAGGGGGCTAGGGGAGGTAGGGCGGTGGTTCGGCCATGCTTCTGGGGCTTGAGGATGCTATAGGTGATAGCAATTGGATAGTGGGAGCTCGGGAAGGTGAAATCGAGCTAGGGCTCACATTTAGGGATTTTGGCAATTGCCGGTAGTGGGGAGGCTGAGGGGAGCTTCGGGGTTGCTTGGCTAACTCTAGGGACTAATGGCTCCTAATGAAAGGGTTTCGGTTGCTTAAATAGGGCCGAGAGGCGTTCGATACAGAAGCTTGGCCAAGGCGACGACGACACGTGGCATGGTGAGAATGCTTGGGGAGATGCGGTGTGGCTGGCAGAGCAGGTGATCATGGCTGCCTCAAGCTACTCAGAGCGGTGGTCAAAAGAGGCGGGCGGTGTCAAGTCGGTCGGGGAAGCTGTGAGAGCAGAGAGGGCAAAACAGGGGGCGGACGGTGGCGGCAACGGCCGGGGTGTCTGACACGGGTTCAGGAGCATTGATGGGCGGTGTACGACTGTTGACAGGTGAAGCAGAGCTGGCAGGAGTGAGCGAGCGCGAGAAGGCGCAGGATGGGTCAGCGGCGGCAAAAGATCAGAGCAGCGGCAACGATATTTTTGGACATGAACAGTAGCCACGCAATTCTCCTCCGTTCAAGCTTGTGCTGACATGGATTGGGGTGGATTGTGTTGAGATTAGTGCGGTTAGGGTTGAGAAGCAAAGGAAACTCAAATCCAACTCAAACTCAATTTTGATTTCAAAATTCGGTTTTGTTTCATGATTGCATATTTACCAACGTTGCTGCATCTATTTCTACCTAATTAATGCAAGTTGGCAGAAAATTTTAATGAACATATTTAGTTTTCTCCGATCTACTGAGATTTCATTGTATTGTATTGTTTTTAAAGTACTAAGCGTATAGTATTTCCATATGGAAGAGAACAAGCCTTTCTTGTGAGGAAGAGTAATAGTGCCCACGTGTTAAAGTGTTACTTACACCGGATGTGGGAGCAAGTAGGAAACGCGCTTCGCTATAGCATCCAAGTATCTCGGAATTAGTAGTATATTTGAGTAGTATAAAGGGGTAAAGAGGTATAAAACATATGGATAAGCATCATATCACGAGTTTAGCTATTCGAATCATTCTTTGTATATTTTGGCTCAGAATAGTACTTGAGACTACTGTTGTAAATGAGCCTAACTCGAGCGAGTCCATTCTACTAGGCTTGAGCTTGACAAAAGCTGGAACGAGCTTGAGTTGGCAATCAAGCTTGTAGGTGGACTTGAGCTCGGCTCGGACATGGGCTCGAGCTTGGTTTGTGTAAGCTTGGTAACACATGACCATCAAGAACATTCACAAATTTTCAAGTGGTTCACATGAACAAAAAGAAAGGAGGGTTAGAGGAATAGTTCATACTCAGATCAGTGATGACTGATGAGAGAAGGGCATCAGCGTTGACAGGGGAGACCAGAGAAGGGCGTCGGTGGTGGACGAGCAGCGCACCGGCGCTCGACGGTGCAGCCACAGAGGAGGAGGGCGTTAGCGGTAGAGGAGCCGCGCCGGCACTTGGCAGCGGAGCCGCGAAGGAGGGCATCGGCAGCGGAGGAGCAGCGCGCCGGTGCTCGGCGATGGAGCCACGGAGGAGGAGGGCGTCGACAATGGAGGAGCAGCGCGCCGGCGCTCGGTGGTGGAGCCACGGAGAAGGAGGGCGTCGATGGTGGAGGAGCAGCGCGCCAACGCTCGGTGGCCGGCTGGTCAAAGCCCAGATGGGACTTTGGAGCAAGAGTCAGTGAAGTGGATAAGGTTGGAATCTGAGGTGAGTAGTGAGGACCTAGGGTGATTTGAATTTGGGCCGAGGGAAAGATTGGATATTTAGATGGGCTGTAGGAAAATGAGCCCAATTGAGCTATTCGACTCGACTCGTTGAGGCTCGCAAGCTCGAGATCAAGCTCAAGCTTGACTCGTTTGGAGCTCGAGCCGAGCTCGAATCGAGCCCAGAGCGAGCTGACCTCGAGTAACTCACAAGTCTCGAGCCTTTTTACAGCCCTATTTGAGACCCATACAAATTAACTTCTCCCATGATTAACCTTGTTTTGTCTGAATTGCACTTTTGGAGAATTTGTTTTTCAAAACCGGTGTGGACATGGTCTGGAAAATGCTTTTGTAGCACTAATTCTTTAAAATGGATATTGCTAATGTCCGTATGTCCAGAGAAAACCATAGCATAGGACGGTTTCCTTCTCTTCTTGCTTAATGTTGCATCACATGTAACATCACATACTTATTTGTTTAAAACTTGTGAAGTAGTATAGAAGCACTACTATGTATATCAAAACAAAATTGATATGTTTTGGTGAGACTTTTTTTTCAACATTAAGGTTATACCTTTTTGTTGCACCTATTGATCACAGTTGTTCCACCTATTGATCTTATTTATTATGCATAATATTTTTAAATATTGCATCATCTGGGAGGTGACTGTACGAGAGTAATGTTCCAAATATGATTCCCTCTTTGACTTTGAGCGATGCTACTTCGCCGCTAGGGAATTTCTCCGACGGGCACTTGAAGCAACTCGGCCTATCAGAAAAGTATGGCGACATCTAGAGCATGCCAAATTTTAAAGTAATTTTCTCAAAATCACACTAACTATTGCCAATAAGAGTGCACACACATGTGTCAATGAAAAAGCACTTGATAGTGGATGTGCATATGTGTGTGCGTGTGGTGCAAATGGGGTGTATGTGCGATGTGTGTTCTGCACATATTCTTTCTAAAAAAAGCAAAATTGCAAAATCCCATCTAAAAGTATATGTGAGTTTGATTTTTCTGGTATAACTATTTCTGCGGCACTTCACCCCACAAGTAAGCGGTTGTTTGAAACTCCCTCACCACCTATTTTTATACATTATTTATGCGAAATTACTACTATTCATACGTACGGAGCTCATCTTTTTATCGGACGATCGGTCCACCTTCGACTCCGGTCCACCTTCGACTCATTCTCTTCATTCTCTCACTCTCTTCCTCTCTCTGCACATGCCCCCGAACCCCATGCATAGCGATGACCACGAGCCCAGCCACCTCGTCCTTGGTGTTGGTACTGCCAGATTTGGCCGTCACCGTCGACTTCATCTTCAGCCGTGGAGGCGGCAGAGGAGACAGGGTCGGAGGCGGCGAGCTTGGAGAGCTGGAGGAGGCTCCAGGGGACCTCGTCGGAGTCGAAGCGAAGGAAGTCAGTGAGGTTGAAGTCAACCTGGGAGAGGGCATCGGCGAGGGAGAGGACCGTAATGAAGCGGCAGCGGTGGTGACGGTAGAGGCTGTAGCCTACAACGACGGTGGTGACAGAGGCAGGTGGCAGTGAGCGTGTCCATCGAGTGGGAATATGAGGGGAGGAGTGGCGTTCTTCGGTATGTAATATTTTGATTTTATATATGCAACATTTCAATTACTTATATGCAACATTTCTATTTTATGTATGCAACATTTTGATTTTATGTGTGCAATATTTTGATTTCATGTATGCATTATTTTGATTTTATGTGTGTAATATTTGAGATTCTTATCAATTTTTTGTTGCATATATGGACGAAAAATATTACATACATGGCCAAAAAATATTGCAACCGAGCGTACGAGCTAACGCCTGGATCGGAGGTCCGGGCTCGTCAGAGTCAAAACGAAGGAAGTCGGCGATGTCGGAGCCAACCTGGGAGAGGGCGTTGGCAAGGGAGAGGACCGCAGTGAAGTGGCGGCAGTGGCGGCGGTAGAGGTTGTAGCCTGCGGCAGCAAGGAGAAGGCGGCGACAACAGAGTCAAGTGGCGGCGAGCACGTCCATCGAGTGAGAGTAGGAGGGGAGAATCAGCGTTCTTCGGTATGTAATGTTTTGATTTCGTATATACAATATTTTAATTTTATGTATGTAACATTTGTGTTTCATGCATGCAACATTTCGATTTTATATATGCAATATTTTGATTTTATATATGCAATATTTTGATTTTATATGTGCAACATTGAAAGTTTTATCAATTTTTTTGTATATATAACTAAAAAATATTATATATACGATTAAAAAATGTTACAACCGAATGTACAAATCTAGCGCTCGGATGGTTTGAGCCGACCCAATCAGATAGGTGACACGACCCCGTGACTTGCTCACGCTACATTGTAGGCGATCCCCTATTTGTTCAGAAGCTCACAAAATAAAGGGATTTTTTTTATATGCCTATGCAAAGATCCTGGATCCCTAAGCTACCACTGCAAAACGCATCCACCCTTACATGCCATTGTATTTTCGAAACATTGCCCCTATTTGCCATCGTTGACCCATTTAAGCTCGTCATGAGCATAATCGATGACCGACGGAGATTTGAGTTTGGCAGCATGGTCTTCATCTCTCTCTCTCTCTCTCTCTCTCTCTCTCTCTCTCTCTCTCTCTCTCTAGGAGCATAATCGATGATCAAGCATTACGCCTGCCATCGTACATGGCGCATCTCATCTCTCCTTTTCCACGTTGGTTTCTTTCCATTAATTCTCGTTCGTTTGGTACCGACCGACATTCTAAAATCTGCTTTAATTTCTCCCTAGCTAGTACGAGGACGGCCGGCCGGGATAAGGTGGACAACCGCCTTGCCAACCTTATATCGAACAAGTGTGCACGAGTGTTAATTACAGCCGCCTCCCTCATTTCGTCTTTCGTGATTACATTTGATTTAGTCACCCCCACACACACCTTTTTATGCATGTAAGGAGTACTACTAGTACTCGATATGGTCCATCTCGTCGTGAGCTGCTTCTTGCTTCCAGTAGATGCTGTCCATCTCATTCTCATGTATGGTGTCAGAGTCTGACAGAGGGATGAACAGTAACACATACGAAAAGGTGGTAACGTCCAAAAGACCAATCTAGAGAAAGAAAATGATAGGCGTGATTTTCGTTTTCTGCGAACTAACACGGTGAAAACAACAGGCGGACGGGACCAGGAAAAATAGAGTACTTGACCTGTTGATCTGTGCAGTTTATCATGCTGATGCATATGTGCACGTGCACATTCTCATGAGCCCAGCTAATAGATAGGATCATCGATTAGGTATGCCCAGAGAGAGAGAGAGAGAGAGAGAGAGAGAGAGCATGCTGCCAAACTCGAGTGGTCAGTACTGTAGAAGATGTTGCTCAGACACCTGTGCAGGTACCATATGTAGGGCCCGGCCAGGTTACTAGAATTAATTCGAAGCGACCGAAAGTGGAGTACCATTCACTATGCAGCATGGTGTTTTTCACGCCGCCGGTTTCTCTGCGTTGGGACCGACATCAGAATCTACATTATTGTCCTTGATACCACTGCACAGTCAAAACATGCTTCCAGTCTCCGAAGACATGCTGCTTGCTCCACCACTCAAAACAATCTCAAAAATGGTTAATTAATCAGAGAATTTTGCTCAGTTACCACAAACAGGATCCACGGTAACAGTTGCACAGAATGAAGAAGAAAAAGATAATCATGAACAACCGAGACTGCAAACGGTGGTGATATCCTTATGAACTCCGGCCTTCTGTTTCAACCTCTGTACTCTCTTCCTGTGGCCTCGGCCTTGCTTGTGTTGCTCCCACTCATGCGCCCCTCGCAGGACCCGGTTGTTGCAGGCCTGCAACGCAGGATGCAGAAAGACACGAAAGTTTATCAAATTGATGCTTCCCAACAACACATGGAAAAAATAGCGCATACAAGATAGTTCAAGTATCGGTATTTGTTCCCTTGTAAGCACAGCCAAAGCATCACAATCACCTCACAAACATATTGAGTCCACAACTCTCTTGAAGCCACCCTAGGACTTCCAATACCACTGGAAGAATCTGTGCTTGCCAAGGTTGTATTGGTAGACAAAAATCTTTTAACAATATCCACGCAAGGTTCAACAACTTTCTTGTGCCATGAGTCACCAGAGGTACCTATCATCAGAGAGATAAAGGAAAAGGAACACATCATATTTCTACAGCAGGCCAATTCATTTGACTATAAACTAATAAAAACAACAAATAGCCTTACAATAGAATGCTTTTGTTGCATCTATGTGATGCAAATTCCACCCGAAATCTTTATTCAACCGATGTAGCCTACGTCTCTACAGCAAAGATTGACAGTCAAGTATTGATGTCTGCTCAGATTATCTTATGAACAAAGGCAATAATTTAAAAAATACACATGAAGTTTAGTGTTTACTTGACGCCGAACAAGTCTACGTGTGTTTGCTTTTAGCTGGGAGCATGCTTCATCCAACAAGTTCTTGAGCTTATCACCATGGAGATGTAACATAGTTCTAGAAGAACCAGTCTTAATCTCATCAGATTCTTTTCTTGTTAAATATAATCTGAAAAACTCATCAAATTCACGAACACCAATGGCCTGCCGCAGTCCTTGGGTATAAACAGCATCTGGATCATACATATTGCACACTTCATCTAGCAGGCCAGCATCAATCATGCAATCGACCCTTTGATTGACATAACTATCCAGAACATGAAGATCTGCATCTACCCACAAGAAGCAACAGTCAAATCTGGAGTTACTAGGCCGACCCCACTTCTGTCCTGACAAAACAAATGATCTCATTTAGTACATTTATAGTACAGAGGAAGTTTAATCTCTTAGAGAAAAAGTGTGCTGTAGTGGCAATTAGTGGTTCACATTCATGCATAAAGTGGACATTTGAACATGTGCACACCTGAGCGTGACAATATGAATTAAAAGAAAAGGCAAATTTCCTCACCTCTGCGGCTTCTCCTTGGAAAAGATCACTTGGTAGGGCACCAGTGGTTGCATACAACTCAAGGTAGCGTTTTATCTGTGCAATAGAGCAAACCATGAGGAATGGGATAAGACAAACCGGGCAATATCATGAGGAAAATGAGCACCTGCAACAAAATAAACCTAACTGATTAATACATGGTAAAACTGTGCAACACCCTTACTTTTCGATGGTTGTTCGGGTGTATCCTTTGTGCTGCAACAGGGTCGATCTCCTTCAAACGTTCATACCCGCTGCCCTCATCATCATTGTCAAGGCCTGATTAGTGCATTTAAGCGATAATAGACAGATCAAACACCGCTTGAACACGAACATTGAACTAAGCACGTTAAGAATAAGAAACACATGTTATGATTTCATTATTCACCTATCTCGTCTTGGTGGTCACTCAAAGCGCAGCCCCGCATATCTTTTGCCATGTCATCAAAGAGGAATGGGCTAACAAGAGCCTATTATGAGATGACAAAAGACAGCATATCAGATACATCGATCATTTAAATGAAAACGACCTACGATACAGAAATCGGCATGAGTCATGAACCTGGATGTAGAAGTTTGTACCACCAACGATAACAGGGAGGCCACTACGATCCAATATATCTTCTATGATCTGTGGCCACTCAGAAACATGTGAACTATTAATTCAATGAACATGATTCACTAGAAGTCCAGTCGCTGAAACTTGTAGTAGCATCATTGTTCATAGGCTTACTGGCACAGCATGGTCGCGAAAATCGCAACAGGTGAACTCCACGGAGGGATCGATTACGCCCAGGAGATGATGAGGAACACCTGGAAACACGCCAAAGTTAGCGCCGTTGAGCTCAAACTGAAGCGAATTTGAGAAAGCAAAAAAAAAAGGAGGGGGGTGGGGGGCGTGAAACTTAAACGTTGGATGGGGAATTCGGGGGAGAGACCGTTCTGCTCGTGGAGGGGGACCTTGTTGGTGAGGATGTCGAGGCCGCGGTAGACCTGCATGGAGTCGGCGCTGACCACCTCGACGCCGGCGAAGTGGCCCGCGAGGTCGACAGCCAGCCGCGACTTGCCGGCGCCCGTCGCGCCCATCACCACCACCACCTTGCCTCGCCTCCTTTCAGGCGGCGGCGGAGAGCAGTTGGCCTCCTCGTCGGCGTCGGGGTTAGGGTTTAGAACCGGCGGCACGGAGGCGGCGAGGTGGGCCATCTCGAGGCGGGGAAGCTGGCAGATCGGCGAGGGTTTAGTTTACTTTCGCAAGTCTACAGACAAACCTACCGATGGTAACAGAGATAATTGATCTTTTTGCACATGCACCGTTCGTTTGATGATTTACCCTATGATGTGACAAATGGGGTAAATCATCAAATTCCATGTTTATGTATAGGGCAAATGCTCCAATCTCCCATGGTAATATCACTTTGCAAATACTACACCGTTTTCTCCGTAAAACTGCTAATACAAAAATACTCTCGCAAAAATTACAGAAATACTACACCTTATCTCGAACTAGTTCATTAGAGCTGTCCAAATGGCCCGGCCTACTCTGATTTTCGTTTTCTGCGAACCAACACGGTGAAAACAACAGGCGGACGGGACCAGGAAAAATAGAGTACTTGACCTGTTGATCTGTGCAGTTTATCATGCTGATGCATATGTGCACGCACATTCTCATGAGCCCAGCTAATAGATAGGATCATCGATTAGGTATGCTCAGAGAGAGAGAGAGAGAGAGAGAGAGAGAGAGAGAGAGCATGCTGCAAACTCGAGTGGTCGGTACTGTAGAAGATGTTGCTCAGACACCCTGTGCATGTACCATATGTAGGGCCCGGCCAGGTTACTAGGATTAATTCAGAAGCGACCGAAAGTGGAGTACCATTCACCATGCAGCATGGTGTTTTTCACGCCGCCGGTTTCTCTGCGTTGGGACCGACATCAGAATCTACATTATTGCCCTTGATACCACTGCACAGTCAAAACATGCTTCCAGTCTCCGAAGACATGCTGCTTGCTCCACCACTCAAAACAATCTCAAAATGGTTAATTAATCAGAGAATTTTGCTCAGTTACCACAAACAGGATCCACAGTAACAGTTGCACAGAATGAAGAAGAAAAAGATAATCATGAACAACTGAGGACTGCAAACGGTGGTGATATCGCTATGAACTCTGACCTTCTGTTTCAACCTCTGTACTCTCTTCCTGTGGCCTCGGCCTTGCTTGTGTTGCTCCCACTCATGCGCCCCTCGCAGGACCTGGTTGTTGCAGGCCTGCAACGCAGGATGCAGAAAGACACGAAAGTTTATCAAATTGATGCTTCCCAACAACACATGGAAAAAGTAGCGCATACAAGATAGTTCAAAGTATCGGTATTTGTTCCCTGTAATTACAGCCAAAGCATCACAATCACCCCACAAACATATTGAGTCCACAACTCTTGAAGCCACCCTAGGACTTCCAATACCACTGGAAGAATCTGTTATGGCCAAGTTGTATTGGTGAGACAAAATCTTTTAACAATATCCACGCAAGGTTCAACAACTTTCTTGTGCCATGAGTCACCAGAGGTGCCTATCATCAGAGATAAAGGAAAGGAACACATCATATTTCTACAACAGGCCAATTCATTTGACTATAACCTAATAAAAACAACAAATAACCTTACAATAGAATGCTTTTGTTGCATCTATGTGATGCAAATTCCAACCAAATCTTTATTCAACCGATGTAGCCTACGCCTCTACAGCAAAGATTGACAGTCAAGTATTGATGTCTGCTCAGATTATCTTATGAACAAAAGCAATAATTTAAAAATACGCATGAAGTTTAGTGTTTACTGGACTTTTGAACAAGTCTACGTGTGTTTGCTTTTAGCTGGGAGCATGCTTCATCCAACAAGTTCTTGAGCTTATCACCATGGAGATGTGTATAGTTCTAGAAGAACCAGTCTTAATCTCATCAGATTCTTTTCTTGTTAAATATAATCTGAAAAACTCATCAAATTCACGAACTCCAATGGCCTGCCGCAGTCCTTGGGTATAAACAGCATCTGGATCATACATATTGCACACTTCATCTAGCAGGCCAGCATCAATCATGCAATCGACCCTTTGATTGACATAACTATCCAGAACATGAAGATCTGCATCTACCCACAAGAAGCAACAGTCAAATCTGAGTTACTAGGCCGAATTCCACTTCTGTCCTGACAAAACAAATGATCTCATTTAGTACATTTATAGTACAGAGGAAGTTTAATCTCTTAGAGAAAAGTGTGCTGTAGTGGCAATTAGTGGTTCACATTCATGCATAAAATGGACATTTGAACATGTGCACACCTGAGCGCCTGAAAATATGAATTAAAAGAAAAGGCAAATTTCCTCACCTCTGCGGCTTCTCCTTGGAAAAGATCACTTGGTAGGGCACCAGTGGTTGCATACAACTCAAGGTAGCGTTTTATCTGTGCAATAGAGCAAACCATGAGGAATGGGATAAGACAAACCGGGCAATATCATGAGGAAAATGAGCACCTGCAACAAAATAAACCTAACTGATTAATACATGGTAAAACTGTGCAACACCCTTACTTTTAGATGGTTGTTCGGTGTATCCTTTGTGCTGCAACAGGGTTCGATCTCCTTCAAACGCTCATACCCGCTGCCCTCATCATCATTGTCAAGGCCTGATTAGTGCATTTAATGCGATAATAGACAGATCAAACACCGCTTGAACACGCAGACATTGAACTAAGCACGGTAAGAATAAGAAACACATGTTGATGATTTCATTATTCACCTATCTCGTCTTGGTGGTCACTCAAAAGCGCGGCCCCGCATATCTTTTGCCATGTCATCAAAGAAGAATGGGCCAACAAGAGCCTATTATGAGATGACAAAAGACAGCATATCAGATACATCGATCATTTTAAGTAGAAAACGACCTACGATACAGAAATCGGCATGGGTCATGAACCTGGATGTAGAAGTTTGTACCAATTAACGATAACAGGGGAGCCACTACGATCCAATATATCTTCTATGATCTGTGGCCACCAGAAACTATGTGAACTATTAATTCAATGAACATGATTCACTAGAAGTCAAGTCGCAGCTTATAGTAGCATCATTGTTCATAGGCTTACTGGCACAACATGGTCGCGAAAATCGCAACAGGTGAACTCCACGGAGGGATCGATTACGCCCAGGAGATGATGAGGAACACCTGAAACACGCCCAAAGTTAGCGCCGGTGAGCTCAAACTGAAGCGAAGCATGAGAAAGCAAAAAAAAAGGAGGGTGGGGCGTGAAACTTAAACGTTGGATGGGGAATTCTGGGAGAGACCGTTCTGCTCGTGGAGGGGACCTTGTTGGTGAGGATGCTCGAGGCCGCGGTAGACCTGCATGGAGGTCGGCGCTGACCACCCTCGACGCCGGCGAAGTAGCCCGCGAGGTCGACAGCCAGCCACGACTTGCCGGCGCCCGTCGCGCCCATCACCACCACCATTTTGCCTCGCTCTCCCTTCGCACCGCGGCGGCGAGCAGTTGGCCTCTCGTCGGCGTCGGGGTTAGGGTTTAAGAACACGGCGGCACGGAGGCGGCGAGGTGGGCCATCTCGAGGCGGCGGAAGCTGGCAGATCGGCGAGGGTTTAGTTTACTTTCGCAAGTCTACAGACAAACCTACCGATGGTAACAGAGATAATTGATCTTTTAAACGCTTGAAATTTCGTTTGATGATTTCACCCGTATGATGTGACAAATGGGGTGCGTCGTGAGTCCCATTGTATGGGGCAAATGCTCAATCTCCCATGGTAATATCACTTTGCAAATACTACACGTTTTCTAAAGTAAGCTGCTAATACAAAATACTCAAAATTACGGAAATACTACACCTTATCTCGACCTGATAGTTCATTGAAACCTGGTCCAAATAACCTGCACCTGTTTGATCTTGTAGACACGGTCTGGTTCTGACATAGCTGGAGTCTTCAGCAGTGATATGATATGCCTGGCCAGGGTTTGCAGGGGCGACCAAGCGGCGGGATGCCCGCCCGCCATAACGGCTCTAAGCGGGCACGTCGTGGCCACAACAATAGGCCCGTTTTATTCAAAAATAGTCTTTTTCTGTTGGGGAAAAATTAAAAAATAGCAAAAATCGAAAAAAAATCTGAAATTTTTTTTCTATAAATAGGGGCATCCGCCTCCATTTCACAGCTCAAACCTCACTCTCATCTCTCGGTTTAGCTGTGAAAATCCGAAAAGTGTTTTGCATGAAATTTGGTGAAAATTTAGGCAAAATTAAAATTCAAAAATCTTCAAAGATTTTGTAGGGGCTACTAAAGGAGGTAGTAGTCTTTGTCTTATTTTAATTTTTGGTATTATTTGTTGATTTAATATTAAGTTAATCGTTCTTTCATATTTGAATTTGCTGGTTGATTTAATGGAGAACTACGATTTTGAACTCTCCGATTAGGCCTCGTACGGGATATGCAACTGTTTCAACAAAGCGTATCCATCTGCGGAGGATATACAACAACCGAGGAGAGGCCCCCGGTGGCGCGGGTCCTCCAATCGATTCATCTTCTGTTGGCTCAACAAGTGCATCCACAGCATCAGAAAGCACGGTGCAAAAGAAC
The DNA here is from genome assembly GCA_036346245.1 of Bonia amplexicaulis. Taxonomy (NCBI): domain Eukaryota; kingdom Viridiplantae; phylum Streptophyta; class Magnoliopsida; order Poales; family Poaceae; genus Bonia; species Bonia amplexicaulis. The sequence goes on from CM070737.1 coordinate 8,025,998, forward strand.
AAGAGCGATTACATCTGGTGGTTTGAATGATTTAAAAGTTCAAGGCCAGCGATGATGGAATTTAGTGAGGTATCTTTGTTTGTAAAATTTGTGGTAATGAACCGACGCAAAATCTTGATTGGGACGGGTCACCTACAGCGACATGCGACAAGGCGCAAAAGAAGGCAAGGAATACAAATCATGACAACACGGTACCAATATAACCCCGAAGCGGCTCGATGCGTCGACGTGGGAGTACAACCAGAGGTAGCTCGAGAATCTCTTTGTAGATTGATTGCTTCTCAAGATTTACCTTTAAATTTTGGTGAGTCAGATGCTTTTCAAAAATATATTAGGAATGCTCATAACCCTCGATTTAGTTCTATATCTAGGCAAACAACAACTAGAGATTTAATTAAATATTATAATAATTGTCGTGATAAATTAAAAGAAATGTTTCATACATGTACATTCTCTATTGCTTTGACATCAGAGCATATGGAGTGGTAGAGTACTAGAAGATTATATTAGTGTTGTTGCTCATTATGTTAATGATGACTAGATAATGGAAAAAATAATTATAAGATTTAAATTAATTAATGTTTCACATAATGCTCGAAAAATATTGCAAAAGTATTATTAGAGTTGTAGAAGATTTTGGCCTCATGAGATAAGATTTTCTATAACTTTAGATAATCATTTTGCAAATACTAGAGCTATGGAAATTCTTACTCCTATTTTTAATTCTTATGCACAATCTTTTTAGCATCAACGTTGTGCTTGTCATATTAATCTCATTGTTAAATCTGGTTTAAAAGATTAAATGCTTGTATTGATTCTTTTAGGGATGCAATTTCATTTATTAATTGTTCTAACCAACTAATAGTCGTGATATAAGAGTTTTGCGTAAGCAATGAGCGTTAAATCCTAGAAAATTTGGTTTAGACATGCTTGTTAGATGGAACTCTACTTACCTTATGCTTAAACATATATTGCCATATAGAGCACATTATCTCAGTTTCCTTCACCCCAAAGCCATCAACCTCGTAGCTCCAGATGAGAACCCAAGTTAGAGACCACAGAACTTCGAGGCGATTGTGTTATTGGTCAAAAATATTTTCCATTCTAGAACTTTTCATAAAGCTACGGTTTGTCTTTACGGGTATACTACCCTACATCTCCTCTAATTGTTCATAACATTCTTGAAATTGCCACTCACCTAAAAGCTTTTGAAAATGATCCTATACTACGGGATGCTATAGTTGCCATGAAAACTAAGTTTTTAAAATATTGAAGGGAAATTCCTATTTTATATGCATTCGCCTTTATTTTGGATCCTAGGGCCAAACTCCAAGGATTTATAAATGTTTTACAACTTTTAAATGATGCTACGGTTTAGACTACTTTACATACTATACTCTTGTATTGGAGGATAAATTATATGGGGTATATGATAAATATGAAAATAAGTTTGAGTCAAAATGCGTTTGGAAAGACCCAAGTAGTCCCTAGCACCTCTAGGGGGACTATGCAATAGGGCAAGATTTTGGTTCTTCGTCTAGAGATTCTCGTGCAGGTGTAGGTACACATCAATCAGGAGGAGGAAGGCGGCAAAACACTGGAGACCTATCAAGCTATCTCAACAGTGATAGCGTTAGCTTCGAGCAGGAGTTGAACATCCTCTCATGGTGGCAAACCCGTATAGGTATCATATCCATTGCTATCCATATTACGCACGGATGTGTTGGCCGCTCTCCGTCTCTGAGTCTCGAGTCGAGATTGGTCTATCTGGAAGAATAATCGAGGAGAGACGAACAAGTCTCTCCAACGAGATGGTCAAGTCCTTATGACCAGTCAAAGGCGGGAACAAAGTCGAATCAAGACTCCAACATCACTGCGGATAATAGAGATTTTGAAGAATCTTTGAGAATTTATATCTTGATAGCAATGAATAGGATTTTCAATATTTTTCTTCATGTAGTCATTAATGAGCTTATAGGCGTACTCTTTTTCTTTACAAGATTTTCTCAAGTTGAGTTTTTACTTGGTAAAGTTTTTAATGAGGCTGACCATCCCATGTAATTTAATAAGTTAATAAAGCTCATTATGTCATTGAAAATATTTATTTTCATGATTAACAATGTTCTGGTTTTCTATAATTTTCGATTTTTTAGTAATTTTCTACAATTTTTCTACAATTTTCTTAATTTTCTACATTTTTTAATTTTTTTTTTTTTGCTTAAGGATGGCGTGGTAGGACTACAAAATATAACGCGATCTTGCAGGGCCGGACTGACACGACGCAGATCGAGCCGTGCACAGCCACTGCCAGCGACTGCGTGGCTGCCGGCCGTTTATTACCTGAGCCCATTGTGCAACTGTATTGTTCATAGATCATTTGACACAAACATTTAGAGCAAGATGTTTATAACTCAAGCTCTTTTGAGTTCTGAGACATAACATACACATGAATATGCCTAATATTTATAATTACAAATTTTTGCACAACTAAGTAAACTCTTATCCACACAAATAAAATATTTAAATCTCATTACAAACACACAAGCAGGCAAACACAAGTAGCGACTAATCCAAAAATACACTGTGCATGCATTGTAGACATGCAGGTTCATGACACGACCCGGATGAACATGGCTAAATCGGACCGTATAAAATTCTTAAAAAATTACATAATATCTATTAATGCATCGGGAGACTTCATATAAAATTTCGTAATTTGTGGAGCTCGTTTGCTATATGTAAAAACTAATAAAATTATCAAAATTGTATGAATTTTTGAGAGACATTAAGTCATGGGTAAATTTCCCAAAATTCTACCGCATGGAGGATGTGTATTGGGAGGCTGTACGTTAATTTTATAATTTTGGCTCTCATTGATATGTTAAAAAATTCAAACACACACTTAATAGAAAAAAAATTAGGCGGTATAGATGAATATCGTAATGCAACCTTTGTGTGCTGGTAAATGGGTCGTCGTCCCGACCGCCTACGCAGTTTGCGATGAAATAAGCTAACGATCGAGGACCGCACAATTTGCCACGTATTAGCCTCGAAAAATGCGTCTGGTCAGGGAGAGGCTAGAAATGGAATTTCACGCTATTTTGAGGCTAAATTTGAAATTACGATAATAAGCGATTATATGTCGTCCAAAAATTCATACAACACTACATTGATACACAATGATGGCGAACACAACTCATGTTTGATGGCGAACACAAGTCATGTCATGTTAAAATAGGATCTGTTTCAGACACAGAGAGATCTGTTTACATAAGTCATTTGGCCTACTCATGTGGGACCTTACTCATATGGGGACGATGTTTAGATACATGAGTTTTTTTTACCGTAACTTATAATTTTTTTGTTTAAAAATTTAAATTCTAACTGTTCACAAAAGAAAGTATAAAAAGAGATATTCGCGTACGATTTTAACCAATATAGATAAAGACTATAATCAACTTACGGACCTAAAGCTTTAAAGACACTCATTTAATAAACTAGTTATTGTAGATATACAAGATGAAAGCTTCATTCTAGAATTATCACGAGAATTTTAATTTTCCTGAATATATGCTAATTTTGACCTAATTCTTACGATGATTGATTCAATCTCAGGTCAAAATAATGAACCTTGATTTTTTCATCTCTTCAACAAGTTTAGTAATAAACATAAATGCCCTATTGTTCCAACGGTGAGAAAAACCTATAATTAGCTTTCCAAGAAATTTTCAAACAAACAATTTCAATGAAATCTTTCGATTTTTTATTTTATTATGTTTCACTTTATATATTCCTCTATCGGTAGAGTACATTAAATATATAGAAATAGCTATATCAGAGTTTCTGTCGTATTAAGTGCAAACGCAGGGGCCATTATTACCGCTCAAGAGCGAACACTGACACATCTGCCTCAGGAACACACACACACACACAGAAGAGGCGTTGGCTTCAAGATATTAAACTCTTTCTTTCACTATGGTGGTTCTCAGCTGCCTGCTGCTCCATTCCAACACTATGGTGTCCTTGTGTACTGGTTTTGAGGACGACCCTTCTCTGAGGAGCTCGAAACAAGACCTCACCGACTTGCATCTACTCATCCTTACACTTCTAATCATCTTCCCCTCCGGATTCTTAAAAATAATGGAAAGATGTTAGCATCATTTTCGTCGTTGTTGTTTTAATCAAGCTATCACAAACTGCTCAGGAAATCATTTGAATACGCACATTTGGGCTATCATAGCCTTCTTCAGAAGCATCACACAAGATCCAAAGCCAGCTTCCTTAGTAGCGGTAACTGCAATCAACATCAAAATAGGTTGCAGTTACAACTTACCAAGCTGCAAGGACTGGATGAATTACACAGGAAGAAGATAGGTACCTCTCTGATAGCATCATTTATGATGGTTCTTCAATACCTCTACCCTGCAATTCTCAAGTCTCAGAAACTACTTAACCATTATAGAATTTACACTCCTTCAACAAAGATTGTTGAAGAAATAAAATTGCAACATTTAAGTCATTTGACGTTCATTCTTGTTTCTTGTGTGGGATTCAAGGTTCAGGTTCCAAATCCGCTCCGGGCTAAATCCGGCGATGAAACAAAAAACCGATCGAATTGGTCAAATTTTAAGTGCGAAGTGAATTTGAAATCGATAACCGGAAAAACCGGTTCACGCCCAACACGAGAAAAACGCTGAAAAACGGTTTCAAATTTAAATTTAAGAGATTCCTAATACATTCATGGCAAAAGTGTGAAGTCAAATGCGGAGGGGTTGCATGCATCTTTCTAATATATTTCATTAGTATTAAACAATGTAAAATATCATTAGGAAAACTAACTTTACATTCAAAATTTTAAATTTGAATTAAATAAAAACCTTAGGTCTAATACATTCATTTAAAAAACATGAAGTCAAGCACGGAGGTAATATTTTCAATATTTTTCTTCACATGTAGTCATTAATGAGCTTTATAGATCGTACTCTTTTTCTTTACAAGATTTTCTCAAGTTGAGTTTTACTTGGTAAAGTTTTTAATGAGGCGACCATCCCATGTAATTTAATAAGTTAATAAAGCTCATTATGTCATTGAAAATATTTATTTTCATGATTAACAATGTTCTGGTTTTCTATAATTTTTCGATTTTTTTCGTAATTTTCTACAATTTTCTACATTTTTTAATTTTTTCTTTTTTTGGGCTTAACAGGATGGTAGGTAAAGACGCCATTCCTTAAGCCTGCGTGCCGGCCAACGCGCAAGCACGAGATCGGGCGTGCACGGCTCACATGCATGGCACGTGGCCTAAGCCGTGGTACTGCCTGGCCGCTTATTACACGGCCCATTGGCCAACTCTATTGTTCATAGATCATTTGACACAAGCATTTAGAGCAAGATGTTTATAACTCCGCTCTTTTGAGTTACAGAGACAACGTACACAATTTTAGATTTAGAAAATCGTTCGAAGAAGTGAAGTGACTTCGAAAAATTGCTTAAGAAAGCAATTTTATTTATTTTGGTTTATGAAAAAAATCAAAGTTAAAGACAAAAAGAATAAAAAAGAATAGTGCCTATGTATGGCCGTTGTACGTCGGTAATCTTTGCATCTTATATACAACACTACATTGATACACAATGATGGCGAACACAACTCATGTTTGATGGCGAACACAAGTCATGTCATGTTAAAATAGGATCTGTTTCAGACACAGAGAGATCTGTTTACATAAGTCATTTGGCCTACTCATGTGGGACCTTACTCATATGGGGACGATGTTTAGATACATGAGTTTTTTTTACCGTAACTTATAATTTTTTTGTTTAAAAATTTAAATTCTAACTGTTCACAAAAGAAAGTATAAAAAGAGATATTCACGTACGATTTTAACCAATATAGATAAAGACTATAATAAACTTACAGACCTCGCTTTAAAAAGACACTCATTTAATAAACTAGTTATTGTAGATATACAAGATGAAAGCTTCATTCTCGATTATACGAGAATTTTAATTTTCCTGAATATATGCTAATTTTGGCCTAATTCTTCTGATGATTGATTCAATCTCTGATCAAAATAATAGACCTTGATTTTTTTTCATCTCTTCAACAAGTTTAGTAATAAACATAAATGCCCTATTGTTCCAACGGTGAGAAAAACCTATAATTAGCTTTTCCAAGAAATTTTCAAACAAACAATTTCAATGAAATCTTTCGATTTTTTATTTTATTATGTTTCACTTTATATATTCCTCTATCGGTAGAGTACATTAAATATATAGAAATAGCTATATCAGAGTCTGTCGTATTAAGTGCAAACGCAGGGAGCCATTATTACCGCTCAAGAGCAGACACTGACACATCTGCCTCAGGAACACACACACACACACAAAAGGAGTTGGCTTCAAGATATTAAACTCTTTCTTTCACTATGGTGGTTCTCAGCTGCCTGCTGCTCCATTCCAACACTATGGTGTCCTTGTGTACTGGTTTTGAGGACGACCCTTCTCTGAGGAGCTCGAAACAAGACCTCACCGACTTGCATCTACTCATCCTTACACTTCTAATCATCTTCCCCTCCGGATTCTTAAAAATAATGGAAAGATGTTAGCATCATTTTTCGTTGTTGTTGTTTTAATCAAGCTATCACAAACTGCTCAGGAAATCATTTCAATACGCACATTTGGGCTATCGTAGCCTTCTTCAGAAGCATCACAAAGATCCAAAGCCAGCTTCCTTAGTAGCGGTAACTGCAATCAACATCAAAATAGGTTGCAGTTACAACTTACCAAGCTGCAAGGACTGGATGAATTACACAGAAGAGAAGATAGGTACCTCTCTGATAGCATCATTTATGATGGTTCTTCCAATACCTCTACCCTGCAATTCTCAAGTCTCAGAAACTACTTAACCATTATAGAATTTACACTTCTTCAACAAAGATTGTTGAAGAAATAAAATTTGCAACATTTAAGTCATTTGACGTTCATTCTTGTTTCTTGTGTGGGATTCAAGGATTAAGGTTCCAAATCCCGCTACCGGGCTAAATCCCGGCCAGTAAACAAAAAAACCGATCGAATTGGTCAAATTTTAAGTGCCGAAATTTGAATTTGAAATCAGTAACCGGAAAAACCGGTTACCGCCCAAAAAACCTGAGAAAAACCGCTGAAAACCGGTTTTCAAATTTAAAATTGAAAATTCCTAATACATTCATGGCAAAAAGTATGAAGTCAAGTACGGGAGGTGCATGCATCTTTCTAATATATTTCATTAGTATTAAACAATGTAAATATCATTAGGAAAACTAACTTTTACATTCAAAATTTTAAATTTGAATTAAATAAAAAACCTTCAGTCTAATACATTCATTTAAAAAAACATGAAGTCAAGCACGGGAGGTGCGTGCATCTTTCTAATACACTCCATTAGTGTTAAACAATGTAAACATTATTAGGAAAATCAACTTTTACATTCAAATTTTCAAATTTGAATTAAATAAAAAACCACATTCATGGCAAAATAATATGAAGTCAAGCACAAGAGGTGCGTAAATTTTCCTAATACATTCCATTAATATTAAACAATGTAAACATCATTAGGAAAATCAACTTTTATATCCAAATTTTCAAATTTAAATTAAATAAAAAACCGATGTCAGGAACCATGGTCTGGTTATACCGGGCACCAAGGTAACCCAAATTGGTTACCATCTATAACAATTCAAATGAATTTGGAACCATGGTGGGATTGGTCAGTAATGACTGGACTGAAGGGGGTAGCCCTTGGTAGGGTGCTCAGCACCAAGGAAATATATATATATATATATATATATATATATATATATATATATATATATATATATATATATATATATATATATATATATATATATAGCCTATTCTTCTTTGTAGTGTGGCAGGCACCGCTATCTCAAATCTATACAATGTATACTACAGAAAACTGCATTGCAATAATTTAGTACAGTCCATAAATTAACCGCAACTAGATACCACTGTAAGCAGTATTAAATTACAATGATCAAAAGCAAATTGTCAATCAGATGCAAAACCTAAACCAAAATAACCACAGGTAGTCAAAGATCTATTCAAAGGAACAAAGTAGTGTGCATAGATTAGTGTTGTAGGGTCTAACTTATGGCTGCAAGCTTTCGGCACGAAATGGCATTATCAATTTGTTGCATTCTAATGAGATTGCTGTGTACTGCAAATGGAGCATGAAGCAAGGCTTGATGCGAGGTTAAAATTGCAAAGGTGTGCATCTCAAAGAAAATAGAAACATCATGTGTAAAGTTTATTTTGACAGCAGCAATATTAGGCAGCAATCCCCTTTGGGTAAAGAGCATCAAGTCGTTACCATCCTATAATACGATTCAAAGTATTTATTTACAGGTACATGGTATCAAACAAAAAATATTTAGGCTTTAGGAATTTTAGATCATATCATCTATCTCAAGAACATGGCTACAATATTTTTCATACTCACTGTGTGCCGAAGTAAGACATCTTCCAAAGCTTTACAATTTAAAATAGAAGAAACCCCATCAAGCGTTATCTGACCACATTCCTGTATATATATCGAACAAACATGCTGTCCATAAGAGATGGGGTTTAGAAGATGTCTACGATTTCAGCCATAAATTAGAGTATTAAAAAATTACAGTGTACATCAAAAACATTTAAAACCTAATTAATCTGAAAAACAAGTTTCAACAAATATAAAAATTTACTGCTGAAGGAACTGCAATTCTAGGTGCTGATGCATAAAATATGGACATGCTATTTTTTTTGGTTCTGTTGGCAATATTTTTTAAGAGAGCTTTTTACACCACCACTAGGAGTGCATCCTGGTGGATATAGAGATATTAGCAACTGAAACCCGCAATTTTGATTTCAAACGAAAAACTATAGATATAAAGTACCCAAACATAAATATAGTTTACCTAAATGTCCCATGTAAAACTTACAGTTAGTGCATACCTTGAGGTGTAAACATGTCAAGTTTGGCCACCCAGACGAGATTATCTCTTGAGAGTCTGTGGATCAAGAAATACTCAAATTTACAACATGACAAGTGGATCCACATATTGCATGAAAGTAAACTTACTGTAGTCAAGGAGTTTGCAACCACACAGCGAAAGTTCAACTAAATTACAATTCTGTATAAGGACTGTCAAGTCATCGTTTGTGATCCATGGAGTAACCCACTCGAGACGTAATATTCTTAACGCTGGTGCCTTTGTTTGAAAGCTAAATGAAGTTAAACTGCCAAGACAATAGTGCAGGCAAAGCACCTGAAGATTTATAGAGGATTCGAATAGATTTCTTACAACTCTGTCAGAGATCACCTGGATGTACATCATCCGATTATTAAAGAGCGAAAGGCAGAAGTAGTTTTATTGATTAACATATTGTGCAGAGTAGGGACACACCTGAAATCTAAGAACTAAAGACTCAAGAAATGGGCAAATGTCAGGAAGAGCATGCAGGATATTTTCCGCTAATGTTGTGCCGAGGCCAACTGTCATCTTCCTTACTTTACTAAAACAAGAAATAAGGTCTTCGATTCGAGTAGGGCAAAATGCCCAGCCAAATTCGACATCCTCCCAACAGCAAGTACTGGTTATCTCCTGTAGAAAATCTCCATACTTGTTACCACTCATGGATTCTACTTCACTGTGTTCAGACAGCAGGTTACGACATCCAGCTGTTTTCAGACAGCTCAAATTATAATTTCTTCGTATAAGTGGTGCTAATGACACCATAGAAACCTGCAATTTTTATGGCCAGAAATGAAATAAATACTATATATCAAAATGGAGCATGGCGATGGTTCTGTTGCGGCATAACAACTACAGAAGTCAAGAAACATGAATCAGCACTACACTTTTGAAGCTTGTCCTTTGCAGCCATCAAAGCAACAAAGGTGATTGTTTTCTCATTCAAACATAAAAGCAGAAAAGTTCATCATCAGAATCCTATAATTCTATCATAACTGAAGACTATATAATTACTTAATTAGGATAAGAAATATTTTTTTCATTGACCAGAATATAGTTCAAACAGATAATCATACCGCAGTCTCCGAAATATCAAGATACTCAAGAGAAGAGCCGATAAAGTTGCAGAGAGCACCATCTGTAAGTGATGTCTCCCTTAAGCATAAGAACTTCACGATATTCATATTACTCATTAGCTGGGACATAGCAGCACAACCAATACCTACACATAGATAAATTTATATTACCCAGATTCATCATGCTAAGCTACTGCAGAGTAAAGTGAATAAAACAAGCAGGCCATCATACTTCTGCTGTCCTAAAGAAGTTATGATCTGCTTAGTTGTGGAGAAAGCTTGGACACGAAACAAAAGTATGGTGTTTACCTTTGCAGCCATCCAGAATCAATTCTTGCATCCTAAAAGCCATAACATAAGTATGTTCATCATTGTGGTCAGGGAAGCTGTCAGAAGGATTGAAAGTACATAGCGTTTGAATTGAGTGATTTCCAAAAGAAGTACAAGAAAGAACCATCGAATGGATCTTTGTACACTTCAGCAGTAGTGCAGATATACCATCATCTGTCAACAGGGTGCAATTTCTAATGTTTATATAACAAAGAGAATTTTTCAGCACAGATATCTCCAACAAGTCCACATCTGCACACACACACACAAACACTCGGTTACAAAATTGCAAATAATCATATGCATAATTATAAAGGAGATAATAAGCACAGAGCTTTTTTTCCCTACCAGTAATATCATTTCTGCCTTCCAATGTCAATTTTGATACATTTGAGAAAACTGAGTTCATTGGGGTGTCATATGATGGGTCTTGTACATGATATCTTGTTGCATTTGGATTTATTCCACCTCGTCCTTCAAATCTAGAAGAGATAATAGAATACTTGGGTATTATAACACTCGTATCAATAGTCAAATCAATTTCATTAATCCACAGACATTTCAGTAACAGATATAGCAAATCTTCAAATTGGAATAGCAAACAATAGGAAGCTCTGAATGTCCTCAATTCCGGAAATGCCAAGTTCAACCAGTCAATTGCCGCACCGAAATGCACATTTGGACATTTCGAAAGATCCACCACGTGTACATTTCTAAATGACAAGGTTTTAACAGCCTTCTCCAGCTCATTGCAAAGGATGAAATTTCGGTAATCAACCCGGGAGTATGAACTTAATATCCTTCCCTTAAATGCAGCATCCAGATCAGTGGGGAGCACTGATATGTACAAGAATTCAGTAGTTAATTGAGGACATCCCGAAAGCACTATTTTCTGCAAAATAAAATCATCATCTGTGAAAAATACGCAGAGTGCATGATCTGCTATGGATAATGAAGGACCACATGCCAATTTTGCAATGCGGGATAAGATTATGTCAATCGTCACAACAAAATATCTCGAAGCACATGAAGCTTGTAAAAATACTTAAGTCAACCTAAAGCTTTTCATAAGTCCCGTAAGATGGATCCTATGTATACAAAAGTAAAGCGTATAATTTACTTATTTTTCCAACAGCTGATCAGATAAAAGTAACTAGGCAGCCATTCAAACATGGAAATATATGAAGAAGTTGCAGCGCGGTTTGCGTATGGTATGCTCATGTAAAAAAGTAGTACTACAATTTTGTGAGGCAACAAGAGCTAAAGAACCAACCCTAAAGACCATGGATGCTAGATGATTCAAATGTATCAGTGTATCACAGCAATATTAATACAACAGAAGTGGCTTCAAAGGAAAACCTTAGAATATTCCGTTATTCGAATACGGTAACTCTCCAAGTTGTCATTAGGAATTGCATACAGTAGATTTTGCAAACTGTCCTTGAGCTGATTAAGAATTGTGCATACGACGGTGTTTCCAAATTCAGCCCAGTTTCTCTTTGTTCCTACAAATATGGTTCAGGAATCAGGACATAATGCATGAAAGCGATGTGTAAAGTAGAGAAAGATCAAACATAACATCTGCATAACACAATTGTGCATTATCAGTTTATCACTTAAAAGCTCCTGACCAAGTAGTTGTACCTGCCGCAAATCCCAAAGGTAAAAGGCATATCTTCACCTGCAGAAAAAGTTCAGACGAAAAGATATACTGATATACATAAATCAACATGGCCAAACATGTGACAAACTAATACTACTACAAATGTGTGTGCATAGTCAATAAAGATGCCAAGGAGGCAGCAAGGATTCGATGCTACAAGTCAGGAAATAGTTATATATAGGTTGCAGGGAGGTGTACCTTGCTAAGAAGACAAAGCTGGCTATCTACTAAGTTGGGGAGCAGTTGTTCACAGGGCCGCATATTTTCGGAAATCCAATATAAAATTGCTTCACACAATTGCTTTTCACTGGGCAAAGGTCAGCAAATCATTTTTCAGTGTTAGAGGGGAAAGCATTGCAATCTGGTTATGGAATAACACTGAAAATACAAATAAACAAACCTATCCACAGTAAGATGTGGGCATTCAATGGTAGAACATAGCAAATCATAAGGTATTTTAGCAAATGACCTCCTGGAGATAACCTGTACCTGCATGGGATTCACACAGCAGTAATTATACATGAACTACATTTCATGCCAGAGATATGCTCATTGAAGAACAAATTGCCCTATTATGCAAAGGCTTCCCATATGCACTTCCATTCAACTAGTAAGTTGGCCTCTCATCGATCAAGCATCATAATTTCTGACACTGGGAAGTCTTTATTCTGAACAATGTCAAAAAAGAAGAAGAAGAAGGAGAAGAAGCAAGACATGCTAGGTGATATGTTTTACCTATAAACAATCAGCAAAAAAGTCATCAGAAATGCCAAACGTTCAACAAGGAATAACTTATTTCACTTTGCATGACTAAAAACATATTTCATTTAGGTAAAAAACAATGTCCAATCATAAGTGCAGATTCAAAGCTTCAGATCCTGTCTTGTTCAAAGTCTAGATAGGTTGTCGAAGTGTAACTTATTTCTGAATGGCAGAACTACAGAAGATGATTTGTTGTATAGATGTGATGTTACTTAGCATAAGCATCTCCACTTCAAGAAGCTAGGAAGCCTGAAACCCATAAGGGTGAAATCATATCTTGCATTTTCTCCCTAAAGAGTAAAAATCAGTGAGCCTTTTCTTCTTAAAAACTAGACACCCTTTTCTAAAATTTCAACCAATAATCATGAGTGCTGAAACCCACAATTGTTCATCAATCTTAAACAGAGCACATGAAAATTCATCCAACCCCTACAGTTTCTGGAATGTTTCTATTTGAAACCTGCAAAGTCTTAAAATCAATTGCAGGCAAGGAACATGTTTTAGGAGGCTCACAAGTGGAAACTCCGAATAGAATAGGAGTCAAAACAAAAATAAACAAAAACTGCTAGTGGAATCAGCAATGTATCAGCATATTAAACTGAAAAGCAAACATTGCAAGGAAACAAATTGTTCAAATAGTATGCAGAAAGATATCACAACATTGCAATGTAGTGTGTAGTACCTACAAAATTCTGAGCTAAATATCCTGGGCATATATCTTGGACAAAAGTAACCCCTGCAACCGTATCAAATGTCAACAAGCATACTTCAAGCATCGACTGGATTTTGTTTTAAAAAAAGGTGTGACAAGGCCATAAAAAAAAACACTCACCATGCTCTTGAGCAAAGTGCCAGATCTCAATCATGAAATCCAATGGAACCAACAGGGAGGAACTTTGAGAGCCCATGGCACTGAACCACCTTTCACACTCCACTAGAAGGTTCTCAACAGCAAGAAACAGAGCACCCTGAAATGATAAATAACACCTGAGCATTGCAGACACAGACTGCACAACAAAGGTAATAGCGGCTAGGCACTAGCCTCAAATTAAGCAAAGTGCATGATCTAAATGGCCACCTAGCTCAAGGTTTCAGCTAGGCACCCTTTAATGGGGCAGTTCATGGAGGTAGCAGCACCAGACACTAGTACTACAATGGGAGTTTTATTCACATTACACAAAATTTCCAAAACATGGTAGATTTACTAAAAGTAAGCAAACTGGCCAAATAATTGTCTTGTATCAGCAACCACAACTTGTACGTACAGAAATGCCACAAAACCAATGGCCGCACTAGGTACTAGCAACATCATCTCGAAGGCTACTGATAAGAACAAATATTAGACGGCAGAAACGTATTTGTATGCGGGACTGGATACCTCCAATAGAGGGAGAAAGTTGTCGTGCGTGATCGCGAAACTCGTGGAAGGCTCAAACAGATGCCGCAGGACTTGTACGGCTGCTTCCAGGTTACAGCTGATCCGCACATACCCTCTACCCGATTCACTGCAGCCAGAGAAATTTAGCCCAATTGCTTGGGATTAAGAAGTAGAGAGGGCTTGGGTTTTTGCAGACCTGAAGCTGCCGCCGAGGAGAGCGCGGAAGTAGGAGGAGCTCTCGATTAGCCTGGATAGAATTATACGCCAGGGGATTAGACCAAAGGAGTCGATTGCCGAGGGACCAGAGAGACGAGAGGGCGCGCGCTTGCCTGTTCCGGTCGGCGCGAACCGCGACGGCCGGGGACGGGAGGGGGTGCAGGCTAGCGAGGTCGTAGACGGAGATAGGCGGCGGCCGAGGCAAGGAGAGAGATCCCGCGGTGGAGAAGGATGCGTCGGTGATCTCCAGGACCACCTCGTCGGGCGCGGCGTCTTCTCCGTCGGCGGCGAAGGCCATGGCTACCGTGTTTCGGCTATTGGCTGTCTCAAGGTCGAGTCGGTCTCAACTTCTCAAGTCGACGCTTTACGAAGAGGCCTGGACCGGGGTCGGACACTGGGACATTTAGGCCCAAGTCTAACTCTCACGAAACTGTATGTATAATGTATTGTGTGTACCTCAAACTGTCCGTCAAATTTTCTCTCAAAAAACAAAAACTGTCCGTCAAATTTCATACTTTCAAAAGCAAAGGATCAACGACTGAGCAAATTTCTCCACCGTAAAATATTTCAATCTATCATGATGGCAGATAATTTACAGATGTTACGAAAAAGTAAAAGGTTTTGAACTCTTACTATGAATTTTTTTTCGAGGAAAAAACTCTTACTACGATTAAATCATAATCATTTGATGTTATTAGATAACCTATCCAATTGCAAATGAGAAGAATAACTAAACCTAAACAAAAACTATAGTAAATTGAATCCAAATATAATTCTAATAAATAGAATTATCTGAAAATTTTTAATTGGATATTTCAAAAAAGTTAGTAAAAAAACAAAAAACATATAGGTTTAAATTCTAATATATATATATATATATATATATATAAATACCTTTTACACCCGGGTGTAATTACACCCACCTCTAATATACCACCTAAACAAACTTGAAATACTCATTTATCACTTTAGGTACATTTGTATATTAATTATAAGATACTCCAATGTGAACCACACGAAAAATTTGTAAAGGAGTTCATAGTTTTTAGTCTGTGTGTGTGTATGTATGAAGCATTTTCTGTACTCTCGGGAGTACATACTCCCACTTCAAATATGCTACTTAAACAAATATTTTATACCTCTTTATCACTTTTGATATAATTAAATACTAATTCTAAGACACTTAAATGTGACTTAGTTGAAAATTTTCCATCGAAGCCTTTTATTTTTGTTATATACACTTTTTCATGTATAAAAAAGGTATATACATAAATTATGCTATAAAAATGGACTTTGATGAATTTTTTCATAAAACTCACTTTAGTGTATCTTATAATCATTATTAGAGTATATTCAAATAGATAAAGAGATATAATAACACTATCAAATGGGCATATTAGAAGTAAGAGTACGTACTCCCAAGAGCATACATACATATTTTAGATTATAGTGCCCGAACACCAAATAGCACTCGTTATATATATATATATATATATATATATATATATATATATATATATATATATATATATATAATTAATAGGTGAACATAATTTCAAACCCTAAATGAGTACAATTGGATGTTATCTGGACCATTAATCGTTTAAATTCAAAGAAGGTAAGAAATGATCCCGTAAAAAACAACGCCTATTAAGGTCTTATGTGGAACGTGGGAATTTTTCAAGGTACTTAAGGGAATTGAACTGTTTCATGTGAGATTCTTATGTTCCAAACAAATCCTAGAGATATTAGTCTAGGTCAGATCTGAGTTATGGAAAATTGGGACTTGGAGCACGTACTAAGCTAGACCACATCGTGTAATTGCACGAACCAACCAATCTAGTTTCATTCCTGGGATTTATGAAGACCACTCAAGCATATAGAGATTATCTAACAGAAAATACGGGAATGCATCGAACATCCAACAAAAATGTCATGATAGTCGTCTTCAATTTATTGCAGAACTAGTTATGTACCCGTGCGTTGCAACGAAACTCAATTGCATATATAGATAATCGTGCTATAGAAGAAAGTTGCTCTGATCGGTTGGAAAGTAGATGTGAGAAGTTGAGGGAATAGAGCGGTTAGAGAAGAATGGATGTCCAACCATCAACGCATGTGAGGGGTGGATGAGCCTACATGTTAAACAAAGTATCTTTTTTTGTCAAGAGAGGTGGAAAGGGTGGAAGAGGCCGCACCAACCACCAACTCCTTCTTTTATAATAGTAAAGATATATAGAAGAATGAACTTCTACATGACTGTCACATAAACTCGGTCGGTTTACTCTTTATTTCTCGTTTTGCAAGCTGTCGTCGTGAACATCCAACACTTATAAATGTGTAGCAGTAATTCGTGTGCAACTTATTTCCTGTCGGTGACCATCGCAATGCCCGGGCCTTCGACGCTTGCACCGCTGCGGCGGCCAAACCGCCGTGTGACGGCGCAGTCCGTCGAGAACAGGTCGGAGGAGACATAGTTGGACGCGCCGCCCATGACCGGCATGTTCGCCGTGACGTTGAGCTTGTTGACGTAGTCGGAGCGGTAGGTCTGCCCGAGGACGCCATGCACGTTGTCGGTGAGGTCGTTGAACTTGAAGCCGAGGTCCAGGTGTGCAAGGCTGTCGTCCTCCGTCACGCCGTAGTTGTGAATACGAGAGTCCTCCGCCGTGATGGGCACAACGTTGGCCATGATGCGGAAGCGGCACGCCCTTGAGCTCCACCACGACGGTGTTGACACGCGCGGTCCTCGTGACGGACAGCGACGGCGCGGTGGCCGGCGCCCACCTGTCGCCGATGGCAGTGGGCAGGCTGACACGCTCGTCGTCGAACGTGATGTCGAGACGATCAGAGCGGCGTTCCACTTGACAGTCTTGATGGCGCCGACGTAGAGGCGGTGGTGGGCGAAGCGGATGCCGAGGGCCTGGATCCATGTGAGGTCACGGTTCATGCTAGGGTTACAGTTACCGATGAAGTGGGCGTTGATGTGGAGGTCGGCATCAGAGACGATGCAGAAGTCCTTATCCTTCTTGCCGTGGAAGTAGAAGTTGTTGCCGGCGGCGCCGGTGAAGCGCGGGTCGCCGCACGACACGCCGGGGTAGAAGTCACACACTGCATACATGCATGCAAATTTTTTCGTGTACGTGTACACTGTAGAAACTCAGCATGAAAATTGATAAACATCACTGAATATTTTCTTTCTAACTATCATCTAAATTTGTAACTATTGAATTAAAGATTCAATGGCATCCGTATGTTAACGGAAGCATTTGTGACCATTTGGGGTAGAAGTGAAATTAACAGGAGCAACAGTACTAAAAACGTCCAAAATTCTCAGGAATCTTATACAACGTTGTTCTCGAAGGCAAGCATGCATGCATATGGGCATATGGCTCGATCTATCGGTCGGTCTTCACCGGCGGAGGTGTGCGTGTTAGAGATGGAGAGCCGTTGACATTGACATTTGGAGGAGGCTTGATTACTGGCTCAGCGACAGCATGCCTTTTCCTTGGTCATGCAGTAGAGTGATGACAAGGCTTAAGCAACATCCTAGTTAATTAACGCTTGTAATGATGGCTGGCTAACTCGGTTAATTCTTTGACTACCAGCTTTCCAAACTTGGTGTAATGTTGTGGTACTATTTCGCTTGGTGTTCTTCACTAAAAAGAAAATGGCGTGTTTGCAATGAAGAAATTTCATGCAAATTCTATGAATTTTCCTTGGAATTGTTCCATTTGATATGAGCTAAGAAGCAACAACCACTTGATTAGTACATAGTTATTACTCTATTTTTGAATTATAGTGATGGTGGTATCTCTAATAACAGTGTACGATATATTAGTGTTTTGAATTAAGCAATTGCATGGCAATTGAAGAGGTAGCTCTTCTTATTGTTAGATCATATGGTCGTCGTGTATTTTGTTGATGATGAATAATTGACATTTGGCTTTATTGAAATTTGCATTCGTGAAAGTTCTAATCGATATGCTCCTGTGATTGAGTTTTCAGGATGGCAAAACGACCACGTCTGGTAGTTCGATCGGCCATATGATGGATGGTCCGATCGACAGTCCGAACGACAGATTTCAACCACGACAACCTTCGACTACGGCATTTCGACCACGGTGTAAGATCGAGGTGGCCGACTAGAGGGGGGTGAATAGGCGGTCTTAAAAATTCTCTACAAATTAATACTAGCAAATCAAGACCTTTTCTATTTGCCTAAACCAAATATACAATGCGGAATCTTAAATCAATTTGGTTTAGCTCAAATAGCGTCTACAACAAATAAATTCGCCTAAGTGCACTAATAATTCTAGTCTAGGTCAAGGTTTGCAATTCTAGATATACAAGCAATCAATTTAATTCTATGAATGTAAATTGCTTGAATGTAAATAAGGAACAAGGAAACAAACCACAATTTGACACGGTCTCTTTTTACCGTGGTGTTCGGAGAGTTGCCGCTCTCCCCTAATCCACGTTGAGGTTAGCCCGAACAAATCGGACCGGCTCCACGAATTAAGCCGAAACACCTCAATCCACTAGTGGTAGCTCTTTCCCGCTCCGGGTAGGTGAGCTCCGACCTTCACAACTTCGCCGGGCCTTCTCACAAGCTTCTTGAGAAGATCACCGCGCACGACGCCTCCAACGCCGTCTAGGAGTCGGCAAACTCCAAGAGTAATAAGCCAAGCCCCTCGCTTGACTCTCACCACGTGCAATGGATGCACAAGCTCGCTGGACACAAAGTCCTCACCTAGAGGCAACACATGCACTCTAGTCCTCTTCTCCCTTCTCACAAAGTGCAACACATGCACAATAGAGTGGAGAACCTCAAACTAGCTCAAGGGTTCACAAATGAAAGCTCCAGCCGCTTCTCTAACCGGCCTCAAGGGGGTATAAATACCCCACACCAAAAAACTAGCCGTTGGAGCAAAGTCCTGAAAAATTCAGGACGAGCAGTAGTACCACCGGCCAACGGCCGGTAGTACCGCTCCACTTCTGACGCGTTGTAACGGCTATGTCAGAGCCTCTGAACTAGCCGTTACACGGTCAGAGCGGTAGTACCGCCGTTCATTCTTCGGTACTTCCGCTCGCCGGTAGTACCGCAAAGTCGGCGCGGTACTTCCGCTCGAGTCGAGCCCAAACTTGGTGCTCTTTGGAAAAAAGGTTCCGCTCGGGATTCGAGCTTAGGGAGCCGTAGTACCGCTCAACACATGCCGATACTTCCACACCGGTAGTACCGCTCATCTGAGCCGGTACTTCAATTTCTGGCGGTCAGATATCTCAATGATTTTGCAAAACACATTTGCAAACTATGATATCATGCACACAAGGATCACACATGATTTCCAACAAGTTGCACAACACATTTGCACACTTTTGAAATCAGGACGCAAAGATTAAATATGAGCTACAACCATTCGCAAAACATATTTGCAAATCTAAGTCTCATATTACAAAGAATAGAAACATGGACTTCAAGCACTTGCAAAACACATTTGCAATGCATAGTCCCATGTTATAAAGATGTTCAACACATGAGCTTCAACTATTTGCAAAACACATTCGCAAATACAAGCCTCATGTCAATTTGAGCTAGCGAGGTGAGGTTGAGCCATCAACACATGATGAGACTCAAACTACTAGACATGACCCCTCTTAATAGTACGACAGCCTATACTAGCAATCCGGTCTTCCAACCAAACATCAAGACCGGTAAAAGACTATGAACACATCCTTAGCCCTAGCTAGTCATACCTTTGCCTTGGGTCATCATCTTGATATGCATTAACACATAATACATCTTTCACATCAACTCTATCAACACATGATGGTCTTTGCTTGATCAACACATGATCACCTTGATGGCCTTCAACACGTGAAGCATTCATCTTCTTGATAGCATTCAACTCATGAATCTATCTTCTTCTCGCGTCTTGACTTGATGATCTTCAACACATGAAGTCATCCCAAGTCATGCTCATTTGTGGAACCTAACCTATTCATCCAACTCATGGAAACCGTTAGTCCACAAAATAATTGTCATCAATTACCAAACTTCACCATTAACACGCAATGGAGGGACAAGATTTAACGATCTTCCCTTTTTGGTAATTCGTGACAATCTCCATAAATCATGATATAAAGATTGATTTGCGAATATACAACTTGTACACAACAATTTGTATACTCTAGGCTAAACACAAAGCTTACTTATCCGGTTGTCATTTGACTATTCAACCATTAACATATAATGGAGAAGTTAGTTGACAACCTGATTATACTTGAGTATATATGAACTACACAAGTTATATATATACCCAACAATGTATTTCAAAATAAAGATTTCAAATATGCATATTGAAAGAAGCATGGATCAATACTCATGAAACTCCAAAATATATAGATAGCTCCCCCTAAATGTATGCATACAAGTATGTATATTGAATACATATGCACATATTCATTTTGAACAAATTTGTGGAGTTCAATCTATATTTTGGATTTAAGGAATGCACTAATATATGAGAGAATAATTTTGAATGCATACCTATTTGATTTCACCTTTCCATCAAATGAGACTAATCATAAATAAACTTCAACAAACATATTAGTCTCATATATGCATTTGTCATTATCACCAAAACATTATAAAAGTATTTATCATTAACATCAAAATCTCATAATGGCATTTGTCATTAACACCAAAACCAACTTAAACGGAGCTTGATCTTTCAATCTCCCCCTTTTTGGTGATTGATGACAAATCCATTTATGATAATAGCATATATGTGAAAATGACTAAATGATAGGCAATTAAGTGCATAAGAGAAGGTGAAAGCATTACTCATCATATAGAATTAAAAATTTTAATTTCTACTCAAGAAATATATTATCATATTTCTCCCTCACTAGCATTAGCATTTCTATTATTCTATTATCCAAAGCTATTAATTCTCCCCCAATTGTCATTATCACAAATTCTCAAATATTCAAGGCTATTATCACAAATTTCTCCCCCATTTGGCATTAAACACCAAAAAGAGGCAATTATCACTGAACAGCATTGATTATCATTAAAAATAAGGGAAGAATACAAGTTAAGCTATGAAAGGAGATATTATGATGAGTTTATTAGGAGTCCATGATATGCTCTTAAGAAGTGAGGAGCTTGATACCAATTTAATTTAATATGATATGGTCATAAAGAATTAAGAAACTAAATGCAAATGACCAATAGATACCACTTAAAATAACTAAAAATATTTGAAACACATTCAAATAATCTTACTCATTTAAGCTCTTTGAAGGCTTGATGCCACTTGATATAATATTACTTAAGATGACACCACTTGTATATATATGACTTGTAGCATTTGGATCATTTCCTGATTTTGCATTCCAAGTGGCCTTCAAAAGCTTCCTGAAAAACTGACTTAACAATATCCAATGCATCTGAGAAAAATTGTCAGTATAGACTAATATCTGAGGATTAAAAGTAATTGTAGATTTTACTAATCGGTACTCGATAGTCGAAGACCTTACGATCGGTTGTCATAGGCTTCACGGTCTGTACTCGTAGACTTCATGGTCAGTACTAGTGCTTTAATTCTTGTGATCTTCGAGTACCTCGAGTACTTGTGTTGGGTCAGTGGTTGACTGATCTGGTCGTAGCGGTTGTCGGTGATACTCGGTACTTGGTGATCTATGATGCAATGACTGGTTAGTGATCGGTAGCCATAGACATAGCGATCCAGTGTCTTGGTCATAGTGATCAGTACTCGGTAGTTGGTACTCGATGGTTCTGTGGTCAGTAGCGATGCGTATGTTTCCCGAGTGTTCAGAGTGATAGTTTTTCCGAGTACTTATGGTTTCAAGTATTCGATGAACCAGCGATCGGTTCATGCATAACGGTCGTAACCGGTCGTAATGGGAGATCTGAGGCTGGTGTTGGATATTATGGTCGTGGCTGATCTGGTTGATCTTGATAGATGGTTAATGGTGTGATTTATGTGTGTGGACAGATGACAGTCAAGTTGTGAAGAACTTGTGCCAGGTAAAATGTTCTTTGGTCTTTGCATGTGCGGGTGGGTGTGGAGATGATCATGATCGGTGACGAGGAGAACTAGAACTAGGATGGGGAGATATGAGGTCCAGACAATTGAGGATGTCATGCGAGGTGTTCGGGATAACACTAGAGCACGTGGAGATCAAAAATGGTGATTCGTGGAGAAGTACAGGCGGTACGGTCCTGGAGACTTCGACACGTGAGATGGATGATGTGAGATGAAGCTACAGGAGGTGCGTTCCTAGGGGCTTCGTCGCATGTAGAGTTAGGAGTTGTGGATGGAGTCCATAACTAAGAAGATTGAGAGATTGATTAAATCCTATGTTTAGAAGGATTTCGGGTCCCTTGGTTTCAGAAAAGATAAGGTTTTGAGTCCGTGCTTGAGATAGATACGGTTTGTAACGTTAACCTATAAAAGCAGGGAGAGGCTATGGGTTAATGTGTGGTTTTTAGAGAATTTTGTGTAGGTTTTGAGAGATACTAGTTTTAGGTCTTTCGTTGGGAAAACTTTTAGGGGTGCTTGTGAGAGTGCTTTGTAAATCCACGAAAATTCAGCAATAAAGAACATCTTGAATCAACCTAGTTCGTGATTTGTTGAAGATTTCTGGTGATTGCTGTTAGGGCGAAGCGTACGACTATATGCAAAGGTGATCGAGAGGTTCTGCTTCTGAATTGACTTTTCGAGTACGTTCAATCTGGTCGAAGATTGAAGCTTATCGATCTGGCGAGCAGTTGAGTATCAAGTGTTCGATCGAGCAGTCGAAACCTTCATCAACTACTAAGAGATTTCAAAAAGCAGCAGCAATCATCCACCTCCTCTGATTGCGGTATTCGATCCTACAAGTGGTATCAAAGCCAAGTTGCAATGGCATCAGATCGAGGTCGGTTTTCAGGTAAACCACCGTTTTTCAATGAAATAATTACCTATACTGGAAAACACGCATGGAGGTCTTTCTATAAGCACAAGGTAACGCTATTTGGCAAAAAGTTGAGAGTTCATATATAGTGCAAAGGTAATTGAGAGATTCTGCTTCTGGATTGATTTTTCGAGTACGCTCAATCCGGTCGAAGATTGAAGCTGAGCGATCTGGCGAGCAGCGGAGCATCGAGTGTTCGATCGAGTGGTCGAAACCTTCATCGATTACTTAGAGATTTCAAAAAACGGTGGCAATTATTTATCCTCTTTAATTGCGGTATTCAACCCTACACTTTTTAAAACAAAAAAAGGAAAAGTGATGAACATATATAGAAGCACCATATCTGTGGTTGAGTCATTTGGACCCTAGCAACATCTTAAATATGGCCTTGCGGTGAAGACAGAGAGAGCACGCATGCCTGTGCAGTTGCAATAGAATTTCTCCATGCCAAGGTACCTCTTCCCAATTGCGCTACTTGCAACAGGTCAACGACCGTAATCCTCGCACAAAAAAAAAAAAACTACCGCAATCGACGAGAGCTAGCGCGAGCTACCAACTAGCCACATGCACGCCCATATGCATAGCTAATTAACTCCTCGTGGTTACATATTCCTCAAAGGCACATGCAAGGCAATATTAGAAATTTGAAGGGCGCCTTTGTTGCCACGAATGGACAAGATCGATCGAGTGGCTTAATGAAACGACGAGTGCGCACTTGCTGCATGCATACGCTGGTTCGAACCGCTAGTCAGGGCATCGATCGCCCGGTTGGGGCAGAGATTAAATGGCGTTTGCAGGCCGGTGGTTTTGCCGTTTTTGCACGACCTGTCCATGCATGCAAGCGCGTCTACTCGAGTAACGTAACTAGGTGGGCAGACAGAACCGACCCAGACCACTAGCAAATTAATTTACCGTGTGCCGCGGATCAGGCACGGCGAGTTGGGGCGGCGAACAACATGATACAGCAGAGAATGTAAACTCACAGGCTTTAATAAAGTAGAAGGCTAAAGGTCACAAACACACCAGAGACAACAGTTTCATCAGTCTGTCCGCCAATCAAGGAACGGTTGGACTGCACGGCCAATTGGACAGCAAGCGCCACTGCTCGGGCCGGTCTGACCGCTCGAGTCATAACAGTCTGATCGCTCGTCGAACAAAAGCAGAAATCAGCACGACATATGACTAAGTGACGGTGGCGGTGGCGGTTTTGGCCGGCGATGGGGAAAAAGCAGCGGGCGATGAGCTTCGGCGGGCGGAAATCCAATTAGCTTGGAGGGGAAGTAGAGGGGGAGCGGGGACACGGTGTGACGTGATCACATTTGCGATGGCCTCGCCAGAGAGCCGGGAATGGCTAGGAGGCGAGTCGGCTGATATGCGGGCAACGCACGGGACGGCCAATCTCGGCTTCAAGGAGGAAAGGAGGAGGTCTGGGGAGGCAAGGGAGGAGCCAGTGGCTATTTATAGCTGCAAGGGAGGAACGGTAGAGGCTGTAGCCGGCGACCTAGGAGCAGGGTTCGATATGGGACAACAACGTCTGTAGTCGACGCAAGCGATGCACGGGCAGGCGACGTGCGCGCATATGGCGCGGCGTGCGGCTGACAGGGCATGGTGCCATGGTGATGGCGAGGCAACTCGACGGGAGGTGACTAATGGAGGAGATGGAGATGGCGCACGCCCAGCAGGGCGGCACGACGGCTGCCGCAGGAGACATGCGTGGCGCAGGGCGAGGTGACTCGGGGCAGGTGAGGTCATGCGACAGAGACGACGCGGTTGACGCTAGAACAGAGGAGGCGGGGCCGGGGTGACGCGCACATAGGAAGACGCTAGGCTGGCCGGTCAGGATGACAAAGCAAGTGTAGAGAAGAAAACGAAGAAGGAAAGAAGAAAGAGGGGAGGAGGAAAGAAAGGAGGTGGGGAAACTGTGCCCAGCTACAGAGGGAGGAAATGGGAGGAAGGAGGAAGGAGAGAGAAAAGGTGGGGGCCACACGTAAGAGAGAGGGAAAAAGGGAAAGGGAAGAAAAAGAGAAAAAGAGAAAAAGAAAGGCTCAAGCAAAATTTTGAAATTTAGATTTTTAATTTAAATTTTAATTTACATTAGGATCTATTGATTTTGAGTTTTGCATGGTTTTAAAATTTGAATTCTCAGTTTAATTATTTAGATGCGAGTTTTTAATATACTTTTAGCCATTTCTTTTCTTTACCTAGTTAAATTGAATTTCAAATTTTTATTTCCTTTATCTAATATTTGAATTTGAATTTGTGTGTAGATCCTCGGATTTTCCATTTCTTTTATTAACACCATTATTGTTTTTTACTTGGATATTATTTCTCAATATATTTATTTGCATGTCACAAAACTCAAAAGATTTGAAATAAATATTCAGAAGAAATTTGAATGCAAGCAAAATACAAATAAAAATTTTAAATTTTTCATAATTTCAAACACCCAAAACTTAGGATGTTACGGCTAACTAGCTAGCTAGCTACGAGTAACTTATACTTCACGAAGAGCTCAAATTGTGATGAGGCCGTTGGATTTTGATTTGTTCGACGTCCCTTAATTACATGGGATTTTTACAATACCTTCCTTCTACTGATAATACGGGAGTGGTAGTAGAAATTAGATCTGGCTATTGATTTGTTGAGAGTATAATTGACTTCTCTCTGTAAATTTTTGTGAGGGTATTAATGACTGTTCACTGAACCTATAAATAGTCTATCCATACGTGTTCATTTTAAACTCAGTTGAGCAATTACAATTTTGCCCCTCATGAGATTTGTACTGGTAATATATCAAGGAAAGTATAACTTAATACTATCTAATCCGATCCATCATATAAAAAATACTGGACGGCTCATATCGATTTGAAGATACCGTAAAAGAGCTCTAATTACACGCACGGTGGTGTGTTGTATAATTGTTTGTTTCGAAGACATGATAGCTAGTATGGACATTTTCCCTAAATCGGTCTATAATGGACAGTAGGTCCATTAGACTTTGTTAGCATAGTTTAGTTCTATATTACTTATTCTGTCAAGAGAGGGATCATTTACACCCATAGAAAAAGAGTAGAGGGTTTTTATTGTACATATGTTCAAGAGATATCAATAAATTAAGAGAAAAGGTTGTCCGAGACTATCGGCACTGGCGTGCACCGGCGGTGCCGGCACGTATGCTCGAATTTCTTAGCACTAGCTAGCTAGCTAGCTAGTCTGCCGCAATAGAGCACGACCTACCACAGTTTACATAAGACTAGAATAGGAGTGACTGTTGCCAAGTCGTTTGAAATTTTTTTATCTCTCAGTCACTTGAAGTTGCACTCTCAATCAACTAAAATTGTAGTTGTTCTGAGAGTGCAACTTTTGGAGGGGGGGTTGTTTTTTTGGAGGGGGCTGCAATTTTAGTTGATTGAGAGTGCAACTTTCAAGTGACTGAGAGACAAAAAAATTTCAGTCGCATTGGCAATAGCAAAACCGGACTAGAATAATATATAGCAGCAACATGCATACACGCATAGGATACGTATACATATACAGGCACTGTTTGACAATACGCGCGTGCTTCTCGTAGCATCAAAAGCTAGCTGGGTTTCACCTTATTAATTTGTTGTGTGTGTGTGTGTATACTGGCAGTCCTTAACAATGCAGGCGAAGCAGCTGCCATGTTATGGCAGATCGATCATGCATTTTGATTAATTGTTTTGCTTGACTCACTATGCTGTTCAAATTGATAAAGTATCAACGGTCGTGATATGAAAAGTGTGACTTTATCCAATTAAGTAGCTAGCATTTCATGCAAAAAGGAAGTACATATATTACAACGAATTCACAAAGTTTAACATAAACTTAATTATTCATCAGTCAGACTGACAATGGAATTACAAGCATTATATAACACATTTTCTCAAAACAAATCAATGGTGTACTCATCATTCGTTCAATTGAAAGAACTTAATTTACTAACATGCGTGTTTGAACTATTGACTTAAGCACCAGCGCTTGAAACTTATTTCTTCCAGATGGTACGAGGTGCACACTAGTACTCCACTATTATGTTTGTCTGACCCTACACGGGACGGTTTTGATCAATATTGATTTATTTCATTGTGTGCTCGTATGCATGGACCAATGCGAGCGATCAGTTTACGAGGCGAATGCGACGACACCGCCGGCGCCGCCGCTGCGACGGAACTTGGAGACAGCGCAATCGGTCGAGAAGAGGCCGGACGAGAGGTACTTCGGTGCGCCGCCCATGATGGGCATCTTGGCCCTGATGTCCAGCTTGTTGACGTAGTCGGGCCGGTAGGTCTGGCCGAGCACGCCGTCGACGCCATTGGTGATGGTATCGAACTTGAACCCGAGGTCGAGGTGCGCGAGGCTGTCCATCTCGGTCTTGCCGTAGTTGTGGATCCGGGAGTCCTCGTCGGTGATCGGCACGGCGTTGGCCGAGATGCTGAACACGCCATCGAGCTCCACCATGACGGTGTTGACGGTGTCGGTGCGCGTGACGGACAGGCCGGGCAGGGCCTTGGACACCCACCGGGCGTTCTTGACGGTGTCCACGTCGACGGGCTCGCCGTCGAATGTGATCTGGATGTGGTCCTCGTCCTCGTCCCACTCGACGGTCTTGCGAGCGCCGATGTAGAGGCGGTGGTCGCCGAAGCCGACGCCGAGGGCCTGCACCCATGTGAAGTCGCGCTTCATGGCGGGGTTGTGGTTGCCGATGAAGTGGGCGTTGATGTGGAGGTCGGCGTCTGAAAGGATGCAGAAGTCCTGGTCCTTCTTGCCGTGGAAGTAGAAGGTGTTGCCGTCGCCGCCGGTGAAGCGAGGGTCGCCGCACGAAGTGCCCGGGAAGATATCACACACTGCATACGTACATGTGTGTAAACGGATCGATCAAGATCGAAGGAGTACAAACGGCGTGCATCAAGATTGAGTAATATAATGTTATCAGATTTGATTGTACGTAACGACGAACGTACTGCAGAATGTCATGCAGTAGCTGCATGCGGCGAGGCACTTGTTGGGGCACCTGGTCGGGCAGGAGACCACGCAGGACGTGTTGCGCTTGTCGTCGGTGCAGGTGACCTGGTAGTTGCGCTTGTGGAACTTGTTGGTGAGGATCTGGTACTTGGTGTTGGCCGGGGCCTGGACTTTGGTCCTTTGTTCTGCACGGGCTTTCCTTTGGCCGCCGACGCCACACTGCACGCCAGCGCAAGCGCCACCACCAAGAAGCAGCCTACCAGAGCCATGCCGCGGCGCCTCGCCATTGCCACGACGAGGTAGAGCTCGGCTTGGTAGCTAGCTCTCGATTACTTGTACTAAGTGTTGTTGTTCTAGCTGCTGCTTGCGATGGCTTGGTGTGTGTTGGTGTGGCAGCTAGCGAGGGATTCTTATGGGAGATGGAGGGCTGTGACTTTGAGGAGGAGCTTAATTGGAGGTCAAGTGGCTTCTTTGGGAAGTGAAGTAGGGGGGGACAAAGTGACAATGGTTAGCTGGAATTAAAGCTAGGCTCCACCATGCATGTTACCATGCATTCAGCTTTACGCATCCTAGAGCCCTAGAGAGGTGCATGCATTGACCTACGTAAAGTTTCAGTTCCCAGCTGTAAATTGAGAACGCACGTACCAGCTGAGTTACGCTGCGTCTCTCTCCGGAAAGATTCAGTTCCAGGCGCGTTGGTCAACTCAACTTGCCATCTCTCGCCGGCGTCGAGGCATGCAGGAAATGATCAACACCGCAGCCAGTTGCCACCTGACGTGCGCGACGGAACATGCATGCATGCGGCTCAGTACTGACCGCCCGTACCGGCCAACGGCCTCGGTTGCAGAGGTGGTCAAGGTCAACCCCATGCTAACAAGGTAGACTTCAATTCAGAACGTGAAAATTTTGCTATTGCATAGTCGAGATAATTTTAGCCTAGCTCGATAGGTATTTAGTAGTTCAGCCTGTGTAGGCAAGCGCCCCGGCCCACTCCTCCAACCCTCTCCTCGGCCTGTCGCCCGAGCAGCCCAGCCATGCTCCCAGTCCCAGCTCGCACACACGCCTGACCAATTCTCCAACCCTAGTCTCCTCAATCTCCCCCTTCACAGCCATACCCTCCCCCATTCCTCAATCGCGCCGAACGCCTCGAGCCACCCCTGTAGAAGCTCACCCCGTCTCTACGTTTCCATGGCGTTGGCTGATGCACTGGCACCGGAACACCGCTCGAGACGCTCAACAGCTAGGTCTTTGTGGAGACCCTACTGACTGATGGCTCATGAAGGCGGGCGGCGGCTGCTCCACTATGTTGGGAGGCTTCATAAAAAAATTCATAAGTTTTTGAGCTCGTTTGCTATATTAAAAAATTGCTACAAACAATATAATTATATGAATTTTTAATAAAATTTAGAATAGATAAAATTATAAACAAACACACAAGTAAGTACACTATATCGGAAGACTCCACAAATAAATTTATAAGTTTTTGAACTTGTTTGCTATATTAAAAATTTCCTATAAACAATATACTTAAATGAATTCACTAATTATAAATTAATTAACACTACTAATTATGGTGAATAGTGGTCACCGTATGGTGACCATGTGGGAGGAGGCCACCGCACGGTGCCCACGCAGGAGTGGGCAGCACCGCACGGTGGCCGTGTGGTTTTGGCTCCATCGCATGGCGCCCGTGTTGCAGGGGTGTATGTCGGTCGTGTCGTCTTCGTGGTGGTTATGCGGACTTCGACGCTAAATCCGTAAATTCTTAGCAGCGAACCTACTCCTGTAATTACTGATCGTAATATTGCTAAATCGGCCAAAAAGTCCAGAAGAAATATGGGCATGTTCTTTTTAGCTGAGGCTTATGATTTTTGGCTTTTGGGCTCTTCGTACGGAGATTACAAAATAACAGAAACTCACGTGCGGTTTTTGCCGATATAAATGAAGTTGATATAATATGTACTATAATTAACTAGTAGATTCTATTTTAACAAGATACTTTGTTAATAAAAAAAGTTAAAATATAAGCTAAAAGTTGAAAAGAATTAGGGCAATAATATGTTCGGCGCAGGCAGGCCACCGTGGTGCAGATAACAATGGGCCGGCCGGCCACGCTGCGGGTTCATTACACGGTCCCATCTGGTCCCCCAGTTCTCTCAGGTTCATACTAACTAAATCACCAATCAATATCGCAGCTACAGGGTCAATCAGTATCTATACTCGGTTATGCATGTAGCGTGTTACCACAACATGTATACTGTCAGCCTACTCAACGTCTGACATGCATAACCTCTGAGTAGATTTCCGAGCGATTCGATTCTTCTTCATCTCTCAATTAAAATTTGATTATAGTTGTGGCTCTTTTTTGCTTACGATTTATCTTATAATCTATAGTTTCTTTTAATTGAATAAATAAAAACATGATGTCTTCTTTATAATTTTTTAAAATCGGTTTATCAGATAGATTTTTCAAAAAAACTTATTAGTATTTGAAATATTATTGGCATATGACACAAGGAAATAACAAAAGGGTTTAATAAAGAAATAGATGCAAATAAACTCCCTAAAATTAGGATTAAAATATATATATATATATATATATATATATATATATATATATATATGTATATATGTAAATGCATATGAAAAGAAAGAAATTAATTAAAACCGAAAAAGAAAAAGAAAATATTCTTTTTTTGGGAGCCATCGTAGCCAGCCAACCGCCCACCTGCACCCCGACTCGCCCCCACCTGCCTGTTCTTCTTCTCCCTCCTCCTCGCTCCCTCGCTCGCCTTTCCGCGCCCGCCTGCTCGCTTCCCCCCCTTCGGCTCCCCCAGTGCAGGCGTTCGGACCGTTGGAGACACCCGCCGGACCATCGAACAGCGCCGCCTCCGACCACGCCTCTTTTCCGCGCCCGCACTCCTCTCTGCTGCGCCAAAGAATCCTCCGCGTGGCGCCCATGCCCGCCTCCGCCCACGGTTTCTCCCCAACCCGCCACGAGCGCGCCGGCTTCGTACCACGCCCTTCCCTCGTCGCTCGCTCCGCCGAAAAAGGCGACTCGGGAGGCACTCGTCTGCCCCTCTCGCCTTAAAGTCTCCCGAGTGCGCCACTTCTCCCCACACTCTCCACCGGCTCCCACTGCCCAATTAGGCCCCTCGCCTCTAGCTCGCGGGCCCGCTTCTTCCCAAGTCAAGCCACCGGGCTCCTCGGACCCGCATCTAGAGCCCAATTCCTCACTCCCACGCCACCCCGAGCACCGTGAAGCTGATCCCACCCTCCCGAGCTCCTCCCGGCACATGCGCCGGCCGAGCACCAACCGAGCTCACGCGCCACCGCACGCCGGCATACCTCCGGTGTTCCCGGCCCACCGCCACCGCCATCGGCTTCCCGTGTCCCCGGCATTCCGTTTTGCCCCTCCGGCACCTTCCGGCCGTCGCCGTCGACCGCCGCTGTTCCCGGTCTCGGCCACCTCCCGTAGCCTCCGGTGCCACCTCAAAAGGATATAGCATCCTTAAGGGGTAGGCAAAGCCTCCCGCCAGCTTGGTTACCGCCTCTCTTCCCCTGCTCCTGGGCGTCGAGCCCGGCTCCGCTACCGGGTTGAGCCATTCTTTTATTTTTCGGGATCGACAGGTGGGCCCTTTGTCGATCGGCTGCTGTCAGAGGGCCTTCGACATGTGGGCCCGCCTGTCGGCCGAGCGCAGAGGACCCTTGCTGGCGACAAGCGGGCCCCACCGTCGATAGCTCGGGGCGTCAGAGACAACGCCATATGGGTCCCACCGTCAAGATAATTAATAGTTTTGGAATTTATTTAAACTGAGGACTTTGAAATGTCATAACTTCTTCATGTTAACTCCAAATTTAGTGAGACAAATTTCTAAATTCGTCTAAATTCAAGATCTATCCAATAGAACTGGAATCATAATTTTTAGAGCTCATTTGAATTTCTGGTGTTATTTGGCTTGATTTTGTTGCTTTTCTTTTTATGCAAATTTTCGCGCCCGGTTAAAATAGCGTACGAGGCACAAGAAGAGGAAGCAGAGGCAGCAGCTGACCCCGGCACCCACCTCCAAGAACCCTGTGACCAAGGCGAGTTACCACTTTGACCATATTGAACCAAGATTTATGCAAATTATTTCTTTTTAAATTATCCATGTGCATGCTTTATTTTCTACGGTATATCATGTTCAGATTTTTCAGAATGTAGTTATACATCCAATATTATGCTTGCTAGTATTACCCGTTGAGACATGTTGATATATGTGAACCTTGTCGCCGTAGTAAAACTAGTATAAAGTAGATTTCCCAAATAGAGTATAACGTAGCGAATTGCTTAGTCATGCTAGGTAATCGGGGGCACTTAGTTGTCCCGAAAACTCTCGCATGCAATATGGAAAAATGATTTGGGCAGTCATGGTGGGAATGACTGATAAAAGTTTGGAACTGTTATTTTATGTCCCAAAAACCTTCAAACTTGCTTAGTATCTGGGTGGATGATATGGGGGCTGGAATGTGGTGCGGTGGGAGCACAAAAGTTATGGATTGTGGTAGAACCATCCAGATAACACTAAGGATGAATCTTGTCATGTTAGCCTGTAAAACAAGACAACCACATGTCTCAAAATACAACTTGGCCAAGTAGCGGTATCGAAACTCCCCGACTCATCTCACCGGTAGTGGATAGTCGTGGATATGCAAGGGCAAGGGAGGCCTAAAGGGACACCAAGTGGAGGGTGACGTTCACCAGTCGTGCTAGCATTGGGGAGTGGATCCGCATAATGTTAGTAGCCGTGGTGAACATCCCGTTACACGTATGGGACCCACCGCAAGTGGGAACAACCCATAGGGTGAGATGATTAGTGGAACTAGATATTCTGAACAGTCATGTGATAATCTGTTTGACCACGACCAAGGAATCGGGTGGGGCAATAGGTGGATTATCGCTTGTGGTGAAAGTGTACACACTGCGAGTCAAAACTATTCGAATAGCCGTGCCCACGGTCATGGGCAGACATGGGATACTTAACTAGATATAGTTCTGTTTCAAAAATGGTTTGTGAAGGGAATGGGAGAATAGAGGGCGATGGACTGCCCTAGTTTGGAATTGGCCTGGGTTTTGTCCCAGATGGTAAGTTAAGTGGCTATAACATCGAAAGATGCAATATGATCTGAGATGCCATGTAATGGTAGATGATATCTGTATCGCTATTACAAAGGTCAGACTTCACTTTACTTTTACTAAAAGCTGCTAGATCTTAGGGGTTTTAATTATGTTATTCACATGCAAATTTTTGGCAAATAAACAAACCCCAGCCTTCCCTTGATCTAGCCTAGCATGTAAATTACTGCATTCGGTGTGGTCACTTGCTGAGCACGGTGGATAGTGTGCTCACACTCGCAATATCAAAACAGAGACAGGAACTCAGGGTCACTATGAGCACGAAGATGTCCCGGTCAAGGAGGAAGGAAACAACGATGATAATTAGGGCGTCGCTTGCGCTTCTTTTGGGCTCAGATAAGTTAGACTTTAGGCTGTGTGTGCACGTATATAATCTAAGTCTAGATGATATACCGCACACATATTCCCCGATCGCTTGCTCGTGGCGTTAGCTTACTTTTGTTCATTGTGATACTTTGATGACTGATAACATTTGGCCTTAGGGCCCCTTTTGTAAACTATTGCCCGACGTGGCGTATTTCAAACCTTGGGCTGTAATATTTGTTGTATGCGATTTCTATTTCACAAGTTGGTGTCGTTCGTCGATACACCATGTGCATAGATGATCCATGCAGAAAACGACTCTGAGGTCCAGATGGGCTAATTAGCCCAATCTAACTTTATTTGATACTATCTATTTAGCACATATGGAAGAACTCGATATTCTCACACACACGGGTTTTAACTCACACATTACATTTATGCACGTTTTTTAAAACGTGTAAGCCCGAATCCGCTAATTTCTTAGCCTTAATCCAACTTGATCTTTTTAACTTCTCCTTGATGTAAACTGCTTTGTAAGCACCATGGTTTTGCTCTAAGATAGTTTCTGGTGTTTTGGTCAAACTAACAAAATATCGTTTCTTGACTCGGTCATCTCCTTTAATTGCAAGCAATAATCTCCTTTAGTGCATCTACACGTGACAAATATGATGATTACTTGCAATTAAAGGAGATGACTCGGTCAAGAAAGGATATTTTGTTAGTTTGATCAAAATACCAAAAACTATCTTAGAGCAAAACCATGGTGCTTACGAGAGCAGTTTACATCAAGGAGAAGTTGAAAAGATCAAGTTGGATTAAGGCTAAGAACTTAGTGGATTCGGGCTTATACGCTTTAAAAAACGTGCATAAATGTAATGTGTGAGTTAAAACCCGTGTGTGTGTGGATATCGAGTTCTCCCAATGTGCTAAGTAGATAGTATCAACTAATGTTAGATTGGGCTAACTAGCCTATCTATTTAATAGGTTAGGATAGAGACTTGTAGTTAACCATCTAACCATCCTCTCCTCAGACTAAATGTTCAGCAGTTCCAAGGTTAGGGTTTGAAAGAAGTTGAGTGTTGTAGTATGCTCTGCTGTCCTCCAGGTAGAATAGCTATAAAACGTTCATCCTCAAGTAACAATATATCAATCTTTGTTCATCTCCAAAAATCTCTCGTATGTTGATTAATTTGCTCTTGATTTGGTTGGTATTTCTCCTCTCTCTCTCGCCCCCTTCTTGATCTTGTTGTGCAAAAAACATGTAAAAAATAGAGATAACTTCTGGAAATCAATCACCACCAATCTAGGCAGTTACATGAAAAGTTCATGGAAAAATTCAGTTTTTGCTCTTTTTTGCCTTTTCGAGTGATTTCTTGATCCAGCTATTTTTTACCTCAATTTTTTTTGTGTTCTAGTTTGCTATGATATAACATGTGAGAATACATCTAAAATCATCTTGGTCATTATCTATCCATGAGCAAGTCATATTCACCTTTTTTGTTTTTAACCTATTTTTTATGCAACCTTCCTTCAAACGGAAAAAAGGTCAGAACTGTAGCAATAATTTTCTTGATTGTTGATTGAAATTGGTTCCTAACATCCTAAAGAAGGTGCATACCAAATTTTAAGTGAGTTGGAGTTTTTGTTTGAGAGTTAGCACAATTTTAGGTTTTAGCCATGTTTAGGTGCAGCATAGCTTCACAATCAAAAGATCCCAATTTCCTCATGTTCTTTCAAGATTTTTGGTTATGATAGGTTCCTAAAGTCATGATCTAGCCTTGGTTTTAGTTTCAAGTCTTTTGGATCTACGGATCAAAAGTTCATAGGTTTTTGGTTGTGAAATAGTGCTAAAATTACTATTCATAGACTGGAATTGCTGTAGCGCCAAGAGTTTACATGTTTTTGGGTTCTTGGTTTTCATAGCTTCTCATAGTTATTGGAGTGAAGAATTTACGAATACTTAGAAAAAATTTTAAGGCATAATTCCCCTCCCCCCTCTCTGTTGCCAATACCAGTCCTACACCTTGTTTGCGTGACACCGATTGACATCACTAGTTTTGATGGTGTCTATATATGAGTGTTATGTTCTCATCAGAAGGAAAAAAGGATGTAGCAATTTAATGTACAATTATCTTAACAAAGAAATGATCATTTCTCACCCACAAAAAATTTAACAATTGAACATTCTATGTATACCATTTTCATAGAAATGTTGGATGGAGGAAAACTTAAAATTTCTCCTGGTTTTCTATCAAATAAAATTTATTGCGGTTTTGGGAGCCTAGAAGAAACCACCATTGGGACCCTAGTGATAGTGTAACTTACCAATGCCAAGTGTCAATCCAAGGAAGCAAACATACCCATGGTGACAAGGCACCAAGGCAGTGCAAGGCAAGGGGGACCTAAAAGCGAATTTTTTTTGTGGACTTTGGGAAGGAATCTGGTGTCTCTTTAGAAAGCCTGTGGAGCCATAGCGGCATGTGGAGAATGAAACAACATCAGAATTCAAAAGCTTTTGGATTCTTTTTGGATTTTTTTTCTTGAATTCCCAATTCCATCCCAAATTTGGCAACACTCCTTGGAAGTCCACCTTTCCTTCTTTGCTCCCCACTTTCTCCAATCGTTGGCGCCTCTGGGAAAGCCGCCTTCGCCACCGCCTCCCTGTTCCCCATTCCACGCGGCCACTCACCTAAGCTATAATTTGCGGCAACGCTCGCTCTGTGTGTTCACATCTCCCCTGCCGATGCTGGCGTCATGGCCCCACCCTCCAATATCTCACCCTCTACCAGCTTCGCTCACTTCCCTCGCTTGGCACGCTCGGTTGACCGGCGTTCACTCTCGCCAGCCACCGCCTCTCCCGCTCAACGCATGCTCCCGCCATACCATTTGCATTTACGCTCACCAACTCTCACAGAGATGCCAGTGCCACCTCCCCTGCTCTTTCTCACCCTAACAGAGCTCTCACCGCCTCTCCCCTCCACACGCCAGAGCCGCCCGAACCCTACCACTGCTCCCATTGCCTCAATTCGTCTTTAAAACCCAATTGCTATTGTAGAGAGCCCGCACTACTCCCATCTTTACACTAGAACCACCCAATCAAACTCTCGCCACCTCAGTGCCGCCGTCGACCTCCCCTGAGCCTAGTGAACCCTAAATCCATTCTTCTTCATCTCTCAATTAAAATTTGATTACATTTGCTAACAGAGTCTTCTTTGCTTCTTAATCACTCTAGTGAACTTGCTCGAGCATGAGCATTTTCCTAGTGCTCCGTCGATAAAAGCCATTGCCAGCCTCTGCACCCTCATCGTGGACAACTCGGTCAAGCTTTTCCTGACCCAAACCAGTGCCAACACTATGAACCCTATGTCCCACAGATGGCCAAACCGCCCTCAACCTCGTCGGGCCGGAGAACCACTGAGAAACCCTAGCACCACCGTGGAGCTCCGAACCTTCTCTCCTACCGCCACCACTACCATCCATCTCCTTGCTCTCCAAAACCCCAAAATGGAACCACCGTTGTGTCAGGAATCCTTCCATACCCCTATCGCCTGCAGGAGAACCTCGCCGGTGCCGTATTTTTGAGCTCACCACCTCTCTATTTTTCGCCGAAGAAGAAGGCTAGAGGTAAACAAAAGGGGCGGCGTGGCCAAATCTTGGCCGCCTGCGTGTCTCCTATCGAGCACTGGATGGCGCACATGCTGGGCCTTCTCGATCACGCGTCTTGGGCCAAATCGGCAGGCCCATTCGGCTGAGCCAGTTTCAATCCGGACAGGCCATGCACTGTTCATTTTGGGCCGAAACCCTAAAATACAAAAATACCTCTTTTCGATCGTCTCGATGACTTGAGCCCATTTTTTGCCTCCACTCCACAATCTGAATTTCAATAAAATCCAAACTAACTCCATTTTGTTTTTATTGCATTCTATTCCTTTTTATTTTAATTTATTTTCCAATCTTGATTAGACTCAAGCTCGGGCTCATAGTATTTTATGTGTTTGTGCTAGCTCTTGAGCTTTCTAAGGAGACCATGTAAGGACTGGAACCGGGCAATGAAGTGTACGAGATAGTAGAGTTCGCAGAGCAACAAGGCAAGTTACATGTTTTTGATCATATTGAATCACATAAAATTTAAATTATTTAATTACAGCAATTGCATTAATGTTATTTGTAAAATGTTATTTAATTAAAATAAATATTTAGAATAACATGCTAATTAGTTATGTACTACCACTGAAAAATATCATGTTTAATTTGAGGCCATATTCATCTTGACAACCTTAATAATAATTATTGTATAAATAATTGTATATTACTCACTCAAAATTTTGTACTAGTAAGTGACTTGGTATTTGACCGGTAGAATTGTTAAAATGGTACTAGGGTAAGGAAGAATCGTGGAAAGCCATGAGATAGTTGGAATCCACAACCTTACCCTGGGGTGGAGGCTTGAGCAGTAGGTGGTAGTGCCATCAAGCACAGAGGATCTGGGTTGTGGATGGCAACCTCAAGTGAAAAATAAGGACAGAAATCTTATGCTGAGTCAATGACACAGTGATCGCTCAACCACAAGTGTTGACGTGTCAATCCTGGTCAAGTAGCCGCTCAACTCGATTGAATATCTACAGGTGATAGGAGTGTTGATGACGGGGAATTGGTATGAAAGCGGTGTAACCATACCTAACAACGGTAGATACCACTCAGGACTGGCAGAAGTCTATAGGTCTAGCCAAGTAAATACCGGGTCTGGGTGAGGATTTACCGGGTAGAGGCTATATAAAGAATTGAGTAGTGAAAAACCTTATTTTCTCAACTCTGTCGCACGCTAGCTGAAGCGTTCTTATCGTGTGACATTGAGAGTCTGAGAAATCTTATGGGTAAAGCTGAGTAATTCTGCATAGTGAAATAAATGGTATTCGAATACGTCATGCTTCCAGTAAATGAAGTTGTGTTTATTGGGTGATTCCAACAGCGAGGCATAAGTAGATTTCATTATGTTTTAATCTGAGTAAGCTGAGTAATTAACTACTACAAGAAACCCATTTAATCTTAAAGAGTTTTGTTCTTTGTTTTTCTGTTTAAAATGTTTGCAAATAAAATTGCATCCACTCAAATTAATATAATCAGTATACTCACTTCCTTTGAATATCCCTGCAAATAGATAAGTTAGGATTTACTCTTGTGATTTGCTTGCTGGGTACGGTTGTACTCATTATTTGATAAACAACAAATAGAAGATCAATGGAACTGCGATGAATAAGCTGTTGAAGAAGCTCCAAAAGAACCCTACTACGTTGAAGACGACTGGTTTTAGGTCCTAGCCGCCCTTAAGTTTACACGTGGATCTTTCTTTTGTACTGTAAGATAACTTTGGGCTTGTATGTCTGCTGCGCAAAACTTGGTTGCTAAACCATGTTTCTATAATAAAGCTTGACTATTTTGTTATAAGCATGTATTGTTGTTGTGCACACTTATGTATAGTACTCTGCATCTGAAAAGTCTTGGCAGTTACGAAGATGGCTAATGTCTTTAGAAATAGAGGTGTTATAGAGAATATCCTAGGGCTTGCAAGAGTTCATACGCTAGAGTCCAAGGGCTTAACACTAAACAAACCCCAAAGGCGAAAGGATCAATTATCACACCCTCATGGGGACCAATATTAGAGGGCATAAATCTGGTTTAGGACCTTGGACTAAAGTCAGCTCGCAAGCAGACGCCTTCCCGTTCTTCCAAATATTCACCTTAGCTGCTTGCGATACGATCCTGTCCTGCAGCACAGCAGCTCGGTTTGATGCGATCTTGCTTGCCTGCTTGCTGCTCACTTTGGGTTTCGGAAGCTTAGAGAAGTTTAATTATAGTTTATGTATCTAACTGGTCTCTCTCGTATCTGTTGAATCAAACACGTCGCCACGGACTGACTGACAGACATGTTTATGACACTTCCCCATTAATAAATTATACATGAAACATGCATGCATCGGCTTTAGGTCCCGCTCGTTCTGCTTGCGACTTCTGGGTTCTAACTTATTATTTAATTATGTTAAATAAATCACCGTTAGTTACCGTATTTTTTCAATTAGGTACAGTAATTTTCTGTTAAAAGCCACTTAGAATCGATCAATATGGGATTGCTTTTTGACTGCCTGAATCAACAGCTCAAGTTTCAAATTAAAGGCCAAGTTTCTTGAGAAAAAAATAAACCTTTTGAAATGGATATGTACAGGTTGAAACATGTAACCTCAAGAAACATGTTTGAAATACATGATTTTTCCAAGAATTTCGTAGGAAATGAAACACCCAGAGAGAGTGAATATTTCTTTTCTGTACGTGAAGTTCTATTCATATGTTCTAGACAAGTACTGAACTCAAAATAACAATGTCGGAAGGTAAAAGGAAAAATTACGCTGTGATCCTTACCATTCTCTACGAGATCAGGAGAAAGCTTCCACCAGCGACTAAGCGAGACACGACAGTACATGTACCTACCCCCGCAAAAACTCGCGGTTAATTGTCATAAATCTAATCTCTATGGCCAAGCACCACGTACTAGCTAGCCAGTTCCTCGCAGCTAGCTAGCTATCCGTACAGATTTTTATGCATCTAGTCAGATATTTTAAACAGTGGATGGTGACCAACTGATCATCATCTAGCTAATCCCTCACACTGCTTCCAGTCAGAGATTTTAAACAGTGAGACAAAGCTTGCGTGCATGTGACTAGTTGACCGGGCGACTGGGTGTGCATGTTAGGGTTAGGTATGCATGCGGAGATCGAAGCATTATAGTTATTTATATTGGTTTTTACGGACGATTTTTAAATTTAATTGATGAATAGTATTAGCTTGTAAAGAGGTTTGTTGAGAGATATTTATCTGTGATTTTAGCTAATATAAATAAAGTCGCTATAATGTATATTGCAATCAACTAGTAGATCCGTCTTAAAACCATAATCTATTTAAAAAGTAGCTATTGTAAAAAAATTATTTATCGAAGAAGCCAAAACAAACATGCATATGTTTATATATATAAGCCAGCAGCTAGTCATTCTAAATGACGCAACTCTGTATCTTTATGCATGCATCATGTTTGCAATGTAATGGCAGCTGCGGCCTGCAGACGTGTTTTGAGTTTGAGGTCCATAAGGATTTGCACTAGTCGGATACGTACAAGGTTGCTTGACGATGATATTGTTGTTATACGTACACGTACGTACAGGAAGTCTTGGAGTGGTAAACTACTGGTCGTCTTGACATGCATGTCCAAATCAACAGTTGGTTAAGGAAAAGCCTTGCAACTAATTAATGACAAGAGACAAGGGACTTATTCGTATTAGCTTTAGCTTCTGGGTTATGTTCGGAGAAGTCAGAAACCAATACGAATAAATAGCTTCTCCCAGCAGCTTGTCGCAAGGATGCACGCGAAAGCAAGACAACCGACACGAAGGCCCTATGATGGACACTTTCCCCGCATTGCTTGCCCTTCTCACTCTTGCCCTCTCTAGCGCAGCTGCCGCTCCACCCGACCGATCCTGTCCCCTCGCCCTGCTTCGACGCCCCTCCTCAAAATAAGCTCTCTCTCCACGCCCAGATCCGCCACCTTCCCCCTCTCACACGTCCGATCACCCTCCGGCTCCCTCCCCTGGGCCCCTAGATCCGCCTCTCAGTCGCTGTCCTCCCTGTGGAGCCTCGCTCGCCATTCGGCCCGTGGAGCCTCACTTATCGTCCGTCCCCGTGGAGCCTTGCCCGCTATCCACCCCCTCTCGGCCACAGCTCACATTGCTCATCCTCCCTATGGAGGCTCGCACGTTGTCTACACCGTGGTCCCCCTCCCTTCGGTCGGAGCTTTGTTTCACACCGTGTCCCCATCGCCGATTGTAAGATCTCCTGTGCCCATAACTTCCATTCTCTTTTTTTTCCTTGCATTATTTCCGGTTGTCTTTCCGCAGATGTCTTGTCTTTTGTCGCTGCAATTGTTGTGTTTGCTGGTGCTTGCCTGCGTTGTGCACCACTATTTGTTGTGCCGACTGACAGCAGCCTTGTCGTAGGCTCTCAGATGGCCGGCAATCATGCAACCCGAGGCATGCAGCTTACAGGTCCAAACACATTTCTTTGGTTTAGATATAATAATTCAGCTTCTATTGCCTTTTTTCAATCTTCCCAATATGATCTTTTCTTACATTCAGCGAGCGATGCAGGCTCTGGATCAAGATTAATGAATGTAGCAATTTTCTTTGCAAAATAGATATTAACATTTGTTGTTGTCCTATTCATGGATTCTCCCGTGTGCACATAGTTTATAGTTATTTCATCATCAGTTGATTCTTCTTGTGCTTCTACCTGATCACCACTCATTCCAGTTGCGGCGGCAAGTCCCTTTAGTTTTTAGCTCCGATGTGTGCGCACATATACATGCTGATTTATCCCACCATGGGAATGTTCAGATCCGGTATGCCCTTTTCTGGAGGTGTCATATTGGTGCGGTCTCGGTGGCTCCCTTCCAGTTCAGGGAACTTGGGTGATTGGTCGTGTTAAGTCCTTCTTATCCTTTTTCACCAGGCGTCCCCGGTTACTTACGGTTCGAGGGGGCCATTTATTCTGAGACCTCTGGACGTGATTATGAATACATTCAACTTTCTTTGGTATTTCAACCCTCTCCGGTGCATTGCGTGCAGGCACATGCGACTTGGTCACGCTCTTTAAATCACTAGAGTGGTCAAGTTGGTTTGCAAATGCTTGCAAGTCAATGATTCAACAATTTCTACAGGTTTATCCGTAAATTTTCAATTCTGATAAAATTTTCAGCCCAATTGTCTAAGCAAAATCTGGGATCTGTCTACAAATTCTAGGGACCCTTCTGTAATTTCTAGAATTCAGAGGGCCTTTTGTAAAATTGCCAGTGCCGGCCTCCTTCCTCTTTTCTTTGGCCCATCCTGACCCAAGTCTGTTCACGTTAGATTAGAGCGAATTTGCAGCGTAGAAAACAATCTAGAAAGCAAAATCTGTGGAATTTAAAGCGATTTAGATATATGCAATTCAATCTATGAGTGTTTCGATGATTACTTTCGATCCACGGAGCAATTCGTGCTGATAACGTGTTGAGGAACTGTCGCTGGCGAGTCTAGTCCGATCGACTCCTCTTGTATACAAAGAGACGGATCAATCACAGAGTAATGCAAATAGTAGATTGGAAACACAGAGATAGGGGAGAACTCCTATTCTTTCTTTATTGTTTTCTTTTTCACGTGTGTACAAAATAGCGAATGAAATTCTCTCTATATAGCCTAGTGGTGAGGTGTCCACCATAAGCAAAAGCTTCAAACCCAGACTTAGGTTTCTCAACAGTAATTTCTTTTCCTTAGATCCTTCAATGTAATATCACAATGTATTATCTTACCTCGTAATTAAGCAGGTTTAGGCCCCTAGGGGCCATCTCTGACATCTTTCCTTTTTTTCAAATTACTCTATGATCAATTCCGCGCGCGACAAATTTTGTCCGCAATCCTTGGCGCCAACATATGCTAATCTTGTGTAAAAACTAACTACAAAACAGCCCCATTGTTAATTGATGTATAAGAAGTATGTATTTTGATTAATTTTTTGAGGCAGACAAGTAATAAAACAAGAAAAGAATGTATGCAATAGCAAATTAATCCCCTAAAACTAACTTCCTGGAACCACTTTTTACTGACCAGTATATAGCATTAAACTTACGATGTACATCGCTCTTGCGATGAGTGATCAATTAATTATACTATGACAGGACAGACATACATGCGTATATCGTATATGGCATCAGCGTTCATCCAATGGAATCAAAGCCAGTTATAACACTGTTTCGTATCGTATTTACAAAAAATAGTAGTATATGAGACGTATTGATAAAAATATCATTTTTGCCGTCGACGGGCCAAGCGGCAGCGCTCGCGAGGCGACGCGTGGCGCTGCCGTCGGCGGCAGGCGTCTGCCGCCCCCTCACTGAACGGCAGGCCTGTCGCCCAGGGAGAAGATGGCAGGTAATTAGGCCGGCTAATTAGTCGACATATTTATCTGCCCTACTTTTTTTATTTAGTAGTTGTTTGAATTTTTAAGTATATCAAATGAGCTCTAAAAATTACGAAAATTTATGTACAGTCTTCCGACGCAATGTACCTTGCAGTGTCATTTTTGGGTAATTTTATCTATTTCGAATGTTGCTAAAAAATTCATATAATTTTGATAATTTTACGAGTTTTTACATATAGGAAACGAGCTCTAAAAATTATGAAATTTTATATGAAGACTCGCAATATAGTAGTAGTTATTGCATAATGTTTTGGAAATTTTATATACTCCAAATTTGACACATTTATTCGGATTAACTTAATCATGAATTTAATGATCCTCACGCATGTTTTTGAAGTGTCATGTGTCGATCAATTGTGGTATATATTATTTGCCGCTATTTGGTTTGCACAATTGTCACGCTCTCTGTATGTGCCCCTTTGGCGCTCTCTCTCATTACTAATGTCATTCGGACATGTGTTGGCTTGACATAACGGCCCCCTCGCCCGCTCCCTCGTCGGCACAAATGTTAGTATAGTAATGTCGCCCCGTCTCGCCCCGCTCATCATCGTGCCTGGAGGAAACATAGGACACCTACGATGACACAATTCCCCCAAGTGGACCAGCCGTTTGCTGTCTGTCGTCCTCGCTATCATCAGAGCCTGGGTTAG
The DNA here is from genome assembly GCA_036346245.1 of Bonia amplexicaulis. Lineage (NCBI taxonomy): Eukaryota > Viridiplantae > Streptophyta > Magnoliopsida > Poales > Poaceae > Bonia > Bonia amplexicaulis. The sequence goes on from CM070737.1 coordinate 8,070,584, forward strand.
TGTCCTCGTCGGACTCCAACCCAAGCGGCTACTTCGGTAGATACTCGTGGCAGTCAATGCGACCTGACCACCATATGCTTGACACCTCATTCCTCATGAAATCAGGGGCGATTGTACCCTCCAATACAACACATTGAGTGGTATCATCTTGAACCTCCGCTTGTGGTTCCTCGGGTGTCGAGGGGCCGGGCTCATCAACATTTTCGGACTCCCGGTGCGTGAAACTTAAGTACACTATCGGCCTTCCATAAATAGCTGCCTCAGGCTGGGAGGCAATTTACATGTACTACCTCCAAGCTGTAGTGCCATTCACCTTCACGAGCTCCCACATGCCATTGGTGCAGGTGATCCCCTCGATGGCACGTTTCATCGCCATTGCCTCCGTGGTGAACTCTCTTCGGATGCAGTTTTGTAGCTCATGAATATTCATAATGCCGAGTCTCTCGGTCTAGAGCACTTTGTATTGGCATGTTGATAGGTCCAACTCATTGGGCCCAGCCCGTACAAGACCATCGCCGTAGAACATTATCAAGTGTTCCATGTCTGCGACTACTTGAAGCCACAACAACCAGATATGTAGTAAGCGTTACAACAAACATAATTACATACGTGTAACTACATACGAATAGTTCATTAATTACTATCAATTTGACTATCAATCCGAAAAAATTACTAGTCTTTCCGCGAGCCGAGTGCAACCGAGATGACCGATGACCAACTACGACATGTTTGTATTTATAGCTGAGCGCAAAGCGAACCCAGTGCACTCAACCCGTAAATTAAGGACTCCTTGTTGATGCGTAGCACTTTCAGCGAGGGAGGATGGTATGACAACACTGACAAATGTGGAGATGAGCGAGCGGACGAGGGTGGACGGCACGGACATAACAACATCAGTGCGGACGAGGCAGCGCGCGAGGCGGGACAACACAGGCAGAGTGACATTTGTGCGAAGCACGCAGTGTAAAAGAAAAGATAGAAGTAATGGGCCAGCATTTATGCGAAGGAGAGAGGTCACACACTTCAAAGGAAGACTGAGCTAACATGAAACGATAGCATAAACGTGCCGATAATTACAACAAAATTATCATGAATAAACGTGGTAAATTCAGAGCATATAAAATTTCCAAAAAAATACGCAATAACTATTATTGTATCGGGAGGCTTCACATAAAAAATCGTAATTTTTGGAGCTCGTTTGCTATATATAAAAACTCATAAAATTATCAAAATTTTACGAATTTTTAAGCAACATTCGCAGTGGATAAAATTACCCAAAAATTACACTGCGAGGTACATCATGTCGGGAGGTTGTAAATAATTTTTTTGTAATTTTTTAGAACTCATTTGATATATTTTAAAATTTAAACAAACACTAAACGAAAAAATTAGGGCATGTAATTAGGCCTGCTAATTAGTCGGCCTTATTACTGCCGCCTCCTCCCTGGGCGGCAGGTGCCGCCGTCCAGTGAGGGTGCAGCAGCGCCACGCATCACCTCGTAGGCGCTGTCGCCCGGCCCGCCGACAGTAAAAACGATATTTCTGTCAATACGTTTCGCATACTACTATTTTTATAAATATGGTGCGAAACAGTGCTATAACTGCCTTGGATTCCACCCAATGCACGAGTCATGTACATGTATTATACTATCAAACTATATACGGCCGTACATATCCATGCACCACACCAAGATTATCGAAATATGTAGTGTACATAGCCACTGTAGGAATCAATAAAGCAGATACCAGGAAGAGAGATCGTATGCAGAGTTTCTTTCGTATGCACATGTATGAGATCAATGCCTGTCTAGAAGCGAGGGGTTCCTTTGATTTTTTTTGTTGGTTTTACTATGGTAGACCGTACTAGTGCAATCGTCTTTGCAGGAGAGACAGGTGCATGAGAGCAAATGGAAGCAGATTGGAGGCATCCACGGACAAATATTCCATTTCGTGTCGTTCGCGCCGTCGCCTACCTCCCGGGCCGCTTCGCGGACCCATGCAACGCGCACGTACCAATGCAAGGACCGCACACGCGAGCCCCTTTGATATCACCGTGTCTTATAATTTTTTGTTAAATTTTTTGAATTTTAGATTACAAAAGAGATACTCGTTTATAATTTTAATTGATATAGATATTGGGCTTTTAACATATACTATAATTAACTTGTCGGTTCTGTTTTAAAAAATACTCCGTTTGAAAGTTAGGTACTATAACAAAAACCAAAAAAATCGTTTTTAGAAGCCGTTAAAGAACATATCCCTTAATTTGCCGAGCTAGCTACTACCACCACTAATACTGTTACGTATAGTTACACTAATTAAGTATATATTAGTACTCTTAATTAGTGTATAGGTTGGATTAATCAATCGAGCGTGTACGGTGCAAGAGATTAGGGTTGTTCTTTTGAGCTTTTACGTTTTTTGCTTTTGGCTTTTTCAAAAATAAAATAAACGGATTGATTTTTTTGAAGCGAATTCTCTAAACGATCTTTTAAATCTAAAATCATGTACACCATTCACGTCGATATTTCATAGTCCGCTGTCATTTTAAAAACAACAACAACAACAAAACAATCATTTACAACTAAATGTCATCACAAAACCCTCGTGAAGCGTTTAAAAACTTTTGGCGTAGCTAGCCTAGCTAGTACTGCCTCGTACTAATTTGCACCCCTAATCCATCCTCGCGCCGCGCGTGCGTGGTGAATTGGTGGTGCTATCTCGTATACGTAGGGCTAGGAACAAGACATACATGGCAAGTGGCAGGGTGTACGTAGATAGATTTGACGTCCGCATCACCTCTAATTTGGAGTAAATTTTTAAAGGATTACTAGCTGGTAGTATTTTAATTACTAGCTTGCTTAGTTACTATATATGCTAGCAGTTGATTTTGACGTGAATTCGTGCACTTTACAAACTACACTGTCACATTTGACTTGCTAATTGGTGCAAATTAAACAGAGTACGTGTATACGTACGTGCATGTACATTCTCTTGGATATTTGGCGAGGAGACGGGGAGGTAGGTATGCGCACACGACAAATAATATATAATTTAATTACTAGAATTAAAAGACTAGAATTAACAAGGTGTAAGCATCTCAGTGAAGTTTATGCCCACTTTCTGCTAAGTTACACTCCGAAGACCCTAGCCACGTACACTTGGCTTGGCTACTACACACCTCAATGATTTTGTTGACAGTACATTTTAAGATTTGTTACCTCTATGAATCATGACATAGGTATGCCTGCATAATTGGACTAATAAAGTTTAGTTTCAAATGTTGTAAGACGTGGATGGATTTGCCCCCCAATTATATAAACATTTGAGGCAATGTCATACCATATAACCTCGTATGGGAACTAACTTAGGCATATGCCATGCTCCAAACGGCTTAAAAGCGGCCGATTTGTGGCTTTTAGCTTCTAAAAGTCAAAAGCTATTTAGAACGAACTCGCAAACAAATCCCACAAGTCCCAAGTCTATGTCCTCCTCGTGTTTGGTTGGTCGACGTGGCAAACATACAGAGCATTCTCTCTATCCCCTCGTGTTCCTCTGGTGCTCCGGATCTTTGCCACGTTGACGAGAACATGAGGGGACAAAAGTAGATCCCAAAAGCTCAACCAAACGCACATTTATAACACGTTAGTATCTTAACTTTGATTTTTTTTCCTTTTTACCTTGTTTTCTTTTTGGCTTTTTCTTTTTTCTTTATTATTTTTATTGTTCCAAAAGACATAATGGTGTTTTTCAATTTTTCTTATTTTTTTTATATATTTTGACTCATAAAAACTAACCACCATTACAGTACATTTATAGCCAAAACTAATAGTAGAAGCAAGAAACTGGTTTTTAAGCTATTTGAATGCACCTTACACTGTGTTGCGCTGATAACGAAAAAGAAACGCCAACGACTATTGACGCAAGAACTCCTCCCGAGTCCCGACATAAACAAATTATTATTGAAGCTCCAGTCTAGTCGGCAAGCACGCATGCATAATTGGGACCCTAACAATTACTGAACATGACCAATCAATTAACCAAATCACATGAGCTCACACACAAACTAAGAAATAACACACATCGGCTGATCAGCTTCAAATCCAACTCAAAGATCCGATGCAACAAACGTCCATCCAAGAAAAGCAAGAAGCTAGCAACGGGGTGTGCACGCATGTGGGTCCAGGCTAGACCAGAGAGAGAGACCATGCAGTGCAGGGTGCAGGAGGCGTTTTTTTAAAAAAATAAACTATTTTAAAAAGATTTTACACAAATAAATCACGTTTGATTTTTTTATAAAAATAACCCACAATCGTTGGGTCACTGTATGACTGGATCCAATTACTCGGTGGCCCAGCGATTAGATGTCGTCGTGCGATGGTGGCGCGATTGGAGCCGTTGTCACGCAATTAGCGGACCACAGTGAGCCACGTCTCTAGTTGTGGTACCGTCGTGCAACTGACCACCCAGTCGTGGCCACATGGCGCGATTGTGGCTAGTCATTGTACAGAGGCGCGATTATAAGCCTGATCGGTTGATCCAGACACCATTCCAACTGGGAAAAGAGAAGAGAGGGGAGACGAGAAGAGAGAAAGGAAGAGTAGAGGGGTGGATGAGGTGATTTTCCTAAGTTCTTCGTTCTTCGGTGAATTTATTGTGCTCATATGGTTTATTGTTCATTTCGGTAAAACACATGCTAGGTTATTGACAATAAATATAGATTAGTAGTAGTAGCTGTAGATCGATATTTTTAGGGTTTATAGTTGTAGATTGATATTTTTGGGGTTTATAGTTGTAGGCCCTATTCAAAACTATTGTAGCTTTTGGTTTTTGGCTGAAATGAACTGTGGAGATTGTTAACTTTTTTATGTAATCGATTAAAGGAAAATGAATAAAAATAAGAAAAATTAAAAACATCGTTATATCTCTGTGGATAATGCAAAGGAAAAAAGAGAAAAAAGGACCGAAAGAAAAGAAAAATATGTGTCAAGAAGCTAACGTGTTTCGAACGGCTTTGGCTTTTGAAGCCAGAAGCTAGAAATTGTTTGGAACGGGGCCGTAGATCAATATTTTAGGATTTATATCGAGTTTAGTGTTGGAATGTGTGTTATTTATTTAAATGTTTTAGCATAAAATGATAGGCTACTCCCACTAGTAGATCAATTAGTGGAAAACCTAGCCTACTTAACTTTAGATCCGCATGACCTAAAGATCCCATTTTTAGGGTATTTAAATTTTTGTAATTTAATTGAACATTTTGCAGTCATAATTTTTAATTTAATCGAAATAAAGATAGTCTTTTGATATGCATGGTAGGATTTAGTTTTCGTTAGACTCGACGTAGCATGCTTATGTATCATGTGTTCCAAATATTTTAAGTCATGCGGCAGGTATGTCAGGTCAACTTTTTTCAGTGTTTAACGGGCAGGGAGAAGATCGTGAGAGGCCATGTAGGATTGATTTGAATAGTTTTTTATAGACCACAATGTATCACCCAAACCAGGGTAATCTTAAAATCTGGGAGGTGTTGCATTGCCTGACATGCAACTTCTCGCTAGACCCAGCACTATATGGTGTCACTGTGAGATGCTTATGGAGCCGTTCACCAGAAGTGGTCCATTGGGAGTTGAGGCCAATGGAGCGAACGAAGTCATGGCAGACCTGGTTGGAAGCGTCGTGATAATGAGTGGGTGTTGTTGGTGTAGACGTGTCTGAGTAAACTTGGTAGCGCTCGTGAAGTGGGGAAGAGTAGTGCGGATGTGCAAGTGGAAGTTGAGGATGTGGTGCATATGCAGTTGGGGTGGCAGACAAGCATGTCGATCTTAGTGGCAAGTGAACAAAGGGGAGGACATTGAATTCATAGTGGATGTTCAATTAGGAAGACCGGAGGACCAAGGCCGAACAACAAGTATTGGAAGAGGATGAGGGGGATGACGATTGTTCAGATGGTGATGATGTCCCGATGCGCTGGTGCCTGATGCTTAGAATAAACATGACCAAGGGCTTGGTTGTGAGTGATGGCCACGACTCTGATGGGAGTATACGCAGAATGCGGTGCATGTTAATGCCATGTTTGCAGATAAGTCAGCTGGTGATACGTGCCCTATTTGGCGTTTCTCATCATGTAAATTACATTTTACACATTACTAACTTTGATGTTGCATTTTGCAGAATGACATCGGGATGGATATTAGTAGAGATGCGCACTCATTGTGTGACCACATCTGTCACAAGTGTGTCGGTCGCATATAGCCATTTGTACTATAGGAATAGCCAGGCAAACATATGCACCTAACCAGAGCCTACGCTCCATGTAATTCAGAACTTCATGGTCAAGTGTTATGCCGGACTTGCAACCTTATCTTCGTTGCTCCATTCCCGTCTTGCAAAAGCTTACAAAATATTTTGCCAAATTTTGGGTTATTTGTGTAAAAACCCATGTAAAACGATTAAAATATGATTTATTTACAAACAATTGTAGCCAGTAAACTCGTGCTTTTTCCCACTAACAATTATTCACAAATAACTCTTTCAACCATTTTATTATGTAAAATTAAAGCTATGTTTATTTAAATTATTTTTAAAAAATTAGCCTATTATCACCGGCCTAGAACGCAACCTGATCTTCTACTAGACTCAATTGTTTTCTAGCCGGTGACTGTACCATCAGTTGCAATTCCGTCAGACAATTGGATAGCTAATCGTTGGACCATCGGGCAATTGGGCCCAATCGTGTGGTGGCCTAGCGATTATGGTTTATTTTTATAAAGAATTGAAATGTGATTTATTTTTGTAAATTTGAAAAATGATTTATTTTAAAGAAAAAAATTCTGCGGAGGCTGCTCCATAGGCTGCAGTACTTTTGCAAAGGAGGCGAGGTGGAGGTTGAGAGGAAGGTTGGCAGCAGCACACTATGGCAAATGCAAAGGCACCAAGACACAGCTTTTTACCACTCTCCTCCTTTCTCTATCTTTCTCCTCATCATATGAGTCATGATGCATTTCACACCCACCACTACTCTGCTGCACAGACACCTAAACACCCCTTTCAACTTTCACCTTTTTACCACCAAATATTTTATTACTATAGTTCCTTCAATCAATCTCTCTAAAAACAGTCCCCTCAGTGCAACTTCAAGGTGAGAGACAAAAATTTCAGTCGCGGCAATAGACACTCCCATGTTCTTTCTCTCTTCTCTCTCTCACTAGCTAGCTCTCTCCCTTCCCCTCTATATTTATTTATCCAGTTGCTGGTGTCGTTGCTGCCACTAGCTTAGCCTGCTTGAGTAATGACCCACACCTAAGAACAAAAGTTGCCCTTTTGTCTCCAGAGAGAGTATAGCAGTTAAGAACAAGCAGTTGAAGAACAAGAGCAAGATACCAAGAAACTGATCGAGCCAAGAAAACAATGGCGAGTGAAGCCATCTCCAACCTTTCGCTCCTCTCGCCAACCAGCAGCTGCAGCAGCAACTGTCGTCTCAAGACCACCCTCTCCCTCCTCCCCCCAAGAAGAAGCGCAACCTCCCCGGCACACCAGGCAAGTGATCCATCGATCCATCCATCACACCAAATTTAATTGGCTTCTTGATCAATCCCTCGCTGTTCTTGCCATTGACATGCACATGGTTAACTATCTGCTGTGATGTGGACATGTGTTGTGGTGCAGACCCTGAGGCGGAGGTGATCGCGCTGTCGCCGCGGACGCTGCTGGCGACGAACCAGTTCGTCTGCGAGATCTGCGGCAAGGGGTTCCAGCGCGACCAGAACCTGCAGCTGCACCGGCGCGGGCACAACCTGCCGTGGAAGCTGCGGCAGCGGAGCGGCAAGGAGCCGCGGAAGCGCGTGTACGTGTGCCCTGAGAAGAGCTGCGTGCACCACAACCCGGCGCGCGCGCTCGGCGACCTCACCGGCATCAAGAAGCACTTCTGCCGCAAGCACGGCGAGAAGAAGTGGAAGTGTGACAAGTGCTCCAAGCGCTACGCCGTCCAGTCCGACTGGAAGGCCCACTCCAAGACCTGCGGCACCCGCGAGTACCGCTGCGACTGCGGCACCCTCTTCTCAAGGTACGCCATTGATTAGCCTAGCTTACAAGCATCTACGCCATGGCTGCCTTCCATGCAAATTTCTCATGGTCGTGTTCTTGTTGTTGAACTAGACTAATTCAATGCATGCATGCTTCGATGTATGTGTGTGCAGGAGGGACAGCTTCATAACGCACCGCGCGTTTTGCGACTCTCTGGCAGAGGAGACGGCGAGGCTGAACGCCGCGTCCAGTGCGGCGGCAGCGGCCACGTCGCTCTGCGGTCAGAACTACCTTTCTGCTGGCTCCGCGGCTGGGCTGGCCGCGCGGCCCAACATGATGCTCCCGCCGGCCGCCGCGTACCTCAAGCCCGGACAGCTGCTCGGTCCTGCGGCGGGTGTCGGGGGCCTGTGCGACAGCACCGCGGTCCGGCACAGCAGGCTCTCGCTGTGGGCGGCGACACGCTGCCGCCCATGGGCCACATTGGTGCTTTGGCCGGTGGTGGTGCGCCGGTGCCGCCGCAGCTGTACACGGATCTCTTCACGCCGGGCTCCGGCGCGCAGCCGCAGTTTGAAGCGGCGCAGCTGAGCTGGCTGTACGGGAACGGCAGCAAGCTCTCGTCGTCGAATGCCAGCGAGCTGACGAGCGCCGCGGCTGCGTCGTCGAAGGAGGCGGACAGCGTGCCGTCCATGTTCAGCGGCCAGCAGCATGCGAAGCCCGCTGCGCCCACCGACATGTCCGCGACGGCACTGCTGCAGAAGGCCGCGCAGGTCGGCTCCGTGACGTCCAGCGCCGGGATGCCGCTAGTGGGGCCATTTGAGCCGGCCAAGTCCGGCGCGACAGCCGCGCAGGTCGAGGAATGCAGCAAGTTCGACAGTGGAGCTCTATTTGGCGCGAGCCAGCACAATGCTGACATCTCTGGCGCAATGAGCGAGCTCACGGCGGCCGCCAGAAACGTGCCCTACGACGTTTTGTCGGCGGTGCGCCAAGCCGGCTTGAAGGACGCCGTCGGGAGGGAGGAGACTAGGGATTTCTTGGGCGTCGGCGTGCAAGCACTGTGCTCATCATCGATACATGGGTGGATTTAATCCTTAATTTGTAGGTCAATCATGTAGCCATGGAGAGATCGATGAGTAGTGTTAATTTGAAGCTATGTAAGCAAGTGAGCTACTGTGGCAAGAACCATGCATGCAACTTCACAAAGAACCAGAAGGGCATTCCATTCCATTTAGTTTACTCAACTGCCATTTCTTGTCTTGGCACATTATGGCCTTTGTTACTTACACTTCATGGAAGTTGAGCCATGAAGAGAGGAGTAATTAATGGAGTTCGATCTTGTATTTGATGCCTAGCTAGTAGATGGAAGAAGATATGGGGCAAGGAGAAGAAGGGAGGCAATGACCCAAAGCAAAAAAGGTGGCAAGAGATCCATGCATATTCTCAAGAACCATTGATCAAAGACTAGCTCCCTTTAGTTTACTACTTTGTTCTTATGGCATCGTGATATTTGATGTATATATAAAACGCAATGGGCCTTAAGGTGAGCCCCACCTAATTGTTAAGGCCACCATAAACGGGCATAACTTTTGCATGTGTTTTCGAGACCACCGCGAGCCCGATCCAAAATAACAACAAGCTTCTGCCTGTTGCCCTCAAGTAATAAGGGTCCCACTTCAACTGAAAAGTAGTAAAAAATTATATTTTAATTTGTTATTTTCTCTTTTCACTAGTTGTTGAATGTGGTTGTTGATTCTTAACTAAAACCGTCGTGAGTTTTAATTAGAACCGTCTGTGATATTTACACCTGAGCGGTTCGAAAGCCGCGTGATGATCTCGTATTATGCGACCCATAAATTGAGACGGTTCACAAAACCGTGATAACGTTTTTGAATGCGTGATGATCTTTTACGTAGTAGTATGTGGTCGTTGATAGTTGGCTGATTGGGAGAGAGAGAACAACATGATTAAAATAAAATTGTATTTTAATGCTTATAGCCAGGTCTTTAACTTGAGGACCGGCCTTAAGTCTTTTTTTGCTTATGGCCTACTTAAGGTCAACCCTGTAATGTATAAGATCGACCTTAAGGTGGCTTATGACCCGCTATTTTCATACACTCTGGATGCTCTTAAGAAATGAAAGCAAGGGGAGGCCAGCCACCTTAATTACAACACTTATTGCACAAACCAATTTACCTTTTCAGTGCAGCTAGCTTGATCCTGTTTTAACATATGTGCATTTTTATTTCTAGCCATAGTGGCATATATATATAAAAAGGAGAATCTGTGTGCTTGGCCAAATGCTAAGAGGTCTAAGGTTGGAGCAAGCTAAAGGGAGTTTGCAACATAGCAATGGGGTGCCCAATAACCTACAACAAGGGGAGGTGGTTATCCAATTGAGGAGGCCATTGTTTTTATTTTGGCCTTCCAGAAATTTGCATTTGATTAGCCAATGATGCATGCACATCCACACATTGGGCTAGTGCTGCTTAATTGCCTATCTGGCTGCATGCTTAGTGCATTTTGGTTGTAATGGAAGGTGTGTTGAAACAGGATATGGTCTGTAGATATTTCCATTAGTTTGTTCAGGAGTGATGCTGTGGAAGGCAGAATCACTTTGCTTGATCCTTAGGGCATTCCTAATGGACAGTTTCTATGGCTATATCTAAAAGGAGAGAGATTGTATTAAATAGATGCTTACAAACTACTATTTCAATGCATACATGTATTATATCTAAGTACATCTCAGGATCATTATTATTGCATGTGATGTGATCAACATAAATATTGCAATCTTGTGGCCTTTTTGTGTTTACTTTCATGCTTCTGCATTTTTGGATCTCATATTCAAGAAAATACAAGAAAAGATTATGTTACTTTAGGCTAGGTCTTTCTTTAAAAAGGCAAATTTTGGTTCATTCTCGCCCATGTTTTTTTGTTACGAAGATTCGGCATATGTTTTTTTTCCCAAAAGGAATGACCATCGAACATGAAACAGAGAAACAACTTAATCGCAAGAAGGCCGAGGCTGCATTAATTGAAGCTGCCTTAGAACTCCATTCGTTTCGGCTTCAGCTTCTGACTTATTTTTTATTATTTATAAATTTAATCTTTTTCTACACTTTTATCTTTTTTGAGCTTTTTTGCCGGTTTTTTTCCTGTATTCGTTTGCGTTGTCCAAAATGAGCTAGCATATTTTTTAAATTTAATTACGTCAAATAAGCCACCTTCAGCTACAGTGCAATTTCAGTCATTAGCCACAGCTTTTCAGCCCAACCAAGCGGGGCTATGTTCCGACTTGTTTGCCGTTTTGGACGATAATTAAGTTCATATATGGTCCAGTGTTCTCATGGCTGGCTCCTAGAAATGGTATGCCTGCATTTTTTAGATCAAAATTATTTGTTACGACCCCGCTCGGTTGGGCTGAAAAGCTGTGGCTTATGGCTGAAATTGAACTGTAGCGGCTGAATTTTTACTATAGCTGAATGTGGCTTATTTGGCGTAATTTATTTTAAAAAAAAAAATAGAAAAAATATGCTAGCTCATCACGGACAACGCAAACGAATACGGGAAAAAAAGAACCGGAAAAAAGCTCAAGAAGCCAAAAATTCAGAAAAAGATGAAATTTATGAATAGTAAAAAATAAACCAGAAGCTGAAACTGAAATAAGCGGGCCGTAGCTGGTGGGTGTAGTTCAACTAGTAAATATTCACATGCTGGCGGTGGTACTAGCTCACGATGGTAGATCGGCGTCATCGAGGGGAGGATGCAGGAAGCTATATGAACTCACGCATGACTGCTGGTGGAAAGTAGATGGTGAGTAATAAATAAGAGCCGAGTGGTGGGAAGAACTGGTGCCTGCCATTCGATGTGGAGAGAATGGACGGGTGAGATCGAAATCCTAGGGGATAAGCCACGGATCGGTGATGTGTCATTATCAGAGATGGTTTGTTATATGAACCGTCTGTGATAATGCACATATCAGAGACGGTTTGTTATATGAACCGTCTGTGATAGTTTCATAGACGGTTCTAATTAAAAACCGTCTCTATGATAGTTTCATAGACGGTTCTAATTAAAAACCGTCTGTGATAATGCGTATATCTCAGACGGCTTTTATCAGAGATGGTTTTATCCATGAACCGTCTGTAATAATCAAAGCACATATGGCTCCACATGAATCGTTTGTGATGAGACGTCCTAGTATAGCTTATTTTGTAGTAGTGTTTGTTTCATTATTTCATTCTAATTGGCTTTTTAAGGACTAATTCGCTATATTGGACGAGCCCGAATTACAAAGAAGTCCCGAACTTGATATTTGTGGCCCATTTTCTCTTGTTAGATCTACTAAGCCGAAGTAAACATTTCAAATTAAGCATATACTTTTTCCTTGGCGAGGATTGATCTTTAAGCAAATACAATTTCACATAAATGAAACCAATCAAATCAATAAAACCATGAGTACTTTTGTATTCATGTCAGTGGTAAGACGCGGAGAAATCACATGCACAAACAAGATGCCTCATGTATGCTAAATCATCGATACCATCAAATAAGACTCATTTTTTCAACCAATTATCCCTTTAATCCTATTATTAATTAAATTTGTGTAGGCTTGCTTGGGAAGAAAAATAGTTTGATGTGGAAATTTTGAAGGGGGCAATCGAATAGTCAAATCTCGAAAAACCCTTCACAAAAGTCCATTTTCCCAAGGGAGTCTGCTCGCCCGTTCCGTTCCGTTCGTTTCACAGGAAGTCGACCAATCAATCAGCGCCTCCCTGTTGGATTCCTCGCTCCATCGAATCGAATCCCCAAAATCTCCCACCCGCATCCCCCTCTCCCGCGAATCCTCCATTCGAGGAGGAGGAGCGGAGGAGGCCAAGAACCGAAGCCGCCGCCAATGGTGCTGCCGGTGGCGAAGCTGGGGACGCTGGCGCTGCGCACGCTGTCCAAGCCCATCGTCAGCTGCCTCAAGAGCCAGGCCGCCGTCCACCCCAAGTTCCGCAACTTCATCATCAGCATCGCCCAGGTTGGGTTTCTTTGTTAGTTTAATCCGTGTCGGATGCGTTTAGGAGTTTGATTAGGAGTAGGACTCAGTTCAGAGTTTGATTCGGAGTTTGTGTACGAGTTTGTTTACCTCAGACTCGGTCTTTGTTTTTGCATATAAATAGAGAGCATGAGGTGCGGCTAAAGCAGCGCAGCACATCAGAATAAATCTTGCGTTCATCTTCTCCCTGCTGCCTCAACTCAGCGTGAGTTTCGTCCGTGCAAAGCGATCGGTATTTTGTTTCTTTGCCTACATTCTTCGTCTTCTCTCATCTTCTTTCGAGGAAATAACTCATTTGGTACCTGTAGTTGGAAAGGAAATGATCGAATCACCCCCATAATTGGTTCGTGGAATTGGGATCTGATTAGGGCTACTCATCCAAAATTCCATTTCTTGGTAATGCCAAACCTACATAGTTACGTGGACGCAAAGAACGATTTAAGAGGTTTTTCCCGGAGAAATGTCTGCCTGTAAAACATAGTTTTCAGTTTGTAATAGGATGAGTCACCCATATGGGTGGGGTATTTACATGGAGCATGTTAAAATAGGCGATTGTTATTGGGCAAGCATTGTGTAGCGATTAATTGGCCATGACTTTGGAGAATTTAGGAAGACATGGTGTTGACTAGTTGGATTGCACATCAATCGACCATTAGTTGATAAGTTCATTGAGGGCTTCCTCTGTTTTTGAAGTTGATCAGTGGTTCATCTCCCAAGTGACTGGGGATTGATTTGTGGTGGTTTTCTAACTGCCAATCTTCCATGTCTGACTTAGGCAAGGACAAGTCAGATTATATACGGGGGATTTAGGAAAGAAATAGTTTGCCTATTTTATAAAGGGTTCCCCTGATTTGGAAATTGATAAGCATTTTATCTTCTGATTTTTTTTAGATTGCTTGATAGGTTTCACGTTTGACATGTATGGGTATGACATAGACAGAGTATAAGTCATATATTATTTGAATCAGACAAATGAGGGAGGGTGAACCTTGAGGAGTTTTATCCTTGCCTCAGGATTATAATCGTTTGTGTAGCTATACAACTGGCTATTGATTAGTTTAGAGTAAATGAGCTAGCGCTAATTGCATTCTAGGTTCTCAGATGTATTTGTGTGTGGCGGGTAGATCCTTGAGACCTTGCTTCACTTGTGGTGGCAGTGTTCAAGAAAGCGCTAGGCGCTAGCGGCGAGGTGGGCCCTAGCGCCTAGAGGCCTAGGCGGAGCCTAGACGGCCGAATTAAAAATGAGGACAGCAGACCGAAAATAAGCAATTATGCATATATATTCGATGTTTAGATGAAGAAAATTGCTACCGTAAACAACAATGATAGCTCTTCATCCATTGATATAAAATTTTAATGTAAATGATTGATGCAAAATTGTAAAATATGCACATTATCTCTCTTCTCTCTCTAGTCTCCCCCTCTCTCTCTTCTCTCCTCTGGCCGATGCTCTCCCAGCCACTCATTTCCTCCCAGCCGCTCATTTGTTCTCTCCCCACCTTATCTCTTCTGTCTCCTCTCTCTTCCAATTTCTTCCTCCTCCCGAACCCCATGCGCCTCCCTGCCGCCACCTCTGCTTCGGCTCCACTCTCCCTCCCCGCCTCCCCATCACCCTCCCCCTAGCCACCGCCACCTCCCTCTTCCTCCCCTTGCCCCAGCCCGCCCGCCTCCCTTCTCCCCTAGCATCGTCGCCGCTGCCTCCCCTGCTCCCCATAAGACGTCACCATCACCATCCCTGCTCTCCCAAGAGACGCTGCCGCCGCTGCCTCTGTCGCCGTCTCCCTGCTCTCCAAGAGGATGATTCGCTGGTGAGGCCTGCAGATCTAGTGGATTTGGCGCGGCAACGGCCCCACCTTTGACCGCCTACATCCGCCTTGGACCGCCGAAGGCCGTTTAGGCGGGCTGCCGCCTAGCGTGCCGATTTTGGCCAAGCCACGGCGACGGGGCTCCGCCCAGCGCCTAGGCGGCCGCCTAATGCCACCTTCTTGAACACTGTGTGGTGGTCGAAATAAAATTAACTGATAATAACTATAACAACGGTTACAGATAAACCATCGTATCACCACAAAGATACAAAGGCGTATTTATGGTCATGCAACAGATGTGGAGGTCAGGCCTTTAGATGAGCAGAATGCAGTACAAGCTGCTACAGATCTCATCGGAGAAGCCTTTATCTTTTCTGTACTATTCTAAACATTGATGAATTTCGTGTGTCATTACATATGCAACAACCACAGTGGTATATTTGTCAGGCTGAAGAAACACTGCTGTGTTCTGTGAAAAAAGATCAATTAATTGAAATTTCAGTAAATGATACCCTTTATCCTTTTGGTTATAGGTTGCTGTTGCTGCTTTAATTTTTGAGGTGCAAAGAAGTGCAAGGTCAGAGGTTAGGATGGAGCAAGCTCGTAAGCAGGGACTTGAGGTAGTACTTGAAAATGTCTTTATGGCATTTCTCTATGTTGCCTTAGAGTTTGAACACGTATAGATGTGCTATGCTAACAACCCTCTACCTGCCAAAGTCTCTGCTCAATCCTACAAAGATTTTTTTCCCTCAAGGAAGAAAGAAAATCAGGACATGTAATCGATGAGCCCTTATTGTGTAGCCAGAGATTGAAATTTGATACTTCAGAGAAAGCTCTTGTAAATGCGGTTTGGGTTCATAAAATTTATGAGTGAATACACATAGATATTAGACTACCAGGAATTGAACATGATCTATGCCTAATATTAAGGTGATGGTCCATTCATGTTTTGTTACTATGATTATGCAATATAGATTTATGACTAAATTGCTGTATGGAATGTACATGCAGAAACATTGGTAATAAGCTAGAGGGTTTTATGCAACATCTTGAATGCCACCCTATGAAAACATGTCAAAGTATGTAATAACTGCATTTGCAATGAAGCTTTGCATGTGGAATGAGGGAGTTTCAATGGCCTAGGAGTTAACATAAAATATAGTACTGCTAATCACTGTTGATTATAGGGTGTTTATGCCATTTCCATCTGCAATGGCCATAAACTCGTAATTGTAGTGAATGCAGTGCTCCAAGTTGAATTATGAGGTGATAGAGTGGAGAAGTGATTTATAGCCATGTTCAAAAGTGATGTGGCTTTTGGCTCATTGTAAGAGAGATTAAAGAAGTAAAGAACACTTATGTTGAGAAGCTATTCCGTTCAAAACGGTTCCTGTAGTGACTCTTATAAACAGCTTATAGAAGCCATCTTAAGAAGCCACTCCGTTCAAAAACTTGCTTCTAAAAGCCAAAAGTGAAGCTGTTTGGAATTGAATTTGGCCATAATATACAACAATTAATACACATATGTCACGCCCCGTGTCCAATCTCAGGCGATATGAGTGGTAGACCAGCGGCTTGGAACAGTGGCTCCCGCCTAGAGCTGTGCTGGATTGAAGAAGGGGGCGAGGAACAGAGAAGGCGCAGGGTAGAGGGCCTGCGCAGATGAAGGAGACGGGAACGTGGGAAGATAAGAAAGGTAATTCTCTTCTTGATTCATTAGCAATGCTCCCTGACCTTTAAATAGACAGCTTGCCTAACAACCATATCTAACTCAATCTCTTATTACCTAATACAACTCTTTATTCCTAACTGGACTCCACCCGAACCGGACTGGGTTCCGGACTTGACCCTGCTGACCGAATCCATCTCAAACGGCAGCAGCCTAACTAGCCGGATTACCGGCAATAGCATTACCGGCCTGCGCCGAGTATAGACTTTGCTGAACCTGGCAACATAGTTGTCAGTATGACTGTTATTTCTGAATATAGTTGTGGTGGGTGGAGTATACTGAGTTGAATGATGGTGGAAGATAGAAGAGCAGTTACTTAATAGTTTGTGATTGATAAGGAGAGACATCCCAGTTCTAGCTGCATCTAGCTTTTGCAGCTAATTGGCATGCTGAAAGGTGGGGAACATCCTTAAGCTGAAGTTAAGGAAAATTGACCACTTTCAGGATTAGGTTAATTAAGATAGGGAATTATACAAATGTTGTATATTTTATATCCATTATTTGAAAATCATACTTCCTACTAGAATATTTATTATAATCTGTAAATTATGTCACTGTTTGTATGAAATGTTCTACAAGAAGCATAATCCTTTTGGGTAATTGACAGTAGATCATTTTACTGAATTAATCCTTCATGGCAAATTGGCAATATGCATAGGTTCATAGACTCATATTTGTTTATTTATTTTGCTTTCCAGGTTATAAATAATGATAATTTAGCTTGACAGGTGCTTTTGTTGATCTCAAAGAATTGAAACAAAGGGAAGAGAGTTTAGCTAAAGAATTGGAATATCTTAAACTGAAGCTGAGTGAAATTGAGTGCCTTGCTAAAGGACGAGGCCTTTCAGGAATTTTGAACTTCAAAGGCGTCCATGTACCAGAAAGCGGCAAGGCAGCAACACCTACTTGATTAATCAATTCAAAATTGGCTGATTATTTTCCTAATTCTTCTGTCACAGTTCTATGATACTGTTGTCATGCCCATTCTTTTGGTGAATGGATCAAAAATTTTGGTGGTTGATCCATAGACATCCTGAAATAATTGCCCCATTCTTTTTAGCTTATGACTTTCCCCAAACAAACAAACGAACAGCTTCTCCGCTGCCTTTTCGATATGTTACCGGCTCTGATCTGTAAGCAGGTTACTTCTGGGTAAGTAACCACAGAACTGTCAGAACAAGATATTAAGATGAATGTAATCTTACTTCGGCCGCTTACACATAAAGTAGACAAGTATATGGCTATGAGATGAAAATTTTCCTTGTCTATTTCTGATGATATATTGTGTGAGATTGACAGCATGTCAGAAGTAAATGATTTCAACTGATGTTATCTTTTGCTAAATACATCTGTGAATTATTCTGGAAGAATTTCTATCCAGATACAACATAATACCCATCATTGCTGATTTTCAAGCTTCTTTGGTGAATCGTACATATCTCGTCTCGCACTGTTGCGTGATATATACTAAATGCATTTTTGTATTGCATAAAACGTAGCTATATTCTCTACTTGATAGGACCAATACATATATAACTCGTTTGTTCCCACATTCACGTGGTACATGAATTACATCATGCATGCACGCGTTACATGATGTAGGATTTGTCAAATGAACTACTTATACTGATTATATCCGTGGCATGCATGTACAATGTGTTAGAAGTTTCCTTGGCCCTATTTCTTCGGTGAAATCTTCCTGTGAGCAACCTACAAAACCGTAACCCTCCTTTCACCTTACTCTCTTTGTGAGTGCATTTATACGTGTACACATGCATCTCCTCTCTGCGTTGCCACAGAAGCAAAGAAACCATACGCTATGCTGTGAACTTGCTGCTGAGTTCTATTAGTTGTTCTGGGCTTGGAGCTCCTCCGATCCCTTGGCCGTCGTGCGGTGCGGACGGACATGACCGGCGGCATCAGCGGCAGCGGCGGCGGCGCGTGCGCGGTGTGCAAGCACCAGCGGCGCAAGTGCGAGCCCAACTGCGAGCTGGCCGCCTACTTCCCGGCGAACAGGATGAACGACTTCCGAGCGCTGCACCTCGTCTTCGGGGTGGCCAACCTCACCAAGCTCATCAAGGCCAACGCCACGGAGGAGGCCCGCCGCCGCGCCGCCGAGACGCTCACGTGGGAGGCGAGGTGGCGGGAGCGCGACCCTCCGAGGGCTGCTACCGCGAAGTCTCCTGCCTGCGCCGAGACAACGCCGTGCTGCGCGCCGAGAACGCCGCGCTCCGGCGGCAGGCCGAGCAGTGCGCGTGCTGCGGCGGCGGCTCCTCGACGTTGCAGCAGCAGCACCTGTTGCTGGCCTCTGCCTACAACGGCCACGGCGGCGCCAGGCCTGGCATTGCGCTGCACAGCGCCAGCAACGGCGGTGCCGTCGTGCCTGGCAGCTTCGTCGGCAATTGCTACAACGGCAATGGCGCCGGCGTCCGTGGCGCCAATGGCAATGGTGTGATGGCTGTGCGACCTCACGTGCCAGCTCCGGCGACGCAGACCAAGATCGGCTACGCGGCGCATGACGACCGCTACCGAGCAGCGTCGGTTTGCCCCACCGCAGCGAACGCCGCCGGGCGCGCCGAGGTCTGGTGCAGCCATCAGAGGTCAGGTGGACTCTAGGGACAAGCTAGAACATCGCGAGATAAGATAACAACGCTCTCTTTCTTTTGTTGAAGGCTTGAAGCTAAGGTTTGCATGGTGGATATATCGGCTTCTCTGCGTTGCGTTTTGCAACTGCAGGTGAAGCTGATCGCAACTGGCAGCAGTGGGTAAAAGAGGAGATGAAGTGTTTGTTTTGAAATAAAAAAGGGTATGGATTGATTTCATTGTTCTTGTGTCCTTTTTATTACTTATCTTCTGCTTGAGCAGGACACCAAAAAATTCGAAGTATAAAAACCTAGCAAAAGTATTACTTCAGACCCAGATATAACCTATATTGACTAGATATAAGCTCAAACAGTTATATGCATATTCAGTCTATCCATTTGATGTATGGTTCTCAGATAAATAATATTCATAAATGAAAATGAATGGTACCATCTTAACTCTAGAGTACCGCGCTGCTGTAACTTACAAAAATTATACAGCCAAATGTGAGAGAAAAATGTATGAGCACCGCGAATTCTACATCAGCACAAACTGGAGCTGACTGACAATGACAAAACGCCTCTAAAAAACGCTAATACCGGCTGGATCAATTTGAGAATGAATGAAAGGGTCAGTGTTAATTCATACGAAAAATGACGACAAGCAATTGTCTCCAATATTTCCCAAGTAATCAACATGTAGATGGAGACACAGGTTATATTTCAAATAGGACCGGCACATGAGGAGGCTTTTTTTCCCCTTCTACTTCAACCTCTACAAGAAACACAAAATTCTACATTAAAATAATATAATTCGAATGTTGACCAGAACAAACTCTGGCGTAGAGAGAGCGGGACTGCTGGAGAATAGCCATACGGATTGAACAAGTCTCATTAGGTGCCCTTGCTTCACCATCTTTGACCAAACCAGCATCACCATTGCTAATCAAGGTTTTTCACTGCTCAATTCTTTATAGAGCCTCTACCCGATAGGCTATGCACTACATAAACTCGGGTATCCACTAGCCAAATTGGAACACTCTCACTCGATTTGTGTGGACCTATCATTGTTAAGTATGATTTTACTGTTCTCATACCACGCCCCTTCACTCCTACCTCCTGTAGATATTCAAATGAGTTGAGCAGTTACTAGACCAGAATTGACAAGTCAACGCTTGTGGTTGAACGATTTTTGTGTCCTTTAATTATCATAAGGTTCCAGTTCTTACTTTTCATCATGAGGCAACCATCCACATCCAGATCTCTAGTGCTCTACGGCACTACCACCAATTTACTCAAGCCCCTCCTTAGGAGAAGGTTGTGGACTCCAACCATCTAGTGGCTTTCCACGATACATACTTAACCCTAGAACTGATTAAATAAATCTACCGGCAAAAATGCCAAATCACATAGTAGTACAAGTATTTTGGATGAACCATTCTACAATTATTTATACAGTAATTATATATCACTAAGGTTGTCAAGGTGAATATAGCCTCAAATTAAACAAAACATTTCTCAATGGTAGAACATAAGTAATTTACATGTCATTCTAAATATTTATTTTAATTAAATAACAATACATAAATAACATTAATGTAAATATTGTAATTAAATAATTTAAATTCCATGGGATTCAATATGATAAAAACTTATAACTTGCCTTGCTACTCTATGAATTCGCTGCCTCGTATACTTCAATGCCCGGTCCGGTCCTTGCATGGTCACCTCGGAATACTCGGGAGCTAATGCAAACACATAAAATAACATAAATTCCATGCTCAAATTAAATTAATCTAGGAAATAAATAAAAAGGGTAGGTTTGGATTTTATCGAGCTTGGGTTGGTGGAACGAAGGTCGAAACGGTTTAAACGAGATTGAAACGGTCGAAATGGATGTATTTTTGAAATTAGGGTTTCGGTGAACAACGTTTTGCTACAGTGATGAACAATGTTATGGTGGCCTTATGTGAACAGTGTAAGCCCACACGATTTTTAAACCAAAACAGCTAGATGGGCCGGTCGACTCAACCCAACAACGCGTGGCCACATCGCCCAGTTGCAACGCACGCACGCACTTGGCCGTCGACCTGCAGCACGTGGGCGACCATATTGGGCCATGGCGCCACCCTAACTTCTTCTTCCTTTGGCCGCTTCTCTTCGGTGGAAAACATGGGCGCGACTATCTCACCGATACAACACCGACGAGGCTTCCCGGCGATCGAGGGTGGTACGGACAGCTTCTACTCGACACGCTAGCTCCATTTTAGGGTTTTGAGAGGTGTGGAAATGGGTGGTGGTGGCCAGCAGCAAAAGAGAAGGTCACAAGTTTTACCACAGTGTTAGGGTTTTTGGGTGGTCCTCTGGCGAGGATGGGCCAAATTAACCATCTATGGAGTACAAGAATCACAAGGCAGCAGTGGTTTGGGCTGCGGAGCTTCCAGGAGAGCTGTCCACGGTGAGGGCTCTATGGTCGACGAAGGCTCACGGTGCTAGGGCTCTAGGGAAATGCTTTTGCTAAAGTGAGGTCACCAAAGTGTTCACGACAGTTCAGAGATAATGTGGGTACATGGAATCGAAGTGCGGTGGTCGGAGGGGAGAGAATGGTCAGGCGGCTTATCGGCTCAGGGTAACTTGATGTCGGGGATGTAGTGCGAGGGAGGTCGTTTGGGTGACTTGGTTGGTCGATTGGGGTGTGTGTGAGGCGCTCTGTGTGATCACTTGGGCTTTAAAGTCGTTGGAAGGTGAGGCATTTCGGGCGACACCGGCGTGTGGAGGGGAGAGATGGTAAGGTGTGCTGTTGGTGGTACGAGCGTGCAGACGAGGTGGCGTTGGGTAGGACTACGACCTCTGCAGGAGTTGGCGAAGGGTGACGATAGTCGGTACAAGAGGACACGCGCGTCGGGGAGGCTGCAGTGAAATGCGGCAGGAGAGGCGCGAGTCAACCGGGCGCGCTGAGCGAGCGAGGGAGGTGAGGTCAACAGGGAGGCGATTGGCTAGAGGTGGGGTCGCGGTGGTAGGTCCAGGCGCTGGTGGTGTGAACGCCGGGCGGCGCACCCACACCACTTTGGGCGAGTGGTCAGGTGGTCGAGGCATGGAGGGAGGCGGTTCTTATATGGCACCAAGGAGGGGAGAAGGTGAATTGGCCAAGAAAGGAAAGCAAATTCTCAAGGGAGATTGCCAAATTGGGAAGGAAAACTAGAATTCAAGCAAAACCAAAAAGAAATTCGATTTTTTTGAATTTTGAGGTGTTTCATGATACAAAAGTCAATTACAATGCATGTTACTCAGAGGCACCTTCATCATTGCTCCAAAAATGTCATCTGCCAAGACGAGTTGGAAGTAGGGACATTGTTAGAAATATGTTCACGTGACAATAACTTATCGCAGGAATCCTTCAAACATACATGGAACAATTGCAAAAGCAATTCATCAAGATTGTATTTTCTGAGCATAAGTACACAGGAGGGCGAGCAGGAGGTCTACAAGATAGCTAAACTTCGGGAAAGAAAGATGAGAGATTCCAACCAAGTTAAATGTATCAAAACGATACTAATAGACTTTTGGTAAAAATGATGAGATCAAAGATAGGTGGAGAGATTACTTTGATGAGCTATTCAATCGAGAAAATAAGGATAGTATGATTGAAATGGATGATGTTTTTGACGGCACCGATAGGTGGTTTGTTCAAAGAATTCAGGAATTGGAAATAAAAGAAGTCTTAAAAAGAATGAAAGTGGGTAAGGCAACATTCTTATCGAGGTGTGAAAATACCTTGAAGAAGCGTCGATCGTTTGGATAACTAATTTATTCAATGGCATTTTTAGGTTAAATAAGATGCCTAATGAGTGGCAGAGGAGCACATTAATGCCAATTTTTAAAAATAAAGGAGACATTCAAAGTTGTACTAATTATAGAGAAATTAAGCTTATGAACCACACAATAAAGTTTTAGAAGTGAGTGATTAAGCACCATTTAAGAAGAATGACTAGTGTGACGACAAACCAATTTGGTTTTATGCCTAGGAGGTCGACCACAGAGGTTATTTTCTTGACATGACAGTTGATGGAGAGCTATAGAGAGCAAAAGGACTTTCACATGGTATTTATCGACTTGGAGAAAGCATATGACAAAGTGCTAAGAAAGATCATGTGGTGGGCTCTCAAAGGAAAAATCCCAACAAATTATGTTACCCTAATCAAAATTATGTACGAAGATGTTGTGACTAACATCAGAACATGTGGAAGTGATTTTAATAACTTCTCTATTAACATAGGACTACATCTAGAGTCAACATTAAGTTCATATATTTTTACCCTAGTGATGGACGAGGTCATGCAGGACATGCAAGGAGATATCCCTTGGTGTGTGATTTTCGCTCATGATGTAGTGCTAGTTGATGAGAGTAGGATATGTATCTATAGAAATCTGGAGTTATGGAGGAAGACCTTAGAATCAAAAGGTTTTAAACTTAATATGACTAAAATTGAGTAAATGAGATATGATTTCAATAGTGCTTGGGCAGATAATAGAAATGTTAGTTTGAACGGACAAATAGTGCCTAGGAAGGGCACTTTTCGATATTTAGGATCGAAGCTACAGTAGGACGGCAAGAGTGATGAAGACATGAGCCATAGAATAAGAGTGGAGTGGGTAAAATGTTCTATAGGATGACGATCGGACCTGCGATGCTATATGGAGCGGAATGTTGGGCGACTAAAAGATAACATATACAAAAGATGAGTGTAGCGGAGATGAGGATGATGCGGTGGATTTGTGGTCACACAAGGCGGGATCAAATCCGCAATGATGATATAAGTGATAGTGTGGGGTAGCACCAATTGAAGAAAATCTTGTCCAACATCGTTTGAGATGGTTTGGACATCTCCAACGGGGGGGCTTCTGATACACCGGTACATAGTGGAATTGTAAGACAAACCAAAACGTAAGAAGAGGTAGAGATCGACAAAGACTGACGTGGGAGGAATCAGTTAAAAGGGACTTAAGAGATTGGAATGTATTCAAAGAATTAGCTTTGGATAGGAGCGCGTAGAAATTAGTAATCCATATACCAGAACCATGACATAATAAGGATGTTTAGGAACGGTGTTTTAGGCTCTCGATTCAGATGGTAAGATGGTACAAGTCTACTCATACTCAGCCCAGGGACGTGTCAAGAAGTCGTAGGCACCGGGCATCACAAGCGGACAGCACCGGCAAACAATCGGTGTGTGAAAGATTCCATGTCGAGCATGTCGGAGGGCGGCGGAGCCGATGCGCGAGTTCAGCGACAGAGACAAGGGCGACCATGGGCTACGGACGACGGGCGATGGCAAGAGTCGACGGTGAGCAAGCGACCCCGGTGTGGCACGTGAGGTCAAGTGGCGGTTCTAGCGGATCCAGCAGGCGATGGCAAGAGTCGACGGCACGATGAAGAACCCCCTAGGTGGCGACGGCTGGAGAGATGAACCAGTAACAACTTAGAAAACCTAGGTTTGTTCTGATACCATGTTATGAATAGCACTTGTATTATCATGAGGCCAATGGACTAATATATATACACATACATGTATGGTATATATGCAGAAAATCTCTTACACGACAGGTAATTACATAGCTATAATACATATCTAACATAGAAAACGCTGAATGGGAAACATATTTCTGTCAAAGAAAAAATCAATCAGACTTATTTCACTTTTGGATCCTTTGTCTTCTGTTGTTATAAAGGATGTTTTCTGTTATCTTCAGTTCTTACTGAAAGAGCTTCTACTTCCATTGGCAGATTCAACTGATAAAAGAGGTGCCAAAACGCCACCTCCGGTGAATTCAGCAGCAAAGGCGAAAAGGTGGCTGTGAATCTGAAGCGAAATCATCAGAAAATTTCACTTCAAGCGGAGCACTAGCCTGCGCCAAAGGCCAAAGCTGACACATTCTTGCAAATCACCAATCAACTTTTGCTTCTCTTTATGCTAAAAAGGGACCCTCGGAGAGGGTTCTCAATCTTCAGAGAGGTTACACTCTTTGTAACAGTTGAAACTTATAACCAGAATTTGGAAGATGGGAAAGGGAAACAACGCTTCTGTGTATTGTATTCTGAATTTCTGATATGTAGTTACTTTCTAGCGAAAAAACAGCAAAGTGATTCAGCTTAACTGAGCAGTAAAGTTTCAGGTCTGGTAGGTAGCCCGAAGAAGGAATAGAGATTGATCCGCTAGAAACATGACTTAAGCAAAGAAAAACGGAGGCATGGAATAGAGACTCATTCGTCAGGAATGTCACTTCCACTGTTGCACACATGTCCTCGCTAGTACATGTTTTACACAGGTAACACAATTTATCATTTTCTCATTTTAGTATATGCCTAATGCGTGTATACATTTTTCAACAAAAACCACTACCTTCCTGCGCTTCAATTTGCTTCCTATTAATTTGCATGTATAAGACCTAGGAGAGCAGACCATTCCAGAAAAAAGTGTGATCAGGTCTGTATCCCTTTTCCTATGATTTTAGTCCTGTAACTTCCTTTGGAATAAGAAATAAAAATCCAATCGGTAAGAGAGTGCCAAACAGCTGTACACCCAAGCCGAGTGCCAGATTGTCAAACTGTGTGGACGAGATGCTCAAAGCTGACGCGAGAGCCGCTCCCAGGAATCAACCTAATGTCGAACCAAGGTTGTTGATGGACATGAACAGAGCAAACAGCGTGCCCTCAATTCCAGGTGGGCAAAGCTGCCCTGAGAGGATCAGGAACGGCATCATCCTGCCAAATGAAAAAATTCTAGTCAGAAATTGTATTATGATGGATATTTACATGTGCGGAAGGATAAATTGGATGCACTAAGTCAGCTGATTATTTTAATTTGCAACACAAAAGAATAGAAGATAGGAACTCCAATCATCCAGGATGGCGCCACCAGCCCTAGCTTGAAACATTAATTTCAGGAGGATATTTGTTTTCTAGTGTTAATTTGGTATGAAAAGGACACGAGTATTGATGCTAATGATACACCAGACACCACTCAGTGTAGATGTAGATACACGATTTCTGATCAAGCCATGTGTTATAATCTGGTGCCTAGCTGAGTTTCCATGACACTAGATATCCAATCAATTTAAATGCCAGGTTAGTCAGTACAAGATCAGTACTCTGGGAAC
Source organism: Bonia amplexicaulis (assembly GCA_036346245.1). Lineage (NCBI taxonomy): Eukaryota > Viridiplantae > Streptophyta > Magnoliopsida > Poales > Poaceae > Bonia > Bonia amplexicaulis. The sequence continues at coordinate 8,096,921 of CM070737.1, forward strand.
TAATCTATTGTATAATAAAAGTTGATGATGTGTGGTTAAAAGCTCTAAGAAAAAAAAAGAGAAATGTGCTAGAAATTCTCACAAAAAAAGAAAAACATCTGGCCCTCAGTTTGGCAGACCCCTAATTACAACTAATGTATACTGTTAGATCGATGTGCTATCTGGAACATATTTTTAAACTTAAGAGAGAATACTCAACCATAAAACAGCTCCCATTAAGATATATCCCCAGTCAGATATATTGAGTTGCGCACAATCATGTCGGAGGCGGCGGGCAGTCGCGAGTTCGGCGACGGAGACAAGAGGCGACCATGGGCTACGGACGATGGGCAATGGCAAGAGTCGACGATGGGCAAGCGACCCGTGTGGCATGTGAGGTCAAGTGGCGGTTCCAGCGGGCGATGGCAAGAGTCGATGGCACGATGGAGAAGAACCCCCCAGGTGGCGACGGCTGGAGAGATGAACCAGCAACAACTTGGAAAACCTAGATTTGTTCTGATACCATGTTATGAATAGCACTTGTATTATCATGAGGCCAATGGACCAATATATATACATATACATGTATGTATATATATGTAGAAAATCCCTTACACAACAGGTAATTACATAGCTATAATACATATCTAACATAGAAAACGCTGAGTGGGAAACATATTTCTGTCAAAGAAAAAATCAATCAGATTTATTTCACTTTTGGATACTTTGTCTTCTGTTGTTATAAAGGATGTTTTCTGTTATCTTCAGTTCTTACTGAAAGAGCTTCTACTTCCATTGGCAGATTCAACCGATAAAAGCGGTGCCAAAACGCCACCTCCGGTGAATTCAGCAGCAAAGGCGAAAAGGTGGCTATGAATCTGAAGCGAAATCATCAGAAAATTTCACTTCAAGCGGAGCACTAGCCTGCGCCAAAGGCCAAAGCTGACACATTCTTCCAAAGCACCAATCAACTTTTGCTTGTCTTTATGCTAAAAAGGGACCCCTCGGAGAGGGTTCTCAATCTTCAGAGAGGTTACACTCTTTGTAACAGTTGAAACTTATAACCAGAATTTGGAAGATGGGAAAGGGAAACAACGCTTCTGTGTATTGTATTCTGAATTTCTGATATGTAGTTACTTTCTAGCGAAAAAACAGCAAAGTGATTCAGTTTAACTGAGCAGTAAAGTTTCAGGTCTGGTAGGTAGCCCGAAGAAGGAATAGAGATTGATCCACTAGAAACATGACCTAAGCAAAGAAAAACGGAGGCATGGAATAGAGACTCATTCGTCAGGAATGTCACTTCCACTGTTGCACACATGTCCTCGCTAGTACATGTTTTACACAGGTAACACAATTTATCATTTTCTCATTTTAGTATATGCCTAATGCGTGTATACATTTTCAACAAAACCACTACCTTCCTGCGCTTCAATTTGCTTCCTATTAATTTGCATGTATAAGACCTAGGAGAGCAGACCATTCCAGAAAAAAGTGTGATCAGGTCTGTATCCCTTTTCCTATGATTTTAGTCCTGTAACTTCCTTTGGAATAAGAAATAAAAATCAATCGGTAAGAGAGTGCCAAACAGCTGTACACCCAAGCCGAGTGCCAGATTGTCAAACTGTGTGGACGAGATGCTCAAAGCTGACGCGAGAGCCGCTCCCAGGAATCAACCTAATGTCGAACCAAGGTTGTTGATGGACATGAACAGAGCAAACAGCGTGCCCTCAATTCCAGGTGGGCAAAGCTGCCCTGAGAGGATCAGGAACGGCATCATCCTGCCAAATGAAAAAATTCTAGTCAGAAATTGTATTATGATGGATATTTACATGTGCGGAAGGATAAATTGGATGCACTAAGTCAGCTGATTATTTTAATTTGCAACACAAAAGAATAGAAGATAGGAACTCCAATCATCCAGGATGGCGCCACCAGCCCTAGCTTGAAACATTAATTTCAGGAGGATATTTGTTTTCTAGTGTTAATTTGGTATGAAAAGGACACGAGTATTGATGCTAATGATACACCAGACACCACTCAGTGTAGATGTAGATACACGATTTCTGATCAAGCCATGTGTTATAATCTGGTGCCTAGCTGAGTTTCCATGACACTAGATATCCAATCAATTTAAATGCCAGGTTAGTCAGTACAAGATCAGTACTCTGGGAACTAATCTATTGTATAATAAAAGTTGATGATGTGTGGTTAAAAGCTCTAAGAAAAAAAAAAGAGAAATGTGCTAGAAATTCTCACAAAAAAAGAAAAACATCTGGCCCTCAGTTTGGCAGACCCCTAATTACAACTAATGTATACTGTTAGATCGATGTGCTATCTGGAACATATTTTTAAACTTAAGAGAGAGAATACTCAACCATAAAAACAGCTCCCATTAAGATATATCCCCAGTCAGATATATTGAGTTGCGCACAATCAATGGTTTAGTATACTAGCCTGCACCACGCAATTGCACAGGCCAAACAATCTAGTTTAGGTCAAATAATAGAAACCCATCTCGAACCGGTAATTGAAACACAACAGGTCAAGCAGATTCACCTAGTGTATGGTTTGTAATGTAGTGCATAGCAGTTTCGTGGTTCAAAGAAATCATAGCTGGAGGATATACTTGAACTGGTTGATTGTATCAGCCAAAGCAGAACCCCCACAGCACCATGTATTTATCTGCAATTCCATACTGAACATGCAATCATGACACTAAAAGAATGTCAAGTATGCTAAGTATGGCAAGACCAACATGTGCAAACCTGGAAATAAGATCAAATAAGTGTGGACAGGATTGTAATGACCCCCAAGAAGTGCAACAATTTTTTGAACAGGATAAATTATTAAACAGCATGTGCTCACCAAACCAGTTAAATTGAGCCAGAAAAATGACCAAAAAGTGATTGACAATGGCTTATAGCAACATGTCAGGATGAAAATGGAAATTAGAGTATGATACTATGATTGAACCAATTTATTGGGGGAATAATCCCGCATGCATTCTGATACTCATGAAAATGCAAATAATCCAGATAGTGACTTAACATTTAGATAAAATTTAAGGTGCACATATCAACATCGGAGAAAGCAAGTAAACAAGATGGCAGATTGTCAGGTGGAGGTGTTGAGAATTTTGTCCCCAAATAAAAGCTAGAAACATTGATCATAGACACTCAGCTTAAGCTGGTAGCAATTCTCAGTACATTAAGCATATGTCATAAAATTTCAACTTCCTTCAAAATTAATCTGTGCCAGAATGCTAGTAATCCAGATGGCGACTTAACATTTAGATAAAAGAAACAGCTTCAGCAAATAACTTACATAAGAATATTCCTGAGTTTTGTGTGCTTAAAATAGCGGTTGTAGATATATGTGCCAAGCATTAGACTCATAGACTGAACTAGCCAATCACACATGCAGTCCCTAAAAGGATGCCTCCAAATGTAGGACCTCTGTTTGATAATAGAACATGGCTGTTGAGATATTTGGAATTGCTACATTTGAAAACAAAAACCATGCCATCGGTCTGGATAAAAAACAAAAGAACCAATTAGGCCCTTCAATGACAGGGGTAAACACCAGAGGAAATGAAATAATTGCATAGTTGGTTACCATAAAATGGTTGGCTGCTTAGAAGCACAGCATAAACTGAAGAAGGCTGATTTCAGAGACAAGTAGGGCCTTAAATTATTTGACCTGTGGTTCTTTTCATGAGCCTCAGATCGTTTGGACAACGACCTCCTTTTACTATTTTTACGAGCTCCCTTTCGCCTTCTAGTGCCCTCATGTTTAGATGGTTCACCAGAGCCTTTCCCAGCAAAAGCACTATCAACACTTTGACCCTCAACATGCTTATGTGCAGCATTATCTACTGTACTCTCAAACTCATTTGGAGATTCCTCGACGAATATGCAGGAAGCTAGTTGAAACAACGGAAGAGCTGAGAAAATAATATATATAACATGTATCGGGAGATTGGATAATGCATATCCTCCCAATAAGCTCCCAAATATTCCCCCTATAGCCATTGATGACCAAGATAATGACTGGAGATCACCAGCAAATTCTGGCCTGAAAGAGAATTATTGAGGTTTTGAGGTAGAGTATTCTATAATACTTGCTAAACGATGGCACAAATTGCATCAAGATAGTCACCCTGCTGACCGAACTGCCTCTGCAATCATTGCATCTATAACAACATCTGCCACGGCACATCCCAAGTTCTGTACTATCAGCAAAGCAGTAAGAAAATTGCTTGAGCTCCTCAAAGGTTCTGACAGCCCAAGGATTAGCCACGGAAATAGAGAAAAACAACTAGAAATGATCAAATAGGGTATACGCTTCCTCTTCTTAACTGGAATACAGTCTGACAAAATCCTACAGGCACAATGATATATGGGTAAGTAAAGAAAACCAGGATTCTGTTGAGTAATCTAAAATACATTACGGTCCAAGTAATGCATGTATCAAGGCATATGGGTGTTTTACAATAATGAGCAATCAGTGCCAAGAAGTTGTGCAATTCTGCAAACAAGAAAATACTCAGACAAAAAAAGGATCATGGAAACTAAATAGAAAAACTGATAACGTGTTTGATGTTACAGGCCTATGTAGTAGAACCACATAATGCCTTAATGCCCAGCCCCACATGCAGCAAACAATGCATGGATATACATGCATCAGTAACAAAGCAATTGACCACCGCCCCAAAAAAAAAATCAACAGATGTTGCTTCCTGTGATGTCTTCCCTTTTTCCCTGTTGCTGTCATGTCAAATGTACTGACATGTTAATCCATTTCCCACTAAATAAAAACAAAGCTCCAAAGAAATTAATTGGCATAAAACTATAATAGTTCAAGTTCAGCTTATAAGAGCTTAGTTACTATTCATGTTAACCTGTATGGAATCATCAAATGTAAATTGTTTAACTCTTATAGAACAGTACATAATTTTAGGTCCTTTCGGGGAAAAAGGAACAGATATGATTGTTATCAACTTCACTTGCAACAGAGAGAAAACGCAGTAAACAAATCAGGGAACTTAAAAAGAATAGACAATAAGTTTCCATAAATGAACTTATACTGGAGTAAACACCGCTACATGATCATTCAGGTATGCACCAATGTCAAACTTAATCAAATTGTTCCTCTAACAAATTATAATTCTATATAGGAATTCGGAAACTGAGGTGCAGAACTTTTGAAATTTAATAAATGATATGTTATCTAACTATTTCTGTTACAAAAAAGGCCACGATGATTAATTTCCATCAATCATGTTTAAAATGTGGATAAATTTCATGATTCACTGTAAAGCAACAAACACAAGGTAACATTACCCATATATAGGTTTTATGCTCCATGGGAAATATGCAACAGAGACCAAAAACTGTGATGTTGAGGGTGATAACTTCATCATATCCTTCATTTGGTATGAGACAGCTGTCCAAACAAAAGACCTGAAACCCTAAAAATCAAATAATATATATTAAAATCTAGTAGAATAATTTTTTTATGGTTTGTGAAGGTTCCAACAAAAGAAAAAAAACTTTGCTAAACCAAAGCTGGCTTCTTTATATTTACGGCTTACGGGAAGGATTCTCTAGTTATCTTCAAGATTTTGATTGAGACAAGGAATTTGCAACTAACTGGCCATGCTAATGTTTGACATATCACCAAAGCATGACACTACAGCTCACAATATGAATGAACAAATTTGGGCCCCCTCCCCCTATGTGACACGCTAAGGTCTTTGACATACCACCAATGCTCACTATCGTTGTACAATTATCACATCAAATTGTTTTCTAAGCCATTACAATCCAAAGCATAACTTGTCTAACACTTCATAGTTTCACAAATTGCAGATTACATATCTAAATTAATATCCTTTGTTACTGAAATTTCTGCTCTAACTCTGCATGTTGCGGACACGATATCCAGGAGGTTCGGACAGGTGAACCAGCGTCAGGTCAAGCAAGGCAGATGGGCAGCCGCAGGCAACTGCGGCGCAACCAGCGGATTGCGGACAAGGAATAGTGTAGGCCTGATTGGCTAGTTTCCTTATTGGTTATTTCCATTTATCTTCAAGGTGTTTGTTTCCATTTCTGCAAGATTGCTTCCCCGATTGGTTGGGATATGCAATAGTTAGTTAAGCCTCCTCAGGATTATAAGAGGATGGCGGAATAATAGATTAGTGAGGCAAGAATTACCTTACCCCTTATCTCTTCTTCTTCCTCTGTCCCGAATTCTTCTCTGGCCTCAAGGCTGCCACCACGGCACCTCCGGGCGTTCGTTCGACCACCCGCCACCAGCCGCACCACCGTTACAATCTGTGATCCAATCCAGCTCATATCACTGCATCTCTCCTTTATTGAGGGGACAACCAGCCAGTTCAATCATGGTTGGAAAATAATGAGTTATCTATCATAACAATAATGCTAGATTGCTAATGCTACTAAATGAGTACATGAGATCCAAAAAGCATGTGCTTCTGAAAAAAAGGTAGCCATATCACATTACTAGATAACAAATGACCTATCAGCAATTAGATATTTTTTAATAAAACACTGTTGTAAGAAATAAGTTTCTGCAGCAATCAGTCATTCAGTTTTAACATCAATCAGCCACGTCATTACTTTTTACGCTAACCCAAGACTCAAGAGCAATAAACATGACTGAGGATAGAAACAACCGTTATATCATCCTTCACAGAACATAAATTAACCTAGTAGAATAATCCAAATATGTCTTCTAAAATACTTATCCAAGGGGAAAAGGCTGTCTTATCCATTGTAACCAAATTTCCTGAGCACACCCCAATCTCTCATAATGCCTTAATGCCCAGCCCCACATGCAGCAAACAATGCATGGATATACATGCATCAGTAACAAAGCAATTGACCACCCCCCAAAAAAAAAATCAACAGATGTTGCTTCCTGTGATGTCTTCCTTTTTCCCTGTTGCTGTCATGTCAAATGTACTGACATGTTAATCCATTTCCACTAAATAAAAACAAAGCTCCAAAGAAATTAATTGGCATAAAACTATAATAGTTCAAGTTCAGCTTATAAGAGCTTAGTTACTATTCATGTTAACCTGTATGGAATCATCAAATGTAAATTGTTTAACTCTTATAGAACAGTACATAATTTTAGGTCCTTTCGGGGAAAAAGGAACAGATATGATTGTTATCAACTTCACTTGCAACAGAGAGAAAATGCAGTAAACAAATCAGGGAACTTAAAAAGAATAGACAATAAGTTTCCATAAATGAACTTATACTGGAGTAAACACCGCTACATGATCATTCAGGTATGCACCAATGTCAAACTTAATCAAATTGTTCCTCTAACAAATTATAATTCTATATAGGAATTGGAAACTGAGGTGCAGAACTTTTGAAATTTAATAAATGATATGTTATCTAACTATTTCTGTTACAAAAAAGGCCACGATGATTAATTTCCATCAATCATGTTTAAAATGTGGATAAATTTCATGATTCACTGTAAAGCAACAAACACAAGGTAACATTACCCATATATAGGTTTTATGCTCCATGGGAAATATGCAACAGAGACCAAAAACTGTGATGTTGAGGGTGATAACTTCATCATATCCTTCATTTGGTATGAGACAGCTGTCCAAACAAAAGACCTGAAACCCTAAAAAATCAAATAATATATATTAAAATCTAGTAGAATAATTTTTTTATGGTTTGTGAAGGTTCCAACAAAAGAAAAAAAAACTTTGCTAAACCAAAGCTGGCTTCTTTATATTTACGGCTTACGGGAAGGATTCTCTAGTTATCTTCAAGATTTTGATTGAGACAAGGAATTTGCAACTAACTGGCCATGCTAATGTTTGACATATCACCAAAGCATGACACTACAGCTCACAATATGAATGAACAAATTTGGGCCCCCTCCCCCTATGTGACACGCTAAGGTCTTTGACATACCACCAATGCTCACTATCGTTGTACAATTATCACATCAAATTGTTTTCTAAGCCATTACAATCCAAAGCATAACTTGTCTAACACTTCATAGTTTCACAAATTGCAGATTACATATCTAAATTAATATCCTTTGTTACTGAAATTTCTGCTCTAACTCTGCATGTTGTGGACACGATATCCAGGAGGTTCGGACAGGTGAACCAGCGTCAGGTCAAGCAAGGCAGATGGGCAGCCGCAGGCAACTGCGGCGCAACCAGCCGGATTGCCGGACAAGGAATAGTGTAGGCCTGATTGGCTAGTTTCCTTATTGGTTATTTCCATTTATCTTCAAGGTGTTTGTTTCCATTTCTGCAAGATTGCTTCCCCGATTGGTTGGGATATGCAATAGTTAGTTAAGCCTCCTCAGGATTATAAGAGGATGGCGGAATAATAGATTGGTAGGCAAGAATTACCTTACCCCTTATCTCTTCTTCTTCCTCTGTCCCGAATTCTTCTCTGGCCTCAAGGCTGCCACCACGGCACCTCCCGGGCGTTCGTTCCACCACCCACGCCACCAGCCGCACCACCGTTACAATCTGTGATCCAATCCAGCTCATATCACTGCATCTCTCCTTTATTGAGGGGGGACAACCAGCCAGTTCAATCATGGTTGGAAAATAATGAGTTATCTATCATAACAATAATGCTAGATTGCTAATGCTACTAAATGAGTACATGAGATCCAAAAAGCATGTGCTTCTGAAAAAAAGGTAGCCATATCACATTACTAGATAACAAATGACCTATCAGCAATTAGATATTTTTTAATAAAACACTGTTGTAAGAAATAAGTTTCTGCAGCAATCAGTCATTCAGTTTTTAACATCAATCAGCCACGTCATTACTTTTTTACGCTAACCCAAGACTCAAGAGCAATAAACATGACTGAGGATAGGAAACAACCGTTATATCATCCTTCACAGAACATAAATTAACCTAGTAGAATAATCCAAATATGTCTTCTAAAATACTTATCCAAGGGGGGAAAAGGCTGTCTTATCCATTGTAACCAAATTTCCCGAGCACACCCCAATCTCTCTGTACAGAGAGTGACGGAGTTGGCAACATATATACCACATGTCAAACTATTCTGGCTTCACCTTCTCATTTGCAACAGGACAAAACGGCGAGGTTTCTACACAACTTTAGTCACTGCCAGAAACACCCGTATCTCAATTCAGAACATCAAGAATTGCTGCGCATTTCCTCTGCTCCAAATTATCCTAGATCGCCAAAGCCGTTTTCTCCCGCTCTTCCGTTTCCCCATCCATTTCCAAGGGAAAAAGATTTTCAAAATAAAGATTCGGGTAGCCAATCCGTGTTTCATACGCACAGATCCTAATAAACTCCTCAATAACATCCACACAGACACACGCAGGGGGGCAGATTTAGCCAATGGTGAATGTTCGAAAATGGAAAGTGATCACGAGGAAGGTTAGATCCCGAGACGAAGAAGGTACCTGGTCACCTGGATGAAGTAGATCAAGCAGACGAGCCACAGGAACGATGCCCCGAACGCCGCTGACCAGGCCGCCGCCGCCATGGTCACGGGCGAAACGGACTTCCTCCCGGAAGAAACCTTATTCGTTCGCTGCGCCCCAGCTCAAGACCTAGGGTTTGGATGGATCGGAGAGGAGAGAGACGAAGCAGAGGATGCGGCTCTCGGGTCGGGCAGGTCGGCGAGAGATGCGGGGAGGAGGAGATCCCGTGGAGCCCCTCCCCTGCCGTGCGTACGGAGACGCGCTGACGAGTGCCACCGGTTGACCTGGCCGTTTTCCTTGGCTCGTCATCTTCGACCGTTGGATTCACGCAACGAATCTTGGAACACACCGTGTCGCAAAAGCGCGAGTAACGAGCTTCTGTGCTGCTCTCAAATTTGAAACTACACTGTGGCACCTCTTCAGCTTTTCAACATTTTTGTCATCTAACTCCTCCCAATAATCATTATTTATTAAATTAATAAATCACAATTAAAAGATATAAGCTACAGACTAAAAGAATATATCCTGTTAGTAGAGGAGCAGCAGATGATTTCGAGAATACTGAGAAGCACCTGCAAAGAATATTGGCACTGAGTTTGCATGGTAATCCAATTGCTTCATTGCTCCAGAGTCCTATGTGAAATGAAGAAATGTTTACGGTAACCATTTTCATTTCTACCTGCTGTCTTGGACCCTTTGTGCGTTTGTTTCTCCATAGCTGGATCATTGCGATTTAGCTTTCAGGTCTCTTTGATTCGAACATTCTAAAACCGTAGGAATAGAATAAGAATGCGTACGTAAAATAGAGGATCGGAAATCACGAGATTCTTGCAATATTAGGTGTTTAATTCGTGGGAAAAAGAAGAACACATAAAATTTAGGAGTGAATAGTAATCTCATTTATTTAAAACTAATTGGGCACTTTTCCATTCATATTCGCTCTTTGTGTGCTTGCTCCCTTTCGCTCTTTGTGAATCGCGCGCGCTCAGCCGCACTAAAAATTCCATCCAGTCCAACGGATGTTTTGTTTCCTATGGAAGTCCTCCAAAATCGTAGGAAGTGAAAAGTATTCCCTTGGATTCCCTTCGATCGGTTCCTGCGAATCAAATGGCATGAACAGTCGCCATTCCTCTAGAATCTGGTTTCCTACAATTTTTTATGAAAATCCTGTGAACCAAACGCGGCCTTAGATTGTATCGATGTATAGGCCTTAGCTCCACTTGCACTTTATTTTAAGAGTGGCATTTTACCGTCTCGTGGTTTTTTTTAATCAAGTTGAGATCAAACTTGTGGTGCTTTCAACTTTGGTACTCCAAACTCGGACTCGGCCTCACCGACTCAAGATTCAACGCCTCCGAGTTTGGTTGTGCCCTGTCCTCTCCCTAAGATAACTTACGACCTTGTTTATAATGTGGGAATGAGTCAGTTTTCTTTCAGAAAATATAATGTTTTTATAAAATTTCTGTGAAATTCTTATTCCGTTCTAACGTATATAAGATTAATTAAGGGTAATCCAATTTTTATTTGAAATTACAGAAATATACTCGCCCAAAAAAATTTATAGGAATAGTCTCCAGTCACCCCACCGTTAGGCGACTGGACCCTATCTCCTAACGGTGGGGTGACTGGAGACTATTCCTATAATTTTTTGCGGGTATATTTCCCTAATAACTAACCAAGAGCGACACACAAGCAATAGTGTACTTGGAGCATTTTTCCTTCCTTGCGAGCTCGGCGTTGAACTCCTTTTGGCCTTGGCCGTCATTTCCCTTTTTTCTCGTGCTCTCTCTCGCAAGTCTCTCACTCCCTGCGTGTGCACACCTCGAGATGAGCTTTCGTCTCCTAATGTATACACTCGGTTTGCTCGTCGTTGCGGCGCTCCTCCTCCTGTATCGCAGAGCCCTTTTAACATTCCACTCATAGTCGAGAGTCCATTGGTCATGTGGGGTGGATCTCTAGGTCGATCCAGTTGCGGTAGCCATCATAGTGGTTCCGGGGACTGCGGGTAGATAGAGAAGGTTGTTAGTGCGTACTTTGAAAGAGAAATATTAGGGGGAACACATTGCAATTGGTCCTTACCGGCTATCGATAGCTGCTCGTGTCCCGACGGCGGTCAGGATAGTCGCATGAGTAGTTTGCGCAACCCTAGTAACTCATGCACAGGCTGAGCCACTGCCTAGACTTGAAGAACTTGCATGAGTCCCTGCACCAACAGAGGGGGCGGCGTCTCCCCCTCGGAGGAGTGTTGCGGTAAACGCTCGGTTGAAACGTTTAGGATGGGGTTGCTGCTACGAGGAATGTCACTGCGGGGAGGTGCCCTTTTGGCACGCTCCGCTTGTTCATCGCGGGCTGTCACAGTCCTTGCTTGTTCGTCACAAGCCGCAACAGACCTTATTAGTTCACAGGTATCCTCCTATTACTTCATCATCTTATCACATTGCTTCTTCTGCCTCTTGTCCATTCCGACATGGTGAACCAAACTCTAGTGTAGTGTTGGGTTTGTTTGTGTAATGTTCTCTCCTAGATCTCTTTCACCTTATTTTATAAGCCAAATGGTTGGCATGGTGTAAGAGCTGTCACGTCATACTTTACAGAGTCATGTCTTTTCGGTCTGAAAAGCTAAAGATGTGCAATGTTGTCATGTCGATCTAAAAAACTGGCAAGGCTAAGTGTTGTCATTGCGCAAAGTTGCCCCCTTTGGCCTTGCCACTACGTAAAGCTGCCCTCTTTGATCTTGTCACTACGTAAAGCTACCTCGTATGGTATTATCATTGTGCAAAACTGGCTCGTCTAGTCTTGTCACTACGCAAAGCTGCATTCTTTTGTCTTGCCACAGCGCAAACCTACCCCATCTGGTATTGTCACTGTGCAAAACTCCCCGTCAGGTTTTGTTACTGTGCAAAACTACACACGTTTTGTCTTGTCATGTCCTGCTTTGCAGAGTCATGTCTTTTTTGTCTGAAAAGCTGAGGTGGTACAGTGTTGCCAGTTCTCTCTAGGGCAAAGCTGCACAAAGCTAGCACATGATTCGGTTGTCATAAAGCATGCTGCCTCCCCTACGGGTTATAAAATGCACACCCCACCCCCTTGAGAGTAGGAGCACTCAACACAGTAAACCGTAGGAAGAATTACCTTGTTCGCCCTAGAGTAACCTACCACCATGAGGGACCAGTCGAACATGGATCACCAAAAGTAGACCTTCCCCTGGAAAGGATGGAGGACTTCGACCCTAACTACCGCTTGATGCCAAACAGGCGTGCTCAACCGGTGTGGCCAAAATGCAGACACAAGGAGGACACGGTCGTGCAGGTCATGGAAGGCCATTTCGATGACGGACCACGTTTCTTCTGATGCCCACACTCTGGGGTACAAATAGGCAATCGTTTATTTTGTATAACTGCTAATAGAGTTTCGATGTTGACCATCCTTTGCAGCAGATGGAGAAATGCGACTTTCAAGGCCGTAATCTTCGAGCAGTATGGTATTTGTGGATTGACTGCATAAAGTACGACACTTTTAATGTAGTGGGTATCGGCATTGCTAATGTCTGCCTATAAACATTTCAATGTTCTTACTAGTCAAATCACATTGCACAATATGAAACTACTGATGTACTGTAATTTACATTTCTACAACGGTTCACCTATTATGAACTACTACAGTACCCTCATAGCATAACCCATCCTCATTCGCATCGCCACCGCTCTCTTTCCTCCACCCCAATATGCATCAACTCCCTATCTGCTCCCACGCACACCGACACCGCTCTTCTCTCGCTGCTCGAGCTCTCTCCTACTATAAATTATTTCTATTGAGTTTCGACAATTTACATGACATAATGATTTAAATGCCAGTATGCCAGTTCTAACGGTACGCGTACATTTTCAATGTACTAACGACATTACATTCGTTCCTAATAAATCGTAAATGTTATCTTAATAATGTTTTGCATGAAGCGAACTATTTACTTCATACAAAAATATTGACTAAATTTTCTACGACTACAAGTTTCTACAGGATGCTAATTTTGTGTATAATATTGACTATTTTTTGTACAATTAGAGTTTTCTACGGATGCTAAATTCTGCAACTATAATTTTCTATGGATGCTAAATTTCTATAACTATATTGACTAAATTTTGTACAACTATAATATTTACTAAATTTTCTACAACTATAATTTTCTACGGATCCTAATGTTACACTAAACAAACTATTTACTTCATACAAAAATATTGATTAAAACATAAAAAAATTTACCTCGCAGAAGTAGCGGAACATATCCTCTCCCTCTCCTCTCCTTTCCTTCCCTCTCCTTTTTTTCTCTTCTCTTCCCCTTCTCTTCTATTTGCCGGCGCTGATGGAACGAGAGGGGCTTGGCTAATCGGTCGGCTTTATATGCTGTGCAGTCGCCGAACGGTTGGGCGACAGGGTCCAGCCGCCTAACCATTGGGCAACTGCAATTATGTCGCCCAACGGTCCACCGACTGCATGCGTGTCGTGCGGCCATTGGGCGACAGAGTCTAGTTACCAAACGGTTGGGCGACTAAAGCCCATTCCTGTAAAAAAATTTTGCGTGGGTTTATTTCTGTAATTTTAAATTAAAAATGGGTTATAAAAAAATCTAAAAGGCATACATCTGTGGCACAAATGGAAAGGCCATGTTTATGACATTTCCGTTCACAGCTGATAAGGGAGTTTTCTGAATTGCCCCGGGATGCCGAGACCACTTTTGTGAATCATTTACTACTCATACCGGGGCTAGAAGTCACCATCTTGTTTCACAGCAAAAGCGTAAAACGAGACTTCGGCTCTTAACAAATTTAATACTGTTACCATTTGCTGCTTAGATGAACAAGCATGAAAAAAGAACAGGCGCACGAACAACCCCGTTTCCCATTCTTCGTCACAGGGGAAAAGATCGATTCAACCGACGGCGACGGCGACGGCGACGGCGACGGCGACGGACGGTCAAGATCGCCGTGCTCTCGACCTCCCCATTTCGTGCTACCCATCCTCGGAGTCGCGGCCGAGCGTGCAGCCAGAGAACATTTTACCAGCATAAATGCACGTCAGAGTTTTCAGGCAGAAAGTGAGTGGTAGTACTTTTGGCAGCGAACGCTGAAGGCCTGCAAATACACCCGCCCTGATCAGGAAACCAGTGTCAGTCGGACAGGCCGACCTGTGCCGAGAGCAGAAGGAATCAGAGGAAGCCTTCTGCTTACTCGTTGCTTAATTTCTGGTATTAGTTTAAGCGCGACGGTTGCTGTGTCTCGGCGACGTTTCTATGAGATTCCCATTTGCAAGTTCTCTCATGATGCAATGTAGAGTAACCATTTCCCGTTCATTCATCAAGCATTTTTTTCCTCAATTAAACTTGCATTTCTTGACAGTTTATCAAGATAACCATCTCTCTCTATCTCTCTGATCAAATTCAGATTTCTGTTCTCAATCTCCTGCAGAAATTTTCCTCTTAAGTGGGTAGTATGGTCGGTACGGGAGCTAAGATTTTGACAGAAATGTTGCGATAAATGGTTCAATACACTGGAATTCGGCTTGACCAGACAATGAAACCACAGTGTTGCGGAGTTGCGAGTTCAGGCACAAATTAACCCTAACAAAAACAAAACTCCTAAGCCCCAATTAAGACAACCAGATCACACCATATTCCCCAATCACAGCGTAATCCACATGACACAGCAATCCCCGTCTTGTTTCAGAGGGAGAAAAAACATCTCAAGAACAGAAGAGAGGAGCAGAGCAGCATTACTTATACAAGTATCAAGAATTTACAAATCATCAGCAGCAGCAGCAGCAGCGTACCCTCCTCAAATCCCAAACCCCCTCGCAATAATAATCCCACTAATTAATCACCGTTATTTTTCCCAAGCCACCCGAGCCGTCGTGTCATGCTTCCCCAAGGGCCAAACCCTCACCTCTCCATCTCGGCCTCGTCGCCGGCGGACGCCTCCTCCGCCTGCGGAGGCGGTGATGAGGATAGCTGGGCCGCCGCGAGCGCGTCGGCCAGTGCGCGCATGGCCTTGACCTGCATCTCTAGCGCGGCCACGTAGTCGGCCGTTTCCTCGAGCAGGTCCGGCGCCGGCAGCTTCCGGCAGCCCGGGACGAGCCGGCCCAGCACGCGGAGCCGCTCCTTCACCTTCCTCTCCTTCAGCACCGGCGGTTCGCCGGCGGCGGTCGCCGCCGCCGCCTTGACCGCCGCGGCTGCGGCGCGCGCCTGCGGGCGGCGGTGGCGGCGTAGCTTGCCGCCGGCCTTGACGAGCACGCGGCGGCGGCAGGAGGCCGCGCCGGCCAGCAGGATGGCGCGGCTCCAGCGCGACTGCCCGCGCGCGGTGAGCGCCAGCGCCGAGTCGGCCGCCGCCTTCACGGCGCGCGGCGCGCCCCGCCGCCCGCCCCGTCGCGCGGAGCGCGTCCAGCAGGCGCCGGCCGTAGATCCTCTCCTGCGTGCCGCTCCGCCACTTGGTCTGCGCCGGCGCGGGCGCCGCAGCCGATGACGGCTTCCCCCGCCTCTTCGCCCCGGCCATCCGGACCGCCGCCGCTGCCGACGACGATGACCCGCCTATAGATATCATCCCCACCTCCCTTTCTTGCTCACTCCGGATTAAAGAAACAGGATGGCGTGAGGAATTGGGGCGGCTTAAAAGATAGGAGAAAGAATGTGGTGGTGGAGGAGGTGGTGGGAGGAGGAAGAAAAGAAGAAGAAGAAATAGTTTAGCTTTTCGTTGTTGGGTTGGGTGTACTTATTTGCTGCGTGGGTGGTGATTAGCGAGTGGATTAGACATTAGAGTAGTGGTGAGGTGAGGTGAGGTGGTGGGGGTGCTCGTTCGCCGCGCTCGCCTTTGTTTGGTGTGAAATTTGGCGGTGTGGTGTGGTTCGCTGCTCGGCACGGTAGGCGTCGTTGTTGAGTGCACTGCGCGCCTTGTGTTGTATCTTATGCCTGTGTCACCCTTTTCTTATGCGTGTTCGACCCTTTTTTGCCAGTGTGCCACTTTAGTATAGTTGTATTACTTCGTTCGGTCATAAAAGAAAACCATTTTAGATATTAATAGTCTTTAAAATACAAATTTAACAATATATTTACATTTTAATATATTTATAGAGACTAATAAAATTATAATATCATGAATGTCCTTTTTAAGCAAATCAATATATATTATTTTCCCGCAAATTGACATATATTTACATTTTAGATATTAACACAGGCCCTTTGTGTTTGGCAAAGTTGTGATTGTGCCCCTCCACTTTTGCGAAATGTGCAAGTGACGTCCTTTTTCTCCCGCAATGTTGCTGGTTGTACGCTTGTAGACATGTAGTGAGTGGCTCGTTACAAGCATGTGTTACAATGCCATGGATATTAAATTTGGGGTTCAACAAACTAACGCTACTGTGGTAAAGCTCAACTTTTTTAGGAAAAGGGCACTTCATTTCAGATATATATATGTCATTTCTAAACGCTCCTCTAGGGCCCTGGATGCAAATCACTAAACTCTAATGGGTGCACATACAAAAAGGAGTCTTTCCTATCTTTTAAATCATTTGTTGAAAACCATGAGGGAGGGTGAGTGGAATGGAAAATGATTTTTCTTCGCGTTGGTTGTTCAGTGGGGGTGGGACGGAGACATGTGAACAGGGTGGGGGCCCACCCACCGGGTATGGGCCGGCTGGCTCATGTGAATCCATGTGATCCCCCTCCTCTTAGGGTTTTTGATCCGGGCCCTTTTTATCCTGTGCTTTACACTAGTTTAATTCCTTTCTTGCTCGTTTTTGTGTGTGGCTTCCATGTGCGCCCTCTCGAGAATGAGGGTCTGTTCTTTTCCTCCGAAGCTGACGGCTTTTGGCTTTTGCTACAGTACCTAACTTTCAAACGAAGTATTTTCTCAAGACGGTGTCTACAGGTTAAACGATCTACACGTTAAAAACCCAACATATGTACCTGCCAAAATCACAAGTGAGTATATATCTCTCCGTAATCAGTAAAGTAAGCAGTAAAATTCAAAAATTTCAATAAAAGTTCATGTAAGCATGAAAAAAAAACAGGCCTGAGCTTGTTTCCAAGCTTTCTAGGCAGGACTCGTGGCCTTATTGGCTCTCATGTCTTCCCTTTCTGCTCTGGTTGATAATAAAATGGTCCTGCTAATCTATTAAAAATCAAAATGGGCCTACATTAGCTAGTACCAGTTCGCTGTGTCTGCAATAATTAGACCTTATTACCGAATAGTTTACAACTCGCTTGGTGGCAAATGGATCAATGCAATTCATTTATATTCGAATCGAATCAGTCGGTGTAACAAGATTTCGCAACAGAATGGATCAGTCGGTGTAGCAAAATTAAGTTCGGTTATGTAACAATGCCCATCCTTATAAGTAAACGAATCAATTTCTGAAGAGGTGATGGCATCGTAGCTTC
Source organism: Bonia amplexicaulis (assembly GCA_036346245.1). NCBI lineage: Eukaryota > Viridiplantae > Streptophyta > Magnoliopsida > Poales > Poaceae > Bonia > Bonia amplexicaulis. The sequence continues at coordinate 8,114,812 of CM070737.1, forward strand.
ATCAAATAATAACTTCGTTAAAAGTCCGCATACTAACATCATGAGTAGTGAGACAGTTTTATCAAGTTGTCTTAACTTTTGTATTCTTCGTGTTCACGTTAAGAAACAGAGGGGAAAATAGAATAGCGGCTAGCTAGCTCATTATTTGTTTTCTCTTAGTAGAATAACGACCGGAAAACAGAGACTAATGACCATTTCACTTTAAGCCCCTTATAAATTTTTTTTGATATACTTTAAGCCCCTTATATAGTTAGCATGACTTGACAATGATTTTTATTTTTCTATGAAAAAGAAATCCAGCCAGTCAGCTCCTGCCCATATATTTCACAGCACCAAATTGGATAATCACAGAACCATCGGTTTTGACCTTCATGTTGAGAAATAATGACAATAACCTCCAATACAATCTACGCAACCAATTAACAGAGAACTAACAAAGAATAATTGAGAGAGAGCATCAGAAAATTGAAGTCTTCATTAATCTTAGATCTATCTCTCCTTGTACATATACTTATATATTTATAATCAAAACCCTTCAAGATAGTTTCAGTAGTCTTCTAGATTTCGTAACACTTTATACATCAAGCTGGCACTATTTTGCTCACACGAATTAATGCGGCTCTTTCGAATTAGGAGTTTGACTACTAGTAGTAAGCAAGCACCTTGGAATGTTGGGACTAGTTTGCAGTAAGCTCTACTACTGTCAGGGTCCTTGTCGCCGTATTATTGTTGTGATGTTGTTATTGTCGATAAGAACATGTAAACAGCGCACGTTGGATACCGGCCGGCAGGTCACATGTCCTTGCTACCGACCAATCGAAATCCGGAAGAGGGGAAAAAAAGATGAGCCTTCCCCTTTTCTCCTGGCTCTAGTCGCTCCACTGTGGAGGATTCGTGGGCATGTATGTTGTCACATGGTCAGAACTGAAAGGAGAGCGCTCAGAAACGGAAGCCCACTCGATCCACTCGTGGATCTATGCACACGCACGTACGTACAGACCATAGTTAACTGAACTGAGGTTTTATATACGACCCCTTAATAATTATAAAAAGTAGAAATATATTGATATATTTAAAAGGTGAAATACATATATATTCTTCTACTATTATATATTAGATCAGTTGTAATATCCAATCACAAAGAATTAGATCATCCCTACAGTAGAGACACAAAAATAGATGACTAACTAAGCCCATCAGTGGCTCAAGCTAGGTGATCGAACGATTACTTTGTGCGTGAAGAGACTGATGAAAGTCGGTTAGGGCTACGTAGGTCTCTTTGAGACACGAGCTTAATGGTACCATGTGCCTATGTTTTTTTTTATGTGGCGACAAGTTGGCGACGTACACAACTATCTTGGGACTTTCTCGGCGTATGGTATGACCGCGCATCTTGATTGGCGTCTTGCATAGATTTTTTCGCTTCTTTCTCACTTTCTCTAATCTCCATCTGTATGACTCCCACCCTAGCTACGTCTCCAACTCTCCATTATAGAAAGTAAAGAAAACCTAACGTGCTAATTGCATTGTATAAGTACATACGTCGCAAAACGTATACCAAACACCAATGAATGGATACCACGTGTACACGCACGTACGTAGAGGAGCCGCGCCGGAATACGTATATGTGTACAGCTACAGGAGAGCTCCACCATCTGTCGGTAGCACAGTGGCCGCCACTATGCGCCAACGTGCCGTGTCGGAGAATAAGGCTGGCCCGGCCTCAAGCTAGCCATATGATATGCGTGCAGCATGGTCCATTATATTATTGGCTCTAGCTATGGCCATATATGCATACATATTACATGTGCACACACACACCTGATTCCTGACTCCATCGATCGATCGATTGCAGTGGATATATATGGATCGAACCATCGATCGGAGAGACACAGATTGGGAGTGGGTGGAAAAAAAAGCTCTAGTGGAGCTTATGGACTCGGTTCAAAATTGCTTTAATTATACTTGTTAATTGGTTAAATATTAAAATAAATTGATTTTAAATGAATTTGAATTTTGCTCTAGCTCGCTCGGCTCGGCTCGTTAGCTCGTTTCTAAAAATACTTTTAAATTATACGTAAAATGATATTAATTCAACTATATCAATTTTAAAAAAAAATTGATAAGATGAGAAATTAGCTCGATATCCATCCCTGATTGGGACATATCGTTAGACTCGATATGTATAGCATATTGGCATGCAGGACATATCCTATAGGGGATTTGATCGGTGTAGGGCTTCTTGAGACATGCCAGCCAGATGGTGCAGAGATACGCATGCATGCAGACCCCAAGGAGTTTGGATTCGGTAATCAAACCGTACTAGCTTCCGCTTGTTTGTCATGGCAGTTGGCTTGATTAGGGACGATGTTTTCTGCGCCGTATTCGATTAAGCAATTGACTACTGCGGATAAGATGGCAAGAGTAATAAATGTAGGGTAGATTACCGGGATCTTTTGAGGACAGCGGAACCGGTGAGTAGCGTATGTACTGGGTAATTACACCTGGTAGCCTGGTAGGGCAAGGAAACCCTGCCGTAAATTATTTTCCTGTATCACATCAGCAACTGATAGGTGAAAAAAAAAAGAATGCAAGCTGCCCTGAGTCAAGAACGTGGTCGACTCACACCCCTGAAATAAACAAGCTCTACATCAGGAGAAATTTTAGTATGTAACGGGGGCACAGCCGGATGTGTATAACCAACGAATAGAATGGTGACACGTGGCATTCAACAATGTAGCATACACTGTAGCACATGTATGTACCGAACACTGTAGCACATATTTTACTGTAGAACTATAAACTAAAAAGTCAGGAAAATTAATAAATATGTATGCTACAGTAAAAATATTTGTGCTACGGTGTCCGGTACAGTAAACAGTACATGTGCTACAGTATATACTACATTGCTAAATGCCACGTGTCACCGTTCTATTCGTTGGTTATACACATCCGGCTGTGCCCCCGTTACATACTAAAATTTCTCCTCTGTCTATGTATATATGTGTATATATGTATATGCATGTATATGTATGTTTATGTATGTATGTATATGTATGTATATGTATATATATATATTTATATACATATACATACATATACATACATATACATACATACATAAACATACATAAACATATATATACATATATACATATACATATACACATATACAAATATACATATACATATACATATACAAATATACATATACATATACATATACACATATACATACATACACACACACACACATATATATATATACACATATATACAAATATACACACACACATATATATATATATATGTGTGTGTGTGTGTATAGAAAAAATACCTTTTACACCCGGGTGTAATTATTTCCACCTCTAATATACCACATAAACAAACTTAAAATACTCCTTTATCACTTTAAGTATAATCATATACTAATTACAAGATACTTCAGTGTGAATTATAAGAAAAAATCACAAGAGGGATCATAGCTTTTACCACATTTTGTAAATACCTTCATATACACACATAAAAAGGAGTATGTTTAAAAAAATGTGCATATCACCTCTGAAAAATTGTTCATACCACCTAGATGGTCTTAAATACTCGTATACTACACATACATACCCTCCGTTACACGAGATACTCGCTACGTTGTGAGATACGACATAGGGTGTAATTACACCCGGGAGGGGCTTGATCGGGTGGACGCGGAGAGGTGGTTTAAGTGGCATCGGACAGCTGCGAGGAGGTGCTATCCGACAGTTAGGGTTAAAAAGCAACGGAGGGAGTGGACAGAGCGGATGGGGCCACGTCGGTCGTCTTCTTCCTCTCGCCGGGCACGCGCAGTAGAGAGGCGGAGACAGAGGTGTCTCCGCTTTTCCGACGACGGTGAGGTCCCCGGTGGCCGAGGAGGGCGCCACCGAGTAGGTCTCAACGTGGGGAACCCATTTTGGGGTCTTGGGAGGCGAGGAGATCAAGAGGAAAGGTCGGAAGCGGAAGGAGGGGATTCGGCTTCCCGGCGGCGAAGGAGGTCACCGGAGGCGAGTAAGCCAAATCGGTGGCGTTTACATGGTCAAGGGAGCTCGAGGCTCACCTTGGCGAAGTCGGTTTTAGCTGGGGAGCTTCCAAGCAGGCTGGCTACGGGAGAGCTTTTTCGACCGGCGGGGGAAGGCGACGCCGGCGTTCCTCAGGCAAAGACCTGGCCAGGAAAGTGCACCAAAGTAGTGAGGGGATGGTGAAGGTGCTCTGGGAGCAAGGAATCGAAGAATGAGGGAAAAGAGGAGAAGATCGGCTCACGGGGGTCGCCGGCGCAGGGGAGAGTGGCGACGACGAAGGAGGCGATGCGAGTTCGATCGAGTGCTGAAGGAGGCACTTGGAAGTGGCAGGAAGTGAATGAGAGGGGTGGGGAGACTTGGGGAGCACGGGAGGCGAGGGCCGGGGGGTTTATGCTTGACGGGGAGGAAGGAACCCGAGGGAGGGGGCATGGGCGCGGTGCCGGTGGTCAACAGAAGGACAGGGGCGTCGTCTCCGCGCAATGGGGCTGCGTCCGGCCTCGGCGGCGATAAAGCGGCCTTGCAGTCGCGGAGGCAGTGGCCAGCGGGCATGGGCGTCGAGCTCCGTCAAGGAGGAAGGAGGCGGGCGGGGAGGATGGCCGGTGGGGTCAAGGGAGGAAGCGGCGGCGTGGCGCGGGGCGGTCTTGGCTTCGGACCGGTCGGCGTCGGTGGCGTGGCGGCGGAAACGGGTGGGCGCGGCGCAAGAAGCGGCGAGCGAGGGAGAAGGCGGGGAGGAAGAGGGAGGGCGTTCGCTAGAGGGAGAGGTGGAAAAGCCGAAAGGCGCCAACGGAGAGGGGGAGACGGGACGGCCCGAAGGGGAAAGCGGATTTGAGCCGGGAGTTTCCGAATTGGGAAAGTTTTCAAAAATTCACCAAAAAATTCAGAAAAAATTTCAGAAAAAATCTGGTTTGAAATTTTGAGGTCTTTCAGCTGCGATCAAATCACCGGGTTCATAACATATTGACGTCTGACAGTATGGATATCTAACCTGTGAAATCAATCGTCACCGGGTTCAATTACCAGTGTGTATCAAGACGTACTATCAAAGATTGTCAACTTCGACCAACTGTTTGTCGACAGTGGAATATTGCGACTTGTGAGCACATGAGTCATCCAAACTGACCGTTGAATCGAGCACGCATGTTGCAGATCCCTGTGCAACGACCGACAACACAGGCGTCTCCTGTGCAGTCCCTTTTTGGGGAAGAAAGCGGTCCGATCTTTTTTTCGTTCAAATGCCATGAATCGACACAGCCAATCGACGGTCGTTCCCCTTGGTCAGATCGAAAGATCACGGCAGATGCTGGTACCCATCAGTGTTCGGCTGTTCTGCAGCTTCGATGAGGGGATCGGATCATTACACGATCGTCTGATGGGAACTGGAGCCTGTGCATACGGATCGTCCGTTCATATTGCTGTATCCTAGCATCACGGACCAAGGAGTGACAAGGACCACTTGATTGATCCGAAAAATGTGAGGCCAACTAACAAATCTGCTATCTATATGTATTGGCATTGGTGGGAGCTTTGTAGCAAGGGCAGCTTGTAGCTCTCCAAGATTTCTCCACCTTACAGTTGAATGCATGTTCTCTCAAAAGAAAATTGCACAGATCCTTAAGTAATTGATGTTGATTTGCACCAAACCATTTACGTGCAACTATACACAGACTTGTTATTTTTTAGATGGCGTAATCTTTTTTTTTGTGTGAGGGCATAGTCATTATATATGGAATTTACATAACCTGAGAATTAATGCTACCGACCTGTGGCACTAAACTGAACAATTGTAAAAAATAGAAAAAAAAACACCATTATATCTATATATAATACAAAGGAAAACAAAGAAAAAAAAGAGAGAGAAAAGAAAAAAAAACACTTGAGAAACCAACATGTTTTGAAGGTTTTTAACCTCTGAATCTAGAAGCCAACGGGCCATTATACGGAGTATAGTACTAGCTTTATTGAGAAAAGGTGGGCTTGTGGAGACATTTTCGTCGCGTCCTCCGGCTTTTGCTTCGCCTTCCCTTCCGATCCCTCCCAGTCCCCACCCCAGCCCGCACCCACCGCCGCAACAGTTCTAGCGCGGCACCCATCCGTCCGTCCGTTCCATCTGTGGGCCCTACCACTTGTGCTCTCAGATCACGACGTCTTCTCCGATGATCGGTTCGGCTGCCGTCGTTAGTCTAACTGTTAGTGCTGCCTCTTTTGTACCGTCCGATCGAGCGATCGACGGTCGTAACTGATCCGGGACGAAATAGCCGCACCCGGTATATCTCGTAATTTTTTTTACTGTGGTGGTCGATCTGGGCCGTCGGTTTTCAATCCAACAACCTGTGCGTGCACGCGCATGTGTACATTGTTATCACGCTGCTTCAACGGAGCCGAGCCCCTTGTGATTAGATTGGTGATAGCTTCAATGAGCTAGCATGCAGGCCTAATTAACTAGCCATTCACGTGATTAGTGTGCCCCAGGGAATCCCGCCGTACTTAACAAGTTGAAACTGGCCATGCATGGATTTGATCTCACATCAAGTGCAGGACAGGGATGACCCATCGGCTAGAAGCATAGCGAACTGGTTAGCTTTTTAGTTTTGATTTTGATTTTTGTTTTTTTGCTTTGCGTTATCTTATGTGAAGATAATTATATTTTTTTGTTTTACTTTAATTGGATGATTCAAAAAAAAGCTAATTCTATTACCTTGATTTTACTTTTGCTGATATGTATAGCCGATCAATCTTTCCAAACGTAGGGAGCTTTTGGAGCTGGCTTCTGAAAGTTGACAGAAGCTGTCGTGCATGTGTGGGTAGCCAGCGGGCCGGGTGTGCTGTTCACGGGATATGGCCGTCCGTTTCTATCTTTCTTGATGTCAATGCAGCCGTGCGTGCAAGCGTCGCTGATCTTTCGACGGAGCTGTCCTGGCCTGCTGGGTGTTGACGAGCGTTACATTTGCAGTGCAGGACAGATGGTGACAGCTACAGTGCTGCAGGTTAGGATCCAGCGTCATCCTGTTGACCGTTCCAGAGAAAAAAATGGGATGTTTTCCACGTAGCCTAGCTGTTGAGCACAAGTTTGGGGTGGTTAAATGTACGTAGATTTTGTCCTGCAATGCATATCTTTTCTGCTGCGGCGGCTGCTAGTTTTTGTTAATGTTTTTTTTTGAGACAACGATAAATGATAAAGATGTAGGTACAAACAATATTTACGATTTTAAGTTCAAGAAGCTGTTTGAAAAAGAACTTCTCAAAATCGTTTGAAGAAACCGGCTAATTTATTTTGGTTTCCAGAAAAGCCGAAACCAAAAATTGCAAAAGCCAAAAATAACAGCCCCATGTGTATCCATGTATCCGTGGCCGTGGTCGTCGCGGCGAGCTTCCTTAAAATTGAGAACAATCCAGTGTTCCATAATTGGTCGCCCAAAGCCTTTTGACGCCGGTTGATAGCTCCACCTCGCTTAACCCTGATACTATATGATTGCTACACCGTACTGACTCAAAGATGAGTATGCTCCTTTTTGGTTTCGAGTTATAGCTTTTAGGCTGTTTGTGAGAGAGTACGGATTAACAGAAATCTACGTGCAGTTTTGATCAATATAAATGAAACCGCTATAATATATACTATAATCAACTTACAGATTCTGACTTGAAAAGATACTCTGTTTAAAAGCTAGTTACTATAGAAAAATCAAAAAAAGTTTTTAGAAACTAAAAAAACCCGACGGCACTTCTCAACCTGCACGAATGTAGCTGGACAGGAAGCATGCGACCGAGCCTCTTGCAGCATCACTTTGGAAATACTGTGACACTAGACAGGAAGCGCTTTGGCAGGGACGTGTTCTTGATCAGTTGGTGTTGATCTGAATCTGAGATCGTCTGAGTGCATGCACTTTAGCACTTATTTTTGGTTAATCAGGAGGAGGAATGAACAGTTAGTTGTGGCTTCCGAGCTGTAATTGCGAGGAAAAAGTCCACTTTACCTCCGCTCAACCTTAGGTTGGGGAAAACACTTGGGTAGAAAAGATTAGTGAGTCTATCTTAGGTACAAAGAGAGGAAAGACGAGGATATAACACAAAGGGACTTACTCGTTTCAGCTTCAGTTTTTATCTTTTAGTTTCAGTTTATCATTCTTTAATTTTATCTTTTTTTTTTTTGCCTTTTTGTGTTTTTTTATTCATTTACATTGTTCGAGATAGACTAACTTGTTTTTTATTTTTTAAATTTAATTATACCAAAAATCATCGGCAGCTATATTGTAAAATAAGTCATAAGTCACAAAAAAACCCAAATAAGCTAGCATCAGCAGCTACAGTATAAAATAAGCCATAAACCGCAGAAATACCCAAATGAGCAGCCTTGCTAGCATTTCGCGGTAAGTAATATATATGTGTGATCCATGTGTTATTTTTGTCCTAGCTAGGGTCTTGCATCCATGATCACGGCACCAATTGCATATACACATGTCCCATTACACATCGGTACAATTCCCGTGTATGTATGCACAATTTGCAAGCTAAGCTAAATTAAGCTCCAAATGTATGCACAATTTGGAAGCAAAGCTAAATTAAGCTCCAAAGCCAACATACAACCTTGTTAACCTCAAATCCCAGGTCATTGGGATATTCAACTTCAAAGTGTATATGGCCTTCCAAAACCAGCAAATACCATAACATTAACACCAAAATCACATGCATTAGTGCACTAGTGTCTTCAACATTCCAGCATTTTCATGGTCAGCTAACATCTTCGGATGCCCTCTCAAATATGTTCTGATGCTCTGCCTAACCTGGACAGGAACAGGGTACGTCGGTGCCAGCCCTGACCTTGCCTCTGCTTCTAAGACGTGGACACATATGACCAATGCTTATGTTGTGCCATGTAGACTATCAAACCGTCCGGATGCGCATGTGAAATAACCGCACTCTTAATTAAACTAGTAAGATGCATGTACGTTGCAACGGAGTTCCAAAAGAATATGATACATATCTTCAAACGTAACCCATATCATATAATGAACATTAAAAAGACGAAGGCATCTTACCATCTAGAGTGAGGTCAGTACGGCCAGATCTGCCATTGCCAAGATTGCCACTCTGGATCTGCCCTCCCTGTCTCCGTTGGCTTCGCGGATCTTCTTCACCTCTTCCGAACCGATGTACTCCATCTCCCTCCTCATCAAATTGATGAGACTCTAATTCACTATTATAGGTTGCAAAATTAAAATCCCATGTCCTTCATGTTCAGTATTTGGGCATGTTCCACTAAATACAAGTATGAGGCTACAATTAAGCAAATAATACAAGTAAAGTGGGTTATGTTCATTGTATTTTGCTGTACATAACATCCCCTTCTTTATTAATACGTTTATTGTGCCTGACCATCAAATTATTCAATTGCATTCGGAGGCACAACAACAATGCAACTCAAAAATAAAATAACAAAATATACCTTAGCGCACCATCCTACCACATATCGTCGTAGTGACTAATAGGCTGGCCATCACCCATAAGACCGAAGTATACCGTAGAACCAATGAGCTCACAATCAAATGTAAGGTTCATTCCACACATCGGGAAGAAGGTGGCCTTTGGGATCGTAATAATAGCATCCACATACCTGATTTCAAGGAGGAAAATATCGGATTAGCAAGAAGAGATTGCCTAAAAAAAATGAAAAATGCTTATATGTAACATCCTTACCTAGCATTTCTCTCAAGGGGCTTGACAAGTTGAGTAGGGGCATCATAATCTGGAATGTTGAGTCAAAGCCCATGAGAAACAGCAGTTGGGACACCCTCACAAAGGCTGAATGGGTACCCATGAACAAAATCAGTACCATCACCCTCACAAAGGACTAAAATAATGGCATCACATTCCAAGGCTACAATTTTTTTAGTGCAAGGCATATGCCATGCATGTGCCAGCATTGGCTGTCAACTAATCTACAAAACTATTATGTAGATCTTCCTTGAATGCAGGCAATGCCATGAAATAGAACACGGCATACTATTTTTCTAACTGTAAACAAATGATCATTACAGAGCAGAGCTTGATCCTTATAGTTCAAAGTTTTCTTCTATTATCTCTGCATCATAAGCCAGCCCAATGATCCAATAAAAGTTAAATTATATAGCAATCAGGTGAGACCTCACTTGAATACACATACTATTTGATTTTCAGGAAGAAACTGCAATGCAACCATTGAGTATGTTTGCCAGTAATTTTGCTGTGCGTTAGCACATATATAATAAAAGGTACGTCAGTAGGTGGAACACTGTTAAGATGTTAACCCCTATGAGAATCTTTCTAAATTCTAATACCTCTATGTTAACTACTACAAGAATTTTCCACTGCCCATCGGGTCTTACTAATGATCAAGGCTTAATAATGGGATGGTCCATCAGATATGTTGATTTCAGAGGGGCGGTTGCTCCTTAGCATTACATTTATATTTATGTGTAAAAGCATGATTTACATGTCATAACTATAGATGAATCCAAAAGAAATGACGTGTAGCCAATGAGCCAATAAAAAGTATGGTCCAAAGGCAAAGTGGACATATCATTAAGTCAAAATATATTATGAGTTTATTCTTCAGAATAATCCATGCAAGATGCAATCAAGGTACCCTTTTGGATTATGCAATGCTATTTTAAATTCTTAATGTGCTTCGTAATGTTATCTTTATGTGTTTTGTAATCATTGTACTTGATATACTATTTGCACATGAATCCTATGTTCTTAATGTGCACACTGGTTTTGCTTGATCAGGTTTTAATTTCATGAACCCCATGTTGTTTTGCTATAGTCAGTAGTCACAATTTAAATCAAATTGACTAGATATCCATTTATTAATTTCAATTATGTGACTGTAATTTTTTCAGATGCAGCCAAAGGCTTGGTAATTGCCTGCACAAGCAGGAATTCAAGACAGTGTTCAGTGATCACTGACTCACTGTGCCTGAATCCTGATCTTGCTTTTTTCCCCTCTCTCCAATTGAGTTGAATTCTATGCATGCTGTTGTTTGGTCTGTACTCTTTGTGTGGAACTTAGCATGCTTTCTTTGTTTCCCTGTGTGCTTGTGGATGTGAAGGTGTGTGGCCGGAATCAGAGAGCTTTAGGGATGATGGCCTGGACTAGTTCCATCACAGTGGAAAGGAACATGCCAGAAAGGCCAAGATGATAAGTTCTCTTGCAACAAGTAATTTGTGTGCATTTGTCTTGAGTTTAATTTTGTACAAAATGGACTGGACTTCACTTGGTCCATTGGTTCTGCTGCTCCTTATCCCTTTGTAGTTGGTCCATTGAATCTTGAATCCCTTTGTACAATAAAACCCTCGAGGGCATGGTCTGCCGCCTTCGCTCTCTCTTGGCCTTAAGCAAGCTCCTCGTGCTTGGTTTGAGCACTTCTCCTCTGTGGTTACCGCTGCCGGTTTTTCGCAAGTGATCATGATCCCGCGCTCTTTGTCCACACTTCGCCCGTGGTGGACTCTTCTTCTTCTCGTATGTTGATGATATGATCATTACGGAGATGATTCTCGAGTACATTGCCTTTGTCAAGGCTCGCCTTAGCGAGCGCTTATGTCGGATCTTGGTCCTCTTCATTACTTTCTTGGGATTGAGGTTACTTCCACTTCGGATGGTTTCTTTATGTCCCAAGAAAAGTATATTCAGATCTTCTTGATCGCGCTTCTCTCACCGATCAACAGATCGTTGAGACTCCCATGGAGCTCAATGTTCACCTCCGACCCTCTGATGGCGAGCCTCTTTCTGATCCGACTCGCTATCGTCACCTTGTTGGGAGTCTTGTCTACCTTGTCACTCATCCGGATATCACTTATCCAGTTCACATTCGAGTCATTGCTTTTGCTCCCACCAGTCCACTACACCCACCTTCTTCGAGTTCTCGCGATACCTTCGGGACTATCTCGTCGTCGTCTTCTTTCCATCCTCCAACTTATGCCTTCGTGCTTATTCGGATGCTACTTGGGCGAGCGATCCTCCGATCGCTCGGTCTATCTCGCCATCGTGTTTTTCTTGGTGGTTCTCTCATTGCTCGGAAGACGAAGAAATGATCGCAGTGTCCTGCTCGAGTGCAGAGGCTGAGTTGCGAGCTATGGCTCTCTTGACAGAGATTACTTGGCTACGGTGGTTACTTGAGGATTTTGGTGTTTCTGTCACTACACCGACCTCTTTGTCGACAAAGATGTGCTATCGTGATGTTCGAGATCCTGTGAAGCATGAGTTCACCAAGCATATTGGTGTTGATGCTTCCTTCATGAGATCTTGTGTGCATGATCGGTGATTGCTCTTCAAGATGTGCCTTCTGAGCTCGATAGCGATTTCTTCACGAAGGCCCGCACTCGAGCACAAGACGGCTTCTACCTCTTCAAACTCAGTGTTGTTGATCCATCATGAGTTTGAGGGGGGTGTTAGAGATATATATCTATAGAGTTGTATTAGGACTCTTTCCATACTTTCCATATTTACCACATGTACTTTGTGTATATATACCGGCCCTTTGGCCTCATATTGAATACAAGCGCTATTCATAACAGTGTGCATTTGTCTTGAGTTTAATTTTGTACAAAAAGGACTGGACTTCACTTGGTCCATTGGTTCTGCTGCTCCTTATCCCTTTGTGGTTGGTCCATTGAATCTTGAATCCCTTTGTACAAAATTTTTTTTGCAGGCAAATGACCTGATGGCAAGGTTGGATCTTGATGACCCCTCTTCTGTGAGAATTGAACCATTTCATGGCACCTTTCCAAAACTGGGACCGCCTACTGCTGTTTTTGGCAAAGTTCACCAAATATTTGCTGCAAGCGTGAATACTGCACACATGATCCTTGCAGGATATGAACATAATATCAATGAAGACATTACAAACTTTCAGAATATAGTTGTACTTTGAATTTACAGTAGGATAAATGAGCAGATTCAATCTGTTGATGTACCTACCTTTGCAGTTCCTTGATGCTGTGGTCAGTATTCAATGTCTGAATATGATGGCAAGATTCTTCATGATGTGCAATACACCCTCAACCTTTCATGGTTCAGTTTTGCTATCAATTTCTTATTATCAGCAAAAACCAACTGATAAATGAGGAAATAGTGATCAAGTGAAGCAATTTCAGAAAAGTAGTTCAAGAGAAATATTTACTTTGCTTTTGGTAAAGTTGCAGCAAAACTTAAGCACAGCTTCTTATTTCACATGGCAATGTTTTTTGGGGGGTAAACTTCAGTCGTACATTTGGAATATGTCCTTTCTTTTGTGATTATGGAAAGCTGTTTGTTATTTTTGTGCCTGATCATATTTGGAATATGTTTTATCAGCTGCTCAGCTTACAAGTTTCATTATTGTTGCAGTGAGGTTGATGTTGAATATAGTTCTGGGACTGTATGAGTAGAAGGATAGAAAGTATTTTCATAACATATATGAATGCATGCCTCATATATCGAATTCTCTATCTGGGACTGTAATAATATCATATTCCATCATTGCATACAGTGAAATGAATTATTGAGCTCATGTGAAAATTACTCTTCCATTGTGGCATAAAATTTGAACTATATATGAGCTAACTGAGTTAGTTACCAGTGTTTTCCAACTCCCTTCCAAACCATTCCAAGTTGATGAGCTCTCGACTATTACAAAAAATAGTCTGGCATTTAGGAAGCTCATCCATAAATTCTTATCCCCTGAAGGATTTCGAGCATCTACCTTAATATATACTCAGTGGTCAGCACCAGCAGGCTACTGTTTTGCTTAAATTCATGTATTTCATCAGTGTCTGCATGGTGTAATTTTCAATTTCTGTAGACATTGTAACATGCTGGGAGATATTTTTGGCACAGAACTGACTAAAATTCTGCTGGAACAGCAAACATAACCTCGCCTAAGAGGTATACATCAATCTTATTGTAGTTATGCTTGACTATGCTGTCTTATCATCGGCAGATGCGGCGGCTTATGTGCCACAAATTACAGTTTACCGCGAAGTGTCAGCTAAGATGCTCGGAGATTTGGAGTTTTAGTAGAGCCCGGGCCGTGACCAGATTTTCATGAAAATATGTACAGGCAAACACTTTTTTCAGGTAAATACAATGTGCGAGATGCAGTAGGCAATGTCTGGATTTTGGAGGAGCTTTTCATGATATTTGCTCTGCTAACAACGCATTGTTTTTGACACCTTCAGAAGACAAGATTCCATCTTGAAACTGCATTCCATCACTGCCTTTGCAATATGCGCTGGACAAGGCGTTGCAAAGGAGGCCATCACTCTGCCTCCTCTGCTCCCCGTCCTCCGTCAACCGCGGTGGCGCGTCACGATCCAAGAACTCCTTGACGGTGTAAGGGAAGGCAGTGGCTGCTCTATCCCCACGACCTTCTCCATCCCAGGACCACGAAGCCTTGGCGAGCAACAGGTACGCCAGCCTCGCAGGCTCCCTGCACCCACCGTCGCCGCAGTAATGCTCAATCCAGCCGTCCACCCTCCTATTCTCCTTGTCGCACTTGGGTCCGCCACTGACCCCGATGACCTTCGCCAAGAACCCATAGCCGCCGCTGCAGTCGCATCCGCCGCTGTCGTCATCCCGGCGGCGACAAGCCGAGCAGCGCCATGAGCCGAGCGATGTCCTCCCCATTGTCATCGTCGTCATTGGAATCTTCTTGGGGCTCTTGCGCGGACTCCTCGCCTTTGGAGAGGGTGAGGAAGTCCAGCGCCGGGCCGCTGCTCTCGCCGCCGCCGCCGCGGTAGGCGGTCGTGCCTGTTGCTGGGCCGAGGAATGTTAGCAAAGAAATAAAATAACTCGATGCTCAAACACTCACGAAACTCACAACAGAGTTGAGGCAGCAGGATACATATGAAGACGCAATGTATTGCTGTGTGCTGCGCTGCATTGAGCCGCACATATTTGCTCTTTATTTATAGCAAACGTTGAAGACCGACTCTGATGACAAAAACGAAACACCGAATCAGATTCCACGCTGAGTCCGACTCCTAATCAAACTCCTAAACGCATCCGACACGGATTCAAACTCCTAAACGCATCCAACACGGATTAAACTAACAAACTCCCTTAATCCTATTGCCTTCACTTGATCCCGATTACGCCGATACTATCGCGGAGCTCCAGAAATCGAATGCGACCAAATGGCTTTGTCAGGATGTCCGCGAGTTGTCATCCGGTTTCAGTGAACTCGAGAACAATTTTCCCTCCATCGACCGCCTCACGGATGAAGTAATATCGGGTGTCAATGTGTTTGCTTCTGTCATGGAGGACTGGATTCTTGCTAAGAGCGATGGCGACTTGTTGTCCACCCCGAGTTCGGCGCGAAGCTTGTTCCAAGAACTCCTGCGGCCGGTGAAGCGAGGCATACGACATCTTTGCCGTCATAGCGGCGATGTACTCTGCTTCACACGAGGAGAGAGCCACAACCCGCTGTTTTGTGACTGCCAGGAGATTGGGCTTGTGCCGAGGAAGAAGAGGATGCTAGTAGTGCTCTTCCACCCATCAAGGTCGCCGGCCATATCACTATCGATGTAACCTAACAAGGCCAGCTTGTCTCCTTCTCTTGGGTAGGTGACGTCGAACCCCCGTGTCCCGGCGATGTACCGAAGGATGTGCTTCACCGCGGCGAGGTGATCTTCCCGCAGATCCTCCATGAACCGACTCACGTACCCTACGGCGAACGTGATGTCCGGCCGGGTATGAGTCAGATAGCGTAGGCTCCCTACAATACTCCGGTAGCGGGTTGCATCCACAGGCGGTGTCGTTGATGCCTTGGATAGCTTGAGCCTCTCTTCCATCGGCGTGTAACAAGGATTGCACTCTGCCATGCCATTCTGCTCCAAGAGCTTCCCAGCATAGGCACTTTGACAAAGCATGATCCCGCTATCACTTTGACATACCTCAATGCCGAGATAGTAGGTGAGCAGTCCCAAATCGCTCATGCGAAACATGGACATCATCTCGCGCTTGAATTTGTCGATGCCTGCTTGAGTTGTCCCGGTGATGATCAAGTCGTCGACGTAGACACCGATGATCAAAGTTCCTCCGGGCACCCGCCGCGTGTACAACGCGTGCTCATCCATGCACCGGCTGAAACCCAGCTCCTGGAGGCTGGCGTCCAGTTTGGCGTTGCAAGCGCGCGAGGCTTGACGCAACCCATACAACGCCTTGCGCAGCTTGAGCACCTTGTGCTCCTGTTTGTCGACGACGAAGCCTAGTGGCTGCTTGACGTAGACTTCCTCTGCAAGGTCACCGTTCAGGAACGCAGACTTCACGTCCATGTGGTGCACGGACCACCCTTGTTGCGCCGCCAGAGCCAGCAGTAGCCGCACCGACTCAATTCGTGCGACAGGGGCAAAGACCTCCTCGAAGTCAATCCCTTCACGCTGCGCATACCCTTTCACTACAAGACGCGCCTTGTGCCTGGTGATGGCGTCATGCTCGTCTCGTTTCACCTTGAAGACCCATTTAAGTCCAATCGCGCGATGCCCGGCAGGAAGCTCAACGAGGTCCCAAGTGTCGTTCTCCTCGATAGCTTTCATCTCCTCCAGCATCGCCAGACGCCAAGACGGATCGCGTTCCACCGCACCAAACGTGGCCGGCTCTTCTGCACTCACCATGTGCAGCTCGGCAGGGCGACCGGTTCTGGCTCCAAGAACCGTGCCGGGCACCAGCAGGTGCGGGACCGATGATGTCCCGCAGCGTCCTGAACCGGTGTTGTGCACTGCTGTCGTCGTCGTGATCGAGCTCGGCAAGCGCCTCAACCGTTGGTGACACGAACCGCCCACCCGTGCGTGATCTGGAGCACTAGGTGGTGTATGCAGCTGCTCTCCCGGAGTAGGGACCTCCACTGGATCAGCGATGATCTCGTGCTCGACGACGAACGTGCCAGCTCTGGACGTCTTCTGCTGCTCACCAAGATTCGCCCAATCCTAGCTTGCCTTCTCGTCGAACACCACGTCACGGGAGACGTGGACGCGGCGCGCAACCGGGTCGAACAACCGATACACTTTCGATCTCGGCTCGAACCCGAGGAGCACCATCTTCACGCTACGATCATCAAGCTTCTTCAGATTTGGGTGAGTTACCTTGGCGTGAGCGATGCATCCGAACGTGCGTAGGAAGGAGACGTCGGGTTTCCTCCCGTGCCAGGCCTCAAATGGCGTCATGCCGTCCAAGCTCTTGGTGGGCGCACGGTTCAGGAGAAAGACGGCGGTGGTCACCGCCTCCCCCCAAAACTCACATGGCATCCCCTTCGCCTTGAGCAAGCAGCGTAGCGCCATGCCGACGATTATGCGGTTGCGCCGCTCGGCGACACCGCTACATTGTGGCGGTATGGTGCTTGTGAGCTGCCGTGCAACTCCACGATCCACGCATCTTGCCGAACTCGATTGAGGTGAACTCTCCCCCTCGATCAGTTCGTAGATTGCGCAGACGTCTCCCAGTCTTGACCTCGACACTGACCTTGAACTGCTTGATGACGGTAGGCGCCTGATCCTTGCTCGTTAGGAGGCAAAGCCACATGTAGCGGCTGCAATCATCGACGGTGAGATGGGCCTACAGGTCACCGTGCACGAGGTCGAGCAGTCCCTCGGCACGGTAGTGGGCCGCCGCTGGAAACGAAACACGCCTTTGCTTGCCAATGTGGCAGCTGTCGCAGACCTCACCGGGATGATTGATCAACGGGAGTCCGCGCACCATCCTATCTTGAGCCAGCCTCTTCAGAGCGTTGAAGTTGAGGTGGCCGTAGCGTGCATGCCACAGCCAGGCCTCATCGTCTTGCCGCACCATTAAGCACACTGACCTCGCAATGTTCAAGTTGAGCATGTACAAGCGGTTTTTGGCGCGCTTTACCTTGGCAAGCAGTTGACGTTGCCGGTCACAGATCCGCAGCACTCCGTCGTCGATCAGCACCTGGAAGCCACGCTCATCGAGCTGGCCAATGCTGATGATGTTGCTCTTGAGCCTGGGAATGTAGTAGACGTTGCTAATTGCCCGGTGTTCACCGTTCTGGCAGGTGAACAACATTGTCTTGCACCGCGGATGTCGACCACCGAGCCGTCGCCGATCTTCACCGATCCGATGACGCCCGTGTCCAATTCCGCGAAGAGGTTGTCGTAGCCGGTCATGTGATTACTGGCTCCAGTGTCCAGGTACCACACGTCGCTCCGATGTTCTCCATCGCACCCCAGATTCACCTAGGCATGCGTCTCGTCGAGCTTGATGAAGTTTGGCGGCATCTGCTCAACATCGTCAGTGAGGGCGCACACCTGCGCCATGAGCAACGTCTGATCCTCATCATCCTCCCGGGTGAGATGGACCTGCTCGCGCCGTGGCTGCCGGCAATCCTTGGCCCAATGGCCAATCTTGCCACAGTTACGGCACTTGTCGCGACTGACGTTGCGTTCGCGCCCTGGTTCGCGCCCGTCACGCCCGGCGTCGTGGCGCCGGTTACCCCTGCCGCGGCGACGACAGCTACCACCAGGCCTACTCGACGAACTCTCGCCGCTCTTCTTCTCCTTGAGGCGAGCCATCCATTCCTCCTCGGTCGGCAAGAGTTTAGCTTAGGGTAGTAGTCGATGGCGCCGGTTGCGGGATGCAGCGATCATCGGCGCCTTCGGGCCGGTGATCTCCTCAATGGACAACTTAGAGATCAAGCATGGTTTCCATGGTGTAGACGACATGACCAAACACAGGCGGGCGACGAAGGTACTTTTCGACGGCCTTACGCGCGTCGACGGGTTCGCCGTACTCGGCCGGCGGCCGACCGCAGCCAGCGGTGCAAAATCCTCGGGATCTTCGCCTTCGAACGCGAGCATCTCGAACTCGGTGCTTGAGCTTCGACTTGCGATGATCGGGCCGACTCGCATAGACTTGACGTAGTCCCATACTTCTTTGGTCGATCGCTTGATGGCGAGGGCACGAATCATCTCCTGCGGGACCGCTTTGAGGAGCACCTCGAGCGCCGCACGATCCTCCTGCAAATCGGCGTCGCCATACTCGACGGCGTCCCACAAGCCTCTCGCCTAAAGCATCACCTTCATTACGAGCGACCAATCCGTGTAGTTGTCACGTGTGAGCATCGGATAAGACGCGCCTCCAACCTCCCGCACTGTCTTCTGGATCACCATGTCGCGGCCACGAGTGCGACCACAACGAGGGACGATCGGCGAGGCCAAGCGCCATCCTCGGCCTTCACGGCGTGACGACAGACTCCGGTCACCATCGTTTGCTGAAGCCGACATTACGTAGCCTTGCTCTGATACCAAATGTTAGCAAAGAAATAAAATAACTCGATGCTCAAACACTCACAAAACTCACAACGGAGTTGAGGCAGCAGGATACATATGAAGACGCAATGTATTGCTGTGTGCTGCGCTGCATTGAGCCGCACATATTTGCTCTTTATTTATAGCAAACGTTGAAGGCCGACTCTGATGACAAAAACGAAACACCGAATCAGATTCCACGCTGAGTCCGACTCCTAATCAAACTCCTAAACGCATCCGACACGGATTCAAACTCCTAAACGCATCCAACACGGATTAAACTAACAAAGGGCACGCAGTCATGGTGTCCAAGAACAGCTGCGGCTGCTGCTTCTGCTCCGCCACTAGTCGGTCTTCCACCTGAGGAGCAGAGCAAACGCCGCGCGGAGGCGTCTGAAGAGGGAGGTCGTGTGGTGGGTGGGAGGTGGTTGGATTGGTTACCTGCTTGAGGGAGGCGCAGAGGCCGGCGTGCCGCGAGAAGGGCTGCATCGTGGGCCGCCGCCTCCCGGCCGAGGGAAACCGATGCAAAAACGGCCTCGTGGGGCGTCCGCCTGGGAGGTTTTTGGGCGGCGTTCGGGGGACGCACGCACGCCGGCACGCGCGGTAGCTCCGCTTTGGATGGGATGGGACGGGCGCGAATGGCGCGGTGATTTCAAGCGCCAGGCGCGCACGGCGTGGACTTTCGAGACAGCGGAGTGCGTTCAGAAACATGGTGTCCAAGAACCGCTTGCAAGCATCTATCAACTCCACCATCGATTTCTGACGTCACTGTAACTTGGGAACCTATTGTGATTTACCAATGCTTAAGCGATCGATCTACGAGGCAACAGCACGACACAGAGACAGACAGACGTGGGCTAATAGGACACATGGATTAATGAAGTTGTAATTTCCAAACATCCACTGAAGGACATGGGGGAGTGAACCGATACTGCTAACGTAACATGAAGAAGCCACTGCAACCCAACGGCACCGACACGGCCTCGACCTCGGGTAAGAATCAGTAGTAGGTGCAAGAGCCATAACCTGCAAAACGAGATTCAGAACTCGTGTTAGAACTGCTAAATAGGAGGGACAGCAGATTCTGGAAATGAGATTTCAGAGAGCAAGACTTAAAATCTCTTCGGTTGAGGCTATTACTTGGGTCAGATTGCACGACGAGAGCAGAATTCTGGAAGTAGCAGTTCCAGGCATGCCTGCCATTGGCAGCGTAGTAGAGGTTCATAGCGACCGCGGCATGCGACACGAGGTTGTTGGGGTTGTAGCACGGGCCGCCTGGCTGTATCACTCCACAGTTCACCTGAGAACAGGCGTAGTTGAGATTTGCCGAAAGAACCTTATCGTCTGCTGAGGGCTTCGCCACACACCAAGTTTTCTGCATTGGCATAGACGAGTGTGGAATGTCAGTGTATGGAGATGGAATATGTTCTCAGGATAGAAGGTACGCGCAGAACCACACTCTTTGGGACTCAATTTGTAGCCCAAGCTCAATGCAGTGGTTGGTTTTCCTTTGGTCCTGATATCAGACCATTCCACTGCATTTGAGAAGCTTTGCAGCGCATTCTCTTCAAGTTTAGTAGTCACTAAGCAGTTTTCCCCCAATTTGCAGTTCGTCACTGGGTGCCTAGAATTTCTCTTCTAAGCTTTCCAGTAACTAAGCAATTTCCCCCCAGACTGCAGTTCGTCACTAGGTGCCTAGAATGTACTACTAATGTGAATTCTTAGAGCGCTGAAGAACTCAACAGCATGTTTAGGATCATTATCTGACTAGCAGCTACACATATCAATCAACAGGGAAAGAATAGCAATGATTACAGAAGAAAACTGTAAGGACAAGAGGCGTATTTAAGGTACCTGTCCCTCAGCAAGTCGAACGGTGCTTCCTACAAAAGAAGAGAGATGCCAATTTTAGAGAACCTTCCAAGTTCAAGTCCAAGCTACGATTCTCTGATGGTGGACAGCAAAAAAGTGCAGATCACAAGGAGGCGAAAGCTAAATCAAGAACATAAGTAGATCTTGCCTATCAATCTACAAGAGATATCTAGGTCCTGTCCTTCTCCCTGAATTAAATGAGATCAATATCTTCTTTCCTCAACACACACCGACAACAATATCCAGAAAAGCACGCAACATACTAAGATAATATCAACAATATTCAGACCAGATCAACTAGTACAATATTTAGACCAAATCAACTAGTACAATATTTAGACCAAATCAACTAGGACAAATCTGCCAGAAAGTGGGATTCAGAAATTATAAGAAACAAAAACTGAAGAAAAGGTACATTTGGCATTTTATCTTTCTACTCGTTGGGAGCAAAATCTCAGACGAAGTCATTTCAGTGCACCCACCAACAGAAGTGAGATCCTACTGAACAACCAGTTCTAGATCACCTAACTGGCAGAGGCAGTGGGCTTACCCGAGGTGAAGTAGAGGAGTACAAGCCCCAGAGAGAAGAGCAGGAGGGCTGCAGATGGCTGAGCCCCTCTAGCCATCTTGCTCTGCTGCAGGCACTGGTACCAAGCTGGCTGTGGAGGCCAAGAAGACAGATGGGTTTCTGGGGTCTAGTGCAGAGGGCTGGTTTATAAAGGTGGGGGAAAGGTGAAGAAGGAGCTGCTTGATTGCCTTGTTGAGTGGATCCCACTGCTGGAAAACAAAAGGTGGCCGATGGCCGTGGTACATGTGACGCTGGTCTCTGGCTTCTACCCGGGGCAACCTACCATGTGCTTCTGGTCCTCAGCAGGTCTGGTTTCTTGTGTGGCATCTGAACTCTGAAGCCTGATCCGATCACAGAGTCTGGTTGATCCACACAGAACACTTTTTGACCCACATTGACCAACTCCCTAGTTCTACCGTGGCTTCATCTGTCCCCGGTCTACGTGATGCATGCAAGTCAAAATATGATCCAGGAAAGCACTACTGTTTAACCAAGTTTGAAATTTAGAGGTTGATGTTTGTCGGTTCTATTATAGCATCTGTTCTTTTTTGTTTTTAAAATTGGTTTTTGATTTTTACTATAGTATTTAATTTTCAAACAGAGTATTTTTTTAAGACATAGTCTATAAATTAATTGTAGTACACGATAAAAGCTCAACATCTGTATCATCCAAAATCGCAAGTAAGTATCCATTTCTCCATAATCTCCATCACAAACAACTAAAATTCAAAAATTTAACCAAAAGACGTAAGTCACAGCCATTAAGTACAGACCCATAGACAGAAACAAGCCCATTTTTTCTTAGGAACCAGATTTTCTATGTACGAATGGCTTTATATACACAGTCTCTAGAACAAGGTAGAAAAGTATGATTGCCAATTGATACAAGGTAAACCTGCCTGTTTGTGCTAGATGAGTGGGTTCCATAACTATCGGATAGATCCACAAATCAATACTACCTCCTAGTCTGTAAAAGAACACCACTCTGCAACACTGCAAGATTGGGACATGATAATCTCAATCATTGTAGCTATCATCCTATCATTAGTCACTTACCTTTAGACAGGCCTTTGCTTGTTTGGGAGCCTTGCTTTGTTCCTTATTCTTCCCCTCCCTCTTTTTTCTATTTCGTATTTGGCTTTGCTCCGTATTCTTGTGATCTTCCCCTTCCTGGCTTCCTTCTGGCTGCTGTTCTTCCCATCCTGAACTCTTGATTATGTCAAAAAATTTTACTTTTCCCCCCACTTTTCATGACAAAAAAAACTCAATCAGAGAATTTTGATGAGTTGGGGACCTTAATAAAACCATAAAATTCTGAAAAAAAACCTTATATGAACCCCATCCGAAAACACTGGAGCCAAACAACATCAAAACAAAAGAGAGAACATCTCGTGGCACGTAATATTTACTAACTAGTCAATCACTAAAGCCAAGAATTGGTAATGCACATTAGAACACTTCTGAACATGCAGCAAAAATGATGGCCTGTATATAGGCTTGCCCAGCACTCAGTGAAAATAACAGGAACGTACCGCTGTTTTCGTATCATCTACTATCTAAAGACACAAGAAAATTTAAAGCGGTAGAAAAGTAAGCTACAAAATTTGCTTTCAAGAGATAGAAATTCCTATGTTAATAGATGAAAAAGGTGAAAAATCTACACCAATGATTATAGTGGGTTCAAATTATAACAATCTAGATTAAAAAAGAGTCCATATCAAGCACAACCCAGAAATAATTGAAATTCGAAATAAAAAGTAAAATAAAATTAGCAGAGTCCATGTCAAGCACAACACAAAAATAATTGAAATTCAGAATAAAAATATAAAAAATTAACAATTTCATTTCCATACAACTTGTTAAGCAAAATCCCTAAATAAATATAATTTCAAATGAAAATTAAACAAAATTTTACTAATTATATTTGTATATGAATTCTAACAAAAAATAACTAAAATTTAGAATAAAAAATAAAATAAAATAAAACAAGCAATTTGATTTCTACTTCACTCTAAAAGACTAGAAAATCCCACCTAATCGATGGAAAAAGATAAAGATCCACATCATTTATTATGGTGAATCCAAATTATAATAGTTTAAATTAAAAAAGAGTTAATGTCAAGCAAAACCTAGGAATAATTAAAATTCGAAACAAAACATAAAATAAAATAAACAACTTCATATCCATTCGAATTCCTAAGTAAAATCCCTAAATAAATATAATTTAGAATACATATTAAACAAAAACTATCAATTTTACTTGCATACAGATTCCAACAAAAAATAAATGAAATTCAAAATAAGAAATAAAATAAAATTAGCAATTTGATTTCCATATGAATTACAAAGTAAAATCTCTAAATAAATATAATTTAGAATAAAACTAAAGAAAAATTAGCAATTAGATTTGTATATGAATTTCAACAAAAAATAACTAAAATTCAGAATAAAAAATAAAATAATGGTGAGTGTCGGTATTATTGAAAAGAAAGACTAGAGTCGAAGGAGCCAAGGGTTGCGACGATGAGTGGTGAGTGTTAGTGTTGTTGAAGAAATCAATCACCAAAGAAGCTCGATGATGAAGAAGTCTTGGCAAAGAGGAGATGAAGTTTCGTACCCAAGATGAGCTATGGACGATATCAGGCCATCGGGTAGTTAGGAGAGTGCTATGGCTAGTTAGGGGCACGGTGCCACTGACGATGATGAGAATATTCCTTGTATCGTTAAACAGTGACTAAAGTAGACATATCGACATTAATGAAGATGGGAGGTCACCACAGATAGTGAGGAAGTCATAGTGTTATGTTGGTCAATGTTGAAGAAGAGGAGCAACCAGCACGGGAGAAGAGAACATTGAGCATGTACAACATCATGCATATGTATATACATACATGCATTTGTACGAATAGAACCGCCAGCATACAGAAGCAGGATTCTTTTTATACATACATGCATTTGTACGAATACATGCATATGTAGAGATGACGCTTGAAGTGAATTGGGATTCTTTTTGCTAATGGCCAAATTTAAAATTCTAATATTTTCTAGCTCAACCTACATGCCTAAGGTTTCTAGTGTAGTAAATCAACTTCTATACATGCCTAGTGAAGTTTTACAACTTAAGTTTCAATCCTACACAAGTTAATTGATCTAGAAATTGAAAAACATGAAAGTAAATACATAAATGTAAAAGGGACAAGAGACAACCGATTTTTTTACCTAGGTCTTGGAGATTCAGCGATCTCCCCTAATCTTCGTTGGAGCACTCTCGTAAGAGTTTAGCTTCTACTTGAACCCGCGCAAGGATTCAAATAATCAACTCATAGTAGTCATTCTCCCCTCCGAATAAGTGAACTCCAAACCTTCACAACCCTCCATGTGCCTTCCACAAGCTTCTCCTTAGAAAGTCATCAAGACCACGCCTCCATGCCGTCAAGGAATCATCGAATTTCAAGAGTAATAAACTCAAAGATGTCACTTGAACCCATCAAGGTCAAGCAACTAGAGATGATACTCTCTTTCTCTCTCTCTCTCTCTCTCACACACTCAAAACTCTCAATTTGAAGCTCTTGAGTGCCCTTGAACTCCTCAATATGCAAGCCAATGTGTTGGAGTCTCAAAGGTGCTAACTTGGACGCGTATGGTCCACTTATATAGGCTCTCCATTAAAAGACTAGTCATTTAACACATTTTTGAAAAGTACATGTAGATCTAGATCATCCGCCTCAAAGCGGATCATTTGCCTCAATATTCCTTAGTTCCAACAGTTCAAAAACTAGCCATTATACAGACCCGAATGAAACACCTCGAGCTGGATTATCCGTCTGAGCCAGATCATCCGTCTTAGTGAAAATGCCCCATGGAACCTCTCTGGAACAATGGTACGGGTCAATGGTACGCCTCGACCTGGATCATCTGCCTCAATGGTACGTCTTGAGCCAGATGATACGCCTTAGTATAAACACCCTCGGCACCAAAAACAACTTCTTTGGAGCAATGGTACGCCTCAAGTCGGAAAATCCGCCTCTGTGTAAACTTCTGAAATACAGAAAACACCCTCTCTAGAGCGATGAAAACACCCTCTATGGAGAGATGATACGTCTCAATGGTATGACTCGACCCGGATAATCTGCCTCTATTGTTTTTTCTAACTTGGTTGAATTTTGATTCAAACTTTGAGATTCTTTCAACCACAACTTGATTATTGGCACTCTCACTAGTACCGAGCTAGAATAATCTAGTGTGCATCACAACTAGCTACTTAACCTAACTAAGCTCGGGCTACTAGCTTTGAACCCCCTAATAGTATGACCAAAGCAAAAGCAAAAACAAAAACCTATCAACTAAAATGATCCATACTCAACTTCTTAGATCATTTCTAGATGCAAGGTCCTTAATCTTCATGAAGGACATGCTTTGACATCAATCATGTACATGGGGATCCATGAAAGTCCAAGAACAACCCGGATTCATCGTCAAGACTTAAATTATCTTAATGCTAAACTATAGGGAATAGGCTCAGGATCACCGAAGCCAGCATGATAGGTGTCCCAGCAAGAATCGGCGACGGTTACATGTGTATGCGTGTTTGATGTTACAACGGTCAACATTACGGAGAGAAGTAGAAGATAACTATATTGTATTGCATTGGAAGGGGTAGCAATTGAGAGGAATCAATCAATAATGAAGCTTGCTATTGGAGGTTGAAGCAGAAAAGCTATGGCGGTGAGAAGAGATAGAAGACATACGGTTCGATAGGCAGCCAATGTGTGAGAAAAGATAAGTCCAAGGTAGGTTGCCATGGTGCATTGCTACTCTATTACCATGTAAACTAATAAGATAATTTATAGCACACAAAATCAACATATTACTTAAGATTAAATAGATGTACATGTGTATGCATATATTTTAAAAAATTGTAACTAATAGAGGAAGAATTAGGGTATACAGCTACATGATCATACATGATGAAGAGTGATTATGTTTCTAAAAATCCCAACAACTTATTACGCTCAATGATTTTCTTCCATCAAAACTCATACTTTAATTATGTTTCTCAAGTTGAATTTTCCTTTCAAGCTTCTATTATCATTTACAATGTTTATGATACCTTAAAAATCTAAATAGTCTATATGAGACGTAAATATATTCTCTAGTATCTAAGTTATATCATTTAATACTATAAACTTAAAATAAATCTAGCCACATAAATGCGCAGGCCACCCTAGTAGTTACACATAAGATATTGTATCTAAAGCAAAATAAAAAATAACACTAACAAAAACTTTCTGTTTCGGTAAATGTAAACAATAATCTTGGTCCATGGAGACGCTGCCCTAGTAAAACCACACAAGCAACATCAGATCCCGTACGCCAGGTAACTTGAGTTTCGTGCCATCTTCGCTGGATGAAAGAAAAAATAGACAAAAGATTTCCACTGTCAGATGCTGTTCAAGACAAAGTCCATGCCGACAATCCACGTAAAGAGCTCAAGCTCACCTGATGAAAAGCTAGCCATTAACTTTAATCCCTATTCATCTATCTTAGGGCTGTTTGGTAAGTCGATCGGCTTTTAACTTTTGCTATAGTATCTAACTTTCAAACGAAGTATTTTGTTAAGACGGGATCTACAAGTTAAGCGTAGTACAAAAATTCAACATCTGTATGAAAGTATCGGTCTCTCCGCCATTAACTTTCAAAATTTCCATATTCATCTAAAAAAACTTAGTTGGTCACCTAAGGAGATGCGACGATGCTTGTGATGCAGATTCTTCATCCACACCAATGTCAGTATCTTTCTCAGGAAGCCCTTCAAAACCAAAAAACATACAGTAGTAATAGTCAAAACATGCAAGGTACTTGATCAAACTTGCTTCCAGTGTGTGAGTCAACACAAAGAAATTAAGACAAAAGAATGTATAAAGCAGCAATAGGAGCCTATTTGACATATTCATTGTAACATAACCTCCAATACTAGCTAGCTTTGTGTCTAAACTCTAAAGCATGCGAAGTAACAGGATTTAAATACATACAGATCCACATCTAAGGCATGTTCTTTTCGATTCTAAAAATGGCTTTTGGCTTTTACTACAGTACATAACTTTTAAATGGAGTATTTTCTCAAGACGGGATCTACAAGTTAATTGTAGTACATGTTAAAAGTCTAACGTCTGTATCAACAAAATCATAGCGATAATCTCCTCTCGTAATCTCATCACAAACAGCCAAAATTCAAAAATTTCAGCCAAAAGCCATAAGCCGCAGCCAAAATTCATGTTACTGTATGATGCTGTACCAACAAGAAACACACACCTTACACCATTTATAGTACTAGCCTCATAGGCGCGCAAAGCCGCGCCATCACACCGTCGTACCAAAATAAAAGAGGCGATAATTGTGAGGTTTTCCAAAAAGCGGAAATCGTATTTCGGAAAAGTTAAAGGCTTTTCGGAAAACGAGGACTGAAAAACAGGGGCAAATCGTATTTTCTAAAAGGTAAATGACTTTTCGAAAAAACCGAGGACACATCGTGAGCCGCCAGGACCCGTGCACAATTTCCTAAGCGAGGGGCCATCACGCAAAGTGGAGGGCTGAAAAAATTCTAGGGACTTTTGCGAGAACCAAGGACCCACGTAATTTCGAGAAAATACATGGACTTTTGCAAAATCGCTCCCGGACCGTGCGAGATTCCCTCGACGCAGCGTCGCTGGAGCACGCTTCGGGCGGCGTGGTGAGCGCCCGCCCGCCCGCAAATCCCGGCTATAATGCCAGAGATGATACCATATTACAATAACAGTTGAGCATAACAGTCAAACATAGTAGTTTTCCAAGGTATAAATCATGCATCAATCATGTTTTGTGCCTGTGCATGTGCACGCATTCAAGTTCTGTATCAAGTGAAAAAACATCATGGTTCTGCTGTACGCCACCTGCTTATGCTGGCGTAATAAATGTAGCATTTACCTTGCAACTAACACACTAACAAGTTTATGATTTTGTCCTTCCATTCACACAAAAGTAACCTATAGGTAGAAGTGTTTCAGTTGACTAATACGTGTGGATTTGGAAATGATGACAAGAATTACTTAGGCAATCATAAACATTCTGCAATCACAGATATGTTATTACAAGAAGGAACGCCATTTCTCATAGATTCCACCAGACGATTTTCACATGGAAATACAAATTTGGTCAAGGGCAAAACGAAGCACTTGGGGAGGTACACATATACGATTTATTTCCTCCAACAATTCACTTCGAAAAACATCTTTTCTGGTTTTCCGCTGTCAACTCAATTTTTGGACAAATGGATAGTGATCCAAGGAAATAGGAACAACAGTAAGTTCAAAGTGTAAAACCTTCCTAATTAGTCTAATGTATGGACAAGCTCATAATAGTCAAAATATATTTAGCAAAGCATATATTCTAAAGACAAAATAGGCCAAAAACTACTTTAAATGTGAACGACTGTCAAGCACATAACAATATGCAATCAGAACTGAAACAATAGGCAAGCAGTTCACAGTGGTATCACAATGCTCATTATCCTGCTATTATCAGTATTAGATGCAGTGTCATATTATATTGTATAAACATAAGTCACACTGTTGTATGCCTTCTATTAAAGCTGTGTAAAAAATCCTTGTCAAGGACATATGCTATATCAAGAACAGCAATAACAATAGAGCAGACAAGTAGTGTCGATTTGCTAAGACGAAAAGACAATATGCTTGTTGCAACATACACACCGTAGAAAGGAAAACTGAGGAATTTACTACTATGATGAACTAATTTGTCTCACAAACCCAGTGCCATAGGAAACGACGGCTATAACAGTTCATTATAGCAGTCATGGGCGGAGCCAGGGGTGCTCAGTATGCACAGGCACCCCTAAAATTTTTAAAAATCATGTATATACCTTTTCTTGCTATATGTTTTAATTGAAGTTGGACTTCATTGCAATATGATAATGCTAGAGGAAATTACATGCAAATTATATTCAGCTAAATGCCAAAGCCCATATAGTACATGTGCCCGTACGGTGTGACTTAGATGTACAACAATAGCGTTCAGTCCTTAATTGACCTGGATGAGAATCTCCCCCTTTATACATGTGAGATTCCCTCTTGTGTGATATTCCCTCTCACATTTGATAGTGTATCATATAACTCGTCCGTGTCCAAAAACTAGGTTTTTCATTTTATTTGATACCAAGTAACATAGGTTTCCCTTTGGTCCAATATTTTTGAAACCATCAAGCCCACGTGTAAATTTGTTCGAAAGATCAAACTTAGCAGAAACTAGTGTTTGTCTAAGTATTTAGACCATATATCAATGTAGTATTCCTAATTTGACATTATACATTGTCTAAACCATATCCTAGAGGTTACAACAGTGAGGGTATCAAATTTTCAAGGAAATTCAATGTATACGAGTGGTCATAACTACCATTACCAGTATAGTAGTTTTAACAGAACATACATGCACGCATAATAGATTTTACAAACAATATACAATAATTGAAATACTAGGATCAACATGGTCAAAGGGGGTGCTTGCCTTGCTCCTGTTGCTCAGAGAATGTTTCGGATGTGTTCTCGGCGTCGTCTGATGTGGAGTCATCTAACTAGTAAATAAATCTAGATAAAAGAAAATAAGAGCCAAATAAATAGAGACAAAACTCAAATGTTTTTTGTAAATTCAGAAAGATCTTGTTTTTATAAAAATTTAGAAACAAAGATCACTAGATTTGAAGTTCGTATGTAAAAGTTACAAGTGTTTTGAGTTTTGGCTTGGTTTGAATTATTCCTTCTCGGTGAGTACAGAGCTATTTATGACTATCAACGTTCTTCGAACGCTTCAAGTACCATCCCACCGACCACGACACTTTGATTACAAAGGTCTTAGTCCTACTACAACTTCGGTCGTATCGCTCATACAGAGCCAGTGCTACCGGTCTTCGACCACGAAGGTTTTCCTAGCGCCGAGCGGGTACTACAACTTACGACTACCAATTATCGACCAGGTTCTGTAAATTTCTGACTATTGACCGGGTACTGTAACTTACGACTATGACCGGGTATTGTAACTTACGATTACGATCGGTACTGTATCTTACGACTACCAACCACGACTTATGACCACGACTTACGACTATCGATCAGGACTTACAACTATCAACCATGACTTACGGCTATCGTTAGCAATCGATGTTACGATTACAGTCAGAGGCCGAAGATTATGACTACCGTAGTCGGAGGTTTCGACTACGCAAGCGGTTGAATATTTCAACTACGGCTGCATTCAAAGATTTTGACAACGTCAGCGGTTGAAGATTTCGACAATGGCTGTGGTCGAAGATTTCGACAACGCAGCGGTCGAAGATTTCGACAACAGTTGTGGTTGAAGATTTTGACGATGCAGCAGTTGAAGATCACTGCCACACCAGCGGTCGAAGATCACGATCAGGCTAGTGGTCAAAGATCACGACCACGCAAGCAGTTGAAGATCTCGACTACTCAAGCGGTCGAAGATCACGACGACACAAGCAGTCGAAGATTTCGACTACGCGAGCGATGGAAGATCAGACTTCGTCAGCATTCGAAGATTTTGACTTCCACTACTTCAGTCCTTTTCTCAACTTCGACTACTACAGTTTCGTTCTCGCATTTGACTTCCATTGCTCCTTTTACGAGTTTGACTACTTTAGTTCTCTTCTTGATTAGTCTAGTTTTCTTTTTGACTATGGTCACTTTAGTTCGCCTGTCGACTTCAATTACCTTAGTTCTCTTTTCGACTATGATTACTCATTTTCAACTTACATATTGTACGAGAGAGGAGGAGCTCACCGAAGACGATGACGGTTCACGAGAGGGAGAATGGTTCACGAGGAGAAGTGGAAGAAGCTAGCGTCGGAAACCTCATCAGTGGCGAAGGGGTCCGCAGGGACAACGATTTCTCCGGCAGTGGTGGAGCTACAAAAAGAGGTGCGCATGAGCTTGCATGCATGCATGCGGATGTACGGGTGAAAGGAATAGTGGTATGGCTCACCAGAGAGAGAAAGTCTTACGGTTACATATTTTTAGAGATGGAGAAGAAGGTCTAGCTCGAGTGATCCACTGCATGAAAGGTCAAATAAATGAGTAGGGTGCTCAAGGAAGAGGTAAGCTACGTTGAGATGGGATCAAGAAGAGAAGCTCACTGGAGATGCTAGAGCACAGTGGTGTGCTCGCCAGAGTTGCGTTCGACTTCGGTTTCTCGGTGGTTCAGAGCGAAATGCTCAAGGAACGCGCGTAAGAGACCAAGGGGGCGAGATGAGGAGAAATTGGTACGATCGGAGGGGTTTTATAGGTACTGTCTCGGGCTCTCGTCGTGGAGTGCAAGGTGAAGAAGACTACAACGAGGAAAAGAACGGTCGCGTCGGAGCGACAGGTTAGGCAGTAGTGAGCATTAGCAGAGGGGAACGACTGCGGCGCCTAAACCGGGGGCAGCTCGGCCATGACCACGGCGGAGCTAGTGCATGCACGCGAGGTGGACGATGATCTTTGCGATTGAGCCCCACACGGTAGGGAGAGGGAAAGAGGTGAGGTGAGCTGAGAGGTTCGGGCATTTTAGTCACTCGCCAGATGCACTCGAAAGATTTGGGGAAAATCTTTTCGAATGGTACGGACGATTATGTAGATTTTCATAGTTTTATCTTCTCTTGATTTTTCTAGAAAAATCTGAGAAGATTTCTCGTTGAGTTTAAGTATACTTATTTGATTCGAATTCGATTTGATATTTATTTTATGCACTTTTGATTTTTAAAAATCAAATTTTTCCGAAGAAACTCCAATAAAAGCTAAGGGAGAACAAAGGCATGCAAAAGCTTTAAATTACCTTCATTTTTATATTCCTTATAATTTTCAGGATATTATATATATACAAGAGTTTCCATATGTGATCAATTTATAAAGTTTTTTCAACCTAGCAAAACTAGCATTGATAGACATGGATAAGAATATACTAATTTGTACTATCTAAAAATCAACAAATAATTGCACCAACAGTGGGTAGCATTACTATGGTGACAACAATGAGGTTAGCAAATTATAAGGTAGGATTAATACAATAATTGGGCATAACTATTAACCTTACCAACATAGTGATTTTACCTAAATTATAAGCATGCATAATAATTTTGAAACCAAACATACATGACAGTCAAAATATGGGATCAAATATGATCAAAGGAGGTGCTTGCCTTACTCGTTGAACTCTTAGTCTTGTTTGGGATCGACTTAGGGGGTTTCTAGAACTTCAGTATCTAATTGGTGAAACTCAAATAGCACAAATAAGAGACAAATAAATTTAAAAAATGAGAAAATTAAAATATTTTTTTCATAATATGAAAGATAATGATTTTATAGAAACTTAGAGATAAAAAATCACTCAATTTAGAGTTCATATGAAAAAGCTACAAGCATTTGAATTTGGTTCGGGAAGACAAATCTAGAAAAAAAAAGAGAAAAGCGATGTGCACATATTATCTTTTTAATTTTTTCTTAAGAAAAATCCAAATTTATTACATCACTAGACTGACAGGTGGAGTCGGGTGCATGTGGACCAAGTCCATGGACACACCTACAATCTAGGAGGACACACATGTCAACGACGGAGATTTTAAAACTTAGTTAGATTAAACATTGATTAATTAAACAACCGGTCCCACACGTCAATGACTCACTAACCGTAAATACTATCCTTAGCTCCACTAACCGTAAATTACTACTTGTTTGGTTTGAGGAATAGAATAGGTTAGTTCATCACCACATCATCCCTCATAAACACAAAACTTATTACAAAATGAGGGATGATATCATCCTACCGAATTTATTAGATGATCCTATAATAAACCAATCCATCCTAGGATAGGGTGATTCCTCGAACCAATCATCCCATTAGTGATCATGTAGTTAGAATCCAATCACTCACACCTCACATGAGATACTAGTTTGTTCCACAGTGACAACACCAGGAAATAAAATTTTCAACTCTATAATCAGAGGAATCACCATCATCTCATGCATGAAGCCATGCTTCGTCGGCTATAGTTGAATAGCCTTAGATAAAGAAGCTAGCCATGTGTATGTCCATGCAATTAGCTTCTGCAGACATATCTAGATGGAATGTATTTAGGCTATTAGCATGAGAACTGTGTCGTACTAACAAACAACATTGCATCGACAATGCTCGGGAGAAAAGTTTTACGGGAATACAACTACTCTATCTCAAATGCCATAGGGAAAACCAGAAAAAAATTAGGAACAGACAAGCAACCAGCAATGTGCCAATGATATATACCCGAACCAGCAATCTCTTTCCATTTTTGAATTCTCATGCATCATGTTAAGTAGCCTTTAAGTTTGGACAGACACCAGTATACCACGGACGTCGCTGAAACAGGAGAGGAGAAAGACGAGAGAAAGCCAATGAGCAAAAGGCAAGGAATTCCATCGAAGAAAAAGGCAACAGAAGCAACGCTGATTAATAGTACGTTCCAAATGCACAGAGAAACGAATCGAGCAAGCATGCAGCAATATGGTCTGGACTAGTTTCCGCAAGAAAATGGCACCATCAGCAGCAGAAAGCATCACATATGGTGCACTTTAAGTAGTACCCACATACATTTCAAAGAAAATGACAGAAGTAACAAAATTCAGAATGCATTTCAATCTGGGACAGCGAGATTTAAATCTCGTTCCGTGACTTGTATATCACTTTGGCTTGAATGGCCCTATGCACCTAACCATGCACATTACTTAGTCAAAACAGGCAAACTAAGATCCATTCATTCAGTCATCTATGTTCAGAGACCAACTACTCAACATTCAGACAAAACCTACCGGACATTATCCAGGATAAGTGGAACTACAAAGGCATTCACAAAATTCAATTTCACCTATATTCGGAGACTACCAACAGTGCAACACAAAACAAAGCAGGTGTAGTAAAAGTGACAAAACTTTGGCAACATTTCCATTCGAGTCATAACAAAGACCAATGTTTCTAATCCATGAAGAGACCATATGCCATTGCCCCAGCTGGCAGTCAACAGAAGCAGAACAGTAGTAGATCCTATGTGCTGACACCATGCGTGCTAGTAGCCAGCCGGCATGATCTACCTGGATCAGAATAAGATTTCATGAGCTGGTTCATACAAGAAACATCCTCCACATATATGCATACGAGTGTAACTAGCCTCACCTAGGTAAGCTTTTCTTCATGGTTCTTTGTCTTGGTCTCTCGCGTCAACAGATGGGCGCGACGATGATTCAGATCCTTCCGCTGATGCTGGCATGTCACACAGCACCCTCACCAGGTTCTCCAACGAAAACTCCCCCTGATCAGACCCCACCATCACCTGACTCATCATCAGTGATGATAATTCCTCCTCATCAGACCCAGACATCAGATCCACCAAAGATAATTCCTCTTCGTCAGGCCTTTTCATCTCAGCTGCACAAAAGCAGTGCTAGTGGGTCAACGACGGTGAGATGCTATATATATATATATGCAGACACTTGCTTGGAATTTGCCCTTTAGAAACAATACGTCATCAAAAATTCCATGATGAAATAACAAAAACAACTGCAAGAAACCACAGATGACAAACAGTAATTGTTTTATTTTTTTATTTTTGAAATTGAGCTCCAGAATACTAGCTAATTTGAAAGCACGTTCTTTGTAATCTAAAACCAAGGGATAGTACTTCTCGCCTGTGCTAACACCAACACAATTACACAGTCATTCTGGTACTCTATTAACAGTAAACTGCATGAAAGTACACTTCTCATACACAATTCTTCCTACAAAAGCTGCATATATAATTAGCAACTAAGATCACAACCACTACTCAGATTCAAAGGACAAACCCAGGGTTCAGACTTCAGAATTGTACAGTAGTTTCAAGGTGATGAGATCATGCAACATCAAAATTATTCTATTGTATGCATGCTTGAACATCTTAGCATAAAACTGTACAGTTACAAATAGTATAACAGTTAACAGAATGACTATTGAGGAAAGATCCTCTGGCTCAGGATTATATATGCAATCTTGGAACACCGAGAACTTGTGAAAACAGTAGTCAATGGAACGAACAATGATTACATTAACCATCTAAGATAATCCACAGCAACATAAGGCAACAGGATGCATGCAAACAACGTACCACTCGAAGGATCAAGTCGGAGAAGCGTCGGTGGCAGCTCCCAAGCATGAACGAAGCGGGCGGTGTGGAACTTGTCCAGCATCTCGTAATCCATCAAGCAGTTCTCGCACTCCAGGACCCGCCCGCGGTCGCGCGCATGTCCATGGCGAAGAGCCGCGAGCCATGGAAGAAGTAGATGACGCCGTGGTTTTTGGGGTGGATGAGCGCGATCGCGGGGACCTTGTTCGGCGGCAGCCCGGCTGCCATGTAGCTCTCGTCGGCCCAGATATCCTCCAAGAACACATCGTACTCATGCTCCCACTCCGCTCCATCCGCCCCCTCCGGATTGGCCAGCGTCCACATGCTGACCCTCTGCTCTCCTGGGAGGCCGTGAATCTCCACGTACCGCAGCTTGCCCTCGCTCACCTTCACGCAGCGGTGCTTGTCGAGGTCGGCGCGCGATCTGTGGTGGTTGGCGTCGGCCATGACACAGCCCTCCGGGAGCGCGACGTAGCGCACGTCCGGCCGATCGACGAAGGGGTCGCAGGTGAGGAGGCCGTAGGGGAGATCCACCCACCAGAGCTTCCCGTCGTGGGCGACGACGCCGCCGTGGCTGCCCCACGGCTGGTGGTGCGGGGAGGAGGCGAGCTCCTTCACGGCCCACGCGCTGGCCCCCGTGTAGTGGTAGACGAGGGTCTCGTGGTGTTTGCTGGACGTGGGGTGGAGCTGGGCGACCATGTAGTGGCCTCGGCGGTGAGGGTCTTCGATGAGGCCGATGCTGCGCCGGGGGGAGATGCGTGCCTTGGTGGAGTCGGGGAGGCGGGTGGCCACGCCGGTGTGCGCGTCGCAGAGGTAGTAGACGCTCTTGAAGACCCCACCGTGGGTGGTGTAGAGGAGGAAGCTTCCGGAGGGGTTGACGTCGACGACGTAGGGGAAGCTGCGGTGGTCCTTGGGGTCGGGGGCGATGCTCTGGGCCACGGTGGGGATGGTGGTGCGCGGCGGGTCCTCGAACTCGACCGAGATGTCGGTGCCCGGCGGGAGCTTCTTCTCGCCAACCACGTCCGGGATGCAGGCCAGGATCACCCACGACCTCTGCCGCACCGGCGCCTCCGGAGCGCGCGACTGCTCCGGTTCGGACCCGGCCGCAGCGCGCGACGGCTGCGGGTCTGACATGGCCCGAGCACGCGAAGCAGAGAGATCTAGAGAGAGGGTTGAGGAAGCAGTAGGGCTGGGGGAGATGCGAGTGGGCTTGAATTGATTTGGCTTGTAGGGTTGAGGGGGTTCTTATAGTCGTGTCGGTTGCGTGTTGGGTTTGGCTTACGGCGCAAGCTGATGGGCGGCGTTTGTATCGACGGCGACGGCGTGGTTCGAGTGCTCCTCTGCTTCTGCTCTCGCTCGCGCACACGACGGAGGAGACGGCTCGGGTCCGGGTGAGCTGTACGTTGCATGCGGTGGGGCCCACGGTGGGGACAGGGAAGAGTCTAGAAACTGGGCAGCCGCCGCTGGTGCGTGGTTCACGCCCATGCGAACGAATCTGGCCGTTTACTCGCGAGCGGTACGTCGCACGATCAAACTACGCAGGCTAGCGTACTCCGGTACGGGTATCGGGGTATGTATGTGCGAGTCAACCAACCAACGTGACGTGAGGAGCGTGGCCCTCCTTGCTCTGGGAAAAGCCATGGCACGAGGAAGCGTGCTCTCGGGTAAGATGCTGTGGGGATTTCCTGTGCCGACAAAGATAGAACATGTGCGCTCCATTCAGTTTATGAACCACAGTGTTGGCATTTCTCAGTTTTGGCCTGGAGATCGACAAGAATTTTCCACAAAATTACATGTGGATTCTCTCTCGGCAGAACCAATCATGTATATTGGAATTGGTACGTCACCTTCGTCTAACCAGTCGAACAAATGAAGGATATGTCATCCCTCTGTCATGTATATTGGCTTGGAGAGGTGGTGGAACCTGGAGACGGCGAGTTTGTCACGTTTATGTCATCCCTGTGTCGCGGGTCGTCGACTTGGCGTGGTTAAAGGCGTCTGGGGTTTGAACGGTGGGCGGCAGTTGTGCCGTGCCGACGGGGGCGCACGGCCGAATACCCAACAGGAGGAATGCATTGGCTGCACCGCTGCAGCCTTTGATCATGTAGGCCGGATGAATCGTGTCCGTCCGTATGGACCAGTGGTGTTGCGATTGCGCCTGAGGGGTCTGCGTCGACGTGTAAGCGCCTCGCCTCTAGTCTTGTTACTCTTCACTGTCAAAATATTACACCATGCATATATTTGGATGGAATTTGCTATACCTTCTTCAACCCGTGCATGAACATCCATCGAGTTGGTCACCATGGACAAATGGAACCCCGCCGCGATCTCCCGACGACCGCCATCGCCACCAGCTCCCCCCCGGGTCGCCATCTAGATCTAGCAGCGGCACTACCTCTTACTCGTCATCGGCGAGGTCCTGCCGGCCGCCGCCACCTTTCTCTCTCTCTCCGTCGCCATTCGGATCTAGCGGCGCTGCCATCTCTTGAATCTGGCCATCCATTCATCTTCCTCGAATCTAGCATCCAAACCCGCTGTGACTGCGTCGTTTTCCTTGACTTCGGGTCTGTTCTTTTTGGCTGCAGCTTGTGGCTTTTGGCTGTGGCTTGTGGTTTTTGGGCTGTTTGTATGAGAGATTACAGAGTAACAGAAACTCACATGTGATTTTTACCAATATAAATGAAGTCAATAAAGTATGTACTACAATTAACTAGTAGACTCTATCTTGAAAAAAATACTCTATTTAAAAGCTAGTTAATGTAGAAAAGCCGAAAATCAACTTTTAGAAGCTGAAAAGAACAGGACCTTCGTCGCAAATGCCGCCTTGACTCCAGCTGCTTCCTCTGCTTCGGCCGTCTGTCGCCAAGGAAGTCTCCTTTGACGGCCCCCGAGCCCGTCGGCGAGATACCGTCGCCACCATTGCCGGCTGGCTCGACTCCGGTTGCCTAGG
Organism: Bonia amplexicaulis; assembly: GCA_036346245.1. Lineage (NCBI taxonomy): Eukaryota > Viridiplantae > Streptophyta > Magnoliopsida > Poales > Poaceae > Bonia > Bonia amplexicaulis. Next base: position 8,153,760 of record CM070737.1, read on the forward strand.
TCCACACGGCTGTTGGGTCTTGGGTGGTGCCGCGGTGGATCGTTTGTTGGCTGGATGCTTCATTTGGATTTCCTATGTATGCAACCAAACGATATGTGGAATTGAATTTGGTTCTAATTCCTCTTTACAATTTCGTGTGTCATCTAAACATCAATATTGGAATCATAGACCAATTTCAATTATAGTCGAATTTGAATTGGAGCTTCAATTCCATGGACCCAATTCAATTCCGAGAATCAAACGGACCATAATCTATATTAGGAAGAATTAACAATACGGCATTCAAAATTCAATTTGGGATATCATGCACATATAGGTAAGCCATCCAGAAAACAAGTAAAATTACGAACGCCACTGAAAGCATGCATGTTAACATTTCGTTCTCAAGAACACAAAAACATCTCAAACAAAGCTGAAAAAAGTAACACAGTTCCGACACCATAAAGTTTCAACCCATGAAAACCATGCCGTTCTCACAGACGCAGCATTGATCCTATTTTAACCTCCCCATCGAGTGACCAGTAGCTGACCTGGATCAAAAGAAGATTATATGTATGGAACTTCCCCTAATTAAAACTACATGCTGTTGGAACTTGGAAGATAAATGTAATGCAAGGTGGATCGCTCACATATGAGCGGATTAACTGGCAGGCTTACCTAGGAGAAGGTTAGTCACATCAACCAGATCCTTGGGCCGATCTCCGTAAGTCCATGATCCTCATTTTAGTCCTCAAAGAGAGATAATCTTCCTCCTCATCAGACGACCCTTCGAATACAAACATTACTCATCGATCAGCAATATATGGCAAAATTAATGATAAACTATATCTCACTGGCTAGGGACAACTCATTTGAAACTGGAATCGTTAATTCAAGAGGAGGTAAGTCTGAACAAAAAGGAGTAGAAAACAATGACTCATGAGCGACAGTGTGAATGATGTTTAATTATATGTAGTGTCGTGTGCATGGTACAACCAGGCTCTAGATAATATATAGCTTCAAATCTGAAACATTACTTCCCATAAATATATCTGAATCATTACAACGAATTTCCTACTAGTCATTAACTCATTACAAGTGTTAAGCATCAACACTCAGCAAAGTACATAGTAGTTTCCCATGAATAAAGCTGGAATGATTCCAACTGCATTCTATTTACCTATTACCAACTGCATTCTATTTACCTATTGTTGTTAACACTTAACACCAATAGACGTTGCCACCGATGAACACAATAAACGTGCGTCTAGATTCTATGTAGTCTATATATAAGGTGGGTAAATGCTTATGCAGCACAATTTGTGTATGTGGCTATGTGCAGATAGAGCTAGCGCATCCAGAATTGAAACTAATGCACTAGCAATCGAATTGGGTTCCATAACGATCCGGCATAGTCATACCTAGTGTTACTGCTGAAAAACGATGCAGATCATGAACAGGCAAATGAGAACTGAGAGCAAATTAAATTAAGACCAAGCATATATATATAGTTCTAAGTGTGTCTTAGACAATTAATGTTCTTCTACACATATTATCCAAGGAAATGATCCAACAATCCCCTGATCTATATTGAAAATAGAAGTATGTACACCCAGGAGTATGGAAAAGGCTTCAGAAAATAGTTCTATACTCTTAGGAGTACGTACTCCTACTTCTAATATATCCTTTAATAGTGTTGTTATATTTCTTTGTCTATTCGAGCATACTCTAATAATAATTATAAGATACTCCAAAATGAGTTCTATTAAAAATTTCATCAAAATTTATTTTATATAGTATAATTTATGTATGTACTCTTTTTATATATGAAAAAGTATATATAGCAAAAATAAAAGGCTCTGATGAAAATTTTTCAATCAAGTCACATTGTAGTATCTTAGAATTAGTATTTAAGTATACTGAAAGTGATAAAGAGATATAAAATAGTCGTTTAAGTGATATAAGTGATATGAATTGCAGGATATGGGTATATAATATTGCAAACAGAAAAATAAACCTGTTGTCCATTGTCACAGAACTCCCCTAAAAAAATGTCACAGAACCTTAAGTCCATGGGAGACATTTTTCCTTAAAAATATACATATGGGCAAGGAAAAAACAGACGTTGTTATTAATTGTACAGATTTAACTTTTAGAAATCTCATGAAGCATCTACATTACAGGTCCATTCACATGTCCACAGACCGTGTTCTAAATATACAGCATTCTAGCAAGTAGCAACCATGCACCGATGAACAAGAAGTTAGGAAGGATCATGGGAACAGTACAGCACATCCAGCAAACATTATTTAATTTCTACATTCATGAGCTACTTAATTAGTAACCAAGTGACTTGTACTAAACATGAATGTGTATATGACCATTTTAATTAGTTTTCTAATGATCTACACAATTCCAAAAGCACGCGAAAACCCCTGTATATACACATATCCTGCAATTGTGATCCATAAGATTGTAGGGCATCTGTTGGGTGGAGTACTCTAATCATAAAAAATGTGCACTTGCATACTAACAAGTAACAACCACCACACTTCTGAGATGAAGCTATGATTAAGAATCCTTTGGCATAGAATTAGCATTCCATCTAGACTAATAGCGAAACCAGGAACCACAAGAACTAAAAATATACATTGTGTATATCTGAAAGTCGCCAGATGCATGTATTTCTGAAAAGAATTAAAGATAAACATAAATATGAACCACCGTACACTAGGTGAATTCTTAGCTATTTTCTCTAGTCTTAAGGAGAGCTTGGTACATCAAACACTTTATCGTTAGCAGATTAGCATGCCAAACTTTGGCAATTTATTAGACTACTTTTTCAGGCTAATTAGTTATACTACTTATTGCTTAATCAATGTTCCAATGGAGGACAAGATTATACGGAACTACTAGGACAGCATCACAGCAACATATCGGGGGGCATGCAAGCAAGATTACAAGAAGAAATGTACCACTTGGAATTGGAGGATCCTTTCGAGGAAGCGTCGGTGGCGGCTCCCAAGCATGGACGAAGAAGGAGGAGTGCCACTCCTTGGGCGGATGCATCATCGCGAAGAACTCGTACTCCAAGACCTTCCTTGCGCGCACGTCCGCACCGAACATCCAAGCGCCCTGGAAGAAGTAGACCACGTCGGGGTTCTTGGGGTGCACGAGCGCGAGCGAGGGGACCTTGCGCTCCATCCCGCTGGCCTGGTAGCTCCTGTCGTCCCAGATTTGGGCGATGAGCACTTCGTACTCACGCCTCCACTGCGCGCCCACCGGATCGTCAAGCGTCCACATGGTCACCGCCTGCTCGTTGGGAGGGCCGTGGATCTGCACGCACCGCAGCTTGCCGGCGCTCACCTTGACGCAGCGACGCTTGGCGATGTCCTCGACCCTGGCTGCCAACTTCACGCAGCCCTGCGGGAGCGGGACGTAGAGCAGCTCCGGCTTCTCGGCGAAGGGGTCGCAGGTGAAGAGGCCGTAAGAGAGATCAACCCACCAGAGCTTCCCGTCGTGGGATAGCACGCCGTCGTTGCTCCGCTTCGGGTGGTCCGGGGAGTAGGCGAGCTCCTTCGCGACCCACCCGCTGGTCTCCGTGGAGTAGCAGAGGAGGCTGGCGTGGTAGGTGCCGGTGAATGGCTGGAGCTCGGCGACCATGTAGTGGCCGTCGGCGCTGGCGCCGCGATGGTCGGCGATGAGGCCGACGTTCTCGAAGTGGAGCACGGCGTTGTCGGCGGGCGGGTCGGGGAGGCGGGAGGCCGCGCCGGTGTGCGCGTCGCAGAGGAAGTAGGCCGGGGCGAAGTCGCGGTGCAGGTAGATGCGGAGATTGCCGCACGTGTGGACGGCCGGCTCCGTAGCGCTGCCCTGGGTGGCGTAGAGGAGGAGGCGGCCGGAGGGGTCGGCGGCGGCGATGTAAGGGTACTTCCTGAGGCTGGTGGCGTCGGGGGTGATGCGCCGGGGCACGGTGGCGAAGGAGACGAACGGGGGGTCGTCGAGGACGAGCGCGACGTCGGCGCCCGGCGGGAACGTCTCCTCCGTGTAGGCCTTTTGCGGGACGCAGGCCAGGGCCACCCACGCCCGCGGCCGCGGCGACGCCGGCGTGCTCCCCTGTTTTGACATGGCAGGAGCACGCGACGCGAAGCAGAGAGAGAGAGGTGAGAACGGTGTGAGCAGTTGTGTACGGGTGGTGATGGGATTAATGTGGTTGGTTAAAGGTATGTGGCGTTATCTCTTGAGGCGTTTACGTTAAAGGTTGGCTTGCAGGGCAAGTTTTAATTAGCCACGTTGGATCGTGTGGTTGTTTTTGTCGCGGGTGGGGTTTGCATGAACGGCGTTGAAGCAGCTCTAACGGTGGGGTCCACGGGAGGAATCCGTCGCTTCGCGAGGGTCCAGCCTGGCCTGCCTTAAGCAGTGCCGAGTTTTTTTCTTGGTTTATCTCTTATAGCTTATGACTTTTACAAATAAATAATTAGAACGTTTTCTTTGTTATCGTTCGAAGTGGGGAAACGAATTCTATAGGGAAAACATCATGTGAGGTCCTCGTGAGCCGTTGGATCTCATTGGATCATGGCGATGCTCGTGAGCCGTTGGATCTCATTGGATCATGGCGATGCAACGACTCATTTGGAGGGCCTCCTTTCTGAATTTTCTTCCTCGGCGTGGAGCCGTTCGGCCGCGTCTCCCCTCAGAAACCCTAATCCATCCCCGAACCGAAGCCGCCATCGCAGCGATGACGTATCCCTTTGGCTCCGGCCCTGGCGTCTGCAAGGTCGGCTGCTCCCCCCGGCCGCGACGCCTGGATCCTCGTCCGCCTCAGCGCGCGTCTTCCTCGCCGCGGCGTCGCTCTCGCACGAGTCTGTCCACGGAGGCCTGCGAGAAGGCGTAGCGCAGCAGCCGGGAGGCTGCCGCCGCCCGGAAACGCTCGCGCGACATGCTAGACGCGGTCTCCCACGACCTGGAGGCGGAGGCCAGTGACGCCAAGAAGCCGGCCACGCCCGCCTCGGCCGAGCAGCCCAAGAAGAAGACCCCGAAGAGAAGCGACGCGAACAGGGAAGGGGACAATTAGCTGCTCAAGTTGAAGGCATGCAGCAGCCAGCGCTGGCATTTGCCGCGGCCGCGGCCGCCGCCGCCGCAGCCAGCTCAATGCCATTATCGATGCCATCATACAGGGAGACCAAGAAGGCAGCGAAACAGGGTGCGAGAGGTGAAAATACATAGGATTATTGCAGATGGGCAGCCAGTATTCCTGTTCTGTACAATATTTGCTGTATAATTCTTGCAGGTTCAGCGGAGAGAGCAGCGAGAAATAATTGAAGGCGCTGTTCGGGACCTTGCAATCTTGAGATTGGGGGCACTGCATTCTGCTGCTTTTCCCATGTCATTGTTATTTAGTGTAGCTAAGAGATCGTAGAATTGGAACCGCAAGTTCCAGGATAGTAGTAGTCTTGCAATGTAAAATATTCCCCATTTTGGAGTCTCCTCACCGTAAATTTCTAGCCTTACACATGTTGGAATAGTTAGATGATCCCACTCAGATGGTCCAATCATCCTATGTAGCTGGTTTGCATCTTGTATTCTTTTCGTTGTTGGTAGCAATTAGCAAAATATGTTGCTGATTGATGCAGTCAAGTTTTCCAGCTTCAGTTTTGATGAAAGAAGCTAACAGGAGATATAGTCCATGGCGACAGAATTTATGTTCGAACTAGTTGGTGCTTCTTTGGTCCCTGTTTTAGAAACCTGTATGCATCAAAGCATATATGTGTTCTTCCATATTCGTTGTTCGGCATGACATTGTGAATCCACAAGTTCTTTTGTCAGATTGGGAATATTGGAAAAATGGGAGGAAGTGTCTGATTTTTGTAAAACCATATTTAGTAGATGTCACTTGCAAAGTTGCAAGTGACATGGCTATCCTAAATCTCGTTTTCCGTTTCGTATGTTGTACTTCTGTTTGTTCACTGTAAAATTAGAAAGTTGGTTCAATATATTTTAGCTTCAGTGCAGGTACAGCTAGGTGCAGGATTTTTTTTTTGATTGGTTACATCGGACGATACATGTAAGATATGCTAGGCTCTGTTGCCACGGTCTTCACAACAAGCACACGGCGGTCCAAGTAGTTCATAACAGAGGCTAATCTTGCATGAGAATTATGGTTCAGTTCACACCATCGCAAGGAATGTCATGAACCAAACCATCATTAACAAGCACATGGTTGTCCTTGGTAACAAAGCGAAGCCATACTATTGGATATATAATTTATCTTCTTGAGATGAAAAATAAATTACATTTATTATATATGTATGTCGGCAATGGAGTTTTGTAGAATCATCTCGCTATTGTCGTAGTAGTCTTGTATGAACACAATGTTAGTTGGTAGCTGTATGAATTAAGTCTTTGAGCTGTCTCCTTTGGTCAATGCTGCCGTAGCCAACTTATGCATGAAGGTTCTCGCCACTGAATGGAACACATCAACTTGATTTTCACTGTGAGCTGTAAAGTTAGTCGGTTGTTTAGCCTATATATATGGCATGTAAACCTTATAATCTAGAGAATCTAAGTGTGATGAGTTCAAGCAGTAGTACCTCTGTGAGGCACTAGTACGTGCGTGTAAGCTTCCAAGCTCACATGAAAAGCTTGTTAGCTTCAGTTGTAACCTTGAGAGATGTATGAATATAGTGTGAAGTTTTTAGTTACACACTCCCCTGTTTATCTATCCTCTGCTCCTTGCTTCCATCTGAGTGATCCAATCCTCAATATTTGGTATCAGATCCTTTGTGATACCGTAGACGCCGGTGAATAGTGGTACCTCTACGATGTCGATAGCAGGAAGGAGAGTTCGGTGTCTCTACAGTACCCACTGCTGACGACCAGGAACTATGTAGTGTGGTCAATCAAGATGTGTGTCTACATGGAGCTGTAAGATGTGTGGGACACAGTTGAAGCTGAGGGAGAAATCAACAATCGGCGTGCCAAGATGGCGCTTGCAGCCATCTATCAAGGGGTGAGCGAGAAAACACTTCTCCTCTTAGAGAAGAGGGCGACCAAAGATGCATGGGTTACGTTAAAGTCCATATATGTGGGGGGCCGATTGTGTAACAAGGGAAAAGCTCCAGACCCTCAAGATCGAGTTTGATGGATTCCAGATGCTCGAAGGGGGAGTCCATGGATGATTTTGCTATGAGAATCACCACGGTGATCAGCAAGATGCGCACACTCGAGGAAAAATCAAGGGCTCCTACGTGGTGGAGAAGGTATTACGTGTGGTGACACCAAAATTCCTACAAATTGCTTTCGCGTTGGAGCAATTTGGTAACTTAAAGATGACGATTGAAGAGTTGTTTGGTCGACTCAAGGCACATGAGGAGCAACTCTAGGGTTACAATGACAAGGAGGACGAGCACGTGCTACTGACCGTGCTGAATGGGAGGCCTAGTATGTGAAGAAAGAAGACGATGGATCTTCTAGAGATTCAAAGTGGAAGGATGTAGCTGTGGACATGGTCATGGGCGTAATGAAGGCAACTAGTGGAATGACTCCAGCTATCGTGAATGGAAATTTGACAAGACCAAGGTTAGATGCTATAATTGTCAAAATTATGGTCACTTTACTTTGAAGTGTCATTCGTAGAAGAAAGAAGGGAAGGCACATATTGCAGAGAAGCAAGAAGATGATGAGTCATCACTACTTATGACCGAGGTATATGAGTTGTAATCTTGAGGCGAGTCTAAGTTGGGCAAGTTGTAGTTGTGACCAACTGTCTCAACGAGTTAGAGTCTTTGCATACAGATGGATCTGTACCAATTGAGTTGTGTTCCTACATGTAACTATGTATTTAGTTTGCCTATACATCGCTTGATGTGGAGGCATAACTGGTGGTTCATATAATGCGTTGAGACTAAGTGTCGGGACATTGAGGAGATATATTCGCCATCCTGAGTTGAGTCCAGGACGGTGAATTGAGCAGATGTGTTCACCGTCCTATGTTGAGTTCGTGATGTTGAGGAGATGTGTTCGTCGTCCTAAATCAAGTATAAGTTAGAAAAATCATAATTGAGACTGACTATTTGAATAAGTCTGAGATGTGCTCGAGCTGTGTCACCGTCTCCGATCAAGTGCACGTGAGCCAAGTTGAAGCGGAGTCCATCTGGTTGCCAAGCTTGAGTACCATTTCAAGTACATGGCTGTGTGTCCTAGAGATGTGAGGACATAACAAAGTGAAGAATCGTACAAAGAGATATCTTAAGAAAATAAATTAAGAGGGAGGTTGTTAGATATATAATTTATCTTCTTGAGATGAAAAGTTCAGTTGCATTTATCATACATGCATGTCGGCAATGGAGTTTTATAGCAGCATCTGTTTGTTGTCTGAGTAGTCTTGTATGAACACAATGTTAGTTGGTAGCCATATAAGTTTAGTTTTTGAGCTGTCTCCTTTGGTCAATGCTGCCGCAGCCCATGAGGCTATTTCCTACCGACTTATGCATGAAGGTTCTTGCCACTGACTGGAACTCATCAACTTGATTTTCACTGTGAGCTGTAAAGTTGGTCGGTTGTTTAGCCTATATAAATAGCATGTAAACCTTGTAAGCTAGATAGGCTAAGTGTTTATGAGTTCAAGCAGTAGTACCACTATGAGGCACTAGTATGTGTGTGTAAGCTTCCAAGCTCACATGAAAAGCTTGTTAGCTTCAGTTGTAACCTTGAGAGATTTATGGATAAAAGTAACAATGCAACCACAGGGGATAACAGTAACAATGCTACCAAACAGCAGTTCCATTTGAAACATAATAGAAGATGAAAATTTCAGTCGTCCATGAGGACCGTGCCATGAAGTCTCACACCAGTGAACAGCCTCATACGCGCCACGGCGCCAGCAGCAAAACCTGGATCGAAGTAGAAAAAAGTGAGGCTCATTGAAGAAATCTCCTCGTGTTGTTTGAAGCAGGCAATGCACGCAAAGTGATTCATATATATGTGTCAAAATAGGCTCACCTAGGAAAAAGCTACGAGTTTTTCTTTGTGTTCCTCCAACCTTTGTTAGATGCAGGGCCTCAGCCCAGTTGACAGTAGCTCATCAGATTCTCGCCCAGGAAACTCAGACAGCTGAACTCGCCATCAGACCCTACATATAAAGACAAGCAATACTGGTTGATCAGCAATGGTGAAATATTATGGAATATATAACTTGGTAGGGGCAACTCATTTCGAAAGATGTTAATAAGATCCAGAAGCTGGTAACAGACTGATTAAAAAGATAAAGGAGCTAATGATGCCAAACAGTAGTTGTGCCTATTTGTGAGGTGCAATCAAGCTACAAATACAGCTTCAAATCCCAAAATCCCACTGGTACTAACATTAGACATTCATTAGTGCTATTGATCAACAAAAAATGCGTCCCTTCTAGTCTGACCATTTGAAAATTGTCTCCCATGCATGTTACAAAATCATTAGACTGATAGTTGAAAAATGAATGCATACAGATCCCTAACAGGCAGATTAACTTATGATCAGGTGAAAGCATTCTAGTTGTGTCAGGGACAACGTTCTCGTGTAGACAAACATGTTCTAGAAACATGATTGAACAACCCCCTCGTGCAAGCTTAGCACATTATCCGCAATAACCACTGCTGCACTGCAAAAAGGAGGATAAATCTGCTGTCCTCACAAAACCAGCAGCTACACTTTTTCCCATGAAACAATCATATATATAGTTCTGTCATTAGTAGTTCAAATTGTCTAAGTTTATAGGTAACTAATGCAATCACTGCAGATAGAAAGTACTCAATACGTACAGTGATCCTGTGACCAACAAAACTCCTTCGCATAAAAAAACAACAAAATCATTTTAGAACCGCAGTGTTCCATGAATTCCAACAACCACCTAGCACAGTACTAAAGTAGTACCATGCAAGAAGGCACGAAAGGAACATTCAAGAAGTCGTTCACATCTGTTCTAACTTTGTTTGAATGATTTGCACACCTTCTTGTACTCTGTTAATGATACATGCATGACATTAATTTTAGATGTCTACATTTTCACTTATAATGCCTTCCACTAAACTAAAGCTGCATCTGTAATCATCAGTTAAGCATACCAACTAACCATGCAAAAGAAGAACAAACACATCCATACAAGGATTACTTCTCTTGTTATACATTCCTATAATTAAGGTGAAGGCTCATCATAATTTTTCCACAATATGCTTGGGCGTATGCTTGAGGAGTACTGCTCTGAGCAATAAACAGAGCAACTAAAAACATACTAAAAATAACCAGGGCTCTCAAGCAAGGATGCATGTGGATGCACAGGACTGTTCTCTAGAATAGTGGGCATGCAGTCACAACTCACAAAACCTTATGAACACATAAGCATATTATAAGTACTGGTAAAGGGGCAGGTAATGTATTGATCAGGGAATAACCAAGTAATCTCACAATGCCTAAAATCTATAACTCGCATAAGGTGCTAGCAAACATGCATATGATCCTTGACCAATTTAATTAGCATGTCAAACTCTGCCAAACTCTGTACTATTCCATCGATCCTCTGGCGTGCAAGACAATAAACCAAATTGAGTAGTGCGGACTCAAGAAACAGCGTCCATATCACTTGAAATCGACAACAACATAAGGCATAGCAGCTGCATTTGAGCAAGAACAACATACCATTTGTAGCATCATCTTCTTCTCCACCGGAAACCCAACGTGGAAGCTCCCAAGCGTGGACGAAGCGGGAGGAGTGGTGCGCCGTCGGCAGGTGCGGCATCGTGTAGTCCTTGCACTTCAGCACCCTCCTCGTGCCCAGGTCCACGGCGAACACCCACGAGTTCTGCGGGGTGATCTGGAAGAAGTACACCACGCCGGAGTTCTTGGGGTGGACGAGCGCAAGCACCGGAACGCTCCGCGGCATCTGGCTCTTCCGGTAGGTCCTGTCGTTCCAGATCTCCTCGAAGCTCACCCCGTGCTGACGCGTCCAAACCAGCTCCTCCGCGCCAGACAGCGTCCAGACGCTGACCGTCGCGGCTGCGCCTGGGCCGTCGTGGATCTGCACGTACGTCAGCTTGCCATCGCTCACCTTCACGCAGCGGCGCTTGGCGAGGTCCTCTGTGCCGGCGGGCAGCTCGCATCCCTCCGGGAGGGCGACGAAATCCAGCTCCGGCTCGTCGGAGAAGGGGTTGCACGCGAGGAGGCCGTAGGAGAGATCCACCCACCAGAGCTTCCCGGCATGGGAAACGACGCCGTTGCTGCCCCACGGCCGGTGGCCCGGTGGGTAGATGACCTCCTTCGGCTCGAGCCACCCTTCCAGATCGTTGGAGAAGCGTTGGAGGCTGGCGCGGCCGGTGCCGGGTATGGGCTGGAGCTCGGCCACCATGTAGAGCAGGCCCTCGGTGCCGTCGTCTGCAGGGACATGGATGAGGCCGACGTTGCCGGCGCGGAGGAGTCGGCGGTCGGAGTCGGGCGGGAAGGGGGTGGCCTTGAGGGTGTACGCGTCGCAGAGGACGTAGATGTTGCCGTACTCGGGGACGCTCTGTCCAGCAAGGTCCGAGCCGAGCACGACGCGGGGCTCCTGGGTGCGCCTCCGGGTGGCGCGGAGGAGGAGGCCGCCGTTGGAGTCGACGGCGACGACGTAGGGGTAGTCGTCGCGGTCGGGGGAGACGTCCCGGGGCACGGCGGAGACGGTGTCGCTCCTGCGCATGGTGAGGAAGGAGACGCGCGGGGGGTCGAGCCAGTCGAAGGAGAGGTCGTCGCCCACCGTGATCTCATCATCGGAAGAGGACACGCTCGGGACGCTGGCCAGGATCACCCACGGCGCCGGGCGCCGCGCCATCGCCGCCGCCGGTGCGGACGCGGGCAGATACGGATGCTCGTCGGGGGGCAAGAGAGGCAAGTGTACGGGCGGGAAAAAAACACTCGTAACTCGAAAGCAGTAGCGGTGGTGATGGGTGAGATGGGAGTGTGGGGGCTTTGATTTTGCCGGCTTATGAAGGGGAGGAGGGTCTTATCGCGCTGCCGTGTTGGGGGTTTTGGCCATGGGGGTTTGGCTTGCAGGGCAAGTTGGTTACGTCTCTGCCCGCTCCGTATTGCGCTGGTGGTAATGCTCTGATCCTGTGATCATTAGTCCATGTGATATGCTAGTAACTGCCAATCTCGTGATCTACTCTGAAAACCCAATTCAGTTTATTCAACTAGACCAATCGGTACATTTCTGAACCAGTTCCTAGATGCAGCAGTTCTGGTCAGAGAAGCGCCCACTCGATCGTAGTAAACAGAGCAGGGATCAGCTTCGTTCTCATTTGGCATGAGAGAAGCAGCGAGGCGAGCGGTCGCCAAGGATTCGACAAATGGTAAAGTTAATGCATGTTCACCGTCAGGTAAAACTGCTTGCGATTTTTCAAGTTTTTGTCCGAACTCACTGACTTAATGCATGCTCGGAACCTATCATGTCTATCTATGCAATGTTGGCCAAGCATGCATGTGAGCAACTTCCTTCGATCGGTCACACCACTACTTACTAATTAGCATCACCTAGATCCACGTACGAACACAGCACGACATGCAGAAACTAGTTACAGAACAACATCAAAGAATATAACTATATAAGCGAAAGAAGCGACTGGAAACGTCATGACATTCGGTAGAACATTCAAGGAGGTAGAAGTAACAAACGTTGCAAACAACATTTCTATCTGAAGCATAACAAGACATCAAAAATTCCAGTCGTCCATGGAGTCTCGCACCAGTGAAACAGCCTCAGCCCATACGTGTTAGTAGCCAACCTGGATCAAGAGAACATTGCATGAGGTTCACTAATGTATGTAAGGCGATCCCCGATCCATGCAATACGAGACTTCTGAGTGAAACTGGCTAGGCTTACCTAGGAAAAAGCTGTAAGATTTCCCTGGTGCTCCTCCACCTTAGTAGTCACCTGCACCCGAAGATGACGCTGGTGGTGCAGGGTCTTCGGCCAGTTGACACAACTTCAGAATCCCCGTCACAATACTCAAAACAATGGTCCTTCCCGTCAGAGTCTTCAAAGACAAGAAATACTAGTTGATCAATATATGATGGTGAGACATTATGCGATGACTTAATATGAGCAACTCGTTACATAGAACGTTAATAAAATCCCAAAGCAGAGAAGTCTCTGAACATGGATGAGCAAGAAATGATGATTAATTGGTTATGTCAAGCAGTAAATCATGCCTACTTGTGATGTTCTATCATCTCTGTGAAGTGCAATCAAGCTCCAAATATAGCTTCAAATCTGAAATATGGCCAAATCACAATCTAGTAGTCAGTTAGTCACTAATCTGGACTTTACCTGTGTAAGCATCAACGCTTATACTGATACTCTGATTTATAGTTTCCTCTCCCACGAAAAAAGAAACTTCTATTTCAGTTCAAATCTATAAAATCACCTACTGTTGCTAACATCACTGAACATGACTATTCATGCATCATATTTCTGACAGCTGAGAAATGAATACAAGTCCCTAGCTAACTGGCACACCATAAAGAGAGTGCAAATTAACTTATGACCAGGACAACAGGGTCAAATGAAAAGGAAGATATTAACACATTACAATTATTGTTTGACTGTTGTTTCAAAAAAAAACAATTATTGTTTGACTCTAGTCTTCTATTAAATATCCATGCTATCACCAGGCACACGGTATACCATGCAAGGAGATATTAACACATTGGTTGTTAGCTATAAGGTGTCACAGAGCATCATAGTATGACAACTACTTCGTCACAAACTAAAATATGCTTGAGCACTAACATGCAATTGCAAACATACACAGACAGCAACCAAGAATCTCAATAAAGGATGAATGTGGCGGCACATAATTAATGGCTGTCACAATGGCAAGGTAATGAAGTGAGACACACGCATGATCAACAACAATTAAAGTAATCTCATCGTCCATGAAATTTATGAGTCTCTTAGGATACCTAATGTCTAATATGTTCTGTAAAGCTATACACAAATACGTGCCTTAATTAAGACCTTAATTAACCAGTTTAGCATGTCAAGCTTCGGTGAACAGAGCAGAGATAATATTCATGAGTTCAAAATCTCCAACAGTTTGCACAAGGCACAGCAGCAGCAGCATTCATGCATTGACAACGTACGTACCATCATTTGCTCCGGTAAGCGACGGTGGCAGCTCCCAAGCGTGGGCGAAACGGGAAGAGTAGCGTCGGCGGGAGGGTCATCTACTCATCTCGTACTCCTTGCACTCCAGCAACCTCTTCGCGGCCACATCCACAACTAACACGCACGAATTCATCAGCAAGTCGACCTGGAAGAAGTAGAGCACGTTGGGATTTCTGGAGTGGACAAGCGCGAGCGCGGTGGCCTGATAGCTCATGCCGGTCAAGATGTCGCCCCAGGGCACGTCGTACTCGGGCGTCCACTCCGCACGCGCCGGATCGTTCAGCGTCCCTCGAGAGGGCGTGCGGGTGGCCGGCAGCCGAGGTGCGGCACGGCAGTGGTGGCGCCTCGTGACGGAGGTAACGATGGCGGCGGCTGCCCGAGGCCGAGCGGCGGCGGCGCCTCATGCGGGAGGCGGTGACGGCAGCAGCTGTGCCGAGGCCGAGCATCGGCGATGCCTCGTGCAGGAGGTGGCGTCGGTGGCGGCTGCCCGAGGCCGAGTGGCGGCGGTGCCTCATGCAGGAGGCGGCGACGGCGGCTCGAGATCGAGCGGCGGCGGTTCGTGCGGGGCCGGCGGCACCCATGCGGCGCTGGCGACGGCGCTTGACGCGACGCAGCGACGGCCATGTGAGGGCTCGGGCGACGCAGCTGCAAGCCGATGGCTGCGGGAGCTCGGGCGACGGCGGCCTCGCCCAGGGGTCGAGATCGGCGCACGACGGCGCCTCGTGCGGGAGCCGGCGGCTTTGCCCAGGGCTAGCATGAGCGCACGGCGGTGCGGTCTTTCATTTGCGGGCTGCGTGGACAGGCGGCGCAGTCGTGTTCAGATTGATAGCAAAGAAACAAAAATCCCGATCGCTGCGATACACGGACGAACTTACGCTGAGTTGAGGCAGCAGGCAATAGAGATGAACGCAAAGATATTCCTTGATGGTGCTGCGCTGCTTCTAGCTGCACCTGAGCCTCTTTATTTATACGCAAGAGCAAAGACCGAAATAGAAACACAAACGGAAATCAAATCTGAAACTAACTCCTAGTCCACCGAATCAGACTCCTAACAGAGTCCGACTCCTAATCAAACTTCTACTCCTAGCAACGGACGGATTATACTAACACAGATGACGCGCGTGGTGATTTCACTTTTTAAATTTTTGGGGAACTTTTTCTTTCTTTATTGCTTTTTTTTTAAAGATACGCTTTTTTTTGGGTGATCAGACTTAGGGCAGTCCCAACCCATAGTTTCTATGGGTGGTTTCTAGAGAAGAGAGAGAGCAATAACTATCAAACTAGATCTAATCATCCCAATGCTATAGTTTCAATAGTAGTTTCTATGGAGAAAAGAATTAATGACCAATTGCATGTAGTAATAAACATAGTATGATCAGCTGTGGCAATTTGATATGGCCAAATGGTGGCCGACGCACAACAATGACACTTTTACAGGCACCTCAGTTCACATTTGTTTGGAACTAGACAAAGCATATATATCTTAAACCATGGAATGCATATATATCAAAGGCCATTGGTCAACACGGCATAAAGTTCAATCATTACAATTACCATAACAATTAAGGTAGTCATGGGAATGATAATATATAGTAATATTAGCTAATATTTAGGTAATCATGAACTTGATGTTCATCCAGCTCCACTCTAGCTCCGTAGCAACTCAAACTCCACAGGAACTCCAAATACGAGCTGCAGGGAAAAATGATAGACAAAATCAATTTACAAAAATTATAGTAATGTAAAATTTATTGCATAAAAAATGAAATACTTCAGATCTTCTAAATAGCTACTTAGCCAAAAAAAAATCTTATATGCACCTAATTTCTATGTACCTATTTTGTTTAATTCCCAAACTTATGCCAAATATGTTCAATCAAATCTGATTGAAGTTGCTTATGAGCAGTACGATCACGGATGATGGCATTTCTTTGTAGTACTTCTTCCATCTCTGGGTTTTGTCCATGAGAAATTGTAGCTGCTTGAACTGTCGATGTGCTTGCTTCCTCATTCAAATCAATAGGAATCTGCTCCATATCCTTCTCATCCTTGATTACCATGTTGTGAAGTGTAACATCCCAAAATTTTAAATTTGAAAATATTAAACTTTTGAATTATTTTTGCCGTGTATTCTATTTGAATTTGGATTTTTATAGCGTTTCTTAAAACTTTGGTTGAGGTTCTGATAATTAAAGAAAACTTATGAAAAACAAAACAAACATTAGTAATGCTATAAAAGAAAATATGCAAATAATAGAAAACTAAAATTTTAAATGCGAATCGAAAAGATGATCCAAGATGAGGAGGAGAAACACGAGTTAAAATATAAAATCTCATTATGGAAATAATAGCATATGTATATATATATATAAACTAGAATTTGGACATTAAAGAATTTAAAAATGCAATTTGTAACAAAGGTTAAATAAAATCAATAATCCTAAATATGAAATAGAAATTCAAATTCAAATTCCAAAATTTCCAAAGCTTCTCATTCTTTTCCATTCTTCCTCTCCTACAAGTGGGGCCCACCTTTTCCTCTTTTCTCCCTATCTCCTTTTCTTTTCCCTCCCGATCTCTCTAGCCGTTGGGCCCTCTCCCCGCCTCAAGATTTCTCTTTCTTTCCTCTTCCTCCTTTCTCCTCATTCTTTGCTCCTTGTGGCCGCCGCTCGCGTCACCCCTTTCTTCTCTCTCGTTGGTCTCTGTCTCGCTCGGTCCTCAAGGCGGGCATGCAGTGTTGTCACACTCGAATCCCCGATCCTACCACAGCCGCCTGCTCTATGCCACCGCAAATCCCGCTCGATCGTTGCCTCCGCGCGCCATGCCTGCGCCTCCGTCGCATCGGCCATCACTTCCCGAGCGTGCATCGCCTCCTCTCCGCCTTTAGGTAGCCACGAGCTCGCGCCATCTCTCTCTTTCTCGCCTCGTGCGTGATTCTCCTCCCGTGGCAAGCATGCGCCCACTCCACCGCCGCTGCTGCTGGCGCTCCCTCGCGTCTTGTGGCTCGCCGTGAGCGGTCGCAGCACTCGCCGAGTCCCAAGGCCCCTGCCGCTGCTCCGCCGCCTGACATTGCCACCCGAAATGACCACACGGCCACCCTCCCGTTGCCAGCCCTCTTCCGCCGCCTATAAAAGCCGTTCGGCCTCCCATTGCTCTCCCCACGCTCTCCTCTTCCTCTCCGGCCAGGTAATTGAGCCTTAGAAGCCCAAAAATCACCCCGGCCGTGCTTCTTCCCCAACTCCGGCGACACCCTCGCCGACCCCGTCCACCCGAGCTCAATTCCCCGCTCCTACACCACCTCCAGAGCCTCACCAGCTCATTTCCGGCCTCCCCCGGAGCTCCCGACCACTGCACATCGCCGGCGCCGTGCGACCTCGTCTCCGCCGCCGTCTCCAACTCCGGCGAGAGATCGCCGCCGCCTCGGTCACCCGCGCGCATCGCCATCAACTCCCTCGACTTCCTCGCACCCGTGCGCACCTCGGCGTCACCTCGGCCGACTTCCCTCGCCGCCGTGCCGTCTGCACCACCGAAACCCGACGACTCCGCCGCCGCGCTCGCCGACCGCTTCTCCGGCCGTCCACGGTAACTCCGCGTGCTCCAGCGCCTTCCCGTCTCTCCTTCGTTCATTTCCATCGGTCGCCGCCACCAAGCTCGCCGTCAACCACCGGAACGTCGGCGAGTTTTCCCGGCCCGATCGCCGACCGGTCGTAGCCTTCTGCCGTGATCGAGACCTCCACAGTAGCCGTGGTCGAAGACCGACCACCTACAATGTGGTCGAAACCGGCCGCCCACAGCGTGGTCGAGGACCGACCGCGTATACCGTGGTCGGAGCCGACCTTCCACAACGTGGTCGACGGTGATCGCTGACAACGTGGTCGAATCCGACCACCGTAGCATGGTCGAATCCGGTTTTCCGCAACATGGTCGCCGCCGATCGCCTGGCGTGGTCGGCCGACCACGTGGTTGTTACGATCACGTTTAATTTTCGTAGTCGTAGCTCCCCACGACCACATAGTGATACTACCGATCACTATTCACCATGGTCGAAGCCCCCCCTCCGACCATTCACAACGTGGTTACAGCACTTCCGACAATGATCACCGCTTCACAGCGTGGTCGAAGCGCTTACGACCACTCAATGTCATTTACGACCACCTCCCGCAGCGTTACGACCGCTCTGCCGGTCTTGCAACCACACATAACATGGTCGAAGCACTTTCCGACCACGTTCACTCCTTCACATCGTGGTGAAATATTTTCCGACCACTCTATGCCCTTCGACCACTCATGATCGAAATCGACCACCCACAACGTGGTCGGTGGTCGATCGCAAACAATGTGGTCGAAGCCACCACCACGCAGTTAGCTAGGACCACGTTGTCGTTTATTGAATCGCTTGGGTCCCACGTGTTAGGATTTAATATTTTTGAGAATTAATCGAACCGAAAGCATTCAATTGGGCATAACACTCATTTTAAGTCCAAATTGAATGAAACAAATTTCTAAATTCGTCTAAATTCAAGATCTGTCCAATGGAACCAAAATTATAATGTTTGAAGCTCATCTAAATTTAGAAAATAATTTAGAGTAGCTAATACAATTTAAATTGGATGCAAAATAGATTATGGGGTAATTAAAATGGAATTAGTTGTCATAAAAGATTAATGTGCCCTTAGTGTGTGTTTTAAATCAAAATTAGTTAAAAGCATTGATAAAGAAAAATGACTTTTGGTTAAATGTCCAAATTTAGTGTAGGTACCTTTAATTGTAACATAGAATATATGCATATAACATTTAACACATCATCAATAAATCACGAGGAATAATTTAGAATTGAAAAATAACGTTAAGCCTAATAATAAACATAAATCCAAATAACAAAACTAAATTGATTTCATTTGGATATATGTGGATCTTTTGAGTTATTTGCTTTTATTCGTGTTCAGTCGTTTAGCGCGTAATTAGAAATTGGAGTCTGAAGAATCAAGGGATCAAGTGTGATCAAGAGCAAAGTGAAGAACAAGGCCAAAACTCGAATCAACAAACGAGAAAGCATTGTGTGAGCTCAAGACCATGATAAACCGCGCCAAAGTAGTCAATACTTTGATCATGTTGAACCTACATTTTCTGCAAATTACTTTTGTTTAAAGTATCAAATTGCATCTCGTTATTTTATAAACAAATGCATGTTTAATTCAAGAATTTAGCTATATACCATTGCTTGCCTTGATTAATATTACACCCTTCCTTGAATAGTCGATTATGCGAACCTTGTCGCCCTAGCAAAAATTATAATGGTATCCTTTCAAAATAAGTCCGTAATTATATGCCATGCTTAGTCTTGCATAGACACTCGGGTATGAGATGCCCCAAGCCTCATCAACATTTTCAATCATGAGAAACTGGTTTGGGCAGTCATGGTGATAATGACTGGTATTTGTGTTGGATATGATTATTTTATGCTCCCAAAACCTCAACTTGCTTGAATATCCGGGCGGATGATTTGGGGTTTGGTATGTGGTGCGGTGGGAGCACAAATTCGGAGTGTGGTAGAACCGCCTGTAATACTAAGGACCTGAATCTTGTCATGATCTCCCACGTAAACAAGTGCAACCACATGTCTCAGAATTACAACTTGGCTAAGTAGCGGTATCGACACTCCCCGACTCATCTCACCGGTAGTGGATAGACGTGGTTATGCAAGGGCAAGGAGGCCTAAAGGGACACCGAGTGGAGGGTGACGTTCACCAGTCGTATTAGCATTGAGGGGAGAGGAGCCCGAATAATGCTAGTAGCCGTGGTGAACATCCCGTGCAACGTATGGGACCCACCGCAAGTGGGCAGTTTCCCATAGGGTGAGATGACTAGAGGAACTAGATATCCTGAACAGTCATGTGATAATCTATTTGACCATCTGACCAAGGAATCAGGTGGGGCAACAGTGGATTATCGCTTGGTGAAAGTGTACAAACTCTGCAGAGTCAAAACTATTCGAATAGCCGTGCCCACGGTCATGGCGGACATGGGAAACTTAACCGATATAGTTCTGCTTTCAAAATGATTTGTGGGTGGGAATGGAAAGGTGAAGGCGATTGCAAGGCCACGATTTGTGTTGTCTCGGTGTCGCCCGATGATAAGTTAAGCGGCTATAACGTCAAGGATTAAGCATATGGTGCGAGATGCCATGTAACGGTGGATGGAATCTGAATCGCTACTGTTATTGCATTCTCATATACATTATGTTTTGTTTAAACTGCTAAGTCTCAGGAGGTTTCTATGTATTATATTTCAAAAGCTAAACGATGATAAAGCTTCTCCTTTTACAAAGTACAATAACAGGAGAATAAATAGAGTCGTAGGAAAAGAGGATGACTACGTGGTAAATACATAACGATGATTGGTGGATTCATGTCGATTATAAAAGAGAATATTAGAAAGGGGTTTAGGAGAAATAAATCGGTGGAGCCTATATGAATGGATGTGTTAGAAAGATGATTTAAATGATTTTGGAAGATTAGAGTGTGCAAAAGAAATTGTTGGATTACGACAATAATATAAAGTCTTGAGAGATGTTAGTAATAATGTGATTGATAGGATTTGATTAAAATACTGGAAGGATGAATTGAATTTTTGGGTACATCGGAGGAATAATAATAATTACCGGAGTATAATCTAGATCAATGATTTTGGAGAATTAGAAGAGTGTAAAGGCAATTGTTGGATTAAATGGGATTAACAGAAATTGATCTAGATAGGTGATTTGAATTTGAGGAAATTTGGAGATATGATAATTGAAGCGTAAACTAGATTAATGATATTCTTGGTGCAGAAGTATTGATGAATTAGTTAGAGATAAATAATGAAAATAAGGATGATTATGGAAAGAGCAATTTATGGTTATGAATCATTAGCAGAAAGTTCTGATATGAATGATGTCGGTGGCTTAAAAAGTAATCCTATTAGGGAATCATTGGAATTGAGTAGGAGTTGGTGAATAGTGATTACAGGATTGGACTAGTATGAATTCGGAATACGTGAAGACATTGGTGGATTCAAAATGAATGTATATATATATAAAGGGTTTGATCGGTGGATTAGCTAAATAATGTCACTCATTGTTTGGAGTCTTAGACGACATTTAGTAATAAAATTGTGTCTTTGGAGAATTAAGTCAATTATGGCATTTGGGGGAAGTGAGTCAATTTGGCAATCGCTGTGGAAATTTTAGGTAGCGATGCACACTATGGTTTAATAATATCAATGCTACCAAAAGCGTTTCCTGGCAAATAAAACAACCCGAGCCTTTCCTTTGATAAGCCATGCATACTATATATTTGCATTCTGTGTATTGGCTCATGAGCACGGTGGTTAGTGTGCTCACACTCGCTCTCATAACAAAATCCAGAATCAGGAATCGGATCACTACGCCTCAGCAATACTTGGGTCTTGAAGGCAAAGAAGGTGAAGACGTCAAGGGCTAGGTTGCGAACCTCCAGTTGGCTGCCTGTGGGCATGTCCTGAAGGTCCCACATGTGTGCTTCATTCTTCCGCTGCTGCGATTTTCTGATTTTGGCCTAATCGGCCCATGAGTAAGTTTACTATTTTATTTATGCTTCCGCATGGTATGTATTTGATATTCATTTCAGAATCGTGAGCACTATCTACCGATCCGTGGAATAGTGCATAAATCACAGAGGATTTCGGATTGAAAAATCCGGGTCTGACAGGGATGGTATCAGAGCATATCGACTGCAGGTCGTGACCTAGTTAGCCTGGCCGTTAGATCCATAACTAGAAATATTTCTTTAAAAACACTATCTCCGAAAATACAAGTTATACTGCTCATTCTTATCTCTCTTAAATGATTCCTTCTCATCTATATGCTGCCTTAGCCATTTCCACTTCTCATGCTCTCTTACCCCGAACTCAAAGGATGAAAATCCAGTGCTACTCTTGTGAACTCTCCTTGAAAACCTATTTTGGGCCAATAGTCATGATGCTTGAATTTAAAGCTTTATTTCAAAAAAAATCCTTGGAGGACTAATTATCAAATTGTTTACGAAATTCATTTTCAAACTCATTTTCACAAACCTGGATCCTCCGAGAAAATTTTCATAAGTTAAACTACTTACCAAAAATTTATTCAAAACTTTACCTTGGTTTCTCAAATAGTTCAAAACAAAGTTATTTCTTGAAAGCTTTCCCTAACAAGGACTTTGTGTTTCAAAAATAGATCCTAAGGGTTAACCTTGGGGTGTTACCTTTGAAAGAGTTATGTTGGTGAAAACCTATTTCCCCTGTTTGGTTTTATCACCCCGGTTAAAAGAAAATCTTCATTTTGTTACAAAGTTTCATTGAAATAATAATATTAATAATGATAATGCTGGAATAAGAAATGATATCAAGCCAATCACCTCAAATACTTACCTCTTCTTTCTATTGATTTGGGAAGAAAAATTTTGATCCTCATCTCGTACCCATACTCCAAACAGTTAAGGTTAGGAGCGTTGAAGATCGTCATGAAGATAGAGTGGTTTTGTTTTAAACAAACTATGCGAGATGAACCCCGTGCCCCTTATGTGTGCTTCCCGAATAGACGTTGTATTGTTGCAAGATTTCACTTTGGCCCTGCACCGCCTTCTTGCCCTCGGGCGTCTATTTCGCAGTCACAGGAAAAGCTTGCTTTCAAAATTTGTGTGGTTCCGTATCACCTCAGCTTCTGGGGTATACTCTCTTAAAAATTTTAATGGGTTTTAGAGTATCTTATCTCTACGATGTGACACTCATCTCATGCTGTTTCCCCTCACCTTTTCTGAAAAACCCTACTAGGCCCAATGGATGGAAGCAAGACCACTACCACAGTCAGAAGAAAGAAGGGAAGAATAATAATCGATGCTCGCAATAGCCCCAACCATGTGTACCAACCATCGCATGACTTCACTCTACGAGAAGGACCAAAGAGAGGGTACCATCATGAAAATAATAACATCCCTGTACTAAGCAAAGGCACTCAGAAGAAGAAAGGCAAGTGTTTCAGATATGGCGACCAAGGACATTATGTGAAGAATTGTCCCATCAAGGGAAAAACAAGCGAATAATGGATGCCGTCACCATCGCCTCAACTCCGACGAAGGAGAACCACTGCAAAAGCTTTGTCACTGCACTGTGAAGCTACACTGAGTAATATATGTAGTGAGTGTGGCAAAGCCGGACATGCCGCACAACACTGCCCTCCACTACGACAACTTGGACAAGGAGCTTGTTTCACCTGTGGACAAACCGGACATTACTACTACAATTGCCCAGTTCCCTACTGTTTATACTGCAAGAAATATCATTATCCGGATGACTGCCTCACAACTCTAATAGCTTGTAGGCGTTGTGGAGAAAGGGGGCATGAGAAAAGTCAATGTACAGCTAGCTGCCCCAACTGCGAAGAAGACCACCCGCCAGAGAATGTCCGACCAAGAAGATCACTGCTTTTCTCTGCGAAGGACAAGACCACGCCCAAGGATTGCTTCATGAGTCCGTTGCTAACCAAGGCAATGAGATACAACGAATGAGTCTTCAAGTCGCCATAGGACTCGTTATGCCCGAGGTTAGAAAGGGCAACTAATGTTAGATGTCATTTATTTTAAGGGGGGTAGCAAGAGTAGACCAGATGTTGTAAGGCTACTATGGCGTGTAATCACTTTTGGGAGTATCGATATGATGTATGCCTACCCTGGAGATGCAACAGTTTGTGTTTGGCCAAATCAAACCAGAACACAGAGATCCGCAAAGCCAAAAATCTTCTGTAGGAAGGATTACGAGACGTACCCTTAGCTAAAATCACCAGCTTGTCAAGACCCTAGAGTGAGGGCAAGACCCCAGCAAAAGTGAAAGACCTCCCTATAGAAATACCCATCGTCACCTCTGTATTCCTAAGGCCCTCTACCCCCTAAGACACAGACCATTGCTACCCACCTATCAGTGTAAAACTCTACAACCGTATGTCCACCAAACAATGCGACTACTTCATTCGACGACGAAGTGAAGACAACAATGTCGAAGAACAAGTATTTGAAAGTCTCGACCTACCCAAGAGGACAAGGTTTCTCTCTTCCTTTGACTTCTTCAAGTGCTAACCACGGTTATGCGACTTTCACCTCTCGTGAAGCTAACGAACTATCGTCAAGCAACACCTAACCTCACCTCCTTTCTTTCTATTCTCACCTAATCTGGTCGAGATTCATTTTAAGGGGGGTAGGTTTGTAACATCCCAAAATTTTAAATTTGAAAATATTAAACTTTTGAATTATTTTTGCCGTGTATTCTATTTGAATTTGGATTTTATAGCGTTTCTTAAAACTTTGGTTGAGGTTCGATAATTAAAGAAAACTTATGAAAAACAAAACAAACATTAGTAATGCTATAAAAGAAAATATGCAAATAATAGAAAACTAAAATTTTAAATGCGAATCAAAAAGATGATCCGATGAGGAGGGAGAAACCGAGTTAAAATATAAAATCTCATTATGGAAATAATAGCATATGTATATATATATATAACTAGAATTTGGACATTAAAGAATTTAAAATGCAATTTGTAACAAAGGTTAAATAAAATCAATAATCCTAAATATGAAATAGAAATTCAAATTCAAATTCCAAAATTTCCAAAGCTTCTCATTCTTTTCCATTCTTCCTCTCCTACAAGTGGGGCCCACCTTTTTCCTCTTTTCTCCCTATCTCCTTTTCTTTTCCTCCCGATCTCTCTAGCCGTTGGGCCCTCTCCGCCTCAAGATTTCTCTTTCTTTTCCTCTTCCTCCTTTCTCCTCGCTTTGCTCCTTGTGGCCGCTACCGGCCGCGTCACCCCTTTCTTCTCTCTCTCGTTGGTCTCGTCTCGCTCGGTCCTCAAGGCGGGCATGCATGATTGTCACACTCGAATCCCCGATCCTACCACAGCCCTGCTGCTCATGCGCACACCGCAAATCCCGCTCGATCGTTGCCTCCGCCGTCATGCCTCGCGCGTCGCATCGGCCATCACTTCCCGGCGTGCATCCGCCTCCCTCTCCGCCTTTAGGTAGCCCCGAGCTCGCGCCATCTCTCTCTTTTCTCGCCTCGTGCGTGATTCTCCTCCCGTGGCAAGCATGCGCCCACTCCACCGCCGCCGCTGCCGCGCCTGCGCTCCCTCGCGTCTTGTGGCTTCCTGAGCGGTCACAGCGCACTCGCCGAGTCCCAAGGCCCTCGCTGCTCCGCCGCCACCGACATTGCCACCGAATGACCACACGGCCACCCTCCGTTGCCGCCCTCTTCCGCCTATAAAGCCGTTCGGCCTCCCATTGCTCTCCCACGCTCTCCTCTTCCTCTCCGGCCAGTAATTGAGCCTTAGAAGCCCAAAATCACCCCGCCGTGCTTCTTCCCCAACTCGGCGACACCCTCGCCACGACCCCGCCCACCCGAGCTCAATTCCCGCTCCTACACCACCTCCGAGCCTCACCACCATTTCCGGCCTCCCGGAGCTCCCGACCACGCACATCGCCGGCCAGGCGACCTCGTCTCCGCCGCCGTCTCCAACTCCGCGAGATCGCCGCCGCCTCGACCACCCGCGCATCGCCATCAACTCCTCGACTTCCTCGCACCCGCGCGCACTCGCGTCACCTCGGCCGACTTCCCGCCGCCGAGTGCCGCCGCACGGAAACCCGAACGACTCGCCGCCTCGCTCGCCGTCGACCGCTTCTCCGCCGTCCACGGTAACTCCGCGTGCTCCAGCGCCTTCCCGCCTCTCCTTCGTTCATTTCCATCGGTCCGCCGCCACCGGCTCGCCGTCAACCACGGAACGTCGGCGAGTTTTCCCGACCGATCGCCGACCGGTCGTAGCCTTCGCCGTGATCGAGACCTCCACGGTGGCGGTGGTCAAGACCGACCACCTACAATGTGGTCGAAACCGCCGCCCACGCAGCGTGGTCGAGGACCGATCACAGATACCGTGGTCGAGCCGACCTTCCACAACGTGGTCGACGGTGATCGCGATGGCGTGGTCGAATCCGACCACCGTAGCATGGTCGAATCCGGTTTTCCGCAACATGGTCGCCGCCGATCAGGTACAACGTGGTCGGCCGACCACGTGGTTGTTACGACCACGTTTAACTTTCGTAGTCGTAGCTCCCCACGACCACATAGTGATACTACCGATCACTATTCACCATGGTCGAAGCCCCTCCCACCATTCACAACGTGGTTCAACGCTCCGACAATGATCACGCGCTTCACGGTGTGGTCGAGCGCTTCGACCACTCAATGTCATTTACGACCACCTCCGCAGCGTTCGACCGCTCTGCCGGTCTTGCAACCACATAACATGGTCGAGCACTTTCCGACCACGTTCACTCCTTCACATCGTGGTCGAAATATTTTCTGACCACTCTATGCCCTTTACGACCACTCATGATCGAAATCGACCACCCACAACGTGGTCGGTGGTCGATCGCAAACAATGTGGTCGAAGCCACCACCACGCGGTGGCTAGGACCACGTTGTCGTTTATTGAATCGCCGGGTCCCACGTGTTAGGATTTAATATTTTTGAGAATTAACTGAACCGAAAGCATTCAATTGGGCATAACTTACTCATTTTAAGTCCAAATTGAATGAAACAAATTTCTAAATTGTCTAAATTCAAGATCTGTCCAATGGAACCAAAATTATAATGTTTGAAGCTCATCTAAATTTAGAAAATAATTTAGAGTAGCTAATACAATTTAAATTGGATGCAAAATAGATTATGGGGTAATTAAAATGGAATTAGTTGTCATAAAAGATTAATGTGCCCTTAGTGTGTGTTTTAAATCAAAATTAGTTAAAAGCATTGATAAAGAAAAATGACTTTTGGTTAAATGTCCAAATTTAGTGTAGGTACCTTTAATTGTAACATAGAATATATGCATATAACATTTAACACACTGTCAATAAATCCTGAGGAATAATTTAGAATTGAAAAATAACGTTAAGCCTAATAATAAACATAAATCCAAATAACAAAACTAAATTGATTTCATTTGGATATATGTGGATCTTTTGAGTTATTTGCTTTTATTCGTGTTCAGTCGTTTAGCGCGTAATTAGAAATTGGAGTCCTGAAGAATCAAGGGATCAAGTGTGATCAAGAGCAAAGTGAAGAACAAGGCCAAAAACTCAGAATCAACAAACGAGAAAGCATTGTGTGAGCTCAAGACCGCGGTAAACCGCGCCAGGCGAGTCAATACTTTGATCATGTTGAACCTACATTTTCGCAAATTACTTTTGTTTAAAGTATCAAATTGCATGTTTTATTTTATAAACAAATGCATGTTTAATTCAAGAATTTAGCTATATACCATTGCTTGCCTTGATTAATATTACACCCTTCCTTGAATAGTCGATTATGCGAACCTTGTCGCCTAGCAAAAATTATAATGGTATCCTTTCAAAATAAGTCCGTAATTATATGCCATGCTTAGTCTCGCATAGACACTCGGGTACCGAGATGCCCCAAGCCTCATCAACATTTTCAATCATGAGAAACTGGTTTGGGCAGTCATGGTGATAATGACTGGTATTTGTGTTGGATATGATTATTTTATGCTCCCAAAAACCTCAACTTGCTTGAATATCTGGGCGGATGATTTGGGGTTTGGTATGTGGTGCGGTGGGAGCACAAATTGCAGTGTGGTAGAACCGCCTGTAATACTAAGGACTGAATCTTGTCATGATCTCCCACGTAAACAAGTGCAACCACATGTCTCAGAAATTACAACTTGGCTAAGAAGCGGTATCGACACTCCCGACTCATCTCACCGGTAGTGGATAGACGTGGTTATGCAAGGGCAAGGAGGCCTAAAGGGACACCGAGTGGAGGTGACGTTCACCGTCGTATTAGCATTGAGGGGAGAGGAGCCCGAATAATGCTAGTAGCCGTGGTGAACATCCCGTGCAACGTATGGGACCCACCGCAAGTGGGCAGTTTCCCATAGGGTGAGATGACTAGAGGAACTAGATATCTCGAATACCATGTGATAATCTATTTGACCATCCGACCAAGGAATCGGTGGGGCAACAGTGGATTATCGCTTGTGGTGAAAGTGTACAAACTCGCAGAGTCAAAACTATTCGAATAGCCGTGCCCACGGTCATGGGCGACATGGGAAACTTAACGGATATAGTTCTGTTTCAAAATGATTTGTGGGTGGGAATGGAAAGGTGAAGGCGCGTGCAAGGCCACGATTTGTGTTGTCTGGTGTCGCCCGATGATAAGTTAAGCGGCTATAACGTCAAGGATTAAGCATATGGTGCGAGATGCCATGTAACGGTGGATGGAATCAATCGCCATCTTTATTGCATTCTCATATACATTATGTTTTGTTTAAACTGCTAAGTCTCAGGAGGTTTCTATGTATTATATTTCAAAAGCTAAACGATGATAAAGCTTCTCCTTTTACAAAGTACAATAACAGGGAGAATAAATAGAGTCGTAGGAAAAGAGGATGACTACTGTGGTAAATACATAACGATGATTGGTGGATTCATGTCGATTATAAAAAGAGAATATTAGAAAGGGGTTTAGGAGAAATAAATCGGTGGAGCCTATATGAATGGATGTGTTAGAAAGATGATTTAAATGATTTTTGGAAGATTAGAGTGTGCAAAAGAAATTGTTGGATTACGACAATAATATAAAGTCTTGAGAGATGTTAGTAATAATGTGATTGATAGGATTTGATTAAAATCTTGGAAGGATGAATTGAATTTTGGGTACATCGGAGGAATAATAATAATTACCGGAGTATAATCTAGATCAATGATTTTGGAGAATTAGAAGAGTGTAAAGGCAATTGTTGGATTAAATGGGATTAATAGAAATTGATCTAGATAGGTGATTTGAATTTGAGGAAATTTGGAGATATGATAATTGAAGCGTAAACTAGATTAATGATATTCTTGGTGCAGAAGTATTGATGAATTAGTTAGAGATAAATAATGAAAATAAGGATGATTATGGAAAGAGCAATTTATGGTTATGAATCATTAGCGAAAAGTTCGATATGAATGATGTCGGTGGCTTAAAAGTAATCCTATTAGGGAATCATTGGAATTGAAGTAGGAGTTGGTGAATAGTGATTACAGGATTGGACTAGTATGAATTCGGAATACGTGAAGACATTGGTGGATTCAAAATGAATGTATATATATATAAAGGGTTTGATCGGTGGATTAGCTAAATAATGTCACTCATTGTTTGGAGTCTTAGACGACATTTAGTAATAAAATTGTGTCTTTGGAGAATTAAGTCAATTATGGCATTTGGGGGAAGTGAGTCAATTTGGCAATCGCCGTGGAAATTTTAGGTAGCGATGGACTATGGTTTAATAATATCAATGCTACCAAAAGCGTTTTCTGGCAAATAAAACAACCCGAGCCTTTCCTTTGATAAGCCATGCATACTATATATTTGCATTATGTGTATTGGCTCGCGGAGCACGGTGGTTAGTGTGCTCACACTCGCTCTCATAACAAAATCCAGAATCAGGAATCGGATCACTACGCCTCAGCAATACTTGGGTCTTGAAGGCAAAGAAGGTGAAGACGTCAAGGGCTAGGTTGCGAACCTCCGCTTAATCGCTCATGGGCATGTCCCAAGGTCCCACATGTGTGCTTCATTCTTCCGCCGCGCGATTTTTCGATTTTGGCCTAATCGCCCATGAGTAAGTTTACTATTTTATTTATGCTTCCGCATGGTATGTATTTGATATTCATTTTCTGTAACTGTGAGCACTATCTACTGATCCAGGGAATAGTGCATAAATCACAGAGGATTTCGGATTGAAAAATCCGGGTCTGACATGAAGGATTATACATGCTAGCATGATATTCTCAAGATCCCCTTGCTCACATAGACGTGCTGGTCGACGCAAAATACAAAAGCGAGATTGCAAAATCCCAAACGCACATTCAACATCCTTCCTTGCACATTCTTGATGTTGTGCAAATAATTTATGCTTAGTTGATTGTGGTTGGCGTATTGACTTAACGAAAACAGCCCACTCTAGGTATATGTTGTCTGTTAGGTAATAACCATTTCTATATTGCCTTCCATTGACATGGTACTGCACCTTAGGAGCTTCTCCTCTCAGCTGCTCGATGAACAAATCAGATTGATTAAGCACGTTGATATCATTATTGGATCCAGCAACACCAAAGAAGGCATGCCATATCCAACGATCATGCGATGCAACTACCTCTAGAATGACAGTAGGAACACCATGATCACCACGAGTATATTGTCCTTTCCATGCATAGGGACATTTTTCCCAGTGCCAATGCATGCAGTCAATACTCCCTAACATGCCAGGGAACCCACGACGTTCGCCTATCTGCACTAAGCGTTCAACATCTTGTACGTTGGGGCGTCGCAAATACTCTGCTCAATATATTTGAATCACACCCTTCACAAACATCTTCAAGCACTCAACTGCAGTACTTTCTCCAATCTTAATATACTCATCAAGATGATCTACAGGGCTACCATTAGCCAATTGGCGAATAGCCGACGTGCACTTTTGAATTGGCGACAACCCTAGGCGATTCAGAGCATCTGTTCTCAAGGTGAAAAATGGAGACCACTCACCTAGGGCATGAACGATGCGTAGGAACAGTGGTCTTCTCATCCTAAGTCTTCTACGAAAGATTGTATCATTGTAGACTGAATTCTCCGAGAAGTAGTCATCCATTAACCGCTGTTTGGATTCTTCACGAGGTCTATCCACATATCTCCTAGCCACAAATATCCTACCTTGACCATGTAGAGCTTCAATATCGGTCTGTAATTCAGCCACTATATGATCAGCAACATCTTCCAATATATCTTCCTCTTGTAGGGACTCATCCATTGTGTACAGATCCATTGGATCCATGCTGTTCACCTCATCAGCCGAATCAGAATCACTTGACATCTTGGGAAGGAAAGAAAGTGGAGGGCAAAGGGGAGAACTGAGAGAATGTGGAGGGCACAGGATAGCAGCCTACATGTGTGGTCATATATAATTATAGAGTAGTACATAATTCACACTTGCATGAGAAAAAAGATGTGTTTAGACCTGATCACATTTGCATGAGAAAAAAGATGTGTTCAGACCTGATCACATTTGCATGAGAAACATGAAGAATATATACCTTAATCATCTTTAGCAAACAAACTCATCCGCATTCTCTCCAATGCTCTGTCTCTTTCAGCCAAGGCTTGTTCGCTGAGATGACTTGTAGGAGCAAATATTAAGTCTTTGTAAGTCTCTAGCATTTTACACTTGATTTTCTCACATGTTGTTTTATGTGCAATCTTGGCTGCTTCTACCTTCTTATTTGCCAAACTCTGTTGCACTGCTGCCATCTTCTCACGGCCTTCCCTAGCCATGGTGCTTGCTTCAATGAATTTTTCTAGTTTCTCATTTATCCCAGCTACAACATCCGATGCCTTCTGTTTCCCATTTTGTTCTTCTTTGGCCCTCTTATGTCCCATAGGACGCTGTGTTGGATTATCTTTAATATTCACTACATGAGCTGGGTTACGAGTTGCGCTATTGTCCTTTTCCTTCAATAGTTTTTTTCACATATGCAGACCACTTCCTTTCATATCGTAGTACCCTCCAAGCATGCTGTAATGTGAAAGGCTTTTCATTATGTTCAGAGGCATAGAGCTCGAATGCTTGATCCATCAATTGACCGTCGCTCACCCCACTTTGGTAAATTTTAGTAGTTCTTATCCAGCAGCCATGGAACTCACTCACTGATTTCTTGATGCGTTCCCAACGGATCTTCAACTGGTTACGGTTTCTCTTACGATTACTTTCTGTGGTGCTGTTGTAAGTAGTAGTAACATCTCCCCAATATTGGTCCGCCTTCTTACCATTTCTATTAATTGGATCAATTGAATTTTGCAACCAAGCACTAACCTACATCCAGTAAAAGAACAAACATTACAACGAAGTCAAAAAAAATTGTGGACTCAAGGCTGCCAAAAACAAAGAAAGCTAACTTACCAATCTTATGTCTTCTTCATGTGTCCAATTCAATCTCACTTCTGACCTAGCAGGCTGGAGGGTGTCATCATCATCAATATCAATTGATTCTTTTTCTTGTGAACCCATTTGTGCATCTCTAGCATTCATTGAAGTACTTCCAGATGGTGATGGGGTCCCTTTAGAACATGGACCGGTTGGCGACACTGTAGTCTGACTCATTGGAGCACCAACCAAATGGAAATTTTCTGGAATTTGGCTTCCACTGGGATAGTTCACAAATGGATGTGACTGTAGATAGTTCATGAAACCACCAGGTGGATACAGCCTGAAAAAGGGAAAAGAGAATTTCAGTGATTTTATCTCAAACAAGGATATTATCTCAAAGAAGGATAAGTACAGTATAAAAGAACAACATATATTTTAGTGATTTTATATCAAACAGGTGGATAGTTCAGTAAAAAAACAACATATGTTTGACTCGGATATTATCTCAAACAAGGTAAGTTCCAGTGACTTTACATGAGCAGCTACAATGAAACTAATTTATAAAACCACATGCTTTCTTTGCTTAGCAGTACAAATACTTTTAGTTATGTGAGGAGAGCCATAGCCTACTGAACTATCCAATTTGTTTCTCGTTAGGAACTACTAACAATGAAGAACAGCCGCAACTAACATTCTGAGCTATCTAGCTTTGGAAGAAATAAAGCGGACCATTCTGACCTGCTAGGAGACAAATCATGCACGAATGAGGTGCCAAAAGACGCCGCAGGAAACCATGCACCGGGGCAGGGAGCATGCGCCGCGGACCGTGGTAGGAGCAATCACGCAAGACCGGCGCTTGAGATGTTGATCTATGCTTTGATCTTTTCTCTTGCTCTATCCCTTCCTTTCTCGGTCGAGGCATCCTTGTGCAGAAATTGGGGATGAGAATTGTTGGGGGAGGAGCAATTGGTGATTGATGTGAAATTGGGGGAGGAGCTAGGTCACGGGGGCCCACCTGTTTCGGCTACGGCTACGGCTACGACTACTCCGATCAAGCGTCGGCGACCACGCTGAATCGGAGTGGATCCAAATCGCGTCGATCCGGCTCCGCAGCCGTGCCCTTCATTTATCGACGATCTGGTTCTTGCGCGCAGGAAAAAAACAATGCGAAGAAGGTCTTCTGCGAGAGCGTGCCAAAAGGCACGCGGTGTGGCCTGCCATGTGGGAAAACTTGGCGCGCACTGTCGATTTCGGTGGCGCAGGAGGAGCAGAGGAGCGCAATGCAGTGGATCCAAAGGGAGGGGAAAACTAGCGCTATGGAAACAAAGAAGACACCCAACGCTGAAACCAGCCGTTTCTTCGCTGTTTGGAACACGGGCCGACGCCGTTTCTCAGGTAGGAAACGATTTCTCCTTCTCTCCTCATTAACTCCAATGCCACATCATATTTTTGCTTACATGGCAATGTATTTAATTCCATGGAAACCATCCTAATCACTAGATTGGGACTGCCCTTATAGACCTTGGCTTAGGTTTTCTAACATGGTTGATGCTAAATGAGACGGAGAAGGGGAGCAATCGTTACGAGTTTGGGCGGCCGCTTCTGGTCGTGTCGTGTAGGATGGTGATGTTGCGATTGCGCATGTTTTCGCTCGTGGGGTGCATGCGCTAACTCCAGTTTGTGTTGCTCATCTGGTATAGAAATTTGTAAGGAGATATGGTCTATTTGATATGGCTGTGGTTTATGGTTTTTGGCTAAAAATTTTAAATTTTAGCTGTTTGCGACAGAGATTACGGAGAGAGATAATTGTTTGCGATTTTTTATGATACAGATGTTGACCTTTTAATGTGTACTATAATTAACTTGTAGACCTCGTTTTAAAAAATATTTCGTTTAAAAGTTAAGTACTATAGTAAAAACTAAACGTCGATTTCAAAAGTCGAAAAAGAACATGTCCATGAGTGGAAGTCGAACGGTGTGATCGGATTAAGCGTAGCAACAGACCACAGTGAGATTAGATTACGGACATGCTAACAGGTACCAACAGCCAAGACACGCAGGGGCTGCACAGAATCATTCTCCAAATCCTATTTTAGTGGCAATCACAAGAGCATACATATGAACAGATAAACATCGCTAAATTTAATGAAGTGACATACAGATCGCCAAAGAACAGCTGAATTACATGCTGAAATTATCTCATCATGCATAGAATCTATAAGTTGCTTAGGGTGTCTAGTATCTGCTGAAAAGCTAGTATTCGTATCATGATCCTTAACCAATTTAGCATGACAAGCTTTGCCAAAAATATATATATATATTTGCTTCCGTTGCACGCAGCGCAAGAATTATAAACCAAACAGTACGTGCACGCACACGCACGGCAGCGCGCGACAGCGTTCATGCATTGTTTCAAAGCCACAACAACTAGCATCAGGCAAGTGACGGCAGATCAATATATTCCCCTCGATATGCAAGGAACAGTCGAACAGCATACCACACCGTGCAGAGACCATCTTCTTCTCCTCCGGCAAGTGCCGGCAGCAAATGGAGCGGCCGGGAACAATGGTGCACCAATTGCGGAACCAGATCAATATATTCCCCTCGAACTCCACCGTTTTTCTTGTGCGCGCATGCACTGATGCACGGGGGTATGCATGTAGCACGGTGGGCTTCCTGGTGGGGCGGACGAGCGCCAGCGATGGTGTTCGGCGTGAGCGGCTTCTCGTGGTACTGCTCGTAGCGAGTGCATTTACTCGCACGAGCGTAAATGTTAACCAGACGGAGGGCAGGAGTGGGCGTTTCGAGTTTAACAGCGATGGTGCGGTCCACGAGACGGATGGTGGATCGAACATCAGCAGTTAACGCCATGTTTTTTTTTTTGCGATCCATGTTTTTTAGCTGTTGATAATAGCTTTTGTCTGTGGCTAATTATTTTTTATTTGTGTTTTTTTGATATGGCAGCAGACGATGAAGGTGCCAATGCTGATGGCACATACGATTTTATATCCAGAAAACCGTTTAGAAAATCTGCTTTAAAAATTATCTCATTTATTTTGACTCTCGAAAAAAACAAAAAGACGAAGATAACATGGTCTAAACCACTTATGGCCGGTGGGGATCTAGCCTTGCAGGCAGGCTGCATGTAGAACTGCTCCAATAAAGTTCTGCTTCTAACTTCTTAATTTCGTGTTTTTTTGGTTTTTGGGCTTTTTTATACTTTTTTGTCTTTTCTTTTTTTTTCTTATTCCTTGCATTGTCTACAGTGATATAACTTTTTTTATTATTTTAAAATTTTAATTATGCTAAAAAAATTAACAGTAATTATAATATATTTTTAGCAGCTACTGTGAAAAAAAAGACAGAAGATTGAACTTATAAGTCCAAATAAGCAATACATTGTGTCATTGTGTGCGTGCTTTTGATCCTTCGAAAATGGCAAGCTCTCGGCCGTGCGAATGGATCTGGCCCGTCCGTGGAGGTCGGCACGGCTGTGATTGCACCAGAAGGCTGCCACTTGTTACACGTAGGTGCCTAGAGCGTAGAGTAGTTGACAGTTGACACGCATGAGACTCGGCTGGTCTCGTCAGATTGTACGACATATTATGTTTTGTTATTTAATTGAAGGAGCAAATATTTGTGTCGAAACTTTGACAATGAGATTAAAATTTAAGCAAGATCGCTAGTGAGTGGGTGCTAGCCGCAAAAGTAAGCAGCAGTTCAACTATAAAAAGTCCAGGGTTCACTGAACCACCCTGACCTTTGGTAGCGAGCGATCAACGGCGGCAAGGCGGTGACTACGCCGATGCTATGGGTTTGCCTATGGGGGCGTTAAGCGAAGCGGGAGGGTGCCATGCAATGATCCCATGAATTGGGTTTGATTTTGGGAGTAGAGCGTGATGGGTACGTACGTACAAGGTAGCAACAGCTCGTGGGAGCTTGAGCAGGGCGGATCCACATCCCGAGCAGGGTAGACTTCAGTCTGAAATGTGAAAAAATATTCAGTGTATAGCCCAGATAAATTCAGTTCAGACTGGGTAATATTTTTATAGTTCAGCCTAGATAGTCTAAATCATTCTACCACTGAGTTTAGGGTATAACTAAACTCTGGCGCCGCCACTGAGCTTGAGTAACAAAGGCATCATCATCGACAATGCTAGAGGAAGCAAGCTACACCAATGTTCCAAATTCCGATTCCGGCTTGGAGGTGGTTATCAAATTTTGGGCGGCCGGTTCCCAATATACATCGTCCCAAAAATTACCTAGAAGCATGTCGAAGCTGGTCGAAAACCGACCGGAATTTGTTCGACCAGGAACCAAACGAAAAACAATATGAATCTTGTTTGTTGTCGACTGGTTTCAATACTTTGAACAACTATCACCGATTCTATATGAAATACATTACTAGAAACACATACAAAAGTCATTTATAATCAGCAGGACTCGATCGGTACAAATTTCGTGGAAAATCGTATTGACTGCTAACGGGAAGCAGCTTGTCCGATCCTTGTATTTGGTTTCTCCAATCCAATCCAGTCCAGGCCCAAAACAATGAAACCTAGGTTAAATCTAAGCCCAAATATAGTCCTGGGACTTGATCCAAACCAGAGCAGAGCACCCATACATTGTACAGTACAACCATCATCCATACATTATACAGTACACCCATGTTGAATCGAAACCACGAGGCTTTAATCTGCACAGACGGTGTTGGAAATCGGAGAGGAACGAGGAGACGGCTGTGATCCATGTTAGAAACGACGGAGGCAGAGACACAGCTAAAGAGCGGCCTTATTCTGATTCTCACTGAATCATGAACGGGTGGAAAAGTGAGGGCCTGTTCTTTTTGCTGCGGCTTATAGCTTTTGGTTGAAATTTTTGAATTTTGACTGTTTACGACAGAGATTGCGGAGAGAGATACTCGCTTGTAATTTTGGTTGATACAGATGTTAGGCTTTTAACGTGTACTAAAATTAACTTCTAGATCCTGTCTTGAGAAAATACTCCATTTAAAAGTTAGGTACTGTAGCAAAAGCCAGAAGCCGCTTTTGAAAGCCAAAAAGAACACCCCTTAAATCCATGAGAAAACATGATAGACCAATCAAATCCGAATCAAATCAATAACAGGTGGCTCGGATTACCTTCTTCTGCTTCTCACAGCTAGACATGCCCGGCGTCGACGATGGCGACAGAGAAGAGCTGGGTTCTGCGGTGGACGGTGGCGGCCTGATGGTTTCTGATGGTGGCAGAGGCAGAGCTTGCAAGCGGTGGGGAAAGCAGGGAACGACGGAGGCGGATGGTGGCGGCACAAGGGTTCTTGTCGTCGTCACGAGCCCTCTATCCCGCAGGAGGAACAGAGGAAGCCTCAAACAGCCAGAACAGGTAAGTGGGTAGGCTAGGCTGGGTTTGGCACGGCTTAGTGCTTTTGGCTTTTATTGTTTGTTATATTAACTAGCTTTTAAACGGTATATTTTTTAAGACGGTGTCTACTGGTCGATTATAGTATACACTATATCGACTTCAGCTATACCAGCCAAAATTATATACGAGTATCTCACTCTTCATAATCCCTCTCGTGAACAGCTAAAAGGCGCAGTTCAAGAGAACCTACCTTGGATCTCACCTGTCTTCTAATACAAAAAATGAGGCTTACGGCTCGTCCAATCCAATCCAATTCTAGTCAAAAAAAAAAAAAGGGCTCAATTTTGATCTAATCCATTTGCATTTTTAGGCCAATCTGGATTTACGATTTTTGGTCCAGTCTGATCCAAGAGGCTGGAGAGGCCAAGTCCATCAGCAGCCCTATGCATCTCCCGGTGTCGAGCCTGATGAGCAACTCGCCGTACGTGCTGGTGCTGGACTGCGACATGCACTGCAACGACTGGAGCTCCATCCTTGAGGCCACGTGCTTCCATCTCGACCACCGTCTGTCCTCTTCCGCTGACCTCGCCTTCGTGCAGTTCCCGCAGATGATCCACAACCCCAGCAGCAGCAGCATCTACGCCAACGAGCTCAGAACCATCTTCTCGGTACGTATACCAACCAATCACTAAGCTGCATTTGCCATATATAACCAACAAGTCTAAGATCATATTGGCAAATCGAACCGGTGCATGCATGCAGACTCGATGAAAAGATTCGGACGGTCTCCGGGGGCCGGTCCTCTCCGGCGCAGGCTTCTACGTCAGGAGAGACGCCATCTACGGTGCCAAACCGCCCGGCACCTCGTCGGTGACACAAGGTGAATTAACTGTGAATTGTGATATGAAATTCTGAACCAGAACTGCATATA
Organism: Bonia amplexicaulis; assembly: GCA_036346245.1. Classification (NCBI taxonomy): domain Eukaryota; kingdom Viridiplantae; phylum Streptophyta; class Magnoliopsida; order Poales; family Poaceae; genus Bonia; species Bonia amplexicaulis. Next base: position 8,192,217 of record CM070737.1, read on the forward strand.
TACTATTTTTTTTGTTTTTGTTTTTGCGAGGGCATATATACTAGCTAGTTACCAGGCATTAACTTGACACCAACTCTTCACGTACATACAGAATTCTCTCGTATGGAGGTGGGCGAGCTCAAGAGAAGATTCGGCCTCTCGAATGGTCTCGTGGCGTCGGTGCGCACCTTGCACCAATCCGGAAACACGGCTAAACGAAATGTGCTTCTTGTCGGGTTCTTGTACCAGTCGGTGATGGAGGACTACTTCACCGGATTCCGGCAGCTCTACTGCCAAGGGTGGACGTCCGTCTGCTGCTACCCGTCGTCGAGGCGGCCGTTCCTCGGCAACGTCCCCACGAACCTCAACGACGTGCTGGTCCAGAACAGGCAGTGGGTGTCCGGCCTGCTCTCCGTCGGCGTCTCCAAGTACTGCCCCCTCACCTTCCCAAAGTCCGTCGCTATCTCCATACCTCAGAGCACGAATCTTCGCCTACGTACTACGCGTTCGTCGCCCTGTCCGTCGTCCCCTTGGTGTGCTACGCCACCATCCCGCAGTTCTACTTCTTCCGCGGTGTCTCGCAGTTCCCCAAGGTGATCCATCCATCAGCTAGTAGTGCCTGCGAAATCTTGATTTCTTCAAATGGATCTGATTGCATTACGCGCGTGTAGGTCACGCCCGTGGTTCGCTGCCGTCTTCGTGTCGTCGTCGCTGCAGCACCTGATCGAGGTGTCGGTCTCGAAGCGGAGGTTGACGGTGAGCACGTGGTGAAAAAGCATGACAGACTGGAATTTGGTTGTATGTCTAGATCTAAACCAGTTTACTTGTTACGTTATAGATCCAAACGAGTTGAATAACACTAAGTCCATGGAGCAATAGATTTATAAGTAGTATTAGATCTTCTTCTCCAAAAGACTAGTCTAATAGATAAGGTTATAAGGAGATGTTAGCATCTGTACTCTGATATGAATTGACAGACTGAATCCTAGCCGTATGGTTAGGTCTAACCGAGTTTACTCTCTGGACCACAGGTCTAAACGGACTGAATACAGCTAAGCTTATGGAGCAATAAATTTATAGGTGGTATTGAGTCTTCTTTTTAAAAAACTAGTCTAATAGGTATTTATATTTATAAGTTATGTTTTTCTTCTTCTTATATCTGATACGGGACTATTCCCAGTAGAGCAGAGGCTCTGCACGCTCAACACGGTCACCGGCCAGCTCTTCGCCTGCCTCAGCGTCTTCCTGAACCTCATCGGCGTCGGGACAGTGGACTTCCACCTGACGAGCAAGGCCTCCGACGACAAGCTGTATCGGGACGGCGTGTTCGACTTCGCCGGGTGCTCGACGCTGCTGCTCCCGGCAACCACGCTCTGCGTGCTCAACGCCGCGGCGCTCGTCGGAGGGACCTGGAAGATGATCAGCAGAGGCTACATGTTCGGCGAGCAGCGAGCTGTTCGCGCAGTTCTTCCTCCTCTGCTACATTGCAGCACTGAGCTAACTGCAGCTAGAATGGATGTTCCTCAGGTAGGATCCTGCAAGAATAACAGCACTGTCCGTCGCCATGACTGGCACTCTACCTTGTTTGGTTAAGGCACGTCCAAAGAGGATGTATGCTTGCTACCCTTTTCACTTTAGTTATCAATTTGTAACGTCATATAAATGTCTTGATTCCTTCTTCAATAAATAAATAGCGCTTTTGTATAATTAACTAGGGAAGATCTAAAGTAGATATTTCCCTTATGTATCATATGTAAAATTTTTTGGAATTCTTTTAATGTCAAGTTTAACTAGTTTACTACTTAATTTAAACAAGTTTAAACTGAATCTTCAACTGCAGTTGCCTTTTATGATAGTTTGATTTATAGGCATGTGCTGATTTTATATAAAAAAGCAAAATATGTTATCTAAATTCGTTCAAAACCTATGAATTTATATATATTTTTTCAAATGTATATGTTTTAGTTGAATTGTTATAGACAGATATATATATATATATATATATATATATATATATATATATATATATATATATATATATATATATATATATATAAATTTAGGTTGAATTAGTGTATTTAAAATCATAGTACTCTGACACCATAGTGCCTATTTCGATATCATTTTCTTATATAGGAAGCCTTTTTCGCACTCTGAGGAGTGAGTCCCACACCACATAAACAAATGTATAATACTTATTTAGCATTTTTTGTATAATTAAATATTAATTCTAGAATAATCCAATACAATTTAGTTAAAAAAATTTCATCAGGGCCTTTATTTTTACTATATACCATTTTTCTATATATAAAAGAAGTATATACAAAAAAATATACTATAAAAGTAAACTTCGATGAATTTTTTTTAATATAATTCTCTTTAAAGTATCTTATAATTATTATTAAAGTATAAAAATATAACATCGTGGTAGATACGGTATTTAGTTCAGAGTAATTTGGTCTGTGCTCTCTGGCTTTGAGCCTTCGACCATGCATCGCTTGTATTCTCCAAGCTCACAAACTTTCCACACTCCAGTTTAAGCACAACTGAACAATGACAAGAAAGTGCGCTTTAGTTCACAGAACAGCGAGGGGAACACTCGAGTGACTTATGGAGTACAGCGATAGCCGATAGATGCAACATGTTAGGTAATGTTTAAACAATTCACGGCAATAGATAACCTCGAACAGCGGCATTCAAACGCAACAGCTACTACTACTGCATAGTAGAAAACCATCCTACACGTAGGCCTGCTACTCTCAGGATGCGAGTATTGTGAGGTTAAACTGTGTAGCGATTCTTGGCAGCTTTGTCCATCTTTTTTGCATCGTCCTGCAACAAAAAGAACCCGTATCAGAGACAGTATCCAGGACATACGGAAGAAATCCAGTGCACTACTCACATGAACGATGAATCCAATGGAGTCCTTGTAATCCAGAAATTCCTTCCACTGCTTCCCGATGCTTATCTGATAAAAAAGAAGGAATATGTTCAGCACATCTGGCCTAGCTAGGAGAATCAATGTTAATAATGCTGAGGATCCAGACAACTAGCACTTTTGTACTCATGGACCACCAACCTACCCTTAATCTGTGTGTGTGATGGCAGAATTACTAATATCTAAAAGTTCTAAAACTAACACATTTTAGGATGCTACTGCGATACTAATGCAGCACCGGTTATACAAAATGCTAAAACAGTAAAACATACAGCAGGAGAGTAACGCTAAGAAATGAATGAACGTTGCAATTTCAACTCAATAGCCAAAACATATAAACTTCAGTTAAAACAATTCAACAATTTTATATAGCATAATGTGGTATTTTAGCTGAAATAATGAAGCTTTTCCCTAGGACAAATTTATCAGGGAAATTACAAAAGCATAGTACACCCAAAAATAGCAATTCTTTCAGAACTAAGTTTATCAAAATATGTTCTGTCCATTGGGGTACCCCATATATATAAATCAAGAACCTTCTTCAAGTAGAGAAATTCATTGCCACAGGCACACATTGTAAGGGGCTCCACAGAGCAAGATCAGAGCATTATTATACACATTTTTCTAAAGGTGTACACATGCTAGCATTTGAGCATTCAAACAAGATCATTTGAATTTATACTATGTTAAATTATCAGAAAAACATGGTGCAAGTTAGAATACATGCAAACAACTTCAATAAAACACTTGTACCTGAGCAGCTTCATTAGTAGCATTTTTTGTCCAAATAGCTATCTTTTCCTGTTTCCCACGCACACTAACAACTGCTCCGCAAATTTCATCACCATAATCGAATTGTTCGCCGATCATTGCCAATAACTAAGATTCACGGGGAAAAATTAAAGTGGAGATTATATTAAAGATAACTGGGCAAAATAAATGAGATTCTATAATGCAAAAACGCTTACAGTATGCAACCACATTGTGTCAGATTTTCCTCTGCCACAGCTTATGGTCCATTTACCACCATTAGCACAAAGAGGGTCTTCCCATTTTGGCTCAATCTTGTTCTTGAAGCAATGGAAGTCAGCTCCCAGAACCAACTTGCTAGGGTGATGAATATTGTTGTATAGGCTGAAAAATCACCCTATTTATCAGTCCACTCTTACGGAATATATAAAAAGGTGATAGCTAAAGCTGGAGCAGGACGTAAAGGAATGAATGAAATTATCAGAATGGACATCAACAGATTCCTCAAGCAAGCTATTAGAAGACAAAACTCATCCTGAAAGATACATAAACATTTTGATAGTCCTCAAAGCTCATATTTCAACATAACATAACAGTCACTCCACTAAGAATAAAGAAAGTATACACAAAGTACTTATCCTGGAAAATGGTCAAGCTAAAACGCTAATTTTCAACATGTGCTACTTGGGTTATCCTGTATTATTGGTGTTACTGCATGTTATTTCCTTTCAAGTTTTCTGTCTCCGTCTACCGAATCTTGTGTGTATCGAGCTAGTGCAACAAACTCATTTAAGAATTATGTTAGGCCTGACATGAACTGATATCTTTTGTGAGCAATGGAAGAATCCCAATCTTGGAAGAGACAACCCAGAGAGCGAGCCAATGCACTATTAGTGCACTACTATTCAGCTCAGCTCAGTGGATTACCTCAAACATCTGAACAAATATATATTTAACAGTACCATGAGGCTCAAATTACTCATAAAACTAGAGCCATGAAGCAGGATCTCTCGCTTGTAGTTAATATCAACTTTACACTTTAGAGGGGTCAAGTTTGAGTACCAACAACCAACCCTAGTGAACAACGGCTACTAGCTAGCACTGAAGTACAGACCATTAACTGTGGCATCGTACCATGCTATCCAACAGCTCATACACATGAATGGAAGTTGAAACCTGATCAACAATTGCATGCAATATAGCAAATGAAAGATAACAAATATGTCAGACTATCGGCGAGATGCCTCCATAAAATAATCAAAGCACCACATAAATTTTTAAAAGGATCTGACTTTCATTTCTTTAAATATGTAGAAGCATAGCCAAAATAACCTAGAACTGACAATGCGATAAAACCAGGGAAGAAATATTTCTGGTATGATAGAAAAAACATGTCAACATGCATAGTGTGATAAGAGGGATACAAATAGCAAGAAATGGAAAAGAGTCAACTAGAAATATCCTAAGCCATGATCTCTAATAAGTAATGAGTATGCCCAAAGGGACACCAGAGAATTCCCAAAGCAGAACCATTAATCCAGCTCAAGACAATGTAAATGGAACATAAGAATAACCAGTAAGATGAATACTCAGACATGGCTATAAATATAATTCGCAGTTGGTGTAGCAATATTTCAGTAAACATGTTTGTGCCAACAATAATGCACACTGTCTCTAGCGAATTGTTCAATAACTAGACTTGCTAAAAGAAATTGGTGCCTGTGCAACCGGTGCAACAACTTGAGGAAGTTGGCCCAAAGATCTCTCAAGGTCTTCTTTCTTTAGTTATCCAGATTGCATTAATTTTATTTGTTAGGCAAGATATCTTCTATTGTTAGCAAGAGATCAATCAGTTCCATTTGTTAGGAGGGCTACCTCATCTATATATAAGTAGCTGGTTCAGTCGTTAAAGGCAAGCAAGAAATAACAGAAGCCCTTCCTCCATATCTTCTCTTGCGCCACCGGCGGCACTGCCTCACTGGCAGTCGCTTTCTGTTTGTCCTCCCACTCACCACTCATACCCTTTGTGCAATCAATCCTTAGGCCATAACAGTGCCAGGCAAATATTTAGCAAAGTACCTATTACTTAAGACTTTCAGGCACAAACTGGGGGAGATGCATGCAAAGATTAAGGGACATTGGCATGATTTAAGATCCTGTTCAAAACAGCTTTTGGCTTTTAGCTACCGGAAGCCGGAAGCCGTTTTGAACGTGTTGGCTTCTTAACGTGCCTTGTTTTTTCCTTTTTCCCTTGTATTGTTTGTGGAGATACAACGGTTTTTTCATTTTTCTTCGTTTTCGTTTAATTGAATGCCTCAATCAAAAGCTAACAGCCGCTATAGTGCCCATTTTAGCCAACAACCGCAGCCAAAAGCCATCAGCAAAAGCCGTTTTGAATGGGGCCTCAGTGTTGGCTAACAATAGCCTGAGCTCAGAACGTATACAGGTTACAGAAAGAATGAAAAGACACACGCAGCTCATGTTACCAAAATTAATTTTCAGATTTTCTAAGGTGTGCATAAGAAAAGTGAATCTTCTGGGTAAATCTAACACCCATTCCTGGCCAACCCCATAATAGAAGTGTTCTCCTGTGCTTACCCAATCATCTCTAGATGACATGTTTCCTATTCCTAATGCTTTTGGGTATATTCTTTTCAGCTTTTGGCTTTTCTATAGTAACTAGCTTCAAACGGAGTCTCTTTTCAAGATATAAGTCGATTGTAGTAGACACTGTAGCACTTTCATCTAGATCGGTAACTTGCACTGAGAATTCAATCCTAAACTTAAGCATAAAATCAGCACAATCGAATATTCTCGTGTCTACTTCAACCAGATGCATTGCAGGGTATCAAAAGCTATAAATCTCAAATAGCATTTATTTTCACAACTAATCAATCAATTCAATACAACCAATTAGATAATCCATTTTTCCACGTCCTCAAAACAGAAGTTGACAGTTTAGAAATCTAAGCAACTGTAACAAAAAATATTCAATATTTTCAAAACAAGTATTTAGAGCACCATTTTCAGAAATCCTGAAAATATTTCCAATCAAAATTGACGCAAATGAAACCAACGATGCCATTCATTTGACATGCAAAAATAGCCCAGTCAATCATCTAAGAACTTATTACTCAGAATACATACAGAAGATCAAAGGTTAAAGGGTAGAGAAATGGTGATCAAATAGCTTTCAGCCACATATCCAATTGATCAACAACGGGATTGAAAAAAGGCCAGTGCAAATGCATGCACAAATAGATTAATCATAGCAGGATAATAAATAAAATTTGGTGGCATTGCACATTCTGTTCATGACAGCAATGCAGTTAGTATATCTCCTAAGTCCTAAACAATCCTGTCAAAATACACCTAAACAACCAAAATCAAATCATAAACTACAACACGCTACAATACTATGTCCCTTCAAATAATAGTAAAGGCAGCTCGCATCATTGCGCAGTACTACAAAATGAGCTCCGAATAGGTATTACAACATTGGTCTCTACTTGCTACCCACAACAATACTCCAAGAATTAACACCTCAAAAATATGATCCTCCGACCACCACGGTAGTAATTACTCCCATCACACCCTTCATGAACCTGATCTCCTAAAAGTTTCCAAATGAAAAACCACACATCCATGACATGAAACCTGACTAATTTCACTCCAAGCTGAGGGCGCTTAATACAGTATAATTTATTAAGCAAATGGTTTGCTTCAATAAGGACGTAGGCTCGATCTATTGACCGTTCGCCATAAACTTCAACTGATGCAGAAATTTAGACTATCCAGATCCACGAACCATCATAAATTTCGCTCCTATCTATCTACTTGAACCTACGACATCTGCAACAAATATCACCCAACTTCCCAACATGCCAGACGGAGACCTTTGCATCAAGCACAAGTAGACAACCAATCGAATTAGCAGCGATTGGAGAAGGAAATCTACTCGTATCAGGTAAGAGAGGGTTTGAGAGGGGGGAGGAACCTCAGAAGTCCTCGACGGTGGCGAAGGTGTGGATGGGGCGGATGGAGCTCCCCCATGCGGCCTGCCTGGACTTTCCCTGCGGGTTGTCGAACCAGAAGGTCCAGGCGTGCTCGAGCAGGTGCGGCGCGGAGGGGTTGGCCTGCGGCGGCGCGGGCGCGGAGTCGTCGTCGGCGATCTCGCCCTCCTCTCTCTCCTCCGCCTCGTCGGCGCCGGCGGACGGCGGCCTCGCCTTGGTCTCCTCGGCCATGCCGGTGGGGGCGGTGGCGATTGCGGATGGTGATGAGGCGGTGATGAGGTTTTCGGCTTAGGTCGGAGCAAACGAAGGCAGGGTGCTCCGGCCCGTGTCCGTGGCTGGAGAGAGTAAACTAGAAGGGGCGGGGCGCGACGCAACGCAATGTGGAGGGATCCTTGGGTTGGGGTTTGCTAGGGTTGCTGTGGGCTGGGGTACGCAGCCCATGAATGGCTGGTTTAATAGATAGTCGGGCCACTTTTGCACGTAAATGGAGGCACATATAGAAGGCGGCGGCCGGCTGGATGTGCCCGCGCTGCTTCACATTTGCACGCAAATAATATGGAAGGTCGGCTTCTCGGAGGCACCGACCGACCTCGAGAGGCTGCATCCTCGCCGCCATCACCGACAGGTGCAGCGTCGCTCTCTGCAGAGTTGGCTGCCAGGAAGGCGGATGGACCACAGAAGGATGTGGCATGGAGAGGACACCTGGGGACATCGCCTTCTGCAACGGGGAGCTCTATGCATGGGCTCACGAGCTACGCGCTAGACCTTGCTCAAGTTCGACATCGGCGTGGATGAAGACGGCGCGCCGGTGGTCACCGCGGCCCACCAGCTGGCCATCCAAAAGCCCTACAGCCACGGCCAGATGTGCTTCGGCGACCCCGAGTACGTCGACGACGATGGAATGACGCCTGACAAGTATAGGTGGGAAGCGAGGCGAATCTATGGGATAGGCTTCACCAGGCTGAAGCCTACCCTCCACTGGTTTGCCGAACACCCCCCTGGCGCCCCGCCCTCCTGCGGCGACCAGTCACCGGCGACGACGCCGACAAGCGAGAAAAACGAGCTGTCTGAGGAGAAGAAAGAGCACGGAGCCAAGGGAGTTGAAACAAGGTCGAACCGTTGAAGAAGTAGAAATGCAGGCCCACCAGCCCACCGCGGTGCCGCCCACACTGCCACACATCCAGTACAATGTTATGTTCTCATGCTACCAAATTTTCCCAAATCCGAATTCCCCAAATGCCTAAATCCCCAATCAATTGCTCACCCGTGAAGCATGCCAACGAGTGACGAGATCTGGATTCGGGAGCCAAGGCGGGGACGCCGGTCACCGGATCCGAAGGTGGGACGCCGGGGAAGGGCCGAGGTGGGGTCGCCGTCATGGGACGCCTGGGCGGCTGCCGGCCGGGCTCGAGCGGCGGAGGCACGGTCGGGCCGCCGGGGCGGGTCGCGTCGTCGCGGCCTCGTGGGAGCTCGAGACACCGGGAGGCGTGGAGGCGGGAGGCGGGCGCCGAGACGCGGCGGGGGAGCCCGAGCTCGGGTGCGGGCTGCGGCACGGCTCGCCTCTGCTGGCTGCCGCCATGCGTGAGCGTGACTGAGGGCGGAGACGCGGAGGAGTCGAGTGATCGAGTGAGCGACCGACGGACTGCGTGAGGCTTTTTTATTAGGTTTGCAATTTGTAAATTACACTTTATTTCTTAATTAGTCATGTAGCAGTTAGAGTCTAACTTTATACATACATTTCTTAATGTATGTACTTAATTAAAATTTAATTCATAGGTTTGCAAAAATGGAGAAGCGAACTTTGCGTAACTATTTCACAAGCAATTCAAGTAGTACTCCTCCAACTGATGAGAGCGCAACTCTACCAAAAAAGCCTCGACTAGAATTTAATCCGGATGAAATTATTGCCGATCCAACGCATCGCAAACCAATAGAAGATTTTGCTAATGAATTTAGAGATGGAGTGAGGAGGGCATATTTGTCAAATGGTCCAACTCGAGTAATTGGTCATACCTTTCCGAAGACATTGGATGGCAAAGTGTGGAGATCCTTTCAAGAATCATGGTTTAATAAGTTTGATTGGTTAGAATATAGTGTCGCAAAGGATGCCACATTTTGTTTCTATTGTTTTCTTTTCAAAAACCGTCATAACCCAACACATTTGGTAATGATGTATTTACAAAAGTTGGGTTCTCTCGTTGGAAGACGGCTATAGATGCTTTTAATAAACATGTTGGTGGTCCAAATAGTTTCCACAACATTGCAAGGAGTGAGTGTGACGACTTTCAGAATCAACGGTCAAGTGTATCTAATAAAATGAGCACTTACTATAAAGAGGCTGAAATTGCATACAAAATCCGTTTGACTGTATCTTTAGATTGTGCAAGATATCTCATTGAGCAAGGTGAAACTTTTCGTGGGCATGACGAATCCTCTACTTCCATCAATAAAGGTAATTTCAAAGAGCTATTGGATTGATACAAGGATAAAAAGGAGGAAGTGAAGTATGCATTTGATACAGCTCCCGGGCATGCAGTTATGACTTGTGCAAATATTCAAAGAGAGTTTTCCAAAGCTTGCGCACAAGAGGTCATCAAAGTGATTAAAGGTGAGATTGGAGATAGAAATTTCGCAGTGCTTATTGATGAGTCTTGAGATGTATCAATAAAGGAGCAAATGGCGGTGATTGTAAGATATGTTGTACATATTTATTTTAGTCATACAATTTTTACATTGTTGTATTGTAATATTGTTTTAACTTTGCAAAAATTGTGGCATGCAGATTTGTGAACAATGAAGGAAAGGTCATGGAAAGATTTCTTGCTATCAAGCATATTACAAGTTGTACATATATGGCATTGAAGGAAGCTTTGGTTGGTTTGCTTGATCATCATGGTTTACCTATTTTTAGACTTCGTGGGCAAGGCTATGATGGAGCTTCAAATATGAGAGGAGAATTTAATGGCTTACAAAAACTTATTCGGGATGAGAATCTAAATGTTTTCTATGTCCATTGTTTCGCCCATCAGTTACAATTAGTGGTTGTCATAGTTGCAAGTTGTAGCAGAGCTATTGCTGATTTCTTTAACTATGTTCCCCTGATAGTTACGGTTGTTAGTGCATCTTGCAAGAGAAAAGATGTGTTGATTAAAAACATCATGATATCCTGTTGGAGAAGTTGGAGAATGGTTTGATATTTGCTGGGACAGGGCTGCATCAGCAATCTGGCATAGCGAGACCTAGAGATACTCGGTGGGGATCACATCTCAAAATCTTTCTTCGTATATACCAAATGTGGGAGGCAGTTGTGGATGTGCTAGAACTTATAAGTGAAGATGCTTGTCAAAACACAAGTCATGGTGAAGCAGCAGGTTTGATGAAAAATATGAAAACCTTTCAATTTGTGTACATCATGTATTTTTTGATAACATTGTTGAGCATAACAAATGAGCTATCACTTGCTTTACAAATGAAGCATCAAGACATTGTTGAAGCTATGGACTTAATACAGGATGTAAAAAAACGCTTGCAAGATATGAGGGACGATGGGTGGGAGCTATTGTTCAACCAAGTCAAAAGCTTTTGTGAGACTTATGCAATTGATGTACCAAATATGAATGATGTCATTGGAGTTATGGGAAAATCTGTACGTCGCAAGCATACAGTGACTCAACTATCAATAAAACAGCACAACCCCCATCTTCCACCTCCGCCCTACCCCCGCTTCCACCGTGCCGCCCCCTACCCCATGTCTTCCACCACACCGTATGGTGGTGCCGCAGAAATAAATGGTAAAATGGTGCTAAACCATCCACCATGCTGGTGCAAGGACCAATCGGCCATGTCATGCAGTTTTGCCATCACCGCACCTCCGTAGTCTCTTGTGTCGACGCCACCGCTGTGTCATGGTGGTAGTAAAATTAGAAACCACATTTACATCCAGATACATTTCATTTTATAGCGTGATGAAGCCTGTTTTATGGTATTAACGAATTTACTAGACACGACATTAGAGTTTACTGTCACATCCAGCCGTAGCGCATGCTTGCCATGTGATAGTAGTAGTAAAAATAGAAATCACATTTACATCTAGATACATACTAATTTATGGCCAGGATGAATTGCGCGACCCAATCATGCATTGGAGTCGACAGTAAAAATGCAAACCATTTTTACGATCAAATACATTCTAATTTATGACCAGATAAATTTGTTTACACTATATTGATGAATTTACTGGCCATGTTATTAGAGTTTACTGTCCCACGTTGCACAGATTGACGGACTTGGAGTCAATTCTATGCGGCACGATGGAAATCAACATATTAGAGAGTTAGAAGAGTGCTTATTCGATCACACTCATGAGTGCTTCCTGGATCCTAATCAACAAAAACGAAAGCTGGTAGGCAGATTCCATCTCCTTGTGATCTGTGGACATCCTAGGAACTGACTCCTTGCCATTTCTTAAAGAAAAGGCTAGTGCTTTCGGATGGCGTGCAGATAACCGATAATAAACAAGAAGCAAATCCACAGTTGCCAAATGTGCTAATTAAAAGCCAAGATCACAGGAGACTTGCACATATGGAAGCTTATAATTAAGATGACATTAACAAGCCATTAATTAAGCGACATGCATGCATGGACCTATCAGAGCCACAGGGCGCCTGCCTGCTTCAAGATCGGCACGAGCTCACCGGCGATGTGCATGGCCATGAGCCGGTCGAGCCCGCCCATCAGCCTCCCCCCGATGAACACCGCCGGGAAGGCGGCGTGGTCGTGGGCGTTGGCGTGGCGCGTCGCCACCGCCGCGGCGCCGTCGACGATGACGACGTCTCCCAGCTTGTCCTTAGGCCGGAGCGCGACGACGAGCGCCGCCGGGTCAGCGTCGTCGCCGACCTCGAGGACTGTCGGGTTGGCCCCCTGCCCCAGAAGCAAGCGCCGGGCCACGTGCACCATGCAGCACCCTCGCCGCCCCACCACCACCACCGGCTTCTCCTCGATCGCCTTCCGCACGTCGCCGTCGTCGGTGGCGCCGCCAGCCGTCGGCAGCTGCGGCGCCGGTGCCAGCGCCTTGGCTTCTTGCATACGTACGCGTGCGCGGTGCGTCCGTTAAGTTTGACGAGCCGTGAGGGGCTGTGGACTTGTGGTGCGAGGAATGGATGTGGAAGTCAGAAATATGGGTTTGGGGTTAGGACAATGTGCATAGAGCCATGGAATGTTAGGTTAGCATTCCTGTCTTGGTATGCACCACATAAACATGGAAATTTACTCCTGATCAGTTACTGCTCATTACTGGGTTTGACCATTTGTAATACTAGTAGTCGTCGATCTTAAAATTAATTTGGCACCATATTTTAGCAGTCTAGTTACACATAGCTAGAAATGATATATAAAGCAGTGAGTCTGACCATGAACGACCCTAAATCTTAAACTCAAATCCATCCCAAGTTTCCAACCCTTAGATAATTAGCCACAAAGAATGTCTTTCTTTATGTGAATTGAATGAATATGTGATATCTTGTTCAACAACAACTACAGTAGTTTTGATCCTTCCCCGCTCATTAAAGCTTCGGCTTTTAACTTCTACCTTTTTAATTTTATCTTCTGTTAGCGTTTTGGTTTTTTGTATTTTTTCTTATTCCTTTATATTGTCTATGATAACTTTTTATTTAATTTTTTAATTTTAATTACACTAAAATATTAACAGTAGTTACAGCAAAAACCGAGAAGCGTAGGCTTAAAAATCGAAATGGGCACCTCCTAAGAAAGAAACAACAATGCTCCGTTGTACACTTGTACAACAAGGTCAGCAGACTCTTGACGCGGGCACCAGGTAATTAATTAGCAGTCGTCACTGCCATCATCATCCATTGAAAACCGCCGTGTCGTTTTCGTCCCTGCCATTCGGTGCTATCTGCCGAGCGATCGTCGCCAGTGATGAAGAAATGCGTTGCATTCTGGCTCATCTGTGTCATAATTCTCTTAATCCCAGTTGGACCAAAGTAGATCGTAAGAACCACATAAATTCCAAACCTAAAGCACGCACCAGTAATTAAAAACGAAAAATCGATTCAACCAGTGCTAAGTTCGAAATTACCACGAACTGCAATTATTTAAGATCCGTTTGGAATGAGAGAATTTTTGTGATCTCTGCTAAAATTAAGTTGTTTCTAGTAAAATTTTTACTTCTAAATAGGGCCAAACCAATATTAGAGCATGTACAATACAAAATGCTTATACATGCATATTAAAGAGAGAATATAGCCAATCATCAAGCATCCATATAAAAGTTATTTTCTCTAATACAATCATATCTTCCATAGGTGTTTAGATATTATATTATGTATTACTTAGATAAAATTATACATATAAACACCTGCTAATTAAGACCGATGTTAAATACTTATTTAAGCATCGATGCTTTAAAATAAAAACTTTATTTATTCTATACGTTAAGTAAAATTAATTTTTAATTGTTAAGTATCTCTAAACACTTACATGATACGTACACCTATACTCAATTTGCATTTCTTTTGGCTGTGAGAAATCAGTATTTTACGTCCACCGTTTTTCTGTGGAGATAACGGCCGCATCGACCGACCGTCAGTGATTGCAAGTTTGCAACGGCAGTTAGCTACACGTGAAGCGCGAGCGCGGGCGCGGGAGCGACTCCCCATGCCGGGACGACGTAGCATGCGTGACGCGGCCCCACGTAACCGGAGCAAGCACACGCATCGCACAGACTCACGGAGTCATGCGCGGGGGGCCAGGCGCCTGGGTAAGTGGACGGCGAAGGCTCACCTACCGTCGATGCTGGCGCTGCGTACGTACGCGCGCGACGTGCGCGCATGTGCCATCTGGGCGTCAAAGTCTTATCTGCACACAACACACACGCAAGGATGCAGGGGATGGGCGAATAATCAAAGACGAATTATGTCACGTTCTTATGACCTTTTAATCTTTGACTTCTTCAAAAAAACATATAAAATAGTTTTTTAAAATAGATTTTTAAATAGCTTTTAAATCTAAAGATATGTACACCATCTGTTGCTATCTTAAAAAACATAGATAAAAATTATCATCACAGCCAAAATCATCCCGGCTACAATTCAAAATAACATAGTCTTAGTAAACGACGAGGCATAGTTTGACGGGAAATCTCAAATCTGCCAGCTTCAAAGTTCAAACAAAGTCCATTTTCGCTCTCTAAAAAAAGTAAATTGTAGTCACACTGCGTAAAAAAAGTAAACAAATTGCCTGTTTTCTTTTTCAACTTTTGACTTCTGATTTTTTTACAGTAACTAGCTTTTAAATAAAATATCTTTTTAATATATGGTCTACTAGTTAATTATAGTACATACTATACTGACTTCATTTATATCGGCAAAATCGCTCGTGAGTTTATGTTACTATATAATCTCTCGCACGAACAACCTAAAAGCCACAAACCACAGCTAAAATCCGTAAGGTTCAACTAAAAAGAACAGACCCAGTCCCTGGAGAAACCAAGTCATTAATCCCTTTTTTTTTCTGGAGACGATCTATCGATTTGTTGCAAATCGCAACAAGAGAGAACAAAAGGAAAACACATGGAGTTTGAGGACAACATAGAAATTAAGATGAGCAAAAAAATTCAAGAGCGAGGAAAGTTAGGCTGAAAATAAATAAAACGGTGAAGATATACTTGCAAAAAAAATTTCATGAACTTAATAACGCACAAGAGTAACAAAGCAGCGCTCATTTATAAGTATTATATATTGTAAACATCTAAACCCCGGCACTGGTCCCGTAGCTCAGTTGGTTAGAGCGTTGGTCTTATGAGCCGAAGGTCGCGGGTTCGAGCCCCGCCGGGACCACTTTTTTGTCGTATTAATTTTTGATGTTTCGCAAATATAGAGAAATCACCGTGTTCGGCCTATTCCTCATAAGATGTTTTTACAATATCCTTATTCACAACATTTTTTTACTTTCGGTTTTGGAAAATAATAATCATTAAGTCCTACTCTTTTCGAACAAGGCCTCAAAAGATGTTTTTAAAAGGGGCGCGACTATAGCGCTCCTGGTGCGCTGAAGCCTTATAGCACGACCTTTGGGCCGGTGAGAGTTTGCGGGCCTTGTGGCTGGTGGAACGGGCCAGCAAGACATGTGGTGGGATAGCGACAAACAAAATCCTTGCTAAGGTGGTTGGCCTAGTTGAGCAAGCCACCGTCATGAGCCCATGACAAACATTGACAACGCAATACACCCACATATTGCCTTCTATTAGATGGTGACTGATGCATGTATCAATGAAAAAGAGGATGTGAGGTGGGTATGGCCCCATGTTTGACTGGCCCCGACTAAGTTCAACATATTTTATCATCATTAGCACACTAAGTCATTGTCTCCGGTTCAAAAAATTATCACCCTAAAGTTTGAAAAATACACCATTCAGATGTATTTGTCACGCATGGCATCCTTCATGAGAATGTAATAAAAAAATATCATCAGTTGCACGCTAAGTTATCGTGTACAATCTTACAAATTATCAGTCTAAAATTCAAAAATACATAACATTTATGGAATAATTTTAGAAATATATGGTCTTATATTCATAACATTTACCACTAAATTATGGCATGTAACTCAAGAAATTCAAAAATACAACTAAACAATAAAAGTTATCATCTGAATTTTTAATAAATTACTAGACGAAAGTCACATAAATTATCATCTGTTAGACCCTAAGTTACTATAGATAACTTAACAAATCACCAACATAAGTTTAGAATTACCATTAGTTTACGAATTTGAGAAAAATTTAGGAACTATCATCATTCGAACCCTAAGTTATCATTGTAATTTTAAAAAAAATTATCACCCTTAGTTCAAAATTACCACAGTTTCTATAAGTTTGAAACATTTTAAAACTCACCACGAAAAATATATAATTCGTAATTGTAATAGATTCTTACCTAAACTAGACATTTTTGTAGTAGATTGTTTTTTTTCATCAACTCTGTCATACGCGCTCCATATAACATATCATCATAACACTCTGAAACTCATCTATGGGTTGCAACTAGCAAGTAAGATACTTCCACTGTAGATTTCTGTTTTGTTAGAGATTTTTTAGTGAGATGCAAGAGAGAGTGGGGAGGGGTAGATGAGCCACCACCACTGTCATCAACTCCATCTTTTTAAGTAGTAGAAATATGTCACCCTTCTTTGGGAATGAATAGGTAGGAAGTTCCACGGTCCCTCCTTACATAATCCATGAACCAAACACCGGTGGTGTCCATTTGGTTGGGCTCCAAGTTGACCTGCCAATGTGTGCAGAAGATTTAGTGTTAAGAGGTATTCTTCGTGCAGTTGATGTTCTTAAGAAAAGACATATCGCTGTAAAGGGACCTTGTTAGAGTTTTTAGGTGACCCTAATTGACTGTATGCATGGAATGAGAGTACAACTTTTGTACCGCACTTATTGAGTAACAGCTTAGCTATCCCCTTAGAACTCATGTTTAAGTTTTTGATAATTTAAGTTGCTTAAGTTAAACCTTGTTAGAGTTTGTTTTTGAAATGTTAAAAATATGTGTGGGATGCGACCAGTCCTCTTTTTACTTAAAGTAGAGAATGATAGTATTCTGTCGGTGCTATTTTCATATGCATGTTGTATGTTGTTCATCATTTTTATATTACGGTATGTTCTCAAGCGCGTAGTCTCGAGTATTCTTGAGTGCGAGTGGTTTAGGTTTTTAATTATGACTTGTCTACTCTTGTTTATAGCACGATTATTTTAATGCTTATTGATGAATACATGTTGTTTACCGTGTCATTGAGATATAACTAGAGGAGATGCTACCAAAATTTTATAGAGATGACAGTGTGTTTAGAGAGATTGTAAGTAGTAATGGTATTTTAGGCTCCGAGGTTAGGCTAGGATGTTACTGAAACAACCTAAAAATTCAAAAATTGAATTTTAATTGAAATTTGCTTGAATTTCCTTCCTTTCCCAATTTGGCAAGCTTCCAAAAAATCCGCTTTCTTCTTTTGGCACCTCGCCTCCTCCTTTTTCTGGCGCCGCCGAGCATGGGCGCTTCTCCACCGCCTCCTTGTTCATCTCGTCCACGCGTCGTTCGCTCGCTTCGCCGTATTGCGGCCGCCATTCCTTGCGTGTTCACACCTAGGTCGGTGCGGTCCCACCGCCGACCACTCATTCTGCTCTCCTCGCCGCCGCCGCCGCTCACGTGTTTGCTTCACTCGCCGCAGCCCTCTCTCTCTTGCTTTCTCCTACTCGAGCGCCTGCGCCAAGCCATAGTCAACACTAGAGTTGCGGTGCCGCTTTCCTTGTGCTCTCACGGTGGTGCGCCCTCACCCTATCTCCTCGCGCGGGCGCGAGAGACGCACCTCGAACCGCCTCAAGTGGCCACCGACACCCACTGCACTATAAACCTTGTGGCCACTGCAGAACACTTTAGACCACTCCTCTACACCCTCTCGAACCACCAATTTCAGCTCAAGTCGACCGCATCGCCACCGGTGACTTCCCCTGCCGGTGAGCCCTAGCGGCCATCTTGTGATTTCGTTAATTATTTTTCGATTTCTTGCAGTGTCACGATCTCCTTTACCTCCTGAACACACTGGTGGACTCCTTTGGACAAGAGCTTTTCCGGAAGCCCGGTGGTGAGACCACCGTCGTAAAACACCCTCTCGTGGACAACCCTACTGAGCTTTTCCCGACCCAAACCACCACCACCATTGTGATCCTGATGCTTCTCAGATGCAAACGAGGGAGCGGGCGAAGGGGGATGACACTCAAATAATGACACTAGTGCGAACGAGAGAGCGCGCGAGAGGGGCACATACAGAGAGAGTGACAATTGTGCAAACCGGATAGCAGCAAATAATATATACGACGATTGCCCAACACATGGCACTTCAAAACACGCGTGACGATCGTTAAATTCATGATTAAGTTAACCCGAATAAACATGTCAAATTTGGACCACATAAAATTCCGAAAAAATTACACAATAACTATTACTGTATCGGAAAACTTCACATAAAATTTCGTAATTTTTAAACTCGTTTGTTATATGTAAAAACTCGTAAATTATCAAAATTTTATGAATTTTTGAGTAACATTCACAACTTATAAAATTACGAAAAAATTACACTATGAAGTACGTTATCTCAGAGGACTGTATACAAATTTTCGTAATTTTTAAGCTCATTTCATATATTTAAAAATTCAAATAATTACTAAATGAAAAGAAATTAGGGTAATTAGCTGGCCTAATTACCGCCACCTTAGTGTGCGCCCCTTGGGCGGCGGTGCCACCATCCAGATGAGGAGGCGGCGGGCGCTGATGCCGATGATGTCATGCGTGTCACCTCGCGAGCCCGCCGCCCGATCTCCGAATGGCGAAATTTTATATTTTATTAATATATTTAATATATTGTTGTTTTTATAAATATGGTACAAACAGTTCTAAAAGTGGCTTTGGCGAAGCCGTAAGCTCAAAACATCCGAGTGTACACGTCCTCCGACCTCTCCCCTTGCGAGCCAACCATGGTCCACGTGGCCGCGTGCCAGGATAAACCCTAATCCCCCCTCCCTCCGCAGCCACCTCCGTCGCCGTCGCCCTCTGCTGGGTGCTGGCTCCCAACCTGCTCCCCGGCCTGAGGCTTCTGCGGCTCCCCTGCTTGCGCGCCGTCGTCAGGTGGATTTTACCCCGCTCCCCCTATCTCCTCTGTGCGCTCGATTAATAGATCGTGTCCGAATCGCCCAGATTCGAGCGTAGGGTATGCCTGCTAGCGCGGATTTTGTTGTTGTTCCTGTCGTCGTTTGGTATTGGGTTTGTGTAGCGAAGCACCGTGCTCTGCGATTTTGGTGTGAGGCTAGTGTTTCGGTTTGTAGGCAAGGCAGTCTGGTCTGTATGGGTCACTGTATTGATGGTGGATATTTTGTTGTTGTTGTTTAGTTCGTGGGAAACAAACTTGATTGCTCTTATCGGTTCATGTAGGCAGTTTGGGCAGACAGATTAATATGGATCCATTGTCTCTATGATAAGATTCCTGTTCTTTCAAATGTGGTGGTTTCTTCGAGTCAAGGGATTGTATCATTGTAATTACCTGTGGGTGGAATTTCAGAGTTAGTGCTTCTCAGCTTCTGTTACTGGTTTTGTGGTAATTCGTTTTAGGATCTATTTCCTTCAGTAGTTTACAACTTAGATGAGCTTCGCTTTTCTGAAAAGTTTCCAACTTTGTATACTGAGGATGAACATAGTAGTATAGTACAGATGGATGCAGCTACCATGAATTTGTGCATGTAACTTTGTGCGTCTTTCAATGTTTTAACAGGTAGTTTGCAGTGTTACCTGGACACGTGTGTCCGAAATTTTTCCGCGTCGACACGTGTCCCGGTGTTGACGCGTCAGACATGGGGCAGCATGCATCGGATTCTTATCCAGCGTCGGTGTCGACTTAGAGGAGGAGTTGGGGCGGGCGCCGGCGTGGTGGAGGAGGGGACAGGGCGTGACGAGGAGGGGCGGCGCCGAGGGAGGTGGTGGCGCGGAGGAGGCGGCGGGGTCGGGGTGGGAGATGGCGTGGGGTGGGACTTGGGAGGCGGTGGGGTGGGGGTGGGGATGGGAACTGGGAAAGGGTTAGGGTTAGATGGGGTTATGTAGTAAGGGAAAATACCTTCTACACCCGGCGGTATTTTTGTGATTTAGTCCTCAGAGTTTTTGAAAATTACAATAGACCCTTTTCTCAATGGATTTCTTTCTATTTGGAACTCCCTAAATATATATATTAGATGAATCCTAGAATCTAAATTTCTAAAGTTTGCCGAATCGGACACCCAAATCCGAGTCGGACTCTGACACCCATGTTCGAGTCCTGGTAACACTGGTAGTTTGACTTTATCTTCGAAAGAAAAGAATAGCACGTTTGAGATATATTTTCCTTTTTGAATTGTTTAGTTTATTTATGGGATTTTTTGGTCTTTTCATCAACTTCTGTACATTGTCTAAGTAATTAGACACTAATTTATTTTTAAAATTGCTGCATGGTTCATGGTGTTCTGTAATCGGTATAGTGTTATAGATCATAGAATGTTGTATTTAGTTGGCCAGGGCACATCTGGGGGGTACATTTAGTTACCTATTTGATGGAGTTGATATTGTGGGCCTTGTTTGATCTGGTCAGTGTTACATTGATTGATTGAGGATGGGTTGGATTTACACAGATTCCTTGTAGTTTTCTGCAAAATTTAAAAGATTGCTGTTATTCTAGGGTTTATTTGTATTGTCCAAAAGGTATTTTTCTGTTTAAATATAACCGTAGCTCTTTATGTTGGTTGGAGTGAATATCTGATTTTTATTGTAACTGGATTCATTCACTTTAGTTATGTTTAATTGGGTACTAGGAACATCTCGCCTGTGTTAGAAATGTGTAAAATAGAGTTCCCTTATTTGTTACAGTTAGATTCATTACTAGAGATTTTCACTGTATTTGTTTTGTAGTTTAGTTATATCACCCATTGTTTAGCAATGACATTTACAATTTCCGATAGTTTCATATAAAAGCCATTCACTGTATATTCCTGGTTTGAACTACTTGATTTTTTAATTCATACACTTTAGGTTGTTGTTAACGTTTCTATTTCTGGGGATAGTTTTAAGTCCAAATGCGATTAGTACTTTCTTGATCATATTAACGTCATAATATAGATCGTACTGGAGATTGAAATTCAGAGTCATTATTGGCATGTTGTATGGTACTTGTTTGGCTTGCTTCTATTATGCTGTCCATTAATATACTAGTTGGCAATATAACCAAGTTTGATGATTTGCATGCAAGTTTTCATTTCGATGTTTCAGACATGGATTTCTTGTTCTGTCTTTCATAACTATGTGGAGTTGTGGATATACAATATGCATATGATATATGGCTGCTCATTAGTTTTTAATATGTAGGTTGAACTTATTTTACATACTGCTTAGTTCTGATTTTAGATAGCCTTTAGGTAAATATTAAAGATTCGAGTTAGCTGAGTTTTGTCACCTCAAGTTAGTCAGTTTATAGATAGCAATTTTTTTTTATTTCCCCGTCCATCTCTTGACGATATTTACTTATGATTCTGGCATTATAGTTTCCTTACAGAATAACTTCATCATTGACTTGCCTTTTCATGGGTTTGTTATGTTTGAAACTAGAACTTCAAAGCTGATTGTACAATTATACCTTGTTTAAAAATAAATGTTTTGTGTATGTTTCATGAGTTTGTTAGCTTCTTTTTTACATGGAAGATATATGATAAGTTTTTAGTTGAGTTAAATTGAATTAAATCAATAGGCTTGTCCGTTGACACCTTTTTTTGTTGATTGATCAGGAAAATGTCATCAAATCCTGATGGAAGCAGGAGTTTTGCCCGAAGAGACCTTTTGCTCAAGATTCAATCAGATGTTCAAAAGTGTTGGGAGGAAAACAAGGTTTTTGAGGCTGAGCCTGGCAGTAAACCTCCGGGCCCTGGTGAAAAATTCTTTGGGAACTTCCCATACCCTTACATGAATGGCTTACTACATTTAGGCCATGCTTTCTCATTGTCCAAGCTTGAGTTCGGTGCTGCATACCACAGACTTCGTGGCTCAAATGTCCTTTGCCCTTTGCTTTCCATTGTACTGGAATGCCCATCAAGGCCTCAGCCGATAAGCTTGCTCGGGAGATTCAACAATATGGAAATCCTCCAGTATTTCCTGTAGCTGAGGAGGATTTAAGTACTGATGTGGCAGAAGATAGCCAGGATGACCAGGTTGTTGTTGTCCCAGATAAATTTAAGAGCAAAAAATCTAAGGCTGCTGCGAAGTCTGGCGTGCAGAAGTTCCAGTGGGAGATCATGAGGGGCTTTGGCCTTTCAGATGAAGATGTTGCTAAATTCCAGGATCCTTATCACTGGTTGACTTACTTCCCTCCGTTGGCGAAGGAAGACCTCAAGGCTTTTGGCCTTGGTTGTGATTGGAGGCGTTCATTCATAACCACTGACATGAACCCATTCTATGATGCTTTTGTCCGATGGCAGATGAGAAAGCTAAAAAAACTGGACAAGGTTGTTAAAGATATGAGGTACACAATCTACTCTCCATTGGATGGCCAACCTTGTGCTGACCATGATCGAGCAACCGGTGAAGGTGTGCAGCCACAAGAATATGTGTTAATTAAAATGGAAGTGATCCCACCTTTTCCTCCTAAGTTTAAGGCCTTGGAAGGAAGGAAAGTTTATTTGGCAGCAGCTACATTGAGACCTGAGACGATGTATGGGCAGACAAATTGTTGGGTATTGCCTGATGGAAACTATGGGGCTTTTGAGATCAATGACACTGATGTCTTCATTCTGACAGCAAGGGCTGCTCTTAATCTTGCATATCAACATCTATCTAGGGTCCCGGAAAAGCCATCCTGCTTAGCGGAGCTGTCTGGTTATGATCTGATTGGTTTGCCATTAAAATCTCCTCTCTCCTTTAATGAAATCATATATGCACTTCCGATGCTCACTATCTTAACAGATAAAGGCACTGGAATTGTGACTAGTGTTCCAAGCGATTCGCCAGATGATTTCATGGCACTGCAAGATTTGGTCACAAAGCCGGCTTTGAGAGCGAAGTTTGGAGTCAAAGATGAGTGGGTTCTACCCTTTAAGATTATACCAATAATCAACATTCCTGAATTTGGAGATAAGTCAGCCGAGAAGGTGTGCCTTGATCTTAAGATTAAGAGCCAGAATGACAAGGAGAAGCTCGCTGAAGCAAAAAGGATGACGTATCTGAAAGGATTTACTGATGGAACAATGATTGTAGGGGAGTTCAATGGCAGAAAGGTTCAAGAAGTGAAGCCACTGATAAAGAACAGGCTTTTGGAAGAAGGCACGGCAGTGTTGTACAGTGAGCCTGAGAAGAAAGTTATGTCGAGATCTGGTGATGAGTGTGTTGTTGCTCTCACAGATCAGTGGTACATAACTTATGGTGATGCTGAATGGAAGCAGAAGGCAGTCCAATGCTTGGAAAATATGAATACATTCTCAGCGGAAACCCGTAATGGTTTCGAGCACACGCTGGGCTGGCTGAACCAATGGGCTTGTTCACGTTCTTTTGGCCTTGGTACTCGTATTCCTTGGGATGAGCAATTCCTTGTAGAATCTCTTTCTGATTCAACCCTATACATGGCTTATTACACGATTGCACATTTTTTGCAAAATGGCAACATGTATGGAAAGGAAATATCATCTATCAGGCCAGAACAAATGACAGATGAAGTTTGGGATTATTTGTTCTGTGATGGTCCAGCACCCAAGAGTGACATCCCTCCTGCCCTATTGAGCCAAATGAAGCAAGAATTTGAGTATTGGTATCCCTTTGATATTCGGGTATCTGGTAAGGACCTTATCCAGAACCATCTGACATTCAGCATTTACAATCATACAGCACTTCTTCCAGAGCACCATTGGCCTCGTGGTTTCCGTTGCAATGGGCATCTTATGCTAAATTCTGAGAAGATGTCCAAGTCCACTGGGAATTTCCGAACTCTTCGGCAGGCCATTGAAGAATTCTCAACTGATGCCACTAGGTTTGCCCTTGCGGATGCTGGTGATGGTATGGATGATGCAAACTTTGTCTTTGAAACTGCAAATGCTGCTATTTTGAGGCTTACAAAAG
This sequence comes from Bonia amplexicaulis, assembly GCA_036346245.1. NCBI lineage: Eukaryota > Viridiplantae > Streptophyta > Magnoliopsida > Poales > Poaceae > Bonia > Bonia amplexicaulis. The sequence continues at coordinate 8,216,588 of CM070737.1, forward strand.
AGCTTGCATGGATGGAAGAGGTTATGGCTGCCGAATCTTCTCTAAGAGCTGGGGCTCCCTCTACTTATGCTGACCATGTGTTTGCCAATGAGATCAATATTGCTGTCAAAGAAACTGAGAAGAGCTACAATGCCTTCATGTTCAGAGATGCCCTTAAGTCTGGATTCTATGACCTTCAATTGGCTAGAGATGAGTACAGACTCTCTTGTGGAGCGGCAGGCATGAACCGTGATTTGTTGTGGCGGTTTATGGACGTCCAGACCAGGCTTATAACCCCCATTTGTCCACACTATTCTGAACATGTGTGGCAAAAGATCCTGAGGAAGGAAGGTTTTGCAATCAAAGCTGGCTGGCCAGTTTCAGGCACCCCGGATCCTACTCTAAGAATTGCAAACAAATATTTACAGGACTCCATAGTTTTAATGAGAAAGCTGCTTCAGAAGCAAGAATCTGGTTCCAAGAAACCCAAGAAGGGACCTGCACCTTCACCATCAGCGGAAAACAGGCTGACTGTTGGTCTGATCTATGTCAATGAGCACTATTATGGGTGGAAAGAGCAATGTTTGAGGGTGCTCCAATCAAATTTTGATAGCCAAGCACGTTCATTTGCCCCTGATGAGGAGATTAATGAAGCATTGAAGAATTGCTTCATCGGACAGGAAGCAAACTTCAAACAAGTCCAGAAGCAATGCATGCCTTTCATCAAGTTCAAGAAAGATGAGGCAAGGGACGTTGGCCCCCAGGCTTTGAATTTGAAGCTTCCTTTTGGTGAAATGGATGTTCTTGAGGAGAACCTGGAGCTGATCAAAAGGCAGTTGGGCCTTGAGCATGTAGAGGTCTTGTCCGCATATGATGAAGCTGCTCGTGTCAAAGCTGGCAGCCATGTTTCTGTGCTGAACAAGACCCCGCCTTCCCCTGGTGAGCCGGTTGCAATATTCATGAGCAAGCAGGAGTTTGAAGCCCAAAACTGAGCTCAAATCACACCATTATTTTGGAGTATGCCATTGTTAACAGGAATTCGTTAAGATGCTCTTTTCTTATTTCTGTGGACATGTTGAAGTTACTTTAGCTTGGAGCTTTTACAGTACCCTCCATTGTTTTCTGAAACAACGAATTTTGCTCTTCCCTGTAACACAGAGTGGTGCTTAGCACAGGGTATGTTAAACTGATGCTGCTTTGTGGCATGTTTTATTGTTTTGGTGTCTTGAAAGAATGTTATATCAGACAACATGTGCGCAATATCCCAATATCAAGGAATATGTTGATGCGTGATAGCGTGAGTTTTTACCAGAATTCTATGCTTAGCGCAGGTTATGTTAAACTGATGCTGCTTTGTAGCATGTGCGCTATCTGTTTTTTGTCCTGAAAGAATACTATATCAAACTACATGTGCCCAATATTAATGAGTAGGTTGATGTGTGAATTTTTACCACAATTCGAGCTTCGTGCTCTTGTACCAGGTTGTAGGTTGGTTAAGTACGTATTTTCCTTGCTTTGAAGCATTTTCCACCTGTGTGTACAATGCTCTCAGCTTCTGAGCTCCTAATCAAGATTATCAGGATCGTGATCCAAGTAGTATTATTTTTGTCTGATTGGATCAGATTTAATAGTGTATATATTTTATATAAAAATTGAATTATATTTCTAAATATGAAAATTTATAATATAATTGTAATTTTTTTAATTTAATTTTGTAATTTGAGTATACTTATTCTTGTTATATTGAATTAAGGTTGATTTTTGAAATTTATTTAATCATTTTTAATAAGCTAATAATTTAGAAGTTTAATATGTTAAAGATAATACTATTTTACCTTAGAACAACATGTAAATAATAAAAACAAAGCAAATTAAACTAGTGCAATTTAAACTAGCAATAGGTAATTTCAAATTTAGTATGCTAATATGGTTTGTTGTCAAGATCATGATCCTACTGTGATCCTACTAGATTATAACGAATCTTTGAGTCGAATCGTAATTTCATTACGATACTATTTGATTATGATTCATATTGTATTCTGTGTCATCTATCTTTGATAGGATTATTCCATACTACGATCTGTGCTGCGATACTAAAACCTTGCTCCTACTTCCTGCCTCCAGAGTCCAGACGGTGAGCATTCTGATGGAGAAAATTCCACTTCCATGTTCTACGGTCTACAGAACGTACTGGCAGTAGACATGCTAGCATTGACAAATCACAACTGCTCTGTATACTACATTAATCAAATGGGAAGTGATTGTATGCTGTCTCAAATAGTGAATTGCATAAATATTAAAGTACTAATCAAAGATAGATTGAGGTTACTTATTCTTTGGTTGGTGCTTTAAGATCTATACATATCTGAAGAGCTTTCACCAAAAGAAACCTTTTTGGGCAAATTAATTCACAAACAATTTTTTTAGATGAGTTCATTCGCAAGTTCTATTATTTGGAACTTTTTTTTATTCATTCACAAGCAATTGGTAGCGAGTGGAACTGTAAAACGCCTCTTGTACATGTACACACTGTTTGGGCTGGGCCTCTAGAATTGGCTCTTGTTGCGTGCTTAGTGGTCCACAAATTGAGAATTGAGCGTATAATTGTCACTCTAGCCATTTTATTTACTTAAACCTCGTTTTTTTTTTTAAAAAAAAAGGCTTTCTCCGTAGATCTACGATGCGCCGCATGCCGAGCTCCGACAGGGTTATTTTTTTAAAAAAAACTAAATTTGAAAAAAAAAAGTGGCTAGTATGGTATTTTCAGACTCAGTTCCACAAATTGGAGGGCACGGCGCTTCCGCTTCGATTCGCCGGTGACAAAATAATTGCGAGCGAGGGAGAGAGAGGAATCAAGAGATGGTGATGGATGATCCCCTCGACTTCGAGGAGGACGACCCCCTCCTCCCCACCCCGCGCCCAGCCAAGAGGTACCACGCCGTGCTCCCCCCTCCCCCTCCCACTTCGAATCCATTCTGCTCCGGTTTTCGTTTCGGTGGGAGAGATTTGGGCGGAGGCATGTGGATGGTGAGGTTCGATTAGATGTCATGTTTTTTTTCAATTGTTCGAGTTTTTTGGGTACTAAATTTGGCGTATTTGCTGGGTGTTTTTAGCAATCGGGGTGGATTCGCTGGGTTTCTTCCACTTCTGTTTTTTAGGGTTTTAGACTCTTAGTGGAGGCTGTGAAGTGGGAATTTCCTTATTTGAATAGGTTACTATCGATCAGTCGATCATGGTGTTTGGAAGGGTTGTAGTAGTGGTAGTCTTAGTAGCACTCGATTAGAGGGCAACATCCCTGAACCGAAGCAAGGGTTTGAGAACGGGCAAATCAATTTAATCAAATGTGTTGTGACCAAACGTTGAGCCAAGATTGATTTTGTGGTGTGTACGGCAGTTTGAAGCTCGTTTGACGAGCGATTAACTGGCAAAATATATGGTGGTATTTTTTGCCACCGGAATCATTTGCTCTCAAGGTGTGCAATGGCGGCCTAGTGCTATAGGTAATACGACTGATTTTGTGATTTAGCAAGCTTGTCAACGCCAGTATTCTTTGCAGGAAGAAGGTTATCGGGCTGGATGATCTTTTACTGGATTACTTTGAAACCGGTAAGGATGAGCTCAAAGCTGCTGCTGGTAAGTCTAAGCATGAGCCCAAGGGATATAATTCAGACGACGAAGACAAGCAGGTCAGGGAGAAGGAGATTAATTTTTGCAGATTTGTTGAGGAGTGTGAGGAACAGGTAAATGTCAAACTAACAATATCTCTTTGTAAAGTCTGAGTAACAGTGGTTCCTTTTCTTTTTATGTTTCTGTTTTTATATCTTCTTGAATTTGCAGGCAAAAGAGATGGATGCTGGAGATGATGTACCCCAATGGGGTCAGAAAGTTTTCGGCTGCCAGGTAAAATGACCCTGCATTTATTCAGTTTATTTTGAGTGCTCCAGTTAGGTTCATTTTTAAAAAATCTACAATTAAATTATCCATATGAATTGTACTTGCAGAAGCCCCCCTCAATTCTGAGCCACACAGGAGTTGAAATTTGTCAACTTTTGCAGTCATTCTGTGTAAATGAGCAATTAGGTTTTGATCTGGACATTGAACAAGGTTAGTTCTACTACGAGTGTGTAAGGTTCTGATTTAACTAAAAATGGATATTAGCGACTTACCTGTTTATTTGTTTAACCTTTTTTCTCAGTGTGGCACTATGGTGCTTATGCTTATCTGTTCAACATTGCTCTACTGCCTTTTTGGGTTTTGGTTTTGTCCCTTCCAGATAATTTCAGCGACTTCTTTATGTTATTTGTGTAGGAGAGGGGTTTCTAGAAGGCATGCTGATGGACGGATGGCTTTTGAAGTTGGTCCTCATATATGGTTCTGTTGAAGATTGTATAGCATCGTGGACACTATCCAAGCGTAAGAATTGGTTTATATGCTTTGTTCAGTTCATAAATTGCTTTATTATATTTCACTGTATGCTTATCACCATTTGCCACCAGTGCTGTACTCACCCAATAAGAAGTTACGAGTTTCTGCATCTGACTTTTGGGATAGTGTTCTTTCCCTAAATGAGGTAACAGAATGATAAAAAATCCTCCCGTTGTTGCTTTAACGCCATGGACGAAGGAGGGCACTAATTGTGTTCTACCTTTAAAGCTTCTGAATGTAGTTTTTGATTGATTGCAGGCTGATAAACCATTGGTCAACCTTGGATATTTTCCAAGCTACTCTGTTCTAAAGGATGCTGTACTTAGCTATGGATATCTATGTGATACTCCTTGCACTAAAACTTACACCTCTGAAAATGCGATTGAAGGTTGGTTCCATGCAGTTTTTTCTTCCTTTATTAGTAAGTTGCCACTTATGTGCAATGCACTCAATTTTTTAGTCACTAATTTTAGCCTCATGATGGTGAACATGCAAAAAATTTCATGTCCATTTCTTAACTATCTCCCAGTAGCTTGCAAATTCGAAAATAAGCTTTTGATTATTCATTAACAGATACTTCAGATGATGGTCCACCTCAAAACATCATTGCATGGTTAAGAGTTGTATCTGCTTGCTGCAAAATAAGGTAACTGGATGTTTTGATATAGTCAGTACGTTGTATTAGTTGTTTCTGCTTGTGATTCACTTATAATACCTAAATTGGAAAGCACCCTTATAAAATTAACTTCAAGGGATTCACTGTAATTTCGTATTTGCTCATGTAAGTGAATGCATTTTTTTGGTGCCATGTGTTGGCAAGTCTTGTCTGCAACAGAATGCATAGGACAAGAAATCTAATGGTCTATATTTTTGTCTGATATTATGATCTCCCATTCTCCCTAATATGATGTAAATCTCTGCCTGGAGCAGAATTTTTCACTATTGTAGTCATGATAATATCCTAGAATTCATTACTACTGTAGGGTCATTTCATGATTCTTTCTTGTTTTGTTGTTCCATAAATTGTGATATTGATGTCTTTCTTCTATAGTGACATTTGTTATTTATGTGTTCATTTCATCCTTGAAAAAAATGCTAAATATTGTGATGTTAACCAAGATTTAAATAGATCTATTATTCTTTCTGTACCAAGTTAATTCCGTTGCAATGTTTCACTTTTCTAATGTACAGAAAAATACATTCTGTCTTCTCACCTTCTGAGGCGGAAGATCTCCTTGTTATTGCTATTTCCCTCTTTTTGGACCGTCAACTTGAAGGGCTGCTGCTTATTTTGGGAGACTGCCTGAATTCACTTATCTTGTACTGCAATACAAGTGAATGGGAAAATAGCTGTCTGATGGTGGCCGAGTCAATTGCTCAGAGGTAAAATATTCAGAGATGTCTATTATAAACTTGTAACCAAATATCTTTTCATTATATATCTATGTCCAACTGGAGAAGCGCTGCACTAGTTAAACTAGGCGTGAATAAATAAGTTAGATACTGACTAGGAATGACTGCTCTTCAAGTTATATCGGCAATGAATCTCGTTTTCTCAGTTTCCACTATGATTAGGACTTAAGCTTCTGTATTACATCCAATGCATGTTAGGTTGCATATACAGTATCAGCTTGTGGTATTTTGTTAAAGAAGCTGCTTGGAATCGTTCCCATGGTTTTCTCTTATATGTTTGCCGATCTGAAGTCAATTTCATAACATTGCAGAGTCACTATGGACCTCAATTGTTTAAGGATTGTCAACTGTGTTACCGGACCATTAACCGTAGCAAATTCCTAAGGAGTCAGCTGGCCCTTCAGTTTCTCAAGATTAGCTTTGGCCTTAAAGTAAGCACGGGCATGCGTTTTCAATATGAATTGCCTTTTGGCTAGTGCAATGACTGTGTATGTTGCATATTTAGGTGGCAAATGTTGAAAAGATCTTGAAGTTGGTTATGTCCATAAACGTGAAGGAGAAAGAATGCAACTTTTTCAGGCTGTATGTATACCTAGTTTTGATGGACAACTTACTCTTCTCAAGTGATGCGTTTAGAGATAAGCGTGTAATCATCGATTCTTGGTGTAATTATCTACGGAATTGTTCAACCCAAATAGGATGCACAGACTGGAGATTATATGCCTCAAAGGTAACGAACTTTACCTGCGTTGATTTGATGCATCCTTTTCTTTCCTCCTACTTATACTAGCGCATATCATTTCATACAGGTCAGAAACAATGCTTCATATGCCCTGCAAGGTGTAATCTTAAAAAGATCTGCTGATAGTGTTAGCATTTCTGCTCAGTAATTTGAAGAGCCTCCAGCACATGTGTGCCGCAGCAAGTGAGTTGGCCTTGGCGCCTTGCCGTCGGCTGCGTTTGCCACTGGCTCTCGCGCTCGCTGCCGTTCCCACGATGGATCCAGCTAGCCGCGGTGGGGCCCGTTGGAGGTGACACGTGTGTGAGATGAGTACATCTAGGCCACTAAATTATGAAACCGTATATTTAAGTCAACGAACTTCTTAAACTATACAAATGAGGTACGAAAGAGGCTTTACAAGGCTGTGAATGTATCCATAACGCCATGGACGAAGGAGGGGCACTAATTGATTACTCGATGTGTTCCTCGAACTGGGACTCTGGAAAGTAGTCAGCAACAGCTAACACGATCCTGAGCATGTGGATGGGATCAGCGCAATGCCATTTGATGTTGAGGCTGATGATGAGGTGGTCGAGATCGAGACAGTGGTAGTGGTTGCAGTAGATCAGGCCCATCCACATCTGTCGCCTTCTTCATTGGCCTTTTCTCCATCTACATCTACTAATGCGGTTGCATCTGCTCCATATGCATCTTATGCGACAAGAAAAGCAATAAGAATTCACTTCACAATTAATCCCATCGCCACAGCAAATTCACATATTTCTTCGTAGTCAAAACCAAATTATTTTTGAATGCTTTACAACGGCATTGAAGGATGTGCAAATGGCATAGCCGGCGAGGAGGCAGATGCCTTCACCTTCTTATATTAACATCCATACCAAAACCACATAAACATTAGTGCACGTGGATACCTTGTCAGCCTTGCAAAACCTCATTTCGCTCTTTTTTATATGGTCTTAACAAGTTCATTGATCTAAATACACGGTTTTATAATTCAGTGACCTAGATACACATACCTCACAAGTTCGTATGTTTATAGTGTAATTAACTTTTTTTTGTAAATTAAATTCATGCGCCACCAAGCTAGGTTTAAAAAACGCGAAGTTACATGACCAAACAATTAAAAAATTCAAAAATATGGGGAGTCGACCGCAATCAGTGCCGAGTCGAGCTGCGTATAATCTGACACCTGATGATGCATTTGTTGGTTCTCATTGGATCTCGCATGTTACTGGCGCCGAACTGTCCAGATTCCGAACATTGTTTTTGGACTTGCCCGCTGGTAGCCAGAAGCCGCACATGGAATTGGGCGGGCAACCAGGTATGCGTCGCCATGCATCTCCTGCTATACATATATATCAGACAAAATTATTACTCCTCTGTTAACATTTTCACCTTACAGTATTAATCGTATATGCCTGAGACCTAAGCTTGATGGCCTCTAGAGTTTGCTGCACTGACAAGTAGTACCAAAGATCCATTTTGGTCAAGATTAGACATGGCACTAGCAACTCCAGTTAGCCCCGTTTAAAACGTAGGAATTCGGTAGCAACTATCAATTTTATAGGAAACTCTCAAGCCTCAGCTAGGTAAGAAATTCCTGTCGGAATGCTACGTTTTTAACGGAGCCTTAACATTAACATTATGGTTGTTCAAGCAAGAATAACAATGAGTGGAGCAAAAAAGAATAGGATGATTTCCACTGTTTTTATTCAGAAATCGATCAAAGAAGAGCACTGAACGGCTGTCTAAATATTTATCGGAGTGAAATTTGGCGGAGGCGAAGGTGGTGAAAATAACAAAATTGAAGTATCGAGATTTTTTTTTATCTCTGGTATGTGTATTGTGTACGGTGGACGCGATATGGCGTCCATTTAACACTCTTGTCGGACATTGCACGCGACGGCCTGCGCCCACATCCGAATATGGTCCTTCATCTCCGCCGCGGACCTCGCGTCCGCCTGCTGCAGCCTTATCATCGCCGGGGGCGCCGACCGCTGCACGTGGCGCCACGCCCCCGACAGGTACGGCCGCCGCAGGCTCCCGTCGCCGCCGGCACTGGCGTTGCCGCTGCCGTTTCCATTCACGTCGTCGTTGTCGCCGCCGGAGGGCGTCTTGGTCTTACCGCGGAGGCCCGGGAGGATATCGGCCAGGCTCTCCCTGAGCTCCTCCTGGTCGAACACAAAGCCCAGGTCCTTGAAACCCTGCACCTCGATCGACTCCAGGTCACTCGAGCTGTTCCATTTCTTGTCCTGGAACGCGCTCTTGTACCGGACGATGGTCGTCTGCTGGTTGACGCTGAACGATCGGAGCTCGCGCCGCGGCTGGCCCCGCTCCCCGCCTTCGCCGCCCGACGTCCTCAGCGTCCGGTCAGCCTGTAAAGAACCAGTCAATTCGTCGGGCTCAGAGCTCTCGATCATCCAAGACCGTCGTGTCTTGGATGTCGTGTTTGATGATCGCTACGGCAATGCCAATGCGTACCTTGGTGAGCGTGGGCGAGCGACAGTGTCTCTCCAGCGTGCTGTACGAGTGCCTGAGCCTGGACATGCCCGATGCGGACTTGGTGGCCGCGGACTCGCCGCGGCCGTCGTCGTCGTCCGTCGTCGCGGACGACGCGACCGGCATGGACGGCGCCCGGTGCAGCGTCGACCTGCCCCCGCCTCCTCCTCCTTCCGCGATCCTGGTGCGCAGGACGCCCTCGTAAATCGAGCTCCAGTTCAGGTCATCGTCCTCCACCTCCACCACTTCTTGATCACCACCAGCCCCTCCTCCTCCTCCTCCTCCGCTATCTCCTCGTCCTTGGATAGCTCCATCCCGACGCGAGGCGACGGGAGCGACGGCGTACGGAGCAGCCTCCGGCACCCGGACGCGTAGAACTGGGACGTCCCCGCCTGGCCGGAGCCACCCTTGGCGCCGACGCCCTCACCCTTCGTCCGGTCACCGCACTTGCCCGACGTCGACGGCGACTTGGGCAGCAGCGGCTGCCTCCTCCCCCTCCCGTTCTTGGCCAGAACGTTGCTAAAGAACCAGTACTCGTCGAGCAGGTCCAGCGCCGGAGCCTCCGCCTCCGCGTGCCCCTGCCTGCCACCGTCTCTCGCATGCCGCCTCCTGTCGCCGTCGTCGTGCCGATGCTGCGACAAATTCATGCCTGCGCGGAGAGGAAGAGATGGGAAGCGATGGGCGCAGCCTTTTTGGATTGGCCTCGGGCCGGGTGGGTGGTGGACTGGTGGTGGCGTGGCGCTGCGCGCGATTGTCTTGTCTCGCGGGGGAGGAGAGCTATCGAAGCTACGAGATGGATGCGATGCGATGGCGCCGCTTTGTTGTTTTCTCGTGGGGGGTTGGGTTTTTGTCCAGGTGGCCCACGCAGGCGGAGGGTGGAACTCCGCCAATTGGGTGGGGCAACTTGCGGTGGGCCAGCCACATGCATGCCGGTCCATGATTGCATTACTCGCGCATGATTGATTGGGGGTGTGGACTGCATCACACGGATGCACCTAGCCAGTTTTAGTTTTATCTTTGGCGATAATTGCGTTTTCTTCCGGTTCTATCTCTGTCTTATCTAGTGTGCAACCGATCTGATCCGCCTATGATTGGTGTTTAAATGTTAATGTAAGGTTACTTAGGCGAGAAGAACTGATGTAACTTTCGATGTTCAACCAAGTTGTGGGACTGTAATTCACCTTGCATACTTCGCTGTTGAAATTTATGAATACGATATGGATGTTTTAACTTGTGTGTCTCAATGCCATTTAGGGCATGTACATTGTACAATATTCTATCTCTTAAGATTACTAGAATCATAGGCGCGCGCGCCGCCGCCACCCAATCGCATCGTCTTAAAATAAAAGAGCGATAATTCGCGATAAGTTTTTAAAAAAGCGGGGGGTAAAAATGTTTTTTTTGGAAAAGGCAAAGGGGGTATTCGCAAAAAACGAGGACCTGGTAAAAAAACCGGAGGCAAAAACACATTTTCAAAAAAAACAAAGGGTTGTTTTGCAAAAAACCGAGAACCTGTACGTAAAGAAACGGGACCCGCACGTAATTTTCGAAAACGCGGGGGGCCATTCTACAAAACGAAGGGGCCAAAAAAACTTCCAGGGACCTTTCCGCGAGAACCAAGGACATGTACGTAATTTCAGAAAAACACAGGGGGTTTTTCGCAAAATTGCTCCCTGCATCGTCTGCTGGTCGGGCGGACGCAGCGTCAGCGGAGGGGCCGTGGGCGGCGTGGGCGGCGCTGGCGGAACCCCCATATGTAATATGGGTAAGATTTCTAAGATTTTCACATTACTTAAAAACAACACCAGAGACAATATTTCTAATATAAATCATTACTCTAATTATTTTACACTATTTTCATCATAACTTTCTGTCTCATACCCTCTCGTTATTTGCGTTGGTTTACGGACTCAAGTCATCTCTTACATAAGAGACATTATATTATCTCTCCTTTATATATGTACTCCTTAAAAACACGAGTTGATGGTCGCTCGTACGTTCTCCCCTCATCTCTCTGTAACCGTTCGATCTAACCATGACAGATCTAAGCCATCCATTCCTACTCATGCAGCCAGTCCACAAAGTACATCCCATGTTCCCTACAACAGCACGTCCCCATGTTCCCTTCCCTTCCCTGCGCCCTTCCTATCCGTCCCACGCCATTCCCCTCCCTTCCCCACGCCCTTCCTCTCCCTACCCGCCCCACGCCCTTCCCCACCCCAGTAGCCACACGCCATCTCCTCCATGGCCCACGAGCCTTCTCTCGCTCCTCCACGCTGGCGGAGACCCTCTCCTCGCCGTCAGCCACCTTTCGATCCGCCTCGCCACCCTCCCACCGTCGCACTTCAACGACCTCCTCATGCGCCTCTGCCCTATCATCGCCTCCCTATTCTTCGGCCACAGCGCCACGGAGGACGTGGAGTGCGTCAGGTTCCTCAGGGGATTCCGAAGAAAAAGACGAGGCCACTCGGTAGGTCACCAGTGGACTATTCCCTTCGTCGCGCGTAGCATCACCGTCGTGTCCTCCAGGCCGCAGCAGCAACCTAAGAGAAAGAGTGGTGGCGGCAGCAGCTTCATGGATGCCTTCTCCAGATCCAGTGACGACGTCAGCTTTGACGATGATGACGGCCTTGCCACATGCTGCGAGGTTTCCTCCTCACTGAAAGGTAGCTCAATTCTACACAATCCATCTTGTAAGCGAGCTCTTGGGGCCGTTTGGATGCTCGGATGGGCGAAAGGGATGTGATTTTTATGGGGTTTACAATAGTCTATCTCTTAAGATTGTCTCTACGATTTTTACCTCACTTAAAAACAGCACTAGAGATAATATTTCTAACATAAATCATTCCTCTAACTATTTTATATTATTTTCATCATAAATTTCTACCTCATACCCTCTCGTTATTTGTGTTGGTTTGCTGGCGCAAGTCGTCTTTTGCATAAGAGATATTATATTATCTCTCCTTCATATCTCTACTCATTAAAAGTACGAGTTGGTGATCGTTGCCTTGTTGGTACGTTCTCCCCTCATCTCTCCGTAACCATTCGATCTGACCATGACAAATCTAAGCCATCCATTTCTACTGATTCAGCCAGCCCACAAAGTATATCCCACGTTCCCTACAACAGCACGACCTCACGTTCCCTTCCCTTCCCTGCGCCCTTCCTATCCGCCTCACGCCATTCCCCTCCCTTCCCCATGCCCTTCCTCTCCCTACCCGCCCCACGCACTTCCCCATACTAGTCACCGCATGCCATCTCCTCCATGGCCCATGCGCCTTCTCCCGCTCCTCCACGCTGGCGAAGACCCTCTCCCCGTCGCCCGCCACCCTCCCGTCGTCGCACTTCAATGGCCTCCTCATGCGCCTCAGCCCTACCATCGCCTCCCTATTCTTCGGTCACACTGCCACGGAGGACGTGGAGTGCGTCGGGTTCCTCAGGGGATTCCAAAGAAAAAGGCGAGGCTACTCGGTAGGTCACTAGTGGACTCTTCCCTTCGTCGCGTGTAGCATCGCCGTTGTGTCCTCCAGGCCGCAGCAGCAGCCAGAGTGGAAGGGTGGTGGCGGCAGCGGCATCATGGACGCCTTCTCCAGATCTAACGACGATGTCAGTTTCGACGATGATGACGGCCTTGCCACATGTCGCAAGGTTTCCTCTTCACTGAAAGGTAGCTCAATTCTACCCAACCCATCTGTAAGCGAGCTCTTAGGGCTGTTTGGATGTTCGGACGGGCGAAAGGGATGTGATTTTTATGGGGTTTTGGTGCTAAATTTGTTTCCTTTTGGTTCTCAAACTTGCAAAGCTCATAGTGAGGGTGGAGGGAAAAGGGCGAGAGCTGGCATGCATCGGCACGCAGATCGCCTACCAAACATGTCGCACTCGGCGGACCCAGGGGCGGCGACCACAGGCCCCGCCGGGCTCATCTCCTATGGACCGGGCGGCGTCGTCGGCGGCGGCGGCGCCCAATCCCGAAACCACCGCGCCGGAGACCGAATCACCGACCATGGCTACGAGTTCGCGACGTTCTCAATTCCTCAATTTACTCACCGCCTCCCGCCTTTATCCTCGGTGTCGTTCCTTCTTTCTGCCTTCATCCTCACTCCTCAGATCCCTTTTGCCTCTGGCAGGGGAAGCGCTGCAGCGGCCGGCGACCTATCCGCAAGCTGTGCCGGAGCACCGCCTGCACCGGCCACCGGCTGCCGTAGCTCCACGCCACTGCTGTCACCCATCGACAAGCAGCTAGATGCAGCATCCCTTAGCGGCGTCACGACACTAGTCTTCTCAGTTCGTAGCAAATGGCAGACAGACAGAGGAAACTTAGCCAAACAGGTAAATTAAATTTGGGCATTATTTGATAGTTGATGATTTGGTTGATTTGTTCTATTCAGTGTTTAATTATTGTAATAATTCTGTAATTTGATTCAGGAATGAGGTGTTTTTTGGTTGATACGAGGAATCATGGCATTGGAAGTCATGAATCTCGAAGAAACTTAGACTTAGGTGAGCCACATGAAGATGAAGTGCCAAATCCAGATCATCAGCAGCCAGAGCCAAACATCGGCAATGTAACTAGTGAGTTTGACCCTAATAAATTATATGTGATCCGGCTCTTAGAAAACAAATATATGAGTATGCTCCTGAAATTCAAGACCAAGTTAGAAGAGCATATATATTGAAGGGTCCTACACAACCAACCAAGTTAGAAGAGATACCAGTGAGGGGTCGTCAAGGCGAGATGGATTTACTGTTACTGATCTTCATCATTATCGTGTTGGGATTTTATATGTCGTTGTTGACAAAATATGTGCTGAGATGAATAATCGGTTTAGTGAAGTGACTACGGAGTTATTAGTGTGTTTCTCTTGTCTTGATCCAAATAACTCTTTCTCCAAGTTTGATGTCAACAAGCTTGCTCGACTTGCTGAAATATATGATGGGGATTTCTCTAATCATGACCGTGCAATGATAAGGGGACAACTTGAGACCAATATTAGCTTAGCCACAGATGCAACTTCCTCGTAGTTGTATGCTTCATAGCTAGAAACTAGCATGTATTTTTCCTGTTAAGTTTTACTTTATAGATCCATGTGATCTTGTGAACATGTGATACGATATGATTCTAGTTAAAACTAATATGGTTGTCATATTTTGCTTGTATTATGATCTATGTTTCTGTGTTTGTTATTTAGATCTTATTCTTCGTCCAGACTCGGTAAATTCTCTGGGTCCGTTACTGTGTGTGTTCATATCAGGTACGGATAATTTCCTCCACGTCGGTTAGCGTCGGCTTAATTCGTGGCTAAGCTAGAGAAGTCGTCAACGCTCTCGAATACGAGAGCGACCAATAAGCCGAAATAATTTAGAGCCAGTACGTACATTAGCCTGATAATCCGCAATGATGCACACGTGTCAGTGATCGCTTGTAACACGCTGAGGTAGCACGTACGTACGTACGTCAACTACTGTGGCGCTTGTGTGTACTTCTGAATTGAAGAAGGAAAACAAAACCATGACCGTATCATCAATCTGCTGGAGCAATGATAGATTAACTCGCACGTAGTCGGTCGATCTGATCGCAATGACGCTGGCCTTGGCTGGTGCTACCTGGTTGGTTGGTTAGCTTCATTACCCAGCCGATGCTGTGTTGGTGACGTCGATGTGTGCTTTGCTTTTCTTTTGGGGATTTGGGTGTTCATGAGAGAAACCGAGAGAGAGAGAGAGAGGAGGAGTAGGGGATGTGTACCGTCCGATGAAGAGGAGGAGGTGTTGGCCATATCAGCGACGATCTGCGCTAGGGCGCGGTGACGGTCGGTGAAGAGCGGCGTGTCGCGATGCGGCGGCGTCCCGGCGGTGTGATCTACTTGCGGTGAGTCTTCCCGTCATTGGAACGCCACCCTCTTTAGATCGGATTAGGGTTTGTAGGTGGGGTGCGGCGAGGCACGGTGAACCTTGGGGTGCGTGCCACCCCGCCCCATCTCTATTTATATGGCGGCGGCGGCAGGGCCCACTGACCTATTGGGTGGGCGCCCCGATCGTATGCCAAGGGAAGGTTGGGATTTGGCGGTTGGGCCAAATCCACGAGATCACTCTAACATTCTCCCCTTGATCTCACTCTATACTTTATCTTTAATTACTTTTGACTTTACTCATTCCATCACAGTTAGTGCATAGAACATGTCTCATCGTCACGGTCAATTGCCGATAGATTCAACTACAATACACCTCTCATTCGAAATAGTTACTTTAAACTTTTGGGCCTTTTATAGTCCGAGAATCATAGGCTTTCCCTTAAACCCATGCCGCCACATGTTCTCTCGAACACGTTGGGTGGTAAGCCTTTTGTAAGCGGATCCGCTAACATCTTTGTTGTACTTATATGATCAAGACTTATGATCGATCCCGGACTTTATCTTTCACAACATAGTACTTTATGTCAATGTGTTTGGCAGCACCACTTGACTTATTGTTGTGGGCATACGCTCTCGCGGGTTCATTATCGCAAGACAACTTAAGTGGTCTATTGATGTCGTCAACCACTTTTAAACCGGTATGAACTTCTTAAGCCGTTCACACCGCCCGTAGCCTCATAACATGCTACAAACTCGGCATACATTGTGGACGATGTAGTGACGGTTTGCTTTGAGCTTTTCCACGATATAGCTCCTCCTGCGAGTGAATACATATCCGGATGTAGACTTTCTATCATCTCCGCAAAATCGAATCAGATACCCCACTATATGGAGTGTATCGATTTTACGTATGTCATCATGAGGCCTTTGTGCCTTGCAAATAACGCATAGACTTTCTTTATCAATTTCCAATGTTCTATTCCGTGATTGCTCGAATCGCCAAGTAACCGGTAACAAACGCTAAGTCGTATGCCAGACAGACTTGAGCATCCGCAAGCTTCCGACACCAAGCATATGGAACCGCTTTCATTTGATCGATCTCATCTCGGTTCTCGGGCATTGAAAATCCCATATCTATCGCCCTTGACTATAGGTGCGGTGAAGGACTACATTTATGCATACCAAATTTCTTTAATATTCTCTCTATGTATGCCTTTGTGATGGTCCCAATACCCCTTGTTTCTATCCCGGTGAATTTCGATCCCTAGAACGAACGAAGCTTCACCAAGATCTTTCATATCAAAGTTTGAGGACAAAACTTCTTTGTTTCCGATGTGATGACATCACTACTAGCTAGTAGGATATCATCCACATACTGAGATTAGGAAGATAAACTTTCCATCTTTAAACTTTGCATAAACACGTTGTCCTCTACATTCTCTTTAAACCCAAATTTTCTTATTGTCTTGTCAAACTTCAAGTACCACTTGTCTTGAAGCTTGCTTTAACCCATAAATCGATTTCTTTAGGCGGCATCCCATTCTTTCATTTCCTTCCACGACAAAACCTTTCGGTTGTGCCATGTAAACATTTTCCTCCAAATCCCCATTAAGAAATGCCGTCTTTACATCCATTTGATGTAACTCTAAATCATAATGTGCAACTAATGCCATTATGATTACGAAGAATCTTTACATGAGACCGGAGAAAAGGTCTCATTGTAATCAATCCTTCTCTTTGCGTAAAGCCTTTTGCCACAAGTCGCGCTTTGTATCTTTCTACATTCCTTGGGAGTCAAGCTTTGTCTTGTAGACCCATTTACTGACCCTCTTGTTTTGGCTCCTTTAGAATAATTTCCAAGTCCCGGACTTTATTAGCCTTCATGGACCTCATTTCCTCTTCCATGGCCTCAAGCCATTTTGAGGAATTTTCGCTTCATGGCTTCTTCAAATGAGATGGGATCATCCTCCATTTGAAAATCCTCTCAGATGATAAATCGATAATCATCGAAATAGCGATCTTCTTACTCTTTGAGACCTCCTCGGGGCCTCCACATTTGGTACATCTTCTTTGAGGTCTGCTGTTGCTCCCCTCATCTCGTGGCAATTGGTTCTATATGATCCGAAGAACGTGTTCTTCATTCTCATTCATTATTGCCACGGGAGGAACAATAACAGTCTTGGCACCACAAGATCTTGTACCGTCGGTGTAGCGACAAAGCAGTAGTGCGAAGAATGGCTCTTGAATCATCCGGTGTGGGCGACACGCCCGCTCTTCAAGGTCAATCTTTCGAGCTACCATGCTCCCCTCATCATCTCATCCTCTAAGAAGGCAGTGTCTCGTTTCTACAAACTTTGTATATCTGTTCGACAAGAGAAACGAAAGCCTTTTGACTTTCGGGGTAGCCAATGAAATGGCAACTTCTCGCTTTTGGGATCAAGTTTCCCAAGGTTTGGGTTAAATACTTTAGCCTCGGCAGACTCCCCACACACGTAAGTGGTTTAGCGAGGAACTCTTCTGTCCACATCTCGCACGGTGTTTTGGGCACCGACTTACTAGGCACTCGTTGAGTATATGAATGGCGGTTTTCAACCCTCCATCCATAAACTCAGCGGCGGTGGAGTAGCTCATCATGCTTCGCACCATATCCATCGAGTGCGGTTGCGTCTTTCGGCTACTCCATTTTTTGAGGTTCGCCTTGTAGAATCTTGGGCTACTATGCCATTTTCCGTAAAACCTTGCAAAGGTCCGTGAACTTGTCCATATGGGGTATGTCGATAGTAGTACTCCCCACCACGATCGGATCGGACTATCTTAATCTTTAAATCGTGTTGGTTTTCAACTTCAGCCTTAAATATTTTGAATTTATCCAAGGCTTCACTTCTTTCTTTGATTGGATAAATGTATCCATAACGGGAGTAATCATCCGTGAATGTTATGAACGAATCATAACCATCCACACTTTTCACAGAAAAAGGACCACAAATGTCTGTATGAACAATTTGTAGAACTCCTGTGCTTCTTTTAGCGTCTTTCTTAATTTTCTTTACAAATTTTCCTTTAATGCATTCTATGCATTGTTCTAAGTCTGAGAACTCTAATGGAGGAAGAATATCATTCTTAACTAATCTTTCTATTCTCCCCTCGAAATATGGCCTAAACGACAATGCCATAATTTCGACGATTCATTATGAGTTCTCTTTCTTTTCTTCGTATTCTCGGGCGAGGATACATGCTCATTCACATCACATACGAATTCACGCTTTCACGAGTGACAATAAATAAAGCTCATCTTGTTTAATGGCAAGACCAACACATGCTTTATTAAACATTATTTCACACTTGCCATTTCCAAAATTACAATCATAACCATCATTGTCCAAACATGAAACACTAATCAAATTCCTCTGAAGAGGAACATAAAGAACATCTCTAAGTAAAAGATGAAGCCATCGACTAGTTCTAATGAAAGATCGCCAACGGCTTCAACTTCACTTGGACTCCATTTGCGACTTTAACGCATCTTTCTTTTCTTTGCGTATTCCTCGTCGAACGGAATCCTCGCAAATTATTAGCAACATGAACAGTTGCACCTGAATCAATCCACCAAGTAGATTTTGAATATTGTACATACAGAGATTCATTAATGAACGTAATAATGTTCTCACCTTTCTTTGACATAATCATTTTCAAGAAATCGGGACAATCTTTCTTGTAATGTCCCTTTTCTTGCAATGAAGACACCGATCTTTCTCCACCGAGAAATTATTCGTTGAGGTGAAAAACAGGGCTTTTCCTTGTTCTTTGAGGAGAAATTACTGTTGAAAGTCTTTTTTCTGTTATCCTTCACATAGTTGATGAACCACCATGTGAGGATTTAAATCTTTCCTCCTCTTGCACACACATAGCTATGCATTTTCTAAGTCCCATTTCTGGGCTGCATATTGTAGTTGACAACAAAGGTGTCAAACTCTTTCAAGAAAGAAGCAAAATCAAATGAATAAGGAACTCATCCTTGAGAGCCAAATCCATTGGTTTAAGCTTGGATGCCAAGTTACTCATCCTTAGTATGTGCTCTCTTATGCCACCGCCACCACCGAATACCTCTCACAAGTCGCTTAATCACCGTGTAGCATAAGTCTTTGAAGAGCGAACCGACTCTTTATTTTGTCAAGGTACTACGTGACAAGTCACACTCTGCGATTGAGCCCACAATTGCGTGCTCAATCGTGTTCTTTATCACGGCCAAACATTTCTTGTTGGCGGTGACCCACTTTTATGATCAAGATCATATGACATCTTCGGGAGCAAAGTCCTCTGTGCTGTGTCTCGCCGACAAAGACGCCTCATTTGCATCCTCACGGTGCCATAGGCTCCGTGGGACACGGTGTGGTGACTACCCAGTCCACCTCAGCTAGGATGAATGCAAGGTCAATCTTTTTCTTCCATTCACCGTAGTTGTCTCCTTTGAGAACGAGGATATCTCGATGTAGCCCATCAAAGAGTATCCTCCGAAATGCAATTCATATATAGTGAGAACAACAATAATAACAATAACTGCATGCCTTAGTTTCAACGTTGGTTAAAATTAAAACATACAGTTGTTTATACATTAAATCTACATCACCGTTGGGCAGAAATAGAAATAATGCATAAAAACATCAATTAAAATTATAATACTTTTAACAGCAAAATTATATGTCTTATTTTAACGTTGGTCAAAAATACGACATACAATTTCATTTATACATTAAATCTACATCACCGTTGGGCAGAAAGTAGAAATAACGCATAAAACTTCAATTAAAAATTATAACAATGTTATCATCAACGTTGGTCAGAAAATAACAATATCATAATTAATCAGTAATTTCATCTGTTTTCCAAAATTAAATTCTCCGTTGGTTCGAATTTAATTATGAAAATGAATCAATCATTAACTTTGCGAGGCGAACCCCGAGCGAGAACAATGCGGCACGGGCGCCGGCGAGCGGGCGGCAACGCCTGTGCTCGGGAAAAGCGGCAAGAGCGGCGGCCCTCACAAGAAAACCCGTGACGGCGGTGCCAAGCGGTGGATGGCGACGCGCCAAGGAACAACAAAACCGGTGAGAAGTCCCGATCTACTTTGCCCGCTCGATACCAATGTGTGCTTTGCTTTTCTTTTGGGGATTTGGGTGTTCATGAGAGAAACCGAGAGAGAGAGAGAGAGAGAGAGGAGGAGTAGGGATGTGTACCGTCCGATGAAGAGGAGGAGGTGTTGGCCATATCGTGACGATCTGCGCTAGAAGCGTGACGGTCGGTGAAGAGCGGCGTGTCGCGAGACGACCGGCGTCTCCCGAGCGGTGTGATCTACTTGCTTGAGTCTTCCGTCATTGAACGCCACCCTCTTTAGATCGGATTAGGGTTTGTAGGTGGGGTGCGCACGGTGAACCTGGGGTGCGTGCCACCCGGCCCCACCTCTATTTATATGGCGGCGGCGACAGGGGCCCACCAACTTATTAATGGGCGCCCGATCGTATGCGGTCAAGGAAGGTTGGGATTTGGCCGTTGGGCCAAATCCCTGAGATCACTCTAACAGTCGATTCTTTCGTTGATGCGAAAATGAAATGGATCGATGAGGAGGGGGGCTGACGGAGGAGAGCTCAGCTTATGCCAGTCGAGGCGATGGCATGTGGGAGAGAGTTGGCTCCATGTGTAGTGGGGCCGCAAAAAATGAAAATGGGCTCGCTGATTATTATTGCCTCTCGCTTTCATCGCCGAAGCCGTTTCAAGCCGACGGATCCGGACCTACTCCTACCCAACGAAGCCGTAGCCCATAGGATGCGATGGTAGGATGCGACGGCGGCATCTCCGCGGGCGCAGGTAGAAGCGGACGGGACGGGGCTAGGTAGCGCTGCTGCATTAGCGGTCAATGTAGGGGGAGGTATATAACCACCTATTATTTGAAGTCCATACGGTGTACGTAAGTCCACAACCCAAGCATAGCGAGTCCACGGCTAGGTTTGGACAGTCCAGCACGTTGCAGACGCGAATCATTTTGGGCTGACACATGAGCTCACTCTCACCCAGGAGACATAGGGCTCTCGTCTCAAACCCGTTGAATCGTACGCGCGCGTCGGGTCGGAGGCACGTACGTAGCTCGCTGCCGCGCGCCCCGCTTGGACCAAAGCCCGGACTGTGCATGCGAGGGCGACGCGACACGCGACCGCCTTCTTGGTTCGTTGGGTGTGGTTGAACATGCCGTAGGCGAGGGAGCGTATCCTCTGTCTCTGCGGAACGGGCTAGTACAGCTCGGCGCTCCTGGAAGCCCAATATAGAGAATCCACGGAGTATTAGGAACAACGAGCCCGTTAGAAATGCGGGTTAATCAGGGCCGGCTGACACACGACTACACGAGCTCAACATACTGCGTCGATCCCGCGCGCGGCGCGCATTAGCCGTTTGTAACCGGCCGGCCCGGCGCGTTGATTGGGTTGGCTCCCCTCGGCACATAGGCTGGTGAGGCCGCGTGTCCCGTCAAATCGTACGCTCGCGCCGACGCAGCCCTGAGGGCGGCTTCCGCGCCCGCTCTCGTCGGGCCGGAGGCACGCAGCTCTCGTTGCCCCCCGCCGCTTGGATGAAGCATTTCAAGCCCGTTTATCATCATCAATAGTTTTAAAGATCTTTTGTTTAGTGTAGTAATTCAAGTTCTAGCAACCAGGTCTAGCAAATCTAGCTTCCTGATACAGTCCTGTCCCAACTGAAACCAAACCATTCTCTAACTTCTCCAACAAGACCTCATGATGTTTTTTAATCAAAGCATTTTTTTACAAGATAAACTCACAGCAGTCACTATCAGGGGAACGTAGTTAAAGAAATCTGTAATAGCTTTACTACAACTTGTCACAGTGACAACTACCAACTGTAACTGGTGGGCGAAGTAATGAACATAGAAAGCATTTGGATTATCATTCCGAATAAGTTTTTGCAATTCATTAAATTCACATCTCATATTTAAAGCTTCGTCGAAGCCCTGCCCATGCACCCTTGAAATAGGCAAGCCATGTCGAGTAATCAATCCAACCAAATCTTTTTTTCAATACTGCAGATGTACAATTTGTGATATGCTCAATAGAAAGAAACATTTCCACCACTTTCCCTTGATTATTTACAAATCTGCATAAATGAAACGAATATAAAATGTAAACTTTAAAGGTAGAACAAAACAACAATGCATAAATGATGTGGAACTATAACTAACCTCACAATCACTGCCATTTGCTCCTTTATTGATACATCTCTGGACTCATCAATAAGGACTGCAAAATTTCTATCTCCAATCTCACCTTTAATCACTTCTGTGACCTCTTGTGCACAACATTTACAAAGCTCTTTTGAATATCTGAGAAATCATAATCTGCGTGCCACTGAGTCGTATCAAATGCCACATTCACTTCCTCCTTTTTATCTTTATACCAATCCAATAACTCTTTAAAATTCTCCTTATTGATGGAAGTAGAGGATTCATCATGTCCTCGAAAAGCTTCACTTTGAGCTATAAGATATCTTGCACAATCTAAAAATGCAGTTAAACGAATTTTGTATGCAATTTCGGTCTCCTTACTGTAAGTATTGATTTTTAGACCTTCTGTGATCTTGGGCAGAAATGCCTTTGTCAGCGCGGCCGAGCTTCGCACCGAGGATGCGGGGTTGAGCCGAAGCCCCCCTAGGCCACGAGGTCCTTCGATTGTGGAGTCAAAGTTGCTGGCGGGTCCGGGCTTATGTTGCGGACGAGCAGTTGAAGCGTGAGGCGGGTCCGAAGTAGAAGTGTTGTCGAAGTGACTTCCGCGGTCGTCCTGTATACACGGGGGCTCGCGGGCCGAAGGTGATGTCTTGATGTCGGTGAGAATCGCGCCGACTCTTGAGGTGTCAGAGGGTCGCGCGACTGGTAGTACGCGCCTTTCCGATGAGGAGATACATGTGGCGGGATACGATTGGCGCGTCGTGCGCTGTCAGACGGCCGCGCGACCGCGGTCGTACGTTCCTTCCCGAAAGAAGAAACATAACTGCAGACAGAACCCCTTACACATATCAGACATAAGCACTACCTGCAGCAACAATAAACTCGAGCTAAATTAAGACAACCTCAAAATACATCATCTGCATCTATTCTCTCCCTCAACTGAAACGTAACAAAGTACATCACACACCATGCATCTCTCACAATGTCACACAGAAACACACCAAACACTAACAAAGACACCTAAAGAAATGCAAAATGCTGGCAGTTCACATCGGCAATAACTTAACACCAAAGCTCGACCCTTTGACAGGCTCAACACCGGCAAGAAATTAACCGTCGAGTGTTAAGACTCTCATTCTACAATGAGGGTGCACGGTAGCATTACATGAGAGCGCCCGTGGCAGCTCCCAAGCGTGAACGAGGCGGGTGGCGTCGTGTTCCAGCGTCCACTCCATGGAGTTCGGATCGGCCAGAGTCCACACGCTGACCTTTAGAGCGCCGCGGCTGTTACGGTTCCTGTACATTCCACGAAACCGCAGCTGACCCCCCACGCAGCGGTACGTGTCGAGCACTCCCCGAGCTTCCCTGTACTCCAGCGCCTTGCCGGGCGGGAGCGGAACGACGCCCAGCACCGGCGTGTCGGCGAAGGGGTCGCAGGTGAGTAGGCACCAGCAGAGGTCCACCCACCAGAGCCTGCCGTAGTGCGAGACCACGCCGTTGGGGGCCAACGGTCGGGGTGGAAGCGGGTAGCGGACGCGCTTGTGGACCCACTCCCCGACGTCGGACGAGAAGCGGATCAGGGTGGCTTGCTCGTGGCCGACGACGGGCTGGAGCTCAGAGACCATGTAGTGGCCGCCGCCCCCGGGGAAGGCGAGGAGGCCGAGGTGGCCCGGGTGCATGATGTCGGCGTCCGTGGCCGACACCCGCGCCACGCTGCCCAGGACGACCCACGACGGCGACGCGGACGCCATCTCGGCTAGCTTTGTGCGCGCACTCGGCTTCGGGCTGGTGGTTTGTGAGTGGCCTGGTGCACTGCGCGCGCTGTGGTGAATTGGTGATGGGGGTTAGGGTTTGCGAGCAAAGCAAACGAGGAATGTCAGAGGAGTCCAGTGAACTGGTTCGTCCGTACAAGCTCGAACTCGAATCGTTAGTTGGTTTCTGGCGCGGGGCGTAGCGGACGAACACGGGAGTGGTCGTGGGCCGCACCTGGCATAAACGGCCGCGGCACGAGCGTCGCGCGGCGCGCTGTGCTGCATGCTGCAGAGGCAGAGGTAGCGCCCGGCAGCACTCGTGTCCAAACAAACGGCCTGGCATGAGCCCGTTTAGTCCAACGGATCAAGTAGCACAGTTAGCCTGTTTCAATTCAAAATTTTTGAAAAAATATAAGAAAATCATAGGAAATATATATATAATGCAAAATAAAATTATTTATACTTATAAAATTAACTATATGAAATCTAGAAAATATAAAATAAAATCTGTATGAATATTAAAAAAAATATGGGCATAACGGGCCGTGCCGTGCTAGATCGTGCCTAGGCTGGGCTTAGCACTATTCGTGTCATGTCGGGCCAGGGCAACAGCCCAAGCATGGTCCGACGCTTCGTGCCGGACAAACCCGACATGATGACCAAATGGGTTGTGCCTACAGTGACGTGTTATGGACCGGACTAATGAGCACGACCCATTTGACCACATCTACGCGTAGCACAACCCCCGATTACACATACAAGACCGTCTGCCGAGGCACAAGCGGTGGCAAGAAGCAGGATGGACACAAGCTCTGGCTGTGCTAGTTTGCTCTGCTGCTGGGCGGGGGAGTGGCACCAACACACATGGAAACGGAAGCAGGTGCAGACCTGCCGGCACATCAGCAACATGGCGACACCCTTTGACAACATCCAAAAGTGGAGTTTCTTTTGTCTATGAGAGTAGTCACGGTGCTCAGGTATAGTGGGCCCGATATTGTCTATGTATAAACATAGAGTGGTCTAAGTTTTAACCTTGAACTACAAAATTGGACATTCAACAACCCTCAACTACCAGTACCACTTAAATTACCCCCTGAGCAATCATTCGAGCCGGTTTTCATCTAACGTGGCAGCGGTTTTTGCCACGTGGACTAGTTTTTAACTGAGATAGCCAGCAAATTGATAATAAAATGGTAAGAACCCACCTATCACGCTCCATAATATCCTCCTCTTCCTCTTCAACTCTCTCCACCCACCCCTTCTCCCCACCATGTCTCCGACGACCCCTTCTCAGCAACATGAAGTAGGCGCAAGCGATCGACCTGTCCTGGAACAACTTCACTAGCGCAATCTTCCATGAGATCGAGGGCTTCGCCGAGCTAGAGGTCCTCAACTTGTCGCACAACTTGCTCGCCGGTGTCTTCCTTTCGTCCATTGACAGCCTTGAATGCATCTTGAGCCTTGACGTCTCCAACAACCGCCTGACCAATGAGAACCCCCCGACCCCGACCAAATGCACAACTGACCCATCTCAACCTATCCTACAACAACTTCATCGGCGACGTGCCCACCACCAACGCCTTTGCGAATTTCACCTTCCTGTCCTACCTCGGCAACTCGCGGCTCTGCGGCCCATTGTTCAGGTGCAACTGCCGAATGCAGCACCCGCGGTACAGGTCCCAAAAGTTCTTGGTCATGATGTGCATCTGCACCGCCATGCTGGCATCCGTGCTAACGATCCTCAGCGCGATCAGCATCCGTAAGATCCAAAAGCAGCTTGCGGCGGTGTGGGAGGACATGTTCAGTGGCCACCATAGCGGCGGGTCGTCATCGGTGATGAAGTACAAGTACCCACAGATCACGTACCAGGAGCTGGTCGAGACAACGGACGAGTTCAGCCCGGACCGCCTCAACGGGACGGGCAGCTATGGGTGGGTGTACCATGGCACGCTGCGCGACAGCGCCATGGTCGACCAAGAGTTTTCACTGTGAGTGCCAGGTCCTGAAGCTCATCTGGCATTGGAACCTCATGTAAATAGTCACTGCGTGCAGCCTTTCGGACTTCAAGGCGCTGGTGCTGCCATTCATGGTTTGTAGATGGGCTTATTTGCTAATTGATGGGCAAGATCTGCACGCCCAAACACAATACGACCGCACAACGGCTTCTACGACTATGAGGTAAACAGAGCAGTCTCAGCTCGCTCTCGACCGCCCTGGTCGGCGCTCTGTTGTTGGATGGTGAACAGTGCAGACTCGAGTTACCCGTGGACACACACTACACGGGGAAGAGCTGCTCAAGTTACTTGTGGACACACACTACACGGGGAAGTTGAACGAACAGACACGAAGAAAATTTTCGCCGATGCGAACACAACTTGCGTCGCTTTTCATCTTTCTTTGCTCATTCGACTTGCTCAGCTTTTACAGCATACAAGATATATATATACAACCAGGTCTCCCTGCAGAGCACTCAAGTGCTCCGCCGCTCACCCATGCTTCGCCGTTTGCCCATGCTCTGCTTAAGCGTTGACGACTGCTACAACGCCTACCAACCGCAACTGCTATTCATGCCGAGCACAGTGATGACAACCGCTACAGTGACCGCCGTATGCTACAGTGGTCACCGACTATTACAAGGGTTGGTTGTAACTGACCACACACAACCTGGTCATCTACGACCACATTGGTAGCAACTGACCACACACACCACGCACGGACTAGTCGTCTACGACTACACACATACTGGTCATTCACGACCACACTGGTCATGACCGACCACACACAAGTTAGTCGTCTTCGACCGTACACAACTGCAGCTTGTCTTTGACCGTGTCTCTGACCATAGCTTGTCTTCGACCGCGTCTCCGACCACATATGTCGTATGAGCACCGACCACTGTATTGTCGACCATGGTGCTACGATCACGACCACTGTCATCACGACTATGACCTCATACAGGCACCACGACCACGACGCTGGTTGTTACGACCACACACAATGTGGTCGTAACCGACTACTCACACAACGTAGTCATGACCAACCACACACACAAACGCTACGATGTTGGTAGTTACGACCATACACAACGTGGTTGTAACCGACCACTCACACAGGCGCTACGACGCTAGTTGTTACGATCACACACAACGTAGTCGTAACCGACCACTCACACCCGTGCCACGACGCTAGTCATTACGACCACACACAACGTGGTTATAACCGACCAATTACAAGAGCCACGACCACAACCACTGTGACCATGGTCACTCCGATCCACGGTCCACTTCGACCACAATCAAATCATCAAGATTAATTTCAACACTAATTAGTTGGACTTTAGCGATTTGGTTTAGATCTGGAGGAGGGAGATCTAGCAAGCTCGTCACGAATGCCCGCTCCAAGAACCTCTACCTAGAACCATCAATGGGTTCAGCGGAGTTGGAGAGAAGGCTTTCCAGGTCGTGTTGTAGATGAAGCTTGGTGTTGCGCCATGGCAGGGAGGGCTGCAGGAGAGAGGAGGGAGAGAGAGGAAGAAGCGAAGGTAGAAGAGGAGATATTAGAAGCTGACCTGCTGGTGCCTTATTTTTTTCTTTAATTTCATTTGCCGATTCAGTAAAAGCACTTCTGCCTGGTATGCCACATCAACGAAAATTAGACACATCGTTGCTATATCGGCTAAAACCATGGTGGCTTTGAGCGAGGAGGGTGTTTTGCACGATTTTAAGAGTTTAAGGGTGTTGAGTATCCAGTTTTAGAATTGGGGTTGATTCTTAGACTCGGACAAAAGTTGAAGGCTGTAAAATAGACTTATTCATTTTTTCCTTTCTGGATTGTCCTATTGATATTGGCCCCTATATGTATCTGTATGAGTTACTTGCTACATCTGATTGGAGGCGCGGAGGAAAAATGTGGGGGCTCACTCGGAAAATTTGTAGAGAGGGATAGAATCTAACCCACGTCTCTCACCACATGTCCACATGGTAACCACTGAGGAAAGAACTATTAAAGCACGTAACAAGGATGATCAGTTGATCACCAAGTTCAAGAGATCACCATATAGGATAGGAAACTGGCACTTGAGGTGAAGTTATGCAGCAGATGAAGAAAGCAACTGCAATGTACCAATGTAGCATTACACAATAAGTACTTGTACCAAAGAAAAGGATATGCTACTCGTACCGTTCTAACATAGCACCATTAACAACTGATGTACTAGTGCCAAAGAAAAGGATAAAGTGTCAAAACATTTGGGTGACCAAAAAAACATAAGAGAGTTTCGGTCCACAAGAACGATCCCACCGCAGCAAACTGATCGTCAACGCCAGATTCTGTAGTTTGGTTACCTTAATCAATTCAAAATTGTTCAAGAGGAGTTAACTGTTAAATACTGGTGGCAGCCAAATTAAAGTTCAGTTGATCCATGTCAAGAAGCTTCAGTTCACCTTGGCAAAAGATAGATATGGTTCCTACTCCTTGTTCTTCACACCACATCGCAAAAATGCTGGTGAACTGGAGAGCATTCTTCAGTCTGGTCTTCTGTTGGTCCTTGAGGAAACATGGATTAGAACACATAAAAAGGACAAAGATGCAATTGCTTATTGGCATTTCGATAGTATATGCATGTTAATAGAATGATTCATTTTTATCTCATAAACAAAAAAAAATGGCTGATTTTAAAGATAAATGCCCAATCCGGACATACATTTAGCAAAAATAAAAGATCAACAGCTGTTGCCTACATATGGTTTCCTCGGGTCTATTCTTTTGGGCTGCAGCTTTTAGCTTTTGGCTGCAACTTATTAGTCTAATAAATAGTGATTGCTGAGAGAAGCAAAAGGCGTCAAAAACAAAAAAACAGGGCCGAGAATCAAGCTGTGTGATCACTAACATTGTACCTGATGACTGCAGGATCAATACATAACTTCCACTAGCTACTCATTTAGTATGACTTTGTCAAGGCTGTCAAGTTACTCTATAAAAAAAACTGTTAGTAGTGCAGTTGCATTTGTAACTGGTGTATAAACTTTCGACATTACAAAAGAAAGAGAAGTATGTTGACCTACATCAAGCATGTGCTGTGTGACTACAAATCAGATTCACCATAGACACTTTGATTACATACCCAAAAAGCAGCATAAAAAATCTAATTCATGTGCTGTTCAAGGAATGGCATGAAAATCAAAGGTGTTATATTTGAGTGCATATAATTCACAATAACTCAAGTTATATACGCAAATGTGAAGATACAAAATTTGTTATGATCCACACTTTGCTGATCAATTCAGGCACACTATCATCCTACAAGAAATCATTGAATTCATAAAGATGATATCTATATCTGGATTCTTAAATCTTATAGCACTATTTATCTTCAGGGCACCAATAACAATAAATTTCAAGCATGGACATATGAAACAACGTTGAAGTATGGACATATGAAACAATGTTTAAGCAAGATAGTTGCGCAAATGTAGATGGAATACTCTCAGCTTTGGAACCAGAAGTACAAACACCTAAACTTTTATAATATTTATGTAAAAAAATAATCTTTAGAACACGAACCGTCTATATCTTACAACCCATTTCTAAAAGAAACGCCAAACAGGAAGGATGTTAACTCTCAAGAACAGATAGGCTAATTCAATTGTCAACGAAACAATATTCTTGTAGGGTTGTTAGCAATATATATCAAAGCCAACCAGTCAACTCCTACAAAGAATAGAAAAGGTAATGTCCAATGAAGTGCAATCATTTCTTTGCATTACTGTGTGGGGCCATTCACACAGAAAAACTATATCTCAACTTCTTATATATGAAAGCTAATTGACATCCTAAAGGCATGTTTTATCACATTTCTACCAGCATTCATTAACATGACAAGCTTTTGACAAGCATATATTATTCACAGGAAGCAGTCAGAGGAGATGCATAAATTATTTAGTGCACACGACAGATAGCCCCGGATAACAACGTGCAATCGCTCACATAATCACACGTACGTACTACAAGCTAGCAGATACAATCGACTCATAAGGACAACTTAATTTTGTCAACCATACATGCATTATTCGAACAGCAACGTATTAAATGGAGGCACGGAGACAGTATATATATGCAAGTTGCATTACCCGTGGAAAGAGCGCGCGGCAGCTCCCAAGCGTGAACGTAGCAGGAGGAGACGACGTCCCCGGACGGCGCGATGCGCTCGTAGGCCTCGCACTCGACGACCTTCTTGGCACGCAGGTCGACGCCGAATAGGTGCTCCTCCAGGGAGAAGTACACCACGTCGGGGTTCTTGGGGTGGACGAGCGCGAGCGCGGGGGCCTTCTCCGGCAGCCCGGTCGCCTTGTAACTCTCATTGGCCCAGACCTTAGCAAAGCTTGCCTCGTACTCGGGCGTCCACTCCTCGGCCCCCGGATCGGCCGCCAGCGTCCACATGCTGACCACCGGAGCGCCGACGCGGCCGCCGGTGATGTCCACAAACCGCAGCTTGCCGTCGCTCACCTTGACGCAGCGCGACCTGCCGAGATCTCGCTCGTAGAGCGGGTACTCATGCAGCTCCTTGCCCTTCGGGAGCGGGATGAAGTGCAACTTGCGCTCTTTGGCCACGGCAAAGGTGTCGCAGGAGAGGAGGCCCGTGTAGAGGTCGACCCACCAGAGCTTCCCCTGGTGCGCCATGACGCCGTTGCTGCCCCAGGGGCGGGGGCAGCAGGGCAGGGGGTAGTCCACCGTCTTGTGGACCCACTCGCCGGTGTAGGACGAGAAGCAGAGGAGGGTGGCCTCCTGGAAGTCGACGTTGGGCTGGAGCTCGACGACCATGTAGTGGCCGCAGCCCCGCGGGGACGGGAGGAGGCCGAGGTTGCCGTGGTGCCCGACGGGGCCGGGCCCGAGCGCGGGGTCAGGGAGGCGGAAGGCAGTGGCGGTGCAGGCGTCGGCGACGAAGTAGCCGTCGATCGGGTCGTCGCGGATGAGGATCTGGCGGCCGTGGTTGTCGGCCTTGACCGCGGTCGTGGTGCGGCCCTGGGTGGCGTGGAGAAGGAGAAGGCCGGAGGGGTCGGCGGCGAGGACGGAGGGGTAGCTGCGGGGCGCGACGCGCCGGGGGATGGTGAGGAGCGTGAGGCGCGGGGGCGCGGCCAGCGCGAGGGAGAGGTCGGCGCCCTTGGGGAGGTCAGCGTCCGCGGCGCACACGCGCGGGATGCTGCCCAGGATGACCCACGACGGCGACGGCGACGACGCCATTTGGCCGGTCGGGCTTGGGAGTTGGGCTGGTTGGCTGAGGGTTCGTGAAGGAGATCGCGCGGCGGAGTGGTGGGCGAACCGCACTGGTGATGATGGATGGGGTAGGGTTTGTAGGCTTTGATGGGGGTTTGGGGTTTGTTTTTGGGAGGGTAGGGCAAGGTATACTGTTAGAAAATTTTCTAATTGTATATCTAAGTTCTATCGATTTCATCTAAATTTTGTTTCAAATATGCTTTATAAAAGTTACTCAATGTAGATATAAAACTTTCTGAAACTTAGTAATAAAACCTCATAAAATTTAAACATGAAACATTTGAAATTTTTTGTTTGGTTCTTTTTTTTACTATTCATAAATTTCGTCTTTTTCGAACTTTTATCTTTTTGAGCTTTTTGCCTGTTCTTTTTTTCCGTATTCGTTGATGTCGTGATGGTGACATATTTTTCTATTTTACATAAGTAAATTTAATTATGCAAAATAATCCACCTCTACCAAGAAAAATTCACCAGCTACATGCCTTTTACACTATGAAACTTAGTAATGAAACCTCATAAAATTTGGACATGAAATCTACTAAAACTTTATGAAGCAGCTATAAGCTTGTTTTTCCTTCAGCACTAAGTAATACCTCCGAAGTCTACAAGAAGTCAAAACAATCCACCATCCGAGTAGGCCGCTAGAAACACAAGTCACCCACGAAATTACCACCATCAAACACCTTAGATTCTTGGTGTAATTCCAGTTTGTAATCGTGAAATTGATGCAAGATAATGCAGCCCAAGAAATTAAACTCGTTTGTTACTTGTCGACAACTCAATTTCTAATCGAGACTAAATTTACCAACAAGGCTGGTATCCAATAACCGAAATCAAGAACCGATTGAACACAAGCATCTCAAGAAAGCATCAGCAGGGACCCCCGAGGGGAGGCCATAGAGCAGGAGGGGCTCATAGAGGGTCACATTCTTCTGCGGCGGCGGGGGAGAATGGGGTTGGGGGCTCCGCTGCCGTAGTGTCGCCGGCGACGAGGAGGAAGAGGAGAAGAGGGAGAGTCAGCATTGGGATCGGGAGAGGGAAACAAGAACATGTCCTAGCTGCCGAACTGAATCCACTGATGGGTTTTCCAGATCTTCCGTTTGTTTTTGGGGGTAGCGACGCGTTTGACGCGACCGTACGAGCGTACGCTATCGGTGTGGCGTGCACCAGGCTGAAGTTTCAAGCCCTACATCGTATATTCGTATGGTACCTTTGCCGTGCGAGAGACCCGGGGGGCGGAGAGCTTGCGGTCGCAGCGGCCTGCGGCTGCTTAACGGACGCGGCTTTCGATCACGTGGAATGCGGCGCGAGCAACAGATCCTTCCGTGGAATGCGGCTTGGGCACGTGATACGCGGCACTGTTGGTTCGGTATGCCCGGCCGCCGTGTACCGGCGTTTATTTCCTTCTTCCCGAGGTCGGCACGCTCGTGTGTTGGGTGGGCCGCGCCTCGCGTGCGGCTTGGTCTTGCTGGGCTGCCATCTCAAGCGCTCTAGCTGCCGGCCCACCGCACCCGCTCGTCGCGGACGTTGGTGACCAGGGGCTCGGCCGCCGCTCCTGCGGGAGCATCTGCTTGGTGACTCATGGTACGCAACCAGCAAGATCTGCTTACTGTGAGAATTGGTTCAAGGCTGCGAACCCATCAGATGAGACGTTGGCCCAACACGAACAACATCGGCGTCTTCCTTGCGTGGGTGCCGTCGAATCCAGATCGGAAATTCGGCATCTCTAATTTTATATCCGAGATGGGAGAGTTGAGTTTAGTGGGAGAAGAACGAGAGCTTACCACTAAGATCCAATGCTCCATCGGCTGTTCGTTCTTGGGGATTTGGGAAGAGCTCGGTGGTGGCTGTGCTTGCACGGTTGCCGAATTATGGCGCTCTTACTTCTAGCTCATAGATCTCGCTATCTGGACCGTGTGCTAGCACTCGGTGTTCATCTGGTTCTTTGGCTCGGCTTTGGCCGGGTGAAGTGCGACGGAATTTCACCTTCTTGTTGGCTTTGTGCGGCATCGACTTGCACCTCGGCTCCACGAATTGGTGCGTATTGATTTGTGGAGTAGGGCTTTGTATCTCTGATTGCCTCTCCGGTGATTTTTGATATTCGCCTGTGATTGGTTTTTTGGGATATCGTCTCTGACAAGCCTAGCCCATTTTGGACGCCCCGATGGCTTGGAGTGCCACCGCTCTATGAGCTTGCTATCTACTCCTTTTATTTTTATTGTGCATCTATCAACTAGGCTAGTTCATATCTGTTTACATCTGGAACTTGTGGTAAGTTCTAGCACAGGGATGACTTATGCATGATAATCTGTGGGCTTGTGAATGCTCAATGAGGATATCGTTGTCAATTTGAAACCACGGTGACAATTTAGATCCATTCTGATTTGTTCATATACTTGTTGTTTATCTCTACTATGTAGTTGCTAGCTCTGTCAATTGCATTGGTGCAGTTCCTATTTAGTCTTGATTACTGCTGTTGTAGATCTTGCCGAACTATGTGTGTTTCAGGAGTAGCATTGCTATGTTACTAGTCTCTGTTTTCACTTAGAATATATTATCTTTGTATGCTCTTGACATTGATACTACATTGAGGTAATATTTGCTTGATCATACTAGCAGAAGTTTAAGGAATTGTCACTGTGTTTATTGAAAAACTAACAAGATTGATAGAAAGCCAAGTCTCTTTTGAACTTGTGCAACTCTTCCCTAAGAGCAATACTTCAAATGTTAAATCTGTGCATTATGCAGATTTTAAATGCTCACTTGTTTGTTCTATTGAATATATTGCAATATGTTAATGTTTTAAAATGTTTATCTGCTTCGAGAGATAATACATATTTGTTCATGTCATCTTCATATTGTTGTCCTTATGCTTTAATATGCTTAATTATAATTGGAATTAAATATTTTTTTTGCTAAAACCATCTAATTTTTAACCCTAGCTTTCAAATGAAGTGTCTTTTCAAGATGTGTTCTACTAATCGATTGTAATTGACACTGTAGCGACATAAACTATATCAGTTAAAATCGCACATAATTATCTCTCTCTATATTCTCTCATGAATAGCTAGAATTCAAAAGACATAAACTAAAAAGACATAAGCCCTAACAAAAATAAAGCATCCACAGACTCTCGCTGCACAACACAACACAACGAACAGGCGTCCACAGCAGCTTGTTTCTCCAATGGCGCCGAGCACAGCAAATTCGTCGCGAGACAAGATACGAGGCACGAGCCATGGAGACCTCAGCTCTAGTCCAGCCCATTTTCCAACACCGATCCCGTTTCAATGTTACATGTGACCTCTCGATACAAACAAGACAGACTGTAATCTGGAACCAATCCAAATTCCAAAATGTCAGAAGCGAAGACAACGCAACGACCGAGATTTGCTCCGTTGTTTTGGGGCATATACGATAGCTTTTTTTTTGTTGTGGTTTGTTTTATGTATTTTGAGACGAAAACAGAAAGCGAAGGTGTTAATGTGAATGGCTTAAGAAGTAGTTTGAAGAAACGGTTTCAAAAAGTTAAAGCCAAAAGCCACTTTAAAAACGCAAAAGAATATGAACATACTCTTGCATTGCAGGCTTAGCTATCTATCAGTTCACTAAACAAATCATCTCCAGTACCCAACCGACGCACTGCAACTGTCTGGACTTGAAAAAATATTCAGACATGGCGCCAAACTAGCCCCTGTGAAGGCCGTGACTCGAACAACTTGCCAACCGAAGCTGTTACGTATAGTACAGGTACAGCAAGAATTGAAGATTCCTATAAAAATGCCACTGCAAATAATTTCAAGTACAGGGAATGCTGAATACATAATCATTTGTGCTGCGGGAGCAGAGGATAATGGTTCAGAATTCAGAAGCGAACAGAAAAAACATAGACGCTACTACTCTACCAGTAGTATTAAAGTGGTCGGATTCATTCACCAATCGTATTCCATTCCATCTCTCCTGCGAGTTAAATAGCTGGAGATAGTCGATACAACCGCCCATGGGCGGATGGGCCATGAGCCTGGAGCAATACTTCATCCAGAGAAAGCAAAGCAGCGGTGTACTAATTACACCTACATTTGATTCCGTTCACAAGTTTTTTTTCCTCAAGACCAGATGAGCCATCTGCCCTACCGGAATCGATGGCACGGCCCATAGCAAGTACAAGCAAGAACACCACCAATGGCTATTATGCCCGACCGCCCACCTGTCCTCCATTGCCAGACTGAAGAACAACACAGGTTATCGGTTATCGGGCGGTAGCGCGCAGTTTAGTAGTTAAAATCAGCAGTCTAGATTTACCCCACTAGAGGAATTGACGACGTAATTGGGTCATGATTGGAACCTAGAGCTCAGCGAGTTATGGAGAAGAAGGTTCATGGAAGGAGCTACGGTCATGTCTCTTTTGCGGTTTACCTTAGATGCTGCTCCCTTGATCGGAGGCGTCCTCGTAGTAGTACGGCGACAGCTTGCCGTCCATGTCCGGCCTTGGCCTCACCTCGGCACGCACTTCCTGTAGCATTTTGACCACCCTCCGCATCGCTGGGCGGTTGATCGGTAAGGAGCTCGCGCAGAGGAGGCCGATGTTCAGGACCCTGCTGATCTCTTCCCTGAAGGTCATGTCGAGCCTGCAGTCGAGGACATGTTCTACTCCTTTCTGATCAATTGTGCTGCACACCCACTTCACCAAGTCCTTCTCGCCAAACTCTGGATCAACTGGCGGTTTCCCGGTCACGAGCTCGAGGAGAACCACCCCAAAGCTGTATATGTCGCTTTTCTCATTGACGCGGAGTGTGTACGCATACTCTGCACAGATCAAGATAGCTAGATCAGACTTGCAACTCTATGAAAGGACAAACTGAACTTGTGAAACGAGTCTGAGAGACTTACCAGGAGCAATGTAACCGCACGAGCCAGCGATCACTGACATGGACTTCGGGCCCCGGCCAGTCGCCTCCACCGCCTTGGCGACACCAAAATCTGCAACACGGGCACCAAATTCAGCATCCAAAAGGATGTTGTTCGACTTGACATCCCTGTGGACGATAGCCGGGACACAGTCATGGTGAAGATAGGATAGCCCCTCTGCTGCATCCAGCGCAATCTTGTATCTTATCGGCCAATCCAACAACCCAGCCTTGCTGCTGTGCAGCACATCGCCGAGGCTACCGTTGGGCAGGTATTCATACACCAGCAGCTTGCAGTCATTGTGGGTGCAGCAGCACCAGAGCTTGACAATGTTCTTGTGCCGAATCTTGCCGAGCGTCCTCACCTCAGCCTCAAAGCTGTCGTCAGCCGCAGAGCCCTCACCACCGTTCTCAATATCCATCTTCAACGCCCCGCCCCACAGCTTCTTGACGGCGACCACCTCACCGTTGCTGAGCACTGCCTTGTACACCTTCCCGGATGCGCCTCTGCCAACGACATTATCCTCGTCAAGGCAATCCAGGATCTCATACTCACTGAACGAGAGCTTGTGGAATGATGTCAATGTCCATTTCGACCGATCAGTGCCCAGCTTTGCTTTGTTGAAGCTCTGGTACCTCCAATAGAACCACGCAACGCCGACAACCAAAACGACCGCTGCAAATATGAATATCGAGCGCATCATCCAGGCAAAGCCGGAATGGTACCTTGACCTTCCTTGTGAGGCCGCACACAAACCGGCAATGTCTCCGCACAGCCCCGGGTTGCCCAAGAAGCTGTTGCGGTACGCCTCCGCCGCATACTGTGGCGGGAGCGGACCACTGAGCTGGTTGTTGGAGACATTGAACTGGTTCAGCTTCAGGTTCTCCAATTGCATTGGTACCTCGCCGGTGAGACCGTTGCCGGAGAGGTCAAGATAGTTGAGCACTGGTAAATCACCGAGCTCCGGTGGTATGGCCCCAGTAAAGCCATTGTCCGCGAGGTTGAGCTCACTAAGCTTCTTCCAAGATTGGATTACTCGGAGCAACTGACCAGATAACGAGTTGTTGCGGAGCACGAGCCGACCGAGCTCAGCCAGGCCGCCAAGGGAGGCAGGGAGCGGGCCAGAGAGCATGTTGCCGTCGGCTGAGAGCTCGTACAGCTTCGAGACTGATCCAATTTCCGACGGGATGCTCCCAGTTAGCCGGTTGTTTGACAGGACAAGCTTGGACAGGTTGGCCGCACCGGCGATGACCGGCGAGATCTCCCCGCTGAGCTGGTTGTCACTGAGCTCGAGCAGCGACATGTGCGGCAGGCCCCAGACCGCGCCGGGCACGTCCCCGTCGAGCCTGTTGTTCGACAGCCGCACCCGTCGCAGCCTCCGGCACCGCCCGAGCCCATCGGGGATGCGCCCGGACAGCATATTATCTAGCATCAGCAGCTCCTCCAGCTCGCCGCGGTCGCATATGCCCGGCGGGATCTCGCCGGAGATGGAGTTGTCGGACATGTCCACGCACACCAAAGGCGTGTTCTTGCCGAGGTCCGCGGGCAGCGTGCCGTTCAGCCGGTTCGCGAACAGCCGCAGCTCGACAAGCGACGCCGCCTTCGCCACCGACTCCGGCACGGGCCCCGTGAGAGAGTTGGCATACAGGTGAACGCTCTCCATCTTTGGTGCCTCGAAGAGGTCGTCCGGGATGGTGCCATCGAGCCGGTTCATGGCGAAGTCTATGCTCCTGAGCTCCGCGAGCTTGCCGAACCCCTTGGGAATCGGCCCAGAGAGCGAGTTGTTGTACAGCTCGATCTGAACGGCGCTCGTCAGCCCGGTAATGTCGGGCGGTATCGGCCCGTGGAGCGCATTCGTCGACAGGTCGAGGTCCGTGAGGTTGCCGAGCCGGCCGAGAGACGCCGGGATGGAGCCGATGAGGTTGCAGCTGGCGAGCCACAGCACGCGCAGCGCGGTGAGGTCGCCGAGTTCGGCCGGCACGGGGCCCGGCGCGAACGGGTTGGAGGACAGGTTGAGCTCCCGGAGCGTGGGGACGCCGCCAAGAAACGCCGGGACCTCGCCGCCGAGCAGGTTGTACACGAGCGAGAGCGACTCGAGCTTCTTGAACCGGCCGAAGGACTCCGGGATGGGCCCAGAGAAGTTGTTGCTCTCCAGGTTGAGGTACACGAGCTCCGGGAGGTCGGCGAGCGCGGCGGGGAGCGGCCCCACGAGCGCGTTCATGGACAGGTCGAGGCGGACCAGCGCCTTGCACCGGGCGAAGGCGGCGGGGGCGAGGTCGGGGCCGATGTAGTTCAGGTACAGGTCGATGTACTTCAGGCGCGGGAGGCGGCACAGCGCGGCGGGGAACGACCCGGCGAGGTTGGCGCCACGGAGGAGATCCCCGTCACGGCGCCGTCGCCTGCGTCGCAGGAGACGCCCGTCCAGCTGCAGGGCGTGGCGTCGCGGGGGTTCCAGTCCGCGAGCGCGCCCGCCGGGACGGTGAGCGCGCGCTTGGCCTCAAGCAGGTAGAGCCCGTCCTGGTTCAACCCCAGCGACGGCGCCACCAACAAGCCGGCATTGACTACGAGGAGCAGCAGGAGGGGGAGGACTGAGCTAGAGCCCATGTTTCTTGTTCTTGGCTGCGGCGGCGGCCGGGTTGTTGGCTTGGCGCGAGGCGTCGGAATCAGACAAAGGGCGGTGGTGAGGGGAGAGACGTCGACACCAGCGCCGGCATTGGCGACGGCAATGGGGGGAGAGGGTGGTGCCGGGCAAGCTAGTGGGTGCTCTTATGGAGATGGAGATGGGGAGAAGCAACTGAGCAAGTGGAAGTAGCTGAGCTGAGCGTGGCAGTAGAGTAGACTAGTAGAGTGGGAGTGGATGGAAGCAGTCCATTTTTTTAACTGTACTTTCTTCGGGAGGGGAATTCCTCGGCGAGGAGAATAGAGTAATATGGGCAGTAAAAACATGGGGAGACTGCCGTTTGACCTGGTTCGTCGGGTTCCGGGCTTTTACTGGGAAAAAGCCTACCGAGATGTTTTGTTTTGCTTGGGTTTGGGCCTCCGGGGTGTGGGGCCGGCTGCTCCTGTCACGGTCAAACCGCAGATTCAACCGCGCAAGATGGTTTGTACCTCTGTCGGTAGGAATTTTGCGCGAGTTTTTCTTTTAAAAAATCATTTTTAGTGTGAGTCTGCCACTGCAGTTTCATTTTCAGTTTGTGCTGCAGAAGAGGTTGAAATTTCAATCCGTAATCGTTCTTGTGCTCCGTAAAGAAACTCCATGGATTGAGATATACTGGCATAACATTATGAAAATGGTTTATACAATTATATGGGATATTATAGGTTCCCAAGTTAGATACATTATCTAATCCGATATATCGAATTCCCTCTATATGGAATTGGATTCCATATCTAGTTCTATGCAGCATATTGTTATCAATTGTATATCTTGATTTAATTCCTATTGGATTTGGATTAGGTCGATTTCAATAGGTGTTCTTCCTCTATTTCGTCTTTTATTATGGATTAGATTATAGGGGAAATAATAGGAACTCAAGGATATCGAAGAGTAAAGAAAGAAGGATGGAATGAAAGAGTTGTTGGTTGGAAAGAAAGAGAAATAGAATAATAAGAATCATATGGATTTACACAAACCTCTAATGATTAGAAACTAAAAATGAGATCTCGAAGTAGTTCGGACAATTCAGATTATCATTTCAATTTGTAATTTGTAATTACTTCTCCCTAATAGATCTTAGAAGTAAGATTTTTCTTGGTTGATCGAATCCTTAGCCCTTTCTCCTCTTTTTTTTTTATGACATGAGGAACTCACCATGAATCCACCAATTTTTTATTTACATGTGTCACCATGTAAATAGTATAAAATTCTTTATTTTGTTTTTTCGATTACAAGAAAGACTCACACACGTGCGCACATGCGAGTGCGCCATCCTAGCACAAGCCTAGAAAGACGTAGACCGAGATAAATATGTGACCTCATAAAATTCCTACTGAAGCATCAAGATTTGAACCCTAATAAGTTTGAATCGTACATCCACAACTCTACCACACTACTAAGATGTGGTTTATATGCTTTATTTTGTTTAGCTATTAGGAACTTTTTTAGTTTCCAACTAAAAAATCAAGTGTCTAATTCTCTATTGGTTTTAGCCACCATTACTCGATGATTCAAAACTAATATAGAGTATCTTATATGAGGCATTTTACTAACAAATTTTGAAGCCATATGTGATGTTACTACGCCACATTGATATTATCATACTAAGTATAGATATACTAAAAACCCTACGTGCTTTTCGAGTGGTAGAACATACAACTGCCATGTGGGTTATATAGTGTATTAATAAAAATCTATAGAATTTATTTGTCAATATTAGTATTTGCTATTGTTATGACGCCATGAAATTAAATTATTTTCATAACTAAATATGTAAAGTAGCCAATTAATTAGGATAAAACCCCAACTAATTATATAGTAACGTTAAAGTATCATGTGAATACAATATTCATAATGCATGGTTTACTCAGAGCTAGCATTTTATTACTCTATCTGTTCTATTTAAGTGGAATTTTTATTTTTCATGGTATACGAATGTGACTTTGACCATTACTATTTGTAATATTATAATAGTATTTTTAGCGGTAAATATAAATAGTTTTAAATATATTAGCAATAAAATTTTAGAAAGTTTGACGGTATGAATTATAATACGTCAGTTACAAAATTTGTATGTCTGTCATAGCAAGTCAACAACTATAAGGGTGCGTGCTAGGAGGTGCCTAGCAGCCACGATGAGGATGTGCATCCAAGGAAGCGGGGCACGGCGGTTGAGGGCACATCCAAGGAGTGGCGGCACACGCAATATATACACCTAATAAAAATTTTCTACCCCGTCACTACTGAAGGGTTAAACACCCAATTGAATATTATGAAAAAATAAACCAAGATTAATGCTTTACTTTACGGGATACAATCATTCACCTACTGCTTATGGTAGAGGAAAAAACATTACTCGTTCCAATACTACTGTTGTTTATTCAAACCGCAGATCAACCGCGCAAGACGGTTCTGTACTCGATTTTGGACTCTGTCTACGTGCATTTCAACTGGGTCCATCCATACATGATCTTCGAGCTAAGCAATTGATTGGTTGGGCGGTTTGTATTGTTTTCCTACTTATTAGACATTGCATTTGACTCTTACATTGTTTTCCCTTCATATTATCTTGTTTCCCCGTAAGTTTTAAAGGAGCCTTGCTGAGTATTCAGAGATTAAATTTGGTTGTGTGTAAACCTTGAAATCTTGAGAGAGAGAGACTTAATTTGGTACTATAGGTTATGGCTAATAGCTTACGCTACAGTAATTTATTTTTAAAGAGTCGATGTCAACAGGAATATTATAATAAAAATGTATTAAGTTCAGTTGTACCGATCAAAATCATATACAATTATTATATTTTATGTACTATCTCTTCCGAGTAATCAAAATCTAAAAATGTAAACTATAAACTACAAATTATAGTATAAAAGAATTCATCCATTAGCATGAGCATGTCATACGTACCAGACACATACAGTACAATCGCTTTGCGTTTTACCAATCCTCTAAAATCACCGCTGTACTTGTTGCACATGTGCAGGCTTGTCTGACGTGTGGCTCGCAAAGCCTGCATGCTGTGCTGGTCCATGCCATGTGTCGATCCTCCGATCGGAACATGCTAGGTAGCTTCGGCATCAGGCAACTGGTGCGCTGCTGCTGCTGCCATCTGCTGTCTACCACACAAACTATCTCAGCATTACAACCTCACGGGAGAATCAATCGTGTCGTTTATTAACCACATGATTGCGAGCTGATCTCTTTTTTTAATAAAGGAATGGTAACACTCTCGTACTACCAAACAGTTCGGCCTTTTCAGCAATGAAAACTAGCTATGGTGTAACAAACAAACAATGCATTCCCAAGTATAAAAAAAATGTACTCCAAAGTACTTGCCACGGAACGCATCAGCTTTTGAATCGATACAGTCTGCCGGATTCAACAGTTGTCTTTATCCTGAATTGAATTCCATTTCCTAACATCAAATCGCTCTCGTGTTGCCGCCAGCCAATCGCATTTACACGTCCCTAATTGGCATCGTTCGAATTAACTTTTAAAACAGATTATAATAAAATCTTTTCTATAATTATAGCTTTCAAAAAAATGTTTTTTAAAATAAAATCTACTAATTAATTATAATAGATATTGTAATTATTTAATTTATTTAATTTATATTAGTTAAAATTGTACGTAAAAAATGTGATCTTTTCTACATTTCGTTTTAGTTACGGATGTCTTTTTTTTTTCTCCTCCCGCAAGTCGTACGCTTATCTGATTCGCTAGTCGTATTTAGGGGAAGAATATTCGGCAACAATAGCGTGACAGAGCAGGGTGTGAACTGAAAAGACGGCATTACAGTACGGAAGAACCGTATCCAGTGATGGGTCGACCCACATGGTCGGGGAGGCTATGAACCTGGCAGGCAGGGGACACGACGTACGCGTACGCCTCTGTCGTGGCATCACAGAACCAATCGGTTTCGGAGATTGCGGTGTTTCTCCGCACATATGTGTGGTGGTATGGTGGATATATCCCGTGCAACATGGCCGTATACAAAAGCACGGATAGTAGCAGCGGTAGAACAGGTGATGATTGCGAGAATATTTGTGCCCCTCAACGACTTGGATTGCGTTGCACATGCATGTTCACGGAGGCACAGGAGATAAAGTGCCGGTTTGCAAATTACAAACAAGCGGTAACTAATTACGTACTCATACGTTACAATAAAGTTTATTAAATATATATAATTATATTATAGAAGAGAGTTATTTTGATCGATTAGAAAGTAGAGAATGGTGAGAAGTTAAGAGAATAGAGCAGTTGAAGAAGAATAGATGTACAAATACCAACTCGTTTTTATAATAGTAATGGTAGACAGATCGGCATGTTTTTTTAACTTTTAAAATCTTTTTTTATTTTGCTATAGTAATTAGCTTTCAAGCGAAATATCTTTTTAAAATAGGATCTACAAGTTAATTATAGTACACACTGTAGTGACTTCATTTATATTGGCTAAAACGTATGTGAGTTTCTATTACTCTGTATTCTCTCTTGCAAACAGCCTAAAAATCATAAGCTGCAATTATAAATCAAAATAAAAAAAACACGCACATCCTAATTAAGATATGAAACGATTCACTGATCCTTTTACAACTCTGGAGCATGGTGGCTTAAAAATAGTGGTCGAGGGAGGATGTAAGTATTATTTTGTTAAAAAATATTTGAAATTTCAACTATTGGATTTAGATCCAACCGATGACAACCATCCACCCTCAAACTATATAAATTAACCTCCTTCTCCCACCCACTAAACCCTACCCAGTCGTGTCACCGCCGCACACCTTGCTGTCGTGCCACCGGCGAGCCACCTCCGCTGTCGCTCCCACCTCCCTCCCTCTGCCCTACGCACCCACCTACACCGTCTCTTCCTCATCTCCGTGACTGCCCCGTGCTACGCCTCTTCATTGTCTCTAGCCCCACCCTACCCCTACCGGCATGCTACCTCCTTCCACCACGCCGTCCCCGACGCCGCCGCCTGCCAGTGAGCTCTACCTGCCATCGCTTTTACCTCCTCACGTGGCTGCTGGCGTCGCCCGCCACCGCACCCTCCCGCCCAACCACGTGAGGATTTAGGTTGAGCGCCACCGTCGGTTTACTGCCCCATCCCTCCCTCTAAATCTAGGGTTCTGATGAACCCAAACTCTAAATCGAGTGAACTACAAACCTTAACTCCCCAGAGTGGTTGCCGAGACGAAACTGGAGCATTAATCTCGAGGCAAATCATAGGGATGGAAATTCAAGTAAAACACCTGTGTATTCCGTAGCAATTTTCAAAAATATTCAGATGCTTTAGTATAAAGCTAGTTTTGACTTGCATCTTAGGAAGAACACACCGCTACTATTTAGGCCTCGGTCTAAATGGCTTTAACTTTTGTCTTTTGACTTCTTAATTTTGTCTTTTTGTTTTTTTGCTTTTTTTGCTTTTCTTTTTCCCTTAATCCTTTTATTGTCCATGATGATATAGCTTTTTTTCTTTTTTAAATTTAATTATGGAGAAAAAACCAACAATATCTATAATATACTTTCAGCCACTAAGTATAATAAAAGCAGAAGCTTGAGTTTATAAGTCCATTGGAGCACTACCTTACTAATGCTTGTTAGTTGTTTGTTAGTAGTGAATCATCGCCTGTAATTAGGTAGGCACCTACTCCATATGACAATGCAGGAGCATTGCCAGGATGCGGTTTTCGTCTTTCAGTGGGTGGGTGGACGGTCCGCTTCCTCCTGGAGGTGGCACTTGCATTTCACTACATAGTGCGAACTAACATAGCAATATATATACAGCAACAGCATATTGGCATCTCATGCTACCCACCGGCAGCTATGTCTCAGGACATTCATAGTGTTTAGAGACTGAAAAGCTTCTAAGTTGGGATCACAACAAGTCTTTAAGGTTAGTATAATTTTATATGATGTGTAGAAACTGCTACCGTTTCTAAGATAGAAAAAAATCCTAACTCCAAATGCCATCAATCTCAATCCCTACTCCAATTGTTATCCTCCCAACTGACAGATGGGGTCACACAATTTTTTTATTGGTTGGAGACTACCCCTTGAAGGCAACTCAAAGCAAATGTGCTTTGAGACTGGTTTGTGTAGTGGTTAGAGACAGCCTCCAAAGGATTCTCTCTCCTCTTGATGCCAAAAATCATCAACACTGTGGATGCTATTACCACTGCAACCTCCGTACAACTATGCTTGGCAATGAAGATCGCCTGATCTCGTGATCATGAATTCATGACATGGAGTAACATTGGAAGAGAACT
Organism: Bonia amplexicaulis; assembly: GCA_036346245.1. Classification (NCBI taxonomy): domain Eukaryota; kingdom Viridiplantae; phylum Streptophyta; class Magnoliopsida; order Poales; family Poaceae; genus Bonia; species Bonia amplexicaulis. Next base: position 8,261,570 of record CM070737.1, read on the forward strand.
TTAAGATAATCATTTCTAGATGTATGATCCCTTTCTCTCTTTTTTGTTCTTTCACAAAGTCGTTTTGGTTGGCCGACTGGCTCCTTTGATAATTAAGCAAAATCCTCGTTAAGAAATCCGGCCATGTGACGCCATCCTCTTGTAGCTTTCTCTTTGGGAGGATATGCATTAAGTCGTTGATTCAGGTGGTGATCGGTTCGGCTGGAAAGATGACTAATGTGAGCGCCGCTTGTCCTCGCCATAAAGGCGCAGATCGAGCAGGACTGAACTAATGAAATGGAGGCTAGCTCAGAATCCTTAAACCATTCGGAATAGTAAATGATTGGGCCTCTCGATTTTTTTTTGTGAGATCAGATAATGATTCGGCCATGAGAGGTGTTGGGAGAAAGGAACGCCTCTCCTCTACCTAGGGCCCTCATGGCCGTATCCCTGGCAAAAGGAGACGAGGCTCCCTTCATTCCGTCCCTCGCAATCAAATGGCCAGGCTTCTAGCAATCACAAACCCCAAAGCCCTTCGATCACAAATCCTAACAGTGCGAGTGATCTGCTGGCCCACAGAAAATCTGCCCCTTTCGCCTAGATAGGAGAGAACTGTTCAGTTCTTATCTGCATTTCACATCACAACTTATATAGATCAACACAATCAAAATATGAAAAATGGCATGGTTCGACACAACCAAAATCCTCACTGTTCTCTGCGCATAGAAGGGATCAAGAAGGGATCAGCCATGACACGCGATCGCGTCAGGAGCCCTGTACCTTTCAAGTAAATAACTTCATTAGTGGAAATGAGCCTTGTGCTACTCATCAACCTGGCGCTGCATTAGCGTCGTGCTTCGCTTTCAAGGTTGGCCCCGGTATTAAAACCGTCCAAAAGCTTCGCTTTAGAGCACGCTATAAAAGCAGCGAGATTAGACAACGGCTGCGGCCAGCAGCATCACCGATGGGCCACGGCTTGCAACAAATTAAGGAGCATGTATACGAGACGTGCCACTAAAGAAAGGAACGATCTTAAGCGCCACAGTAACGAGTGATTAACGAGGGTACTAGGAACTACGATGCAAGTATGGCCATGCATCTGTGGAAATTTAATCATTTGTCACTCTTATGAGTAGGGTGGCAACAGATTTGTCACCCTGCCCGTTGTCAGTGACTCAGGCGGCCCCACGTGTAAGTGACAGAGTTAATTGGCCAATCTTAAGAGTGGCAAAAAGTTGAATCCCCCTGCATCTGTCGTTCCACTGCTAATCTTAATGCAATGACACGCAGCTCTCCTGTGCGTACATACATATTTAGATTGAAATAGACTTCTTCTTCGGCTTGGTCAAAGCAAATTACAAGTTGCGAGCAATAAACAAGGTGCAATCTTGAGCAGAATGCACCATCAAGTACTATATAGTGCATCAAGATATGAATGAAACATTTCTGGAAGAAGCATGCGTAGTGCAGGTGCCCATCACGCATGATTCACATATACATGTCACATAAGAACACCCTAAATCCTAATGGCAGGCCGTCTAGGGCCAATAGGTGGGCGTGGTGGCTGGTTTGGTCTACGGGAGAATTCCTTGACTCCGAATTAAGGCAAAGCGGCTTCTTGTAGCAATCCCATTTGTAAGAATAGGGTCAAGAAGTTTTTGTACCAGTCCAGAAGTTCAGTTACGAATAAAAAAAGTATCGTACCTATCTATGAACATTTAAAAAAATAGCTTGATTAAAATATAACCTAACGGTTAAACCACAACAGCTTTACGGACGTCGAAACCCAAACTTAACTTACATTCAGAAAAACCGAAAAAAATTTCCATATGAACGCTTGAATGCGGTCGTAATCCTAACACGAAAACTGAAACTTCTTTTTTCTTCTTTTGTATGTTCTGTTGAAAGTAAGCAAGATTGAGTACATTAGGTACTCAAAGCCATATGAGAAGGCTATATAACTAATATACAAGGAGTTCAAGTGGATAAAGTCACGGGTTATAATATGATAACAATATATGCCAAGTTGCTAGTAAAGAACTTTGCATTTAAAACAATACTTAGTTAACAAGAGTGTTTGTCATCAATAATTTTCATATTAAAATCCTCCAAATTCTGCTTATACCTCATTTCTAGGATCACCTATAAATTACAATTTCATTAACCGGGAACATCCTAAATCCTAATGGCAAGCTAGCCTAGGGCAAATTGGTGGGTGTGGTGGCTATTTTGGTTTGCGAGAAGTGGACGGTAGAACAATTAAGGCCCCGATTAGAGTAGAACAGAGTCCTTTCCTTGACTCCGAATCAAGGCAAAGCGGCTTCTTATTCTTAGAGACGATAGAAGAACCGGTTGGTCTTGGCGTCAACGTTGCCATCCGCTGTATGTTTTTGCCACGGTGGCCATCGCGAACGGATGCAGATGTAGTGGCAGTGTTGGCACTACGCCTAACTGAGCCACTGCGACAACAACGGCAACGACAACGTTCTTTCATCTAGATAAGGAATCAGAGGGTGAAAATGTGTCAAGCTGGAGTGGCCATTTGTGTTGATCACAGTCACATGCACGATGCAGCGAGTGTGTTGCATCGATTTCCGGACAGATGGAAGACATACGCGCAGCACATGATTTTGACAAGGAGAATGCACCGTTCAATATGGTTTGAGCTTGGCTTCGGTTTATTTTTACACTATTCATAATTTCGTCTTTTTCTGAATTTTTGATTTTTTGAGCTTTTTTGCCGGTTCTTTTTTTCCCGTATTCGTTTGCGTTGTCTGTGATGGGCTAACAAATTTTTATATTTTTCAATTTTTTTAAATTTAATTATGTTAAATAAGCCTCTGTCAGCTACAGTGTTTTTTTCAGCCATCTACAGTGTTTTCAGCCATAAGCCACAAAAAATAAGCCGAACTGAACACCACCTCGTGAGAGTTCCAAAATTCTTATGAAATTTTGTGGCGACCCAGTATGCCACTATCTTTGGTAGTACAGTAGTCTTCGGTTGTTACCTAGCTGTTAGAAATAATCTTGACTTAGAGTTTAAAACATAATAAAGTCTATCTTCGTGTGTAACTCAAGTTGAAATTGTGTCCAACTTAAAATTCAAATATGTATTCTAGTAGGAGATTATTAGCCTATATATTGAGAAGGCTTTTAGCCAGTTCTTTAAAAAAAAGAAGAAAAAGCAAATGAAAAAGAGGAGCAAGTAAGAGAATAGAGAAATTCAAAAATTCTCATGTGTTCTCTCAGTTTATTTGCGATGTTTGCATTTTCTCCTGGAACAAAGTTAACAAGTGGTATCAGAGCATAACCAAGAATCAAGTTGCTGGAAAAATCATCTCAGCGATTCCGTTTCAGCGCGTCTCGTGCGGCGCTCCTGAGGCGCACGTCGCTCGTCTTCACGCAGCTCTCCCGGGAAAAAGACGCGTGCAGCACGCCCTTCTGTTTCCTCGGTCTAAAGAAAGTCAAGCAACAGCACCTGGCTTTCTTTCGGGTCTCGGTTAACGCACGAGACAGGCAGCAGTGCTCCCGAGGCGAAGCACAATTCTTGTGCTAAGAGAGAAAACTCCAAGCCGAAGATGAAAAAGCGTTTCTTACTAAAACGCTCAGCGACGATGAATCAACAGTGCTTTGATGATGAGTTAGTCGGGCGTTGAGAAGATGTGTCGCTGTCCAAACTCAAGTAAGATGGAAAGAAATCGGAACGTTGAGGAGATGTGTCACCGTTCTGTGTCAAGTATAAGTTTAGTAAATCTTAGTTGAGTCCAACTGCCACAATGTTTTATAATCTTTGCATCTGAATGGACCCGTACTAGTTGAATTGAGTTCCTACATGTAGCTTGTATGTAGAACTCTTCATGTGGAGGCGTGGCTGGTAGTTCATGATGCATTAAGACTAAAACTAGAGTATGTTAAGTCAAAATTAAGAAGAAAATTGTTAGAAATAATTAAGACTTAGAGTCCTATATTTGGAAAATTTTGTCAACCTGCAGGCTAAGGGTATTGATTGTAAGGTTGATTTTCTTATTTTGAAATTCGAAATTTGCCTTGGAGCCCTTCAATTTTGCCAAATTCTTGGTTCCTTTTAAAGGAAAAGGACTATTTCAAAAACTGTATGAAGCATGAGGGTTTTTTGCAAAGTGGCCGGGCAGGTAAAGCCTTTTTTCTAAAAAATATTTTAAAAGACCTAAAAAAATTCTACTATTTCTTGAAATACCATTTGTACTTATACCCCACGAGTCAACGCTTTTCAGTACATAGCAGTTTTCATGAAAATTAATTATATCGTAGTCTTTTTGAAAATTTACTTTGCCTCCTACAGTAAAAGGTGTACGCCCGAGTGCACTGATATTCAAATTCTAAAAACATCCAAATCCTGACACATGCTTTTAGCATAGAGTTGTTCTGTTGTATGTTAATGAGTTAGAACCCCAAATTCTTGTATGTATATTTATATGCACGATAGGCTTCGTCGTTTTATGATGTAAATAAATAATTGCATATTTGATGTTGTATGAATGATAAAGTATTAAAGTTCATGTTTCGCATGATTACTGATTGTTTAATTTTTTTAAGCATTCTGGTAAGATCAATTGCCTGCTAGGCCCTGCTGATCCATCATCCATGTACACTTTCGATAATCTAGGCTAGCTAGTGGCTTAACGGAACGGGAAGAGGTCAAGAACGGCTGCGCGCGCGGTGGGGCCTCTGGCGAGGAGGGATGGCTCCGAAATCTGAATTCCGATAGCTCGCCCGCCTTCCTCTGCGGCTCTGCCGCCGCGACACATCACCGACGTCCTCGTCGATTTTATAGTTGGCCCCCGCCATTAATGCGTTGTCGATCGAGCCATACGTGGTTAGCATGCTACAGTTAACCAGCGAAAAGTACGCATCCTATCCTCTTCTTTCCTTTTCTTTTCTTTTCTACTGCCACGAAATACTAGTACGCCCGTGCTGCGTCTGCAAAGAGAACGAGCTCATCGTTCCACAGAAGTAATGGGAGCCGTTCGATCAGGCTTGGATGGTTCATATCGAGACAGCGTAAAAAGGTGAGTACACGCTTGCAGGGCTCGGATGTTTCAGAACTTTATGCAATCCTCTATGATACAGTCCGATGCAGCTCTCTACCAGAACGGAGCACCGCTTTGCTTTATCCAAATCTTGGGAAGGAAAAGGGAGAGCAAATGAGCAGTGATGCTTTTTTTCCCCTTTGCCAAAAGCACTTGACAGAATACGGTGGCAGTATAAGCTTATGATTGCATTAGGTGGTTTTACGCACTGCTGATCTGCATTAGTCTAAGGATGCATTTCCGCTACGTTGGACCTAGTTTTGCTGTCGAAAGAACTTGTTAGTCTAGGAAGAATCTCACTTCGTACCCAAGTCTTCCAAAGGAAGAACTTTTATGCTCTTTAGAAACAGAATATATTACCAAGAAATTGAGAGATTAAAGTCGACTCGCCTAACCAGTAGCACACACAACTGGTCTTTAAGATCTGTGCGATCTCACTACAAGCACACAGACACAAATATCTGACACGAATGTTTGATAATTTGGCACCAATATTTTTACAGCATTTTTCAACAGCTCAAGGAAAAAAAATAGATTTCGCCAACAAACCCTAGTGTTTCTTTCTCTCCTTCCCATCACGAATGATAGATGCAAATTAATCAGGCCATTAAGTTATGGTACGGTAGGTTGGTGCGTTCTGCATCATCAAGCTTGCCATACCGTGTGTAGTATTGCTGTTGCAGCCTCGGTTTTGGAAGTTTCCTTGGGGCAAAGTATTCTACAGGCACAGGAGGCCGGGCGGTCCAGTTGAACGGCAGAGCTGCAGAAAGCTGTCGGGCCTGGGAGCAGTCAGACAAAGGGTCAAACACTCTGAAACAGAGTTACTCCGCAGTAAAAAAAAACATTTCGGGACAGCACGTGCTCAGAGTTCAGACTTCCGAAAGCTGCAGAGAGCCAGAGACAGCCATGGTGGTAGTGTGAGACTGAGGAAGAGACCGGGAAACAGAGTGGGCAACTGAGCATGGATCCTCTCCCGTTCTCAAGATACGTGCACGCGTACCTACGGATTGGAATCTCAAGGCGTCGCAATGCCATCGCTATGAATCGAGCACGTACGCAACCGAATCGACGGGTCTAACATACGGAGCACGCGGGCACACAGTGACAAGCGATTAAAGCAAAAACTCAAAAAATAACTCCGGTTTTTTTCTCTAGCTTATCACTTTCTGTTGCAGTAATTAGATTCTAAACGATATATCTTTTTAAGATAAAGTCTACTATAGATTATAGTAGACACTATACCAAATTCTACTATACTGATCAAAATCACATACGACTGTTTCTCTTAACGTATTGTCTCTCGCGAACAACCAGAATTCAAAAGTTAGAAGCCAAATCTACGGTCCAAAAAAACCCATCCATATATATGTGATGATTCTGAACTAGGACAACTATACTGTTCACGTACTAGTATATGAGTTCGTCCACAGAGATCGGAGTACGATGTACACGTACGTGCTGTTCCTATCCGAACCAGATCAATCATCAGCCCGTTGATCTGAATGATCGGGTGTTGAGAGAAGAAAAAGGGCACACTAACCACGGTGAGTCAGCCCGATGAGCATGCATCGCAGCGGTGGAGGCAGAATTGCAAACCTGTGAGGTCAAATATACGATTTTCAATAACGTGAGATAATTTCTTATAAGTCTTTCACTGTTTTCTGGGTTTTTATATGAATTTACATATATATTAGATGGGTTTGCAAAAAAAAAACTATGACGTCAAATAACCCCATAGCTCCGCCACCGAAGCATTGCCGTAATGGCGAGCTTGCTTTAGTTTAGGGCTCGTTATATTGGCTCTTTGTTAATGATTTTTAGTTGCGGGCTGATGATTAGTAGTGACTTGTGGTTGATAAAAATGGCTAACGATAATGGTGTTTATTGAGTTGTTTTCATGTAAGAAAGAGCTTATGAGGAAAGATGGGCAATTCACTTACGAAATATGGACTTATTTTTAAATATTTGAACCGAGACCTATACGTTATTGCATGCACCAACCAGTTCAAAGCTTAAACAATTATGATACGATGCATATAATATTTGGATATACAAAATACAATAAGATACAAAATACATTACAATATGTGAAAAGTTATGGTTGATAAATAGTAGTAACCGATAGTCATGATTTATAAAAACAGAGAAGTTCATATTAAATGCTGCTTCTAGAAACAAAATCTGATCAGACCTTAGACAAGAACAGAGCACAAGCACCATATGCTCTACTTACTACATCATGATCTAAGTTAGGCGGGCGCACCATAGAAACGCAACTTGTTCATCACATCGTCCTTGAATAATTACGAGCACTGGCCCGGGCATTGATCTGTTGGCCTACACGACTAGACCAGTGGGAAGGTCAGATCAGGTCAGTGCCCCACATGGACACTGTGCCTTGGGAATCAGCTTCGTTTGATACTAGCCTGCAAATGCACAGGGTTATATTCAGCTAATCAATCCTGTCACCTCGTTTCAGCCTCAAGTCGCTGTATGTACTGGAGAAAGGAAAACTTGCACCTGGGCTGCCATCAAACGTAAAGCCCCCACAGCCGTCCGATGATTCGCTTGCGCATGATCGGACGGCATTTGATCCATTAGAGAATCTCTAGTGCTTGTTTCAGCTGAAAAGCGCGTGGTTGTAGTACTGTACACACCGTCGGTGTGCCGAGATTCTGCTGGCCCACATGTCAGCTGTGACTGTGAGTGAGGTGTAACGCGCGTGGAACGAGACGCATGATCAAGCTAGCCCATGCTCTCGACCAAATGGAATCGTGCCATCGATCGTGGTGGAGCCGGAGCAAAAACCCCGTGGATCAACTCTACTAAAATTTTTACAAGTTTATATGTTTTAATGCAAATATTAATAAAACATAGTACTGATTTGTGAAAACCCACGAGATCAGTTGACCCATAGCCATAGGTTTGTTCGTGACTCTGCCACTGTTTACGGCCACCAGTGTTTATCACTTGAGGAGAAAATTCAGCTCAAACGGGGCTCCATCTCGTGAGCGTGTGGACGTTTCATCCTGAAAATGGACGCACAGAAAGTTTCCGATTTTGGACCATCGAACCATTATTTGATTACCTGAGTAGTGGAGTCACCCTGCAAAAACTGCGCCCGTACTTGTACCAAGCACATAAATCATTACTGATTTTCTTAAGAAAAAGAGCACGGTCTCGTTTTTTCTTTTCAAACCAAAACGTGGATTCATCTTGTAAGGAGTTGTTGCCCCCAACAAATGCGGTGATGAATTGGTAATCTAAATGAAAAGAACTTCAGGTTGAAATGATAAGGAAGATTGGAGAGGGGTGTAGCTTTTGCAAAAAAGAACGCAAGAAACATTGTGTGGGCCACACGTGTGTAACATGTAAGAGCAAGACTGGGCTGCCACGACTCCCACGTATCTTTGGGCCAGACCGTCGTGTACACCGGCGTAAAACAAGTGCAAATTGGGCTATCATACGTAGGTGTACCTATGCAATAAGATCATTTTGGGCCGAGCCAGTACAGGCTTGTGCTTAGGACAGGTGATTTTCTTGTACACCCTTGATTCTTGTTGACTTTTGTAAAGCCTTGGCTATACAATATTCGTCCGGAAGTCGGAAGACGATGGCTTCTAATGGCAAGAACTGGAAGCGCAAATAAACAGGGTCTGATTTTTCTGCTGCAGCTGATGATTTATAGTTACGGTCAATATTTTTATCTCTACTTGAACGAATAAATGAAAATATCAATAAGCCGTTTTGAAAAGACTGCCTCGATAAGTCGTTTAAAAAAAGATAAAAAATAATCTTATTTATTTATTTTAGAAAAATATAGGCCTTAAAAGAATGAGGCCTCAATTTTCTCGTGATACAAATCCTCAACTTCTCTTTCTCCACGAGCAGTGGTTCTGGATTATGGACTAAATTTTCTCGTGAGAAAGTCCTCAACTTCACTTCCTCCAGAAGCAGTGATTATGATTCTGGACTGTTTGCACCGATGAAGTACAAGCATGGAGCCATGGAGGGTCTGCTCTTTTTTGCTGCGGCTTATGATTTTGAGTTATTTATGCGAGAGATTACAGAGTAACAGAAACTCGCGTGTAATTTTTACCAATATAAATAAAGTCGGTACAATATATACTAGAATTAACTAGTAGATGCTACTTTAAAAAGATACTCCGTTTAAAATCTACTTATTATATAAAAAATGAAAAATAATTTTTAGAAATCGAAAAGAACATGACCTAAGTACTAACTACTGTATCTATCCGCAGTTGGCTCCGCCTATCGGAAAGTCCCTCAACAGATCAACAATATAGTAGTACTAATAATGGTTTATTTTTATGGCTTCTAAAAACGGCTTTGTCTTTTACTATAACACCTAATTTTTAAATGAAATATTTTTTAAGATGGGATTTATGTTAATTATAGTACATATTAAAAATTCAACATCTGTACCCGCCAAATTTATAAGCAAGCATCAATTTATGTTGTAAACAACTTAAAATTTAAAATTTTTACTCAAAAGTCATAAAGCAACGTAAATAGAGAAAAAACAGACCCAACAGCGCGATACTGAGAAAGTGTAGCGCATCTCACGAGAGGTTCCGATGCATGCGTCGAGTTCTCGCTCGCCTCGATCCTAAGCATATTATGTTTCTAGAAAATGCTCTCTATATAACCTATTTGAAATAAGCAAGCAGGATATTTTCACATGAATTCCGAAGGAACTACGCTGCTTTCCGCAAGGAAAATCCTTTTTGGATTTCCCTGCGTTCTTAAATAGTAAAGGTGCAATTGAAGTGGATACAAACGAATATTATTTATCCTGTATCCTATTTTATATTTTTTCTTTAGAGTCGGAGTCGAACACGGATAATACCGGATATCTATTTCTCCATTCCGTATCCGTTCCATAATCTTTCGGACAGTTGATCGGATGAAAATTATTCGTTTCTTTGCACAGGATATTAAACAATGTGGTACAATCAGAGTGAACATGGAGAGATTGATTACTAATATATTGAAAGAAGAACACTACTCTCGGCTGTTTAGATGTGATAATTTATCTATATATTGTTACTAGATAAAGTCGCATCAGACTTTCTCATATCACTTGATATACGGTTATATATAGACGAATATCACTTATCTCGTATCTTATTTTATGTTTTTTCTCGAAATCAGACATAATAGTATTAAATATTCATCTATCTCTTCTGTATTTTTTTAAAAGCCTTTGACCGATGGACGAGCAAAAATTATTGCTCCGTTTGTATCAGCGGCCCACTACTTTCCATGCAAGCTTCACTCCCAGGGTCCCACTCTATGACTCTAACTACCGGAATCACAGGCATCCGCATCTCCCAGTTTGGCTCCAAAAGAATCGCTCCTTACCATTTCAGTCCAAAATTTGATATCTCATTCCTTGCAGCAAAGCGGCCGACTAGCAAGCGCGGAAGGCGACGTCCTCTCTTCCTCACCTCCCCTTGGCTCCCGCCCGCTCTATCCATTCCTCCCCCGCGCGCGTCTCCGCCACCCAAATCCCTCCGCGACGCCTCCCCTCCCAGTCTCCCACCCATAAACTTTTCCAAAACCCTCCCCGACGCCGCCTCCGTTTCACATCCGCACAAGCCTCCAAAACTCCCAAGCAGAGCTGGCTACAATGTCGGCGCTCGGGACGCTCTCTGGCAGCGGCGGCGCCGGCATCGCGGGCCTCCTCCGCCTTCGCCGCCGCGCCTCCCCAACCCTCGCGCTTGCGCCACCCTTGCCCGCCGCTGCCGCCAGGTGCGCCGCCGTCCCCGACGGCGGCCAGCTCGTCTGGGACGCCAGCTCCGCCCGGCCCTCCTCCTCGCGGGCCTGCTGCCGTCCCAGGCCGCCAGGACGCAGCCGCTCCGCCCGCCCGCCGCCGCCGCCTCCTCCGAGCCCGCCGGGTGAGTACTCAGTACTGCGCCGCATCTCGACTCTGGGAGCTTTCTACAAGCTCTGTTCGGCGCATAAAAAAGGCAGCCATTTGCGCTGCTGCACTCGTACCGTTCGTACTTGTTTGAGGCACTTCGCTTTGAATTTTGGGCACATATGCACTGTTTGGAGTTGTATTTGCGGAAATGTCGGTACGCGGATGGTATTAGCAAAAATGTTATTTTCGCCTTTCGGTGATCCGTACGACGAAGCCGTGGAGGTGACATATGTCATGTGGAGCCCGGCCATCAGGTGGCAAGGAACCTACCGCTCGGCCACCGTGCGGGCAAAGCCTGCCGCCACGGGCTCGAGGTGATTAGCATCCGTAATTAATTAATTTAATTGTATTATTAGAAAATTTAATACATATTGCTCGTAGAATTTTTTACATAAAGCAAATGAGCACAAAAACATAAATTTTTTTGTGGAGCTTCTCGACGCAGCGTAATTCATTCTGTAATTTGCTTGTAATTTTTTTCGTTATGAATTTTACTCAAAAATTCATTTACGTAAACTAATTGTAGGAATTTCTGAATATAAGAAATGAGATGGAAAGATTATAGCAGTGGACTTAATGGTGCAATTTTTCATTCAATTACGCAAGGAGTACATATAATAGTACAAAAAAAGCATCGCACGAAAATCAAATTGTTTATTTATTTAGGGATTTTACGTATGAATTCGTATGGAAATCAAATTGCTTATTTATTTTATTTTTTATTCTGAAAGTTTAATTATTTCTAGATTGTACTTGACATAGACTCCTTTTAATCTAAATTGTTATAATCTAGACCCACAACAATCGATGGTGTAGATCTTTCTTTCTTTTTTTACCGATTAATATGGGAACTTCTAGTACTTAAGAGCGAACATGGTGGTTTTTTTTCTATTACTTTAACAATATAATAGATAGATAATTTCCTTTCTGATTTTGATTGTATACAGGGAGGTGAAGCCGGCTGGGTTCCTGGAGAAGTACCCTGCACTGGTCACCGGCTTCTTCTTCTTCATGTGGTAAGTTTCACTGCATCAATCACATCACCTCCGTTGCATTGCATGTTGAGGTGAAGTAATTTTCCAGTGATTCTTCAGCTGTCTAAATTTTGCCATCTTGTGCAAGTGACTCTGCAGGTACTTCCTGAACGTGATATTCAACATCCTTAACAAGAAAATCTACAACTACTTCCCCTACCCATAGTAAGTATGTTGTACTTTCCCCTGCTTTGAAATGATGAACATCAGCAAGCTGAACGATCCCGCGTTCCATCTTGTGGTTGGGTTACAACTTACAATGTAAAATTGTATTGCTTGTTGCAGTTTTGTGTCAGTGATCCATCTATTTGTGGGTGTTGTGTACTGCCTCGTGAGCTGGACCGTCGGTCTCCCAAAGCGTGCGGTAATTTGTACCACCTACTATAGTGCTATGTTTTCTACAGCAATCAAACTGGTCCTTAGTTGACAAAAATGAGACTAGTATAAATATTGTCCGACTAATAAGCTTCCTGAAATTTTAGTTATAGCATTGCGCTCACCGGTCACTGCCAGTTTTACGAAGGATTTAAAAATCGAAGACATAGCTAGGAAATCTGACATTTTCATACAAAGTTTAGTTGGATTCTAAAGGGAATAATGGAATAAATCTTGCAGTTGTTAAGTAAAGGGTACAAACCCTTTATGTACAGCAGAAATCAAATTCTGTCTTCATTTGTGCCATAGACAAATTCAAACTAAAATTGATCTACACCCTTTATCTTTTCGCACATAAAAATACATGGATGTTTTGTGTAAGAACAGCTTGGCTCTTTCCTAACAATTATTAGAATATCTTTTAATGAATCATCAGTCGCTACTCATCCAAATTAATGTATCTTCTGTGGAAATTTGCAATAAATTAACACAAAAAATCATTGTCTTTCGTAGCCTATCAATTCAACGCTCCTGAAGCTGCTCTTTCCAGTGGCGTTGTGCCATGCTCTTGGTCATGTCACTAGCAACGTGTCCTTTGCTGCTGTTGCTGTCTCATTTGCTCACACTATTAAAGGTGCCTCTTTCATTTGCAGATTTTATTGTGAAATCTTCTCAACCCTTTTTCTGTTCTTTGCTGATGTTTTTGTGCATAATTGCAATGCAGCTTTGGAGCCCTTCTTCAATGCAGCTGCTACCCAGTTTGTCCTTGGACAGCAAGTTCCCTTGTCTCTGTGGTTGTCTCTTGCCCCTGTTGTGATTGGTAATTTCTCAATTAAACCTTCTGATACCAATGTTTTGCTAGTAAATTTGTAGAAACTTGCTAATTACAGTGTCAATAGCAAGGTAAAATACGAGATACCATGATTCAATAAAAAACTAAGAATATCTTTATTAGATGTTCTATGATGGTGTGGTTATCCTTTTGTCATTGTTTTTGCTGTTTTCACTAGATTGAACACGTGCTACTTACTACTTGAAGCTTCTTTTAACTCTTTAGTATCATGGAATTCCATACCTTTTCTTGTTCAACCTATTTAACTGCTTGAAGATTACCAGGTGTTTCAATGGCATCCCTCACTGAACTTTCATTTAACTGGACTGGCTTCATCAATGCCATGATCTCTAACATCTCATTCACTTACCGGAGCATTTATTCAAAGAAAGCTATGGTTTGTGCCTCTTTTGTTCTAATTTCTCAACTTTCATATTTTTTTTTGCCTCAACTCCTTTTTCTTGCCTTTCTTGTTACTAACTGTTTTTGTTGTTACAGACCGACATGGATAGCACCAACGTGTATGCTTACATCTCAATTATTGCTCTCATTGTCTGCATACCACCTGCAGTCATTGTGAGTGATAAATTTGGCCCAGGAAGTAAAAAATGATTCATGTATTATGCTTAATTTTGATGTTTCTCTTTTCTGTGATCAATCTTGCAGATTGAAGGACCCCAACTATTGCAGTATGGATTTAAGGATGCACTTGCAAAAGTAGGTTTGACAAAATTCGTCTCAGACCTTTTCTTGGTGGGATTGTTCTACCATCTCTATAACCAGGTAACCAGTTCCATGCCATGCCAAAATTGTACATATGCTCTTATATGAATATTAGGCGTAGCATTTGAGCTTTCCCACCACACTGTTACAGAATGATTGCAGAGAGATTTCTTTCCTATGCAATGTAGATATCAGCATTTATCATTAGTTAATCATGATGTTGCCAAACAGGCGTGTGCAATTTTGCCATGGACTACCTTTTAGCTGTTATCAATTACAATATGACTAGTGCAGTTGTGGCATGGCAGGTTGCTACAAACACTTTGGAGCGGGTGGCCCCTCTGACACATGCGGTCGGCAATGTGTTGAAAAGGGTTTTCGTCATTGGTTTCTCAATCATTGCTTTTGGTAAGTGAAAAATTTCCCCTTGTTTATGAAATGAGCATTACATATTCGCTCTGCTTTTATCATTCTCTATATGATGTGTTTATGCCTAGCTTAACACTTGCTAAATCTCACATTGAGCAGGCAACAGAATTACCACACAGACTGGAATCGGCACTTGCATTGCCATAGGTGGTGTTGCCATCTACTCATACATCAAGGCTAAGATCGAAGAGGAGAAAACGGTAAGTTTGCCCAAAATTATGACAATGTCTCCTAAATCTGAATACATGTATAAATGGAACCGATATGACTGGTTTATTGGAATATGATTGCACAGCTTTGATGACACTAAATGACTAAATAATTGAAACACTTCGAAAGCCTAAATTGTAAACACTCTGTTGGTAGCTCCAATTATAAGCTCACTTTGATGACCGAGATCTGTGCTTCATCCAAAATTTCAGGAAAACTAAAATAGTTTATCACCCTTAGCCTGAATATTGTTGAACTTAACTCATGACAATTTTTTCTTCTCGATTGCCCCAAGCAAGATAGACACATTAAACATTACACCTCGACAAACTAAGATGAAAGTGGCGATGGCAAATGATTAGCATAGCTAAAATGTTGGGTTACTTGATCTCCATTCCAGACTTGTGGTGAAGAAATTTTCTAATGCTGCCTTCTCATTCTCTTGCTTAAATCCAGCAAGCAAAGAAGGCGTGATGAGGTGACTGCTGTGAATATGGTCGGTGGCTGTGGTGCTTGAGTTTTACTGCCTCGGATTGGAGACAATGTGGACGAGAATCATGACGCCTTCTCTGCCTTATTTTATTTTTATTTTTCGGTTATTTGGTCAATTGTTCCCAATGTGGTGTTGAACAGCGCATTGCAGATGGTAAGATTGGTTACCATCAGATTGTCGTGGAGAGAGCTCAAATGTGTAGAAATAAACGCTCGTACATGAAAAAGGCTTTTCGTTTTGTATGTGAGAACCGAGTATTTTCTTTGTATCTTGTATCCTTTGTTTTGTTGGTTCTTCTGATGGCGTTGTGCATTTGGAATTTGTCAGAAAGACAATTTAGTAATTTACCGTGTATGTGCTGTGACTAACCTTTGCACTAGTTGTTGAGATATTCAAAAGACTTGCGAAAATCTCATTCATACCTTGCCGTTCGGAAAATCTTCAATTCCAGGACCAACATTGACGTCGTAATTTCCGCACCTCCCATATATTGGTCAATCATTTGATCTAAAATCCATTGATCGTAGCCCTAAACTTGCATATATATCCATCCACCTGCAAACCCAGATTGTAGTCAGAACTCACGTACTGATCGTGTAAATCCTGGGCTCTCGTAGCTCTGGACGTACGCCGCGACGGCCGGCGAGACGACAGACGACGACCACGCTATACAGGCCATCTTCCCAGGCTCGGCTGGCTGCCTGGCTTCCCTTCGGTCGCAAGATCACAGCATGGTTGGGATTTCGTTTCTTTTATGTGAAGATTGTTTGGAAGTTCTTTAATTGACCTGTTAATTTGTTTCATAGGCTCATAGCAGTCGTTGCAGATCGATCTTTCATAGCTCGATCTCCTAGGTCCCCTCGGCAGCCTAGTATTAGTGTTCTGGTTGTGTTAAAGAGGTATGCTTCTTTCTGACGCCCTCTTGTGATCCCAGTTTAGTTCATCTTTTTTCTCTAAAAGCTATGATTGTTTCCTTTTTCTATAAAAAGCAATGATTATTTGTGAACGTCTTTGCATTTGTTCTCAGAAGTTCACAACGGTAATGAGTAGATACTTTTTTTTATTATTATTATTATTATTATTGTTATTATTATTATTAGCAAAGCTGAATAGATCGGCCGAACCAACCTAAATATTATTCAGTCAATTAGGTTCGGTTTCTATTTTCAGTTTGGTTGGTTTAGTCGGTTTCTATTTTCAGTTTGGTTGGTTTAGTTTTGAAAACTATGAAACCGAAATATACTAGCTTGAATGCCCTTGCGTTGCTACGGATTTTAAAAAATTTTAGAACATATTTGTATGCATGTTCTAAAAAAATTTACCACCCGTTAGTTTCAGAACATATAGTATGATAAAATTTTAAAATCCATAGCAACGAGCATTCAGCTAGTACAAGATTAAGCACTGGATGAAAAATACAACATGTACTCTACAATGCAGTCTAGATAAAATCCACCTTGACCACTAAATCATAGAAAGAAAGATATTTTGATGAGAAGGTGGAAAGATTCGGCGTAGGTTTTTGGGGCCACATGTTAGCGCTGCCTTTTGTGAGAAGGGGTGGGAGAGACCGGATCAACCACCAACTCCTTTTTATAATAGTAAAGATAATTCGGCCTGAAAATTTCCCATAACCGACCAAACTAGCCGTAATCACCCACATAAGAAATTCATTTACACATTCATTAGCCAGGGCACGATACTAAGCGATATTACCATGTTCCAAGCGACGCATTAGTATAATAAATGCAATACACCAATGAAGCTTTGCACAGAGCAAAAGGCTTGACAGAAGCAAGGACAATATTGCTCTTATGGGGATTCCGTCTTACCTCTCCGAAAGGGTTGCGACTGCTGACTACCTCGACAACGCACGTCGTCTGAAGAAACCAAAATGGTTCTAAGCATGAACAGCAGTTTCTATGCTATTTGTAAAGGATCATAATTCAAATATCTCCCAGTTTGAACAGGCCACAAGATAAGCTAAAATTTCCGGAAACTAGGACGGATGCGAGGCCCTGTAACTAGCTTGAGGAAGGTAGCCTGAGTCCCGGGAAGGTAGCCTGAGGAAGAACACATCCAACAACGCCAATAACTAGCTTGGTTGCATACGTCAAAAACCTCCGGTAAATTATGGGGATAAAAAAACAACATATAGCGATATACTGATACAAAAAAAACATAACGATATACTGTTACAGATATGTTATGGGATAACCCTCCTTTTTTTCACTTCTTGCCTTTTGCCCCCTCCAGACCAATAGAAATCTACCCAGCCACACACTGGCAATATTCACAATCACTTTCATTATAGAATGCCATTTAGACGGGTCTAAGAACCCAAAAGCCTTTTGATGCCAGCTTTTTGATCAGAGGTCAGCCTGGAAGGGAACTTGATGTTGAATTTAACCCGCAGATTTCCCTTCTTGTTGGGCTCCTTAGCTATTGGCATGCCCTCTCCAGTGACCACCTCTTCATAGCTAGGATGAATTACTGAAGTAACGGCTACCGACAGACTCCGCCCATCAAGCGCCGTGACATGCACGGTATAGCCAGTCAGCGCTTCGACCAAAGAGATTTTCTCTGTCATCACAAGATCATTTCCTTCCCTAGCAAAAACATCATGGGGCTTCTCTTCAATGATGAAAACAATATCAGCAGGTGCCATGTTTGGAGCTTCATTCCCCTTTTCAGGGAAAGTAATCTTAGTCCCCTTCTTCCAACCAGGCTTTACATCTATTGTCAAAATTTCCTCTACTTGTGAGACTCTCCTAAAAAAATAGTAAAATTAGCACTAAGGCAACAAGTATAAAGCTTACAAAGAATGCTCCATTTTCATCAAAGCAAAACAGATGGTACTCATACGTTACGCTATGCAAAATAAATTACATGGAAGAAGCAAATGAATCAAAATAGGCGACATTTTGTCATAAAATGCAAATATAGGAATACCACCCTCCAAAATTAGAGAACAGAAGAAGTCAACAACAGAAGAGGGAACTACCAGTACCATGCACACCGTTGGGGTGGAAAAGGCCACCATGAAGCCAAAATAATTACGGTATCCAAAACTAGTATTTCACAACTCCGAAGTGCCTTTTGAAAGCCACCTCACAGCCATATGGAGGCTTCACTATCACCTTTGTCTTTAGCTAGAATGTCACATGAACAACACTTTACTAGAATATCCGCTTGCGCTGTTTTGTTTCAGAAAATTAGACAACGGTCATGATGCAAGCATGCATTTAGAGGTTGTATAGCTCTCTTCACACTTTTAGAATGTTTTTTATACTTTACGTATTAGAAATGGCCAGACTAATTGGACATGATTAGAAGGTGTTAAAAAGAAAGATGAAAAGCTACCTAAAAAGGAAAGATGAATGGCAATCTATTTAGCAAAACATTCGGCATGCTACAGGCCCGGTGCGTAATGGCTATGTACTGGTCTGGACTGCACCAATAGGGATGACCCATGTGTCACATGGTATAACTGCTTTTGTCCGTTCATTGATAACCATGGCTTTTCGTTCCCCTCTTCATTGGCATAAATGCAATAGTATCGAATAGGGCCAAGAACAGATGCCTTGGAATACTTGGCTTCAATTAGGAATACATGAGCGTCTCTTAGAAGGTGTAATAGAAGAGGTGACTAGGATTTAGACACGAGTATATTCAAGGAATGCCTACATGTTCTGCGAAGTATTTCAACAGCCCTTCAAAGATTCCGAATACAAAATATATGTCATACGGTATATAGCTTAGATGCAATCAAGTACGAGAACTAAAATCATGAATCCTTCTTTAAAAGCCATCGACTTAGATATATTTTGGGTTGCAATTTGTTGTCGTCTGCTACTGTCTAACGATGGGCTGATGGCTGCCTGCAGCCATGGCACCATCGACAACAATCAGTTAAACACATATGACCCAACAATCATATGGGCACACTTATGATGAATGAGAAGACCTTATCAAGGTTTGTGACCTCTAGGAGGAAATTAAGCTGCATAACGCATTTGATGTTCTTCATCAATCCAATTTTTCCATGAGAAACATGGGGCCTCATTAATTGGTAGACTCCATATCACCATGGAACTTTTCCGCCTTCTAACTCAGCAAGAAGGAAGGGGTCTATGTATTTGCATGACCCCTGCAGATTGGACCCTATGTACACCGTGGAGCCGATCCCGCGGCAGTCCATACTATTTCGGGAGTAGTAGCATTTCTGTGGAAAATTATTGGTTGGGACTTGACGGTTCTCCACATGCAATCATGTCATGTGAACCATCTTTGGCTTACCTCAAAAAAGGAATGGTGAAATTAAATGGGCAAAGGCTGCAAGATAAGAATATAGCAAAGGATAATATATGTTAAACTGAAAAGTTGTTACTAACCTTGAGAATTTGAATTGTGAACCATCCTATGTATATTTTGAATTCCGCACATCCAAACACCTAATGTGATCTAGACATAAACCTAGAGGACAGACTTAGTGCATAAAGAAGTGGATTAGGGATCTTTTAGCAATCCAACCAGACTTGTAAGAATAGATAAAGGAAGATCATTGAAATTAGGAAGTGGCAGCTAACCGTTTCTATCCTGGGCAAGTTGACACCTGATGACTAATGTTACACGTATAGATATTGAAAGTTTTGATGAACTTTGTTCATGTGTCCATTGGCTGATTGGTGAAGTTATAAACAGAAGTTGTGGAGTTTGATTGCCCAAACAATTTGGCTATTTCTAGTAGTTCAATGGCAACCAAGTCATCTCATTACAACAGAATGAATTGCACATGACATAAATGAATAATAATCTTGCTCCCAGCAAAAGTTTCTAATGTAATTAATTCACCATGGAAGAATTCCCTATAGGATCTTACACATGGCACTATTTCTGATAGAAAAGGTGCCTAGCTGCAAAATTACTGAAATAATAGAGGAAGCTTACCCATTGGCATCTATAATCTCTCTTGAGATTTTCATCTTTTTTGTTACACCCTTGTCCAAATCTGCAAGGCTAACTGGAAGCCGATTCTCAATAGGTGCCGGTTTGTGTAATGGCCGTGGCATACTACTGGCAGAGCTCTCCCCGCCAAAGCGTGAAGAGAAGAACTCGTTGCCAAACATAGACCCATGGAATCTTGGGTCCCCTCTCATGCTTCCAGTGCCACCCGCCATGCCACCCATGCCAGAGGAAGGGCCAGAGAATCCGAAGAACTCAGCAAATATGTCATCCGCACTCCTCGGATTAAAGTGAAATGAAGTGGACTGAGCCCCCCTGGGATAGAATGAAGATGCACCAGGACCTCCCGCACCTGGGGGCGGCTGCCCCTTGAGCCCCTCTTCCCCTAGCTGGTCATAGATTGTGCGTTTTTGGGGATCGCTAAGGACCTAAAAGATAACGCATAGCATTAATGTACATTTATAAATGACTGGAAGTAATCTAAACAATATGTTTGGAAGTCGAACATGCTCAACAACTGTAAGAGCTAGATTAATTTTTTTTTTTTGCATTGCACTAACAGAGAATGGCAGCCATAGAGTGAAATTTACAATTCAACAGTGCGGGTTCTTGCAAATAAAAGATATCAAACGGGTGGGTTAAAGTTTGGATCAACAGAAAAGTCCCTTTTGAACTTGCAACAATTGCTCTTGGTTCCTACCTAACATTGCTTTCAAATCACCACCTCTAAACATGGACAAAGAATCGCCCTCATAATATACAGCATCAGTTATGCTACAGAACGCCACAGTAACATCATCAAACGAATGTAAAAGGGATGCAGATGAAACCTTCCAGGGCAATGCAGGTTCCTATTTCCTATCTACCCATCAGAATTTAGAAACACGCCATGTCGAGGGCCAGAAAGTAGTAAGCACTACAGGTAAAATGACAAGCACGCAGTATCATGTCAAAAGAGACCCTTAAAGGAAATTGCTTCCCCACAACACGTATAAAGGCAATGATGATAAATCAATCTGAAGTACGATCGCATCCACAAATACCCTAGGACGGATCAAAACGTGATCTTTTCAGGATTGGTAACGTGTGTTCAATGGCAGGGTCGAA
Source organism: Bonia amplexicaulis (assembly GCA_036346245.1). Classification (NCBI taxonomy): domain Eukaryota; kingdom Viridiplantae; phylum Streptophyta; class Magnoliopsida; order Poales; family Poaceae; genus Bonia; species Bonia amplexicaulis. The sequence continues at coordinate 8,282,733 of CM070737.1, forward strand.
TCACTTGTGTACCGATAGAAGAGCCATCTTCTTCACGGTTTCGCTCGTCGGCAGAAACCGCAGGGGCAACGGATCAAGAAGCAACACCGAAATCAAAACGCTAATCTTCGCAGGGAGGAGGAGATTAAGAAGAAGGCAACCTCGTACGCCTCGGAGATCTGCTTGAACTTGGCCTCGGCCTCCTTTTTGTTGGTGGGGTTCTTGTCGGGGTGCCACCGCATGGCGAGCTTGTGGTACGCCTTCTTGAGGTCGTCGTCGCTGGCACCACGGTCGACGCCGAGGACCTTGTAGTAGTCGACCCCCATCTCCCTGGGCGCCGCGCCGGCGGCCTCCCTGCGCCGGCGGCCGGCCCGCGCGGACGACGACTCGGAGGCCCTCCGCTTGGCTCCGCCGCCCTCTCGAATCTTGCCGGCCTTTTGGTCCCCACCCCCTCGCGGAGAGGTCGCCCGTGCTCGCCTCCAGCCGCCGCCGCCGACGCGGTGGCCTGGGTCTCGGTGGTGGTTTCGGTTTCGTGCTGTGAGTACGGACGGGGAGCCGCTCGCCTCAGGGTTGCGAGGAAATTAGGGGGCCGGTGGAAGGTTCGAGAAGGAATGCGACGCGTGTACTGATGCAATACCATGTGTTGGGTTCGGTCGGGCTGCGGCGTGGGCCGTATATGTCGGGTGGACATCTTTGATGAGCTTGTACGACGTAATGTAATGTAATGGAGGCCCGACAAAAGCCCGGTTATGTTGTGAAGAGCAGCACCATAGGCTCGGCCTAGCCCTCTGGGCCTTTACCTGGAGCGTTGGATTTTTTCCCCGAATTATATATAAATTGAACCGTAAAATTTCTGTATTCCAGATGGAATATCTTTTTGGTTATACAATAATAACTAAAAAACTAGCACTGCTGTTGCTGTGCCTTTTTTTCCCTTTCCACTTGAAAAGGGAATATGTAATTAAAAAATGCAAAAACACATGTACATACATGTGCATATACTATCTTAGCGCTTCAAAGTGCCTCAAGATTTGTGCAATGGGTATTGCGATGGTTGCAAATGTGATGGTGGTTTGTATTTTGAAAGTTTGCATCAATTTCGAGGCACATTTGATGGTCTTGATAGTAAATGTACATGTGAAAAAAACATATTTTATGTAATTGAAATTTTCTTCTTTAAGGTAGACGCAAACTCTTTTAAGCATGGGAGTTTAAATAAATCAATCTCTAAGCAGCAGAGTAAACCTAAGCCTCCTTATAATTAGAGGTGAAAACGGATACGGATTTTTTGTAAATATCCGAATCCGAATAGATAATTGGAGCCAAATTCGAATATCTGAATAATATCCGGATTTGTTAATGGATGTTTAGTTCTTTTGTCAAAAAAAAAATCCTAAGCTTAGTGATGAGCCTTTTACGATATTGTTAACTATTCAAACAACCATATGAATATTTTATTTTTTAGGTTTCCATCGCTCAGATTAGTAAAGATCACTAAGGCTTTGCAAGTAAAGTTTTCATCCACTATACATTCTTTCGTTTGGCCTTTTTATTGGCGGCCCGATCAACGATACCCGTACCGGCATTCTTCCTATTTAAGATAATTAAATTTAAAAATTAAAAATATAAAAATATGTCCATCACGAGACAACATAAACGAATACGAGAAAAAAAACCGACAAAAAAACTAAAAAAAGTCAAAAATTCAGAAAAAAACGAAATTATAAATAGTACAAAAATAAATTTAAATGATAAGTTTAAACCATATTGAACACAGTCTTAAGATATCCTGTACCGGCAAAGTACAAGACGGCTAGCTGTTTATATTGTAAGTGTCAACTGCTCAACTATCGATGCGAGGCGACGGGTTTCAGAATTGACTACGAAGGGTAGACTTTAGAGAGGCCAACAGAAAGGAGTTGGTTGGTTTGGTCTTCTTTACTATTTCTAAAAGTGAGTTTTAGTTTTTAATATATTATTTAATTTTTAAATAAAATATTTTTCAAAAAGAATCTACAAATTAATTGTAGTATACGTTAAAAGTCTAGTATCTTTATCAACCAAAATCATAAGCGAGTATCTCTCTTCGTAATCTCTATTACAAACAGTAAAAATTTAAAATTTTCAGCTAAAAACCATAAACCGCAGCAAAAAAAACAGACCCTAAGTGAAATCCAAAGCATAGATTAACATGCACCTGCAGAATCGCAAGGTAACAAGAAACAAGACACAACATGCGCGGCAGCAGAGAAGCCATCCATAATTCACCCACAATTCTCAAAACCGCTTGTCTTGCAATGCTTCATAGCAAATGAGGAACTAGGATGTATCAGTCACTTCTTTTTTTTTTGGTGAACATGTAAACTCCACGGTGAGAAGGATGATCAACTCTAGGAGGGATTATTGGGCCTGTTTAGCAAGAACTACGATTTATGACTTTTAGTTGAAATTTTTGAATTTTGGCTGTTTATGATACGGATTACAGAGAAAGATATTCACTTGCGATTTTGGATGGTACAGATGTTGGGCTTTTAACGTGTACATCGTTTAACTTGTAAATCCCGTCTTGAGAAAATAATCCGTTTGAAAGTTAGTTACTATAGTAAAAGCCAAAAACCGATAGCTTCGGAGAAAAGAACATGTCCAATATTGTCCGTCCAACCAAGTCATGTAGTAAGCTGGCGACACTAGCGTTCCACCTCATAGATAGATGACCCATTCTCATTTAGATCGAACAGTTTGCAAGTTTACATCATGAAGGGGATTCGCACATGGTATGATGGAAAAATGCGAGATCAATTCTCATACTGCTAGTCTGCTAGTACGCAGTACTATACGTCGACACTGGCTGCTTAATAGTTCGTATCCAGTCTAGGAGGAAGCTGGAAACAGACAAGATTCTCTAGAGAATGACGAAGGATTAATGTGTCATCAGGTAGCCTAGCATGGGATCTGCCTGACGAACCAGCGGATGACCTTGACCGGCATCTGGATGAGGTCCACCGCCAGATTCGCCACCGCCGCGCAGCACACGCAGCACGGGCACGCGCAGCTCAGCACCGACCTTCAACAACACACTCACGGCACAATCACGAAAAGAAGACCGATTGATCCAAGCCAAGCCGCAAGAACCCGATCGAACAGGCAAGCTAAGGGCGCGCGGGGCGAGAAGAGATTGAGAAGCAACCAAGAACGAGCAGCGTACGTACCCGAGGAGCCAGACGAGGACGCCGACGAGCGAGAGCGCGAGCGCGAGGACGGCGAACGGCAGGCCGATCAGGAGCCCAAGCGGCCGGCACTGGCAGCCGTCGTCGTCGCCCGCCCCCATCTCCTCGTGTTGGCCGGACGTCCAAATCCGAACCAAACGGTTGCTGCAGATAATAACGCGGTGAACTCGAAGAGGCAGCGCCGCCGCGGCCACCGATTACGCGCGTCGGTATTGGGCAGCAACTCCACTTTGGCAGTGGAACGGAACCGAACGGACGGACAGCGCGAGCGTGCGATGGGTGGGTGGGTTGGTATATAGCTCCGCGCCGCGCGGGCGCGGCAGAGCGGGCAACGCACGCCGGCTCTTGTCTTGGGCTGGGCCAGGCTGGGCCGGTGGTTTGTGTGCAAGGAGGGTTGGTGGAACGGTGGGAGTTGGACTCCCCTCGCGGCCCACTAGGCGTAGGCATGGCCGCGCACGTGCCTGGCAATCGGTTCTCAACCTCGCGTGGATTTCCGCATTGCTCATCTACTAATAATGGAGTCGCCAAACAAACAGCCCCGCAAGATCAAGAAACACATTACTAGCTACATCTTTCTCGCATCCATCTCGGTTTACAAAAGCCATGAGAGTAGAGTGATTTTCCTCTCAGCAAAGAGTTCATGGCCTAAATTTTTCACAAAAAAAAAAAATCGGATGGCTACATGCCGTTTCTGTTCGCGGTTATACATACGCCCGCGCGTAGAGCCGTACTGATTCCGGGACGAGCCGAGCGCGTCCTTCTCCTGATGGCGCGCGCTCGACGCGTCGGTCTTTTCCGTCGTCGTCGTCTCCGTTTTTTTCCCTGTGACAAGCGACGTATATTTGCTGCTTCATTCATGGGGGAAAGCTTGCAGCCATAACTTTGTCACACGGGTCATGCATCTCAGTCTTTCTTTTCCTACTTCCTAGTCGATAAGGCCGGCAGAAAGCGATAACTGTTGTACGTAGTTTGAGGATTAGCTCAACCACGTACTGTCATTAATTTTATGCCATGTTGGATTGTCTTGCATGTGAGTACAATCAAGTTTGGTTTGAATCAATCATGTATACCTGATTAGCATGGTTTTAAATATCGTGCTATAGCCCCGCTATAGCAGTCAAGGTACCCGAGCATAGCGGTTTGGTATAATATCACCGATATATCGGACCGATACACGTGTTATCCGCTACAAACTATATTAGCGCTAATGTCCAAGAACATTCAAACTACATTTGGTATAGAGATGCGTCTCTTGATTTGCAAAGTTTCACTAATACCGTTATTTCCATTGAATGGACTTCATATCCTCACCTAATCCAATTAATTAACCTTCCATATTTCCACAATTATCAGCTTTCCTAGTTAATAATATTTCATCTCTTCCTCTACCCATTCAAATTTCTCTCGTCAGAGGAGAAGGGAATAACACATACATACCATGGGCTCAAACAAGATAAGCATAATTCTTGATCTATTTTCTTGTATGATTTACCAAACAAAGCATGCATATGTTATCAAATGATACGAGAAGCCAAGCAGCAACATGGATTCTCCATATGGACATAAAAAAGAACAAACAGAACATTGATTTTCCATTTTTCATCGTAGGTTGGAGATTAATCAAAAAAATTCATCGCTACACTTTCACTACCCGCCATTTAAAATCTAGCTGATCAGTAGTACTCCGAGTAGGAAAAAAGGACATCGTGTGGACGAAATTAGCTTGCATTTTCCGCCCCCGCTCGGTTAGGCTGAAAAGCTGTGGTTTATGGCTGAAATTTCACTGTAGCTGAAGGTGGCTTATTTGGCGTAATTAAATTAAAAAAATAAAAATAGAAAAAATATGCTAGCTCATCACGGACAACGCAAACGAATACGGGAAAAAAAGAACCAGTAAAAAAGCTAAAAAAGATAAAAGTTTAGAAAAAATGAAATTTATGAATAGTGAAAAATAAGCAGAAGATAGAAACTAAAACCAAAACGACACTGGTTCACAAACCATACAAATGATGAGTATAGGTTTATTTAGTGGCTTACCACAAATTAATTATCACACTTTCTTTTTAGAAAAAGTGTAAAAAAACAGCACCTTTTTGTGGTGGTCAAATCGGCACGTCTAAATGCGACTAAGAAGCAAATAACGACTATAAAAAGTTAAACTTGCATATATATAACTTAAGTGCAGCAAAGTCAGTTTGATGACAAGCCAAACACCCTATCGTCTCGATGCCTGCATGGCAGCATATGTAACTCAATTGCCCAATGTGGGAGCATTTTGCTATAGCATATATTACTGTGAGCCTCTGACTCCACAGATTGCGATGCATGCCCAAGGATGCAATTATGCAAGGCTCCTTGGCTCGTCTTATTCAGAAACACCCGCATGTGTATTGGTTCAGAGTTCAGGCTCATGCTCTGACTGTGGTAGAAAGTAGAAACAGCTGGATGGGTTTTTTTTGACTGTATCTTATGGTTTTTTGTGTAGATTTTTAAATTTTAATTGTTCATAAGAGAGAGTACATAGAGAAATATTTATATGTGATTTTGTTTAATACAAATGAATTTGGTATAATGTGTATTACAATCGACTTGTAGACTCTATTTTAAAAAGACACATCGCTTAAAAATTAGTTACTACGGTATAAATTAAAAGTCATAAGTCACATGACTAAAATAACCCGATCTACATGGCCACTGTTCTAGTCCTGAAGGCTTGTCAACCTAGATAATAATTAATAAAACTCTTAAATCATAGGAAGCACGCATGTGCCATAGGTGGTATGTACGTACGTAGCGTGCATATTAGAGTTTTTGATATATTTGATACTATTTGAAATGATTTTTATAAAAATAATTGTATGTCTACCGTATTAATAAAATTATTGTTTTTGCCGCTTTGAGGCCGGCAACAACGCGGGGAGGCTGACGCGTAGGCCCCTACTATCCCGCCACCGGATGGCAGGCGGCCTGCCGCCCCACCTCAACCCCAGCATTGCCTGCCGTCCTATGGCTAGACGGCAGGTGATTAAACCGGCTTAGTCACCTGTCCTATTTTTTGTATATTATTTATTTCAATTTTTGAATATAGCAAATGTGTTTAAAAAATTATGAAATTTTATGTACAGCCTCTTGACGCAACGTACTTGATTGTATACTTTTTTGGCAATTTTATCCACTATAAATATTGCTCAAAAATTTGTACAATTTTGATATTTGTAGGAGTTGTTACATATAGCAAACAAGCTCTAAATAATTAAATGCTACGGACGAAGGTAATTTTGTGTGCTCGCAGTTTGACATGTCTCAGCTGGAGGACATCGGCGCCATCGGACCCACTGTTGCACCTCAATCTCATGGACGACCATGGCCACTCAACAAACGGAACGATCTCCATACCTCTTCCGAACCGAGACGCAACCTCCGAACCGGCCAACGTACCCCACGGAATATGCTCGTGCTCAACGGAAGATAAGGCCACGCACGGGGAGGCAGACGAGGCGAGGAGTTAGCAGTGGCTCAGATAGGTGAGCCATTTCGCATCTTGTGCAATGCGTTTTTTGTATTATCATACGTACTTCTATAAATATTCGTAATGTACAAAATTAAAAAAATAGAGGTCACGTACTGCGAAAGATTCTTGAGCATCGTTAATTTCATGATTAAATTAATATGTTTTGATGTGGTAAATTTGGAGTATATAAAATTCTAAAAAATTACACAATTGCTATGACTATGTCGGGAGGCTTCACATAAATTGTGTAATTTTTAGAACTCGTTTGCTATATGTAATAGCTCATACAAATATCAAAATATTATGATTTTTTTAGCTACATTCACAGTAGATAAAATTACAAAAAAAAATTGCACAGTCAGGTACGTTATGTCGGCAGATTTCACATAAAATTTCGTAATTTTGTAAGCTCATTTCCTATATTCAAGAATTCAAATAAATAATATACAAAAAATAGGGTATGTGATTAAGCTGGCTTAATCACCTGTCATCTAGCCATGGGACGGCAGGTGGTACTGGGCTGAGGTGGGGCGGTAAGCCGCCTGTCGTTCGGTGACGAGACGGCAGGGATCTGCGCGTCAGCTCCCCTGTGTTGCCGCCCGGTCACAGACGGTAAAAATAATATTTTTATTAATACGATAAATATATGATTATTTTTGTAAATACCGTTATAAATAGTATCAGATATGTCAAAAACTCGTGCGTATCAGCATGCCATTGGCGATGCTAGAAACAACTGATTTACATACTTCTGCTCCTCTGGTAACTGGAACAGATTTGTTGCTGGAAAGTTCAAAAAACACTAAAAGCGAATGATCAATCCGGTCAGAAATTACAGATTGATTGATGATGTGCAAACAGTAAATAGACGGGGAGATCATGCACACCACGACATATGTACCAGGCTACCTACCAGCACACCATGTACGAGGTGTCAAAGTGTCAACACTCCACAGCTAGCGAATCTAATCGGCCGGTCTCGCGCCATCTATCGACCAGCATTTTCACACACAGCAACAGCTAAACACGTGGGCGTGCGCCACCGCTGTATCTGCCGAATCACGCACTCGCGCGCGCGGATCGATCGACCGACTGCCGCGCTGATTTGAAAGAAAGAAAACCGCTCGGGCCGGGCGACGCGGCCGGACGGCCATTTTGCGACGATTCCACCCCGTTTTCTCGCAAAATCCAGAGGAAATATGTAGGGGGCGGGGCCAAGGGGAGAAAAGACGCACGGAGCAACGCCCACCACGCAGCAGGTGCAGAAGAAGGAATTAAATCTACTTTTGACATGTTTTTGTATCGTATTTATAAAAATACCCGTATGCTTGCTGTGTTAATAAAAATATCGTTTATGCCGTTCGGTGGGCACCTGTCGCCCCGTGAGCAGACGGCGGCGCGTCTGCAGCCCGCCCACGGGACGGCAAGTGATTAAGTTGGCTAATTAGCCGGATTAATTACCTGTCTAATCCATAATTTATATTTTTTTAAATTTGTAAATATAGCAAATGAGCTCAAATAATTATGATATTTTTCGTGAAGCTTCCTGAGGCATCGTGGTATGTTGTGTAATTTGTTTTGTAATTTTTGAGTACATTTGCTACCTCTAAAAATTCTTGGAACGATGTATAATTAACTAGGCGATTAAACAGTTATGTGCCGCTCTAAGAATTTTTAGAGGTAGAAAATGGTTGTGAAAAATTATGAAATTTTATGAAGCTTCCATATATAGTGAGCTACATTGTGTAATTTTGACGTAATTTTTTGCACCACTTTGCTACTTCTAAAAATATTTAAACAATATGTAATTAAATCGGATAATTAAGTACTAATAAAGGTGGGCTTAATGACCTGCTGGCCACTGGGTGGCACCAGGCCTGCAGCCTGGTGGCTGGCCGGCAGATCATTAGCCCCGTCATTAGTGCTTAATTATCCATTTAATTATACACTACTTAAATATTTTTAAAGGTAGCAGAGTGGTTCAAAAAATACGTAAAAATTACACAACATAAATCTATATAAGGAAGCTCTTTAAAAAACTTTCATAATTTTTCACAACTTTTCTACCTCTAAAAATCCTTAGAGCAGTGCATAGCTCTTAATCGCATTGTTAATTATGCGTCGTCCCATGAATTTTTAGAGATATCAAATGGACTCAAAAAATTACGGAAACATTATAGAATATACGACAATGCCTTGGGAAGCTCCACAAAAATATCATAATTTTTTGAGCTTATTTGCTATATTTACAAATTAAAAAATTAGAATAGGTAATTAAGTCGACTAATTAGCCACCTAATTGCCTGCCTCCTGGTGGCTGGGCGGCTTGTCTGCCGCCTACTCCCTGGGCGATAAGCTGCCTATCGTCCAGCAGTAGTGCCACGCATCGCCTCCGGGCACTGTCGTCCGGTCGCTGAACGACAAAAATGATATTTTTGTCAATATGATTGTCATACTATTATTTTTATAAATACGATGTGAAATAGTACTAAAAGTGATCTTGATTTCAGAAGATGACGTGCGTATGTACATTATGGGAAAAGACAAGTATATGGTGGTCCTCGCTGCTTTTATCATCATCAGCGGGGAGAGAGAGAGGAGAGAGAGAATCGTGGAGAGATGGACAGACTCCAGCCGATATGCATGCGGTCGCTGTCCCACCACCTTTGGCTCGGATCATCCGCTGCTGCTCACGAGTCTCTCTCTCCCTCTCTCGTGGAGCTAGCTAGCGATGGTGTGCCCCGTAGACTATTCATACCGATCAGTTACTGGCTGGACAAAGGGGGCGGCTGGGTAAGGGCATCTACAATGGAGGCTATTGTAAGATTATAGTTTTATAAGAGAAAATATTGTCACATCAGCTCAAACTATCATAAAAAAAAATTTCTCTTACAACACATGATGACTTAAAGTAATAGCTTTTTTAATTATATAGTTCAGTTTTCTTTTTTTTTATCTCACCGCACTCATCTCCTCTTCACTACTGCACTCTACCACGCGGTTTGTGCTTCCTACTGCTCGCTCGCCATGGTCGGCGACCGCAAGGAGGGGGAGTCGCCGCCGGCGTCGGCGGAAGCACCCACGGCGGAGCGGGTGGCTGCTGCTGCGGTGGAGGCGGTGGCGGTGGTCGGATAGTACCGAAATGCGTTCGGCGCGATCTTGGCGTTGTCACTTGATTCGGCTCCTTCGCCGAGGAGCTCCATGAGCACCTGTTGGGCTGAGGAGGCCGACTAGAGAGGGTGAATAGGGAGTTTAAAATTTTTTCTCTAATTAGTTATCAATTTCTATTTGTCTAAACCAAGCAAATAATGCGAAAACTTAACACAAAAAGATTTAGCGCAAATAACACCTAAAACAGCCGAGTTCACCTAAGTGCACCAACAAGATAAGCCTATGTAAAAGTTTGCAATCTTAGAATGACAAGTAATAAATTTAATTCTATGAATATAAATTGAGCACAAGAAAATAAACCATAATTGACACGATTATTTTTTACTGTAGTGTTCAGAGACTTGTCGGTCTCTCTTAGTTCACGTTGATGTTAGCCCAAATAAATTGAACCAGCTCCACGAATTAAGTCGAAACACCTCAATCCACTAGTAATAACTCTTTCTCGCTTCAGGTAGGTGAGCTCCAACCTTCACAAGTTTGTCAGGTCTTCTCACAACATTCTTTGAGAAGATCACTGCGCACGACGCCTCCAACGCAATCTAGGAGTCGGCAAACTCCAAAAAATAACAAGTCAAGCACCTCACTTGACTCTCATCACGTGCAACGAACACACAAGCTCGAGTGGATACACAATCCACCTCTAGATGCAACACATGCAATCTAGAACCTTACTTCTTGCTCACATGGTGCAACACATGCACAATTGAGAGGAGAACCTCACATGGTGCAACACTCGCCACCGCCAGGCTCTGGCTGGATTTGATCGAACCTCACCGTCGCCCTCGTCCGACTGGATCCGGTAGCCGACGACCTCGTCCCAGCCCAGATCTGGTCGCGCACGGCTCCAACATCGCTTCGTCGCCATCCAACATCGCCACCGCCGTTGCTCCGCAGTTCGCAAGCCTCAACGTCGCCGTCCTTTTCTCTCCCCCTCCCTCCATGGACCACATTCTCTCTTTCCCAAACCACCGTAGCTTCTGCATGCGTCTCTGACATACTGCAGGCCACTACATTTCTTCCTTCTCTCCTTCATTGTGGCTTGGCTCTGATGACATAGACCGACGAGGCCACTGTCTAGAGGATGACTGTGAATGCTCTAATGTGCTCATCGACAACTTACCTTGGAATTACCATCCAGAACTTATATCTTTATTCGTTAGAATCACGAACATCTACGAGTGGATGCTAGTACTGGTTTGTCGCAATTCAACAGTGCTCTAGTACCGAAATCTGGGGCTAGGCTACATGCATGGACCTACCTAGTAGTATAAAACGGTACAACAAGTAGTAACTGCCAGTACAATTTTTTTGTCAGTGACAGTGCGTGCGTGGAATCATTTGATCGTAAATTCGTATGCAACGCGTGCATACATTACACACAGGCAGCGCATGCATACATGATACATGGCGTGTGCACTGCATGCATGCAGGCTACGGCTACTCTGCTATTGTTGAAGTGTAGGGTTGCATGCATGCACCGGGCCCGGGTAAGCATTGTCGTGTGTTCGATCACCATGTGCTATGTCTAATTAGTATCGTGGTGATCGAGCTGCAAACTGAGCCTGAGCGGCATAATGTGGCATGCATACACAGGAGCTAGCCAATGCATGCGTGGTACGTTTCTTCTCTGTAGGGCTGTACGAGACTACGAGTCAATGTCATGTGGGGCCAGTGGCTTTGCCACGAATGCATATACTAGTCGGAACTAGATCCACCGATCGCCTTTCACGATTCAAACTTAATTGTTTTAGAGCGTATATCTTAATGAGAGTAATTCTGTGGTTTAGTATTAGTTCTTCTCTAATCTTTTGTTTAAGTATGGTGTCTATAGATGATATACAATGGTTGTGGATCAATTGTAGTTAATTAGCTGAAACGACCCATATTTTTGTTTAAATTTAAATCACAGTCAACTTAGTGACCATCCATAAACCGATAATCAACAATAGTGTCTCGTCAAAAATAAAGCATATTAAACCTTACAAAATGGGTAACTAAGATCCACAATAGTCTATGACATACAAATTAAGTCACAAATAAAGTCTCTTGAATACGCATAATTAATTTACAACAAGGAAAATAGTTAGGTTACAAACTTGATAAAATACATGAATAATTAAAGAAACAATATACGTTTTGACCTTACAAAAGAAAACAACAAAATAAGTAAGAGTTAATGGTTAGTAAAGTGCCATCAGGCCCAACATTTCGTATAGTATCTGTTCTTTTAGCTCATTGAGGTGCTAGGACCGTCTAGGGCAAGCTGATACCTCTCACTAATATGAGTTCATCATCCGGTAAAATCCTAAATAAACCAGCCTTAGAAGCCACTATCAAATAGTCGAAAAAGCTAATATTATACCTTTGGAGAGCCAATTGGTTAAAAGAGGAACACACAGGGCTATATGAATAGGCAGGAAAGCCTTTGGAGGAATATTCCTCTTTTGGGCAATCAAAAACATGTCATATCTAGTAAGATGCCAAAGAGCTATGCACAACCTTAACCAAAACAAACCAGCAGTAGCAAATGATCACATGAGGGCCCTCCACACCCCAACCAGCCAATGGGAGCTCAACAGCACACAACTACCAGGCCCAGGGCCAATGGAAGATCGATAGCAACAAGGGCAACAGGGGAGGAGAGAAAGAGGAAGGGAATATAAAAGACGGGCACAATAACACCTGAAAGGAGGAAGAGCAAAAATCCATTCAGACACAGACCAAAGTAGAGAAGCAGAAGCACAAGTACTAGGAATCTTGTTTCTTTATATGCTCAAACTCAGTGGGACCAGTGATCCTTACCCATAGTCACAATGGTGACATAATCCACCAAGACCAGTCAACCAAGAGGAGGAAAGCCGGTTAAGGACCCAAGCCAATGAAGGAGGGGAGGGCAAGAAGGCGTGAACACGTGGGGACAATCACCAGCAAAGGGAAAAGATCATCAACAGCTACAACAGGTGATTCCCCTACTCATCACTTATTCTTTAGAGCATTCACATTTCACAATATGAAAATAGCATCGGGCACAGAAAGATAACCAAATAAACTACACCTCACCAACAACACAGACCATGCAAAATAACATGAAAAGAGCATGAATTGGATACAGTAACAGCAGAAAGCATGAGAAGGTAGTAGATATGAAAATGAAACTAAAATAAACAAACTAGCATGAGAAGGTAGTAGATATGAAAATGAAACTAAAATAAACAAACTAGTGTCATGGGACTAATAGCATGGAGGGTCTGACACCCAGTAAGAAAACAGAGAGAATAGACGGCATGGTAAGGATAAATTACTAGAGATCCGGATAGAACTAGCACGAATACATAGTATGGACCACAAGCAGTTCAGACAATGGCTAGCACATGGCAAAGACAAATTGCTAGAACAAGTAAAAAACATGCAATTCCAGACCTAAGTTCATGAATAGATCCGAAGACTAAAAGGGGATACTTGGTAGGCACCATGAACAACACATGTAGAACATGCAAAGAAAGGGGGAAAAGGAACCTTACTGCAGTGACCGAAGCCAAGAGGGGGACCGACAGGCTCATAGTTGCATAGCCATAGCCGTGCACCCAAGCACCGATGAGCCCATGGCCACATGCATGCACACTCACACCAGCATGTGCCCGGTGGCACGGTCGCGCGCACCCCGGCACACACGGGCCCCAAGTCCCGCCGTGGCACATCGAGTCCTAGGATGACCGGCGGAGCCGCATCATACCACTGAAGCAAGCGCCATGGCAAACTAAGGACCCATGACTAGATCCCATGGAAGAACAAACTATTTAGGAGAAGAAATCTAAAGCAAATAGAACCAAAATAAGAGGGGAAAAGTTAGGGGATAACATAGGATAGATAGGGGAGTGGTCGAGTGGAGGTGGTCGACGGATCCACCGTCGTTGATGATAGATCTGGCTGTGGTAGCGCTGTCGACAAGAGCAAGGAAAGGGAATGACGAACGAGCGCATGTGAGAAGTCGAGAGCCTCGATTAGGTGAAAGGGAGTAATGAGAGGAAGAGTGGTCATTCGGTGTAGCGAGGAGAGAAGAAATCATGGATATTTTCTTTGGCTTTGGGACCCACAGCATAGTAGTACTACTGCACCCTACACCATGCATCGAACACACACACACACACAGACTTGGTGATGGAACATCCTTGTGCAAGCAAGATAAGGGATAGTTAGCTTTCGGCCGAAGACACAACCATTTCAGAGTTACAAGTATAGAGGGTAACATCAGACCTAGTAAATTAATTAGTGTATGCATAACATAAGTGTTAATACAACAACATCGCAACTGTAACAGACACCAGACCGTAGAATTGGCCACACTGTTACATCGACCGATATCTCTTAATGAATTACGTCTAAGTTCAGTACGTGTGTTGAAATGCAGGAAATGGGCAACCGCAAGAGAAGGAGCCTCTAGAAGTCATAACTATGTTTGAGCTCGACCTAGGAATATCAGGCAAGCTCTCCGTTGATCATGTCGAGTAGAATTAATCTAATTACAAATTATTTGCTACTATATTGTTAATGCCATGTGCACAAAAAGGCTTTGAAAAACAAACAAACATGTGAGAGTAAGGTGGAGGAAGGATATGAGGGTAGGTTCGGTTGATGGAGTATAGCTAGCCTACTATTAAATAATAGTTGGGTAGAGGACGTCCATATGAGGTGACAAGGGCAGTTGGGACCTCGACATACATATATAATATAAAGAATATAACCCACTTTCACTTGTGTTAGTGTGTCGTACAAAAATCATATCGACCATGGTCTTGTCTTGAAGGTGGGCAGAACCTGCTACTCCATCAAGTTTGTTACACCCCACATGGGTAAGGAGTGTAAGACAATGAGGTTGGGGAAGGCCAGAGATGGCAAGACCCAGGTGCCTATAAGCAACACGGTAGAGTGTCAGTTGAAGGCAAGATCGACCTGGCACAACGGCTAGGATTACACTAGCCGGGTGGAGGGTAATAAATAGAAATAGAAAACACGCTCTGAATCCAAACCGGCCATGCATATAAGGAAGTGCAAAATAAACAATTTGGCAATTAAGGTTCCGGGTTGTTATGGGTAAAGACGTAAAGTGGTACAACCTGCGCAGGGTTTAAATCTTGATTCACATGTGTCACCTAGACTAGAGGCTACGAGAACCTATTGGGAGTTCTTTCTCATGATACGAGCGAATAGTAGATTTTTGAGACATAAAATGTATAACTTTCATTAACTAATTTTATTTTCACACAATGGAGCAACTAAGTTAGGAAAGAGGATGGAATGATATAGAACTCATACACATACGTTTTGCTAATATATTTGTTGAGTACATTGTACTTACTTTTGCTATTAATCCTCCTTTGTTAAAACCAAGGCAAAGTGACAATCCTAGTGAAACGGGAGAAGGATATTTAAGGGATGACTACTATTATGATGATTGGGAAACTGTGGACCCAGACAACTCGGTTTATATTAACACTTCTTATGGAGGTTGGGACGATTAAAGCAACTAGCAGTTAATATATGTAAGCTAGGGGATGATGTGTCACCCCATATATCCAATAAAGCATGGTGAACCTTCGTAAGGAAGATGTAATAAAAAATACATACTTGTTAAGTTCTATTTGAGATATTAAGTCTACATGGCATGGTACTGTAATAATAGATACCGTTTCTAACTATTGTTCTACTACAATACTTTGATGTATTTATTATTCGTTAGAGCAATGTTCTACCAAACAAACGAATAATAATCCGTTAACCAATGCTATATATTATCCTTTTGTAATAACGTGGGGGCGTCACAGTAGCATCAGCAGCACCTCACCGAGGGCTCTCTTCTAGTAGTTTTTTCCCCCTTCTTTCCTTGAGTACGTTCAGACCAGGCATCATCCATTTCTACTACATAGATCGATCGATGTACATGTTTGAGCACTAGTTATAATTGAGACCCGAGTCCATATCGAGGAACTGTTAATGTCTGACTAATGTGTGTAACAGAAAATCCCTCTAAAGAGACTAGAAAAAATAAGGGAGCCCTGTTTTGTTAGGCTCTGATTACTAGTGAGAATCGAATATTTTCTATGTGAAAAAGCCACGCCGGTAGTTGAGGCGTGGCAGCTGCTATTAGCCTCCCCTTGCCACGCCGGGTACACTGGCATGGTACTACTCAAATGCCACGTCACGGGTCATGCGTGGCAAAAAAGAATAGATTTGGAAATAAGGTTAGGGAAGAGTTTTTTTATAAAATATTATTAGAAGGATTAATTAATAAAAAATTCGTTCCAAACAAGCCCTTAACAATTAGGGGTTATTTTCTACCCATCTTTTTTTTGTCTTGTTTGGATTATAATTCGTTAGAATTTTCTCATTGTTGTTACTCTCAACATAGATTGAATTTGAAATTGAAATTTGATACTTAGTTAGAATAAATTGAAAAGTACAATTCCACCTGATATCTCCCTGTCCACACGCATGTCAAAAACAGAATGAAATTACAGTTTTCTTGGCTAAAGTTTTGTGTTTGGATAGTCTGTGCTTCAAAGTTTTTGGAGACCGCATATTTTTGGTCAAAGCAATTAAGAAGCACGAAGAATAAAAACACTAAAATGAATTTGTTATGTCTCCGCAACCTACATCTAAAATCAAGAGCAACTCAAAGAGTTTGATGAAGAATCAAGTCCATCCACACGTTCTAAGAGCTTGGAGCCTACCACTTTGATACGTGGTCAAAGGGAATTTGTTGATTGCTCTATGCACAATATGATGGAGTATTTCGTGACTACTTTAATAAAATGCAAATGCTAGATAGATAATTCAAATAAAAGAAACACTAGTTTTAAAGAAGAGGAGGAAGGAATGATTTTTAATTATTGGTCAGGGTCCATAAATTTTTCCTAAACCAATTTGTAAGTTCGTAACATCCATCGAGTATTTTAAATCATTTTTGTGTTTTGGTTGATTTTTAAATCCAATTAGCGTTTAAAAATTCAAATAAATATCCACATGCTCCAATTAAGAGGAAGAAATAGACATTGACATATTACCTAAGTTTTAATGTGAGTCCATGTTATCATGTTACATGCTTATGAGATTACCTTTTAGGAACTTGCAACCAAAGAAAAGTCTAATTATTATATATAAAAATATAGCTTTATATAACAAAATTATACTAAATCTAGCCGCACAAATGCACGAATCACACTACTAGTTGCGAAATAATTCAAAAGAATGTATGTAGCAACTGTTACAAATTACAAAACATTGATTAATGTTCTATATATATTTTAGTTTTGAATTGTGGATAACTAGTTCTTTTATTGAGTCTCTACAAGGAAATTTTATTTTTTGTGCTCTAAATTTTTTAATCGACTCCCATCACATTTCACTTGAACATCGCAAGAGCTTCTCCAAGGCACAACATATAGCTTCAAACGGTTGCTTCAAGAGAGATACAGCGTCACATTAGCTGAAGCTATAACCCAAATCTTCCCACTCCAATGCAGTAGCCTCAGGAAGAGGCCACATATTCTGAAGCTACGTACCGTACTAGAAGCCACGGTACATATCCAATGCACTCAAGAAGGGACCGCTCGAGGCTTCACCTACATGACTTTGTTCGAGCTATCATAGTCCTCTTCGCCACAACCATCCTTGCTAACATGACATCTCTATATCAATGGTTAGATCGATTGTCTTTGATGGAGCATTAGAGATGCTCTTAATGATGCAGGGTGAATAATTAATGCATAGTTGTTTCATGACATTTCAACAAAAAAGAAAAAATAACATTTTCAACTCCACGTGCTCATATATATTACATAGTAAAAAAAACCCTAAACCTACTCGTCCATTAGGCAAAAAACCCTGAACCTACTCGTCCGTCCAATAGGCAACTCTCTCTCCCCTCTCTCTCTCTCACTCACACACACACACACACACACACACACACACACACACACACACACACACATATATATATATATATATATATATATATATATATATATATATATATATATATATATATATATATATATATATATATATATATATATATATATATATATATATATATATATATATATATATATATATAGGATCGCTGAAATTGGGCACCGTGGTGCCGGGCACCTGATTTCAAATGCGTGAATTCAACCCAAATTCGAGTATATTTTTTGAAAATATCGCTTTAGGGTATATACCCATCTATAACAATTCAAATGAAACATATACCTTTGAAAAATGTACTTGAATTCAAACTTTTGAACGAATTTAGATCACATGCTTTGCTGATTTATATATATAATCAGCACATACCTACAATCAAGCTATCAATAAAAAATACAACTACAGTTCAAATTTCAGTTCGAACTTGTTTGAACAGTTAGTAAACTAGTTAAACTTGATATCCAAGAAATTTTAAAATTTTTCGCACGCGATACATACCTATTTTAGACTATGGTGCCCGGGCACCAAGGAGCACTCGTTATTTTTACTATATATATGTGTATATATATATATTCACAATTCATTAATCTCACACCTCCAAACCCACTTCTCTACTGACCAATCACCAACAAACGTTGGTGTCCAAAAACAGTTTACATTTAGGATGGTGAACCCATGTCAGCCTTCAGTCCTTGTATACATGTATATAGGAGTATGTCTTACTTTCTCCGTCTAATTTTACAGAGCGTATTTTCTCTTGACACATAGACAAAGAAGACATTAAAAATAACTAGACTATCCCTAATTATTATCTCTAAGTATTATATTCAATACATGTATGTAGAAATATCAATTAAAGCTGGGTATTTATTATGTGTACAT
Organism: Bonia amplexicaulis; assembly: GCA_036346245.1. NCBI lineage: Eukaryota > Viridiplantae > Streptophyta > Magnoliopsida > Poales > Poaceae > Bonia > Bonia amplexicaulis. The sequence goes on from CM070737.1 coordinate 8,301,468, forward strand.
AAAGAGAACATCACACTAATTTTGTATTAAAACATAAAATACGTCTTATATTTATGGACAAGTACTACTACAAAAAGGGTTATCCTGGATGCCTCATCACAGACGGCTCAACACAAACTGCCAGTGATAAAGTTACCACAGATGATTTTACAAGATGCACCGTCTAAATTCATTGCGATGAAAAGAGTCGTCTGTGATGACCTACTTATCATAGACGGTTTTTATTCCGAATCGTATGTGACGACCTACTTATCACAGACGGTTCTTTACCTAGAACCTTCTGTGACAATATTTCAATTTACCCGCTCTCATCGAATTTAAATTTCTCGCTCATCTCATTGGGTTTGCTCTTTAAAGTAGAAAACTCGGCTGTTCTTCTCCTCATCTCCTATTCTCTTTTCTCACTTCTCCTCCTCCACTTCTCCTCGCCAAATTTTTTCTTAGAAATAGAAGGCTCGGTCGGCTCTTCTTCTCCTCATCCCCTTTTCTCTCTTCTCACTTCTCCTTTACTCCTTCTTCAATCTCATCCATCCGATATGTGACAATATTTGGCGACCTACTTATCACAGACGGTTCTTTACCTAGAACCTTCTGTGACAATATTTCAATTTACCCGCTCTCACCGAATTTAAATTTCTCGCTCATCTCATTGGGTTTGCTCTTTAAAGTAGAAAACTCAGCTGTTCTTCTCCTCATCTCCTCTTCTCTTTTCTCACTTCTTCTCCTCTTCTTAGAAATAGAAGGCTCGGTCGGCTCTTCTTCTCCTCATCCCCTTTTCTCTCTTCTCACTTCTCATTTACTCCTTCTTCAATCTCATCCATCCGATTTTGCTATAACTTGAATGCCCACTTTTTTTAGATTTGGTACCGTTATCACAGACGATTTTTACCAAGAATCGTCTGTGATAACTGACTATTACAGACGGTTCTAGTTTCGAATCATCTGTGATAATATACAATCACAGATGGTTCTAGTTTTAACTGTTTATGATACGGTTTTACAGATGGATCAAAAACCGTCTGTGATTAATCCCTATTATCACTGATCCATTAAGTCAGACGGTTCAAGAAACCGTCTGTAATGATCTTTTTTTTGTAGTAGTGAAGTGCATTAAAAAAATAAGTCCTATAAAACTGGACGGACGGGGGTGATTCTGTAGAGTTCAGTTTTCTAGATTTGCCACTGATATCATCAACAGTTTTCTACTGCCGATCCTATATACTAGTTACTCTCGTATAATACTGTTCAATAGGATTAACAATTAGCAATCCCGCGCAACATATTCATGCATCAATCAATTTATAGTTCCACTACTATGATTGAACGCCAGAACTAAGCACCATATAAATTTTCAAAAGTTCATATCACCAAGAAAAATCAAAGTTTAAAATTAAAGAATACCGCTGGATATCATACTGACGTGCAGTCACTAGGCCCCGTTGTTAGTCTCAAAACACAAAATCAGTGGTATGCTTTGTTACCATCACCTGAAACTGAGAGAACGCGAAACTGAAACTCATTAAAATACACTGGGGCCGTACTTAACAATGATGAGTAGTAACAAGATTGCATAGTCCAGTAGACGACAAATTGCGTAACAACAGACATATATGCATATCAGAATTATTTTCTCTGGCACGTTGGTCAAATTCAGTCGGCAGGTCACTGAGATATGTAAACCAGATAAACGCTGCGGAGCCCTAGTGTCATATGCATTGCAATGAGAGAGAGAGAGAGAGAGACTATGCAGGTGTAGAGAGAGAAATCTCAAGGAGGTTGTGGTGGACATGCGTCCTCCTAGCTCTCTAATACTCCAAAATCACCACCAAACTAGTCTAGTCCGTCGTTGCTCTCACCTCCCTCTTCTTCTCCTCTCTCTCCTCCCTTCTTCCTATCCATTAGCTAGAGATCTCCGTTAGAGAGCTTGCTGCCCATGCACTGCTGAAACTACTAGCCTAGCTGTCCATCTTGATCTCACGCCAAGCCCAGCTCTGCCTGTAATTTCACCATAATCGAGTGGCTAGCCTGCAGATAGAATCGCTGTATCTATCGATACCAAGCTGGAGATTTAGAGCAGTTTTTGATATAGATATTGGTGGTTCTTGCTCGTCTACTGCTCTTGCGAGGTGCACAGCGACTGGGATGCTTGAGGTGTCCACGCTGCGAAGCCCTAAGGCGGATCAGCGGGCGGTCGTTGGCGACCACCATGTCGGGTTCCCGGCCGCGCCGGCCACAGACGACGACGACTTCATCGTCGACGACAACCTGCTCGACTACATCGACTTCAGTTGCGACGTCCCGTTCTTCCACGCCGACGGGGACATCCTCCCCGACCTCGAGGTCGACCCGACCGAGCTCCTCGCCGAGTTCTCCTCCCCGGACGAGCCGACGGTGAGCCCGGCAGAGCCAGCGGACGGTTGCGGAGCCCGTGCCGATGCTGGCGCCGAGGCGAAGACCCCGGCCGTGAGGGAAGGCGAGAAGGAATTACTAGAACAGGAGAAGGACCAGAAGGGGTGGTTGTTGCTGGAAGAGAAAGGTGTGATGAGCAACGGCGACGAGGCTTCGAGAGCGGCGGCGACGACGGAGGATTCTGCGGCCGTCGGGTCCGACACCAAGTCGTCGGTGTCGGCAGAGGGGCACAGCAAGAGGAAGCCATCGTCGTCGGCTTCGGCATGGGCCAAGAACTCCCCGGGCAAGCGTAAGGTGAAGGTACTACCACACTTACTAGCCCTAGATGCATAACCGGACTGCAACCATAATTAATCAAGAACCACAGCTTGAGCACGATCGAGGGGGGGAGAAGAAGAAAGGCATAATTCTTCAGTCCAATCTGTGCATCACAAATCACAAAAATAAGGAATACCACTGTTCACACTCTCGCGTTAACTCTGCCATGATCTTTCTCACGACATGTGCGAGTAGAACTGGCGCAGAGCGTAAAAATTTACCGCTAGCTAGCTGCTACTTCTACTACTGCTGCCGTCGTCACGAGGGAATCTATATGAGACCTAGCACCACGAGGCCCTGCATGCCATGGTAGGGCTGCGAGCCAATCAACCATTGGCCGGGTCGAGGTACCGCACTCTTTCATTTTGAAAAAAAAATCGCCTGTCAGCAAAAAGGACGTTTCGTTATTTCATTTCAAGATTTGAACAAAATTTTCAAATGCATTTGAATTCTTTACCAAAATTTGGCCAAGTTTTGTAGCCAGGTCAGAATTCAAATGAAAATGGATTTTCTTGATCGGATTGGTATTATTTCGGAGAGTACCGAAATGGATGAAAAAAAATGAATTTCGCTGAAATTTTGAACCCTGGTACTGCTGCTCTAGTGCGTGCACCGAAATGTTCCTGCGCGGCAATGAATAGGCCATGGAAATCCCGTGTGGCTTTTCAGATAGATAGATGGATGGATGGATGGATGGATGGATGGATGGATCTTGGGAGAGCAGCTTGATAAGGCCGCGGGTGTCACGGGAAGCATCTAACGGTAGTGTACCAACAGTAGCTGCTCTTTCCTCCTTTATTTTGGGTGCAAGTAGCACAGTCTTGTATCGATCTATCTATCCAGGGCAAAATCGAAGGTTTTTACAGCTTAAGGATTGTGTATGCAACGTATATGTTCTCGCGTATCTGTGTAATTTGGTCGATTAATTGCAGGTGGATTGGACGCCGGAGTTGCACCGGCGGTTCGTGCAGGCGGTGGAGCAGCTGGGGATCGACAAGGCCGTGCCGTCGCGGATCCTGGAGCTCATGGGCAGCGAGTGCCTCACTCGCCACAACATTGCCAGCCATCTGCAGGTAAGTACCAACGAGTGCGCATCTGACTTCAGTTTCTGGGGTGCATATGTTTCCATGCACGCTAGCTAATTTTCAGAGGAATGAGTAAAATTTCCGCGTATCAAACAGGCCTTCGAAAGAAGAGAGCGCCGCACAAGCTTTAATTAAAGAAGTAGCTAGCTAATGCTAAGACAAGGGCACCTATTAATCCATTAATACACACCTCTCTCTACACACACACACATGTATACATATACATAGTATAGCATAGTTAATTAGAACATTATGGTGTCCGGACATCATGATCTAAAATAGGTATTTACCTATGTATCATGTGCGGATTTTTAAAAATTTTAATTTGTTGAGTTTAACAAGTTTACTAACTAGTTCAAGCAAGTTTGAACTAAAATTCGAACTACAATTGCCTTTTATTATGATAGTTTGATTATAAGTATGTCCTGATTTTATATAAAAATGGGAGAACAAGTGATCTATCTATCTATTTATCTATATATTCATTTTAATTTATGAATGTGAAGGTGTTAACAAAATATATCAAAAATTTTGTGCTTCCTTGCAATTTTTTCATGTGATTGACATTAGAGCATCTTATAATTACTATATTAGTATAACTAAGGTAATAAAGGAGTATATTAAATTCATTTATGTGGTATATCATGAATGGAAATAACTAAATCTGAGAATAATTACACTCCGATCCATGTCAGTCTCAGATTTGGGAGATATGGGTGGGTTTTTAGGCCGATGGCTTATGGCTTATAGATTAAATATTTGAATTCTGACTGTTCGCGAGAGGCAGTACACAGAGAAAAATAGTCGCATGCAATTTTGGCTAGTACAACTGAACTCAGCATACTTTTTAATACAATTTTCCTATTAAATCTATCTTGAAAAAACATAAGCAAAAAAAAACCCGGCCACTGCTGTCCAAGCATGATGCTGATGGTATCGCTGTACAGTACAACACTACTGGTACATAATACCACGCATGTGAAGTTTTCTTACCAGGTTCCGCCAAAGCAAAGACACATGCATCGCTGGTAAAAGTGGAAGCATTCAAACATGCAAGTGGCATGCAGCTAGCTCGCTGCCGCTAGCCAGTAGTACGCCACGCCATGCATGGCAACGAGATCGATCCTTGGATATAATAATAATATATATTCCTTTGCTCAAACCGCGCAGCGGGGACTCGCCAAGCGCCAGCGGTGTACCCGCACCGCGCCAGAAACCGCCGCACGGCGCCTGTCCCCTAATCAGCGCGGCCGCGTGCCTCGTCACCTCCATATTTGGCCGGATTTCTTTTAGTCCTAAAGGTGGTCTATATTTATACTATCTATAGTAACTAATTTTTAAATAGTATATTTTTAAAAATAAAATTAAAAGAAAAATTATAGTAAAAAATATATCAAATTTAGTTATATCGATCAAAATTATATATATATATCCAACGTGAATAGCTTGGTTTCTTGCAAACCTTGGAAATAAATGCGTGTTGAAACGGTAACGAGCAAATTTTATAGGAAACGTAACAATTCCTCCGGAATTTCTTCAGGACCCTTTGTTCTAAATGTTTAACGCTTTTTTTTTTTGCGAATACTAAATGCCTAATACTGTTATGGTCATAGTGAATGCCCTGTACGGCCCGATCTTATAGAATATATGGCGCACACAATATGATAATTGAACAAGAACGAAAGTGGAGTCGAAATAAAAGAAATATAGTAGGTAAATTAAATTAATGGGTTAGATTCCTTTTTCAGTAAAAAAAAGAGGTTGCATCTGTTAAGCTAATAAGCCCTTTAATTACTCTTTCTTTTTTGTGCGTGTGCAGAAGTACCGGTCACACAGGAAGCACCTGATGGCGAAGGAGGCGGAGGTGACGAGCTGGACGCAAAAGCGGCAGATATACGTGGCGGCGGCGGCCGCACGGGAGGGCAGTGGCCGGCGGGCCGAGGAAGGACGTGGCAGCAGGCCCGTGGGTCGTCCGACCATCGGGTTCCCGCCGGGATGCCGCACGCCGCCGCGGCGATGGTGCAGCCGCCGCCGCCATGTTGTGCCGCCGCTGCACGTGGGGCCATCCCACCGCGGTTGAGGCTGCGGCAGCGCCGCCCCGCATGCTGCCCATCTGGCCGCGTCACCTGGCGCCGCCGCAGCCGCTGCCGGCGTGGGCGCACCAGCCGCCGGTGGACCCCGCGTACTGGCACCAGCAGTATAACGTGCGTGCTAAACCCCTCCTCTTCTCGCATCCATGTGACCGTCTTTCTTTCCGCCATTCACGTACTCACTTTGGCAGTTTGCCTGTATGCACGAGTCATAATCAGTTGATTTACCGTTTTCCCCGCAGGCGGCGAGGAAGTGGGGCCCACAGGCGGTGACACAAGGGACGCCCTGTATTCCACCGCCGATGCCTCCTGCAGCCATGGTAAACTAGTCCTTTTTACTTATGTACTAGCTCAATGTTGGTACTTTACTATAGATTAAAAAATTATATTACTCTAATATGTACCAACAATATAGCTCTTTTTTTTTTGGAAAAGGGGTTTTTCCTGCTTTTTTAAAAAGCAAAATAACATAGCCTCACACAACCAAGGCTGGGGATACCAACTCACAATGTCAACATGTATATCTAATAAAACTGAAAGTACGAATACAAAGCCAAAATAAACCAAAGTAAAGACTGCTATTTTATCCTCCATCATCGTGCACTGCATTCGCTGGCCTGGAGCTTCCTGATCTGATTCACCATCTTCCTTAGTATTTGAAACACATTGTCTTGATCCTCCTCCCGAAGCAACAGTTGGCACTGTCGAAGAAAGGAAGTACTTTTGTATAAGATGTCAAGAGGTTGTCTCAAGAAACATTTCTCAATAGCCATCTTATTGCGAACTTGCCACAGCGCCCAAGCTGTAGCTGCAAAACAGAGCAAGATTAAACCATTTCTACGATTACCCCTGAGCCAGATCACCCATAGATCTAGGAATGTTAGACCACCCAAAGATATCCCTGAAATAACAATACACAAATTTTTCTAACACCCAATAAGATATGATCAACAAGTCGACATTCCTAAACTCTACCGCAAACTCCTTTTCTGACTCTTTATCCAACGTATAAAACTCTAGCCAGCTCCCTTCAACAACCTGTTACCGATTGCAGCTCGTTACTCTCGATAAACAACGAAACGATCTTCTACAATGCAAGTGTAGTGCCGACTGCGTCCCATTCACTCACACATGCCCGTATCTATCAAATGTGCAGGCATTTAAAAAGCCAAAAGAGTGAAATAAATCTATCCGAGTATACTTATTTGCAATGAAGCATAGATTGATTGACTAATCTTTGCCTGAGATCCTCACATAGTGTACTACAAAGATGAGAAGGTGCAAAAGCAGGTGGCAACTCATCTGCTCGATCACAATATCGCTCGTGCTGAGAAAGGGAATCAAGTTATGAGCTCACGTGTCGGCATATAGCTTTTTTTTGTAAGGAGGGACAGATGAATCATCGCTACCAATAACTCTTTTTTAAAGTAGTAGATATACTAATATATATTTAGTAGTAATTGCTTAATTTGGTTCTAAGATACGTTATTGGATGCGTGTAGTTGCAGAGGTTTCCTGCGCCACCGGTGCCGGGGATGGTGCAGCATCCCATGTACAGATCGATCCCGCCGCCGCCGCCGCAGCCGCCGCCACCGCAGAGCAATAAGCTCGCCAGCTTGCAGCTTCAGCTCGACTCCCACCCGGTATGCATGATTCTACGTCCATCGATCTTGGCACTTCATCCATTAATTGCGCAAGCAAATAAGAAGCATAATAAAGCTTCGCCATTCCTTGATTAGTCTCGGAGAATGTGACCTAGTTAATTGACTCGCACGAATTTTTATTGCTGATCAACTCTTTGCTGCAGTCCAAGGAGAGCATCGATGCAGCTATTGGAGATGTTTTAGTGAAGCCATGGCTGCCGCTTCCCCTCGGGCTGAAGCCACCGTCGCTGGACAGCGTCATATCCGAGCTGCAGAAGCAAGGCATACCCAAGGTTCCACCAGCGGCAACGACGAGCAGCGGCGCCCGGTGAACGGCTGCTCTCTAAATCTCTCACCGGCCAGCCGCCGGCCGGCGCATGCTTTTTCGCAACCCGTCGACTTGTCCATTTGCACGTACTCACGATCGATCGATCGATCACTGGCTGTGCGGACGCGTGTAGATTAATATACTACTGCATCTTGAGCGTACCATGCATTGACATCTATCGATCCCTGTTTTTTTTTTCGCTCATGTATGTGCGCTCTGCCTATCCGAGAGTTGCGTGTATTATAACTTGATGGAACGACGACTTATATGTGTTGGACTGATAATAACCATGGGCTACTCGATCTTCTCTGGCACTAACACCCAACGATGTGTTCTAATAATCATGAAATTTTACATGTGTGCTCTCGTGGATTATGAATATGCCGGTTAAAGATATTTCATATGACCAAGAGAAGGTCGAATGGACCAGGTGGCAGTGGTTGAGGTCACAGGTTAAAAATCCCACCATTCTCCTTAGAAACAAAGATACAATTTCTTCTGTGCTAATTCGCAGTTTTTTTTATATGATTTTAGAGCAAAGGGCCAATGGAGTTGAGAATGATTATTTTTGTTTTCGATCTTCATTGTGGCCTCAATTAATTGATGATGTCCAACATCAAATCTCACGAGCTCATTCACATTGTAGATCAGGGCATCAAAGATCAAACGTCACCATCTCGTGTAGGTATCAGCCGACTTGTACGCTCTTGAACTAGTGACGCTAGTACATCGTACCTGACGGAATAAGGGCATCAATGAGAATTGAGATGCCACATGCATGGCACAGTGCATACAGCATTTTCAGATTTCTGGCACGTCTATGGCTGTAGATACTTAACGGTTTGACGAAGATATTTTCAACTTGCATTGGAAGCCATGTTGCACTGGCCTTAATTAGTTAATTAACGATCTAACATTCATATATCAGCATCGCTGCTCCACAGGTAGTTCTAAAGGAAACATCTGTTACATGGTGAAAAGATTTGTAATTCCGTCGAAACAAAAAATTGTACAACACACGCCATGCATAGAAGAGGCAGAGTTTGCGGACCGAGGTGCCGCATTCTCCTGGGATACTGATCACGTAAACAGTAGATATGGTGTCTCTGAGTCTACACACGCACGTGAGTATATTCAGTGGTCAAAGCATGTGTTCACACTCTACGAGACTTTTCGATATCCGTCTCGTCTCAAGTATGCGCGTTGGATTGGACACATCCATGTGGGTATGTAAGTGTGTGTGATGTTGTGCATATACGTTCATGAGTACATTCTTATTGTACTTGTGATCTCAAAAGAAGAAAAATAAGAAGAGGAGGGGGGAGAACTTCAGCGCTTTCAAGTGAAACTCAGCATTTCCATTTCTCCCTGGAGCACTGTGCGCTTGCCTCCTTTCTTCATTATGGTTTTCAGCTTCAAATCATTGTACGCCTTAAGTTGGCGGCCTTGTAGATAGCCTTAGGAAAGTGCCTATGCCTGCAGTAACACACCATCCATTCAACATCAGCGAATGGTGGTTCCAAATAGAGGTAAAGGAAAACGAGATGATCCGTAAAGCAGCACTTCCCCATGACAAGAAACAGTAGCTTACCTTACAATCCGCTTGACTTCTGGAAGGTGCTTATACTGCTCCTTGACAGCATCTAGGTATTCTTGCCTTTTGCGTTCCCTTGGAAGAAGCTGCAAAAGAAAGTTGTTGACAATTATACACCACTTCCAACATCAAATTGTTAATAAAAAGCCCTAGAAAATTTGATGAACTAGAAGACAAAACATAAATCAGCAACGCCTAATAAAGCAGCTGTGTTGTTCAATGACAATACTGTATCTAACTTAAGTTGGCCGATAAGGACTTTTGTCCATAAGCCAGAAAAGAAAAGGCAAAGCGAAGTGGTAAATATGACACCAAGTAGTGCAGCTACTTTCAAGAATAAGGCAAAACAGAGGCACTCCCCGCCTCGACCCCCCCGGCCTCGCCTCGCTGCCGCCCACGCGCCCCACCGGCCTCCCCACCCGAGCCGCTTGTCCCGGCTCAGCACTCGGCCGGTGCAGTGCCGCCGCAGTGCTTAGCTGGCGCCCGCGGCTCTCTCGGTCTCCGTCCCTCCGTCTCACTCTCTCGGCAGCGCGGCCGGAGGTGCTGCCGATTGCCGACCAGAGGTGCTGCCGACTGCCGAGCCAGAGCGCATCAGCCATTCAGCCATCTGGTCCCTTTCTCACAGGTCACAGCTATTTCTCAGATTAGATATAAATCTTTCATAAGCAAAAAGCACTTAGGATGTGAATGAATCAGATTCAAATCAAGACTGTGGATCCCTTTCACCCTTTGATAGTTTGATTGTTTGCGGATGAAAGCACTCCTAGGACTATGATGAGCAGATGAAGGCTATATTCCCTGTTAGTTGTTAAATTGTTATGCTCTGTGCATGATTTATGAAGATATCAAACTTGCTCTGTGCAATGTGCATGATTCATGAAGATTTGACACAGCTCTGTGCACATTTGATTAAGTAGACAATGACAATTTGATTTGGCTGTGCACATTTGATACATCTACTACAAAAGTACAAATGCACATTTTGATTTTGGTTAAGTAGATTAGTTACATTTTCTTCAATGAACTATGTGAAGAACAAGCTAGAAATAGAATAGGGAAGCAATTCTTAAATGATTGTTTGGTTACATTTCTTCATTAATCGCCAACATTTTCACCACAAAACCACTAAAAATGACTGCTCGGTACTCAGCAGAAACAAAACCACGGTAGCAAAAACCGTTGTCATGTGAACGTGAGAACTTGCAATCATCGCGCTTTGTTTCTAGTTCAGACATGGAGGAGTTGCATCGCAGACTTTTCGTTTGAGAAAAACATGCCAACGTGAACAATTAGCTTTAGGCCGAAAAGCAAACAATATGGGCCGATCGGCCCAAATTGGCAGTTATGGCATCTTGTAGTTTTTATGTAGGTGAGACTTGAGTTGATGCTTTTCTTATGGGCAAATTGTATCGACTGCTTGGCGTTGATTCGCTCAACACCTTGATGTATCATGCACATCTGCAAGCACAAGTAATCCACTCAAAATGCATTAATTGTCCACTATTTAGTTATCTTTTCTTGTTTCAATCTAATCGCGATTATACTAAGTCATTATCATGGGCTCCACCGAACTTGTATTCCCATATCGAGCCCATTATGAGCTCATACTTATTGATTGTATGCAGGAGGGAAGGAATTACTGTGTGAAGGTATTCATCTGTATGAACTAGATGGACAACCTAGTCACCCTATATCATGGAGGCAGTGTGACAAGTGATGATTATGGAAATGTTCGATTTGTTGAAATGCAAAGGGTGCCTCTGATATTCAATGATAGGCCGTCGTTTAGTGAGTTGGTTGCTAGGGCCCGGGAGGAGGTACATTGTCATGCAAACGAGGAGAGCATCACGCTTGAGGGGTTACTTCACTTCGGTTCGAAGATACAATTCTAAGGCGCTTGATCTTAATTGGTTGTGAGGATCAGTGGGACAAATATGTCAAATTGGTTATGAAGAATGAGTTCCAATGTTTGAACTTTGTTGTGCGGAAGGTGTCCATTGATCCCACCCTCATGGTTATTCACCGCACTAGGTGATCATGCACCCTTTGACCCTCCGCACGGGACCTTGCGGTGGATGTGGAAGAAGTGCCCGAGGTGCCCGATGCTCTATCTCGCCCGAACGAGGGTCGATTTCTCAACCGCCGAGTCGAATGTCGGACCGATGATGTCGTGGCGCCCTCGGGATCATCCCGCAAGTGTCGAGCAACTATTTAGCCTTTTCCCGTCATTCCATTCTTTTGTCTCAATCCCATCGTTTTCGTGCTTATGATGTAGGATACATTCCTGATAATGTGGGTGCTCCTCCGTTGCTCCATCTGGCAACGTTGAAGAAGTCTGTAGGGACTCCAACAGTGTGGATGTTCAAATTGTGGATGATCTTGAGCCTTACATGATCGCTAGGGCCGTTGATTCTGATGATGACCGCCCTTTTGGAGAGCTGACATAAAGTGATATTGAGCTGAGCAGGCATTATTGCCCTGGCCGGGATCCATCTGTTCATGAATTCAGCGATCTTAGGCATTCACATGAGGCGTATGCAGAAGGAAGAGATGACGAGTTGCTACATGCTCCTGAGGCCGGGTCAAGCATGACAATTGAGAAGGGCATGGTGTTTGAGGACTTGTCAAGATTGAAAAGGTGGTCGCAGGAGTATTCAAGTGATTCAAAAGGTCATTCAAGGTGAGGCATTCTTATGTGGAGCGGAGGTACAGTTGTGTGCGAAGGAAACATGTGAATGGAGGGTTTGTGCTAGGAAACGAAGGACACGGAAAGTTCAAGATCACAAGAATCGTTGGCCCACACACTTGTGCCGAAGTAGAGCTCAAACTGAAGCATCGGCAGCTGACCTCTACCATTATTGCTCACCACGTGTCACATAGTAAAGGGAGAACCCAATATGAAGGTGAAGACACTAGTGGGATTGTTAAGGAGAAATTTGGATACTGCGATAAGGTATGGAAAAGCATGGAGGGCAAAGCAACACATCCGGAAGATGATATATGGGATTGGGAAGATGGGTACTTGCAGTTGCCAAGACTCTTCAATGCAATCAAAGCGGTTAATCCGAGCATGCATTATGAGTATGTCCCAAACCAAACGAATGGACTCAAGATGGGATGCGATATTCTTCCGTGCTTCGGTGCTTTGCCCGATCCATCGAGGCCTTTCGGCATTGTCGTCCGTCCTTCCATTGACGAGTACGTTTCTTCTTGGCAAGTACCGGGGCACACTTCGATAGCCATTTCTGGACGCAGAAACGCGTTGGTTCCTTTGGCGCTTGCTTTGGTTGAGAGGAGAACAAAGACACCGGGGATGGTTCTTGCGTCTCGCTCGGAGGCACGTGGTCGGCCCCGTAGGAGGTTGGTGTCATATCGATAGACACCGGGGCATACTTGCCGTGCGACAGAGCGGATACCGGGTATCGACTTTGCACCACCGATGGTGCACTCGGCATCTTCTCGAGAATCTACTCCGTAAGGATAGTACGAAGGATAACTTTCATCCGTTCGAGGAGGTTGCTCGAATGCTTGAGGTCAAGTTCTTCCGGAGAAGTTGGAGCGACTTAATCCGCAACAAGCGCAGAAGGTAGACGATGGTTGACGGGTTTGATGAGAGATGTCGACAAATGGACAAGGTCTCATGACGATGGTGGTCGGAGGTACGAGTTTCGCACAAGCAACATGGTGAATCATTCAATAATTTGCTTAGGGTATACGTGGTATGCCCGTCAATGCTATCGTATCCTTCACCTTTACAAGCTTGTTGCCCGATTCAACGAAAGACACGCACATGCAATGGCGCCACGAGTAAACAAGTGAGATGGGTGCCAAAACCGAAGCGCCACCTTGAAAGGGCAAAGGCGAGGGCTGAGGCACATGAGGTACATTATTTTGACAACGCCACGGGCACTTACGAGGTTGTAGAAAGGGGTGGTACAACGACCGATGGAGAGCTCCGGCTGACGAGGAGGCATAAGGTTGTCCTTATTGATTTCTCATGCACATGTGGTAAACCGAGGCGATATCACTTTCCTTGTTCGCATTACGTGGCGTGACAAGAAGACATCGCAACCGACTACGAGAGCAAGATACCTCGGGAGTTCGATGTTGACAACCTTGTGCTTCGTGGTCTCCCATTTCAAGCCTTACCGGATGAGGAGAGTGGCCACCATACACCGCCCAAATACATTGCGGATCCGAGTAGCCGTTGGAACAAACGTGAAACCGTGAAGAGGACGAGACACAAGATGGTTATGGATCAACTTCCGGAAGAACGAGGCGAGGAGAGCAACTCCTTTCATCGAGCCCGCGCGAACCAATGTAGCGAGATGTGGTAGACTTGGGCACAATTCACGCACATGCCATTGGCCACTTAGTCAGATGCGAGTGCGTGTTGTTCGTTACGTTTCATAGTTCGTCTAGCTGTTTTCACATATGCAATTTGCTATGTTTCATGTTTAATTTCTTATTATTTCCATTATTTTATGCATGTTGAATGTTTTGTTTACTTCTATGTTGGACTGACAAATTCAATTTTTTTGTAGGATAGAGGCCATTCGGTTCCACCGCTAGACCCGTACAACGAGGAGAACCACCGAGGCGGCTCACCGTGGAGGGAGGGTACCGCTTCATCACTTCTGTGTAATTTCGGTTTATGTTCTTGCATTAACTAAAAAATTGGTGTATTCTATACATGAGTCGCCCATCCTTCGTCCTCGAACCCATGACGGGTTCTGGACATGCTGACGACGAGGTACACTCCTTCCCGGAGGGGCGCCTAGACGCCATCTCTTACCGTGTTCGCCGTGGGTTGCCCACCTTCAACCCGCCGCCATCATCGCACCGATTGATGGTATTCTCTTAAACCATTGCTCCACTTGCATGTTCATTGTTTATCGGCTATGTTCTCCTAAATTCACGACATGTAGTCCTCTTTTGTATCATGTAGGTGGGGCCGAGACTCACAGCTTCCACCTCCTTCGGGAGATGACTATTACGCCCCAGACACTCGGAAGATACTTGGTGTCGCCATTCACGGCCATCCGGTGATCGGACCGTGCGTGCTGCTGGTTGGAGAGCCCGAGTGGAGGCCTTCCTCGGGAGAGAGCTTCCTCATGAGGCAGGCCATCGCACTTCTGGAGTTCCGATCACATGGCTCCGGCAGACTTTCGCAGAGTGTCTGCAGATGCGACGACGGCGAGCATGGCGTACTCACTGCGGTAGGGGTGGATATCGGTGACTCATCGTCTAATTGAGCTTTTTCTAAAATTGACACGCTTTGATTTAATATCATTTACATATAATTGCAAGGCATGTATCCTGCACTTGTTTGGTCAGCATTCTCTTCCCGACGGAACGGGGCGGTAAGCGTCGTGGATGTACATCCACCGCCTCACCGACCGACACGGCGGGCGATACCGGCTTCCGGTATTGGCGTTCCTTCGCCACCTCTGCGAGGCGTGTCGTCGGAGTTCGGCGAACTCGACAGTAGGTGGTTGCCTCTACCTCCTCCAGTTGTGGATGTGGTGTCGTCTACCGCTTGGTCGTCCCAGTTTCGCCTCCACGTCCGTGGTTCGCAGAGGTTCCTCTTCGTCGACGTCCGACACTTGCATATCTTTGGGACCGTGTCTCGCCTCCCTACGCCAGGACGAAGAGGGCCTACCTAGAGTACATGAACGAGCTAGATGCGCTCACGTCCTCCAGTGTAAGTTAATTCCATTTGGTATCGTGATTTTCATTTCAAAGTATGACCTTTAACGTTACATTTTGCTATGCGTGTTAAGTGGGAGCCAGACGAGCAAGAGGTGGAGGCCGTTGAGTTCAAAGACACTATGCGGCATAGACGAGGCCTCTACGGGATGAGGTGCCCCTTATCTGCTTCTATCTTTGTTGAGTATCACCGCCACATAGAGTTGCACGCCGATTTGGTATGAGGCGGTGTGGCGATGCGATGTTCTCCACGTCGTGGCCTTGCACAAGTGGATTCCAACCTTGATTCCAATTGCACGTAGCTTTCTAATTTTAACGTTTGGTTTACGTGACATGCGATTTGATCATCAACGACGGAAGAAGGTCACGGACTTGAGCAAGACCACCACGCGTGTACGTTGAGGTGGGGACACTTCGTGACCACGTGGGCGACAACGGCGAGCCGCACACCAACGAAAGCACTTCCGCGGTACCAAGTTTGGTACCGGTGCGGCGACGCGGACCAAGCGAAGGACAATGGACTCAAGATGACTATGCCGACATTGAGTCCGACGACGACATCGCTGCATCGACCGCCTACTCGACTTGGGACGCAGTGGAGATTGCGTCAATCTCGGACCGTGTGGTAATGTTCAATCTCATTGTTTATTCTCCAATAGACATAAATACCGGTACATATAGCAAATTATCCATTCTTTGCTTGTTTGCGGCAACACTGGAAGCGATCCGCACAGGACATACTGCGTTCTCAACGACGGTCGGCGACGTCGGGGCCGTAGCTTCCTAGAGGTAAGCTTCGACAAAACCACTCACAAAATTAGTACATGATATCTTCGTATCTTGTTGGTTAACAAAATGTTGGATGACGAGGCTAGCGGCTCGGCTATGTCGTGCGGCTAGTTGTTGCG
This sequence comes from Bonia amplexicaulis, assembly GCA_036346245.1. Classification (NCBI taxonomy): domain Eukaryota; kingdom Viridiplantae; phylum Streptophyta; class Magnoliopsida; order Poales; family Poaceae; genus Bonia; species Bonia amplexicaulis. The sequence continues at coordinate 8,317,552 of CM070737.1, forward strand.
GTTGCTGCGACACGCGGCGCGGCGAGGAACGTGACGCGTTCGCCGACACGACTTGCGCACCGACGCCGGCGAGGGTCGTGCACGGCGAGCTCGTCCCCACGAGGAGCGACACTTTCCACGACGAGGACGAGGACGAGGTGGAGCGGCAGACTTACGATGAGATAGGCCGTCTCGGCTCGTGACGCCCTTCGACTCACCTACACGCCTCTACCACGCCGACGCCATGCGAGCTCAGCAGATTACACTCTGTGCACCGACGCCTTGGTAAGGGTAAGGGTAAGGCTAGGAGGCGAGTACTTATCGCGTGAGCTAGTGGTTGGGATTAAAAGTCGTTGTATATATGTTGTAATGAGAGGTGTTTGTAATGAGCTACTTGTTGTATATATGTGTATATGTTGTATTCATGTGCTATTTGTGTTCGAATCCGTATTACGTACTTTGTGGTTCTATGATTCTTGCAATGAATTTATGTTTCCTGCAAACGATCGAAAATGCTACGAACTATGAATTTATTACGAACGGTCACGACCACCGACAAGAAACAACACATACATTGCACGTCGTAAAATATGTCAACAGCAAGAAAGTAACACGACATATTACTAACTTAATCACTCGTCTATATGTCAAACGAGCCTCGTGGCACCCACATGGAGTGTTGCTCGGGGGCCGTCTCGGACGTGGTGGCCGTCAGGAAGTGGCACGCACATATGCAACTAGGGTTCACAGACAACATGTGGGATCATAAGAGCTTATATGTTGACGACCTCCTCGTTGCCCTCTCGCGTTGCATCCGCTGGCGGAGGTCGTTGTTATCCTCACCGAGAGTCGATTCGGTCCTCCAACTCAATATTCACGCCATAATGTATCCACATAATAGACAATATACCGCTCATGAGGAGGGTCAATCCGGTAGGATAAGTCGCATTTACCATCTGCGGAAAGGACGGTAAACATGGAGGGTTCATAAGCAATAACAAAAATGTAGTATTACTACTTTCACCTCGTAGCGTGGGCATCGGAAGAAAGCGCTCGCCATCTGGACGGGCCATCCAGACCTGCACGACAAGATACTCATTGTGTCTACATTTCGCCACGATGGTTGAGCACGCCTTGGTACCAAGCGATGCATGCATCAAGATCTCCTCCTTTCTAAGGGAAGGTCTTCCTTCGGTGACCCAAATTCCACTGGCCCATCCGCTTCCGACATGATATTTTCACCACGGAAGAGAACGTACTTCGTTGTGTGATTTACAGGGTTCTCTGCGTACAATGCCATGGGACCCCAACCTGGCTATTTATACCGAACGGGAATGACTTACTGCAATGACCACAACTGAGATGGCAGCTTTGCGCAGTGACATGACAAAAGAGGCCAGCTTTGCGCAGTGACATGACAAAAGAGGCCCGGCTTTGCTCAGTGACGTGACAAAAGAGGCCAGCTTTGCGCAGTGACATGACAAAAGAGGCCAGCTTTGCTCAGTGACATGACAAAGAGCCCGCTTTTGCTCGGTGACATGACAAAGAGGCCGACTTTCGCGATGACATGACAAAGAGCCCGGCTTTGCGCGATGACATGACAAAGAGCCCACTTTGCGCAGTGACATGACAAAAGACTGAAAAGGCTACGAACTATGAATTTATTACGAGACTACAGGCTCTGAAAAGCCTACATACGAACATTTATTGCTACATGGAATCTGAAAAGCCTACGAAATGTTTCTGCAAAAGACGAAAAGGCTACGAACTATGAATTTATTACGAGACTACGGGCTCAAAAAGCCTACATAGGAACATTTATTCTTTGAACGGAATCAAAAAAAGCGAAAAGATTCAATGCGACACCCTCTCCATGGACTATGCCCATCGCACGCCTAACATGCCTACATAAAGGCCTCATATGTCTTCCATACCACATCTCCTTCTCAAGCCATCACAATATTACTACACAACAATGTCTTCTGGATTTCAGGCCCATTTGACCGCCGAGTGGCATGGCGCCCGGTGCCATTGCGGCTTTAGACGATGTTGGGAGTCCGACGGATCGAGTACAACGAGCCAAATACGGTAGTAGGTTCTTCAAGTGTCCGCACACGGATGACGACTTCGTGGTAACGACGACAACTAAATCATTTGTTTCGTTATCGTTTTCAACTTGATTCATGACATCTACCACGCCACACATAGGCTTGCACGTTCGTCGAATGAGTTGATCGGTGTCGTGGCATGGCCAAATAACCGGCGGTGGAGGTGGAAAACAAAGGACAATACTTTGTCAAGATGACTCGAGCTCGCGGTGGCACGCCGGATGCGCCTTTAGCAAGAGCGTCGCGTGATAGTGGCACAAACCGTCAAGGCCAAGGAGGATGCGCCGCAAGCTCGTGAGGCGACTCTCAAGACCAAGAGTGACAGGAAGAATGATGCAGCGGAGCCATCCTCAAGGCCCAATAGAAAGGGAAAACAACTACGCTACACCCAAGAGACAAAATGTAATAGACTCACGCTATCTACGGTCTATGCAATCCTATTATTATGCATTGTCTTGTGTTTGCCTAGTCAGACGATTGCACTTGAGACTACCCAGATGACGGTATTGCGTGTCGGTGCTTCACTAAACTACAATTTAATAGAGTGCATAATGTTGCCCACCCATGCTTGCTCCAAAGAATGTCGCATAATTGATTAGTTTGCATATAGAAAGAACAGGAAATCATGTCTACTCGGTTCAAAATTGTAAATCATTACATGCAAAGTTCACATTTTCAAGCACACAAATGTCCGCAAAGAACAAAATTGTGTTTTACAGTTCATCAATTTTCTCGAATCTTTCCAATTATTCACTGTCAAGTTTCAATCATACAAAGCTACAACCTCAAACCTAGCTAAACATGAAAGATTTTCAACCCAGAATTGCACTCAGAAGCAGACTGAAACATGAGAGCATATGAAAAGTTGCACGCACTAGCTGATAAGTCAGACCAGATCACAGTAGATAAAGCATCTTCTTTGTTGCCTTACACAAGTTCTAACTAAACTGCTGATGCAGACTACCACCTAAAGAAACCATTCTGGCATCTCACGTAACACCACTTCCCAGTCGTTCATAGCGGTTTTCAGCAAGGCAGGGGTTTTACTGTAAACCAACTTGACCAGAAACAAACCATATTTCGGCTAAAACTGGGTAAATCAAAGAGTTATGAACTATTACTCTTTTCTAAATAAGTAAATAATGTTATGAAACAATGTATTCCCTGAAATAATAATGTAAAATTTCAAAATAAGCTGGACCAATTTGTATTGTCTCTGCCACCATATAATCAGTGCCAATTTACCTAATATTACTCTCCACTCCAGTCCTCACCAGGAAATCTGGAACAAGCAGTAATTGGCTGTTCTTTTTTGTGCTAACATATGTAAAATTTCCTTGAGACCATGCATCATCTGCATTAGACAACACACTTGACATAGTTTGTGCTTGCACCAGGGGTCTATGCTTCTTGAAGATCACCATAGGCAATAGTTCCAGGTCATTCTTTTTCTTATCTTCAGGCACTGGCCATGTATATATGCTCACATTTTCCGTTAGTTATTGATCTTAATTAAGTACACCACTTGTGTTTGGTGGTGGAGTATGATACTGATACACAAAAGCAATTAAGTGCAAATGAACAACGGTTATTGCCACACTAATTCATTGAACATCCACAGTGAGAAACCATGTCCAAATTAGCTTCCACTGGTACCAACAGGTTAACCTCAATCACATCACATAGAATTGGAGCAAGCAACAAACATGCCAGTACATAGCAGCAACTGGCAAACAGCGCATGGTGTTAGAAACCTTACAGCTCCCAATTGTTCTGAAGCTTTGGAATTCCACAGCCGAAGATTTGTATCATCACTGCCAGAAACTGAATAGGTTCCATCGTAGGTGTATTTCACACAAAACACCCTGCAAAGATCAGGGGTAAATTGGTTAAAATAGAACGGAAAACCCATAAACACGGTGTTAAAGAAGATAAACATGGGGTCTGAAGCAAATAAGATAGCTAACAGCCTTACAGGTAACAACAAATAACTATATATGCACATGCAGGAGAACTGCTATATTCATGCTACTTCCAAGCACCATAGATTAATTCATAGTTCAATTGCCACTGATCGGGTTGCAATAAAGACTTATAACTAGTAACATAACAGCATGTTCAACTGTTCAAACTGGTTGAATCGAAAAGACTACTCTGGAACTCATTGACAATGAACCACTTCTCAAACTATATAGATCTAAGCTCGTTTGCCACTAAACTGATACACTTGGTATCCACCATCACAATGGTTTGATCCATGGCACCACACAAAAATGATAGAACGCCAACAGGGGTAGAAGTTGAGAACCAATTAGAATTTTGGGCTTAAAAAGAGGTAGCAAACTTAAACAACATTTATATATTATTCATAGAGAAAAGCTTGGTAAATATTTCAGTTCTAGAATTATAGCACATAGCACAAATCCTTCATTGTGACAGCATTATTTGTAGGTGATAACAAGAATAACATAATTAACATATAAATCTTACAGCAGTGAAGTTCATGGGCTCCCTAGGTTCTAGCATATTGAATTGTACCTTGTCTGCTGTTGTGGCTACGTACCAAACAATAAAGAAGGGACTAGCTACAGAGACCAACGACAGGAAAGAGTGCTCGTGTATAAAATGAGTGGATCCCTCATTTCTCATACCCCTCTTGGGGGTTTATATACATGAATGGGGTAGGATGAAAATTTCCATCCTACTCCTTGATAATTACAAAAGGTGATGGTATATTGGTACATTCCTCTACACTATTGAGCCTATTGCATATTGAGCCAGTTGCAAGGCCCAGTCATCGGGTTGGGCCACCCATACAACAGTACTCACTCGACAGTAAGCGCGGAGATCCCGATGGACGAGCTGACGTGAACAATTGGTCCAGCTAGCCTCGCCCCCCGTCCCCCGGCAGCAAGCACGCAGGTGCCGATGGGCGAGCTGACGCAGCTAGTAACTCCCAATCCCTGGGGGTGTGGACGCTGTAAACCTCCCGGAGCAGAATTGTTTGACTGATCTTGACGCGGTTGTGGCATCTCTTGGCAGAAGCTGAGCTGGCACGCGTAGGTCGTTCCCTAGCCTCAGACGGCTCGTAGACGTGGGCGGCGAAGTCCCACGCCGAAAGGTCGGATGACCCATCGGGTTGGTGCCTCCGACGCAGTCGGAGAAGGCCTGACGACGATGCCGCTTGTGACATGGTCGCCAAAAGTGCCACCATGTGGTGGTCATAGGTATCGACGAAGTCGTGACTCAAAGTAGTTGGAGGAAGTGTCGATGAATTCCCGAGCACGAGTGGTCAGACGAAGTCCTGACGACTATGTCCACGACTATGAGGCAATTGGACGAAGCATCTACGATAATGAGGTGGTCGGATGAAGTCTCGAAGTTGGCGGCGAAGACGCGCATAGCCTTCGGACTTGGAGTCGACGATGAGATGATGACTCGTGCACGCATGGTCCGTCCCCACCCTTCGAACTGGGCGTCGACGAAGTTGGTGGAGAGACGAAACTGACGCGCGCTTAGCCTATCCCTACTCTTCAAACTACTCGTCGACGAAGTTGGCAGTGAGATGAAGCTGACGCGTGGTCCGTCCCCCGCCCTTCGGACTCGAGGTCGACGAAATCGGCGGCGAGATAGAACTGATGTGCGCGCGGGCCATCCCCCACCTTTCGGACTACTCGTCGACGAAGTCGGCGGCGAGACGAAGCTGATGTGCGCGATCCGTCCCCGCCTTTCAGACTCGGGGTCGACGAAGTCGGCGGCGAGACAAAACTAACGCGCGCGCGGGCCGTTCCCCACCCTTCGGACTTGACGTTGACGAAGTCGGCGGCGAGATAAAGCTCGTGTGCGCACGGCCTGTCCCCATCCTTCGGACTCGGGGTCGACGAAGTCGGCGGCGAGACGGAAATAACGCGTGCGCGGGCCGTCCCCCACGCTTCGGACTTGACTCGACGAAGTTGACGGCGAGACGAAATTGACGCGCGTGGCCCGTCCCCACCCTTCGGACTAGTCGTTGACGAAGTCGGCGGCGAGACGAAGTTGACGCGCGTGGCCCGTCCCCCGCCCTTCAGACTCGGGGTCAACGAAGTCGGCGGCGAAATGGAACCGACACGCACACGGGCTGTCCCCCACCCTTCGGACTTGACGTCGACAAAGTCGGCGGCAAGACAAAGCTCGTGCGCACGCGGTCCATCCCCACCCTTCGGCCTGGGCGTGGATGAAGTTGGCGGCGAGCCGAAGACTTCCGCGCGCGAGTGTCTATGACCACAAGGTGGTCGACGAAGTGTCTACGACCTCGGACGAAGTCACAACCGCGGGGCGACCGGACGAAGTGTCTACGACCACGATGTGGTCGGACGAAATAACAACTGCGAGCGGTCGAACAAGGTAATGACCGCAGGGCGGTTGGAGAAAACATCAACGACCACGAGGTGGCCAGACGAGGTGTCTACAACAACGAGGTGGTCGGACGAAGCGTCAATGACCACGCAGTGGTCGGACGAAGTCTCGACCGCGAGGCGGTCGGACAAAGTAGTGCGGTGGAGTCCCTGGTGAGACGCATGGCAGGGACTCCCTGGTGGGATGGGCGAAGCGCATGATACACGCGCAGCTGCGCAAGTTGTCCCATGCTACCATCTATACTCCGTAGAGTTCGCGTGGAGATTGTGGACTACACGCGGTCATTTAGCGCGAAGCCACCATGCAATTATTTACAAAATTACGACCCCACGGAGGTTGGGCGAAGTTAGACCACGAGGAGGTCGGACGAAGCCACGACCGCGACGTGGGCGGATGATGTAACGACCACGAGGCGATCGGACGAGGTCACGACCGCGACGTGAGCAGACAATGTCTGGACCATGAGGATGGTCGAACGTCTGACGAACGTGTACGACCACGAGTCGCTCACTTGGAGGTGCGGAGGCGCGGAGTCAAGGCCGACGTGAGCTTAAGTTCTACCTTAATTGCCTTTAACACAAATACTCAACTAAGACTGATATTGGGTATATAGGACTGTTCTTGAAACCTAGTGGACATTAAAACACCTCTTGGTATAAGCCACCTTTTCACAAAAAGTATGCAGTGAGAAGACACATCTGAAAATTTAGTTGAAATCAGAACACCTCTGTCTAAAAGCCAAAAGAAGTGACATCTACAATTTAACTTACATGCAGTCAACACCACAGGATATCAGAAGATCACCATCGGTAGATGTCGCCAAACCTCTTACAGCACCCTGGCATCCAGGGAACTGGCAGACTGTCTTCCTGTTTTTGTCATTGTAAAAGAAATGAAAATTACATTTATAAATCATAAGTGACAGGAGGCTATTAAGAACCAACTCTTTTAGCCACAAGGATGTGCAAAGACGAACAAATTGGTGGCATGAGTTTTGGATCGAATTAAAAAAAAGTCATCCTCTGGTGAAAAGATCGTTGCCATTGCATGAGTAGTACCTTGAAGCAATGTACAGACGAATATCTGCCATCAAAATAGAAGCTATAGTTTACCATTTCCGACCCAAATTTGAACTTGATCACAAGATGAATAAGGTAGTGCATAATTGCCAATTTTCTTTTTTTTTTATTATGTAAAAGATGAATAAATGAAGAAAATTTATCTGCTTCAACATTGTAGGAATGGTTGAATTAAAAAATCAGGTTGCAAAATACATACAATGGCCACATCAAGCACACTACTGAAGCATACTACAATCAGATTCTACTCACAAATGCATAACACAAGTGGACAATTGGGCTCTTGGGTCTTGACAGTTTGGCAGCCAAGCCAATAGGTTCAGAAATTTTTATTACTCTATGCTCAGTCATTCAAACTGATATAACATTAGAAAATTTCACTCCCTTAATTTAAGTATTTAACTAAACAAGTCAACTAATGTAGCTGAACAAGTCCCCAACACTACAACTGGCAGTAACAATGCTGTGTTTGCCCACAGCCATTTACATTAGCCATTCCATTTCCAGATGTCAATTCCTGAGAATACTATGATAATAGAAATGTGATAATGTGTCACCATTAACGATCTGCTTGGATCATCAAATACGATTGAAGCACAATAGCACATAAACTGCAGTTCACTTGAACTAGATGCTATTTTGTATTATCTTGATTGGCTAACGCAAAGTATTCTTAAGCAGTACAAAGAAAATGCACACAAACGTTCAGGTTCATATTATAGTTTCTAAGTGAATCCAAAGGGCATCTCATGCTGAGTTTCATTAACCAGTAAAGAACTAGAAGCTAATAAGTCGGAGTTTGTTCAAGCATGACAAAATACTAAGGGAGACAAAAGCAGCAAGCTAGTACAGAAGTACGATAATTAACCCCATTCAGTGAGCCAGAAAATATTGCTTTCAAATAATTGGGGTTTTTCACCATGCATAATACAGCATCGATGTGCCCATCCATTTCTCCAATAAATGGTTTGGCAAATATCTGAAAAGGAGAGCAGCAAGATTCTCATAAAAAAATACAGTAAAGAACAAAACATGAATGCAGAGAAGGAGAAACATACCTTATCTAACTTTGCAGCATTAAGAGCCCAAGTGCACTCAACAGCTTCCTCTTGAGTATGAAGTGCTGGGTCATAATTGCGAAATACTCTGTTGGAAGTAACATGTGCGATAGAGATTATAAGTGGTTGGAAAAAGAGTGATCTTAAGGCCTGAGCAAACAACCAGGCAATCTTTCAAAGACATGAACCTAGTGCTGGCAGTGGCATTCTATAAACTATAAAGTCACTATTTTTTAGGGGGTAATCCTAAGTTCACGATTATGTACAACATTTAATTTATACAATATATGGTGAGTGTTTCAAATTTTGTACAGCTAGTATGCTAAAACAACAAAGAGCCATAGATGCCATTTTTTTAGGTCAATCCAAAGAGGCATCTTATCCAGTCAATACTTGATCTAGATATTTGATGTCTAGAAAGCGCAAAGCTGCTTTGTACCCCCAAATGGAAATTGAACTAAAAAAAAAGAACTCTGCAAGAGGGCTCCCCTAAGTGTCAAATCAATTGACAAGCGCGGAAAAGGGGTACATAATTCCAGCAAAAGGGAATCAACTTGGACCCTCAGAAATTTACAACTACACCATTTTGACCAGGCATAGAATTACCAATGATCCGTACTCGCATGCGAACACACTTGATGCTTGGGAAACAGTGGGCAGACTGCAACACCACAGTTCCTACTCTACCATGTCATCGCAGAACTAAAGTACGACCACATCGCATGGATGCAAACCAGCGAAGCAACATAGGCGTCACCTGCAGGTCCTGGCTGCGCTCGCGCGTGAAATCGTAGGTGGAGCGCGATATCACCTTCACCCTCATCCTGACCGCCGACGCAGCGTGACAGGGCACTCACCGAGGGGAAGCCGCCGCTGCGCTATTAATCCGAAGGCGTGGTCGAGGTCGAGGGCGCGTGGCTAGGGTTTTGCGCCGCGCGAGCTCCTCCTCTAAACCCTGGCTGCCGCCGCGCCGTCGTCGAGGGGAAGAAAACAAAACATCGTGCCGAATCGGCCCATCCTGACGGACTCGGGTGGGAATGGGCGGCCCAGATTGATCGGTTCCTTTTGGTTGGAATAATAACAGCATTGCCACCGCGGCGCAAGGTGACCGGAAACCGCATCTTCTCCTCCCGTCTGTCTCGGCAAGCCACGATGGCCGCTGCCGCCGCCAGGTCGCTGTTCCGCTCATCCGCTTCGCTTCTCCGCGCCGCACCGGGAGTTCCGCCCCCTCTGCGGCCCGGCCGTCTCTCCATCGCGCGTTGGCTGCGCCCCCTCGCCTCCTCAGGTACGATACGATACGACCCCGCCCACCTCTCATCCGTGTCCCCTTACCAAGGAAGATAGAGGCGGATGGTGATGGCGTCTTTCTTTGTGCAGGTCGCCCATCGAGATGAGCTTCTGCGTGGAGTCGCTGCTTCCGCTGCACAGCGCCACCGCCGCCTCGCGGATGACGTCCATGCTTGCCGTCCCCGGCCGAAGCATCGGGTGGCTCATGGAAGGTAAACCTGAAACTACCCTCCTCTTCAATCCAAATGTCTAATTCAGATATTGCAATGGGTGTGTATTGATCTGTATCATATGCCAATTGTGTGACTATTGTTTCCGATAATGCGGCTCAAGTCAACGTTGTAGTAACAGTAACCTGCCATAGAACATGTCCTGTACTAGTCTTGGTTAACATTGGTCCAAATGTGTGCAACGATTTTCTTGTATCATTTGCGTCATTCCTTCAACATCTGTAACAATCATAGATGCAATGCGCGATTTTCTGCTATGCTTCCATCTTTTAGTTTGTAGTTTTGCCTCCTTAATGGTAAAAACCTTTTAGTTTGACCTTTTTATCTCATGTTGACTTCATTATCAAGTCCTGTTTCTAGTTTGTTTGATGAAAGAGAGACATTTTCTGTTTTTCTTTTCATTTCTTGTTGTAGGACAAGATGAAACTAGATGAAGACCAACTGGGGAAAGGTGACCACTAAAATATCTTCACCGTTTTTTGAAATATTAATGAATTTCATGTACTTTAGGATGTTAGATTGTTACCAAACCTAGTTCCGATATGTGAGTGAAAACACTGCTCTGCTTATGAATGAAAACAATTTGTTATATATAAAGCATGATTTGGTTTGGGTCACTCTGCAGTTTTTAATAGTGGCTTATTTTTAGAAACGAAAACATAAGAAACGGTAGGTAATGATTACTCCACAAAACCTTTTGTCTTATTCATTCTTCGTTATTTCAAAAAGGAGGAGGGTGACGCTTCATGCTTTTTGAGGTTGTGTCACTAAACATGGTGCCCAAGACTCCTAATCTGCTCAGAACAATGAATATACTCATCTTTCAGTTTCATGATTTACAAACTATGCACTGGGCAAAATGAAACAAATTGATTTAGAATTGTTACGAATCATTCACTGGGCATGATGAAACAAATGAGTTCAGAAATGTTACAAACTATGCACTAGGCAATATTAAAGAAAATGAATTGAGAAGTGTTTTGGAAGTTCTATGCAGACTAAAACTCCGCCTTTCCCTTAATGAACAAGAGGCCCTGAATCTTTTGATGTAACTTATCACCAAATGCTTTTTTGTACTCAAGAGTATAGTTAGCTTTGTATGATAGTATGGTATTGAATGAGGAAAACCATATGCTTCCATCCTCTCCTACTGGAAAAACCATAGTAGACAAAGGTGACAGCTGCAGCCATTCATTTGTTTTTAGTTTTTTTTACCCTTTTCTTTCATTTGTAGAGGGGCTTAGGGCTTGACATTTGGTTGTGAAATACTCTAAAACACCCTGGAAAAGTGTAATAGGCTAGCAGCAGTAATCTTAAATTTGTTGTTTAAATTCGTAGAACAAATTTGATGAATTAATATTGTTGGCTAACAGCTGAAACTGATGGAGTATGATGTTGGCCTGGCCTGCCACCGGAACCAGGAGATTAGTAGCCTTTCATGTTCTTTTGTGATTCTGCTGAATGAGTTGACAAGAAAAGGAAGCCTGCTTTTATTTTTCTGTATGTGAACTATGAAGACGGTTTACTTAATAAACAGTTTTGGATGTTGCTCGGACTTATTTTTAGCCCCCCTCTTCGTTGACCAGAATCCTTATATAATGAAAACAACGGGAGGAGCAAAATGTTTGTGCTGCTAGCATGACTGCGGCTTATGGCTTTTGACTGAAATTTTTAAATTTTATGTGTTTGCGACATAGAGTATGGAGAGAGAGATACTCGCTTGCGATTTTGGTTGATACAGATGTTGGACTTTTAGCATGTACTAAATTTACTTGTAGATCTTGTCTTGAGAAAATACTCCGTTTGAAAGTTAGGTACTGTAGTAAAAACCAAAAGCCGCTAGCTTCGGTCGAAAAGAACAGACCCTATACATAAGCTGCCTTTTTTTTTTGGTGAAGATGAGCGGAACAAAGATTGTTGAGAATGCTGCGAAGAAAATGTAGCCAGCAACCGTGAGATGGTTTGGCATCAGGTTTTATTTCGGTTTCTTCAGCATGATCTGGTGATCGAAATGGTCACAAGGTGCAAACCTTTTTCGTTTATTTTAGCGTCAATGCTGCGGAGCATCCTTTTATGCTTTTAATCTTCAGCTGTCAGTCCCATTTATCTTGTGTGGAAAATACTTGTGTGAAGAATGCTGCTATGTACTCTAGCAAAATATCTACACATAAAAGAAAAAAAGCAGGAAACATGCGATACATTTCGGATGCACTAACAATTCACAAACAGTATACGATCTTAATTTACAGGCAATATCCACATGTACATTTCCGTGTTATCAGGAAGCAGCCAAGTTGGGTAGGAAGTGCCGATCCATTTGCTCGCTCTGATAACTAGACAGGAACTTCATGCAGATAGGTGGCTGGACTCTGGAGATCGAAAGTAGCGACGACGGCAACACCCAAAGTCCATCTCCACAGATCAAACCTGACGCGACCACAACTGCAAACGTAGCTGCGCCTTGCCTGTCTGCTCTCTTCCAGACGAGTAATATTAGGCTCCCAATGCACATGTCTATCGCAAATGTTGGTCCAACGAAGAATGGGATCGCCATGGCCATGGGGTTCGGGACGTAGCCTTTCGCCCTCCAGTTCTTCGCTTTGGCTGCTGTTGCCAGGCAATCCAGGCACAGGGCCGCGAGGAAGCAAGCTCCACAGAGCTTCATGGAGTGCTTTGGAAGCGTGTCGACACCTTCAACGCTTAAAACCGCGATCGCGCGGTAGGCGACGGCCATGGGCGCCGGGTAAGCCGACCCGGCTTCTCCCAGGTGCTCTCTGCCAACAAGTTTCTGGAAGCCCAGGAAGACGAACGGGTTGATCAGGCAACCCAGCGTCGTTCCAACCGCCTGGCTTATGAACATGGACAGTGGCGAGGTGAGCGTCAGGTACCCCGTCTTGAAGTCCTGCATGAGCTCGGCGGCATTGCCAACGACCACCAGCATGACACCACAGGCGACGAGGCCGGCAATGGCGCCGCCGGATGCTTCACCAACCCATGCCCCAACGATGAAGATGGCGACCTTCCCGTAGACGGTCGCGAGGGACCAGTCTGTGAGTCCAGAAGCGTATGAATTGCAGAATGCCAGGATGGGGGCTACGGCGTATCCGAAGGCGACGTGGTAGTATCCGATCTGCGTAAAGATGCGCGGAACGAAGACTGTTGAGATGGCTGCCAAGACGATGTAGCCAGCGACAGCGACATGGGTCGGCATCCCATCGTCCCGAAAAGCTTGGTTCCTGCGACGATCGTCGTAGCTAGGGGATGAATGTTCATCAGAGTTGCCCTTGACAACGGGTTTTTGCTCCTGGTGTCCCTTGTAGAAGTGATGTGCTGCTTTGACACTGACTACGCCCAATTGGTACAAGCAGTCCCCAAGCACCACCGCTATGCCCATGGGTACCTATTTGGTCAGTGAAGCGTAACGACTGAATCTTTTGATCAATTACTAACTGAAAATTTTTATCATTTGCCTTATCTTTCATGTGCATTTGATAAAATACCCTATGATATTTCATTTACATGTGAGTCCAAGGTCTGTATGAAAGTGACACATCACAGGACATTTTATCAAATACAATGTAAGATGTGGTAAATGATCAAATCTCCCTTACTAACTAAGCTAATCCAAAGGTTAAGAAAACCGACTTAGAGTTAACCCAAAAACCAGGCAACTTCCAGATGGAAAAACCCTGTGAAACTAAATTATGTTACCAACCTTGTATCCGTTGATTCCCCTGAAGCTGGTCGGTGAAACGTCGGTGTACCATTTTCCTTGCTTTCTTTCTATCATCGGCGAGATGATCCACGAAGAAACGACGGATCCAAAGAGCATAGAGAAATTGATCAGGCAAGGGCAAACCATGCCCACGCCAACGAGGCTCGCGGAGAAGTCGAAGTAAAATCTCTCCTTGTATGCCTTCAATCCAAACAGAGGAAAAGCTCGGAAGCCGCACCCGTCTCCTGCCGTGTAAAACCACTGGAAGCAAGCCCACATGAAGCTTCCAACAACAGATTTGGACAGAGCAAGCACTTGTAGTCTAAGGAGAGAGAAAAAGAATTTGCCAACTAAGATTTAGAAAATGACACGGTGAAGAATCAACATTAGTACTACTACTACTACGACGTCGACGAAGAGAAACGTTGATTATTTTTACTTCGCTGTTGCAGCGCCCTTTGGTGTATGGAAGCTGTTGACGATCCCAGCGATAGCCGAACCAGTTGGATACAACAATTTGTAGTCCAGTATCATGATCTGCCGAACAATGGCAGAAAAAAAAAGAAGAAGCAGCAGCTTAAAATCAGATCTAGCACTCTTATCAAATTAACAGAGCATCGACGAGAAGAAAACCACTGCTAAAAAATTGGCCACAGCTCGTTGTCTAAGAAATCAAGTGACAACGTGGCGTCTCTCACCTTCCGCAGCGGGAGAGTGCAGAACAAGCTGGAGAAGCTGACGAGGAAGAGGAAGGCCATGATCTTCCCCGTGTGCAGCTCATCCACATCTTGGCCGGCGCCTGCTCCGCCGGCTGATTTAGCCACCGTATCGGTCATCGCGAGCAGGTACGTCGTGAAGCCACCTGCACAAGCATTTTCAGGCGTGCCCATGGAACCAACCAGCTCGCGAAAACATGACCGACGATCAAGCAAGCCGCCCTACCTAGAAATTAATAAAAATGACATACGAAATCGCGGCCGATGGACGTACCTGTCGACCGCGACTTTGTATGCCATCTGTTCGTACGCATAGCATAGCATTGCTGTAGCATGTAGCTGTGTACATGATGCATGCGTACCATAGAGCGACAATGTGGCACACGAGATGATGCATGTCTGGACGACGACGTTCTCCTGCCTAGTGAAGGGCTGGGAGGCGACGCCGCAGCGGTCCATCAGCCGCGTCCACGACTTGACGACGCAGAAGCTGATGAGGCTCGCCGACATGTTGAACGACGGGACGATGCCGGTGGTCAGGCCGATCCTCATTGCCATGAAGCTGAGCACGGTGCCGACCACGACGCTCACGGCCACAGACCGCGCCGTGACCTGCCGCCACCACGGCGGCAGCGGCTGCCCCGCGAACACCGCCTCCACCGACGGCTCCTGGTCCTGCGGATCCTCACCGGCGACGCCTGACATCTTGCTCGAGATGTGTGGTCTCAGCTGCAAGTTTTGATTACGTTCGTCAAAATTTTAGCCTTGCTAGGCCTTGGTTTTGTGACTTGTGTAACCTCTCCCCGACATTAGCATGGCTTTTTTTAGGCGTGAGACGTGGCTAGAATGAAGAACTGACAAACACAGGGTTTTCCTCTTTTCGGCCATCAGGACATTGTCACAACTCGTCACTGGCCATCAGTAGGAAAGGAAGAAGCAGACCACGAGTTGAAAACGTTATTTGTGTCACTGGCAATTGTCTGTTAAAACAAAATAAGCTTCAGGTGATAGTGTGTGCATCAACGTGTTGGTAGTCTGGAAAACCACTGAAAAAAGGCATTGTAACTTTGTACGATTGAAGGGGGGTAAGATAGCAAACTATTCATGAGAAGCTTGCACATTTCAGGAGACATCAACACAATGTCAATGAACTATCAAATAACCACCATTCATCTAGACAGGATATGCAGCAATTAATTTCATTGATCTCCAGAACTCGGTGCATCATGTTGCCCCGCAGAGCTTGTTCCATTACAGCAATACAGGCAGTACCAACAGGAATCACAATCTAGTACATGCATGGACAACTCATTTTAATTGATCGAACGTTCTAAGTGAAGGGACACAATCTTAACCTTATCTACTACCACCATACCAAATAAACAAGCTTAGCAAAGGCCTTATAATGTTCATCCATAGTACTTCCTTTTTATGGCAGGGAAAAGGGGGGAAACATCGACTGTTACTCAGCCACATTAACCAATTCATACTCTACTAGTGATAAGTTGTTGTCTTCCTTCACTGTAAAGCTGGCAGGTTCTGTAGCCTCTATCCGCCCCCACTTGTCCACTGCAAGCCTCATTGAGCCTTTGAACATGTCAATTTTAGCATTGCGCAATATCACTGTACCATCTGGCTTCAACAAGTCAACTGCATAGAAGGAGAGTATATCATCAAAACATCGTACATACTACATACATTGTCAAATAGATCGTGAATCATGGTACTATCCAAGACTACTCTGTGATGATCACAAGCAACCCAAAAAAACACACATGAACTGGCAAATGGCATGACTACCTAGTACTGTATTAATTGTTAATGGCAAAAAATGGTAGTGCTGTGTGTAATAGCCAGTGGGATGTGACCATGCAAATAATTAACAAATGAATAGGGTGAAGCTACTATGCTTTTATTTTTGCTATTTTCCTGAACCTTGAAATCAAGCCAATTGTGTATGACTAATAACAGACAGGATATCAATTCGAGAGAGAGAGAGAGAGAGAGAGAGAGAGAGAGAGGATATATGCAAGATGCATAAGCCAAGTGAAATATCGCTCTTTTCCTTCAATTTGAAAAGCCTTCATGTCCCTCGAAACACATGAAAAATAACCACCAAAACATTTTATTTTATTCATACAAAATTAGGAAGCCTGCACCTAAAAATAGAATACCCACACTTGGATTTAAAGGAACAATACCACAATACAAGGTAAGACACGAGCGTTGTGCCATTGTTTTGAGTAATACTATGGGATTTGAACTCAATTCAGCTGCGCAAAAGGACAAAAGCAAGTAGGATGGCGGATACTGGTAGCGAATTAGTAGTTTTAAATTTTGACTAGTGCGCAGCCGAGTATCCGACTACCTGTCCTTGGCACAAATGAACATAAACAAACCTTTGGCACAACTATGAATGTTTTTTATCGGTAACTATGTATCACTTAGTTTTGCTATTTGGCTGTCCATAATTATTTCGGAATAAAATCGTAATGCCAACCAGCAGTATCACTAGAATACCATCTAAACATAAAACATATGACCTAAAACTATAAAACGAAGTGTTCTCTTCTCCAGACCTATCAAGATCAAGATAGAAATAAATTTTACGACCTCTTATCCTATCATAACCACATGCAACGCACAACAATTCTAGGGAGCCCTATAAACCTGTCGTTACAGCCGGGTAAAATAAAAAAGAAAAGGTCACACGCTTCCCTTTGTTTCCACTAATTTTTTCACGATCCGAAAGCGGTAAAAAAAACCTAACCACGAGATATCATCTACGCGTCCAAACAGATCAGCGCAAGAAGATCGGAGCCTAACAAATCTAGGCGTACAGCAAACGATACCAATCGACAGTAAGGTATGGCAGCCCAAGTCACCTTGCTCGTTGCGGGCGGTGAAGACGATGACGCCGGTCTCGTCGCCGACCATGCACTCGGCGATGCGGGGCGCGCGGGAGGAGGTGGCGGGGGCGCCGGGCCGCGCGCGGCCGGGGACGGGGGTAGCGGTGACGACCTTGACGGTGAGGGTGTGGCCGTTGGTGCCCGGCTTGAGCTGATCCACCTTGGTGAACACCGGCTTCCTGAGCGCCGGCTTCTCGCCGCCCTGCGCCGCCGCTGTTGACATCGCCTCCGGTGGTTGTGGGGTTGTTCGGATCGAGTGGGGGCTTGCGGGGGTGGTTGTGGGAAACCCTAGACGAGGAGTGGGGGTGGTGGGTGGTTGTAGCGCAGGCTTGCGGTTGTAGGACTTGTAGCGGCCGGCGTGGGGTTGAAGGACTGGGCCGGGCCTGAGTTTCCGGAAGTTAATGGGCTGCATAATTAAATGGAAACAACCTACGTAGTGCTGTTCCTCTAGCCTTTTGATTTCGGCTCAGCTTTTTACGCTTAGAGCATGTACAATACAAGATGCTTATATACAAATACTTAAAGAGAGAGAATATAGTCACATCATCAAGCACCCATACAAAAATTATTTCCTTCAATGCAAGCATCTCTTCCATGGATGCTTAGATGCTATATTATCTATTAATAGATATAGTTATACACATAAGCACCTACTAAGCATCGATGCTTATTTAAGCATCGATGCTTCAAAATAAGCACCTTATCTATCCTATGTGGCAAGAAAAATCAGTTTTTTATTGCTAAGCACATCTCTAAGCATCTGCATTGTACATGCTCTTATAAATAGTAACAGTTTATAGATAAATTTATAAAAAAATATTTACGTATAATTTAGACTAATATAAATAAAGTTATTATAGTATATTTTATAATTAACTAATAGACCAATTTAAAAGATAGATACAGTAGAAAATTATTTATCGTAGAAACGCAACTTTTAAAGTACATACGGGCATAACCTTTCAGCCAAGCCGTGCCTTCGTGTCTGAAACTAGCACGCTTCTATGAACTGCGATAACAATCGCTGGTGTAGTCAAACTGGCTAGTGTGGTACGTCTCGCATGTTTATCTAGCTAGATGCCGTGTTTTTATCCCCACTAACGACTACTCCCACTGTTTCATTGTGCACGTTCCATCCTATGCACGTACCAAAGAAACAATAAATTTTAAAAAATAGTTAATGAGAAATGATTATAGATGTTTCTATCTATTATATTATTAAATCAAAGAAAAAATTATCATATTCGTCCTTGAGGGATAGAATTTTTCACGTTAATCAAAGAAAAAAAGAAACATCCGCACCGTTGATCATAGTGGGTCCAGATTATAACTGTTTGGACTAAAATAAAGAGTCCATATCAAGTATAATATGAAAAATTTAAGATTCGAATAAAAATATAAAACAAAATTAGAAACTTGATTTCAAACAAATTTCTAAGTAAAATTAAAAAAAATAATTCTGAATAAAATTACATAAAGGTTTGTATATGTATTCCAACAAAAACCTGAAATTCAGTATAAAAATAAAATAAAATTAGCAATTTGATTATGATACAAATTCCAAAGTAAAATATCTAAATAACTATAAAGTGCAAACAAAGTTAAACCAAAATTAGTAATGGGATTTGTGTATGAATTCCAACCAATAAATTTGAAAATCAGAATACAAAACAAAACAAAATTTATAACTTGATCTCTATACAATTCCAAAGTAAAATCCTTATCTATGTAATATTCAAAATAAATTAAATAAAACTAGCAATTTGATATTCATATGAATTATAAAGTAAAATGCCAAAATAAATATAATTTAGAATAAAAATTAAACAAAAATTAGTAATTAGATTAGTACAAAAATCCTACCAAAAATAATTGAAATTGGGAATAAAGATTTAATAAAATTAACAACTTGATTTTGATACAAATTCCAAAGTAAAATATCTAAATAACTATAATTGCAAATAGAAATTAAAAAAATTAGCAATTGGATTTGCATACAAATTCCAACAAAAAATTGAAATTGGGAGTAAAAATAAAATAAAATTTACAAATTAATTTCCATACAATTGCAAAGTAAAATCCCTAAATAACTAAAATTCAATAGAAATTAAATAAAATTAGCAATTTGATTTGTATACGAACTTCAATAAAAGCAACTAAAATTTTTAACAAAAATTTTAGTAATAACAAGGATATCACAAATGGTGTTGAAGGAGACAAGGAAAGAGTGTTGTCGATGTTCTAATATCGATCCTACGTATGATTTGTTTGGAATCGAGGAAAATATAAAAGACTCGGTGTATGAATATGCAGAGTAGGCACACGAAAATTTTCATACAGGTTCGACCTTCTTTTGGGAGAATAATAACTCTACATCATGTGTGCCTATTGCTCAGAGGAAGAATTGCAACTCTAACCTACCTCCCGGTGGGAGAGAGGAGGAGCTAGCCACCCAAAGGCTTAGCCAACCTTCTCAAATCCTAACTCTTACCTCCCCTCCCCTTATATAGGCTCACAATCTGAACCAAAACCTAATGGATCCACTCATTAGGCCAAATAGGGGATAACCCGTTAACCCTACTTAACACCGAGTTTTACTTACGCACGCTTCTTCGGTATTGAGCAATTTTACCAAAATATCATTGTACCACTTTCGTCAAAGCTTCCTGCTTCTTTTTCCACGAAGCATTGCCCATGCTTCGCTATCTTCCATGTGGCCCAATGACTTGCAACCAAGTCTCTCACGCGTCCGGATCCCACCGAACTGTCATCGCTTGCAACCGGCCCAAGTCACTTGGCGCACCACATGCCTCTTCTCGCACATGACGACGCCTGGCTTCTTTGACCGTCTGGACATCGACTCCTCCCTGAGTCTAGTCCCAGTCCACCTTGCCATTGCCCATCATATCCATCATTGGTAACTCCTGCTTTGGTTCCTCGTCGTCCCGTCTTGCAACCACCCCGCAAGCCTCAGTCATCTTCGGCATCGCCATGACTGTTCTGGACCTCAGCACCACCTTGTGCCTAGTCCCGGTCCTGCAACCAACACCAACAAGTAAATTGTCACGTAGCACTGCATGATACACAAAGACATCAATTGGCATAATTAATCTATAAATGCATAATGTAAACATTATGCACCCAAATTATTGATCCTAATTCTAGGACCAAATAATAAACACATGTGCATACACGCAACAACACATAGGTCAAACTATGATCCAAACTCCAAGAATTCTACATAACAACCTCAGACCACCGAGAGAAGCCAAGCATAGGCTGGTCAGACTGCTGGCTAGTTTGACACGAGTACTCGAGGTCTATGACAATAGATCGCAACGCCCACCACTATCGATCACGAAGTCTACAAAAACATGTGAAGTCTACGACTACCGACCATCGACCATCTGTAGTCGTTTAGGCACTGTAGCTTTCGACCATCGACCATCCGTAGTTGATCTGCCGATCGGACCGCCCAACACATGGCCGTTCAGACTGCTTATCATAGGGCTGATTGGACTACCAACTACCCAGGGCCGATCGGACTATCGACTACCCAGGGCTGATCGGACGCCCGACTACAAAGTCGAGGACCATGCCTCCGACTACTTTCAGCGGTCGAATTCTGCCTGTCAGACCGCCAAAACAAAACGGTTAGACTGCTTAACCTGAAGATTCCAGCAGACAGCCCAACCAGAATGCAGTTTTTTGCAAAATCCTCAAAAACCAAACGCAACCTCATTTCGACAACTACTCTAATCCAAAGATCAATTACTCATCACAACCATGAGATGATCTTCATATGTTCTCACACAAAGATCAGGTAAAACTCCTCGCCACTAATGATCAGCTAGCTTAACAACGGCAACAAAATCTCTCGATCGATTAGCAAGGGATATCAACTCACCCTGAATGTACGAGCCCATGATCTCCAAGCACTGAAGCACACACAGGACAAGGTTGGAGAAGGGCAGAGTACTAGAGTATCAAACAAATTTGTGGTCTTAAGGGGCAAGTGGACGGACTGCCTGTACTCCCTGACGTTTTATGAGTGGCTGGCAGGCGCCTGTACGTACGCTCGTTGTTGCGTTGTGACAAGGAGGAGAGGATCTAGGAGGGGAATCAAGTCCAGGCGGCAAGGATGTCACGAGGTGATCGGGCCCACGTTGGAGCACGTGGAGATCAAAGGTGGATGATGCGTGAAGAAGATACATGAGGTGCGGTCCTGGAGGCTTCGACACGTGATGAGTTAGAAAAGTTGTAATTTTGAAAAACCCGTGTTAGGAAGGGTCTCGGATCCCTTTGCTGTTAGAATCATATTAGAACTTGTGGGTTTAGGCTCAACCCATGTTTTGGGCCTTAGCCTATAACCTATAAAATAGAGACGAGGTTAGGGTTAACTCTGTGGTTTTTTTGAGAAACTAATTTCATGTTAGGATTTAGGGGTGTCAGAATGATACTTTATAGTCGTCATGATTCAGAAAAAAGGTTTAGATCTGAATAAAAAACTCCGGTGACGACACTTTTCATCGTCGGCTTCTTTTCTGCCTCGGGTCATGCGCGAGCTTTCCCGTACTCATTCGCCGATACCACGCGCGTCACGCGGCATCGCATCAACTTCAATTCCGGTGTCGGCTTCTCTCGATCAACACAGCAGAGGCATCACGTCTCTTCGTCCAGGAGTCTCCAGGTTTCGGTGAAAACGACGTCAGACGTCATCACAGAGGCGCCGTCTCTGTGCCTTGATCCGCGCATCCAGCCGTACTCCACGAGATTAAGTAGTGCCTCGTCCGCACGCAATCAAGTTTTGTGATTTGGTCCTGCGGCGGTTGCTCATTAGATGAAAAGTGTTTCCAATTGTTTATTCGATGCATGCATGTGCTAGTAATGGTTGGTCACCGTGATGCACGTGATTGAAAAGTGACATCTTCTTTGTTTTTTTTTCGTTGAGACACAGGGTAAGCATCAACTTTTGCCGCCTTCGTTTTCTCTAGCTTATTTTTTATTTTTTATAAATTTTATTTTTTCTAAATTTTTAGCAATTTTTGAGTTTTTTTGCCGGTTCTTTTTTTCCGTATTCGTTTGCATTCTTCGTGATGAGCTAGCATATTTTTTTTTCTATTTTTAAAATTTTTTATATTTAATTACGTCAAATAAGCCACCTTGGTCTTGCGGTGAATTTCTCGTTGGATGAAAAGTCAGTTTCCAATAGCTTTATTCGATGCATGTTAATCTTTTGGTAGTAATGGTTGGTCGAAACATAACCACATTAGCTGAACTAGCTAAATCTCAATTAAGTTGTAAATCAATTTTAGTTCCTTTTTCTATTTTTTTGTGTCCTTGTTTTGTTGGTAGGTTGGACATCAGAAGATATTGAGATTGAGAAAAAACTTCTGCTCGGAATTGCAATCACTCACCCTCTCTGATTGCCATCGACGATCCTATATTTTTTATTTCCACTCTTATGAAATTATTATAATTAATTAATTTCTAGTTGTAGAATTTGTATTCTGTATTTATTCGATTGTTGTAATAGTTTTATTTTTCCAGCACTGAGTTGAAATCAATGCAAGTGTATTTATAGGCCACAATGGAGGGCCCTAAGCTTCAGCCACGCACCAAACGTTTCAAGACGTACATCTGCAGCTAAGGATCGAAGATGTCGAGTAGGATACTGGTGATCGGTGGGACGGGGACGCTCGGGCAGCACCTCGTCACGGCGAGCCTCAACGCCGGCCACCCCACAGCGGTGCTCGTCCGCCCGGCCACCGCCGCCGACCACCCCGGCAAAGCCAAGCTCCTGGAGGATCTCAAAACCAGTGGAGCCAACCTAGTCTACGTATGTATACATAGCATGCATCATCATTTTTTAATCAAATGGTGCTCCTGTATTTGTTCTAGATCATAACTTTGTTGTACGCATGTGCATGTATGCGATATATATAGCTTCTACATTAATTTGCTTTTGTGTCCTGCAGGGGGACATGAACGACCACGAGAGCTTGGTGACGGCGCTCAACCAGGCGGACGTTGTGATCTCCGCCGTCGGACACCGTGGACCGGAGGAGCTACACGGCCAGCTTAAGATTGTGGCAGCGATCAAGGAAGCTGGAAATGTTAAGGTACGTCTAGTCTCTTAATTGATACATGAGGTATAACTGAAACTGATAATTACTCTCGTGATGAATGAGCTCAAAAATTGCAGCGGTTCGTGCCATCTGAATATGGCTATGATGTGGCGCTAGCCAAACATATGCTGGAGCCAGCAAGAAGCATCTTAGGTGCCAAACTTCGAGTTCGGAAAGCTCTGAAAGCTTCAGGAATTCCTCACACCATCATATGCAGCCACTGGTCATTTGGCTTCATGCTCCCAAGGTTGGGGAACCCTGAAGCAAATGGTCCTCCGGACACCAAGGCAACCATCTTTGGTGATGGCAAGCAACAAGGTAGTTAGCATCGTTTAATTTCTGGCTTCATTCTGCATAAATATAATTAACCTGCTTAACAGCTTGAGTAGTCTTGAACAAATAAAAATAGCTAGTCCCGAAAAAATCATCTGCAGAATATATATTGGATTTATATATTCATGATTCTTGTTGCAGTTGAGCTCAAAACTGATGTCCTTGTAGCTCTCAAGCTAGCTAGTTCCCTCAAAACTTTGAGTCTTCAGAGTGGTACTATGTACAGCACAATTTCTTTTCGTTGATCTGATATTGTTGGTACTTTCGTAGCTATCTTTGTAGACGAAAAGGACATGAGCATGTTGACTATAAGAGCTGTGGACGACCCACGGACACATAACAAGATACTGTATATGCGGCCGCCCGGGAATTCATGCTCTCTCCGTCAGCTTGTCTCTCTTTGGGAGAGCAAAAATGGCAAAACCCTTGAGAAACATTACGTATCCGAAAAAGAGCTCGTGGAGAAAATCCAAGGTAATCTCTATACAGTGGCGGATCCAGGATTGGAACACGTCTCGGGCTAAATTTAAATCAATACCAAGGTTGTCACGGCGCTCGAGTCGAGGCGAGCTCGGGCGCTGGGCGCCTAGTCGACTAGGCGCCCGCCATGGCGATAGTTAGACGATAGTAGTTAGACGATAAATAATACATTATATGACACTGCCGCTTACTGCCTCGGAGGAGTCGGGAGCGAGGAGCCGGCGGAGGAGCCATGAGAGGAGGAGAAAGCGAGCACGGGCGGAGATTACTGTCTGCGAAACTGCGGCGGCGGAGAGGAACCGGCGGCGGGAGGAGCGGATGCTCGGACTTGGCGTCGGCGACCCGGCGGCAGAGAAACCTAGAGGCGGCTCTGGGCGCTGGGCGTCGCCGGCGTCGCCTAAAGGAGAAGGGCTAGGCGATGGGCCACGCGGCCCACCGTCGGCCGCCGGGCGCCTAGGCGCCGCCTAAGCGACGCCGTGATAATCTTGATCAATACTATAAGTCTAGAACTATATTATGATATAAGGAAAATATGTCATATTTGAAGAGTTCAAGTTTTCAACCCAAATCATAATAAAGAAAGGATATAAAATCATACAGAATGTAGCGTAATAATGATACATCAAGTACCTCAAATCCTAAATGATGACAATGTCTTGCTTCTCATCATTTTGTAATTTGTATTCCTAAATCTTTTAATTAGTTCCTAAATAGCAAATATAAAACATTAAATATATAGCATTTCATCTAATTATTCATACTTATTTTAAAACATAAATGAAATAGCAGATCACCTCGCCTGGCTCAATCCGATCGGCGCTTGACCAGTTCAACACAAGACCTGCGGCCAGACGGGAGCACACCGCCGACAGCACCGCGGGCACATCCCTCGGTCGCTCCGCTTGCCTCGGATAACCGGCGTTGCGTCCGCTCGTCCGCCCGTCTGCATTTCTTCAGCCTCGCCTCGCAGTCGCCGCCCTCGCCCTCGCGGCCTCGCCCACTCTGCGCTCGTCGCTCATAGTCCTCCTCCAACCTCCGGTCCTCCTCCACCTTTCCGGGCTGCGCTCGCCGACTGCCGTCCTCCTCCTCCTCGCCAAGGCTGCTCGCATGGTCGCGGCTCCCTCGGCGCCTCGGCGCTCGCCTCGCCGCCTCGATCGCCTCGGTTGCCTCGGTCTCCTCGGTCACCTCGCCGCCTCGGCGCTCGCCTCGCCGCCTCGGTCTCCTCGGTCACCTCGCCACCTCGGTCGCTGGCGGTGGCGCATGGCCGCCGGCCTTCGCCGTGCTCCCAGCGATGGGCGGCGGCCGGCCGTGATGCGCGGTGGAGTGCACGCAGCAAGGCGGCGGCGGTGGGGGCGCGCGAGAGGATGCTCCGTGGCTCGTGCTCGATCGATGCTCGGGTTGGGAATGGCGAATGGGATTAGGGTTTGAGTTTGGTCCGGTGGATGTCTGCGTCTTGAGTTAGCTTCTTTGTGGCACGTGGGGTTGTGGGTCGAATAGCGTGTGGGGCATGGGCTACTTGGGCCTCGGGCTAGGTTGTTAGGTTGAATTTTTTAAGGATATTTTAGAGGGTAGTGTTAGTAATATTCTGGGCCTCGGGCTATAGCCTACCCAGCCCGAGGCCCAGTTCCGCCCCTGTCTCTATATATATCCATTTGTACATAGTCTTGAAAATAACACGCATGTTTGTCTAATTGAGACAGTGATTTGGCACGCTCACATGTATAATCGTGTAGTTTCCCTGTGTGGACCTAATTAAGTTAATTAGGTTTAGCTTCATCCAAACCTGCCATCGTTTTCTTTTTTAGAACACGCAAAAGTTTTTATTAAAGGAGAAAAAGTTCTTACATGGTCTTACACGTATAGCTGTGGTTTATGGTTTTTGACTTAAAATTTTGAATTCTGGCTATTCGCGAGAGAAAGTACGGAGAGAAAGATACTCATGCGTAATTTTGACCGATATAGATGAATTCGATAAAATATCTACTATAATTGACTTGTAGACTCTGTCTTGAAAAAATGTACCATTTGAAAATTAGTTATTGTAGTATAAGCCAAAAACAGTATTGGCTGAGTTCTTTTAGGCTTGTTGCTTTTAGTTTTTAGCTTTTGCTATAGTAACTACCTTTCAAACGGTATGTTTAATTGAGAGAGTGAGATGTTGGCACGCTTGGAGTCACGTATGGCACGCTCAGATATATACTCGTGTAGTTTCCCTGTGTGGACCTAATTAAGTTAATTAGGTTTAGCTTCATCCAAACCTGCCATTGTTTTCTTTTTTAGAACACGCAAAAGCTTGCATTAAAATTTAAAGGTGAAAAATTTCTTACATAGTCGTACAAGAAATTCCTCGCCGCGCTAACACGCCAAGTTCTAAGCTAGAATGCTCTCAGATTTTGAACACAACACTACCCTAACCTCCGCTACCAACCAAAGTTTCCTACTACCTTCGGTGAAGTAGTGCACTACCCCCACCGAAGCATGCAGCCTTGGCCTGAGCCCTGAGCAGGCCTTGTAGGATCAATGACACAGAGGGTGGTAGTCACCAAGTTTACATCATACCAACACTGCTAAGCAAACTAGAACTAGAAACAATAATCAACAAAATCAGCAGTCTTCTACATAGGGCTAGTCTAACCATCATTGAAGGGCCAGTCTAACCGTCATTGAAGGGCCAGTCTAACCGCTGGCCTATGACCGGTCACACCAGTGGACCTGTTTCCAGACTTGAAAATCTCTCGAGTCAAAGACTCAAATCTCAAGAACTTACCAATTATTATCTAAACACATCCAAGTTTTACACAAGATTTGTTGAAGGTAATATGAACCTAAACCAATCAAGAATCACAAGATTCTTGGACCTGAGTACACCAAGTTGAAGAAAATTGAATCTCATTCACACGAACAATAAAAACCCAAAATCACAAATTACTTTTTGCTCATGGGGATCTAAGACATAAGATCTTGCATATCTATTCTCACATATCCTAGTAAGATAATTTAAGCAAGACATTAGGCTAGAACTCTCACGAATCCGAAATCATAAATCTAGCTCAAGAACAAACAAAACCAAAGAAGAACACAAGCAAGAACATTGTTATAGGGGAGGCCCCCACCTAGATCCATTCGGCCTACTGGGCTTGAAGGCCCAATAAGGCATGTAAAAAGACGTGTATAGCCCTAGCATAATACTGCACTGTAAGGGGTATTACTGTAATCAGGCCTTATAGCCATATATATAGGCAGTTTGGGCAAAGAAGAGGCCCATGCTAATTCATTTCTCATACTCACTCCCATTTTCTACTATTTGGTCTATAGCCACAATAGTTGGCGCCGTCCATAGGGAGCGATGAACAAGTTGCGAGCTTGAAAGAAGCAATGGCGTCGAAAAAAGCGACGTTGACAACCAAGTGAAAAAAAGTATGGGGCAGCGACTGCCGAAGCCAGTGCACAAAGGCTAGTGGTTGAAGGCCCGCCAGCCCCATGGCAGTGACACGCTGGTGCCGCGGCCAACGAGCGGTTGGCACCAACGCGAGAGGGTGGCTCTGATGCTAGTCAAAAACATACATCATGCAATGCAACATAAACCCTTATAGCTCCCAATCTATGAATCAATCTTGATCCAACTCAGATCAACTCAACCTATTTTCTGGCCACATTCTCCGATTTGACCTCTCTCCTCAGACCGGTAGGACCACCCCAATCAAAACACCAGCCACTAACCGGTCTGGCTGCATTTTCAATGCTAGTCACACTGGCAAACTCACCACAGTCCAACCACACGCGACCAATATCAAAACACACTCTTTGGGAAAAAAGTAGCCATCAACTAGAAAACAATCATACCCCTCTGACGGTCTAACTGGCATCCAATATTCAGTCACACCGAACCACCGGTCAAATCGCTATTTACATGGTCTCTCAGGCCTTTATGCCTCGTATGCCTTGATTGCGTGAACCTTTCCAAATCGATCGATATCACGATATGTTTGTGAACCTATTTTACATAGGCATCACATATTCTGCCAATTGTACACACACGTCAACTAGGATTTAGCTAAGCCTCGGAACT
Organism: Bonia amplexicaulis; assembly: GCA_036346245.1. Classification (NCBI taxonomy): domain Eukaryota; kingdom Viridiplantae; phylum Streptophyta; class Magnoliopsida; order Poales; family Poaceae; genus Bonia; species Bonia amplexicaulis. The sequence continues at coordinate 8,346,038 of CM070737.1, forward strand.
CTAACAACCTAAAACTAACGCTAATTTGTACCCATACCATGATATAACAACGTATATAATAATTAGCTAATTGCATTACTTAGACCACTATTCCTTTTGTTTTGTCTGCAAGAAGTTCAAACAACAAACCTCTTTTAGATGAAATACATAATTGCAATGTCTATGCTATTCTAGATCAAATGAGAATAGTTCCAAATCAACTATGATAAGAACAAACAAACAATCAAGTGAAACTGGAGCTATGCTAGCCTTTCATTTGATCATAACTGTTTTGAATTAATGCTCATATTTACAAGGAATTACATGAAGCATATCATGAAAATAACTAGCCATAGGAATACATACCAAAGATGAACCGGAGGCGGCAGGCGGGGAGGCGGCGGCGGCCGAGACGGGCAAGCCGGAGGTAACGCGCGCTAGATCGGTGGAGATCCGAGATGGGCGGTCGAGGCGGCGGGCGGCCGAATCGGCGGAGATCCGAGACGCGGGCCGGAGGAGGGCGACGCCTTGAGGCGGGTGGCCGGGAAGAGGGGCGGCCGGATCGGCGAGATCCGAGACGGGCGGGCGAGGCGGGCGGGCGGGCCGAGAGGCGAGGCCGGAGGAGGGCGGCCAGAGATCCGAGACAGGCGGGCGGGAGGAGGCGGGCGACGCCAGGAGTGGGCGGCCGGAGGAGGCGCCACCGGACGGCAAGAGATCCGAGACGGGCGGCCGAGGCGGGCGGGCGCCGATACTGGCGGCCGGGAGGGCGGGGCCGAGATCCGAGAAGGCGGGCGGGCATGGCGGGCGGGCGGCGAGACGGGCCGGCCGGGAGGAGGGGGCGGCGGGAGGGCGGCAGGCGGCGAGGCGACGGCGGGCCCAGTTTTTTTTGCCAGGCGGTTAGGCGCGAGGGCGCCGCTGCGCCTTGTGCATGCCGTGATGGCGTGATAGGCCATTGAGCCGCGCGGTGCGTGATGGGCATGGCGGCGCGAGATGTTGATGGGTCGACACTGCCCGGGATGTTATGGGTCATTGGCTACTTGGGGTGAATGCTAACAATACTACCCGGCTAGATTGGGCTATACACTATATTTTTTTTCATACCCCGGGCTAGAGCCCACCTTGCCATGGGCCTAATTCCGCCCTTGTACACACACATCATAGCATGTGATCTAGCTACGGCTATCTTTTCGAGGGTGATGAAGATAAAGGAATATCATGGATGTATTCTTTTCGAGGGAGAATACAGAATATCATGGATGTTGATCACTTGGAGTGGCGCATGCAGGGTCTCCGTTACCACTCAACTTTCAGCTGGCAATGGTGCACTGGACTCTTGTGGCCGGGGCGTGCAAGCGAAGCATTGGCGCGTCCGCCGGAGTGGAGGCGACGCAGCTGTACCCGGACATGGAGTTCGTCACCATTGACGAATGTCTGGATGGTCTCCTCATCTGATGGACCGTCAAGTCGATCTCTATATTATTATTATTATTGATGTCGTCATCGTCGTTGTTGTTCAAGTGTATTCTGATTATGGATCGGTTGCAGATGGTGCGCTTTCTAGTTCCTAGTATATATATATCATCGTTATTACTTGTTTGTTGAGAAATATATGCCATCCTTATTATGTTCTCGATCAGCAGTATGTACGTGTTATGTACAGCTGAAGCTCATTTTGCAATCATCTGTCCAGGTCCATGTACTTCCAAGTTGTTCGTTAAAATCCGACGATTTTTGGGGAATGTTTGTTTACATCGTCCCAGTACTCTGGCTGCAGTAACACTACGGTTCCTTGATTTACCTCTACTCAAATGCTTTTGTCAAATCAGTTTTTCATGCAAATTAAGATGTCCCATCTCAACCACATCGTCTCTCACCTGCCTGCCGCGGCCCATTCGAAACAACAGCACATTTCAGAGCACGTGGAGACCATCCCAGGCAGCACGATCGGCCCATGGAAACCCACGTCGCTTGCGCGTGCGGCAAGGCCTGCTCAGGCCCACCTCAACTGCTCGCGAGTTGTGACGTGAGAGCGTGAGCCCTCGCTGGGGCTGCGCGGTGCAGCTTCCTGACTCCGGAAAAATCAGGCATTGAATTTAGTCTGAAAGATAATTTTATATTTTGTCGTCATGTAGCACTCAGTATAGTCTATGGGAGAACCACTTTTTGATGGAATTATAGAGTTATGAATGTACGATTCCACTTATCAGAATTTAAATTCTAATGTCCTCCTATTACACACATGAAGTGCTCTTTAATAGGGCCTACCCTCCACTTTGGCACCGATAACCCCTCCTCTCCGGTGGTCATGGTTTTGGCTCCATGGACGATTGGACGCTCTGTCGAAGAGATGAACAAGGAAGAAGACTAGTGGTTAGGAAATAAATTTTTAGGCCCAAAAGTAGTAGGTGTCAATCAATTTCGGATTATCCATTTTATCCAATATTTAGACTATTCGATTTGTATTCGATACATTAAGGCAAAAGATGCCAATCTTATCTTGATTATCCGTTTTATCCGACATCTATATCCGAACTACTTGATCCGTTGACGCCCCCTACCAAAAAGGCTACAAGGCCCAACTATGGCCTCATATCTACCCCATGGCCCATCCTACCTCACGTTCCCCAATCCCCACCCAGTGGGTGGTGGCTGGCTAATCGATCAAACTTGAGACGAGACCGAGAAAGGAGAGTACACCTAATCTAAGGGCTGAGGAAGAAACCCTAGGCGGCTAGGCCGCTAGGCGAGCAGGCGGCAACGGCGCTGCATGACGCAGGGGGGAGGGGAGGTGGAGCCCAGCGTAGAAGGTGCAAGGCGGGGGTCGGACTGGGGCGGCGGTGCGAGGAGTCGAGGAGGCGCAACCGTGGCCTATGGCAGCAGTGGGACGAGCTAGGTGGGGGTCTGGGAGGAGATGATGTGTGTGGGTGTCGGGTGGGCTATGCTGCTGCCTGAGTGGTCTCTTCTTGGTTTGATGTGCAGCTTGGACTTGGAGGTATGACCTGTATTGCAGACTTCGACCCTTCTCAATCTAATTTGAATGCCCTGTGCATTTCGTGATCAATTCTGCATAATTATCTTGATCAGTTGATTTCTTTCGTTCTTTGCTCTTTAGCAATTAGCATATAGCCATATACTCTTCTATATATTGTATAGTTCGTAATATAGTTGTATACTTATATTTGATTATAGATTTGAATTGCACAAACTATGTTTCCTACTTTTGTCTCAATCTAGCTTAGTATTTTAAACCCACCATCTATTTTCATCCTGACTTCACCACTAGAACATGCCTTAGATATTCAACAAATATGGCAAGGGAATGTAGCGCACAAGCTTTCCTCTGGTGCAGACGAGCTGTTCTCCATCTCGACCCGTCATCCAGAGGTTAACGGTGACACACTCATCTTCATTCATCCTCATGTTAGTGAAGGTAAAGAGGAGTACTTCAGTAGTTGTACATGGAGGCATTCCATTCCATTGATATAGCATTTCAGCGTCAGGGCCGGAAAAGGACGTGGGGTCTGTTCTTTTTCTTCGAAGCTGGCGGTTTTTGATTTTTGCTATAGTACTTAACTTTCAAACGAAGTATTTTTTCAAGATGAGGTCTACAAGCTAAACGATCTATACGTTCAAAGTCGTAAATGAGTATCGTCTCTCCGTAATCTATACCGTAAAAAGTCAAAATTTAAAAATTGCAGCCAAAAGTTATATACCACAGCCGCACCCAAACATACCCGTGATTCCATTTCCAAGAAGTTTACTGTGCAGTTGCGGTCGGTGTAGCACTCGACATAGGTACTCTGACCGTTGGGATGAGCACTTCACTCATGTCATCAATCCGGTTTATGTTCTCTTCGAAAATCCTACACATAAAGGCAGTCCTAATCAATTCAATTGCACATATTGTAGATTCTTAAATGCGAAGGAAAAAAAGAACAAATAACCTACCCGATTGAGGAAAATATTTTGCCGTAGTTGGGCACCCCAGCATTTATATTATATAGGTTGTGAACCTTGCGACTTTCATGGAAAGACCAGCTTCATTTTTTGATGATGTGTACATAATAAGCGCACGATCTGTTTCGTGGTCAGTACACTTCATGTGCAGCTATTGACTTGGAAACCTACTATTATGTATATGTTTTTTCGCTTTTAAAATCGGATTTTAGTTTTTGCTACAGTATCTAAGTTTTAAACGGAGTATTTTTTCAAGACGGGTCTACAAGTTAATTATAGTACACATTAAAAACCCAACATATGTATTATCCAAAATCACAAGCGAATATCTCTCTCCGTAATCTCTGTCGCAAACAGTTAAAATTCAAAAATTCTAGATAAAATCTATAAGCCACAGCCACAAAGAACAGGCCTATGCCAGAGCCTCAGACTTGCATTGTAGGGTCATGTAGCTCTTTTCTTTTCGGTTTATAACTTTTCATAAATAAACAAACAGAATAAAATCCCCATCGCCTTTTCGAAACAGCTTATTGGCATTCGATTTGTTCGAACAAGTGGTCGCGCTAGAGCCAAAAGTCGTCAGCCACAACTATAAACCATGAGCCACAGTAAAAAAACTCACCCGTTAACATCTTCGACTCGGCGGTATGAGTTAGGGCGCATTGCCAATGAAGCACACGCAGCTATCTTAGGGGCGTTCATATTGGCTTTTACTGATAGATTTTGGCTGTGATTTATATTTTTGCTGAAAAAATAAATAGTAATGATAGAAAGAAGTAACTTTAAGGAGGGTGTGAATAGTGGGGAAAGCGAGGAAGAAATGTTGCGCGTGACAAGAGCGAGAGAAGTTGGGGTGCATAATGCACCTGTGACCTTCTACCTTATCTTTGGTGTGAAATAATAGCGAGAGAAGTAGAGAAAACACTTTCAAAAATTAGATATTTATATTGACTTTTGATTTTTCTTAGCAAAAGTTAAAAGTAGAAGCCACTATGAGCAGGGCCTCCGTCTCAGAAACTCATCGGCCCATCTTTATCAGCCCATAATCTCTAACCTGGCCGCCCAGGCCCACCCAAAGAACAGCATGTTCGAGAGCGGGTGGAGACCAGCCCAGGCAACAGCTCGGCCCGTAGAGGCGACCCACGTTTGCGCGCGCGGCCCACCTCGAACGCTCCCGGGTTGCCAGAGCGCGTGCCCTCGCTGCGCTGCGGCCCCTCTCCCTACTCCTTGCTTGCTAGTCTATCGCGAGCGCCGCCGCCGGCTGGTAGCTAGGGAGAAGAAGTTTAGCCAAGAAGAGCGGCGGCGGCGGTCGGAGAGGCGAGGGGGTCGAGCGAGCGATGGGGCGGCGGATCCTGAACGACGCGCTGCGCACGATGGTGAACGCGGAGCGGAGGGGGAAGGCGACGGCGCTCCTGCGGCCGATCTCCGGGGTCATGGTCTCCTTCCTCAACATCATGAAGCACCGAGGTAGCACTGTTCTAACCTCTTCTCTCTTGTTCTTGTAGCCTGCTACCGCTGTGCTGTACCACTGTCGCTCCTGCACCACTCTCATCTCACCATTCCCCATCTCCAATCCCTCCTCCTGTTACGGCAAAGAAGTCTAGTGGGTATGTATTATGGACAAGCGAGGGCTCCATCCATGGTGGGAAAGGAGCCTGTTGGTGTTAATTGCAAAGTAATCCCATTGATACACCAAGCATATATATATTGGGAAATTTGTGAGGGATGCACTACTAGAGGGGTGGGGTTCTACAGTTTTGGGTTTAGCTGAGAAAACAATAAAGATGAACTCTCCTCATGTTATTAGAGCCCCTCGATGCAAGCATTTCAGAGTATGTGTGCTTGTTCAGTACCATGTGCTTGATTGTCAACTTGTTGTACCTCGTGTGGATTCTGGACGAATCAGGCGACATAATTTCTATGGATCTAATTTATGAGAAATGTCTGAAACTGTGAATTGGTGTTGGAAAGATGAAGGTAGTCACACACATTCGTCAGATGTTAGCATATTATTGGTAGCTTTGCCAAGCTGCTTTTACCTTTGAAGAGATTCTGTTATCCTTTTTTAACTATTCAATGAATTGGGCATGTATTCCGCTCTTAAAGACTTAAACCACTGTGTGCTTGTGCTAGTTATACTCGTTTCATCTGACAGCCTGATAAGATTGGTGACCTAGTACTGTAGGCTTGAATTTGAAACACCAGGCATTATGCACCTTCATGGAGAACAGGCACCAGGAAAAACAAAGTGATATTTGGAGTAGTGGTTTGCCTTTTCCTTTTTATTTTGGCTTTGGTATGCGAAAAAGAAAGGACAAGAAAATGTTATGAACTTATGATATTGTATAGTCTCCTTTTGTTTGCTCACCTAACATCTGTCATCCGTCCAGTACTTTTCTGAAACTTAAGCATCTTGAGAGGATATTCAAAATTTCTTTTACTGCACTCTTTGTTTTTAATTCTTTCGGATTTTATCAATACTTTTCAGGGTACATAAAAAATTTTGAGGTCGTTGATCCACATAGAGTTGGAAAAATTACTGTGGAGCTTCAGGGAAGGATTAAAGATTGTAAAGCTCTTACTTATAGGCAGGACCTCCGTGCTAAGGAAATAGAACATTACAGAATTCGGATGCTTCCAACACGGCAGGTATTCTATCTGTTCATATATTTGTGAACAATTACATGTTCTATTAGTTGTTGGATAAAGCTATTTTGCTTGTTCTATTTTGATACTGTGATTGATAGTTAGAAAACGAGGAAAGTAAAGATACGATGTGTCAAAGTTTGTTGATTTAAATGCTTACTACTTAATGTATTCTCTTGTTAACAGTGACACAATATACAATATCCATTATGCAATGTAAGTTATGGTTAGTGGCAACTAAACATCGACTGGATCAGAGATTAGCTTACAATGTTGTAGTAGTACGAAAACTTATTGAAAACTTGCTATCAATATCTGAGGTTAACATGATCATATTGTATTTTTACTGGCAATTGCGTTCCTGAGGCAACAGACTCTTTCAACCTGCCATTGCGAAAGATTTTTGAGGAGTTGAATTGTGATAGAGGAATGAAAGTAGCATTATAGTTGAAGTGTCCCTGATGCAGATGGCCCGTTTGAAGTGAAAACCAAATGAAAAACTCCACAGGTTATCTCTTTGAGGTGACATCCTGTAGAACGTTTCCTAACTTTGTTGGATTAACCTCGTCACAGAAGTATGGCTCCCCACTTTTTTATTTTTGAGATGACTTGGCAAGTGAGCAAAAGCACACTCGGGAGATTTATATTAAACAACTAATTGATAGTGCTACCTAGTGTGTACATTCTTGTTGATACTTCTTCATTGAGATCCCCTTCAGTGACATCTGTGCAGTGTGCTACTTGTAGGTTAAGTGTGGATGCCAATCTAAGCATTTCTAACTACACTGACTTCCTAAATCTTATTTGGCCTATTAAATTATGTGTTATTTATTTATTTTATAGACAATTCGCAGTATGCAGTTCACATGTATAGAGTAGAACTCGGGGAAACATTACTCTCTTCATTTTGCAGAGCTAATCTGGTCTTGCTAATGCTTTTCCTGTCCGTGGTCTTATTTGCTATGCAGTGGGGCTATGTTGTGATCACAACTCCAAATGGTGTTTTAGATCATGAGGAGGCAATTAGGCAGAACGTGGGTGGCCAGGTCCTTGGTTATTTCCATTGAGAAGGACACACCATTATCTCATCCTGAATCAGCCAACAGGTTGTGGCTGACTGGCTGTCATCCTGCTACCGTCACCGAGGTCATTTTGTTTTGGCTTTGAGAGCTGTTGCTTTTGTTCATGGCCAACAGGAAATGCAATAACATGTCAAAAGTACGTCTCACAAGACTAGGAAATGCCAATTGTTAAACACAAACAGTGTAATCCTTCTTTGGGACTGATATTTTTGTAGGTTTAATTTGATGTTCTGGCAGTCTGCACTACACTCTAGTTGGAGCATCTATGGTATTGCTGAGAAGCACAGCTCGAGCCTTGTCGTGTATGCTTTTCCAGATCTTGGCTGGGCTGAACACACATTGTTAGTCCTGTCACTATTTGGGCTATGTTTCTGTTCTTGTTTGCGACACTTTTGACCGGTTGTTTAATGTTCGTGAGATTTCGCAGATTGCTACACTGGTTGTTGTATACGTTCATGCACGTAGGTGATGAATGGTGAATGCGACAGATGTTTCTGCTAGAATATGCTACTTGCTACGAGAAATATCTTGGTTGATTTGTGGCTGTAGTGGGCGAGTACAGCAACCTGTGGAGCTGTTCTCGTCGTTGCCAAGGGACCGAGTGAGCCGTTCCCACCTCCACGAAAAATACGTCGGCTAAATAAGGGATTCAGACGTGTGTCAAGCGTGTACCTTCGCATGGATGCTCAAGTTTCGAGCAAGACATGTACGCGAAAAGCCCCATCCATCGCGGAGGACAATGCTGACCTCACCTGTTAAGAGTGGCGTCAGTTTTAAGGCTCTGTTTTAGAACGCTGAACATAAGATTTGTAAAGAAATTTCGAAGGAATTGAGCTGGTTGTTGCAAAATTGTAGTAGATTTCGTGCGAAATTCTTACGTAGCAAACAACGTCTGTCCTATACCACATGGGTTGGCTCGATACCATATTTTTGGCAAGAGGGTCTGAAACTGGTCTTAGTTTTACTAAGGTTCTATTCTTTTTAGTTGTTTTTTTTGTAGCTTTTAGTTTTGGTTTCCCTAAAAACTAAAATAAACGGAGCGGCTTCTCCAAGCCGCTTCTTCAATCGACTTTTCGAGCCTAAAATTATATGTCGTTCGTGTTCGTGTCTCCATTGTCTCGAAAAGCACAACCAAAACTATCAGCCGCGGCACAAAAGAACATGGTTTAAAAAGACATTCCCTACCTATAATTGGTACTTTCACTCCCATGCTTATAATTTTCCCATTTTTATTTTTCTCAACATAGATTGACTTTGAAGTTGAAATTTTACACAGGGTAGAGTAAATTTGAAAGTACATCTACAGTTTTTTTCAAAACATTTTATATTGGTTGGTACCTAAACTAAACTGGTTTCTACAATTCTACTGACAAGTAGATTGCCAATCGATATCTTCCCGGAATAAAAAAAACGATTGAGCCATGTTTTTATACAAAGAGAAATAATGCCCACCACTCCACAAAAAAGATATGTAGGCAGTGGCGAAGCTAGGATTTTAACGATAGGGCTATGAACTGAACACACATCCATTTTAACACAAGTTCAAATGACATAGTATGAAAGTTCAAATATGACAAATTACATATTTGCACTACAACCAACATCACAAAATATTTTTAGAAAATTACAACTTGATACGGCGCTCCTTCATGCTTTAAAAGCGATTAATGACAGCATCATCACCAACTTGTAGAAAAACACACGCTCAATGTATGTAACTAAACAATCATTCAAGTATTGTTTACCAATGCTATTTCTTAGCTTGTTATTCACATGATTCATTGCCGAAAATACCATCTCTACACTTATAGTAGCCACAGGAAGGATCAACACCAATTTGAGCAGCAAATAAACAAGTTTATAGCGATCATGCTTCTTTGTCTCAACAAGTTTAATAGAGAGCTCATCGAGATTCTTTATTTCTCGAAACCATATATCTTGGTGCATGTCAGCAATAGACATACTAAGTTGCAAAGAAAATTGGACCAAATCTATGTTCGAGAAATATTTAGGATAAAACTTAGCAAGTTCAAGAACTTTGCACTTGTCATATGAAGCAAATGAATTAGCAGGATGCAAAGATGCCATGCAAAGAAGTAGCTCTGTATTAATTTCGTCAAACCTGTCATAAGAAGCAAATACATTTGTAGGAAGCAAAGATGCATTGGAATTTGGAAATAAGCAATTGTAACAAATTTAACCAACCTACTATTGAGCTCTTGAAGTTGCACACCAATGACACTTAAAAATATTTCAATATAGTAGCAATGAAAATTCTTTACTTTTCCAAAGAAATGCTTTGGTCTCCCCTAAGGCAGATAGAAACTATCCATGTCAGGAACTTTGACGTGATGCTTAACACAAAAAAAAGTCACATCCTTGAGAAAAGTTTCCCATCCATCATCCTCCCGCAACAATTGCAATTGAAGCTTAGTCATGTATATAAACTCAACAACATTAACAATATCTTGATCCCTCTTTCACAAATCATGACAAATCATCTGAGTATCCAAATATGGTTAGCAATAAATGTGACATGAAAACAAAGTCAAATGAATCAATTATCACCAAACAATTTTGATCTTTCAGATGCTCCGATTGAGTGCGATCATTTGCAATCATTGTGAGAACTAAATTGAGCATAGGATGCAAAGAGATAACATGCAAAATAGTCTTGTATTGAGATCCCTGTCGAGTATCATCCGGCATGCCTAAGCCCATGTCTTGATTTAAACCTTGTCCACTTTCAAATTAACTCTAAGGCTTCCGGAATTTGCTGGGTTTGAACTTCTCTAAGCATGTGATGCTTCTTATAAGAAATCTCAACAACATTTAGCAAATTACTAAGGTGATCAAAGAACCAAACACAATCATCATTTTCCTTGGCAACATCAACAAGAGTTAATTTGAGTTGATGTGCAAAGCAATGCATATAATAAACTGAAGGAGACTATTCCATAATTTTTGTTTTCAGACCATTAATGTCCTCTTTCATGTTACTAGCCCCATCATATCCTTAACCATAACATTTAGATAAAGACAATGAATTGTCTATAAGTAAATACTTGATTGTTGTTTTAAGTGTCGAAGAAGTAGTGTGAGGAACATCAACAGTACCAACGAACCTTTCAGCTACCCTCCCTTTTTGTCAACATAACACAAGCAAAGAGCTAATTGTTTCTTTGGTACACATCACTAGATTCATCAGCAAGTATTCCAAAGTAGTCATTGTCAAGATCTTCAATGATAAGTCTACTAGTTTCTCTAGCACAAGAGTTAATGATTTATTTTTGTATGTAAGGAGAAGTCATTCGACATTTCTGCAGAGAATTCACTAAAGAAACCTTCTTAACATCTTCAAAAACTTCACCTAGCCAGTTCAGTAGGTCCAAAAATTTCCTTACTATTTGATGTCTCACTTTCATCATGTCCACAACAAGGCAACCCTTGATGTAAAAGAAACCACAAGCACTTAAGCGAATAAATTAAGCATGACTTATATAGAGCCTTTTCTTCTGTGATATAATTATTGAAAGACACTGTGATTGTTGTTTTTGGTTGGATGAAGAAATTAAATTTATCTTGAGCTTGGTTATGGGCACTCCTAATACCACCAACATATTTATCAAACCCACCCGATTTGTTCCAATGTCTAAACCCCTATTCACAAAAGCATCACCCCTAACATAAGTAGTTTTATCCTTGAACAAATAACAAACAAAGCAATAAGCAGTATCATTTTCCACACTATACTCAGGCCAATCACACTTGTCAAACCAAACATCACGGAAGTGACGCATACCTCCAATTTGTCTTTATGAAAAATCATGTGTCCTTGGTTGATATGGCCCTTTTGCAATATATCCTTTTCTCATTGCATCTTGCTCATTTACAAAATAACAAGTGATGGGGATTCTCTTTCCTGGATCATGTGGAAGAAGATCAGCATCATAAATTATCTCCTCATGCTCCTCACTAGTGATAGCATCTGCAATTCCTACTCCTATTCTGTTGTCAATGTTTTTTGAGGCGTTGTCCCGTTATCAATGTTTGCTTCAACCTCAGCAATTGAAGGCAAAATACACTTTGCCTTGCTTCTCTATTTGAGCATGAAGTTGAAGAAGAAGAGATCTTCTATGCCTTTTCAGCTTGAGCAGTATGAGCACTCTATAAAGAAACTAGATCTTTATTCTTCTTTATATTTTAGTGCTCTACAAATTTACATTTACAAATAGAAATTCTCAATGGTGACTAACTAGATCAAACAATAAGTAGAACAAGTATTGTTGTGCTCAAATTGGTATTTTCAGAACTTATAAAGTAGAACAAATTGGTATTTTCAGAAGAACTTACAATAGTTCAGCGCTTCGGCTGGTGGCTGCTGTGCTTGTGCTCGGTCGCCACTGGACACTACCTCACGGGGGGCCAGGGGGCATGACCACGGTGGCATGACGCATGGGCACACGGCGGCACAACATGGGGTTGGTCAACTGGTCGGCTGGGGTTGCTAGGTTCAACAGCGACGCGGCGTGGCAGTGGGCAGCCAAGAGGGAGTGAGGGTGAGGCGGCCGCGGCCAAGGAGAAGACGAGGATGGTCAGCTGCAGTGTCACGATGTAAGCTATCAACCGTGCCAAATTCCAGCCAGGAGATGCATCTGGTACTAGGCTTCGCCTTGGTGGGCGTTTGCTCTTGCAGCTCCTAATAAACTGTGCTGTTTGGATCTGCATTTTTCACTGCTTTCCTTGGACATAGACTCGTTTGATAGCTATCACAGGTGATCTTTTCTTGTCACACCACATGCGGACTAGAACTTGCAACGCCATAGAAGACTGAATGTCTGAATGTGCTAGCTCGCAGGGTTTTGCTACAAGCATGTCAACTTTTATTTATTTATTATAACGACGGCATGTCAACTGCTCTATGCTGCATGTAGATCTGACTGTAACTGCATGTCAACGATGGTCAGAGATAGGAGGACCATTAGAGAATGGGCTGAAAACTAGGGGTATTAATGGGTTGAATTCAAATGGGTTAAATGGGTTGGGTTTTTGATTGGGTTGATTTTGGTTGAATAAAAATGGGTTAAAAGAGTGAACGTGTTGGGTTGCCTTATAGAAAGGGTTGGGTAGGATTGTAATGGGTTCTAAAATTTATGGTTGAAATTGGGTTAAGAACGGGTTCAACCCGTGGTGTTGCAATATGGCTCACACGTAGGTATAATAATTTGCACAAAGTAGCATCTATATACTCGAAATCATCTGTAGTAAATTTCAGAAAATTTTATGAAATTTTTATAGTGTGAACACGAGTTATAAATTTTAAATACCGAACTTTTTCAAAAGTTTTCTATAAAAGTTTGTTGGTCCCACATATATATCTGGACCTAACAATTTGCACAAATTACTGTTTCTATACCCTAAATCATCTATAGTAAATTTCAGACATTTTTGTGACACTTTTATAGTGTGAGCGCGAGTTAGAAATTTCAAATACCGATCATTTTTTAAAAAAAATCTATAAAAGCTTGTTGGTTCCACCTATATACGTAGGCCTAATAATTTGTACAAAATAGCATCTATATACCCGAAATCATCTATAATAAATTTCAGAAAATTTTGTGAAACTTTTATAGTATGAACACGAGTTATAAATTTTAAATACCGAACTTTTTGAAAGTTTCCTATAAAAACCTGTTGGTCCCACCTTTGTGTGTGGGCCTAAAAATTTGCACAAAGTAGCGTCTCGACACCCTCAAATCATCTATAGTAAATTTCAAGCAATTTTATGAAACTTTTAAAGTGCGAACGCGAGTCATAAATTTTAAATACCGAACTTTTTAAAAAGTTTCCTATAAAAGCATGTTGGTCCCACATTTGTGTATGTGCCTAAAAAATTGCACAAAATAGTGCATCGATATCCCAAATCATTTATAGTAAATTTCAGGCAATTTTGTGAAACTTTTATTGTGTAAACGTGGGTTATAAATTTTAAATATCAAATTTTTTCAAAAGTTTTCTATAAAGTATGTTGGTCCCACCTTTATGTATGGACATAAAAATTTGCACAAAGTAGTGTTTCGACACCTCAAATCATTTATAGTAAATTTCAAGCAATTTTTGTGAAACTTTTATAGTGTGAACGTGAGTTATAAATTTTAAATACCAATTTTTTTAAAAGATTCCTATAAAAGTCTGTTGCTCCTACCTTTATGTCTAGACCTAAAAATTTGTACAAAGTAGTGTCTTTACGGTCCAAATCATCTGTAGTAAATTTTAGATAATTTCGTGAAACTTTTATAGTGTGAATGCGAGTTAGAAATTCTAAATACCAAACTTTTTCAAAAGTCTTCTATAAATACACTTACAATTGTATGTAGGTTTCAACTCATTTCAACCATTTGGGTTGGGTTTGTTTGGGTGAAAATGACATATAGATTGAGTTGAGTTGTGAAAGGTGCTCTTTGAGTTGGATTGGATTGGGTGGGGTTTAAAGCTTCTTTTAAGTGAGGGTTGGGTTGAATTTTAACCCATTACCACCCCTAAGTGACAACACTTATTGGATGGGCCCAGTCTCCAACCGCGGCCGGCCGGCTGGTCTAGGCAGCTCGCCACGATGCAACGGACGGGCGCTAGCTCTTGTTGGCGCGGTGCAATCTACGCGCGCGCCCGCTCTTGTTGGGGGAGGAACCCCAGTACAAGACGGTCCACGCCCGTTCGCCCAAGATCCCTTCAGCGCGTGCTACCCAAAAATGATAAGACGGCCTCTGTTTTGTTGGTACCTGGAAGCTCTCATGCTTTCGCAAATTTATTTATGCTGTGGCCCTGTATATTTTAAGGAATTTATTATTGTTAGTGTTACTTAGCCCCTCATCAAATGTAATTACATTGTACAATTTATTTAACCCCCTCATTTCTAAATCCTAGCTCCGCCCCTACTTACAGGTGGCATGAAAAAAGGCACCAGGCACTAGTTTATACACTGTCTTCAACCTGGCAGATATAGATAATGTGCAGGAAGTGGCCACTCATCCAACTGGAAAATTAGCTTGTCTATGCTTCTGAAAATGACTAATGGAATATACGAACAGTTCCTGAAGGCAATTGGATTTAGAACAACAATTCTATCAGTGCACCAGGTTAAAATCAACACAGCTGAAGTTTATGTGGCAGGGGCAAATACAATCAATAGAAGTATCTACAGCAGGGAACGATGAACCACAAAAATCAGCTATATTTCCCAACCAAACTAACCTCGAAAAGGTCAAACTCAAGGAGAACTGAAAGTGAGTACAAGGTGCCTACAAAAATATTCAACTTCTGGACAATGAAGAGATTCGCATTACAACAATTTCGGTTTGTAACTTTACCAACAGAATTTCCAGCACCAAGTGTTTAATATGTACTGCATTCACTACAAGTGCGTTTTGCACAGTTACACGTATTCGTACAAAAAATACATGGTACAGTAATCAAACACAATGAAGCAGCTAATGCTATCTAGCAACAGGACTAGCTTAACAACACGTGAAACTGACCACATGGAACAATAACTTGTACATACCCATTGAACAAAAGGAAAAAGGCTGACCTACGTATCAACCAGAGCTTCCACAAGAACTACCAAGGTGTGCCACAACATCGCTAACCAATAGCCTGATGACATGGCTACCAGAATGCCGGGAGATCTCCATGCATTCTTCCAAGTCTGCATTACATGCCAACTTCACCCACTCATGATCATCATCAAGATACTTGATATCGAACATGCCAACATCCATCATCAGCCTTTTTGTTACTTCATCTTTCAATGCACTAACACTGCCAGAACATGGGAAGCGGAACCTTACAATGTCTTCCTTAAAACTCGCCTTTATTGTTACGGTCCCTGAATTTTGCACCAGCACCAAATTGCTGGGAGGGACTAATATTGGTTGGTCAACTGCTGAAGTGAAGAGATTCTTCAAATCTTTGGAACTACCAGAATCCTCAATGAGCATCCTGGAAAGTGGTAGCTCTGGTTCTTGGAAAGGCTCTTTTGTGAACACCTCCGGATTTGGTTGTGGTTCCAAGAATGTTGAAGCAATTGGCTCGCAAACGAATGTCTGGTTCGCAGGACTTCCCCGGCACGAGCCCTCTGAAGTACGTGAATTTATACTGACTTCTCCAGATGAGCTTCTCGAGTGAGAAGCTTTGTCTGCTTCAAGCTGGACATTGTTGTTATTGTCTATAAATCCTTGCTGGGACTTGAGTATACAAAAGTGGCTATCATTTTCTAGGGACTTTTGCAAAGATGAATCTCTGTCACCGCCAACAGCAGGATTTGAAAGTTCTGCAACTTTACTTTGACTTGCTTTCTCTATATTGAGAGAATCTGATGAAGGGCCAACAGGAATAGGAAGAGGACCTCTGATAGATGTGAGATTAAATGCCGCGTCTGAGCCTTGAACAGACTCAATTACCTGCTTTAATTTCGAGAGAGACCGGTTGACCTTGTTGATTTTTCGAGATGGCCAACGAGAAATCCCATGTTGCCTGCAGATGCGCTTCATGGTTGTGGGACACACTGTGAAAGTGTCAAATGGAGAAATATAATTTAGTTAATGCCAATAGTATTCAATAGACGACCCCCCTACACTGCTATCATCATTGCATGATTCAGTATTATATGCATCTACTCCCTCTTTTAGATTCAGAAGGCAATGAGTGAAAGAAGTCGATAGCAAAAAGGTTTACAAAATAAACAAAGCCGTCCCACAACATGCACCATCATGATTCTGCACAAACCCAGAGAAGGCCTCTAGGCAAAATAAATATGGCGATCATTGAGCAAATATATACAACTTTGTTTCCTTTAGAGAATGACAGCAAGCAAATCTGATTGGGACCATTGGCAACAATCAACATATTTTTTTTTTGTTTTGTTCTTCTTTCTACATATATCACAACTAAATTCCTCGTTGTTTCCACTTTAACCAACCATTTCATGACATATGACTATATGACTAATAATCCTTTTCATAATGTTCTATGTCTGATGTCAGAAATATTCTTTTTCATACAGTATGAGCCTGTGCCTTAATCATGTCAAACATTAAAAATCAATCTTGCCTCCCTAGAGAACTCCACATCTTTTCCATAAATATCCTTCCTGGATGAACAACACTGCATTGCTAATCACATGTACAAATCCATAGCACATCATTTGCTACTTTGTGCAGAAGACAACACATTGATTGATCCTACTGCATATATATGTGTATGAATGCATCCTGAACTATATAACATACGTGGTTCAAGTTTACCTAGACACGAGGAATATGCAACAGTAGATCTAGTTTCAATATCAAAGACAATATATTACAACAAGTCATTATCCTTCATTCCTTCTCGCACCAAGTTACTCTATTCAACACAAACCGATATGAGATACGAGAGCACCAGCATCTTAAGACAATAACCATACAACATGCTTCATATGAAAAGCTTATATGTTGTTAAAAAACAATTTTTCCTACCCTGCCATGATGTGTTTCAATGCTAAATGGGGCAATCACCATTTCTCCTAATCAATTCCTTCCAATTCCAAAATTCAAATACCTCTTCACTGACCCTACCTTCTGACCCTACCTTCTGCAACTCTAGATTTCAACAAGAATAAGTGCTGCTTATACCTGTGAAGAACGTACGCATGGTGTCATAACACCATGAAACTGAAACTAAAACCCAAATGTAAACTACACCAAAATGGTATTTTCAGAATAAATAGAATGACACAGACATGCATGCAACATAGAAGCTCAAATCTGCATTCCGCATCATAAATTCGAAATTTTAGCCCTAAACCAAATAAAAACACATCAGGTTACCAATTCGAAATTTCATTGTCATGTATACTAGACAGGACTAGGTTGTCAAATTACAGATGAGTTGAATGTGGACATCTTAGAGTAGTTAGCAATCATAAAGAGTGGGACACAAAAGCAGAGGAATTGTAAACTTAAATATTAGAAGCGCACCACCAAGGCTTTTTGCTGCATTTTTCAGGCTTCCAGAAAAGTATTGCTGAAGAACTTCTAAACTGATTGTTTTTTCAGCTTTTCCCCGTCTCCTTTCAGGGTTTTTTTTGTTTTTGTGAAGCAATGAAGAATCAGAAGCACCGCTACCATTTGGTCTGGAGACAGATGTGCCATTGTTTTGAGAGTTATCATCAGCCAGCAAACATCTCTCTGAAACTTTGATATTCCCTTTATTGAACTCGTGGACTCCTCCATGTGTATCGCCTTCAGGTGATTCACGAAAGCAACCTTCAGAGTTCTCAAAATGCACATTTGTCTTGAAATCTTCATTTTCAATTATTAGCACATTACTAATTTGAAGCGAAGCTTCATTCGAGTCTGGATTGTCAACTACCTTTAGACTACGAAGATACTGCTTCATCAGAGCTAATATAGACTCCAACAAAGCGTTTTGATCATCTTCGTCTCTACAACTGGGTGGAAGGAAAAACTCTAATATGTAATCATCATTTCCAGTATAAGAACTTTGCAAACATATTGCAAAGCAGCTAGCCAATCCAAACATACGAGCATAGTGTACAAGGGGATACTCCAATTTACAGAACCGACTGATATCTTTTGAAAAGCAAGGCCTGCGATAGATAAATGCCTTCCCAGAAACTCCTTGTCCCTTCTGTAGGTGATGTTCTACACAGGCATCTCTAAATCCCCACATAGGAGCATCAATAACATGAAATGCCACATCACTGGTTGACATGCAGACCTCCCCCATGCAACTTCCATCAAAGCTCAGGCAACTCTTCTTCACACCACCACCATGCGCCAATACACTTCGATACTTGCAAGGAACCCAGGTTTGTGCTAAAGGAAGCTTGTGCTCTTCACATACAACTGTCAGGATCTCCAGTATCTCAACCAGAGCAGATTGACGGCCTTCATTACATATCTGAGTACGCAAGAAATAGGCAAAAACATAAATAACCCCCATAGGACAAAGAGGAAAAGTTATTCGTCCAGACTGATTGAATGCTCACCTGGACATTTGGATGGTCCAATATCTCAGTGCTTTTAAGATTTACTGCCTGCAGATAGCACAAAAAAATATTACTAAAACATAAAAGACGTAAGGGTTCAACAAAATATATGCTACATGTGGTTGCTACAGCTGGTGGTTAAGGATATAATATTATAATGTCCACATATCCAAGCGGTATCACCTGAATGTTCATGTGACATCAAAGAAGCATACAACAGGCAAAGAAAAGACTTACCTCAAGAGCTTTGCAGACTTTATCAACCTCACAGGCATAGTTTATCTTCTTCGATGTCATTATAAGTTCAACGACGGCAATACATGATTGAACAGAAGGATCAAACACAGGCAGGGCCACCGTACCATGAACATTGTAACTGATCGCATGGTTAAGGCGTGAGTACTCAGTACTGCTATAATACTGCACATTTGGTGTCCACTCAGGCACCTTTTGCTTGTACACACGCCCAGGTAGCCCCAGCTCTATGGCATTATCTCCATCTACTGAGAACATGTACATCATGGATACAGCCCTGTACTGAAGTAGCCCAATGCTCTGGTGATCAAGTACGAAGGGTTGTCCTGACGTAGTAAGCACATAGCGGTCTCCATTCTTAACCGGTGCCCAAACCTGGACCAACAGATGTTGATCTGTGGACTCCTTGAAGTACCTGAGAGCTTGTGTAAGCCTCTCCTTGAACAAGCAAGCGTTGTCCGTGCTATCATCATCAAGAGATAGGTGAAACTGCCATTTGCTGTTAATCTGTTCGACTCTCTTACTTGTTGTGTCCGAATTCCCTAGATGAGAATTCAATAACGTAAGGAAAAAAGGCTAAGAACATATATAAGAAAGGAATACCGTTGCCAATTAAATGAACAATAAGTTTTGCTATGCCTGACCATTCAGTCTAAAACCAAGCGTTCATGTGACAAGCAAATCCCTATCTCAAGAAGGACAAATTATGTTTCTTAAAGCCATCAAGTTTATTAACTGCAATGGAACAATACTTTCAATGAATTTAAGCAAATCAACAGTGCCACATATTCCATCATCAATTCAAGACCATTTCTTGAAACACCAACAAATGAAACGGAGAAGTCCTAGCTTATTCAGCACATAAGTAAAGTTCATCTCATTGTCCCGATTTTAAATACTATAATATAATGAGACAAAGCAAGGCGTTATCCAACTGCTTCAACTTTGAATACAATCTAGTACTATCCATGGCGTCATAACCCACCACTAAATCTAGTAAATTATCCAAGCTTTGGAGGCACCACAACACCACTAATAAGGGATACCGCAAAAAGTAGAGCATGCATTGGATAAAGTAAATGACTCAGGCAACAATAGCGCAACAAAATGGCCTCTTTTTGTATGCACAGTTCATTAGCAAATACTCCTCCTATCTCCTAGTGGAATCCAATTAGCCATCAGCCAATCTTAGCAATCATTTGCATTGAAAACCCACGCATTACCCCCACCAAGTCAGACAGAAAGCACACTAATTAAACAAGGCAAGCATATCATTGCAACAAAGATAACTTTACACCATTTTATCCATCTTCTTGCAGTAGCAAGTACAAATTTTCTATTTCCTCCCAAATTCGACAAGCCAAATCTTATGCAAACCAAGAAGCATGCCAAAAGAAGGCAAAAAGGTCAAACACAAAGCTCGGAAACTTCGTGGATCGTACAGCAAAGATAAGGTTAGCGTCCTAACGACAATAATAACAGCAAGATGCCAACTGCCCCTCTGTTCCGGCTTTGGAACAGAAAGATTCCAAGGAACCAATCGATAAGCCAAACCAAAGATAAGAACACAATCACAAACCTCCCTAAACGTATCGCTTCTCCTCTAATCGTTTCAAATCGTACAATCCAACAAGAGAAAAACGAAGCAAGGAGGACAGTCCAACTAAGCCCAAGAAGGCTCACCGGAGCGGGTTCGGTGGACCTCCGCGGCGACAGCGGCCGCGACGACAGCCTCGGGCGCAGCCACGGCGGGGGCGAGCCCCACCTCGAGCGGGAGCAGCTGGCGGTCGTCGAAGAACCATAGCGGGGAGGGCGGCGTGGGCCACGACGAGGAGGCCGCGGGCAGCGACGGCAGCGGCAGCGACGGGGAGACGGAGGAGAAGAGCAGCGACGTGGTGAGCGAGTCGAACGGCCAGACGTCGTCCCCGCCTGCGGCGGCTGCCGAAGAGGAGGGGTCGAGATCCATGCCCACGTATTCCCCCGACTACACTCAGGCTGCGCTGCGGCGGCGGCGCCGGCGGAAGAGGAGGCGGCGACGAGACGGGGAGAGGAGGGGGTAGGGGAGCTGGGGTGCCATATGGGCAGGGGTGGGGATCGAATGTGGCGGGTAGTGGGCCAGAATAAGATAATTATGGCGTGGACAAGTGGGAGATCCGCTGAGGCACCTCGCTGCCCATGGTATCCCTGTTGCCTCCCGCCTCGCTCGTTACGGAGTCGAGTCACATCTTTGGCAACATTGAAGGTGGCCATCACTGACGATGGCGTGGCTTTCGGAGTCCATGTGGATCAATGGGCGGGCTTGGTAGAATGGTGGCACCAATAATTTTAGCGTATGTTTAGCACATATCGTATTGGTTTATGTTCTTTTCTATTTAGAAATATTAAAAGTTAATAAAAATATCTGATTTTTCAGCGACTTCTTTATTCCTCTCGCTATCATCTCGCTCTGAAGATAAGATAGAAGCCACGAGGTGCATCACGCACATCACTCCTCTCACTTCCCACACACACGTATATCTTTATCACTTTTTTTTACCGCTCGTCTTCTCCTTCTAAAATTACTTTTTTCAGTTATTACTTACTTATTTCAGTCAAAAGTTATTAGTAAAAACCAATACAAATGTCCCCTTGTTTTTTATAGTTCACGGTCATGTTTAGTTAGTAGTATGTGATGTATATATGTGTTGGTATAATTTTTTAATGATGCGTTAGTATAATTGAGTATATGTTATTTGGTACGATGTTCCCACTAATTGGACAAATCGCCAACAACGGCTAATTGGTTACTGCAAGCTTTTAAAGATATGACCACTTTGGAAGATTATTTCAATGTATCAATTTATATGCAATTGATGTTCTCGAAAAAATATATATGCAATTGGTGTGTGTCATTCAGAATAAGTATGTTAGTTGTTTTCTTTTCTATCAGTGTCAAGAAACTACCGACAAAGTTGAATCTGTGCATTCTTCGGTAGCGTAACATTTAGCAAATGTTTGGCAAAACACGAGAAAGATGCTTTTTGTTCTGTGGGCTGTGATGTTGTCAAAAAGTTCCGTTTTTTTGTGGGATTCAGAGTATAAAAAATGCACAAATGCAATTGCTATTTCCGTGGCAACCATAGTTATTAAAATATCCATTGTAATTCTTTTTTATAAAAAGAAGCAAGTGGCTTGTAGTCTCAATTTACTACACGACATATAAAATGGCCTAAATAAATGTAGTGTAGATGCTTTCAGAAAAATATTAGACAAATATTGACATGGTAACAATACAGGTGTGTGCTCCAGATATATACGATAGAATCACGATGCATCTAGAAACCGTGAGCACTATCTGGCTCATAGCACTCAGATAAAACGACACAGTTTATTGTAAAGGGTAAAGATAGCAGCATACTTAATTTGTCGCGTAACACATATTAGTAAAATAAACAAAGCATTTTACTATATTATACTAAACACGATGACCATGCACCATTGCATCATACGAACCCATTGCCACTAGATACAACCTAGTGAAAAACCAATACAATAATACCGTCCGGATGCACTCCACCATGGCCATAGCATAATCATCACATCCGGGATCAATAATGTGATGATGGCAACATAGTTAATTTATCATGTAACACATGTAGTAAAATAAATAAAATCATTTTTACTATAGACATGTTCTTTAATGGTTTTAAAAGCGGCTTTGACTTTTATTACAATACTTAACTTGCAAACGAAATATTTTCTCAAGACGGAATCTATAAGTTAATTGAAGTACACGTTAAAAGCATAATATCTATATCAACCAAAATCACAAGCGAGTATCTCTTTCCATAATCTCTGTTGCAAACAGGTAAAATTCAAAAATTTTAATCAAAAATCATAAAATATAGCCGTATAAAAGAAACCTTATATTATACTAAATGTTACGATCATAACATATTATACTACATCCTATAAAACCGCCGCCACCTGATACAACTCCGCGAAGAAACCAATACAATAATAGCCCCCGGTGCACTCCACCACGATGATGCACACCCGGGATCGGCAACGTGCGTCCACACGGCACACCCCCATTTCGTCCCCACTGCCACCCCCGAGGCGCCACGTGTAGAGCGCCCGCTGGGGCGGCGCCGCTGTTCGCTGCAGCTGCCATCGATCCCGCGCGCGGGCGTCAGTTTGGCTGCGCGCGCACCGCACCGCGTCCTGCCCGCCCGGCGGAAGGGGCGCGGCACCGCACCGCGGCGTCGCAGCGCGACCCCTTGACGAGACAAGAGGGGGGAAAGGGAGAAGGAAATGGGGGCGCCGCGCCGCGAATCACGGGCAGCGCACGTGTGGTCGACGGAGGGAAGCACGTGGAGTTTGTTACCGCTTGCGGTCGAGTTGACATCGAGCTTGATCGATCGATCGACCGCGCGGCGCGCACCCAGTCCGGCGGAAGTGCGAGCATGCAGCGTGCTAGCTAGTGGCAGCGCGCATGTGGGGACGCGCCCCTTCCGTTGTACTACTACTTGAGACAATCATATCCTGTCATGAGAGGATTCGAGGTTATACACGTATGTTCCTATGTTCGCAATGGCACATCTGCATAGTATAACCTCTTGTACTGACATTTTATAAGAAAAAGAGCTAGCAAAAAGCCAAAAAAAAATCGTTGAATTGTAATTGCTATTCTCAATAATTATAATTTATTAAAATAATAAGCAGTAGTCGATGAGAATAGGCCCACTGGCCAACTGTATATACTACATCATAAACAAATAGGAAGCATCACTTGTTTCTTGTCTAAAGTTATGAGATGTACGGAACGGCCGGCTCTTACGAGTTCCCATCGGACACGCCGCATGCCACGTGGTGAGTCGAATAGTATCGAATCTGCCGTCCGCGCGCTCCTAACGTATGAGACTAGCTTTCCTGAGGGAATCCGTACTCGACAGAGCAGTTTGTGCTCGAGCAGTTCTTGTCCTCATCTTGTTTTATCTTTCCTTCTTTTACGCGTACGTGTTTGTGTTTCTTCTTTCTGCGGTAAAAACCGCATGTCCATGTCTCCATCGATCCTGCTGGCCCAAAAATGGACCACCAGAAGGCTGAAGCTAAGAGCCTGTTTGGTTAGTGCTTAAGTTTACCATGTCTAAATTTAGGTAATATGTGGCTGCCACAGAAAGTGTGGCTAACAAAATCGAAGCCACACTTGTGGCAAAATTTGGCAAGAAACTGAGTCTATGACGTGTGGGGTCGGGTGCTAAGAAAGTGTGGTATACCATAGTTACGTCAGTGAACCAAACAATCCTAAAAGCTGGCGCTTAACTGGAGGTAACCCGATCATGAACCAAACAGACCCTAAACCTGTTCGCGTATCGATCGAGAATTGCTTGCCGACCACGGATTACCTGAGAACGACGAGAAAATATTCCCATATATCTTCTTCGTCCTTTGAGAGGAACAGCTATGCAATCCACGAATCTCTGGTTTACCAGCAAAGTGTGAAAAAAAAGTTTCTCAATAAAAGGCTGGAAGGGGAGGAGTAGCATAGCTTCTCGAGATGAACTTATACTATGAGAATGTGAATCTAATTCTCGATGGGAATTAGGAGACATGTCGTTAGAAGTTATATGCGCCCTATGTGCTTTAGAATCTGTGAAAGTTTCTTTTATGCAAATACAGTCTAAAAAATAAGATGGCCGAAACCAACTAGTTAGGCTCAAATTAAAAATGCAACCTTTTAGACAGCCTAGATATCCGACATGAAAGGCTAAACGTCCATATTTGTGTAAGTGTGACCCCCTTGGCGAATCTCCGCCGCTACCACGCCGTCCACCTCTTGCGGTGACGCAGACGAGGGTAAGACCTCGTTCTTTTTTACTTATATTTCATAACTTTCTTTTGAATAAATAAATACATAAGACAATTTCTCTATCGTATTTTTAAAGTAGCTTATTGAGACAATAATTTAAAAGTGACTTATCGGTATTCGGTTCATTCGCATAAATACTCACGATATAGCCAAAAGTCATCACCACAGCTAAAAAGAATCTAGCTAAAAAGAATCTACCCTAACTTGAGCGGTCGTGAAGACGACTTGGTCAGAAAATATAGGAGTACAAGCCAGCCAATGCGGTGGAGATGGCTACTTGAGTGGAGGAAGCTATGGGGAAGAGTAGCATAACTTGAGCAGTAGTGTTCATTTGGGCTTAATTTTTGTGGCTGCGGTTTATGGCTTTTAGTTAAATTTTTTGAATTTTGGATGTTTGTGACAGAGATTATAGAGCAAGATTTTCGCATGTGATTTTGGCTGGTACACATAATGGGCTTTTAATGTGTACTTTTATTAACTTGTAGACCCCACCTTGAAAAAAATACCCCGTTTGAAAGCTAGATGTTGTAACAAAAGCCAAAAGTTAGTTTCAAAAGCCCGATAGAACATGTCATAAAAGCCTTGGCTTATGGCTTGGTCTGTTCTTTTTGGTCATGACTTATGGCTTTTGGTGAAATTTTGAATTTTGGTCATTTACAGTCAGATTACGAGAGATCGATACTCACTTACGATTTTGGTTGGTACAGATGTTAAGCTTTTAACGTGTACTACGTTTAACTTATAGGTCCCGCCTTGAGAAAATACTCCGTTTAAAAGTTAGATCTTGTCTCGCATTGAAAGCGGACGGCTTATAGCCTGCCAAACATGCCCTATGTTGCACTGTAGCGGCTAGTAGCTTTTCTGCGTAATTAATTTTTTTAAAAAAACTATATCATCGTAGACAATGAAAAAGAACAAGGCAAAAAGTCCAAAAAAAGCTATATCATCATAATAAGGGGAAAAAGAAAAAGAAACCTAAAAAAACTATATCATCAAAAAAGATGAAAGTAAGAAAATAGAAACCAGAAGTAGAAGCCCAAATGAGTTTGTACATGTTTTTAAGGGTTATTTACTGTCAATTAGTGATTTTTGGAATATGATTCCAAGAATTTGTTGATGTATCTTTCAGGTACAAGCTCTTACCAACTCTTCTCATTCTTCTCGCTCACCAAAAAAAACTCATTCATCCTTTTTTTTATTTGAAGTTTTTGATTTTTTATGGTTTTCAATATGTGACTTTGACCATTACTTTCATATTAACACAGAGTCACAAAATTATAATATTATGAAAGTTATTTTTAAAGATAAATCTAATAATATAGTTTTTATATAACTAATCTATAAAATTTTAAACATCGAAAGTTTGATTCTAAGATACCAAAAGAAGTTGGGAGTGGTAATAGGATCGATTTTGCAAAAACATACAGACAATTGTTTAGTGCTAGACTTTAGATCTAACATGCATAGCCTCAGACCCTGTCTTCTGTCTTGTGTTTTCTTCTTCCTCGATTGATTTTACAGCGCCAATCGTGCCGATCCTATTGTATCCGATATCTGTTCCTTCTGGGGTTGATTCATGGGCATCTTCCGTCGCTTTCCAGACCGCTGCAACTTGCCCACGGCAAACGCTCTGTACCGATGGAACGACTACCCAGCTCGTTTCGGACAAAGAATCGGCGTCCGCAAGAGCACTGACATCGACGGCAACTACTAATCAATGCTTCTACCTTACTACAAGTAACGAGATAATCACCAAACACTTAAACAACCAGGGTTTATTAGCGCAGAGCCGATGGATGATGGATCTGACAGCTGCAGATGATGAATTCTGTGTCGATCGTTGTCCCTCAACAGTAATGTTGGTTTGCTTCGAGAGAGAGGGACAGTACGGTTAGTCTGTAAAGATGTGATGTCATCCTGCTTGTGAAGTTCATCCATCGGTCCCGAACGTCAATTTTGCGGCTGGATTCTTGAATGAGAAATACCATGGCATCCGGTATAGCTTCGCTAGCTCTCCTCCACCATCTTTCTCTCCTTCTCACTCGCCAGCGGGGCATCGTAAGAATGATGGTAGAGGTCTGCCGACGAAAGTGCCGTCGTTGAGAACAATAATTCGCCATAGCCCCCAGTTGTAGAGGGAGGCCGAGAAGACGGTGGGTGGCGGCGGAGAGCGTTGAGTGGTTGCGGAGGGCGATGGGCGGTGCCAGAGGGTAGCATGGCGAGGCAGCGGTGCGGTGAATTTTAGGTTAGGTGAGGTGGAAACTTGCAGGGTGGTGGAGAAGGCAGCACGGCGAGGCTACGGGTTACCATCGGCCGTCAGTGGCGGAGGTGGTGGACGAGCAGGATCACGGAGCTACGGCTAACGCTGGAGAAAACGATGCGGAGGACGATAGGCACATAGAAGAGAGGGATAGGAGGGTGAAAGTCGGCACCGAAGGAGGTAGGTGGAGGTATACCATTGTATAACATCTCTCTTCTTGAATTCCGGTTACAAAGGTTGACAAGGGCTATGTTTGGGACTCTGGTGTCATTTCTAAATTCTAAATGCACTAACTAGCAAGATACTAATATTTGTACGTAAATCATTACTACTAGCTCCCTCCGTTCTCAAGAACTGTCATTGTTGTTTTTCGAAATATAACTTTGATCGTTATTTTTATACCAATTTATATGCAAATGGTTATAAATATATAGTATTAATAAAAAAAATTATGACAAATCTAACAACATCAAGTTCATGGTACCTAACTTCATATCTCAAAAAAGTTATTATTGGTCAAAGTTTGAGTAGCATTGAGAGTCAACAGTGACATTTAATGGGGAATTACCTCTTGACAGGGTGTTGGAGTCGGGAGAGTATGACTCTACCCACCAGGTTTTAAATCTTGCTGCACACCTTTACGCTCACACTAGTGTGCTTCGTAGGAATTTTGTGAGGTGGCGGATTTATTCTTAGGCTTCATTTTTTAGATATGTGCTAAGGGCACTCTCACATGTGTGTGTGTTTGCGTCTTTGTTATAATTTTGCCAAAAAAGGTGATATTTAATATTGGGAGTAACAAATAACCATGTCATAGAACAGATAACAAATAATCTCTTCTATAACTCATCGAAATACTAAACAAAGACTAATTAAATAGGAGATAAAATTTGGTAAAAAAAAAATCCAAACACTTTGGACCATCACATTCTCTGTTCTAAGAGAACCTACCATCTTTAATTTTGCAACGTCAGTTCCCTCATCTACTCGACTCTTTAGGCACTGATGGTCGTTCTCAACAAGAGTTAAACTTGGCAATTAGAAGTCAACAATTTTTTTGGACTTTTTGCTAGCTCTTTTTCTTATAAAATGTCAGTACAAGAGATTATACTATGCAGATGTGCCATTGCGAAGATAGGATATCATGCATATATCATTTGATTGGTTAGTTGATTACATTGTTTGTACTACTTGGCCAGATTGTCTCAAGTAGTAGTACAACGAAATGAATATTTTGATCCCTTTGGTTTTCCAACTGCTGAGGGAGTCAAAGACGTCTTAAAAAAATGATGAGCATGACAGAACGCTTGTTTTTCCCTGGATTTTTGCTGTCAACCATTTCATCAACCGGATGATTCCAAACGACATAAATAAAATCAAAAGGTACACATCAATCTATGTGCTCCACAAAAACAAAAAAAAAAGAGAGAGAATGGTACGAGTAGGTAAAACCGAGGGCAGCCGCTGATTGGCCTCAACCACTAGCTTTGCCAAGAAAATATTGTTTTAAAGTCTTTAATTGGTAGATATTTCTCTTACGAAAAAGTGTCCCATATTCTTTCGAATCGATGTTGTTTAGTCCGTAGTCAACTAGGACAGTACGGCTGCACATTATATGGTCCTTTCTCTTTAGCTTATGGTTTTGTTCTTTTAGTTTCTAAAAACTGTTTTTTGATTTTTTTACAGTAATTAGTTTTTAAATAGAGTATCTTTTTAAGATAGAGTCTACTAGTTAATTGTAGTACATACTGTACCGACTTCATTTATATCGGTAAAAACCACACATAAATTTCTGTTACTCTGTAATCTTTCGTATAAATAACTTAAAAATCACAAACCTAACAAAAAACCACTATTGGTAACTAAAAAGAACAAGCCCAGCTATCGTCGTAACTGAAAAAAACGTAGGAGAAACAATCCTGGTCCATTCTCGTGCATGCAGCTAAGATGTGTCACTGTAAAGCACCGGCTCTATGAAGGCCCAGGCCTAATAAAACGAGGGCCGAACGAAGCCCATAGAACTAGATCAAGAACACGAACATGTCACTGTGTCTGTGGGCCCTGCAGGACTCGGGCCCCCAATGACTTCCATCCACTGCCCTATTCATCATGAGTTGGGCCAACAAAAAATATTCTTGTCGGATGATTGAAAAGTTGATTAGTTTATTTCAAGTATGATCATTTTGAACCAAGATTGGCACTCTCTCCGTTTGGAATACAGGTTTTCATAGTAATTTTGCGGGAATTTCACAGGTATTAATTCTGTTACTCCAGAAACCAAGAAAAATTCTCGTGCTCTTTACATGGCCTTATCTCTTGCCTTCTACTGGAAACAAGTCGAAGTTTACTGAAGATGAAGGGTGAAACAGATAACAGGATATAGATCTAGGGTTTGGACTGAACATGCTAATCTACTGCTGCCTTTCTCCCCTGAAAAGCAAATAACACGGTCCCCTGAAAAGCAAAGAAAATGGACCAGTGGACTCAAAAAGGTGTCTAATCACACCGAGGAAAATGGACCAGTGGACTCAAAAAAGTGTTGAGAAATTTCACTACTTTATCGGAGTTGGGAGGAAGTGGCCATGTTGGTATTACTATAGTTCTACTACTGTTGGACTTTGCTCATGTTATACTCTTAACCCCTAAGTCATATCCAATCATACAAGAGCCCAATGATGACCAATGCATTCTATATCTCAAGCGCATTACATTATGATGTGTTCCACTGATCAAAGCAGGAGAATATAACTCCAATTCTCTACTTCAAAAAGCTACTAATTTACAGACAGGCTGCGACAGATCTACTAGTTTAGGGCCCCTGATTTGTCATCGTCCATGTTCCAGCATGAGCTCACTATTGCTCCACAACAGAAGCAGCCAGGCAGCAGCAGCGCTGTTTCGTATATGACAAGATTGCCAACATTCATAGGGAAAAACCACATTGTCACATTGAAGGGCCACCACATGAGACAATTTTGCACCACCAAAGAGGACGAACAACAATGATTGTTCTCTAGCGCAACGGACATTCTTCTGTGTTAGTGTTTACATCCTTGGTATCAAGATGAGGATTCAAAGAAATGGCACACACACATGAACGATGATATTGAAGCTGGGAAGCTCATCTGAACATTTTATTTAGGCTCCGTTCCAAACAGCGATAGCTTCTTATTTATAGTTTTCAAAAAACATTTAGAATGTACGGACTTATTCTTTTGTGCCACGGTTGATGGCTTTTAACTGCACCTTTCGATACGACGGCGAATGGTGAAGACACCAATACAGACGGCGCACGGCTCTAGAAGCCATTTGGACTCAAGTCATCTGGGGAAATCGCCCCGTTTATTTCAACTTCCGTAGAAACCGAAACTAAAAAAACACAAAAAGAACAGGGCCGTCGGCTTCTTAACATGCCTTTCTTTCCTTCTCTTTTTTCTTTTCTTATTTCCTTTTTTTTCTTTACATCATCTGTAGAGATATAACGGTATTTTACTTTTCATATTTTTTCTTTATTTTCTTTAATTGAATACCTGAGAAAGCAGCTATTTGAAACATGACCTTAGTTGCTGATGGATATACTTGTGCAATGCCATGAGCAACATTGTTGATGTGTCTGTCTGCATTGTATAAACACATGAACTGACACACAAAATAAGGAAAGTCGCATATCCTTCCCTTGTGACAAAGATAAGATATCAAATATCACATAAGAGAACGAATAAGATTTGGTTAACATGTAACTTCAGTTTAAACATTTCAGTAATCAGTACTCGTCCAAGTAACTGTACAATGACTCGTCATTCCTCCATCGACGCCTTGTGAGCAATGACTTGAGGAAACCCCTGCCTTTGCTCGAACTTTTCTCCTGCTCTTTGTGGTTGTCCCAGTCGGAGTGTAACTGCATTGAAGTCTGTCTCTGCAAGGAATTATCACATTAGAAACTAGAAAAAAACTGGCTTCTGAATATGATTAAACACAAGGAAAACCAATGGTGTAGGTTTTTAAAGAAACTATCAAGTGATGTAATTTCTAATTAACATACAAGGTCTATCTCAATATAACTAAATGTAAAAAAATGGTGCTGTGGACATACAAAATGCTTTGGATTCACAGGTGGTCTTCGTGTGACAGTAGCAGATCGTGCAAGGGGATTGGAAGTTGGTATCGGTGAGCCTGCTCTTGTTTCTGTAAAGCAAAATTGCAAATATTATCCACTTAATTTTTTCTTTGCAAGCTTCACATGTGAAGAATGCAACATTTGCTTATTCAGCATTTCAGCAATCAATGTAAACAGTCAGGTAAGGACAATGTACCTTTTGTATTTGAGTTCACGATTTGGGGAGATGGGGATTTAGCTCGTGCTTTTCGAGAAGGTGACAGGGATCGCGATCGATGATGTGTTTCACAAGTTGTAGAAGATGGTGAACGAACACTCCTGAAATGGAACATGCTTAAATAATCCTGTAGTATGTCTTTTTTTTAAGAACAGTCAGCAGGTGTCTTATGAACACTTTGAGCGAGAAGCATGCAAACCAGGGTCCTCAGAGTATCTGTTTACCTCATTGTAGTCTGCCTACAGACTGGAGGAGAAATTGCTGGAAGATAAAGCATTTTCAAAATCAATGACACAGTAAACTTTATCTGAAATTCAGAAATCAGAAATGCAGTTAACTTACTAGATTGAGACTTGTGCATTTTGCGTCTTGTAGATTGCCTGTTATACCGTGGGGGCTCTGAAACTGGATGGATGGCAGATTCCACTATATCGGCGCCTGTACAACATAACAACAATGGTCTATACATCACAAGAAAGTTCTTATATAAATCACTGGCAATAAAATAAGCCGTGAATTTGCCTGGTAATATGTAACGCCTGTGGTACTTCGGCGCCCTGATAAGAAGAGATTGTTGAGACCTTCCTTCCTGGTCAATCGTCTGTTGGCAAATCCTTACCCTCTATAATCATGTGAAACAATGTTTCGAAGGTTAGGAGGCATATCAACCAAGTATTCTGTGGGATATGCCATACACTCAAATGGGGAGACAAATGAAGTATTCGATATCCATTCCATAATAGGAAAGTTAGAGAATGTAGATAACACAGATGATTTAAAAAGAACTTTCACCTCATTCGGCATTTAATTATTATACCTGTTCAACTGAAGATGCTCGAAATTCTGTTTCATTGACCTCGTCAGCTTTTTCGTTGACAAGATTATTCACCTTGTATGACACAAAACCCAGATGGTCCACGGTGCTAACAAGGGCCTCAACCGTGTAATCTTTCAAACTCGTCATCACTCTACAGCAGATCAGTATAAATAAGATGCAGCCGACATGCTTTACTTCTTTTTTTAAGTAGCAAAACAAACAAGGAATCAAAGATCCAAACAAAACAAAAGATCTTACGTAGATTTGTGCGAATTGTTTCTGTAGAATACTTCAAAATATTCCGCCGCTGAGTATAGCTGTGACCGCAGATTCCTCAGGTCCTACAAACAAAAATAATTTAAGTCCAGCATAGGAGATACTATAAGAAATTCCAGCTCAGCATATACAGTAGAAGCATTACTAATTAACTAAGGTGCAGCCATGTGGGGCTTCGTTGTGAACAAGGATCCTAATTTCTTTAACTTGAGCAGCGACAAATTTAACAAAAGATGACAACGGCACGTTAATGGTTGACATTACCAGACCAATTAGCTCACTAACACGCAACTAACCTATTGTTCAAACTTTAGATGAACAGCCCACGTATATTCGAGTAGAGCTGTGCATCTTAATGGTTGACATTACCAGACCCATTAGCTCGCTAACACGCAACTAACCTATTGTTCAAACTTCAGATGAACAGCCCACGTATATTCGAGTTGAACTGTGTATCACAACCCGCTTGGATTCCGCTTTCTTAGTAAGAGTCTCTGTGTTGGGTAGCCATTCTGCTACGCAAACCGCGCATTTTTAAAATCCAAATGGGATAGTGCTTTTGCTCGATTAGGGGAAAGGCACCCCCCAAAAAAAAAGCTTCATCCACTACAGAGTTGCATAGCCAATTATATCAGTGATACAGGGTTGTTTTTTTGAGAGGTTGCAATACAGGATTAGATGTAACAGCATCGTCCTAGAAAGGTAGAAGGCCTTAGTAAAAACTTTTCAAAAATTCATTAAGTTTGGAAAGGGGACTACAGAGTCTGGACTGTTTGCTACCAAACTAGGGACAAAATCTTGTGATTGACAGTGACAGAGCGGCACACAATTAAGTGCGCCCCAAACTTAGACCACCATCAGATTTTTTTCTGGAAAAGCAGCCAGAAATCAAGAAAGGCGGCCCGATTTCTACAAGAACATTACCTAGATCCATGGGAACAAAAGGGAGGGAGGTAAGCAAAGATGGCGTCTTGTGGGGGGCGCGACGGGCAAGAGGGTGTAGGCAGCATATACACATACCTTGAGGCTGTCCGAGAAGAGGAGGCCTTCTTGCAAGGACATGTCCTCACTGGTCGAGGCAGCGTCAAGGTGGTAGGTGGAGACGGAGGATGGAGACATTTCGATTGCCTCCATGACCCAAGCTGCACCACCGCCGCCACACCACCCACCAATCCAGCAGAAGCAGGGAGAGAGAGAGAAAAAAAAAACCCAGGCACCTCCTGCCAAGATTCTCCCTACCAAGAACACCACACGAAAACCCTCCTTGGCAAAACAAAAACCCCCCAAGAAAGCAAGGGGCTTTTGAAGAAGGAAGAAGTGCCGCCTCCCCTCTGACGGTGGGAGGTGAGACGGCTCACCTAAACAGGGAGGTGAACAAGCTAGGACAAGATCTGGTTCGGGTCCTTGTGGGCTTGGAAGATGCTACAGTGATCAGCGGTGCCATGAGAGGGGAGCGAGGGGAGGGCCCAGGGCAGGGTAGGGGAGCGAGGGGAGGAGGTGAAGAATGTGATGGGTGGGGGGGAATGGGAAGAAGAGAGGAGGCTCTCTGTCTGCTAATTTTCGTGGGGGAGCAGAGCAAAATGCGGCGAGCTGGGAAGGCTGAGAGACCATTCACTCACACTGACACACACAACCGGCCTGCTGCTTCTCGGCTACGCGTGCCCTGTCCGTTTCACTGCCGCGTGGGTCCACGCGTCCGCGTTTTCTGACTGACGGTGCAGGCGAAGGCCCCGCCCCAACTCAGAAACGTATACGTACCTGTAGTCGAAGGACGAACAGACACAGGAATGGATGGATGGACCATTGACATTGTGGCTTCAGGAAATTTATTATATCAGATGGGAAAGAATATAAAGTACCGATTTCTTGATTTTAATTCGGCTGTTTTCCAAGGAACACGGGCCTAACTCTGGTCCCGCTCTGTTATTTTAATAAAAGCAAACACTGTTTAGGGATCCAGCAGCATCGATAACTGGAAGTGAAAGAGTGCAGTAGGGTGGAGCCGTGCCCCCCTCCCACCATAATACGGCCATATTCTTTTCGGTTTTTTTAAATAACTGGATGAGATAATTTTTTTACTATCATTTCGAAGTAATTTATTGAGATAATATTTTCGAAATGGTTTATTGTTATTTAGTTCATTCGTACAAATGTTCATGTTAAAACTAAAAACCGTCAGTTATAACCTTAAACCATCTGCCGTGGTCGAAAAAACACATCCAATACATTTTCAACGACATGAGCAACTCTTGAGCCAACAAGTTCTAGCTACACTAGTTACAACAACACTCCAAGAAGTTAGGCGCTTTAGCCGGCCTCTCAATGCGGAAAATTTAATCATATGCCACTCTTATGAGTAGAGTGGCAACAGATTTGCCACCCTGGTCCGTTGTCAGTGACTCAGACGGGCCCACATGTAAGTGACAGAGTTAATTGGCCAATCTTAAGAGTGGCAAAAAGTTGAAATCCCCTCTCAATGCAGTTTTGTCACCTCTACATCCATCGTCAGAGACATCATCTACAGGCTATCTTCGGCGCTGCCAGGGCCTTCAACTCTAAAACCTCGATATAACGATCCATCAGGGGCAATGCTGAGTCCTGGCGAAACAATTGAGAACCCTCTTTTTCTGTTTTTTCCCCTTCCTACAAGAGTCTTTAGTTTTATTTAAACCTGTATGGTTTTCTACGGTCAATTCTTGTTAATGACATTTCATTTCGGCGTAAGAATGGTATGCGAGTTGCGCAGGGCCAAACCGGGAGCCAGTGAGAAAAAAAAATTCCCACCCAAAGCTTGAGAAGTATGCGGTGTAGGTCAGGTGGGAGGAAGGCAGGTGCAGGTGAAGCACGAACACAGTGGCAGCGATCGATTACTTACTGGTCTGAGACGATTCCGCGGGTGTTGCGTGATGTGCCTGTTTGGCGCGGCGATTTGCTGGTGCTTGTGCGTTCCCGCGAAAATGATGACGCCTTTGCCGAGTTGGGACTTGGGAGGGCGGTCGGTGGGAGAGGCGGCGCGTATTCTCTAAGGTAGTGTTTGGTTCGAGGGACGGGGACGTCCCAGGTAGGATATCCCACCTCGGGGTGGTGTTTGCTTCCGAGACAAACAGAGTCAAGGACATCCCACTAGGAATATGCTCTCTAGATGTCGTGACTCCGTCCCTCTATTTTGACAGACGAGTCGTCCCAAGTGGGACAAGCGTGCAGCGCGCGTGGGCGAGGCATCTGTTGGCGAGCTCGCCCGCGACCACGACGGCCACGCGGCGAAGCTCCACCGGCCCCGACAACAGCGGGGAGGCTGCCAGTGGTGAGGCGGTGCAGGCGGCGGCGGGGAGGCTGGCACGTGGCGAAACGGCCATGGAGGGAGGCTGTCTTGCATGCGCGTAGCCACGCGGCCGAGCTCGCCTCCGCCCGCGGAGAGCTCCGCCCGACCTCGGCGTCCACACGGGAGCTCCGCCTTGCTCCAAATATGTGCTCGGAAGAAAGGGAAGAAGGAAGGAAGGAAAAAGAGAATGACACGTGGGACCCACTGTCGGTAGCTCATCCCATTTTGGTGTTCCCAAACCAAACAGAAAACGGGTCGGCCCATCCCTCCTCAACCAAACAGAAAATGGAGCCATCCCGCCCCTAAAACCAGAGACAGGACCATCCCACTCCACCTTGTCTCCCAACCAAACGCTACCTAACGTTGAGAAGTAACTCACAGCCGTTCAGAACTTGCGATTGGTCCAGATTTTTTTTTGAGATTTTGATTATTTTTACTTCTAGTTTTAGTTTTTACTTTCATCTTTTCTAGCTTTTTTCTTATATTTTTATATTATACGTGTTAAAATAACCTATTTTTAAAATTAAAAATAGATTATTTTAACACGATAATATAAAGAAATATAAGAAAAAAAGCTAGAAAAAGATGAAAGTAAAAAAAACTAAAAACTAAAAGTAAAAATAATCAAAATCTAAAAAAAAATCTGGACCGTTCTTTGTGATCTGGATGGCTGAAGAGAATCCCGCTCGGTGGGAGAGGCAGCCGCTGGCACGCACGGCATGGATGGCTGGTCGCACACCTGTCTTAGGCTCTGTTCTTTTTTATTTCTAAAAACTATTTTTTGGTTTTTTCATAGTAACTATTTTTTAAAACGAAGTATCTTTTTAAAATAGGGTTTACTAGTCAATTGTAGTACATACTGTACCGACTTCATTTATATCGGCAAAAATCACACGTGAGTTTTTGTTACTCTGTAATCTCTCGCACAAACAGTCAAAAAGCCACAAGCCGCAGCTAAAAAGAACAGGCCCTAAATAGGCTGCACAACACGGCCTGATATAGGCTCATTTAGCTGGTTAGTCTAAATAGGTCATGCTACATCAGCCCATGGACTGAGGCGGTGGCTTAGGCACGGTGCAGTGAGCGTTCGTGTCGGATCAGACCGGCACGCATGTGTTTAGGCCGACCAGTCAAGTAGGTCGGGTAGCCTGTTTTGGTCCGATTTTTTTTAAATGTAACAATTCAAAAAATATAGAATTAAAAAAAGACAAAATAAATTATAGAAATATAATAATAAGCTTTATTAATATTTAAATGGCCGCCGCGTTAAAAACTTTGCCTAGTAAAACTCAACTTGAGAAAACATTGCCAAAGAAAAAATAGTACAGCGTGTAGCTCACATTACACGTAAAAAACCGGAAAAGATACAACGTATATATAGATGCTCTAAGAAATGTTGATGGCGGCGTTGCCGTCTAGATTGAGATTGTTGAACGTATCTTCCAACTCTGTATTCACCACACAGTGTTGATTTCATGCATCAGGTTGTTTCCAGTCTTTCACTGTGGGAAGTACTTGCACCATCTCACTCGTGAGACTTATTCCTCTCTCCTCCAATATTCTTACAGAAAGACTAAAATCAAACTTGAAAGAAACCGTCGAGACATGAACGGTTAATACATCCGTACTAATATGGATATCACGAATATGTTAGCTTACGCTCGTACCACCATTCCAAAATGTTAAAGTCCTCTACATTGTGAGGCACATGATCACTGTCCTGCGAGCGCTAGTATGGATTGCTCCAGCACTTGACGATGTAGAGCTTGATCTTCCAGAGGATCCTGGTGCACCAAAGATTTTGCCCCCACATATTTATCTTCTTACTTGTGGTGGGTGCTAGTGGATATCATTGCAAGCGAACTCCCTGAAACTTATGCCCGTACTTCTGATAAACTTCAGATAATTTAGAATGAACAGTTGAAAAATAGTTACAATAATCTATTCATATAACCTTACCTACAAGTGAAAGAATACTAGTGAATCCTGCAATTTTGGTCCTCTTCGTATTGGCTTCTAAAAACCACCTTTCTACGGCAAATGACTTTTCTACAATACATAACTTTCAAACGAATTATGTTTTCCAAACAATGTCCACTAGTCGATTGCAGTACATACTAGAACGACTTCACTTATATATATGTATATGTATACGTATATGTATGTATGTGTATATATATATATATATATATATATATATATATATATATATATAGGAAGCCTCTTTTCTACACCGGTGTAGTTACACCCTATATCGTATCTCGCAATGTAGAGAGTATCTCGCGTAATCGGAGGGTATGTACGTGTAGTATACAAGTATTTAAGACCATCTAGGTGGTATGAACAATTTTTCGAATTGGTATGTATATTTTTCGACATACTCCTTTTTGCGCGTATATAAGGGTATTTACAAAATACGCTAAAACTATGAACTCCTTTACAAGTTTTTCGTGTGGTTCACATTGGAGTATCTTATAATTAGTATACAAATGTACCTAAAGTGATAAAGGAGTATTTCAAGTTTGTTTAGGTGGTATATTAGAGGTGGGTGTAACTACACCGGTGTAGAATGTATTTTCCTATATATATATATATATATATATATATATATATATATATATATATATATATATATATATATATACCAACTTTGCTTTCATACTATCCCTAGTCTGCTCTATGTTTAATCTAACTTGCATAGAAATTTATCCTGGCCTTCTTATAAATTTATGTTGACTTGCTCCTAAATTTGCTTTCAAATGTATCCTAAATTTGTTTGAAACATATACCAATTTTGCTTGCTTCCAAGTTTATTCCAACTTGCTTCCACGTTTAATCTGACTTGTATAGAAATTCATACCGGCTTGGTCCTAATTTTATGCTGACTTGCTCCTAAATTTGTGTTTCAAATATATACTAATTTCTTTAAAATATATACTGATTTTGCTTTCAAACTATCCACAGTCTACTTACATGTTTAATCTGACTTTCATAGTAATTCATATCGTATTGCTTCCAAATTTTTGTTGACTTGCTCCTAAATTTGCTTTCAAATCATCAAATATGTCATAGTTTGTTGGAAATTTATATCGTTTTTGTTTCTGTTCATAGCACAAGAATACAAAAAGGCAAAAAAAGATCAAATGAAGAAGCTGATTGTTGTGGCTACTGACCAAACAATAAATTAGGAAAGTAGTGGAGTGGTTATGATGGATGAACAATGCTCTCCCCTTCTTTATCTACTCCGGAGGTAGGGGCATCGCAGCTGTCCGCTCGGTCAGGTGTGACCTCTACCACCGCTGTCGGCGGTGTTTGCTGGCTCCGAGCCTCTTGCATCTCCCGCACGGCTCCTCGGAGGTCTGCTAGCTCGCGCTGCAACGTCCCGAG
Organism: Bonia amplexicaulis; assembly: GCA_036346245.1. NCBI lineage: Eukaryota > Viridiplantae > Streptophyta > Magnoliopsida > Poales > Poaceae > Bonia > Bonia amplexicaulis. The sequence continues at coordinate 8,385,254 of CM070737.1, forward strand.
AGCCGCCCGCAAAGCGTTCTCCGTCGCTAGGGCAGTCGCACCTGCCTGAGCGGTGGTGCGCATTGCAGGGTTGCTGGCGACTACGGCTTGCTCGCTGGAGCCATTCGATGCGCTAACGCAACTGGTCCCACGGTCGATGACGAGACCAACGTGACCGTCGGGACCACCTGTCACCCCCGCGTAGGATCCCGAATCACTGAGCATGCCGGCGCGGATGTCGGCATTGGTGCTCCCACTAACCCGGGTCCCACTGACGAAGTCAGCCAATGCACCATCGGCGGGGCCGGCTGCTGCGTCACGGCGATCCCCGTGATGGCCGATCGTACTGCCGCGAATGTCGACATCGGCGTTCGCCTTGCCGACATCGCCTTTAGCGTCGGTCCCCGATGTCGACGCAGGCGGCCCACCAACCGAAGCCCTGACGTTCGCGACCGTCGTGCTCTGCTTCCTTTTCGTTGCCGACGATGCTTTCTTGGGTGCTATCACTTCTCGAAATCCACAGCTTGCTCTCTTTCGTCCCCACGGACGACGTTAATTGTTGTGGCTACTGACCAAACATTAAACTAGGAGAGTAGTGGAGTGGTTGTGATGGATGAACAATGCTTGCCCCTTCTCTATGTTCAGGGTGTATATATATCTCCATGAAGCACAATTACAATCTCGACCTTACAGTCATACGTCTTTTATAAGGGTACGCATGTCATTATATATATCATATTGGGCCTTATAATCTCCTAAACAGGTCGAATGGGCTTAGATGAGTGTCACCCCTACTACACCGATGTGTTCCAAAAGCAGAAGTCGTTTGGAGTAGGTATATGAATCCAATAGCTTGTGCGGGCATCGGCGGAAGTAGTTTATAGATGTAAAAAATCTATTTTTGACATTCTTTTTTCGTGCGAGTGCCTTGTGGCACAACAATTTTCTACACACCTATTTATGAAAGCAGGGATTATTAGGATAGAGGTGAGAGAGATGAGATGGAGCATTTGCATTCACAAACAAAGGAAAGATCGCTGTGAGATTTAAGTAACCACTGATGCCCATTGCCCAGGCCGAAACAACATGGTCGGGGTTTTCAGGCCTGTCCAATGCCGCGGGATCTCAGGCCTGGTCCACCGCTAAGCCCATATAGCTCTAGAAAGCGCTATCTATAGCGCCGGAGCACCAGCAGCCCAGCCAGCAACGCGCGGACCAGGCCGCGGTTTGCGCTTTGCGGACGCCATTCCGCGGCCGCGTATGGGCCTCCGGCGTCGCACATCGGGCTGATCGCAAGCGGCTGCGGGCTGTGCTATCTGCTCTCTCGCGCGTCCGTTTCCGCGCGGTGCGGGCGAGACGGCTGGGCGAAGCGAGACGGCTTGGGTTTTACAAACCAAGCAAGCTGATCTCATAGAGATTTTGTCAAACTCCCCCTCAGAATAGTGCCTGCCTCATTATTTTCAACTTAAGTTCTCACTAACAATCGCATTCTCTTTCCTTTATAAAACATTGTTTTAGAGAAACTTTGTAGGTTCGTCGATGGCAATCAGAGGGGATGAATGATTACAGCGCCTAGTGAAAGCTTTCCTTAAAATTTATTATTATTTTTAAACCTGCAAATCACAGACGCCACAATGCATACAAAACAATCTATCCATTTTTTCGTTCGACGCATGCATGAATCACAAGCTTTAAGACTTAATGCCAAAAACAAAAAAAAGATCTAATTAGCCTCACTTAATTACCTTGTACTAATTACTTTTTCTTCTCTCTTTATTGCAAAAAAGTCACAGCATGCATTGTGTGCAGCTCTGATGGATAGTCTTAAAGCATTCAATGATTTTTGCACAAAACCAGCATATTTAAACACAATTTGTTTTGGTTCAAGTTTTACTTCAATTTTTTCAAGTTCAAGAAGCTTAATAACCTTAGGAGAATTATTCTTGGCATGCACAACAAAATTAAATTCTAGACCACGATTTTTCACACTTATTTTTGACTTGTCTAGACTCATATTCAAAATTTTCTTGCCAAAAGAAAATATCTCTGAAGTGTTTTTAGGTACTCATTCTCTTTAGCTAGAGTGAGATAAGTTGTGCATTTAACAAGTTCATTCACAAGATTCTTAGAAGTATTAGACTGAGCTAATCTTTCTTTTTCAGCAAAATCATTAAGTTGTCTAGTCAAAGCTTTTATTTCCGTGTTAAACTTAAGATAGTTAGAGTAAGAAGATATCCTATGATAAAGCATATGTTGAATTGTTTCTTGTGATGAATTAAGTCTAACTTTTAGCAATTCACATTTAGAACAAGCTTTAGTTTGAGCATTTGAAATAATTGACTCTAAACATGTAGAAGAATTAGACTTGAGCTTTTCAATTTTGGTATTTGCAAGTTTTAACTTTTTATCACAAGATTCATGTGTCAATCTTAACTCATCAAGTTTAGCAGTTACACCACTAAGTTGAACCAAGTTTGATGTACTACTTGTTCTAGCAGTCTCTAACTCAGAATATAAAACTTGACAAGATTCATAAGATTCATCATCAGGAATAGAGGCTCTAAGTCTATTGATTTCAGAATTTAAGCTCTCAACAATGAAATCATGATTTTTCATTTTCTTTTTATACTTTTAAGCTTTTATGTCAATCTAAGCACAACACGTGATAAATCAGTATAAGAAGATTTTACCTCACCAGGATCATTGTAAAGATCATCATCGTTGAGCTCCTCACCGTTGACCATAAAACACATCCCAGTGAAGTCCACCTCCTTTGCCTTCTTACCATCGCCCCCATCGTCACTTTCAAAATCATCATCACTCAAAACAATCTCATCAAGTGCTAAAATTATCTTGTAGACTGCCCTGCGATAATTGCGCTTCTTGTTTGGATCAATCTTGATTTGACGGCGACGAGTTGGAGCCTTATCATCCTTAACTTCCTTGCTCCTCAGTTTGGGGCAATTCATCTTAATATGGTTTAGCTTACCACATTCATAGCATTTGATTGGAGCTCCTCTCCGTCTTGATCTGATGTTGTTAATTGCCTTGGTCACCCTGTTGGAGAGAAGTACAAGCTGCTCTTCTGGATTTCCTCTAATTGTTCATCTGAAATAGAGCACAATGCAGACAAAGAAACAGTAGAAGAACTGTCAGCTTGGTTAGTCACTAAGCCCAAAGAATTAGTCTTGTTTATCCTAACCAAAACATCAATCTCATGTGTTTTCATCTTGAAATAAAGATCATTCAAAGTGAGCATTTTTATGTTAACAAAATGATTAATAGTAGTGACTAACATATTCCAAATAGATATATCCAAAGCATTTAAAATTTGACGGGCATTGTCAGAATCAGAATATGTGACATCTACATATTGCAAATCACTAACAATTTTATTGAAGCGATCAAAACGAGCATCTACTGATTCTCTAGGTTTCATCTCAAATTTAGAATACAATATTTTGAATTGATTCTGACGCACACCTTTAACATATTTAGATTCTTCGTGATAATCCGCTAGAGTGGTCTAAATTTTATTTGCAGATTTAAGGTGGGCAATTCTGACAAACTAATTTCTACTTAAACCTTGCAACAAGATATTTCTAGCCTTAGCATTAGCTTCAACATTAGAGAAATTTTCAGTTGTAACAACATGAGGCACTTCATATGTATTTTCAACTTTTTGCAAGATAGAATTGCCTTGTGCTTGAAGAAAAACCTTCATGCGCGTTTTCCAATAAAGATAATATGATCCATCAAAAAACGGTGGCTTACCTGAAAAATGACCCCGATCTGATGTCATTGGAACCTGCTCTGATACCACTTGTAGGATCGTTGATGGCAATCAGAGAGAGGGTGAATGATTGCAGTGCCTAGCGAAAGCTTTTCTTAAAATTTATTATTATTTTTAAACCTACAAATCATAGAAGCACACACAAAAATATCCAGCCGCAATACATGCAAAACAATCTATCCTTTTTTTCTTCGATGCATACATGAATCACAAGCTTTAAGACTTAATGCCAAAAACAAAAGAAAAATAAGATCTAATTAGCTTCACTTAATTACCTTGTACTAATTACGTTTTCTTCTCTCCTGTTGGAATAGTCCCACATTGGTTGTAGAAGGGTAAGGAACCTAACTTAAAAGTGGGGGAGTCTATCACCTTATTGGCTAGTTTTTAGAGTGAGAAGACCCTTACGATCCAATAAGTGGTATCAGAGTCCGGTTCTAACATCTCTGGCCCAACGGAAACTAGTGTGTGAACGCCTGATAGACTGTGACCCTGAGGGACCGTCGGTGTACGGTGAACGATGACGTCGATCGAGAACTGAATTCGCCACGTACTGCTGTGCTTTAGACAACAACAGCCGCACGGCGTCCGAGGACTAGAGAAGACGCCGCGCTCTGACAAAGAAAACGAGACGACATCGACGACAATTTTTTCTCCAAAAAACCTCGACACACAACAAATCACCGGTGGCCACAATATATATAACAAGTCACCACTAGAACCCAAATACAACTCGTCCAACGGGCCTAGGCCTTTTTTACCTCAATCAAGTTTTCGGCTTATTACTATTTAAGGGACTCGAAACCCTTTCTAACACGGGTTTTCCAAAATTTTAACTTTTCTAACGCATCACGTGTCGAAACCTCCAGGACCGCACCTCCCGTAGCTTCTCCACGTATCATCCACCACATGTCGTATAGCATCTAGACCGCACCTCCGTAGCTACAACACGTATCATACATCTCTGATCTCCATGCGCCCCAAGCATGAGCCCGACCATCTCGTGACCTCCTTGACTGTCTGAACCTCGGATCTCCCATCTTAGTCCCGGTACACGTCGCCACCGACCATAATCGCCTCCATGCCCAACCTGCATATACAAAGACCAAAGAATATTTTTCCAGCACAAATTCACCCCAACTTGACCAACATCAGTCCACACACGGCACACGCCTCGCATAACATTGATAGACAATATTATCAAATATTCATCATTATAACTTAACCATTGTCAATTATTCGTCACCAAAATATTCTAGATCTTAGCCATATAGTTTAACAAACTTCAACTCTTTGTTGAAAAGAGAAGGATCACTCTCAAAGAAAGAAAAGAGAGAAGGATCCAGTCACATATAGTTAATCCTCAGCCCTACCGCAAGTGATTAAAACAACTTTAAGTTGACAAATGTGAACACAAAGATAGCTATTCCGACATCATACACAGAACTAGCCAGCATTATGCCGGCATGGACAGATTTCCTTGTTAATGCAGCCCACATCCAAGATAATTTTCATCATAAAGTCAATCAAACAAATTGCTCAAGAACAATGAAAGATAGATGAATATAACAGCAAAGGATTAAAGCTAGTATCATATGATTATCATCTCCCATATAATATGTACAAAGTTTGCACACCAACAGTCTTATACCTCTCAATTATTCCTTAAACACCATTAAGGTTTTGACTAAACTGAAGGAAACTACTAAAGAGACATTGTCATTTTTTTAGAGCAGCCTAAAGAGACATTATCAAACTTTTCTTTCCGGAAACCTATGTTACATCAATTTATCTTCAAAATGCTTGTGAAGAGAGAATTGACGCCAGCAGCAACTGTTGCTTCAATACGACAAGCTAGCCACCATGTTTCAGTTACAATCATCTCCTCCGACAAAACGATAGCCACCAATGCTTCAACAGTGAAAGGCTCCAAAAAATCCACCTTTCAGCCCTAGCCTCCCTTCTCAAATTCAGTCTTGAGATCCTGCTCTGGAGCAGCAGCAGAGAGCAACTTCTGATGAGGCTCAATCTTCTTCTCGTCTTCAATGGGATAGATCACTATCTTTCTGACCATTTGGCAAAATTCCCTGTAGGAGTCAAGGAGTGTATATCAGTCATAACTCATTAAGCTCCTGTCAGATGAACAGTCAACTATTTTTTTTTGGGAGAATATGCAAAAGCTTACAGCCAGGGATCATCCCCGACTTCCATTGTGTCATCTTCATCATCAGTAAAAGTCACTTTCCATTTGTGTTTCAGGTCCTTTATGTCGAACATGTCTTCCAGCTCACCCATTAGTTGCTCATACCCATCCAGACTTGCTAGATCTACAGCTCTACCCACAGCATTTCCATGCATTTGAACCTAATACAAACCAAATATCAACTTAAGGTCAGACAACAGTTTAAGAAGCAAAGGGGGGTACAAAACTGTACCTTTATTCGATTTCTTGTAGTGTAGCTCTGATGGCATTGGATTTCTCGGGGGCTTTCGTTCACAGCTATATGATCTTTTGTTACTTTTGAGAGTGCTGACAGCTGAACAGAGTCTTCATAAGAACCAGCAGCTCTGGTTGAGGTTTCCCCTGCTTCCGCCCTCGCCTTGTCAGCGGTAGCAGTGCTGTTGGTATGTTTCATCAAATTCACACCAAAAAGACGAAACATACCGGGTTCCTTCCTTTCTTCGACAACCTTGGACAAATTTGGAGCAACCTCTTCAGTTCGGTAACTGCAGAGAGCAGTGTTGCATGACAACTTGGAAGTGGGTTCCTCAGCTTGGTAAGCAGAAAGCGCAGGCCAAGGAGCAACTCTTGCTTCATTGCTGGTAACCTGAAACAACTTCTGAGAAATCTCTAACAAGGTAGGAGAGACCCCCTTACTTGAAGAGTTGAAGTCCTTCAACCAACTCTCAAGTACTACTGGATTCTGACAAACAGAACTACTACTCATGGCACCATAACCTGAGCATTCGCTTGGCCAAACTTGATGTCCAGAGATACAATTGGGTTCACTGGAACCAACACATGTCTTCTCATGCTGTTGTGGCATTCCAGACAGCCAAAATTCTTGAGTTGGTTCTGCAAATTAAGATGAAAGGATTGTGAACATCATGAGCCAAATAAATCCACTAATTTATCAGTCAGTCAAGCGATGAGAAATTTGCTTTGCCATACCTAGTGATTGAATATCCAAGCATTCGCTTGGCTCCCGAGGCCGTTTGTTTTTCGTTGATGACTGCAGGGGTACAATGACAGTAGGTGCAGAGCCATCAAATGGTTCAATGTCCCAAGGGGAAACCCTCTCAGGGCCATTAGAATTTGTTACTTCATCCCATTGGACCTAAACCGTGAATAGTTCAGAAGGTAGTCAGCATTTTTAAGAAAAGAAGGTAAAGAATAGAAAACAGAATAAATTGATCTTACCTTCAGTGACTTCCATTCAGAACCTGACCATTGTGGAGAAAGATCCCCATCATCATCTATAGTTCCAGAAAACCTACAGGTTTAAAATAGACATAGCGACCATGTGAATTTGAGATGATGGCAAAACATGAGGAACAAACTGAAAAAGAAACAGATGAGATTGCAGGTTGAATCATTACTTCTTCACAGGGACATCTTCCCCTTCAAAACTCATCTTAAACCTCATGCCCACAGTAAATCCAATTTTACTAGCTTCAAGGTACTTGTTCACACTGACAATGTATTGGCTTTGGCTTAACCTAAAAGAAACAACTTTCATTAGCAGAGAATAAGCACACTTCTATCAAACAATTGACGGTAGAAAAGGTCCAACCTAGGTCTATAGTACACTAGGAATATGGAATTGGTCTTAATAGCATGTGATGCACTTGCAAGCACCCCAAGATGCATGCTTTGGCTCGATATAACAGATGCTGGCATTGAGCTTTGCTTCTGCACAAGGCGCCTAACTCCAACACGCTGCTCCCCTGTCTCACTCCTACAAGAACAAAACATGGTGCCTTGTGATACATACTTCGTATGAACATCTGCACAAACCTGTTCCTGATGCAGGAAGGGTTAAAGAGAAATATAGGCACTATAGTTCAGTTGAAATCTAACCTTAGGTAAACAAATGCATCACCAGCAATCAGCTTCTTAGATGTGACAAATGTGCTCCATCCGGTAGTCAGAAGGTGCCTACGGGGTTGGCCTAGTCAACCAAGAATTGTATGAAACTATGAATAAGCACCAGAAGGCACATAAAGCTAGTACAATTTTGCTACTGATCTGTAGTCAAATGATTATAGAACAATTCAGCAGATAACTAAAAAGAAGCAAATTTTGCATACCCCTATAGATGTGCTTAAACCTCCACTCAGATCCATGAAGGTCCTTTGTGCTGAGCTCTTGAGTCGGCGTCGGCATTGACATATCCTGATCAATAGCAAACAAAAAGGATTATAACTTCATCGTACCATATGCATTGCCAAAAACATGAGAATTGGGCATACCAGTGGCGGTAGGCACTCGTTGGCATGCCGTCGGAGGACGGAGAACCCGCCATGGGTACTGGTGTCGGACGGTGTCAGGATCTTGCAGAAGGAGTGCACCACAGGCCTCGGCAACTCCGGCAGGGGCGGGTCAGGTACTGTGGGCAGATTGTTTTGCTGCAAACAACAGAAAACCACTATTTTTTCAGACAAATCCACAGGGTACACTACCTGAATGTGAGTTCACATTCAGTAAATTACTTTCCGCAAAAAGATGACGCGGAAGCATCTCAAATTCCTGGACTTCTAAACAAAATCCAAAATTCAGGAAGCCTAAAAATATGCCCACAATCACGGCGAGCACACATGACATTTGGAAACCATAGAAGAACAACAAAACTGTGGGTGGTCACCACTCACATCCGAGTCCGGCTGCAGGGTAATCTGCGCGAACACCTCGTCCGTTTCTGCCTCGGCCTGCACCACAAACAAACAAACAAAAGAAAATTACGACGAGCTCACACCAAACGCAAGGGAAGAAAAGGCGAGACCTTTCCTCCGCTGCGACGGCGATTACCTTGAGCTCGACGTTGACGACCTTGCAGAGGATCTTGTACGGCACCTGGAACATCTTTATTTGCTCGGCCAGCAGCGCCGGGTCCGTCGGCTCTTGCAGCTACACCACCACACCACACGCACCAGCAAGAAGCGCGTCACTCGTGATGGAACAAACAACAAACAAACACCCAGAAGAGAAACCAAGAACCCAGCACTGCAGAGCCAAAGAATTCACCCCCGGAACACGCACCTGCTCCAGGTGGCCCTGGAGGAAGTAGAACACCCTCTCGTCCGTCTGCGGCACCTCCACGAGCGGCCCCGCGCAGGCGCGCCACAGCTCCGCGAACAGCTCCGGGTCCCGTGCTGCCAAGAATCGAAGGCCCATGAGCGAACGACCCGACCGTGGACTCCGAAAACCAGAGGAAGCACGAAGGGAGACTGCTGGGTGGACTCACCTTGCGCCATGGCCGCGGGTGGTGGTATGGTGGGTGGGTGCGCGTCGCTCTGCCCCCCCGGGGAGCGAGGTGGGGGGAAAAGAAGCGAGAGCCTAGTGTTGCCGAGGTGGTCTGGTCACCGGGTAGTGCTCTCCTGTTTCAGTGTTTGTTAGGCTCACGCCATTAAAGGTAGGTGCGGTGGGGAGTGGGGAGGGGAGAGAGGGAGAGAGAGAGAGCAGACGAAGAGGCTCCTGCAGAAGCATAACGGCGGCGTTACAGAACCGCATTTTATGGCTCTCCTGCCCCGTCTTCCTCCCACTCTCTCTCTCTCTCTCTCTCAAATATTGTTTTTTTTTGCAAGAAAGCCCCCGACTCTCTTGCGAATCACAACTCCTTCCTTCGGTCTCAACACTTCCTCCCCTTCCTAAGCTCGCTAAAGTGCCAGCACAGTTCTCGACCACCGTACTGTCATGCATACACATTTAGGGGTGAAACGGTCGGGTTAATCCCGACCGATTCGCACCGAATCCGATTGATACCGAATCCGATTGGTACCGAATCCGGAGAAAAATATGGGTTAGGATATGGTACAACATATCCGTCCGAATCCGATATCCGTCCGAATCCGATCGTCTTCAAGTTTGATTTCGTTAGTGCTACTATTTGACGTTTCATTTTCTTTTGCAATGGTAAAATAAAATCTTCCATCGCTATTAAGTAGTAACATCAAGTTCTTGACGTCATCCTACTCTATTTGTTGTCTGCATGCATTCCTTACAAACAAGTAGGGTGCAACGGCTCGGTTAATCCCGACCGATCCGAAGACCGAATCCGATTGGTACCGAATCCGATTAGTACCGAATCCGGAGAAAAATATGGGTTAGGATATGGTATGCAATATCCGAATCAATCCGTTTTCCCCTATACACGCCGAGCCTGGCTTGTTCCATGTGTTGATGTGGAAAGTGGAAATTTATTGTTAAGAGATAGGAGGAGGGAGATTTCAGCGCATTAATGAATTCCTCGATCTCGTCCGTCAAAGTTTTGATCGACGGCCTGGTTTTGACGATAGAATCTCCCATACAGTACGTATATCTCTAAACATAAATTACCCAAAAATACTAACAACTAATGGTATACCGTCAGTTGTTTTTTCAACGGGATAACTAACCACCGTTGGATTCAGCACTGTCAAGCAATATTGGATGTCCACGATACTATCCAAATCAGATGTCTTATCTAAATCCCTCAAACCCAACCACTCATTCCTCCTAAGCCTCACGCTTTCTCCTCTTGCTCTCTCTCTCTCTCACCAATGAGCAGCAGCATGGGTGAGGTGGCGCGGTACGACGTGACGCCGCAGGGGCGGCTGCGAGCACACGGAGATGCGCGGTGGCATGGGCTCCCCTGAGCGTGGCAGCGGATGATGAGCAGGAGGCGGCTTGGCTCTTGGGCTGGTGAGGCCAAAAACCTAGCTCAATTTAGGCTCGACGACATGGATCCGAGCAAGCAGAGCATTGGCAATGCAAACGTTGCATCTCGGTCCACGACCTCTAACACCGACCACGCTGCGATGGGCCTCAGTGACCCCTTGTCGTCCCAGTGAAAGCCGCAGCAGCCATTGGAATTCCCTGGTTTCATTCACGGTTACTATAGTTATTGCAGCTACTTGTTTGATGTATTTGCTAAAACTTGCATGAAACTATATTTCTATTGATACTTTTGAGGAATTTTTGTTGATACCTCATATGTGTATGTAGATATGTATGTGAACATACGTAAGCCTATGATGGTACTGCAGCTTCAATGTTGGTACATTTGTGATACATCACATTTAGTCTGAAAATGTAGCATCCTTCTAAACCATGGTTAGATGTCCTATTCTACACTATGCAAATGATGGGGTCCTGTTATTCTCTGAATTATGGTTCCATGTTCCTGGAGCTAACATTGTTTTGTAAAATTAAATTCATGTGTTCTATTCCGTGCTTAACATTCTCATCAAGAACTGTCCCAATATTTTATTTTGTAAAGTGTTCACGTTTCATGAGGTTTCATGATGTCTCAGCTTGTTTTATGAGGTTTCATGATATTTCATAAAATTTTAGGAGGTTTCTGACTAAATTTCACGTGGTTTTATTACTAAATTTTATGGTGTTTTATAAGGTTTAAATACTAACTTTCATGAAGTATCAAGAAGTTTATGTAGCGGCTCCATAAAATTGAATTCCAAGTTTCATTACTATGTTTTATGAGGTTTCACTACTAACTTTAAGTCTCAATATTTTATTTTGTAAATTGCTCAAGTTTCATGAGGTCTCAGCTTGTTTTATGAGGTTTCATGACTAGGTTTTTATAAAGATTATTGAGATTTATTGTCTAAGTTTCATCAAGTTTCGAGATGTTTCACGACTAAGTTTCATGAGGTTTCAAGACTGATTTGTAGTTTCATATAGTTTTTTTTGTTGCGGATTCATGAAGTTGAACTCCAAGTTTTAGGACGTTTCATGACTAGATTTCATAAAGTTTCATGAGGTTTTATTGCTAAGTTTTATGGTGTTTCATTAAGTTTTATAAGGTTTCAGAAGGTTTTACGCCTATGTTGATAAAGTTTCGTAAGGTTTTATGTCCAAGTTTCATGGTGTTTTATAAAGTTTCATAAAGTTTTTTGTAGCGGATTCATGAAATTGAAATTTTTTTGTAGTAAATTCACGAAGTTGAACTCCAACTATTAGGACGTTTCATGACTAAATTTCATGAGGTTTCATGACTATGTTTCATTAAGTTTCATAAAGTTTCAGGAGGCTTCATGCCTAAGTTAACTAAGTTTCATAAGGTTTCATAAAGTTTCAGGAGGTTTCATGTCTAAGTTGACTCAGTTTCATAAGGTTCTGTGACTAAATTTCATAACATTTTTAAAAGGTTATATGACTAGGTTTTATGATGTTTTCATGCGGTTTCGTGACTAAATTTTATATAGTTTTATGAGGTCTTATGTTCAAGTCTCATGATCAAGGTTCATGAATTTTCGTGAAGTCTCAAGTTTTAGAAAATTTTCATGATTTTTCCTATATCCAAGTCCTATGATTATGGTTCACAGATCTTGTCAATCTATTTCTTTATTGTTTGTATCCATATCCCTCTGATCATTACTTGTGTCCAATAAAGCCTCTGCAAAGGCATCATTCACTTCATTATCTCGTGAAGTACTAATCTTACATAAGATCATGTCGACACCTTCGACCATGGACAGGACGACTTGCATATACACCAAACAGGCGAACTTTTTAGCACAGAAACCAAGTGAAACACCATATGAAATATCCAACTGAAAGAATTTCAAATAGAATCAAACTAAGCATTTCACTGAACATGGTGCATGCAAAACAGACATAGGGAGAAAAGCAAGAATCTTACATGAGACATGGTGGAGTAACAGATAGGGGGAGATTGCAGACAACGTTTCAAGCATATCTAAGAAGTTTGAAGACAGTGACTGAAGCCGACGACAATAGGATTCGACATGGAGGAGGACTGCTTCACTCACATGAATGGAGGAGGATGGCAGGAGTACAAGAGCATGGCAGGGCTCGCGTGTGCACGGAGCAACCTCGTGGAAGGAGCAACGACGCGGAGCAGATTTGTGGAAGGAGTCGAGGCATAGTGGTCCGATTACATGTGATCTAATAGCTGGAACATGTCTCGTTGAGTAGGATCTGCACGGTATACCGCTGCGTAGCCACATCCTAAATTACCGATTGCCATATTTATTATCCAGCCTTGTGTCGGTGTAGTATTCCCGTCAAAATCAAACCATCTGATGAAAATTTAATGTGCAAAATAAAAGCTCAATAATGCGATAATAACCATCAAACCATCAAATTCTCTATCCCTAACAATTGATGGTTAATCCCATCAAAATCCATTAATTATTATCTGGTATTAATGGATATCACATTTGTGCAAGAATATCTGTCAAAATCGACCCACCCGATGAAAGTCCGACGTATAGGATAGAAGCTAATTAATGTGACAAAAACCATTAATTGTTAAAGATAGAGAGTGAGAGATGAGAGATTTTTTAGGGAACATTAATGAGCTCTTTGATCCCATGCATAGGAATTTTTTTTATTGACAACAAGATTCTTTAGTCAAAATCGAGCCATCCGATCAAATCCCGCATACAACTATATGATAGAAGGCCATTAATACAAGAAGATACCATTAATTGATACAAATAAAGGGATGGAGATTCAAGCGCACTGATGAATTCTATGATCACGTGCATTGGATTTTTTTATCGGCACCCTAGTTTTGACCAAATAATCTCCTTCCCCACACACAATATCTCTATCTAAGCACAGTATCACTTGACATATTATTGTTAGGCCTTCAGCAAGTGTAGAATCTCCCACAAAATTGAGCCACCGAATGAAAATCCAATGTACAGGATAGAATCTCATTAATGTGACTTCAGAATTTTGATTGACAACATGGTTATGATGGTAAGATTCTTCCAGCAAAAGTGAGTTGTGCGGTCACAATATGACAATAGGGTAAAGAAGCTCATTAATGTGACAAGTAACCACTAATTGTTAGAACTAGATAGATAGACATATGTTGAGTTGTTGATGCATTAATGAGATCATTTGGCCTTGTGTGTCAGATTTTTTTATGGATAGCCCAGTTTTGATAACATAATCTCCCGATCCCTTGCTCTAAACAAAAATAATCACTTTTCATAGTTATTGTTAGGCCTTTAACCTATGTTTTTTTGCAATAAAGTCCTTGCCTCTTCTGCAAATTAGAAATCCCCCTTTCATCAAAATCAAGTTGCCATGAGATTAAATCCAGGAGTATAACCTCGGGTCAGACGTGGAGTCACACACTGGAGAGATCTATAGAATTATCTAGCTTGCCTTTTTTACTCTGAGTTAGAACATGGAACTGAAGTTATGATGTTGCAGTGGCTACCACATGGACTTGATATGAGGAACAAAGCCCCTTAATTTCTATACATGCATGATGTTGTGGTCTATTTTGCTCAACAACTATTCTTATCATCCATTTTCTTGTTTAGTTGTAACTAGTGCATCGATCTTTTGCCAAATGGTTAGTTGTGGATTTTGTTTGGTAGTTTCTTAATGCTTACTAGATATGCCATTTTTTAGGCTTGCATGTAGCCCTTTTGTTCAGTTTAATTTGGTGCCAACAAGGAATGTATGTAAAAACTAGACATGCTATTTGTCTTACTTGCATGTGGTGGTTAGTGTTTTACACTAGCAACCATAGTTTCACGTTGCTTCTTATAGACTTTTGAATCCTTCAGAATTTAGAACGATATTCATGCATGCATCATGTGGTTCATCTCATACTAAAGTGCATCAAAAAGTGGGGTCAAGCAATATGTGACTCAAGGCTAGATGCACACATTGCACCAGCCGACAGTAGGCATGTAGACACAATAGGATGGGGGGCGATGGATAGTGGGTGTACAATAATTTTAGATATAGATGTAGGTAGGGGTCGAAACGGATCGGATACGATCGAATAGTATCAAATACGAATACGAATCCATATTTTTAAAACGAATACGAATACGAATTCGAATATTCTCAAATACGAATACGAATATTCTCGAATACGAATACGGATATTTTCGAATACGGATTTTCTCGGATACGAATATCGGATAAAATGGATTCCTAGCGATTTTGCCGATTTTCACCGATTTTTGACCGGTCATCGGCTTTAAACCACCTAAATTCAAATTTTGAATCACAAAATTTGTACGAAATTTTCATGGGTTCTAAAAACGGATCGAATACGAATCGAATAGTCTCGAATACGGATACGGATACGAATATTCTCGAATACGAATGCGAATACGAATACTCTCAAATACGGATACGAATATTCTCGAATACGAATATGAATATTTTCGAATACGAATTTTGCTTACCATATTCGTGTTTTCTCGGATACGAATATCGGATAAAACGAATTATCCGTTACCGTTTTACACCCCTAGATGTAGGTCATCCTTGTCTTGGTGCTATTATGAGTTGCACAAGTCTTCATTCTTATGGATGCAGAATTAAAGTGCATGCTTTTATATTGAAAGTGTTTTTCCTACATGCAGTACATGTATTTAGGGTCTCAGTTGGAGCACATACTAAGTGATGGGAAGGACTATGATACAAATAATTTTAGTTGGCTACAAAAACAATTTTAGATCCCCACACATTTTCCCACTTTCTCACTCTCACTTGTATGATAAGCAATTAATTGCAGGAAAAGTGTATGCAAAGTGCATAAATTCGTATATATGCCAACAATCACTCTCTTGTAAAAACATGAACTAAAAAGTTAAGAAGTGACTTTGTAGCTCTATGATTACCCTCTGGGGTCTTCAAGAAGAAGCACACACAAAAAATAATACATGCATACAATTACAAGATCACAAGACATGATTAGAGATTAGAGAAAAGTGTTGACCATCGAGAACTTTTTTGGTAAAACAACTAAAGGGTCTAAATGATTAGAGATTTAGGAGTCAAACCTCATGGTGGTACCTGATGGAATTACTGTTTGAAGCATGCTTCGACGTAGCCACATGGGTAGCCAACAACCATAGATGGCGGTTGACACCAACGGTGCTCGCTGCCGACACAAAGCCCCCCATGTGTCCCCATCCATCTATGGAATACTATTTCCATGTGGCTCCATAGGGTGGATCATATGGGCGGTAGCCGCAGTGAGAGAGTAGTACAAGCCAATGCCCAGCGGTGACTGAAGAAAAGAGTGAATGATGCATTGTTATGTACATGAATAGTTGTATAGTGAGACTTATTGAGCGTGCATTTATTACTTGATCACACTACTGGAGGCGAGGGAACCAAGTTGACGAAGGCGCTTGTGCTCTGACATGGAGCAATTGTGCTACATGATTTGGTGTATGCAACATTGTTGGTGGTTGTACATGCACCATTGGTGAGTTTTGTAGTGCCCTCATCTCCATCATGGGTCATAGGTGTCAGAGGCAAGAACAACATTGTTGGTGCTAGCGGTAACCATTTTTAGAGATTTATAGAGAGTCAAACCATACGGTGGTACCCGAACATGTTGTTTCTTGAAGCATTCTATGGCAGTCACATGTGTACACAACCACATGGATGGTTGTCGATTGTAACGATGCTCATCGCCAGCACAAAGCCTCCCATGGCTTTATCCATTTATGGAATATTATTGCTATGTGGCATTATAGGATGGATCATATGAGTGGCAGGCATAGACATAAGGTGAGAGTAGTACAAATCAACCCCCTAAGGTGTCAAAGCAGAGAGCAAATGATACACTATTATGTTTTTTGAACTACCTTTTGAATTTGATACGCTATTATGTATAAGAGGTGGTCGAAGCAAAGAGTGAATGATGCATTATTATGTACAGGAATATTTATATAACAAGACTTGTTGAGTGTGCATTTATAACTTGATTACATTGGTGGATGCAAGGGAACTATGTTGATGGAGGCGCTCATGCTTAGACATGGAGCGGTGGTGCTATAAGATTTGCCTAGGATTTGACATATGCAGAATCGATGGTGGTTGTGCATTCACCGTTGATGAGTTTTGTGGTGCCCTCATCTTCATCATAGGCTATGGACATCAGAGAACGATGCTCGTTGCTGGTACAAAGCCTCTCATGGCCCTATCCATCTATGGCATATTATTGTTGTGTGGCATCATAAGGTGGATCATATGGGCGGTAGGCATAGGGTGAGGATAGTACAAAACTACCCCCAAGATGGCTGAAGTAGAGAGCGAATGATACACTATTATGTTTTTTGAACTATTTGTTGAATTTGATACACTGTTATGTATAAATGGTGGTTGAAGCAAAGAGTGAATGATGCATTCTTATGCACACGAATAGTTGTATAACAAGACTTGGTGAGCATGCATTTATAACTTGATCACACTGATAGAGGCAAGGGAACAAAGTTGATGGTGGCCCTCATGCTTTGACATGGAGCATTGGCGCTACAAGATTTGCCTAGGATTTGACGTATGCAGCATCTGTGGTGGTTGTGCATGCACCAATGGTGAGTTTTGTGGTAACCTCATCTGCATCACGGGTAATAGGTGTCAAAAGCCAAGACCAATATTGTTGGTGGTGGCGGTAAGCATTTTTTTAGAGATTTATGGATAATCTAACATCATGGCGGTATCCAAAGGTGTTGTTGCTTGAAACATGCCATGGTATAGCCACATGTGTAGGCAAAAACCATGGATGGGCGCCGATTGCAACTATGCTCGTCGCGAGCACAAAGCCTCCCATGGCCTATCCATCTATGGTGTATTATTGCCATGTGGCTTCATATAGCGGATCATATGGGCGGTAGGCATAGACATATGGTGAGGATAGTACAAATCAACCCTCCAAGGTGGCCGAAACAGAGAGCGAATGATACACTGTTATGTTTTATTAACTTTTTTTTAAAAAAAATTGGTACCCTTATATGTATAGGAATAGTTGCATATGGATACTGGACGAGCGTTTATTCATAATAATGCATGACAATGGTGAAGGCCGTAAGGGCACCTCCAGTGCATTGGGGAACGGAGCTTAACAGTGGCGGAATCTGGATTTGGTTACGCTCTGGGTTTAATGATGAAATGATCTAGATTATCTAGGTTGAACCATAAAAATGTTACCTAGGCTGAACTGAATTTACTCAGGCTATACACTAGATATTTTTTTCACACCTCGAGCTAAAACCTATCCTGTCCAGGGTGTAGGTCTGCCCCTGGAGCTTAAGAATGTACGTTTTTGGAATTTCTTCCGTTGTATACCTATCAAAAACATTGCTTTCTGATCAGAGTAGAGGACAAGAATTACAAGCCACAGGTGCGGAGGATACCGTAGGTGCCGAATATCTTCCTCCATGGCCCAGCCGGGAGGAGCAGAGCAGAGCAGAGCAGGGAGCATCAGATCTGCACAGTAGACCGGTCAACCAACAGTAGCCACCGCCATGCATGCGTGCATGCGCTGCTGCGTCCAGCACCAACCCCACAACCCCGCCGCGGTCGAGCCCAGCCAAAACCCAATAATTCGGTGGGACCCAACTCGCTCGCCTCGCGTGCGTGCCCGCCCCAAGTAACAGAAGGCTTGGCTCGACCGGCGTTAACTCGGTCGATCGTGCGGGCTCCGGCCGCACTGTGCGAAGCTATAGCTACACGAAGATGATAAGCGATTAATCCAGTCGCGCGTCGCCGTCGGCCGCCTCCAATGCTGTCGCCGCGCGGCGACGCCCGTGCGTGCGCGTGGTCGGGTTGGTTGGTGCGGCCGCAAGGCCAGTAAAGTCAGCATGTGCGATGTGTGGCTCCCGCGTGCGGAAGCGTCGATCGTCGGGTCTTGTACACTTGCACCAACTAAGCTCTGTGGTTGGTGTGCGTGCCTGGCCCAATTCGCCAGAGAGGCTAGGAAATGTGTACCGGACAACATCGCTGTTTCAAAAAAAAAAAAAGGGTTTAGCGAATCAATACTTTGTGACAGATTTAAAAAAATTTAAAAAAAATGCGAAAGAAATGGGCAACACACAGAACGTGACAGATGAAAAATTGACTGGTCTGTGTTCTCATTAATTAAAGGCTTCTCATATGCCATCAATACTTTGTGCATGAAATATGCTATATTATGGGCTATATATAGGCCGGGTTCGAAACCGTATATTACTTATGCTTATCTATTGTAGCTATAGTAGATTTTTTAAATATAGTTTGTTTTTTAAGATGGGGTCTAAAAGTCAATTGTAGTAAAAAGTGTACTGAGTTCAGTTGTACCGACTAAAATCACATATGATTATTTTTCTGTATATACTGTCTCTTATGAACAGTCAGAATTCAAAACACCTATCAATAGTACAGCCGAAATAGGGAAAATATGTAGCAACCAGTCCTTCACGCCCTTCAAAAAGATATTCAGTTGAGCTCCTCTCTCAATATAGGACAGGCTAATAATCTCAGACCTCCTCTCTCGAGCAGCTAATCTCCCAAAATAGGCATCGTGTATTGTGCTCATGTTTCAGTTGAGCTCGACGTCGGTGTCACAGTAAACGTGCATATTTCATTACTGCTTAGCCAATCGATCGAAACATCCAGCTCATCGTGATTATTAGTTGAGCTTACTGCAAGCGCTCATGTGCCACCGCTACCTCGTTCCACCTCACTCTGGTGTTACTACCTCTGCATCCAACTCCTCTGACTCCAGATCTCTCGTCTTATCATCTCATGGACGGACCTGCAAGAGATTTAAGAACATCTAAATATTTTTTTACAAAATACTAGATATATAATAGATATATTAGATATATATTGTTAGTTAGAGTAAAACTATACTTTTATGCCTGCAAATAAATTCAGCCCGCACTCTCGTATCTCGTGCGTAGCCCATGTAACACTTTAGACATATTTTTTCCTTACCTCAGCCCTCCTCATGCAGGCATAAAAAGGTAAAAATACAAACAAAACCTTAACATTTGTTCTCTTTCTCATCTTGTGGCTGTCTGTATGGGATGCTACTCTGGCCTTCGAGTAGCGAGCAGGTGAAGGTGCAGGCTATGGAGGCAAGTGACGACCAACAGACGTGGACTGCATAGGCGAGCAACAGCCAGTAGACGTAGACTGCGTAGGCGAGCGACGACCGATGGACATGGCGCCATGGCGTGACGGCAATCATGCGTGAGGCGGCGCGGGGTACATTGTGAGCGTGTGCCAGTGTGGGCGAGCAAGGAGGTGTCGCTGGCAAGCGGGCGGAAACACGGAGGTAGGGAACAGGCGGCGGGATGGGAGCATCACGGTAGCCGGGAGGGAGTGTGACATCAAGAAGTGAGCAACACCTCTACTTATCGTCATCGTCCTCTCTCCAGAGCTAGGTATGCTCCACTCCACTCCATTTTTTTTCTTGCTCCGCTTTGCTATACTCTGCTCTGTTCTGGCTCTGGTTCTTTCTGGAGCTTAGCATTTGCTTTCTTTGTTTTTTTTCAAACAACTTAGCTCCAAAATCTGAACACCCATTCTAAAATTCTAAGTCCACCGCTTCATCATCCCCATCGCCCTCCCTAGACCCATAAATATAGACCCATAAATATATAAATATGACCCATTGTCTATTACCGATCGCTAGCTCAAGATCTAGAACACCTACTCCAAAGAGATTAGCTTTTTCTAAGTCATTCAATTAAAAAATTAAAAAATATTATATCGTCACAGATAATACAAAGGAATAAGATAAAAGAAAAAGAACGAAAAGGACAAAAAAAGAGCCAAAATTAGAAGCTGGCGTGTTTCGAATAGCTTCTAACTTAAATAACCTGAAAGATAAAAATAGAAACTGAAGTCGTTTGGACCGAGGCCGAAATATTAGAGGCGTTATATTTAACACAAAAAAATACCTTAAGTCATTCCAATGCACTAGTACTGCAATGGTAAAGTGTTGTGGCAATGAATTTTGCTAAAGTATCGGGTGAATTTTGGAACTAAGCCAAACTAACCTATGCCTTAGAAAGTTTAAATGAGCTGGATGAATTTGCAAAATGCACCCCACTTTTGGTCTAGAAACGTACTTTCCGTTCTTCCTTTTTTACACCGAAAACGCACTAAGTTATTTCAATTGCTTGATCCCGTTGATAGGTCCGTTCGACGACGGTTAAAGTTTTGGAAATCAGTTTCCCTTTTTCTCACGAATCAAAATAGTATATTTTTGGAGAGAAAGAAGACAATTGCACTCACGCCATTTTGGTGCTCCAAAGCATCATCGTGCACTCCACACCCATACATGCAAGTCTTGTGTGCGTACAGACATTCGTAGATGTACCTTGTGCCTTATTACGTCTCGTCTCGTATATGTGTGTCGCCGTACTTATCTCAATAAGCAAATTTGTACAGCTAAAGTAACCAATTTTTTTTGAGAAAAAAAGTAAGTCTTACTAATTATTAATCGGAAAAAAAGTAAGTCTTACTAATTATTAATCGGAAGTGCTCTACAACATTCGTATGATTTTTGAGAAGAAATCAGTCGGATTTCTCGTCTTTGGATATACGCAAAGATTCGTACGCGTCTTCTCCACCGGTGACTTCCACCTCTCCGGCGAAGCCACCGTCTTCGCCGCCAGTGATCCGTGGAATTAGGGCTCAGGTTCACCCGTTAGGATTAGGGTTCACTCGAGCCCCTCCGAGCTTAGAGGGAGGCCAGGGCAATGGCGGACCGACGATCGGAGGGAGGTGGCGGGGTGATGAGACGGCGGTGGTGCTGCCTCGACCGCGGCTGAGGAGGAGGGCGGTGGGTAGGATCGATGGCGAGGGCAAGGATCAGAGTGGCTGTTAGGAGGCAATGGGTGGTGGCGGCCGTCGCCGGAGACGGGGAAGAACGGCGGGGCGGGGGCGCTAGAGGCCGATGGGGGTGAGGACCAGAGTGGCTGTTAGGAGGTGGTTGGTGGTGGATCCGACGGCGGTAGCCATCGGAGACGAGGAAGAATGGCGGGACAGGGGGTGCTAGAGGCCAGTAGGGGCGATGGGAAAGAGGGTAGCGACGGTGGAGGATGATTCGATGGGAGGGGAGGATGGAGCAGGGGGAGAAGAGGACGGGGTAGGGGGAGGCGATAGGCGGCGAGGCTCACCGACGGCGGAGGTGAGGAGGAGGAGGCGTAGGGGCGGTGGGAGATTCTCAGTGGCGGCGTGTCAAGTGGATTGGGCGGTGGCGGCGGTGGAGGTGGAAGCGGGGAAGGGAGGTGGTGGCAGCCCTCACGGCAAGGAAGTAGGGGCGGCACTGGTGAGGGGGCCGCGGGATCGGGCGAGACGGCGGGGTTAGCATGGGGGAGTTGGTTGGCGGCGGGGTCAGTTAGGGTTAGGTTATTTTATAGGATTTAGGGGTGAATCTGGTGCATTAGATCTCTATCAAATGATCCTAAAATCTGACTATTTTTGCTTCTAAAAACAATCAAATGTTGTTCAGACATACCCATTCCTGATAACTTGGGATAAATCCAAAACGTTCTCATTTCGCTACTCAACTCTCACGGAGGAGCTGGCGGCGAGGCTGACAGAGTGCGGGTTCCCCTCGATGGCGCATCGAGGGGGTGTGGCTGCAGGGCCGGGGAGAGGCGTGCAAGTGGCGGGAGATGGCGACCAGGAAGGCGGAGCTCTTCACACGGAGTCGAGGGCGCATCGCCTTCGCGTGGACGCTTGTCACGCTCCGCTGCAGCTCACATGCATCCCATCTCCTGCACTCACTTGCATCCATATCGGCCATGGTGAGCTGAAACCATGAGAGTGTGATCTCAAGTTGTATAACGAAAAAAAACAAATTTTAAATTGTCTACCCTTTTTGTTAAAACTGGTCCTGCTCATTTGGGTTAGGCTTATGGCTTTTAGCTTATTTTTTACTATTTCTAAATTTCGTCTTTTTTCTGATTTTTTGGCTTATTTTGAGATTTTTTTGCCGGTTCTTTTTTCGTATTTGTTTGCATTACACGTGAAGGGCTAACCTTTTTTCCATTTTTAAATTTTTTAAATTTAATTACGTTAAATAAGTTACCATCAGCTACAGTGTAGTTTCAGACAGCTACAATAAAAATTCAGCTATAAACCACTAAAATTCAGTCTAACCGAGCACCACTATAATCAGTCCTAGTCGGGTTTGGACAGGTCAACCAAGATAGTTGGGATGATTAAACTTAGCAACAACGTCAAGGTCCTTCAGTCTTTCGTTTGGCGCTAACGGGCAGAGAACCTCCCATTTGTCGAAGTGGATCGCCGGCAACCGTCAGCATCATCGTCGTGAATCCCTAGCGAGGACACTACTCGACACATGGTGCTTGCTTCCTCACCAAAATTGATTGACGCGTGCCTGTTTCAATGCCAGCGGTTTATTAGGACCTTGATGCAAATTATATTTTCCAAAGGTCCTATACTTGTAAACCTTGGATACACCTACTCAATTTTTGTATCAATTAGCAAGGTAGCCCACGCACTTGCAGGGGTATCACCCTTAAAACATGTTTAAATGACTTAGCAATACATAAGTGATTTTGCTTTTTGAAAAATAGATTGTTGCAGAACTTTATTTGTGATATTTTAATATTATATATTATAAGAGAGAAAATACTCACTCTATTCCCCAATACTTGTCACATGTGACCAAAACTTTATTTTCCAGAAACTTTTTGACAGAAATACTTGTATAGTAAACAATAAACATAGCATTACATAATATATTTCATTTATATCATCATCGTTTTTTTAATTATTACAATGTTTGTCTATACTACATATTCATAATGTACATCATATAGTTTATATCGGTACAACCGAGTGAACACCCGTTAATGATCTCACTCTCAATCCCTCCATCCCATGAATGTCCACCAAACAAATGGTCATAATGTTTTTGTTTTTGTGAGAATTTTTAGCAATTACCTTTTTTCTTAGAGGTTATAAACTATTTGTCATCAATTTTATTATATAATATATTTGTATTCTAATTTATATATATATATATATATATATATATATATATATATATATATATATATATATAAATTCATTTTTGTTTTTCCTCAAATTAGAATATTTCTATAATTTTAAATAAAACCAGAATTCTATTTTTCACTTAGTCTGGAATTTAAAAGCAAATGCTATTTTTTTTACTTTTATTCTAAATTTGCAAATTTTTGGATTGCACTATAGACTTTCATTTTTAGTTTTATGTTGGAATTCATTTATAAATTCAACCGCTAATTTTATTTCAAATTTAGGTTATTTCTTATAGTATTTGATATGGACTCTTTCTTTAATCTCAAATTTATTTTTATTTAATTTGGAATTTTAGTTTTAGGTTAGATACAGATCCAACTGCTAATTACAAGAGAATTCATGTTGGGGGGCCCTTGCTTTAATGCTCTAAAACCATCTAAAAGTATATCTGGAGTTACATTGAACACATTGTGAGAAAGGATGAACAAAATACCTGAAGAAATAGTGAAACACAGTGCACAGCCATGCCGACAATGTGCCTCGTTTCTACTTTGATTTTGCTTCTTAATGTGCCGTTTTATCCATTCTAGAATAAACAATGCACAACCCTCTGATTCTTTGCATCATCTCTGCCATTCCTTTGTTTCTTACGAGGCATGGGACAAATGTCTCTTTAAAAACTAGTGGCTGGTGCCATCGAGTTGTCTATCGTTCTTAGAAACTAATTGAATATGTGGTAATGGTAATGAATCTACCGGTCAATATCTGGTTTGGTGCACCAAGAAACTGTGTAGAAGCCTAAACTAAACAGCATGTACACCAATGCATACGGCTATAAAAACGACATTGGAGCGAAATATACCTCTTCTAGGCCCAAATAATGCCGCCATAGCAATGCCACATTTCACATACGAATTGTGTAACAGATCCAAAAAAGTTCCTACATCATCCGCAGACAAATAATTCTATAACGTGAGCATGGTGGCCAATTTCGTCTTTTTTTGAATTTTGAGCTTTTTTGTCGGTTCTTTTTTTCCGTATTCATTTGCGTTGTCCGTGATGAGCTAGCATATTTTTTTATTTTTAATTTTTTCAAATTTAATTACGCCAAATAAGCCGCCTTCAGCTATAGTGAAATTTCAACTATAAGTCACAGCTTTTTAGCCCAACCGAGCGGGTTAGGATTGCTACAAGAGATCAGGAGGGAGAGAATGCACATATGAGCCAGGGAGTAAAAAGAAAAGGGAAGAAGAAAAGCAGTGCAAGATTCGCATATATAGTCAAACTATCAGCCTCACTATATCCAATTTTGAGATAAACTTAAATAAACCTGACTTCCGGGCAATGCTGCAGCTAGTAAATGGGCAATCGATAGAAAGTCGCTTTCTTGTGGTTAACCATAATTTTAGTTTTGTTCTTTTCATAATTTTAGAAAGTCGATTAGAAGATTGGTTTGTTTACCACTTCACCTTATGTTTAGTGCTTATATGCTTTTCAAAAGCTAAATTACATCTGTTCTTTTCCTCTGAAACTGATGGCTTTTGGCTTTTGCTATAGTACCTAACTTTCAAACAGATTATTTTTTAAGATGGGGTCTACAAATTAAACGATCTACACGTTAAAAGCCAAATATATGTACCAGCCAAAATCACAAGTGGATATCTGTCTCCGTAATCATGTCTGTAACACCAAAATTCAAAAATTTCAGCCAAAAGTCATAAGCCACAGCCGCAGCCAAACAGGCCCATAGGAAAATATGGAAAATATGGGTAGCAGTGCAGCAGTAAATTGTTGCAGATTCTAGGAAAATATGGAAGGATTTCCCTGTAAGACAGGTAGTTGCTACAAACGGACTTAGGCGTGGAGTCCTTGCACCATGTCAAGTGGACGAACATACAAGATTGAGATTATAAATTTTTGATTGGATTCATGAAGAAAGACATAAGAGTAGTGCTTCTATGTTTTCTCCTGTAATAAGAATGACACTAATTTCAAAACACACAAAAGGGTAAATAATCAATATCCATCATTCAGTTCTACTTTGAAAGTTGTGCAAATGACTTTGAGAAAACGGTTTTGTTGTTGCACAATTGATTGGAATTTTTTTTATCTATCAATCATCTAAAGTTGCACTTTTAGTCACATAAAATTGGAGTATAAAAATATAACTGAAGATGAAGAAAAAATCAGTCACTGTAGTCACTCCCTTGAAAGAAACATAGAAACACCTCTCACTGTAGTCTGCCATGGGCTCATGCAATCACCCATATATGAAAGCAAGTTACCCCTTTTCCTTCTAAGCTACTCGTTCTAAATCCAAAATCCCGAAGACACACTTAGATCATCTAAAAAAAGACAACCATACTTAGGGTTTCTGAAAAATGAAATAAATCAAATAATACCTATCAATCCCAAGCGTTGAATTCCAATTGAACAGTCGAGATTAGAGAACATCCACATTGCAATTGCAAGTCGCCACGCCCGACACGCATTAACTACACCTTTTTAGTGATCATTCACCTCATGGTCAGGGCGAAGCCAACTACGAAGGCCGGTATACGTAGACACCCTAAACTTTTTTCAAAATTTGCTTTATGTTTTGCCCTGTTTTTCTATGGTCCTCTTTTTTCGAATGTCCTTTGCCTTCTCTGATATATATCATTACCAGCTATATATAGGTTCTAATTGAATGTGTACTTCATTGCAATTTGATAATATTAGAAGGAATTACATGCAAACTGTATTCAATGCCCTTCGTTCATATTTTGTAAATAGCTTACATCTTTTTTTTTCACCTATGTGATACCGTGTCAATGGTATGAAAGCATCAATCAATGGTGCACCTTCAACATAAATTTTTTAGCTTCGCCGTTGACACGCAGTACATGTTTTCAAAGAAATAATTAAAAAGGGTTAACACCATCACTAGTATATAATATTCGCAAAAATCTTACTGTTCACACGCAATATTCACAGAATCGATCGACACCGACCAAAATATTGCTGTGTGCCAGCTGCTTGCCCTCTACTACAACGAGATCGATTGTACAAGAACTCAAAATCATTCGAGGCTCCTCGTACTTTAGTTAATTAATGGAGTCCTTCCCTGTTATTGCCTTATTGTTATGTACTAATGATTTGCCGGATGGGGAATATTCGTGGTGACTCTGGGGAGAGACTGGCTCCACACAAGCATGCATGCATCCATCCATCCATGCTTTGCAAGCCTGTAAAAGCGCCATGCCTACGAACTAGAAGGTGCATGGATAGTTTAACACTTTGGAATCAACCAAGCGGCCCTCATATTAAAATTAATCAACTTTTCGCACGGGTGAGTGTTAGATGTGTAGTGCTAGGGTTGTGCATGCTAACTTTTCATCTTGCAAGTGATCTCTCTCTCTCTCATCTCTTGTGAAACAATGGCTATCGATGATTTGTTGGAGCCAATGGCTGCAAAGCACAAAGTTTTAGTATATGGTACCAAGCGCACGCCTCCGGGCATGTTCTTTATAGCTTCTAAAAGCGGTTTCTAGCTTTTGCTACAATATCTAACTTTTAAATAGAGTATTTTCTCAAGACGAGATCTACAAGTTAATTGTAGTACACGTTAAAAACCTAACATCTGTATCAACCAAAATCGCAAACGAGTATCTCTCTCTGCAATCTCTATCACAAACAACCAAAATTCAAAAATTTCAGCTAAAATCTATAAACCGCAGCTAATAAGAACATGCCCTCCATGTGGAAGCCAAAAGCTCTGGCCGACTGATCTCATGCACACAATTCATTGGTCATGGTGAAATTTTATATGTAGACTCGAAGATGCAAAATGCACGCCCAAGTGGGTACATGCATGCCTAATTGTTGTATTGGTCATGTAAAATCAGTGAATATACAAGTTTTCAACTATTAGCCATGTCCTCAGATGGACTTATTTGGAGGAAGAAACTTCTAGAAATTATTTACAGAGTGAATGTTGTTGCTTGAACCTTGTCATTCGTCAGAATAGTTGTGTACACCAATTTATGTCAAACATCAATATTTCTAAAAATAGATAATCCAGTTGGTTAGATTGGCTATTGATTTTGTTAATTTGGTTCGAGTTGTGTCAAGAGACAGCAACTTGCCCAATTTTGCATGTTCAGTTTGTTTGAATGGTGAGTGAAGAGGACAAGTGAAGCGAGAATTATGTGCTTCGTCAGACATACCATCAATCTCACGCGCTGCGTGCTCATACCAAATTCGTATAGAAAAAGGAGGCTACGTGCATTTGGGCTTTAATAAATGAGATGGCACATGGATAGAGACAATCATAGGCTAATCTCTCCTTTAGGATATGTATAATGATATAGATATCTGTAGTCTATAACATCTATCGTATCATCTATAAACAATATTAAAGATAGCTCATACAATAAGTTATTTTTTACATATCTTTATAGACGGTTTCTTGTGACCCAACGTGTCTTGTTTATTATGTTATAGTTGACTACTACATAAGAGACGGCTCAATTTTCTATGCTCCCTCTTTCTCCTCCATATTATCCAATGTCCTATGTAATAAGATATATATACAACTAACATCACACCATTATATATGGCCTTAGATGCACAAAATTCTTTCAGTGTGATGCTAACTTAGCTTACAAACTTACAGAGTGATGAGGCAAAAGGTATTTTGAAAGGGCTTTGTGGTGCTTAGTTTGGCGATGGTTTATAATTTTTTATTGTAGCTAGTTTATTTTTTATTATAATTGATGGTGGTTTATTTTGGTGTAATTTAATTTAAAATTAAAATAAAAAAATAGCCACTCATAGACAATACAATGTAATACGAAAAAAGAAAAGACAAAAAAATCAAAAATCAGAAAAAAATCAAATTAAAATAGTAAATTAAAAGCTAGAAACGAGCGGGGCCACCGATGCTTCCGTGCGCATGTCTTTGGTTTTCAATGTGGGGATTTGTAGCTGCAATCCCAACATACACCCGTCTCCTGTCAGAAATAAGTACCACTACCATCCAGCTAAGCTAGGATCCTATGCGGTTTCAACGCATGCATGTTTGGACGATCTGGTTGGCAACGAACCGTGCAGAACAAAGTTCAGAAAACTGGTGGGTTCCTGGTAGACGCTCAGAAACCGGGGAAAATATTCTCTAAATTAAAAAGGAGAACTAAATACACTCTGGGAACAAAATTTTAGGTCATGTATTTTTATCATAGCCAATTGTTTTCAGGGGAGACTAACGGTGTCGTCATTGGACAGGCCCTCAACAGGACAAAAAAACTTAGCCCTGATTAAAAGTACTGTGGCTTTTGACTAAAATGATATTGTAGCGGTTGTTAGCTTTTTCTGAGGTATTAAATTAAAGAAACTAAATAAAAAAATTGTTATATCTCCATGTATAATTAGGGATGGAAACGGATCGGATATGATCAAATAGTCTCAAATATGAATACGAATCTATATTTTTAAAACGAATACGAATACGGATTCGAATATTCTCGAATACGAATACGAATATTCTTGAATATGGATTTTGCTTACCACATTCGCGTTTTCTCGGATACGAATATCGGATAAAACGGATTCCTAGTGGTTTTGCCAAATTTTCAACTGTTTTGACCAGTTACCGATTTTAAACCGCCAAAATTCAAATTTTGAATCACAAAATTCGTCCGGATTTTCCCTGGATTCTAGAAACGGATCGAATAAGAATCGAATAGCCTCGAATATGACTACGGATACGAATATTCTCAAATACGAATGCGAATATGAATATTTTCAAATATAGATACGAATATTTTCGAATACGAATACAAACTTTTTCGAATACGGATTTTGCTTAACACATTCGTGTTTTCTCGGATATGAATATCGGATAATGTAAAGGAAAAAAGAGAGAGAGGAAAAAGGCTATGTTAAAAAACCAATATGTTTCAAATGGTTTTTGTTTTAAAAAGAAATTATTTAGAACGGAACCTTAAACTAGCAAGCATGATACTCTATGTGTATTAACTTTGATTATAGTCTAAAGTAGGTGTTCTCCACTGCTGATCACCTATAACTAAACTATGTTATCATAGGGTTTGTCCATCTATCAAAAAGGAA
Organism: Bonia amplexicaulis; assembly: GCA_036346245.1. Lineage (NCBI taxonomy): Eukaryota > Viridiplantae > Streptophyta > Magnoliopsida > Poales > Poaceae > Bonia > Bonia amplexicaulis. Next base: position 8,415,118 of record CM070737.1, read on the forward strand.
TGGACGATTGTATTGTTTCAACTCAAGCCATCACAGAACTAGAAAGATGAAAGGCTAAAGGAGGTTGCGTGTAGAAAATCCCAATCCAATGACTCGAACCAGGAAAGCATACGAACAGATGGCATGGGTGATGGGGCCCTGAGATCTTTCCTATGCAACTGATGTCTCCATCGCTCGGGACACACGATTTTAAGTCCGGGTTTATTTGCTTGCTCGGACAAATTGCTTGTGCTGACGTGAATGATTTATAGTTACGGTTGATAACTTTTGGCTATTTACGGAGTGCCAAGTATAGAATAAAAAAATTATGTATAATTTTAATCGATATAAATAAAGTCATTGTAATATATACTATAATTACTTATAGATCCGGTCATAAAAGATACTCCGTTTGAAAGCTAGTTACTGTAGAAAAGCCGAACGACAATTTTTAGAAGCTAAAAAGAAGAGGCCCGCTACCTGTCCCCCTATCTGGGTGTTGAGGTTTCGCGGAAGTATTTCGCATTGTTGTTGCTAAAAGTTTACAACTTATGATTGGTCTCCTTTTCAACTTATGACTGATTTTCCTCAAACAAATAAACAAAATAGTTTTTTCATCTTTTTTCAAAACGGTTTATCAAAATAACTATTTCAGAGCAATTTATTGGTATTTGATTCGTTAGCACTAACGCTCGTGCTAGAGTCAAAAGCCATCAGCCACAGTAAAAAAACCACCCCCACCTATTGGTCGAATTGTCTACTGGTCAAATCATTTATATATTTTAGTGTAAATTTATATTCGAGTATAATTACACAAACTTTCATATGGTCGTTGAGCATGGTTTAATTATTATATTGGACGCATGAGTACATATATGTATGTTTTTCCGCCCGGAGTACATTAAGCCGTGCTCATTTCGTCCACTCATTTGGACTTAAGTTTATGGTTTCTAGCATATTTTTACTATTTATAATTTTATTTTTTCTATTTTTTGATTTTTAGCTTTTTTGTCTATTCTTTTTTCGTATTCATTTGTATTATGTGTGATGGACTAACCTATTTTTTCTATTTTTAATTTTTTTTAAAAATACAAACCGTATTCATTTGTAATTTCACTCATAAGTTAGCTTATTTCAATCCAACCGAGTGGTATCTCGATTTCTCTGTTAGGCTTTTGGTTTATAGCTTCTAGTTTTTTAATTTTATTTTTTGGCTTTTTGGCCTTTTGGGACTTTTTTTGTCTTTTTCCCATATTTCTCTGTATTACCTGTTTTTTCTATTTTTAAAATTTTAAATTTAATTACGTTAAAAGGACATCAGCAACTACAGTATAAAATAAGTTAGCTACAATGCCAAATGGTGAAAAATAAGCTCTAAGCCATAAAAAAGACCAAATGAGCCGCCTAAATTTCGTATGTTGCTCCAAATTTACAATTAGATGACGTGACTCAAGCCACAGCTGCCTGAATTAGCAGAAGAAGATGATGATGCCGACTAGTGCTGAGCATTTGCTAGAAATTAAGGTGACAGCAGTACAGCACATGGTTTTACACCTCTATTTTCGTTTTCCGAAATAGAGGAAGCTAAAGGGAAACCGTCTTCGCAGAAAGTTAGAAATCATTAAGACAATAAACATTTTAAGAAATCGGTTTTTAGAAGAACAATAAGACAATAAACATTTTAAAAAATCAATTCTCAAAAGAACATTTCTATACGTATGAATAATTTCTACAAAATATTAGCAAACAATATGTAACGGTATCTACTAAGAATTTGTTAGTGACTGTTTAGGGGATGTTTGGTTTGGCCCGCTCGTTTGGGGCTTGAGCTTCTGGCTTTTGGCTTATTTTTCACTATTCCTAAATTTTATCTTTTTCTAATTCTTCGATTTATTTTGAGCATTTTTTGCCGATTTTTCCCGTATACATTTGCATTACACGTAATAGGCTAACCCATTTTTCTATTTTTAATTTTTTAAATTTAATTATGCCAATAAAACATCATCAGCTATATCGTAATTTCAATCAGATATAGTAAAAATCCAACCATACACCACCAAAATTCAGTCCTACCAAGCACCACCACGCTCTCTCCTCTCTCCTGTCTCTCTCTCTGCAAGCACCCCATCCAGCCCTAGCCGTCGTCGCTCCGGGAGGCGTCGCAGCCATAGAACTCAGCCCACCCGACTACTCACACTACCGCTCTCTTGCTCAAACGTTCCTCCACCCATGCCCACGACGACGACGGGAGGCTAGAGCACGCCTCGCCATGGGCTGTCGACCATCGGGGACCGACCTGGCTGCCCAGATCGCTCGGCGAGATGAACGCCTTCAGGCTCGCCGGTGACATGACGCACCTCATAAGCGTCCTTGTCTTCCTGCTCAAGATCCACACCATCAAGTCCTGCGCCGGTGAGGAACTGATAGTCACCCAAGAAAGTTGGGGACTTGGAGGATCTTGGGCGTGCCTGGTTGGTCGGTGCATTTTGGTCTAGTTCTGGATCTTGGGGAGTACGGTGCAGGGAATGTTGTTTTGTGAGGCCAAATCTTGGTGGTTTTGGATGGATTTTGAGGTTTGAGGTCTTGTTCTGGTGAGAATTTGAGGACGGGTGCATATTGGCTGGTTAAGATGTTGTTGGCCAGATACATGTAGAGATCGGGAGGTGGAGGAAAGGTGTGATCATGGTTGCTCCAGCGTCAGCATTGGCGTTTCAGATGAGCTCATGAGCATACATTTGTGAAAAAAATTATCGATATTGCTGTTGTAAATAAAGCGGAACGAGCATATTCTCAGTTTTAATTCCAGCTGCATTAAACATATATTCAATACATTTCCAACAGAATATAAATGACATAACAAATGAAATAATCTGATCTAGACAGAACTGAAAAAGAGATTACTGCATACTCAACAATTTCAATTGCATGTAACAAATATGTTCAACAGAAATACAACTACCTACGGTACAGTCAGTAGAAGGCAAACCACTGGAGCTCAAATCTAATCCTGTTATCAAGATCAAATTTAGTATTCGACTAGTTCATCATAGAGCAAAATCTGAGCCCACAAATAAACATAGCATTCCCAAGTACTTGAACTAAAATTAAGAACAAGTATTGCTCCCACAATATGCAGAAGGATCAATATACTCACGGTGCAGACGGCACTCAAAGCCGTCCTAAAGCAACTCAAATCGGTGAAGAACAAGAAGAACAGGGCAAGCACACTCAAGAGTGTTGTCCCAGAAAACCAAGCACCCCTTTGTGCCGATGCAGAAGAAGAGTATGGTTGACTGAGATACAGTGCCCTCTCCAACCTCGGATAGCCGACGCCGAGTCGAAGGTCAGGGTGATGCCACACAAGATCACAAGAATGCATCGGCCGAGTGCACTCAAAGGCAATGAGAAGTCGTCACCGCCTCTATCCTCCCTCGGGTCAACCTTCAACCATCGGATTTCCCCCTCACACCACAATAGGGTTCACATGGGAAATCGAATGCAAAGGCTTCAATCGGAGATGGCGCAAAAGCCCCAATCCTCCACACAACCCGAAAACCAGAGAGGAAGAAGACCCAAGAGGAGCAAGTCGGGATGGGAAGAGAGCTAGCCCAATGGTGGAGAAACGGGGCCTTAAGAAGAGGAGACGGGGGGTTGCGGCGAGGTGACGTAAGCGGCTGGCTCCGAGGAACCCGGGCAAGCCCGCACCTCCGTCGCTGCCTCTCCAGTCGCCGTCTCCCCCACGCATCGCTGAAATCGCCAGCCCGTGCGCTAGATCTGGGTGAAGTCGAGGCATGTTTTGTATAAATCTGTTGTGGTGAGTATGACGGAAAAGAAATTGTATTTTGTACATCTTTGAGTGCAGTGTGTTTCTTCAGTGGAATGAGCATTGGTCCCGATGCAAGTGCTTGGTTTGTTATACAAGTCAGGAATTGCTTTTGGACAAAAAATTATTATCAATTGTTTACAAATGCAAAGGAATAAGTCACAAACAAAAATGAAGTGTTATAATCAGCGTAGTATAATTTATTTGTCTTTAATCCCCCTCTTATGTTTCTAGAGCCAACATATTAGCAAAACGCATTTTAGATGCAGCTCTAGATTTTTAGATAAATAGATTATCAGATAATGTAAAACAAAAATAATAAATAATAATCTAATAAGGCATGTCCACAGAGCGCACTTCCATTCTAGAAAATGCTCGGCTGGAAACCTAACTCCTGTGCCGGACGAATTAACGGAATCCAACAACCGTACTTACTTTGGCCTCAAGGGAACTCAGTAATATCTTAATCGTCTGCTTTCTACTTCTTATCGAGGTAGCAATAATATAATCGTGAAACTACGCTCGCCGGCTATATATATATATATATATATATATATATATATATATATATATATATATATATATATATATATATATATATATATATATATATATATATATATATAGAATGAAATGGGACACCATGGTATCCGCACCATGATTTTAAATGCATCAATTCCATCTAAATTCGGGTATATTTTTTTAAAAATATCAGTTTTAGGGTATATACTCATTTATAACAATTCAAATGAAACATATAAGTTTGAAAAAATATACTCAAATTCAATGTTTTGAACGAATTTAGATCACATACTTTCTGTAATCAGCATATATCTACAATCAAACCATCATAAAAAAAAGGCAACTACAGTTCAAAATTTAGTTCAAACTTGTTTGAACTAGTTAGTAAACTAATTGAACTTGACATCCAAGAAATTTTAAAATTTTCACACGATACATACCTATTTTTAGACTATGGTGCACGGGCACCAAGGAGCACTCGTTAGTTTTACTATATATATATATATATATAGGAAAATCTTTTCTACACCGGTGTAGTTACTCCCACCTCTAATATACCACCTAAACAAACATAAAATACTCCTTTATCACTTTAGGTATACTCGTAGTAATTATAAGATACTCGATGTGAACCACAAGAAAAATTACAAGGAAACCATAGTTTTTACCATATTTTAGAAATACCTTCATATACACACATAAAAGGAGTATGTCTAAAAATGTACATACTACCTCGAAAAATTGTTCATACCACCTAGATAGTCTTAAATACTCAGTATACTACATGTACATACCCTCCGTTCGCGAGATACTTCTAACGTTGTGAGATACGACATAAGGAGTAACTACACCAGGGTGTGAAAGAGGCTTCCTATATATATATATATATATATATATATATATATATACCTATATATAATCATTTCTTCAGTCGCGTAAGCTGTCGTTTCCATGCACTCAGCTAAAATTGCTGCCCTCCTTTTTCTTCCTGTGGGTATTAATTAGCATAGGGCTTATGGTTCCTATCTGATCACTGCTCATATTTTGCCCGGCCAGTTTAATGTCAACAACTCCAATACGGCCATCGCCATCCCATCCACTAACATGTTCATAGAACCTGATCTATCTAGGCCGCTTGGGAGAACCACGGAACCAAACAAAACACGACCTAAAGCGCACACTCATCCTGGTCGGAAGTCAAACATATGACAGCAAGCGATCTTGGCTGCTGAGACGCCACTTGTTTCTATCTTTCTTGTATTCTAGTGTGTCAGTGCTTAGTACGTATGTGAAATTTATCTGAAAACCTCTCTAGGAAACAAGCATTAACACATATAGTCTGTTTTTACCTTACAAACTGACGGTTTTTTTTTTTTGTTACAATACCTAACTTTCAAACGAAATATTTTCTCAAGATGGGGTCTACACGTTAAACGATCTACACATTAAAAGCCAAACATTTGTACCAACCAAAACTGCAAGTAAGTATCTGTCTTTCCGTAATCTATACCGTAAACAGCCAAAATTTAAAAATTTCAACTAAAAACTATAAACCGCAGCCGAAAAGAACAGACGCATACCACGCGTTATGACACGTTGGCCAGGAGCATCTGCCGGTGCCGGTGGAAGCGTCGCCGTCAGAAGCTGTGCCCGTGCCCGTTAACTGCTGATAGAACTAGCACAAAAAACAAATGCTTAGTAGCGTTTTCGTCACTGGCTAGTACTAAATTGCGTTGGTATTATACAAGTATTCAGGTTCCTAATTGCGTTGGTATTATACAAGTATTCAGCAGCTTGCAAAATTGCGTTGGTATTATACAAGTATTCAGGTTCCTAATTGCCTGCCTGCATGGTGTCGCTGAACAAATAGACATACAAATAGGACTGTCTGTTTGGTAGCTGAAATTATGAACTGATTTTTCGGTGGGTGCAAGGTTTATGCTGGAAGAAGGCAAAGCAGGCTATTATTATTATTTGGCTCTACACTCCAGAAGAAAAATATAGAAGATCTATATACGCATATTAAAATGTACATGGAGATGTGCTTAAAAAAAATACACAAGTATCGGTCCGACATACCCTGAGGATCTTTGTCACTACATGGAGAGGATCAGAGGAATATACTAATTGAAGAAATTTATGTGTAACTCCATCATGATGAGCTGTGCCAAGCCCAATCATATGGTGGGCAAACCACGAGACAAAGAGCCAATCCAAGGTCTACAAGCAGCAAGGCATTACAGCATCCTGTTTGGCTTACTGACTGAAAGGGGAAGACCAAAACAATTCAAGAAACATGCCCAATTGGTCATTAACAAATGCCATGGCAATAATGTGGAAATTATTTGGATGTTAAGCTGTTCGATTTGTCGTTTGGAGCGGGATTACATGGAAGTTTTCCTGCCTTTTTTTGGCAATGTCTTGGTCCCCCATGTTTTATCTAATCTGAATGATGTTAGTTTATTGCCACCATAATAGAATGGTTCAATTACCACCTACGGTACCTTAACACATCAATGTATCGGCATCTGGGGAACAAAATTGGACTTCTAAATGTGTTTTGTAAGGTGACAAACGGGACGAGATCGACTGACAAAACACGAAACATCCACTTGTAAGAAACAAGGAATATTTGACTATAAGCTCATTGTTTACAAGTAGCTGAAAGTGCTATTTCACGGTGGCATTGGACTACCCAAAGGGCCTGTTCTTTTCCTTCGAAGCTGGTGGCTTTTGGTTTTTGCTACAGTACCTAACTTTCAAACGGAATATTTTCGCAAGACGGGGTCTACAAGTTAAACGATCTACACGTTAAAAGTCCAACATCTGTACTAGCCAAGATCTCAAGTGAATATCTATCTCTCCATAATCTGTACCGTAAACAACCAAAATTTAAAAATTTCAGCCAAAAGCCATAGACCGCAGCCGTATCCAAACAGGCCCAAAGTAGAGCAAATTGTAGAATATATTAGACATCACTGTCTGCTCCTAAAAATCTGAACATATGGTGAAAACTCCATTTCAGAGAAAACACAACATTCAAGAGAATTATGCAAGTTGTATGTAACAGTCCATGTATTCTTGAGTCAAGACCACTATGTACAGGAAAGCTTATACATCGTAAGTACTAGTTTAGTGTCTTTTTGGCATCTATGAGTTGGATTGACTTCAAGTCTTGGCAGGAAAGATGTCAGTGTTTTCTACTTTTCTAAGCTTTGAGGCAAAGCATGCTCTAGACAGTCCAATGCCTTCTAACCATGAATAGACAGGCAATAACATTAACAATTGAGCCTAAGGGTGAAGAAAGCTTCTATAGAATTGGAAAAGAATATGCTCTGCAACTTGTTCTACCTATTTTGACCATATTTCCTATGCAAATCATGCTCCACTCGGCAAAACAGCAAATATTTTGCGCCTCGCTCCGATCCACCGTGAATTTTCCATGATGCTTCCTATTTCCTCCTAATCTGTTCCCATATCTTAGACTGCACATCTCATATGGTTATCATACCAAAAAATCACATTCTTGATTCAAAGCAGCAAGCACTTACTCTCAACTGTCATTAAACTAATCTTGCTTATAATTCCGACAGAATAACATGCCAAGTGTTCATACTGTCGATGGATTCTCCCATCCAATGAACTCTGATTTGGCGATGCTTCTTCAGTGATGCACACATGTGAGCATTAAGCAAAGTGTTTGGCGCGGTACGAGATAATTATATTGCCTAAAAGGCTGGCTAGTGGAGGGCACTTGAAAAATATAAAGATAGAGGTAAAGAAGCATGAATAAGCATAGGTTAGGCTCTATGGAAGGCCAGGCATTTGCATCTCTGACCACTAAAGGATGGCTCAAGGCTTTTGATATCGATCCACTTGCCGACACACAGTGGGATCAATTGCCTATATTTCATTCCAGAAGCAATTTTTGCGCGCGAGAATAAAGCGAATGACGCCTTTTCTTTGCGTCTTCCGCTCTGTTCCTGCTAATATATTTTATGTTTTGATCCCTAATGCCTGTGTTTTGAGCTCAAGTTTATCATCAGTAGACCCCCTGCAGTGGATGCTGATAAGCATGGAGAACCCATTGGCTGATGGACACACCAAAGCTGCACGAATTGAAACTCTACCATCTTGTTGTTAATTGCCAGGAATCTGAATGTTGGATCCAACACTGTCTGCACAAACATGCACTGCACTTGGTCTCTCTCAAGTTAATGCTAGGGGCATACCAAATGGCTCATCATCCAGAGATCTTTATATGCAACCAACTTCTGTTGGTGACTCCTTTTCCTCCTGTCATCGCAGCGGCGATCGTCGACGGTCACGGTACAGGGGCTACTCTCCTGCTGAGTTCAGTGGCTGGCCCAGCCGATCTTATCGTCGGCGAAAGAACACTGTTCCTGCATGTGCATGAGCATGAGTGCAGATAGGGAGTAGTACAAAGCTCTTCCATCTAGGATCTGCAATTGAAGCCTGGGGTTGAAATGGGCCAACAGCATGTGCATCCCATAGTTAGGTGTGAGAATTGACCCGATGGGAAGCAGAGAAATGACACCAATATTATTTCCCTGATAAATCTTTGATTTGATAAGGCTCATCTGTCGTGGAGAGGGTTTACCTGTTGGGGACATGGTTCCTTTTCGCAATGTGCGCTGTCGAGCTAGTTTTGGTCGTCTGAAATGACAAGGTAAATTGACTGATACAAAGCGGGCGCTAGCGTTGCCATCTATATCTCGCGGTTTTCGGATGGACAATGCATAATGCACGGCCTTACCAGCACTTGCAGCAAATTAGTTTGATGGGTAGCGAAACGTTTCAGCTGACACGGCGAGTATTCAGGGTTCATCAGTGATACCGTAATCCATATCCAGTTCTCAGAACGCAATGCTAAACTCACTCCCTTAGATCTAATACATGGAATAGAAGTGGATTGCAATTAATTTTTTTAATTGCGTCAGCCAGATCTTGAACTCAGGACCTCTTGGCTTTGATACCATATTTCCTATTCTTATCCTTAACAGAGACAATGGACAGATAGAATGCGCACACAAAAAAAAACAATGTACAGTAGAATAAATGGCGTTCAGGAAGCATTAGTACTGAACGGGACACGTATATGTATGCTTCTGAAACAACTTACACAACTTCAGCATCTGGTCATGTACTTCCACCTGATGTTCAACAGATTGCAATACAATGTTCTTGGATTTGGAAACAAACAATGCCGTGTCCCAGAAGACAAGAGATGCGATTGAGTTACCAAAGCCCCCAAGCGAACATGGAAGCAATTACATAACAATGACACAAGCAACAAATAAGAGCAAAACAGGAACAGGAGGACTGTCCAAGGTACAACAGTATGATTCGGATACATCTGAGTCTGTCCTTGCCAGAATGGGGAAAACAAGAAGAATGGGGCAAAATTTCAACATTTGCTTTTGTATAGAAAATGAACAAAAAAATACACTACAGGGTTTACAGATGTCCTCAACCAAACCAACAAATTCAAACTTATGAAATATGAAGTCTAGCAAGACCATTGGGCTTCGCTTTTCAAAGATGTTACATACAACGAGGTAATAGTGGGCGCTGAGTGCCTTCCCTCTGCCTTCGATTTGCAAATCTTGGCAGCTCGCGACCATGATATCATATCACCACCACTTTCTATTGCATCATGCATCGGAAGAAACAACTGTATAAATAACCTCCAGATTTTCGCTTGAAACTTGAGCAGCCTGCAGAGGGAAAAACATAGGAATGGTCAGAAAATTTCAGTACAATAGTTTGATAATTCAATATAACAGCAGTATCTTTTCTCACTAAAGTGGTTCCTTTCTGAACTGCTTAACACCACTCATCGTGTTCTCAAATTCAAAAACATTTGCTTTATTTTCCCACTTTTTTCCAAGAATTACACTAATCAAATGAAAATTTGTCGTTATCTCCTCAAAGTCGTATTTCTGGAAACACTGACGTATGGTCCAGAAGAGTTTAATTGTGGATAGTGGAGCCTTGGTTGCATTCGGCTTTTCCCAGTTGAAAAATTCAACATCAAGGAAACGTCAGCAGGAACTGTGCAATGATGGTTTCACACTTATGACAAAAAATGAAATAATCAATGTGAGTAAAAACTGTTAACATTTTTCTTTGGAATGTCTTCACGTATGTGCAAACTGTTACTTAAAGAGTACAAAATTATCTTCACCACAGATCAAATCAAGTCTTGATTAAATTTAACCAAACCTAATATGAACCTTTTGATCTTTTAGCATATAAAGATTATGAACAACTTTTACACAAGGAGTGGAATAGCATATGTCCTTTTCATTTAGCTAGCTCATCTAATCTTGGGTTGCACTGGCACTTCACGAAACCTTCATGCCCTGCATCGGACACGGGTCTGACAAACCGCTGATACATGTCTGGATGTGTCCGAATATCCCCTTTAAAAAATTATTTGAATTTCCAACAGATGTTGGACACAGACCAGTCCAACAAAAAATAAATAACAGCACCTACCACCAACCCCCTCAGGAATGCATCTAATCGCTATTAATAAAATATATTATTTCACTTAAACAACTAATTATTTATCACCTTGCTTGCGTCTTATTCAACATAGGTATAATCGTATAGATGTCCGATTGAAATAGGCTCAAGTCTCATACGCCATCGTATATATGGTACTTAGTACTTACATTAGTTGGCCAGTAACAGAACTGGAAATTCCACAGAGAGTAGTGAACCCAGTCATCACACCAAATGAGCTACGGTTTGTTTCTTTTTTAGAAGCCACAAACCTCTAATTGTAGGGTTTTCATTATGAAAAAGGGACATGTTTCCATACCTGGAGTTGGACACATATCACGATACATGGACTAGAAAAGCAATATAGATTTAGCATGCATTAAAGCATCATGTGTTGTGTGTAGGAGATTAAGTATAGAAAAGGCAGCATACATTACTTGGTCCAAAAAAGTCAACTAAGCTGTACGATCGAGAATAGCAGGGGCAAGTGGACACGGATAGACAGAGAGGTCTGTGAGGGTGCATGGCCCTGTCCTCCAGATCACTAAAATAAAACAGGGATCTTTACGAGTGCTCTTCTAGAATACTGGTCCAGGACTTGGGTGAGCCTAAGTAGTTTGTAGGCACTATGTTCCTCTTTCTCGACATGTGCACACCGCAGAAGGGATAAGAAGTATAGCAGTTACAAATATTTCACTGATAGTTGTGGTCTGTTGAGTGGCTCTACTTGTTGGGTTAGTGTAGTAGGCTAGGCAGTAGTTAAATGAGCACTATGGACAATGTGGAGGGCTGACACACTAGGGTGTGAACAGCAGATGACAGAAAAGATCTACTACATGTCATATTATCATACCCCGCGGGCGTTTACTGGGCCCTACCTCTGCCTCTGAACAGCTGATTACTTGGCTGGGCTGGACAGTCCAAAATGAATGCAGCTATTAAGGGTATTAGAGATAGAATAGGAATCAGCATATTCCCCTATAATATCTCTATATATATTGCCCATTGGATATCTTCAATATACACATAATATTCATAACATGGTATCAAAGCTTAGGTTAAAACCCTAACCTCGATCTACTTCCGCTCCGGCCGCCGCCGTCGCCATCCCCGGGAGGAATGTGCTCCACTCCCGGGGGCGGCCACCTCCTTCCGCTCGCGGCACTCGACATCGTCGCCGTTGGTGCTCGCACCGTGGCCGCCGCCGACCGATCGGACGCCGCCGCTCGACGACGACCCGGATACGACCACCTCCGCGTCGGCCGTTGTCGCCCGCACCGATCGGCGATCGTCACCCCGAAGCCGCCGCTTACCCCGGGCGGCCACCTCTTCCGCTTCGCCGGCGCCCAACGCCGTCGCCGTTGGTGCCGCGCCATGGCCGCCGCCATCGCACCGATCGGACGCCGCTCGACGACGACGACCCACCGCCGGATCCAGTAGCCTCCCGTCGCCGTCGCCGCTCGCACTAGATCGGCGATCGTCACCCCGAAGTTTCGCCATGTCTCGCACCGCCTCGCCGGATTCGCCGGATCCGACCGCCACGCTAGCTCGCTTTGCTTCACTTCCGTTGCTCTGCGCTACCCGCCAAGACCTCCGCGCCATCGCTATGCGGCTCCCACACCGGTGATCTTGGGCGTTGTCGCCGCCGATCGCTGTTGCCGACGCCCACCTGGATCCGGTCGGTATGCCTCAGATCCGGCCTCTCTGCCACCGGATCTGGGACCTTCGCGCCAGATCCGGCTCTCCCCCGCCCGTTCGATGGCCGCGCCAGCCTCTGCACCCTGTGCCCATTCTTTGCGATCTTTTGTGCTAAGTATTAGTATCTTTTACTCAGTCTTTAGCTATTTTTCTTGAATCTTCTGTTGTGTCCATCCAAATTCATAGTCTCTAATTTTTAGTTCGTCCAAGCCGTGTGAGTCCACAAATTTATTGTCAGTCATAGAAGTATACGAATTTTTCTTTGCATGTCAAGAGTGGCGCCTACTCTCTGAGCCACGTGCAGATCGTAGAAGTCGTTATGATGCCGCCGCCTCGAGCTTCTAAGGCCGCCGCACGTCGTTTGCACCTTGTGCATTCGCTAGCCGCCATCTTGGGCTTCGATCTACTGCCCATGGTTCTATCTATTCCTCTTGACTTGATTTGACAAAGGTATTCAAAATTGCACACACAACGACATTATCAAGACTCGGACGTCAGATATTTCTTGTTTTAGTATTAACCATTTTTCAATATGCCTGCAATATGCCTTTGTACTCCCTATATATATTGCCTATTGAGCCTGTTCAATATACACACAATATTCATAACAGCAGCCACCCATGTGTACCATCATGACCATAATTGATCCTCTTGCCCAGAAACTTCTAAGGTTATTTTTGCAATCGTTTTTTTGACATTGAAGAAAAATCCAAATGTGAATCTAAGAGTGGCCTAATTCTTATGTCGAAGTTGTTTGTAATCTTTACATGCTACAAGATAAAGGCTCTAGATCAGGTTTAGTCAAGTTGTTTACGCCACAAACCACCACAAGACACGACTTATGGTGCAGATATGGGTGTACTCATGTAAAGAGCTCTGTACATGAGATATTCCATAAAATTATTTGGTAGTACACATACAGTATAGTTTTTGAAACATGTCCTTACAACTTTTAGAAGAATTGTTTATCGTGCTTTCTGATTTTGAAGTGTTAATAGTAAATTATAAATAGCTAAAGTTGCTCAAATCGCTCTCTTTCATTGCGCTCCTCCTAACACGACATCTTGGATCCGCCATCAGCAAATGATACCCGCATAATTCAACTGCGAACTAGATGAACATAAAGTTGAAGATGATGCAAGAAAATAGGAGTTACAAGATTCCAGATTATGCAAATTAAGAAAACTCCCAAGGAAAAAGAGAGGTCATGACAATTAAAGATCGCCCTGCAGATTAAGAGACTGAATGACGACAATAAGATGAGTTCCAACCAAATTACTACAGGTGCTTCTAAAATGTTGGGGCTGATCAGGTCAAGCATCTTAAGCTACCTATGGGATGATACTTTGATCCTTGGAATTACCCAGTTGGAAGTTAGGATAGACTGTTTTAGTGTTGCAACTTGCAAGTGTTGGGTTGCATTTTCTCCCACAGAACAATCAAGTCAACAGAACAAATATTAGTTTTCAACCAGAAGAAACAAGTCAACAGAACAAATGTCAACATGATCATAACTAACACCATATCATGGCACTGCCAATATTCCCAGACAGAACTGTCTGTAATCTAACATTCCATCCACATCTTAAAAGAACTGATACTAATACAAGGCAGTTTTGACCTTAACAGCAGCTCTTACAGCAGATTCAACTCAGCAAACATACACTCTGCTAGCTCTCACCTCATCACTCAGCTCCTTTGCTGGATTCACCTCAGCACTAAACTCCAACACTGCCACCTTACCAATGTCCTTTTTGCTCTAGTTTGGAGAGTGTTTTATAACTATTACCAGGCCAGCCTACCTGCACAGCTGCACTTGTGTTTCCAGGTTGGTTGGCTTGCCAGTCTGCAGGAGGAACTGCATGTGCTACAATCTCATTACCCACAAAAAAGGATTGGGAAGGAGCCCCACCTTGAGCTAATGTGATGCCGATTGTTTCAAAATAGGGAGTAGGGATCGTCAGCATAATATCCTATAATCCTATTTAACTTTGACCATCAAAATGGTGAACCAGCAGCTCTTGCCCTTCTACCATATCATATTCAGCTGATGTGCAATAGCTTGTGGACAAATTCTTCATCACAATACCCAGATAATGGATGGTGGATTTCGACTATCGAGAAAAGAGAATACCCACACAAGCCATCATCATTTTTGCTGCTGACGGGGACACAGTGGCAGCAGGACAGACACACTCAACCTTCCTGCATTCCGGTTCACCCAAAACACTTGGGCATGATATCTAGCACAGCCATATTTGTCAGGATCACAATACTGATCGCAGGGTCCTATGATAATCTGGATCAGCCAATGGATCTGGCTTTTATATGATCTTTATACCACAATCATAGGACCCTTCAGGATCATGATCCTACTCATATACCATAAAGTATCGAATATGCAACTAACTAATGTTAATTTTAGCTTTTAACTGTGTTAGCTCAATTGACTTCCTTTTATCTCGTTAAATGTTCGAAGTTAAATAAATGTTATCCATATTATATTGGATATATAAAACGAATAACATCTATAATATTGAAATAAATAAGTTTAGATTGGATTAAAATTGAATTAAGTAAGCTTGTATAAATAGTTCCATTAAAAATTAAGTCAAAAACCATAAAAAATATTATTCCAGACATAAACATCTCAATATATACTTGACATTATATATAGAATATATGTAAATTTTGAATTCTGGTAGGGTCATGATCAAGGTTGTTAAAATCGCGATTCTAGTTATAAAATCGTACGATTCTACGATCCCATGAAGCCAATCCAACTCAAATGGCACCTTGCGTCGTGTCTGGTAGAATCGTGGTAAAATCGCGATTCTAGTCGTAGAATCACAGTAGAATCATGGCAGAATCGCAGTAGAATTATGTAGAATCACATATCATCTACGATTATGAAAGACTTAGGTGTTTGGTTGTGTCATATCTCTCAATTCAAGTTGTATGTTAAATACTAAGTAGTTAATAGCTTAGACATTAAATTTTGGAGATTTGGAATAATAAAAACTAATTTAATTATCTATTTATTTTACATTTTTATGTAAAATGATCAGATTATGGCAATATTGATAACATCACTCTTGTAGCTGTAGCTTTCAATGACATAGAATTTAAACTATGATTATAGTCGTGAATAAGATATATTTATTAATCAAATTAGATGCCAAATGACCAAATAAACACTCATATCACTATTGGAATACAAGGTAAATTAGAATAAATATGTTTTTGGTAGAGTCGGGTAGGATCTTAGATTCTACGATTCGATCCTAGAATGCGATTTTAACAGAGTGCCTCCGATCCGATTCAGAATCACGATTCTGACAACGTTGACCATGATCCTACAACCCTATCCAGTCAAATGAAGAATGATCCTACCTAGGATCCTAATGCTGACAACTTTCAGCAAAGCCTCCTCAATCCTATCCATCCAACCAACTCAATGGATAGGATCCAAACAATTGATATATATATATATATATATATATATATATATATATATATATATATATATATATATATATATATATATATATATATATATATATATATATATAACAATTGACACCAACAATCACAACATACTCGGTAGTAAGAGACAGTTTTGCTCGACTGTACGGATCCACCTACAACCGATGTTTCCTAATACTAACCGACAATGTTTTCGCTAGTCTCTACTCTCGGATCCAAACCGAAATGAACTCAAATTTTGTCAAATTTTCCAAAACAAAAGAATTTTCGTTTTTCTTTGGATCTCTTGATTCTTCAAGCTATTCTTCACCAATCTCAACACCAACCAACCCCATTCCCCTGCCAGCTCAACCGGATTGAGGGGGAGAAGAAGATGCACTGAGTTGGTCCGAAATTTGCCGCCGCCACCCTGTTTCACCGCCGCCTCACGCATTCGCGTGAACTCCCTCTCTGCGCTTTCTCCGCCACCAGTGTTTCTGGTGGATGCCTTCCCTGTGCCGCTAACCCGCCCAGCTGCTGTGGCTCGCTTTTTTCATTGTCGGTCCAATCGCCGCCACCACCCTCCGAGCTCTTCTCGCCGCCACCTCTCCCGAGTGACACGCTGGCGCCTTTGCTCCCCACCGCCTTGGCAACCCTAGCCACACCCGAGACGTGGCACACCGCCACCGCCAATGTCGCCACCTCTACCTCCTCTTTTCCTACCATCTCAATCCGAACCGCCATATCTCGTCTACTTAAGCTCTTGAGCCTCCCATGGACGCAATCTCTCCCGCATGACCGACACCCCAAGTAAACCCTAGCCGCCTCATTTCCTAGAATTGCAAAATCCCCAAAATATAGCCCAGAGCAATGTGGTTCTCCGCCTCCCATTTCTCAATTCCTTTCGCCTATAGCTTCACCATAACCCTAGAGTCATGCCCAACCGCCGCCCTAGCTTCCCCGCCCCTACCTCCCAGACGAGAAAGCCTCCCACGAACCCTACCACCGTGGCTGCATCGACTCCCTATCATGGCCCAAACCGCCACCCTCTAGCTACCCTATTTCCCTAATGCTCAAAAGCCTACCGACGGTTCCTAGGAAGCCCTCGCTTCCAATTTCAAAATCCTACCGAAGAGGAAACCTCGTCACGGTGATTGCCGCCTCATCCGAAACCTAACCACCGAAAATGGAACCTTGACACTTTAGCAACCCATCCGTAGTCCCAAAATCCGTCGAAGCCATCGAGCTCAGCTCCGCCACCGCAAAATCCCTGCTTCTTCGCTCGGACGTTGGTCGGTTGGGAAGATGAACAAGTCCGACCGCAGACTGCTCACCCTACCGAGTCCTTGGCGCGCCAGGCGCGACCGAGCCGCCTGCCCCGGCATTGCACCTCGCCGCTGCTTCGGCCGCGCCAGACCGCCGCCAAGACGGCCACGCCTGACCGGACCGCCATCCCGACCGAGCCGCCAGACCCGGCCCCGCCACACCGCCTGAACCGCTGCCTCCCGCACCCGACCGCCCACCCAGCGCTCGATCGAGCCAGAGGACGCGGCTGAGCCGCCGCTTCAAGGCCGCTCGCCCACGCATGCTCGATCACGCCCCGCCGCCGCCGCCCGCATCCGACCGTCCGCCCGCCCACGTGCCGGCTCCCGACCGCGCCTCGCCCGTCGGGTTCGACCGAGCCCACTCGCCCAAGCTCACAGCGTCCGGTTCGAGTCCGATGCATCCGACTCGAGCCAGATGAACAAGAAACCCTAGAAAAATTCGGAAAATCCGGAAAAATATATTTATATCCATTTTGACCGTTTTGAGCCCACCAACCCAAATATCAAGCCCATTACTCCATTTGGCCCTCCTAAAAGCCCAAAATATCATTTATTCAATTTTTCTTCAGATTTTCTTTCTTTAATTTCATTTCTTTATTCCTAGCCTATTTCTTCGGGCATGGAATTTATATATTTGTATTTGTTTGTAATAGCTTCTGACACCGGAGGTTCTCAAGAATTGGAAGAAGATCAAGCTCAAGCTAAATTTTCTCAAGAGTACAATTAGTCGAGATCATAGACATGCAAGGCAAGTTACGCTTCCTTGATCATGTTGAACCCGTAATTGCCTTATTTATTTATTTATGTTGTAATTTCATTATGTTATTTTGTTCAAGTCAATATTTTGGGGTAAAATTTATATTAGAATGTCATGATATTAGTTACGCCTACCACCGAAAAGCCCCGATTAATTTGATGGACATAATTGCCTTGAAAGACATAGTAAAATAATTATAATAATTAAATAAACATGGTAGTGTAGGAACACACCAAAATATTTTCACTGTTAAGGATTTTATTATTTATTTAGAATTTTGGAAAGTTGGAACTAGGGTGGCGAGGATCACAGAGGTGAGTCCGAGATCTTACCCTAGGGTGGAGGCTTGGTAGAGGAATGGTGGCAGGTCATGCATTGAATGTGGGTTTGTGCATGTTTATGGCCTCGATGAAAAATATAAGGACTAGACCCTTATCTTTGAGAAAAGAACATAGTACTCGCCCAACCACAAGTGTTGACTTGGTCAAACTGGTTTAGTAGCCGCCAAGTTCGATTGAACATCCGCGAACGGTCGGAGTTTGGAGGGTGAGTCGTATGGGAGGTGGTTAACCATACAATCAGAGGACCGCCATGAGCCTGAGGAGATCCGGGGTCATCCGAGCTCATGGGGATCAAGGACCCATCGGGCGAGACTATATAAAGAATTGAGCGGTGAACAACTTTGTTTTCTTAACTCGTCATGGGAGTTGAGAGATCTTGTGGTAAAGCGGGCAACTCGCAGAGTCATAAAATGATGGTATTCGAATCACGTGCTTCCTAAATGAAGCTATGTTTGATGGGTGATTCCAGAACAAAGCATAAGTAGATTTGGGAATGGTTTGGAATTGTGGAAGGTTAATAATCACGCTTGAAAACCCCCGCTTACATAATGAAGTTATTTTTTTTGTCTTTAATTGATTCTCAACTAAATCGCATCTACACAAAATAATAAACCCAGATTCCCATCTTGATATGCCATGCATATAGTTAATGATAAGCTCATGTGACTTGTCGAAAGTACGGTAGTTGTACTCATACTTGCTAAAATCATAAATGTAAACCGCCATCTTGAGGAGCCATGTGAAGATGATGAGATGGAATTCTACGAAGTGGAAGAAGCTTGGGATTAGGGTTATCCCGCACTCGAGTATGCCCGTGGTATCTTTTTGGTCAGAATGTAAATTAGGCCTTTGGCCCCATCTTGTGAATCTTGGCTTTAAGCCTTTATAATGTAATAAAGTTGACTCTTGTTCTTGAGCATGTGATGGCAATGTTATACACTCGATGGATGTCCTCGCACCGAACTTTCTCGGCGATATGAGGTTTCATAATGCTCCCGTAAATGGGTGTTACAGAGTGGTATCGAGCCCACTTGCTCGATCAGAGAGACCCTAAGTGCACTAGGAAATATTTCCAAAATTATTTTGGATATAAAAATGATTTGTCTAAAATTTTAGTAATATTTCTATATATCTTTTCTCATCTATGCCGGTATTATTTTGATTAATTTTGTTTTCTAAAATATTTATGTCCACCCTTTTCTAACCTCAAAATTTGGCGCTTTACGATGTCGCACTCACGCTTTTCCCGATCCGGAGGAGTCACGGGATGGGTCACCGCCTTTGGCGTGTCGAGAGATACCTCCACGCCGATGATCACCGTCCGATGTGTCATACGAGATCACCGATGGTCCATGGCAAGTCGTATAACCGGAAGGCTCGGATATATTTGGAGCCTTTACCCCACGTGACCGGACATTCGACTCGAAGTTCACCGCCATCGTCACGTAGGAGTCGACGCCATCCGTGATGCCGCAAAGAAGGCCGTGGGTATCTTCGCCGCTACTACGAGGAGGAGTTTGATGATTCACCTTTCACCTCGCACCACAAGAAGATGAAGAAGGAACCGGTTTGATCATGCCAACCAAAGAATGAAGAAGATCCAAAGATGCGAAGCCGCTTGGGTTATCGCTTCTCAGCGGACATGTACGCCGGATGATCGAGGAAAACCGGACGATGCAAAGATCGACTTTATGCACCCACAGAGATTTGGCTTCAAGGCGAGACTTCACGACATTATCGACGGAAGGAGCGAAATGAAGCCTTGAGATTGGATGAAGGCCCATCAAGGTCCGCAAGGAGTCTCGAAGGATGACGGCACCCAAGGCCGTACATTCTTCAGAGGATCGTCATCACACGCAGCAGAAGCAAATTTCCACGAGGACAAAGAGACCGTGATCGATGAGGAGGAAGAAGACCCGGAGGAATTGGAGTGGTGTTCCTCCGGTGACTCCTGACGCATCACGTGGTTTAGAGTTGAGTTACGTTAGAATAGTTAGAACCTTTTGTAGTAGTAAGTTTTGATGTAATGTAATAAGTTGTGGTATGAACTCAGAAGATAGTATGTACCCAACTTATGTGTGAATAAATAAAAGTACTTTGTTTTAAATAATAATTTGTTTGCTATCGTATCTTTAAGTCTACCCTTCAACTCTCAATCTTTCTATTTCACTGCATCTTCATCTATTTCATTCTAAACTTACCTTAAGTCTAAATTTTACTACCTATCTCGACTTGTTAAAACTCACTGATCTCGAACCTCTAAATCCCAAAGAAAGCAAACAAAATGGCGGGAGGTGGAGAAGGACCTCGAGAATGGACAATTCTCGCCAGAGAGACGGATCGCAACTTAGCTTAGCGATATTTTAGCAAGAATGGAGGAAAATAGATATCAGCGAAACTAAATCACGCGCGACATGTTGGAGCAACATGCCAGTCATAGAACATTCTTTGAAGAAACGGAGGTAACAGTCAACCAGGAATGCCTGTGCAGTCAAAGTGGGCAGATTTTCAGAAGACGAGACCTCCAGTCTTTTCTTCTTCACCTGATCCCATGGTAGTCAAGACCTGTTCGAGAGATGTGGAAAGGAAGCTAAACACTATTCAAAGGCAATGACAGGAAAAGGTCTTATATGCCTCTCATCGCATAAGGCCCACCGCAAAGATGTGGGTAAATTATCGACGATGAGTGAAGACAGGAGATCACACCGAAGGAATTTGAGGATTCATTCCGCAAGCCCATGTACCGCAGGAGTCATTGAAGCTAAGCGTCGTGAATTTCGGCATTAAAACAAGGAGGACTGACAACATGAATACCTTCACCGCTCAATACATTGGCGAGATCGCCTCAAGAAGCAAGAACAGAGGAGAAAAAGATGGAACGATTCAAGGAGGGATTACAAAAGTCTTTGAAATATCACATTTCCATGGTGGATTATAAAGACTTGCCCTCAATGGTGAATAAACTCATCATATCCAAGAAGCGAGGAATGAATTGAAGATACAAGGAAAAGAAAGGTAATGCAAAGAACTTCATCATCGATAGACACGAAAGCAAATGATGTTAGCACCCAATCTAGAGGACAGCAGGAAGGAGATTTGTATTCATGCCCGCATCGCGCTCAAAACTAACCAAAGCCCTCGTTACATTTCAACAGAATGTCGCCCGACCTCCAATCAAGTGTTATCATTGTGAGGAAATCACTTGCAGAGGCAATGCCCGCAGCTACGATTGAATGCTATCATTGTGGACAAGGTGCCATTACAAGAACCAAAGGCTCACGAGGAGGGTTACCTTCGTAGTAGCAAAAGCTCAAGTTAGAGCACAAACATCTTCACCCCGCCAATTCATTGCGGTGCCAAACAGAAGGAGGGACGACTCGACACATCACAGTCAAACCAATAGGAACTCGGACAACATCTATGATGTCGCAGAAAAAGGAAAAGGATATCTGAAGCCAGGTGCGGTGGAAGGATAAATCATATTTCGCAGGAAAGCAGCAGGAGCCAACGACGTCATCGCTGGTACGTACCTAGTTAACTCAAAGCCTTCGTGGTTTTGTTTGATCCCGAGCAACACATTCGCTTGTCTCCTTGGCTTTTGTTGTGAAGAATCAATTGTTATTCTCTCCTTTGCAAAAGTCTTATTCCTTTCAAACCATTGAATAAGTGGAATCTCGCTTGGATGCAAAGATTTAGATCTAGAAACCAAGGTGTCGATTAAGACAGACTTACTATTATTAGAGATGAAGGATTGATGTTATAATCGGAATGAATTGGTTAACTAAATATAAAGCCAAAGTGGATTGTGAAAATAAGTGGTAACTTTGGTAAGTCCGGAAGGACAAGAGATAATAGTGAAGACAGATCCAAGATTAATAGAGAATGAAAACTAGTATTCGTAATATGGTGGTAGAAGAAGGAGTGTCCAAAATACCGACATTCAGAATATCCTGGATGTTTTTCCAAAAGAGCTACCAGAAAACCACCTGATAGACCCATAGAGCTTGCTATTGAATTAATACCAGAACTAAACCCATCACAAAGCGTCAATATCGGATGTCACCAAGAACTAAAGGAACTTAAGAAACAAATGGATGAACCGATGGAAAAGAGTTTATACTGACCTAGTGTATCCTTGGTATTGAGTCTTTGTTGTTAAGAAAAAGATGGAAGTCGAGGATGTGTGGATTATCGAGGATTGAACGCAAGGACTATTAAAATAAATATCTTTTGCCAAGAATAGATGATCTGCTTGATCGACCAAAGGAGCCAAGGTATTCTCAAAATCGATCCGAGATCCGGATATCATCGCCAAGATCCGAGAGCAGACCGAGAAAACCGCATTCACCACAAGATACTTGATTATTTGAGTTCACAGAGTACCATTTGGTCCGACAAATGCACCACCTATTTTATGAACCGATGAATATGGTATTCATGGAGCAGTTAGATCGCTTTGTGATAGTATTCATCGATGACATATTAATATATTCCAAGACCGACGAAGAACATCGCCAACATCTCGCATATTGCTTTGAGCAAGCTTAGAGAACATCGACTATATGCTAAGTTCTCTAAATGTGAGTTCGATGAAAGAAGTAGCTTTTCTGGACACATTATCACAAAAGGAGTGAAGGTAGATCCAGAGAAAGTGAAAGCAGTGATGGAATGGAAACAAACCAACCACCGTAATGTAAATTAGAAGTTTCCTTGGTTTGGTGGATATTATCGCCGCTTTATCGAGGGATTCTCAAAATAACAAGACCTCTTACCCACTTCTTAAGAAAGATAATCCATACAAGTGACGATAAGTGTGAAGAAAGTTTCGTGAGTTGAAAACAAGATTAACCTCACCTCAAAGACTTATACTTCCCAACCCCGAGAAAGATTTTCAAATCTTTTGTGATGCCTCGAAGCAAGGATTAGGTTGTGTGCTGATGCAAGAAGGGAAAGTGGTAGCATATGCTTCAAGACAATTGCGACCACATGAGATAAATTATCCAACACATGATTTGGAATTAGCAGCTGTAGTACATGCGTTGAAAATTTGGAGGCACTACTTATTGGGAAATCATTGTGAGATATTTTCGACCATAAGAGTCTCGAAATATATCTTCACTCACCAGATTTAAATCTTCAGTCAACGAAGATGGTTAGAGTTAATTAAAGATTATGATCCGGATCTGCAAAGATCACCTGAAAGGCAAAATGTTGTCGCAGATGCACTAAGTCGAAAGAAGTATCATACTATGGCCTCTATTCGAGTGCCCCACCATTGCAAGAAGAAATTCAAGGGTTGAACCTATGTGTCGTTGAACAAGGTCAAATAGCAGCATTAGAAATACAGCAGACTTTAACGGATCAAATCAAATCAAGACAAGAAAAGATGAAGGAATACAATGACTCATGAAGAAAGTCAAGAAGCAAATTCAATGAATTTGTTAAAGATGATCGTGGAATTTTAAGATTGTAAATCACATCGATACCGATGATAAGGAGTTAAAAGATTTGATATTGCGAGAAGCTCATTCGCCTCAACTCTATTCATCCCGAGGCACAAAGATGTACCAAGACTTGAAAAGAGATACCGTGGAATAAAATGAAGAAAGAAATAGTAGTATATTTCATCGTGTGATACCGGCCGAAAATAAAAATAGATCATCTAAACCATCGGGATTGTCAAATCTTTGCCATCCCCGAATGGAAGGGATGATATTGGTATGGATTTTATTAACGGGTTTCCAAAAGCGAGATGGTTATGATGCTATATGGGTAATCGTAGATCGACTAACCAAAGTGGCACACTTCATACCAATCAAGCAAACCTATGGTAAGAATAAACTGCGTAGTATTTAACAAAAATAGTAGTATTGCATGGAATCCCAAAGAGAATAGTATCCGATAGAGGAGCACAACACGCTCTACATTTTGGGAAAAACAAGCATGAAACCATGGGAACAGACTTAGCCTTCAAGACAACATACCACCCATGAATCGGAGGACAAATGCAACGAGTGAATCAGATCTTAGAAGACATGCTTGGGCATGTGCATTGGTCTATGGAGCGGCTTGGGACACGTGCTTACCCTTTGCGTAATTCTCTTATAATAATAGCTATCGTGCCGGTATTAAGATGGCACCGCTTGAAGCCTTATATGGGAGAGAATGCAACTCCGCTAAATTGGACCGAGATCAAGAGCGGCGCTTAGGACCACAAATTGTACAAGATACGTAAGCCCACATCGAATTGTCGAGAAAAGATGAAAATAGCCCGAGCCGACAAAAGAGTTATGCGATAATCGTCGAAAAGATTTAAGCTTTGAAATAGGAGATTGGGTATATCTCAAAGTTACACCCTTCAAGTCAAGAAAAGATTTCAAGTTAAAGGAAAGCTAGCCCCAAGGTATATCTACCATTTGAGATTCTCGGGAAGAGTAGAAGTAGCCTACAAGTTACAAACCGACACCAAACTTGGCCGAGTGCATAACGATTTCATGTGTCTCGACACGAAAGTGTCTTCACACCAATGAGTAATGTACAATTCGCTGATGATATAGACCTACAAGATGATCCGTCTTATGAAGAAGAACCGATTCAGATTTTGGAAACCATGAGAGGCGCTTAAGAAGCAAGAATATCGATTTCATAAAGTTCAAGTGGCGAAATCACACGCAGATGAGGCAACCAGGGAAAAAGAATCGATTTGCAATGAGAATTTCCCAACCTACTCCTTGGTTCGAGTTGATCTCGAGGTCGAGATCCTTTTAAGGAGGGTAGGTTGAAATGAACTCCATTTTTGTCAAATTTTCCAAAACAAAAGAATTTTCGTTTTTCTTTGGATCTCTTGATTCTTCAAGCTATTCTTCACCAATCTCAACACCAACCAACCCCATTCCCCGCCAACAACCTGATTGAGGGAGAAGAAGATGCACCGAGTTGGTCCGAAATTTGCCGCCACCACCCCTGCTTCACACGCCTCACGATTCAAGTGAACTCCCTCTCTCGCTTTTCTCCGCCACTGTGGTTGGGATGTTTCCCAGTGTCCCTGTGCCAACCCGCCCAGCCGGCTCGCTTTTTTATTTGTCGGTCCAATCCGCCGCCACCACCCTCCGAGCTCTTCTCTCTCGCCACCTCTCCCGAGTGACAACGGCTGGTGCCTTTGCTCCCACCGCCTTGGCAACCCTAGCCACACCTTAGACGTGGCACACCGCCACCGCCAATGTCGCCACCTCTACCTCCTCTTTCCTACCATCTCAATCCGAACCGCCATATCTCGCCTACTTAAGCTCTCGAGCCTCCCCGTGGACGCAATCTCTCCCCACCGACCGACACCCCAAGTAAACCCTAGCCTCATTTCCCAGAATTGCAAAATCCCCAAAATATAGCCCTAGAGCAATGTCTGCCTCCGCCTCCCATTTCTCAATTCCTTCGCCTTGTAGCTTCACCATAACCCCAGAGTCATGCCCTAACCGCCGCCTAGCTTCCCTCCTCACCTCCCCGCCCGAAGCCTCCTCACGAACCCGCCACCGTGGCTGCACTCAGCCCCGCCCCATGGCCCAAACCACACCCTCTAGCTACCCCTATTTCCCTAATGCTCAAAAGTCACCGACGGTTCTGGGAAGCCCTCGCTTCCAATTTCAAAATCCTACCGAAAGAGGAAACCGCCACGGTGATTGCCGCCTCATCCGAAACCTAACCACCGAAAATGGAACCTTGACACTCTTAGCAACCCATCCGTAGTCCCAAAACTGGCCATGAAGCCATCGAGTCTCCCTACCGCCACCGCAAAATCCCCGCTTTCTTCGCCGGGTGGTTCGGGAAGATGAACAGGCCGACCAAGACTATTCACCCGGCCGAGTCCTTAGGTCTGTGCCGATCGAGCCGCCTGCCCCCGGCCGCACCCGCCGCTGCTCGGCCAGCAGACCGGCCGCCAGCACCGGCCACGCCGACAAGGACCGCCGCGCTCGACCGAGCCAAGACCCTGCCCCGCCACACCGCCCGCCCATGAGCCCCTCCGCACTGATCAGCGCCACCAGGCGCCTGACCGAGCCAGCGACGCGGCTGAGCTGCCCGCACTCCGCCGCGCGCTCGATCACGCCGACCGCGCCCGCCCGCCGCTCCGCGATCCGACCGCCCGCCTGATCCCACGTCCGGCCTCGACCGCGCCCGCCTGCTCGGGTTCGACCGAGCCCACTCGCCCAAGCTCGTTAGGTCGGTTCGAGTCCGATGCATCCGACTCGAGCCCGATGAACAAGAAACCCTAGAAAATTCGGAAAAATCCGTAAAATCCGTAAAATATATTTATATCCATTTTGACCGCTTTGAGCCCACCAACCCAAATATCAAGCCCATTACTCCATTTGGCCCTCCTAAAAGCCCAAAATATCATTTATTCAATTTTCTTCGATTTTCTTTCTTTAATTTCATTTCTTTATTCCTAGCCTATTTCTTCTGCATGGAATTTATATATTTGTATTTGTTTGTAATAGCTTCTGGACAGGAGGTTCTCAAGAATTGGAAGAAGAAGATCAAGCTCAAGCTAAATTTTCTCAAGAGTACGAATTAGTCGAGATCATAGACCCGCAGGCAAGTTACGCCTTGATCATGTTGAACCAGAATTGCCTTATTTATTTATTTATGTTGTAATTTCATTATGTTATTTTGTTCAAGTCAATATTTTGGGGTAAAATTTATATTAGAATGTCATGATATTAGTTACGCCCTACCACCTGAAAAGCCCCGATTAATTTGATGGACATAATTGCCTTGAAAGACATAGTAAAATAATTATAATAATTAAATAAACATGGTAGTGTAGGAACACACCAAAATATTTTCACCGTTAGGATTTTATTATTTATTTAGAATTTGGAAAGTTGGAACTAGGGTAGCGAGGATCACGAGGTGAGTCCCGAGATCTTACCCTAGGGTGGAGGCTTGGTAGAGGAATGGTGGCGGTCATGCATTGAATGTGGGTTTGTGCATGTTTATGGCCTCGTTGAAAATATAAGGACTAGACCCTTATGCCGAGAAAAGAACATAGTACTCGCCAACCACAAGTGTTGACTTGGTCAAACTCGTTTAGTAGTCGCCAAGTTCGATTGAACATCCGTGAACCGGGTCGGGAGCCTGAGGTGAGTCGTATGGGAGGTGGTTAACCATACAATCTGACCGCCCATGAGTCTGAGGAGATCCGAGGGTCATCCGAGCTCATGGGGATCAAGGACCCATCAAGTAGACTATATAAAGAATTGAGCGTTGAACAACTTTGTTTTCTTAACTCACATGCGAGTTGAGAGATCTTGTGGGTAAAGCAGGCAACTCTGCAGAGTCATAAAATGATGGTATTCGAATCTTGCCGTGCTTCCTAAATGAAGCTATGTTTGATGGGTGATTCCAGAATAAAGCATAAGTAGATTTGGGAATGGTTTGGAATTGTGGAAGGTTAATAATCACGCTTGAAAACCCCTGTTTACATAATGAAGTTATTTTTTTTGTCTTTAATTGATTCTCAACTAAATCTGCATCTACACAAAATAATAAACCCAGATTCCCATCTTGATATGCCATGCATATAGTTAATGATAAGCTCACATGACTTGTCGAAATACAGGTAGTTGTACTCATACTTGCTAAAATCATAAATGAAGCCCGCCACCTGAGGAGCCATGTGAAGATGATGAGATGGAATTCTACTGAAGTGGAAGAAGCTTGGGATTAGGGTTATCCCGCACTCGAGTATGCCCGTGGTATCTTTTGGTCAGAATAAATTAGGCCTTTGGCCCTACTGTGAATCTTGGCTTTAAGCCTTTATAATGTAATAAAGTTGACTCTTGTTCTTGAGCATGTGATGGCAATGTTATACACTCGATGGATGTCCTCGCAGCTGAACTTTCCTGGGCAATTGCGAGGGTTTCATAATGCTCCCAGAAATGGGGTGTTACACAAACCATGACACTGCACTCTCCAAATCGAGACCAATAAAAGTGAAAGAGAGATAAATGCTGTGAATTAGAGAGGCTGTCCTTACCTTTTTTACGTATCTACCGGCCAATGCAGCTGAATCCCCTGCACACGGCGAGCCAGGCGGCGAAGAGCACGCCGAGGAGCACGAGATCCGCGAGGATGACCAGCCAGAGCTGGCGCCTCCACGTCCACCAGCCGCCGCCGCTGCGCTCCCGCTTGGGCGTCCTCCGCGCGAGCTCACCCTCCCTCCGCGCCGCCTCCTCCGCCTCGGCCTCGGCGGCGGCGACCTCCCCGGCCTCGCGCGCGAGCGCCTCCTCGTCGGGGAACGGCAGGCGCAGTGCCAGCCGCGGCATCTCGTCGCGCATCCTGGGCTCGGGGAGGCATCGCAAGCGGCGGAGGAAGAGCAGGAGGTGGGACGCTGGGAGCTGCGGCGCGAGCGAGACCGCCGCGAGCACGAGCGGCGGCGAGAGGAGCAGCGCGTGCGCCCGCCCCGCCGCGGAGTGGGTGAAGTAGCGGTGGTGCGGAGGCGCCGCGGCGGCGAGGGCGGCGGCGACCGCCGGGAGGTCGGCGCCTGCGCCGGCTTCCGGGGCGTGCGCGAGCTCGACGACGAGGGCACTGTCGCGGAAGACGCAGGCGTAGAGCAGCGGGTGCGAGGCCGGGAGCATCCGAGGCAGCTCGGCGGTGCGAGAGATTCCCCGAGGATTTGGATTCGTGGGGAGGTTGGGGGAAGGAGGAGAGGAGGTGATGTTGGTAGAAGAATGGAGACGGAGGAAGCCAGACTGGAGCTGTTTGGTTTGAGTTTTGTGAAAAGAAAAGGAAACAAATTGTTTTTTTTGTTTTTGCTCTTTTTTATTTTTGGATGTTTTATTAAAAAAAGTGATAGTTTTGGATCTGCCTTATTAAAAACCAGGTGTCTATTTCAGGTATTTATGGAAAGATTTCACAGTGAAAAACCATATGGGTGATAAGTAGTAAAAAGAACACATAATAAATCTAACAGCAAAAATGATTGAACGTGGAGTTTTCTAAATTAAAAAAAGGGAAGGGTTAACTTATCTTAGCAAACTATGCAGCAGCAGCACATCTCTTTTATATATATATATATATATATATATATATATATATATATATATATATATATATATATATATATATATATATATATAGGAAGCTCTTTTCACACCCGTGTAGTTACATCCTATATCGTATCTCGTAATGTAGGGGTATCTCACGAATGAAGGGTATGTACGTGTAGTATACAAGTATTTAAGACCATCTAGGTGGTATGAACAATTTTTCGTAAGTGGTATGTACATTTTTTGACATACTCATTTTTATGCGATATATAAAGGTATTTACAAAATACGCTAAAATTATGAACTTTTTACAAGTTTTTCGTGTGGTTCACATTGGAGTATCTTATAATTAGTATACAAATGTACCTAAAGTGATAAAAGAGTATTTCAAGTTTGTTTAAGTAGTATATTAGAGGTGGGTGTAACTACACCGGGTGTAGAATGTATTTTTCATATATATATATATATATATATATATATATATATATATATATATATATATATATATATATATATATATATATATATATATATAACCCACTTTTTGCAGTAATTATTAGCGTAGTACTATATATACTGTTCTTAAATTTAGTAAGTTCTCGTGGCCTAAACAATTAATTCCGTAACATGTTTGAATTAACCTGTTTACTTTTTTTATTAGTTATGCGTCTTGATTTTGAAGGAGGCTATTTGAATTCAAAATATTCAAGAATATTTGGTAGTTCCTTGTGTAAGATGCAAGGATTAATGTGAGACCATGTGGAGGTCACCCCATTGTTGTGATGAGTAATTGACTTTTGGATTAGAGTTTGTGTAGAGGTTGAATTTGATTTTTGAGATTTTTGCAGAGGGTTGCTTTCTGGCTGTCGACTTTGTGGTCTACGACTTCTGGAGTTTTCGTTGTTTTCAACTTGGTGGTTGGCAGGTCTGATCGGCATAACGACCATCGGGTGGTCGAAAGCTTAAGTGCTGAACGACTTTAGTTGATCGATAGTCGTGGCCTGTGATCGATGGTCGTAACTCTACTTGGTAGTAATCAGTAGTCGTAAGATGTGGCGATCGATAGTCGTAGCCAATTTGTGTAGTGATCGTAGCATCTGCTACATGGTCGTAGCAGACTGTTGTGTGGTCGTAGGCTGCTGGAAGTATCTCGTGGGCTACGAGTACTTTTTTTCTTGTGCGTCCGAGTACTCGTAAGTCATATCAGACTAGTCACTATGCTAAGTTTATTCACTGGAATTATTGATGTTTTGGTCAGGGTTGACCAGGGTGTTTGTTGCTTTGTGCACATGAGGTTATTGCTTGATTCTTGGATTAGAATCAGTATTTTGGGTGTATACATTTTGTTTGTGCTAATGGATGATCTTTATGTATGGTGCGATGCTACGTGATGGTTTGCTTATTGGTGTTACTTGTAGGACTTCGGAGCTAGGTCATGGTGAGGTGTAGGAGGACTAGGACTAAGCACAGGGTGATGCTAAGATACAGAACAGTCAGGAAGACGCTGAAGATGACCGAGGCTGGTGAGGTGGTTGCAAGCTGGGATGACGAGAAACCAGAGCGTGAGCTACCAGAGGTGGACATGATAGACAACGACAAGGTGGACCAGGACTAAGCTCAGGGAGGAGCCGAGATCCTGTGCGATCAAGGATGCTAGGTGTCATCATGCGCGAGGAGAAGCACGTGGTGCGCCAAGTGACTTGAATCGTTTGCAAGCGAGGACGGTTCGGTGGGATCGGGATGCGTGAGAGGCTTGATGACAAGTCATTGGGGCTACATGAACGATGGCGAAGCATGGGCGAAACTTCGGCAAAAGAAGCGGGAAGCTTCGAGGAAGGCGGTAGAGGGGCATTTTGATAAATTGCCCAATACCGAGAAAAGTGATGGTGTGTGAAACCGTGGCGTTGGGCTAAGTGGTTTAGATCTTATATGTGCTGAAATTGTGAAGTGGATCAAGTACTGGTTCACTAATGGGTTAATAGATGTAAGCCGCTTTGAGAAGTGTGCGTGAGTAAAACCCGATGTTAGGTGGGGTTAACGGATCATCACCGATTTGGACTAATGGTAGGATCCATTAGGTCTAAGGTTCATTGGTAAGCCTATAAAAAGGGGAGGGGAAGCAAAATCTAGGGTTTGGAAATGTTGGCTAAGCCTTGGTGGTTGGCCTCTCCCTCCCATGGGAGTTGTGTTAGAGAGAGTGTGTGGGCTCAAGGCTTAGAGCTTGGTCCTCCCAAGGGGAGTGCCTGTGAAACCAATCATCTGAGCAATACATCAATCTTCTATCTACGTTTTGTGTATCTCTTCTCTGTTTGAGTTTGCTCGGCTTCTATTTGGTTCTTCCTCTGTTCTTCTTTTTCCTCAATTCTTCGGTTATGTCCCTTTCCTTTCTTGATCTGGATGTGTTCTTGGTTTGATCTCGTGGATGTTCTGAATCACAGTGATAGGTGGGAATATAACCAAAGCCATCTCGGCTATCCTTAACCCACGAGTGGTTCTGATCAACGACTTCATTTTATAACACAGTTCTTGTACGCTTGACCAATTCGCAAAGAGGTCTTAACTTGGTTAATAAGTTTTCAATTCAACATTAGAGCAGCCTCTTGAGACCTTAAGCAATTTGCGTACAAAGCTTCCTGAGATTTGATTGGATTACTAAGTTTTCAATCTCAAAAAAGGTCTCAACCTGCTTACTAAGTTTTCAATCCAAGATTGGATTAGCTTCCTGAGATCTTAAGCTATTTGTGTATAAATTCCTGAGGCCATTTGATCTCTTAAGTTATTTGCGTATAAATTTTCGAGGCCATTTGATCTCTAAATCAAAAGATTTGATGTTTTTAGATTTGGTGGTCGTGCGTCTTTTCTGTTATTTCTAGTCGTTGACGACCACAACTGATCTCCTCAATGGCCTTAAGTAGTGTGGTCGGGCGCCCCTGATGCTTCTAGTCATTTACAACCACATCTGCTTTCTATCGCTCAATGGTCGTAGATCTCTCGGTCACATTCTGAACTATTACGACCACATACTAGTTTTAGGCTGCACGCATTTTCTGTCTACACTTTGGTCATCGTCGGTGCTGGTTTCTAACCACTCATTGGTCCTGAACTATGCTGACCTTTCGACCGCATATTGGATATTGACAACGTTGGTATCGACCACGTCGGTTTTTAACAATGTTGGCGTTCGACCGCGCTGGTTTCGACCACGCTGGCTTCGACCACGTTGGTTTCGACTACGTTAGTTACGACCACGTTGGTTTCGACCACGCTGGTTACGACCACGTTGGTTTCGACCACGTTGGTTACGATCACGTTGGTTTCGACCACGATGGTTTCGACCACGTTGTCTGCCTTTCGACACGTTGCTTTTCTCTACTAACCAGTTGCATTCAGTTTGGTTGTCCTGTGCTTTCCGACCGGTAGTCGTAATCGATCATGTTGTATTTCCGTTGAGTGGTCGTATCTCGACCATATTATGCTCTGATCTGGTCGTAATAAGTTTCGTGTTCCTTTCTTTTCAAGTAGATCTTATATCCTAATCTTCATAACTTTGTATCTATTGGAATAAAGGAATATGTGAATATTTGAAGAAAAAATTATATGCAACATTCATCCTCCCTCTGTTACCTATCCCGTCCTACAATTAATGAGGTTTGGTTGTTTAGAGTTTCTTTCAAGAGGGCATCGGAATGTTGTGTGCTGAGATTGCGCGGTGAATGGGGGGATGTAATTTACTGTTGTAAATATTGCGGTATAAGCATATTTTCTATTTTAATTCCAATAATAATTATGATAATAGTAATCACCCAAGCATGGCATAAGCATGACATAAACAATATATTGACATAGAAATCAAACATGTCATTGCAAAATGAGTGAATACTCAAAATGAACATCATATATGACATATTCAACAAAACATATCATTCATATTAATGTATTCACATACTAATCTTTCTATAAACATGGCATATATGAATATCACAAGAATGTAAACAGATCCAAGATTATAGCATGCTGCCTCCATATATAGCCAATATAACATGACTAAAAACAGCATATAACAAGTTAATGTTTCTAGAATTGCTCTCAGAACATGATTGCTCAAGATCAAACACCTTGGCCTTCTCATGTTGATGTCGATACTCTTAACAAAAGTTCTAGTAACTAGAATCTAAGATTTGAGCTCCTCTTTATGTTTTCTCTAACATAACAGTGCAAAACAGGTTATAACAACTTATCAATTTCAGTTTTAAATGTTAATATGCAGAGGAGCAACTAGAAATAATCAACAGCCAACAGATTACCAGAAAATGCTATAAGACAAAACAGAGCAAAGATACGTCGTGTAACGAGTATACTGAGTCTACGGATCCTAATGCATATAACAATTCTATTCAACCTAATTACAACCACCGTAGTAATCAGTCCGTAACAACAATATGAGCTCAAATCCAATCTAGTTATCTAGACTAATCTCAAGATAATGACGCTTTCTTCACAGCAAGCAACCACAACCCACAAAACATCTCTTTCTACAAAGAATACTCAAGAATGAGATAAACAACTCACGGGTAGTGATATTCGAAATCACTAGAAGAAACCAAGAACAGGCAAGGCGTGCAAGCGTGCATCGTCCCAGAAACCTATCACCTCTCGTGTCAAGAACAAACGAGGTGTGGTTGACGGAGATACAAAGCCCTTCTCCAACCTCGGATATCTGCCGGAGTCGAAGGATCGGGGTAGTGCCGCACAAGACCTCAAGAGTACACCGGCCAAGTGCGCTCAAAACACAGCAAGGAGCAATCGAAGTCCTCGTCCTCCCTCTCGGTTATACCTCAAATCCCCACACCCCAAACTAGGGTTCACACGGGGAGTCGAAGGC
Source organism: Bonia amplexicaulis (assembly GCA_036346245.1). Taxonomy (NCBI): domain Eukaryota; kingdom Viridiplantae; phylum Streptophyta; class Magnoliopsida; order Poales; family Poaceae; genus Bonia; species Bonia amplexicaulis. The sequence goes on from CM070737.1 coordinate 8,449,483, forward strand.
AAAGCCTCAAAAGGAGATGGCGCCGGAGCCCCACACCTCCACACAACCGAAGAGTCAAGAGGAAGAAGTAGAACCCAAGAGATCGAGATAGATCGGAAAAGAGATCCTGTCACCCGGTGGATTGGCTCGGCCATATATAGGATGCGGGAGGTGGCGGCGAGATGACGCGAAAGCGCCGGCCCGAGGAACCCGGCCACCCAGCGCCCCGCTCAGACCACGCGGCCGCCGATCCTCCATGCGCGCCGAATCCGGCCGAGTCGCCAAGTCAGCGGGCGAAGACGACCAGCCGACACGGGCCTCACGCGGAGAGACGTCATGGAGGAGACGAAGTCTCCTCTCCTTATCTCTTCGCTGTTCACCACCGACGTGGGCCCCACCACTTTCTTTTCTTTTCTTTTTCTTTTATCAATTGGGAATTTACACAAATGCCCTGCATATACAATGTGACCCACCAATTTCCATTGATAAAGGATTCTCAATGTCTTGTTTAATATACAAATTGTTCAACGATGGGTACCTTATGGTTTGAACCCAAAGCCTAGCAACAAAGACTACGACTCGCACGCACAAAGGAGAACTTTGCCTTGATCCAATGCCTTGGTGTGAGAGCGCCCAAGTCACATTCTCAGATCGGGCGGCTTGCCCTTTCCTCCTGGGTTGGGACGCTCCGGTCATGTCCCAAGATCTAGCTCATGGGTGCTTAGAGTATACCTTATCTCTCTTTGATTGCGACCTCACAATCACACTCACGTAGGTGAACCCTTCTAGGAGTCCCGGGGACGACTCCATAAGTCATATATAGACCTCGAGTTCATTAAGAGCCATTGCTCAACCTCCCATACAGACAGTGAGAAATCGCAGCTAATGGGACCCGTTAGATGTGCTCTAATTTCACACGCTTTGTTGTCCTAGAGCCTAGTTCACGGATCTCCGATCTCCTAGGATAGGTTACTACCGATGTGAACCTTCATACGGTATAAGCCCCATTCCCCGAGATGTCGCAAGGATGACCTTTTGAGCCAATCCTTTAGTGAAAGGATCTCAAGTTCTTTCGCATCGGATGTATTCTACGTAAATAACACCCGCCTCTCTCGGCATGCCTTACCGACTTAAGTCGCTTTTTATATGTTTTGAGGACTTCATATTGTCCTTTCTACTTTTCGCCTTAACCGTAACGGTTTGGTTATCGCAGAGATCAATATAGTGGATGGGTTTTTCCAAGACAGTGTGGTCGAAAGGAGTTCTCGAATCCATTCTCGCTTCTACAATTACCGAATCTAGTGCAACTAGCTCACCTCCATGGTGGACCGTAAGGATAGTCTGCTTTGAAGACTTCCACGAAACGGCTCCACCGCTAGAGTGAATACATAACCACTGTAGCCTTCATATCATCCGAGTCACCGATCCGCTTAGAATCATCAATCCTTCCAAGACCGCCGGATGACCGTAATAGTGTATTCCCAATTTAGAGGTTCCTTTAAATATCGAGTACTCTCTAGTGCTATCCAATGATCATCTCCTGATTGGACGATAACGACTCAACTGCAAACAAAGATATGAGATGTCCGCCTCGCTGCACTAGTTAAGTACATCGATGATCCTATAATTTGAGAATATCTAAGTTGATCTTTTCCATGCCCGGTGTTCTTATGCGCTTTGCATTTGGATCATAGGGTGTGGATACTGGCTTGATCCATAAATCCAAATCGTTAGGACTTTCTCCACATAATGGGATTGTGAAAGAGTAATCCCATTCTCACCCTTTATAAGCTTGATGTTTAGAATAACATCGCTTTCACCTGTGTCTTTCATATCAAAGTTCGGGAAAGGAAAGACTTTGTATTATTAATCACATCTATGTTGGTCCCAAAAGCAATATGTCATCTACATAAAGACATAGAATGACACCTTCTCCTCCACTAAACCGATAGTAGACATTTATCGGCCCGTTTACACAAAAGCCGACCGACGCCATCGCACTATCAAATTTCTCATGCCATTGCTTAGGAGCTTGCTTTAGACCATACAGTAGATTTGATCAATCGACATACTTTCTTTTCTTGCCCTTTAACCACAAATCCTTCAGGCTGTTGCATATAAATCTCCTCGTCCAACTCTCCATTTAGGAAAGCGGTCTTTACATCCATTTGATGTACTAAGAGCTTATATGCAGAGCTATTGCTAAGAGCACTTGGATTGTGGGTAAACGAGCCACGTGAGAGTATGTGTCGAAATAGTCTTCTCCTTCCTTTGCGTGAAACCTTTAGCCACTAATCGAGCCTTGTACTTTCAATAGTACCATCGGTCTACGCTTTTGAAGATCCATTTGCGACCCCACGGCTTACAACCAAAGGAAGATCTCGAAATTTCCCAAGTTCCGTTAGCTATGATGGAATTCATCTCGCTACGAACCGCCTCCTTCCAAGAATCCACATCCGGAGATGCGATGCCTCGAAAGGGTTCGTGGTTCATCATCCACGACATAGGTGACAAAGTCTTCACCAAGTGACTTTTCGGTTCTCTGCCTCTTACTCCTCCTCAACTCCAAATCAAGTAGTGTTATCCACATTAGGAAGAATAGAGATCATCTAAACCGAAGGGTCACTAACTTCCTTTGATCTCATAGGAAACACTTGCTCAAAGAATGTCGATCACGAGATTCCATCACTATATTAGTAGTGATGTCAACCACCTCGATTTGACCACTAAGAATCTATAAGCGGTGCTATGAAAAGCATATCCTAGAAAGACACAATCAACGGTCTTAGGACCAATCTTCCTTTCTCTTGGTAATGGTACATGAACCTTAGCAAGGCATCCCAAGTCCGAAGAAATGATAGGTTAGGTTTTCCCTTCCATCCTTCATAGGGTGTTTCTCCCGATTGCGAGGTGGAACCCTATTCGTGATATAGTTAGTCAGTGAGAACCGCCTCACCCCACCAATAGTCCCAAGACACCAACTCGAAGCATGGCGTTAACCAAGTCACATAGAGTTCGGTTCTTCCTTTCGGCTATTCCATTTGATTGGGGTGAGTATGGTGGAGTAACTTCATGAATTATTCCACTTTCTTCACGTAATGGGAGAACTCATGTGAAACATATTCACCTCCTCATCCGACCTTAACTGCTTGATTTTCTTTTCTAGTTGATTTTCAACTTCGCCTTTATAGATTTTAAAGTGTTCAAGTGCTTCATCTTTCGCTTTAAGTAGATAGATATAACAATACTTAGTTGCATCATCTATGAGAGTTAAGAAGTATCGTTTGCCACCTTTAGTTAATATTCCATTCATCTCACAAATATCGAATGGATTAGTTCAAGTGAGAAGTGTCGCCTTCGACGCTATGAAAAGGTTTTGGGTGCTTAGCTTGCACACACACTTCACATTTTGAACTCTTCTCATAATTATAGCTAGAATTAAACTCATTTTGCTTAACCGCATAATGGCTTCAAAATTTACATGACACAACCTTGAATGCCAAATATCATGAACTTTATTGCAATGGGAAACATTAAAGATGTTTACATTATTCAAATCAAGAGTTGATAAGCGGAACATGCCTCCGCTTATCATAGCCTTTGCCCACAAATTACCAAACTTGGTCAAATGACCTTATTGGACTCAAATACAAGCTTTATTCCTTGCCTACATAACATTGACCCGCTAAGGAGGTTATGAGTCATCGCAGCACATACAAAGACGCTCTCGGGATGAGTGTTTTGCCCAGTGAGCTTCAAGCAAACCCGTCCAATCCACGAGATCAGAAGCGCGCCCGCTGCCCATTAGGACGGATCCACCACCTTCACCCCGAAATGAAGAGAAACAAGATCGTTCAAACACATATATGTCTAGTAGCACTGATCAATCCACCAATCAATAGATGGATTTGCCATAATGAGGTACATACTCTTCCAAGTGGAGCTTGCCAAGACGACATTTGCTTCTACTTTATGGCCTTTGTGTCGACCAGAGTCGGACCTTGCCCTTCGATTGCGACAATGATTGGCCTTATGGCCACCTCTCCGCAAACAAAATGCATAATGTCTTCCTTTTCTTCTTCATTTTCTTTGGTTGGAGCTTGTATTAAATGACTCTTGAATTTGGGTTTCCTGTGGCCTCCAGCTTCTTTTGACTTCTACTTGATGAGCTTGAACTTGAGCCTTTCCCATACCGTCACCGATCCGCACGCTCTTCGACATTGATAGCAATGACGGACTCATTGAGCCAAGCGCCCTTTATATGTCTAGCGGTCACAAAGTCACGCCATGAGGGCGGTAACTCGCCAGATGACGTTTACTTGGAACTTCTCCGGTAGGACACAACAGATCGACTTAAGTCACGACATGGAGTTGAAGCTCGTGGAGCCGCTCCATCACCGACCGTCCTTCCACCATCTTATAGTTCAAGTAATTTGCCACAAAGGACTCGTTTCGTTATCTCCTTCTCGAGTACTTCTCATCAAGCTCGCCCCACAATTGCTTGGCATTCGTGAAGTTGACGAGACGCCAAACAAACGGTTAGACAGGATGGCTAGCAAACGGGCTAAGACTACATTATTAGCCTCTTCCCAACGCATCGTTTCAGGTATCTCTAGCGGAAAAGCCGAGGACTTGAAATGACCCGAAGAGCCTAAGGTCACCACCAAAGCTTAGCCCTCGCCCTAACGTTAAGTTAACGTCAAAGACTTCGGCTTTACGTCGCGATGAGGAAGCCATTCTTTCAAGTTTAGGTTTTCGGATTGTTGTAAATATTGCGGTATAAGCATATTTTCTATTTTAATTCAATAATAATTATGATAATAGTAATCACCCAAGCATGGCATAAGCATGACATAAACAATATATTGACATAGAAATCAAACATGTCATTGCAAAATGAGTGAATACTCAAAATGAACATCATATATGACATATTCAACAAAAACATATCATTCATATTAATGTATTCACATACTAATCTTTCTATAAACATGGCATATATGAATATCACAAGAATGTAAACAGATCCAAGATTATAGCATGCTGCCTCCATATATAGCCAATATAACATGACTAAAAACAGCATATAACAAGTTAATGTTTCTAGAATTGCTCTCAGAACATGATTGCTCAAGATCAAACACCTTGGCCTTCTCATGTTGATGTCGATACTCTTAACAAAGTTCTAGTAACTAGAATCTAAGATTTGAGCTCCTCTTATGTTTTCTCTAACATAACAAAGGCAAAACAAAGTTATAACAACTTATCAATTTCAGTTTTAAATGTTAATATGCAGAGGAGCAACTAGAAATAATCAACAGCCAACAGATTACCAGAAAATGCTATAAGACAAAACAGAGCAAAGATACAGAGTGTAATCTGAGTATACAGAGTCTACCAGATCCTAATGCATATAACAATTCTATTCAACCGAATTACAACCAGCTGTAGCACTGTCCAGAACAACAATATGAGCTCAAATCCAATCTAGTTATCTAGACTAATCTCAGTATACGACAGTTTCTTCACAGAGCAAGCAACCACAGCCCACAAAACATCTCTTTCTACAAAGAATACTTCAAGAACAGAGATAAACAACTCACTGTGGTAGTGATATTCAAATCACTAGAAGAAACCAAGAATGTGGCAAGGCGCATAAGCTTAGTATCGTCTCAGAAAACCTATCACCTCTCGCGTCAAGAACAAACGAGGTGTGGTTGACGGAGATAAAGCCCTTCTCCAACCTCGTGATACCGCGGCCGAGTCGAAGGATCGGTAGTGCCGCACAAGACCTCAAGAGTACACCCGCCAAGTGCGCCAAAACACAAAGAAGGAGCAATCAAGTCCTCGCCCTCCTCTCTGTTATACCTCAAATCCCACACCCCAAACTAGGGTTCACACGGGAGTCAAGGCAAAGCCTCAAAGGAGATGGCGCCGAGCCCCACACCCACACAAACCAAGAGTCAAGAGGAAGAAGTAGAACCCAAGAGATCGAGATAGATCGGAAAAGAGATCCCGTCACCCGTGGATTGGCTCGGCCATATATAGGATGCGAGGTGGCGAGATGACGCGAGCGGCCGGCCCGAGGAACCCGGCCACCCAGCCTCGGCACCACGCGGCCGCCGATCCTCCATGCGCCGAAATCACGGCCGAGTCGCCAAGCCTGGGCGAAGGAGACGAATCGCAAGACACGGCCTCACGCGGAGAGATCGCCATGGGAGGAGACGAAGTCTCCTCCTTATCTCTTCGCGTCACCACCGACGGTGGGCCCCACCACTTTCTTTTCTTTTCTCTTTCTTTATCAATTGGGAATTTACACAAATGCCCCTGTACATACAACAGCCCCACCAATTTCCATTGATAAAGGATTCTCAATGTCTTGTTTAATATACAAATTGTTCAACGATGGGTGCCTTGCGGGTTTGAACCCAAAGCCTAGCAACAAAGACTACGACTCGCATGCACAAAGGAGAACTTTGCCTTGATCCAATGCCTTGGTGTGAGAGCTCGCCAAGTCACATTCTCAGATCGGGGGCTTGCCCTTTCCTCTCGGGTTGGGACGTTCGGTCATGTCCCAAGATCTAGCTCATGGGTGCTTAGAGAGTATACCCTTATCTCTCTTTGATTGCGACATCACAATCACACTCACGTAGGTGAACCCTTCTAGGAGTCCTGTAGGACGACTCCATAAGTCATATATAGACCTCGAGTAATAAACCCACTAAAAAATAAAGTTGGTTTGACACTGCATGCCGGCTGTAATAAACCCACTAAAAAATAAAGTTGGTTTTAAATTCGTAACGTGGGAGCTAGCTGTTGGCGTTTGGATCTCACCTCAACGTTCATTGCCAGCTGGAAACGCAGGAAATGAGGTTACCCTCCACAGCCGGGCCCAACAAATTGCACGATTAGACAGTAATTAGTGCATATTAATTTTGAGAAAGAATTACGCTAGTTCTTGTTGAATCTACGTGTTCCAAATAGGTCTTTTATGGGCCGACATTTTAGTAGGCGAAATCTTAATCTCTCTCAGTTCACAACTTCCATTTGAGCAAAAAAAAAAACAATTAGAGTAAATTGGAATTAGCACCACCAAACCAAAGTGCCTCCAGTTACACAACATGACCGTTAATTCCAACCAAGATAGCAGTGCTATACAATGCCATTACAATCGCCAGACCCTAATAACACCCATCGTGTACTATACAAGTATCAAAAAAACTATATGGTACAAATGCATACATGCGTGCAGATTAATTAACTCTAGTTTAAGTAGCTCATCAGCGGCAGATGGGGCACATCATGAGGCCGTTCTCGTTGCACTTGCCGGCTTGCCGCACCTCTCGACGCCGCCTGCGTCGCCGGCGGCGACTACCTTGCAGCTGCCGCCGCACTCCAAGCATGGCACGAACCGCGCGCCGCCGCAGCCCTCGCAACCGCGGCCGTCCTCGGCCGCGCAGGCCTCCCCGCGCGCCCTGGCCCACCGCAGCATCTCCCTCAGCTTCCCGCTCTCCGCGACCTCCGCGCACTGCTCCGCACCGCCCAGGTATCGCCCCATCACGAACAGCCGCGGCGGCGACGCGCCCTCGCCGGAGAGCTCCCGGAGCTCGCGCAGGTACTCACCGTGCAGCTTCACGTCGCGCTCCTCCACGGACACGCCCCCACTCAAACGTGCGCCGCACGCTGCGGAGCGACGTCGTGTACAGCACCACCCCGCCGCCCGCGGCTCCCGGAGGGCGCCGCTCGGGGAACCCTTCGAACGGGTCCCTCCGCCGCCACTTGGCCGCGGCGGCGGCGCCATCGTTGTTCTTGTTCTCGCGGTCACGCATCAGGAAGGGGTTGTCCTTCACGGCGCGCCGCCCCGTGAGCTCCGGCGGTGGCGGCTTCCTGTCAGCATCCTCAACGCCATGCACGTACGGCAGCGGCGGTGGTGCCTTCTTGCCAACGTCTTCTGTGCCAGCTACGGACGGCTGCTGCTTCTGCGGCGGCGGCGGTTGTACTTGAGCTGCTGGCTGCTGCTGCTGCTGCTGCTTCTTGGGAAAAGGCTTGGAATTCGTCATAGGCTTGGAGTTGAGCGTAGGCTTGATGTCTTCCAGGGCCTTGCTCACCTCGGACCAGGAAGCCGGGGCGAGCTCGTAGCTGTCGAGCTTCTCGAGGAGAGGCAGCGGCACGACGGTGGTGGGCTTCTTGGCGTCCGTCTCCGTCGTCTTCCTCCTCCTCCTCATCGTCTTGGCGGGCCTCGACGTCGCCGCTGCCAGCGTTGTGCTTGTCGGTGACGATGAGCCACGGCTCGTCGACGGCACTGACGTCGAAGAGGGAGAAGCTCGTGGCGGCGGGCGGTAGACGTCGGCCACCGCGAGGTCCTCGGAGCCCACGCACCCCATGGCTCACAGGCTCAGGCAGGTGAGCTTATTGGCTAGCTACCTAGCTCTGCCTTGGTGGCTGTGCAGGGAAAGAAGTTTGGAGGGGGGGATGGATGTTGTGGAGGGTTTTGCTTGGCGAAGATCAGATGATTGCATGGAATGGACGGGCCTTACCGGGTTAACGTCAAAGCGCCTTGCAAATTGCTCCTGCCGTTCTGCGCCATAGGAATTAGATTCACTGTCTTCGAAACCAAAATTTATATGACGCATATAACTGAATATAAAGTATACCTACAGCTTACTTCAAGATACGTAACTTTGCTGCAGTAAGTGTCTAGAGATTTCGTCCAAATACGATACTCACATATTTAAGATTCGGATATTTGTAGGAGCTGAAACCCCAGAAAGCAAGGGGAGCGAAATAAAAGTAACGAAAATTAATGAAACACCGGACTGTCTTGTTGTACTCCTGTTCTTAAGTAATATAAGCCCCTGGTCGAGTTAAAAAAGAAACGAAAACGTGATGCACAGTTAAAGTCGTAGACTCAACACTAGATGATATCGCCATCGTGCATGTAAACCCGATTGGGTTGGACCAACATGCATGTGAGCTAGAAAAAACTAATACAACATCTGAACTCCCTCTGCTAATTCTCCTTCCTTTCTCGAGCACCAGTTACCTGCAGGCTACAGCGCCTACCGCCTTCGAACGATAATGTGGTTGTGGGCCCCGCTCACTGATGACGTGAGAAAAGGGAATGGGAGTCCACTAAGAGAAAAATGGGAGTAATTTCCTTTCCATCTTTGGCTGCATCTTGTTAGTCCTTTTCATGTAGTTCATGCCACTTGTTCTTCTGGCTGTAATACTCTTGACGTTTAGCCCCATGTACAGCTGGAAATTGGATATCAGAATAATGGCAGTTTGAGAACATGACACGCACAATGTCTACAAGAAGAAAAATGTAAGATTGAATTATCTCTTCCTTCATCACAATATTAGATTTCCCGATGAGAAACTACAACTTCAAATGACACAGCAGCTTCTTGTTACAAACTCGCAAACTTCGGTCTAGAACATTTTGACGTATTGCTTCTTTTGTCTTAGAGGCCATCCAAACAATATCACATGGTTTGACTGCTGATGCTAAAATCAAAAGCATACAGATTTATTTTTTAAAAAATAGCACATATTTAAACATCGCAAATCAACGGTGTTGCCATGAAGAAGTCAGCAACAGATATTCAAGACTGTCCAAAACTCATAACACCAAAGAAATGTTCCTGACATACTTGGCAGTGGTAGTCCAGGTTCAGAACCCGGGCCAGCTGCTTCTTGCTAACAAAGTTTATTATGAGTTGTTTGTTAGATTCCAAACATCAAAATTTGAAAACCCAAGTTTGAAGATAGCACACCACATACCAGTTTTTGGGCGAAAAACAAAACCAGCCAGGTTCTGAATTTTGCGCCATCCAGCTTCCTAAACCCTGATTGTGGTAAGCAGGACGCAAGAGCTACTAGAAGAACATTGAGGTTGAACATCATAACACAAGCAAAACGGCTATTCAATGATTCAGTGTGAAAAGCCTCCTAAAAATTCCCTTTTCCCAAAAAGAAACTAAACTAACACCCTGCAAATCATTATCACTACTATTATAAAAGAACGAGTTGGTGATCGTACGTCCGTTCTCCGACCATCCCATTCCTTCGACTTCTCACCACTCTCCACTTCCCAACCGATCAAAGCAACCCTCTTCTATAGCATAATTCTCTATACATCCAATGAATTCCATTGCAATGCACAAGCACATGACTAATAATTTCCAAAATTTTAATATGCATGAACAATAACAATATTTGCACCAGATGCCCATGTAAACTCAAAGCCTGGCTAATACCATTCAGACTGATGATACATTAAGCTAGTCCTTCTGTATCATCTAACTGCCTTCATTAGGTATTCTTGTTTACTAAGGAAGGTTTTTTATTTCCTAATGCCCATGCTATTACTGCAGAAGTTTTTCAATTTCCTAATGCCCAAGCTATTACTAAAGCAGGATGCTGTAAAATTAAAACCAACAGGCTGAGTTTATGAATACAAGTGTAAGATAGTTCCTAACCGATTCGAAATTTGCATTATACACTTGTCACAAAATAAACAGGATCGAGAAATATATAGCAAACAGGGTAACAATTATAAATACCATAAATGCCTTAGTCCAAACTATTTGCCATAAACCACCAGTAAAGGAGCAGTAGGAACAAAGCAAAGTAGCCATCAGCCAAAGTTGGCTGGTCATGAATGTGTGCAACCACTACGACATAATGGGCCTACACTCCTACAGTACTATTGGTAATGTACTTATTTAGCTCACATGGTCAAAAGTAAACTGAAACTGTTCCTTACTTCCTTGTAAGTAGAGAAGACAAAAATGCCTTCTTCGTAATATGCAATATATATAAGACATGTTTGGTTTTGCCTTCGTTTCTTTCTAGGCCAATTTTAGGGCTTTTGGCCCACAACCATATTAAGTCAGCATGACATAAGCCATAAAGTTGTTCGGAAAATATTGGCTTTTAAGCTTTAAAATGTTACCCCCTGTACCTCTCCCATAAGCTACAAAATTTCAAGTATAAACATCAGAACTTATCCCTATAACTCATTCGGACTTTTCCATACTAGTCTGTCCAGTCAAGTCAGTACACAATACATGTAAATACCCATAGTTCCATTGTTTAATTAAAAAAGGCATCTTACTTATCCATTGTTTAACTAAAAAGGTGTCATACTTATCCAATGTTGCATTATCTTTGTCCTCCACATTTTCATGGGATTACTTACAGGCTATAATCGAATTAAGAAATTGTGTAAGAAAACTACAAAAAAAGCCATATCAAATACTGCACTGTTGAACCATCAAACCACACCTTCTACCTTTAAATTTATCACACATATGTATCAAAGTGTCTACAGGCAACTATGTTTTCAAGACACATATGTAACACTGCAAACTTAAAATTTCGATAACATAGTTACCATAGGGCAGCCTCTCTCGAGTCTTGACTAAAATATCAACTGCTGACACTGCATGAACTTAGCTAAGGAATGTTATGGTAGATTGTTTCTGAAGTGCCATTCTTAGCTGCACAACTACTAGTTTCTCTAATCCTTAATTTTTCAAGATGATAAACCATATATACATAAGAGGTCACTAAAATTTATGGCCATTGCACATATAGCACACCAACCAACAAAAAAAAGGTTCTCTGGCAGCCTCATTGATCAGAAGCACTTCTAAGGAGGACAAGTCAAGCTATCAAACGGAACTACAGTGTCCATACCTTTTAGGATGCAGCTTCCAATGCTGACACGACAGCAAAGGACAACCATGCACAGATGACAACCAACTGTCTGCATACAAGGAACCGAACTACCAGTCGACAATTCATCAAAAGTCCTGACCTTTAGAGACAAATCGCCAAGCAACCAAATGTCACTGATTCTCATTGTTTAGCTAGTTCTCAAAAGCAACGAAAAACAAAGTAGGTACAAAGATAAATAATCAAAAGAATAGAAGAAACTACAGATAAAAGCTAATTAAAAATATTTGTGCCGTCTATTTTAATTAATCTACAATGCAAATTAGGTAAAAAAAATCACTATATGTCCCTCATGTACAAATTTGCTTGGAAGTCTTGCACTATTTTAACACAATTATGGAAGAACCTTTATCAGATTCACAAAATTCAAGTGCTCAACGTGGTCAATTTTTTAACAGCTAAAGATACAAAAATAGAGGGAGATGTTTTGTCACCAAATAGCTTAAATAAGAAATTTTCACCAACTATTAAGATGTTTAGACATAGAAGTTTAAAGCATTGGATGAAACACTAAAAAGTAAGAAATAAGAAATCATTCACATAAACTACAAAGCAGCTTGCAAATGGTGAAGGGACTCTTCAAAAAAAATGTTAAAGGGCTAATGTAAAGCATAATACAAAAGTTGATGGAAAAGCATAAAACAAACAAGACCAAGAATATTTGGGCATACAGCTAACCATGTGAACTAACGACATCCATATGAAAATAAAATGGAGCTATCAAGGATACACAATGAAGTTTGCTGAGTTGCTGACATGTAGATATTTCTGTTCTTATAAATAATATAGAAAAGTACTAAACGACCACTGAGGGCATTTCTAAGATTTCATTGACCGACTTAAATTGTTTTAATACAAATATGGATCATATAGTTACTTAGTTAGTCCAGTGTTGTTTACAGCGCACTATAGCGGAAGAAGTGCAGCCAGCACACGCTATAGCCTGCAACAGTACCACTGAGCAAAAACATTGCAACTACCTTTGGAATAATTGTTGTGCCTCTTTTTTCTAACAGCAATTAGTATCTATTCCATTTAATTACCTTCCATATCCCCGCCTATTCTGGTAAATGACTTTTCATATCCCTCTGCAATTTGAATCCCTCAAGTTTCAACAAGAGAAGAGAGCCCACTACCCATAAGCTTAATCCTTGATATGTTTCCTTATATACTTTACTATCTTCTCTTTATGCGATATTTTTCATGCATTTCCCATTTTTCCTGCGCATGTTCATCTTATTGCTCATTCCCCATTCTTCTTTAGATATAACAGAATTTATTGGCTCATTAGCTTAATTACTTGATAACCCTGACTGTAGATTTGCTACCATCAGCATGTATATCAGAGAAGATAAACATGCACAAGCTAAATTATTTATTTCAACTCAATAGTCAATATATGCTGAATTGCTAATGATGAAACAGAGCTATATAAGCTCACCTATTTCCAATCTTTCCTTATATCTGAGAAAAACACATCTCCACACAGTCATCCTTACAAATCACCAAGGTTCACATTGTGTTTACCATATTATTCAATTTAGAAGCCAACATATGTCCCAAACTACTCACAGTATTGCCATTTACGAAACAGTCTTCTGTCACCTGATAATGACTGAAGACTTCTTCGGCTCATTAGTAATATAACCAGGTAAAAGGAAGTATTAACGTATCAGTCTGTCTCATCATTATCCAAATATCCAACAGCATTATAATAATATAAAACATGCTACATATGGTTCATTTATTTCTCCAGATCAGTGTTTTCAAAATCGGATGCCAAAATTTACTGGGGGGACCGAAATTCCCGATATTTCCGATTTTTGGGAATTTTCGGCGAATTTCGTCCGAAATTTTCAAATTGAAATTTGCTTTTTTTTTTTGAAGTTCAAACGAAAAAAAAATCAATTCCCGGGGGTTCGAACCATACATCTGTGGTCTCCAAACTCCAAAGGAAACGCCTTACCGCCGCGCTGTGCACAGACATGTGATTGGGATTGGTTACAAATTTCCCTTACATTTGACAAAAAAACATTCAAAAACGAAAAAATTCCAGCGGTACCAAACTTTACCGGGGGAGGGTGCTGAAAATTACGATTTTCCCCGAAAATCGGATGATTTTCGACCGAAAAAATAATCCCTGCTCCAGATTGCTGTAAATTATCCTGGTATTAAATGAGGATTAAATTTACCTAGATAGATTAAATCAAACCCCCATGACAATTACTATTTGGAAAGACAATCACTAATCAATACCATAATTCCCCATATATCCTAACAAAGCAATGAGTCATGAGCAGTAACTTGTAGTAGACTCACAATTAGGAATCACATAACATTCATATGAGATCAACTTTAAATTATTGGTGGATTGCCACGGAGACTAAGGCAGGGATACCCGCTGGCTCCAAGTTTGTTCATCACAAGTCACAACTGAGAGTTTCAGTTGGGGGTGGGGGTGGGGCGCTATTAGCTCTGTATACTACGGGAGCGGTAAAGCTTCCGTCCTGGAAAGCTCCAATAATTCTCTTATTATTCTTGTAGCCATTTTTGTTTCTCTCAAGGGATTGAAGACTGTCTTCAAGAAGTGAGCTGGGTTGACTCATACAATGTTATGTATTGATAAGGAACACTTTTATTATGATGGATAATGTATCAAAAAGCCTAGTGGGAACAAAGTTAAGGTCTTTTTCACAATGTATGAATAGATTAGATCTATTAAATTAAAATCATTATGGAAACTAGCATACATTGATACATAGGAAAAATCCACATATTTCTACCATAAAAGTCTAAAAGGTTGCAAAGTCCACAGATGCCTGCCATAAAAGTCTAAAAGGTTGCAAAATACACATACTTCTATAAAAGTCTAAACGGTTGCAAAGTCCACAGATTTCTACCATATGCATCCCCAAACCCTAAACCCAACCAGCGAGAATTTCGTCCCTGCTGCCACAATCAAAACTGCAAGAGAGATGGAAGATGGAGATAGGGAAGGAGAACCAGAGAGCAAAAGAAGTGTAGACAGGCATCTCAACAACAGCTTGCAGACAGTTTGCAGGTGCCTCGGTGACAAGCTTGCGGGCAGATGGCCTATATCTTCTTTCCTCCTGACCACCGCTTCTCTTCTCACCACTCTTCCTATTCCACCTCCCAGTCATGTAAGGTCCATCATATCATTTTTCCTTCCTCTCCTCTCCTTGATGCCGAGTTTCAGTTCTGTTCGGTGGGGACAGCCCCATGTCTCGATATGTATCTGATCATATTAAAATTGTTCATTTTTTCAAAAGGAAAGTAAACCTACATGTAGGTTCCATACCAGTACCTGATACATATTAGGGCACTGGTATAGCGACTTGCGGCCGTATTGGTGCTTCTTATCAATACAAATATCAGACAAAAAGCAATAATCACTGGTAGTCTGCTAGTCTAGTTTTTCTTTATAGAAGTTGACAACATTAACATGATGGGTTTTCTCATACAAAAAGGTTAGAAGCTTTCCAATTCCAAGCATACAGCTTGCATAAGGTGATAGTGATAGATTTCTGCAGCTACCCATAATGTTTTCCATATCTCACAAGGGGGAGTTTGGGAGATTTTCCAAAGAACCTACTCAATAGAGAAGTTCCATCAGACTGGAATTTTAGTCACTATTCAGTATAACTAACCTCTTATGCAACTGTGCAAACCGGACATGAATATTCATATCAGGTTACCAGATTCATTGCCCACACAGTCAAACATCACCAGAAACTCCACCGAGTATTGAGTTCCCCAGAAGAAAGGAACAAAATATTAGAAGGGGATGCATCACCTTCAGAGATTTGAATTTTGAAATATCATGGGCCAACTGATTCACTTAGAACAAATGCTTGAATAAGACTTCGGGCTGCATGCATCTGATCCGGTGTGCCAGATATCAAAATAGTAGTGTCCATTGCATCAGCTATAGGTTCAGCGACCGTTATCTTAGCTCCTGAAAACTGCACATAGTATTAATTATGTCAATCAGTCAATCATACACCTCATAGTTAAATGGATACGCTACAAGACACACTAGTCGAACACAAACCTCACGGATCTTATTCAAACAACCTCCATCTTCCCCACATAGAGCAGGTATAACTAATCTTGGAACCATGACATCTGCAGTTATGTTTGGTACCATAGATGACTGACCAGGACTGCAATTGCAATTTCTCAGGTAAATACATGGTAGTCTCCCAATGTTGTTGATCAAATGACACAAAAAAAACAAGACAAGAAACAAACCCAGAAAATCCACCAATTCCTCTAGGTGCCATTCCAGGGATATCAGATATTGACATCGGATCACCAACATTCCGCATTCCCTACAAAGTGAGGACCACAATGGTACAAGGAAAAGCATAAAAAACTTATAGAATGTACAGGTTATTCGCTTGGCAACCATATTAGACTGCAATCCAATGCATCATGCCATATTGAGTAGGGAACCACAATTGATTTTGCTACTCAAGTAGTGGTTATCACACTCTGGTGCCACCACTTTTAGATACTTCTTCACAAAAATTAGGTAACTAGTCTGACGCCTAAAACCAAGCATAGCTCTTCTTGCAGGATGTCAACACTAGTTGGTGACCAAGTTTGGTTCCCAGCCAAACAGACCACTATAAGCACAGTCTATAAACGTTTCCTCAAAAAAAAGAGGTTCTTAGGATGTTCAAGAAATTCGTAGTTCCTCTTTGCATGCTCAAGAACATCTTACAGGAAAAGAATAATGGGTTAATACCTTTGTGGTCCAAGGAGCAGACATCTCATCCAATGGCCGTCCCCTAAAATCTTTATGAAACTGAGACGCATTAGGATAAATCCTCGGAGACGTAGATGCATGGCTTCCCACATACGGACCAAATTGAGGATCTAGCAAACCAAAAGGTGGCTGCATGTTAGGACCCATTGCAGCCATTCTGTCCCGGAAAAGATGGTTACGTAGTCTAGCAGTTATCTGCATTAGAGCTTCTTGAATAGCTTCGGAATTCCCACTTATCTAAAAGAACAACGATTTTGCAGTTAATTAACCAAAAAAAGAACTAAAAGTGCTGTACAAAAGAGTCAAGCGTAGGTAAAATCAAGATGCAAAAATAACAGATGAAGTAGAATTTCATCAGGACAAAGAAAGATCTTAAGGCATTATTCATAAAATTGGAGTGTAAGTTCTACAATACAACATAAGCAGACCTGAACAACTTCATCATTTTCTGGGACACCCCTTGGGATCTTGTCTTTGCTCAGCACTACTATATGTGCTTCTGATAGCTTCCTCATTTCAGCTATGATACTACCACCTTTGCCAAGAAGGCAACCAACTTGGTTAGGTGAAACGATCAGCCTACATATTGCAGGACCCTCCTTGTTGTTAGAGATAGGCAACACAATTCTACGCTGCACATGCAGAATTGCATTCTGTGCAGGGGAAATTCCATCACCCGGATGCTACAGGATATAAAGACAAATGAACACATTAGGGACTATCTCTCCTTGAAAACACATTAGATCATAACACTACTTTCCAGGTAGTGAATGGCTTCATTCAAACTTTGAATGGTAATAACAGTATTAAAACGTTAAGAGCTAACACCAATGGAAATCACAAATTGTTTTGCTATTAAAGCACAGTTCTCAAATAAATGAATGCTTCATGTGTCAAAATAACGAACAAAAGTTGCCAAAACTTTTGGCAAAGTATGAGAAAAGTGCAAAATCAGGTAATGCACCTGAAAAGTTTGGTGCCATTCAACTTTCTAATGCATTCATCATGTGCCTCTCCATGCATAGAGAAAAAAACGTTATTGGAATTTTATACCTTGAATTTTATAGAGATTTATGGCAGGCTCTTTCGCAACCAGATTGCTGGTTGCTGCCTGCACTCCCTACTAATGTTAATATGTACAGTGCTACCAAATGGCACCCTTGAAGTGTGCAAAAATATATGAGTTTTGCAACAACACTTTCAGAGAATCCAAATATTCAAAACTTTAGTAACAACGTGGTTTGCAAAATATATGTTCTATAGTTCATTTGAATGCCATGTTGCCCAGACAGACCCTGAAGGCATTTTCAGTAATACTAAGAAGCAGGTCACCAAATGAGCCAAACAGGTATTAATTAAAGGCTGATGATTTATTTCATGAAACTATACTATCAAGAGAAAAGGAAGGTGGTTACCGCAGGTCCAGAAATAACTATGATACGGTCTTCTGATTTCAGAACAGTCTCAAGAACTTTTATTTCACAGCCTGTATCATTCTGTATAGTCTTGATATTGTTTCCACCCTTTCCTATTATACTTCCAACCTTGTCACTTGAGCATAATAACCTAAAGGTGAGGGGTTCTGTAGGAACTAAAGTATGGCCCTGCATTAGAGCTTCAGGAAAAGTGGGAAAAGGAGCAACATTTGGTCCCTGATCAATGATATCAAAAGGTCCACTGGCATGGGATGGCCCTTGAAAAGGGAGATGGAAGTTAGGTTGCATTCCTGGAGGAAAACCTTCTGACCGATTGAAGAATGAATGAGATAATGAACCAGAAGGAAGAGCAGCAGGAACTGCGTCACTTTCCCTAGGGGGGTGAGCAAAGAGCACTTGAGCCACCACATTCAGACCTTTCCTAACTGAGGCAAGCTCTCCAGTGATCTGCAAAAATGATATATCAAGGAGTGCCAGAAATGATCTTCCAAAGCAAAATCTAAGAAAGATTACAAAAGATAACGGTAGGGAACGAGAAAATGAAATCCAGTACTGAAAAGATCTACCTGGCAAAGTTCGTCTTGGGATAAAGCACATGCAGGAAGTTTCTCCTTTGAAACTCGAATTTCACAGCCACTATCAGCCGACATTTGCTTAATCACACTACCGCTCTTCCCCAAAAGCCAACCTACTTGACTATCAAGCACCAATAATCTCAAAGAAACAGGAGTTCTCGCACCTGATGCATCACCAGTTTCATTTTCATCTTCACTTGCAAAAATCCTATCAAAGACAATCAAAATGGCCTTCACTGGTGACGGTATTACCCTCTCCGACTCTGAATTTGTATCTTTCGCAACAGAGGAATCATCTTTTCTTCCTTGCTGTGGTCTTTCTCTACATCATCCTCATTTTCCTTGATGTGGTCTTTCTCTGAATCGTCAATTTCTTCCTTCCTGCGGTCTTTCTCTTTCTCATGGTCACCATCAGCAGAAAAAGCAACACCTCCATCATTCACTTTACCTTGCTCACGGCTAGCTTCTTTGTCCTTCTCAATGGCAGTTATGATAATAACTCTCTCATCACAACCGGGGACTGCTTCATCAACCCTGATTCTTACTCCATTTTCTTTCCTTATCTTTGCGATGATACCACCGCCTTTACCGATGACATTCCCAGATCTTGAAGCAGGGCAGAGAACGCGAAAAATAGGAACACCGGGCTGTATATTCAGCTGAGTTTGCTGTGAAGAAGCATGTTTTGTTTTCTGCCACTTCCCCCGACTGTTGTGCTCCGAAGAATTCTTTTGAAACGGTCTCTTGGAAGGTGTCACACGGGAAGCCATGTCTTACCCTACCCGACAGACAAGCAGAGAGCAGCAAAGAAAATAACAAATCAGCTACTATGCAAGTTACAAACATTCAGCTGGCAGTGGCATCAAAAATACCAGTGGCCCAATTGTCACAAGAAAAAGAAAGGTGAATGGAAACACACACACTAATAGATCGGTGGCACTCGAATAACCAAAAAGAACAGCATCGCATGTTGCTAAATACATATAACAAATCGGAACACACGGCACAGCCACATCAACCGCGTAAGATCAAATCAAACCACTCATGATTGCCACCAGCGCATAAAAACCCCGAGTTCCTAAACCTAGCTCCCTCTCCTCGGCTAGCCACGCGCACCAAATCAACCAACCATCTAAACTGCACGGGGAATACAACCTGCCCAAGAGGCGTCCTCGTAACCCTAGAACGGCGCGAAACAGGAACCCGATAACACCACCCAGGAGAAGGTTGAACGGAGCTGGGGACGAGGAGATCGGAGAGGGGAGGTCGCTCACCTCGGGGGAGAGAAACCCTAGAGCTCGCGACGGGGAGCCAAGGCCAAAGCGCCGAGGGCGAGGGCTTTTCTTCTTCTTCTACACGAGATCGGCGGTCAGGCCTGACCTGGCGGAGCAGACTGCTGCCCGTTGACGGACCCGGTTGCTTCTGGGCTGTTTAGGCCGGGCCATTATCCAGCCCAACGGATGGGTCGATATGTGCTTCTTAAGTTCTTATGTCTTTAACTTTTTTAAAACAAAACTTTATTATGTCTTAACTTGTTATATACTATACTGTAATAAGGTTGTATTATTAGTTCAGTTCAAAAGAAGGTTGTATTATTAGTATGCAAATATTTCCCACGGCAGCAACAATGAGCATTTGGTACGACTAATGTTGTAAGGTGGGTTCTTTTAAACTGTGGTTATGGTTGTGGCTTTTGACTTATAGTTTTTTAATTATGGTTGTTCACAAGAGATAGTACGCAGAAAAAAAGCAATTGCATGCAATTTTGGCTGATATAGCTAAACTCGATACAACGACTACTACAATCTACCTGTAGACATCATCTTGAAAAACACATCGTTTAAGGCAGGAAGCCCAACCAATCCCACCCATAGATTTGATCAGTGACATGTAAAGTCCGCTTCTATGGCAATTAGTACTTTAAAACGAAACCCTTAAGAGCTTGTTTGGATATTCGAGGGGCAAAACCCACTGGTAATTAAACCCCCATGCCCCGTGAAGAATAATTCCACCCATCATTTTGGGAGGCAGAGGAAAAAGGACCAATTGAATAGAATTTTAGGGAAAATTAGGGGGGAAAGGGGGAAAATCTACTCGTCGACGTCAGACCACCACCACCCAAACCGTTGGCATCAATCGGGCGCAGTGGTGTCACAGAGAAGCAATGGGTGCGAGCTTGTGGTAACGAGGTCAAAGAGGTGGATTGAGTCATCAAGAGCGTGGAGAAAGGAACGATGTCATGGTATGTGGGGAAGATTTTCAACTCTTCCTCACATACCATGACGTGTTACCTCTCTCTCTCTCTGACAAGCTCTCCTTATCATCTATTGTGCACTTGTTGTGGGGTACTATGTTGTTGGCTCCATTCAACTCTTGTTGCTCTGGCGAAGGTGGAGGGTTCCCTCGTCCGTTGATGGATTTCGCTCGGGAATAAGGTGAAGTGAGTAAATAAGCTTAGCTCACCTGTGTATTGGTACTTTAGTTATTTTTTATTCATATTTTGTATGTTGCACCACCATTGGCAATCTAACTAGCGAGCGAGTTTATTGAAAATGATTCGGTATTTCTATGGAAGTATATCGAGTTGTCTTGATTATTTATTTTATTTCTTTCTATAGCGCAAGGTCAGGTCTTCAATATACTACCAACAAGCTTCAAAACATGGGTAAGAGTATTGCGACTTTGCCTTCCGTGCATAGCAAAATTGATTGTTATCAGATCCAATTGGTTTGATATATGTTACAATATGACATTATTCACTTTGCAGATGATCTCCTCGCCAATTGCCATGCATGTGTCCAACAAAGTGAGTTTATTGCCCGTGTCATGTTTACTTGGGTAGCATTCTTTTTATTTAATCTGTTATGTTTCAGATGAGACTGCTTTTAAAAATGCATAAATATAGACCATACATATTTTCTTTAATCTACCCTAAACATTCTTAATTTTCTTTGAAGTAGAAAAATCCTAAATCTAATTCACCTCAGTAACTCACATAACAACGAGCAGTATAAAGAACCAAATTATCAAGTATAGAGTCGCCCAATCGTGTGTCTGGAAAACATTAATGTAATCCATTACAACAAGCAATCTCAACACCTCGTAGCTGTATACTCCCTTTGTTTCTAAATATATGTCATTCTAGCATTCAAATTTTGTTCTCAAATACATGTCATTCCATGATTTCAAGATAACCTTGTACCATTTTTTCCTTTGCATACCCCTCCCACTCATTGTATATGGCTAGCTATTTCCAAGGTCATTTACTACTAAGAATTAAAGTACACCATCCAAGAGTAATAAGTGGCCTATTGAATAAGAGTTCGATGGTCTTTTCTATGTATCCCTTGGTTTCTATGCAAAATTCTAGAATGATATCTATCAAGGAACAAAGGGAGTAGTGTACTAGAAGTCACCGAGGACGTGTATTATAAACTCTTTAATCTAGTACATGCTGGTGACTTACATAATTACAAGAATTGACACAACTAGATTACCGATCAATGCACTAGGAGTCACGAATAATGTGTATTGACAACTTTTTAATATACTCTGCGTAGTAACTCATATGACAACAAGCAATCTTAAGAGCCAGGTTGTCATATGAGTTACTGATGGTAACTCATATGGTGTGTGTGGGGCAAGGATTTGATGACTCGCTGGAAACCTCTGCATGCAGCATGCACCCATAGGAGAGCGTGTCCTATCATCCATGACAATGTCGTGCACGCCTTGGCATGGGCGTCCGTGAGGAGCACGCCCATCACATTGGACCCATCCAATCCCCCTGCATGCCTTTTCGAGTGCTTGGACCCCACTTTTCTTTTCTTTTACTTCCATTTTGTTTTGTTTTGTTTTATGCCCCTCGGATGAGCTAGTAACACATGCATTAGAGCGGGCTAATTACCCCGGGACCACTCCACCTACCAACAAATCTACCCACCACCACACAAAAATGTGGCTCCCACTTTTAGGTGGGAAATGGGCCCACCACGTCAGTGTCGGTAAAAACCAGGCGGGTGGTTCGGGAGGGCGATGCGAAAAGGCGCTGACCTACATGTTACCCGTCTATAGATATATGCTTTTTCAATTGATACAGAGAGGAGAGAAATATATTGTCCGGTATTTAACAGAAGGTTTTATAGATGTTTTTTTACTGTTTATGCTCTATACCATTATATAAACAACATATTAATTATATGAGACTATTACAAATAACTATGTAAACAATTTATATGAGCTATCTAAATAACTATGTAAACAATTTATATGAGTTATTTTTATTTTTATTTATAGACAATATATAGATGTATTATAAATAACCGATGTATGTACCATGTACTAACGATTTGTAAGGGCCATTCATATTCATTACTATTATAAAAAGAACGAGTTGGTGGTTGTAAGTTTATTCTCTTTCAACCGCTCTATTTTCTTAACTCCTAATCATTCTCCACTTTCCAACCGATCAAAGCAACTCTCTTCTATAGCATAATTCTCTATATATTTAATGAGTTTCGTTATAACGCACGAATACGTAGCTAGTCTCCTTAAATAGAGCTCACGTTTCCGCCCACCTGTCGCACCCCACCGCCTCACCTTCTAGCAATCTCTACCCGCCAACCTCCCTCGGTGGCTTTACGTGCGGAACCACCGGTGCGATGGGCCCATTCGTCAGTGTCGTGTGGCGCTGGGTCGGCGGCTGCATGCTCGGGGCTCCTCGGGTGGGTGCACGGGTCATGTGGCATCACAAGCCCCCATGAATCGCCTCCTCCCGATCCCAGCAGGGCCATGTACACGTGGCGCGCACATGCTCACGTCGCGGACGACAGTATGGGCGGCTCCTGCCTCAGATGCCAGCCGAGATACGCGGGCAAGCTGAGGAGAGTTGGTTCACGCGAAGGGTTCATGCAGTGTAAGATGTCTGGATCTTTTGTGTAGGTGGAAAGGGCTCTGTGCTTATCCGATATTGGGCCTGGGGCTCGTGAGGCACCAGACCGGATGGGACCCAACCGCATTGTCACCTTGTGAAGGATTTGCCCTGTTCAAGAAGGAAAAGACACCTCGGGCAAGACAAAAACTTGGTATTTTGGTTCTCTACTACAAAAGTGAGAGAGATTATGCAGAGCTGTAAACCTATAATATGGTAATGTATGACGTGTAGTTGTGTAGATGACAAAGTAAATTCTAGAAGGTGTGTGCAAGTGAGCTGCATATGCAAAAATAACGAAGAACTTCTAGGGATATTATGGACTTTTGGGTACTATGACCTGCAAATTTTCCTTACAAGGCCTAAACTTAAATTTAGTTTGGCTTTTTATGTAACCATAGGTGTGTCATGTGTGGAACTTACAATTACTACCTTACACAACTACAATTCATAAATAATCGCATTAACCGGGTAGGATTAAGACTAGGCCTGGCGTAGGCTTGATCGGCTCTTCAAGCTGCATTGAGATAACTACGAGGATGTTAAAATGGTTTCAGTTTTTGGAAGTCGAATCAAACGCAAAGCGGCTTCGATTGTACTTGCCAAAATATACGTCCGACTTTCCTCACCTGCCCATTTTCCACCCGAGCGTGCAGCCATCTCCCTATGCACATGTGTGTTTGATCCTGTGCCCTTGTGTCGCTTCCCTGTCGCCGCCTCCCTAGGTGTCATCACCCCTGTCCGTGTTCAGCCTCTTGGGCGTCCACTGTTGCCTACGCTCTCGTGTGAAGTCTCTAGCACCCTCCGCCATCTCCATCATCTGTCCTAGCCCTTTCCGCCCCTATGCCAGCCTGGACTGGATCACTGGTGTCCGCATCCCCCTCCGACAGAAGGCTTGACCAGCGTATCCGCCTCCGCCTGTACCACGCCCTCCAGTTAGGTAATAAAATATGCGTTGGTTTATATTTTCCTCAAGTCCAGTAACGTTTACAATATGTATAAGTTTGTTTATCAAAATATTAGACAATGGTTTACATTGTAGGATTTTACCATATACAAAGACTTCCTCAAAGATGCATTCCTGATTCCTCGCACATGAAATTTCAATTGAGTGAGGTGTCTTATTCAATCCACCTATGTTGTGGTGCAATTTACAACGGGTAAACACCGCTGCATTTTCCACACATGCATAGTACTCGATCCCGTTGCTTGCACAGTTACACTACACACCTTCTTCAGCTTTGGTGTCCAAATTTTCGTACACCCCAAGAACACCATCTGCTCCCCTCTCTGTACAAATAGAAAGCGCAGAAACTTAGACAAAAGCTCCACAGGGCTGTAAATAAGTAGGGTTTGAGCGAGCTTATCTACTATGCTCGGATTTGATATGAGCTCGAGTCGAATCTAAGTTAGGGTCTAAGTTTAGATTTGAGCTTAAATTTAGCTAAAGTAAACTTACAAAGAAGTGACATACATATTTTCACATACAACTTTTCTAAAGCTAGAGGTGGCTCGAGGATTGGTTGGATCTCGGGTGGCTTTGGGAAAATACAAATTTGATGGAGGGAAGGGGTAAAATACTTTATAAGCCTGAGTACCTCGGTGAACCAGGAGCTTTTTTTTCACGCCCCTGATCAGACTCCGCTCGCTCCCCCCGCCGCGGCGGCTCGAGGTGGCCAGCAGAAAAGGAAGGCGCCCTCGTTTTCCTCTCAACGCGCCCCCAAAAAAAAAGCCGCCTCCGCCCGAAATCCCCTCGCGCACCAGAGAAATTAAACGCCTCCGCCGTCGGATCCCTCCCTTCCCCCTACGCGCACGCCGCCGCCTCCGTCCCCACCCGCCAATTCGCGACCTCCCCGGATTCGCGCGTGGGAAGATCCGGGCCTCGCCGTCGCCCGGGCTCGGATTCGGCGGCAGAAATCGGGTC
The DNA here is from genome assembly GCA_036346245.1 of Bonia amplexicaulis. Lineage (NCBI taxonomy): Eukaryota > Viridiplantae > Streptophyta > Magnoliopsida > Poales > Poaceae > Bonia > Bonia amplexicaulis. The sequence goes on from CM070737.1 coordinate 8,474,861, forward strand.
TTTGTGGCGGTGGGCGTGCTGGACTTCGCGTCGCCGGCGCCGATTCGGGCTCGGGAGCCCCAGTCCGGTGAGATTCCTGGCCTCCTCTGCTTGCTCTGTTTCTAAACTACCTCAGTACAGCACTTCTTTTACTACTTACCTGTTGTGTCATAAAATGGGGCGGTTGTAATTCGTGGGTCGTCGTGTTTGGTAGATGACCTGATTCACGTGGAATGGTGAATTGTGTGCGGTAGAGGGCGTGGAGAGTTTGTTTAGGCTGGAATCTGATGGCTGCCATCGGTATAAGTTTATGGCTACACCCTTGTGTGCTTAAGATGGAAATATGCTGTTCAGAGCTTGTTATTAGGTCAGATTTGGATTAGAATTCAATTATGTGTCCTCTATGTTTTTTAACCGGCAACGCAAATTCTGAGATATTGTAGGAATGGTGTCATGTAAAATGTCAAGATAGTTAAAAAATGCCCCTTATGCTGTCAGACGATTTATGTCCTTTGGGTGGATTATTACATTATTCCATTTCATCATCCATGTCCATGGGTAATACTCCGTATTGAGACACTGCTACGTCCCCTATTACTGTGGTGACTAACTCACTTGTGTGTCCTAGATTAGCAAAGTTTTGTTTTTTTACTTAGCCTATGTAGTTTTCTACGTAGCCTGTCCCAAGCCAGGAAAAAGGAGGAGGGTTGTGTTAGGCTTGGCAAGCTAACGTAAAAATTATGCCATCTTTTCATGGAATGAAACCCAAATTAAAAGTTTCGTTGGGGCGTAATTCTCTTAGCGACGCGCCATATTGGAACCCGACTGTGGTGGTAAATGAGCAAGGGCCGAGACGTCACTCCTTTAATGACGCGCTACATCGGCGCCCGGATGTAGTGGAAAATGGGCAAGGGTCTTCGCACTTTACTCGACGAGTGCGAGGGGCAAGGAAGCTAGTTGAGGAGAGTAGGATTCGTATGGGTAGTTGGAATGTAGGGTCCTTAACAGGTAAGTTAAGAGAGATGGTTGATACAACGATTAGAAGACGTATAGATATCTTGTGCGTTCAAGAGACTAAATGGGTGGGTCAGAAGGCAAAGGAGGTGGAGCATACTGGATTCAAACTGTGGTATACTGGAACAGAACAAAACAAGAATGGAGTGGGCATCTTAATCAATAAGCGCCTCAAAAGTGGAGTTGTCGATGTGAGGAGGCAGGGAGATAGGATTATTCTAGTCAAGCTAATCTTTGGTGACTTGGTTTTGAATGTTGTTAGTGCATATGCTCCACAAGTAGGGTTGGATGAGACCGCTAAGAGGCAATTTTGGGAAGACCTAGATGACATGGTTAGAAGTGTGCCCATCAATGAAAAGATTTTCTTAGGAGGCGATTTCAATGGTCATGTTGGTACAAATAGTGGAGGATTTCAAAGGGTGCATGGGGGTTTTGGTTATGGTGATAGAAATCAGGAGGGAGAAGATATCTTAAACTTTGCTGTAGCCTATGATCTCATGATAGCTAACACCTTCTTTAGAAAGAGACATTCCCATTTGGTTACCTTCAGTAGTGGTCAGCATTCTAGCCAAATCGATTTTGTTCTTGTTAGGAGGGAGGATAAACGAGCCTGCATAGATTGTAAGGTTATACCTAGAGAGTGTGTTGTCCAGCAACATAAGTTGGTAGTCTCCGACTTTCGTTTTAGGTTACGGGTCCGACAAGCTAAGGTTGCTAGAGTCACAAGGACGAAGTGGTGAAAACTCAAAGGAGATACCGTACAGGCGTATAAGGACAGGATGATCACGGAAGGGACGTGGGACGTGGGAGAAGTGAATAGCTAAGCGAATAGTATGTGGACAGAGATGGCAACTCACATTAGGAAGGTGGCTACGGAGGTGCTTGGAGTGACCCAAGGGACAATAGGAGAACCAAAAGACACATGGTGGTGGAACGAGGAAGTGCAAAAGGCTATTAAGGAGAAGAAGTTATGCTACAAGCACATGTATTATGATAGGAGCGATGACAACTTACAGAAATACAAAGCAGCAAAAAAGAATACGAAGAAAGCGGTGAGTGAGGCATGAGGCAAGGCATCTGAGGAAATTTATCAGAAACTAAGTACAAAGGAGTGAGAGAAGGATGTCTACAAGATGGCTAAAATTCGAGAAAGGAAGACAAGAGATTTCAACCAAGTTAAATGCATAAAAAACGACACTAACAGACTTTTGGTGAAAGACGAGGAGATCAAGGATAGGTGGAGAGATTACTTCGACAGGTTGTTCAATCACGATAATGGTTATAGTATGATTGAACTGGATAATGTTTTTGACGGCACCGATAAGTGGTTTGTTCGAAGAATCTAGGAGTCAGAAGTAAGAGAGGTCTTAAGGATGAAGGTGGGTAAGGCGTTGGGGCCTGATAACATCCCTATTGAGGTGTGAAAATGCCTAGGAGAAGTGGTGATTGTTTGGCTAACTAAGTTGTTTAATAGCATTTTTAGGTTAAACAAAATGCCAAACGAGTGGCGGAGGAGCACATTAGTACCAATTTTTAAAAATAAAGGAGACATTCAAAGTTGTACTAATTATAGAGGAATTAAGCTCATGAGCCACACAATGAAGCTCTAGGAACAAGTGATTGAGCGTCGTTTAAGAAAAGTGACTAGCGTGACGACAAACCAATTTGGTTTTATGCCTGGTAGGTCGACTACGGAGGCGATTTTCTTGCTACGACAATTCATGGAGATGTATAGGGAGCAAAAGAAAGACCTTCACATGATATTTATTGACTTGAAGAAAGCCTATGACAAAGTGGCAAGAAATGTCATGTGGTGGGCGCTTCAAAAGAAAAGAGTCCCAACAAAATATATTACCCTAATTAAGGACATGTACGAAAATGTTGTGACTAATGTCAGAACGTTTGGTAGTGTTACTAATGACTTTCCCATTAAGATAGGACTACACCAAGGGTCAGCATTGAGTCCATACATTTTTACCCTAGTGATGGACGAGGTCACACGGGATATACAAGGAGATATCTCTTGGTGTATGCTTTTCGCTGATGATGTGGTGCTGATGAGAGTAGAAAGCTCGAGTTATGGAGGAAGATCTTAGAATTGAAGGGTTTTAGACTTAGTAGGACTAAAACTGAGTATATGAGGTGTGATTTCAGTGGTGCTAGGGTAGATGATGGAGATGTTAGATTGGATGGACAAGTAGTGCCTAAGAAGGACATATTTCGTTATTTGGGATCGATGTTACAATGAGACGGTGAGATTGATGAAGACGTGAGTTATAGGATAAGAGCGGGGTGGGTGAAATGGCGCCAAGCATCTAGTGTCCTGTGTGACAAAAAAGTCCCTCAAAAGTTAAAAGGTAAGTTTTATAGGATGGCGATCAGACCCGCAATGTTATATCGAGCAGAATGTTGGTCAACTAAAAGACAACATATACAGAAAATGAGTGTAGCGGAGATGATGATGCTGCGGTGGATCTGTGGTCCTACAAGGCGGGATCACATCCGCAATGATGATATACGTGATAGGGTGGGGGTGGCACCAATTGAAGAGAAGCTTGTCCAACATCGTTTGAGATGGTTCGGACATCTTCAACGACGGCCTCCTAAGGCACCGGTACGTAGTGAAATTTTAATACGTACTGAAAATGAAAGAAGAGGCAGAGGTCGACCAAAACTGACGTGGGAGGAAGCAGTTAAAAGAGACGTGAGGAGTTGGAATGTATCTAAAGAATTAGCTTTTGATAGGAGCGCAAGTTAGCGATCCATGTACCGGAACCATAAAAAAGTTAGGGGCAGTGTTTAGGCTCTTGACTCAGATAGCAGGTTGTACGGCTTAGGGTTTTAGCATTGTAGGTTTTATTTCAAGACTCATATCTCTTTGATCTTGATAAGGTTTCATTCTTAATCTACCTTAACTTGTTTAGGACAAAAGACTTTGTTGTTGTTGTTGTTTTTTTACTTAGTCTTCTGTTTATCATTAAATTGATGGATACGAAGGGTACCAACTACTAAGTGTGTGCACGAATTTTTGCTTACCATCTGGGATGTACTTTAGTGTGTCTTGTTTGTTGGATGGTGATTGATATATTTTATTCTGTGTTGTTATAAGTCTTTCCCTGTATTTATAAGTGAATCTGTGATGAAATTTTATTGCCTATGTTCGCCTAAAACTTCAAAAAAAATGTTTGTCTAAAACTGTAGTTTTGGTGTTCTGCTAGCCGATTTTTGCCAGAATTATTTATATCTTCACTGCCTTTTGGCCTGATCTATACTATTTTGAGTAGGTATTATGGTGATGAAGATGGAGATTGAGGAGGATGGTGCCGATGGAGGAACTGGTGGGGCATGGACTGAGGAGGACCGAGCCCTCAGTGCCGCTGTGCTTGGAACAGATGCCTTTGCATACTTGACAAAAGGAGGTGGTGCCATATCTGAGGGTCTTGTTGCTGCATCTTTGCCTGTAGACTTGCAAAATAAACTCCAGGAGCTTGTCGAATCAGAGCGTCCCAGTGCTGGTTGGAACTATGCCATCTTCTGGCAGCTGTCTCGCACCAAGTCTGGTGATCTCGTCCTTGGATGGGGGGATGGCTCTTGCCGTGAGCCCTGTGATGGTGAGGTGGGAGCTGCTGCTTCTGCAGGCAATGATGATGCCAAGCAGCGGATGCGGAAGCGTGTGCTGCAGCGGTTGCACACAGCATTCGGTGGTGCTGATGAGGAGGATTATGCCCCAGGTATTGATCAGGTGACAGATACCGAGATGTTCTTCCTAGCATCTATGTACTTTGCATTTCCGCGTCGTGCTGGTGGCCCTGGTCAAGTATTTGCAGCAGGCGTACCCCTCTGGATTCCCAATACTGAGCGCAACATCTTCCCAGCCAATTACTGTTACCGGGGGTACCTTGCAAATGCGGCAGGATTTAGGACTATCGTGTTAGTGCCATTTGAGACTGGTGTGCTTGAGCTGGGTTCTATGCAGCAGGTGGCGGAGAGTTCTGACACACTCCAGACCATAAAGTCTGTGTTTGCAGGGGCAAGTGGTAATAAGGCTGCAGTTCAGAGACATGAGGGAAATGGTCCTATTGAGAGGTCACCAGGTTTGGCAAAGATTTTTGGGAAGGATTTGAACCTTGGTCGGCCTTCAGCAGGGCCAGTGGTTGGCGTATCAAAGGCAGATGAAAGGTCATGGGAACAGAGGACTGCTGCTGGTGGGAGCTCATTGCTTCCCAATGTCCAGAAAGGATTGCAGAATTTCACTTGGAGTCAGGCTCGGGGCCTGAATTCTCATCAGCAGAAGTTTGGCAATGGTATACTGATTGTGAGTAATGAAGCCAGCAATGGAGCTGCGGACAGCCCTACTACAACACAGTTTCAGCTTCAGAAAGCACCACAACTTCAGAAACTACCACAGCTTCAGAAACCAGCACAGATAGTGAAACCACCGCAGCTAGTCAACCAGCAACAGCTGCAGCCCCAGGCGTCTAGGCAAATAGATTTTAGTGCAGGGACCAGTTCCAAGTCTGGTGTCTTGGTTGCAAGAACAGCTGTTCTTGATGGAGAGAGTGCAGAGGTGGATGGCTTGTGTAAAGAGGAAGGCCCGTCCCCTGCCGTAGAGGACCGGCGGCCAAGGAAGAGGGGCAGAAAGCCTGCGAATGGGAGGGAGGAGCCACTTAATCATGTTGAGGCTGAGCGCCAGAGGAGGGAGAAGCTCAACCAGCGGTTCTACGCACTGAGAGCTGTTGTGCCAAACATATCAAAAATGGACAAGGCCTCCCTGCTGGGTGACACGATAACATACATCACTGACCTCCAGAAGAAGCTCAAGGAGATGGAGGCGGAGAGAGAAAGGTTTCTCGAGTCTGGTATGGTGGATCCGAGGGAGCGAGCATCTAGACCCGAGGTGGACATCCAGGTGGTGCAAGATGAAGTTCTTGTCCGAGTGATGTCTCCCATGGAGAACCATCCGGTGAAGAAGGTCTTCCAAGCTTTTGAAGAGGCAGAAGTCTGTGTAGGCGAATCGAAGGTCACATGCAACAATGGAACGGTAGTACATTCCTTCATTATCAAGTGCCCTGGTTCTGAACAGCAAACGAGGGAGAAAGTGATTGCTGCGATGTCTCGTGTGATGAGCTCAGTGTAGAATCATTGCGGAGTTGGTGCCGTAGAGGTGGTTTACTTTGCTGGTTGCAAACAAGCAGCAGCCGCTTGACACCTTTCAGTGTTGATAGAAGTTGTAGGTCGAGAAAGCAAGCTCAGATTCCGACTTAGCAATGCAAGAAAAGCTCAAAGTTAAACTGACATTGTTGTATGGTAGGTTCTTGTGGTCCATGTAGTTTTGATGTTCTATTGGGAAGAACACCATGTTCTTTAGTGTATTGCTTAATGCAGAACCATAAACATTTACGTCTCTTCGCTTGCATGAGTTGGAAATTTTACTTGCTTTTCTGATAGTCTTTTATGTGTTGCTCCCTCACAAAAAAGTCATGTTGGGTAACGTATAATCAAACATTATAAACTTTGGCTATCAATATCTTTTTGAATATTTAGAATGAACATATGAAAATGATATGTATAGATTTGTCTTAAAAAATACTTTTATAATATTACACTTTTTAGTAGGTTTTATACATATATTACTATAGAAATAAGTTATCTGGACTGGACAGCAAGGAGGAAAAGGTGGACGAGAGGGAGGGAGTTTAATGGTTTTGTTATTTGTAAGGTGCCTGTTTTTTTTTTGGGGTTGGGTTAGCTTTCATATGCGTGGATTAGTTTAATGGTTTTGCCTTTTTTATTAGCTTTGATATGTGTGAGTGTCTACTATGATCCATTGGTTCTAGAATATCCACTGGTTCTAGAATATGATTTGTACTTAAAAAGCAAAATCATCTTACAAATGGACATTCTTATGCTATATACCACAACCGGTGCATGTTGTGGGACACGTTCTCTGACGTGCCGTTCGATTCCGAATGAAGGCTCTAGATCAGCATGGGCGATATTTTGGAATCTCAATATCTCGCGAGAAAGATTTCCTCTTCCATCTCAATACTAGCCATTCAAAGCTTGCTAAGGTCGTTCAGGGAGACCAATGGCACCTCTCTACCAAAAACCAAAGGCACGAGGATGCGGTTGCCGTGTTCTGTGACCCGGCCGTGGTAGCTGCCTCGAGAGTTAGGCCTATAAACAAATTCATTTGCTTCAACACAAACAGCCGAGAGTGGGCAGGGTGAATCTACAGTAATTTATGAGTATTTAGCTAAATACCTAAAAATTTTGGCAAAGAATTAGCTATATACAAAATGTAATATATATGTATACTATAAATGGGTCTGATTCATCTCATTTCGGGCTCAACCTAGTGGCAGCGTTTCATTTCGGGCCCAACCTAGCAGCAGATGGCACTGCGCTGTGCACTAGATTTCTGGCCCAGTTATCACCGGTCGGTCCACGCCCCACGGCCCACGGGGTGCTTCAGATCTTAGTCAGTGCTTGGCCCTTGGCTCAGCAGTCAGCATCTCACTCACGGCCTCACACCTCTCACCTCTCGGCCTCTCTCTCCCTGGCGGCGCATGGGCATTGGGTGGTCGCCGGGTCCACCACTCCAGCAGGCGGCGACGGGCGACCTCACCTTTAGACTTCAAACTTCAGTTCTTTACCCCCGACGGCCTAGAGACAGTGGGGAGTGTTAAAGTATAAGTGAATTGCCTATCTTTCCTCATCGCCAAGCTTTTGGGTGAAGCGGTTGGTGCGTCTGACTCAATATGGTGTCGAGCCAAGAGGTCCCGAGTTTAAGACCTGGCTGACGCAATTAAAAAAATTAATTAACAGGGAGCAGCCAGGGAGGTACTTTCTCAGTTTGCCAGATTCGGATTGCCTCATTGCCATATCTAATTTGCATATTCGGTGTCTCAGTGATGAGTGATTCCTTCCTGCTATAATTCAAGTAAACTTTTCCTTCCCGCCAGATCTGATTCACTTCATCGCTTGCCGCCAGCCCCCTTGCCAGAGTTGGGGCCAAAGGCCGAAGGGGCAAGAGGCTGAGGAGGAGTTGCTCGCCTGCTCGATGAGTTCTTCAGTAGTTCAGTGTTTAGTGCGTGTTTGTGAAATCTGAATAGTTCAGTGTTCAGTAGTTTCAGAAAATCTGAAATCTGATTACTCTGAATCTCTGATAGAGACATAAAGTAACTTACTTTGTATACAATGCTAACTTTGTGACTGATGAGCAGGGGCACTGCTGATGAGCTCATGAGCATGAATGCATATGCAGTTATGCACACTGAAAATTTCAGTTACATACTTACATGGCATGTTCTTGGGATGTTTAGAATTTTTCTGTCATTTGAGTCTCAGAGTCTGTGCAATCCTTGTGAGCTTAATGTAAGATTTCATTGATGAATGATGACACATTTCATTGATATGTAATGCAGTTCAATTGAAACGAAAACTATTGATTTTGAAGATCTTGAGCTTTCAAAAATGAAGAAGTCTGCAAATTTGAAATCTTTATGGGAGTGAGCTAGAAAGATGCAGAAGGTAGCTTCCACCTGGATACCAACCGATTTGTAATGAAAGTCAAATTGGGAATGAGAATCAGACCAATGACACTGAGCTGCAGTTGGTAGTGCACACACACGATGACAGTGGCACAGAACCCGAGGTAGGCACAAGCTATTTTTAGTTTGGGTCCGCATTGTAAACATAGGGAGTCCGAACAAGGTGGTGATCATTTGGGCTTATTTTTGGTGGCTTATGGCTGAAAAGCATCGTATGGTGAAAAAACACTCAGAATGACAGAGACTTATTTAATATAATTAAATTTAAAAATTAAAAATATAAAAATATGTTAGTCCATTACGTATAGTACAAACAAATACGGAAAAAAGAACCGTTAAAAAAGCTCAAAAAAGCCAAAATTCGAGAAAAGACAAAATTTATGAATAGTGAAAAATAAGCCGAAAGCCGTAAGTGGAAACAAAACAAGCGGGCCTCAAATTAGGGGATGGAGTTCCGAGTTGACCTTTCTTTGGTCCTATGTACTTTGTGCGTGTGGCCATGCTTTGGCGCCGATATAAGGCTAGAGGCATACCCTATGTAATAGGTTGATTATTTATAATATTAGTTGATAAATAAAACAGAAAAGTCATGATGGTCAAATAAAATAGAAAAGTCATGATGGTCTATGGCGCAAATTCTGTGCATGAGTATTGAGAGTTTCCCGTTTAGGGTTTGCTGAAGTTGGCGCAAGACAAGAACATATTGTTCTTGAGATTGCTCATAGAATCTACATGATTCAACTCTCTAATTCGTGCTCCTTTCTTGGGTCACGGTTTGAAGATCTTAATTGCTTCTACATCCACTATATCTGGTCTGGTGCAATTCAACCATATCTTCGAGCTTCAATTGCTGCAAGGAACAAGGGGGTTTGTAGGGTGGCCGATACAACACTGAAACCCAAGTTTTCTTACTGCTGCAATAGAGAAGAAGTTTATTTCGTACTGTGGAGATCGGATCACCCTGCGCATCAACTAGCCTACTAGTTGATCCATGTCAGACAACGTAGTTGAATCCAGGGTCCAGGTGGTGGTGGTGCTCGTCGCAGCGGTGCGGGTGCCCGCACATGAAGCAGAAGCACTCCATCGAGCATGTTTGCGGACCCAGGAAAAAAATCTAGGTAGGGCGAAATCTAGTGGACCCAGGAAAAAAACTAGGTAGGCTAAAGTTGAAAGCGTGAATTAAACAGTACTACCCAAAAGCAAAACAATCCACAATCAAACTATGTTGCAATCACACTAATAAAAGTCGTGATACAAAATAGAAACAACAACTACAATTAGTATGTTAACATATGTAGATAATCGAAGGACAATGAAAATACCTCACTAATAAAGCTTAATCCACAATTGTAAATGGGCAAAAACAAACAACTGTCATTTGTGAAAGATAGATAAATCATGATAGTGTCACAATTCGATAATAGAATATAAAATATGCAATATAAAAGAAGACAAAATATACCGATAAATAACTAAGTATGTCTAGGAGAGCGAGGCATTTTCATTCTTGATTTTCATGTCTTGAAATCGTTTCTTGATTTTTCACGATCAAGTCCTTTGAATATCTCTCGCTCGATATAGCACACCATCAAATCATTAAGCCAATCATCGGACATCTTATTACGCAAATCGGTCTTGATAATATTCATAGCCGAGAAGGCTCTTTCAACCGATCTTTGTCGCCACCATTAGTAGCAATGCTAACTCGATGAGGCGGTAGACTAATGGAAATGCAATGTGCCTTTCGGTTCAACCAACTTCACGGCGGACTTCCAAGATCATGACAAGTAACAAAATCATCAATTCTTCGCACATGAAGAATGAAGGTTTCAAGTTGATCCTTGATAGCGCACGATCGAAATAGAAATCTTCATCATAGATATCCGCAAGTCGAGCAATATTATCCACATTGAACTTTGAAAAGGAGTCTCTTGGATCAAGACAAGAAAAACATACAAGTAACTCCGAAGATACCTCATTGAGCGATGATCCATCTCATTGGTAATAGCATCAATGGCGAAAAAAGTATCAACACGATAATGATGGTCTTGGTGATTGTGATCCACCCTCCTTGATCGGCCCCATCTTGGAATCGCTTCATCCATATTTGGCACTAGAATCTTATTTTCATCACAAAATTTTTAACTTCTGTAAATAGTGGCTCCCAACCATGGTTCCTCAGATTGGTCAACCGTGTTTTGACATCAACAAGCAATGACATGGCCAGAACAATATTTTGATCCTTCCTTTGCAATACAAGAGATAATTCATTTGTAATGCGAAGCACTTTCAACATCATCTTTAATATGAACACAAAATTAAAAGTCTCCATTATATGCAACAAACCTGCTGCCTTAGATGGATTACGCCCATCTTCGTGCACAATGCCTAGCACATCTGTTACTCTTACTGCATCCCACATAGTCTCAATACGGATTAAAGTTGCATAATGAGAACCCCATCTAGTGTCTCCAGGTCTTGCCAAGCTAGTTTCTTGATGCTTACCTCTTCCTGAAAAAATCTCACCACTCTCCAACTTACTTAAAATATTTTGACGATGCTTGTCTAGCAATACATCCTTCCTCTTGCAAGATGCACTAGTAGTGGTCACAATCATAGTGACATACTCAAAGAAATCATTAATAGATGAACAACAACTTGTGACAGCAACCACTACCAACTGTAACTGATGAGCAAAGCAATGAACATAAAAGGCATATGGGTTCTCATCACGAATCAATTTTGAAGGCCGTTGAATTCACCCTCATATTTGAAGCTCATGTGCCCACGCCCTCGAGTCTAGCAATAGGTAAACTATGTGCACCAAGTATCCCAATCAAAGCTCTCTTCAATGCATCTGATGTTACCTCTGTGACATGTTGGAGACCCAAAAATCTTTCTATGATCTTGCCTTTGTTGTTCACAAACCTGAACGGCAAATGATACAATTAGTTGAGTATAACAATGCAAATATTAAAAGCGAGAAAAGAATCATAGAACTAACCTCACAATTCAGACCATTTGTTCTTTGATTGGTATATCACGAGATTCATCAATAAGGCGAGAAAGACCATTTCAATCTCTTCCTTTATCACTTTGGTAACCTCCTGCGCACAACATTTTGCAAGTTGCTTTTGAATCTTTGGACAAGTCATCTGGGCATTCGCAGGACATAGCTCATCAAATGCAAGTTTGACTTCCTCCTTCCTTTCTTTGTACCAATCAATCATCTCTAGAAATTGCCCTTGTTTAAGGAAGAAGAAGATTCATCGTGTCCACGAAATGAGTGACCTTGCCTTAGGAGAAAACTTGCACAATCTAAAGATGCGATCCACACGAATTTCATATTTTATTTCGCTTCCTTGCTATAAGACATAATCTTATGTGACACACTCGACCTTTGATTCTTAAATTAGTACGCATGCTTTCCTTGCCTTATTGTGAATACTACTAACCCCACCAACATGATCGACATATGATTTGTATTGATTCTTCCAATTGTTATACCCTATTTTGGTGAAGACATCATGACCAAATTGTTCATGTAAAGGTTCATGCTTGAAAAGGAAGCAATAAAAGCAATAGGCCGCATCTTTCGCAACACTATATTCCAACCAATCGTACTTTTTAAACCATGATTCACGAAGGCTCTAAGATCCTTTCCATATGTTTTACGTGGGTAGTTATGACCAATTGGTTGAGTAGGCCCTTCAACAAATAAGCCCTCCTCACTTGATCTCTAATGTCGGGATGAAAATCATCAAGCGGTATCGAAGTCCGGATCAACAATGATGTGATCCGGTTGAATTCATAATACCTTCATCCATTTGTTGCGAGTTGTTCATTTGTAGCCTCTTGTTCTTGTGGTCGTTGTTGTGCTTGGACTTGGTTCAATTGTACTTCAAGTTGAGATTGTGCATGTGCGGCCACCATTCCGCTTTCCTTGGTAAAATAGCTTTTCAAATCCTTTCTATTCATTTCGAATTTGAACAAGCTTCAAGTCACTGTTTTTGGAGAGGTAAACATTTGCTACATTAGAATTTGTTGTACCTTTATAAAATAGAACGATAGAAGACTAAAAGTAATATATAAAACTGTAAAGAAAATTACCTCGTCTTGTACACATCCTCGGGCTTCTCTCAAAAAAATGGCCGTCTGTCTCGGTCCGGTGTTCCCCACCCCACGGCACAACGCACTCGGCCTCGGTCCTCGCTAAAAAATCCGATTCGATTCCCCGCCTCCACTCCGTCTGCTGCTGCTTCTCTCGCTCCTCCTCAAATCCGTCGCGCCTCCTCCTCAAATCCGTCGCCGACGCCTGACGGCCCGACGCCCGGCCGCTCCTCAAATCCGGGGCGCGGCGCTCCTTCATTGTTCGCGGCTCGCGCCTCGTCCTCCCGGTTCCCGGCCAGGCGCTCCCGATCCCGCCACCGCCTCCGCCTCCGGCCTCCCTAGCCTTTGGCGCGCCGCCGCCGTCCTCAAACTCCTCACTTTGGCGCCCGCCCGCTCGATCCTCCGACTCCTCACTTTGGGCGCAGCCGCCGCGTCCTCAAACTCCTCACTTGGGATCTAGGTTTGCTTTGCCGCTTGATGGACTGTTGGTCCGTCTGTACATTCTCTGTATAGTGTACATTTCATTTTGGGCCGTGTGCGTGTGTTTGTCGCTTGACTTGGGCCGTGCACGGTAGGGGTGGTGTGCTTCCAAGGCGGCCGGGGTGTTGGTTTGTGCTTCCACCGGTTTCTTGGGCTTGAAGCTTGAAGGCGGTCCGTGGCGGGGGTGGGGGTGCCAGCCGGCGAGGGAGCTCGGGCGGCCGCCGGGCACGCCCGAAGGGCAGATCCGCCCCTGTTTGCGACATGTCCTCCTCCTCCAGCCGCCTCCTCGCCAACTTCACTTGCGACACGGGCACCGGCTGCGTCGACGACATCGATCACGTGCCTTATGTACGTATTACTGCCTCGCTCTCTCACAATGTTACGCACGTACGTACGCATCTAATTGTCTGTACGGTGGCTGGCTAGTGTCCACGTATACAAACACGATCGGGGTTCGGGATGAGAGACGACCACGTGCCTTGGATTCGATCGGTGACCGATTGCTACCATGGTTTAACATTTTGGTGAAATTTCAACAAAATTTCACCAATTTCATACCTTTGGGAGTGTACCAAAAGGAAAGGGAAAGTATTCGGCCAAATTTTGGCTGAATTTGTCTTTATCTAAAGTTTATCCAAATTTTGATTAAATTTCATCAAAATTTAAATGATGTTTGAATATTTTATCTGAATTTTCCGCCAAAATGATGAAATTTCATTGTTCCGTCTCTTTCGTTGCCCTCCGAATTTTTTTGCAAACCGAAAGTATTTTCCCTTATCGCTACTGGATCATCTGCGTGCGCGGTGGCCGCGCGCTCCGAATTAGGATCGGTTACTTGGATTAGCTGAACTATGTTGCCGCTCATTTATCGCTGATTTGTTTTATGCATCCCCTTGCAGGTTTTTTTTTATTATAACGAAGACGCACACAATTACACATCACTTTGCGTATGTACACATATGTGAGTGTATTTTTTTAGCACATATGTAAACACCTCACAAAATTATTCTTAAAGTCACCCCAGTATCTGAACCCTGATGGTTGAAGTTGTATATCCATAACTCCATCACCTCACCTAGAGATGATTTTCGCATATCTTTGCAATCTTATTAACATGGACTTATTTTTTTTGCATAATAAGAATTTTCTTAAACATTGTGTGCAGGGTACAGATGTCATAGATGCTAGACCAAAGGAATATTTATTTTGTGCTTGCTATCGGTATGTTGCATGACTGTTTAAACTCTAAATCAATTTTCTTGGCCTTGGAGTAGCTTTGTGATATGTTTTTTTTTTCTGATTTCAGATTGATCCAGTGGTTTCAAAATGTGACTTATACTTAAGAAAACATAAGTGATCCTAGAGGCCTAGAAATAGACGTCCCCTAATTATGTTTGGCCATACGTGATGATGTGTGTACATGTGCGTCTTTATTGTAATTGCAAAAAAAAAAACTGGTACAATGACAAAAATGAAAAGATAAAGAAAATGTGAAAAAATCCATAAACACCTTATAAGTCACCTATTTTTTAATTTTTTCATATCTAATTATCGTTTACTTTGCCCCTATAATTTAAGTTGACATGCAAATAACCCTAGAGCGTATGTTAGCATTATTGAAAAAGATAAAGAAAAGCAGATTCCCAACGCAGCCACTAATCTGGGCCGTCCAACACCAGGCCCAACCTTCTTCTCCAATAGGCCCAAAACAAAGGGCTCCCCTCTCCCATTTCTTCCTTGCATCGATGGAGCGACCCACCCCTTCCCCACGAGAATTTCAAAAACCCTACCTCCCCCACCCGACTCTTCCTCTCGATCTCCCCGACCCCAAACCCTAGCCACCGCAGATCGCTGAGGCGGCGGAAATGGAGGTGCCGCCGGAGATGCTCGACACCCTGGCGGGGTGGTTCGCGCAGTCGCTCTCCCCCGACACCGCCGCGCGCCGCGCCGCCGAGCAGAGCCTGTCCTCCGCCGCCTCCACCCCCGGCTTCGCGCTCGCGCTCCTCGGCCTCGCCTCCTCCCCGCGCCACGACATCCAGGCCCGCCTCGCCGCCTCCGTCCACTTCAAGAACCTCCTTCGCCGCCGCTGGCCCAAGCCCGACGCCGACGACGCTGACCACCTCCCGCCCTCCGACTGCGCCATCATCAAGGCCCACCTCCTCCAGCTCCTCCTCACCGCCTCGTCCCTCATCCAGGCGCAGCTCTCCGAGGCCCTCGCCGCCGCCGCGGCCTCCGACTTCCCCGCTAAGTGGGAGTCGCTCCTCCCGTCCATCGTCTCCTCCCTCGGCACCGCAATCTCCGCGGGCGACGTCCCCGCGACCAACTCCCTCCTCGCCGCCGCGGCCTCCCTCTTCTCCCGCTTCCGCAACGCCTTCGACAACAATGCCCTCCGCCTCGACCTCAAGTACTGCCTCGAGAACTTCGCCGCGCCCCTCCTCGAGGTCTTCCTCTCCACCTCCCGCCGCCTTCAGGCTGCCGCGGCCGCGGCCAACCCGCTCGAATTCCGCCCGGTGTTCGAGTGCCTTCGCCTCTGTTGCGAGATATTCTATTCGCTCAACTCCGTCGACCTGCCTGAGTTCTTCGAGGACCACATGCGCGAGTGGATGACGGAGTTCCGTGCATTCCTCACCACCTCCTACCTGCCACCCATTGAGGCAGACGG
Source organism: Bonia amplexicaulis (assembly GCA_036346245.1). Taxonomy (NCBI): domain Eukaryota; kingdom Viridiplantae; phylum Streptophyta; class Magnoliopsida; order Poales; family Poaceae; genus Bonia; species Bonia amplexicaulis. Next base: position 8,490,659 of record CM070737.1, read on the forward strand.
TGCCCCTGATGCACTCCGCTCAGCTGTGTGTGATAACCTGCAGCTGTACATGGAGAAATACGAGGAGGAGTTCAGGGGATACTTGAAGGAATTTGTTGAGGCTGTGTGGGGGCTCCTCATGGCGCCGACGGTCTCACCGTCCCGTGGGCAGCTTGCGGTGACTGCAATAAGGTTCTTGACAACAGTCGCCGAGAGTGTGCACCATGCGTTATTCGGGAGCCCTGAGGCAATGAAGCAGATATGTGATAGTGTTGTTGTGCCTAACCTGCGGTTGCGAGATGAGGATGAGGAGTTGTTTGAGGGGAACTGGGTGGAATATGTCAGGCGTGACGCAGAGGGGAGCGACGCGGATACACTGAGGCGTGCTGCATGCCGGTTGCTGCGGGGGCTTGCAGCGAACTACCGGGAGCAGGTGGCTGCACTTGTTTCAGCGCAGGTTCAGCAGATGTTGGCTGCATATGCGGCTGAACGTGCAAACAACTGGAAGGAGAAGGATGCAGCAATATACCTTGTTATCGCTCTTATGCAGAAGCCCGGTGCCACAGGTGGTGGGACACCTGTGGTTGACATGGAGAGCTTCTTTACTTCTGTGATCGTGCCCGAACTGCATGCCCCTGATTGGCAGTCTGAGCCAATGCTGAAGGCAACCGTCCTCAGGTTCTTGAAGGAGTTTAAGGATCAGATCCCCAAAGCCACTGCACTAGCACTGCTTCCAAGTGTGATAAGGTTCCTTACGCATGAATCCAATGTTGTCCATTCCTATGCCGCAACCTTTATCGAGAACCTGCTGGTCATCAAGGATGTGGTCCCGGTACCAAGGGTGAACGTGGTGACCAGGGCTCCACGTTATGTTGCTGCTGATATCAACCCATTTGCCCAGCAGATTATTCAGAACCTGTCCAAGGCGCTAAGTTTTCCTGATTCATATGAGAACCCCTATCTGATGAAGTGCCTGATGAGAGTGCTTGGGATTGCTAATATTGCCGGCCAAATCGTTCATGAGATTATTGCTCGTCTTGTAGGTATCCTCATGGAAGTGTGCAATAACCCCAAAAACCCTGACTTTAACCATTACTTGTTTGAGGCTCTGGCAGCTGTGATTGGCCAGGCTGGTGAGCAGGACCCATCACTACTCCCTTCGTTTGAGGCAAGCATCTTCCCAGTGCTCCAGAGGATATTGGTTGAGGACATCTCAGAGTTCTGGCCATATGCTTTCCAGATATTCGCACAACTTGTCAATCTGAGCCGACCACCTCTCTCACAGAATTACGTGCAGCTGTTTGGTGTCCTTCTGAGCAATGCTACTTGGGACCGACCACCGTGTGTTCCTGCCTTGGTTCGCTTGCTGCGAGCATTCCTTCGGAAAATTCCAAATGAGCTAAACCAAGAGGGCCGGCTGCCAAATATCCTAGTGATATTCCGTAGTCTCCTTTCGCGAAGCAGCACTGAAGATTCTGCATTCTACATGCTTAACACACTAGTGGAAAATGTTGGTTTTGACATTATGAATCCGTACATAAGTGAGATATGGAGTGCTCTGTTTACTCGACTACAGACTAGGCAGGCAGTGAAGTTTGTGAATTCTCTTGTGGTCTTCATGTCCTTAGTGTTGGTCAAATATGGGCCAGGTGTTCTTGTCAGTTCCGTCGATGCAATTCAGCCAAATCTTTTCACCACAATCCTTCAGCGTTTTTGGATCCCCAATCTCAAATTGATCAAAGGGTCTCCTGAAGTTAAGCTGACAGCAGTTGCCTCAACAAAGTTGCTTTGTGAGTCAGCGGTGCTGTTGGATGCTGCTGCAGCCCAATCATGGGGCAAATTGCTTGACAGCATCGTTGCACTGTTGTCCAGAACGGACCAAGATGGAGCACAACAAGAGCAAAATGACGGCGCTGATGCAGTGGATAGTCAGAAGACATCAGGTTATTCTGTCTCGTTTGTACGCCTTCAATATGCTGGGAAAAGTGAAGATGATCTGTTGAAAGAAGTAAATGATCCAAAACAGTTTCTTGTCACATCCTTGGCCACACTTTCTGCGCAGTCTCCTGGGAGGTTTGGTCCTATCATTGAGCAGTATGTGGACACAGTGAACAAAAGCGTTCTTATTCAACTTTGTGCTGCCTACAATACCAACATTGTCTAGGTAAACAACTTCTGAGTTCCTTCCCATTCATTTCTGCGTTGAGTTATGCATTTTCATTTATGACGTCAAAACATGGAAATCATTCATTGATACTTATAAGCTTATTTATTTTGAATGTACCATTTTGCTCCGTAGTTTATTATTAATCTCTAATCTTGTACGTATGTGTGACCCAAATACAGTAGAAGCTGTTGAGTGTGATATTAGGTTATTTTGGGATGCATTTCAGTCACCAGCTGCACAGTGAACCTTCCACTCGACATATGTAACAAAATCTCAGTTTGCTGATGCTGTAGACTGCAGTGTTCTCCTTTGTACAACTTTATTGTTTTAGTTGCTTCAAGTATACAATTGAAAGGCCTTGTTCTGTGTAGAAGTTGGAGCAACTATGCACACTGTGGATGTAATAGACATTAATTGCTATTGTGCTATCCGTTAGATGTTATCTGAACTAGCATTCCATGAGTTATTTCATACACAGTTTTTTTAGTCAGAAACTAGGAATGGTAGCATATCTTATCATCTTCTGTGTCTTAGGATGTTAAACAGTAAAATACTTGTCATATCAGAAGCAGCAAACCTTTCCTACTATGTCTTATCATTACTCAAAGGTGCTTTACAAAGTGCATTGTCCTTAGCCCATGCTTACAAATTTTGTATACTAGTCACCTGCTCGTGCGTTGCAACGAAATTCATTGGATGTATAGAGAATCATGCTATGGAAAAAGGTTGCTCTGATTAGCCGGAAAGTAGAGAGTGAAGTTTAAGGAATGGGGCAGTTAGAGGAGAAGGGATGTGCGACCACCAACTCATTCCTTTATAATAGTAATAATTTAGATTAGTTATCTCATGTTAAAATTCTGTGAGGACTGAGGAGATTGGGTGCTGTTTGTGCACACTTAGTGGTGTAAAGTCTAGTGCTAAATAATCATTAGAAGTTAATTAAATGATAGTCCCTCCATTTCATATTAGAAGTCATTCTAGCTCTGCTAAAATGACCAAACATAATCCTATTTAAGATGTCTTGGCAATTGGCACAACAGAAAAAAGTGTTAAATCCTTCCAATATATTTACATGATAACTTTTGCTAGACATTGTTGCACATTTGATTATAATTTTTCATTTTCCTTTGCCTTTTCCTTCATCTCTTGTGTACATGGTGATTGTACTGCAATTAAATATATGCTTTGAATTTATACAAGAATTGCCGAAGATTATTGCAACAACAAACTTCAATGCAATAGAAGAAAGATGGTAAATGACTAATCGTACTGGACTACTAGTGTATTTTCCTATTTGGTAATAGGATCGGACAAACAGAATTAACGTTTGGCAAACTGTTGTACCTATGTAGGGAATATTGTTTGGCTCATGGTGTTAATATGAAAGAGTTTTTGTGAGATATATGATGATGCAGCACTGAACATGTCGTAGGCAAGGGCCCTATCAACAGGTGCGTGCAGCAGCTGCAGCACATACATGCACATCAACAGCAAGTGTCACGGCTGGACGGCCGGCCGTGTGGGCAAAGGATCCAACGCTAACAACAATAGTCCAGCAACAGCGTCCAGCCTGGGTGGATTAGGAAATTCGTCCAGGAAGATTAGTTTGTAATCTATTAGGAAAGGTTAAAGTTAGAGATAAGAGTTAAAGAGTTTGAGTCCGTGTGTTAGGAGGTAAACAATCCCCTATATATGGGTGTTGTGTAAGTAGGTTCTGATCAAGCAAGAAGAACTAATCTATTCTCCCCCAAGTATTCTCTCATCTTAACCTATGTCTATCTCCCTCTTCTAATACCCTAACCCCCTTCAAGCCATGCCGTCTGGCCTTCCTTTGCACGGTAGTTATCCCGATATGAATCTAGGTTGATAGGTTCACATCAGAATGCCCCTTGCAAGCCTAACGGATGTCATTGTGATATATCTTGAAATTCTAGTATAATAGTATGGTCAAATTCATTATGCATTACGTAATTATACTGTTAGGCTTGAGATTTGAGAGGGGCAGTCCAAAGCTGAATCCAAATTAGGCAAACTCAAGGTGGATCTTGTCCAATTTATCCTGAGCTCTCCTAATACATTGAATTAGGAATCCTATCTGTAATTATTTTGAGAATTATGTGTTCCATGTCTTGAGATGGATGGAACTTGCTAAAGAGCAGAGATCAATGCACCTACTAAGTATGCTAGCATGTAAACATGCATAAATCTGCTACTGTCTCCCTGAAACTGAATCGTTGTGAGAATTTGTATTCTTTCACTGTTTTTATTAATTCAGTGGCATTGAGAAGGTACAATTGAGAATATTTTCAAGGTAGGGATTTTAAAAGGTAATACCCAACTCCTTTGTAAGCAGAGAAATGTCGTAATTTTTGGTATACTTAAGCAGCATGTTTTTGTGGTTAGTTCGGCTAGAACCACTGAAAGGCAGTTATCTTGATCCTGAATATACTGTTTTGTTTTTGTTTTATTTCAGTTTTGTCGATTACTTATTCATTCCCTAAATATCTCCTGTTTACAGTAGCTTGTTTGGAATAGCTGGAAGTATCATATTTGCTCCAGAACTGTTTGCCTTTGTGTGGATTAAAAAACTGAATTTACTGTGAACATGTCATTTGTTTTGATTCTACTGTAGAACAAACTTTGTTTATTTCGGGTTCTCTAACCCATGTTCTATGAATATTCCAGGAGCCAATGGCATTGTTGGAAGGCATTTGCTTCGTGTCCAATGGGTTTTGTCAATGGATGAGTCTCTGGGAGTCGTCCGTCTGTCAAGCTGTTTCGGTTTCATCCTTGTGTTAGTGGTACGTGTAGGTTGGTCATGGGAGGGGAAGGATGTCAAATCATACAGTAGGAAAAACATGAACTTTGTGGATGATTTGTCTATTTGGCCGAATTTTTGTGTGGAAGAGATTGTTTTTTCTCCAGAAAGTGTATTGATACTGGCGGAGAATGTTGTCAGCATGGTGTGTGTCTGCCTGCCCCGATTGAACTTGCTGTAATTGTCTGGCTGCTCTGGCACGGGAAATGGAATATCGCGGATGTATTGATGTCATCCGCTGTTGAGTTAAAACGCCATGCCTGAATTGAAATGCTTCGTTTCTTGAGTCTTGGTTTGAAGCTTGCAATCCTGCGGCAACGGCCTCCTACTACATGCTCTTGAGTTCCAGAAATGTGCAGCATACTAACATAAGGCTATTTCTGATGTCAGGTGCCAAATTACCTGTAGGTGCTTGTGGGTGCTCGAGCATCCCCACCTCGCACCATAGGTTGAAGAAGACCCGGTCGGTCTAAAGGTTGAAGAAGAATCGGAGGTTGACGAAGAGTTGGGGTTGGAGATTGAAGAAAGCATGAGGTCTAGTCGGTGTCTTAAGTCTTAACGACCCACTTGGTCCAAATTAGTGGCGAATTTTAGCCCAAAATCCCAAATACAATCAGAGATTCAGCCTTCAGAGATTAGAGAACACGAGGAAGTTGAACAGCAGAACGCCGGAATAGTAGATAAGGTCTCTGGGAAACACGGAGTCATGGGACACAGAGAGGCCGAATCGAGAGACTCATCATCACCGTTGAGTCAGCAGCCCGACACGTTGGAGGGAGGCGATCGGCGACTTGGCACGGAGGGGGAGGTTGGAGGCGGTCGGCGGCCCGGCGTGGAGGGCGGTCTGACGCGGAGCGTAGGGGGAAGCGATCGATCACTCATTGGTGGCCGGGGGCGAGCGCGACCGTGTGGGTGAGGCCATGCGGGGCTAGCACCTGGTGGGCGGAGCATCGGAGAGGACGAGGTGGAGGTGAGGCAGTGAAATGTGAAAAATCCTCAATTTTCTTTGTTGTGCAACCGTGCTGCTAAAGTGGTGGCTGGTGAGGCTGTGATTGTTGTACTAATGCAAATTATTGTTTAATCGACAGTGGCCATTAGCCGATTAGCCAATTTATTTAATCAGTAGTGGTTGATTGTTTGTTGTTTAATTGTTCTTAGATTTACAAAAATGGAGATGCGAACCTTGCACAGATATTTCTCAAATAATGCAACTAGTAGTAACTCTCCAACCATAGAAAATAGAACTGAAGCAAAAAATATTCGGCATGAATTTAATCTAGATGATATTATTGTCGATCCATGAGAGCATATTTGTTGAAGGGCAAAACCAATTGATCATGATTATCCTAATGAGATTAGAGATCAAGTTATGAGAGCATATTTGTTGAAGGGTCCAACTCAACCAATTGACCATGATTTTCCAAAAAAAAAATGCAAGATTCAATTTCAAAATCCTTTCAAGAATTATGGTATAAAAAGTTCAATAAAGCATGTACTACAAATATAGTAGATCCTATCTTGAAAAAGATGCATTTAAAAGCTTGTTCATATTGCTTTCTTTTAGAAGTCGAAAAGAACGCCATAGTGTAGAAAAAGATGCCGCATTTTGTTCATATTGCTTTCTTTTACCCTATTCACTTTGAGAGAGATGTCTTCACAAAAGCTGGGTATGTGAATTAGAGAAGTGCTATGGAATCTTTCAATCAATATATTGGTGGACCTACTAGTGTCCACAATATTGCAATGCTAGATTGTGAAGATTTTCATAATCAACGAGCAAGTGTAGATCATAAATTAAATACTTATAGCAAGGAGTCCGAAATTGCATACAATATTTGTTTGACTGCTTCTTTAGATTGTGCTAGATATCTCATTCAAAAGGTGAAGCTTTTCGTAGACACGACGAATCTTCTACTTCTATGAACAAGGGCAATTTTAGATAGTTGGTGGATTGGTACATTGATAAAAAGGCGGATGTGAAGGAGACTTTTGAATTTGAGGATGGTGGCAATTGTTTGATGCTTTGTTCGGATATACAGAAGAAACTTGCGAAACGTTGTGCACAGGAGGTCGCACATGTGATTAAGGATGAGTTGGAGATAGGAACTTCGCAGAGCTTATCGATTTGTCCCGTGATTCATCAGTAAAGGAGCAGATGTCCGTGACTGTGAGGTTAGTTGTACATATAATGTTTTTTAGTCGTATCATTTATGATTTGTGCATTGTTGTTTTGTTTTAACTTTGTAAAATTCATACTATGTAGGTTATAAATAAAGAATGGAGGATCATGGAAAGGTTTATTGGTATTGAGCATATCACTTTGTGTACATCTGTTGCACTAAAGGAAGTGTTGGTTCATGTGTTTGCTAAGGTTGATCTACCTATTTCTAGGCTACACGGACATAGTTACGATGAAGCTTCAAATATTAGAGGGAATTTAATGGCTTGCAGAGATTAATACGAGATGAGAATATGTATGCTTTCTATATCTACTATTTCGCCCACCACTTCAGTTAGTGGTTGTCATTGTTGTAAGTTGTAGCGGTGCTATTGCTGATTTCTTCAACTATATTTCCTTGATAGTGACCACTGTGAGTGTATCTTGAAAAAGAAAGGATGCTTTAACAGAAAAGCATGAGGAAGTCTTATTGGAGAATTTGGAGAATAATATACTTTCAATAGGAACAAGCTTGAATCAGGCAACTAGCCTAGCTAGACCTGGAGATACTAGTAGGGTTCACATCTTAAAACATTACTTCATATATACCAAATATGGAAGTCAGTGCTTCCGGTGTTAGAGATGATATGTAAAGATGCAGCATATCCTTCAGGTCATGGTGGAGTAGCAAGTTTGATACAAAAAGATGAAGAGCTTTGAATTTGTGCTCAACATGTGTTTCTTGATACACTTGTTGAGCATTACACAAGAATTATCACCTTTTTTGTAAATAAGAGATCAAGATATTATTGAACCTATGTGTTTGATTGTGGATGTGAAAACACGCTTGCAAGATATGAGAGACAATAAATGGGAGCTATTGTTCAATGCAGTAAAAAGCTTTTATGAGTCAAATAAGATCGATGTGCCAAGTATGGATGATCACATCGGAGTAAAGGATAAACCTGCACGTCGGAAGCATAAGGTTATTCTCCTTCACTATTATCGTATTGATATTTTCAATATTGCTCTTGATGCCATTACGGCAGTGATGGATCATCGTTTCAATTAAGTTTCTTCAGAGTTATTGGTATGCATATCTTGTCTTGATCCAAGCAACTCCTTCTCTAAGTTTGATGTGCAAAAGCTAGTTCGCCTTGCTGAGATTTATATTGCAGATTTCACCATAGCTGACTGTTTGTTGTTAAGAAATCAGCTTCAAACATTCATTTTCAATGTTAGAAGAAGTGTTGAATTTCGTGAATGCCGTGATATTGCAAATGTTGCTCAATAGATGGTTGAAATCGGGAAAAATATAACTTTCGCATTAGTGTATCGCCTCATCGAGATCATATTGATTCTTCCAGTGGCAACAACATCAGTTAAAATAATTTTCTCATCAATGAAAATTATTAAAACAGATTTGCGCAACAAGGTATCAGATGAATGGCTCAATGACTTGATAGTGTGCTACACTGAGCGAGAGATATTTATAAGCCTTGATAATAAAAGAATCATTTAATGCTTTCAAGACATGAAAAATCGTAGAGTGAAATTGCGTTGTAATCAGATTTAGTGGTATGTTTTTATTTCATTTTTAATGTTTATGAACATTCACAATTTAATATTATATCACTAAATTTGATATTTCCTATCTACAGATTGGTACTCACATATTTATGAATATTTGGGGCACATTATCCCTTAGTAATGTGCTAATTTATTGTATTGTACATTTTCAATTTGTTTTCTTTCTACTTATGTATGAATTTGATATTTCAATGACAAAAGACCAGTAGATATAGTTTTGGTATGCTTCTATTATGCTATAGCCTCTTTTTATCGTGGATTCGAGTTCCCTTGCTTTTTCATCGTGTATTTGATTCGCCATTGTCGGCATGTTGCATTTTTACATCGGTTTCCTTTGATTTATAGCAAACTATCGCCAAATAGGATTCAATCTTACATCTGTTTTCCTTTGTTCATTTTGTCATGAAACCTCGTTGAAGCCGACGAGCCGAGCACAATCAACATGAGAAATCGAATTTTGCTGACGCCGAGGCGGCTTTGGGCGCATTGATGAACTGTGAAACACAATTTTGTTTCTGCTACATTTTGTGATGATGTCGTGTTCAATCAAAATAATCCGTAGGCATGATTTCCCTGTTCTTTTCTATATGCAAACTAATCAATTATGCGTACATTCTTTGGAGCAAGCATGGGTGGGCAACATTATGCATTCTATTAAATTGTAGTTTAGTGAAGCACCGATCATACCGTCATCATCTAGGTAGTCTCAAGTGCACGATCTGACTAGGCAAACACAATCTGATTGCATAATAATAGGATTGCATAGATCGTAGATAGCGTGGGTCTATTACATTTTGTCTACTTGGGTGTAGCGTCGTTGTTTCCCCTTTCTATTGGGCCACGAGGATGGCTCATTGCATCATTCTTCTGTCACTCTTGGTCTTGAGAGCGCCTCACGAGCTTGCGGCGCATCCTCCTTGCCCTTCAGACGGATTTGTGCCACCCTCACGCGGCGCTCTTGCTCAAGCCGCATCTGTCGTGCCACCTCGCGAGCCTGAGTCATCTTGACAAAGTATTGTCCTTTCTTTTCCACCTCCACTGCCCGGTTATTTGGCCATGCCGGCGACACCCGATCAACCCATCCAATGAACGTGCAAGCCTATGTGTGGCGTGGTAGATGTTATGGATCAAGTTGAAAAACGATAACGAGAAACAAATGATTTAGTTGTCGTCGTTACCACGAAGTTGTCATCCAGGTCTGGACACTTGAAGAACCTACGACCGTATTTGGCTCGTTGTACTCGATCCGTCCAGACTCCCAACATCGTCCTAAAGCCGCAATGGCACTTCAGACGCTCATGCCACTCCGGCACTCCAAATGGGTCGGACCTCCAGGAAGACATTGTTGTGTAGTAGTATTGTGATGGCTTGAGGAGGAGATGTGGTATGGAAGACATAGGAGGCCTTTATGTAGGCATGTTAGCTGGTGCAGTGGGCATAGTCCATGGAGAGGATGTCGTACGAATCTTTTCGCTTTTTTAGGATTCCAGTTTAGCAATAAATGTTCAGATGTAGGCTTTTGAGCACTGTAGTCTCGTAATAAATTCATAGTTCGTAGCCTTTTCGATCGTTTGCGGAAGCAAACTGTAGGCTTTTCCAGGATTCCAGTGTAGCAATAAATGTTCGTATGTAGGCTTTTCAGAGCCTGTAGTCTCGTAATAAATTCATAGTTCGTAGCATTTTCAGTCGTTTGCAGGAAACATAAATTCATTGCAGGAATCATAGAACCACAAAGTACGGACTACGGATTCGAACACAAATATCACATGAATATAACATATACACATATATACAACAAGTAGCTCATTACAAACACCTCTCAGTCCAACCACTAGCCTACACATAATTACGACTGCCTCCTAGTTCATACAGATGAATACCTTCACACAGTAATTCCTTCCCTCCTGCATACAATCAATAAGTATGAGCTCATAACAAGCATCAGCATATGAATATCTTCAAAGCAAATGAATATCTTTCGAACAAATCGAACATTTTCATAATCATCACTTGTCACACTTTATCTAATTCGGTCACTATGTGAAGCTTTCACATAGTTTACTAATCTCGATTCACCACCCATAATGATTGCTGCATGTCTTTGAGATCAATTTTTTCAGCATGGCGTTGATATTTGAGAGCGGCGAATCTGATTAAGATCACTTACTTGAACAAAAGAGGAATACTTACGGAGGGAATCAACACTTCAAAGGTGAGGCGGGGGGCCGGGAGGCGGTGGGGGAGGGAGGCGGGAGGCCGGGCGGATCGGGAGGCGGGGGCGGGAGGCGGGGAGGAGGCCGGTGAGGGAGGCACCAAAATGAACGAGTCCAAAATCTGCGTGGCTGCCCACGCGGGCCACGTCCGCGCCACATCATCCCACCCCTGTCGTGCCACGGCCCAACGTTCCGTGGCTGCCCACGCGGGCCACGTCCGCGCCACATCATCCCCTCGTGCCACGGCCCAACGTTCCCCTCCGCCACACGCAGGCCCCGACGAGTCAGCGAAACGGTAACCAAAAACCGACCCCCTCCCCTCCTCGTCACAACAAATCAATCCCGCCGCCTCCGGGGATCGGCACACCATCAACGGGCGCCGCGCGAGCTTGGCGGCCACGGCGACTCCACCAATCCGCTCACCCCGCTGGGTAACCGTCCCCCCCGAATCCGCTCCCTAACCCATCCCCTCTCCCCCGACCTCCTCTCACGCTCGATCGCCGCCGTGCCATATCGTCCAATGATTCGGCGCGCCGGTTCGCCTCGGCGGCGGCCAGCGACCTGCTCGCTGGACTCTTATCTTAGTTCTCATGCACCGGCACCGTGTTCCTATCCTAGTTCCTTCAAATATGTTCCTCTGAAGCTAATCTTGCTTATTTCTTTTTCAAGAAACGAAAGTCTTACTTGTTTCTCATGCACCATGTTTATATTTGTTTCCTTACATGATCTAATATGGCGCAGGAGGCATAGAGAAGAGGGATCATGGACGTTGAGAACATTCAGGACGATTACCGTTTCCCGGAAAATGCCCTGTCGCACGGAGACGGATCAAATGGAGGGGGAAACACCGCGGAAGCCATATCTAGGGTGGAGCTCGATGTTTCCTTCGGCTTCGAGAAGTTGCTGAATTTGGAGATGCTGGTGATGGAGATAGCTCGCCGCGCAACCGATATCGAGCCTCTCATGCTGGACCCTGAGTCGATTTCGGCCGAGTCGGTCGAGAAGGCTTTCGAATTCGACGTCCTGTATGGGATTCTGGATTCGGAGGTCAAGGAGTTGGAGAAGTTGGTCGGTTCTATTCAAATCGATATTGGAAATGCGGAAAAGAAGGTTACCGACGAAGAATCAGCGGGCAGGCTGAAGGGTAAGCTGCATGCTGCGGCGGTGTCTTTGAAGCAGATTCAGGAGCTGATTGCCACTATTAGAAGAGAGTCTGCAAACTTTGAGAAAGTCATAGACCCTTCCCGCGATAAAGCTGGTATGCTCTAGGTCCTATTGTTGTTGAATATTGACCGTGTCCTTTTCCTAACCGTTGCATTTTTACAGGAACTAGTGAAGGTGGTGGTGGGTATGAAAATGGACACGTTTCATCTCACACTACTATGCAGGCTGAGGACCAAAGAAATGTTCTGCAGATGTTAGAACAGTCAATAGCAAGTGAATTAGATCTTCAAAAGCAGCTATGTGATTCAAGGGTGGTTGTGGAAGAAGTCAAATCGAAGCTGCATCATGTGGAACATGAATCGTATTTCTTGGAGGAATCAGTTGAAGCAGTTTCTGAAAGAATGTTTGCAGCAGAAAATGCTTCCGAATTGTTTCTTGGAACTTCAAAGGAACTCATTGGTAAAATTAGTACCATCGAGTATCATCTAAGTGCATCAATTTGTAGGGAAGGTGATCTTAAATCAAAGTTAGAGCAAAGCTTGATGAAATTAAATGCTTCAAAAAGCACACCGGAGAAGATGCAGCGAGATAGTGAACAGAATGCTGCTCAGGAAGCTGTGCACAGTCGGACGCTATCAGCCCCTGAGTTCTTGACTTTGCGGGATAGGGTTCAGCAACTAAAGGAATGGTTGAGAGAATCTGGCTCTCGATTGCCGTTGGCAATGGTATCAGCAGGGGCATATGAAAACGCGCAGAATATGCCACAGTCTGAGATAAACACATTCGGGAATATTATCAATGATCTTAAAGGTGCCATTTCCACAGCAGAAAGTATAACATGGAATGCTGAAGCAAGGTGTGCACAGCTCACTCACACTAATATACAGCTTAATGGGGAGCTAAACTCTCTTAAGAGTCAGGGGTCAGACAGGGCTGGCTTATTGGAGAAGAAACTTAAGGAGTCAGACACTCAATTAGAGCATGCAAAAACATCAGTTGAGGCTATTGTTGAACATCAGGGTATGTTAAAGTCTTCGATGTCTGATATGGAGCAAATGATTGAAGATCTAAAGGAGAAGTATTTGAAAGCTGAAACCAGGGCTGAGAATGCTGAATCAAAATGCACGTTGTTGACAGACACTAACTTAGAGCTAGGTGAAGAGCTTTCATTTCTGAGAGGTCGAGTAGACAGTCTAGAGAACTGGTTACGTCAAGCTAACCAACTGAAGATGTCGACTGCAAAAGACATTGGTGTTAAAACTAAAACCATCACTGACTTGGTCGCAAAACTTGCATTTGAAAGAGAGCGCCTTCATCTACAGGTATGCATGCTGTTATTCAGGAAATTGCATGTTGTTATTCAGGAAAAATGCATGCTGTTATTTAGGAAAAATCACTATTATTGCTATTTTGTTTTGCTGTGAATGCATGTAGTTTGGATGTTATGCAACTGTTTCTTACATGGTTGTTAAGAAATTATGGATATGTGCTTTTAATGCCTCTGAAGTTTGTGTCTGAATGACATTGTACAGAGTAATAACAGAAAGGATAAAAAATCGAATTAGTACTTTGAGATTCTTAATGTATGAGAGTTTGGCCTGGAATCAGGATATATCATGTTTGGGCAGACTGAACCACACCTTTGCCAGTATACGACAGTTATTATTGTTGTAGTTCATCTCAAGCAGGTGAAAAATGGCATGATTGAAGATGAGAATACAATCACATGAATTTGGACTTAGACAAGGGAACACATGTGCCCAACGCTTTTGACTCAGTAAAGAAACCACAATATGATGAACATTTCTTGAAAGGTAAAGAAATGATTAATTGGAGTTTAATTTACGGGTTCATATAAGGTTGAACGTTATGCTGCATCATTCGCTTGATATAACGCATTTTACATGTTTATTTTTAAATATTAGTAACTGTTTAGGATCACGTCTGGAGGGAATTGTTTATTTTTCCTCAAATATCCAGTTAACCAGCTTATGAATTTCAGTTGGCATGTAAATATGCAATCATATTTCTATTGCATATAGTATCCAGTGTCTTCTCTAGTTTTTTATTCTGCAAGGTTCCCCTGCTGCTTTCCCACCCCGTTTTGTAGCCCCCACCCACCCACTTTTTTTTTTTTGCATCAGACATTGCAATGGACCTATAATCAATCAACATTGTTTTTCTATCGAGAAATTTGTTTGGATATTGATCCTATATCCTGCACTTACAATTTACCTTGTTGCAATATGTACTATGATAATCAGTGTAAATATCTTGGCTATTTTTGAACCTGCTCCCTTACGCCTGTTCTATACAGATTGTTTCACTAACAAAGAAGAACAGGATGTTGGCTCAGAAATGCAAACAAGATGCTAATGAAGGTACATTATTGAGCAAAAAAGTTACTGCTAATGAAGGTGAACTTGAGCCCACTAAAGTAACGGAGGAAGTAGTTCCACATTCTTCATCAACACAAACCAAGGTCAGGTCTCATTGAGGTGAATTGTTTTGTTATGAAACATGTAGAGGCAGCAAATTTATTGGGGTTTTCCACTACCATTAAGAATGAACAATTATCACATTTTTAAATCATGAAAAAAAATTCATTGTAGTAGAAAATGAATCTGAACTTCCCACCCATGCACCATGCTCTCTCTTCATAGTCCATTATAATAGCCTATAGACCAAAAAAAACTTGGGTTGTGGCCTGTGGGTTAATGTAAGTATGTAACTATGCAACTTGTTGTATCCTATACAGCTCTTCTTTCATTTTAAGTAGACTCTTCCTGTTTGAACATTTGGCAAAAGTGATTATTATGTTCCGCTGTAGTAGAAAATGACTCTTTAACTCTGAACTTCCCACCCATGCACCATGCTCTCTCTCCATAGTCCATAATAATGGCTTATAGACCCAAAAAAACTTAGGTTGTGGCCTGTGGGTTAATGTAACTATGCAACTTGTTGTATCCTATACAGGCATACAGCCCTTCTTTCATTTTAAGTGACTCTTCCTGTTTGAACATTTGGCAAAAGTGATTACTATGTTCCGCTTATTGGTACATCACCTAAACTCTAGCTGCGCTGTTTATTTTTGTGGTAAAAGGTGAAGACAACTGCTGACACTCTTGGTGAGGAGGAAGCTGAGATGACTGCTCCACTGGATGATGAATCTGGTACCGAGAGAATGCTTGAGACAGTGCGGTCTATTGAACCAACACTGCTGAACTGGAAGTACATGTTTGTGGCATTCCTGGTCTTGCTGTCTGCTGTTCTCGTGTACTTGCTGTACCAATAAGGTGACAACGTCAACTATTTACTAACGCAATTTGTAGTACCAGATAGAAAATAGCTCCTGTTTTGTAATAATGTACATTTGTTTATCTTTTTTCTGTCCTCAATTGTCGGAGAACCATAGTCAATTTTGGTAGAACCGTAGTAGTGTCTGTTGCAAGTGTTTCAGCCTTGGCATGAAATATGTATCAGTAACTCTACGTAGCAAGCTTTCCCATCCTTATCTGGAGTAAAAGCATTGTAGAGCTAAAATGATCCCTTTTTTCCTCCAGTTCCTCCTGATTCTGACTATTAGTTGATCCAACATGCATCATTTGGCTGCAATATTTGTTTGTAAAACAATTTTTAACCAATATTCTGACTATTAGTCACAAATTTGCATACTCATGGTTTTGCATTCCATGATACCTGACAACATTTTCATATTCATGATGTATACCTGTCTTCTACTATAGTCAATAGGTGACAGAAAAACACTGTTCTTCACAATTTTGCAGAATCACAGATATACCCTGTCTTCTACTATAGTTAATAGGTGGGTTCTGACAATGTATCAGCATGTTGATCTCTTCCAGTGACCAGTAGTTAAATTGAATATAGGCTCAGTTCAAAGCTTCTCTTCCTTCAACTGCACAAGTCCACCCTCGAGTTGTTATGTCACAACAACTTAATGCATATTTGGTTTTACTGCCTATTCATAATTTCAGTAAAGTATATACCATTAAATTACAAGCTTTCTCTCAGCTATGGTCATAAGATGGGCAGGGTTGTTATTTAAGTAAAGTAGCAACAGGGATGGAATGATCACAGTGGAAACCCATATTAATCACACATTCACATGCAATATCATTCTGAGTTGAGCATGCAAAATGCAGCATATAGTACATCCATTGTGTCACTCCACTGCTAGATGGATAAACCACAACCATCGCCAGCATTATCATCACCATGGACACGTATACACAAAAAATATACACAGCTTATACGGCACTGATACACACTGAACTTGGTATACGGTGGTGAGGCACGGTATAGCCATTTTAGTACGTCTCAACACCAGTAGATTTGCAGTCAACGTCGAACCACACCTCATTGACACGGCCAATGATGCGCAAGGGGTTGTTGTACTGTGCAATTGAGTAAGCGTTCTTGCTAGGGTAGTTGGTGGAATTAGCCCACGGTGACCGACTCAAGCTCACGGCAAGTTTCTCAGCTTCCTCAACAACATTGTTGTCCCGTGCATAGCCCGAGAAGCTCCTGACCGCAATGCAGTGGCTTGTCCACCTGTCTGGATGGAGGTTCAGTTCCGGGAGAGGAACAGGAGGGGAAGCTTGGAACTTTGCTGGTAAGTAGAGCCGGACAAAGTAAGCTGAAGAGTGCAGAGGCCCTGCACCTGGGACGATGCTTGTCAGGATGGGGGTCATCATTCTGATCCTGGAGGAGTTGAGGTTTGCGCCCATCAGGTACTGGAACAATCTGGCAGGAACAAGTGAACAGCATTAAAGTTTGAGCTTGTAGGATCCAGTAAAGCAAATTCAGCAGACAGCGAATTCAAAAAGGAGAAACAGAGAGCAAATTATGAGAAAAGTAATGAATCCAATTGATGGATGTAACCAGGTCACAATCAAATTTACATAAAATGACCTACACACTCATGGACAAATTGCAGATTGTAATACCAACAAAATTTCACATGTTGCTGGCAGACATTTACATCAGGAAATACCAAGCTAATGAAATATTTAGATTTCATTAGTTAGCAAAGTTGGAGATAATATAAGTTGGAGTTCTGTGAGGCTAGGAGGAATGTGGTGAGACAACTCTGGATCGTGCTAATTTATTCGGGACCCGTTGGATCAGTTCTTTCACAAATCAAAGGATCATGCCTTTTCTCTTTGTTTAACATCAAGAGTTCTTCGCAGATAAACATTAAAGACATAGCAAAGATCTTAATATCAGTTCCTAAAATGCAGATAAACATAAAGACATAGCAAAGATCTTAATATCAGTTCCTAAAATGAAGAAAAGGTCCTAAATGTATGGCTAACAAAAGATGTCAAAACACTGTGATTTGTCCCTGGATATTTCCTTATAGCAGTTAACAGAAACTATTTCCTGTTGAGTGCGGAGGCAATGAATCATATAATTGAGCCCAATTATCATAAACGGGACAACCTTATTATTTTGAAGTTTGATCTTTTTTATACTTCGAAAGCTCAAAGTAGCTAAGGCAGCTGAGAGATGCTAAGGGTTTTATCATTCCAGCAGCGAGTTGGAAAATGGACTATGTTCAGTTACTTTTGCAAATCTTCTCTAATTATGCAATTGGTCATCAACATCGAAGAGAGGGAAAGTCAAGGGATCAAACAAAACCCAGTAGCTAAGGACTCAGGTTTGTATATTACCCAAGCTGGTTTTTACAGGTTATTTGGAAGGCAAAACTCCACACAAGATTGGATCATGCTCTCATCAAAACAAGAGAACAGCTAGCCGTCCATGTTTTTCTGCTACAGAATCTCTTACCTAGCCAAATACTTCTGAGATCATAGTTTTTGGACATAATACTCAAGGTAACATACCTCCCAAGCCTGAATTGAAATCTGTAGGCATCACACCCGATATAGCGCATCATGAATTTCTTGGCCATATGTCCATTCCTACACAAGAATCGACGCCCAAAAGCAACAAATCGAAGGATGCGACTCACAAAAACCCCCATCCAGGAGGACCAAGATTTCATCTTCACGAAACACAAGCCCAGGACCGCATGCTTCCGGGCTCAATGAATCAATCAGTCAATCGCTTGATTCCCTACCAATCCAAACAAGACCTTCGCGGCAGTGAGATGGGTTACCGATGGAAGCCGAGCTTGGTGGCGACGTGGAAGGAGATGTCATCGGATGGGGCCGACATCCAGACGGTGTCGCGGTAGAGCCGCACCTCGAAGTCCGACTCCGCGTGCACCGTCGTGTACTGCGGCGTCTCCGCGCCGCGGGCGGCCGGCGAGATCAGCGCGAGGAGGAGGAGGAGGAGCGAGGGCACCACTGGACGCTGCCTCTCCATGGTCGTCGTCTCAGTACAATTTCTGCCTTGGGGAGGTTGGCAAGAGAAGTAAAATATGCAGAGGGAGTACGCGTACACCAAAATGGAGAAGAAACGGAGTCTGAAGAGGATTGAGACAGTGGAGTAGCTTGCAAGGGAAATTCCTCCTTTTCTTTAATCCACATCCTACCAGTGTAATACATTCATTCGGATGGCAGAATTTCCGAGGAATCCAATTCCAATCCCACAGTAAATTTTCCTATATATCCATTTTACAACAAAGGATTAAGCTTATATGATTCCTACGGAGTTACTCATTTATAGGAATTTTGGAGGAATTCCAATATAAGATTGAACCTCGTGAAAAAAACTTCTCTGTCTCGCATGTATCTTCTCTCTCAAATTCTTGTGAAGCATCCAAACACTTTTCAAACCATTTGTCTGTTTTGTGTTCTTGTATGATTCACCGTCATTTCTATATAATCTTATGTGTTTTTTCTATTCATTCGTTTCAAATAGATCCTTGCATTAGGCATTTAGTAAGAAACCATTGCAACCGGTGGATGGAATATCTTGCGTGAGCTAATTACAGGAGGGCAATACATCTTTTCTGTTGCCACGCGTATATACCCGAGCTCATGCCAGATGTTTTAGCTGCTGCGGAGAAGATTTTTTTTTTAAAATGCATATTTCTGTAGCATAAATAATGCAGCTGTTGGAGAGCGTCCCATCCTGACTCAGTCGGCTCATCGCACTAATAGACCATTAGGCTAGGAGAATGACATACTGACTCCTCCACGGGTGATCTAGATAAGAGTATTCATGTAACTCTAAGTTAGAGAAATAACATATTCGATTTAAGACTTTTGTGTGGGGAAAAACTTATAACCCAACTTTGTTTTCTTGGGCATGTTCAGTTTTATTATGGTCCGAAAGAACTTTTTTAATTCATCTTTTGTTTTTCCTATCCATCCCACTCTTCTTTAAAATCCCTTCAAATATTTATGACAGAGAAGAGCCGGTGGTGTTGTATGGCGGTTCGGGCGGAGGATGACGGCGGCGACAACGTACGGTGCGCGGGTAGATTCATGCGTGACCCCGCTTCACAATGTATTCTAGCATCTTGCTATACTATGACATTAGATTTACAAGCTACACTCATTTTTAAAAATAGATGGGAAAGATGGTGCAAGGGACGTGGATTTTTGCTTTACATATTTTTTACTATTTCTAAATTTTATCTTTTTATGACTTCTTGACTTATTTTAAACTTTTTATCGGTTCTTTTTTCTCGTATTCATTTGTATTGTATGTGATGGGCTAACCTGTTTTTTCTTCTATTTTTTAATTTTTTAAATTTAATTATACTAAATAAGCCACCGTCAGCTACAATGTAATTTCAGCTAGCTATAGTGTAATTTCAGCCATAAACTATCAAAATTCAGTCCAACCGAGCACCACCTTAGACGGTGATTACTCCTTTTATCCCTTGTAAATTTTACAATCATCATTCATACGAGATGTTGTTTGGAACAAACAAAAAAGAAATGGTTCAAAACACACACATATGAGATGTCTTTTTCTATGTCACACATACAACAATAATTGTCCCTACAACTAAAGTTGTGGTTGTACGTGTCCTACCAGTATATCCATGCCCATTTTATTAGAACTCGTCGCTCTTCGTTCTTAAGGGTAGAATTGATTTTCTTTCTTTGCCGAGGAGCGCAATTGGTTCTCTCATGGTCATAGTTTATATAACTCGAGAAATAAATAGCATCACTTATTAAAAAGAAGAAAAGTTCCATGTATACTATTGAGTTTTGACCCGATCCCTGATCTGTCATTAGAAAAATGTGGTTCCTTTTATACCATCGAGTTTCTACTTTATGCCCTTACATACCACTTCTGTTAGCTATCCGTGAGAGTGTGTTAAGTAGAGTATAAAAAAGACTCTTTTGTCCTTCTTCATCTCTCCTTCTCCCTCTCTTCCCTTGCCTTTCCTCTCTCATACCTCCACACCAACCGACAGCTCTTTTCTCTTCTCCCTCTCCTCACTCAACCACCCAAGCTCATCATCGCCATTCAGCTCCCTCTCCCTAATTCCTATGTCGGCCTCTCCTCTCTCTCCTCTTCCTCTTTGTTTTGTCGCTCTCGCTATCCTAGATTTGGCTGGATCTTGCCGAATCCGCCTCACTGGAGCCAAGACTTAGGCCGAGGAGGTGTCGCCAGTGGTGGAGAGGCATTACCAGATTCCTCCCCACCTCAAGCACGAGTAGGGAGCCAGGGACCAGACCACGCCATGCGGGGGTTGCCGCCGTTGGACTCCTCACCTACCACTGCCGCCTGATTCCTCCCTACCTTGAGCACGAGCAAGGACCGCACCCGTTGGGGTTGCACTACCAGACTCCTCTCGACCTCCCACCGCCGCCGACCTCCTCCTAACCTCCCGACGCTCCAGTCAGCCTCATCCCTTTCTTTCGCGTCATAGGCTGGATCGCCGATGATGCTCAAGAGCTCATCATGTTCGTTGGTATCAACGCTGGCAGCTTCCACTCATACCCGTGGTGGTAGCTGCCACCACCGTTGCCATTGTTGTGCTCCTCGGATATGGGAATTCTTGATGCGTGTTTCTTCAAGAAATTGAGTTTCTTGATGAATGTGTAGCTTTAGCATTTGATTTTGTGATTGGAGATTGGATCTCTATGTCCTCTATTGTGATGTTCTCTTCCATGCAATCTGCTCACCTCCTCCCCACCCCCTACTCGATGCGGTCACCAGCTTCAACGTCGATCCGGCTTACCGCACACATGGAGATTGGAGAGGAGAAAGGAGAGAGGGGGAAGAGTGTGGAGATTGGAGAAGGGCACTGCCATATGAGCTCTTGATTTTGAGAGGACAAGATGGGTATTTATCGAAAAATATGATAAGTTTTCGGGTACTAATAGTTGCTTGCCATCATGGAGCTAACGACAGTAGCATAGAAGGGATGCCGAAACATTTTAGTGGCACAGAGAAATCATACCTTTTTAGTGGTAGAGTAAGAATTAGATTAAAACTCGGGCATATAGGAATTTTTCATAAAAGAATGGTGAGTATTCGTAAACCCTAATTTATCTTAAATAATAAATATTCCCCCAACTCCATCCCTAAACACTACCCAATCTTCTCCCCTCACAATTTCTCTCTGCCACTCTGAGATTCCCTCCCACGCTGATCTCAATCTGCCCTCCTCCAACTTCAAGCCTACCGTCTTCCTTTTTCTCCCTCCCCTCTACAACGCCGGTGGCCTCAGCTCCCAGCGGCGATGGTGTCGAGGTGGGTTTTCTTGCTACGCTCTGCTCCGGAGCGCCGTCTTCGTACACGCTTAATTTTGCTATTTTATCCGATCCATTTTGCTTCCCTGCGTTTTTTATCTTGCCAGATTCCTATTCCTCTCGGTTAATGCACACATTTGACCGTATTTGGCGTATCTGAGCCCAGTTTCTTCTCCATTCCCCGCAGATTTTGACCTGTGGCCAATGGCGGATTTAGGATTTTATGAATGAGTGTTCGCTAATTACATTGTGTTATATTTTTAATATATATTTATATTGGTTTATACAAACTGAAGATAAAAGTCACATTTCTAAGTCTATTGAAAGTCAATATCACTAAAAAATTTGAAATAATAAACTAATGCTAACACTTTATTTGGTGGCAGCACAATTACAACTTTAGTTGACAACACAAGTATACAAATATTAAACGGTGTTTTTCACACACATAGAAAAAGAAGTGGTACATATTTTTGTTTTTGACATATATTGTCTCTATTTATGATTTACCTCTCTCTAAGAATAACAATTAACATGGGCACTTTGATGAACATATTGCTTCCGAAAAATAAAACATAAATATTTATAAATCAAAATCAACTCTCTCAAATGATGTATATTTTGGATTGAAAGGATTATATAAATTCTTGTGACCACTAGATTTATGACAATTGGCACCATCAAATTCTTTCGAATAAAGCATCTAAAATATCTAGATATTTCTAGGAAACTATCTAGATTTAAGATCATATTCATGAGATCTCTAGAACCCTTAATTATCTATATCTTTCATGTAGATAAATCATCCAATATTCCATCCAGTAATTTTAATCTACAGATTAATATATGATACTAGAAGATGATAAATTTACTAGATAGCTGGATTACAAAATTCATAGTCTAAAATTATTTATCTGATCAATATAAATAAATATTGTACAGAAAACTATACATTTTCTTTACAATTATCTAGTAGATGATATTCTTAAATTACTCTCATACAGTATCCAAAACTATAGGAAAATAATATAGCAGATTAGTCGATATACTAGTCTTTTCTCTAACGAATAATTTTTACTTCCTCTCTAATTTTAACTCTAATCTCTAATTAAATTAATAAATATAGAGAAAATCAAATGGTTAACTAAGCTAGCGAGAAGAAGAAAACCACCCTCTCCTCCTGCCTTCTTTCTCCGGCTTTTGGTCCGTTGCTATTTCTGCCCTTTTTTTTTTCATGATTAACACTTTCGCTGCTCCCTTCCACCAACAAACGAACCCTCCGTTTTCTTCTACACGATCGATCCCCAATATTCAGCACAAGGGACAGACCATTCACCATCGTAAGGTTTCTATCCTCCTCCCTCCTCCTCCTCCTCCCCAAATCCGCAATAGCCCAATCCCAAACCTCTCTCGTCTCTAGTTCCAGCCCATCCTCTTCCTTGAACTCTCCTCCGTATCTCGTCGCGGCGGCGGCGGCGGCGGCTTCGCCGTTTGTCTCAAATTCTCACGCCAACTTCATTTAACCCTCGAAGCGAAGGAATTCTTCTCTCCTAGGCGTCGTCGTCGTCCTCCGCTCTGCCGGATTGATCTCTTCTTTCGCTGGTAAGGAAGCCCTAGCTTGCTTGGATTGTTCTAAGAGTGAGCTTTGTCCTGAGGATCTTTTCTTTTCCGTGAGCAATCTCATCCAAATCTTCCTTTCTGGGATGGATAGTCCAGTCCATGGATTTTGTGGTGGATTTGCTTGCTGCGTTGTGGATTACCAGTAGCAGTCTTTATTTTTCCATATTTTTGGGGGTTCAACTGAACCCCATGTCCCACGTTAGGTCCGCCCCTGCCTGTGGCGGTTCAATCTGCAGAGCGCAGCATGGAGACTCCGCTGACGCTGCAGATATATGAGCTTAACAGTAAGGTGTGCTTCTGGTGCTCCCTTTTCCCCCCGACTTAATCTTGTTGTTGATACAATGCTTGGAAATTGCTGGTCTAATGTTGGTGTTGGTATCGGTGCGTCCGTGCGTGTGCTTTGCAGGTGATGCAGGATGAGCTGCAGAGGCTGGGATTCAAGGTCAATCACCATGAGGAGAACATCAGGTTGCAAGGACCGCACCACGTTGGGGTTGCACTACTGACTCCTCTCGACCTCCCACCGCCGCCGACCTCCTCCCGACCTCCCGACGCTCGGTCGGCCTCATCCCTTTCTTTCGCGCCATAGGTCGGATCGCCGATGATGCTCAAGAGCTCATCATGTTCGTTGGTATCAACGCCGGCGCTTCCACTCATACCCGTGGTGGTAGCCGCCACCACCGCTGCATTGTTGTGCTCCTGATATGGGAATTCTTGATGCGTGTTTCTTCAAGAAATTGAGTTTCTTGATGAATGTGTAGCTTTAGCATTTGATTTTGTGATTGGAGATTGGATCTCTATGTCCTCTATTGTGATGTTCTCTTCCATGCAATCTGCTCACCTCCTCCCCACCCCCTACTCGATGCGGTCACCAGCTTCAACGTCGATCCGGCTTACCGCACACATGGAGATTGGAGAGGAGAAAGGAGAGGGGAAGAGTGGAGATTGGAGAAGGGCACCGCCATATGAGCTCTTGATTTTGAGAGGACAAGATGGGTATTTATCGAAAAATATGATAAGTTTTCGGGTACTAATAGTTGCTTGCCATCATGGAGCTAACGACAGTAGCATAGAAGGGATGCCGAAACATTTTAGTGGCACAGGAGAAATCATACCTTTTTTTAGTGGTAGAGTAAGAATTAGATTAAAACTCAGTGGCATATAGGGAATTTTTCATAAAAAGAATGGTGAGTATTCGTAAACCCTAATTTATCTTAAATAATAAATATTCCCCCAACTCCATCCCTAAACACTACCCAATCTTCTCCCCTCACAATTTCTCTCGCCACTCGAGATTCCTCCCACGCGATCTCAATCGCCCTCCTCCAACTTCAAGCCTCACTGTCTTCCTTTTTCTCCTCCTCTACAACGCCGGTGGCCTCGCCTCCCAGCGATGGTGTCGAGGTGGGTTTTCTTGCTACGCTCTGCTCCGGAGCGCCGTCTTCGTACACGCTTAATTTTGCTATTTTATCCGATCCATTTTGCTTCCCTGCGTTTTTTTATCTTGCCAGATTCCTATTCCTCTCGGTTAATGCACACATTTGACCGTATTTGGCGTATCTGAGCCCAGTTTCTTCTCCATTCCCCGTAGATTTTGACCAGGCCAATGGCGGATTTAGGATTTTATGAATGAGTGTTCGCTAATTACATTGTGTTATATTTTTAATATATATTTATATTGGTTTATACAACCGAAGATAAAAGTCACATTTCTAAGTCTATTGAAAGTCAATATCACTAAAAATTTGAAATAATAAACTAATGCTAACACTTTATTTGGTGGCGGACAATTACAACTTTAGTTGACAACACAAGTATACAAATATTAACTTTAACCCACTTCTTTTTCTTATTTTCTATGTGTGTTTAAACGGTCACACACATAGAAAAAGAAGTGGTACATATTTTTGTTTTTGACATATATTGTCTCTATTTATGATTTACCTCTCTAAGAATAACAATTAACATGGGCACTTTGATGAACATATTGCTTAGAAAAATAAAACATAAATATTTATAAATCAAAATCAACTCTCTCAAATGATGTATATTTTGGATTGAAAGGATTATATAAATTCTTGTGACCACTAGATTTATGACAATTGGCACCATCAAATTCTTTCGAATAAAGCATCTAAAATATCTAGATATTTCTAGAAACTATCTAGATTTAAGATCATATTCATGAGATCTCTAGAACCCTTAATTATCTATATCTTTCATGTAGATAAATCATCCAATATTCCATCCAAGAATTTTAATCTACTGATTAATATATGATACTAGAAGATGATAAATTTACTAGATAGTGGATTACAAAATTCATAGTCTAAAATTATTTATCGATCAATATAAATAAATATTGTACGAAAACTATACATTTTCTTTACAATTATCTAGTAGATGATATTCTTAAATTACTCTCATACAGTATCCAAAACTATAGGAAAATAATATAGCAGATTAGTCGATATACTAGTCTTTTCTCTAACGAATAATTTTTACTTCCTCTCTAATTTTAACTCTGATTAAATTAATAAATATAGAGAAAATCAAATGGTTAACTAAACTAGCGAGAAGAAGAAAACCACCATCTCCTCTGCCTTCTTTCTCCGGCTCTTGACCCGTTGCTATTTCTGTCTTTTTTTTTTCTTGATTAACACTGTCGCTGCTCCCTTCCACCAACAAACGAACCCTCCGTTTTCTTCTACACGATCGATCCCCAATATTCAGGACAAGGGACAGACCATTCACCATCGTAAGGTTTCTATCCTCCTCCCTCCTCCTCCTCCCCAAATCCGCAATAGCCCAATCCCAAACCTCTCTCGTCTCTAGTTCCAGCCCATCCTCTTCCTTGAACTCTCCTCCGTATCTCGTCGCGGCGGCGGCGGCGGCGGCTTCGCCGTTTGTCTCAAATTCTCACGCCAACTTCATTTAACCCTCGAAGCGAAGGAATTCTTCTCTCCTAGGCGTCGTCGTCGTCCTCCGCTCTGCCGGATTGATCTCTTCTTTCGCTGGTAAGGAAGCCCTAGCTTGCTTGGATTGTTCTAAGAGTGAGCTTTGTCCTGAGGATCTTTTCTTTCCGTGAGCAATCTCATCCAAATCTTCCTTTCTGGGATGGATAGTCCAGTCCATGGATTTTGTGGTGGATTTGCTTGCTGCGTTGTGGATTACCAGTAGCAGTCTTTATTTTCCATATTTTGGGGTTCAACTGAACCCCATGTCCCACGTTAGGTCCGCCCCTGCCTGTGGCGGTTCAATCTGCAGAGCGCAGCATGGAGACTCCGCTGACGCTGCAGATATATGAGCTTAACAGTAAGGTGTGCTTCTGGTGCTCCCTTTTCCCCCCGACTTAATCTTGTTGTTGATACAATGCTTGGAAATTGCTGGTCTAATGTTGGTGTTGGTATCGGTGCGTCCGTGCGTGTGCTTTGCAGGTGATGCAGGATGAGCTGCAGAGGCTGGGATTCAAGGTCAATCACCATGAGGAGAACATCAGGTTCCTCAAGTCCGAGATCAATGCCATCGAGGAGTCCAGCGTCGACCTGGGAAGTAAGATGTTAATGCCTTGTGCCACCTCGGCTATTTGGATTCTTGGCCATGCTGTTCTTGCCTGAAAATGCTGTATATTGAAACCATATGCTGACCATGGAACATATAGCATTATTAATTAATTATGTGGTGGTCTATAAGTCAAAGCTTTAAGTTGTCCAGTTCTTGGTAGTTAAGGTCTGTTATTTATGGAACTTGATTTGCCAACATTCGTACAGAGTTCCGTTTTAAATCGTGGTGTCCATATCTAGTTGTTGAAACTAGAAATCATCTTAACTCTAAAGAGAAACTCGCAATATTTGGGGTTGAATCAACATCCTTGCGAGTGGATGGTGTACCAAAAGGCTAACTGAGATGCTATGCAATTACATGTATAAGTAAATCAATATTAGGTCTCTTTGACTACAGTAAATCGTAAGTTTGAATAGCACTTATGCAGTAGCCATAGGATTAGCCAACTGATGCCAAATTCATCTTGGAAATCAGAATATGTTTGCATGAGCCTTGGTGTCCAGTTCTCTTTTTGTTTGCTGTTGTTAGCACCACGATCGGCTCACTGCATTGGATGGCTGACATGTTTCAAAAAAAGCATTGGATGGCTGTGGCACATTAGAATTATAATGTGCAAGAAATATGTGTGTCACTTTGATAAAAGAAGTCAAACTTGCCCTATACTTTCATAACTTATTGCCCCTATTTATATGCTGAACCCTGGAACTTTTCTCAGTTAAACTTGGGAATTATTATTCATCGGTGGCTGCAATTGCAAATAATGATACATCTGTTCAAGAAGCTGAGCAACGTACTATTCAAAGCATACTCAATCAGGACAAGACAGCAGCTGGGATTATGTGCCAGCTGAAGGTCCGTCATTATCTGCAAGCATCAAAGATGCCAATGATGAAAGATGTCCTTGGTATTGTAGCTACCTTGGGAAAAGTAAATGATGATAACCTCAGCAGGTCAATTTTTCTCTTTGTTTTGGCATGGTATTTAGTGCCTCAATTGATGCAAAGGTACTTGACATGATATGTTTGTTTGTTTACTTTTGTCTGTATTTATTTTGTTCTTGTAAATTAGGTTACTCTCGGAGTACTTGGGAATGGACAATATGCTTGGTCTCGTTTGCAAGACTTATGATGGTGCTAAGGGTCTTGAAACATATGACAAGGAAGGTATCATTGATAAGAGCAGTGGCATTCATGGACTGGGTCGCTCAATCGGAAAATTTCTGGATGGGAGGTTCAGTGTCTTTTGTCTTGAAAACATGAGGTGCCTTTTTAATTATTTAATGCCCTTATTCTCTTTTGAACTCAACTGGATGAGCACTTAACATTATACATTATTACACTTTGCAGGCCATTTTCTGGTGATGTTATGATTGATGATCCACAGAGAAAGCTTCTGTTGCATAAACCAAGGTTGCCTAGCGGGGAGTCCCCTCCTGGTTTTCTGGGCTTTGCAGTAAATATGATACATTTGGACCGGGAATACTTGAGTTGTCTCACAGCCAATGGCCATGGTCTTAGGGAGACTTTGTTTTACAGTTTGTTTTCTCACTTGCAAGTTTATAAGACCAGAGCTGACTTGCGACGTGCTATTCCTTTGATAAATGATGGTGCGATTTCTCTGGATGGTGGTATATTGAAGCCTAATGGCTCATTCTGCCTTGGTGACAGGTATACAAATATGCAATTTATCCTTTTACATGACTTCATAATGTTGATGGATCATACAGTGTTTGAGTTTTGCAGATTGTCCTGATTACTGTGTTTGCTTTCATTAGTGTAGACTGTCACAGTTTAGAGTAAAATGATTATTTAAATCATGAGTTTTTTTTTTCACAAGCTCAGTTTATTAGACACTTGTTACAGGCTTACAGCCAGCCATGACATGTCTAATGAAACAATAACATCAGCTAAAGTAAAAGCTATGCGGTAATCAAAACTCTAACTAATGATATAATTACCTTTTATTTTCATTATTAATCTTCATGAAATCCAAATTCTAGTTTTACTTGTTCTCAAAAGAAGAATTTCACTCTCCTACATGGTTGTTTTACCCTGGCTTATTTACTAAAAGCAGTTTGATTACATTAATTTGAACAGTTAGTATCTTTTTATACTCATTTTATATCTTTCATCACTTTTTATTAATTATTATAAATGACCTTTGTAGGAAAAACATAGAAGTAAAATTTACTGTAACTGTAAGCCATGGGGTTTCAAACTTACCTGGAACTATCACTGAAATGGAAGAGCAAGTTAAACTTAAGAATTGGGAGAAGGAAAGGCTTATTGAGGATATGAAAAGAGAAGAAGATTTATTGAACCGAGTTAAGGACTTGTTCAGCAAGCAAAAGCAACAGCTCATGGACTATCTCACTCAACCAGTAGTGGCACAGGTACATTTACAATACCAATTTATTCTCTTCCAGAACTTCAGCTACTTCATAATTCATAATACAATGCAATATAAGTACATATTAGTAGAGCTTCCTGTGAGGTGCTACTGGAGGAAATACACATACTGATGCTGCCCTAGCACAAACTGGTCACCTTTCTCTGAAATCCGATATACTTAGCTAGGTTTATGACTAGTTTTTTTCCTTCTGAAATTAGATATCTGCTGGATGCATTTTGGATGTAGCTGCCTGGTAACTGTAACTGGGAAGGAGGGCAGGAGGGGTCTGCTAGAGAATAAAGCATAACTTTGATTTTTTTCCTTGGGATTTTTTACTCGGTAGTGTGGTAGAAAACTAGAAATCACATATCATTTTCTTGTTCAACCTTCAAATGCTGCATCAGTAAGTTGTTGGTTTTAAATGTGGTGTTTATGGAGTATCCAAACTCTATGTAGCACGGAGCCACGGACACATTGAGGAGATGCTGTGGACACGGCACTGACACACCGCTGACGTATTTTCAATGTTTCCAAATATTCCCGAGGAAAAAAAAACTCTTCTTTTCCGACATGTCAAGGACACACTGTGGACCCATATGGGAGGCGACCCAGCCCAGTCAGCCCAACACAATGCTTAAACCTAGGTCCCTAGCGCCAGATGCTCAACAGCCCAATCCAAAGACACTAAGTCATATACATACACCCTCACCCCAAAACCTAATACGCCTCCTCCTCCAGTCCACACTTATGGGGCAAATTTCAATAGTCATCGATTAGTGTTACATTCTTCCCATGCCTCTTAAAGGAATACCAAGATACCTTTTCTCTATCTGTCAAAAAAAGACAAATACTTCTATGCTTTCAAAGGAGTATGTCATACAAGAGCTTCAAGGGATTTATATGCTTCTCTTCATTTTCTCAATCTCGGGAGTTCTGCTCATGTATTTACTGTAGTTCACTGTTGGGACATGGGGAGTCCTAAACTTGAACTGAATGTGTGCTTGTGAGCATTTGTTTCCTTACGTTACAAGTTATTACCAGTTCAGCCTAGTGTCATGTTGTGCTTTAGTGATCAATGGGAAATTGAGAGTTACCTCATTTCTTACAAACCAAACCAGTGATCCTTTGTTCAAGAGTTTTGAGTTCTATATTTATTTTTGGTTGCACTAGTGGTTTATTCGGAATTTCTCTTTTAATCATTTATCAAGTACACTTCTATATGACCTGTGCATGTGATGTGGGAGCTTTGTCGATTTTATCCACTTTGACAATCCACAAAATTGTGTTGAAAGGCTTCTAGTAGTTCGCAGGCATTTCCTAAAACACTGGAACTTTCGATAAGACTAGCAAAGAATGATGTTATTGTCCATATGTTCCTAGAAGGAAAATGCTGATATCACAATGGACCTTATGTCATTTCCTTTCTGCAGAGGGTGCAGGGTTCACCAACAATTCGTTCACCAGCAACTCCCGGAAGTAATCCATTTGGAGTCAGGCCTCCTCACCTGCGCTGACAGTATAAACATTTAGTTGTAACTTCCCTTTTGCTGGGCTTCATGACTGCAGAACCAATTGCATTTTGCAATAATCTTGGTGTTAGTTTCTGGACACAGTATGAAGTGCGACAGGGTGAAAGCACAAACGGGCATCTGTCTCTTTGCTGTTTGCAACAGATGCCTTATTCTTTTAGTTTTTCCTTTTCTTCACTAGCTCTTTTGCGTATCTCGTCGAAAGGAAGATGATAGAAGAGGTCCCATCTAACCAAATTCAGGAAATGAATTGAAGGAACATGCAAATGGCATGTAGTTTTTTTCCCCATTAGCTGATCAGAATGTTCCATTTCTGAACCTTCCTGCTGGATGGTGGCAGGAGCTTTTGTTTATTCTAATGATGTACAGATCAGCTTATATTATCAAGGGAGCAACATAGATTTGTGAGAAATACCCATTCTTGGTTCCTTTTACTGATCGTTAGGTTGGCTAATCTGACGACGACATGAGCTCATGTTTTGCTTCAAGGTTATTAAGGCGGTAAGGTGAGACAAGGCGATTCACCTTCCTCACATCTTTTAAGCGGTAAGGCGTGAGGCGAGGCGATGTCTTATACATCTTAAGGCGCTAAAGGACAGCAAATAAAATGAGCATTTTAGCAACATATATGTATCTTGTTGTCGTCAATTCTTGAGCCTATGTTGCACTTATCCCTCATTCCAATTGCTCTTCACCTATGTAGTATGCATCTCTCTTGTCATTTGCAAGTTTCAACATATAGATTGTTACAAATATAAGAGATACATATTGTATTCTAATTAAATTAATTAAATGCGGATTACATAGCACTAGTCGCACCGCAAAGACAAAGAAACCAACGAGCGGAGCGAGCGAGCAATGGCTGTTTCAGTGAGCGACGTGCCGTCGGAGCACTCAAGAAGAATAAAAACATCGGCCGCATGGCGCACCCACGGACGCCGACTCATCACTCAGCCCTCACTTCGCTCGCTTGCTCGCTCCCTCCTCCCCTCCGAGCATATGCGGCGGCGAGCCTCCCCTCCTTTCCCCTCCCACCCATCCAAGCAGGGGCGTCGACGACTCTTCCCTCCTCTCCCCTCCCCCCAACCAGGCAGTGGCGGCGGCGGCGACCCTCCCTTCCCCCCTTAGCGCCCGCGCCGGAGAGACGTGGACCAGATCCGCGCTTCTCGGCGTCGGCTGCTGCTTGGACGATTGGAGAGGAGGGGGAGTACCTTACTGGGCGTGCCGCGCCACCGAGACGGGATCTGCGAGATGGAGGCGCCGCCGCGACGTCGAGACGGGATCTACGAGATAGAGGCGCCGCCGAGAGACCGGAGCGGCGAGATGGAGGTGCCGCTAAGAGACCGGGCGGCGAGATGGAGGCGCCGCCGATCGCCGCCAAGTTTCCAGGTATTTCGCCGCTAGGGTTTGTTTCTCGAGATCTTTTCTTTGGTTTAGCCACCAGCCCACCGCCTAGGGTTTGCTTGGGTTCACACCTTTATTTGGACGCGGCCGTCACCTCCATACGTATGATGTCGCCTTGAGCCTTCCCGACGCCATACGCCGTCTAATCGTCACCTCAGCAACGCCTTGCTGCTGAGGTGGATGTCATACATGCGCAGGGCAAGACGATGGTAACGCTTGCCGGTCAAAACGCTTACCGCTTAGGCGTCGCCTAAACGATACCTTAATAAGCATGTTTTGCTTGCTGAAAGTTTTCGTCGCACGTGTGACGGAAACGCTAATTGATGGTGAGAGTACCATGTTCGAGAGTCAAGAGCAATCAGAAAAGTAAAGAAACCACTGACAGGCAATATGATTCTAGGAATTTTCCGACACCGTGTTGCTATTACACTTGGCAGCAATATGCAAATCATGATTACCAGGAGAACATTGGAGTGTGCCGTCAATCCGAACTATATGGAACCTCCTGATCGGCAATAATTTTGCTGGCTGGATTCCTACACTGCGTCGAACACTCTGACCTAGACAATGTTAGGTTTGAAACAAAATCTGAAGCTCCGGTGTTGCAGGTGGCCTTCTCTGTAGATTCTGTTCTTTTTATGTTTTTCTTTTTGTTTTTGGCTTCGGCTTATTTGAAAGCCAAAATAAGTGGGATGATTTCTTCAAGTGATTTCTTAAAGTTACTTCTCCAAATGACTTCCCGAGTCTAAAACCGTGTGTGCCTTCAGTGTCGGCGTCTCTGCCGTCCACTACCATGTCGAAAAGCGCAGATAAAAGCTATTAGATACAGCTAAAAGCCATCAACTACAACCCAAAAGAATATAGCTGTAAACTTATTTCCTCCCCTCTCCAGCACTACAAGTTGGAAAGCCAAGTGAGATCAGCTGGCAGTGGCAGATTCAGAATTTTCAGAATGTGTGTTTGGATTCAGAATTTTCAGAATGTGTGTTTGGAGTTAATAAGATATTGTTTTAATGAAGAAAGTAGATGTCGATCTTTAGTAGCAAAAATAAAAGTACAAATTGTTTGTACTAGAGACATCTTAAATAATTTAGAGAAATTATAAAACAATTAAGAAAAAAATTGTTGAATTGAGAATATGTGATTTGAGATTTAGAAATAG
The DNA here is from genome assembly GCA_036346245.1 of Bonia amplexicaulis. Taxonomy (NCBI): domain Eukaryota; kingdom Viridiplantae; phylum Streptophyta; class Magnoliopsida; order Poales; family Poaceae; genus Bonia; species Bonia amplexicaulis. The sequence goes on from CM070737.1 coordinate 8,524,068, forward strand.
GGATACCCTTGTCTTGTTGTCGACGTGTGCTGCTTGCCTTGCTATCCTCGGTGGCCTAGCTGTCGCTGCCGCGTGCTCCTTCTCGGGACCCTGTCTCCTAGGCGGTTCAGGTAGGCCCTGCTTAGTGCTCGCCACCACTCGCTTGCTACATTGCATTTAAATTTTGTATAAAACTCAGTTTTGGCCAAAAAAAATTTAAACCATCTGTTAACCCCCCTAGTCGGCTGGCAAAAATGTTTGTTTGGGCTCGAATCAAAATTATTGCAATTACAGTAGTTAATGAGTTCAAAATTGAAATAAGTCAATTTCGAGTGAAAAAAGTTAAATGAGTCTCAACTTGATAGTGCCTTATTAGCTTAAATTTAAAACAACCACTTAAAAGACAAATAAAATGATTTGAAGTCGATCTATATCAATTTCGAGTGAAGCTCGATAACAACTTGTCAAGCTCGATAGCCAGCCTAACCCCCTTGAACCCTCAGCTGGGCTGCAGTTTTTGAGGTGAATTAGGGAGGAAGATGTGAGAGTGGGCTCAAATCTATTAGAGGTATACATATGAAGTATTTGGACCAATTTACCGGTATATATGACTAATATATCTATTAAATACAAGGTATTTCTAAAAAAAATTAGATGTTCAACTAAACACCTACAAACTATATTAGAACCGCCTCTAACAGCTGGTGCTGTACAACTACAAGCACAACTAAGCAGAACCTTACTGTCTGGAATTCAATGGGTTTGTGCATCTGCTGGTCTTGGAGGGCACAACAATGCAACTTTATGTTTAAATCCCCTAATTCTATCATTGTTAACAGTTGATTTATGCACTTTCACAGTTAATATGCTAACTAAATTTATCAAAGGATGGTGTCTGGTCTGGTGTAGTACAAAGTGTTCAGGAACATTCAGCTAGGTGAACTACACAAAGATAGTCAGGTGATCATAGATGATAAATGCGTGCTTTATCATACGTGCCTTCTCTTTTTGTTGGAGGAGACTTTCTTTCCCCTGTCAGATGCAACACCATATTAATCAAACTAATTTTTGAGATGATAGGAATCAAATTAAATTTTGAGATGAAATTGCAGATATAAGTATCAAATACAGCCGAAAAACAATTATTCTCTGGCCCAACAGCAAAATAGCCAATGCTAGCTTTCTCTCTTATTTTTTCCTTTAAAAAAGAGAGTAAATTTCACAAGACCTCGTGTGTATATGACCATCCGTAATATGAAACCATATGTTTTGTAACTCATTGTACATAGCCACATGTACATGTACTTGTAACATAAAACCATATATTTTACTAGCATCGTCGACTCCAACTTGCACACGATGGCGCTGACTTGGATCCCTGTGTGGCAAGTATTTGACATGTCGGATTGGGCCACAGGTCAGGATCGATGCCTACTAGGTGGGATTGGGCCAGGATGCGACGCTCGTGCGCCGCGCGTGTCGTCCTCTGATCCGCGCCAAGATGGGGAGAGAGCAGACAGTTAGGAAAAGGTAGAGGAGCAGACAGTTGCAGCGAATAACAATCCATCCCTTTGTCAAGATTATGGGATCGATTCAGGCTGCATGAGTTGAACCCTAAGGCCGGGTAGAAGAAGTTATCGCCAGCGTTTGTGCAAGTTGGAGTCGACAGTGTTCGGTTGGACCAGGTAAAGCTAAAATATATGGTTTTTGTGTTACAAAGCTCATGTGCAAAGAATTACACAACTATAAAGTTTTGTGTTACAAATGATCATATCCATGGGGTTTTATGAAGTTTACTAAAAAAACTCTTCTCGTCTTAGTTTATGCATAACCAATCTTCAAAGGGCAAGGTTCCATGAAAACATGAGAGAGAGAAAAATCAATTTCGCAGAAATTGGCTAAAGATGGGGTCGTGAGCTTGCGATTCCAGCCAATACTAGTAAGCGTATACGTCGAATCCACGTTAAAAGTATTGATTATATGTTCAAAAATGGAATACAAATTTTGGTCCATGTCTCATGACTGAATTTCTCATGAGTCATGTAGTCAGACATACCTTATGACAGACATCCCAAAAATTATGTCATGTTCTTGAACGAATAGGATATCTATGCTAGCCCAGAGATCGAGGAACTGGACCTTTGGCGAAGCGTGATCATTTTTGGCTCCCCATGGCGGAGAAATTCCCCTTTGCCCCTTCCGTGAAATCCCCCCTTTAGCCCCTCGTGCGGACGCTTATCTAATTGCAGTCGAAGCGCCGTGGTCGAAGTGCCATGATAAAAGCCATGGTCGAAGTATTGTGATCGAAGCCGTGGTCGAAGCGTCATGGCCAAAATGCCGTGATCGGTATCGTGTGTTGAGTACTCGTGCGTTTGAGTATTGTGTAGTCTAAGAACTCGGAGTCAGTAAACTGATTACATCTACAGTGAACCGGTCGCTATCATGAGTCGAGCTGCATAGGAGTCATAGCTACAGTGAACCAGTCATGGATACAATGAACCGATCATGCACACAGTGAACCAGTCGTAGCAGTCGCAGTCAGTACTCGTAAGCTACAATACCTGGTCAGTGCTCAAAGACAGGTAGTAGATGTTCTGTGGTCGAAGGGCCGTGGTCGAGATGCCGTGGTCGAAGGACCACGGTTGACGCGCTCGATCAAGCGCCATGGTCAAGGCGCTGTGGTCGAAGGACCGTAGTCGAAACCCCGTGGTCAAGGCGTCGTGGTCGACGTCCCGTGGTCAAGGCGCCATGGTGGAAGTCCTGTGGTCGAGGCGCCGTGGTCAAAGGACCGTGATCAAAGTACAGTGGTCGAAGAGCCGTGGTCGAGCTTATTTTCCATAATCAACTAAATTCTAGAAGATGGAGAAGGACATCATAGACCTTGTGTTCGTCGAGGCATGTATGTGTTGTGCCGGCGTAGTGGGTCACGGGCTGGAGGATGTGGTTGAAGATTTCGACAATGGCAACCGTCGAAGATTTTGACACCAGTTGCGGTCAAAGATTTTGACAACAAAAGCAGTTAAAGATTTCGACACCAGCTGTTACAAATGTGGGCAATATTTTAATTCCAAGTTTTAGTAGGAGATAAATACAATAAACTAATGATGCAAAACTCACAATTAACAAAGAGCTACTCATCATATTTCGAATATACTCAATAACAATATAGTAACTAAGTCAACCGCAGCACGAACGACTTACTTGTTAGCCTAAAGATGAACAGAAGCCGCAGCTTGACGCAGGCGCGAACGTAGATGTCGCAGTGCAGTGAGTGGTCGCGCAGATGCGCTGCCCAGAAACCTTATTGCCGCCCGTGCGGTACTCTGGCAACGGTTCGGAGATACCGCCTCCTTCCTTCCGGTGCATGCCGGAAGAAAGGTCGACGAGGTTCGACGAGACAAGATGCTCGAGCACAGAAACACAGATAAGAAGGAAATTGAGGCCGTGGGTTTCTCGCACATACTCTGGACGTCTCGGGCATATAAAAGATGATTGATAATCGACATGATTAAAGCGACCATTTACCCACCGGTAATCGACGATTCAACCGATCATTTATCCACCGGTAATCGTCATCAAAACCCCAATAAAGCCTCAAATTCAAACGTTTGAATCTCATTCAAACACAATGAGAGTGGTGCAGAGTTTAGCAAAAATAGAGATGGACTTGGTCTGCCAAGTGGCACATCACAAGTCACGCGATTTTCACGCGAAAATACGCTTATACGTGCGCGCGCGTGCGTGCGCGTGTGTGACTACACAGAACCCTCCACATACCATCTCTATCCATATTCAAGTAGTGGAGATGACTCCACCTTATAAATTGGTCTTCCTCTCTTTTCCTTAGCAATATGGTACTAAACAAAGCATGCTTTGGAATTAAGCAAGTGGGCCATAAAATGGGCCACATTCTAATACCGGCAACCGTAAAAGATTTTGACATAGCAGCGGTCGAAGATTTCGACAATGGCTGCGGGAGCCAAGTGGGGTGGAGCACGGAGCACGGTGGAGCAGGGGGCGGAGGAGGGCGGAGTATGGGGCGAGGGGTGGAGCGGTGGAGAGGGAGGAGGGGGGGGTGGAGCGGGAGCAACGACGTGGGGTGGAGCGGTGGAGCATGGGGTGGGGTGGAGTAGGGGCGTCGTGGGAGCGGGGAGTATTGGGGTGGCGCGGTGGATATATTGCATGCGTGATGCGGCGGTGCAGGGGCGGAGCGGTGGAGCATGGGGGTGGGACGGAGTAGGGGCGTCGCAGGAGCGAGGGAGCATTGGGGTGGCACTGATGGATATATTATGAGCGTGAAGGGCAGCGCCGATGAATTGTGGGCATGATGCGGGGGTGGGGGTGGGCACGGCGTGCGACGGGGTTAGCTAGAACAACTTGTAATCGTGGGCGTTAGATGAATTGAATAAAAGTGTAGATTTAGAGGTGGCATGACCAACTTATAATATTAGCTATTGAATTTAGTTTATCCAATCGTTAGAAGAGGAGTGTATTAAGTTTGTTGGGTGACAAATATTTTAATCGAATCGGTGCTTTTTATATTGATATAGATATACTAGTGTGAAAAAAATACGAAAAATGAGGTTCCACCGAGATTTGAACTCGGGTTACTGGATTCAGAGTCCAATGTCCTAACCGCTAGACCATGGAACCATTTGTTGAGAGCCGATAGAAGAAAACATGAATGTTCTATGCTGCGATCTTTGCATCCTGACACAGTGACACTAGACCTAAGTTACCCCCTGAAGGTGACAAGTGACACTAGACCTAAGTTACCCCCTGAAGGTGACAAGTGACACTAGACCTAAGTTACCCCCTGAAGGTGACAAGTGCAAGCTCATATCCTTCTCCCGAAGGAGGAGAAGGTACTGCCTCTGCCGCTCCCTCCTGCTCTTTGGTCACAACAGAAGAGGAGTTAAGAGGAGCTAACCACAGCTGAAGCAGAACTGCAGACAAGATTGCCTCTGGCTGGTGCATGCTTCTTGCACAGCAGAGGAGATGCAGAAGAAGGGAAGAGGGGGTTGTGGAGATGAGGAGCAGGAGGGAAGGATATGCAGCCAGAGGGAGGCTGCCATTATTGGCGGCGCTTGTGTACACAATGCATGTGCTCTGCTTCCCCTGGAGGAAGAAGGAAATGGTGGGAGCCACGTGGCCTGGCCACCTTGTGGTGGGATTAGAGCTGTAAATGCGTCGAACTCGAGTGATCTTGACTTTTTAGGTTTAAGCTCGGTAGAAGCTCGAGCCGAGCTCGAGTTAAGATCTGAACCTAGACCTAGACTCAAGCTCGGTTTGGCCTAAACTCGAATAGGTTCTAGTTTGGCTCGTTGAAGCTCGATAACAATTAAAATAATTTATTATGCATTATTTTTCAATAATAAGAAAAATTTGAGTTCAAGCTTGGCTCTAATAAACTCGATAACAGTCAAAATAATTCAAATATGCACTAATTTTCAACAATAAGAAAAGCTCGAGTTTCGATTCGAGTAAGCTCGGTAAGAGTTAATATGTATCACTATTTAAGCTCGAATTGAGACTCACGAACTATTCGAGCTCGGCTCGGTGAAGCTCGCGAGCTTGAGATCAAGCTTGAGTTTAACTCGTTTAAAGTTCGAGTTGAACTCAAATCAAGTTTAGAACGAGCCGAACTTGAGTAGTTTATGAGTTTCGAGCTTTTTTATTGTCTTAGATGGGATAATGCATGGTGGATGTTGCTCGGTTGCTCTTAGGATTATTTTTTGGGGGATTCTATTGCCTCCCTTTTCTTCTCCCGACTGGGTTACATCTTTTCTTAGGAGTGACTATGTATCACTCAAAACTAGATCCAGATCCTCTAGACTATACAGAGCTAAGTCACCGACTATATGTCTTTGTAGACTGTTAGATCGAGATCAAACGGTCTGAATTATAGCACATGAGTAATTGAATATTTCACAATAAATTAGCAATTTATCACTCACCAAATTTAGACCGTTCGTTGATTCATCTGATGGCTCTGAACACCCTAGCTACAACGGTCTGTCTAACTTATCCCACTCAACTATAGATGGGCTAAAAAAAAAGACGTATCACCACAATAAAAAAATTACTACGGCACTATCATGAAAAGTCAGTCATGTACGGGATTGTCCATGTGGCAAAATAAAAAAGAAAAAAAATTAGGTTCCACCGAGATTTGATCTCGGTATACTGGATTCAGAGTCCAATGTCCTAACTGCTAAACCATGGAACTACCAGATATCAGTAGAACTTGTCTTACCCATATCTACTGTTTCAACGAAGTGCGCGAAGAATGCTCAGGTCGTTTTTCTCTTGTCTAGTTGATTTCAGTCCTACTACTGTGATCTACTTGTACGTACTCCGTATATTATCTTCAATAGCGCATTGACATGCATTATCAAGAACATAAATGTATAATCCTTGCAATGTTTGTCCGGGAAAAAAAATTAAAATTGCTCAATACCTGTGGCGCCCTGTGCAATTGTCCCGAGGATAATCACACTTAAGAACGGATTATTATTTGCCTAATCAGCAGAGCACTATTCCGATAAATAATACATCTTTATCAGAGTCGCACAACAGAACAATAATGTAGAAACTGTACGTTTATTACATCACTTGCCACGATGGCTATTGTCTTAATTACAAATACATAGGGGACAAAAGGTGTAACTGATACCCTATGGCTCTTCTGCTCGGCTCCACCGGTCGTCTACTCGTCCCATCTACCGTATAGGGGTCCACCTCCTCTGGCTCCTCGCAATTGTCATCCTCCTCCCCGGCGAGCTCGACTTTGCCTGCTGCCTCTTCATCCGACTAGGAGTATTCTCTGATCGGAGCATGGTCTAACAAAGAAAAATAATAGCAAAAGTGAGTACTGACGTACTCAGCAAGCATTAGAATAGCAACATGCAATGTATACCTCCCTTCGTCCTTACTTCCATTTCTAATCATTTGCTTTTCGAAATTAGCCTTCTTAAATTAAGTGACATCTTTCAATTTATAAAAATTCTACTTTTCATTCGGGTGAAGAAAGATCCCTAGTGACCACCGTAATCTCTAATCCAAAAGACTGGCATGAATTCATGGTTTTATTTAGTACTACGCAGACTTACGCCATTGTACCTATAACTACTCTGAACCATTAGAACTAGGTTTTCCACAATTCCTTTAGTGTGAAGTCAAGTTCAAAGTACAAAACATTTTCCAAGTTACGTTGCTCAATTCTCTAGCCTATTTATCATCCGTCGGTATATCGGGTCGCTCACTCAGGTTCTACCGACTTCAAATAATGTTTGGCTAGATCGGCTCCCGGCCCAACACTCCACCTATGCATATAGTGCCTTGGGATTTACTCACTTCCAAACCAGCGTTATTGGTCTTGTGCTTTATCCATCTCTCCTCACACATATTTTACTTACCCAATGTGGAGGAATGAATAACGTAACAGGGTACTAATTTCTGCCCATCCGAGCGAAAAAATGGTTGGCACTTTACTTACGGTCTCCGATCTGAGTGAGAGTTTGGTAGGTCTTTATATTCTAGCCATATGTAAAGAGGTCTCGCCTTCCCTCTCTCTGCCTTTTCAAGGTCCCTTTTACCCTCCTATTTACATACATCTGTAATCCTGATGCTCCTCTCAGCCGGACCACGGACTCTAACTCATACTCTTCTCTTCTTTCTCTTTCTTTATCTTCTCTTTTTTTCTCATACTTAACTCTTCATCTTTTTAATCCTTTCACTTTTTTGAAAATGTTTTCTAATGCTAGTATGTCATAATGATATAGGAAATAATTTTCACATTGACATAACTATGTTTGTGATCAAGAATTAGCTTGCCCAAGTAATAGCAAGTGCTAGAATCAACGACAAATTGCTCTGCTACCTCGGCTTGAGCCCGGTCAATTTCTGCATTACAGGTGATGCTCTATTATAGGAAATTATTTAATTAAGGTACAAAATTGGAAAATTTCCCCCTTTTCCGCATCGGTGGATTTCTAACCTATCTAACGGGCTAAAGTCTAAACAAAAGTTTGCTAACCTACTGCTGAAACTACCTCGAAGGCCCAGGCCTCTCGGCCTAGCCTAACACAGGCCCACTACCACGCTCGGGGCACAGCCAAGTAGCCGACGAAATCGCTCCGCCTCCTCCTTTACTCAGCCAACGCTTCGCACTCCTCGACTCAGTCGACGCTTCGTACTCCTCCCTCCTTACCTTTAACGCTCGGCCCCTCTCGGCCAGTGGGAAAACACTTCTCCTCTTCCACTCGATCGATGCTCGGTTTTTGGCTGTTGCTCTCCTCTTTCTCCGCTCTCCCTTCTCGGCACCAGAGACGCTACCTTCTCTCCTCCTTCTCGAGACTTGCGACTCTTCCTAGCCTAACTACCCATCGCGCTCGTCTTTCTCGACTCAAATCTGGACAGATCTCTCCTCCTCTGGCTCAAATCCTAAATAAATAAAGCTACGTAACAATAGGAGGTGCAGTGTATACCTTACTTTCCTGATGAGCAATCACATCTCGCAATTCAAAAATTGAATAGGAGGTGTGTAACAATAGGAGGTGCTATCAACTTTTTGTGCCACAGTGACTTCGCTCGGACAGTGTACTTCGCTCAGACAGGTGTGCGTGCTGTCCAACCAACGCCCGCACGCGTGGAAACAAGGATTTCCAAAAAACATTACCTTTTAGTATTTGCGTTCTTTCAAATTCATAAAGAAATGAACTACAATATCATTGGTAATTTTCTACAATTCTCGTTTCTCCACATAACAAATAAGTCTATTATTTATGAAATCATCATCAAATAATTGAAAAAGGTCAATTAGATATTTGTATGATCAACAATTCAAGAATAATATAATAGAAAAATACGTCCAGTGGCTTACTTACTTAACTGTGGTCAAATACTACATTTTTCATCTGATTTGCAACAAGCTAGGACAGTAGTGCACAAACAAAAGTTGAAACACTAAGTCTTAAACCAACAATTTGATAAAAATTAATCAACATTCATCACATTGAAACCCCAACTAACAAATTTAGTCCCTATTCTTTAAATAAATTGGAATAATTGAGAGAAATTTAGAGCAAAATACATACTCATTGGGTGGGTCTAAGTTTCCTTGGTCGATGAGAATGTGAGACAACAGGGACTAGGCGGCACTGTAGCCAGATGGCAAACGAGGGCGACCAGTGGCATCGATTTCTCTCGTTTTCTAGTGAACGGTTGCTGCCTGACGGGGTGTGGCTATAGCGGGCGTGGTGCACATCTTCTGCCCGACCTTGCGAGATGAACATGCGTAGAGAGATGTGCGAGGTGACACGTTTCAGGATCAATCAAATAGACACCATGACCTGTTGCGGTCCTCCCTCTTGGGCTGGCTGCTGCAGTTACCTCGTGGGCTGAGGGATATTGGAGGCTCCTCGTGGACTACTGCTAGCTACTGAAAATTTATGCTGCTAGTGCTCCCTTTGTTTGGCTTCAAAGAAGAGACCGGGTGCACCAAGTTTAGGTTAGGGGTTCACGCATGGAATAGAGATGCTGATACCTACAAAAAAGATTTTTGGACCTGGTGTCCTGTGACACCGAGCCCCACAACGTAGCTCTGCCCCTGAAGGAGGGAGTAGATTCTTCATATTACATCCTGTGACTCTATCCAGTTGGACACCTTGTATGATAGTTAAATAGTCTTTTCATGTGCCTTGTTGAGTACCTAACGTACTTAATCTTATCTATTTTTACTAGAACAGACATCAGAAGAAAGAATGATGCATCAGCTAATGTGTTAGGTTACGTCCGCATTCAAACGTTCCATCGAGATTTCATTAGTTTTGGGCTTGGACGTCTGTAAAGTTACTGTAGTTTGGCCATTAGGTTATATTTTTATTAAACTAATTTTTTTAAATGCTCATGAGTAAATATAATACTATTTATGTCTATAACTTAACTCTTGATCCGTTACGGTAAATAAGACATCCTATTTTTAACATAGGGTCGTTACAAACTTACAGCCCGGATGTACCGTGAAAATCTAACGCGGAGGAGTGGAGACCAAATGTACCCAAAAGCCCGTATCACCGTCTTCCACGTTACAGTTACAGGTGCAGACTTGGTTGGCACAGGATATCATATGCAAATCATCTCTGCACTCAACGAACAAAACACATTGAATTATTCGACTGACCACAGCATAGACTGACTGAACCAAGTCATCCAGTCAAGAAGCAGATCAGTAACACGCGTCAGCAAAGCCACCAAAGTCACCGTGCCGTGTTCGCCGGGGTCCAGTCCGGTCACGTTGTCACCGGCGTAACGAAGGTCAAGAGCCCGCGCCGAAGGAAGGAGACGGCAGCAATAATGGCAGTAGCCGCCGTAGCTTCCCTCACCTAATCTCAGAGCGAGCGAGAGAAGAGAGAGAAAGAGATCGTGCCGCTTTGCTTCCACGCGCTTTTTAGATCGCCCCCGGCATCCGCGGCGCGAGCCCCGCGCCACAACAACAAAGCGCCGGAGCCCACGCAACCCGGTCCTCTCCTCCCCACCCTCACCGGAGCCCGGAGCACGCACACGACGTGACGCGGGAGTTCGTGGCGGGCGGTCGGGGGAGCGCCATGGACGTGGACAGCGTCGAGTGCCTCTCGCTGCCCGACGCCTCCATGGACGCGGACGACGTCGGCCTCGCCCTCCACGCGCACGGCGCGCTCCTCGCCGCCGCCCGGGCCGCCTACCCCAAGGGAGGCGCGGGAGCTGGGGGCGCCGCGCCGGCGAGCGGCGTGCTCGAGCTGCTCGAGTGCCCCGTCTGCACCAGCTCCATGTACCCGCCAATCCACCAGGTCGGGGGCGGTTCTTGATTTGGCGCGCTATGCCTATGTGTGGGTGGGTCTGGATTTCGGGACTGGGGCGATTCTTGGGTTTGGAATGGAGATCTGGGTTTGGGAACTTCGGGGGTGGGTTAAAGGTTGCATTTTTACGATGCTACTGTGTCGATTTGATTCCTTTCTGCTCTTGAAATGTTTCGTGGATAAATTCTAATCGAGTAAATGGAATTGACTTCTCGTCGTTAAGAATTTTTGGGGATCTTGGTGTTGCGGTTGTGGATTGACTCCCATTCTCATGTTTCGGGATAATTTCAGTGACTGGTTCTGCCGTCCTCCAACGAAAAAAATATTGGTTTAGCTTAGCAATTAACCGATAGCTGTTTATTCCTTTATTGTCGTTCTTGTTTGTAATTTTTAGTGCTCCTTCCTGCTATGTAGTCTAGGCTTAAGAAAAAGTACAAAATAGTATCTGAATGATCATTCTATTAGATGTCTTCTGTTAGATAGCTTGTGAAAATTGGAGTAGAACATAAGAATTTTGTCCTTGGTATCGTGGAACAGAACTGGTAAGTGATGACTAAACTGTTAGTTTGCTGGAATGAGCTACCAAAACAACCCCACCTACAAACTTGTGCTTCCTATGGTATTTTGCTGTTTGTTTATAGGATGATCACACACCATACCTGTTTCTTTATACACTCTTCCTAGTGGAAGTTGCAGAGGTTCATAATTCTTTATGTATTTTCTAACTTCGTTTTCTTTCCTTGACCTGATTGTGAATCTATGAACCATCCTAAGTGGAGGACGCAGAGTAGACTAGAGGCCAATCAACTTATCATCTACAAAAGTCATAGTAAAAATAGCATCTTAACATTCAGGCATGGGGAGTTGGCCCTTGCTTGGATTGCAAAGCATGGAATAGATATTGAAGGGAAGATCAGTGATGCATATGAAATATAAGTTAACTACATGGAACTTAGTTAATCTAAAAGAGAAGTTGAATGTTAACATTGATATCTTGGTCCTAGGCAAGATAAATACTGAACATCAATAAGCAATTTTTGGTGGAGTATATACTTTGTTGTCCAAATAAATGTTGAGAAATATTATGGTAATACCTGATCTATTTGTGTGTTGGATTGGTGTAGTGGTGTGCAATTCAAGAATTGTACTGCTGGTTTTTGGATACGGCTCTCATTCTTTGACTGTATTTACAGTGCCAAAATGGGCATACTTTGTGTTCCACATGCAAAGCTAGGGTACACAATCGTTGCCCTACGTGCAGACGAGAGCTTGGCGATATCAGGTGTTTGGCACTGGAGAAAGTAGCCGAATCACTTGAGCTTCCCTGCAAGTACTGCTCTTTGGGGTGCCCAGAAATCTTTCCATACTACAGCAAGATAAAGCACGAAGCGCAGTGTGGCTTTAGACCATATAATTGTCCCTATGCTGGTTCTGAGTGTGCTGTGGCTGGTGATATCCCTTATCTTGTTGCCCATTTGAGGGATGATCACAAAGTTGATATGCATAGCGGCTGCACATTCAACCATAGATACGTCAAATCGAACCCACGAGAGGTTGAAAATGCCACCTGGATGCTGACGGTAAGTATTTTATAGTAGGATTGTTTTCTCTTGTCCCACATTAGTGCATTCTAGCTGGATATAAGATAATCCCCCACAAGACATAGTAGTTTTTTATACAAAAACTTTGTAACCCTGTAAATTACATTTCCATCTACTAATTTTGATACATTTATTTGGTGCCTGTTGAGTAGGTCTTTTACTGTTTCGGGCAGTACTTCTGTCTGCACTTCGAGGCCTTCCAGCTTGGGATGGCACCAGTCTACATGGCCTTCGTCCGTTTCATGGGGGACGAGAACGAGGCGAAGAACTACAGCTACAGCCTTGAGGTCGGGGCCAATGGCAGGAAGATGCTATGGGAGGGCACCCCTAGAAGCGTCCGGGACAGCCACCGGAAGGTGCGAGACAGCCACGACGGCCTCATCATCCAGAGGAACATGGCGCTGTTCTTCTCAGGGGGCGACCGGAAGGTGCTGAAGCTGAGGATCACTGGCCGGATCTGGAAGGAGCAGCAGACCCCGGAGGGTGCCTGCATACCAAATCTCTGTAGCTAAGCAATGAAAATCTTCAGAAAAGAAAAGGACTATTATTTGGCCGGATATCGTCTATCCTGCTGCGATGTCTTACTGTTTTTGTATGGTCCGAGGCAACGTTTCATGCTGTGTCTTTGTTAAGCAATATTAGGAGGGTAGGATGCCCTTGTAAATTAAATTGTGTATATATGGCATCCCACATCTTATTACAGGTTGGCTTATCAAGCTCTCTGGTGTCTTCAGTTATGTTTCGGTAGGAAACTGCATTCTTGCTTCACGTTATTCAGTACTGAATTCTATCAGTCTTACAGCTTCAGAGGGAAACTGGAGCTAAGTGGTTCTTTGTCATCAGCAAATTTAAGCGTCTTGAACCATGTTGTGATACAAGATGCTCGCAATGAAGGATTTGCAAAATGGAAAGATGGCTATTTGTTCTTGTAACCCTTTTTCCTTTATAAACTGGTGCACATGTCACATGTGATAGCTCTCCTTAAAATTGAGAGCAGAAAGTTGAAAATGCTATTCTTTTTCCCGCATGGGAAATGAGAAGTCATGAGATGAAGAGGTGACTATGGCTTCGTTTTGTTCTGAAGTGATGGCTTTGGTTATTCTGTCATTCTGATGGAGCCATATGTAATATGTTGACAGCGAAACGCGGTGTGGACTTTGGACTAGGACCTACGATGATATCAACAGTTTGGAGTAGTAGTACTCTTGCAGTTGGAGATTTAAGATTGATGTACAGCACATTTGACAGTTACTTGGGCACTTCGCACCTTGTTATTCATGTCAAATTGATGGACTTCTGCTTCCATAATAAGGCAAACCAAGTCAAAAAAAAAAAAAAAAACTCGAAAACACAAGAAGATTACGTTTCATTCATTAAAAAGAGAAGAAATACAATCATGGCTTGATAGCCATGTCTGATAGTTTTAGTTCGCTATTACAAGAAGTAAACGACCAGTAGATTGTGAAGGCCAGCTAAGACCACTAAGACTGAACATTATCCAGCTGAGGGAGCGACCCAGGTATATGAATGAGGTCTTGCAGTTTGGAGTTCGGAATGGATGACCAGTCACTGAACTCTTGCTTGATCCGTTTTGTGAACTCTTGAACATTAAGGTTTCCTTGTCTATGTCTCATCATATTCCTCTCCTTCCAGATCATCCAAACAACCAGAATAACAAGGGTCTTAGGGTTGATACCACATTTGCTTCGCAATTGAACAGCTGATGAGAAGGTGGTTGATAGTCTTAGGGTCTTGATCACAAAGCAGGCAAGATGTCGGTGCAGGTATGCCGTGCTTGTTCAGTCTAGCGAAAGTCCAGACTCATCGTTTGAGTGTTAACCAGGTGAAGATCTTGGCTTTCAAAGGGACAACACTCTTCCACAATTTGCTGGCACAAGGGAAGAAAGCAGAACCAAGTCAAATTGCAGACGACATTATTAAATCTGCCCGTGACCATGGCTGCGCAACTGAAACTCTGAAAGTTATGATGTTTTGTGTAATGCATTCATGTGAAACTTAACCAATTTTTTTTTTGTACATTTGAGATTTTTTTAGGGTGTTCTTATCTACGAGCCTAAATCTCAACCGTCGGAGCTACTCGATCAGACGATTGCTGCCGAGCAAGTGGAATTCTTCACCCATTTCCCGGGCTAGACCAGCCGAGGGCAGAACTTTTGACGTTGCAATGCAATAAGCTGCTGCAGCTATCGTTGATCTTGCTCCAGGAGAATCTTTTCTGATAGATTAGTGACTTAGGCAATGCATTGATGTCCTTGTCAAGATGGGCTACGACGGCCAAATTACCTTTGACTGTGCCTCAAATGGGAGATCAGAATCTTGCAGGAACTTGAGAGTTGAGAGTGATGGGTAGGAGGCAATGGAGAGATCTTCTTGGCGTTAAGTTAGTGCTGTTAATGAAAGGGTTTTACCCCAGTAAAGTTTTTTGGGTTTGGGATGCCCGGGCTAGCGATTCTATAAGCTCGAACTATTTTACATAGTTGTCACGCCACACTCTTTATCCATAATTCTGGAATCTATCACCAATGAGTCACTCTGCGGCGCCATCTGCGGAAGAAAATATTAATTACTAATGCACAGAATCTACTGCAAAAGATGTCTTTAATATGTACTTGTTGGAATCTAACATGTTTCTTAATACACATATGGTTATATCTTAATGCAGATTGGTACTGTAACCGGTAAATTTTATTAATCAGTTCTATTGCACTGTTACATGGCCTGTGGCCTTCCTTCGTAGTTCATATATAGAAGTCTTTTAAATACACAAATACATACTCGAATTGTTTAAAAAAATATAAATACTTTGAGCATTGCATTTGGAGGTGAATTTAGGGGTGAATCGTTGAGCTTGGCCTGGATTCATACTGAATTTTGGGATCATTTCGTTGTTGGAGGGATTGACCATGTGTGTGCGCATGAGGCTTATGTACCGTGGTCGTAGCATCGAGATGATGCACCATATTCGAAGTAGCAGTCGGAAGTTTGAGAACCCGGTCGGTGCTCGGACTTGGTCGCGGCAACATGGTCATGAGGCAGCAGAGGTTGAAGCAATCATGGTCGTAAGACATCTGTGGCCGTAAGGCTCTATGATCGTGAGGTAGTCGTGGTCGTACAACACTATGGTCATAAGGCAGTCGTGGTCATAGGACACCAAGGTCATAAGTCGTAAAAGATACAGTTGTCGTAGTAGCTGCAGTGGTCGTAGTCGGTACTCGGAAGAATATTGTAGCAGTCGGAGCATCCGGGTGTGAGGGAAGTCTGTACCATGCTTGTAGCATCGAGATGATGCACCATGGTCGAAGCAACAGTCGGAAGTTTGAGAACCCGATCGGTGCTCGGACGTGATCGTGGCAATGTGGTCGTAAGGCAGCCTTGGTCGTAAGGCCGCCGGGGTCGTAAGGCACTACGATTGTAAGGTAGTCATGGTCGTAGGACACCATAGTTATAAGTCATAGAAGCTGCAGTGGCCGTAGCAGCTGCAGTGGTCGTAGTTGGTACTCGAAATAACACTATAGCAATTGGAGCATCCGGGTTCGAAGGAAGTTGGAAGACATGGGTGGTTATGTGAAGTGATCATAGCCGTGTGAAGCGGTCGTAGCCGTGAGAAGCGGTCTCGTGCGGATTGTAGAGTGATTCTAGGAGGCATGAGAATAGGCTTAAGTTAGTGGGTGTGTGGAGGTCGTGTGTGCGCATGAGGCTTATGTACCATGGTCATAGCATTGAGATGATGCGCCATGGTCGAAGCAGAAGTCGGAAGTTTGAGAACCCGGTCGGTGCTTGGACATGGTCGTGACAACGTGGTCGTAAGGCAGCCGTGGTCGAAGCAGCTATGGTCGTATGACATCCGTGATCGTAAGGCTCTATGATCGTAAGACAATCATGATCGTAAGGCAATCGTGTGGTCGTAGAACACCATGGTCGTTAGTCGTAGCAGCTACAGTGGTCGTAGTTGCGGTAGTGGTTGTAGTCGGTACTCGGAATTACACTTTAGTAGTCAGAGCAGCCAGATACGAGAAAAGTTAAAAGCTTTTGTAGAATATATTTGTAAGCCATGACTTTAAAAATATGTTGTACAAAAATTTTAAAATTCCTAGCAACAAACGCGCCTTCAGCCAAATACCACTGCATAAAACCCCTGTCCTCGTCGCCCGTGCGCTCCTCTCTCCTCATTTCTCTGCTCTTGACTCGCTCCCTCTCGCTCGCTCCGCATGGAGAGCAGAAAGACCTAGCGACGCCGCGCCGGCATCCCCTCGCCGTCGGCCGGGAGCGCCACGCCGCCGGTATCGCTCGCCATCACTGCCGCTCCTGGACTCCCACGCAGCCATCTTCCGATCCCCATCGCCGCCTGACCCCGACTCCCTCTCAGCTGGTCGCTGGTGACCTCTCCTTCGTCCGCGCCTCCCGAAGGTGAGTGCTCGCCGGCTGTCCCTCCCCTTTTGCTTCCCTTGTTCTCACGGCCGGCCGCCCCGAGAAATTTCAGATCTTGAGCCGCCCTTGGTAGTTTTTGTTTCTTTGGATTGTGTAGATTCATCCCAATTTTCTAGATCTGATGGGAAAAAATGATGCTTGAGTGATGCCAGTAGAGGAAACATGTC
This sequence comes from Bonia amplexicaulis, assembly GCA_036346245.1. NCBI lineage: Eukaryota > Viridiplantae > Streptophyta > Magnoliopsida > Poales > Poaceae > Bonia > Bonia amplexicaulis. The sequence continues at coordinate 8,541,102 of CM070737.1, forward strand.
TGTAGCATGCTTGTTCACGCTGATTTCTTGCTTTCATCAAATTATCATTTGCAATATGTGACTACTGTTAATTGATATAACATGTTCATGGATGCATCATCTCCTGACAGTAGTTCAGATGTGAGAGGTGTAATTGCTCAGATTTATGTAAATGTTCAGAGATTGTAATTGCATAGAGATGCGTTATTTTTTCAGAGATGTCAAACTGATTGATATTTAAGATTTTGTAACAAGTCCAAAGTTCAGAAATGTATAAATTGTCAGAGATGTGTAAAACTTTCAGAGGGCAATGTCAAATTGGTTGAAATCTACCATTGCGTGCATTCTGAAACTAGTTCTAGCTTTTCAATCTTTTGCAACCAATTTCTGGGTTTTGCAATCTTTTACATGCCCCAGCTATTGTTCCTCCTATACCCTTTCCAATCTGGTACTGTGAAATGATGCCTTGGCTGCTCTTGTATTGATGTCTTGGCTGCCCTTGTATTGATGTAAGATGGTGCACAGGCAGCAGCTTGTTTATGGCCGTTTCTTGCAGTGATGTTGTTATGCAAAAATATGCAGATGCACGGAATGTAGAGCGCAATGAGCAGAACACTAGAATTCATTGAATGAGCATGTGCTCATATTGATTCCTTTTCAATTCTGTCGCTTGAATGAACTTGTGTTATATGGATGCTTGAATGAACCAAATCTGGAGTATACAAAGAGGTTGCGATTTTGATTTGGTAATGAGAAAGTAAGCCTAATTGTATTTTACACATTAGCAAGTCATCACACATGATCAGATCCAAAATGAATGCAACAATTGCAAAGAATTTTCAGAAATTTGTATACATATAGACTCTCTTTCAGGGCTTTGGGAGCGAATCTTCTACCAAACGATTCCCTCAGGCAGTTTCAGATTCTTAGAGGAGTGGATCCTTGGAGGAGCAGGAGCTAGGAGTTGAAAAATGAGGAGCAGAATCCTACCAAACAAGACCTAAGAAGAAGCAATTATTCTATATAGTACGCTGATGTTGATTTATATAACCTGTAATTAGAGTTTATAACTGTAGTCGAGAAGAATGATCAATAGTTTTTAAAAGGAAAATTAGCTTATTTATAGGTTCAGCTTGTTAGGTATGTCTTTTCATGAATATACACAATATTCATAACATAGTATCAGAATTAGGTCACTAACCTAGCTCCTTCCACCGCCGCTGTCGGTCACCGCAACGCACCAGATCGGCTGTCACCTCTGTCATCCCGCACGATGACCATCACCAGATTGGATTGGGCTACCAACGTCAGCCACCACAATCATAGCTAGCCGTTGCCTCGTAGTCACTCGCGTTGGATTGCCCCGTCCCTCCAACGCCACCGCGCAGCGGATCGGCCGTTGCCTCATCGTCGCCTGCGCCAGATCACCCTGTCGCTCCGACGTCGTTGTCACCGACTGCCGCGGCCGCTGGATTGGACTGCCAACGCCGCCGCTGTCCCTTGCCGTCGTGACCCACTAGATTGCAGGCCATCGACTGTCGAAGGTGCACGCCTTCTGCAAGTAGAAACTAATCTAGGGTTTCTATAAAGCGCATGCAAAAAAAAAAAAACCGACGCGCTTTATGGAAACCCTAGATCGGTTTCTATTTGCAGAAGGCATGTGGTTTTGGTGGCCAGCGATTTGGTGGGTCGCGGCGGCCGGTGACAGCGGTGGCCAGTGTTGGCAGTTCGATCCGGTGGCCACGGCGGCCGGTGACAATGGTGGCAGCGTCGGAGTGATGGGGTGATCCGACGCACAAGACGATGAGGCAGCGGCCAATCCAATGCATGGCGGTGTCAGAGCGACGGGGCGATCCGACGTAGGTGACTACAAGGCTGCGGCCGGCGTTGGCAGCCTGATCTGGAGGCCGCAGCACCCGGTGATGATGGCGTGTGTGACGGCCGACGGAGGCGGTGGTGGAAGGATGGCAGCGGAAGGAGCTAGGTTAGTGCCCTAACTTTGATACCATGTCATAAATATTGTGTGTATATTCATGAGGCCCAATGATATATATATGTGTGTGTGCATGCATGTATATTATAATCACTATTAGAGTAGCTCAAATAGATAAAATGGTATAACAACATCATTAAAGCGGTATATGAGAAGTGGGAGTACGTACTCCCAGAAATATAAAACTATTTTCCTATATATATGTATATACGCATATGTGACTATATGCAAAGACAACCCTACACATATAAGTAAATACAAAAGAGATATACTACTCTAACAGTCTTATTGCTGGTTCCATTGCATCATTCTTATGCAGACCTTGTCAATTGATAGTTGTTTGATGTTCTTCTAGTCAAATAGAAGAATACCTTGGATGCATTTATCCTTTTCTTTGTGTAATCTAAGGCTACTGGTTTTGGTTTCATAGAGTTAACATATGCAGGATAGGTGGAGAATGTTGTTTCAACAATAGAAATCACCTTATGTGTTTCTCCTGGTCCTGGGGGTTGTTAGGCCACTGTCCTGTTGGCTCATGTATTTTGCCTCTGAAGTTGTGATGGTTGCTAAAAATTACGCTGTTTACTAGTTTAAAAATGAGATTATGTCATGTTATAAGTTGCCATTTAAGTCTTGTTCGGATTTGTATAGTCCGATTGAAATTCAATCCCACCTAAATTAGATATGGTCCATTAGATATTTAGATTTAGAATTTGTTGTGGTGTAGTGAAGTAGTGAACGAACTCTGCAGCTAATGTTTGATGGTGAGACATGTCTGAAGTACTTTTTCTCTGCCTTCCCATGCAGGTGGCACCTTCAGATTACCTATGCTAGTTTATTTGTTGTTGTATTTGCAAAATGGTGAAGCTGACAATGATAGCGCGTGTCACTGATGGCCTTGCCAAGTTGAATGATGAACTCTATGAGGTGCACCAGATCATGACTCGCAATGTTCAAGAAGTTCTTGGTGTTGGTGGAAAACTTGATCGTGAGTTTGCCACTGCCATCTGCATTATGTTGCCTTATTATATATTCGGGCATCATGGACCTGTGGATGATTTCTGTGCATATTTAGAGTTAATTAGAGTCTATCTGTAAGTGTTTACCTAAAAATGCATCAGTGAGTACTGAGTAGGCTGGCTGTTGGGTTCACAAATCAATTTGATTTCAACAAACTATGCTGTTGTATGAATTTTTCCATTGGGCTATATGTTTTTGTTATATGCTTTCCTACAACAGGCCCTTCTTGCTGTTCCAGATTTTATTCATGTTTCTTACTTCTTTTAGGAATCCCTAGCCTCTCCTTATATGGAAGTATTCCTGCCTGCCTTAATGTTATTTTTTTCATGACACTCATTTTTCAACTGGGTTGTCCCAGTACTTCCCTTTTAGCAAGACTTGTTGGCTGTTGCAGCCCCCTCATGTATTATTGCATGATTGTAACCCTCAGGCATGTCAATCAAAAATCAAAAGTCAAAACAGTTGCTCACCAAAAGGTTTCTCTTTGCAGAGGTGAGCGAAATGTCCAGCAGGTTGACCTCTGACACTAGAATCTATGCAGCTGAAGCGAAGGATCTCAATCAACAGGTATGGTCCCTTTGATTGCATTTGCTATTTGAGTATATGCATCCAGGCAGTTAAGCTGAGTTAAGTGCTTCTATAACAAATGATGAATTTGTATTGGGCATTGCATGAAGTATGTCTTGTTCATGGAAGTTTTGTCACTTTTGGCTTTTCATTAACCTTCTGAACGGAAAGGAGTTTTGAGGTAGATCTACTAGTGCTTGTTTGGTTTGTAGCATCGCTGGGAGCCTTATTTTCCTCTAATTTCTTGATTTTTTTTCTCAAATTTCTTATGGAATTCAAGATGCCATAGTTGATTTTTTGCCTTTGTATTTTCATTTCTCAGACATGTTCTTCCTTGGCTGCTGCTTCCATCCTCATTTTTGCTTTCTGTTTTTCATTTCTAGACAAACATGCGTTCTTCTGGTTTTCAGGCCTTGATTCGAAAGTATGCCCCTGTTGCTATTGTGATTGGGATAGTGCTGATGCTCTTTTGGGCCAAGAACAAGATATGTTGAGTGAGTGAAGCTCGGACCTCCTCTGTTACAATGCTGGAACTTCCTGAGTTCTCTGGGCGCACCCACCATATGTTGATTCTGGCTCAACAGATGCTTCGATGGCTTATCCCGCATCTGCCTTTTCAAGCGAGTACTTCAGCTGCCTATTTCCCCCCAAACAAGAGTACCAAAAGTGAACCCACTGTAGTATAGACCCTGGCTATGGACCTGATCGCGATGGATGGGGTCCGTGAATTGTTGGAGCGGCACATTCCTACTAATAGCTATGTAGAGTTGGCTTTTCGATCTCCGAAACAGTATGTATATATTTTTTTGCGAGCTCACTATTTAAGAATTAAGATTTTCAGACTGTTGGGCAAATATCTGTCGCATACCATACTGTATGCAAAACTGTACGGCATGTTATGCGACGTTTTGGCCGCAATGAAATATGTTCGACATTTCCAATTCCAGATACCCAATTTGTTTTGTTGAACATTGTGACATGAGATTGAGGGGGAAATAAGTTGAGATGGTTTTAATGTAGAGCAATGTAGTATCAAGGGCCTGTTTAGCACTAGCCAAAATGCCAAATTATCGGATATACGTACAGCAAGTCTGATCGCTGATGTTGCATCTCAGGCTCTCAGCACCTGCCATTTTACCAACTAAACCTTGTTTGGAACACGGGAATCTGCCGTTTCACCAGCTAAATCATGTTTGGAACACGGGAATTTCACATAGTTCTTGGTCCATTCGGAAATTGCATTTTTTTCTTGTAAAATTCCGGCCTGATATCTTGCATTTCACCCAAGAACTACTAAATACTAACAACTCAGAACCGGAAGCGGAGCACCTTGCCATCGACCGGGGAGACGCCGACGCGGCACAACTTGGCCGCCTTCACTCGGTGCGTCAGCACCCGCAGCACCGTCACCCTCCCCTTGACCACGAGCAACGAGTCGACCTCTATCAACGCCGCGGGCAGCCCGCCGCGCCCTTGGTGTGGCCGCCGTCGATGAGGCCACGGCGAAGGCCGGGACAGCGAAGCTGGCCGACATGTCCTTGGTGTGGCCGCCGTCGATGAGGCCGGCGGGGATGTAAACGGAGCCGAGCTCCTGGCCGGCGTAAGCAACGCAGAGGGAGCTGTCGAAGTGCGTCAGTGGCGCGAAGGTGAAGGCGACGGTGCCATTGGCCGCGGTGTAGGCCGGCAGCCGCATCACAGCGAGGCGATGTCTGGCGGGCGCGGGCGGAAGACGAGGAACAGCGCCGCGGCAGCCCCTGACGGCCAGTAGGAGGAACACCGCCGCCAAGAGGCAGGACGAGGGGCTGGGCTCATGGGCGTGCAACCTGTGCGACCGTACAGGGCCTCCCAACTCCTAAAGCCTCAAAAAATCAGTTCGACTCCGCGCGCGCGTCTCCGCGCGGCGACTTCGCGTGCGACCGTGCATGGCGCTGGCGCCGCTTCGTAGTTCGTATTCTCGGCTCGTCTCGTCGTCTTCCGGTCTTCGTATTTATTCGCGTGCGTCATGCGTGACCCCGTGGCCCATGGCGCTTGCCGCTTCGTCTCGTGATCAAGTAACCAGGCAACCAGCAAGACTCCAAGTCTCTTCGTATTTATTTGGTTTTAATACACATCTCTTTTAAGGCTGTTAGAGATCTGATTTCTGAAGAGCTGCATTTCCAAAAGAGGTAATTGATCTTTTGCCATACCTTTCATTGCATTTGATGATTTGCCCTGTGATGTCTTAATGACATGTGGGTCCAAGGTCCACATGTCAACGAGATAAATAGGGCAAATCATCAAATTTCATGTTTATGTATGGGGCAAATGCTCCAATCTCCCTTTCCAAAACTGGTGGTTCTTACCTTTGTTCCTCAACAATTTCATGGTCAATGCCTAGTTTTGACTACAGAAATATTCATCTCTGATAAACTTTGCTGTCAAGAACTCCATGAATCTATGCATGCATTTGGAGTGTGCTACATTATCATGTGTCTTAGTCTGATCAAAACTCGCTCATGAGTCTTTGATGTAACATCCATTTCTTTTCTTCTTCCTTTGATGTGTTTTTTTATTCTTATTGCGAAGCTGCACAGATAAGTTGTTGCTCATCTTACTTTCAGTTTTCATGGATCCTTGTTTTCACAAGAAGATTATTTATATTGCTACGATAGCACTTGAGAGTGGATTGCTGGAGAAGATTAATTATGAGCATATTATTGAAGATTTTATTTCTAAAAACACTAAGAGAATAATGTTATTCAAGTAAACATTATGCAAACCAAGAGTTCAAAAGGTATTATTCTCGATATATCGCATTTGCTCTGTAATACATACATTATTTTAGCTATATTTGATATTTTGATTTAGGCCTCATTTTAGAGTTTCGTACAGAGTCCGCACGTACACGGGGTTGGGTGGCATGTGCCGAAGCGGAAAGCGGGAGCGCGTAGTGAAGTGGCCTTTTTTGGAAACTTCTGCGGCTGCTGCTGGTCCTGCATGTGGCGTCTGCTCTTTGGAACGCAACGGCGACAAAAGTCGACGAATCTTGACCGTTCGCTGCACCGATCTCGAATCGAGGGCGAGGATAGAGCGATGAACAGGCGAATGATAAAGAGTCGCAGGCAGAGGGGCACCACCAAACACTACTAGTCTACGGTACAGGATGCTGAAACTACGGCGAGCTCATAATATGTCTAGTTTCTTCTGTGGATAGCTAGACTAATGCTGCTTTCCTCTTCACTTGTTTTCCTCTCTCCTTTGGGAAGTCTCTAAGCAAAACATCCCGCGTTGATTGTGCTCTCGTTTTGCTGGGCCAAGCCAAAGGCCAAACCAGCGTTAATTGAAGATAGAGCTACCACACATTCACACTGCATATGTCCACAGCACCCAGAACTCCAGAAGGCCAGAACAAAGCCAACGCACCGCCAAATTGCTAACCAAGTGAGAGAGAGACGAGAGTGGGGGGATTGGGGAACACGAGCCGCACGAGCTTTGGTGAGTTTTAACACTGAAAAGCCCTTTACCACCAGATATGCGTGAATTCAACCCAAATTTCAAATGCTTGGACGACACCATAATTTCAAATGTGCGAATTCAATTCAAATTTAGGTGTATTTTTTTAATAAAATATCAGTTTTAGAGTATATATCTATCTATAACAATTCAAATAAAACGTATACTTTTAAAAAATATACTCGATTTCAATGTTTCAAACGAATTTAGATCACATTATTTACTGATTTATATATATAATCAACATATAGTTACAATCAAACTATCATTAAAAAAGCAACTACAATTTGAATTTCAGTTCAAACTTATTTGAACTAGTCAGTAAACTAGTTAAACTCGGCATCAAAAAATTTGCACACGATACATAAGAGAAATACCTATTTTAGATCATGTTGTGCAGGCACCATAACGTCCTAGTTAATTATACTATATATGTGTATGTATGTACAGTGTCACGTTTTGAAAATACAACACGCAGTCAGCTACCCCGCACCGTGCGTACGTGGCATGGGCGCGTCGAGGCACGGCGGGTGGGTGGCGGCCGACCAGGCAAACGGTCACAACGCGTGGCTTGCGACTTGCGCACCGTACGTACGTACGCGGCGACTGGCGAGCGAGGAAGCCCATCATGTGGCCGGCCCGACGGACAACGGCGGCGGCCTAGCTGTAGCTGGCAGTACGTACAGGCCCAGCCCGGCCTATCTTACTACGTACTACGGCAGAACGACGAGCGGACGGCAATATCCGTGTCTGTGCGCCTCTCGTTGTTGCCGGAAGTAATGGAGAGGACGTACGTCAGGCCAGTGCACGCGGATGAATCGCTCTCTCGCCGGACGCCCGCCGTCTCCGACCGAGGTGTGTACGACACTTGTCGAAACTAACCACGTCCGCGGTCGAGCCACACCTATAAATGGTGGCCATGTCTCTCCCCCTAAAGCATTCGCAGAGACTAAACCACCGCTTACCTTGGACGAGCAACGTCCTGTCCTGTCTATATCGAGTTAGAAATGGCCGACCAATCCAACCTCAGCTACAAGGCCGGCGAGGCGGCAGGCCACGCGCAGGAGAGGAAGGACGAGGTGGCGCAGAAGGCGCACGACGCGGCGCACTCCGCCCTCGAGTCGTCGCAGGAGAGCGCCAGCCAGGCCGGCGGCCTCGTGCAGCAGGCCGGCGCGCAGGTGCAGCAGATCGCGCAGAGCGCCACCGGCGCCGTCAAGAGCGCCGCCGACGCCGTCAAGAACGCAACCGGCATGGGCGGCAACTAGACCGATCGACCGCTGCGCGCGCGCCCTGCATGCATGGCTCCGGCCCCCCCGTTGGATACTATGATGGATCCTTGCTTGCAGCTAGACGCGTAGCTACGTACGTGCATCGAGATCCCTTGGAAATCAACCGATGCATCTTCCCTTTCTTAACTTGTTTCTTTCTTTCTTTTTCTTTTCTTTTGTTCTTTGCTGAAACTAGAGCGGTTGATTCGAACCGGCCTGGCCATCACTCTACGTTTCAAGCTTAATGCCCCGTTCCGCTATGTATCACGCGATGTGATTTAATAACGCATCTCGGTTGATTTGTTAAATTCGTTACTGTTTCTAGCTGCGGATTTATTCGATCGTGATGAAATATGGCTCTGTTCTTTTCGGTTTCTAAAAGCTGCTTTTCGATTTTTCTATAGTAACTAACTTTTAAACAGGGTATTTTTTTAAGATAGGGTCTACTAGTTAATTATAATACATATTTTATTGACTTCATTTATATTAGCAAAAATCGCATGTGAGTTTCTGTTACTCTGTAATCTCTCGTACAAACAGCCTAAAAACCACAAGCCGTAGCCAAAAGCCACAAGTCGCAGCCAAAAAGAACATCCAAAAATGATGAGGTTGGTCCTTCACTAAGGGCATCCGTAGTGTATGAAAATAGGATGTCATAAGCCAACTTAAGGTCGACCTTATAAATTGCAGGATTGATCTTACACAGGTCATAAACAAAAAAGGCTTAAGGCCGATCCTTAAGCTAAAGACCTGGCCACAAGCATTAAAATACAATTTTCTTTTAATCCTGTTGTTCTCTCTCCCCTATCAGCCAACTACCAATAACCACAAGCATTAAAATATAATTTTTTTTACTGCCGAGTGCGACCCTTGTTACAGCCAAGCGGTGGTCTCAAACATAACGAGTCGACCTTAACAATTAAGTGAGGCCCACCTTAAGACCCATTACAACCTTATACACTCCTGATACCCTAAGCACTACTCACAATCTTGCACTCACTGCTACAGAAGAGGCTATACTGGACGGGTACATCACGCACGGTTTTGCGGCAACCGTCGTGATATTTTCATAAACGGTTATTAACATGAACCGCCTGCGTGATAATTGAGACATCACAGACGGTTTTATTAATAACCGTCGCGAACTTCGCTGACGGTTCTTAATACGAACCGTCTATACCATCGAGATAACACGACGGGTCTGTTAAGAACCGTCAGAAAGTTCCTGACGGTTATTAACACGAACCGTCAGCGAAAATCAGATAACACGAGCGGTTCTGTTAAGAACCGTCGTGATAATCCCATGTCACTTATAATTTGTGTGTAATAGTGACATGTCACCAATAATTGGCGTATACACGTGATTTCGATCTCACCCGTCTATTCTGTCCACATCGAATGGCTGGCACCAGTTCCTCCCACGGCCAGGCCCTTATTAATAACTCCCCATCAACCTTTCCACCGGTACTAGTCACGTAGGGCGTTTGCCGATTATGTTGCCCAAGGAGGAACACACGACAAAAAATCCAGTGACACACTACGACACAACACGCGATTTCCGGTACCCGCTACAACACAACAATCCTATATCATACTTTGTTATAATACCTCTAGAATTGACAATACCGATGTATGTAATTCTATTTTTGCAGTGCCACCAGCAGCTACAGGGCAACGTATGTGGATTCTACGTTTGCCGCCATATGAAGGAAATCATGGGTACTAAGATCAATGATCCGAGGTTTGTCGTCCTTCCAATAATTATTATTTTCGATTATATATATGTATTTATGTTACACACATGCTAATTAATGACTTAACATTGCTCCTAGCGACGGTGGTGAACTTCGACAAAGTGCATACGATCTTGACAATCTCGTCGATATTCGTGGAACCATCTCCCAATTCTTGCTAGCAGAGGTCATAAATAAGAATGGAGAGTTCCACGCCGGCAATGGTGATAATTAGATGTTGAAACATTGGATTCAACTGTACAATCAAACAATTCTCCTTCAATTGAATTCATTTGTCAGATGTTGTGTAACGATTTTCATTCTATATATGTATGTATGTGATCTGCTGCCGCTTGTTACATTCATCGTGTATCGAATTTTGTTGTAATTTACTATGAGTTGCAATTAACTTATATCATCATTTATCTCAGATCACCGCTTGTCGCTTTCGAGGGCATGGCTAGCATATCCGAGGCTAGCCAAAAGCGGCAAATAAAATGGATGATGATATGGTATCACAGACGGTTCGTTGTTACAAACCGTCTGTGGTGTGAATGATATCACAGACGGCCTTTACAACCGACGTGCAGGATATACAATATCACGCACGGTTAGTAACACAAACCGCTCGCGATATTGTGTATATCGCGCACGGTCTTGATTATTAACCGTCGTGATAGACGAGTATCACGCACGGTTGTTTAAACAAAACCGCTCAGTGATAGTCAGACATGACGGTCTTGACTACTAACCGCTCGTGATAGTGAGGTATCACGACGGTTGTTTATAAAAACCGTCGTGATACCGCACTATCACGCAGCGGTTAGTAGTCAAGACCGTCAATGCATGTTATCACGCGCACGGCTCAGAACCGTGCGTGATAACCACCAACTATCACTGACACCTAAACACTGACGGTTCAGAAACCGTCTGTGATGACGGTTCCGAACCGTCTGTGATAGGGCTGTCTGTAGCAGTGACTGCTGCCTACCTTGTTTTCTATTTCAATAAATAAACAAATAAATAATTTGTTATGTTTGTTTCTATCGAGTTTCATGCACCGACCGATTGAACTGAAAAGTTAAATTGTTCCGTTAGAAAACGACAATATACTTCAACAAGTTTGACCCAATTGGTGTGGCACCCGTATTTTCTTGCCATATTACTAGCTAGAGTCCCATCAATTACATGTATCTTCCTAAATCCCAACCTATAATATTATGCGTAAGTGCTATTGTGAAGAAATTAAGCCTAGCCTGCCATATTCTCAGCTTTGAGCTCAAGACTCTTCCAAGGGGTCCACATTATATTGCCCCCGCATTTCTAATCTTCGATCTAACACCCTTTTGCTTTGGCAAAAGAAGATGCACCTTTCGTTTTGGTTAGTTGAGATGAAAAAAAAAAGACGTCTTTACTCACTCGCTTGCCTGCTTTCAGAAGGCACCCATGGCTTTTCGGTTAAGTAGGAAACGACGGACCACAAAAACCAAAGGATCGTCATGGTGATTGCCTTACACTCAGGGGTGAAACTAATCTAAGCCCAGGCTCCGGACTAAGTCTGCTCTTAGATCTACTCTTAGGTTAATTCTGTTATTTTACGATGTTTCATGAATTTTATATGAACTTTAGTTACCTGGTCTTGGACTACAGCTCAGTTAGTTCGAGGTCTGGTTTCACCACTGTTTACACTTGCCTTGCATGCACAACAATGCAGTTCAACTCTATAGGAGTATGTAGGGGTGGAGCCACCGCCGGAGGATCGTGGACGGCTGCTTGGACTCACTGGCAAGCGGCCCATTGAACCGTTTCAGTTGAGCGCGCCGGCAGCTAGCTTTGCCTCGGGCTCCCGCACAGTGGCTAGCTCTGCCTAGCTCCTAAACTCGGCTGGCTCCGCCACTGGGAGTATGGGGGTATGGGACCATGCAATAATGCATATCTGATTATACATTTATGCTACGTGTGTGGCAAAAATACTAGGCGTCTGAATTTAATTATTTTGGATGTTTGCTTTCATCACTCGTCATAATTGCTACTCCCTCCATTCAGAAATATATACCATTTTAAAAAGTGGACAGTAAACTTATTTAACTTTGATTACTAATATATAGAAAAAACTATTTATAGTGGTCATGTGAAAATTATATCATTAGATTAGTCTAAAAAAATATTTTCACAATATAATAATTTTATAGTTTTATGAACATATTTATATTAAAATTAGTAGTTAAAGTTGTATGTTAGATGCTGTAGTGTATAAGGTTGCAATGAGTCTTAAGGTGGACTCCACCTAATTGTTAAGGTCGACTCGTTATATTTAAGGCTACCACTTGGCTGTAACATGGGTCCTACTCGGTAGTAAAAAAATTGTATTTTAATGTTTGTGGTTATTGGTGGTTGACTGGTAGAGGGAGAGAGAACAACATGATTAAAAGAAAATTGTATTTTAATGCTTGTGGCCAGGTCTTTAGCTTAAGGACTGGTCTTAAGCTTTTTTTGCTTATGATCTGCTTAGGATCAACTCTGTAATGTATAAGGTCGACCCTTAGGTGGCTTATAACCCTCTATTTTCATACACTACAGATGCCTTATGACCAACATCTCGTATTCTTCCTTTTTATGATTTTCCAGGATTCTTTCGAACTTTTCTGATGGTTATCCCCACTGATATTTTCCAGGGTAGCTCTAGCTAGTACTATTTTCTGGAAATCCAACACAAAGACAGAGCATATATTCTGTGCTAGTGTAATCGGCCTGTGTGACGATCTAAAGGAGCTTTTCGCTTGGCATCTTTAATTTCACAAAGCATTTGCACCTGCACCGTTGAGACTACAGATTATGTGTGCACAATGACAGGCACAGTGTAATTAGCCCCATCTTAAGTTTTGTATACTAAAAGAAAGGGTGTTCTCTTTAAAAAAGGAAGAAGAAAAGGTAGAATGATTAGCTACATGAATTAAACTGTTTACTGCGTTTTTTTGGGACAAATCTAGTGAAATTACAGCATTAAAAAGGCATGTACCGACGAACGCATACATAACGTAAAATCTTCCTGATTGATCATATGAAAATCATCATGAAATCTGTCGCTGGCACCTAATCCTAAAGAAGTCCAATGCAGCAGAAGAATGGCGCCAACTTCAGCTACAAGTACACCACTGTATGAAATATACTGTCCTCACACGGTCAAGCCGGCGACGAATGCTACCCCGGTGGGCGGCAGCCACGAGTAGCCACCGATGAACCTCCCGACGGTGAACTCCATGGCCTCCTCGGGCAGCTTGATGACGCGGTGGCCCGGCCACGCCACGCGCCTCCCGACCGCCGCGCCAGGCCCGTAGTTCCTGTACTCGCCGTAGTACAGCGTGTCGGGGGCGCGCCCGGACGCGTCCCACGCCAGCCACCCGGCGGCGTGCACGTGGTCCGCCATGTACGACATCATGTACACCGCCCGCGCGTACGGCTTCCATGGCCGGCCGAGGTACGTCGGGTAGGAGCGCCGCACGGGGGCGAGCTCCGGCGCGGGGAGCAGCCGGCAGCCGTGCACGGAGATGCCCGTGCTCTGGTTCGGGTCCCGCCGGCCCTGCGCGGTCACCGTGTTCTTCTGCTGCGGCAGCGGCCGCCGCGCCCACAGCGTGCAGTTCTGCAGCACCACGGCCGCGTTGCCGAACACGAAGTCCACCGTTCCGGCCACGTCGCAGTCGCGGTAGAACTGCCGCTGTGCGTGGGCGTACAGCGTATCCTGGTACCCCAGGACGGCGCACCGGTACACCACCGCGTGGTCGCCGCTCACCAGCAGCGCCACCGCCTGGTGCTTCGCCGGCCCCGCCCGGTTCTCCACCGTCATGTCCCGCATGATAAGCCCCTCTGCGGCCACCGCTGCATGCAGCCAACGAACGATCGATACTTACTCCGGCACGGTCAGTAACGTATATTGTGTTGTGCACGTACATTTGTACATGTACAATGCTACCTACGTACCTAACGTGGCGGTGTGGAAGGTGGTGTAGTTGTCGTGGACGCTGCGGTACCCGACGACGACGGTCTTGCCGACGCCGTCGCCGACGAGCATGAGGTTGGTCTTCTTGCGCGCGACCTTGACGTTTTCCATGTACACACCGGCCTTGACGTATATCACTACGCGTCGGTGGCTGCTCTCCGGCGCCGCCTTGATGGCGTCGCGGAGCTTCCGGTGCGTCCCGCTGCCGTCCTTAGCGACCACCATGTCGGGCTCGATATCGGCGGCCGCAGCCTGGAGGAGCCGGCGGTCGTTGTGTGTTACCCACCTTGGGAAGCTAACGTCGTCGTCGCCAGTGTTGACGTCGCTGGTTAGTAGCCTTCGGTGGAGTTGGTTATGGACGGGGACACTGGAGAGGTCGCCGTCCGTCCTTCCGAGCGCCGCGTAGATGGCGAGGCTGTTGCTGAGGTGCTCGCCGAGGTTGCTGAGGTAGCCGAGCATCCACGGCTTGATGCGGCCGTCCTCGTCGTCATCGGCGCCGACTTCTTGGAGGCTGTCGTAGCACGTGTCGTGGTTCGTGAGCGCCGCGCTGAGCCACGTCATGACGTCGTCGTCCTGACCAGCCATGTCGGCACCAGCGGAGTCAGTAGAATCCGGCGACGCTGGTGGCGCGGCGACGACACCGACCGACCGCGCGAGGAGCTCGGCCGCCGCGTCGAGCAGCTCCACGCAGTCACCGTAGGCGGCGCTCGCCCGCGCACCCGCGAGCAGCGCGGCGGCGCCGCCAAGCCCCGTCGCGTTGTACAGCGCGTCCACGACGCGCCGGTGCGTCATGTTGAGCGACATGGGCACGAGCTCGGCTTTCCCGGCGCTCGCCGCGCCGGGCAAGCCCATGAGAGCGCTGATGCACAGCTCCGGGTAGAGCGTCACCCCGCACGTGCGCGTGATCGCCTCGGTCGGTGCCCTGCCCATGGACGGCCGCCCACCGGACGTCAATCTCGACCTCCCCACGACGGCAATCGCCACCGACACGGCGAGGCCGACGGCGAGCGCCACGCCGATGATCGACACAACGACGAGCAGGCGGCGGCGGCGGCCTTCGGTGCATCCAAGTCGAGGCCGAGCCGACTCGGGCGAGCCGAGCTTGGCATGTGCCATGTAACATATGCTAGGCGAATGCTTATTGGTGGATTGCAAGTGGATCGGAGCAAAAGTGAGGATAGTTATTTACGCAGAGAATTTATAGGGAGAGGAGATGCAGAGAGTGGTTGGTCAGGGGTCTCTACTCTCTTTGCCATTGCCACTTAGGTTGGCCTCTCTTTGCTTTATGCATGGAGTCCACAAGATCATATAGTCAGGGAACAATGCCATAAGTACCACTGCACCATAGTAGATGCTGGGCATCATGTTTCACCCTTTCCATTACGATGGATGTAGAGTTTTATGCGTTAACCATCTTGTCTCGAGAGCTTAATAAGCCGTTGATCAAGCTGAGGAAGGATGAGCATCTAAGCCATTTTACTTTGCGAGTGTGGCTTCAACGCACTCCTCCAAAGAGCACATTAAAAAGCATTCGTCCTTATATTTAGAGTCTGTTTGGTACAGATACGGCTTATGGTTTTTGGTTGAATTTTTTAATTTTAGCTGTTTGCGACATAGCTTGTTTGGCACGGCTGCGGCTTATGATTTTTGGCTAAGTTTTTTGAATTTTAACTGTTTACGACATAGATTATGGAGAGAGAAATACTCGCTTGCGATTTTGGTTGATACAGATGTTGGGCTTTTAACATGTACTACAATTAACTTGTAGACTCCGTCTTGAGAAAATACCCCGTTTGAAAGTTAGGTACTATAATAAAAGCCAAAACCGCTAGTTTCGGTTGATACAGACGTTGTTTTTATGCACCGATATATCAACCATCTCATTACTCTCGTGCATTTGAAAAACATCAAAGTTGATTTCTTCACGAAAGTCGGACAAATTTTTTACCTCGATTGGGGTCAGGGTTTTGAATTCATCAAACCCCGACCGTGGATTTCGTATCTTTTTTGCGTGGGAGAGATGACATCCATTAGACCTAGATCTAAGGGTCGCAAAATCTGATTGAGCTTTTGCCAAAAAAAAGATGGATACTTAGATAGACCCAATGCGTAAATCGTTCAGAAAATCCGCAATAGGAAGCTGGGAAATGCTACGTACGGCGTTGCAGGCTACAAGTTTTTAACCAGATGATCAAAGAAGAGGAGGAAAAAAAGTTGCAAGAAAGCAAAAAACAAAAGGCCCCGGGGATGCGATGCTGATAAGAGTAAACGGTGATGTGGTATCGCATTATGTCGATGCGCTAGTGGCGGAGGGTAGATATCTTGCCAAAATCGGTGTCCGTCTCAAACGCCATTGTGCGCGCCGCGTCACCGGCTCGGGCCATGCCACTCCTGTAGTCCTGTCCGGTGCCGGCTGCGCCGTGCTTTCCGATGCGAGCGGCGTCTTCTGCACCGCCGAAAATACGAATCCTTCTGTGCTTTTGCTCCGTCGCTGCAGCACTAGCGCCGTGCAATGCAATGTAGGAGCACTGGAAAGGAAAATGCGCAAGAAACAGCTACACATGCCTGAAGAGAAGCATTCGATTCCCGGCGATCTGAGAAGAGCGCGTTGATTGGCACGTATGATGGGGGAGTGGATTGCGGCGGGGATTGGCGTGGCTAGGACTGGAGTGAGTGAATTCCGCAGGCAGGGAAGGGCAGACAACGAGACGAAACTAACACCGGGCGTCCCTCTCAGGCCTCTTCAAGTTGGCTGTCTGATAGTTGCCGCACGGGTGGTCTAACTCTTTGTAGTTGGATCTTACAACTGGTTCAATATATAATAAAATCAATAGTATAGAGAAATATATCAATGTACTCTTATCTTTTGTAATTATCAAAGAGGTAGGATGGAAACTTTTCATCTTACCACATTCATGTATATAAACCCTAAGAGAAGTATGAGAGGGGATCCACTCATTTTACATACGAGCTATCTCTCTATCTCTAACTCTCTTTAACTCAACCTCCTCCCATAGAGAAAGGGTACTCTGTATTCCCTGTTATAGCAAGGCTATTGCTACAAAGTTAACGCCGTCCGTAGGGACTCGCGTAAGCTACACATGGGAAGGCGCTGAGAGGGCTACCATCGAGTGTTTGTGTCGCGAGCACCCTAGATCACTCAACCGCTGGTTTTTAAAAAGAATGATGTTTGGCGGTGGCCCATCATGTCTTGGATGCTATCGACTGCCCATTGCATCGGCCACGGTGGGCGGCGCATCTCGTTATCGCCATCACGGCACCGAGAGTTGGCCTCGCGTGCGCGATGTACACCGGCTTCGACCGCCGGATGACTACCCGTGATTGCGACCGCGCGACTGCTCGACCTATCATGGTCATAGACGTTCGTTCGACCATTCCTTGGTCGTAGACGCTTAAGACTTCATCTGTGATCGCATCGTGGCCAGCTCTTCACTCATACCATTGCCTTGAGTCATAGTCTTGACATGCATCAACTCATGATGCATCTATTACTTCAACTACATCAACACATAATGGGTCTTCACTTAACTTGATGATCAACACATGATTATCTGTTCTTGGACATACATCAACTCATGATATATCTACCACTTGACTTGATGGTCTTCAACACGTGAAGTCATTCCAAGTCTTCCTCATTTGTAGAACTTAACATATCCATCCAACTCATGAAAAATGTTAGTCCACAAACTAATTGCTATTAATTACCAAACGTCACCATTAACACATAATGGAGGGACTAGATTCTACAATATTACCTTTTTGCTCCGTCGCTGCAACACTAGCGCCGTGCAATGCAATGTAGGAGCACTGGAAAGGAAAATGCGCAAGATACAGCTACACATGCCTGAAGAGAAGCATTCGATTCCCGGCGATCTGAGAAGAGCGCGTTGATTGGCACGTATGATGGGGGAGTGGATTGCGGCGGGGATTGGCGTGGCTGGACTGGAGTGAGTGAATTCCGCAGGCAGGGAAGGGCGGACAACGAGACGAAACTAACACCGGGCGTCCCTCTCGTGCCTCTTCAAGTTGGTCGTCGATAGTTGCCGCACGGGTGGTCTAACTCTTTGTAGTTGGATCTTACAACTGGTTCAATATATAATAAAATCAATAGTATAGAGAAATATATCAATGTACTCTTATCTTTTGTAATTATCAAAGAGGTAGGATGGAAACTTTTCATCTTACCACATTCATGTATATAAACCCTAAGAGAAGTATGAGAAGGGGATCCACTCATTTTACATACGAGCTATCTCTCCTATCTCTAACTCTCTTTAACTCAACCTCCTCCCATAGAGAAAGGGGTACTCTGTATTCCCTGTTATAGCAAGGCTATTGCTACAAAGTTAACGCCGTCCGTAGGGACTCGCGTAAGAAGCTACACATGGGAAGGCGCTGGAGAGGGCTACCATCGAGTATTTGTGTCATGAGCACCCTAGATCACTCAACCTGCGGTTTTTAAAAAGAATGATGCTGCCGGCGGTGGCCTACTGTGCTGGATGCTATCGACGGCTGCCCCATTGCATCAGCACAGGTGGGGCGGCGCATCTCGTTATCGCCATCACGGCACCAGAGAGTTGGCCTCCGTGCGCGATGTACACCGGCTTCGACTGTCGGATGACTACTTCGTGATTGCGACTTCGCACGACTCGTTCGACCCTATCATGGTCATAGACGTTCGTTCGACCATTCCTTGGTCGTAGACGCTTAAGACTTCATCTGTGATCGCATCGTGGCCAGCTCTTCACTCATACCATTGCCTTGAGTCATAGTCTTGACATGCATCAACTCATGATGCATCTATTACTTCAACTCCATCAACACATAATGGGTCTTCACTTAACTTGATGATCAACACATGATTATCTGTTCTTGGACATACATCAACTCATGATATATCTACCACTTGACTTGATGGTCTTCAACACGTGAAGTCATTCCAAGTCTTCCTCATTTGTAGAACTTAACATATCCATCCAACTCATGAAAAATGTTAGTCCACAAACTAATTGCTATTAATTACCAAACGTCACCATTAACACATAATGGAGGGACTAGATTCTACAATATTACCTTTTTGCTCCGTCGCTGCAGCACTAGCGCCGTGCAATGCAATGTAGGAGCACTGGAAAGGAAAATGCGCAAGAAACAGCTACACATGCCTGCCTGAAGAGAAGCATTCGATTCCCGGCGATCTGAGAAGAGCGCGTTGATTGGCACATATGATGGGGGAGTGGATTGCGGCGGGGATTGGCGTGGCGGGGACTGGAGTGAGTGAATCCCGCAGGCAGGGAAGGGCAGACAACGAGACGAAACTAACACCGGGCGTCCCTCTCAGGCCTCTTCAAGTTGGCTGTCTGATAGTTGCCGCACGGGTGGTCTAACTCTTTGTAGTTGGATCTTACAACTGATTCAATATATAATAAAATCAATAGTATAGAAAAATATATCAATGTACTCTTATCTTTTGTAATTATCAAAGAGGTAAAATGAGAATTTTTTATTTTACCACATTCATGTATATAAACCCTAAGAGGAGTATGAGAAGAGGATCCACTCATTTTACATACGAGCTATCTCTCCTATCTCTAACTCTCTTTAACTCAACCTCCTCCCATAGAAAGGGTACTCTGTATTCCCTGTTATAGCAAGGCTATTGCTACAAAGTTAACGCCGTCCGTAGGGACTCGCGTAAGAAGCTACACATGGGAAGGCGCTGGAGAGGGCTACCATCGAGTGTTTGTGTCGCGAGCACCCTAGATCACTCAGCTTATGCTGGTTTTTTAAAAAAGAATGATGCTGCCGGCGGTGGCCTACTGTGCTGGATGCTATCGACGGCTGCCCCATTGCATCGCCACGGTGGGCGGCGCATCTCGTTATCGCCATCACGGCACGGAGAGTTGGCCTCGCGCGCGCGATGTACACCGGCTTCGACGTCGGATGACTACCGTGATTGCGACCGCGCGACTCGTTCGACCCTATCGTGGTCGTAGACGTTCGTTCGATCATTCCGTGGTCGTAGACGCTTAAGACTTCATCTGTGATCGCATCGTGGCCAGGTCTTCACTCATACCATTGCCTTGAGTCATAGTCTTGACATGTATCAACTCATGATGCATCTATTACTTCAACTCCATCAACACATAATGGGTCTTCATTTAACTTGATGATCAACACATGATCATCTGCTCTTGGACATACATCAACTCATGATGTATCTACCACTTGACTTGATGGTCTTCAACACGTGAAGTCATTCCAAGTCTTCCTCATTTGTAGAACTTAAAATATTCATCCAACTCATGAAAAATGTTAGTCCACAAACTAATTACTATTAATTACCAAACTTCACCATTAACATATAATGGAGGGACTAGATTCTACAATATTACCTTTTTGGTAATTCATGACAATCTCAACAAATAATGAGATAAAAATTGTATTTCGAGTATATAACATGTACACAACATTGTATACTCTAAGATAAGCTTTCAAAGCAAAACTTACTTATCCGGTTGTCATTAATCATCCAACCATTAACACATAATGAAGAATGTGATTTCGAATGCATACCTCTTTGATTTCACCTTGTCATCCAAATGAGACTAAGCAATAATATACTTAAGCAAACATATCAGTCTCACATATAGAATATAATCATATATTTAGATGTGAGAATTGCAACAAGATTATAAGAAAGATATCGAATGTATACCTCAATGATTTCACATTTTCCATCCATATAAGACTAAATAATATCATAATCAATAAAAAGATTAGTCTCACAAATGCATTTGTCATTATCACCAAAATCAACTTAAATAGAGCTTGATCTTTTACTACCTCGTGGTCCTAGACGATTCCTCCGACCGTCTCACGATCCTGACTTTGTCTGATCGCTCCGTAGTCCACTCCATGGTCGAGAGTCCACCGACTTCATCGTCGCCCGACTAACCACCTCGTCCTTGTGACTTCGTCGATAACCGTCTTCGCCACCCTCCTCATAGGCTTAGCCTCGGAGGGGCGGCCCGACCCGCAACTCCGCCTCGAAAGCTCCACCTCCACGGGATGCCTTCAGCTACGTCGCGGGACTTCGCTGCCTCCTCGTAGGCATCACCTCGGAGGGGCGGCCCGCCCCACGACTTCGCCTTCATGTGTCGCCCACGTCGGAAATAGAACATCGATGACACGATCGTGCTCTTAGCGTTCTTAGTGAAAGAACCCGGCGCCGGCAAATTTATAGCATCCACACTCCCTGGGGCTGAAGGTACCAATTGGATCAGCTCGCCCATTGGGACCTTCGTGCTTGCTGGCGGGGGATGGGGCTGGGATTGTTGGTCACGTTAGCTTGCCCATTGGGACCTCCGCTGCTTGCTGTCGAGGGAGTACTGTTGTAGGGGTGGGCCAACCACCGTGACTGGGCCTTACAACTGCCCAATATGTAATAGACTCCATAGTATAGAGGAATGTATCAATGTACCATCACCTTTTGTAATTATCAAAGGGGTTTCTCATCCTACCTCATTCATGTATATAAACCCCCAAGAGTGGTATGAGAAGGGAAATCTACTTATTTTACATACGAGCTCTCTCTCATGTCTCTAACTCTCTCTAGCTCTACCTCCTCCTATGGAGAAAGATGTACTCTGTACTCCCTGTTGTAGCAAGGCTACAACAATAGTTTTTAGTTGTGACTGATGACGTTTGACTGAAAATAAATAGTAGTGACTGGAATAAGTGGTTTTAGAAGAAAGAGATGAGCGGTACGGAAAAGTGAGCGACACGTGAGTAAAAGAAGTGAGGTACGCAATACACTTGTAACCTTGTCTTATCATTGAAGCAAGACAGGAGCAAAGGAAGTGAGAAAGCCGCTTTAGATTTTGATTTCTGATTTCTTTAAATATAAACTAAATCAGAAGCAAATCTGAATGGCCCTACTTACTGAAATCAATACGTGAGTTGAGAGCGTTGGGTGGGCTCGCCTGGATCCGACCAACGATACAAATGTTGTTGCGATCGTACCTGATCATCTTGATTCGGTCCTGGACGGGCACAGTTGCGGTTGGTTTGCACACACGGGAGTACAAGACGAGCTTCCGTGATCATCTACAACCCAAGAAGCACCAAAAGTAGTTGCAGAGAGAAAACGAAGGGGGACGGGTCTGTTTGGCAAGTCACAAGTCGACCGGCTTTTAGCTTTTATTATAATACCTAACTTTCAAACAGAGTATATTCTCAAGACGGGGTCTACAAGTTAAACGTAGTACACATAAAAAACCCAACATCTGTACCAGCCAAAATCGTAAGTGAGTATCGGTCTCTCCGTAATCTGTACCGTAAATAGCCAAAATTAAAAAAATTCAGTCAAAAGTCATAAGCCACAGCCAAAAAGAACATGCCCGCGGCATACTGCATTTCTTCCTTCCATTTCCAGCACTGTTACGGTGCATTTGTCCCAGAAATCTACACGGGGGGAGGTGGGTTACACCACTTGTTATATACCAAAACAGCATCCTAGATTCCTAGTTGCTGGACAAGAAGTGTGCCCACGTAAATAGTTAATCTGAACTGCGTGGTAGTTGCTCAAGATGTGTACAAAATGTGGTCAGCTCTAACTAGCATGGTCACCACGATGCAGCGGTTATCTTGTGCAAAGTTAGATCTCTCCAGTTTTTATCAGACGCCACCACCTCATCTAAAATGTTGCCAGTAGAAACTAGTAACCGCGAGCTGCCAGTATAGATCACCATGGTGCAGTCGCTATCTGCTGCAAAGCTTGGTCACTTTTCTTCACACTTGACTCCATCTCCTCCATCTCCACGTCCATTCTGCTCAGAGCATCCTTCAGATTCGACAGCTTAGATTCAAGAGCTTTCATTTTCTCCCCGGCACGAGCCTGCTCGACCTTTATCTCTTTGTACTTCTCGCACTCTGCAGGATCTCTTGATTGAGCAGGGAGGCCAAGAAGAACATTGACGCGTTTGAGCAAGAATGCAACATTCATGCCCAGGAGCTCAAAGGATTCCAAGGTCTTCTTCCAGATCATAAAGTCCTTACGAGAGGAAGCATGCGCCTTGCAGGCCCTGATGCCCTCAGCGATGTTGATCGTCTCCATGATCACTCCTACAACAAGTGAAAGATTTAATTGTTTCAGCAGATGCTTGTGAAGGAACGACTTCTGGCCACAGCAGAGCTCATAGTACGTCCTGCGTAGGTGACAAGGGAATTTGCAGTCGATAACCAAACTGTCCACGACGATGTTGAAGTTACTGAGACTTGTCACATCGTCAAAATCGACATCTGAATCTGAAAATCTGATGCCGTCAATTGCTTCACTGACTAGATTATTGCTATCATTGTGAGCTACTTTTCTATTGACTCTAATAACCTTTGGATCCTCCTTAACCTTGTCACCGACTCTGATAACCTTTGGATCCTCCTTAACCTTGTCACTGAGTCTGATAACCTTCGGATCCTTCTTAGACTTGGCATTATCGGAACTTTCTTCTTCTGGCATGTGGAGCACGGAACATGATTAAGGAGATTCAATAGTTAGCCTATTTCCATGTATAATTGATTCACAATTGCAAATCAACAATATCAACTTTCACTCACTCGATTCCTTCCCTTTCTTGCACGCTTCCAAACTCAGGAGACCGAGTACTCCATCAGTTGCAGTTAAGTTATTCGCTCTTATTATATGGACCTGAATGGAAGACATACAAAAACGAGATGAAACTGTATTATTAGATAAGTGAGGGCTGCACACGCAAGAAAGGATTCAAGAAATGGGTATCGTGTAAACAGTAACCAAAACATTGGGAAACACTTGCCTTAAATTTTGTTGATCTCACAAGTTGAAAAACCACAACATCGCCAACCTTAATGCCATGCTTAATTGAAAAACCTCTCCACCCAGCACTAAGTCCCTGCTTGGTACCTAGATAAGTTGTATCATAGTTGTGCCCATCCTCATCTTCTAGCACAATTCCAGCGTCAAGCTTTGGGAGATGCTTGTTGCAAAAGTCAGATGGTAGACCCTGGGAGAGGAACACAAAAGTCAAATGCGGAGGAAGCAAAAAAAAAAAAACGATTGTTTTCAGGTGGCTTGTGAAAAAATTTTGGGGGCTATTTTCTTAAACACGAGCACTCTTTCAATGAAGTGGTAAAAGCTAAGAGCCTAAGACATTCAGGAAATGTCCATAGCTTGCATATGCTTTATTTATGAGACTGGCTTCTATGCAGTACCTAAAACTACATTTCACGAATCTCAACATGCCTTTAAGTTTGTAGTTTCCACTTTTGGGGAGAGCATTTGTTTGGTAATCTGATCGTCTAATAAAAAAGGTAATTTGAATGTTTCTTTAGGAGGTGTATCCTCCCATTCTCTATTTGGGCACACAAGCTGTTCATAAGAAATAATTGCCACATTATTCAGCATAAGGCAAACATTTAAATGACTAATCAATAGCAACTTACCAGCCAAAAACCCCGAACAACATGTGATTGTAGCATATTCTTGACAAAGCTGGGATGTTCTGCTGGTAACTTCGTCTGTACCTCCTTAGCTCTCGCCATAGCAGACCCACAGTTGTCCTGAACACTGTAATTTGTTTTAGGATGTAAGTGGCAAAGTGCATAACCGGACAAGCTCGAGAACTTTTAATGCAGTTTACTCATGAGAAAAACAAGAAAAGTTGAAGTACCTTGCACGTATCTTTTGGCCATTAACAGCAGATACCTGTCAAGTCACAACTTGTTCATAGTTAGTCCATTCGTTCAGTGATGAACTAATGGAAAGTCAAGAAAAATGGAGCTTAAAAACACAACAATTTTATATAGACTATAGAGCAACAAAAAGGGTCATAGAAATATCCATTGAAAATACATGTTTACAAGCACATTCAATATTGTGTTCTGCCATTGAATCCAATAAGAAAATTTGAGTCAGCCATCCAAATTCCAAAAAGTTAATTTTTGTATATATCAAAATATTTGGGGTATTATAAGCTCATGGCTGGATTCTTTTCCACTTGTGGCTTATTGCTTATGCTACAGTGACTAGTTTTCAAACGGTGCGTTTTTTCAAGACAAGGTTAACAGGAAAATTGTAGTAAAAAATATACTGAGTTCAACTATACCGGCCAAAATCGCATACGATTATTTTCCTCTGCGTACTGCCTCTTGTGAACAACCAGAATTCAAAATTTTAAACTATAAGTCATAAGTCACAGCCCAAAAGAAGCCACCCCATAAATGAAAATTGGAAATTCTTTTTACTAGTTCTAATTTTTCATGATAAGAAATGTTCATATCGCATGCACAAATGCAAGGATGGAACTAGAGTGTATCTTACTTTAATAGTGTTAGTCAGGCCGGTGCTAGTATTCTGGGCATTGTGTGTTTGAGGAACCATATTTATTGCTCAAGCTTTATTTGCTCACACTCCTCTCTGCTTGGCCTTACAATCTTCCATAATAAGGAAACCAGATATCAGAATGGTGAGATCAATTAGTTGTACACTTGTACTTCATGATCTATGAGATGAAAAGGAATTCAACAAGGAGCTGTTGCGACAATGTGTAACTATTGCTGCTACATGTAGTTCTCTGTTGGTCATGTAGTATCGTTGGTAGTGATGCTCTAAATGGAGCCACTGATGCTCCTGTAGGGTATATCTACATGAAATTTACACCCTAATGTATACAAGAGAACTAAAGCAACAGCGAAATTACTTGCAAAGGAACAACCTCCATCTCGTCAACTGTATCATCACAATCAATTGCTATAGACTGTTGAGCAACAACAATAGCGAGCTTCTCATCCTGCAATCACCAAATATTTTTTGTCTCATGAAAATATCAAGTTCAACAGAAGACTAAATGGGAACATATAGTCTGATAACATGGAGAATGCATAAGGTCATTTAATATTGACGGTACTATAATGTGCTAATGAGCATTTAAAGAAAAACATAAGCAAATAATTTATGGACTACATTTTAGTTTATCAGAGACAATTTCACATAATACACGTGATAAATCTCAACAAACAAAAGAGAAAAACTAAAGAAATGATTGACATAAAGACTACCGAAGTGACCTCATAACAATCTAAGTCGGGGTTAAGCTGTCAGAGACTTGATAACAGACAACACATGACTAAAATCTATGAGAAGTGATGAGTTCAGAGGTTCAATTCATGGGCCAACCAACATACAGGGATTCTACGTCTCCTAGAACAGCAGCACAGTCTACATTGTTGAAGTATGAAGAGGTGTTGCGCCTAGAGGGGAAGTGTTGACGTATCAGTAGATTGTCCCTTCACTACTAGTCTACTAAACTTGTCAAACTTAGGATGTGGATTCGGACATACATATTGCTCTGCTTACACCCAACTATGGTATCGTGTTATTTTGCCATTATGATATATGAACATGTGATACTCTGAAGCTTCGAACGAACAATTTCTTAAATACAGAAATGTGAAATGATTTCAAGCAGGACCTCACCATCGGCACAAAATCATCATCATCCTTGTCGCTCTCGCTCTTGCTGCTGGTGCTGCTGCTGCCGCTGTCAAGCAAGACGAGCCGTTGCCTCACCAATGCCATCTTTTGCTCCATCTTGTTCTTGGCGGGCTGGGAAGCCGCCGGCCTCCCTCTCTTCCTCTGAAGAGCAACAAATCAAAGCAGAGCAACGAATTTAATACAAAATTATCTATGCAATGAAAGATCAATACTTTCATTATCGAAAAAATTCTCATCTGGCAATAAGTAGAACCAAGAGGAAGCAAAATCTTCAGCGATCAAAAGATGAAGAAAGATGCAAGAAACATCAAAAACTACACCCAATTGATCAAGATGATGCAGAAAACAAAGAAATTAAGAAACAATAGCCCGAAACACAGGCACGATGCGGCCGATTCAGCAAAATAAAAGAACATGTTCACACATTGTGGAAGAAAACTGAGCTGAAAAGAAGGGATAATCGAATATTAAAGAAACATCTGCGCTAACCGGGTCATCGGGGGGAAACATGGGGAAAATTTTCAAGAATCACCTGTCCTTCTATGTTCAAGAATAACTTCTTAAAAGACTACCTTAACAATATGAAGCAAAACAAAGAAACTATGGAAAAAAGATAAAACAGATAAACTCAAGAAACCGTAGTACAAAATCTGCCATTAGTCGACATTCAAGAGAACTCTGGGAAATAAAGAACCCTCGATCGCGAATCAGATGAATAAATGAATGAAAGAAAGTACTCAAATGGCAGGGGAGTTGAGAGAGAGAGAGGGGAACGTGCCGTGAGGGGCTGATCGATCGCCATCGCCTCTGCGCTCCTGGAACCCTGGAGCTCGAACGCCTCGGCGGGTTTCTCTATTCACCTCACTTCGAAATTTTGGGGCTCAGTTCACAAGTTTGAAAGGTGCTCGTGGAGGAGTGAGCAGCAGTACTAGTGCCGTAGTGCTCCTATATATAAAATGGAAGAATAGAAACTAGCAAGAGCCGACGACCGTTCAACTACAGTGATTGATTGACAGGACGGCGGCCATATCCGTGGTGATTTAGGTGACGCTTGTCGGGCTAAGATAAACTAGTTGAAATTAACTGACTGAAATTTTATTGTCAGTGATAGTGGCTTATTTGACGTAACTAAAATTTAAAAATTAAAAATATGTTAGTCCATCACAGACAATGCAAACGAATATGGAAAAAAAAGAACCGGTGAAAAAGATCAAAAAGCCAAAAAATCAGAAAAAGACGAAATTTATGAATAGTAAAAAAATAAGCCAAAAGCTAGAAGTTCAAGCCGAAATGAGCGGGGCAATGCAGGTTCTTTTGGATTTAAAGTTGGCTTATGCTTATATTATTTACATAATAACTTTTAAATGGTGTATTTTTAAGACGATGTTAATAGAAAAATTATAGCAAAAAGTGTATTGGGTTTAGCTGTACCGGCCAAAATCATATGTGACTATTTTTCTTTGTATATCGTCTCTCATAAACAGTCAGAATTCAAATATTTAAGCTATAAATCATAAGTCATCAGTCCAAAAGAACACAACCAATATTGTTTCGGTGCAAGATGGGGCATTTTGAAAAAACACTCCATGTATAGAAAGATTTTTCATTCTTTTTCGCTTAACTTTTAAAAAAGGGATGAAAACGGGTTAACTCTAAATCTCTAAATTCAGTTCGAGAAAGCTCATTTTGAGGGGGGAAAATGAACTAGCTATACCATATTTGGAATGGACAAATATCATAATATAAATTTCATAGGAAACGGATCATTCTCTATGTTAGACTATGGTCCCACTCCAAACGATTTCTATTTCTGGTTTTTTGAAATACATCAGTTTCTTAATTTCATCTTTTCTTTTACTTTTGGGGTTGTTTCTTTCCCCTTATTTATGTGCATTGTTCGTGGTGATATAATTTTTTTAATATTTTAATTTTTTTAAATTTAATTACTTAGAAAAAACTAACAGACGTTATATTGCTTTTTCAATTAGCAGCAAAAAGTTACTTTAAGCACTATCTAAAGTTCTATTTGAAATGAGCGATCAGGCAGAAATTTTATAGGATGTTACAAAGGAAATAATACAAATAGTCAAATGCTCTAAAATTCTTTTGCAAATTCTCCTATCCAAATAGGCCACCGCAATTTCTCTCATATTATTGTAGAATTCCTGTAGTTTCAAATATGCGATGAAAGTATAGCAAATCCAACCCACTTCAATTAGGCCTGCCAACCGGTGGATGGTCCGTCCAGTACGAGTTGTCATCTAACTAAAGGTCAGCCTTACAAACTACTTCCTCCCATGATTTTCATAAGGTGTCTATGTATTCTAAGATTTAAACTGATCAATAATTAGATCAACAATATATATGTTTAGTGACACAAAAGTAGTACCGTTAGATTTGTATCTGAAATATACTTTAAGAGCGATGCTTCTATGCTTTCCTCTCTAACAAGAGTAACATTAATCTCAAAGCAAATGAAGAGGTAAGTAATATCTATTCATCATGCTTTAGAAATTATACAAATTACTATTGAGAAAAGTATAGAAACATCTCTCATACTTTAATATGTAAGACTATATGGAGGCTATTCTATGTTTGTGATGAGTATTATGCTTTACTTATGCTTTTGACATCAAAGTTTGAGTTTGAATTTGTGCCATTTAATCTCTATTTTTTTGTTATCAAGTAGTCAACGGTCTAACTGGCCCTAAGTGGTGGTTTGACCGGCAGTGGTGATAGTTTGATCGATGTGCGGTTGTACTGGCCCTTTGTTGACGGTAGCTATTTTTTAGAAGGGTCCTTATCGAGTTGCGAAGAGCAGTCTGACCAACCATGTAATGGCGGTTTGACTGGTGTGTCGAGCGGTCTGATCGACCTTGTTCTGGTAGTCTGAATGGCCAGTGTTGGGCAGTCTGAATGACATGGTTGTCGCAGTCAGACGGCATGGTTACCGCGGTCAGACTGATCCCCTGTTACCAAGAGTCGATTGTTGGCAGTTAGACCAGCCTCTGATGTTTTTGGCTGAGTTGTTAGTTTTGGTTGTGTTAGTCATAGCGGAGCCTATGTAAGTGTTAGTCATGGCAAGAGTCCACACAAGTGTGAGTCATAGTGTGCATTCATGCATGTATTTTGCTAATGAGAGGCAATTGTATGTTATTTGTGTTTAGAACAGTTGCTTAGTCTTTGATCTGCAGAGCACTTAGTGATTGTTGCGGTCAATGACAAGACTAAGGCTTGGTGGTCGTGGCGTGTCACATAAGCCCAGGTAGAGCATTATCTCAAATGGAGAAGCACGAAAGAAAGACAATGATCATGAGAAGGCAAATGTATGCATATGGTGTGCCAATTAGACTTGAGTGTTTCAAGTGGTAATAGCCTCAAAGTAGGCGTACGATCTTGATAACAAGTAATTGGACATCACGGACTATGATGTAATGTGGTATGCCATAGGACTCGAGCATTTCAAGTGGTATCGGCCTTGGAACAGATGTACGATCTTGGTGGTGAATCGTTCGACATCACATCTTCATGAAGACCGGTGGGTGGCAATTGAGAGAATTATCCAATACCGGGTGGAGTGATGGTTTCCAAAATTGTGGCATTGACCTAAGTGGTTAAGGTCACATCTTATAAGATAGAGCATGTTATCAGGCTATCAGAGCCATGGAAATTGTGTTTTAAAAAACGTGTAAGTGTGTGTGACTGAAAAACCCATTTGTGTGTGGGTTACTGGATTTTCCCCATTTTATAAGTGGTGTGATCCACTAAAGAGTAGCTGGTTGTTTATGGTTTTGGTGTGAGGTGAGAGCCTCCAATATATAAGCCATGTGTCACTTAAGAGTGGCAGCACTCGTCAAGTCTAGGGTTAAGGTTTCTTGTATTGGAGCCTTATATGTGTGCTCTAGGGTTAAAGCTCTGGCATCCTGAGTGAGTGGCTGTAAAACATTTCTCTTCAAGTGAAATGAATATCAAAGTTTGCCAAATGAGTTGTGATATGGATCCCTCCTTGTGCTTTTGATTAGTTTTCTTTGTTGGATTTCATCTCATTCTGATCTCTCTTGGTGCCAAGGATGTGTAAGATATGGATATGTCTCTTGGAGATCAAATTACATCCATCTAGGCACATTCTAGGGTTAGCTCTTGATTTTTGCCCGATTTTTCTTAAGAGAGGTGATTTTCGAGTTTTGCTCTTCTGGTCATTTTAGCTTGAGTTCATGCTGTGATTTAGCTTGCTATGATATGTGAGAACCCATCAAAGATCATCCAGATAATCAAGGACTCATGAGTAAGAAAAGATCAATGTTTATCTCTTTTGCCCAGTTTTGATACAATCTTTCTTGTTTTGGATAAAAGTCAGAACTTTGGCATCGATCTTCATGATTCATGATTGGAATAGATTTCTGACATCCTAGGGAGGGCTTGTGCCAAAAAAATGTATGGGCCTATTTGTAAGTGAAATAGGGAGGAGAGAGAGAATGGGTGGGAGAAAAGATATGATATTTAATTTAGTTTATGTTCCTTACTATAGACAGAGAAGAGGTGCTAAACACTTAAAGCATCTAGACCTCTAAAAATTGGTTTTGGTAATTAATGACAATATTATGTTTGGCACATGTGTGCTACGATGTGATGAAAAGTTTAGTCCCGAAGCACATATGACAACAGAACAATGGTATGCAAGGACTAGCAAGGATCAACTTGGCTCCAAGACAAAGGTGAAAGTTTAGCTTTTGCTTCCTTTTAAATTTTATCGGTATTAGAGAATAAAAAGACCATATTGATAGGATAGACGCCGTACTATAAAGGAGAATCATGGCTAGTAGCTTGAGAAGTGTTTTTGTGTCATCTCGATCAACAAATAGTCATACATGCATCTAAAACAGTTTTTGAAAACTACTGTTAGGAAAAATGGTAGTACCAGCCGGTACCTGTGGTACTACCAGCCGGCGGTAGTACCGGACTTTCATGCGGCACATTTTTTTAGAGAGCGTGTTTTTGGGGACATTTCGGAGTTTTGAAAACGATAGTACCAATCGACCCATGCGGTACTATCGCCGCGCGGTAGTACCGATTCTAGTTGGCGGTTGTACCGTACCCCCAGGTTTAACGGCTAGTTGATTCGCATTAAATGCACCTGATATAGCGTTGAACAGTAGGTAAGATAGTACCAGCCATACATGACAGTACTACCGCCCCTATTGAATTTTCTAGGAATTATTCCCAAACGGTTGAATTTGAGTGTGAAGGGTATAAATAACCGCTTACCAGCTCCTGGACAGCAACAAGAGACCACATTGAATAATTTGAGCTAGTTGTGTACTCTTCACACCTCATTTACTCATATTATATACATTTGAGGTAGTTGAAAGCATTGAAGTGCATTAAGTCATTTGTTGATCATTTGGCACTTGATCCTCCTCAAGCGAGCGCTTTCGTCCTCGCTTCGCACAAAACGGTTAACCAGAGGTGCTACCATTGGAACTCCTAGGCTTATATGTAAGGGCTTCTCAAGGTAAGCTAGCAAGGTGGGACTAACCCAGAAATTCATGTGCACACACACATGGGCCGAGGTGTCACATACACCCTCCATCAAAGGATCCGACGTCCTCATCGGACCAACATACCCACACTGGGGCAAATGATAAGGATCTCCCCTCTTGACACATGTACATGCGTTCAGTGCCAGCACATATGTCATGTCGTGTGTCCACTCCGAGCCCACACGCGCCATGCGCCATATGCCCGCGCCCCTGACCCGCACGCGCCCATATAACCGCGAGAGTCAGCTCTGATACCATTTGTAATGCCCTAGGGTCCAAACCGGCTTAGGCCTAACCCCATACTGGATAGGCCACGCACACGTAGCAACCCGCTTGTGCTTTCGTCATCGCTTCGCGCAAAACGGTTAACCGGAGGTGCTACCTTTGGAACTCATAGGCTTATATGTAAGTGCTTCTCAAGTTAAGCTAGCAAGGTAGGAGCATGGCCTAGTGGTGAGGTATGTGGCTTGGAGACCCTAGGTCTTGGGTTAAAATCATCTCAAATGCAGTTGTTTACCTATGTTGGTCCGACGAGGATGTCGGGTCCTTTGAGGGGGTGTATGTGACACCCTAGCCCATGTTGGCCCATGTGTATGTACATGAATTTCTGGGTTAGTCCCACCTTGCTAGCTTACCTTGAGAAGCCCTTACATATAAGCCTAGGAGTTCCAATGGTAGCACCTCCGGTTAACAGTTTTGCGCGAAGCAAGGACGAAAGTGCAAGCGAGTTGCTACGTATGTGTGGCCTATCCAGTATGGGGTTAAGCCTAAACCGGTTTGGACCCTAGGGTTTACTAAATGATATGGGCGAAGCGTAAGCCGGAGCATCTGGTGCACGTTACGAGCATCGGTCGGGGCACACAGTTAGACGATGCGACATGTCTTGTCGAGAGGGCACATTTCTAACTAGTTATTGATGCAAGACATGTTGTAAATTATACTTTGTTAGTTGACACTTTTGACATGCATGATTTCTACTACTAGTTATTGGAGACTATAAATAAATTTCTATGTTACTTCCCCCTTTTCAGTAATGTAGTTGGTGTTGTGTTGGTAGCCCAATATTATTTTGTTTGTTTACTTATAAGTTCTATTTACTATTGCTCTTGCCGCGGCAACTTTGGAGGCGATGCTTTTTTCGCTTGGGGGTTGACGCCGCCGCCTTTTTTGGTGTCGATGTTACCACCTTCTTCGGCACCATGGCGCTCAAACGCTCTTACCTTGGCTCGCAGCTTCTACGTCGGTCCCCACAAAGACGTTAACTATTGTGGTTACAGACCAAACAGTAGGTAGTAGGGACTACGAGAAGGCCGCAGGGGGCTACCCGGTGCCTTAGATGCTATGGAAAAAGTGTGGAAGATACTTGTCTAGAATATAGGTGTTCTATAAGAAAATGAGTTGTTGCCTGCCGCATGGTGCCCAGAGGTATGTATTTATATCTATGAGGAGGTAAATTAAACCAGTGACCCTATCTGGGCCTATATAAGGGTGACATGTTATTTCCCTAGCTTAGAGTTACATGAATACTCCTATATGGATCTACTCGTGGAGGGGTGAGTGTCATTCTCCTGCCACAAAATGTACCTACAAAAAACTTCAAAGGAGTTACTGTTGTGCCCGTACTCCATACACTCATTGCTCTCTGTATTTGTTTACCCTTTTCATATAATCTTATCATAGTGGATATAGTGTGTTTTCAGAAAATATTATTTTATATTTAGAAAAGAATGGGCAACTATCAAATTATGTCACTAAGGGAAAGCTAACGTGTCACATGTATCATTTCATTTGGTTGACATTTGCTCCTGTGATCTTTCTGTTATCTTTATTTTAGAGGATTTGTACCTGAAATCAGTTGATTTCTTTTATCACTGGTAACTTGGATCTCAGTTTGGTTTCAATTATGCAGGATCTACATATGTTAAGAGTTTATGAGGATAGGATTGATCTGCTTAGGGCTGCTATGGTTCATATCATGACGGCCTGTTGTTCTTTGACAATCGTTTTCCTGCTGAATACCCGCGATGTCCACCAGTATGTAACCACTTCACACTGACCCGCTTTCCCCTTATTTTTGTATTGGCATCACCATCAATGCAAATCTCTTAACAAAAACTTATCCAATATGCAACGAAAAACCGGCTAATACAGCTGTTGGTGAAAAGAATTCCTTGGCATATAATCAGACTGCCTTTCTACTATCCTGCAAGACAATGTTGTATTCACTTCGGAAGCCTCCGAAGGTAATTGCAGAATCCCTCATCTCTTGTCAAGGTAAAAGTGGTTAGTCTTCGTGCCCATGTAAGATTCTCAGCTGTCATGTTACAGCATCGCTTATACGCTCGTCCAAAAAACAAACTGCATAGATCCAAAAGCACCTAAAATTAATAATGCATGCAAATCAGCTCCAACAGAACTTAACTGTTTCAAAATGGCAGCGTTTTTTTTATATACATGAAAGCACCTTACTTATAATTTTGATCGATCTGACAATCAATTTGGGATTACTGGAACATCCTTATAGCCCAATTATGTTCCTATCACACCAGCTGTACTTGTCATCTCCTGAGCGTTTTAAGTTGTGAAGTGCTTTCCGAAAGGAAATATTTGTTGCGTCATGGAATTATCAACTTCAAATTCTGTGTGTTTTTCGAACGTTTTCAAAGAATAAAGACACCCATTATACTTTATTTCATGTTTCTTACATGAAACTAGTAATAATGTGCCCAAAGATTTGACGGTCAGCAGCTACGGCAAAACGAATGTTGAATAGATCAAGCAAGAAAATGAATCTCTGAAATATCAACATCTCGTACACTGAACATCTCACAAAGGAATTAGCTGCAAACAGAACTTGCGTGCTGGAACCGAAAGGATACTCGTCAGCTGCAGATGAGATCGTGTCTACCAGCCAGAATTCATTTGTCAGAACACCTGCCGTTGCAATTCACCTGCCTAACTGAAAAGTGAAATGGTGTATAGACGTCACACACGTCGTTATATATACTGTTTAGGTTTTTGAAGGCAAGCACTGTAAGGATGGTCTAAGAATCGGATGTAGTTCAGTACCTGCCAGTCGTTAACCATTTCTGGTGATGGCACATCTGTTTTATGATCAAAATTTGGTCCATTCTATATCTAGTTATCTACCGACTGTGTGACTTGTGCATCTTTGCTGCATGACATCTGTGTGACTTGTGCACTAGCTTCATGCCCTGTATGAAGATGACAATATAACCTGTGGCACTTCGATGACCAACACAAATTGAT
Source organism: Bonia amplexicaulis (assembly GCA_036346245.1). Taxonomy (NCBI): domain Eukaryota; kingdom Viridiplantae; phylum Streptophyta; class Magnoliopsida; order Poales; family Poaceae; genus Bonia; species Bonia amplexicaulis. Next base: position 8,576,514 of record CM070737.1, read on the forward strand.
GTTTTTTTCCCAACTCAGGACAGATTTTTTTTTGTTTGAACTTAATTAAACCAGCGAGAATTGCAAGACTGGTGCACATGCTCAGTGGCAACCTTGCAAAACAAGAGACTATAGCAGGTTCAGTCATGAGAGCAATCTTCAGTCAAGAGAGATTTAAGTAACAAAATAAAATTAATCGAACTAAAACATGTAGCTTCATTGCAGGTCAAACTCGATCAGATATCAAAGACTTATTGATCGTGCTCACGAGAGAAGTTTTATCAGCAAATCTGTAGTAAAGGAACATCTGCTTCCGACGGTTTAATTGCAAACGGCAGAGGTACAAGAGTTCCATAATTCATCAGCAGCTGTTAGCAAACGAGTAATCGCGTTCTGCGTCTGTACAGGACATCTCAAGTATACCAGGAATCCAAGAATCATGTATGGTAAGGAACGTCATAGCAGTCAGTAAAAGAGGCTCAGGAGCAATGGCGGCTTACAACGATACGGAGATCTGTTACACCTTCACTCAAAACTGACGGTGTGCGGTTAGAAGTACTCAAAATCGACGGAGGAATCGCTCGCGGCCGGCTTGGCCGCTGCAGCACCTGCGGATAAGCTAGCCGGAGTAGTCGCCGGTGCACTCTCCGGCGCCTTCTTCTCCTTGGCTCCAAACTGTCTGAAGTCTACAGGGTCAGGAACCGAAGGTGGATGAGCGCTCCTGACGAGCGCCCAGTTCACCCCCTCAAAGAACGGGTGCTGCTTGATCTCAGTGGCGCCCCTCTTGAACGCGATCCTCTTCTGGGGGTCCTTCACCAGCAGCCCGCGGATGAGGTCCCGCGCGACGGCGCTCACCGGCGGGCCGTCGGGGAACCGCAGCGGCTGCTCCACCACGTTGCACAGCGTGGCGCGGTTGCCGTTGCCCTTGAACGGCGTCATGCCGTGCAGCAGCTCGTACAGGAAGATGCCGAAGGTCCACCAGTCCACCGCGCTGCCGTGCCCCTCCCCTCGGATGATCTCCGGCGCGAGGTACTCGTGGGTGCCCACGAACGACATCGACCGGGCGTCCGTCGGCTCGGCGTTGAACTCGAGGAGCGACCCGTTGAGGCCGAGGTCCGACTTGGTCTTGCGGTTCCTCCTGGGCAGTATGCGCGGGAAGAACGCCGACGGCTGGATGCAGCCCTGGCCGCTGCCCTCATCGCAGACGAGGCCTTTCTCGACGCCATTGGCGCCTGCGTGGACCGACGAGGACTTGACAAGTGTCGGGCTGACAGAACACCTCAGTGACAGGTCGAAGTCGGACAGCATGATGTGCCCCCCGTCTCTGACCAGGACGTTCTCAGGCTTCAGGTCTCGGTACACAACGCCTAGCATGTGGAGGTACTCAAGCGCGAGCAACACCTCAGAGGCGTAAAATCTACGCAAAACAAAACAAAAAACCATCAGGGAAAGAGAACTCCGATGAGCAAATGCTGTATGCAAGTGTGACAGAACAATTAGGGCGATCTGAAACGAACCAACCTGGCCGCTTGCTCGTTGAAGTGCTTGTTACGCTGCTTCTGTCGAAGCGAATGGAGGTTGCCGCCGCAGCAGTACTCCATGACAAGGCAGTAGAACTTGTCGGTCTCGAAATGAGTGTACAGCGTGGGCAGAAAGGGGTGATCAAGGAGGCCGAGTATCTCCCTCTCGGTCTGCGCCCGGACCAGCTTGTTCCTGCTGATCAGCGACTCCTTGTCCATCACTTTCATCGCGAAGAACGCGTCTGTCCCCCTGAGCTCCACGAGGTATACGCTGCCGATGTCGCCGTACCCGAGGCGCTTCAGAAGCCTGAAGTGGACTAGGCTGAGAGGGGAGTCCCTGGAGCTCGCCAGTTGGACGGCCTCCCACCGGCAGTCGCCTCCGGTGTGCCGCTTCACCTGACCGAAAGCGCAACTGTCCAAACTGTTGCTTCTACTACTGTCAAAGCTGTCTTTGCTCTTCATGATCCTCGATGCTGCTGTTGTCGGTGCAGCAGCAGCAGCAGTAGCTCCGGCTGTTTCAGATGTTGCTGTCGGCGCAGGATTTGCTTTACGATTTGTCTCAGGGCTTGGGACTGTTCTGTCAGCTGGATCCGCTTTCTTCTTGTGGCGTGATTTCTTATCAGAAGGGATCTGTGAGTGTGCAGCTGGTTTGGATGGTGTGGTTGGATTGGCCGACACACCTGATTGATTTCGCTGTAAGGTGCCATTGGACTCGGCATTTCCACAAGTACCGAAATCCATTTTGTCATTCGCGGTGGACAGCTTGTTGTATGACATGGAGTGCGTCTGGAGCTTCGCAAGGTAGGTAGTTCATTAGGACAGCGAAAAAATGGGTAAGAATGGAACCATTAGCTTCAGAAGAAACGGGTAAAATAGTTTGGGAAAGACCAAACGAGCAAATATTACCCATTATATTTCCAAAGGCAGCAACAAATTTGATAATTATAATGATTATTAGTCACTAGTCGTTACTGCCTAAGCTCGTGCCAGTCACAAACAGAAAATAAAAGCCGTCTACTTCCAAAGGAAAAAAATATCTAAAAAAACTGAAGAACGTTTTTACTGCCATTAACAGTGGACTAATTCTGTGTTCCTGGAAGAAACCCTTCTTATATAATACATTATTTAATAACGAATTTGTGCAGGAATGAAAAATCATATCATGATCAATAATTTCATAAGCTGTGGAGACATCCCAGTCCTCAAATTATCATGATGACGTTGTTTATGAAGTCTTGTATAATTATGCATATCCATGTAGGAGTACTCGCTATATCAATCATGGGTATATTTCAGTTTATCTTACTAGCTTCTGCTAGGCTTCTAGTTGTTCCTCTCCAGAAAAGACTGAAATAACACGCTTTATTCCAGATGAATTACTCTATGCAACTCTAACAGACAAGACCAATGAACAAGCGCATATGCAAGAACAGTAGTGCAGATGCAGAAAATGCGCACATAGATCATTTAACTATATGAATTCCCAAAAGGATTTCTGCATCCGCCTATCCCCTATCTTAACTATAACATTTTTTTGCCATCATGACATTATTTAATTAGTATCGGACGAAATAGACACACTTATAGATCTAGAATACAAAAGATGTGGCATATAGCATAAGTTGAGCAAACATCTTGAAGCCGCAGAAAATAGAAATAGATGGTGTGTTTTCTTAAGGTATTTAACTATTTAGGTAGCAAATTGAACGGGCCAGGAATAATAAAAGGCACACCTATACGTGATTCTTTGACTTGCTTTGAACAGGGGTGCAATCGGAGCGGATACAGACGGATATCGTTTATCCTGTATTCTATTCTATATTTTTTGCTCGGATGAATAGTAGTGCATTATGTAAGAAAGACGATGCAACAAAAGACATTATAACATTCGGACCGCCAAGTAATTTACAGAATTATGATATAATAAAATACAAAGTACGTTACAATATATGAAAACGAAAAATAGTGGCTGATGAATAGTAACAGCTGATAGAAACATCTTATAGAAGCGGAGGCGTTCGTATTAGCTTCCAATATTAACGGGCGCTAAGCATCCTCCGTCTCAGGCTTCAGGTCTCGGTACACAATGCCTAGCATGTGGAGGTACTCAAGCGCAAGCAACACCTCAGAGGCGTAAAATCTACGCAAAACCAAAACAAAAAAATAATAATCAGGGGGAAAGAGAACTCCGATGAGCAAATGCTGTATGCAAGTGTGACAGAACAATTAGGGCGATCTGAAACGAACCAACCTTGCCGCTTGCTCGTTGAAGTGCTTGTTACGTTGCTTCTGTCGAAGCGAATGGAGGTTGCCGCCGCAGCAGTACTCCATGACAAGGCAGTAGAACTTGTCGGTCTCGAAATGAGTGTACAGCGTGGGCAGAAAGGGGTGATCAAGGAGGCCGAGTATCTCCCTCTCGGTCTGCGCCGGACCAGCTTGTTCCTGCTGATCAGCGACTCCTTGTCCATCACTTTCATCGCGAAGAACGCGTCTGTCCCCCTGAGCTCCACGAGGTATACGCTGCCGATGTCGCCGTACCCGAGGCGCTTCAGAAGCCTGAAGTGGACTAGGCTGAGAGGGGAGTCCCTGGAGCTCGCCAGTTGGACGGCCTCCCACCGGCAGTCGCCTCCGGTGTGCCGCTTCACCTGACCGGAAGCGCAACTGTCCAAACTGTTGCTTCTACTACTGTCAAAGCTGTCTTTGCTCTTCATGCTCCTCGATGCTGCTATTGCCGGTGCAGCAGCAGCAGCAGCAGCACCTCCGGCTGTTTCAGATGTTGCTGTCGGCGCGGGATTTGCTTTACGATTTGTCTCAGCGCTTGGGACTGTTTTGTCAGCTGGATCCGCTTTCTTCTTGTGGCGTGATTTCTTATCAGAAGGGATTTGCGAGTGTGCAGCTGGTTTGGATGGTGTGGTTGGATTGGCCGACACACCTGATTGATTTCGCTGTAGGGTGCCATTGGACTCGGCATTTCCACAAGTACCGAAATCCATTTTGTCATTCGCGGCGGACAGCTTGTTGTATGACATGGAGTGCGTCTGGAGCTTCGCAAGGTAGGTAGTTCATTAGGACAGCGAAAAATGGGTAGAATGGAACCATTAGCTTCAGAAGAAACGGGTAAAATAGTTTGGGAAAGACCAAACGAGCAAATATTACCCATTATATTTCCAAAGGCAGCAACAAATTTGATAATTATAATGATTATTAGTCACTAGTCGTTACTGCCTAAGCTCGTGCCAGTCACAAACAGAAAATAAAGCCGTCTACTTCCAAAGGAAAAAAATATCTAAAAAAACTGAAGAACGTTTTTACTGCCATTAACAGTGGACTAATTCTGTGTTCCTGGAAGAAACCCTTCTTATATAATACATTATTTAATAACGAATTTGTGCAGGAATGAAAAATCATATCATGATCAATAATTTCATAAGCTGTGGAGACATCCCAGTCCTCAAATTATCATGATGACGTTGTTTATGAAGTCTTGTATAATTATGCATATCCATGTAGGAGTACTCGCTATATCAATCATGGGTATATTTCAGTTTATCTTACTAGCTTCTGCTAGGCTTCTAGTTGTTCCTCTCCAGAAAAGACTGAAATAACACGCTTTATTCCAGATGAATTACTCTATGCAACTCTAACAGACAAGACCAATGAACAAGCGCATATGCAAGAACAGTAGTGCAGATGCAGAAAATGCGCATAGATCATTTAACTATATGAATTCCCAAAGTTTCTGCATCCGCCTATCCCTATCTTAACTATAACATTTTTTGCCATCATGACATTATTTAATTAGTATCGGACGAAATAGACACACTTATAGATCTAGAATACAAAGATGTGGCATATAGCATAAGTTGAGCAAACATCTTGAAGCCGCAGAAAATAGAAATAGATGGTGTGTTTTCTTAAGGTATTTAACTATTTAGGTAGCAAATTGAACGGGCCAGGAATAATAAAGGCACACCTATCGTGATTCTTTGACTTGCTTTGAGCAGGGTGCAATCGGAGCGGATCTGAGACGGATATCGTTTATCACGTATTCTATTCTATATTTTTTGCTCGGATGAATAGTAGTGCATTATGTAAGAAAGACGATGCAACAAAAGACATTATAACATTCGGACCGCCAAGTAATTTACAATTATGATATAATAAAATACAAATGCGTTACAATATATAAAGCGAAAAATAGTGGGCGATGAATAATGGCGGTGATAGAAACATCTTATAGAAGCGGAGGCGTTCGTATTAGCTTCCAATATTAACGGGCGCTAAGCATCCTCCGTTCTAACTTTGACAATTAGGCTCCACAAATCGTGCTAATTAATTTGAGCTAGCACAATGGAACAAAAACACGGTATCTCAGTTATTTCTCCTCCTAGAGAAGAACATGATCATCAAGCAAGAAGCACAAACCTAATCGGGGATCAGACCAAACCTTGACGAACGCCGCCACCTTCAAACGCCACACAAGGAAACCGTCAGGAAAGAACCACACCAAGACACCGTCTCGAAAGAAGAGAAGCGAAGGCGCCCTTCCATGGATGCGAACGACACTGCGAGAAAAATCAGTCAGCAGAGGCCTCCGCCGCACGAGGTGACTGTTTCGCCGGTGGGGAGGCAATACGACTACGACCTGGAGGAGGTGGGCCTCGTGGGGTGGCGAGGGGAAGGGGAGGGAAGGCGCGGGGAGCGGGGAGCAAGAATGGATGGAGCGGACGAGAGGAGGCATTGCTAAATTTAAGAGGCGGGCTCGGGCGCGCGCTCGTGCAGCAGGAGTGGGAGGCGTGTAGCTGTGTAAGGTGGCCACGGCCTGAGGAGAGGAGAGGAGAGGAGAGGAGGAAGGGGTCGCCAGAAGGAGACGGGAGGGGCGTTGTTTCCAAGGCTCCACCGGCATTGGGAATGGAGTACCGTGTATGCGATGGAAGTTTGGAAATTGAGAACAGCTGAACAGGACAGACGGTCGAGCCCTATCTTCGGTTGACTTGTTTCGACGGCCCATGTCCAAATTAGGAAATGAGAGATAAAATCAAGAGAGGAAAGGGACAAAATCGAGGGCTTACCTACCACCGGCCGCTTTCTCTCCGACGACATCTTCTTCTCTGGCAACGACGAAGCTATGATCGGCTGCGAGTTTCAAGTTATGGTTACGTTTATGTGTTTAGTGCCAATGTTTCTAGCCATACCTCTGGGCAACATGCAGGATCGGTGATGGACAGGGCTGGGTCAACCAGCAACGACAATCAAGTCAGGTTTCAGTAGCAGCAACGGCCATAGGCGGGGAAGACATGGCAGAGTGGTGAGGGCGTTGTCGGCTATAGGCTACAGCACACGGTGGGCAGCCGTGGCACCGGTGGCTGTGGTGGACCCTGATGAAGGGGACGGGGCAACAGGGTGGCGAAGATGGAGATGAGTTTTTCTCCATCAATGTGTTTTTTTCAGAAGTGGGCCAGAGGTTCATGGTTTGTGGGGGAAGGGAGAAGGACTTATTCACCGATTTGTTAGTTCTTCGTCGAATTCTCTTCGACTTGTGACTTATGACTTATAACTTTTCTTAAATAAATAAATGGGATAACTTCTTCGTCGTCGTTTCGAAGTAGCTTGTCGAGATAACTTTTTTGAAACGGCTTATTAGTATTCGGTTCTATTACAAAAGCGCTCGTGCTATGGCCAAAAACCATAAGCCATAATCATAAGTCATAGGTCGCAGCTGAAAAGAACCCAACCAAATGAACAATCACTGGTTAGGGGGCCCTATTATCCATAGAATTTGAAGGGGGGAAAGGTAGAGAGAGAGCATGTTCGCTCATCTCGACATCTTGTATGTAACCGCAATGGCAATAGAGGATTGAATGGTATCTCATTTTTTCAAGTATTCACAAATTCTTCACTCCAGTAGTTATAGAGTTATGAAGATGAAAATTGAAAATGAAGAACAAAGCAACAACCTCAGAAACCAAAGAGAGGAAGTTTTCAGCACCTCACCAGTCTAATTGCCACAAAGTGTGGTTTGACCGGTGGCTGGTTGGACCAGGTCTAGGGGCAATTTGATCACTATAAATAATGTCGTGGTCAGACTGGTTTTGCTAATAAAACCCACTAAAAATATAAATAATGCAAAATTCAAATTTCCCCCATACAAACTTGACAGTGATTCATCATAACAATATCCTGACCTTGTCCCACAAGGAACACCGCGAGGTTTCACTTTCACCAACGGACTCATTCATGTACGAACAATCGATCAGTCGTTAGGATGGACATGTTGGCATGCCCTGACCCTCGTCACAAGCCGAATGAACTACCCCTTTTTTTGGCTCCAATGCTCCTGGAGGCTGGATGGAGGTGGCATCTACCACGATAGACTAGAGGACTACCAGTGCACTAGTGCTACCATTCAAAGTTCAAACTCCCAAACTTTGTCACTTGTGGCATGCTATTGCTCACTCTCCATTTGGCTGGTTAGCACCCTGTCAAGTCTGTCAAGTCACTCTCCATTTGGCTGGTTAGCACCCTGTCGAGGTACAGGCATACGTTGAGTGAGTTCTTTTTTATTGCGGCAGATGGCTTTTGGTTCTAGTGTGAGCACTTGTGTGAATGAACCGAATGCTGATAAGCTACTTCGAAAAGACTATCCTGATAAAACACTTCGAAAAGACAACAAAGAAGTTGTCTCGTTTGTTTGTTCAAAAGAAGCCATAAGCTAAAAAGAAGAGACTGTTGTCAAGCTGCGATCGTTGGTCTGGGGCCGTGGGTGATGCTAGGTGCGTCCATTGCTGTGGTGTGGGCTTCGTTCTTGTTCCACCTGGCTGGCTAAATTAGAGAGAGCATGGTCCCTAAGATTAGGGAAATATTTCTTAGAGGGAGATTAGGGCAATTGGATTAGGGGCATTTGTTTTCTATATGAACCAAAAGCACCACCAAATGCTACTGTACGTGACAGTGCTACTTGCTTGTAATAAAAACTCTACTAGTAGAGCCCAATGTTCAACCATGTAAAATGTCCTACAGTCACTGGTCAAGCACTGAGACGACCCTATTTTTTGGCGTTTTGTGGTTTTTTGTTTTGGCTTCTCCAGAAGCCAAACCAAATAAGACAGTTTCTCGAAACCGCTTTTGCAAACAATTCTCCAAGCCCAAGACCATGTGCACCGTCTGTGTTCACGTCTCCGCCATCCACCACCGTCTCAAAAAGCGTAAACAAAAGTTATTAGCCGTAGCCCATAAGAACATGTCTATTGTGATTTGAATAACTTTTTTAAAAGTCTAGTTTTTTACCTTGAACTTTAGCCTTGTTTTGTTTTTTGACCCTAAATTGTGCAACGGTCCGATTAGAAACCTCAAACTAAGCAAACCATCTAGTTTACTCTGTCGACCTAAGTCAGAGTGGTTTTCCACCGATGTGTCATCCACGTGTAATAGTTTGAGTGACATGCAATCTACATGCACAATTTACCTGATTTGGCGTCCACCTCACATCTTATTCATCCTTATCTCTCTCTTATGCTCCAAGAAATTCGTCGCCTTCTCAAGCCCAAATCTAGGCAGGCTTAGCTTGTTGGCAGCAAGGCCTCATCACCAGCCCCTCCTGCTTCACTACCAACAAGGTCTCACAGCTGGTGACCACTCGGATGCGTTCTATGCCAAGCGGACTATTCATATGTTTCTCAATTCTTGCATTTCAAAGAAGCCCTAAATTCTTGTTTCCAAACATGCCCCAAGGATACAACTATAATCATTTTGTGCATAGATCTTGGATGCACCCATATTTATGTTTTAGTGATGTACTGAAATCACCCTCGTGTGAAGTGACGTACTACGAATATATAATTTTATTAGACCATGCAACAAAAATCAGTAATTATCATGGGGGCATTTCTATTTGATATGTGTTCACCAAAAACATACTTGAAACGCCACACTTCTCCTTGATAACTCTCTAGCCCACCACCACCACCACCTTCGCCTATACGGGTCGCCTTTTCTACGACTTTTGTAGATGACGACGCCTCTACCAGTTGCCACTCAACCTCCTCTTGCGCACCACATAACACCTCCTAAACTGGCTAGGTCACATCAAAATCAAACTCAATCTAGCATCTTATTGTTGGCCACCCTCGTACATCCACTGCCAGGGCACCTACCACCCAATTTTCCACTGAGGAGCGCACTCTCGCTATGAACTTTTGCAACAGATGCCAACAAGACAGTGAGCAAATTTAGGCTCTGTTTGGAGCGCAGAAATTTCTCTCGATTTTTATAGGAGATAATCTGTTTCTTAGTATGTTTCCTAAGAAATAGATTCCTACGAAATTCTACGGTTCCAAACATACTAGTAGCAGTATAATTGGAAGTATGTACTTCTACGTTCTAGCAGGAGAAGTATAGTATTTTATAACCACTTCCTCTTGTAATTTCGGCTACCCCTTTTCCACTGCATGAATGAACGGTCATTGACCAACTGCATTAGGGGCTTCTTTTGGATATAACTTATAAATTTTAATTGTAATTTATTAATATAATAAATAATAATTGTTGAAAGAAATTAAAACTGAAAATCGAGGACCATAGAATGGCACGGAGCCATGGCAGCATCAGCTATTCAGCAGCAGACAATAGGTGGGCCCCACGTGCCTTCTGTAACCGTTCCAGCATCTTGCCTGCACACTCCGAGATCTTCGTTTTTAACCCTACTCCCAGTTCGAAAAAATTTAAAACCGAGGGCCCCTCCGCAGTTGCGCTCACCGACCGGGTTAGCCTAGTCTCACCTCACATAAGGACTTCCGGATCCCAAGGCCCAAACATGTGACCTGTGCCTCCATGTGATTGCTGGATTAGTCTCACCGGCAGTGAGGAGAGCGCGCGGCAAAGAGTCAAACTGCGTGGACAAAGCTGGCCGGTGGGTCCCACACGCGCTCCCCACGAGGGACGGTCCGGCCGTTGCGGAGCGGACGGACGGCGCAGATCGGTTGGGGATTCAAACACGCTCGTCTCCCTGCACCGGCTAATACTAATAAAGAAACACGCAGCCTTTGCTTTGCTCTCCCCATGCGTTGGCGATGCCACGTAGGAGTACATTAATCGCCTCTCGCTCCTCCCTAAATTGGACTGCCGCAAAGGAGTCCCACCCTCCCACATGCGGATTCAAATTTCAAAATTTCAAAAGAAAATCTCTAGGTAACAAACACCACAGGAAACAAAGTGACAATCTTGGTGCCTTATTTTTTGAGAACTTGGTGCGAAAATTTTCTTGCGACATCATGTAGCACGTTGTTGCTGTATATCTTGCGCAAAACTACATTGTGGTATGAAAAGAAATCTTCGGGTTATTTTTAAGTAGTCAGTAGATGTTAATCTTACTTTTGCGGCTATTAGTTATTACATATGTGCGACGGCATTACTAATAACGTCTACATTGCATTTTCTCCGTTGCCGGTTTAGTTGATGCGAGACCGATCATGTGACGTAAACACGGTTGAGGGAAAGATGAACTCTATTTATGAGTAGAAAATCGATTCCGGATAGGATTATGGAAGTTCAATACAAGACACACGCCGTTTGAATTTCGAATAAATGAATAATTGAGTTAGAAGACAATGTGAACGGATTGCCTAATACTAGCTCCTAAATAGGAAACGATTTCGAAAGTACAGGGTGTTTTCTTAAAATAGCCACCCCCGCGTCACTCTTGCCATCTCCTATCCTTTTCTCGTCCCTGGGCGCTGTCGGGACCCAAACCCTCGTCGCCCCCACCCTTCCGCCCCCCACAAACCCAGCCCGAGGAGGGTTCCGCGAGGGGTGGTGGTAGCCGCGAGCTCTCCCGCCGTCCGTCGATGTCGAGCAACGCCGCCGCCTCCCGCCGCTCCTCCTCGTCGGCGATGACCACGACGGCGAAGCGCCCCGCCATGGCGGAGAACGCCGGGGGAGCCAAGGCGGCCGCGGGTCCCGCGGCCGCGCAGCAGGCGAAGAAGCGCGTTGCGCTCGGCAACATCACCAACGTCATTGCGGGAGGGAGGGCCGGCTCCGGGAAGGGCGTGGCCCCGGCGGGCAATGCGGTAAGTCTGTAGAACCCTTTCAGTATGCGGAGTGCTACAAAGGCTCCGAGCGTGAGAGATCGTTGCGGGATTGGGGGCGTTGTCTTGTGAAATTGCTTGTGTTTTATCGTCTAGGGTTGAGATCTTTTGGCCGATTTACTGTTTTGAAGGTTGGAGAGGCTACGGGCGCAAGGGTTCGTCGCTTTCTGTCGCTTCTTGGTTGTTCTACGGATGGATCAAGTACATTGTTCATTGTTCTTGTGTTAGGGGAATTCTTGATACGGTGACGTGGTGTCCATCGAAGCGATCTGTGGGGGATTTAGTCTTTTCTGCTATTGGAAGACGTGCGCCTCGATTTGTTCGCTCCTTTAGCCTATCAGTACTGTTTTTGTGTTCTTGATGCAACGTTTCTTGGGTTCTTTTGGCTTGCAAGAATTTCCATTTCTTCCTCAATTTGATGCAGCATTTCTCATTCAGTTTTGCACCTTTACCACTACTGTTATTTCTACTGCTGATTGTGAGGCTGCACTTCATGGGCTTGGTACATTTTCTTGATTGGATTCTTGGTGAGCGTTGATGGTCAAAGGTTGGACTGTACTGGAATAGTTTAGCATAGTGTTTATTGTCAATTCCAAAAGAAAGTTTCTTGGTGTTCGCGAAGTGGCGATTTTTCATCTTTGTTTGCTTTGGAATCTTCTATTGGTAACATGATAATGACAGTATTATACATTTCTAACATTTGTGCACTTTTTAATCCATTTTGTGCCTAATTGGTGGGGTTGGGGTCCCAAATGAGGAGATTTGAAATAAATTATTTCCTTTTGTTCAATTCCCATGCAGAAGTTGAATTCAGCTACCTCGGCTGCACCAGTGAAGAAGGGATCCTTGGCAAGTGTTCGCAACGCGAGCTCGAATCGCGGCTCTGCGGTGAAATCGGCTTCCACCAAGCCAGCTCCACTCATATCTCGCCATGGCAGCACCAACCAAAAGGGGGGTGTTCCTCCTCCCAAAGTGCTTACCGTTGTGCCGATTGTCACGCCTGCCATTGTACCCTGCAGCAGCTTCGTGTCTCCTGTCCATTCAGGAGATTCCATTTCCATTGATGAGACAATGTCGACATGCGACTCTATGAAAAGCCCTGACTTCGAATACATTGATAAAGGGGACTCCTCAATGCTCGCTTCCTTGCAGCGACGGGCAAATGAAAACCTGCGTATCTCAGAGGATAGAGATGATGGTTTGTTTTGCTTGCTGAAATGATAGGATGTGTGCTTTATAGTTTATTTTGTTAGATATTTGTTGATTTATGTATTTGCTTGTTTCTTTAGTAGGAACTAAGCGGAAGAAGGATGGTCCTGCCTCAATGGAAATCGACCACATTTGTGATGTTGACAATAACTATGAGGATCCACAGTTGTGTGCTACTCTTGCTTCTGATATCTACATGCACTTGCGTGAGGCTGAGGTGACACATTGTTTTCTTCTGTATCTTTGTTTCTGCCAAAATTATTTTACTCCCTCAAGCAGTGAACATAACTGTTCTGGTTGAAGTGTTTAGAGCAAAATCACTTTGCATGTTGGTAATTATGGGGTAGATTGCAATTGCATCCGTAATTTGAAGGAAAGACTCTATACTGATGGCACAAAACCAATATGACCAGAATTGTTTACTTCACTTGTCTTTGAACAGATCAGTGCACTTCCCCAATGGGAATTGTTGATTAACGCATGTTAGATTAGATCAATAGAACAACGTACTATTCTGATTAGAATGTTACTTTGCGTATCTTCTACATGACATGAGCATTGGACTGAATGCTGATATGCTTCAGCCCGGTACATGTTTCTCGGTTTTGCTTGCCTTTCTCAGCTTGTGGTCTGGAAGTCTTTTGGTGTCTTGGCTACTTCATGCACCTTATTGTCAATTACCAGCAATGCTTTGGGACCACTGATTGTTTGTTACTTTGGTCGAAATATTCTGTATAGAAAGCATCGATTGAAAAGTAGATAACATGTAGACACTATGACATTATCTAATATTAAAGCTCAACCAGTCTCTTAATTAAATATATATTAAGTTATTGTCAATCCATTTTGAAACACCTTGCATTACTGTACTTGAAATTTCGCAAATTGTTGTGAGTGTGCTGCAAGTAGTGTTAAAATGATGTTAGGTAATGTGTAGATAGAGGAGTTGTTACAGGCTATAGCTCTGTTTCTTGCCTGTCTACATATATTTTGTTGTAATGTTGTATTTGCTCTTTAGCAGACCAAGAAAAGGCCATCAACTGATTTTTGGAAACAATTCAAAAGGATGTAAACCAAAGTATGAGGGCTATCCTGATTGATTGGCTTGTAGAAGTAAGCTTTTCTGCTGCACAAAGCAAATTTAATAATAATTAAAAGACTGAAGATCACTCTTTCCATTATATTAATGCATTCCTTTTTGCAGGTTGCTGAAGAATATCGTCTAGTTCCTGATACCTTATACCTGACAGTCAACTACATTGACCGTTATCTTTCTGGCAATGAGATCAATCGCCAAAGGCTGCAATTACTTGGTGTTGCTTGCATGCTTATAGCTGCGTAAGATACTAGGATCCATCAAGTTTATTTATTTCCACGTATTCTTGGTTTACATTTCATTGTTAGCCTACTAACTTTGCATGGTCAAATTTCAGCAAATATGAGGAGATATGTGCACCCCAAGTAGAAGAATTCTGCTACATCACTGACAATACGTACTTCAGGGATGAGGTTTGTGATCTATTACATCAGTGTAGCACTTCAAATACCAACATAAGATACTACTATGGAACATCATTGCCAAAGTAAAGAATAAATAAGAGCAACATTGAAAATCACAAGGAAAATAAAACTTTATTCACACTTTAATAGAGAACCAACGGAAGCTGAAATGAATGTTTGAAATATGTGACCAAATAAATAGTAAAAGATAACACAAATAGTGGCAAGCCACGACACTAAAAATTCGAGTGCTCCTTCCCATGCATATTGGTATACTCCACTGGCTTTTTTTTATCTAAGAATAGAAAGAGTAAGCGTGAGATTTGACCTACGCTTGAGCGGCCGCTCGCGTGCCCTTGCGACACCGCCTCAGACGTCGCCATGCGCCTGCGCTTGAGCGGCCGCTCACGCGCCCTCGCGCCACCGCCGCACGCCTCTTGCACTGCCGCCCGCACCTGCCGCCGGGGTCCTTGCACCACCCCTCGTGGGAGAGAGAGAGAGAGTTAAGGAAAAATAAAGAGATGGCGGTTGGTTGTGGGGAAAAACGGTTTGCCCTTTTTAATGCGCCCTTAATCCTGATTTGGGCTGATTATGGTTTGCTAAGAGGCCCCTTCTAAAAGAAAAAATATCAAATCGGGCAGTTCCTCGTTTGTCTCCGCCGTTCTCTAACTCATAGATAAACAGGTTTTGGAGATGGAAGCTTCCGTCCTGAATTACCTGAAGTTTGAAATGACGGCACCGACAGCAAAGTGCTTTTTGAGGTTCTTCTCTCTTTCATCTAAATAAACTTATAGCATCTATACCAACCGAATCCCACTGACTCTTTCTTGCTTAATGCTTACAATAGGAGATTTGTTCGGGCTGCACAAGTATGTGACGAGTACTGCTCTCTTAATCAGCTTCTGCTTACTTACTGCCATTCCGTATCGTATATACTTTGTTGCGTTGCATTAACAACTTTTCTTTCCATAGGATCCAGCTTTGCATCTTGAGTTCCTTGCCAATTATGTCGCCGAGCTGTCACTGCTGGAGTACAATCTACTTTCTTACCCTCCTTCGCTAGTAGCGGCCTCAGCTATTTTCCTGGCGAAATTCATACTCCAGCCAACAAAGCATCCTTGGGTAGGTGGCCTCATCATGCCGTTTCCATAACTCTTTGTCTGTTCCCAAGTCAAATTGTTACATGAGCTAACATGTACATCCCACTGTAAATTGGAAGCAGAATTCAACCCTTGCCCATTACACACAATACAGGCCGTCAGAATTGTGCGATTGTGTGAAGACACTGCATCGCCTTTTCAGTGTTGGTCCTGGGAGTAACCTTCCTGCAATCAGAAAAGTACAGTCAACATAAGGTAATTGGACGTGCCCCCCAATTTCTTCAGTTAGCTATACTGTTACTAATGCTGTCCTCCTCTACCTTTCTTTCCTCAGTACAAATTTGTCGCAAAGAAGCACTGTCCACCATCAGTTCCTACTGAATTCTTCCGAGATGCGACATGCTAGACAAGAAGCTCAGGAGTAGTTACAGTTGCTTACTGAATTCTTCCTCTTGCGGCTCAAATGCCGAGTTGCACCGCAGATCTGTGCGGATGGTTGCTTGATGCAAGACATGCTGATACCCCCTGTTGTTTCATCTGATTGGCCGAGCGTAGATTCTAGATCGATGCTCCTGTGTTTGTGGTAATGTTATGGTACTGGTGTGTTTCCTTCCTTCCTCCTCTCTCTTCTCCTGCTCCCTGCTGTTTTTTTTCTGTACCTAGACCCATGTTTTCAGGTGCATGTACATCGGAGTCCTGCAGCAAATCATAAACATCTTGTTTGTAATGGCATAATACTGGAGTCACTTGGAATGTTGGAAACATAGCTGCCAAGGCAAGTTGGGTGACGCCCGTGTATGAGAATGTGGTCGCATTGTTAGTCTGGTCTTAATAAGAGCACCATATTTTAACAGTGCTCGTTCTGAATAAGCTCTTGCAGTGTTGAAGTTACAAATTACAGTTTCCCATTCAGTAAAGATAATGAGAAACTCTGCCTCTGTGTACCAAATTTTCTGGATTGCTTCCACAGTTGAGTCTACAGAAATTGATGTTTCAAAGATAATCGCGTCTTTCTATGTTCCCCTTTTACAAAGGAGCCAACCAGAAGTATCAATGTATCCATCTTGACACATCAATTCAGAGTGCCAAATATGGGCAAAGTCCTGTCAATTCAATCTATCTACCTGCAGAACAGCAGAACTCAGGCTCAAACAAATTCCATATTGGGTGCTAAGTACAGATGTTTAGATGTGGAATCCATCGCACATACGGCACATCGAGCACCCTTTTTTTGTTCAAATCTAGTCTCCTCAAATGTAAATTTGCATATTTGGCCCTCCTCGTGACCGCAACGCGATGACAGACAATACATATAAGCTTTTCGTTGCCCACCACGCAAGAGGTGGGCAGCCTGCCAGCGCCACCGAGCATGGCATCACTGCCGTGCCACGAAGCTTCCGTCCTGAATTACCTGAAGTTTGAAATGACGGCACCGACAGCAAAGTGCTTTTTGAGGTTCTTCTCTCTTTCATCTAAATAAACTTATAGCATCTATACCAACCGAATCCCACTGACTCTTTCTTGCTTAATGCTTACAATAGGAGATTTGTTCGGGCTGCACAAGTATGTGACGAGGTACTGCTCTCTTAATCAGCTTCTGCTTACTTACTGCCATTCCGTATCGTATATACTTTGTTGCGTTGCATTAACAACTTTTCTTTCCATAGGATCCAGCTTTGCATCTTGAGTTCCTTGCCAATTATGTCGCCGAGCTGTCACTGCTGGAGTACAATCTACTTTCTTACCCTCCTTCGCTAGTAGCGGCCTCAGCTATTTTCCTGGCGAAATTCATACTCCAGCCAACAAAGCATCCTTGGGTAGGTGGCCTCATCATGCCGTTTCCATAACTCTTTGTCTGTTCCCAAGTCAAATTGTTACATGAGCTAACATGTACATCCCACTGTAAATTGGAAGCAGAATTCAACCCTTGCCCATTACACACAATACAGGCCGTCAGAATTGTGCGATTGTGTGAAGACACTGCATCGCCTTTTCAGTGTTGGTCCTGGGAGTAACCTTCCTGCAATCAGAGAAAAGTACAGTCAACATAAGGTAATTGGACGTGCCCCCCAATTTCTTCAGTTAGCTATACTGTTACTAATGCTGTCCTCCTCTACCTTTCTTTCCTCAGTACAAATTTGTCGCAAAGAAGCACTGTCCACCATCAGTTCCTACTGAATTCTTCCGAGATGCGACATGCTAGACAAGAAGCTCAGGAGTAGTTACAGTTGCTTACTGAATTCTTCCTCTTGCGGCTCAAATGCCGAGTTGCACCGCAGATCTGTGCGGATGGTTGCTTGATGCAAGACATGCTGATACCCCCTGTTGTTTCAGGTGATTGGCCGAGCGTAGATTCTAGATCGATGCTCCTGTGTTTGTGGTAATGTTATGGTACTGGTGTGTTTCCTTCCTTCCCTCCCTCTCTCTTCTCCTGCTCCCTGCTGTTTTTTTTTTCTGTACCTAGACCCATGTTTTCAGGTGCATGTACATCGGAGTCCTGCAGCAAATCATAAACATCTTGTTTGTAATGGCATAATACTGGAGTCACTTGGAATGTTGGAAACATAGCTGCCAAGGCAAGTTGGGTGACGCCCGTGTATGAGAATGTGGTCGCATTGTTAGTCTGGTCTTAATAAGAGCACCATATTTTAACAGTGCTCGTTCTGAATAAGCTCTTGCAGTGTTGAAGTTACAAATTACAGTTTCCCATTCAGTAAAGATAATGAGAAGGCTCTGCCTCTGTGTACCAAATTTTCTGGATTGCTTCCACAGTTGAGTCTACAGAAATTGATGTTTCAAAAGATAATCGCGTCTTTTCTATGTTCCCCCTTTTACAAAAGGAGCCAACCAGAAGTATCAATGTATCCATCTTGACACATCAATTCAGAGTGCCAAATATATGGGCAAAGTCCCTGTCAATTCAATCTATCTACCTGCAGAACAGCAGAACTCAGGCTCAAACAAATTCCATATTGGGTGCTAAGTACAGATGTTTAGATGTGGAATCCATCGCACATACGGCACATCGAGCACCCTTTTTGTTCAAATCTAGTCTCCTCAAATGTAAATTTGCATATTTGGCCCTCCTCGTGACCGCAACCGCAGTGACAGACAATACATATCGCTTGCTACGCTGCCCCACCACTGCAAGAGGTGGGCAGCCTGCCGCGCCACCCGAGCATGGCATCACCTGCCGTGCCACCCAAGCTCACCACCACCTTTTGTCATGCTCGTTCGTCACCTACCGTGCTGGACCCCTTGCTGCGGTGTGGTAACATAGCGGCGGTGGAGGTGACTCACGAATCTCAAGAATCCCCATTTTGTTCCCTCCCCATCCACCCCTGCACCAACTTCGCCTCGAGCAAAGCCTCCCTACCGCCGCCTCCTCCATGCCATCCCCGCGGTGCCTCCGGATGCCGCCCCGTCATGGGATTCCGCCAGGCAGCGCGCCGCCCGCCCCGGACTAGCCGCCGCCGGCGCCTCGTCTCCTTCCCCAAGAACTAGCCGGCCCGTGAGAGGGGGCCATTGCGTCGAACATCTGGTGCCCGCGAGTGGGTTTCTGATGACGATGCCCATTTTGGGCGACGTGTCTGGTGAGGACCTCGCTGCTCCTGAGCATGCTCACGACAGGGCAGCGCCGCCTGGTGTTCAGCGGAGAGTGCGACGGTCGCCGCTGCCGGCGTCGACCGCATGGACCGCTTCGCATGGACCGCATGGTTCGAAGCACGACCGGGTGACCCGCGGACGTCCGCCTCACGGACCGATGGTCGCTGTCGTGTCGCGGCACGACATGCGCGACGGGACACGGCGGAGGTGCGCCTTCCGGCCGCCGCTGGCGGCAGCGCTGGGCGGTGCGCGCGTGGCGGCTCGGCATGGCGCCGCCGCATTGCCGGAACGCGGCAACGGTAGGGCCTAGAGCAACCGGGAGCACGACGCGGCGGATGGCCTCTTGCTTCTTGACGCGAATGCTTGCCCGGATGGTGGATGCTACCTATAATATACCACGTAAACAAACTTGAAATACTCATTTATCACTTTAACTATAAAATATTCCAACGTGAACCACACTTAAAAATTGTAAGGGAGTCCATAGTTTTTAGCTTATTTTATAAATATCTTCATATACGCATATAAAAAGGAGTATGTCGAAAAAAATGTACATACCACATCTAAAAAATTGTTCATAATACTCATATACTACACGTACATACCCTCCGTTACATGAGATACTTACTATATTGTGAGATACGATATAAGGTGTACAACCCCCTAAGCATTTTCGTATCATGTGTCCTTGTTCTGTTTTTTGGCTTGTTCATGCCGGGGCTAGCTTGATGTTTGTAGTTGGACGAGTGAGCGAGATATAGGTCCATCTTCAGGAGAGGTGTGACCGCTGTTCTACAAACTTCGTTGTCACGAAAGTGTGTTGACTTGGTTGTAGTTTGTGATGTTTGTTTAAGCTATTTTGTTTTCTGTGCATCTTGTGTTTGTTTCAGTAGATAATACACGCTGTAATCAAGTATGATTTGATATGTTTAGATATTCCCCAACAATTCTCCCCCGAAATTACATACTAATGTTGGCTCTCACATTTTACTTAAGCAGGCAAAAAATTACAGCGAACCAAAACTAAAATTACATATTTTAGGTTACGTAATTTATATAATATTCATGTGTAAATTTATAATTGCACTGGAATTTTGTATGCAAGATATGAAAATGTGAACATGATGATAAATTATTTCTTCTTTGTAGTTACATCCGTTTGCCCCTGTACTGTGAGTTTCGGCATATGGATTGTAAAAAGGAAAGCTGATGGGTGATCCTAGTGCATGGAATTTTTTAAATAAACTACTTTTATTATGAATTACAGTAATATATTTGTTTTTTATTTTGCACTAATAACTCTCTATCGCTCCACTGTTAAGCGACTTGGGCTAGTCGTCCAACCGTTGGGCGCCAAGTGTCTAAGTCGTCCACCGGTTGAGTAACTAGACTGTTAGGCTACTAGTCGCCCAATGGTTAAGCGACTTCTAGTCGCCCAACCGTTAGGTGACTATCCCCTAGTCGCCTAACCGTTTGGCGACTAAGGGCCTTTATCCCGCGTGCGCGCACCCATCCAAGCGCTATTTCGCCATTTCATCGTAGTTGAAGGAGAGAAAGAAGAGAGGAGAGGGAGAAAAGAGAGGAGAGGAAAGAAGAGGGAGAAAAAGAGGAGAGAAGAGAAGAGAGGAGAGAGAGAGGGAGAGAGAGGGAGAGGGAGGAGAGAGTCATGTATCATCGACAATGAGTCCGTTACACTTTTTGTCGATTTACTTTTAAAATTATGGTAGATTAGCAACTAGAACCATTATATATGTAGTTGTGTCAGTTTTTCCTTATAGATTTACTTTTGAAACTAAAGTAGGTTAGCAACTAAAAATATTGAGATAACTGATTCTATGCCATTGAATAGCGTCCACTTCTACAAAATACCATTGAGAAACACTCTCTCTATTATATGCCATCGAATTGCACCAAAATTGCCTTGTCTCCTGTGTGTTTGCTCCGGCGAACTCACTGGGACCTCGGTGATTTCTACACCGGCGAGGCTCTACTGATTCTCTGTAGTGTAGTCAGCCTTGGTTGTTGGTCATTCAGCTGTGGTCGGCCAGCCGCGGTCGTCCAGCCATGATCGATTTGCTGCGATCGTCCAGTTGTAGTCGTTTTTGTTATGAATATTGTGTGTATATTGAAGAGGCCCAATGGGCAATATATATAGAAAGTACAAGGGGATATTACAGGAGAATATGCCATATACGGATAAGAAAAACGAAGCATATAAGAAAAGGAATAATACAATTCTTATTCTATCTCTAATACCCTTAATAGTTTTGCCATGGTGAGTCCGCCGTGGTCGACTTGCTGTAGTCAATCAGCAGTGATCGATCTGCAGTGATCGAGTTGCTTCATCCGATTGGAGATTACGTTGGCTTTGTACGGCAACACTTGCATCTCGGCTTCACGATTTGGTGAGTAATGATTTGTGAAGTTAGGCATTGTATCTCCGTTAACCTCTCCGGCGATATCCGGGCATACGCCGGTGATTGATTTTTTGGGACATCATCCTCGTGATGAGCTCGTTTCGGTGGCTTGGATTGTCACCGCCCAGTAAGTTGTTCTTTACTTCCTTAATTCCTATTATGCATATGTTTGTCGTGCTAGTGTGATATTTTTGTTTAATTATCTCTAAAATCTATGATAATTACTAGCACTGTGAGTACTTTGCATAATAGATTGTGGGCTTTTAAGATTGCTCGATAAGCAAACTAGTCATATTTGATCATAATGACAGTTTAGAGATATTCTGCTAGTTTGGTTTGTTGACTATACGCAGGAGTTAGTGCATATTCTTTGTTGTTCTGTTATGGTCTTAGCCTGAAGTCTGTTGATTTAACCATAGTACATTTTGTCTCTGTTTTGAATATTGTCGACAATAGATTAATGCTCCAGTAGTTCATTTCTGCTATATGTTTTGATTAGAACATGAAATTGATTCAGTCACTACTCTGAAGTAATATTTAGATTGACAAACTAGCAGAATATAAAAGGATTGCCACATAGATTGTTAATATATTGACTAGAGTTGAGAAGGCTAAGTTGAGAACTTGAGTAGCTTCTTTACTGAGAGCAAATTCACACTAAATAACATGTGTGCTATGCAGACTTCAATTGCCAACTGTCTTGATCAATTAAGCATATTGTTTTGTTTAAATGACTTGAATATTGTGTCAGTCTCAAGAGACATTTTCTTCCTGTTGGTCATATACTTTACTGTTATTGCTTATATCTGGAATTAATCTGAAAATAATGCTATAACTGCTTAATCTCCAACAAATACTACACTCTCTCCCAAACTGCGATGTTAACTTGATTTGTTTTTGCTGCTTTAGAGTCAGAGGTAAATTGAGCGAAACGTTACCTCTGGAGGCCTCCGAACTGAATAGAGCATCGTCCTGCATGAGTACAGAAAGGTGGTGTCGTTACACTCCAGAGCATTTCGTTCTCCACTTACATTATTGGCGAAGTCTCATATCCTGGCTCATTGAAATATGGTTTCTCATTCAAAACGAGAGCCTGAATGGAGATAAGCACCTGTAGCATGGTTGACTGAGCTTGGTCTCACAACCAGTACGTACCTCTCCAAGTACCAAGCAGGCTAAGACAGCCTATTCCACAATTATATAAGTTTGGATTAAGCCAAAGTCCTCCAGAGTGGTAATATACCGACTGCAACACCATCAGTGTCAAACATTGCAATATAAAAGGATAAGAAGAGGTAAATTGAACATCCAAGAAGAAGACATCATGGTAGGGTGTTCCCTTGGGCCCAATAATCACAGCCCTAAGAAAGTCCATTCTATCTTCAGCAGCGCGGGCATAAATAAATGCTACACAAGAGAACAGTTATCAGGATTTAATTTCTAAGTTGAGAAAATATACTGAAACAAAGTACAACTAACACGTAAGCCGTAGTTTGTCCAACTTCATCTAATGTGTATAGAAATATCAAACATGTGGTTTAAACTTCACTTACTGCTCAAGATGTAGTTCGAAGCGGTGTGCCACATGATCCTAAATCCTAATATTAGTATCATACAAAACTGATAGCAGATAAGATGTTGAAGTTTTGTAGGCAACACTTGATTAACAATAAAGGTAATATCAGATCAACTCAATTTTTGGAACTCACTGCAATAGCCCTAAGATCTTACAGACAAATAACAGGCGAAGAGCATAAGGTACAATCTACGATGCACCGACAAGAGACACTGGTACACGGAGTTACGCGTATATATAATCGGTTTCAAATCAGGATTTAAAATTTAAAAAAATCAACTTGAAATTATCAGTCGAATATCGGCCAAAATTCTAAATCACATGTATGTACAATCATGCAACATCCATGATAACATCAATTCAAATTAGACCGAAGTTATTTGGCCGGCACTTATTTTTACCCGTGGGCACCAGTAAGACCGATATCACCGATAATTAGCTAACCTTTTCGTTAGCAAGCTTTCGAGTTGAAACCAAAGCATGCAAGGCAATTTCAACCTTTCAACCTGGAATTTTTTTTAAAAAAACTCCAGTTTTATCTTTCAACTTAAAATCCAAAGCTTTTAATTTGAAAAATTAAAAACCTTGACTTGAATCTGCCCTCCATGCGGCGTTGCGCAGGACCAAAATTAAATGTCGATAGTCTATACTGGCGGCAGCACCAAGAAGATAGACCCCTGGATACAGTGCGACAATTTGCGACAACATCTGTGATGATCGAGGAATGACGATGCTGAGGCGAAGCTGAATCCCTACTAGCTGGTCATGGAGGACGAGCTCGAGGAGAGGGGAGAAGACGAGGATGCGGAAGGGGAAATGAGATGAGAAAGATGAGTGCCGCGTATTTTTTTGAGTCTGCGGGGAAAATATTTTTTAACTAGTGGACAGTTCTAGAAAAGGTTGGGGCAAGGATCCAACGGCTGGAAAACGATGAGCGCATCATCCTCCGGCTGCAGGGTGCGTTCGCTGATAAGGTAAGTGGTGGATATATTCGCATAATTAATAGCAAAGCTGTTCTATCAATATCTGCATTTCAGTCTCCAAAAAAAAAATCTGCATTTCAGTTTATTCTCTTACCATTTCCTAGCGAGATTCTAGACGACCCGTTTCATGATAAACGTGGAATTCTGGTACAATTATGTTTGTTTGCCAAAGTGTTGTTTATACTTAGGCTTTAGCCATTGCCGATTGACTCATACGAAGAGCTCTCCCAGTTCAAGGCTACTTCTCACTTGTGGATACTTCATCTGTATCGTGAGGCATCTCTCTGTAGCTACCTTGCCCAACAATACATAGTCTGGCATTTCTCTGAAGCCACCTTGCCCAGCGATACATTCTAGTCGGCGTACAAGCAGTATCACGAGAGCCATTGTTTGTGCGAACAAATAAAATGACAATAATTCACTTTGAAAAAACTATCTCGATAAACTGTTTTGAAAAAGCGACGGAGAAACCATCCTATTTATTTATTCAGAAAAAAACCATAAATCATAATTTGAAAAGAACAAGGCCATTATTCTCATATTGCGCCTCTTATTGATTTAACAAACTTTACAATTTCCATCAAAAGAACCAAGATGTAGTTGTACACTAACAAAAAATAAAATAAAACCCTGCCTGCAGATAGCAATATACAATGTCTGACCTTGTAAAAAGGACAAGACATCAAAAGAATGTCGGAAGACACAATTTATTTCAACAAAAAATCTGTCTAAATACATAATACAACACAATATCCCGTCTTCGAAACATCTGCAATAATCCTCAACCATTTGTTGCAGCACGGTGTGCGAAACCACCCGTGTGATTCAAGCAGCTAATCAGTGAAGCTGTGACGAGATATGCACCATTTCCGTGAAGCTTAACAGTTCTGTTCTTAACACAATCTGGATATGCTCATTGCTGTTCGCTTTACTTCTTTGAACCACGTGCTGCTGCAAGGTGATCCTGAAAAAATAGCAAAGTTGTTTGTTAACAACAAAGAGGGATGCTTTAAATGTCAGATCGTCGGTAATACATCTTATGCAATAGCAATACCATTAAAGTATTAAATATAGAGGTACTAGAGTAAGTCCAATAAATTTAACATGAAGTACCGTGTGATGATTTATTATGCATTGGAAAATGAATGCAGCATAAAATGGTATAAGCTAACATGTTGGAGCAGCGAGCACCCTTATGATTGAACAAACTCTAGACAATCTAGACATCTTATCACAAATAGGCATGATGCCCAGACATTGTTCCTCCTAAGCTCTACCAGTTGTTCCTCGTCACATCCCATCAACATTGACAGTTCAACACAACAATACAAATTATTTACTTTGCTCGTTTCGCCTTCAGCTTCTAGTTCACTATTCCTTAATTTCGTCTTTTAGCTTTCGGCTTTTTTGGGCTTTTTTGTCTTTTTTTCCTATATTCGTTTGCATTGTCTGTGATGGGCTAACCTGTTTTTTCTATTTAAAATTTTTTAAATTTAATTATACCAAAAAAGCTACCAGCAGCTACAATGCAAAATAAGCCAGCTACAGTGCAAAATAAACCATAAGCTAGCTTATTTCAACCGAACTGAGCCCTGCCTTAGACGACCTTGTGGAGTATCTGCCCAACTTTCCCCTGAACAACCATGTTTTCTTTCTTCTGTGCACAAACCTATAGGCTATAGCTCTCCACTTGCAATTCCAAAAGGCACAAGAGCTTATAAAGAACAAAGTTCAAAGTTCCGGTGTATAAAATATATCGGACTGACAAGGTTCCTTATTTTTAAGAATAATATCAAGTACTAAGATTCTATAGTCTATACAACCTTGCAGTGGGGCATTAACAAACTAGAAATTAAATACCACGCAGAAAGGAAACGAAATAACACTTCTAATACTCCCTCCAGTCAAAAATAAGTGATGTCCTAGCATCCAGTTAAACTATTTTAACTTTGACTAACAATATCTTTATTAATATTTAGGTTATATAAATGTTTACAATAGAAATTGGTTGTCAAAGTTATATTTTAGAGACCATGCCCATGTCCAAAACATCACTTAATTGTGACTGGAGGTAGTACTTATTACGAGTTGCAACTGATGTCTGCACGAAATAAAACATGAGAAAGTAACCACTAAATAAAAATGCATACCGAGACAAAATCAAAAGCTTTAGTTTCATCTTTCTTTGAATTGGTCACAACAGCAACATGATTTTGAGGTTGATTACTTGAATCGAAAATATCCGGAAGCACAGATGCATTTCCACTGTTCGTTGAATTGAAAGCCGAATGTCCCAGTCCAGCATTGAAATTTCCTAAACTTTGCAACT
Organism: Bonia amplexicaulis; assembly: GCA_036346245.1. Classification (NCBI taxonomy): domain Eukaryota; kingdom Viridiplantae; phylum Streptophyta; class Magnoliopsida; order Poales; family Poaceae; genus Bonia; species Bonia amplexicaulis. Next base: position 8,602,815 of record CM070737.1, read on the forward strand.
GGTGCTGCTGAGCAAGAAGAACCCCCATAGCAACATAATTTAATTGCTGCCCAGGAAATGCTTGATTAAACAGCATTTGTGGTGGCAAGTTGTACTGCAACGGAACTTGCTGATAAAAGGAGCTTTGACCAAGAATACCATTCAATGCTTCAGCACTTGCCAGATGGCTAGTCTTACTGTTCATGTCAAAGAACTGTGAACTATTGAGGTTACTGTTTGATTCTGCTTTAACTCCAGGCTGAGCTTGGGAAGTTCCATTAAGGTTCAGACCAGCCATCAAATCATTGACAGTTCCTTTGTCCTCAACTCTTTCTTGGAAGAATGGCTCAGGGCTGCTGCCAAACATATCTGGCAATTCATTTTTGTTTATCAAAGAGTTATCATGCATGGCGGTTGATAATTTTTCCTCTACTGTCATCCCTGAGAATAGGTCATTAGTCTCCTTAATCTCTGCCTCATGGAATGATACATCTGCAAATGGATCACTTCCATTACCATTAGTAGTGGTACTTATATCAGCAATAGGTTCACCACCAAGCAAATCATCAAACGAAGAAATATATGTACTATTCCCCATAATCTGCTCACTGCTTTCCTGAGTTAAACTTTGAGTTCCTGGATCATCTTGATCCCCCGTATCAATCAAATCAGGCATCTGAACAGCAGCAGGTATTGTAGTTTTTGTTTCTGAAAGATTGTTGGTTCCGGTAAGTTGATCCCCAACCAGCAGATTTAACACCTAATAAAAGTGATACAGCTTATTACATCTTGACAATTGCTGGTAGCAAGAGCTTTGGCCAAGAGAGTTAAAAGCTGGGGAAAAAATGTATTGCAAATAGTGATTTGCAGGAAATAAAAGGTAAGTTATTTTGCATTTTCTTTCATTAATGGAATACGCACAAATTTCTACTTTAAGGGATTCAGCTTTGCAAACTGACTCACCTTTGAAGCCTTTTCTCTGAGAGAAACCTGTGGCAGCTCACAGCATCTAACAACAGAAGCATTGTTCTCAATGAAATATGAAGCAATGATGGAATAAGGATCGGTATCCTGCTTCCTTACAATGGCTTCCAACACACAGATAGCCTTCATGCGGACCTGAGTAGTAAACAAATATATTAAATATTTATGATTATCTAATATACTATAGGTGAAAATGCTATGCTTAGTAAAGCTAAAAGGATATAGCCATATGATCTAACCAGGTAATTTAATGATGTGAAATACTGTTGTATCAAAAATATTCAACAAGGTCAACAAACATCACAAATAATGAACATACTCCATATCACTAACCCCTGCCAGAAATAAACCTGTTTTGATTCAGCAATAGTTGGCTTGTATTGGCAAACAAGGCAAAACATTATCAATCCACTGGCCAATTAAATATCTCCTGACAGCTTAACCTATTATCAGGACCAGTATGCTACCCTGCTGGGTAAATATGCTCAAACATGTCTTTATACATTAACCTATTCTACTACATACAGTTCTAAACCTCTAATTATATACGAGATGCGCAGAGTCTAATTATGTTGATAATCATAGTGTCTGTGGTAAGAAATGAAATTAGTCTGCATCATCCGCAATTCCACATTCTAAATATTTTTCTTATATCTAATGTCTTCCTTTTGACATTCTAAATCTGAAGATGCAGTTATTAACTTTTGGATAGATTTGCACTTTCCAGAATTCCCACATTAGCATACTATCAAAAGTGCCTACATGTAACCATGAATAAATAAGACAAATAAATTGATTTGTCCATGGAATATACACTTGTCACTTGTCAAGAGAGTTAGGACCATAATTTAGACTAGAATTTTAGCCGATTTATTGCAGTTGTAATTGAGTGTTCTAAAAAGGTTAAAGTAGACCCCCAAAAAATGATAATCCTAAACTCACTTGCCATAATGGAGAATTTAGTTTGTTCTCAAGGGCATGGCTCATAGCGACTGCATCCATTTTGGAGACTTCTGTTAGAAATATCTGCAGAGCATCTCGTGCTGGTTGCAACCGCACACCACTTGCAGTAACAATTGTCTCCAAAAGTCTCTCCTCACGTGTTTTAACCCCTAGTTGACTTGAGCCATTATCATCAGTCGGTGCAGAACTGGATGGAATTGGACCCCAAGAGCCAGAAGTCACATTCTTTGAAGCACCAGATGAAGCATGGCTCTCACCTTGAATTTCACTTGGATCATACCTGCCATATCTATCAGTTTCTGTGGTCAGAGACGTACGAAGGTTTGGGCTCTTGTATGTACCACCTTTATCATTTGTTATCATTGAATGTGCGGTAGCAAAGTTGGTCAAGCCCTGTTTAATGGAAGCACTCCCGATGCCCACTACTTCACTTAGTTCACTAAGGAAAGACCTTTTGTCATCTCTTGATGGCTCAAAATTAGTATTTCCAAAACCCTGTATGCGCTTGCCAAGACCTTCTGTCACAACAGCAGGTTTAGGGTCCTCTGTGGAGAAAATAGCAGCAATAGCCTCGTTTGCAGTTTCGCGGACAGCCTTATTAAGGGCATCCCCTTTTAAGGGGTCAGGCTGTCCTTTGTAGTGAACAAGCTGGCGCATAGCTGCTGAGTGCCGTTGCATTTCCCGCTTGAAATCAGTGCCAGATTTTCCAACAGCATATTTAACCAACCGCAAAGACTGGAAAACAAGTGAAGGATAGAGAAGGTTATATACTAGTGAATTGGAGGCACAGCTCCAAAAGATTAAACAAACCAATGTACTGGAAAAGTTAGACAAAAGCTAGTGTAGCTGCAACATTACGCTGCAAACATTAAACGTTCCTCTGAATGTAAATGAGGAGGGGGCACCATATCAAGATTGAAAGAAAGCGTTTTGTGCTCAGTATTACATAAAACATAATTTCATGAAGTCCAGTCAATGCATGAATTCAAACTGACATGGAGTATTCAGTACAAACGCTTGGCAAAGCAGTGTTATGTCTTTAGGAAGTATTTGGTTCACCTGGAGAGGGGTTACTCATAAGTCTGATATATTTCAGAAATCTTGAATAAAGATGTTCAATTTGTCAGTGAGATGAGGAGTCAGAACGCACCCACACCTAAAAGACATTAGTGATCACGAGTTCTAGTGTGAAGTACCTAGCCCATTCAACTTTGCTAAACAACCTCAAATATATAGGTTAAAGAAACCTTTTATTGGATCGAAGCGATAATAATTGTAGCAGTTCAAATTAGCCGCAGCAGGCTTCTTCTTTTGACAACAGAGTCCACCAAAAACAATCATAAAACCCCTGTGTAACAAATCACACAAAACCCTTCAGAGCAAGCCAACCTAATCTGCAAGTGTTACTCTACTACAACCCACGATTTGGAGCAGTTACGTGCAACGGAATGGGGAATGTGTTCTCGTTTTTTTTTTAAAAGAAGAAGAAGCAGAAGGCCAGTTTGATTTCCATCAGTAGGAACTACCCCTTTTTATAAATCCAATCTAGCTACTTTGTGTAGAAGGTACAGTTCATCTGGTTTGGGGGTGGACAATGACCACAGGGTGAGGACGTGTGTGGGGGCAACGGCACCTCCAGTAAAGCGAGGGCTCTCTAGTGGAGAAGTTGACACCTAGTAGCGAAGAACAAAAACATTGTCGATTTTTTCCTTACACCTTCACCTAGGCACTATTCTCTACGGGTTTATGCACATGGGCTGGATTAAGCGTGCATTCTCCCTCTCATCCACTGATCCACACCTCTGCTCGCACTAACTAGATTCAATCGCGCCTTCCCCAACACCAACACGTGAGCCATCCTGCTCTTTTAACCACTCCACCATTGAGATCAGAATGCTCTAGGCATCATAACCACGGCCGCGAAATCAATCAGTACTACGCTACTAGCCGTGAATTGGACGATCTTCCTCGCCGTCGCCGCCGCGGCGCCCACCTAATATATCCTCATCCTGCCGTCCGGTCAACCCGATCCCAAGTCGCAAAAAGGAAGGAAGGCACGAGAAAGGAGCAATCCAGACCTTCTGCTTGACGACGGGGCTCCTGTTGTCGAGGCGCTTGAGGACGAAGTCGGCGACTTCCTTGACGATGCTGGCGTCGGAGGCGCGCAGAAGCTCGCAGATCTCCTCTAGCTTGTAGACGGGGGCGACCTTGTCGTCGTCCGCCGTGACGCCGTCCACCATCCGCGACCGCCAGTACGACTCCACCGCCCGCCGGCTCTGATCCATCGCGCCCTACCTCTCCCCCAATCGGAGACGGCCGAAACCCTAGGGCTAGGCAGGCTACCACCGCGGCACCGCACCGCCGGCAGGTAGAGATCTGACAGGGGACGCGGCCGTGGACCGGGTCTACGAGGAGAGGGGGAGGTTGGGGTGGAGGTGGAGGCGGGCGGGGTTGAGCGGCACGTGCGGCCAGAAAGTTCCCCTCATGTGGCTGCCATGCCACCGCCCGGCAGGGGGGCTTGGTTGTTCGTTGTTTGACGCAGTATCTTTCGTGCAGACCTGGCCAGTGGGTCGTGCACGGCCCAAGGTACGGCCCGTTTAGGCACGAGCTGTTATGATTCATTTAATAAATGGATCGTATCGCATATACGCCCGATGGTCGAGGTGCGAGCTCATACACGGTCCGATGTCATGCCGTCGGTGGCGACACGCGGTGGCCGGTCCGCACGATCGCATCAGCACGGTCAGTGCGGTCGGGGACCGCACGACTCCCGTAGCACGATCCGTCGTGCATGCAATCGCGAATTTTCGGATCGTTAACGGCTTCGTCGCGCGGCCGCGGTGAACAGAGAGTCGCAGGTCCCGTCTTACCGCACGACCGGCCACGTGCCCAAGACGACAATTTCGGGGCCGAGAAAGAAAAAATTAAAAAATTAAGAAAATTAAGAAAAATTGTAAAAGAATTGTAAAAATTCAGAAAAATTATAGAAAACCGTAGACATTGTTAATCATGAAAATAAATATTTTAAATGACATAATGAGCTTTATTAACTTATTAAATTACATGGAATGGCTGCCTCATTAAAAACTTTACCAAGTAAAAACTCAACTTGAGAAAATCTCGGTAAAGAAAAAAGAGTACAATCTATAAAGCTCATTAGTGACTATATGTGAAGAAAAATATTGAAAATCCTATTCATTGCTATCTAGATATAAATTTTCAAAAGATTCTTCTAAATCTCTATTATCCGTAGTATGTTGGAGTCTTAATTCAGCTTGTTCCCAATCTTTGATGGTCAGAAGGACTTCGACCATCTCGTTGGAGAGATTTGTTCGTCGCTCCTCGATTATTCTTCCAGATAGACTGAATGCTGATTCCGAGGAGACTGTAGAGACATGAACAGTCAACATATCCCGTGCTAATATGGATAGCACTGGATATGATACCTTCGGGTTTGCCACCATGAGAGGATGTTCAACTCGTCAAGTCGACATCCATCTTGTTGAGATAGTTTGATAGGTCTCCAGTGCTTTGCCGCCTTCCTCCTCTTGACTGATGTATATCTGCACCTGCATGAGAATCTCTAGACGAAGAACAAAAAATTTTGCCCTATTGCATAGCCCCCTAGTGGTGCTAGGGACTACGGGGGGTCTTTCCAAACGCAAGACCTAAACTTATTTTCATATTTATCATATACTTCATATAATTTATCCTTAACAAATGTATAGTATGTACAATAGTCTAAACCGGTAGCATCACCTAAAAGTTATAAAACATTTATAAATCCTTGGAGTTTGGCCCTAGGATCCAAAATAAAGGCGAATGCATATAAAATAAGATTTTCCTCTAATATTTTAAAAACTTAGTTTTCATGGCAACTACAATATCCCGTAGTATAGGATCATTTTCAAAAGCTTTTAGGTGAATGGCAATTTCAAGAATATTATGAACAATTAGAGGAGATGTAGGGTAGTATACTCCAGAAAAACAAAGTGTAGCTTTATGAAAAAGTTCTAAAAAGGAAAATATTTAACAATAAGATTAATAATATGACAAGCACAACATTGATGCAGTAAGAAAGATTGTGCATAAGAATTAAATAAAGGAGTAGGAATTTTCATAGATTTAGTGTTTGCAGCTGCATTATCTAAAGTTATAGATAAAATCTTATCCGTGAGGCCAAAATCTTCTACGACTTTAATAATACTTTATGCAATATTTTCAACACTATGTGAAACATTAATTAATTTAAATCCTATAATTTTTTTCCATTATCCAGTCAGCATTAACATAATGAGCCACAACACTAATATAATCTTCTCTAGCCCTACCACTCCAAATGTCGGATGTCAAAGCAATAGAGAATGTACATGTATGAAACATTTCTTTCAATTTATCACGACAATTGTTATAATATCTAATTAAATCTCTAGTTGTTGTTTGCCTAGATACAGAACTAAATCGAGGGTTATGAGCTGTCCTAATATATTTTTGAAAAGCATCTGACTCACCAAAATTTAAAGGTAAATCTTGAGAAGCAATCAATCTACAAAGAGATTCCCGAGCTACCTCTGGGTGCGGTCTAGATTTCTTCAAATCTAGTTGATGATTCTTGCAATTTCTTGTTGGAATAGATTCTTGATATCTTTAGCATTGCGTATGTCAAATTTGAGGTCAATTGGAGTTGATTTATCGAAATTACATCGATTCTCGTTCTCATTGGTCGCGCTGTTTTTCGGTCAGTGGATAGTACTAGAAGTCAGATCGCTCTCACCATTATGGCCTGATCGATTAGAAGCTTTTGGTTTTGAGTTTTTGTTGCTTTTTGTTTAGGGCTTGCTTCTTCAGTTCTAGCAGATATAATCTATTGTTTAGATTATTTTTCTTCTGATTTGAGTCTTGATTTTAGATTCCAAAAAGTGGAGGCAATCATTTACCCCATCTAATTGTTGTATTCAATCCTACAGGACCGGTCAGATCACCCAGCCTACGGTCAGACCGATCTCGAGCCTACGGTCAGACTGACCCAGGGAAACAAATTTCGTCCGAAATTTCGGATTTCGGACGAAACTTCGTCCCTTTCGCCGGTGAACGAAATGTGTTTTATTCGGCTAAACTTTGGCCGAATTTGGCTTTATTTGAAATTTGTTCAAATTTTAGCTAAATTTCATCAAAAAATTGATTTTTTCGTCCGAAATTTCAAACGAAATGAACGGACTTTCGGATTTGGCCTGTTCATTGCGTCTTCTGTTCCCTTGGTTGTTGACTTCTATTTTGTTCCAGTTTTTATTGTGTATCTGATCTTATTAGTTTCTTATAACTAATTGAGTAAAGAAGCTAAAATGATTTGATTTTATTAAAGTTTAAAAAAAAGGCAAAGATCATTCATTGCCGCTCCGCTACTAATCATCGTAAGATTCATTCCTGTACTTCAGGTTTTGAGAGACCGTGGAAGCACTAGGTCACTAGCTAGAAAACCAGACCATGAGCTTGCATTCTCCAGCTAGTTTTGTCGATCGATTTGCGCAAGATACTACACAACACGCGCTAAATGCATTGAAAAATTTGTACTACTACATGTTACTGTTGAATTTACCTTAAAGGTGGATCGAGGACAGAACCCAAGTTCATCGGAGGCTGGCGGTGCCCTGGTGCAGCTCTGCCATTGCAGCAGCAACTGGCAGCAGTAACGCAGTAACCTTACGAGGTAGGTGTTCACTGTACAGTGTGGAGCTGCCTACTTGTTCAATGCAACTCGCCTTGTGGCGACAAGTGCTAGCCGTTGCTTCGGTACCTACAATAATTTTTTTTGTCATACCATCTAAATTTAAAGCTAAAATAAGTGCATTAATATGGCAATAAATCAAGGGTGTTGATTTACAACATTCGGATGTTTTCTTTCTAATTATCATCCATATTTGTGACAAATTGGATTAGAGATCCAACGGCAATGAATTTTGCCCTCACCCCCTTCAAAAAAAAAATCTCCTCCTCCAAAAAAAGGGTCGTTGGATCTTTAATCCAAAAATATCAAATTTGGATGATTGTTAGGAAGAAAACATCCGGATGATACCTAGACAATAAATGAAATAGAGAACATGCTTCTGTGCAACTGGCATACATAGCACTAGGCACATAGTGTATAGACAGGAGATGTTCTGTTCATGATATATCGGGACGCGCTTTTGTTGTGTCGGTGCGTCGAAATGAGTTGCCATCCGCTGCCGCTCGCCGGAGACGCCCTCCTCCTCCGCTTCTTTAGACCCTTATCTTAGATCCCATTTTGTTGGTACGCCTTCTCCCTTGGCAGAAACCCTAGAAAGCAGAGCGGGGGGGGGCACCTCAAGCGTCCACACGCCTCGTGGCCGTGAATGGCTTCGATGCTTGTTAGGGAGCAAACAAGAAGATTTTCGACTGCATGTGGCCACCGCGCCGCCGCTGAGATGCGTGGTGGCGGTGCCAGTGCATCGTCGGTTTTGTTGCAATTGAAAGTACATTCAAACTTGCTGTTTAAAAGTTTGATTTCACAGTAAAAAGTTTGTGTTTGTTCAGTTGAAAGCCCAAACATTTTGTTTTTGAAAGTTCTGAGAGTTTGATTTTTCTTGAAATTGTTGTGTAGAAAGTTTTTGAAATTGTCGCGTTGAAAGTTCAAATAGTGGAGTTGAAAGTGAATTCCTCAATCTGAAAGTAAAATTCATCAAGTTGAAAGTTAAGAGTTTCTTGAGTTAAAAACAAATTCTGTGAGTTGAAAGTTGAATTTTCTTTGAGTTGAAAGCAAAATCTTCGATTTTAAAACAAATTCTTTCGAGTTGAAAGCTTCTTTCGTGGGTGGGTGGAGTGCGTGCTTGGGGCGGTCGCGGCGACGTGGCAGATTGGGGACCGGCAGCGCGGCGGAGCGGTGGCGACGGGGTGTGCTCGTCCTCTTTTTTTTTGGGTCGCGCACGGACTAGGGCGTGTGACTTAGTGCATGGGGCATGAACTCCGCGCGTGCGTTGAGAAGTGAAGTAGCGCGGCTACGTGGAATAGGACTACCCTACATACACATATACACACAGAATACCGCTATTCCGTACATAAACATAGAATAAGTTATTCTACGCTTCGACTCTAAAAGAAGCCACATAACCTGACCATAAAACTACACCATTATTTTACTACACCACCAGAAGTAACACGACAGATGTGGAAGTTTTTTTTTATTGTAAACTTAGAATTGCAATCTCTTTAACCGAATGTCTGGTTTGCGATCCGTTTGTATCGTTATATTCAAAATTACAAGCTTAACAAAATAAAATCTATGTTGAATGTGTTTTGATACTGCAATAGTTGTTTACTGCATGAAATACGATATTTTACTACACCACCACAGGAGAATTACTGTATTTTTCTGAGCTTAGACGGGTGACATATGCGTAGAATAAGACTGGCTGAAGTTAGTATTTCATTTTATTGCATGAAATACTCCGTTTTACTACAATATTATAGAAGATTTATTGTACTTTTTTTAGCATGAACAGATGACTAAGTATAGAACCGGATGGTTTTATGGCATCTAATATAAAATTTTACCGTGATACACTTTACTGACTTTTTACGGGTGACAACGGACGGGATCTATTGATTGTTTTGTTGTGGAGCAACGATATGCAAATACTGAAATACATGCCATTTGATATAAAAGCGCAATGTCAAGATTGAGCTTCAGATCGACTGACTTTCTCCGTGTATTACTCCCGAGCAATCATTTCCACATTCTTTCGTTACAACTTTGATCATTAATTCTCCTAACTGTAATTCATAAAAAAATAAACATACTATTACAGAAGTACTTTGGATTATCAACCTAATATTATAATTTTCATGTTACAAATCCAAATGGTTTTGTGAAAAATGCTCCAAACATTTTTAAAACCACATCTGTTTATTCATTTGAGGATTGGAATTTTGCTGTATATGTGTGTGTACCTAGTATCGATTTATTCGGAATTTTAGAAACTCTTAGTGTTTGATTAATTCGGAGAAGAAATAGTGGGTGCGAGGGGTTTCAGAAAACTGAGTGTAGGTAGAAGTGCAATGGATCTCTGAATTGTCTTGTTCCACAACAGGAACTTAGTCTAAAATTATATGGATGTTTAGAATCAAGAGAATAAATCATTGACAGCAGAGAATACAGATTTAGCCTTGCGTGTAATGTGTATCATGGCATGCAATAAAAGTTCATATAAGATGCCATAAAAAGTCAAGCACCATCCAGCTCTATACTTAGTCACCCGTGGACACTTAGAAAAGTATAGTAAAATAAAATACGTGCTGACTTCAGCTAGTTTTATTCTATGCATATGTCACCTGTCTGTACTTAGAAAAGTATAGGAATCTTCTGTGGTGGTGCAGTAAGACGACATATTTCATGCAGTAAACGACTTTTGTAGTGTTAAAATATATTCAACATAGATATATTTTTTAAGCTTGTAATTTCAAACATAACAGTGCAAACGGATCACAAACCGAATGTTGAGTTAAAGAGATAATACAATTATAAGTTTACAGTCAAAAGCAAAAACTCCCACGGAAAGCGCGGTAACCATCTTGCGGTGGTAACACATGAATTACTACACATGATGTAAGCTTTTAAGGTCAAATTCTACCAGTGGTGCATACACTTCATCTAATGTCAGCGGCGGGGTGTGGGTTTGTGGGTTCGTGGCCTGTATTGGCTGGCGCGTAGAATAACTTATTCTACGCTCATACACATAATAGTGTGTGTATGTATATATGTATGTATATTTGTGTATATATGTGTGTATATGTATGTGTATATATATACATGTACGTGTGTGTATGCACGTATATATGTGTGTACATAATATATATATATATATATATATATATATATATATATATATATATATATATATATATATGAAATGGGGTACTATGGTGTCTCGGGCACTAAGTCTCACGCCTTTGGATTGCTTTTAGATGCGTGCAAATGTAATGATACATAATATATCAGGCAAATCCGTTAACACTCATTAATTCAAAAGGGCATCAATTTGGAAAGTAAATTAATTGATTTAGCTTACTTGAATCAATCATAGATGGAAATTCTTAATTATGGATGGAAAGTCTCAATTATGGATATATATAAATATATATTAATGAACTCAAACTTATAGTGCACTCCAACTGAAAAATCATAAAAAAAATTATGTAAAATTTCTACATATATTTCATATTTTACTCCACCCATGTATAAAATTTCAAACTCAAATTCATTCTATGCTAAGAGTAACAAAAAGAGAGAAATCTTAACATTTGTTTGATTGAGTTTAACATTTGTTAGATTATTATCTTTTTTGTTACTCTTAACATAGAGTAAATTTGAATTTGAAATTTTATACATGGATAGAGCAAGTTTAGAAGTACATGTAGAATTTTTTTAGAATTTTTACGACTTTTTTAGTTAGAGTGCACTATGATTAGTGGCGGATCCAGGATTTTTAAGATGGGTGCTCGAATTTTAAAGCTAAGTTGCTCGAATACGTCGATACCGCAGCGCACCATCCCCCCTCCCCACAAAAACACCGATACATGTATGTAGATATAATAAAAATACATAAATTACAGAAATTAATGATTTCTTATGAGAAAATGAGCGACATAAGGCGAGCATAATTATATGAATTAAACAACAAATTATAGAGATAAATGAGAGTTGTATATCTTGTTGATCTTGCTTTTTTTGCTATTTTTCATCAGCAAGAACTGTCCATCTAAGAGGAAATTGTATGCTCCTTCCATGTAGCAAAACAGATCAAGAAAGTAAATAAGTGGAGTGTGGTGGAACACACCTAGATCTGAAGAGAGGATGATGACAATAAGTTGGAGGTGCTACTCACTTCCCAATGCCACGCTCCCTCCTGACTACCACGCTGCTCCCTTCTTGTCGCCCGCTCTCTACCATCATGTTCGTTGTGCTATTGCCCACTTGCCCGCGACACCTCTCTGCTCGCCTGCGCTGCCACACGCTCACCTTGCACCACACGTCGCCTCACGCGTGATTGTCGTCACATCATGGCACCATGTCCGCGTCCGCCGGTCGTCACTTGCCTCTAGCTTGCACCTCCGTCTGCTCGTCACTTGAAGGCCGAAGCCGCCTCCCATACAGACAGCCACAAGATAAGAAATAGAACAAATATTAGGATTTTGTTTATATCTTTACCTCTTTGGGCTTGAGAAGGACTGAGGTGGAAAGAAAAATAGGTCTAATGTATTTCATGGACTGAGCGCGAGATACGGGGAGTGCGGGCTAAATTTATTTGCAGGCATAAAATATAATTTTAACACAACTAATAGTATATACATCTAATATATCTATTATATGCCTAGTATTTTATAAAAAATTTTAGGTGTTTCAGCTGGACACCCATGCCCTATGGCAGATCCGCCCATGACTGTGATTGCACCATAAACTTAAATGCCATAGCATGTGTTGCCTGTATGTGTGTTAATGCATGAACTTAGAATTTAATTGTTGTCTGCCGAATCAACTTGAGATTTGAAATCGATCAAATGCGGTTGGAGTCCCTCGAATTCACCTCTAAATAATTCAAGATGGCATGACTTATCAACAGGAAAAAAACCGTTATGATATTTGGAGCTTTTGATTCGTGCGTTTCATTAATGTAGTACCTCAAGTACCAAGTTTTAATGTAACAATTTGAATCCATAGTCTTTTCGGTTTTAGATTTGGTATGATTAAGAAAACTGTAGAACCTAATTGAAGTCATCAATACTATTAGTACTAGGAGGAGTGAGATCGCATTGGGCGCGCGGATGGAATTGGAAGTTGAACCTAAAGCCCGCCCGGCACGGCCCCGATAAAAAAATGACAGCGACACGTACCGTTATACGTACAAGTACAAACATAGGTACAAGTAGAAACATACGTACAAGTACTAAGTACAAACTATATGGCATCTAAAAAAGTAAATATCACAAAACTATACTACCATTATCAAAACTATCATAGAACCACATTTTTAAGCATCTATTTTAAAGAGCCACAATTATGCATAATGTTTCGTAGAACTGCACTTCTATCACATGAATAGAGCATGACAAGTCAAGTCCACCTGTCAGAGTCCTTTGCCCTGTCAATAGCGAGTGAAGGAGGGAGAAGTGTGTGGTTAACTGGTGGGCCTTACCTGTCAAGCCCGTTTCATGTGACCAGGGGCGGAGGCAGGAATTAGATATGAGGAAGGCAACATGGACAACAAGTAGAGTAGAACCAATGAACCATACCGAATTTACCGATTCAATAGTCACATATCAGAGTAATATGTTTCACAAATTACAATGCAAAGAAAATTACATCTCTATTAATTTAAACTTAGCTCTACGTCTACCAGCAAGATCATAGGCCTTAATAATATCATTATTACCAATCTTTGCGGCCAATTCCTTTTCAATATAAATTACCAAACAATCTCGTAGAAATCCATCTCACATTGTACTTCGAAGTCGCGTCTTCGCAAGTTTTATAGCTGAAAAACATCTCTCGGTGGTTGCAGTTGAAACCGGAAGAGTTAAGACTAATCTTAACAACCTGTCTACCATATGATAAGATGGATCTTTACCAGTCTTAACTAGTCCACTTGTTAGATCAGCAAGTGATGGTAATGCACTTAGGTCTGGATGGTTGCATATATCAAGTTGAAAATGTGGCAATTGACACTCCAATTGAGCTCTTTCTTGATTTGAGAAATCAACAAGATAATATTTTTCCACTTCACTTTAGGAGGATAATATTCTTGACTTGAGAAATCAGCAGGATCATTATGTGAAGTGTACTTTGCATTTTTTTGGAGGGGCTAAACCACTAATTAAACATATGTAATTAATTACATAATAAATGATTAATAGAAGATTGGGGTGCCAGGCCCCTCCCAGCCCCCCTCTCTCCGCCACCGCATGTGACGGAGTGCAATTTAGCGAAACGTTATGCATAAGTAAGTATGGTTATTTAAAACTAATGTTTAAAAGTGTGATTTTGTAATATTTTTAACAATTGTAGTGTAGTTTTGCGAAACTCATAAAAAAACTATATAGGAGAGTTGAATATATATTAATGCAGCCCGGGTGTTCCAAACCATGCACACTTATATTTTGATTAATTAGACACGTGGAGAGGTAAAAAGAACATGGATGGATTGATATATTGGTCCTGAATTCAGAGCATGTAGTGATATCGATATGTACTGATCATTTTTAATTTCAAAATAAAAAATAATATGTACTGAGCATTTTCGAAATCATGTGTTTTCATTTTGAGAGAAAAATCATGTGGTTAGAGATTGTTAATTTGGTATGTAGTTTATTTTTTTAATTTCCTGTATATATGCCATGGATTCATGGTTCTTAATTATCACCTTTAACAAAGTAACCATTCAGTATGCGTCATGCATCATTAGGGACGGGGCTAGAAAATTTTACCCAGAGATCATATAGCACGAAGTAAATTATTGGAAATGAAAATCAATCTAAACCCAAGAGCATAGCATACCTTATCTCTACCACACAATGCATCCTTGGGATTTTTTTTTTGCATGACAAGGGCAAGGGTAGAGCTGAGGAGGGATCCTTATCCCCCTCAGCATTATGCTCAACGAAGGAATGAGTTTCCCCAAAGGACAAGGGTCATCTGATTAAAAACAAGACTCGCAACATGACAAGGGGCCTCCCCCGTCATAAGTTATTCTGCGATCACCTTGTGGTTGTAGATCCTCCTACAATTAGCCAATCTTTGACTGACTAGTCTACGACAACCTGCCACATAGTGGGTCCATCTGACAAGGAATTTAACATGCGTGATTATTCCCAGAAATAACTATGCATAACTTCCCTCTAACAATAACCATTGCACAACTAGTGAGATACCAAGTCTCTCTGATAATAACTCCCATTGGACAGTTATCATCCGAAGCGTTAGGGTGCCTTCTGACATGGAACAACTATCGTCGCCTTGCAAGTTATATAAAGGTGGACATCAGAGAGAAGAGAGGAGGATAAGCCAGACCCGAGGGAAAATAGGAGTAGAGCAAGAGATTTCTCATTCCTTTCTCAGTTGTAATCATTTCATTGAGCAATATCCATATAGGAGTAGGGTTGTTATTCTCTCAGGAGAAGATTCGAATCTATATAAAAATCTCTGTGTGATCGTAGCCAGGTCGTAGCGAGAGATCCCCTGAATCCAAGAAATCATTCGTAAAATCGACGTTTCACAGAACCACACTTTTAAGAATTGTTGTTGTATCCAACGTGCATGATAGGCTGGGCCCACTCGCCATTCTCACAAGACTATCCCATTTTTGTTTGCTAACATGAAAGCAGTTGCCATACTGGATAATTGCTAACATGTCAACATGATTGCGTGGTGTGGCTGAGTGGAAGGCAAGTTAGCTATTTGTAGGACGTGGTGGAGGCAAAGTACCATTGTATTTGGGTGGGGCCTTCCACTCAGTCACATAATCATCATTTATGTACTGCATGTTAGCTCTTATCTAACATGAGTACATTTACCTCCATGCCAGTAAATGGAAATGGGTAGTCTTGTGAGATTGGTGAGTGATTCATGTTTGTCAGACCCATTGGATATGGTGGCGGTCCGAAAAAGTATGGTTTTTAAGATGTTATGCAAACGGAAATGTGGTTATCTGAAAATGATGCTTAAAATTGGGGTTTGTGATAGTTTTACCAAAGTAGTGTGATAATTTTGTAAAGTTTACTCTAATTAATATGATATTAAAATTAAGAACTAGTACTGCTACATGCTTATCTTTATAAAAATGAAGTTGGTGGTGATGGTAGGTCACTCTCTTCCCCTTATCGCTCTCTAGAAAATCTCTAATAGAAAAACCATCTCGCAACAAATAAATTCCACCTCCTTAAAAAATCTCTAACAAAAAACAGAAAAATCACCTCCTAACAACACAAATTAACTTCAAAATTGTGATGTGGGTCACATCAAAGCTCGACTAGGTGTAGTATAGGCTGAGCAAGCGTGGAGGCAGAGCTGAGGGCGTGGATCAGGCCAATCCTGGTGACATTGACTTAACGTGCTAAGGTAATATCTTATTTTTTTATCCATAATAAAGCACGAGCATTGAGCTAGTTTTTTCCAAATAAAAAACATTGTATACTGGTGAAGAAACCAGCCAGGCTACACTGCACCATAGCACATTGCTGGTGGGGAACCAGTCGGGCTACACTAAACCATAGTACATTGCTAGTGGGATCGAGTACTTAGGTAAAAACTGTTAGAGTTGTGGTCATGCTGTCGACAAACAAGCATATAGAATAGAATATACAAATAGTAGTCCTGACCAGCCTTTCTCTCTTTATTGATGCTTGAATATGAGATCCATAGGTGTGTGTATAATGAGAGCCCCCTGCTCCCTCCTCTTATGAGCGGAGAGGATCTCCCCTTAGTATTAAATGATCAACAAGGGACTAAGCTAGACTGCCATGTCTCATAGACCTTATAAGGACTTAACAACTAATAGACCTTGTTCAGGTAAAATGTCTATATGGTCAAACCTAATATGCTGATATTATGACAAAAACAAGATTACGTGGAAAAATATTCAGCAGCCATGAAACTTATTTGGGCAAAATATTGTCCAGGGAAAGCCCTAACAAGAAAGCATTTCGTAAGCATCCAATCAGTTTCCCTAACAATTGATAAACATGGATAAATTGAACAAAACAATATTCTTTACTGTTATAAAAATAGGCGTTGGTGGTCGTCGCCCGTTCTCTTCATAGAAAAGTACCCCTTAAAGTTAGAGATAATTACCAACAATGCCATCTAGAGGGAGTTGATGACCAGGTGACATAATCGGGGCAGACTATTAATTATCCCATATGCATGATTGAATTCCCATAACTGCTACCTGCAGTTTGAACTTTCGGAGTCACAATTGTCATATCCCTTGGCCTTCTTTCTTCACATATTCCTCCTAACCCCGTGGTCATGCTCCCTCCAAATGCCACAAGCCGACAGCAAGCGTAGCAAAAGGTCATAGTGGTGAGAGGCGTCGGAGAGAGAGCATGGCTACCAAAGATCACCACTAGAGAATCAGATGATGCCAAATAGTTCTTCATTTGCATACCAAAGGACGATAGGTTCTTCATTGGATTTATTGTTGCCGCCTGCGCGCCACTGCTTCATCACTGTTCTCTCATGGTCGACCGCTACATCATTTCCAGCCGACCATCACTGCTATGATGAATTGGCGATCATCATCTTACTACCAGATACATTACTAGCCTGATCAAGAATCAAGTAGTTGTATTTGTATTAGCCGTGAATCTGTGACTATGTAGCTTGCTATGGCATGTAGACTGAATTGAAGAATTGGTGGTGCATCTTTCTGTAACTTTTTTACTGGAATGTTAAAATTCAAATGATACTGCTTAAGGAAGTTGAGTTGCTGGGATGTTGTTCCTATCCAGATTCTTCAATTCAGTTTTAGTTAAATCTCTGATATAATATGTAGCCTAATTAATTGTAGGGTCACAGGACCCATGGGGTCTAATCTGTATCCTAATTGCTTGGTCTAATACTCTAATTTGTAGCCTAATTCACATAGCACTCTCGCATTGCCAGGCTGCCAAGCAACAATTCTGGCTTTTGGGATTGCCTCAAACTAAAAATAAAAGGGAAAAAAAGAAAAAAGATGCTATTCATACTAGATTTCTCTTTTTATTTGTTTCTCATGGCATAATACTTAAGTTAGCAGTAGAGCTATATGAAGGCCTGATTTTTGGGATTGCTTAAGAAAATTATATAGGAGGCAAAGATAGAATCTCAAGTATATTGCATAAGATTAGACCTATATAGGTTCTTCCAAAGTACTCTCTTCATTATTTTATTTGATGTTATAATATTATAAGAGTCCCTTAATTCCTTTTAATTTGATGCTTTATAGCGGTAGAGTATTCTTTTTTGTCTAATATAGCTTTCCATTGTACCTCCCTAAAAAATCTTTAACAAAAACAGAAAAAGTGTTGGAAATAATCAAGCCGTTGCCTTTGGCGGAAGCCGAGTCGGTACTGGATCAAGACTCTGAGCTACATTTCGGAGTTTCGGTTTCACCCGGTCAAGTCAAATAGAATTAGTCTAGATCTGCATTGCCGAGTTGAGTGGATCAAGCTATCAGGGGTGTAAAGTTAGGAATTAGTTAGCACCTCGTAAGTCTTTAAATTTCCATGTAATCCATCGCTTTGGTCAACTGAAAAGTTCGATTCGAACTATTGTTTTGCTGCGTCCCGTCTCGTGTATTGTTCGTAGTGCTCGCATTTCATCTTAGTTTTACATTTGCTCTCGAGACACTTCTCGCGTGTGTAAATTTTAGTGCCTCATCTGAATCAGTTGAAGGGAGTCTTCAACCACCTGAGGGGTGTTTTCATCAAAAAGCAATTAAACAAAAAATTCCACCACCCTGAAATTTCTCTAACAAGAAAAAAATAACATAGCTCTACAGGGTGCGCGGTAAAGCCGAGGACTCGGAGGCACGATGGGGCAGAGCACGTAAGTGGAGTCGAGGACGTGGGTCAGGTAGGCTAATCCCGACAATATTGACTCGATGTGTTGGGATAATATGCTTTTTTTTATCCATAGTAAAGCATGGGCATTCAACACTTATATTTTGTTGCGAAGGATTTAGTTCACTTTAGGTTTACACTTTACTACATGTTTGATATTTATGTGTGTCACAGTTGATGAACAATGAAGAATCTATTTTAGATTGTTATTTATCTTCTTTTACACGTTAGTTTTGCATTTGTGTTGTGTAATATAATGTGTAATACAACGTGTAACATAGAATGTGCTTGAGTTGATGAAACTAATGTATGGCTTGTTTATTTTGCAAGCCCGGAAAAGGAAGCAATGTGGATAACTCGTGCTTGTTGAAACCTAAGCTATTAGCTTATAGAGAGGACGTTTTCTGTCGCAACACCGGAGGATAACTGGGACAATTCAGTTGCAAAGTGTGAACATGTTTGTAGTTTTTGTTGCTGATAAATTTATGCGAGTCATGCGCATGGTGGAACTTATTTTTTATCCAATTCCAACCATGTATGTTTGTACTTGAATAGTTTGTATTCTTAATGGTATACTTGAAGTATTTCATATCTAAGATCCTAAATCCATTTTTTGGTTAGGAAGTGAAAAGAAAGCAATGTCCCTCCCCTCCCCTAATTCGTTCTTGCATTGTGCACTGCACACTTCGTGTCATAGTTGGTACGACCGTACTAATATACTCAGAAGCTTGGATCAGGCGACGGGAAGGCCGAAGGCATGTGAGACGCGCAAAGTTTTTTTGTCCGTTGCAACGCACGAGCATTCTACCAGTGTTTCTGATAAAGACAACAATTGTATTAGTGATTTAACAGTCTTTACACAAGAGATCGATGTTTAGTTATGGACCTATGGTAACTGCTCTCTGCAGTCACCAAAGATTGATGTTTTGGGCATCAACATGTTCCCCAAAATACATCTTTAACCACTAATTTCTATTACAATATATTTATAAAATCTGATAAATTATAATATATGAAAGTACTTTTGGGGACAAATCTACGCATCATTTTTATATGTCCAATCTAATTATTCATTAAAATATCAGTAGCTAAAGTTACAAAGTTTGGCTACAAGCATTCCAAGAAATCAATTTTCTATGACTGGATGGAGTAGCTAAGGCCTTATTTTGTACATCTCCTACACCTAGCTTCCCAAATTAATCGATCTGATCATGATTCTCAAATTGGAGCGGAGTCAAAAATGAACTAGCGACTCAGAGCGACATGTGGGTGGATTCTCGTGGGGAACCAGCCCACCTAAAGTGAAAATACCCTTTGAAGTTCATGGTTACTACCCACAATTGCCAGTGGTATACCCCTTTCGCTGTCCCACCCTATCTCTTGCCAGTCGAGCATCTCGTGCACATTAGGTCGAGCAGAGGTGAGGGCGAACACGACGACTTGGAGCGGGTGATCTCAACGGCTTGCACAGGATCCACCAATGACGTCAGTGATTTCCAAGGCGACCATGGAAGACCTCCCATTCGTTTGTTGCTCCCGTCAAGGTTAGCTCTCACCCGCATAACCTTATTCTCCACCCTCACCCTAACCCTAGTAGCCACCTCCATTGCCATACCTCCAATCACTATCGCCTGCACTTGCCTCCTCGTCCATCCCCTCCTCTCATTGTCCATTGGCCCCCCAAGTAGCCCTTGCCCCACTTGATCTGAGCCGCTGCTGCCTCCCCCAACCCTAACTTTCGAGGCCGCTCTAAGTGGCTTCGGGTTCTGACTTCTAGTTCCAAAAGCCACTAGGAATGCATCAACTTCTTAATTTTGGTTTTTCTTTTTTTCCTTATTCTTTTACATTGTCTGTGAAGATAAAATAATGTTTTTCATTTTTTTTCTCAATTTTTTAATTGAATGATTAGAAAAAACTAACAGTCGCTACAGTTTCAATTTCAGCCAACAGCCACAGCTGGAAGCTTAAGCAGGTTAGAACAGGGCCGAAGCCGTCCTTAGCTATCCCCACAGCCTGCCCCTCAACCTTTGCCACCGCTGCCCTCAAGCCTAATCCACGCTGCTGCCATTTTGATATGTATGTTCTCATGGGCACTTGCAAATCTGAGGTTGCAGGGGACTAATTATTTTTGGGCTTGTACATTGTGCTATAAAATCTGAACATTTATCATTTGCACTATGTTTTTGCGTTGTTCTGGAAATCTTGGAAAGTTGTTCATCAGTGCTCACTAGCGGAGTTTGTAGCACCGGACTATAATATGAATGACAGAAGCACTTCCTCGCTAAAAAGCTAAATCCTTCTTTAATTCTTTTTCATTGCTTACTGTAGCAAGTAAGTATATAGTATAATAGTAGGCTGGTTTTGGTAGGAGTTCAGGTCATTTTTGGCTCCTATGACAGAGAAATTTCTCCTTTGGTCCCTTTACACAGCCATTGATCGCATAAAGCACGTGGCGCAGTTCCCGAGAGCGCTACCCCTTGTTGGCGTGGTCCCCTATCGCATGAGCGCCTGGTGTGGCACCCGGCCGCGCGAGACGAAGTGTCATGGTCAAGGTGCCGTAGTCGAAGCTGTGGTCAAGTCATGATCAAAACAGTTGAGGAGAAGGCATCTCGCGGTAAGGTACTACGCCAGCAAAGGGTGGCGCTCAGGGCCGCGTCACGTGCTTTGTGCGGTCGATAGGCACGCGAGGAGGCTAAAGGGGAACTTTGCGGGAGGAGAGCCAAAAAGGAATTTCTCTGCTATAGGAGGTCAAAAATGACCAAGTTTCTTCTGGTAGTACTTATAACAGTAGCACTGATACCATGCGCGGCTCTTAGCTAGGGTAACCCCGTAGCTAGCTTCTGCGTGATCCAAGAAAAGCGCCGCATATCTCATATTAACCGTCCGATCTTCTTTTAGTAGAGACACCGCTCACATATCTCAACATTTTTCTGAACATTTCCGTTAATTGGATCCCCTTGCTGGCAAGCTAGCCCATGGGGAACCCAAGTTTCTATTTTCAATCTGAAATGGAAATGTTCAATTAAGCATTTCGGCATTTCAACATGTGATGTGATGGTGGATCGCTGGTCAATGCAGCGCACTCACAATTACACAAATTTAAGCACAAGTGTGCGGTGCAAACACAGGACACAGCTAGACGCTTCTTTTCTTTTGTTTCTTAGATTACTAGAAGCTAAAAATTAGAAGCTGTAGTGAATATAGAAAATGAAGTAGTATTAATGTACATGTACGAAGCTGGAGTAGAGCATTCATTCTACTTGCAGGTTACATTTATATCCAATCTAAGCATGCATAGATGCCGATCGAGATCGATACATACTCCACATGTCTACGTACTGGCAGCAGGGCCGGTGCAGCAGTAGCTGTATGGAGTATTCGGTGATGAATAATGATATGATGATCTACATAACGGAAAATTTAATTCGTATGAAGGGATATGATCATGCATGTCAGTCTACTGGCATCCGTTCATCACTAGCTTGTCCGTATTTAGAGCTCAGGAATCTTACGGAATTTTAATTCTTCGAAAGTTCTTAGCAAAATCATCTCTATATATTCCAAGCTTGGATCGATCTACATGCAGTACGTATGCCAAATGCGTATAGCTAGCTACTACTCTTTCAAGTCTCAGCTCACAAGTCGCAATACAACATGTACCGTATGTATGTACAATACTATAGGTACATATACTAGTTGTACGTTCTGCAAGCAGAAGGATCTGTCTATAAGTAGATCGAGTTAACAGTGCCGGGCGGTAAAATTGGTAGTATCATCACACGAATAGTATGTAATTACGCACGAGAATATAAATTGCATATATATATATATATATATATATATATATATATATATATATATATATATATATATATATATATATATATATATATATATATACTATTTTCCTGGACTACCTATATAAATAAAAATAAACGATGATATTCAAGTCACATCATTCGCTTTGAGACAAGAAAATCACACAATAATCTTAAAAAAGAAAAAAATCTAAAAATTCTCACATTAATCGAAAGAAAAAAGAAGGTTCTCCACCACTTATTTTGGTGGATCCATATTATAATGATACAGAATAATTATATATAGATAGTATAGTTATATGACAAATATAATTGTATTTTAATTATAGGAAGTAGAAAATTGTATATCCAAGACAAAATGTATCATAATATCTAGCCGCGTAGTTGCACGGGTAAATTTGCTAGTTCATATTAACTTCCACTTTTTGTTTCTGCTTAGAGAAGCCAGAAGCCAATATAAACATCCGATTTTCCAAAGCGGCTTATCCGCTCCTCTCGCTCTAGAGATAAGGCTGGGGTCACGAGCGTATCACGCACCCCACTATTCTCGCTCCTATCTCACGCACGCATCTTCCTCTCGCTTTCCCATCGCTCGCACTCTCTTCTAAAAACTACTTATTGTTATCACTACTACTTATTTTCGACCAAAAATTAATATAATCATACCCTAAAAACATACTGAAACTTGCACGCCGGGGCCGCATCACTTCAATGTCGCCGTCCATGCTCGCAGAAGGTACATTTGAGCCCGGGGTTCGGCAGCATCGATCTGTAGGGTGATCTCGTAAGATCCTCGTGGCCTCCACCCAATCCATCCATTGCAATGCCAAAATTTACATGGGATGGGGTCGTACCTCACGTAAGATAGCCTCGATATCCGCTGGATCTGGAGGACCCGGCTCGGTTGTTCGAGTTCAATGCAAGCCATGCATTTATCTCCGGCGCAAGTACGCGACCACGTGCACGTAATCTTCCTCTTCGCCCCATATGTTTTTACAATCCACGTACGTACGTATTCCCTTGCCGATCGACGTACGTACGCGGCCGCCATTTACTCAACTCCTTAACTTCGGCGCGCCCCCGAGTTATGGCGCCGTGGTACGAGCGCGCGCCACCATCCATCCATGGGCGCGGTCGTCATTCGCATCGGTTTATACGTCTGCTTCTAATAAAGTGGAGCGGTAGTTGGAGGAGCAGCAGCAGCTAGTGCCGCGCGGCAGCGTGCGATCGATGCTAGGCTGGAGAGCTTCAATTCGATCGTATCGTCGTAGCTGGTAGAGCGAGTTGGAGCGCGGCTTCTGAGTGGGAGAGGGCATGGAGTTTGGGCGGCGCAAGAGCCTTAGCTTCTTCGAGGAGGACCGAAAGCTGGCGCGGCCGGCGCACACGCCCGTGCACCACCATGCGCGTGGAGGCGAGCGGTCGCCGGCGCGACTGAGCCTCTCGTCGGTGTCTGGCGTGGAGATGCCGACGATGTTCGAGGGAGGTGGAGGCGCGGGCGGGGGCGGGTGCTCGCCGTGGGTGCAGTCGCCGCTGCACGCCAGGATGCGGTTCCCGCCGTCGCCTGCGGCGATCTACCACTGTCTTGCGGCCCTGCACCGGCTGGACGGCGACGTGCACGCGCTCGCGGTGGCGCGGGGGGTGCTGTTCACGGCGTCGGACAGCGGCCGCGTCCGCGCGTGGGCGGCGCCCGGGTGCTTCAACCGCGGGTACCTCGACGTGGGTCGCGGCCGCGTCCCCGCGCTGGCCGCGTGCGGCGGGACGCTCGTCACGTCCCACAGCCGCGACCACCACGTCCGGGTGTGGACGGTGTGCGCGGCTGCCGTGTGCGACCACATCCGCGCCAAGAAGGCGACCACGCTCCCGGCCAAGGGCGGCCTCTCGCTCCTCCCGTTCGCCAAGAAGCGCCCGCACCACCACCGTGACACCGTGTCCTGCCTCGTGCTCCACGCCGTCGCGGGCCTCCTCTACACGGCCTCCCACGATCATACAGTCAAGGCCTGGAAGCTCTCCGATGGCAGCTGCGTCGACTCCTTCATCGCACACGACGGGCCCATCAACGCCATGCTCGTCAACGAGGCCGACGACTGCATCTTCACGGGCTCCGCCGACGGCACCGTCAAGATGTGGCGCCGCGTGTACGGCGGCACCACGCACGCCCTTATCATCGTGCTCCGCTCCGAGCTGTCCCCGGTCAACGCGCTGACCCTCTGTCACGCCGCGACTGGCACCACCAGCCGGTGCTTCCTCTACGCCGGCTCCTCCGACGGCTACGTGAACGTGTGGGAGAAGGAGGCCACGGAGGGGCGGCCAGTGCACGTCGGGTTCCTGAAGGGCCACCGGCTGGCGGTGTTCTGCCTGGCCTCCGGGTGCGGCGGGCGAGTGGTGGTGAGCGGGTCGGAAGATGCGACCATGCGCGTGTGGAGGCGGGAGGGGAAGGGCGGCGCGACGCACACGTGCCTGGCCGTGATCGAGGGGCACCGCGGGCCGGTGCGGTGCCTGGCTGTGGGCGGCAGCGAGGCCGGGGAGGTGGAGGGCAGCATGGTGGTGTACAGCGCCGGGCTGGACAAGAGCGTGAAGGTGTGGAGGATAAGGGTGGTGGGGAAGGAGGAGGACGAGGAGGAAGACGACGACGATGACGACGGCGAGGAGGAGGTGGAGGAAATAGTAGCAGGGAAGGTCGACGGGGAGGCCGTGAGAGACGAGGTGGAGGCCGAAGAGGAGGAGGTGGTCAGGCTCGGGCCGACGCCGGTGTTGTCGCCGGTGTGGGTGGAGAAGCGGCGGCAGACGAGTCGTGGGTGAATTCAGGTGGTGACGACTACCTCAGTACGTATCTGCGTGCATGTACTGTATTCTCAGCTCGCTACATCCTATAGCTTTTGGCCATCACTGCTCAATTAATCTAGCTCCTGGTTAGTGAGCTGCATGCCTGCATCTGCATGCAGGTCGTCTTGTTTTCTGCTACTCCCAAGTCACAAAAATAACGACGTTTTGAATGTCAATAAAACACAACTTTAATCACTAATTTATATTATAATAGATTTACAAAATAGAATAAAATTATATTTTTATAAAAGATCTTTTCAAGACATATATATATATATATATATTATTTTTATGTGTTCAATCTAAATATTAAAAATTATCAATAGATTAAATTTAGGAAATTTGACTGTATTTACTATAAAACAATATTATTTTATGACGGAAGGGAGGTATGACATGAAATGGATGTGTCCGTGTAATTCTTTTAGGAAAGTCTCTTGAGGAAAAGGATGGGAAATCGATTCAAACTAATTAAATTAGCACCGTCTCAAGTCTCAAACCTCTCTTTCCTACGCTAGCTAAGCTGGCTAGTCGCCGCCTCGATCGCCGGCATCGGATTCCGTGGGTGTGTACGCCGATGCAGCCGAGCTAGCACGCTGGGCTGCCGTGGCCGGCAAGCCGGCCGGCAGATTGCACGAAGGAGAGCCGCACGACATCGCGGTCGCGCGCGGTCCCTTTTTCTTTGCCGCCGAACGCTCGGCGACGCGACAAGAGTCAAGACAGCATACGCGGGCATCATCACAACAGAGTCGGCGTGCAATATCGATAACCGACAATGCAAGATACCACTATATGTGGCAAAATAATACCGGTGTTAGATATGTTGATGGGAGACCGACAAAGATGCGTAAGTTGCGTTAGAAGGCTGCTGCATGTGGCAATATACTGCTGAGTACGGCAAGAAGAGAAAACTAATGCGTGCGGTAAGACAGTGCGCTTTAACGTATTGAAGATTGACAACAAGATTAGAGGATTGATTGTTGGAACTAATCTTATTATTGTGTATAGTCGTGTGTCGAGTACCCATGTGTTCGAGTACTGTGTAATCGTGTGTCGAGTATTCGTGTGTTGAGTACTGTGTAGTCGTGTGTTGAGTACTGTCTAGTCATATGTCGAGTACTCATGTGTCTGGGCACGTGTAGAAGTCAAGACCCGAAGTCGGAGACTCCAAAGTATAGTGTACCGATCATAGCAATCGCAGTCGTGAGTCGAGCTACGTAGTAGTCAGAAGTACAGTGAACCGGTAGAGCTACAATGAATCGATCGTAGCTATCGCAGTCGTGAGTCGAGCTGTGTAGTAGTCGTAAGCTACAGTAACTGATCGGTAGTCGAAGCTACAGTAACCAGTCGGTACTCGTAAGCTATAGTACCTGATCAGTACTTGGAAGATTTGTGTGGTTGAAGATTGGTAGTACCAGCTCTGTGTGAGTGGTACTGCAGAAGATGCAGTTGAGAAGTCATGGTCGAAGTGCTCGTAAGTCAAGTAGCAGTTGTGGTCCAAGAGCCGTGGTCAAGACGCCGTGGTCGAGCATCCGTGGTCAAAGAACTCGAAGTTGGTCTGGTCTATGTATGGTTCTAGATTTGGTCAGGTAGCAGTGTGCCTGCAGCAGTCGTGTCCACTAGCCGTGTTAGTTGGTTAGTGGAGTGAGTCTTTCAGTTAGTGCGCAGTGTGCGAGTCATGCGGATCATGAAGAAGATCCTGGACAGTGGCGTGAGAATAGGTCCTAGTTGTTGGACATAGTGCGTGCGTGAGGCTTATTTAAGCTATGTAATCTGTTGAGCAATTTGAGGAGACACGAGTACTAACAGAGAAGGAAAAGAAGGCGTGCGTGGCCGCAAAAGAAGTCCCTTTTGTTTTTGTTCACCCTCCCTACTCGTGTGCGTGTGTTGTTTCAAGGAAGAAAGCACGTGTGCGTTTTCTCCCAGCGAGTAGCGATCGGAGCTGATGGGTTCAGTTCCAACAATTGGTATTAGAGCCTTGGTGATTTTCGTTTGTCGGAGAGGATGCTGAGGCGAGAGGCTACCGCAGCTAACTATGCATCGGACGGATGCGAGGGGCCGAGGCGAGAGGCTACCGCAGTTGATCGTGTGTCGATCGAATGGCGATGTGCGTTCGGGTCAGTGTGATGGTACACGCAGTGGCGTGCATCGGGCAGAGGTGCACAGGGCGCCAGCGACAAGCTGGCTACAAAACCAAGCACCCAAGAACACAACGATGGAGGTATGTGCGGCCACGACAAGACCAGTTATGTACCAGCGTCACGCGCGATGTGCGTAGTGGTGATGTTAGCGGTGAAGGGCAACGAACGACGCCAATGCGGACAAGTCATGGGGAGAGTCATCATGAGGCCAATGATGGTGGTCGTAGCTATCGTCACATGAGAGTCAGCGCGCAACATCGACAACCAGCAATTCAAGAAGCCGCTATGTGTAGCAAGATAATGCTGATGTCAGATGTGTTGGTGGGAGACCGACAAAGGCGCGTGAGTTACGCAAGAAGGCTACTGTGTGTGGTAAGATGCTGCTGAGTGCAGCAAGAAGAGAAGACTGCTGCGTGCGGCAAGATAGTGCGCTTGAACGCATCGAAGATTGATAACAAGATTGAAGACAGTGCGATAACGTTCCAACCCGAGAGGTGTGGTCTAGCTGCCCTGTACAGAGTGCAGCATGAGTGAAAGCCCTCACACCAAGACACTAGATCAAGGCGTAGTCCTCTTTTGTCTGTGTAGAGTTGTAACACCTATTGCTAGACATTGGGTTCAAACCCACAAGGTACCCTTGTCAAACAACTGTATATCAAACATTGGTCTCACGGAGAGATTGGTATGTCGCAAATTTGAGGCAAATTGGTGGGGACTGATGGACATTTTGGGAATTTCCACAAATTTTCAGTTAAAGGAAATAATTAAAAGGGAAAGCCAGTGGGGCCAATTTGCAAGAGAAAGGGAAGAGTTATGAGCGACATGATCCATTCATCTCGGTGCGACTCGATTCTTTCTCCCCTCATCCTCTCCCTATGGGAAAAGCGGCGGCAATTCAACTGTGCCGTTGCCTCATCTCCGGTTGCTTTTCCACTTAAAATCAGAAGATGAAGATGCCGAGAGGGAGATCGGAGAGCTCATCACCCGATCTGAAATCTAGTGGTGGCGATTTGCTTTCTGTCTCTGATTTTGACATCGGCGGCGGCTTGGCTTCGTGGGCCTCGCCAGTCTTTGAGTTCCCGATCTCTGCTTCGGAGAGTCCAGCACTGATCTGCGCTCTTGCATGTTCTGGCTAGTTGTACGGTGTGGCTCTCTGATCTCTGGGGAGTGTGGCATCTGGTGTGTGGCTTGTGCGCTTGCTGACCTACCGAGCTCTCTGTGATCTTTGTGCAGCAACAACCAACGCCTCGGCTTCTTGATTTGGTGATCATCGAATTGAGAAGTTGAGCTTTGTATCTCTGATTGCCTTCCCGGTGATACCCTTTTATTCCCGGCGTTTGGTTTTCTAGGACATCGTCTACGATGAGCCTAGCCCCTATTCGGTCGTCATGGTGGCTTCGAGTGCCCCCGCTCTGTGAGCTTGATCTTTACTCCTTTACTGTCCATTGTGCATTTGTCAGCCGTGCTAGTTGATACTTCTGAAATCTGTGGTTAGATCTAGCATTAGGAGGACATTTGAATGTTGGACTGTGGCCTTGTGAATTGCTCAATGAGGATATTTTGTCAAATTGATATCACAGTGACAAGTTAGACTCATTCTGCTAGTGTGATGCTGCATATTCTAGTTGATTATGTCTCTTTGAGTGTGGTTTGTAGCTCTGTCAATTGTTTATTATGTCGTTCCTACTCAGTGTTACATACTGTTGTTAGATCTTGCAGAAAATATATATGTACATGATGCTTCTGTAATTGCTGAACTGGTATGTTATTACTGTAGTTTTATTGGTCTGTTTCTGGTGATTGTTTTCGGACAAAATTTGTAATCTTTACATGCTTTTGACATTGATACTACACTGAGATAATATTTGCTTAAGTCAGACTAGTAGATTTTGAGAAATTGTCTCTGTGATCATGAAGAATTGACTAACAGTTGTAGAAGGCCAAGTTTCTAATAACTTGTGCAACTCCTCACCTGAGACCAATATATCAAATGTTAAATTTGTGCATTATGCAGAATTTATATGCTCACATGCTTGTTCTGTTGAATATATTGCAATATGTCAATGCTCCGATTTGTTTATCTGCTTCTAGAGATAATACATGTGCTATCATGTCATTTTCATATCGCCATATATATGTGCTCTTGTGCTTTATTATTATTGGAATTAAAATAAAAATATTGCTAAAACCATTTAATTTCCAACAGTTCTAAGGAAGAAAATATGTGTACATTTTCTCTCGACGAGTAGCGATCGAAGCTGATGAATTCAGTTTTAACATACTATTTATTTTTAACTAAAAATTATCGGTTACAGTTAATACGAATATCCCCTAAGTACAGCTTTGTCAACACGTGCATGTCTCTACATACAGTATACGCACAATAGAGCGATCTAGAAACGAATGGTACTAGCTGCAGTCAGCTTTGTGCAGCTGACGTACAAGGTGGCCACTGGATTCGATCCAATCCTTGTTGCAGGAGGCATATACGCCAACCGAATGACGCCATGGACGCTAAACTTGCAGCAGGGACGCCGGCGACATCCGTGGCGGACCACAGCCGTCAGCCGGACAGGGACCTCTCTACCGCCCGAGTTTAAATCTCATCTGACCTCTGCCAACGTAACCCAACGTACGCTTGATTGTTCCTATCCCTCTCCCATCCCGTACCCTGCTAACATTAGAAACTTGCCCTATATGACTGGATTTAGAGCCATTTCTTCGTGTCGATCGAAGAGATAAGTGCAACACCATTGATACCATACGCCCTAGAGATAATTATATTGTTTCAATGTTTACAAACTTTTGGCTACGTATTATTGTACAATAGTATGTGTTCTGCTTGATATTCTCATATATAATCCATACTAGTTGTTACGAGGAATAGCTTAGTAGATAAATATGGTGACCTCAAGCATAATGGCCCGGTGGACAGGAAGCGTGGTGATGAAGATTGCTATGTTAATGGCCATACTATCTCACAATTTGGTATGATTATCTATGAATATTTATCTTTATTCCTATTGTGCTATTGTTCACATTCTTGTCATTAGATACTTTTGACCTGATAGAATAGTATCCCTCAAGAAAATTAAGTAAAACAGGATATATTTCCAATTGTTGCACCTATGATAGTTTTGATCGCTAATTGATAGGTCTACCAAAATAGGACGCCATTAACTATCTTAATAACATGCGGGTGAGTATTGGACATTCACATGCATAATGTTGATTTAACGTAACAGGGCTATTAAAAAGGTTTTGAGCCTTGGGGCATAGTGTTGATAGTCAGGGCATATTGATGCCACTTAACAAACAGAAGTCATATGAGCTATAATTAGCAAGGAGTTACTTACCTACGTCGTTAGGTTTCTAGCAGTGATGCCAAAGCTCCTAGGACTTAGTGAAATATGGATCTTGAACCCACTATATGGAATTAGAGAGAAACTTGGTTTAAAACACATTTTATATATATATATATATATATATATATATATATATATATATATATATATATATATATATATATATATATATGTGTGTGTGTGTGTGTGTGTGTGTGTGTGTGTGTGTGTGTGTAGATCATGGCTCCACACCCGTTTTAACTTACGATCTATTCTTAAGAAAGAAAACTAAATAAAACAAACTTCATTGATTGGTACCACAATCTACGAATTGTTCTCGAACAAGAAAAAAATGTGTTCTAAAAGGTCCTTATCATGATGAAACAACTAAGATACTACTCGAGTTGTAAAGAATTCTCTTATGAGAAGCATTGCAATGACGCAGTTAATGTACATTGTCTTATATTTGCCATCATGTACTCTAAGCTTCAGAAGCAATATGAGACCACGATGTCTACAATATGATTGTAGGTCATAAAAGCATGTTGTAGATCAGGCAAGGGCAGAGAGGTACAATACCTCCAAAGCATTATTTGCTTGCAGACTATTAGAAGGTAGCCCGGTTAGTCTTCATATGATCAAAATGATTGGGCACATTGAGAGCTTGGAAAAGTTTGATTTTTCCCTTATCCAAGAGTTGGTTACTGATGTGATTCTCTGGTCGCTCCCTGCGAGTTTTGAGCTAGTTATCTTGAATTTTCATATGAATGGCATGGAGAAGTCATTAACTAAATTGCATGGTATGCTTAAGGGTGCCAAGGAGAGCATCAAAAAGAGCTCTAATCATGTGATGATGGTTCAAAAACTACTACCTTCAAGAAGAATGGTAAGGCTTAGAGCAAAGGAAAGGGCAAAGGCAAAGCTTAAGATAAGATCACAAGTTTCAAGGCCAAGCTCAATAAGCCCAAACTAGGCCCTAAGCCTGACACTGAATGCTACCATTGTCATGAGCATGGGAATCGAAGAGGAATTACGAGAAGTACTTGGTAGAGCTGAAAAAGAACAAGGGGTTGACAATAAATAGAAGTTTGGCAAGACATGAGGTTAATCGTCATGTGGGCAATGGATCAAGAGTTACTGCATTGGCCGTTGGCACCTTACCATTATCTTTACCTTCAGGATTAGTTTTAGAATTGAATAATTGTTATCATGTTCTTGCTTTAAGCAAAAACATTATTTCTGCTTCATATTTAGGAGCAGAAGTTTATGAGTTTATAATAAAAAACAATTATTGCTCAATTTATTTCAATAATATTCTTTATGGTGATGATCCATTGGTAAATGGACTGTATGTTTTGAATCTCGAAGTTGTGTTTATATATAACATTAATGCTAAGAGTCTTTGACCTAATGATTTAAATCACACTTTTATTTGGGATTGTGCTTATGTAAAGGAGAAGTGTATGGTGAAGCTCCATAAAGATGGACTTTTAGATTTATTTGATTTTGAATCATTTGATACATGTGAATCTTGTTTAATTGGCAAAATGATAAAACCACCTTCACGAGTTTAGATGTGAGGCCAAATAACTTTTTGGCCCTTTGTATGTACGGATATATGTGGACCAATGAGCTCAATGACTAGAGGTGGTTTCGGTACTTCATAACTTTACAATAACTTTAGTAGATATTGTTATATCTATTTTCATGAGGCATAAGTCTGAATCTTTTGAAAAGTTCAAGGAATTTCATAATGAGATACAGAATCAACTTGGCAACATAATTAAATTTCTACAATCAGATTGTGGAGGTCAATACTTGAACTATGAGTTTGGTAATCATCTAAAGCATTGTGGAATCACTACTACAAAATAAGCTATACTGGACGTCTCATCACAGAAGGTTCATGTGGAACTGTCTGTGCTTTGATTATTACAGACGGTTTATGGCTAAAACCGCCTCTGAAACTATCATAGACAGTTAGGTTTAAAAGCCGTCTGTGATATACGCATTATCACAGATGGTATTTAATTAAAACAGTCTATGAAACTATCACAAACGATTTTTATTTACAGTTAGGTGATGTGAAGATATGCAAAGCACACACGGATTTAAATATCCTGATCCATTGATAAAGCCTCTCCCGCAACCCAAACATGAGGCACACATAAGAGTTATGTGTATTAGATACTTGCATGATTGACTCTAGTGCAAATGAAAGATTGTTAGTGATATGCCCTAAAAGCAATCATAGATATGATTGTATCGATTCTATATTTATGAACTTTTGAATAATACATTATTTTGTCCCTTGAATGAACTATCATTTATATTAATTGCCAAGTATGTGACTTATTCGTAAAACTTGCTATTTGTATTTATGATGTTATTCTAAATATTCTGATCTTATATCATTATATGGGACACTTATAATTTATGGATCTACATATGTATTGATTGATGATCATGTTTTATAATTCGTGGATATGAGATATCAAATCAATAATGTGGACATATGTTAGAGAATATAGTGTTGGATAGACCCACCATGAGACACTTCAGGAATTATTATATTCTTAAGTATTATCGGTTGATCTCATACGTAGTGTATGTAGGATCCTCAAAGCTGAGGTCGTCATAGTTTCCTTCATGTGTAATAGTTTACTTAAGGGTTAGCAATGGCTGCTTCGTAAATGGATAGTTAAAGGTATATTTTGGGTTTACTATGAAACATACGGAGGCATGTGAGCTATTAAGGCAGAATTTGTCCCTCCTTTTTAACAGGAGAGATATTTGTAGGCCTCTTGATGTGACTGAATTAGGAAAGTACATGGCCATGATGATTTTGGTTGAGGAGTCAACTCAACTAAGTAATCCACTACAAGGTTGAGTGAAAGGATTGAGATATCATGTGATGACACACATCTCACCTTGAGTTCGATCGGATATCATGAGACAAAGGGATAAGCACATGAGCATTGTACATGTTTATCCGATATGATCTTTATGTGTGGTTAGAGGTCGCTATGTCCTACTAGGAGCCGCTACCGACTTGTGGATTGGAAAGAGATTTTCGGATCACGACCGAGTACACATAAATCTATAAGGTCGCATACTTAATGAGTTGAAATAAACATGATCTGTTCGTGTGGGCTTCGCAATTTAATAAGCCCGTAGCATTGGGTTCCACTAAAGATGCTTTTTATAAGGAGAGGTGTGAGGCTTTTGGTAGCAGATCGCATCACTCACCAAACGCGAGGAGCTACTAGAGGAGACCATTGGCGGCCAAGGACGTTGGTTGATGGACTACTTCCACTACATCGACATGCGCGATGTTATACAGAGCTGCTCCAACTCTTTTTACGCTGCACTGCGCGTCTAGTGGTAACTATTTATGACCTCTTACTCGTATGACTTTCTGATTTACGTGATAGTAAAAAATTTTGTGCATTAGTGTAACCTACCCGTATTCTTACAGATACGGTGACAATGATGGTTGATGTATAACCACACATGGCTGGAGAGGCCATCACGGTTTTGTCATTGCCAATCGAGTGGGGCCTTGGCCTTGGCCTTGCCTTGGTGTCGATCGATATGCAAGCATTTATGCGTGTGTATACTGACTACGGCTTTCTTGCTTCTGATCTCTCGTTAGCTATTACCTATGTTGTTTTGGGCTACAGCTGATATCTGATGGCTTTTGTTTGTGTTTTTCAAGACGACGATGGATGGTTGAGATATTAACGTAAACATCGCACATAGTTTTAGGTTGAGAAAGCCGTTCAGATAAATGACTTCAAGAAACCGTTTGAAAAAACTATTTTATTTATTTCAATTTTTATAGAAGTCAAAGCTAAAAACTAAGAAAAAAAAAGGCTAAAAGGAGCGTACCCATGTATTCGTTGTGGACTCTATCGAACAATCGGTAGCATGCAAGTACGTGCTCTGCACTTATTAAGCATCGACAAGGGGATCTAAAATCTGTGGCATTAAATGGGCGCGATCTTTTTGCTGAACGTGCCGCTTGATTGGTTCTGCAGACCCAGCCAGTGCGCCAGCGCTAGCGTCCTCAGCGAAATCTTGAGTAGTATCTCTAGAGTTTACATATGCTACTACAACAGATCTTGAGTTGTACTACTACAGTTACGTTGTCAGCTCTAGTGCGTGCAGTTGAGCAGGACGCACGGTCGCTGAATCAATCCCAAGCCTTCAGCGAGCCTCACGTGCCCACACACGCCGTGAATGCTGATTGAACTTGCTGCGATTTTGCCGGCGAATGTATAAGCTCCCAGCTGCCGTGGGCGCCAGCGCAGCCGGCCGGCCGGGGAGGGACCTCTCTGCCCTCTGCCATCGCTCAATTAACGTGTTCTCGATCGATCTGTTAACAGTAACGTGTATTCTGCGGACTTTCTTTTGTGCTAGCTTGGAAGGTATCTCCCATCAAACAAATATCAACCGTTGATGTACAAAGGAGTAACTTTGGAATTAAAATTTCTGTGAACAAAAGTAATTTAGTAATTGTTGACTGCCTTCTCCTAACCTATATATTCACCGGCCGTCGTTGTATTCCATCTACCGATTGCTCTTAACATATCCATCTTCACCATATCTGATCTGTCGCGCCGGTGATCTCCACCGGTCCAACCTAGATGCACTCTTCTACACCCATCCCCATCGGTTCCCCCTACCCCTCCCTGGGTCCAGAATCATGATACATGGAAAGAACCCTTCTCATGATACACACTCGCATCTATAATGTAGAGTAGACCCGCCGATCCTTTGCATTTGCAATTGTCAGAGACCACCACAAGCACATGTAAATCTTGGGAAAGCTATATATATACTTTACGTTCAAACCGCGTTAATCTATAAATCTTAGAAAAACTATGTATTTTAGAATAGTCTCACATTAGTTGTGGAAAGATATGAGATCTAACTTAAAAATAGAGGAGTTCCTCACCTCATAAGCTAACTTTTAGAGATGAGAAGACCCTTACAATACAACAAGTGATATTAGAGTCTGGTTCTAACATTTGTGGCCCAATGGACACTAGTTTGTAAAAACCCGATAAACCAGACTCTGAGCGACCGTCCGTGTACAGTGAAGGAGACGGCGAACGACTGAGGAACACTAATGTGTGAAGAATAATTGAACATTGATTGTGGAATGGTAAAAACCATAAATTAAAAGTAAAGGGTTTTTCATCTCGTAAGCTAGCTTTTAAAGATGAGGGTGTCTTTACGGTACAACACAACAGAACGTGAGACTGTGTCCACGACAGCTAACATGATCTAGATCAGGTAGCTGTAAGCCTGTAACATCATTCGTCGTCATCTTCCATGTATTGCTTGCCATCATCACAATCAATATCGACAATTCGTCAATGCAAGCGAACACATAGTGCATGAATAAAGGAAATATTAAAACAAGACTCGGTGTATTCCATATTCACATACATGGGAGACCTCACGGTAAAACAAGAAAAAATGGGGTTTGATAATTGTTGTAGGGGTGGTCTAACCCCAAATAGTATAGAGGAATATACTAATATACTCTTATTTTTTGTAATTATCAAATGGATAATATGGGAATTTTCTATCCTACCACATTCATATATATAAACCCCCAAGAGGGATATGAGAAGGGGGATCCATTCATTTTACACACAAGCTCTCTCTCCCGTCTCTAGCTTTCTCTAGCAAGTCCCCGGTAAGTAGCCACAACAGCTGGCACCATCCATCGGGACTGTGCGAGAAGCTACACAAGAGAAGTCGCTAGAAAGTGACGACAACCATGCGAAAGAGAAGTACGGAGGTAGCTCCGATGCCAATATTGGCACGTTCGTCACCGAAGCCAGCTGCGCTGGATGGCCGTCGACCACGACACACATGCTGGTACGACCGTCGACCACGATGCCCACGCTGGCACGATCGTTGATCTCGACGCGCCGTCATGTCGAGACCACAGAGTCGGCCTCCGCACGCCCTCCGCGCGTGATCTCCGGCTGCA
This sequence comes from Bonia amplexicaulis, assembly GCA_036346245.1. Classification (NCBI taxonomy): domain Eukaryota; kingdom Viridiplantae; phylum Streptophyta; class Magnoliopsida; order Poales; family Poaceae; genus Bonia; species Bonia amplexicaulis. The sequence goes on from CM070737.1 coordinate 8,639,485, forward strand.
TCGACACTTACGGCCACCCGCGACTACGCCTCAAAAATCGACCTCGATGGACTGCCCTTGGCTGTATCACGGGACTTCGCCGCCCTCCTCGTAGGCATCACCTCGGAGGGCGGCCTTACCCACAGCTTCGTCCCAAAAGCACGACATCAACGGAGCGCCTTCGGCTGTGTCGCAGGACTTCACAGTCCTTGTAGGCATCGCCTCGGAAGACTAACCCAGCCTACGATTTTGCCCTCATGTGCCACCCACGCCGGGAATACGACCTTGGCAACACGGTCGCAGCCTCGACATAGGACTTCCTCGCACGTGCCTACATAGCACCCAAGACCAAACCACGCAAAAGAACCATACACCGAGAGATTGACAACATCCACACCCTGGGGGCTGGAGGTACCAATTGGATTAGCTCGCCCATCGGGACCTTCATGCTTGCTAGTGGGGCACGGGGGCTGGGATAGTTGGCAACGTCAACTCGCTCATCGGGACCTCCGCGCTTGCTGTTAAGGGGGTACTGTTGTAGGGGTGGCCCAACACCCCGTGACTAGGCCTTACAACTGGTCTAATATGTAATAGGTCCAATAGTATAGAGAAATGTACCAATGTACCCTCAACTTTTGTAATTATCAAAGGGGTGGGATGGAAGTTTTCCATCCTACCTTATTCATGTATATAAACCCCAAGAGGGGTATGAGAACTGAGAAGGGGGATCTATTCATTTTACACACGAGCTCTCTCTCTCTCCTGTCTCTAGCTCTCTCTAGTTAGTTCCCTCATATGCTGTTTGGTCAGTAGCCACAACAATAATCATCACTCGGATGGAATCAACCTAAAAATCATCCAAATTTTTGATCTTTTGATTCGCCTTAGATTCGTGCTCTGGCTTAGGCTACAATGTCCTCTCCAGCGAGTTCATCTTCTCCAACGAGGTTAGGGCTTGGGCGGCGTATTCTCTGGCGAGGTTTCTCGGGATTCTTCCTCCTCGCCGGCGAGCCCGAGGGAAGAATCCCACATTCCACGCCCAGGGTTCACTGTTCCCCTAGGCATAGAGGAGGCCAGGGGCAGTGGCCCTGCGGTGGGCAGCGGTGGGGGCAACGGGCAGGGTAGGAAGGTGGTGAGCAGTGTCGGAGGGCGGTGGTGATAGATGGTACTAGTTATTAGGTTGAGCCGGGATGGCACAACGGGGCAGTGTAGGGGGCGGCTGGGGTACCGTCGGCCATGGGTGGTGGAGAAGGGGTGGGGGTGGCGAGGAAAGGCACGCGGAGCTGCTTCAGCGAGAAAGGAGGCGGCGCGAAAGGAGCGGCGCGGAGGGCGACGAGGAGGGGGCGGAGCGAAGAGCGATGAGGAGGCGGCAGGATCAGGGTAGGAGACGGTGGAGTTAGGGTGAAGTTGAGAGAGAGAAATAGGGGTGGGGGAGATCCAATAGTTGTTGATTAGATCAGACTGAAGAAAATTTGGATGTTTTTGACACAAACAAACATCCAGGTGTTCCTTATACACACCCAAAATTGCTTCTTACACGGCTGATTTTCCGAACCAAATGGACCAAGAAAAACTCAAGCACACAAATCCACAATTACGCCAAGAAAAACTCGCATAGCCACGTGACCGATAGAAACAGCTTGCTGAAGCAATCCAACGGCCCAAAACTTACCGAAATCTCCGGGCATGTCGACGTTTCACTCCTGGGGCAGCGGCTGGTGGGTTAACAGGCACTCGTAAACCACCACGGCGAGGGTGTTGTCTTCTCCTCCGGCTTCCCTTGCCGGCAATGACGAAAACAAGCACGCTCCGTCAAGAGAACTCAATGAGCTTCAGAAAACCTTTTGGTGCAGCCTGAATCGCTGCTTTTGCCATGATTCTATTGCTCTTTAAATAGCAACAAGTATGAATACAAAACGGATTACAAAAACCGTCTCCGTGTCCACCACGGCACAAAAGATATGGTATGAGTGTTCTGGACTCAAACCGAATACAGATAGCTAACTGAAAACAGAAAGTATTGTACAGAAAAATGGAAACCTGGACCGAGCTAGATTATCCATCAGAGGGGCCCGCCGGCGAGGGGGCCGACCCAGTAGACCCAGTGGTGCGTCCAGACGCCGGTGGCCAGCGCGGGCCCGAACGACCGCGCCGGGTTCATGGACGCTCCCGTGAGCGCTCCACCGGCGATGGTGTTGGCGCCGACGAGGAGGCCGGTAAGCAGCGGGCCGATTCCCGGAGTGGCCTGCGATGTGACACGTGTGCACCGGAGTGGCCTGGGATGTGACACGTAGGATTTATAGGTGACAGCTAGCGATGCCATGCATGTGTGGGAAAATAGAAAATACGTGTACGTACCAGTCCACCGGTGAGGCACCGGAGCAGGACGCAGGCGAGGGAGGAGCCGAGCAGCTGGGCGAGGATGTAGAGGGCGGAGCGGAAGAGGGTGATGTGGCCGCCGACGGCGAGGCCGAGCGTGACGGCCGGGTTGAGGTGGCCGCCGGAGATGTGGAACCCGGCCGTCGCCAGCACCGCCACCACCAGCGCCTGCGCCACCGCCGCCGCCGTCAACGCCGACGACTGATGTGCACCTCCGGCCGTCTTTCCCGGCAAACATTAATGATCGAACAAGAAATTAAAGCATGTGACGGCCGGTCTATTGTTGATCTAGCTTAATTTTGAGTTGCATGGGAAACGGCCATCACGCACATCGATCAGTTGGTGCCTATTGAAATCACGTGCTAGCTAATGAAAATCTCCGTATGGTAACAATGAGAATATCGAGCCCTAGTACGTAACAGTACTCACCGTAAAAATGAATTTATATAGTCGCACTGAGATTTTCGTGTATGATAACACCCATTGACAATTGCACCCGGCCTGCCCTGGGTATCATGCCAACATATATACCTGTCAGTTCCATATATATACCGAAAAATTACTCCTGCCCACGAATGATGTTAACACCTTCACTAAGGCATTTCTGGATCTATCCATCTCTTACATGATATATACAAGATGCGTTTTTATCAAGACAAATTAATATGGTATCGCGTTCTCGCTTTGCATTGGCTAGAGCTGGGACTTGGACCGTGTCGTGCCGGCACGGCCCAAGTCTATCGTGCTTCGTGCCGTGCCGTGCCGGTCCGCGTCGTCTCCGGCCAGGCCCAAGCATGGCCCAAAGCCCACCGTGCCAGCGTTCGTGCCGTGCCAGCCCAAGCCTAGCCCGAAATTACTATACGCGAAGGCGGTGACGACGGTCGTCATCTTCCTTTCTCTCGTACCCGCCTCGTTTAAAACTAGTTGAAATAATTGAATTAATTGCATAAAAACATGGGCACGCAATGACATAAATATTTCGGAAAAGTAGAATTTTTTTGATATTTTAGAAATACAATGTTACTGCCTCGTTAAAAACATTACGCCTCAGAGTAGAGTTTCCCGAGTAAGGAAAAGAGTACAGTAACAACATATGTATATACTAACTATTACAACATGCATAGATAATATCTACTCGGCAATGTCTAGGTCAGCATACGCCTGTACGATTTCGGGATCCTCCAGTTGATGTTGTTCTCACTCTTTGGCTAATTCCCAGTCTTTGGCACATGTGATTGCCTCCTCCCCCACCTCTCCGAGCTCCGTCGCCGCCGCCTCGTCCCCCACCTCCCGGCCCCGCCCTCCTCCTCCACCTCCCGCCGCCGAGGTGACGACCTCCAACCGGATCCGGCGAGGGTGACGACAGCAGCGGCCGGCACAGATGCCGAGTTCCCGACGGTGGTGTGCTAGTGTGTATGTTTGTATTTGTATAGTTGTATGTGTGCTTGTGTCTTGTGTGATTGTGCTGCCATGTTCATTTTCCCTTCATCTTCCCGAGTCCCGCCATGCCCGCCGGCCCGCCAGTCTTCTTAGCGCCGCCCATGCCCGCCCGCCGTGCATTGCCGCCGCCGCCGTCTTGCGCGGGCCGAGCGGGCACGATTTGCCGTGCCGTGCCGCCCACCGTCTTTGGATGGTCGGGCTGGCCCGCCCACCGTTCGTCTTTGGGCCGGCACGGCCCACCACGTGTCGGACTGGGCCGTGCTTAGACCGGGGCGAGTCGGTCGTGCTTTGGGCTGGTCCAAAAAAGCACGACTCAAGTCCCAGCTCTAGCATTGGCTATGTACGTGGTGCTTACTCGACCCTACAGGCGCACAAGGGTTGCAACTTGCAAGGATCGGTGGCTTGATGCAAGAGAACGTGTTGCAGCACAGAGAAGAGTAGGAATCGATCGATTCAATTGTAACGCCTGCAACTTTATGAAATGGAAAGAACGTCATGCTAGAGCCTTCACTTATCGTAAATCCAAATTTCATCTAATGAGGGAGATCAAGGATGAGGCGCACTTGTGGAGGTGGGCTGTTTGACAACGGCTACGGCTTATTACTTTTTGCTGAAATTTTTATATTTTGATTGTTTATAGTACAGATTACGGAGAGAGATGCTTACTTGCGATTTTGAATGGTACGGATGTTAGGCTTTTAACATGTATATCGTTTAACTTGTAGATCCCGTCTTGAGAAAATACTCCGTTTGAAAGTTAAATACTGTAGCAAAAGTCAAAAGTCGTCAGTTTTGAAGGAAAAAAAAACAGGCCCTATGACGGATGCAAAACCTCTCGAGCAGGTGTTCTCTCGTTTTAGAGTTAGAGCATCTGATCTCCGATACAAGAAGATGGTCAGAAGTGAGAGGGTATGCTACATCATTAATTACCTATTTAAGAACTCGGCCCTCCAATACAAGCACCTCTTTTCTTACAGGTGGTTAATTACGTACTCCAAAACTTCATATCAACCTATGCAAGCATCCATGCTTAACTAAACACCAATGCTTAAGTTTGGACACATTATCTCCAGCGTGGCAGCAAGAAAACTACCTCTAAAATACCTACCGCTTTGGAGCATTAGAGGTGCCCAGCCGATCATAGGTTGCATTTTTGCTGGCCCGTGCATGGTGTGAGAGCTATTGAATCTACTTTGTGGTGTATTACCCTCTGCTCCTTGAGCACGGTTTTAACTTTCTTTGAACCTCCTTGCAGATGTTAATGAAATGATGCGTATACTAGCACTCCTACGTACGTCTTCTTTCAAAACTATCCTATCCTAATGTTACATGGATGTTTTGAGTTTTCTGTGGGGTCAAGTGTCCCCGTAAGCATACACGTGTCGATCGAGTACTACGTGTAATCCACGTGTGCACTACCTAGTAGCTAGTAAATGCAGCCATTAAATGATATCAAACAGTGGCGTCAGGCGGGGTACGTACTGCTCCAAATACTTTTCACCGCACGGAGCAATTAAACAGATCTAATCAATAGTAGAACGAGGACCGGAGGACGACATATCATGTTGTCTGTTCTTGTACCGGCAAGGATGAGATTCATGCATGAATAGGCAGACAATTCAGCGAACGAACGTACGACAACTCTTTTCTTTGGAAGGGAGTCGATCGAAAATTAAGGCGCAGAAAATGAAGTTAACCGTACCGGCAGTCGCGACCGCGCCGACCCCTATGATGACGAAGAGGAAGGTGAGGACGAGCTCGCCGAGCACACCCCGGAGGCAGCCGGGCTCCGGCGCCTCGCCGCGGCGGCCGAGCTCCAGCTTCGTCATCGGCAAAGGCATGGACAGTCGGTAATTCGATATAGCTAGAGGGGAAAGGCGCGCGATCGATCGATCGATCGATCTTGATCTGACGGCACACAAGGGCGCACTGAAGCCGTTTGTTACTTCACCGGAGAACGCTATATATAGCGATGATATTTTTCTACGGGGATTAGAGAAGTCAAAAACTTCATAATGGTGCGCCTCAAATTCTCGATGTGCTGCAAGGAGCTGTGCACGTACGTACGTCGATCAGGAACACGTGCGCACGGTTTACTTTGCTGCAGCAGTAAGTATGTAGTACTTAACCAGGTTTTACTTTGGCAAAGTATCTTCTTTTCACGACCTCTTTTGCTTTTGTTTTGGGGATTTTGGATATGCAACACAAGTGCAGCGTTTAAGCATGCCTTTTATTTCCATGTAGGCCTCTAAACTGTTCTATGCCCATGCCATGTCGCCTTAACTGTTCACGTAAGACAGTATCTAGCTGGGTATTAAAACTTCACCTGCAAAACTAACAAAAATTCACGTGAATTGCTAAACAACACTGAGTATTTTTTTAATTCGAGTATTCAATTTTTTCTATATATACAATATTTTTCATCTATATTTATAATATTTTTTGTCCATGTATGTAACATTTTTCATGTACGCAATATTTGATGGCTATAAAATATTACATACATAGAAAAAATGCTGCATATAAGGACGAAACATATTATAAACATGAGTAAAAATATTATATACATAAAAAAAATATGAGTATTTTGAACTATAAAAAACAATCGAATCGTCTCCAGACATCTCCAAAATTGATTGGTCCAACGGCGAAAGAAATGCAACTCTCGAACCGAACAGCGAGCCGGCAGACATGAAGCCGAGTGGACCTCGCCCTGATCCATGAAGGAACAAACACGCCGAGTGGCTTATCTGTCGAGCCAGGATTGCATCACGTCGAATCGAGCGACTGCTGATTGGCCCTAATTAAGTTTTCCGCCCTTTCCTTATCCATGAATAAACAATCACGCGCGCCGATGTGATCTCCAACCAATCCGTCCAGCTCCAAGCCTGCAGTCGCATTCGCTGAAAAAAAAAACAGGGGGAAAACACTATACACTTCAGTACTTCGAAATATTTGCTTACCTAGCATTTTTTCCTCAAATTTAACCTTCTAACATACTTATTTTTAATTTTGATCTCCTCTAAAGCAGCAAAAGCAACGACAAACTATACGTGTCATCCGCCGAGCTCCCGCATCACAATAGATTCAAACACTACGGTACCACCTATCGAGCTCGACTAGCTCGGAAGGAGCACCTGCCACACTAGGTGGCCACGGTAGAATGCAACTAAACACTAAATTAGTGTAAGCATGCTTAAGTTAAGCACTAGTGCACAAGTTAAGCACTGAAAATGCATGTCCTATAGATGGCTGCCGAGCTTAGCAGGTGGTACCACAATGCCCTAAATCTACTGCGATGCGAGAGCTCGGCAGGTGACACGTGTCACTTGGCACTGCTTCCGCGGTCGTGAAGAGGGTCAAATTTACAAATTCATGCATTAGAAGGCTAGATTTCAAAAAGTTACTACAGTGTCACAAATATGATCAACTCCAGGACTTCACTCTAGTGGTACTCACCTGCTCGCTTGGGTCGGTTGCATATCGAGCTCCCATACGATCTCAACGTCAAAATGTGTCGGATCGACAATGACATCGCGTGTGGGGCTTCCATTCGGACATGTGGTGTTAGTATTGAGTTTCATACACCAACCAGTTCATCAAAAAAGATTAAACTAATAAGTAAATGCGGACAATTCACTTATATTTTGACACTTCTCTTCACGTGTAGGCTTGCTCCCTAAGTCCTAAGACATGGAATATAAGTAGACTACAATTATATATATTTTTAATTACGTCAGTCAAGTCTTGAACCTAAGATCTCTTGATTTTAATACCATATTGAGTTGTATGCACTAACCAGTTCACCCAAAAGCACAAGTTTATGAGAAAAGACAAACAATTCAATTATACTTCAACACTCCCCTCACGTGTAGACTCTCTCAGACCAAAGACATGGAATATAAATGAGCTGCAATTATTTTTAATTGTGCTAGCTGAGTCTTGAATCCAAGACATCTTGGTTTTGACACCATATTGAGTTGTATGCACTAACTAGTTCACCCAAAAGTCTAAACTTACTTCAACACTCTCCCTCACGTGTAGACTCTCTCAAACCTAAGACATGGAATAGAAGTATGTTGTAATTACTTTTTTAATTACGCTAGCCGTGTCTTGAACCCAAGACATCTTGGCTCTAATAACATATCAAGTTACATACACCGGTCAGTTCGTCTAAAAGTTTAAACTGGTAAAGGAAAGTGGGCAATGGGAATTTACATATACCTCAACACTCCCTCTCACGAGGCGGACAACGACAATTCACTTATACTTCAACACTCCCCTCTCATGAGGCGGGTAATGGCAATTCACTTATACTTCAACACTCCCTCTCACGTGTAGGCTCCTTCGGACTAGGATACGGAATAGAAGTGGGCTGTAATTTTTTTAATTACGTTAGCTGAGCCTTGAGTCCAAGATTTTTTGGCTTTGATATTATATTAGGAGTTCTTAATTTACGGGGTGAGCACATCGATTCCCTTTTTGCTTGGCCATACATACAACCTTTCGTAGTTCATCATTGCTCATCTTAGTTGCTCATTGCAGAATCTCATTCTCGTGGTCATCGCTCAAAATTAAGAGTACATAGCTCATTATTTTGAAAAGCCACTGCAAAAGATGTCTAAGCATCACTAATTTTATGATTAAACTAACATGCATTAACATGGAAAATTTGGAGCACATAAAATTCCTAAAAATTGCACAATTAGGTCGATTGTGTCGGAAGGCTTCTCATAAAATTTTGTAATTTTTGGAGCTTGTTTGGTATATGTAACAACTGTTACAAATATCAAAATCATACGAATTTTTTAGTAACATTCAGAGCGGATAGAATTATCAAAAAATTACACAGTCAAGTTCGTTGTGTTGGGAGGCTGCACATAAAATTTTGTAATTTTTAAACTCATTTGTTGTATTTAAAAATTCTAACAAATAGCATGCAAAAAATAGGGTAAGTAATTAAACTGGCTAATTAGGTAGTTTAATTACCTGTTGTATTGCCAACAGACGGCAGGCCACCTACTGTATTATGGCAAGACGGCAGGTGGCCTACCGTCTGGTAGCCGAACGACATGCACCTGCCACCGGCGGCCGGGCCTTGTGTCACTGCAGACGTCTGCCTCCCGGTGACCGGATGGCAGAAACTCCATTTTATCAATATCATATATATATAGTATAAATAACAGGGGCACCATGGTGTCTGGGTACCAAGCCTTCTGTCTTTATATTGCTTTTAGATGCGTGCTAGTGTGATTGAGACCTTTCATCTATGATTGATTTAGCATGCCTAATATATTATATATCATTGCACTAACACACATCTAAAAGCAATCCAAAACATGAAGCCTTGGTGTCTAGATATCATGGTGTCTCATTTCAGCATATATAGCTATTTTTATAAATAGGAGTGTAAAATGTCCTATATATATGCCAAAAATTCATGGGACCGTCTGATTAGCGTAGCGATGACAGTAGCCGTACAACTCTCGGTGGTCGGAATGATACGGGAGTGACCGCACGAGATGCGACTTGGATAGTGAGGCTGACTGCACGAGATGGCATCGTCCACGGTGTGCGCTGTACATTCGCTTGTCCAGCGATGTCTTCCAGGGCAAACAAGAAAAGCGGTTTTGCTTTGCGCGTGGGGGCACACATCTTGAGCGGACCAGTTATTTTTCAATTATAGCTTGCGATTTATGAATTTCTTCAAATAAACAAATAAAATATTTTTTATTGTTTTTTTAAAGTAACTTATTGAAACAACTTTTAAAAGTAACTAATCGATTTATTGGTATTCAGTTCATTCGCACAAATATTCGCACTCTAATATTTGTTTTTTGTGGAATTATTATGTTTCGAACAAGCTGTTAATATTGAAGTTTGACATCTTGTTTGGGCGCACTCGGATCACGGATTAACGGCCACAGTTGTGATGCACCGTAACTTTTTTAGCGCTATAAGGCCGAGTGCCTCGGTGGTGTCTTTCAGTGTTGACTCTTGGCGTGTATCACCTTATGTTTGCCAAATCTGGACTGCTAATCCGATGGAATTTGCTGGTGATTAAGATGGAGTAACAAGTAGTCGCACATAAGGCCAATAATTGCCAAGTAGGAATGGCAATCACATCTCCGGTCAACCGCTCGAATCTGATTTAGACTTGCAGCGTTCACTCACCCCAGGCGCTGGCGCAGGCACACATGCCTGTCCTTACGTTTCAGACTGCGAATTTGGGTAGAAATAAAACTGCTTTTCGTGCAAATTTCCATCGCCTTGCCATTTGCGAGACAGAAAGCGCAGTCTGACAGTGAAATGAAATGGAACTACGAAAAAGCTCTATGGGCAATAGGCCGGTGATTTTGGCCCCCTTTTTGGCTTATGGCCTGGCATGTACTTTAGGATGTAGCTTTTAATTTTTGGTTTTTGACTACAGTTTATTAGTCTAACGAACAATAATTACTAAAAAAATCAAAGCCGCTAAAACGCCAAAAGGAACAAGGTCCGCTTATGGCTTCTCCTGAACAAACAAATAGGATGCCTTCTCTGCTGCCATTTCGAAACGACTTATCATGACAATTTTTTCAAAATGGCTTATCAATATTCGATTTATTTGCATAAGCTTTCACGCTAAGGCTAAAATTCATCGGCCGTAGCAAAAAAGACTCACCCTTGATATATCTTTATATCTTTCTCACGTAACATAAGATTGGGGTGTTTAATAGTGAACTTCACATTCAGCAACAGATTGTTAGAAAGAAATGAGACACAGGAAGAACAGTGTGAAGCACTAGTACACTACCAACTCTAAAAGGAGACAAATAGCACAAGGTAACTATGATGAGTTGACGGCAACGATGGAGAAATTGTTGGTTAATTGTACACGATGGGCCAGATAAAAAACAACGTGAACCAACAGATCCATCTCCAGGGAGCCCCACTGGCCACTGCCATTCACAACCCCATGGACATCAAGAATCGAAAACGCCTACAAGCTGTACATATTAGGGATGTCACATTCATTGCCATGCAAAAGACCCATACAAGGCCTAGAAACTGTACATACTAGGGATGTCACACTCATTGCCATGCAAAATGTTCAGAACAATAGAAGCAAACCACATGGTGAAAATTATAGAACAATAGCATTTCCCAATTGCATAAGATTTATGAACTTTATGAGCTGAAAGGTTTGGGCGCTGCATTATTTTGAAACATACAGACCTCACTCCGTTTGCATCTCCTGGGGCAAGGGAATTGAGGAGCAGCAATGGTAGTATCCACTATCGTCAAACTTAAATCTCTGAGAAAGGTGAACCTCAGGAATTGGATATTCACCCCATTCCTGTTCCCCGTATTTTCTGAATATATTCCGAGCATCAAATGAATCGTTTCTTCGGTTCCATTTCTTGCTGCAGTGAAACAAAGCAGTCAAGGTAAGGGAACAGTATGTGGACAGCACATTACCAAGATGCAGAAAAAAGGTTTGTTGCTTTCACCTCTTCCTGTGCCTCACATTCATTATGGTTGCGTGCAACTGCAGTTGCAAAAGGAAAAGGCGATTTTAGAACCATATATTAAAAAAAAAGGTTCAGAATCACATTCTTGGAATGTTGAATCTAAATCATGGAAAAATTATCAACAATTATTTATGCAAATAGAAATGCAATAAAAAACTAATTTTTACAAGGAGATGCTATCTGAAATTTCAGTATGTTTTGGCAGACAATACTGCTGCCTAAAATGGGCAAAATAATTCTATATCGCTGCCAAGCAAATAGGCAAAGATGGAAAAGCTAAAGAGACCGAAAGAAAACTAAATTCACATATATTTACCCACCTTCAATTCTTGTGTTGCATCCCTTTCAAGAACTAGGCCTGACTTGACGAAGGCGTCAATTATGACTTCTGATAAAGTGGAAGTGAAGAAGCAACATTTGCATAAAGATGGTTTAATTTTATCATAGTAATAAACAAATACTGACAATGACAACAGTAAACGCACAGATTGCTTCTTAGAGGTTTCACTCCTAGCCTATCCCAACTCGTTTGGGACAAAAAGCTTTGTTATTGTTGCTCCTGCTTACTAGTTATCAGAATTCCAAAGGATACTGCAAGCACGGGCCAGGCGCCCTCCTCCACCAACTTCCAGTACTGGAGCATATACCACCCGAGCCCTAGCTGGTGAGCCTTTCATGCATGTCTGAAATGAAATATTCATAGGATCCTTGTATTAATCAGCTTCTGATGCAGATACTAACCACAAATATTCAAGAATGACATCTTCCTACTCAAAACGAGACTTACCAGACCCTTAAGCTGTATGGAGATAGGTCGGTTTTCCAAAGCTTCATTTACTTGGGAAGATATTGACTGCATTGACAAGGCAGTGCATTAAATTCCTTGCTATTGTCAGCAAATAAAGCCATATCGTCCAAAAGTGACAATACCTGGAGCACATCAGAAGCCCTAGCTATACGATCCTTGTTCCACAACTTCAACATAAGAACCGTTAGGTGAAACGTTTTGGGTTTAATAAATATTGACTTGTCAATGCCGAAATCTGCAGGTGATAAATAAGAGTAGTTCATTGCCTGAAGGGAACAAAAACATTGTAATTTAGAAATGCATAGAATAGTAATAACAACATGCAGTATCACCAGGATAGCACTAGCATACAACAAAATACTGCATCTCATTATTAAACAGTGAGCCACTAGTTTAATATTTAATGTAGCTTCTGCGGATGATAGCTCCCAAGAGTCATGACAAAAATAAACTGTGTGGCATGCCAGCACAAACAAAAACAACTTCAGATGCCAAAATTTTACCTGAGACTAAAACTAACCTAAAACAATATCACATCTTGCTTTCTTCGTAAACACAATGGTCCTCTATCTTAATTGCTTCGTAAGTTGTAATGGAAGAGAGGAAAACATGGCTATCTTCATGTTTGTTCTGTTCCGCAACTTCATAATCCAAACTTGGAGCACATTCATAGAAATTTTATAATACATATAGGCCTTTTTTTATGTCATTCTTTCTTTACCCTGCAATGATGCTATGTGCATTTCATAGAACATTCCTACTGATCTAGAGCATAAGTTTTAAACATGCATATTTTAGGTAGAGATTCATGCAGCTCTTTTAAACATACACATAGATCTAGAATCAAAGTTCCATAAGCAAAGTTGATAGTATTGACTGTAGGAATAACTCCAAGAAGGAGCATTTTGCATTTGGAAAAAAAATCAGCAATGCTTTTAGACCTGGTTGGGAGCCCTTAATATCCATTTTCACTCTGACGGACTCTTCTTGGACTCGCAGCTTCATTGAAACACTTGGGCCCTCTACTTGATCAATTTCATCAATAGAACCTTCACTTGTGTTCCTATCCTTATCACTATCTACATTAGAAGCTGAAGCCCCGAGGATCGAGCTCTGGAAGTGGTTCAGCTTCTCGACAAGATCTGGGTGGATTGCCAACGGAAGCGATATGAAATGAGAGTAATCTAGCATTGGACTTTTAACAGCCTGAAACATAGGACAAGTTCAGCAGTACAGAGTGATTATTATTAGTAAGTAAATGTAATAAATAGAAGTAGGAATATGACAAAACTGGTTGTCGCAGATTGCGGACTTTGAAGTTTTGAGTTGCCCAGTGGTAATGGATGCTTCAAATTCCTCCAATGACAATACTACTTTTGACAACTTTACGCAAGGAAATGAGCAGGATATAAAACAGTAGCTAGTAGACAGTAGCACCGTCACTTCTACATGACGTGTTTGATAATTGGCACTGATGCTTCTGCAACAGATATAGGAGCTATGTTGGTTCTGCACTTGCACTTTGATATATTACAGAGTTAACTAGTTAACAGTTAACTTGTTTAACTTACGTATTTGATAAGTAAGCTAGCTTGTGATTGACGTAAAATGATAATGGAGGGTATTGATAGGAACTTAAGTGTTACAAACCTCAGGAAAATAGTATGTAAAATCAAACATAACGAATTATGATACTTCAACAGTATGGCAACAAAGACGAAATGAACATGTGCAATGATTCAGTGAATGGCATAGCATACAGTAATCATCTATTGCAGCAGTGCGTTGAATATCTACCTCTTCAAGGACACTTGCAATTCTCTCTGATGCTTTTCTAATACTTTCAGCACTTTGGCCTTCGAGACCTGAATATTCCATGTAGTATCATAAAAACTTTTATTAGGTCTGGAAACAAGCAACAGCTTACTTCATGGAACATAGTTTCATAAAGAAAGACGGGCATATTTTTACCAACAAGTGTTTCCTCATTTGAAGATGGACAAATAATTTTGACTCCAGTCTCCTGTTCAATCTGCTTCTGCATAGATCCACTAAAAACCAAAGAATACAAATTATGCCCATAGATAAAGGCCAAGCATTATCCCCAACTAAGAATGGTACACATACGAAAAAAGTTCAAGAGATCAATACCCCTTTCCTTTCAGAAAACGCATCAGAGGAGCATCTACCTGAAAAAGAACAGCTGAATCTATGAAGAGTGTTCAGAGACTGTACTTGTAAAGGTCGCTCATATATCAAGCTTATAGAAAAAAATAGCTTAGTTGAAAAATACCTCAAGAGAAGAGGAATGTTTTTTGGAGATATTGGACCCATCTAGATCCTTGTTCAAGCCAGTTATCTCCATACCGTCTTCTATACCACATATGTATTACGTTTTATTAATATTTGTTTAATTTAACCTAAAACTCTATGCTCAATGGCCATCGCAAAAAGTATAGCTCATGAAAAAAGGCCCATAGCCTAGGACTATTACTTGAATTTGAAAAGCATTGGACATTATTTCAACATGAAAAGGTGCCTTTTCAAGAATCACTATTTTATGCATTCTTACCAAACTCATATAGAATTACTGTGGACCACAATTATTAATGTCCAATATGGCCGTATGGAGGAATTTTCAGCTGGTTCCAGCACTCCAGGGCCTTCTCATTTCACCTAGTATGCAACATTTACTTTAGTTCTTGTTTTGTTTTTCCTTAAGGCAAACCCTCTACAACTTCTGGAACAAATTCACGCTCCTTGCTCAGTAGGTAATTGAAAGAACCCAGTTTTATACATTTAAGTTTACTATATGTTGAAAAGGACCAGTTTATTGAACAGTTCATAGAAAGGTTGATGAGAGTTTACTGGCATAGGATATCTTCACATACTAGCAATCAATCAGAATTAGGGCACACGACCACGTTGAAATGCATTATGACTCCTGATGACCCTGACTCAATTTGTGAAATAAAACGACAGGTAACAAATGGGGCATACCTTTTTGGGGAACTGCTTCTGTTGAGACTGGCATCCATCTCTGCACAGGAGACTTTCTTTTCTTCTGCTTTGCCGCATTATTTGAGGCTCCTCGTGCCCCTTCCATTACAAATGAGGGAAAATTATTTTGGCCAACTGATCCCTGCCATGGTAAAAGCACTATCATGTGAAACACCATACTGCAGGGATGTAATGCAGAAGCACGGATGTGAGCGAAAACGGGGAATAGGTAGAAGCGGACAGATCAAAGAATGAATGACAAAGGCGAGGCGAGGCGCCAAAGATCACCGGGTACAAAGCTCTCTCGGTATCCTGACCTAATTCTAGCACTCAAATTGTCGGTCCAGCAATCCAAGGCCTACCACCCAAGTACTAAAAGAACATTGTTAAGCACGAGATGTCCAGCATCACAAACCACAACAGATTGTACATGATAAACTGAGACATGTAATCAGCTGGTAACCCCCCAAATGGTTACAAATCTCCTGGTGGCGCCATCTGCCCCAGCCAGAATCCTCACTATTCTCCCCTTAACCAACATGCTAAAGATGAAAAAAACAGAACGAGAAGCTTACAGAATCACTAAAATCCGTAACAGAAAGTAGCATCGGGAAGGATACGAGGGGAAAAGATTGTTGGGGCCAGAGGAAGTAACCACCGACCTGCAAGGATCGAAGCGGGGAGCCAGCGCCAGCGGCGAACGGGGGCCGAGCGAGCCGACTAAACCTAGCAAGAAGGGGGCGGAAATCAGGAGATACGCGCGAGTAATCTCGGGTGATTTCTGAGCTTGAAGCGAGCGGCCGCGACCTAGCGATTCGGCTTCGCTCTCGGCGCTTCGATTTGGAGAGAAAAGTTCGGATTTTTTACTATGTGCGGCTGCTGGAGGGTGGGGAGGGGAGCTCGTACCTCGCGAGAGACCTGTAGGCGAACATGACATGGGCCGAGATAGGATTGATTGACCTCGAGCTTTTCCTGAGGCCGCCTGGTAGTGGTATGCACGGCACACGCTGCGCGGCGCAGCGGCAGCGGCGGGCGGTGGCGGCTGCTCCCGACCCCCGTCGTTAGGGGTGGAGCGCATAGCCGGATACCGTTCGCATCTAGCGTCCGTCCCGTGCCGTCACCATTAGAGGCGCAAACGGATCGGACTCGGATGGATACTGTTGTTACCATATCCTAACCTATATTTTTTCTTCGAATTCAATACCAATCGGATTCGGTGTCGGACCCGTTTGCACCCTAGTCACCAGCATCCGCGCGCCTCTCGTCCGTCCCTACGCTGTTCCTCTCTATCCCAAGGAGGCGACAAGTGTGCGACCATCTGATCCTCTGACGAATTGCAGCTTTGCGTTTTACTCCTTGGAATCCCGGATACAGAACCAATGCAGATCAGAGCTTCGCGGAGGCGTGTGAGATCCACTTTTGCTCGTTTGGCCAGGGTAAAATCGTATATGCACTTCCCACACAAATCAAGAACATTTGTTATTGATTGCTTAGTTTCTCGACATTTACAAGGCAATGTCCATGTTATCGCTACGGTTCAGCATCTCCGTTATGCCCTGAACCCACGTATACTGGTCGTACTTGTCCCTGCACTCGAATTCCATCACCCTTTTGACCGTCTTGATGCCGAAGTAGCCTCTTCTGCGGCTTCCATTTGTTTTTCCTTAAGGCAAACCCTCTACAACTTCTGGAACAAATTCACGCCCTTGCTCAGTAGGTAATTGAAAGAACCCAGTTTTATACATTTAAGTTTACTATATGTTGAAAAGGACCAGTTTATTGAACAGTTCATAGAAAGGTTGATGAGAGTTTACTGGCATAGGATATCTTCACATACTAGCAATCAATCAGAATTAGGGCACGACCACGTTGAAATGCATTATGACCCTGATGACCCTGACTCAATTTGTGAAATAAAACGACAGGTAACAAATGGGGCATACCTTTGGGGAACTGCTTCTGTTGAGACTGGCATCCATCTCTGCACAGGAGACTTTCTTTCTTCTGCTTTGCCGCATTATTTGAGGCTCCTCGTGCCCCTTCCATTACAAATGAGGGAAAATTATTTTGGCCAACTGATCCCTGCCATGGTAAAAGCACTATCATGTGAAACACCATACTGCAGGGATGTAATGCAGAAGCACGGATGTGAGCGAAACGGGAATAGGTAGAAGCGGACAGATCAAAGAATGAATGACAAAGGCGAGGCGAGGCGCCAAAGATCACCGGGTACAAAGCTCTCTCGGTATCCTGACCTAATTCTAGCACTCAAATTGTCGGTCCAGCAATCCAAGGCCTACCACCCAAGTACTAAAAGAACATTGTTAAGCACGAGATGTCCAGCATCACAAACCACAACAGATTGTACATGATAAACTGAGACATGTAATCAGCTGGTAACCCCCCAAATGGTTACAAATCTCCCAGTGGCGCCATCTGCCCCAGCCAGAATCCTCACTATTCTCCCCTTAACCAACATGCTAAAGATGAAAAAAACAGAACGAGAAGCTTACAGAATCACTAAAATCCGTAACAGAAAGTAGCATCGGGAAGGATACGAGGGGAAAAGATTGTTGGGGCCAGAGGAAGTAACCACCGACCTGCAAGGATCGAAGCGGGGAGCCAGCGCCAGCGGCGAACGGGGCCGAGCGAGCCGACTAAACCTAGCAAGAAGGGGCGGAAATCAGGAGATACGCGCGAGTAATCTCGGGTGATTTCGAGCTTGAAGCGAGCGGCCGCGACCCAGCGATTCGGCTTCGCCTCGGCGCTTCGATTTGGAGAGAAAAGTTCAGATTTTTTACTATGTGCGGTGCGGCTGCTGGGGGTGGGGAGGGGAGCTCGTACCTCGCGAGAGACCTGTAACCGAACATGACATGGGCTGAGATAGGATTGATTGACCTCGAGCTTTTCCTGAGGCCGCCTGGTAGTGGTAGTGGTAGTGGTATACTGGCATGCACGGCACACGCTGCGCGGCGCAGCGGCAGCGGCGGGCGGTGGCGGCTGCCCGACCCCGTCGTTAGGGGTGGAGCGCATAGCCGGATACCGTTCGCATCTAGCGTCCGTCCCGTGCCGTCACCATTAGAGGCGCAAACGGATCGGACTCGGATGGATACTGTTGTTACCATATCCAACCTATATTTTTTCTTCGAATTCAATACCAATCGGATTCGGTGTCGGACCCGTTTGCACCCTAGTCACCAGCATCCGCGCGCCTCTCGTCCGTCCCTACGCTGTTCCTCTCTATCCCAAGGAGGCGACAAGTGTGCGACCATCTGATCCTCTGACGAATTGCAGCTTTGCGTTTTACTCCTTGGAATCCCGGATACAGAACCAATGCAGATCAGAGCTTCGCGGAGGCGTGTGAGATCCACTTTGCTCGTTTGGCCAGGGTAAAATCGTATATGCACTTCCCACAAATCAAGAACATTTGTTATTGATTGCTTAGTTTCTCGACATTTACAAGGCAATGTCCATGTTATCGCTACGGTTCAGCATCTCCGTTATGCCCTGAACCCACGTATACTGGTCGTACTTGTCCCTGCACTCGAATTCCATCACCCTTTTGACCGTCTTGATGCCGAAGTAGCCTCTTCTGCGGCTTCCATCGTCAAGCTCCCTCCCCGCCCATGCCGGTATCTCAGAGCAGACATCAATAGTTGGATATGAAGTGAAGAGCGAAGTCAATAAGAAACAAAAAAGGGTTTTTAATATTTCAGTGACTAAGCCTGAAAGAAATTGCACTTGTTGTTATCAAAGGGGAGTTGGGTAAAGCAAACTCCCTCCTTGGACGAGCACGGGGCTTAGTCAAGTAGAACCGGGTTGCGCTGCTTGATGCTCCGATCGAAAACAAATCAGTGGGGCCATGCCGGTACGACAGAATATGCGTTAGAAAGGTCAATCCCTCCCCCCCTTTTTTTGTAAAAAAAATGAAAAACCGGGCCGAACTTCTAAAAAGCAGCCCACCCGCTTCCATAGAACAATATCGCGGCAACGTAGACCTAAGTGGATTTATTGGATCCTGGGGAACCATCACAAGTACGGCCGGCCTATAGAACGAGAATGTTGTGTCTCCATCCAGTGGCAGGCGTCGGAGATCGCATAGGCCAGTCCAAGTATGCATTGAAGTGCAGGCTAGGTGCTGGTTTTTCTCAAAATCAACTAGGAATCGAGCCTTTTTTAGTATAAGCACCTATATACATCTACTTTCCTTGAGCATAATATAGATTTTTTTATTCGATTCAAAATTACAAGATAACTCCTTTTTATTATTAATAGGACCCTCCTGATATATTAGCAATATTTAGATTGACTCTCTTTTATTAGCTTTATTACTTCTATTCTATATCCTATCCCATCAAAAAAGAGGATGAAAATCTACACAACTGATAGCCCGGTTGGAGTTTGAGATGTGTTCAGTTTCTCTCTAGTCATTTTTTTATAGTGCTTATCATTGTTATTGATTGACCAGCATGACTTATGGATTGAATTTGATACTGTGCTATTTGAATAGCGAGATTCTTGAAAGGCGGAGGAAATAGACTTTCTTGCTCCTGCATCATTCTTGCTAAGGGCATCTAAGGAACTAATCAAAGGTTACGAAAGAGAAGGCTTGAAAAGGAGCTTACTTTTCCTGCTAATGCTACTTCCGCTATCTCGTAAGGAGGATACGACTCATAAACCTCCCTTGGTATTTGGGTAGTGCCGCTTTTCCGCTTCTTTCTTAGGCTGGTCATTTCAAGATGCCGCAACTTTGTTCGTCAGACTGGATGTGAGGAAAGTGGGGTGCCTGGACTAAACATTAGCCAAGTCCAGGAAAATTATGTTGCCACACTCGTAGAAAAATTCCAGAGAATCGAGACGTCTATCATTCTTCTGTAAGGAAGTAAAAAATAGGATTATCGAATCGAACCCTTGGTATCGAATCGAACCCGCTTGTATAATCGCTGTTTATCTACCACTCATGATGACACCGAGATCTTCGACTTAGCTCCTATAGGTCATCCACCCAGGGTGGAAGATAACGAAAGGGAGACAAAGTCCTAGCTAAATCAACACACAATAATCTCATCCTTCTACCCATTCCATCCATCATATCAGTCGCTATAAAAAGGAGTTCATTTTTGCGTAACGGTGCAGTACCGGTATATCCATATGGTTTAGGACTTTAGGTCAAGTAGTTGGATAAGCTAGATATGGTTTAGGTCAAGTAGATGGATAAGCTGGATATGTCAACAAGTGAGTACATTGAGGGAGCCGTAGTTAATTTGTTTTTTCGTTTTCACGGGCAACCGCCACGACTCCTGCGTTATAGCCGCCCCTTTCTCTCTTTCTTTTGACTGCCTCGTGGACGGACGAAAGAAGGGAAGTTACAGAAGGGGGCAGTGAAGGCTCGCCAAGTAGACAGCAAGCCCCCACCCCGTCAGTCCTGTGTTGCCGTAGCGTGCCCTACTTCAATAAGGTATTACCTCGCCGATTTTAAAGGGGATGGGATTGGATTCATTCACTTGCATTCTCCATCGTCTCCGTCGGGGTCTCCGGGTGGCTGGACCGTCGTTGGGGGCCCCTTCTAGGCCAGACCGCCTTCTTCCTCGATGGCCTCGAACCTCTGGAGCTACCCATGGCTGTGCTGCTGCTGCTGCTGAAGGCATTGCTCCATTGCCTGAGAGGAACCAAAAGGTTAGCTCTGATTGAATGAACACAAACTCAGCTACATGTTTGAGCCTTGTTAGAACTTGAACAATGGGAAACAGACATAGAGCAATACCGGCAGTTAGTAGACTTTGTGTCTGATGATTATAGCTTAACTACTAGAACTAGAGAGTGAGTCTGATTCTAGGATGGAGCTTAGGATCAACTTGCAATCTCTCCTTTGTCAGAAGCAATTCAAACTTCAGAGTTCAAAACAAGTACACAGTGAGGACATTGTCAGGTTTGTCCTATATATGGAAGCTAGGAAAGGACAAGGTAAGGCAGTGTTGTTAATTATTATGCTTAGGCTATGTATAATAGTATGATATCAGCTGTCTATAAATCTTATCACGTAGAATACGAGATGATGTGGAGGAGAGATGGGGAGCATAGAGAATTATGTTGTCTCTTATGCAGTGGTCGACTGTAACACGATAAACAAGACACATTATATCATAAAGAAGCTTTCTATAGAGACATGTAAAAAGACAATCTATTATATGAGCTGTTTTTAGTGCCATCTATAGATGACATAGAGAATATTATAGATAACAATTGTCTATATCATTATACATGTCCTTAGGGCTCATGTTGTTGGTGGGTGCTAATTTTAAGTCTCATCAAGTGTCATTTCTTTCATTCCCATGGCCTCTCCATAAAGAAGCACAAAATTTGCTTTTGCAAGTAATGGAGTAGTGACTAGTGAGAGTAATCTTTTGGTAGTGTGCTCTTCTGTGGAGCCCTAAGCCCTTCATGTCTGATGCCTTTGGTTTGAGAATTGAAGTCTTGTTTTTTCTTTTTTGCACAGGAATAATCAAGCAATTTAGGGAGACGTGTGATATGATCCATGGTCAGAAGAACAATGCCATTGTGATAATGCATCATTTCATACAAAGGTGATGCATCTCTGACAGGACCGAGCAGTTTTGCTAAGCCATTTGGCAATCTTCCGATACTTTCATTTGCATTGTGGCCACTGTCTTCGTTTGGATGCTTGTGTTTGCCTTGGCTTAAACTGTTGTTACCTGAAGAAACTAAAGGCCAATTTGCTTTAATCCTTCCACAGATCATTCTCCATAAGTAGAAACATAATACTGGAGGGAAAACATTGATTTATCCTGTCTTTTCAGGCCTCACCAAACATTCAACATTTTGAGATGCTATACTGCTACTATAGTTGGGTGATGATGTTCCTACGTGCGCGTGATCTGAATCATTGGCAGCAACAAGGAGAATAAAAGTGCAGCGTCCATGATACTGATGTAAATAAGTACTCGTATCTAGTAGAACTTAGAAATGTTTGGCACAACCCATTTTTCTGTCAATTGAATAGGCAAATCCCGGGAACTGACAATTAGTACTCCAATTAGTACTAAGCATCATGGTTGTTACGGCGACCACGGCGACCACGGCGAGTGATAGTCGCCGGACGCCTAGGCGACGTCCAGGCGACGCCAGGCGAGCGCCGTATCGTCTCATACGGTCATCTCATACCCCCTCAGGCCCTCAATACGGTCTCATATCCCCTCGGTCGCTCCGCCTCCTCATATGCCGCTCCCGAGTCCCGACCTCTCCGCTCCTGCCTCTCCCGAGCTCTCCGCCTCTCCTCTCCCCCCGCCCGACCTCTCCGTCTCCCGTCGCCGCCTCCCGCCCGCCTCCTCTCCCGCCGCCGCCTCCCCCTGCCCGCCTCCTCTCCCGCCGCCGCCTCGGCCCGGCTCCTCTCCGCCTCCTGCCCGCCTCTCTCCGCCGCCGCCTGCCCCTCCTCTCCCGCCGCCGCCTCGTCCGCCTTCCTCTCGCCGCCGCCGCCTCCCGCTCGCTCCTCTCCGCCGCCTCGGCTCCTCTCCCCGCCTCCGGCCCCACGCCGATCTCCGAACCCTAGCCGGCGTCAACAATGGATCAGCGAGGCGAGCAGCCATGACGCCCTCCTCCGGCCGCCAGGACGCCTAGGCGACGCCGTAACAACCTTGCTAAGCATTATAATGGTTGACTCCAATCAAACTTATAATCAAAGACAATTTTCCATTTCATCAAACACGCAAGAATTGGAGCTTACCTCTTGTCTGCTTTCCCCGGGAGATGATGGAAAGATGATTCACGAGTGGGACTTCAGAAAACAAATTGATTCAGCTCTTGTTTTTGCTGGTCAGAGAAAATGATTCCGCTTGCAATCCGGGTTTCCCGCAGTTCGTGCGAAGCATTTTGCTCCTCGAATGGAGAGAACCGATTATGTTTTTCTTTTGAAAAAAGAGTAGAACGAATTTTAGGATTGAAGACACCGTGGGATTTTTCTAAAAGAGACTTCTGTAATTTATGTAAAGGAATTGCAACATGAGACAGTTATTTCTGGGAGGCGAGCGCTGCTCGGTTGGCAGCTAGGGGTGTTCACCCCGACCACTGACTGCTACATCAGTGGTTCTACCAATTTGCATAGAGTACCTTCCTTAACATATTTCAATCAATTTCAGAAAACTATTATAGTGCAAACGCAAGGTTGAAATGCCAAATACCAATGTTTTGCAAAAATTTTCTTTATAACTCTCTTTGACTTAGCCCCTCATTTTCCTTCTCCTTTACCCACTGGATTACTTAAACCCGTTAGATATATCCTTTTTATTTAGATATAGCTAATATCACTTCAAATAGGTATGAATAAAAATTAGGTATAGATTTAGATTACCCGTACCCTACCCAGTAGCATCCCTAAAATTGAGTACTCTGCCTGCGGTTGTCCACCACCCCTGTTTACTTATGTCATTATATTTGCTGGTGATCAACTGATCATATCCAGTTAGCTAAAAATGATTTTAGCATTGTCCATACTTTTAGTTCGTCGTGATCAACAAATTATGATGTTGAGTAGTCTATCTAGTGCTTTCTGACATCAAGTGGCAGAAGACAAAACTTGTTTTGCATTTGGAGTTTTTTTTTTTTGAGTTGGTAAATATGATCTCCCATCGAAATACTGCTACTTGTGGTCTTGTACTGAATTATGTAGCAGTGACACTCCTGGCAAAAGGTTTGTGCTTCCTTTTCTACGCTTCCTCTTCTCTTTACATGGCAAAATTAATAACAAATATATATTTCATAAAGCAAACATCGTATTATTGCCTTTCCGCTCGGGTAACAAAAGATTAAAAGTGTTACACAGTGATAAGACGCTTTCTCAGTAGTGGAAGGAGCTCGACAAAACCCTAAATTTTGGGGGCTCCAACTCCAAAGAGGAAGGGGAGATTGGAGCATTTGCCCCATACATAAACATGGAATTTGATGATTTACCCCATTTGTCTCATTGATATGTGGGTCTTGGACCCACATGTCATTGAGATATCACAGGGCAAATCATCAAATGCAATGAAAGGTGTGGCAAAAGATCAATTACCTCATTAACCAGAGGAGCATATATAGCAGATGAAAGGAAATGCATACAAAAGAACGGAATATACGCACTGTACGACTGTCCAATCATTTAGCATGGTATTTGAAAATGTTCCGAGTGGCACAGAACACAAGCAGCATTGAGGAACAAACAACGCTGTCAATACAGTGCATCAGAAACTAAAATTGCAGATGCACTTTACAAACTTATGTCAGATATCTTTTTTACTGACAGGGGTCTTTTGCCCTTTTCGTTTCCCTTTTCGATTGAACAAGGAGAAGGGTTTGAATATAGAAGTATCTGGAAGATGATTAATAATGCATAAACAATACTACTGATATACACTGGCAGTACTGGTATAGGATACACATAAAGCATAAATTACCGAGCATTGAATATAATATATATTACATAGCACTATAACCCTATAGGCTGGTTTATCTCTATAACAGAAGTCAGAACTTGTGGTTAATGAGTTGATACAGCACTAAAACTAACAAAACCTGGTAAGATTTGATGAAAATGCCAGATTTAGCTGTAGAAAAAGTTACAGACCATGCACGAAATGCTGTAGAAAAAGGTCATCAAAGCTCCTGAGTTACAACAGAATCTAAGTACAAGTTAGAACAACAAAAAGAACGAAAATAGAGAAACAAAATTCTCCAGTGATCGTAGCAATCTAAACCACCTTGCATGTTCACGGTCTCAGATCTACTGATATAACTCTTCATCAGCAAACTACATATGAGATTTGGTTAAATTTGATTAAACTTTCTTCAATTGACTCAAGCCAGCCATAGGTATGGATTAGACAGCACCCACTTTTATAGTGATTCTCGTATTGGAGTATTGTTCAGGAAACTTCTTTGTACCTTATGTTCTCAAATAAGGAGCGAGTATAGACAAGTTCTTAAAATCACATATTGATATGAAACTTTGGCAGACAGATCAAAGCAAAGTGAACCAAAAAATAATCTGCTAATGGTGAAACCATAGGTAATAGGTTACATAACTTGCTATATACAATAAATTATTATTTACTATAGGAAGGGTGATTAATTCAAAGAAAACATAAAAACAAACCACCTGGAAACTCCATAATCTTTCAACAACCAAATATACAAAGTTATTTTCTGATAAAACAGATTTCATGAAACAGACATAATAGTACAAGTAGATACTTCAGCAGAAGGAAATATTGATAACTTACACTGCAAAAAAAGGACTGATAAGAGACTGTACCAGCTCCCATGACTTCATTTTGGAAATCTCCCTTTGGTTTTGCTGATACTTGAACTGTTCCCCAATATCCTGATGCCATCAGTAGAAATTATGTTGCTTTCTGAGTGTTGGCAGCATCATGCACCGATAAACATGAAAGATATCTATGAGCAACGTAACATGTCATTCCTATAGTAAATCTGCGAGGTAAAAACTCTCCCAATCATAAATCTCCTACTGAAACATTCATGGAAAGTTCCATGCAGACACAATCAACTTAAGATTAACATACTGTGCTCCTGTTCAGTTCTTGAGCATCTTCAGTACCTAATGCTGAAAATATTTCAGATCACAATGCAAACTTCAAGAAATAATCATACTGCAACATGTATATTGGATAAATGGCATACAATGAATGAGCCCACACCATCATTGTTGCAATATGCCCATGCCATATATCTATTAACATATAAACAATTTACATGTCATCCAGCACTGTGAGAACAAAATGTTTGAACAGCTGTCTAACAAACTGCTGTAGCATTTATCACAACATCGAGCAAACCTTGCATAATTAGTAGGTGGCATCATCATCAAACGCATCTGTAGCCACCTGACTAACATACATTAGGCATCATGATGTTTAAATTGACTTTGTGATACTTGACTCTGAACCACTTGAAAAGCAATGGGGTCTCTTCTAAGCATTTCCTCTTTGCTCCACAAGATACATGACCTATATGGGAACAGAAATTCATTAAGGATGCCACAGTAAGAACAAGAGTCTAGTGCTATTGTTAGAAGATTACCTGTCACTTTGCTGGGGCATTGTGCGGGAATGTTGGAAGCTGACCGCTAGATGAGCCAGTATTGCTGACAAAACTCTGATTTTGAAGAAAAGCATCAAATAGCGATATTTGTCTTGAACTACCGTCATTTCTCCATTGGGCACCAGGTAGAGCAACAGATGACGTCAGATGTGCTTTTCCGGCAGCCATGTCATGTCTCTGAAATGATTGACCATCTTATGAATGAAAAAAATAAATGCTCAAACAACAAAAATAATAGATGGACAGGAAATACAAAATATATACTCCCTCTGTTCACAAATATATGATGTTTTAGAAAGCGTGAAACCAACATCTCTGATTTTGACTACTAATATATCAAAAACTATTTAGACTAGTCATGTGAAAATGGTATCATTACATTTTTTATGCAAAATATATTTTTTACTAACATATTCATATAAAAAGTAATGGTCAAAGTTGCATATTGGAGACCATGTTGATGTCCAAAACATCATATATTCTCGAACAGAGGGAGTGGATCTTTTGTACGAAACAAAGGATGTTGCGCAGATTATGGAATCATATCTTCCTCAAAGTCAATCCTCACAAAACAGTAACTGTGAAATTTGTCGGAAGTCAAAGCACCAATAAATAAAGTAACCCCAAAGGGCAATCTACCGTTGCTAGTTCAACACACACAAAACTTGAACAGGGAACTTCCACAAGGGAGATGGATTAACTTTTTAAAAAAATGGTCCAAACTTTGCGTGCCCATTTGCAACTAGAGAATAACACAAATAAACTGCAAGAGAAAAATAACACAGAGTACCTTATGAGAAACCAATATCAGGCATTATTATTTTCTAATCAATGACATAGCCTGTAACAACAGCGAGACTAGTCACATGTACAAGCACTGATAGGTTTTATGTGGTGCATGTTAGATCTATGGATGATAGATGAATCGTTCAAGTATTGGACAGCCCAAAGGGGCAATATATAGTATAAGACTTAAGGGACACAAGACCAAACCCTAAAATAGGAAGACACTAATACCCTTATATCCTTAACATCCCCATCAAATGCACTTGAAAGGGTTGACACTAAAATAGGGAAAATCCAAAATCCGAGTCTTCAAGATGTTGTCGTAGCGTGCAACTCTTGAAAAAATTATCGACTACCAAAAGAACTCCATCCGAAGTCGTGCGGTAGCCCATAAAGCATGGTGGCGCAGATCGAAGTTTGAGACGGCAGTGGCATGGAAGGAAAGCGCGGCGGCGTTAAAAACTCGGAGCGACAGCTTAACGAGAAGTGGCGGCCTTAAAACTTCTACAATCTACAACGGCTTAGAGAGAAGACCAGCGACTACGGCCATACGAAAAGAAAAGAACCACACTCGATCCAAGAGGATGGACCATTGCTAGCAAAACAATCGGCTGACTGACATAAAATTTGTGGACTCGCACGACTTAGACGAATCGAAAGAGAGATGACTTGACTTGGATGGATACAACGGAAGATCCAAAAGAAAAGGACTCAAAAAACAGCATAAACTAGCTGCAGTCATCTTGGGGAGAACAGTAAAGACCCAGACAATATCTTAAGAAGCCTGCGAAGATAGCCGTAGTCACTGGGAGAACAGTAATTCACCTCCCCTCACGCCCGTAGTCACTGTGAGGAGCACAGCCAAGAGACCACCTTTAAGAACAACTCACTCCCCTTCCTTTGCATTGTCATCAAAAAGCTTCCATAGCACCCGACTCTCTCAAACGAAAACCTTATCTCCAGTCTCCCTCCACAACAAGCTGCCACTCCAAAATATCTTCATCCCCAAAAGATCTCCACACTCAAGGCTATCTCCGGCTCGCCGGAGCACGGACTCGGGAGATAGGGGCGACGAGCGAGCCAAGCAAATGAGCGAGTTGGAGTCGAGCGACCAGGGAGTCATCGGGCTAAGAGAGCCGAAGCACAAAGACGGCCAGATCCAGCTGCGTCTTGGCCAGTGGGGATCAGATCCGGACGGTTGACGTTCTTCCGGCGTAGATCGGGCTCGGGCTATGGACAAGCATGGGCCAGCGGTGACAAGCCGACGATCCAGAGCATGATCAGGTGAATCTGAGGGAGACCGACAGCGGCGAATCTAGGAGGATCCGCGGTGGAGAAAGCCGTGGTGGCAACGAAGACGGTCGTATCCAGCGCAACGAAGGAGCTCAGGGAAGACCAGATCGAAGTCCGAGACAACGATTGTAAGATCGAGAAGGCCGACTAGAGGGGGGTGAATAAGCGGTCTTAAAAATTCTTTTAGACTACTACCAAATTTATAATGCGGAAGAGTAAACTATTTGGTTTTCACAAGTAAGGCCTAAAACATCTAAGTTTGACTAAGTGCACCAACGATATAATTCCAAATCAAGAAAAGCAAACTTAGGAAGACAAGTATTCTAATCAATTCAATGAATATAAATGCTTGAATATGAATTGCTAGAAAGCAAATTGAGCGCAAGATGACAAACCACAATGACACTTGATGTTTTTACCGTGGTGTTCGGAAACTTGCCGGTTTCCCCCAATCCACGTTGAGGTAAGTCGTAAGCCCATCCGAGTTGAACTGGCTCCACGAATTAAGCCTAACCACCTCAATCCACTAAGACTGCTCTTCCTCCACTCCGGAGATGGCGAGCACCACACCATTCACAACGCGATAGGCTTCTCACAAGCTTCTTGAGAAGATCACCGGACCACCACATCTCCGAAGCCATCTAGGAGTTGGCAAACTCCAAGAGTAATAAGTCGGAGACCATCGCTTGAACGAATCAAGAATCGTAGCTCAACGGACACAAAGTCCACCACCAAGTGCAACACATACACTAGGTTATGCTCGCCTCACTCTCTAAGTACAACATATGCACATAGGAGGAGAAGACTTACTCTTAGCTTAAGAAATGGAGGAATAGTGTCAACAACTACCTCTCAACAACCCTTGAGGAGGTATTTATACATTTCTCTCAAAAACTAGCCGCTAGAGTGACGAAAGGGCAAGAATCAGCCGGAGGACCAGTACTAACGCCAACATATGGCCGGTACTACCACGGTCCTCTCAACGGCTACAAAACTAGCCGTTAGAATGAAAAACCGGTCAGACTGCACACACAGGGACTAGTCAGACCACTATCAGAAAAGTCACTCTCTGGAAAAAACGTACCGCAAGAAGAAACGGTAGTTCCGTGGACCGGTCAGACCGCTACCCGTATGTTGGTCCGATCGCCATATGCATGCTTGGCCGGACATCAGATATACTCCTGGCCCGACCGCTCCATAGTCAGATTGCCCTTTGGCCTGGGTGAAATTAATTAGGCCAGTCTGATCGCATATACAAAGCCGGTCAGACCGTCACCTTGAGAACAGGCTCTAAAGATTAGAAGACAATACATATTTCTCAGCCACTTTGCACAAAAGCTTTGCAAATTATAGAGATATACATTTAAGGTTAAAAAAATGACTCCCAATAGATCATGGAACATTTCCGCAAGTATCTTTTGAAATCACATCACCAGGAAGACGACATGGACTTAAAACAAATTCAAATTGCCTTTTCAAATTTAAGTCACATGTAGCAACAATATTTGCATGAGCTACAATCATTTGAGAGACATCTCAAATATTAGCATCATGCCTCAAAGAGGGGCAATAACATGGACTTCGACTTGTTGCAAAACACATTCGCAAATATCCAGTCACATGTCACAAAGAACTTATGCATGAGCTACAACATTTTCAAAACACATTCAAAAATATTAGCATCATGCCACGGAGATAGCTAAAGCAATTAAGAGAGTTATCAACACTTGTTACGTTCAAGCTACTAGTCGCGACCCCTCTTAATAGTACGACATCCTATACTAGCAACCCGGTCTTCCAACCAAACACCAAGAACAGTAAAAGACTAGAAACATATCCTTAGCTCTAACTAGTCATACATTTGCCTTACGCATCCACTTAAAACTTGACAATGTATATCTCAACTCCAAGTTTGGACCATGACTTATCAACACATGTGAAGTTTTTACATTGCTTGAGAATGATCAACCACATGAACCCATCTTAAGTCATCTATCACCGTGAGACATATCATGTTCATTCATCTCAATGAAACTATTAGTCCCACAATTCGATTGTCATTAAGTACCAAAACATGTCATTAACTCATAATGACGGGTCTAGATTCTTCAACGGCAGCCAGCGGTGACGAGCCAGCGGATCCGGAGCATGAGCCGACGAACCCGGCGGAGGTCGACAGCGGCGGATCTAGGAGGATTCGCGATGGAGAAAGCCATGGTGGCACAAGCGCACGAAGGTGAGACAAAGATCGACGATGGAGAGGCCGACAACCATGTGCAGATGTCGATGACGAGCTGATGGCGGAGGCCAAAGACAGGCAACGAACGACGAGAAACGCGTGTAGAAGAGACGGGGTCCAACGGTGGCGGGTCCATGTGCGCGGCAACAAAAAGACTTCCCTGCGAAAGAAGACGGTCCGGATCCACCGAGGAGAAGGCCTGACGACGGCACAAGCGATGGTGGCCACCCCGGGAGCGGAGATCGCTCCTCCCAGGAGCAGCAGATGCAGAAGACGATCGAGGCTAGGGTTTGAACGAAAACCCTAGGTATGGCTTTGATACTATGTTAGATCTATGGATGAATAGATAAATTGTTCAAGTATTGCACAGCCTAAAGGGGCAATATATAGTACAAGATTCAAGGGATACAAAACCAAACCCTAAAATAAGAAAAAACACTAATACCCTTATATCCTTAAGGGTGTCGACCTTGCTGTTCACATGGTGAATTTAATTAGATTTCCTAATTTCACTGCCTTTACCTTAGAAAAATGAAGTACTTATTATGCACTGGTACGAGGCTACTGAATTGCAGCATATTCCAGTAAAATAAACCTTGATCAGAGCGAATTTCTGCCTTGGATTTCTCTGGGAATATCATTAAGTTTTACACAATCATGTAGCACTTGAACATATGTAGACTAAAGTTGAAGAATAGCTTATTGTTCCGAGGATTGGTGTAAACCAAACAACCAAACAAAGGTAAACTCAGATTGGTCATATTACGTTGGGATTGTACCAAGTTTGAAAGGTAACAGAAAAGATACCAAACATTTAAGATTAGCTTTTTTGTATTCAAATTTCACATTTCAACAATGATTTTAAAAAATAAAAGAAAGTAATTAAAAAATAGTGGTAAAAAACTGGATCTCATGTGAGTGAACAAATATTCAACATTATTATTTTCAAATGAAAAATTCAAGTAATAAGCAAATTGATCTGGTAGGCCTTACACGATTCTCAGTATGATGCTTGTCAGGGTAGGGATCTCTCTCAGTTGCCTGTTTCACCCGCAACTGTGCAGGTGGCCCGGCCATATGGCTTGGCCCCATATGCTCCTGGGCTCCATTCTGATGGAAAGCACCATTTACACCTGTTAATCGTAGCGCCGGCCAAGAAGTATCAATTTTGTGATCAATTCAAACATGTCGTCATAGACTTTCTAATCCGATCTACCTCAACTGCAAACAGCATAATGTAAGTGTAGACAGAAGCAAACTTTGAGTCTTAACACTTATATATAAGATAAATGGTTGATCTCATTGATGGCACTCTCAAATGAACTCGTAGGTATATGATTATCAAAAGATGAAAAAGGCTCTGTTACCTGCTAGTTTGATAAGATCTACTGGGGTTGCTCGAGTAATAGCTTCTCCAGGACCATGCTACAAATAGTCAAATACAAGTGGATTTGTTAAGTAACCATTAAAGTTGTACCATGCCTAAATAGAGTATGAATTTAAGAATTGTTCTGAACCACTGACAATTCTGCAGAATGCTTCGTCGAAATGAAATATGCATAAACTAAATCCATTTGTGTGAAGGAAATAAAGTCCATTTGAACATGAAATTGGAATTTTCAGGAGATGTATTAAATAAAAGAAACAAATGCATGAGTGCCTGCAAAAAGTTAAGAGTCGCTCCAGTATCCTCAATTCCTCATGAAAAGTGAAATAAATATTTATCCCAAAATCGGTCTCGTTCTTTAGTAATCATCAGAACATATATGGTGTACATTGTTATGAATATTGTGTGTATGTATTCAAGAGGCCTAATGGGCAATATACATAGGGTACAAAGGGGACACAATACTAAACCCTAGTACAATAGGAAATACCACTAATATACTTAACACCCCCTCAAATGCAAAGCGTATGCAATAGCGTTGCATTTGAAAAAGGTAGACATTAAAATAGGAAAAATCCGAAGCCCAAGTCTTGATAATGTCATTGTAGTAAGCAGCTCTTGGAAAATATGTCGAGTCGAAGAGAAATAGATAGAAGCATGGCGGCGCATATCGAAGAGCAGTGCACAAGAAGCACAGCGCAGAAGAAGCGCGAGCGGCTTAGAAAGAAGCGGCGGCACCATAACGACTTCTACAATCTGTATGCGGTTCAGAGAGGAGTGGCGGCTGCTGTCATACAAAAAAAAGGAAATTCCTATACTTCTATAACTGATAATAAATTTGTGAACTCGTACGGCTTTAACTAACTGAAAAATAGAGGCTACAGACTTGGCATGGACACAAACAAAAGTCTAAAAAATGACTCAAAGGCAGTGGATAGTAGTAGTCATCTCCGGAGGAATAGTGAAACCCTGAAAAAATATCGACACCATAACCCCAGACATGAGTTGAGAGACTCTAGCACAGGAGTGTCCAGAGAGAAGGCACATGATAGTCCACAAGGAGAGCTCAAGCCAGATGGCCAAGACATTAAGGCCACGAAAAGTCGGCAAGGAGAGCTCATGTCCACACATACCCACTGATTCCTCCTCTCCTGCTACCTCCCTCTCCCCCGAAAGCTCCAGCCGAAGGAAAGGAGAGAGACGGTTCAAGAAGACAACGGCTCGGGGAGTCATGCCTGGACCCGACGGGATCCGATTGGTGGCACGAATCCGGGAGGCCAGCAAAGAGATCCAGTCAGAGAGGCTGTCGGCGGCCGGATCTGGTAGAGGTGGCGGAAAGACGGCATCAAGGATCCAGGCGGGGGAGCCTCCAGACGGCGGTGACGTGATGGCGCTCATGGCGGAGACGACCGAGGAGGTGGCGGCCACTGGATGGAATCCAGCGGCAAGAGGCCGTCGGCGGTCGGATCAGATCGGACTTCGATCTGGCGATGGCCGATGGCCAGAAGAGGCGAGTGGCGACGGCAGTCCAAGAGAAGGATGGCGGCGGCGGCTCACCAGGATCTAGGCGACGATGTGGCCGCCCCTAGGAGTGGAGATTGATCACTTGGGGGCAGCGGCAAAGAAGAAGAACGAAGACTAGGAGGTAGTGGTAGCTGCTACAGTAAACCCTAACCCTAAAATTTGCATTGATACCATGTTATGAATCTTGTGTATATAGGGCAATACATATAGAGTACAAAGCGGACACAAGACGAAATCTTAGTACATTAAGAAATACCACTAATACCCTTAACATATATAACCAAAGCAAAGAGAGAACTGGGGAAAGAGGGGAATT
Organism: Bonia amplexicaulis; assembly: GCA_036346245.1. Taxonomy (NCBI): domain Eukaryota; kingdom Viridiplantae; phylum Streptophyta; class Magnoliopsida; order Poales; family Poaceae; genus Bonia; species Bonia amplexicaulis. The sequence goes on from CM070737.1 coordinate 8,673,265, forward strand.
CCTGAGGAGGATCATCTAGCATATAAGCCTCCTAGCTTGGCATGGCTACTTTTAGCTTATAGGGTTTAGCACATAATATATCCAGTTGCAGAAGTTATCGACCACGGACCACCTAATTGATAGTGAAGTAATGTAACACCTGTAGATTGTAGAACTTAACAACACAAGGACATGTTCAATGTTGTAAAACTTTAAAAGTTGCAGATGTAACAAAAATTACAAAACCCTATATATTTCCCCCACTTAATGCTACAAATTTTTCGACAACAGGAAACTTCCCAGCCTTCATTGAAAGCTAATTAAGAGTTCGTACAGACTGTTATGCTACAATTTGTCCCTAATGCACTAATCTAGTAATCTGTTAGTTTGCTATTAATTTTGATGGTTTTACAATACATCACTATATGTAAAAAACTTAAATACTTAAAAGAGTCATATGATGTATGCATGATTGATAATGTGGTAAAGCTAGCCTATATCAACACAGATAGCTAATCTCTATAATGTGAAGTGACATGTAGGTGCCATGTTAGTGCCCCAGATACACCACGCGTTGATGGCATCACAAAATAGTCAGAATAATGATCAAAATTAACGGATGATAGATTTAAGGTAAATTAAAACGTAATGTTAAAAGTACTTGTGATAAATTGAAACTTCTTAAATGTAGATAATTGTAACCCGTGATAAAGTACCTGGAGCTTCTGGCCTTGTTTATATTTCAAAACAGTCCAGTCAAAGACATAGTCAAACTCATAACCTGTTAAAAGATGAGCAAAATATTGGATAATAATATGGAAAGTACGAACTCAGATAGAATATGTTGAAATAACAGAACTTTTAACGGTCATTAGTAGTAGATAGTACTACTTAATCAGGGAATACCTTGGCGGGTAAACAAGTCGCGAAAAAGGCGCTTCACGAATGCATAATCGGGCCGCTGGTCAAATGTCAACGAATGGCAGTAGTGGAAGTAAGACGCAAATTCCACTGGACACGATTTGCATAACACCTAGTAAAAGTATTTTTGGTCAGCAACAAATATAGGAGTACCTTGTTCTTTCAGAAGCTTGGTTTATTATGTTTGTGAGAGATAAACCTCAATAGGCGTTGAAAGCTTTTTCTCACATATCTTGTCATACTTCTGCTTCTTTGTTGCAGCTTTTAGTCCCTGCCAAGGGAGACTTCACGCAGCAATACATACCAAAATAATTAGAATGAAGCAAAGTAAAATAGATAATGATACTTCAAAATTACAAAAGATTTCATATTACACCTAAACTAATCTGAGGTGGATATCAAACACTGTTACTTAGAAGCATGTCACGGGCAAGGCAGAGATTGCTAACACTTTGGTGGTGGAACTTGAGAGAATTATTGTCGATTTTCGTAAACCAGTTGCACAAATATTCTGCAGGTGTTGATAGCACATATATAGTAATCTTTGTAAAATAATTGCTACTTGCTAATGATAGTTGTTGTGGCTACAGGCCAAACAATAAACTAGGAAAGTAGTAGAGCAGTTGTGATGGATAAACTATCCTTGCCCCTTCTTCATGTTCAGGGCGTATATATATACACCCATAAGGCATGATTACAATATTACCCTCACAGTTGTGCACCCCATAGAGGGGCATACATGTCATTACACATATCTCATTGGGCCTTATAACCCCCAAACAAGCTGGATGGGCTCAGGGTGGGGGCCATCCCTACTATAGGAGTCTCTTATGGTAAAGGGCTTCTCATGGGCCGAAACCATGCCGCCGAGCCCTTTGGCCCCCTCCGTCCCCGCGGCCTGTGTTGCAATTGTTCATGGGCTTTTTGTCCTCTGATCGTGCTGTAGCTTGACCGAGGTCGTACAGACCTTCCGCGCGTAGTGGGACGCGGTCGTGTGTGGTTGGCGCGTCGTGCGCTGTTGGTTGAAGTTTGACCGGGGTCGTGCAGGCATTTCTTGCATCGTGGGACACGAGGCCGTGCGTGGTTGGCACATCGTGCACTACCAGTTTTTGCTGGTTGCGTTTCCCATGCGTGGAGTCCAACAGGCTTTAAAGCCATAGTGGCCGTTGCGCCGCTGCTCCCTGTGCTTGACCTACTGCGACAATAGTGCCTTTTCGCCACCGCTCCACCGCGCGCTGTTGCCATATTTTCCGATCGTTGCTACCGTCCATTGCTGTCCTATCTCCCCACCGCACGCCTCCTTGCCGCCCACCTCTCCAAGGACCGTAGTAGGATGGCCCGTGGTGAGAGTGTTTCACGCCAAGCGCGGCGCATCATCGAGCCACAGTGGGTCTTCAAGCCGCTGGGGGTCACCGACGACCGAGGCGGAGCACGAGCTGATTGGGCGCAACCCGTGGACGGCCAACAAACGGTGGAATGCGCTGAGGAAGTTGAATGGCGTGCACGAATCATGGGCGAGCCCGGCGACCGAGGAGACAATCCGGTCGCCGGTCCGCGAATGGAAGATCTCGGACCGCGACGCGGTTCGTACCGCCCTCCGACGAGATGGAGCCCCACCCAACGGAGTCGAGGCGGTGGTCTTCGCCGCCCATCTAGAAGCCGGGACCCGGTTCCCTCGATGTTTGTTGGCGAGGCCCGAGGTTGTATGGGCCGGAGTCGCCGCAATGACTCCGACGCCGTCGTCCTACCGGTCGTGTATTGTTTGGGCTTCATGGACGAGTCGGCCCGCCTAGCACGCTCTCGCTTATGCGTTTCTTCACGACACGTGGTGCCTACCGAAGAAGCATGACGAGCAGGAATACTCCAACTTTGGGAGTGTGAACTTCGTGCTCCAGTCCGCGTGAACCAAGTTGTTTCTGACGAACGCGACCCGGACAAAGTGGGAATCCAACTGAATGTGGTGGTGGTTCTACCACCGCGTGGAGAGCGACAGCAGTTTGAGGTTGTCGGGGCGCCTGATGGACTTCAACACGCCCCCGTTGGTGACCCTCGACCGCGACAATGAACATCGAACGCGAGGTCGCGGGCATCGCTCTCCTGCTCAACATCGCGGGACCTCGCGAGGAATACTATGTGCGGCGTGGCTCACCGGCGCGTCTGCGGCACGCATAGCCTAGTCCTACCCGCGACGACGGCATTCGCCCACCTGGCGTCGTTAGCGAGGCTCACCGAGCCAAGTAAGTCTTCCACCGTAAGCATTGCATCTAAACTGGCTATGCTGCAAACCGTGTGCCTTGTTTTACTAGCAGGGCTCACCCTCGAAGATGCAGAGCGCGCGGCAACCGTTTTCCTTGGGTCGTATGTGGCCAAGGTGCATAGTCTCCGAGAAGCGGTCACAGCGAACATCGGGCGAGTGAACCGTGTGTGAAGCTCTCGATCCTCGTCTGGAACACCGCGCCTAGCATTGGTCGGCCGCACCCGCGAGCGACGGTAGAGAGGCTCCCTCCTGCGAAGGGGTCGTTCTCCGCAGGCGATCGTCACGCTCGGCCCCTTCACCCCAAGGAATCCGCCGAGGTTGAGGAGGCCGCTACAGACACCAACTCCGATCTAGCTGAGTATGCGAACTCAGACCTGGAGGCCGAGCCGGACCGCGGCGTTGGTGGCGGGCAACGCATGGGCGACGCAGGGCCCGCAGGCGACGGGTTGACGGCGGTCGCGAGCCCGATGTGGACGCTGGAGGTGAATGCCAAGCCTCCTCACCTCGCCGCGGGCTCGACGAGGTGCCGGCCGAAAGCATGCCCATGTGTGTCCGCCACCGGGCCAAGCGACCGCTTTCAAGTGGCGGTGGCCACGCCTCGAGGAATCGACTCAATGCGACGCCCCGGCCAAGCGGTTCCATAGCCGTGGTTGCCGTGATGCCCGTGGTCACCCATCGCGCACCACAGCGCCGCCGCCTCCCGACCATCTTCTCTTATCCGTTGAAGTTTGACCGGTCGCAGGGCATTTCTTGCATCGTGGGACACGAGGCCGTGCGTGGTTGGCACATCGTGCACTACCAGTTTTTGCTGGTTGCGTTTCCCATGCGTGGAGTCCAACAGGCTTTAAAGCCATAGTGGCCGTTGCGCCGCTGCTCCCTGTGCTTGACCTACTGCGACAATAGTGCCTTTTCGCCACCGCTCCACCGCGCGCTGTTGCCATATTTTCCAATCGTTGCTACCGTCCATTGCTGTCCTATCTCCCCCCACGGGCACGCGCTCCTTTGCCGCCAGCCACCTCTCCAAGGACTGTAGTAGGATGGCCCGTGGTGAGGAGTGTTTCACGCCAAGCGGCGGCGCATCATCGAGCCACGGGGGTCTTCGTCACGGGGTCACCGACGACGGCAGGCGCACGAGCTGATTGGGCGCAACCCGTGGACGGCCAACAAACGGTGGAATGCGGTGAGGAAGTTGAATGGCGTGTGCACGAATCTGCTGGGGCAGAGCCTGGCGACCGAGGAGACAATCCGGTCGCTGGTCCGCGAATGGAAGATCTCGGACCGCGACGCGGTTCTACCGCCTCCGCGACGAGATGGAGCCCCACCCAACGGAGTCAGAGGTGGTGGTCTTCGTCGCCCATCTAGAAGCCGGCTCCGCCCCCTCGATGTTTGTTGGTGAGGCCGAGGTTGTATGGTTTGGAGTCGCCGCAATGACCAACGCCGTCAGTCCTACCGGGTCAGGTATTGCCGGGCTTCATGGACGGAGTCGATCCCGCCTAGCACGCCTCGCTTATGCTTCTTCACGACACGTGGTGCCTACCGAAGAAGCATGACGAGCAGGAATACTCCAACTTTGGGAGTGTGAACTTCGTGCTCCAGTCCGCGTGAACCAAGTTGTTTCTGACGAACGCGACCCGACAAAGCGGAATCCAATCGAATGTGGTGGTGGTTCTACCACCGCGGAGAGCGACAAGCGGCTTGAGGTTGTCGGCGCGCGATGGACTTCAACACGCCCCCGTTGGTGACCCTCGACCGCGACAATGAACATCGAACGCGGAGGCTGGTGGGCATCGCTCTCCGGTTCAACATGCGGGACCTCGCGGAGGAATACTATGTGCGGCGTGGCTCTGCTGGCGCGTCCGTGGCACGTACAGTCTAGTCCTGCCCACGACGACGGCATTCGCCCCACGGTGGCGTCGTTAGCGAGGCTCACCGAGCCAAGTAAGTCTTCCACCGTAAGCATTGCATCTAAACTGGCTATGCTGCAAACCGTGTGCCTTGTTTTACTAGCAGGGCTCACCCTCGAAGATGCAGAGCGCGCGGCAACCGTTTTCCTTGGGTCGTATGTGGCCAAGGTGCATAGTCTCCGAGAAGCGGTCACAGCGAACATCGGGCGAGTGAACCGTGTGTGAAGCTCTCGGTATCCTCGTGCCGGAGCACGCTGCGCCTAGCATTGGTCGGCTTCGCACCCGCGAGGGCGACGGTGAGGGAGGCCTCCTCCTGAAGAAGGGTCGTTCTCCGCAGGCGATCGCCACGCCGGCCCCCTTCACCCCAAGGAATCCGCCGAGGTTGAGGAGGCCGCCATGACACCAACTCCGATCTAGCCGAGTATGCGAACTCGCACTGAGGCCGAGCCGACCGCGGCGTTGGTGGCGGGCAACGATGGGCGACGCAGGTCCGCAGCGACGGGTTGACGGCGGTCGCGGGCCCGATGTGGACGCTGGAGGTGAATGCCAAGCCTCCTCACCTACGCCTGCTGCGGGGCTCGACGAGGTGCCGGCCGCGAAGCATGCCCATGTGTGTCCGCCAGCGGGGCCAAGCGACCGTTTTCAAGTGGCGGTGGCCACGCTCTCGAAGGAATCAGACTCCAAGGCGAATGCCCCCGGCCCCGAAGCGGGTTCCATAGCCAGGGTTGCCAGTGATGCCCCGTGGTCACCCATCAGGCGACCACAGGCGTCGCTGCCTCCCGACCATCTTCTCTTATCCGTGATGCAGGTATAAACACTTCCCTCTCTCCTCGCGACTCCGTGAGGCTTTCCCCGATTTGCTCGCTGACACCGTCATCAGCGTCAGCGGGCCCTCGACTCCAAGGTGTGCACAGACTCCAGTGATGGAACTGGTCACGGGGGATGGCGCGCTCCTGCTATGGACATGTCATCAATGTCCGCCCCTACCGAAGCTGCCGGCTCGGAGACCCGGCGTCTGATCGTGGCGAACTTCGTCCATCGGCCAGAGGCGTTGCGAGCGTTCCAAGGTGCCGCAGATTGCGCGGACGTGGGTCTGGATCGCCGAACCCTATTGTCATGCGGACCGAAGCTCCTGGAAAGCACTCTCGAGGCGACGGAGATGAAGGTACTTGTACCAACCTGCCGTGATTATGTTTGTAGGGACACTGCTAACCGCGCTACGCCATGTAGGCTTTGCCTCACCCGCGCCTTGTAGGCAGCTAGGGCCCACGAACGAAGCGGCCTGCAAGAGCGACTCAATGCCACGGAGTCGGAGGCTACCGCTGCGCGACAATCTACCGAGGATGCCGTTGAGGCTTGCGCATCAAATGATGAGCGCATCCGCTTTTTCGAATCCAAGGGAGCGAAGGCTATTGCTGACGCGCACGCCTTGGTGGAGCGGACCCAGCGTACTGCCTCCGAAGAACGCGAGGGGTTGTTGCAGCAGATTGCCGGGCTGGAAGAGAAGGCTCGGCTGATGTCTGCGATCGGCGAGAAGGACCGCGCGCTGGGCGACGTGTCGCTCACAGCGTGAAGCTCGATGGAGGCCCTGGAGAACACGCTCTCCGAGCTCGCCGTTGTGGTGCCTCCCTGGACCTTTGGGCCCAAGGATCTATCGAGCAATCTTCGGAGGATTGGAGAGGCTTCAGCGCTAGCGCTGAGTGCCACACGATCCTACGGCAATCACTGCTCGCTCGTGACGACCTGGATGGTCCTTGACCTTCTTCACAATCGGGTTGCTCGCACGCCGGTAAGCTGCTAATCCGCGCTGAGCCGCCACGGGGCGGGGTCATGTTCGGGGCCATGCACGCGATACGTCGCTCCACGCGTGCATTCCCCACCGAATCGGCGCGTCCAAGGCGCGATGGGAGGAAGCAAACGCTGCACCGCCCCCACCTCGAATCAAGCGCCAACGGAGCCGGGCGATGGGAGGAAGCATACGTGCGCGCTCCATTGTGGTGCCTCCCCGCGTCTGCCCCTCCTCTCCCCACCACCTCTCCTCCCACGCCCGGCCCTTCTCCCCCTGCGCCTCCTCCCCACCGCCTCCCTCCCGCCTCCGGCTCCGGCATGGTAGTCACAATGGAGAGGGGCATTGGCGGCGGGAGTAGGCTGGAGATCGACGCCGGCGGCGGGAGTAGGCTAGAGATCGACGCCGGCCAAGTAGATAGAGATCGACGAGCAGCCAAAGATCTGCGTCAGCGGAGCAGGCCAAAGATCGGCGTCAACGGCGGGGAGCACGCTAAGCGAACGACCTCGGCTGTCTCCCTCCGACCGCCAGGACCACTTGGCGTCGCCTAAGCGACGCCTTGACAACCATGTCGGGTGTGACCTCCACCGCTGCCGCCAGTGGCATTTGCTGACTCAAAGCCTCCTGCATCTCCCGCATGGCCCCCCGGAGATCTACTAGCTCGCGCTGCAATGTCCCGAGTGCCGCCATCAAAGTGCTCTCTATCGTTGGGCGGCCACGCCCGCTTGAGCGGAGGCACGCGTTGCGAGGTTGCTGGTGATAATGGCCTACTCGCTGGAGCTATTCGATGCGTTGGCACGATTGGCCTCACAGCCGGCGATGAGACCGACGCGAGTGTTAGGACCATCGGTCACCCCGCGCTAGACCCAGGGTCACTAGGCATACCCGCGCGGGTGTCAGCGCCGATGATCCCGCTGACTCGGACGCCGCTGACGGGGTCGACCGTTGCACCATCGACGGGGCCGACCGCTGCGACCGATGGGTGATAGTATCCACACGGATGTCGACGCTGGCATTCGCCGCACCGACGTCGCCATCGCCTCCCACGTCCATGGCTTGCTCTCCGTCGTCCCCCACAGACGGCGCCAACTGTTGTGGCTACAAGTCAAACAGTAAACTAGAAGAGTAGTGTAGTTGTGATGGATAAACTATCCTTGCCCCTTCTCCATGTTCAGGGCATATATGCCAACTATTACAATGATGAGTCATCATATATGCCAAGTTGCTGGTTAAGGGGGTGTTCTTGATTATTTTCAAATAAATTTTATAAGCTACTCTAGGGAGCCAAAAACAACTAGGTTTTGATATATCATGAAAGTTAACATGACAAAGAGCTCATCTGTGTAAACCATTCATATCTGTGTAAACCATTCATATCTGTGTAAACCATTCATATCTTTGCTGAGACATTATTCTCCTGTAATATGACAAAGAGAAACTAATTAGTCATGGAATATTTTTCCACTCATTACCTTTTTTGTACCTTTGTTATGATGGATCATTTTTCTTTCAATCAATAATTTGGTAAGAATGTAACATGATTTTACATTGATGAGAATCTAACATGATATTACATAGTATGACCAATTATATCCTTTGTTTAAACTGCATCTCACTCCTTTAGATGATGCCTTTATAGATATATTATGAGCCATGACTATTTGATAATGATGTTTGAGCAACACCCAATTATTACAATGATATGAATCATCATATATGCCAAGTTGCTGGTTAAGGGAGTGTTCTTGATTGTTTTCAAATAAATTTTTATAAGCTACTCTAGGGAGACAAAAACAATTAGGTTTTGACATATCATGAAAGTTAACATGAGGGACATATGGCTGTCTAAATTTTCGTTTTTGACTCTCATTGCTATAGAGTAGACTCGTAGAATGATCATGAAGGCTTATATCATACTTATAATGATTCTCTAACAACTTGTTTTGGATAAACACATCTTTGTGCATAGTTTGCTTCTCTTTTTGAGATCAAGATATGGGAAAAGGATTAGCATTCTTCAGCTGCAATATATCTATGTTACTAACACTTTAAATGTTAGTTATGGTGGGTTCAATGGATATCTCATTGATAATATTTTTTTTCTCCAAGCAATTTTTATAAATTGACTTAATAGTGCTTCTTCGGGTGTGGAACAAAATTTTAACTCTAATTCTTTGTCCATGATTTCAAATTTGATACTATCATTTGTTATAAGAAAAGGATGTATCAATGATAGAAATGATGTTCCCAGAATGACTCCTTGTTTCAGATTTTTAACAAGTAGAAGGAAGTCTTAATATAAACACTAGAAATGCAAATGTGAACCTCAGGAATTTTGTAGTTTACTTTAAGAACTTCCTCTATAACGTTGATCTCAAAATCTGAGATTGAGGGCTCATACTGATTATCCTCGTAGGTTGCATAGACAATATTATTTTGTTTTAACTGTGGTTTATTGTCTAGGCTAACAGAGGGTCTTGACTGAAGGAAAACCATCTTTTTTGAGGAGGATGTTATCTCAACATCTCTATGAGGTGTCTCGGTCAAAGACTCTACTTCATTTTGTTGAGTGGCTTTTGGTTCAACCACTTGTAGGAGAGTCGACTTCTCAGGAAGTGTTATCTCATCCCACTTAAGGTTTTGGGAGTGATAATATGATTTCTAGGATTGGCTTGTAGAAGAGTGGTCATGAGTTTGAAATTGATAAGGACCTCCTTAGAAGAAATCTTGATCTTCCTGAAAATAAGGTTAAGCTTCAAAGATACTACAAAATTGTAGACAATGCTTATATTAAAAGAATAAGAGAAATTTGGTACAAAGAAATGAAAGAACAAAAAAGACACATTTACTTCTTTGACTGGTATGAAAGTAGCCAGATCATACATCTAGAAGAATTCTTCAAGCCAAAACGAAAATTGAAAACCAAAACTAAGCCAAAGTTAGATCTAGATGAGTTAAAGTCTGAATTAGACAAACTAAGGTATGAAATAAATATGCTAAAATCCGATCGAAGGTCTGAAAAAGATAATCTGAAATCCGATCCAAAGAATATAAGGTCTGATGACTTAAGTGTCATCAAAAAGGTCTCAAAAGAATGGAGGACCTCTGGTGGAAAGATTGAGGAATCTGTCCATCCTCCCTTCGAATCTATTCAACTTCCAAATAATAAGGTGAAAGCTCCAAAGCATCTCCATGAAAAAATATTTCCAAAAGCACTTATGGTGATCCTATAAAAATAGAATACATAGGATACCTAGTGGAGCAACAAAAATTTGCAAACATATCTTTACATGCTCTTGGACAGCAAACGGATCGCATCGAGACTATTCTCCTAGAAGGCTCCAAGTCAGGCAAGACTGAGGTAAAAGTAAATTATCTATTTAATTCTCAATATGAATCATCTAGTACTCAGTCTGTCACTCCTTTGTTTACTCCACAATTAATAAGTCCTAATATAAAACTTGGGAAACAAAAGGCAATAGGAGTATCTGTATCTACAGAATTGGTTAGTGAGTTAGCCAATAAATTAAATAATTTAAAAGTAAACAAAAATATAAATCAAATCTCTGATGGTGAAAATAATGACATGATCAGTAAGATCTTTAAACCATTACTCATACTGCTAGGACAAGAAATTACTATCCTAGACCAACTTATGCTGATTTACAACATGAAGAAAGACCTCAAATTAGTAATATGGCATATTTTAATGGCAAAGAAATTGTGGAATGGAATATAGATGGATATACAGAATATCAAATACTTACCCTTTGCCATCAAATGATCATGTATGCTAATGCTTGCATAGCTAGAGGTAATCCAGAAAGAAGCAGCCTCAATGATTGTAGTTGGATTCTCTGGTCAATTGAGAGGCTGGTGGGATCAGGATCACTACTTGGATGATGATCAGAAGCAAGCAATTATTGATGCAGTGAAGATAGATGAAAATGGTAATCCCATAGTTCGGGTAGATGTGCATGGAAACCCTGTCGGTAACATCTCAGATGCCTTGACTACTTTAGTTTACAATATCGTCTATCATTTTGCTGGAAATTATCAAGATATTTATGAGAAAAATAGAGTACAATTTATAAACCTAAGATGCAAGACTATGTCTGATTTTAGGTGGTACAAAGATACTTTCTTATCAAAATTATACACTACCTGTTCCTAATCAAGAATTTTGGAAAGAAAAATATATATCTGGACTACCTCCTTTATTTGCTGAAAATGTTAGAAACTCTTTAAGAAATGAAGGAAAGGGTAGTATAAATTATCAATATCTACACATAGGCAAAATCACTCAAAAGATACAGTTGGTAGGTGCTGAACTATGTAATGACCTTAAAATTAAGGACCAACTTAAGAAACAAAAAATCATTGGGAAAAAGGAATTGAGAGAATTTTGCTATCAATTTGGATTCCAGGATCAACATGAAAGAAGAAATAAGACAAAGTACGTTAAACGATTTAGAAAAAATCATGTTGATAATAAGAAAGAAGCGTACTATATTAAGAGGAAGCGTCACATAAAACCTCTTAAAAAGATAATAAACCAAAAGACATTGTATGCTACAAATGTGGGTTAAAGGTTCATATAGCATGTAATTGCTTTAAATCCAAAATCAAAAAGGAAATCCAAGCCTTGCTAGAATTAGAGTATGAAGACATTAAAGAAAAGTTAGGAGATATCCTAAATCATATTGACAATGAATCTAGCTCTGAAAATGAAGAAAAATCAGAAGTTAATCATTGTGAAAATAGTGAATGTTCTTATTGTGAGCAAGATGTCTCTGAGGATATCTCTAATGAAAATATCCTAGTCCTCACAGACTTAGAACAATTTGTATTAGACACCTTTGATACGGTGCAAAATCCGAGAGAAAAAGAAGTTATCTTGGAAAGATTCTTATCAAGAATAAAAACTAACAAAGACAAGTTAGTAAAAGATATCCAACATAAGAAGTATTTCTATGTTGATAAAGTCAATCAAAGAGTAGAGAATCATAGAAAGGCAGAGAAACAGTTGGATCTAAATGACCTGCTTCAAGAACAAAGTTATATAAAATAAGAGCTACATGATCTTAAAAGAAGGGTTCAAATTTTAGAAATCCCAGGAAAAGAAGAAATTAAAAGTGAAACTCAAAGTGAATCTGAAGAAGGAATTCTACAAAATAATCAAGAAATAGTGAGCTCCATAGAAACATATTTTAAACAAAAATGGTATGTAGAAATCTTATATAAATTGGTTGATGGATTTCACTTCAAATATAAAACTTTGATTGACTCAGGAGCTGATATGAATTGTATTCATGAAGGAATTATTCCTTTCAAATATTTTTTAAAATCTACTCATAAAATTCATGGTGCTGATGGGAATCTTCTTAAAGTAAACTACAAAATTCCTGAGGTTCACATTTGCATTTCTGGTGTTTATATTAAGACTTCCTTCCGCTTGTTAAAAATCTCAAACAAGGAGTCATTCTAGGAACACCATTTCTATCATTGATACGTCCTTTTCTTGTAACAAATGATAGTATCAAATTTGAAATCATGGACAAAGAATTAGAGTTAAAATTTTGTTCCACACCCGAAGAAGCACTATTAAGTCAATTTATAAAAATTGCTTAAAGAAAAGAAAATATTATCAATGAGATATCCACTGAACCCACTATAACTAACATTTAAAGTGTTAGTAACATAGATATATTGCAGCTGAAGAATGCTAATCCTTTTCCCATATCTTGATCTCAAAAAGAGAAGCAAACTATGCACAAAGATGTGTTTATCCAAAACAAGTTGTTAGAGAATCATTATAAGTATGATATAAGCCTTCATGATCATTCTACGAGTCTACTCTATAGCAATGAGAGTCAAAAACGAAAATTTAGACAGTCATATGTCCCTCATGTTAACTTTCATGATATGTCAAAACCTAATTGTTTTTGTCTCCCTAGAGTAGCTTATAAAAATTTATTTGAAAACAATCAAGAACACTCCCTTAACCAGCAACTTGGCATATATGATGACTCATATCATTGTAATAATTGGGTGTTGCTCAAACATCATTATCAAATAGTTATGGCTCATAATATATCTATAAAGGCATCATCTAAAGGAGTGAGATGCAGCTTAAACAAAGGATATAATTGGTCATACTATGTAATATTATGTTAGATTCTCATCAATGTAATATCATGTTACATTCTTACCAAATTATTGATTAAAAGAAAAATGATCCATCATAACAAAGGTACAAAAAAGGTAATGAGTGGAAAAATATTCCATTACTAATTAGTTTCCTCTTTGTCATAATACAGGAGAATAATGTCTCAGCAAAGATATGAATGGTTTACACAGATGAGCTCTTGGAAACTACCCCAACTACGGGAGGGGAATTCCGAGCGTTTCAATCATAATTTTCAGCTACTAAATTGCAAGAAGGATTGCTCAATTTACTCTGGCAAGCCAAGAATAGCAGGGAAAAAGCTCATGCTTTAAATGGGATGGCTTATTATTTCAATTATATGATGCCCAAAGATACAAGGACAAGATCATCAAATTATATGTCCTCAGAAGAGGCTCCTATATCAAGATTTCGAGATATTCTTCCCAAAAAGGAAGGAAGCTCATCAAAAGTATTAGATCCTGATACGGGATCTCCAGGCCATTCAAATATATTGAATCTGGAAGTATTAGATCCTGATGCGGGATCTCCAGGCCATTCAAATATATTGGATCTGAATACCAGTTCACAGGAATATTCAAGGATATCAGATCTGAGTATCAGATCATCAAAAAATCCAAAGATGAGTCTCGATATGAGATCGTTACAATATTCAAAAATATTGGATCTGGGTAATATATCCCTAGATGATTCAAAGGTAACAGACCTGAATAATAAGTCACTATCAAGTGACTCAAAGATATCAGATCTCTATAAGAGATCTCCAGAGTGCTCAAAGATATTGGATCTAGATACTAGATCACAAAATATTTCAAAAGTGTTGAGCTTGAATACAAGCTCGCCAAACAATGGTTCTATACATAAACAAACATATGCATCCACTACAATTGCATCTCCAACTTGCGAGAAATCAGAGAGCTTCTAATGGCATTCCCACATATAAGAATCATTGCAAAATCAGATTGCATTGATACAAAACATGAGATTGCATGTAGCCACCAAAAACAAGTAATACAAGAGAGTTTAGCCACAAAAATAAAGTGAGAGTGTATAACCACAAAAGAATCCTTTAGCCATACTACTCAAGAGATTCTTATCTCCAGATTGAGTTTTAAAACTAAGCAAACACTATCTTGCTTAGGACCAAATATCCAAGAGTTAATTTGGAAAAAAAATACCAAGAGAGACAAATGAGAGTATTCTCAAACCTTCAAGAATACTTCATTGACCTATATGAGGGGAAAGAAATTAACCCTAGCATCCGAATTAATATTCATACATTCCCACTCCTCCGCTTTGACGACCAAATAATCTTCCAGCCATACCACAAATATATAATATTGAGAGCAGAAATAGATCTCAAATTCTTCCAGAACCTACAAACACGAAACCACAAAGATGTTTCTCTTCAAAGTATCATAGACCAAGGTTTAGTCTCTGTCATCTATGACACTAAATCAAATTCTTCAATCTGACCTTGGAACTGCAGTTAAAGAAGCATGCAAGAAACTGGTGTCCTTCAGAAAAAGATACAAACTTGTCTTCTATTCTACTCCTCCAAGGTTCACAACACCAATAAGGCCAGCAATGCATGATATTTATATTTTCAAAGAACATTTCAATTTCTTTGATAAAAGGACTTATGTTCTAACAAAGAACAAAGAGAACTCTTCTCTCAGAACATGAATCATGATAAGTGGCAATGGTTAAAGAAACCATGGAAATTGAAGAAAGTATTCATCTTGACACCACATACCAGAAGATCTTTCAGAATCAAATAATGAACATATGGTGTGGTGGAAATAATTGTTTCCTACATAAAGGTGTTGGACACCTCATAAAACTAGATTATGGAGAAGACGCTTTAATCAGAAAAGAATATCGCCAATTACTAGATTGGTATGAATTATTGTAACCAGATGAAGACATAACCTTTGCACCAATGATAGGAGATGACGACAGTGAATGACAATGCTTGTTCGCTAAGAATTCTCCCCGACAACGAGAATAATTGCAAGGACAATTATATCATGTACCATCTACTATTGCAGATGGAATCTGAACTATTGCAGATGGAATAGCGTCTGGTCAAAAGTGTCATCATGGCGAATATTCTTCATGAAGGTCTAAAGCTTCATCATGACTCCCCTGAAGTCTAAAGCGTCATCATGGAGAATAACATTGACGGTCAAAAGACGTCATCATGGAGAATCTCTACCCATGCTTATCCCAAGGGTGGCGACCCCTATAAAAAGGGCGTGAAGGCAAGCTTCAAGGGCATCGCTCCACAGACCGCTCTAAACATTACTCAAGGCATATCGCCTCTACCACCACTTCATCAAAGTCTCCACTATCACTCCACGACTTAGTGTAAATAAGTAGTATCTATCCTAAATAAAGACTCGATCCTCGAGTCAAAGTGTGTAACTTTGTAAGTGTGTAAAATATATGTGTGGTTTGTATAACTAAGAAATTGTATCTAGTTTCTGGTGTACTACACAGAAGGTTCCTCCTTCTGTCTATCAAGGTATATGAATGAACGCTAGAACGATTTCTCCCTAAACCTTTTTATGTTTTAAGTTTGTTCGTTCTGTTCTTTATATTACTTATATTCTTACTTATGTCCTAATAGTGTCCTTTACTTATGTTCTTTACATTATGTCCTTTACTTATGTTTTAAAGTTCTTATGTTCTTTTTATTCTGTTCTTTATTTATCTTCTTTATATTCTGTTGTTTACTTATTCTTTAAGTTCTATGTTACTTCGTTTATGTTCTTTCTAATTTATGTTTATGCATTTGTATAATATCATTCAGTTCTTTGTGTGCTGCATATGTTTTAAATTTAGTTCTTTACTATTTATGTTCATATTTACTATTTATGTTCTTGTTCTTATTTACTGTTTAGCATTTATGTTCATGTTTTAATATTAATTAAAAATAAAAAATAAAAATATAGCATCCTTCCAACCTGCATCTCTCACTCTATTCCTTTTTCCATTCACTCTAAGCCATTCTCTACCCTCATCGTAGCGACCAGATCCTTGAGTCGCTGCCTGGGTCCCCGTGTGTGTGTGTGTGTGTGTGTGTGTGTGTGTATATATGTATACCTATAAGGCATGATTACAATACTACCCTCACAGTTGTGCACCCATAGAGGGGCATACATATCATTACACATATCTGATTGGGCCTTATGACCCCCAAACAGGCCAGATGGGCTCAGGTGAGGGCCATCCCTACTACAATAGCACTTACAGATAGAAGTGGGAAGTCTGCTTTGTGATGAGGTTTCATACATATGGTTTGTTCTAGGGAAATCTTTAGAACAAATGCGGCACTAATGGTGTTTGTTGACAAAACTTACAGCTTTATAAGATCTTGTGCTATAAAGCTTGTTTTGAGCTTACCAATTTCAGTTCATCATTACAGCTAGAATACCTTAAAAAATGTGAAGAAAATCCTAGATGGAACTAGACTAAGGCTACATTTGGGATTGTTAGTTTTTTTAAAAGTCGGCTCTTGAAATAGCTTTAGATATGATGTCTATTTAACTATCAAGTATTTGAAAAAAAAGGTTGACTTGCACTATTATTCCACCAGTGATTTTTAAGCACAATTCAATCTCAGATGCGCCTAGCACACTTCGCCACAAGCAGCATCGTAGTATACTAGTATGCTCTACCAAACAGCAAAAATATAAGCCTACCTCCCTCGGAGAAAATATAGAAGAACATAACCAAGAGATTCCAAATCATCCCGTCGACTTTGTTCTGCCAGTAAATCCAATAACATGCCAAAATCAAATCCAAGTGTGATTTGACAGGTAATCAACAGGTCATAACTTACCAATTCCAAGGTGAGTGTTGCAACTTGCATATCGTGCAGTGCCAGTTAAGTTCTTATTTTCTCTACAGCAAAGCAGCAGCTCAATGTTAAATGTCTGAATCAAGGTTCGTGAACAAGCAACATTCACAAAAATAAAGAAAAAGATACTTACTGCAAGGAAGGAAAAATAAGCATTCTTAATAAGTGTAACAGGACAAAGATGAGAAACCACGTAATTGTACCACAGAAAGAATATAAACAAATAATTCTGGCATTATATAATTTATCTTGTTTTTTAAGATAGAGGCCACCATAATATATGATATAAAATCAGATTTAAATGTGCAGATATTATGATAGCAAAGGCCATTGATGGAACCTAGAAGACTAAATAAGTAAAATATTGTGCTGCATATTCCCATAAATAATGAAGAACAAAGTAGGTGTGTTCAAGTACCACACAGGCACACACATATTCGTGATTCATAAAATAAGTGAACCACCGATTGTAATTATAGCTATAGGTCATAAGGTGGAGGGCTACATGACACGTTACAGGTAAAGCCCAAGTCAGAGCACTACTACTGCCAGATATAAATTTTCATGAAGCCAAAAGGCAAACTAGGAAGTAGAAGAACTAACAATAGATGACAATGTATAAGGTCAGCAAACTGCCTAAATCATTTTCGGGAAAGGAAAAATTATATTTTAGAGGGGAATATAATTGGAATTTAACACTTGTACAAAAGTAAACCTATGGCATCATCTTTTACACCAAAAACAAAACAGTCTTAGAAGTTAGAAATATATATATGTACCTGTAAGGAATATGGCGATTTGTAGTAGAATCCCGGTATCTTTTTGCAAGCCCAAAATCAATTATGTATACCTAATAATCACACACAGACATCATTCACTAGATTGTTTGGTACATTAACATCCTTAATTAGTATGCAGCTTCATTGTATCACACCCAGTACCTGATTTGTTTTCCGACCGAGACCCATCAGAAAATTGTCAGGCTTTATGTCCCTATGCAAGTATCCTTTTGAATGCATAAATTCTACCCTTGTAATCTGTCAGAATTATTTACAGAAAAGTAGCTTTACTGAATCATCAATGGTACTTGTTGTAGGGGTGGCCCCACTTAAGCCCAGCTGGCCTGTTAGAAGGTTGTAAAACCCAAAATGGGACATGTATAATGGCATAAATGCCCTTGAGAGGGATACTTAAGTGTAAGGACATAATTGTAAAATACTCCTTATGTGAATAGATATAAAGCTGCCCTGGGCATGGGGAGAGGCCCAAGCATTGTTCACCTAACATCTCCATTACCACTCTGTACTGTTTGGTCTGTAACCACAACAGTTGGCGCCATCCGTGGGGAAGACTGAGCAAGCCTCAAGATCTGAAGAGTGATGGCACCCAAGAAAGCTTCATCATCGGCGGCAAGGAAGAAAAGAAGTACAACGGCGGCTCTGCCCACGCCAGGTTGCAGACGGTCGGCCGGCGCGGATGACAACGCCGGCCGCGATCGCCGACGTCAACGCTGTACTACCACCGGGCGCGGCGCTCGGCACAGTAGTACCAATCGGTCGCCGGAGCGCCCCGCCGATGCCCGCGTTAAGACGCCATCGCCCCGCACCCGCGGAAGCGATAAGCGCCGGCGACAACGACGACCCGTCACCGACGCCGAGTCCATCGCACCCCGCTACTGGGAAGCTCGAGCGCAAATCGTGGTCCCTGCCAACCCGACGGTGCAACCCGGTGCTCCGACCGCCGCAACCACTCCGACGGTGCAGGGCGCCCTACTGACGCCCTCGGCATGATGCGACAAGAGTTGGCGGACCTCCGCGAGCCGTGCGGGAAATGCAAGAGGCTCGCAGCCAGCAGACCCCGCCGATGGTGGCGACAGAGCCACGCAGGCGGACGACACCGCGACGCCTTACATCCGATCGCGTCCCCTCGGTAGCACAGATCCGAGTCCCCTCCGCGGGCCTAAAGCGATCGGCGTGGCGGAGGACTTCAAATTCCCAAGACCATCGAGCCAGACAAAGGCGACACGAACCCCGAGAGTTCGTGCGGCGTGTACGAAACCGCCATCGGCCGCCGCGGGACGCCCACCAAAGCGAAGGACTTCCCACTTGCGTCAGAGGAGGTGGCACTCTCTTGGTTTTTCACCATAGAGCCAAACTCCATCTACGCGTGGGAGCAGATCCGCGATCGCCAATACAACTTCTAGGGGAACTACGTCGAGCGCATCGATGCGGATCAGCTCTTCAACATCAAGCAAAAACCCTCGGAGAGGCTCCGAGAGTATTTCAAGCGCTTCGCTAAGGTCCGCTGCCAGGTCAAGGACGTCAACAAGACAACCATCATCAACGCAGCGATACAAGGCCACCGCCCGGGGCCGTTGGCCGAGTAAAATGCGCGCAAGCCAATCAAGACGGTCATGAAGCTCTTCAACAGGATGGAAGAGTATGCGAGGGCGGAGGAGGACGCGCGATGGTGCAAAAGCGACGACTCCGACACCAATCAGGCGGAGGACTCGTCGAAGAACGAAGACCCATCGAAGGACTCCGGGAAGGGCGCCACCAAGCGCAAGCAAGAGTCTTCGAAGGACGCCCCCGAGCGTGAGGACCCTCCACCCAAGACCAAGCGCAACCAACGTAGATCCCAGAGGGCTCGCTATGTCTTCGACATCGAGGGTGGCTCTGAGAACAGTGGCCCCGCCGGTCGGGCTAGGGCGCGGCCAGGGTCGTGATGATAGACCCCGTGCAGAGCAAGAAGAACAGCGCTACGGCATGTGGTGCGAGGTGCATGGCCGAGGTGATCACTACACGCGGGCATGCACCACCATTGCGGCGCTCTGTCAGAGCGTCGCCAGGGATAGAACCCTGGAAGCGGGGCCTCCGGTAGTGGCGGCGCACCCGACGCAAGGACCGCCGGAGTCGGCGCGGCACGAAATCACCTTCACACTTGCCGACGCTGAGGGCATGGAATTCCCTCACCAAGATCCCCTGGTCATCCAGGCCGCTATCGCGGGTTGCGATGTCAAACGCATCCTGGTCGATGGAGCAGCTCCGCGGACATCCTGTTCACGGTGGCCTTCGACCAGATGGGGATCCCCCAAAGTCGCTTGGGCCCCTCGGGAATCCCGTTGCAGGGTTTCGAGGGTTAGCCGCTAAATGCGCTGGGCCAGATACGCCTGCAAGTCTCCTTCGGCCAGGGGGACAACGCAAGGAGCGAAGACGTCACCTTAGACGTCGTCGACATCCCGTACCCATACAATGCCATACTGGGGTGCCCAGCCCTCAACTCCTTCAGGGTGGTCCCGCACCATGGCTTCTTATGCATGAAGCTCTCGAGCCCGCAAGGTATTATCACCACCTTCGGTGACCAGGACCTCGCTCGGCGCATAGAGCTTGGTGCCCGGAGCCCGCACCGCAAGGTGCATATCCTCACTGACAATCCAAAGGCAGACACGCCCTCCACCCCGGGATGGACGCCTAAGCCCCAGCCGGATGGCAAGGTCAAGAGGGTGCCTCTCCAAGCCGAAGGTCAATTTGTGTCCATCGGCGAAGGCCTTCCCCCAGAAGTGGAGCAGGACCTACTCCGGGTTCTCAAAGACAACGCGGACGTCTTCGCGTGGTCCCCAAACGACATCAAGGGCGTGGACCGTGCCCTCATCGAGAATACTTTAGCGGTCCGCCCCAATGCCACGCTGGTCAGACAAAGGCTCCGGCGAATGTCAACTGAGTGGCAGCAAGCGGCCAAGGCAGAGGTGACGAAGCTCCTCTAGGCCGGAGTCATCCGCGAAGTCCAGCACCCAAACTGGCTTATCAACCCGGTGCTGGTGAAAAAGGCTAGCGGCGCCTGGTGCATGTGCATCGACTTCACCGCCCTCGACAAAGCGTGTCCCAAGGACGACTACCCCTTGCCCCGCATAGATCAGCTGGTGGACGCCACGGGCTGCGAGCTTATGAGCTTCCTGGATGCATACTTTGGCTACCACCAGATCTACATGGCCAAGGACGATGAGAACAAGACCAGCTTCATCACACCGGTAGGGATATACTATTTCGTCAGGATGCCCTTAGCCTGAAGAATGCGGAGGCAACCTTCACCGCCTCATCGCGCTGGCGCTAGCCTCTCAGCTCAGGAGGAACGTGGAAGCTTACGTCGACGATGTGGTCGTTAAAACCAGGCAGCTCGCCTCCCACGCTCAGGATCTTCAAGAGACCTTCGACAACCTCAGAAGAGCGGGCATCAAGCTCAACTTGTACAAGTGCGTCTTCGGCGTGCAGGCGGGGAAGCTCTTGGGCTTCCTCGTGTCCAGACGCGGCATCTAGGTGAACCCCGACAAGGTCGACGCGAGCCATGGAGCCGCCCAAGACCACGAGGGAGGTCCAGAGGCTTACTGGCCGCATAGCCACGCTGAGCTGCATCCTATCCAGGGCAGCGGAGCAAGGTCTGCCATTTTTCAAGACCCTTCGTGGCTGCGACGGGTTCCACTGGGATGACGACTGTGCGAAGGCTTTCGACGACCTCAAGAAGCACCTCGCAAGCCTTCCCACGTTGGTCGCCCTAGCACCAGAGGCTCCCCTCCTGCTCTACCTCGCTTCTACAGCAACGTCAGCGTCGTCCTTGTCCTCGAGGAGGGCGCCCTTCAGCAGCCCGTGTACTTCGTCTCCGAAGCCCTCTATGGCGCCAAGACGCAGTACACCGAGCTCGAGAAGCTAGCTTACGCAATAAGGAGTCCACGGGGCACATTGGCAAGTGGGTGGCCGAGCTCGCACCATTCTCTTTGACGTACGCCTCGCGAACAGCAATCAAGTCCCAAGTCCTCGCGGACTTCCTCGCGGATTGGACTCCGCCGGCTCAACACGTGCAACAACCAGAGGACCCAATGTGGACGCTCAACACCGACGGGGCATACGGCGCTCCGGGCGCCGGGGTGGGCGCAGTGGTCACTACCCCGGAGGATCACCGCCTACTGTACTCGGCGCGCCTTGGATTCCCATCCACAAACAACACGGCCGAGTACGAGGCGCTGCTCCTTAGCCTCGCAAAGCTTAAAGCTCTTGGCGCACAAAGGGTCCTTGTCCGCACCGACTCGCGTCTTGTAGCAGGCCACATCGACAAATCCTACCAAGCCAAGGACCCCGAACTGGCCAAGTACCTGGCGGTGGTGAGAGCAAACGAGCGCCACTTCCTGGGCGTCACGGTCAAAGCCATCCCTCGCGTGGACAATGAACAAGCCGATGTCCTCGCAAAAGCCGCCAGCCAGCAGCTCCCCCTCCCCGAGGGAGCATTCTACGAGGTCTTGCCCGCGGCAGCCATCGCGCAAGACAACCGCGACGCGGCGCTTGTCCATCAAGTTTCCCAGCAGGGCGACTGGCGAGAGCCCATCTATGGCTTCTTGCAAGGCATAGCAGAACCAGACAACCCCCTTGAGCTGCGTCGTCTACAGCACCATGCCAGATCCTTCCAGGTGTTGGACGGTGTCCTTTACAAGAGGGGAGTCTATGCCCCACTCCTACGATGCCTCTCGCGCGACGAAGGAAGACACCTCACGGAGATTCACACAGGGCTCTACGGCTCGCATATTGCACCGAGGTCCCTCGTCGGCAAAGCGTTCAGGCAAGGCTTCTACTGGCCAACCTCGTGCGTCGATGCCAAGGTTGCCAGTGGATGGGACGGGTCATCCGTGACCATCGATGGCTTACTGACCCATACCACCGGTGGCGGCCGGCATGGCGGGCATCGACGTCGTTGGGCCACTTTCGCGGGCCCCAGGCGATCTTCGGTTCGTCATAGTCGCCTTGGAGTATTTTTCCAGGTGGCCTGAAGCCGTCGCCCTGGCTAGGGTGACCTCCGCGGCCATGCAGCGCTTCCTCTGGCAGAACATCATATGCCACTTCGGAGTCCCTAGGGAGCTCACCGCGACAACTACCGCACCGACCGCCCATTCAAGGCGTTCGCGACAAAGATGGGCATCACGCTCCGATTTGCTTTGGTCGGGCACCCGCAGTCTAACGGAGCCGTCGAGCGAGCGAATGGAACCATCTCTGCCGGAGTCAAAAAGCGCCTCGTCGGCCTACCAAAGGGCAAGTGGCCAGGTGAGCTTCACAGCGTGCTCTGGTCCCTCCGCACGACTGTCACGTGTCCGACAGGGTTCACGCCATTTAGGCTTCTCTTCGGCGACGAAGCAATCACACTAGAGGAAATCAAGGCCGGCTCGAGGAGAGTCCTAGTTCAGGCTCCAGTGCAAGAGCGCGAGCTGTCCCTCGACCTTCTTGACGAAGATCGGGTGAGCACCACCCTGCACGTCGTGAAATACGCGCACACGACCGCACCGTATACTCACACGAATTCCAGCTGGGAGACCTCGTCCTCAAGATGGCACTTCATTCGCACACAGTCGACAAGCTAGAGTCCAAATGGGAGGGCCCATACATCGTCGTTGGGGCTTTGTAGCACGGAGTGTACTGCCTCGCAACGCTGGAAGGGCAGACTCTTCATCACACATGGAATGCAGACAGGCTGCGGCGATACTATGTATAGGGTTGAAGGCGGGCAAACGACATGGTTGGCACCCTGACCCTTGTAATCGCTCACCCACGCAAACGGGACATCAATAAATTGCACCATTTGCAAAATCTAGTCTCATCCTATGTAAAGACGCGCGGAGGCAAGCCTCTGCGCACTCTACGGAGTATAAATAAGACGCGCGGTCTCCGCGCGCACTCTACGGAGTATAAATAAGACACACGGTCTCCGCGCGCACTCTACGGAGTATAAATAAGACACGCGGTCTCCGCGCGCACTCTGCGGAGTACAAATAAGACACGCGATCTCTGCGTGCACTCTACGGAGTATAAATATGACACGCGGTCTCGACGCGCACTCTACGAAGTATAAATAAGACACGCGATCTCCGCGCGCACTATACGTGAGTATAAATAAGACACGCGGTCTCCACGTGCACTCTACGGAGTATACTTAGGCTACTTAGGATGCCCAACTCCGCTGCCGCCACTTCGAAGGGTAGGGGATGGAGCGCTCGAGCGTCTACTTCGGCTAGGCGCCAACTCACGCCGCCACTCAAGGGTAGGGGACTGGCGCCGAGTCTACTTGGCTAGGCACCAGCCATGCCACCGTCGAGGGGTAGTGTACGGAGCGCCTGAGCGCCTACCTCGGCTAGGGAACATTAGGACGGAGCACCAAGTCCTATGAGTTGGTCGGAGACAGACGCGATCGTGAAAAGCGACAGGGACAAGCAGTCCAACCAAAGTCCTTATTGCATTCATGAAAGAATGATCACAGAGACTCGGCAACTACATTTGCGAAAAGCTAATGTTTACAAGTGCCTCCGAGGGCTTAGGGTCGCTACTCATCCGGCTCCACCTTGATATACTCTCACGCCGAAGTCCCGCCTACCGAAGTCCAGGCCTCCCAGAAGTTCCAGGCGTCTTCCGCCCACACCCAATGCTGAAGACGTCGTCGAACCATGAGGTCCGAAACTAGTAATCGGCCCCTGTCAAGTATCTGCCCGGAGCAAAAATAGTGCGCGCCATCAGAACGCTTTGTTCAATTTCATCTCATTCATAAAAAAGGGAGGGCGACCATACGGCGTCGTTTACAAAAAGAGCAGCACATTACAATACACGCCTATGCCCTAAGGCTCCGACGTCACACCTGCAGGTCCGCGCCTTACTCCGGGGCGGCGTCACCATCTGCGTCACACCGCGGAACTACGTCAAGCCACTTGCCGAAGTCCCCTTCGTCGTACAGAGTCCGTCGCAGCGCCACCTTCACCGCGGCCTCGCCGATGTAGTCCCAGATCCTCTCGTGGATGGCCCGGGCGGTGCGGCGGACGGCGCGCACGGCGCCCGACATCACCCCGGCTCCGCCTGGCATCTCTAGTCAAGGCGTCGGCCGGTGCCCGACGTCTCGACACCCCAGTGGTGGAGCTCGCGGCGGCGATGCACGAGGTGACGAACAGTAGTGGTTGCCAAAGGACTTGGTGGCGTTGAGGGCGAGGCCGGAAACTTCCCCGATTCGACAAAGCGTCCGCATCAGTCCACGGGACCAAACGTCCGGGGTGGCACGGCGACGGAGAGGTCCTTGAGGGCGTCTTCCAGAGCCTACATGGCATCCCATGCCGCCACTGAGGCGTCGCCCAAAGTCCGGTCCCTCTCTCCAAGGGACGCGACGAGTCGGTCCCTCTCCACCTCCAGCGCTGCGATTTGCTGGAGTAAGCCATCGCTCTTGGTGGCGCGCACCGCACCTCCGCGAAGCGCCAGCATCGGAGATCGCTTTGCGCCCGCTTCGTGAAGCAAATGTGCACGTCCTTTGCGGCGTCGGCCTCTTTGCCAGCGCGAAGCCGGTTCTCTAGCGCCACCCACTCGCGGGCACACGCCTACTGCAGAGCCCTAGTGAGGGCAAGGGTCTGCGCAACGCAATTGTTAGGCAAGCCAGACAGCGATGTAAAGTGTTGAGATGAAGTAAATAACCTATCTCTGAAGCCTCAAGCGCGCCCTCCAAGAGCTCTGAACCACAAGACAGTAGCTCCCGTCAGTCCAGGCAAGAATCGGCGCAGTCCGCGGCCCCTTGTAGAGCACGCAACATCTCCGGCCGAGCAACGAAGTCGGAGATAGCTGCCCGTGGATTCTCTGCGCCGGCGGCTTCGAGGGCAGCAGGTACTGACGTCACGTCCAGAGCAGGAAGGCCGCAAACTTCGCGGGCATCCCCGGTGCTCGATCCTTGTCCGTGCCCGGGTGACCGCGTCTCGGCTGATGTTGACGACGGAATCAACGAGCAGATCGGAGAAAGCTTCGCGAAGTCGTGGGGGGAGAAAGAGTTGTGCCTACCTTCGTGCCCAGCGAGGCACGGGGGAGTTCGCCCGCCTGTGTCCGGCCGCGGGGCTCATCTTCATCGGGGGGCGGCGGGTCCGGATGGCCTCCCCAGCGGACTCCGAGTCCGACTCGACCCTGATCGCCACGTCGAACCCCTCCAATCGGGAAGGCGATCCTATCCGGGGGAGCTTGGCTTTCAAAGACTTTGGAGATGCTTCCTCAGCCTCTACGGCTGGCGCGGGCGACGAGACCTCGCCCTCTCGCACGTCAGCATCGCTCCCCTTGTCCGTGGCGCCGCCCGAGTACTCCTCGTCGGGAGCAGCGTGCCCCACCTCCGCCTTCACATCCGAGTTGGCATACTCCGCCATGTCGGACCCGGTGAGCGTCGTGCCTCCGGCTCCGACAAGAATCACCGGAGGAACAATGGCGGGTTGAAACAAAGAATGGAGACCGGCCCTGCGCCAGGGCACCTCCTTCTTGTCATTGCTGCGCAGTGGCGGGTCCACTGATGTCGGCGTCGCGCTCCCAAGACGGAGGCCTAGAGCCAGATACTCGATTTATCCGACCCGCCGCCAGTATGGTCCGCGATTCACAGCAGTCATACTCCTTGGCGATTACGGCCCAAGGAACACAACTACCGCGCCCGCATCTTTCGTGAGAGCCCTACGAGCAAAGCGGCGTTTTAATTTATATATACATACACAACAGGCGCCCGTGCAATCAAGGTCGTTGCCGTCGTCGCGGTGGTAGAACCACCGCGATCCGCTTGACACCCACTTCCTGTCGAGTTGGCGGGAAGATCTTCGCGCATTGCGGCCTCGACGAAGTTGACGCCACAAGTTTGAGAACGCCCATCGAGCTTCTTCTACCGGCAACGCCATGGAGGAAGGCGAATAGTGCCGCTGTTGGGCGGTACCTTCCGTCCGCCGCCCGACCATAAACAACAAAGTAGCTATCGATTTAGGGTCAGCTGCGCCAACTCCAGCCCATAAGTCCGCAGGACGCCACCGACGGTTCACACCGGTATCCGAACCCTACCAAAGCACGCAGAAGACTCGGCCCTAGCACGCGGGAGCAGGGGCCTCCCACCTTCTCCACGGCCGTCCATCTCTTTGTTGGCCTGCGATGGGTCACGAACCACCAAGGCGTACTCCACCTCTCTCGACGACGAGTTGCGCCGGCTGGACGAGGCGCCACCACTAGGCCGGTGAGCATGTTCTTCGCGGCAAGCCATTCTCCTCGTAGCGCACGGCCGGACGTGCGGGCACAGGCGGATCGTGCCGAAGCGACAAAGAGAGCAAAAGAGCGGCAAGGAGCAAACGGGCGAGCGGAAGAACGCCGCAGACCGTGAGCAGATATAAAGCCCTCGCACCCCCCAAAAAATAGCGGTTATCCAATCATCCATCTGGTTCTCAAAAATAGGCCTCATTCAGTTCATCAGCATCATCTGATCGCGTTGCTGCCGCTAACTCTGCTATAAAACAGTATTAGCAGAGAATGTTGATGAACTGAGGTGGGCCCATTTTTGACAACGAGATCATCCAAGCCATACCCGGATACGCATCACACAGAACCATATATAGCCGCTTCCCCCGCCGCGCAACCCGAAGCGCAAGCGCCGGCGGAAGGTCAAGCGTCGCGGTGGCATGTGCGCACGACGCTCCAATCATGTCCTGCCACGCATCCGCCCCCTGGGGAACGAACGCATGACCGCAGTCGTGCGGACGCCTGACATGGTACAACTCCCGTCGCGCACCAGTGGTAGGCGCGATTCTCGGGACCATTAATGCATTGTCGGTGGGCCACTAGCCAGTCATTTCGACTTCGACCTCGACATCGACTCCGCCTTCGCAGAACCCGCCTCCGCACAACGACTCCGACCTCGACTTCGACATCGACTTCGTCTCCGCGGAACGATTCCGGCTTTGAGTTCGACTTACCATCGGGAGTGCGCATCCGCGGAAGCCGAAGCCGCGAGGTTGCATGCGCGCGCGCACCGCCTAACACCCAACGACCCGCCAAACGTGTCCTAACACGCGTCCGCCCTCTCGGGAAGGAAAGCACGACGGCCATCGTGCGGCCGTCTGACAGCCCACGACCGACCACCGGCCAATCGTGTCCTGCCACGCGCCCTACCTTCTCGGGAAGGGCTCGACAACAAGACGACGTACAACCATGTGCGCCCACACGCCCCGCCCATCGAAAAACGCGCCGCAGCGGCGGCGCCACGACACCGTAAGACACGCTGGTTGCACAACGTCATGTCATGCAGTAACCGTTGGCACCGTAAGACGCGCCGGTCGCACAACGTCACGTCGTGCAGTTCCAACTGCACGCCAGGCGTCATTAAAGCACCGTCGCTGAGCCACTAGCCACCTGGCTGAGCTTCGACTTCGAGTCTGTACGGCGAATCCGGAGTCCACCCCGACTTCAAGATCGCACGACTCTGGAGCACACTTTGACTCCGGTTCCACGGGTTGAGCCGGCCACCCGATTCGGCCTCGAATACGAGGGCCATCTCCGCACTCTGCTTCGCCTGCATGTCCACGGAGCAAAGTCGGATACCGACTCGGCTTCGTCTTGATGGACCAGCTCCGCTGGAAGCACACGCCTCGCGACCGGGAGATGCCTTCAGCAGTAACTCCGACTCCGTGTCCATGCCACTAGGCCGTGCCACGCCGGCAAATCCATTTCTGTCCAAGTCCACAGAAGGTCACAGGCCGCAGGGGGCCAAATGGCTCAGCAACATGGCTTCAGCCTGTGAAGCCTTCACCGTGAGAAGCTCCTGTTAGGGGTGGCCCTCACCTAAGCCCAACTGGCCTGTTAGAAGGTTGCAAAGCCTAAAATGGGACATGTATAATGACATAAATGCCCTTGAGAGGGATACTTGGGTGTAAGGACATAATTGTAAAATACTCCCTATGTGAATATATATAAAACTGTCATGGGCATGGGGAGAGGCCCAAGCATTGTTCACCTAACATCTCCACTACCACTCTGTACTGTTTGGTCTGTAACCACAACAGTACTCAATGCATGCATGCAAAAATAGGAAAACATAGATTCTGAGTTGGGACAAGGACAAATGCAGGCAGAAAGTTATGCAACTATATTCTACATGTGGCCAGTTAACTACATACATGCAAACTCTAGCATCAAGATTAATTGCACAACAAATACAAGGGAATATGTGTAAATAGTAAACAATCAAATTATTCAGCAAAGAAATAAGAGCAAGGGGGTGTAAAGTCTATCTGCAGATACACAAAGAAATATGTGAGATTGATGAGCAATAAAAGAAAGAGAAAATGTACGAAGGCAAATACTAGCAAAATCTATCTGCTTTTTCAACCACCCCTTCCCCAATTCAGAATAAGCAGCCAAAAGACTTTAGTTGTTATGTGCACAGTACAGGGGTACTGTTATGCTGCACTGCTCACCATTTAGGAAAGTTTTATCGATCTTTTCAATCATATTATGATTAGCAAAAAAATCAATACTTTTTTTTTTGTGAAATGAGCAAGACAATAGGGGAGCTCTCCAGAGAAATCCTTTAAATAATCCTCAGGAATAAACTTTAAATGTTCAGTTACTATCATAAATGAAAAATGTTGCACAAGCAAAGGTTCACAAGGAGTCAAACTTCCTAACAAATGTTGACATTTTCCCAAAGGTTTGCATATTTTTCATAAGGTAATGAAATAAACCAAAATAGGTAATGCTCAGTTATTAATTACCATCTGGTCTGCCAACATTAGGACAGTCTTCAGTGTGAACTTCCTGACGCAATAGACAAACAAATCCTCTAAGCTCGGCCCCAGCAAATCGATGACAAGAACATTTTCCTCCCCATCTACGCCGCACCACTTAACGCTGGCAATGCCACCTGGATGCCAGAATTGCTCCCATCAACTCAACATCTTATCTAAATAAGCGCACTATGGCAATGCAGAATTGCAGACATGGCATACTTCCTCCTTGGAGGGCGTTGTAGAGCTTTGCCTCGTAAAACAGCTGGGGATGCTTCGTCTCGCTACTCTCCTGACAGTGAGGTAGCCAAAATAAGCTTCTCTAGACAGTGCATATAACTATATAAGCCATGAAAGCAGTAGGGGGGAAAAACAGGACAACGCAGAGCTTTTTACTCATAAAACAAATTTAAATCAAGCAATGCTAAACTTCAGCTCTCGCCCCAATGCTCATTATCACAACTTTTGCTTGAAGGGCAACCATTCGGCTACGCCAAGCATGATCATGACCAACCACCACCCGTGTCCATCATCACGTAAGAAAACTAGTATCCAAGTAGCCGTACAATTAAACTAAAAAGATGTAAAGCCCCGACCTTTATAACCGCATCATTACCAGCATTTTAATCTCATCCCCATCAACCTAAAACATCGAAGAGCAGCAACCCGACATAAAAACTCAGCACAGCAATCAAATCATCCGCACGCACGGAATCCAGCAATCTATTCCCCCTCTTAATTCCACCTTACGCATGCCATCGCACGTGATAAACAGCAACCCAATCAAACACAACAAACATGGCAGGGCAGAAGAGATAGGACTCACAATCTTCACCGCGACGATCTCGTAGGTGTCCACGTGCGTGGCTGCAACAACAGCAGCAGCAACATCATGATCAGACGATACAGTAAAAACCCTCCACCCACACCCCACCATCAATCGCCCATCGGCCGCAACCCTAGCCAAATCGATCGAGGACCGAGGGACCGCTCACCGAGGTAGATCTCCCCGAAGGAGCCGCAGCCGATCTTCCGGCCAAGCTTGAACTTGCCGCCGACGACGCGGTCCATGCGGCCCAATCCTCCGCACCGCGCCGCGTGCGACGAGTCCCCTGGGAGCTCTAGGGTTGGGGATTGGATTATAGAGGACGAGGAGAAGGAGGAGGAGGAGGCGCCGTGGGTGGGGTTCCGATTGCTTGGCGCCGACGTCGCTGCTGCGGGTGGGAGAACAGACGCGGTGGGGTTCGCGCTGCGTCGCTCGCTGCGGGGCTCCTCTTTTCATTTCAGCTCCTACAGAGCAGTTTTTCTTGTATAACCGGTTGTTAAACAAAATGCGTTTTTAAATTAAGATCTGTAAATTAAATATAGCATATATTACAGTAATTTTATTTATATCAACTAAAATTACATATAAATTTCTGTTACTTTATACTCTCTCATATAAATAACCTAAAAATCATAAACTGGAACTAAAAAGAAAACTAGGTCGCGGGTTGTGTGAGTTGAGCTGACTGGGGAGGGAGAGGGGACTGAGGGTCCTTTTGGTCGGGCTTCCTGAAAGTGTTTTTGCTTCTAAAAATCCAAAAGCTAACCAAAGGGTGGGACTCTACACCGCTTCTTGAAAAAGTCTTTGGACCGCCTATTTTCACAACTTTGAGGTGCTTTTCCACTGTGAGCCCATTCCCGAACGCCCGCTTTTCCTCCACTTGGCTCGACAGGCGCGTGAAGGGCGGGCGCTATTCGTGCCGGCGATGATGCTTCTCGGTCGCTCCGCTCCGTGCCACAGACTCCGCCTCCGCTTCTCCCGGCCGCCCTGCACCCCGCCTAAGCTCTAAGATTCCTCCACTCGGCTCGGCAGCGCATGAAGGCGGGCGCTAGGGTTCTTCGTGCCCGTGGCGGCGGCTCCCGCCAAGGCCCGCCTCCGCTTCTCCCAAAGCCGCCCTGCACCCAGCGCCCCAAGCTCGACATTCCTCCACCCCAAGGCCGGTGCCCGCCGCCCCAAGCCGACAGGTTCGATTCCTCCCCCAAATTGCATGATGCAAGATAAATAGATCCATGGTTAGCATCTAGAACATCGAGATGGTGTATATGGTGTTTAGCATTGAATGAAATATTTTTTTGTTTGATTCAAGAATGGGTGATAAGGCAGATTGGGGTGATGTCTTTGTGAGGCATTTGATTGATGTCTGCAAAGGAGAGATAGAAGCTGGGAATAGGCCGATGGGAATTTTAACTAAGACCGGTTGGAAAAATCGGTATCTAAGTTAGAAGAAAAATCGGTCAAAACGAACAAAGAAACAATTGAAGAACAAGTTAGACAATATGAAAAGGGAATATACATGGTTCATGGAGTTCAAGAATTATGCCACTGGCTTGGATGGGATGAGGCAAAGCAAACTGTTGATCGCTTCTAAGGAATGGTGGGATGAACACCTTGCGGTAAGATATGGTGTCATTGTTCATTATTCTTTTTCCATGCTTTGATATGGTGTGCCTTGCTAACTTTTCCCATTTAATTTCAGAGATGCAATAATCCTAACAAAGGAATCAAATGCAATCATGGGAGGTTTAGAAAACAAGGGCTGAAGCACCTTGATGATCTGCATATATTATTTGACAAGGTACATGTTAGTGGGGCTAGTGCATCCTGTCTTGGAGATATATCCTCTGATGAATCAAGTGATGAGGATGTGGCTGAGGTACAAGAAACTCCCGATAATGATGATGTAAAGTCGGTCGCTTTGAAGAAATCGAAAGGTGAAAAAAAACGCAAGGGCTCTGTCATCACATCAAGAGAAGGATGAGAAGAGCCCATTCTTTCGTCTGTACAAGAACACATGTTTGAAGATAGAAACTGCAGCAGAGAAGATCTCCTCAAGTGTTGAAGCATCATCAGCTCCTCCAACCAACCTAGTCCCTACCATTGCAGAGGCCATGAAGATGGTGAAAGATTGTGGGGTGCAAGAAAGAACTGCTCTAATGCACACAACCACCTTCCTGATCATCAAGCCTGAATTTAGGGAGGTATTTAGCTCTCTGGAAACAATTGAAGGAAGGCTCGATTTGATTGAGAGGGAGCATGAAAAGGAGATGATGAAGCGCGAGTGAACCAATTACCATGTGTTGTGTTGAGAGGTCTTTAGCCCAATGTTGATATTATTTGCTTGTGTCATCTGAGAACCTTTTTAGTTATTTATTTCTATTGTTGTGTTGTGAACCAATATTTACTTCTCTATGTTGAACCATCTGTAAAAGATTATTTGCTTCTGTCATCTAAGAACCATTTGTATTATTGTGTTGTGCTTCTTTCAGAAAATATTGTCTCCTTGCTGTCCATATATTGTGTAGATGGATGATAACTTGGAAGATTTGGCCAAAGAAGGGCAAAAGGGACTACTCTCGCTAGTCGAACTTTCCCAAAGATGTCTTGTTATTGGTCAAATGGGCAAACTGTACACTGAGCGGTATTTGCACAAAGGTGAATACAGGGAAACACCAGAAACTGGAATTCAATGGGTGATGAGGTGCTTGGGTCGTCCGAGGTACTTTTATAAGATGTTTCGGAAGCATATCATTCTTGCTTGTCTGGCGTTGCATAATTTTATTCGTGACAGCAATTTGCATGATATGGAGTTCGATAGATGTGATGCTGATGAGGAGTACTTGCTAGAATGCATAAGTGCCACCAAGACAAACACAAGGATATGAGAGTCCAGATGTGGAGAATGAGGATACCATGAATACCATTCGCAATAGGATAGCTGATGCTTTGGTTAGTGCAAGAGGGGGATAATTATATTGACGGTGGACATCATTATATGAGCCCTATATCTTTTGTAAAATGCTACCATTCTATTTATGTGGACCATATCTTAATGCTGGATGCAAAACTTAGAAAATTTAATTTTCCCTTTCTAAAATGGTCATTTACATGCGAATCGCTGAACAAAGATAGTGTTTAAGGATCAATTTGCATATAAACAGCCTCTCGTGCCTTGAGGGGCATTACATGTATTTCTTACCAAATCTACAGTTTCACAGCTGTTTCAACCAAACGGCTTTCGACTTTTTCTCACACATGACTCACAAAGCTTTTCTCACGACACACACTCACAGCAGCTTTTCCATAGCTCACAACCAAACCAAACAGATCCTGAGATCCTCTACCTTTGCTTTGTGAAAGCAAAGTCCAGAAGAATGACGGTGATTCTGAGCTATAATATTTTTCTACTGTATTTGTCGTGTCACCTCTACTATAGTACCTAAATCAATCTTAGTCTTTTGTTTTTTATCCGACAATTAAGAAGTAAAATTAT
The DNA here is from genome assembly GCA_036346245.1 of Bonia amplexicaulis. Classification (NCBI taxonomy): domain Eukaryota; kingdom Viridiplantae; phylum Streptophyta; class Magnoliopsida; order Poales; family Poaceae; genus Bonia; species Bonia amplexicaulis. Next base: position 8,707,051 of record CM070737.1, read on the forward strand.
GATTCTGTAATATCGTGACTTTAGTCAGATAATCTAGTTCCAAAGAGAGAAGAAGTGAATAAAGAAGTAAAGGTGTTCTTTTGGGCTGAATAACTTTTGACAACGGCTAATAACTTTTGTCTATGCTTTTCAACACAGCAGCGGATGATAGAGACGCCAGCGTAGATAGCATATACGATTTTGTGTTCGAGAAGCCATTTAAAAAATTCGGTTCAAAAGACTTTTTGACTTTTAGAGCGGTTAAAAGCTAAAAAATAGGGCCGTAATTAACTATTTGGTGTGTAGCCTATAGCTTTAGGTGATGGTGGCCGGCTTTGCGGTTTGCGGGTTCTTACCCTGAAGTGGCTATCGTCGCCACTTGGATTCTTGTCTTTGCCTGCCTGCATTGCGGGGTCACGGCTCAACTGGTGATCTTTTGCACCATGTCGGTATATGCGCCACGGCATGGCATGCCATGTCACCACTCACTAGTAGTACTGGTCCTGAGTGGGCCTTTACGTACGAGGCCTGCTGGAATTCGGGCCTTAGTCGGTGGCTTGTATGGGAAACGGACTGGGCTGGCCCAAACAGCCCAAACGAACGTTTATGGATGAGAGGTCCGATTCAAACGTTAACTCGATCTTCACGTTACTATTTTTTCCAATTACAATGAAGATTTGTACACACCACTACATACCACATGTTTAGATAGATGCATACGTCTAGACAGACAGAGGTTATGGATAAATTCGTAACCTCATAAAATTAGACGTGACTACGGCGCTCCTAAGAGCGCTATAGGCTTATGCCGCGGCCCTCTGTGACTGGGCAAAATTTATATGTGGACTCCACCCTCACATTCCACGCTTGGACAGAAGATAGGAATCCATCAACTTTTTCATGGTAGCCCTTTAACCTTTCTATTATTTCATAGAACATTTTTCTCATTTAACCAAAGAGATTCAAATAGTCCTATCTTACAAATAGTACTTCCAACTTATAACCATTGTTTTTTTGTATTCTACATGACGAGATCAACAAAATAAGACTAATATGACCATGACTTTTTTTCTTGCTACGCATGTCCCCTCTGGGCTACATTCTTTCCTAACTGAGCGTGCGCAGCCTATCAACATGTCGCTCATCTTTCAAGGCTGCTTGCATTTTTCTAGGTCGAGAAAAAGGCATGTTATGTTGTCTTGCATCTTATCATTTGTTTGTGTGAAATACAAGCTCAAACAGTCTAATATCAGATATGACCATTGGTCGAAACAGAGTTACCATGTTTCATTCCTAAGTTTACCGTAAGTATAGAGCCTAAGTTACCATCTATCTAGGATAATTATTAAACTATAGGGTGGTAAATAGTTAAAAATGGATATATAACCTAGGTTTCAACTGACGATAAGTTTTGAATTTTTTCTCAAATTCATACACATGTGATATTTTGCATTTAAGGTGGTAATTTTTCAAAATGGTATATGGTAACTTCATAGAATTTTAGGTGGCGATTTTGCTACAAATGCAAACATTTTAATAAATTACCCTCCTAAACTCAAAATTATCATCATTTTTGTGAACTTGAAAAAAAGGTTCAAAAGTGCCATTAGTTGCACCCTAAGTTATCGTCTACAATTTTAGAAAATTACCACCCCGAGTTTTCAAAATTACCATCTTCAATTTTGTGAAATTTGAAAAGATCCAAAATTTACCATCAATTGCATCGTAAGTTACCGTTGCCAGCTTTAACAAACTATCACCCTAATTTGAAAATTTTACCACCATTTTTGTGAGTGTAAAAGAGCTACAAAATTATCACCCATTGCACCTTAAAGTTATATCATTATCAACTTTAATAAATTGCCACATTAATTTTAGAATTTAACATCATTTTTTGAGTTAGTGTAAAAAAGTTCAAATTTACCATCATTAGTGCCATAAATTATTACTTGTAGTTTTAAAAAATTACCACCTTGAGTTAAAAATTTACCATCATTTTTGTATGTAAAAATAGCTCAAAGTTTACCATCCTTTGCACTCTAAATTACCATCTATAACTCGAACAAATTACCTTGTTCATTTAGGAATTTACGACCCTAAGTCACCATCCAAATTACCACCTAAAAAGTAACACTTCTAGCTAGCTTTAAACATATTTGATATTAGTCTTATTTTGTTGATCTCATCATGTAGAATACAAAAAAAAATACAATGATTATAAGTTGGAAGTATTGCTTGTAAGATATGACTATTTGAATCTCTTTGTTTAAAACAATGCAGGATATGACATCATTCTGATAGATGTAGAGTTTGGAGCCTAGTCCAATTAAACCAATTAGTCAGTTCATTCATGCTTTGAGTGATAGAAACAATGTAAAATTTTAGCTTCAAGCTTGGCTGGTATAGACTACAAGGGTGTGGGTGCATCTGCATCTGGAGCGACGTACCGGTGAGCAGTGAGGTGGCTGGTGGTGAAGGAAGATGGCCACGAGGCCCACGAAGGGGATCTAACGGAGACGTAGGGCAGCCAACGGAGGCACGGGGCCGTGAGACGTTGAGGGGGAGCCGACGAAGACGCAGGGCAGCCGGCGGAGGCACGGGGCCATGAGGCGGTGAGGGGGAGCCGGCGAAGACGCAGGGTAGCCGGCGGAGGCACGGGGCTGTGAGGCGATGAGGGGGAGCCGGTGAAGACACGGGGCCGTGAGGCGGTGAGGGGGAGCCGGCAAAGGCGCAGGGCAGCCGGCAGAGGCAGGCGAGATGGCCGTCGGTGGAGGCAGGCGAGATTCAGTAGGCGGGCAGAGGCAGATGCACCGTCGACACGGCGAGCCGCTGCATGCATCGACTCAGGCGTCGCCGCCGTGTTGGTGTCGGTGGGGAATGAGGAACCCTAAATCCTCATTCTGCGCTGTGGAGGGTGGACTTGCGGATGCGGAGTGCGAACTGAGCTGCGGGCTGCGGCCGGTAAATCATAAATGTGATTGCTCGAGGTCGGACCGACCGTGGACGGCCGATCGCCGGGCGCCGGCCGATGGGCCATCGGCCGTCGGTTATGGGCTGGGTAATGGCTATTGGGCTAAAATCCTGGATATCCGGTTTTGTATTATCCGGATAATCCGTATTTGTATCTGTATTCGACGGATACCAGGATTACTGTATTCGTATTTGTATCTGACAAAAAAATCCGCATTCGTATCCGATTCAAGAATTATCCGAAGAAAATCCGATCCGACATAATCCGTATTCATTTTTATCCGGATCGGTCGGAAACTATCGATCGGTTTTCATTCCTACACGAGAGGGAGAGAGGCTCCACGCCAAGAGCCAAGATGTCGTTGTGACTTATAATCAGCACTATAAATACAATCTCCTTCATCATACAAAAGTTTTTTTAAGTCCGATAAGGTGATTCATATGGCTAGTGTGAAGCTGTGGGAACGGGGGAGGTACACACGGCTGGTCAGCGGTAGAGGGCTGGCGCCCCACCTGACCCACTGGCGGGCAAGCAGCAGCAAGCATAATAGTACAAATGTAAATACGTAATTAATACCGCGACTAATCAAATGCTCCGTAGAAATTAGCTAGGCTAGCTAACTAGTTAATAATCTACGCTCTCCCCTGTAAACCCCAAACCGATCGAACCCAGAAACAAAAATGCTGTAGCTATTCAGCGAGCTACTCTACAATCTCAGCTCCAAGTCCAGCTCTTCCGTGCTAGCCGCGCCACTGCGGCCGCTGGACTCGTGGCTCGAGCTCATCCAGTGGTACTGTCCCAGCCTCTGGCCCGACGAGTCCTTCACGACGTCATGGACGAACACCGGAGGCGGCTGCCTCGTCGCCGGCGGCCGGCTGGAGCTGTCCGGGAGCAGGTTCTCGTAGTACTGCACGTCGATGATGCTGCGGTCCGTCGCCTCGAAGCAATCCTACACATAATCGTACGCACAAAGTTTAGTTAGATACGGCGTGACTGCATGCGTTAATCACGCAGCAATCAATGTTTGACGTACTCTATCTTACTGTTAGATAGGGCTGGAAAGACGAGACACCGCCGGCGGCCATTGGCATTGGGGCAGCACTGGCCATGGGAGCGGCGAAAGGCACCTGCTGCTGCGGCGGCGGCGGCGGCGCGTGCAGGCCGGAGCGGTAGGCGGCTATCATCTGGTTGTGGAGCCGGATCTTCTCCAGCTGCGCCACGCCGAGCCCGCGCTGCGGCTGCTTCGCCGCCTTCTGCTCCGCCGCGCCGGTCGCCTTCTTCCCCCGCCTCGTCGTCGCCGCCGTGCCGCTTTCCAGGCACATCTCGCCGGCGTGGCTGCTCCCCATATACTGCATATATATATATGTTTATATAACGGATCGATAGCGATGTGACAACAACGACGACTATATATAGAGATCAGAGAGACACACATGTTGAGAAGGAAGGGTCGATCGATGGAGTGCGAGCTGTATGGGATCCTAAGAAAGATTCAGGCCGATCTGCCGCACGTTTTTCTATGCCAATCTCCCCGGCTCCGAGAACGATCGCTCTCTGGTCAAGCACACGACCTATTGTGCCGTCGTGCCCAATAAAATGGCACTCGTGAGCTTGGTTGATCTTCTTAATTCACAGATTAGTTACCGCAATCAGCCCCCGATCCGTGGGGCTGTAGCGGTTGACGCGGTTATCTGGACCCGCATGTCAGTGACCGCTCGCGACGATCTCGTCGAGGATCCTCGCTCGTGATCGAGCAAGCTCAGTATGATATACTCGCTCGCCCATGCGGTCGGTGTGGCGCGTTTTTAAGGAGCCCCACGCATGTCGCGAGATGCGTACAATAGCTGTGCAGTTTGCATCCATACTCTACACTACGTACGTACTGTCACAGCCTGTCACAGCTGTGCAGATTGCAGTCTGGATCGATGGATCGATCCCATCGTGCATGCGCCCTGCCGATGTGGATTGGTAATCATGGTAGATTAATTAACAAGTGCCAACTCGTGTAGTTGGCGTAATTAACAGCAACAGTGATATATGCTAAACAAAACGGCCGGGAAGCAGGAAAATCGTATCGAGATTTGCATGAGCTCGGAATGTCCACAGGTTTAATTTGGGCGTCGATCATGGAAGATATGGTAGATCTAACTCAGAGATCCATCACAAGAATACCATAACGCATGGGTGTGTGCTTTGATTAATTTGCTCTTTAGTTCCCCTTTTCTTTTGTTGTTTAGCCTTTGCGATTAGTACCCTGAGTAACAACGTCCATTAGGATGAAGCCACCATCGCCGAGTGGGAGAGCGGTGTGGGCCTTCGTACCTAGCGTCTGGCAGCTTAGGTTCGGCACCGCACCAGGTTAGTACACACAGACGAGGCGTGCAGCTTAGGTGGTGCTCACTTGGGCTAAATTTTGATGGTTTATGGTTGAATTTTTACTGTAACTGATGATGATTTATTTGACATAATCAACTTTAAAAAATTTTAAAAATGAAAAAATAGGTTAGCTCATTACATATAATGCAAACGAATATGGAAAAAAGAATCGCCAAAAAAGCTCAAAATAAATCGAAAAATCTGAAAAAGATAAAATTTAGAAATAATGAAAAATAAACCAGAAACCTAAGCCCAGATGAGTGAGGCCTTAGTGAGAAAGAATGCACATGCACTTCCTTGAGGAAGGATGCACATGCACTTCCAGGTTTCAATGAGTTTCACACCTTTCTAGAAGTTCCCAGAAGATTTCATAAAAGTTTTAAACCCAAGTTTCAACAAATTTCAGATTTTGAAACTCAACTTTCATCAAGTTTCAACTAGAGAATTTTAAGAAGTTTTAACAAAAGTTTCAATAAGTTTCATAAAAAAATCAGACAATCATGTGAGTTTTAGGAGGTTTAAGACTCCAAAATAGAAGTCTCATGTGAGTTTCAGCAAATTTTATGTTCCAAAAATGCAGGTTTCAACATGTTTCCTTGGGTTTGAGGAGAGAATAAAAACAAGGAACCTGTTTCAAACATTTCAAGCAGGGTTTCATAAAAGTTTCATATGAGTTTGGCGGGTTCCATCCATGTATCAGAAACAAGTTTCAGAAAAGTTTTAGTAGGACTGAGAAGGCAACTAAAATGGGTTGAATATGCGTCACACAAACAATGGCCTTGTAAAATCTTTTCCCAAAGAGAAATCCAACATCTTCATTCTAATAGCTATTGAATGCTATTAAGACCAAAGACAAAATACTTGAGATGAAAACTCCAAGAAGAACTACGCAAAATGAGCCCTCATACCCTCAAGTGGTCTAACATCCCATGCAAACCGGTCTGGTCGCCCTTGCAAACTAATCATACTACCCGTGCAAACTGGTCAGACTGTCCTTGCAAACCGGTTAGACCTCTCCCCTCTAGACAGATATGAAAATAACAGCCCGATCCAAACCAAAATCGACACAGTATTCACACAGAGGCTCCAAATGACTTCAAACTTGGACCAAAGCTATATCACAACCTTAGGAACCTATTCAAACAAGAGATTTATAAAAACCTTGCCAAAGTTTTGAACTTTTTGAATCAAGGGCAAGTTGCAGCAAAACTAAGTCAAAGAGGAAAACCACGATCTAGGATTGCTCATGTTTTCTAGATGATCTTGGATGGGTTAATACATATCACAACAAGCTAAACCACTATAAGATTTGAGCTCAAAAGCCCTTAAGAGCAAAACCCCCCAAAATCACCTTTTTAAAGCCAAAACCGAGAAAACCGAGGTAAACACCAAGAACTTACTATAAGATTTCCTATATGGATAGAATCTAGCATCTAGGAGGTTCTTCCATCATCCACGCATCCTTAGGAACCAGCAAGATCAAGAGGGGATAAAGAAACACTGAAAACAAAGCCAAATCAAGATTTCAACATTTGAGCAAAGAGGAGAAAGACTTAGACGAATTTTGGATATATATTGATACTTAGAGATGAATATTCATAGCTACTTTTTAGCCACTTAAAAAGTCTAAGGATTATAACAAGCTCACACACAAGAGCCACAACTCATCTCCTCGAAAGTTCTCTCTAAGAACCCTAACCCTAACTCTTCTCAAAGGCTTCACAATGCTTACATTCCAAGCCACCTCCTCCCCACCCTTTTATAGTGGAGGCATACAGAAAACCCTAACCAACTCTCTTAGTTGGGCTTTATGCATTTACATGGGCTAACCCGTTAACCCAACACCATAGCGGGTTTTACACTCACACAAGCACACTTCTTAAAGCGCACACATCCATTAACCTGCAAATAGATCAACGCTTGATCAACTTATCATTTTTTGCACATCCATAACCTAAACCACTTAGGGCACCGCCACAGTTTCGCACACCGTCACTTTTCTGTATTGGACAATTACCAAAATAATCCTCTACCATGCTTCCACTAAGCTTCGCACTTCCTTCGCCTTGAAGCAACTCGGTGCTTCGTCTTCAGCTCTATGTGGTTCTAATAATTTGCCTCCAAGTCTCCTACGTGTTCTGATCTCACCAAACCGTCCTTGCTTATAAATGGGCCCAAGTCAATTATGCACCATATGCCTTTCTTCGCACATGAAGGCATCGTACTTACCCAACCACACGGACCTCAATTCCTCCCTGATCTTTGTCCCAGTCCTTGTCGTTCCCCATCATGTCCATCATTGGTAGCTCCCGCTTCAGTTTCTCATCGTCCTGGCTTGTAACCACTTCGCTAGCCTCAGTCATCTTCCGGTTGTACCTTGATCGTTCTAGACCTCAGCTCTCCTAGCTTAACCCTGATCCCTTGACCGCCTCAGTCATCTAATCTCTTAGCTTAGCTCCAATCCCGTCCATTTCACCATGATTAAGCTTCGGGGTCCTACAACAAACAACAATAAGCAAACTGTCACGTAGTACTGCACCGTACACAAATTTAGCAATTGACACAATTGATAAGCCAATACCACTTACCTTCAAAGCTTCGCTCCCGGAAGCATCACCAACCCACATAAGCATCTCATGCCTGACAAAGCATCACATGCATCTCTTTACATCAAGGGTCTTTGCTCAAACTCTGCCTTTAATGGTTCATGTCTATCTTGCACATTTCTTGAGTCCAACCATCTCACTCGGCATCCATGACCATTTTGGATCTTGGTTCTCTGTCCTGGTCCTCCTCACCGTTGACTATAGTTGACTCCAAGCTACCTACACAACAATAGACCAAGAAACTATTTTTAGGCACAAGTTCTTCATAACCTGCCCACATTAGTCCAAAATAATGCATCATGCAACAAATACCCTAATCTTAACCCCTAGGACCAAAGCTCAAATCAAAATACATAATTTTAGCACTAATTCGCTAAAAGCCAGTTTGACAACCATTACCAAGCTGATCAAATCGGCGTCGTGGCCGGTCTGACCGCTGGCACCATGCCGGTCAGGCCGCCAACGGTCTGACCGCCAGTTTTTGGCCGATTTGACCACTTAAGAGTACCAGAAAATATTCTCTCTAGAATTTCAGTTAAACTATATCTAGTTTAGCTCAGAACTCCAAATTGAATAACACCTAGTACAAAGACATCCTCAAACACACCTACACAAATGTTTGGTGCCCAATTTCTAAAAGGCATATGGCCGGTCTGACCGCTCCATTGCCACCGGTTAGACCGTCGTTGCTAGATCGGTCAGACCGGTTAAAACTTGACATCAACTCTAAATTGCAAACTTCCAAAACCACTCGATAACATTTGCATAACAAGGTCAAATACTCATCATATACCATGGTTAACATCCACATGGTCTCACAAAAAGCAATACTCAACTGTCATGAGATTTTCAAGCTTGCCGCAAAATACAATTCAAGTTACAATTGGGTTTCGTAAGGTTTCACCAAATTGCAGCATGTTTCAAAAGCAAAGAACATCTATAGCACTAAAAAAATAGATAAATAATAATAATAAACCCTAATCTGGGTGTGGCTTTAAATGGGGGGACCTCCCCACTCTTTTCCCGTGCACAGCCTTCCTCCACCAGATTTTTTTCCCATCTATTATTCCCCGCGCGCGCATGCGCATGCGGCGGAAGCGGCAAGCGCGGCGCGCGTCGCACACGCGCGCGCGCGCACCATGGTGGCGGTGGCGTGCGGCTCGGCGTGGCGGCGGCGATGGCGGGCGCGACCGAACGACCGCTCGCGTGGTCGAATGTGGTTTCGCAGGTCGAACACCCGTTTGCTCAGCCTAACCTCGTTTCGTTCGATCGAACAACCGTTCACGCGACTGAGTGTGGTCTCACACGGCCGAACGGCCGTGGGAGCTAGCAAACTGTTTCCTATCCAGTCAAGTTCATCTCCTATTGTTGCTTTATCAAATTCATCTATATCTGATCGGTTGCCTTCTATTCCATCTTGTAGGTTCGCACGCAGCTGTTAAGGGAGCAGTTGCGTATTTCGGATCCATCGTGCAGCGTATCTGTCGAGTATGCTCAAGGCAAGTACCTTGCGGCCGTAACCTGTCCTTTCGCACATTATCGTTTCATGATTATCTGTCTCCATTAGCTTTGTATTCGATTATTTCACTGTATTGATTGCCATTTGTAGGCTGTTTGTGGAATTAGATAGATTCTAATGCACTGGGCTAGTTAGTGTTGTACACTTGTAGTTGGTATAATGCTCAACTATAGAGTTCATGCTTAGTTAAGAATTGAAATGAATGCTTAAATTATTGATAGGGTGGCGTATAAGCATGTTCAAATATAAGGTTAACCACTAGTAATCTTTTAACATTGGACGACTTATTTATATATCCTGCTTCCATGATCCTTTAAATGTACATTATTGATTGTGAGCCTCGGCTAATTTAGTTGTGGTTCTATTAATCTGACTAATAATCACTTATCATCTAATAAAAATTACATGATTGACAACCATTTGTCTCCTTCTAGTACCCTCTTTAGGACAGGTTTTAGTACGCTATTATCAGATCATTATTCTCCATCGCTTTGTATCACAAATCATGTCTCTCCATTCTCAACTGTATCAACCTATTACCCTTATAACTTTACCTTAATTCACCCTCGACTTTCTAATTACATCTTGGATAACTCACTAATAAAATAAATGACAATTACCTGGCCCGGGATTACCCACATATAGGGGAGATTTCCACCCACCTGGTAACGTATAAGGGGTCGTACATTCTCGTTACACAGGATATTATACCCCGTTTGCGGTTATACTGTCGAGGACAAGGATATACCTAACTATTCTTGTATAACCGGGTATGTGGGATGTGATCGCCAGTGTCTTTGCTATAACTTGCTAAATAACAATTATCTTTAATTACACTATTTCTGCGATCTCTGTTTCCGATCTATATCAGTGTTTCCGGTAACATAATTTCATTGCCTTTAACCTGCGACAATTATTTGCTTACATTGCTTGTCATTTGTTTATCTTGGTTGCATTACCTGTTCTTTACTCACCGTGTTGCGACCGTTGTTAGGTACTTACTGAGATTTTCAAATCTCACGCTTGCTCTTTCCATTCTCATGTAAAAGGCTAGTGGAGTGATAGCAACATGCATGGGTGGGAGCACTCGAGTTTTCAGCACTGTGGCTTGCCACCATTTATGTCATTTTATTTATTCTTTGTTTGATTAGAAGTAGACCGGTCCCATGTTTCAAACATTTATTTCAGTTTCCGTTGATTCCCTAATAAAGTACCTTTAAGGTTTTAATTTTCTTGTGATTTCTATTGTTGCTTTTATTATTTATTCTTACTTTGGCGATGATGTTCCATAATAGTACCATAGATTGGTTGTATGTGGGGTGCTACAACACCAAAACACAAAATTCAACATGTTTCGAGAGAGAAAAAAAGAAACTTTGAGCACATGATTTGAGGAACATGACATAAATATAGATGGATTTCACGCTAAATGAGCTCATGGTGACGAACTAGAGACTGTGGAGACAAGCAAATGAGTCGACGGCATACCAGGACTTGAGGCCCGCCACCGAGTTCGTTTGTGGCCGCTGAGCTAGCCCACGACAATCGAGGCGAGGAACAGGAGGTGAGTTTTGAGTATGCAGCCTACCGCCGCATTCGTCTATGGCCGTCGCTGCCCTTCTTAACTTTCGTTGCCGCGCCCACCTACCACCACACTGGGGCAAGCCCATGGCTGCCGTGCGAGCCCCGCGGTCGGTGCGTTCTCTCGTTGTCCTATGACCTGTGAAGGAAGAACCGTCATGGTTGGTTACCTTCCCGTGCGCCACAGAGCTTGCCCCGCTGGTTGCTCGCTTGCAGCGCCTCCCCACAACATCGGTTGGCGCCGCTTGCTGCTGGTTGTTGCAGGTGAGAGAGAATGGAGAATAGAGAACAACACAGATGAGAGGTGGAGAATGAGTTTGAGGGTACAAGGATGAAGCGATTGAAAAAATATGATGGATAAGAGCACACATGGGCCTTGATCGGGCGGAGCCATCGTATGCTGTCAATTTAGAGTTCTACAGTGTAGGGCTGCCTAGTTTTTCTAGTTACATATCCGCTCCATGGCATTAAACAAATTTAGATGTGTGCAAGTGGAAGAAATCGCGTGTGGTGTTATACTATTCATTCATTAGTAATTTTTGTTTAGCAGAAGATAGGAACATTTTCTTTAGTTAGTACTACTTGACCAGCAGGCCAGCAGGGGCCAGTCGAACCATTTCGTGGCCCGGCCTGAGCCCAAACCTAGCACGTTAAGCATTCTGTTGCGATGGACTGCAAATTGATGGGCCGAACAGCTCGATAGACACGATATGTTGCATGCCCCTTCCCAGCCCACCCAATAACTACCCCAGTTGGAAAGAGAAAAGAGTTGGCACGTGACGTGACACTGGGCCGATCGAGTCGACTCCACCACATCTCCAAGCACTGGGCTCTCCCTCTAGCCCTACCACTAGCACGCACATCAAATCTTGATGCATCGGCCATATGTGCAGCAGAAGCTCCTTCTGACTTGTTGTTGAATTAACTCTTCCTGATTATTCAGCTATATATCCTTCTGCCACTCTTATCTACTCTGGAGTTTGAACGGAGCGCGTGCTTCGTCGTGAGATCCAGCTTCGACGTCCACACGTTTTGCGCCTTTTGGTCCACTCTCCGGAACCTCTCACTCGATTTCACCTCCTATGCAGTGCATTGCCAGGTCCTCACCTCCGGTCACTCGCTGTCGCCACCATTTTCCTCACTCCGGTGAGCTTCTTCGCCCATCTTTTGCTCCTTCAGCATCGCCTCACCTCACTGTGGCATCCGTTTCAGTTGGTTCGACCCATGGTGAGTTATCGCCGTTACTCGTGGAGGTTGAGACCCTAGACGACGTGGAGGCGTGGTTGTCTGGTGATCTCTTTAAAGAATATTGTGAAAAGCCCCGGTATATTATGAATGTTGGAGCCTAGTACCCAAAGGAAAAAAGAGCTACAACTAATGAAAATTGAGGTGGTTGACTTAATTCATGGAGTCGGTCTAATCCGTTTAGACTTATCTCAACGTGGATTAGGGAAGACCGATAAATCTTCGAACACCAGGGTAAAAAGAAACTATGCTAATTATGGTTTGCTTTCTTGTACTCAATTTACATTCTCGCAATTTATATTCATAGAATTGAATTAATTGTTTGTCAACCTAGGATTGCAAACCTTGACATAGATTTAGAGTGTGTGCACTTAGGTGAAACTAGATGATTTAGTCCTTCATTGTGCAAATCGATTTGATTCACGCTTTCGCATATTATCGTTGAATGCGAGATCGAACAATACACTTATAAGCACCCTAGGTCGGATTCAAAGACTGCCGAAGATGCGAAGGGACACAACGACAATCACACATGAATGGATGGATAAGTGTATTGCATATAGGTGTCTAAGGTTACCAAAATGACCTCCTCCCTCCACATACAATGGGTCTTATTTATAAAGGGGAGGAGGAGAGAAACTATAGCTCTGCCCTCGAGGCCTAGCTCACTCTTAAGGGTAGTTTCATCCTTCGCGCCGAGTGGGTCCCGTCGCGTCCGAGGGACTTCGGGGCTCGTCGTGGAACTCACCTGGGGTTAGCCTCTGGCCTTCGTCTTTGGTTGGCTCCGGACCTCATCCGTGGTAGCATGGACCCTGTCTGGGGTGGACTCTGTACCTCATCTGGGGCGGACTCCGGACCTTGGCGCATATATACTTCCTCCTCAAGAAGCCCATGCAGAAAAGCATTTTGCACGTCTAATTAACAGAGACTCCATCCTCTTGAGATTGAAATAGATAGGACTAGGCAAATTGTAGCAGGTTTCACAACTGGATTGAATGTATCATCATAATCAAGGCCATACCAATGCTTGTACACTTTGGTTACCAATCGCATTTTAAATATGTCTACCGTGCCATCGCCTTCTTCTTAACTTTATACACCCATCGGTGATCAATTATATTGATACCCTTCTTCGGAGCAACCAACCACCAGTTCTTGTTTTTAGTAAAGCACCAAATTCATCATTCATAGCCTGCCTCCATTGTGGATATTGAGCTAGAAGTGCAAGTCCAGTTTCCATGATATACCTATGCTTGTGTTATGCTATTCCATTCTGTTGATGTGTGCATGGGCAAGAGACACAATGAACAATGCCAAGTTGATTGAAGAAGGAATTAAGCTTTTGATATTCCCTCCCTGATCATATTGAACAACGAGAATTTTCTTGTCTAGTGTGCATTCAACATAAGATTAAAACTGGAGAAACACCTTAAACACATCTGCCTTACTTTTCAGCAAATAAAGCCATGTAAATTTACTGAAATTATCAATGAAGCTAACATAATATTTAAAACCACCAACACATGTTCTAGCACGACCCCATACATCAGAACACACAACTTCAAGATAAGCACTAGACATGTTGTTTGACAGAGGGAATGACAACTAATGACTCTTTGCCTGCATACAGGCATCACACACAGCTGTCATGTTGGGATGAGCATGATAATTTATTTGACTCTATAACTCACTAGACCGAGGAGAATGATGGATGACCAAGCCTAGAATGCAAACATTAGAGGAAGGTTTGACAACACTAAGATCTTCCCTTGTGTCGCCTTTAAGTAGAATGCCCTCGTGGCTAGATCCTTGATGACAATGAAATTAGCGTAAAACTCAAAGAATACTTGATTATCAGATGCTAGTTTCTGAACAAATAGAAGGCTTTTATGTGATTGTGGAACATGCAAGACATTCTTGAGTTGTAAGGGTTTACTAGAATGCGTAAGAATATGTGAATGGCCGATATGAGAAATACCCATATCCATACTTGACCCAATTGTCGTATGTATCTAATTGTTGCCATTGTAGCGTTCGTTGGTGCTTAGCTTGTCGAGTTCAGCTGTAAGATGGTCAATCGCTCCCATATCTGCATACCAATTGGTATCGACAGAGTAGGAGTTCATCGCCGCTCCAGCTGATCGTTCATCCTGATAGGCATGGTCAAAGCGAAAGTAGCAGCGTAGCACAGTGTGGCCCACCTTGCCACATACTTGATAGATCGGGCACCACTCATTGCCACAAGAGACACGACCATCATTACTGCGAGGCATACTATGGAAGGCGCCACGACCATGCTAACCTCCTCCTTGGCCACAATGTCCAACGATGTTCCTGAACTAATGATTCCCATTCCAATTCTTGCCCTTATTCTTCCAGTTTCCGTTCCAATTTCCACGGTTCTTGCCTCCTTGAATGTTGCCGCTGCGAGAGGCGACATTAACAGAGGATCCACCGAGTGAAATCGACTCATCTTATGACGCTAAACGAATTTCATAGCTTAGGAGATGAGCACACAAATCGTTTAGTGTCATAGCATCAATTTTGGTTGTTACAGATGTGACGAACGGATTGTAGACCACGTCAAGCCCTGTCAGGATGCTGCCCGACAGTGACCAGTGTGTCGGCAAGCTGCTTTATCTTGTTGAAGTATGAGGATGGCGAGGAGTCTCCTTTCTTCCCAGCGGCGGTGTGCGGGTCGAGCGCCGGTGTGGCCAGGAGGCAACGCTGGTGGGGCACACGGCGGCGACGACGTGATGAGGTGTGAGGGCGCATGGGCAGTGGCACGTCCGCGTGGGCCGGTGTGGCGTGGGTCGGCACAGGAGGCGAGGGAGCACGGCGGCGGGGCGCAGCCGCACAACCATTGGTAGCCAGTAGGGGTGAAGCGGCCGTGGGGCTCGTGCGGCCGTCGACGCGACGGCCAGCGGTGGTCGGGCGGGCAATACCCATGGCCACATGACTCAGTTGGTTGGGGGCGCGACCGAATCAATTTTCGCACAGCGTTGTGGGTTCGTGCAATGGTTTTGTGATTCATACGGCCGAACAACTATTCACACGGTGAAGTCTTAGCGAACGTGATCTTTTCTAGCCTAACAATCTTTTTCCATCCTTCCTTAAGTTTATCTTAACCCTTGCCTGATTCTTATCCATCACCTCCTCGCAGGTTCACACATGGCTTTGAGGTAATGTTCGGGTAGTTGCGCGCCTTGGATCTCTCGTGCAGCAAGTCCGCCAAACGTGCTCAAGGAAAGTACCTCATGGCCGTAACTTCTCCGTTTCGCATACCACATGTTCTATGATTAACTGTCATCACTACCTATGAGCACAATTATCACATTGTAATGCTTGCCTGGTCATATACTGCTAGTAATGTATTGATATCATAGTATTCTGGTTAACTGGTGTTATATGGTTTTAGGCTTATTAGAATGCTCAGTTTTAATGTTCTAGAATTCATGCTTTAATTAGGGTTTCGTACTAATGTTTCAATCATTAGTGGGGGTAGCATAGGAACATGTTTTAATTTAGGTTTGACCCGTTAGCACTTTGTTAGTATTAGGGCTGCTATATTTTAGTTCCTGATAACATGAACCATTACTTGTATGATGTTGTGAGCCATGATGGATTTATATTTAATATGTGTTAATCTGACTAATAACCACTTGTCACGTAATAAAACTTGGATGGTTGACAACCTTTGTGTGAGCTAAGCTTTAATACTCCTTTTAGTATAATCCCTAGATCACAATCACCAAATTATTATTCCACTTCATTCCATATCGGGAATTATGCCTCCCGTTTATAACCTTAGCAAATCTTTCCACTTATCATGACCTTACATTAGCCTTTCCCTAGATATTTTAAGCTCTTATCATATAATCTGCTAATAAGATAACAGTTATCTAGCCTAGGGTTACCCACATATAGAGGAGATTGCTACCCACCTAGTAACGTACGGGGGGCTGTACACTCTTGTTACTTAGGATATTACACCTCGTCCACGGTTATACAGTCAAGGATAGTGTTGTGCCTGACTATTCTCATATAATCGGGTATGTGGGAAGTAATCGCTGGTGCCATTGCTATAACTTGCTAAATAACAATTACCTTTAATCACATCATTCATATTATCTTGATCTCCGATCCTTATCAACGTTTCTGGTAACCAAGTTTCATTGTAGTTGACTTGTGTTAAATTACTTGCTTGCATTGCTTATCCTTTATACACGTTGCTTACGACCGTTGTTGGGTACTTGCTGAGATTTTTCAATCTCACGCTTGCTCTTTCTATTTTTAGGTAAAATACCAGTGAAGTGATAGCATCATGTATGAGTAGGAGCACTCAAGTTTTTGGCACCATGGCTTACCACTATTTATGTCATTTCATTTAATCTTCATTTGGTTAGAAGTAGATCGGTCATATGTTTCAAATATTTATTTCAGCTTCCACTAGTTCTTTGATAAAGTATTTTTAAAGTTTTAATTCCCTTGCAATTTTTATTGTTGTTTTATTATTTTATTTTTACTTTGACGATAATATTTTATATTAATATCTCACATTGGTATGTGTGATGTTACGACTAAGGATCTGTTGATCCTGTGGCACCCACCTCAGGTACTGAATTGATGACTTGCGTCATCTCGGTGCCAATGATCCATGCGATCACCGCATTTGTGCTGGCTTCGTTCCATCGACATAGCCGAGCAAGTCCTAGCCCCTAAGAACGACAGTGACCTGTACTTTCCATAGAAGATATTTGGTGTCGGTTAGTCAGATGGTCACCAAGGTGCCGAAGGACGAAGCAACATGACCAGCAGCAGCGACAACCCCAAGATATCACGTCGGAGATGCTTGAGAGCTCCGATACCATGAAGAAAAACAAGATTTCAGAGATGTGCTGGAGTTTGCTCGGTACACAGGCTGTACGCCTGAGAGCAGATTTTATTGCTTGATGCGATTGCCGGATATACAACAGTGGTCCGGCACAGCGAGAATTACAGATTGCATACAATCGGCAGAGCCGGATTACACGGCCGTAATCACGGCAACTAAACACAGAAAGATACTAACCAAGTGCAGATTATACAGCAGTCACAGAAGGAAAACTATCTGCAGAAATCAAGGCTTGCTATATATTTCAACAGTATTGGCCTGTTTGCAAGTTGGAATATAGAAATTTCACCAGGAATAGTTTAAATTCCCACAAGAATTACAAAAGTCTCACATACCAAACAGGGCCTCAATATGCTACACTACGCCGCACAGTATGTAGAGTAACACCTGAATCTAAGCGCGTGGAAATTACTAGGTAGGGTAAGTAGTGCAGTGCTTGGTTGCCTTGTCAAATCCTCACAAGCTAACTTTATAAGGTAGGAAAAGACCAGAGATTGGTTTAGAATGATAAGGCCAGCATACTAGCATAGTGGCAGGGCAGGACCACAGAGGAACAAAGGGATCTTTCATCAAAAGGACTCCAGAGCCTGCTAGGCAGTAGGTAGTATAGTACTGGATGCTGCTGGTATTATATGAACATGGGCAATATCAGGGTAGAACAAAGGATTAGCATGCCACACAAATGAACCATATGCTCCACAATTATTCTGAAACCAGCCACTTGGCACTGATAGTAAACCCTAGGGGGTCGCCCTCTGGCACCGCGAATAAATTCGACACTGGATATGCAACATCTTGCAAGCTACAATGGGATAAACAAGTGCAGATGAAGGCTGATTGGTGTAGTGAAAGGCACCTTTGCGGTTAAACTAAGACAGGATCTTATTCTTAAATGTGTTCATGGAATACATTCTGCCCTGCTTCACATGCACACCAACTAGCAGACACTAGCAAGGGGAAGTGGGAAGGAACACAAAAGAAGGCCAAAGTGGAGCATCATGTCTAGGAAGGAAGCAGATACTGCAGGCAACGAAAAGCCTGATTCTAAGGGATCATAAGCCATCATTTACCCATCTAGCTATGATATTTTATACTACCATCATTAACCCATCTAGCTATGATATTTTATACTAGCTATGATATTTTATACTACCTGAATGATGGTTGAGGAAGCCTTTTAAGCCGTACTATAGAACAACCATCACAACCTTCAAAAGATACTGATATGTGCAGTGCATGTCCCCCACCAACAATAAA
This sequence comes from Bonia amplexicaulis, assembly GCA_036346245.1. Taxonomy (NCBI): domain Eukaryota; kingdom Viridiplantae; phylum Streptophyta; class Magnoliopsida; order Poales; family Poaceae; genus Bonia; species Bonia amplexicaulis. The sequence continues at coordinate 8,725,479 of CM070737.1, forward strand.
TAAAAATCGGCGATTAGCACCCAGACTGGTAAAAAAAAATCAGTTCGAAAAAGTTATAATTTGAAATTTTAATTTAAAATGGTGAACAGTAATTCTAGACAGTAATCTGCTTAATTCAAATTTGGAGTTTAAATTCTGTTTGATGAAATTCAGCCGGTTTAAAACCAGTAACCGGAACCACAAGGGATCCAATATTTTTCTCGTTTCCGGTTTTTGAATCATTGGTCCCCACCAGCAACTACACATCAAAGCTGGCAAAGAATCATTGTTTCACCATGCAATGCCTAGATTTTAAATGAAAAGAAACCCTTAACTTGAACCAGCTCACCAAACTTTCAGAACAGTATTTGGATAAGTGTGTTGTCAAAAACTAAGATAAATTTGTTTCAAAAGAAGTCAGATAAATATTAGACTTGAAACCTTCATTAAACATTTACGTGGTGGAACAAACAGTTCAGGACAACACTGGCAAAATAAGTAGAAGTGCTCAATCATAGCAGTGGCGCACTGTGTACCAACCATTTACACGGATGGAAATAACATACATATAAAGACGTGGGCACAATCAAATAGAGCATGTCTCCAGGGAGATACCACAAACCTAACATAAAAGAGTCTTAGGAGTTTTTACTTGCGAAATAGCAAACCATGTAGTTCAGACGATATGGCGATCTCATTTTGAAGACTTCTTGGTTCTGATAACCTGCCCTACAGTCAGTTGATCTTCTGTTTTGCCTTTAGACTGTGGGCAGCAACCGTTTTAGTTCTTATTCTTGGACTTATCCCCTGCCCTTGGAGCTGCAAAAAAAGATAACTAATGCAATCAAATCAATGTGAAATGCACTTCATGTCGGTTGGTGGGGGCTACCTAAATGAACTTCCGGAGTAAAACAAAAAGGGAAACATTTCAAAAGGTTGCAAGAACAATTGTGCACAGAGAGGCAGTGCCGCAGTGTAAAAGGCGAGGCTCCAACCTTTAAACATCAAACATATGAACAAACATAACATGAATGTTAACTCTGAAACTTTGTCCAGAGCAGTATAGAATCAATTATTAGAAAAAATTGTGCAAGTCAAGGTGAAAGCCATTTTAACTCCCTAACACTAGTTAATGTTTTTTTAATTAGCTAGGTTGTTCAGGGAGTGTTTGGCCAGACTCCATCAAGCCTCTTATGTTTTTTTTTTTTTGGTCAGATAGAAGTAATAGAACAAGCAAATTATTGGTCTGCCCCCCAAAGACCAAACTCGGTATGATTACCACTTCCTGCAAGACATTTTCCTCTTTCAATGGCATAACAAATTTTTTCCTCTTTCAATGGCATAACAAAATTAACTGTGGTTTTCTAGAGAAGCTGGGAGCTATGTCCAAATGGTTTTGAAAGTTTTTGTTTACTCATTTGGAGCTGGTACTTCATGGCTCCAGCTTCACCATGGTACAGTTGAAACACTAAGAAAGAGCTTTGCTAAAAAGGATTTTGGTAGTACAGAAACATTCCAGTGATCAAAGGAGTGTTGTCAAATTAATGGTGCTATGCTTAACATATTTAAGCTCCAACAAAACATGCTTTCAAGTCCAAGGGGTTGCAGAGTAAACAGCTTCCCCTCTAAAGGTTTAGTTCAAAGAATGAAACAAGCCTGAGAAACAGCTTGAACAAGAAAGCAGTAATAGGATGGTAACAAATGGTGAAATAATTAACTCACGATATATGCACGGGATGTGTTCAGTAAGAGTAAGCCTAAAATGAACATAAAACTGAGCAACACTTTGAACATACCAAGTCCAATTGCATCTGAACCTTTCATGATCCTGAGCCTTCGGCAAGAGTCGCTGAACATCCTGCAATTACACCAAAATAATAAGGTAACAATTACATGAAATGCTCAGAGAGGGGATAACAATTACATGAAATGCTCAGAGAGGGGGTAACATAAACAATCATGCACTCGAGCATACATGATTTTCTTGTCAACGGAATTATAACAATTAAATAGCCGCAAGAACAACAATAATGACCGCATTAAGACTCTTTCACTTGTTCATACATTATAAGGCAGCAGTAAAACATGAGGTCTATTAAGTAAGCGCAGATTTTAGAGCAATTATGACTGGATTGAAACAATAACTAAGAAAAATTAGTACTACTTCCGTTCTTTTTTACTTGATGTTTTAGGCATCGACACGGTTTCTAATACATGTCTTTGACCCTTGCATTTTCTAATTATATGTTAGCAAATTGTTAAAAGTTTAATGATATATATGTTAGCAAATTGTTAAAAGTTTAATGATATAGAAGTATATTTTATGACAAATCTAATGGCATCATTTTCATGTGACAAACCTAAAGACATTTATGTATATTTGTGGTCAATTTAAAAGGTTGCCTGCATATTTTCTAAAACGACAAGTAAAATAGAATGGAGGGGGTATAATATTAAGAGATCCTCTAATCATGGCTGCTTTACAATACAAGTTCATTTTATCTTGAAGCATATAAGCACATCCTGTAAAATATTCAAAAGCAAAATTCTTGACCAACTGTTATGATTGATCAATCTTTATAAGTTCCCTACAGAGCCTCAAGCTATCCTTTAAAGTTTAAACTTCTCCTTTCTCCGTTTGTTGTTATTGTAATTAGATCGGATCAGTGTACTTACTCCCATGGAACATCACCGACCAGCATCCAATCTCTGTCTTTGTCTTCGTAAGTCAACACATATTCGCCATCCTTTCTGTTCTCAGACACACCATCCTTCCCTGGTATGACATTAGACACACTACTACCTGTGAGGCCAAATAAACAGACAGAAAAGAACGCTCTCCTCACACTAAAACTTCTAGGCACGACATTCTTATTTTCACAATTATTTTATGTTATCTAATGTATACTGAATGAGATATCAAAAACTGCAGACTGGTCCTCCATTTTAGAACCCAGAAAATCTACCTTTGTGCAACTTAGATCCTTAATTAGTCACACAAATGCTCTTGCAGAGATTTGCCATAAGTTACTGGGAATAGACTTTGCCCTTCAATAGCCTACTTAAAATAGAAATATAACCGTAAAGCTCAAATGATGTAGGAAGCCATGGTGATGAGGCACTGCTGCTAATCAAAGGTTGAGGAATGATAAAAGTGGTATTCACAGATTCAAAAGGATGAGAGTTCAAAAATTCGGAATCCCTTGCATGAAAACGAACATAAGCAATTATGGATAAACATCAAAACAGTCTATTATTCAGTATTAGTAGCTCCACTGATCAATATTAAGCACAAGAAACGCTCCTGAAATTAGAAGCAACATTTTATTTTATTCCGCCAGAAATACTATATGCTCAAAACAGGCATCGTGCAAAACAAATTGGCAGATAATAGCAAGGTCAAATTTAGGAAGGAACAATCACAAAATGGAAGTCACTAGAATAGACAATCTCACCGCTGTGAAAGGTGACTATATATGTGTAAAGATGCATTTCTGCTGCTCCAGGTCAAATTTAATTGCAACTTAGAATAGCAAGCGTTTGTAAAGAACCCGAGAAACCTCACCGGTGCTGAAGCCAATGAACATTTTCTCAAGCGCCAAAGACAGGTCCCTGTAATTCTTGTAAGTCTTGAGGTCGACCTTCCTCAGATACGGGGCACCATCCATGCTGACCTTGACATACATAAACCCCTGCGCCTGCTTGGCATCAGCATCCTCTTCGCTGCTCTTCAGCTGGTTGGTTGCCATAGTGTTCTTGCGGTAGCTGCGGATTGGTGGCCATCCCACCACTTGAGCCCTGCACAAGAACGTCATCACGCATCAGTAATTCAGTGTAAGAACAAGAAATGGACTGATGGAGGCGACCCAGCATTTGGTTTTGATATTAATGTGAGGTAAAAGCAACCAAGTTCAAGATTAAACAAAAGAATTCGCAACCAAGAAAGCTCAAAGCGAAACTTCACAGTTTGCAGAGTAAACCTTGAAGTAAAAAATGAAGGCGGAAATTTGACCATTTCAATTCGAGCCACATGCAGAAACTTTGAAATATTAGGCTCTCGCGAGTTTCCTAATGAAACTTCAAAGGGAAAAAATCACACTTATTTAACCTTAGACAAAAAAAAAAGTAAGTAAAATTAAGTGCAATTTTCAGAGCAAATTAGTAAAGGAATACTGCAAAGCTTTTTTACTCCTCCAAACTCCTCAGCCCAAGAGGTCAAGCTAAATTCAAAACGCGCGCCCACCCACAAACACCAACGCAAGAACCTGAAAATGAGCCTGTTGCCACCAAATTCCTACAAAAAAAAGGTTCTTTTTTTACGAATCCACAGAAAGAAATCCGTCAAATACATGGCACAGATTGCAAAGTAGACCCTCTTCCGAAAGCTAACCAAACCATTAGGATTTATTAACACACCAAAAAATTCGTCAAATTGCAAATCAAACCCTCCACCCACTCGCGCTCCAACCAACCAACCAACAAGCCACCCACCCGCATCTCCCAACAACTCAGCAGAACACCAAGAAATCCACAGAATTATCAGGAGTCAGGCACCTACTTCGCAGCCGGCTGTGGCGGCGCGGCGACCTTCTTGTCCCCATCCTCGTCGGCCTCCTTGCCCTTCCCGGCGGCGGCAGCGGGGGCCGGCGGCGCGACCTCGTCGGAGAACACGCGCTTGGCGCCCTTGGCGGGCAGCAGCTCCAGGACGGTGGTGGCGGCGGCCGGGTGGCGGTCCGGCGACTCGGAGCCGGGGAGGCCGAGGCGGAGCTCGGTGCCCTTCAGGTCGTCGCCCGCGCGGCCGCCGCCGGCGGCGGCGGGCGGCGAGAGGCCTATGTAGTCGAGCTCGAGAGGCGGCGACATGGGGAGCAGCAGGACATGAACCGGAGGAGGCGTAGGGGAGTAGAGGTGGTTTGATTGCTATAGAAGGAGGGAGTGAGCGAGATGAGCAAGTGTAGAAACCAGAGTGGAGGACGGCTACTTGATGCTCCTATTGCTCAGTGCTCTTTACTGCGTTTTATGCTTTAGTGAAATTAGTCCACCCACTGTTCGCCTTTGATGGGCTGGGCTGCGAAAAATGGATGTGTTTAACTATCATTTGGATATTTTTTCTTACTAATTATTTAAATTTGAGATCATTTGATTAGAGATCTAACGGTCTCTTTTTTTTAGAGGAGGATATTTTTTGTAGAGGAGAGAGGTATTTTTTTTGGAGGGGATGGGAAGAATTCATAGCCATTGGATCTCTAATCTAATAGTCACAAATTTAGATGATAGTTAAAAAAAACATTCAGATGATGTTTATCAACATCCGCCGCAAAAAATACTTGTTCGGAAGATACAAATGCAATTAACATCTGTTTGCAACGTAGGAAATTTACGTGGAACGGTTTAATTCCTAGAACAACTTAGAAAAATTCTAGTGTCCTAAATAGGGCTCAAAGCAGTAGCTTCTCTTGTCATAGAAAAAGTGCTCCGTAAGAAGTATGCTTTGTTTGTACAAAACAGTGTGGGTAGATTTATTCCTTTAATACTTTCGTAGTATAGCACGTTTTTAAGTTCTACTAATACGTTGTAGCAGAAAGTGATGATCAGGCTGCATTTTGGATTTGTAACATATAGAAGCATTCCAGTGATGCTTCATTTTTTTGTCCCGCTCATTACGATTTGAGCTTTTAGCTTCTGATTTATTTTTCACTATTCTTAAATTTTGTCTTTTCTAGTTTTTTGGCTTTTTTGAGTTTTTTGTTGGTTCTTTTTTTCTCGTATTCGTTTACGTTGTCCGTGATAGGCTAACCTGATTTTTCTATTTTAAAATTTAGTTACACTAAATAAGCTACCCTCAGTTACAGTGTAATTTCAGCCAGTTACAGTATAATTTCATCATAAGTCAATTTATTTCAGCCCAACCGAGCGGCACCTTTATCTTCACGATTGATACTTCTAATCATGTCAATTACTACTTTCCATTGTTTTAATCCCGCTCGGTTGGGCTGAAAAGCTGCGGCTTATGGCTGAAATTTCACTGTAGTTGAAGGTGGCTTATTTGGCGTAATTAAATTTAAAAAAAATAAAATGAAAAATATGCTAGCTCATCACGGACAACGCAAACGAATACGGGAAAAAAGAACCGCAAAAACTCAAAAAAACCAAAAAATCATAAAAAGAAGAAATTTATAAATAATAAAAATAAGTCAGAAGTTAAAACCAAAAAGAGCGGGCTTGTATATTCCGTGCAATTTTTAAGGTGAGCTATATATTTGTCCAGGGATGAACACTCGGAAGCACCAAAACCGGCACTCCCAACTTCTCGAGCTCCGGCTTGCTCCAAACAAGGAATGAGGTGGAGTTGGTTCCATTTGGCCTGACAACCGTAAACTCCAGCCTACAAAGGTCGGAAGTGAAGTTCGGCTAAAAGGTGACCATATTTTTTAAGAAGAGCAGGCAAAGCCAAACTGCAAATATTATGGTCTTTTTTTATTTTGATTTTTAACTGTACCTCCTTCAGAAGCCGAAACAAATGAATTAGTTTTTTCAAGCAGCTTCTCAAAGCCGTCTCTACAAATAGCTTCTTGAGCCCATCAATGTATACACTATCCACGTCAACGTATTTGTCGTCTGTCATCATCTTGAAAGTACAGCAAAAAAAATCAACAACCCAAGTCAAGAAAATATAACCATTTGTTAGTACCTCAACTAGCTCTGGCTAAAATAGTACCGACCTTGACAACAAATGTTTCAGACTAAATTGCACCGTCGGATCTCAAACTTATATCATCATATCACTTGGTTAATTCTTGACATTCTATTCCACCAACACCTAACACAAAGGGGAAGCTGGAGGAAAGAAGGCTCAAAAAGCTTATGGTTTAAGCTTATTTTTTGCACTATTCATAATTTCGTTTTTTCTGAATTTTTAACTTTTTTTTGAGCTTTTTTGTCGGTTCTTTTTTTTCTCGTATTCGTTTGCGTTGTCTGTGATGGGCTAACATATTTTTATATTTTTAATTTTTAAATTTAATTATGTTAAATAAATCTGTCATTCTGATGTTTTTTTCACCATTCTGATGTTTTCCATAAGTTTTCAGCTTTCAGCCGAACCGATCACCACCTTAAACCCAACTTAACAATAAACAGATGGCTCTAATAATACACTTCTGATCGGTACTTATGCCCAATGAAGCTCAATGATGAGATAAAACGCACATGCAAAACTATTATATTTAGAGTTTAATCTTGTTTAGTTCGTATAAGTCTATATATGTATATACGTTCTTGCCGTGTATACTAATACGTATAAGTATTCGAGTCTGCGCGCACGTATACGTATCCGAGTCTTGGTATGCCTGTGAGGCTTGCCGTGTGTGCATCTGAGATGAGTCCGTTTCCGTGTTTTTTTGTTGTTTCCGTATCATAGTTAGGTGTAGGGGTTTATAAGCATCAGAGGAAGCCTTGTAGGTCCAGTTCTTTTTAGCTTTTGAAAGTTGTTTTTTAGTTTTTTTATAGTAATTAGTTTTTAAATGTAGTATTTTTTTAAGATAGAATGTACTAGTTAATTATAGTACATACTTTACTAACTTTATTTATATAGGCAAAAATCGTACGTGTGTTTCTGTTACTCTATAATCTCTTATACAAATAGTCTAAAAGTCATAAATCGCAGCTAAAAGTTATAAATTACAGTCAAAAAGAACAGACCTGTAACATGGGGTTGAGGACGATCGGTGAGATCAAAAGCAGTAAAAAGGAGCGGGTTGGCTCTAGCGACTAGATAATTTTTTGCGTGTGCATGTGGACTTCGAATTTGTTTTTTCCAGCGCAGTAGACACACACTACAGCTGGTCAGGCACTGTGTCTTGCTTCGTTGCATGAGCACAAGTGGAGGCGTTCCATCCAGAGTCACATCGGGAGACAGGCGGGGCAACAAAGCAACCATTGTAACAACTGGTGGTATTATTTGGGCTTATTTTTGGTGGTTTATGACTGAAAAGTACTGTATTTGATTGAAAAAATATTGTAGCTGACAGAGGCTTATTTAATATAATTAAATTTAAAAAAATTAAAAAAAATATAAAAAATATGTTAGCATATCACCGACAACGCAAACGAATACGGGAAAAAAAAGGGCAAAAAAGCTCAAAAAAAGCCAAAAGTTCAGAAAAAAACGAATTTATAAATAGTTAAAAATAAGCCAGAAGCTAAAACCGAAACGATCACAGTCTATATACCCCGATCGAGTTCAGTTGATGGCCGGTAGGGTGGCGATCGATCCTGGAGGGAATATTTTGTGCATGGTTGGAATTTGGAAACGAAAAGAAAGGACGTACGCCACAGGAAATCTCACCGAACATTTACATGCAAAGTAGACAGATCTGTTCTTTGGGTGCTCATACGTGATTTTGAAGGTTAAGCTTGCCTTTCGGTATTGTACTAGTTTTTTCAATATAGGATTATTTTTTTCTCCGAAACTAACGGTTTTTGATTTTTGTTATAGTACCTAACTTTCAAACGGAGTATTTTCTCAAGATGAAGTCTACAAGTTAAACGATGTATACGTTAAAACCCAACATTTGTACCATTCAAAATCACAAATGGATATCTCTCTCTTCGTAATCAGTACCGTAAACAGCTAAAATTTAAAATTTTCAACCAAAAACCATAAGCCGCAGCCGTTGCCAAACATGTCCATAGTTATTGATAAAATTTTATCATAATTAATTTTTTAAAAATTAAAAAATAGAAAAATAAAATATAAAAAACCTAGAAAATAAAAGAAAATAAAGCGTCGTTTATTTCAAATCCTAAAAATTATGATAAAATTTTATCAATAACTATGACAATATAAAGAAATAAAAATACAAAAAAACCTAGAAAATAAAAGAAAATAAAATTAAAAAGCTAAAAGCAAGAAACTGAAAGTTTAAGCAAACCGTGCTATAATCGAAGTGGGATATGTCCTTGTGCTACTGTAAACGGAGGAACCATCTGATGATCTGAATAGTTTTTTGTGTATGCATGTGAATGTGAAAAAGGAAAAGGGAAGAAAGGCTTCACAAAACCTTTTTATGTGTATCACCTAATACATTTTTTTGGTGAGGATTGGATGGCTAATCGATTATTTTAAATCACACAACTTACGGATTCAAATCCTAAAAAATCATCGTGAAGAATCGTCACAAAGCCTCGTTTATTTTGACTTAAACTTCTGGTTCTGCCTTATTTTTTCGGATTCAAATCCTAAAAAATCATCGTGAAGAATCGTCACAAAGCGTCGTTTATTTTGACTTAAACTTCTAGTTCTGCCTTATTTTTTACTATTTTTAAATTTCACCTTTTTATGATTTTTTGGTTTTTTTGAGCTTTTTTGCCGGTTCTTTTTTCGTATTCATTTACATTGTCCGTGATGAGCTAACATGTTTTTTTCATTTTTAAAATTTATTAAATTTAGTTACGCCAAATAAGTCACCATCAACTACAGTGTAATTTCAGCCAACTATAGTGTAATTTTAGCTATAAACCAGCTTATTTCAGCCCAAGAATTTTTCTCGGACACATGATGTCACATCACTAGGGTATTCTTCAATGGCACAAAAATATCTACATTTTTCGCAACTTTTGGTGGGAAAAAAAACAAAAACAGTATGCATACATGCTCATTTCTTCCGGAAAACAAAGTGCACATGCTCAAACAAGAAATTCTTCATTTGGTTCCATTGCGTCACCTTAATTTCGAAATTAGCCCCATACGACATGAAATTACAAATCTAGCCCTCTTACCGAGAGCGGACGAACCAGCGGCCGATGTGTGGCTCCTACTGATGGCACGGCAGCATCTGGCCACTGCGGCACTGCTGGCGAGCACGGCACAGGCTGGTCCAGCGCGGCAGGTGATGGGACCTACAAAGCTACCGTGTCATCCGATCGCAGCATGGCCAAGCTAGTCAACCTACTGCTCAGGGGCACAACAATAGAGCGATGCATGTGATTAATTAGCTATATTAATTAGTGATTAGCGATATAAATACATACATGAATACTGCCACGGTCGGATACTGTGGTAGCTTCCTACCGTGGTCCTCAAGTGCGGTAGGTTCAAGTATGTGGTTAGATTTATAATTTCATGTGTATAAGTACTATGTGGTTATATTTATAATTTCATGTGTATAAGTACTAGATTTACAAAAAAAAAGTTAGCTATAGTGTTATTTGTGCACTCAACTCCTCCAAACAAAGGTGTTTTTTCCAACTAAGTACTTGTGCAAAGTTGGCATGGAGTGATGGATCTCCCTACACCAACACATGCCTGTGCATACCCTAATTTGATCATCCCAGGCTTCCTCAGGGTAAGTCGCCCACTAGTTGGGTTTAATCTTATTATCATGTGTTGGTATTGATTTTTTAAAAGTTAGAAATCAATATAAAATCTAACTTTTTAAAACGGTATCTTTACTTCTTCCACTCTGCTGCGCTCGACACGGGGTGAGAATTCTCGGCATACGGAGGGGACAGGCGGGGGACATGCACAGGCACATGTCCCTCCCTGCGCGCGCGGGAGAGCGACGCACCGATGGCGACCGGTGGAGCTAGAGAGTCAAGGAAAAGGAGGGAGCGCCGGGTTTAGCGAGGACGAAACGCATGCGCTATGGGTGCATGTGACCTGGACTCGTATCCGTGGCCGTGCTCGAGAGCAACGATATATCGGACGTTCGTTGTAAAGTGTGACCCGGTTGTGTGCCTTTTCTTCAATTTATGGGTGTGTCTAGATATTATTTAGATGTTTTTTTCTAACAATTATCTAGATTTGAGATTATTGGATTAAAGATCCAACGGTCCTTTTTAGAGGAGAGAGAGATTTATTTTAAGAGGATTGGGGAGAATTTATGGCTGTTGGATCTCTAATCTAATGGTCACAAATATGGATGATAGTTAGAAAAAACATCTAGATAATATTTATCGACACTCATATATATAGAGAAAAAGAGAAAGATCACTGCAATAATGGACGCCCCAAGTGCAAGCACAGATGGACAATATCTTTCGTCGTGCTTCCTGAAGAATTTATTTTGTATGGCCATCAAAATGCGTTCTTGCTCACTTTGAGAGGGCCTTGCTCGAGTAGTCCCTTGACAGCTTTGGCGGTGTGTAGTAGAAATAGCATGCCTGCCCAGCCTAGCTAGATAACACATGCATGCACGCCTTTGGAGTAAAAAGTGCTTGCTCTTTTGCCCCCTACGGCTACGGACGGTTTAAAACACAAGGCGCTTTTCTCTTCCTACTTGCTTCTCTTCCATCTTTCTCCTTCCCATGCTCGTGTTGTCTGCCATTATGATACTCTCCATTGAAAGGGGTAGAAAGGTAAACGAACCCACTTACCATGCGCGCAGCCTACGTATGTACGTACGTATACGATGGCACTATCCTATTCTTAAGTATAGAATAACTTATTCTATATGGCGGCTACACTAGCGCGTCCAACCCACCCCACGCGCATTCACTTCGTATGGGGACAAGCCAACTAATGACATATAGCCAACCAGCCAACAAATATGGATTCCTTATTAGTACTGTAATGTTTCTTTTCTTGTTTTAACCACAACTTTTGACTTACAACACTGATTTATCAACAGTTTTTACTGGTAGCTTACTGACGACGGGAGTAACAGAATTATATAAGTCTCATCAATAAAATGATAAATGCATATGCTCTGTAACAAAAATCGAAGGAGAATACAGTAACGCGCTAAAAGAGTGCAATAAAAGAATTGGGTATATCCCAACATAGTAAAGCCTCTTTATGCATTTATTGTGTCATTCAACGGAATTACCGACTCTTTGTGTGTTCATTGCACCTCTATGGTATATTTACTATAACCTCCTAATATTTACTGCATTACTAAAAAAAATTATTGCAGCCTCTATATGCATTTACTGCATTATTATAAAAGATTTTTATGATCTCATTGTGTATTTACCAAACTTGTACTATAGATTTACTGCAACCCCTTCTGTGTTTACAGCACCGTTATAAGATATTTACTGTGATCACATTGTGCCTTTAATAAATATGTACAACAGATTTGTTGTGACCTCCTTGTACTTTGACTGTAGCACTACAAAAGATTTACTGCGGTCTTCTTTTTGGAGAAAATTAATGCGATCTTCTTGTTCCTTTATTGCACATTTACAAGACAAACGCTATCACGCTTAGTATTACTGCCATGTTGAGTGCAGAGGTGCGGGTGGAGAAAAAAACTTGGGTTTATTGTAAACTTTAAACGACGATATCTCCTAAATCATTTATCCTATTTACAATATGTTTGAAGTTTTTTGTTAGAAAAATGTACTTAACAAAAAGAGATCCGTGATGAATATGTTTTAACTTTGTAAAAAAGATTACTACACCAAAAGTTGTGATTTATTATATCTAAGCCAGTCAATTAATGCATGTCTAAGCACATATAAGGTGGCTAGAGAGCGACAACGAGGTTGACATAGGTGGGAAGTGGTGTGTTTTATTTGACCAGCCTTTGAATAAGGTGGGATGTGAATTTTGACCCATGAAAAATAGTGGAGTGTAGGATAACTTATTCTAGAATACTATATGTGTGTGTGCGATTATCTTTGTTAGTATTTATTTGTTTACTACTAAGGCTCAATTTGGAACGCTAGATTTTTCCAAAAACCTGCAAAAATCAAAGTTTTTTTCTGTAAAATTCTTACGTTTGTAAGCATGCACTCAATGGTACTACTAGGTCAGTCCAGTAATAACATATACTAAAACCCTTGTATTGGTCATGTGGAAACTATATTAGCGTATTAATTTTCCATCAAAATACTTCATACCATTATATTTCTATAATTTTTACTAACATTTACTTAGAAAATTAATGATCAAAACTATGTATGGAAGATTTGTCATGTCTGAAACAATATTAATTTGTGTTTAAAGGTTGAACTTTTTTTAAAACAAAGGGTATGATTTCTAACATTTATTTTAAAAAGAGGAGAAAACAATATCAGGTCCAAAGAGATAGTTGAACCTGAGCAACAAGATACATAATGTATGATCGAATACTGCTATTAGAGGGGGTGAATGTTTTGTCGCTGCCTTTTGGAGTCTTCTGACGGTTGGTGACGGTTTCGACCGCTCGCTCGATCGACCGCTCTGTTCGACTGCTTCACTCGAACGCTTTGCTCGTTGTCGTAAGATCCAAACCACCTACAATCACCAGTGCTCTTCAAGCAAATCAAGAACCACATTGATTTAAGATTATCTTTGTTGCAGAATCTTTGTGGATTTACAAAGTGCCCTCACAAGCACCCCTAAAAGCAATAGCAAAACACTAAAGCCAAAATCTTCTCAAAACTCTCTAAAAACCGTACGTTAACCCATAGCCTCGCTCTGCTTTTATAGGTTAATGTCACAAACCATGTCTGTCTCAAACACGGACTCAAAACTTTATCTCTTCTGAAAATCAAGGGATCCAAAACCCTTTCAAACACGGGTTTTATTCAAACTCTAAATCCTCTCAGTTATGGACTTCATGCACAACTTCTAACTCACCACGTGACAAAGCCTCCAGGGAAACACCTCCTGTATCTTCATCACACACCCTCATCTCACGTCTCGAAGCCTCCAGAATAGCACCTCCTGTAGTCTCTCCACGCATCACCACCTTTGATCTTCACGTGCTTCAGCGTAAGCTCGACCACCCCATAATATCCTCGACTGCCTGAACCTCAATTTCCCCATTCTAGTGTCGGTCCTCCTTGTCACCGACCGTGACCGTCTCCATATTCACCTGCACATGCAAAGACCAAAGAAACATTTTCCCCAAGACAAGTCTTCACAACTTGACCGACATTAGTTCATACACTCAAAACACACCTTTAATCATCCATTGGCATCAAACCGGTCAGCCATGTCCACAAATTTCATCGCTTTCCAAAAATTAGCCTTAGTCTATTCATTACGACCGGTTATGCTCTTCATGCAAATTACGGTCGTTAGCTCATCGAATACTCAAAAATACAAGTACTCAGGAAACAGTATCACTCAAAACACTCGTAAATTGCAAGTATCGTAGCACTCTCAGTCTACGACTACCAACCATCAACCTGTCACTGCACCATCGACCACGGAGTACCGATCACAACGTCTAAGACACTAGATCGCTAAGTCCATGACTACCGATCACAAAGTCTACAACAACCCATCACCGATCAGGTACTGTAGCAACAACTACCGAGTATTGACCGGGTACTGTAGCAACGACCATCGAGTAATACCAGTCTGATCGCCATGTACAGACCGGTCAGACCACTAGCCCATCAGACACGAGTACTCGAGATACTCGATGACTATCAAGAATTAAAGCACTTGAAGTCTACCACTATAAAAAAAAGTTAGGGTCGTTCTATCGTGATGGCCTACCTCGGTCATCTGCTGTGGTCACTAAAATCCGCTCGTCGACCAAGTTGGCGTATAGACGAACCATGAGTATGGATCCACGGTACGGCCTCGCTAGCTAGCTAGCTAGTGAGACGAAATAAATGAGACAGGAAGCCGCCGTGCCCGTGTTCGTCGTAGGCATACGTTACGTGTGGACACAAGTAAAGGAGCTGAGCTGAGCCGAGGCAAGCAGAGAGCAGGCGGTGTAGCAGCACAGGGGTGTCGGTGACTGGCTGATACAGCAGGTAAGGCTCGTCCGTTCGAGTCCGACCAGGGAGGGAGGAGGGAATCGCGCTAGACACGGCGCAATCATTTCACTCGAGTTCACTGTCCCCGGAAACGCAGCTCGCTCGCTACACGCCGTATACGCGCGCACGGATGTTCGGACCAACGCGCGGCCGCTCGGGCACGCGTTGTTTCAGGACCGCCGTCTCCACAGCGCGCCTCACCGTTGGATGCTGCCTGTTACTGGGGATTGATAATTGCCTGTTGCTTTTGCTCCTTCACCGCGATGGTTGACCGGTGGTGAGGATTCGTGAGCTCGGATGCTCCCAGATCACCATTCCGTGCTTGCGTTTTGCTCAGGTCACGTGCCCGTGCCATATATTGAGGTCTATATTCGTTTGAAAGGGTGAAAACGGATCGGATAGTTTCTACTGATTTGGATAAATTTTGAATACGGAATGTTTCGGTTTGGATTTTTCTCATATAATCTCGGATTGAAAACGAATACGAATTATTTCTTCGGAAATGAATACAGTAGCAACCTATCTGTCGAATACAAATACGAACTTGGACTATCTGAGAATGATGAAGTCCGGATATCTGGCCCAACAAAAAGTCCTGCAGTAGGGATAAATCCGCCCGGTGAGGAGCCTGAGCCGGGAGTGACGTCGCAGAGGCTGAGCTGTGGTGGCGAGGGCCGGGAGAGGAAGAGCCGAGGGTTGACCCAAAGGGCTGCCAGTAGCGACATACCCAAGGGAGGAGATTGGCGACATCGGAGGCGCGGTGGCCGTTGGGCTAGCCAGAGTGGAGTGTGGTGGCCTGGGGGTCGAGCCGAAGGGCGGCACAGAGGGAGGCAGCGTCGAGCTGTAGGCAGGCGATGGAGCTCGTAGAAGACGACGTCGAGAGGTTGAGACAGCCGGGGGCTGAGCTCAGGGGCAAGTCCAGGAAGTAGCCATGGTCGAGCAGCGGCCTAGGGGCTGAACCATCGGCCGGCGCCAGGAGGCTGGAGGCAGAGGCAGGACTGGAGCAGCTGGGATTGGAGGTCAGGGGAGGCGCAAGGGCTGGCCGGATCTAGTGGGAGACTTGGGGAGGAGGAGGAAGAGTGAGGAGAAAGGGAGAATAATGGGAGGAAGAAAAATGAAGAGAGAAAGAACAGTGGCCAGGAAAAGGCTTCGTAGGAAAAAAAGAGAGAAGTGAGAGAAAAGAGAAGAGGAGAAAGAAAAATTGTGCGCAAATGAATTTTATTCGCGAGTTTTTATACTGGGTATTCCGTAGCATGGTTGACTTATTCGATAAAAGTTTGTTAGTCATATTAAATTACCAAACAACACTAGCAAATATTTATGTTTATTAAAAATTAAATTTAGTACCATCGGTAGATTAAAATTTAATGTGTATGATTAAATTCATTTACTGCCGTTTAAATCATTATGTTGCAAATTTAAATAAATAAATAATTTTTTAGTCACGTGTAAATGGTTGAAATTCATTAAGAATTATTTAGGACTTTAGAAAAAAAATAATTGCCATTTGAAGATTAAAAAATGTACAATGGTATGACTATGCGTAATTTACAGTATAGAAAAGTACTATTGTTCTACATTTCATGTGAGCATAAAGAAGACAAACATGTCGACAAATATCCTTTGATTCATAATATATATAGAATATTGAAAAGAGATTGCTACCAAAAAGGAAACAAGAAAAAAAGAAAACAAGAAGAAGAAAACATAAGGGAGACAAATTAATTACTTGGAACAAATCAAGGACATCCAAGCCTGAATAGTATGTGTGTTAGTACTTATGTTATGTTCTTATTGTAGGATCGTCGATGACAATCAGAGATAGTAAATGATTGTAGCATCTAGCGGAAGCTTTTCTTACAAAAATCTACTGATTTCTGTCCACTTTTTCCCTCTTAATGGTGCACATCAAGTCCCTAGTATCTCGCCGTCTGTAGTTCCGAGGCCGACCGAAAAATAATGCGTGCACGTAGCAGATGCACAGAGCAAAGATACATGCAGTAGATATATATATATCACCAAAAGACCAATGCTCTGTCAATTCATCTACTAGGAATCTCTATGCAAAAATCTCCAAGAGCTGTCGCACAGAACAATATATACAATTCACGCAGCCAACTAATGAATACATGCATGCAAGCTAACTAGCACCTCACGTACTCAATAAATCACCTCAGTAAACCATGGCCTAATTACCTCTCCTCTAATCAAGAATTACAGCCGCCGCATCCACGTAATGCATGCAAAACGTCTTTCTTGTTTTCACCAGAGAAACAACCAGCAGAAAAAAACCAAGTGCTAATCTCACCTGATCCGATCACCTGCAAAGCATGCACTGAGTACTAATCTCACCTGAGTCTCACAGATTACAACGCAGGAAGAGAAACTCCACCAAACAAGGGCCTGTTCTTTAGGCCACAAGCAAGCGGCTTTTGGGCCACAAGACATCACCAACTTTTAAATAGAGTATTTTTTAAAGATGGAGTCTACAAGTTAAACGTAGTACACGTTAAAAGCTTAACATCTGTACCAGCTAAAATCGCAAATAAGTATCTATCTCTCGTAATCTGTCACTGTAAACACCAAAATTCAAAATTTCAGCCAAAAGCCATAAGTGCGCAGCCAAAAGAACACCCTTATTGGGCTGTTCTTTTGGTCATTTATCTCTTTAATCATCACAGTTTTGGGCTGTTTGTACGAGAGATACAGAGTAAAAACTCACATACGGTTTTACCAATATAAATGAAGTCAATAAAGTATGTACTACAATTAACTAGTAGACCCTATCTTAAAAATATTCCTTTTAAAAGCTATTCTTGTAGAAAAGCCGGCAGCCTTTAGAAGTTGAAAAGAACAGGGCCTAGCACCTTGCTAAACATTGATAAAAACTCACGGCCAGGAGCCCCTGCGCCCTCCAGCCGCAAGCGCTACTTAATCCCAAAAGTTGTTTCGTAGACGTCCGTCAACCCCATACAAAATCGGTTTTTTTTTTTTTTATCTGTCCAGCCGCCGGCTATGGAAGCAAATCCGAAACTTCCGACCGACGCTGATTCCAAACTAACCCTAATACGACTCGTTCAATTAGGCCTAAGCTTTTTTATTTTAATCAGATTTTGACTCACTACTTTTCAAAGACCCAAACCCTTCATAAAAAAGGTTTTCCAAAATTCTAAATTTTCTAGCGCGTCACGTGTCGAAGCCTCTAGAACCGCACTTCCCATAGCTTCTCCACGCATCATCCACCACGTGTCATAGCCTCTGAACCGTACCTCCATAGCCCCAACACGTATCATCCATCTCTGATCTCCATGCGTCCCAAGCATGAGCCCGACATCTTGTGACCTCCTTGACCGTCTGAACCTCAGATCTCCCATCCTAGTCTCGGTCCACCTCATCACCGACTATAATCGCCTCCATGCTCAACCTGCACATACAAAGACCAAAGAACATTTTTTCGGTACAAGTTCGTCCCAACTTGACCAACATCAGTCCACACACGCCACACGTCTCGCATAACATCGATCAGCAATATTATCAAATGTTCATCATAATAAATTAACCATTGTCAATTATTCATCACCAAAATAATCTAGACCTAGCCACATGGTCTAACACTTATACTTGTTCAAATTGCTATCATGTGTATTCCATAAATTGCACATTGTTGGCACTTATGCTACGTACTGATCGACTATCGAGTATATTTTTATTGTTGATGAAAATACTTATGCATGTTTAGATTTTATGAATGTTTTGAGAAGATAAACTATTTATGGGTATGTTCTTTTCCTTTAAAATTGACGATTTTTGTCTTTTGCTATAGTACCTAACTTTTAAACGGAGTATTTTCTCAAGACGAGGTCTACAAGTTAAACGATGTACACGTTAAAAGCCCAACATCTGTACCATCCAAAATCGTAAGTGGGTATCTCTCTCGTAATCAGACACAATAAATGCACCAAAATTCAAAATTTCACCAAAAGCCATAAGCATGACCATTGCCAAACAGACCCTATGTGTTTTCATTTATTTTGGATATATAGTTTAAGAGGTTTTCGTGTTCCGATAAATATTTGTAACCGTATTCGTTTCGATTCGTATTCGCTTCGTATCTGTATTTGATATTATTCGTATTTGTATTCGTATCCGAGGTATCCGTATTTATATCTGCATCTGAGAAAAAAATATAAAAATAAATATGATAAAAATATTATCCGTTTATATTCGATGTGTTTGTATTTCTACTTGTGTGTGCTTTTCCAAGGGAAATGTTTGTTCTCCTCAACTCCGTTGTTGGAGGCCCTATGAAGAACTCTTTATTGCTACTATACCGGTCTCCTTCTCTGACAGCAGCGGCAGTGGTTTTAAGGATCGAGGTTCGCTGGAGCGGGGGCAGCTCCGCGATGGCAGGATCGGAGGAGAGCAGTCGGGCAGTAAGTCAGCAACAGAAGGACGCCGAGTGAGATGACGGACCGGACGCCGCAAAGGGGAGGCGGGCTGACGAGGTGTGGACGGCGACCGAACAGAGACGGAAAGGGTAGAGCTGATGCGCTAGCGGTGGCTCGTTAGTCGCACCAATAGAACATACGAATATATTCCACATCAAATTTGTAAGAAAAACACAAACTCGTGCAAATTTGACCTTGTTTTTCCTCTGGCCCATCTGCCCATGCATGGTATGGGTGGACCATCTTCTCCTTCAGCTTCCAAGCTAGCTTGCTTCGTCTTTAAATCTTCGTTTTTATATTCGACTGAAACCAAAACCTCTCACTCAAATCGATCGTATTCTCGCGCTCTGATATATACGTACGGCTCATTTGCCAAATTGCCAGGCGATGATCCACCGTCGGACACTCATGCGGACGGCGCAGAGGATCCCTAGCTACGGTGGTAGCGGTCACAAGCACGCGTCGGGGTGACACGGCGACTGGAGAGCATGTACTGATGCCGGCCACCGTCACTTCGCGCTCGGTGTCTTCTTTTCCATGGTGCCTTTATGATTTTTTTGTTCCATCGCGAGCACTTATCGAACATAAATAAATTATTTTAAAACAGTAATAAACAAATTATCTATCTATTTATTTAAAAAATTATAAATGATAAGCCATATGTTAAAAAGAATCCAGCATCTTCCGCTACTGGCCTTGTTCTTTTCAAACACAAAATTGCATTTTCGGTTTTCTATGTAACAGGTTTTTAAACGGAGTATTTTTTAAAAATAGGGTCTACTAGTTAATTGTAGTATATACTTTACTGACTTTATTTTTATTGGCAGAAATCGCACGTGGGTTTCTATTACTCTATAATCTCTTATACAAGCAGTTCAAAAGCCATAAGTCATAACCAAAAGGTATAAGCTACAGGAAAAAAACAGGCCCAGTCTCGTTGCCGCCAGTCATCTCACCCCGTCGCTGCTGCCGACAGCCACCTCCCGCCATTCATTACCACCAGTCCTAGTACACATCACTTCAATTCCCTCCTGACCAAATACTCTACGTACGTACAAAGACCAACCACCGGTAGAATACATTGTTTTCTTCTCTAGTTACAGCCGCTACAACCACTACAGTGCTGTATATATGTGATCTAGTCTAATTACAGAGGTTACAAATTAAGCAAGTTTATTTCCTTGGAAGGAGCACACCTTCTTTGGAATCTAGGGGGGCAGTGTCGACCTCATAGATTGCAGCACCTGCACTTCTCCGGCCACGCACGCATGCACTTACGTACTGCCAACCATCAGCTACACTGCACAGGGCAACATCGCGATGAGTCCCAGGAAGCGCCCAAGCTTTTCCTTCGGCTTGCTTTTGGTTTCTAGTTTATTTTTTATTATTTATAAATTTTGTATTTTTTAAATTTTTAGTTTTTTTTAGATTTTTTACTAGTTCTTTTTTTCATATTCGTTTGCGTTGTCTGTGATGAGTTATCATATTTATTCTATTTTTAAATTTTTTAAAATTTAATTACGTCAGATAAGTCACCTTCAGTTACAGTAAAATTTCAGACGCTACAATACAATTTTAGTCATAAGCCACAGTTTTTCAGTCCAACCGAGCGAAGACACCAACACCGTCAGTCGAGGAGGGCAGAAAGAAAAAGGAGGCAGAATCTTACTCATCCTTGTCTCATTTGCACCCTCCTTGCTGCTCCTCTTTTCTCTGTGCCTCTTCTGCTCATCCCATCCAACATTGCCGACTGTACTCTTGCTACATGGCATCGCAGATGGCAGAAGAAGAACGAATCGAGGGAGGGCAAACAGAAGCAGCAACAAAAAGGATCAGAAAAGGTGTCCCTCCCTGGCAGCCAAGTACTGACAATATATCTAAGATATTCTCCTGCATGCGTCGCATGCGGCACAGGCATATTAAGTGCTTCTATTAATTACTAGAAGCATAGGCGCGGCGCAACGTCACGTCAGCCACCGTACGTAAAAAAATAAAAGAGACGATAATTCGTTAGAAGTTTTTTTTTAAAAAACGGGGAAAAAAACGTAATTTCAGAGAAGGCAAAGGGGTCATCTGAAAAAAAGAGGACCCGTTAGAAAAAATGAGGGGGGCAAAAACGAATTTTCGGAAAAGCAAAGGGTTTTTTTGTAAGAACCGAGGACCTGTACGTAAAAAAAGGGACCCGTGCGCAAATTCCGAAACCGCGAGGGGCCATCCTGCAAAATAGAGGGGGTAAAAAAAATTCCAGGGACCTTTTTGCGAGAACCAAGGACCTGTACGTAATTTTAGAAAAACCGGAGGAAACTACCTACCTCGTATTTTGTAAGAACCGAGGATCTGTACGTAAAAAAAGGGACCCGTGCGCAAATTCCGAAACCGCGAGGGGTCATCCTGCAAAATAGAGGGGGTAAAAAAATTCCAAAGACATTTTTGCGAGAACCAATGACCTGTACGTAATTTCGAAAAAACAGGAGGAAACTACCTCCCTCGTCCGTACGAAAATCCCTCCGCCACACGGCGCGCGTGCGGGGGGACGTGGACAGCACGGGGGGCCGCGAATCCCCCCGGTAATAAGAAGGGTAGTATATGGGTATGGCAAAGTTCATGGTCGAGCTATCGGTTGCCAAGCATCCTAGCGAACATGCCAGTGCGATACTGGATTGGTTTCTCGATGCCACGGTTTCTTTTTCAAGAAAAAAGACCAACATTTAGTTGGAATCTGTGAAGAAAATCCTCGCAATAAAAATTTAAAGAAGATGACATCACAAAAAACGTATATAGCTCTACGTTTGACCCCCACAAACAAATTTTTAGACCTATCCTTATGTAACATGTGCTAGTCCACAATCAGGCACGCGACTATCCTTGTGTAAGGTGGTATGGTGCGAACATCTGATAGCCTGCAAGCAGGCACGCGACAGGTGCTACAATGGTGGGACTTTTGTTCGTATTAAGTGCGGCCAATAGTTTTGATTGAAAATGAATAATAGTAGCTAAAATAAATATGTCTATGAGATGAGAGCGAGACGTGTGGGGTGTTCGATATGTCCGTGGCCCCCTATCTTATT
Organism: Bonia amplexicaulis; assembly: GCA_036346245.1. Taxonomy (NCBI): domain Eukaryota; kingdom Viridiplantae; phylum Streptophyta; class Magnoliopsida; order Poales; family Poaceae; genus Bonia; species Bonia amplexicaulis. The sequence goes on from CM070737.1 coordinate 8,747,671, forward strand.
TCCCAGAGCAGGACATGAGTGAAAGAAATGAAGAAGCCGTTTCAGAAAATCAGATGTTCATATTGATTTCTGTTTTCTCTGATCAGAAGGTAGAAATAGAAGTTAATATAAATAGATCTTCGTTGAAGGCCGGATGGTATGATGGAAGTTCCACTTGATATAACCTCAGACATTGATGTGCAAACCTCAAATGGACTATTCGGAATCCAAACACCACAGGCAATTGCGCCAAAGTCCACTGATTTGAGACGGCGAAGAAAGTATGAGCAAAATTCTACTCTGGTCGCTACCACTAGACGAGATTTTCCAAGCCACTTTAAGCTCTGAGCATGACACATGTCACAATTTTTCAGTTGAAAATTTTGTTCAAGCGAGGAAACGGCTACTTTTGACTCTTCTAGACTGCAGTCTTCAGACGGAAGATAAGCTCACCATCTCTGTTAACCATCAGTGTTTGCCCCAGTTTGGAATAGTAGACTAGAGCAGCTATTCCATTTTTGGACCAGTGCATGGCGCCCGCTATTAGTGGTTTCCTACCAGTTTTTAGCACTCAATTTGATCTGATTTTTATCATAATCACAAAATTGAACAAAAGTAATTTAATTTTAAGCGAAAAAAAAACTGACAAAAAAGAGAGAACCCCACTCCTCGCAGGCGAACTAGAAACTCGTAGGTTTTCCTTTTTTTTATCAACCTCATTTCATTTTTTAAAGAGCGGGAATAGCTACCCAGTGTAGTCATCAGGTCTCACAACTCACACTTTACACGAACAAATCCTTGTATCCACATTAAAAATCTACATAAATGACTCACGTAACAAGTAAGTGAGAAGTGAACTCTGGCCGTCAGCCCGCTAGAAAACCAAGATGCCACACCAGTTGGCACTTCATCCCTCTTTTCCCCCCTTTTTCTTTGTATTTTATTAACCTTTTTACATTGGGATTTTTTCTATTTCCTTAATCAACCGATCACAATCAGCACCTAGAACAATGGCCATAACTGGGCACATCTTGACGTACCTTGGCGCGTTCCTGATCCGCGTTTTCTGCTGAAAAATCCAGCAACTAGCAGTTCTTGCAGCCCTTCAAGCAACTGCACCAAACAAGCTGCAGCACCGCATGGACCCAAAGGCTCACATGGGCGCAACAGATGAATCCAAGAGATGACCATACAATGAACCAATGCCAATCACAAAGGAAAAGAGAAGAAGAAGAAGAAGAAGAAGAAGAAGAAGAAGAAGAAGAAGAAGAAGAAGAAGAAGAAGAAGAAGAAGAAGAAGAAGAAAAATCTCACTCCCAAGAGGATCATCCAAGTTGCTCTCTGTTCGAACAGGATATGCGCACAATTATGTGGCGTATGTATGGGCAGAACCATGGATCACGAGAGGCATCACATCGAGCAGCAATCCGCTAGTGCATCTGAATGTACTTACTATCCTGATGAGCTGCTAGGGAATGGACCTGAAAATGAGCATCGTTCTAGTGGTGCAGTTGTGAGACCATGTGAATGTCACTCTATGATTGTGATGAGTAATTGATCTTTGCTTTAGAGTTTGTGTAGATGTTGAGTTTAGTTTTTGAGATTTATGTAGAAGTTTGCCCTCTACGACTTGCTCTTTACGATCGCTGTTGTGTGTTTCTGTGGTTGACAGTAGCATTTACGACCATATGGTCGGTAGTGGTATTTACGACTTGGCCGTCGACAGTCAGTTTTACGACTTTGAAGTCGGCAGTCGGTCTTACGACTTTGTGGTCGACAGCTAGTTTTACGACCTTGTGGTCGGCAGTCGGTTTTACGACTTCGTGGTTGATAGTCGTAGCTCTGACTGGCCGTGGTCGATAGTCGTAACTTCTTCTGGCTGTGGTCGATGGTCGTAGTGCTTTGTCAGTGTGATCGTAAGTCGTTGCGATTAGGTCTATTAAAGTCGTAGCCGCTTTGAGCGATAATCGTAGCGATTGCTACGTGGTCGTAGCATCTGTCTTCATGATCGTAACAGCCTGTGCGATGGTCATAATGACTTGCTAAGTGGTCGTAGACAGCTGGAAAGTCTTCTAGCGCTACGAGTACCTCATGTCCAGTGTATCCGAGTAGTCGTAAGTAGTATAAGACTAGCTGGGTTGTTCTCTAAGTGCATTCTATTTATGCAGACTGATGATTCCCGTGTATAGTGCGGTGCTATGTGATGCTTTGCTTGTCAGTGGTGTTTGCAGGACTTTTGAGCTAGGTCATGGTGAGGCGTGGAAGGATCGAGACTAGACACATGAAAGTGTTGAGGTCCAGAACGGCCAGGAGAAGCCGAAGATGATTAAGGCTGCAAGGTGGTTGCAAGCGTGGTCGGCAAGAAAACAGGAAGATTCTAGGAAAGTGGCAGAGTGACATTTTGGTGAATTGCTTAAGACCTAAAAAGGAAGGTGTTATGTTAAAGGGTGTGTCCTGTATGAGTTAACGGGTTTATGCAAGTGGTGTGGGTAAGAAAACCCGGTGGTAGGTAGGGGGTTAGCGGGTTATCCCCGGCAGCAAAAGGCTATAAAAGGAGTAGGAGAGCTACCCTTCTAGATAGTTCTCGGGTGTTTTTGCTTTTTCTTGCGTGCGTTTGTAGAGTTTGGTGTGGAGCACTTATGCTCTTGGTCCTCCTGGATGGAGTGGTTATAGACTCATCTCTCAGAGCAATATATTATCTTTATATCTTTGTTTATGTTTGCTCGTTTGTTTGGAGTTGCGTTAGGTGTGGTCGTATCAGTTATGCTCTCTCTGTTCTTTGGATGGTTCTTTACTTTCTTGATCTGAGAGTTCTGCTTTCGGTTGTTTTGTTGATGATCTAATCTGCCTGGTGTTGGAAAGTCATACTCAAAGCCAGCTTGGCAATTCTATTCCCATTTGCATGGTCTAATTGTCTCCTTATCCTCTCAGTCTCTGTTTTGGGTGGTCTCGGTGAAATCTTATGAAGCTCTCATTTCGATTGCTAAGTTTTCAATTAAAAATCAGAGCAACCTCTTGAGATCCTCACCTTCTTGTGTGCAAATTTTCATGGCCGTTTGATCTCTTAATCAAAGGTTATGCATAATTTAAATCTTGCGGTCGTGCACTCTCTGTTCGTTCTCTGTTTCTTTCAAGAAGCGTACGACCACGTTACTTCTTCGATCACGCTCAAGTTTCTCACCGCAACGTTTATATTTTCGACCGCGTTGATCGTTCGACCACTCGTTGGCTTACGACTATGTTGAATCTGATCTCGGTGGTTGTCGACTAGGACGATTTACAACTACGTTGTTGGGTATCGACCACATAGTCGGGCTTACGACCACGAGCTCTGTTTTCGACCACATTGTCGTGTTTATGACCACATTGTCGCATTTCGACCACAACGCTGGTCTCTGACCACGCTCTATTCTCTGGTGTCTTTTCTCTGCTGTTTTGGTCTTGGGTGTCATCGACTATCGACCACGTTGTACTTCTGTCAAGTAGTCAGACATCGATCTCTCGGTCAATCATCGACCACGTTGTTGAGACTTACAACCACGTGGTAAGTCTCGACCACGCTGTCAGATCTCGACCAGCTTAGTTTTTCTTGTTCTGTTCAGATTGCTTCTCTGTTTTTCAGTAAGAATTTAACTCAAGTCTTCATAGCTCAGTAACTATTGGAGGAAAAGAGTTAAGTGGATACTTAAGGAGAATTTAAAAGCACCATCCATCTCCTCTATTGCATGTCCGGTTCTATAGCGGCTAAGTGCAGTTTACCTTCAGGTGGACCACGAGCTCGACACGCTGCGTTCCCTGATGAAACGAGTCATTTTTCTGTTGCTAGGAAGGGACAGCATCAAGTCATGGCTTCAGAATTCAGAACGAGTCCCCGACGGAAGCGTGAGTTTGTGGTAGGCTCCATCCATGCTGGCTGTCTGAATTCTGATTGATTGGAAGTTAGAATTTGCAGCAGCAACAACCGGAGAAAACCTAGCAAGCACTGACTGGAGGGAGGCAAAAGCAAAAGGGAAGCGTGCCCAGCCCGAAGGACGGACGGATTTGACGCCTCCGGCTGCGTGACCTGGCTGGCTCAAAGGCTTCACTTCCCTTCTCTTCTCCTCTTCCCGCCATTTGCTTCGGCTGATGAGAAGGAAAAGCTCGCGCCTTTTCGGCATGCCTTCCTCTATCATATCATGGCCAACATTTCACGTCCCGCGCCTCTGCCACCATGTGCCGAGGCCTCTCCGGTGACGCCCACATCGGCCATTGTGTCGACCCATCATTGGGAGCTCCGGCACCGGTGCGAGCTCGCCACCGGAACCACTTTGGTTGCAAATGTACTCGCTTTCGACGTCCGTCGCTGTCAGAATCCAATTAGATGCATCTTGAGAGACCCATACCGAGCAACTGGGCCAACAGCTAAAGATTAAAGCATAAAGGTCCAGATCTGGGGAAGGCAGCAGATGACCTAGGTTCAGTGCACGCGTCCTTATCAGAAAGCACCTGGTAATGGCATGCAGGACTGCAGATGTTCAGAAGTTGTGCACCTGCAACTCTCCTCACTGCTTGTGTGGGGATCGCTGGACAGTGTACCCTTGCAGATGTTGTGATCACCGAATCACCGATCAGGCTTGTGGTCCAGCAGCGATGGGCCTCGATGTAGGAAATGCTCGTCATAGTTTCAGAATGTCGGTGCTACCACGTCTTCAGGTTCAGGCCGAGCAAGTCTCCTAGCTGAGAAGCACTAGGCAGCAGCAAGCCAAGAACAACAGACGGCCACATCTAGGGTCCTCTAGCACTGGCCAAACGTCAGCTAACAACAGAACTGTTGCAAAAGGACATTAGTCAATTGCGATGGACTAAAGGCTAAAAATATGTACACCTACATGTGTAAGAAAATAAGCAAAGAAGACCCTATATAAGAGACTAATCACACAGCTAATGTAATATCTAATACCCCCTCAAACTCATGGTGGATCAACAACACTGAGTTTGAAGAGGTAGAAACTATACTGAGCTCGAGTCTATGCCTTGGTGAAAAAATCTGTTATAAGAAGCTTCAAAGGCACATACTGGAGAGTGACAACCTACTCCTGCACCTGCGATCATATGTAGAAAGCATCGACGCCGATATGTTTGGTGAGCTCATGCTTCACTGTATCTCGAGCAATACTGATCGCACCAGTGTTGTCCGACAAGAGAGGAGTCGGTGTAGAGATAGAAGCACCAAAATCTTTAAGTAGCCACCATAGCCAAATGATCTTAGTCGCCAACAACGCTATAGCCCTCAACTCCACCTCATCACTCAAATGAGAAACAACCATCTACTTCTTGGTCTTCCAGGCAAGTAGAGAGGAATCAAGGAAAACACAATAGGTAGAAAGAGACCGACGATCGAAATGATTATTAGCCTAGGTCGCATCAGAGTACGCCTGAAGCTATAGAGAGCTGGAACAAAGAAAGAAAAGGCATCGAGTGATGATCCCGCGAATGTATCGCAGAATATGAAGAAGGTGATTGAAGTGGAGTTGAGTAGGAGCAGAGACGAACTGATTCAAAATATGAATTGGGTGAGAAATATCAGATCGAGTGATGCCAAGGTAGACGAGACTCCCAACAAGGCGGTGGTAGCAAGTGGGATTCTCAAGAGGTTCATCGTTAGTGGACCGAAGGTGAACTCCAAGCTTCATAGGAGGGTCCACCGTTCGCTGATCAGTGAGGCAAGTGCGAGTAAGAAGATCTTGAATGTACTTCTCTTGCGAGAGCTAGCAACCCTTAGGTATAGAAGAGATCTCAATCCTAAGGAAGTAACGAAGAGGACCTAGATCAGACATCAAGAATTACTCATTGAGATGCTTCTTCACAAAATACATGTAATGAGGGTCATCCCAAGTAATGATCTTGTTATCCACATAGAGAAAAAGAATGTTCGTCCATGAGGAGAAGTGTAGATAAAGAGCGCTGGTCATTATCACTAGCGGAGAAGCCGACATCAATGACAATAGAAGAGAAGCGCTCAAACTGGCACAAGGGGCTTGCTTGAGCCCATAGAGAGTGGCGAAATCAACAAACCATGCAGTCAGGGATAGAATACCCATGAGGCAGCTGTATGTAGACCTCCTCACATAGCTCGCCATTGAGAAATGTATTCTTAACGTCCAGCTAAAAGATGGACCATTAACAAGGAGAGTGTAAACAATGGTCATATAAGCAACAAGAGCAAAGGTCTTATTATAGTCACAACTATGCTTCTGTTGAAAACCACGCACCACAAGACAAACTTTGTAGCACTCAAGATAACCATATGAGTGGGTCTTAATCTTGTACACCCACTTGCACATGATAGTAGTCGCATGCACAGGTAAAGGGGCAAGATCCCAAGTGCCAGTACACTTTAGAGCAGCAATCTCCTCAGCCATCACATGCTACCACTCCTGGTGAGCAGCAGCTTTATAGTAAGTCATAGGCTTAGCAAAAGCAACGCCTAAGAAGCCGTAATGCTAAGGAGGCCTAACAGTATGACGATCACGAAGATCATATCTGAGAGGAGAGACTGGAGTAGGACCCAACAATGATGGAAAAGTGGGAGGAGAAGAAGAGGCCTCAACTAGAGGAGTAGTAGGCTTCGGACGACAAGAGTAGTGCAACGGAAAAAGGGGAAATATCAACAAAAAATCTAGTAGGAGCCTCCGGAGGAGACATGGAAAATGGAGGAGACGGGGATGACTATGATGACTGAGATAAGATGGGGGTAGGAGGAATTGAAGAGTCAGAAAAAGTTAGAAAAGAAATCTACTCAAGGGAAGCGAAACTAGTGGTCGAAGGACGAGAGTAATAAGGACGAGACTCATCGAAAGTGATGTCACGAGAGATCCTCATCCTATGAGCAACGGATCATAAAAATGCTAACTCTTATGCTTAGTGTTGTAGCCAAGAAAAATGCACTCAACCGTCTGACCAAATAGCTTGGTACGCTCATTAGTTGGGAGAAGAACATAACAGATACAACCAAAACAACGGAGGTGACTGTACCAAGAGTCGTACTAGTAAGTCGCTCAGAAGGAGTACAACCTTGAAGAGCAAAAGAAGGCTAACGATTGATAAGAAAAGTAGTCGTAGAGACAGTCTTAGCCCAGAAGTGAGGTAGGAGATGAGAAGTAAGCATAAGAGCATAGGTTGTCTCAAGAAGGTGACGATGTTTATGCTCAGAGACACCATTATAAGCATGAGCACTAGGACAGGAGTACTGAGGAAGAGTGCCCTACTCAGCAAGAAAATAGTGAAGCGCACTCGAGAGGTACTCTCCAACAATGTCAGTAGCCAGCACGAAAAACCCGAATAGCTGAGTCAAACTGAGTGTGAACCATGGTGGTAAGCTGCTGGTAAATAGAGAGGACATGATTGTGAGAAGACATAGGATAGAGCTAAGGGTGCCTTTGGTTGAGCTTTTGGGAGCTGCTTTTGCTTCCAAAAAGCCAAAAGCCAACCAAAGGGTGCAAACCAGTGCTTTTGAGCGACTACTTTTGGTAATAAAAGCACCTTGGACCTGCTTTTGGCTTTTGGCTTTTTTTGAAATGGTGAAAATAGAGTGTTTCACAGTTGTTTCAAGGAAAATAGAGATAGGAGGTAAGTTTTATACTTGTTTGAACCAAATGACTTACAGTTTTCCAGACCCACAACCTCATGAGCTTTTCCACGACCCACACCACAGACTTTTTCAAGCCAGCTCAACCAAACACACCCTAAGTGTATCTCAAATGATCATCAATAAAGATCACATAATAGCTATGACACCCTCTTGAAATGAAGAGAGCCAAGCCCATACATCAAAGTGAACAAGATCAAAAGGAAGCTAAGACACAGAATAACTAGAGGGATATGGGGGTTGCAGCTGCTTGCCAAGCTTGCAACCCATGTAGTGTAAAGCAGTGTCACCAAAAACAGAACCTAAAACACCACTCCCAACTAGGGAAGAATGACGAGAACCGCTAATGTGACCTAATCGGTGGTGTCACTAGACAAAAGTGGTAGTGCAAGAAACAACTGAAACAGAGATGGTGGTACTGGCTAATTGACTACTGGAAGTAGCATAAGGAAGGTGCAACCAGTGGAGCTCCCAAATGAGAATCATAGCTCCTAGGACTAGTCCCAACCAGAGTCCGCATGCGACAATCCTGAACACAATAAGAGTCAGACTCAAGAATAATACGACAACCATGATCAGTCATCTGACCAGTTGACATAAGGTGCATTGTAAGTTTAGGAACATGAGAAACGGTAGGAACACGAAAGGAAGAAGTGGAGGGTGTCTCGTCCTGCAACATGAAGAGAGGTGTCATCTGAAGTTTGAACTATGAGAGGAAGATCAAGAGGATTCACATAAATGAGATGAGTAGAATCCGGTGTCATGTGAAAAGGAGCACCAGAATCCAAGATCTAAGGGGATGTTATACCTAAGGAAGGAGGAGGTGGTGGCACAGAGCCAGAGGACTGAGAAGCAGAACCAGATGCTGATGCCGAGGCGTCAAAGCAACATGAACATCTCTTGGTGAACGTTAGTGTAAGAGCTTTGGTAAGGACCTGACTGGGAAGAGCCACTAGGACCCCTCGGAGTACGACCACTCTTGCGATCCTTCCTCTTCTTGTGGCACTACTGGGACATGTGCTCAACAAGGTCATAATAGTCATAGTGAAGATCCGTAGTGGTGCCAGCCGCCACAGAGGCAGGCTGAGGCACTAGTGTAGAAGATGAAGTTGGTAGAGCACGAGCACGAGCAACAGCTAGTGGAGCAGGGGCACGAGCAGCCAAGATAGATGTGGACTATAGTTGACCCCCACCCCTAGTACACGAAGGCGAGTCTCCTTAGCACGGATAGAAGTAAGGGCCTTCACGAGAGATGAACGAGGCTGGCGCGTCAGTAGTTGAGCATGGGCAAGCTCAAACTAGAACCGAAGATGCGTCAAGAAGTCATAGAGATGACGAGTCTCCAAGTGAGACTACTGGTGCACACAATAGGGATAGTTCTGATAGATATCCGGTCCCAGAGAGTCAAGCTGATGCCACATCGCAGATATCTGCTGGTAGAACTCGTCCACAATGGCATCCATCTGCTAAAGGGACTGCGCTTGGTGCACGACTGAGAGGTACATAGCATCGCTCGTTAGCTTATAGTGGTCATGGAGGCGTTCTCACATCAGCTAAGAGGTCGATAGCTCAAGCATGTCCATAGAGAGGTCAACGTCCATGCTACCCACCAGAATGATGGAAGCATGCATGAGCCTTGTATCTTACCACACCTCATAGGCGTGGAGCTACATTTGGTACACCTCCATCGCCTCCTCAAAGGAGAAATTTGAAGCTCTTTGAGTAGCCTCATTAGCATCTACAGGAAAAGTGGGCTCGCTCAGCAGGGTGGGGCAAGGCGGTCAAGGCCACTCACTAGTGAGGTAGCCCCAGAGGCGCTGGCTCCTTATGTGAACGCATGTGCTGAGCTTACTTGCGGTAGTTTAGCCCATTGAAGATGATCGATGGCTTTAGAATCGAGATGACCCCTGAACCATTGGGAGGTGCCATCGGGCATGGAATAGTAGTCGACAGTGGAGTGGATAAGGTGACGACTGCGAGATCCGATGAGGAAAGGAGTCAGGCTCAAGGCAACGTCGGTGTCCAGAGCGGACGAACTCGAGGCTATGATGTCTGGCGAGGAAGGGGTCGAGCTCGTGTTGTGGACAATCACTCGAGGCGAGGACAAAGCGGCGGCTCGATCCAAGACCTCAGGTGCTGGATAAAGGTAGTGGCGGGGAAAGGAATGGCGGCGGCGGCAAGGTCTGAGGCAGAGGGTGATTCGATGACCACGTCCTAAGCGACGGCGATGGAATCAACGACCGGAGAGGCCAGATCCAAGGCGGCAGTGGGAGGAGGAGCAGCGATGGCATCTAGCTCGACATTAACGGTGGCTTGAAAAAGGAGCAGCGGCGATGGGAAGGGTCCAAGGTGGCAACCAAGGGGTGGCGGTGGTCGGGAAGCATCGGCGCTGGTGGTCTGGTGGCGATGGGAGGTAGTGGAGGTCTAGGGTTTCGGGTGGCAGGAAAACCCTAACCATGGCTCTGATGCCATGTTACTAATGGACCTTAGTCAATTGCAATGGGTCAAAGGCCAAAATATGTACATGTATATGTGTAGGGAATTAAGCAAAGAAGACCCTATACAAGAGACCAATCATACAACTAATGCAATATCTAACAAGAACAACAGGAAGAGGAAAGTGAAACTGCCGTGTAATTTGAAGCTAGGTTAGGAAAGCAATTTTTGCAATAGAAAAGAATAGACTTCAATGCATTACAAGGGAGATGTTCTATTCATAAGATAATATCACCACATGTCTGATACAAAAGTTGAGTGCAACCTGCAATGGCACATTTTACAACTTCTTAGAGATTCATGTGTGCGATTTGCCCATTGCTAGTTGCTTATTGCCACATGCAGCATTTCTCACTGCATGTGTCGGTTCTCCTTTAAGACTAGTGCGGACTGAGTCTTCAGCAAATGGGCTTGTTGTCAAATAGCACACATAAATAAGTGCTAGTAAAAAGTGAAACAAAGCCCAACACGAGGAATAACGAAAAGATGAAGATAAGTGGATTGCAGCCCAAAATTCTGTCCGACAATAGAATGTGGAGGATTCACTTACCTCCACTTGTCCCTCAATCCCTTTTTCTTGCCTGAATCCATGTAACAATAATGGCAGCAGCAAACGTAGCAGTATACAATGAGAAGAAACGCACAGCGGAGTTCGTTAGTGAGGGGATTGTAGATCCTTGATGGAGCAAGGCGAGTGTAAAAAGGATACACTCAATACATGAAATCGAGAGTAGTGGATTCCAACTTAGACAGAATTGCTGCAATTCCTCTTAGGCCTTCCACTTGAAGAGTGTGTCAAATAGGACTGCACAAACGAAATCATGTCAGAAGAATGAATGATGCTCTTATGCTCCACTAATACGAGTAGTCAGCCAAATGATACATGGATGAATCAGAAGCATATACTCATCTTCCATGGATGGAACTGTCGACCACTAAAGTATAAACCATAGTGCAAAAACAATGGGATAGTGCAGTAAAATTATAGTTGAATTCGACAATAGGCGTATCCACAAATATACAGAAGTGGAAATGAAATCACATCTCTGTAAAAATAAGGTGTAACATAGCCAAGTTGTGAAGTACTTGCATCTATGTTGAAGCAGGTAATACAAGAAACACCCTCTTTTTTGGTTTCGCATGTAGTATCAGTAATTTAGTATGCTCTTTATTTTTTGTACTTAAACGGAGCAGATTTGGAAATATTCAAAGTGAAAAATGTAGCTGAGGTAATTTCTATTATCTCCATGGGCCACTAAAATAGTTTGCTACTTTATTCATGGCATACACTTCTTTTTGCCGTGGAGGCAAAGACATGTCACAAAAAGATTTTATTAAGAAGAGGCATGCACATCACATCAGCTCGGGACATAAAATTTTCAAGGGAATAAAGCAGTTTGTTAAAATTTTCAAGGGAACAAAGCAGTTTGTCTCAGAATATTTCAATAAAGTTTGAAATATCTCGAAGACATCTTATCAACTGGTCCAGAAAAGTGTCAAGAAAAAGCTCAGGTAAGGAAGTATCATTAACATATAGTTTAGCTGCAACCGCCCAAGGTGATTTCACACTGAATTTAAATAAGGTAATGGTCCAACCTTGTTATGGTCTATGTTTCCAGCGAGGCACTGCAACAGGCGCGTAAACAACACTGGGTACTGCAGCACGTGTGAACAGTACCATATGGTACTATAGCAACTGTTTAGGGATAGAATCTTGCACATATCTTTATATGGAAAATAGTTAGATGCATATCTTTATATTAGAAATAATTAGATATATATCTTCATATTAGAAATAGATAGATACATATCTTTATATTTAGATAGTATGTATATGATCTTATCTTTAGTTGATTAATTCTATTAGATCATGTTAGTTTCTATATTATTAGAGGTTAACCTTATCTATATAAAGAGAGGAGCTACAACATTCATAAGCAAGCAATAAATAAACAAAGTTCATAGTCTACCTCTTTATCTAAAATCAAGCCTCAGAGCTTTTTACTACGTTAGGGAAGAGCTCTACCGATGGCTAGATGAGGACAAACACGCTATCCAACCATGGACCACAACAAGCCTAGTACGGTAGTACTACTTGAATTATAACCAAAAGGTTGCTATTTGAAGGTCAGCAATCTCAAATACTCAATGGGCCAAAAGTTGGCGCAGAATACTTTAAAGTTTAGAAGTATAAGCAAACATATGATGCATTAGATTATAAATACTGTATAGCAAAGTGAACATATCAATGAAAATGAGCTTATCATTCTTGGATAAAGCAGGGTTGGAAAAAACAGAATGACTGACCAGAAATTGCCACCGCATCCTGAATTTCCAGGAGATGGCAGGTACTAGGTAAACAGCGATGGAAATTTGTCGAGTTATACTGAATTACAGGTGATTCACACCAGCTCAGACATGTTACACAGTTTGTCCCATGGTGCCTATAAAATAAGCAGAGCTACTAATGCAACTATATAAATGTACATACAAGCCATATATAAAGCTGAATGGTATGAGCTGTTCTTAACATAATAAACAGAATCAAACTGCAATAAACTGCTCTTAACACAGAAATTGTAAATTGATGCAATACATAACTTCGCTAATAGAGATGCAAATCAAGCAGTGTAGAGCTTCTAAAATAACATATATTGACCCTTTTAAAGTGCCAGAGAGTATAAGACACATTCAAATGACACTAGATGCCTATAGTCAATAGAACTTTTTATATTTAGAACAATAGTCCACAGAATTCAATCAGTGTTTTCTAGAGATACTTACGTCGTAGTCTTTCTTACAATTCCGCCGCTGGAAAAATCAATAAGGCATTCTTAAATGTCCACTTCTTGTTACTGACAACAAGGAGGTACTGACTACGCTTGCTGCCTGAACGATATTATTGTTCAGAAAGGACTGCTATCCTTTCTGACTGCTTCCTAGTTCGTACTACTATGGAAAAGCAATAACAGGGTCTTAATTCCTACCATCAGGTGAGCAAAAAAGTTCTCGAACTTTTTCCACTATGATTTCTTAGTAATCATTAGACATCCCTAATGGACTCAGTTGCCTGAAAGTTCCGATCCTCAGCAATAATTCCCCAATACTTGTAACAATCAATAGGTTTTTTACTTTCATATTGTGACCATGGTGCGTGAAGATAGCATCAGTACCTTGATACAGTGAGCAGATATGGAAGGATGAATCCACTGGACCAATCGTTACATGTGATGAAGTGTAACATCGGCGCGCCTGACACAAAGAAAAGAGAGATAAAACTAAGTACTACACAGCGCCAAATTTGGCCACCGGCAACATCAAACACGGCGAAACCGCTCGCCGCGTTTGGCACGGCGAGACGGCGGTGGGTCCTTGGAGGCTTGGACCAGTAGTTGGGGTGTAATCAGCACATGAGAACAGGCAGGGGTCTGGATGGGCTGCGCTTGTCTCCGGATGGGCCGGAAAGTCTTTGCGTTTTCTGCACCGTAAGACACGTCTGCGCTAATCAGGGCCTAGGCGAAACAGGTTTCGCTTGCACTCACGAGAGCATTTTGGGCGGCAGCCTCTCCTACCATTCGTTTGTACGGATCATGAGCAGGGACTGGACGAAACTACCTTTCGCCGACTTCTTTCATATTTATGATTTATGGTTTACTTCTTATAATAGAACGGTTTCTTTATCATTATCATTTTCCGAAATATTTTATCACAAAAAAACTTTTAAAATAATTTATTAATATTCAATTTATTCGTACGTGCCAGGATAAAAAAACTTCAGTCCCAACCGAAAAACTCCATACAAGATACGGCCCGTATGTAAAGAGGCACAGCTGCGAAAGCTCTAGGCTTTTTTGGGCCGTTTCGCGCCGCCCGGCGGCCACCTGATGTGTATTAGTGCTTGCTTGATCGTGACCGAACCGAGTCTCTACAATACCACCCACAAATCTCATCCTCTTCTAGGAAACAATACGCATCGATCTCTCCACACCGACATGCTGCTGCTGCTGCTGCATGATTGAAACAACAGAAAAATTCAATTGGATTTGAATTTTGCTTGAAATTCGGTCTAATTCAAATTCTTTCTCAATTTAACAGCTTTTTTTGCTTGAAACAACCTTTTTGCTTTCTCTTTTTGGACTTGCCGCTTCCCTCAAGCCCGAAAACACTTTCTCCCTGTTTCCCTTATCCACTCGGCTCAACCATATTCGCCACCACCACAACCCCGTTCACCTTTGCCATGCCATCAATGCGCCATGATCGCGCATAGGGGCTGGGCCAAAATTCGCTGTTGTTACACACCGTTGTCGCATGGCCAACCTGACTTCACTGCAACCCTTGACCGCGCAACCCACTGATCGAGGAGATGCCAAGCTCAAGTAGCCACACTACCGCTAACCCCCTTGCAGCCACCGAACCTGACCAAAACCTCCCGCGCAATCTCTCCCCAGGCCATGTGCCATTGCCTGAAGATCCCCTACTGCTAAAACCACCTTAGCCCAGCTATAAAAGCCAGCGGGCACTTCCTCTACCCCACATCGGCGCCCAACTTCACCCCTAACTCCCCCGCTTCCCTCGTTGGCCGTTGGCTCGCCACCACTACCGCAAATTGTTTGTAAGCCCAAATCTCAATCTCGGATTAAAGCTCCACCATTTCTTAGTTCTTTCTATTCTTTGCCTCCTTGTGACCCCACAAATCTTAGCGTGAACTCACCTTAGCTCCTTCGACTCCCTAGCTCACCGGCGACACTTGTCTCCTCCCGACCGAACCTCCCTGCTGTGGGCGGCTCACCACAGACCCCTATGACCCGAACCAACCCTACCATTGGCCTCTCCACACCCCAAGGATGCTCAAACACCCATGCAACCCATCGGAGTCGCCCAGGTGCCATGGTCCTATTTCGGGAAGACCACCTTGTCGTCGGTCATCTACGGTGATCCCCGAAGCACACCAAGCCCAAAAATGGGCTCTACTTGGTCTCCTGATCTCATTCATACCGCTGGCCGCCCTAGGAGGCCACTACAACATTACTAATCGCTCGCCAAAATTTCCTTCTATTTGGTCGCTACAGTACTCGGTTAGAGGTTGAAGATGCACAATAACCAGCCATGAGCCACACAGTGGTGGCCCAAACTCCAAGCCACGTCGGGCCGAGGCCCAACACTGTAGGTCACTACCCACCGATCCAACCCGACCTGATACTGGTTATCAACCCATTACTGTTTAGCCATATCTGATCCATGGTGAATAGTAACCTAACACTATTAAAACCACTACTGTTTAAACCTCAAACCGTTACTGTTCCACGGGTTCGTAGTGAACAGTGGCAACCTATTACTATTCATTGAAAAGCCCAATAGCATATTTATATCCATTTTGACTGTTCACCAAAAATATCAACTCTGTTTAACCTAAATAGACTCCAATAAAACCCTAACATGCTCAAATGCTTTTTCGAACCTAGATCCAATACTGTTTAGGCCTGTTAATATTCATAGAAAGCCTATTAACACATATATAGCCATTTTGACCGTCTCGAACCCAACTAGCCCATTTTCAACCTCGTTCAACCAAACCAAGCACCGATTAAACTCCAATCGTCCAAACCCCTTTTTGTGTCTTTTTGGTTATTTTATTGTATTTTTTTTCCAACTTGCATTCTGCAAAGTAGAAACTTATTTCCATTCGTTTTCCCATGCTAGTATTCGGACCCATCGAGTTGGTCAACAGAAGAGCTATAGGAGTAATTAAAGAAGTTAGTGTCCAATCTAAACACTATAATAAATATAATCAGAGACTATGTACAAAGAGGCAAGTTATATGTTTTTGATCATGTTGAACCTACAATCTTTAATTATTTAAATATCAGTACTTTCATTATTCCTTATTTATGCACTGTTATTTATTTAAAAAGAATGTTTAGAATGACATGATAATTTAGCTATGTCCTACCATCGGAAAAGCTTTGTTTTATTTGATGGTTATATTTACCTTGATAAGCCTTAGTAACAGTAAGATTACTATAAGATATACTATGGTAAAATATAAATTCAAATGTTTCACACTACTAAGAAATTCGGCGTCTTGCTGGTGGCTTTACAAAATGATACCAGGGTAAAGGATAAAACGTGGAAAACCACAAGATGGTTGAAGTCCTCGACCTTGCCTTCAGGAGGAGGCTTGGATTGATGTGATGGCAATGTCGTGGTGCACTGGTGGGTTATTTGTTTGTGGATGGATGCCTCAGTATTGAAAATAAGGACTAGAACCTTATGCTGAGTAAAGAATACGGTGATTGCTCAACCACAAATTTTGATTTATTAAATCTGGTCCAGTAACTGCTCAAATCAATTGAATATCTACAAGGTGATGGTATTCAAAAGTGGAATGGCCCGTGTATAAAGGTGAGTAGGGACTGGACGAAACTACTTTTCGCCGACTTCTTTCATATTTATGATTTATGGTTTACTTCTTATAATAGAACGGTTTCTTTATCATTATCATTTTCCGAAATATTTTATCACAAAAAATTTTAAAATAATTTATTAATATTCAATTTATCGGTAAACAGCCAGGATAAAAAAACTTCAGTCCCAACCGAAAAACTCCATACAAGATACGGCCCGTATGTAAAGAGGCACAGCTGCGAAAGCTCAAGCTTTTTTTGGCTGTTTATGCCCGGCGGCCACCTGATGTGTATTAGTGCTTGCTTGATCGTGACCGAACCGAGTCTCTACAGTACCACCCACAACAAATCATCATCCTCTAGGAAACAATACGCATCGATCTCTCCACACCGACATGTTGCTGTTGCTGCATGATTGAAACAACAGAAAAATTCAATTGGATTTGAATTTTGCTTGAAATTCGGTCTAATTCAAATTCTTTTCACTTTAACAGCTTTTTGCTTGAAACAACCTTTTACTTTCTTTTGGACTTGCCTCCTCAAGCTCCAAAAACACTTTCTCCCTTGTTTCCCCTTATCCACTGCTCAACCATATTCGCCACCACCACACCACCGCTCACCTTTATTATGCCATCAATGCGCCATGATCAGACAGGGCACTGGGCCAAAATTGGCGTTGTTACACACCGCTGTCGCATGGCCAACCCGATTTCACCGCAACCCTTGACCGCGAACTCAACCGATCGAGGAGATGCTGCCTCAAGTAGCCACACCACCGCTAACCCCTTGCAGCCAATTCACCTCGACTCAAACCTCCTCCACATCTTCTCCTCGTGCCATGTGCCATTGTTCAAGATCCCCATCGCTAAAACCACCTCAGCCCAGCTATAAAAGCCAACGGGCACTTCCTCTAAACTACATCGCGCCCAACTTCACCCTCTAACTCTGCCTCGCTTATCGTTGGTTTCGCCACCACTACCGCAAATTGTTTGTAAGCCCAAATCTCAATCTTGATTAAAGCTCCACCATTTCTTAGTTCTTTCTATCTTAGCCTTGTGACCCCACAAATCTTAGCGTGAACTCACCTTAGCTCCTTCGACTCCCTAGCTCACCGGCCACACTTGTCTCCTCCCGACCCAACCTCTCCGCTGTGGGCGGCTCACCATGCACCCCTATGACCAACCAACCCTACCATTGGCCTCTCCACACCCCAAGGATGCTCAAACACCCATGCAACCCATCTGAGTCGCCAGTGCCATGGTCCTATTTCTGGAAGACCACCTTGTCGTCGGCCATCTACGGTGATCCCTCGGCACACCAAGCCCAAAATGGGCCTCTACTTGGTCTCCTCGATCTCATTCATACCGCCGCGCCCAGGAGGCCACTCACAACATTACTAATCGCCGCCAAAATTTCCTTCTATTTGGTCGCTACAAGACTTCGGCTAGAGGTTGAAGATGCATACTATCCAAAGGTGAGCCACCAGCTCCCAAACTCATGTTACCTCAGCCTAGGCTCAACACCGTAGGTCACTACCCACCGATCCAACCCGACCGATATCGTTATCAACCCATTATCTTGCTTAGCCATATCTCGATCCATGGTGAACAGAACTCGAACACTATTAAAACCGCCACATTTTAAACTCAAAACCACATCGCTCATCGTGTTCGTAGAGAATAAGGGCAACCTCTTATTATTCATCGAAAAGCCCAATAGCATATTTATATCCATTTTGACTGCTCACCAAAAATATCAACTCGCTTAACCTAAATAGACTCCAATAAAACCCTAACATGCTCAAATGCTTTTTCGAACCTAGATCCAATAATCGCTTAGGCTCTCATATTCATAGAAACCTCATACATATATAGCCATTTTGACCGCCTCAACCCAACTAGCCCATTTTCATCCTCGCTCAACCAAACCCAAGTAATCGATTAAACCCAATCGTCCAAACCCTTTTTTGTCTTTTTGGTTATTTTATTGTATTTTTTTCAACTTGCATTCTCGCAGTAGAAACTTATTTCCATTCGCTTTCCCACGCTAGTATTCGGACCCATCGAGTTGGTCAATGTAAGAGCTATAGGAGTAATTAAAGAAGTTAGTGTCCAATCTAAACACTATAATAAATATAATCGAGACTATGTACAAAGAGGCAAGTTATATGTTTTTTGATCATGTTGAACTCACAATCTTTAATTATTTAAATATCGCACTTTCATTATTCCTTATTTATGCAATCGTTATTTATTTAAAAAGAATGTTTAGAATGACATGATAATTTAGCTATGTCCCACCACCTAAAAGCCTTTGTTTTCTTTGATGGTTATATTTACCTTGACAAGCCTTAAGTAACAAAGAAGATTACTATAAGATATACTATGGTAAAATATAAATTCAAATGTTTCACACTACTAAGAAATTCAACGCCTTGTCGGGTGGCTTTACAAAATGATACCGTGGTAAACGATAAAACGGGAAACCACAAGATGGTTGAAGTCCCCGACCTTGCCCTCGTGGAGGAGGCTTGGATTGATGTGATGGCAATGTCGCAGTGCACCGTGGGTTATTTGTTTGTGGATGGATGCCTCAAGATTGAAAAATAAGGACTAGAACCTTATGCCGAAAAAGAATACTATGATTGCTCAACCACAAATTTTGATTTATTAAATCGTCCAAGAATCGCCTCAAATCAATTGAATATCTACATGTGGTGATGGTATTCAAAAGTGGAATGGCCCGTGTATAAAGGGGGTGGTATGAAACCGGTAAAATCATACTTAATACCATGTTATCTCAACTTAGTCGAATGCTAACATGTTGCGTGTCTGTAGCTTGACATGACGAGTCTGAGATATCTTGCGAGTAAAGCTAGGAAACTATGCAGAGTCAAAACTTCAAATAGTATTCGAATACGCCTGCTTCAGTCGAACGCTAACATGTTGCATGTCTAGCTTGACATGATGAGATTGAGATATCTTGTGAGTAAAGCCGGGCAACTCTACAGAGTCAAAACTTCAAATAGTATTTGAATATGTCGTACTCCGGATAGTGGAGCTATGTTTCGTGGGTGATTCCAACAATAAGCATAAGTAACTTTAGTGAGATTTCAAATTGGCAATTGAGATGATTGAATCCCTTTTCCAATTAACAAGTCAACATTTTGTCTTTCATGTTCAAAATTGTTTACAAACAAAATTGCAACCACAAATATAATAGTAAAACAACTCATCCCATCTCTTCAAATATTGGTAATTAGTTAAATAGTATTTTTCTATGTGGCTTGTTGAGTACCTAGTGTACTCAATCTTGTTTTATTTTCATCAGACAAATGCCAGAAGAAGAAAGGTTGATTCAAGTTTTCGTGTTAGAGCTAGGACCGCACTTAAGTGTTTCTGTAGGGATTTTCTTCTGCTTCTAAATGTAAATTAAGTTTTGGGATCAGACGCCCATAAAGTTTCTAAAGTTGATCATTAAGTCGTATTTTAATCAAGTTAATTATTTTAAATGTTTATGAGTAGATATATATGGTATTCTTTCTATTCGTAGCTAAACTTCTAGCCTGTTGCAGGACGTATGATAGCCTTGTTTCTAAAATGGAGCTGTCACAACGACACTCCCGTCCCGACAAAGATTTGGATACTACTATAGTTATACTAGTATATATATAGTTTGTCCAACTCATGATGGTCCTTAGGTACATATAACATGTTAGGCGATGGATCGGAGGTTGCTTCTTCTTTAGCTCAATTATATACAGGCGCGCGAGGGAGAATGTCCCGGAAAGGAGCAAGCAAGAGGAATCTCAAACGTGCTTCCTTAATTATAACTACTTTGACTGATCATCCATCGTCCTGAGGCAACAAGACGTGTACGTTGATTGATCGATACAGATGGGCCTGATATATGTAGTACTCCATGTGTGTAGCTAGCTAACGTCTACTTTAAGTCAATCATGCATGGATTATACGCCCGGGCCTTCCAATATGTATGTGCTAAGCCAAAGCGATCGATGCATGATTAACGCTAGCTAATTAGCTATAGCCAGCTATAGTAGCCGTAGGGTTTGGTGAATGATTAAGCCAAGTTTCTTACCTTCTAAGTATGGATGGAGTATCTATGTGCCGCCCGCGTGCCCGTTAGAGATCAACCAATAATTGATGAACCGGCCGGTTCTCCATTTCTTTCTTTCTTTTTTTGATTAAAACCGGTTCTGCTCCTTAATCTTTGAAAGGTAGAAATAACTGGCTAATGTAGTCATCTAAAGGCTCACTACTCATAGTTGATGAACCGATCGGTTCTCTATTTCTTTCTTGTTTGGATTAAAATTGTTTCTGCTTCTTATTTTCCTTAGAGGGTAGGGATAATCGTATAGTATAGTCATCTCAAGGCTTATAACCCATAATTGAGAAACCGATCAACCTTGCCTTAGGAAAATATGACTTTCAACCTTGTGACTAGTGCAACTTCATTTAATATTAAGCATCATTTGGAACACGGGGATTTGCAATATATTATTCTTGTAAAATTACATTGTTTCTACATAATTTATGTGTTCCAAGAAGACTCTATTTAGTTGCATACAACTTCATACATATACCACTCGCAAGTTAAACAACATGTTTTTAGGCTATGATAAAAATGCTATTGTAGGACCACAATGATAACAGAGAGGGTAAATAATGTCTTCTCAAATTTTTCTCAAATATCAGAAACCATTCACTCCAGGGCTAGAGAGTTAAGAAGATCGGATTTCATAGCCTACAACCAAGCGTGATACGGGGTCCGATCTTCTCGACGTAGGATGGATACTCACGAGAGTCTTGATGAATCGTAATGATCCTCCAATGCCAATGCAAGGGACGAACACTCTTTAATCCGTAAAACACACTCGTGTCATTTCACCACCACTGTTAAGATCTATCGTGGCACCCCATTCCCAACGGAAAGGCTGAACGATCTTGATTGAAGAAAATCACTCCTAATTCCCTATAGAACTTCGGTAGCAATGCTAAACTCGAACAAATTTTAGTAGATTCATTATTCTCAAACATGATATAATATAAAGAATCATCAGGAGATACTCTCGTAAGAACTTCCTTATGAGTAATCAATTCCACATTATGTAAATTGAGCAAAGAAATTTGTAACATAGAATTTTCATTCAGATATATGAGTTCTCACAAGTACTCACCGCTTCACAATTAATTTCAGCACCAATATTGTTACCTTTATTGTTCTCCCCGTTGATGTAGGTGTTGTAGGTATTAAATCATCATGATGTAACAACGGATCAGCAAGTACTTCATCTTTAACTATGATTATCTCTCATCGCTTATCTCCAATGGTGCCGCTTGTTGAACATTTGACCTCTTCTTTAATATCAACCCCGCACAATGTGAGAAACAACACTAGAAGTAGATATTAATGTGTTAGTTTCAAAATCAACCTCACTTTATCCATCTTCTACTTCTCTTTTCTTTTGGTGTATCTCTCACACTCTCGCTTGGATGCTCTCAAACTCACATATGGTGAAATCACACACCACTCTTTTTAACACTCACTTAATTTGGCTATGTGGCTCTCATTCTCACATAGGTTTTGATGCATCTCAATTGTTGTATATATCATTGGGGCAGCATAAGATGTCTTCTTTACCAAGGAAAGTCCCATGCTCGGTCATCTTCTCATGTGTCACACTAGTGGAACCATAAGAGTCAAGTATGGACATGGATTGAACCGTGATATATGCTTCTCCATAAGTCTCTTCTCCTCAGATAATAGCATAATTCACAAGATCATGCATGCTACTAAAATATTTATGTTGAAGTGCAATGGCGATCTCGTAATTCAAGCCACCCCTAAAGTATGCATTCTCCTTGATGGACTAGTGACACCAAGACGACGCATCGTGATTTGCGCTCAAAATAGTAATCTTGGACAGATACTCCCTTGTGTGATATTCTCCGATGATGAAGCAATTCAAGCGCATAATAGGATGGCACAAACTCGCTTCTCATAAACGCCTTCAAATCTAACCAAGATTTAATGAGTTGTTTTCCAATTAGTTGTTGCCACCAACTATAAGCATAGTCTTCAAACTCCCTCGTGGCACACATCACCTCTTGGTCTTTGGAAAGTTTCTGAAATCTTAACACTTTCTCCATTTGCCATTCCCACTCAAGATACTCCTTTGGATCATCAATCGCAATAGAAAGGAACAAAGCTATCTTTTTGTTGTTGTGGACTAGTGCATGCACAATATCATTCACGATGTTTTTGTGTAACACCTTCATTTGTTGATTGAATTCAATATGGAAATCCCGCATATCCGCTTTAAGTTGTATGTGCTTAGCAAGGTGGTGCGATTGGAGCTCTTGTTGCAATGTACTTTTCAATGCCTGATGTTTAAAGCGAGTCACCGGGGCATTAATATTAACTTCATTCTCATCACCATAGTTGTTTTCTCCACCTGACATGGTTAGATTGTGCAAAGACAACACAAAGCAATAACAATGTATATGGATGATTAGTATAAATCACTCGATCTCACTCTTTTCTCTCACAAGTAAAGTTCTCACATTTCAAGTGAATTGAGGCCAAAAGAAACATACACTTGGTGGTGGCTATAATAACAAGTAATGGTCAAGCGATTAAAAAGTGACTCACAATTGCACAAAGAAAGGATATTTTGTAGAGCTTGGTTAGGAAGTATTTATCCTACACGATCCTCGAATTTCGATGTTGTAAAATTAAGTAATAATCCAAGGTAGAAAGTATTGCCTATGTGCTGATCAATAGATATAAGTGAAGTGTATGAACGCACACGCAAATATCAATGTGACTTAATACAAACAAAGGAATGAGCTAATTGACAGCAATCTGAAAGTAAAGAACACAAATAGCTCGTTTTGCACCAAGTACTAGGAGAGACACTAGACAATTGTAATGGTATGAATGTAAGGCTTAAGATTGCTCAAAGAAATTAAATACACAAGCTGAAATTATATATTAGAATTATCTAACCCCAATTTGGCCAATGCTCACTTTCTCTTTTTTTGCTCTGCCTTCTATCTTTCTTTATTTCCTTCTTTCTTTTTTAACTTGTAGTTGGCACTAAGGTTTAGCTTTCCTTCCACAAAAGAGTAAAATTTCAGCATGTGTAAATTAATATCAAGAACAGCCCTTAATGCAATTATCAAAGACTAGTCTCAAAGATGAACGGAAAATTAAGGATATATGTAACAAAACACCACCATATTTTTTTCACGCTGACAGCAGCAAAGACTGCTCACGATCGTACCAATCACCGCTTCACGCAATGTAGCGATCGGATTTTTTTGAATTTTGGATTGGACACAAAGATTAAGTTACGCAAATAAACACGAACGATCAACACGTAAACAAAATTTCTAATGGATCAAGACATAATAAAACTCACGAAAATAGCGTATGCGAAACTAGGGTTTGGAGTTTTTTGTGTGTTTTCGCTTATGGACTATAGGACGATAAGTAATAAACTGAAATTTAAAGGATAAGATCCTACCGAGTAAACCGCGCTCGATACCAAGATGATACGGGTCGCCCGATCTTCTCGACGTAGGATGGATATCGACGGAGTCTTGATGAATCGTAATGATCCTCCAATGCCAATGCAAGTGACGAACACTCTTTAATCCGCCAAAACACACTCGTGTCGATTTTGCCGACCACCGTTTAAGATCTATCGTGACAACCAATTCCCAACGGAAAGGCCGAACGATCTTGATTGAAGAAAATCACCCTAATTCCCTGTGGAACTCGTAGCAATGCTAAACTCGAACAAACTTTAGTAGATTCATTATTCTCAAACGTGGTCTCCTTACAATGGGGGTCTATCCCTCAATATATAGTTCCCTCTCCACCTCATGGCTGGCCAAGAGGTCCTAAACCAACTCCAACTCATCCCTACATGTATTTGGAAACAAACTCACACGAAAGGAAAAACCTAAAATTAAGCCGTCAAAATTTTTCGGTCATAACTTTTAATCCGTAACGAATTTGAAGGTGGGCCGGATCCATTGCGTAGCCCTTGAAATTATCTTTCCAACGAGTACAAAAACAATCGAATCGGACTCGCTTGTGAAAGTTATGACCTTTTAGTAATTGCTCTGTCAGTGTCCCGAACCGAATCCGAATTGAATTTCGAGTTGAATCTGAGTTTGAATTGGATTGAGCACGTGGGAGATCCAAATTTGGCTTGAAAATCTTATCCAAAACTTGTAGTTTAAGTCCTTGTGCGAATCATACCTAAGAATACATAAAATAATAGCATGATGTAGTATTCCAAGTTCATCATCAATTAAAAAACTCTTTAAGAAACAAATTCACCTGATAATATTTAATGCGGCCCAATACTTCTTTCCAGTGAAATAATGTATTTGATTGAAAAGTGCTAAGCTTGTGCGTATCCGCATCAAAGTGACAACACGAACAGGAAGATGCATGAAATCATCCGACTAGTCTCAATCGGTGGTTGATCGGCGTTGCTTAACCGGCTACTAGATAGTGGTTTGACCGACGGTCGTCCCGATCGGGCCCAAGAGTGGTTTTACCGCTTCTGCTTCCGTAACAAAAATTAGTCCAAGTTCAAACCACTTTTGTGCAAACTATAAAATTCATGATCAAATAAAATTAAACTTTGCACACAACTTACTCTAGAGTTTTAGGAACCTATTCCATCCAAAGATTGGGAAGATCTTTGTTAAAGTCCTAGCATTTTTCAAAACATACAAGGTTGTACAAAACAGTGCAAATATAAAAAATCTTGAGATACAATTTGCTCATGGGTTAAAATAGCTAAGATAGTTCTAAATGTGTTCCATATCATAGTAAGCAAAACAACCCAACGAATCCAAGCCAAAACCCTCAAATCAAGAAACTTCAAGAAAAACTCCAAAACAAACAAGAACCGCATAGCTTTCAAAATATTACGAACCATCGTGCCTAAATGGATGGAATATGATCTATGTGAGTCATCTCCATCACTTATACATTCTTAGCACACAACAAGATCAATAATGGGAGATAGAAGAGGCAAAGAACAAATAAGAACGAGATCGAATCAACCAAGACAAGAAGATTTTATGGGAGATGAACAAAGTTGATTCTATTGCTACTTGTAGATAAATATTTTATAGCAACTTCATGAGGAGGACAAGAGAGCACACTACAACACTCACTCTTCTCTCTCAAACCCTAACCCTAACTCAAGAATGGTTGGAATGGTTAGTCATATGTCTCCATTCCTAACTACTAAATAGATGGAGCAACCAAATTACATATAACCCTAATGGATAATATCCAATAGTACAAATGGCATAACCCTATAAGAACTTCCTTATGAGTAATCAATTCCACATTATGTAAATTGAGCAAAGAAATTTCGAACATAGAATTTTCATTCGATATATGAGTTCTCACAAGTACTCACCGTTTCACAATTAATTTCAGCCCAATATTGTTACCTTTATTGTTCTCCTCGGTTGATGTAGGTGTTGTAGGTATTAAATCATCATGATGTAACAACGGATCAGCAAGTACTTCATCTTTAACTATGATTATCTCCTCATCGCTTATCTCCAATGGTGCCGTTGTTGAACATTTGACTCCTCTTCTTTAATATCAACTCGCACAATGTGAGAAACAACACTAGAAGTAGATATTAATGTGTTAGTTTCAAAATCAACCTCACTTTATCCATCTTCTACTTCTCTTTTCTTTTGGTGTATCTCTCACACTCTCAGTTTGGATGCTCTCAAACTCACATATGGTAAAATCACACAGCTCACTCTTTTTAACACTCACTTAATTTGGCTATGTGGCTCTCATTCTCACATAGGTTTTGATGCATTTCAATTGTTGTATATATCATTGGGGCAGCATAAGATGTCTTCTTTACCGAAGCGAAAGTCCCATGCTCGGTCATCTTCTCATGTGTCACACTAGTGGAACCATAAGAGCTGAAGTATGGACATGGATTGAACCGTGATATACGTTTCTCCATAAGTCTCTTCTCCTGTATAATAGCATAATTCACAAGATCATGCATGCTACTAAAATATTTATGTTGAAGTGCTGCGATCTCGAATTCAAGCCACCCCTAAAGTATGCATTCTCCTTGATGGACTAGTGACACCAGACGACGCATCGATTTTGCGTTCAAAATAATAATCTTGGACAAGATTACTCCCTTGTGTGATATTCTCCAGATGATGAAGCAATTCCTGCGCATAATAGGATGGCACAAACTCGCTTCTCATAAACGCCTTCAAATCTAACCAAGATTTAATGAGTTGTTTTCCAATTAGTTGTTGCCACCAACTATAAGCATAGTCTTCAAACTCCCTCGTGGCACACATCACCTCTTGGTCTTTGGAAAGTTTCTGAAATCTTAACACTTTCTCCATTTGCCATTCCCACTCAAGATACTCCTTTGGATCATCACTGCAATAGAAAGGAACAAAGCTATCTTTTTGTTGTTGTGGACGAAGTGCATGCACAATATCATTCACGATGTTTTTGTGTAACACCTTCATTTGTTGATTGAATTCAATATGGAAATCCTGCATATCCGCCTTAAGTTGATCGTGCTTAGCGGTGGTGCGATTGGAGCTCTTGTTGCAATGTACTTTTCAATGCACGATGTTTAAAGCGAGTCAAGGGCATTAATATTAACTTCATTCTCATCACCATAGTTGTTTTCTCCACCTGACATGGTTAGATTGTGCAAAGACAACACAAAGCAATAACAATGTATATGGATGATTAGTATAAATCACTCGATCTCACTCTTTTCTCTCACAAGTAAAGTTCTCACATTTCTGAAGTGAATTGAGGCCAAAAGAAACATACACTTGGTGGTGGCTATAATAACAAGTAATGGTCAAGCGGATTAAAAAGTGACTCACAATTGCACAGCAAAGGATATTTTGTAGAGCTTGGTTAGGAAGTATTTATCCTACACGATCTGAATTTCTCGATGTTGTAAAATTAAGTAATAATCCAAGGTAGAAAGTATTGCCTATGTGCTGATCAATAGATATAAGTGAAGTGTATGAACGCACACGCAAATATCAATGTGACTTAATACAAACAAAGGAATGAGCTAATTGACAGCAATCTGAAAGTAAAGAACACAAATAGCTCGTTTTGCACCAAGTACTAGGAGAGACACTAGACAATTGCAATGGTATGAATGTAAGGGCGCAATATTGCTCAAAGAAATTAAATACACAAGCTGAAATTATATATTAGAATTATCTAACCCCAATTTGGCCAATGCTCACTTTCCCTTTTTTTTGTCGGCTGCCTTCTATCTTTCTTTATTTCCTTCTTTCTTTTTTTTAACTTGTAGTTGGCACTAAGGTTTAGCTTTCCCTTCCACAAAAGAGTAAAATTTCAGCATGTGTAAATTAATATCAAGAACAGCCCTTAATGCAATTATCAAAGACTAGTCTCAAAGATGAACGGAAAATTAAGGATATATGTAACAGAAACAGCCATATTTTTTTCACGCATGATAGAGACTGTCACGATCTGTACAATACGCTTCACGCACTGTAGCGATCGGATTTTTTTTTGAATTTTGGATTGGACACAAAGATTAAGCTACGCAAATAAACACGAACGATCAGCACGTAAACAAAATTTCTAATGGACCAAGACATAATAAAACTCACGAAAATAGCAGATGCGAAACTAGGGTTTGGAGTTTTTTTTGTGTGTTTTCGGTTTATGGACTATAGGACAGTAAGTAATAAACTGAAATTTAAAGGGATAAGATCCTCACCAGTAAACCGCCTCGATACCAAGATGATACGGGTGCCCGATCTTCTCGACGTAGGATGGATCTTGACGGAGTCTTGATGAATCGTAATGATCCTCCAATGCCAATGCAAGTGACGAACACTCTTTAATCCGCCAAAACACACTCGTGTCGATTTTGCCGACCACCAAGCGAAGATCTATCGTACACCCAATTCCCAACGGAAAGGCTGAACGATCTTGATTGAAGAAAATCACTCCTAATTCCCTGTGGAACTTCGGTAGCAATGCTAAACTCGAACAAACTTTAGTAGATTCATTATTCTCAAACGTGGTCTCCTTACAATGGGGGTCTATCCCTCAATATATAGTTCCCTCTCCACCTCATGGCTGGCCAAGAGGTCCTAAACCAACTCCAACTCATCCCTACATGTATTTGGAAACAAACTCACACGAAAGGAAAAACCTAAAATTAAGCCGTCAAAATTTTTCGGTCATAACTTTTAATCCAGTAACAATTTGAAGGTGGGCGGATCCATTCGTAGCCCTTGAAATTATCTTTCCAACGAGTACAAGAACAATCGAATCGGACTCGTTTGTGAAAGTTATGGCCTTTTAGTAATTGCTGTCGTCGTCCGAACCGAATTCGAATTGAATTCGAGTTGAATCGAGTTTGAATTGGATTGAGCACGGGAGATCCAAATTTGGCTTGAAAATCTTATCCAAAACTTGTAGTTTAAGTCCTTGTGCGAATCATACCTAAGAATACATAAAATAATAGCATGATGTAGTATTCCAAGTTCATCATCAATTAAAAAACTCTTTAAGAAACAAATTCACCGATAATATTTAATGCGCCCAATACTTCTTTCCGGTGAAATAATGTATTTGATTGAAAAGTGCTAAGCTTGTCGTATCCGCATCAAAGTGACAACACGAACAGGGAAGATGCATGAAATCTTCATCGACTAGTCGACCGGTGGTTGATCTACTGTTAAGCGGCTACTAGATAGTGGTTTGACCGACGGTCGTCGATCGGGCCCAAGAGTGGTTTTATGCTCTTCGTTTCCGAACAAAAATTAGTCCAAGTTCAAACCACTTTTGTGCAAACTATAAAATTCATGATCAAATAAAATTAAACTTTGCACACAACTTACAGAGTTTTAGGAACCTATTCCATCCAAAGATTGGGAAGATCTTTGTTAAAGTCCTAGCATTTTTTCAAAACATACAAGGTTGTACAAAAACCAGGCAAATATAAAAAAATCTTGAGATACAATTTGCTCATGGGTTAAAAATAGCTAAGATAGTTCTAAATGTGTTCCTATATGTCATAGTAAGCAAAACAACCCAACGAATCCAAGCCAAAACCCTCAAATCAAGAAACTTCAAGAAAAACTCCAAAACAAACAAGAACCAGACAGTTTCAAAATATTGCGAACCACTGTGCCTAAATGGATGGAATATGATCTATGTGAGTCATCTCCATCACTTATACATTCTTAGCACACAACAAGATCAATAATGGGAGATAGAAGAGGCAAAGAACAAATAAGAACGAGATCGAATCAACCAAGACAAGAAGATTTTATGGGAGATGAACAAAGTTGATTCTATTGCTACTTGTAGATAAATATTTTATAGCAACTTCATGAGGAGGACAAGAGAGCACACTACAACACTCACTCTTCTCTCTCAAACCCTAACCCTAACTCAAGAATGGTTGGAATGGTTAGTCATATGTCTCCATTCCTAACTACTAAATAGATGGAGCAACCAGCCTACATATAACCCTAATGGATAATATCCAATAGTACAAATGGCATAACCCTATTAACCCACACAACACAGGCATTACACTCACATTTAACTCGTGCACTCTTTTCAAATCACATAAGCTCGAACCCACTAAGTTTTTAGCCTTTAATCTACTTGATTTTCTCAACATCTCCTTGACCTAAACTGCTTTCCCAAACGCCACTCAAGTGCCACAGTTTCGATCTAATGAATTTTTTGGTACTTGACCAACTACCAAAATACTCTTGCCTAGACCCAGTCTTCATCTTTCCTTGCAAGCAATCGTCATACTTGTCACGTGTAGGTGCATCAATGGCTTGCGACGCATAGGCAAGTCTTCTATTTTGGTTCCACCGAACCATGTCTCACTTGGACTGACAAAACCACTTGATGCAACCCGTTGTTAAACTTTTCCTTCAACATTCTGTCTTTCTTATGTCATACTTGAGCTCAACTATCTCACTCAACACATTGACCATTCTGGATCTCGACTCCTCTATGAGCGGAGTCCTGGTCTTTATCGTTGACCATAATTAACTCCAAGATATCTTGCACATCCAAAGATCAAAAGAATATTTTCGAACACAAGTTCTTCATAATTTGACCCATATTAGCTC
Organism: Bonia amplexicaulis; assembly: GCA_036346245.1. NCBI lineage: Eukaryota > Viridiplantae > Streptophyta > Magnoliopsida > Poales > Poaceae > Bonia > Bonia amplexicaulis. Next base: position 8,778,399 of record CM070737.1, read on the forward strand.
AACCATGCTTTATGCAACATGAATGCACCGATCTAGAACCAAATTACCCGATCCACGACCAAATTCCCAAAATACAAAACTCATGATCGAAATCAGAGGACGGCTAGCCTGATCGCTCAGCCGAGTCGGTCAAACCGATATGCCCAAAGGTTCGAATGGAATGGCGGTCCGGGACTGAAACTATACTGAAAATACAAATCTTTCATAGTTTTTACATGGCCAGTGGTCAATCACAAATAATCCTAGATTTTCTTATATGGTCCCTCAAGGAGATTTATATAACTACTGTAGATAAGAGCTGTACGCCTGTACCATGCACATAAGAGTTGTACGCCTGTACCATGCACATAAGTACGGTGATGCCGATCATGCGAGGTAAAATGTGCCTTGTCCCAAAACTCGTAAGCAGCCACCGAGGAGCAAAACTACGGAGGAGCCCAAATGTTTGATGTACGTACCGACGATCATCTAAGTTGGCTTTCACCCAAAGTACAATCTATCAGCAATCCATACGCCCCATAAAGGGACCCCAAATGTTTGATGCACCTAGCAGCATTAACTGTTCTCTCACATCTGCCGATCAATTGCCTTCTGACTTGATAAGAAAGTAAAATCATTGCGCGCACACTGCACCTCAGGAAGCGTACGTGTATGTGTCTATCACGAGTCAACTCCACTTAACTATTTTATTTCGTTCCTGTTTATCCATATATAATTCGATTTATTGCGTCGCCGACCATGCAAGAACCGACGGATTTGGCTTACGTTACAATACATGCATGATTTTCTACCGTTCAGTACTCCAAATTAATTAATAGATGTATGAAAGGCATAAGGGCATTTATTCAAGATTTCTCCTTCTTCTTCTTCTTGAAAAAAAAGCATGAATGCTTCAGCTATATATTAATTTGACAGGATTTCTATACATCTACCAATGATATTTTTTGTCCACATTATTCAGATTTTTGATCTTGTGATTTACTCGAAGATTTCTCGTTGAAGGCGGTGGCACCGAGTTTGATGTTGCCGATGGGGAAGGGTCACCGCATCGGACGAGGGAGGAGGTCAGTCGGGATAGGAGCTAGGGTAGTTATAGGGTTGTTTGGCAAGCCACAAGTCGGCGGTTTTGACTTTTGCTATAGTACCTAATTTTCAAACAAGTATTTTCTCAAGATAGAGTCTACAAGTTAAACGTAGTACACGTTAAAAGCCCAACATGTGTACCACTAAAATCGTAAGTGAGTATCGGTCTCTTCGTAATCTGACGTAAACACCAAAATTCAAAATTTCACCAAAAGCCATAAGTCGCAGAAAAAGAACATGCCCATAGCAACGGGAGGCACTGGATCTGTTGGATTGACATCCAAGGGTGGAAAATTTTGGCTGATTTTTGGGCACAAAATCATGTAAGGGGTTAGGAAGATCTATCGTACACCCAATTCCCAACGGAAAGGTGAACGATCTTGATTGAAGAAAATCACTCCTAATTCCTGTGGAACTTCGGTAGCAATGCTAAACTCGAACAAACTTTAGTAGATTCATTATTCTCAAACGTGGTCTCCTTACAATGGGGTCTATCCTCAATATATAGTTCCCTCTCCACCTCATGGTGGCCAAGAGGTCCTAAACCAACTCAACTCATCCCTACATGTATTTGGAAACAAACTCACACGAAAGGAAAACCTAAAATTAAGTCGTCAAAATTTTTCGGTCATAACTTTTAATCCAGAATTAATTTGAAGGTGGGCGGATCCATTATGTAGCCCTTGAAATTATCTTTCCAACGAGTACAAGAACAATGAATCGGACTCGTTTGTGAAAGTTATGGCCTTTTAGTAATTGCTGTCGGTCGTCCCGAACCGAATTGAATTGAATTCTGAGTTGAATCCGAGTTTGAATTGGATTGAGCACGTGGGAGATCCAAATTTGGCTTGAAAATCTTATCCAAAACTTGTAGTTTAAGTCCTTGTGCGAATCATACCTAAGAATACATAAAATAATAGCATGATGTAGTATTCCAAGTTCATCATCAATTAAAAAAACTCTTTAAGAAACAAATTCACCTGATAATATTTAATGCGGCCCAATACTTCTTTCCAGTGAAATAATGTATTTGATTGAAAAGTGCTAAGCTTGTGCGTATCCGCATCAAAGTGACAACACGAAATAGGGAAGATGCATGAAATCTTCATCTGACTAGTCTGACCGGTGGTTGATCGGCTGTTTAACTGGCTACTAGATAGTGGTTTGACCGACGGTCAGTCTGATCGGGCCCAAGAGTGGTTTTACTGCTCTTCTGTTTCCAGAACAAAAAATTAGTCCAAGTTCAAACCACTTTTTGTGCAAACTATAAAATTCATGATCAAATAAAATTAAACTTTGCACACAACTTACCGAGAGTTTTAGGAACCTATTCCATCCAAAGATTGGGAAGATCTTTGTTAAAGTCCTAGCATTTTTTCAAAACATACAAGGTTGTACAAAAACCAGGCAAATATAAAAAAATCTTGAGATACAATTTGCTCATGGGTTAAAAATAGCTAAGATAGTTCTAAATGTGTTCCTATATGTCATAGTAAGCAAAACAACCCAACGAATCCAAGCCAAAACCCTCAAATCAAGAAACTTCAAGAAAAACTCCAAAACAAACAAGAACCAGACAGTTTCAAAATATTGCGAACCACTGTGCCTAAATGGATGGAATATGATCTATGTGAGTCATCTCCATCACTTATACATTCTTAGCACACAACAAGATCAATAATGGGAGATAGAAGAGGCAAAGAACAAATAAGAACGAGATCGAATCAACCAAGACAAGAAGATTTTATGGGAGATGAACAAAGTTGATTCTATTGCTACTTGTAGATAAATATTTTATAGCAACTTCATGAGGAGGACAAGAGAGCACACTACAACACTCACTCTTCTCTCTCAAACCCTAACCCTAACTCAAGAATGGTTGGAATGGTTAGTCATATGTCTCCATTCCTAACTACTAAATAGATGGAGCAACCAGCCTACATATAACCCTAATGGATAATATCCAATAGTACAAATGGCATAACCCTATTAACCCACACAACACGTGCATTACACTCACATTTAACTCGTGCACTCTTTTCAAATCACATAAGCTCGAACCCACTAAGTTTTTAGCCTTTAATCTACTTGATTTTCTCAACATCTCCTTGACCTAAACTGCTTTCCCAAACGCCACTCAAGTGCCACAGTTTCGATCTAATGAATTTTTGGTACTTGACCAACTACCAAAATACTCTTGCCTAGACCCGTCTTCATCTTTCCTTGCAAGCAATCGTCATACTTGTCACGTGTAGGTGCATCAATGGCTTGCGACGCATAGGCAAGTCTTCTATTTTGGTTCCACCGAACCATGTCTCACTTGGACTGACAAAACCACTTGATGCAACCCGTTGTTAAACTTTTCCTTCAACATTCATTTTCTTATGTCATACTTGAGCTCAACTATCTCACTCAACACATTGACCATTCTGGATCTCGACTCCTCTATGAGCGGAGTCCTGGTCTTTATCGTTGACCATAATTAACTCCAAGATTTCTTGCACATCCAAAGATCAAAAGAATATTTTCGAACACAAGTTCTTCATAATTTGACCCATATTAGCTCAACCATGCTTTATGCAACATGAATGCACCGATCTAGAACCAAATTACCCGATCCACGACCAAATTCCCAAAATACAAAACTCATGATCGAAATCAGAGGACGGCTAGCCTGATCGCTCAGCCGAGTCGGTCAAACCGATATGCCCAGCCGGTCTGAATGGAATGGCCGGTCCAGGGACTGAAACTATACTGAAAATACAAATCTTTCATAGTTTTTACATGGCCAGTGGTCAATCACAAATAATCCTAGATTTTCTTATATGGTCCCTCAATTACTCAAGGAGATTTATATAACTACTGTAGATAAGAGTTGTACGCCTGTACCATGCACATAAGAGTTGTACGCCTGTACCATGCACATAAGTACGGTGATGCCGATCATGCGAGGTAAAATGTGCCTTGTCCCAAAACTCGAAAGCAGCCACCGAGGAGCAAAACTACGGAGGAGCCCAAATGTTTGATGTACGTACCGAGGATCATCTAAGTTGGCTTTCACCCAAAGTACAATCTATCAGCAATCCATACGCCCCATAAAGGGACCCCAAATGTTTGATGCACCTAGCAGCATTAACTGTTCTCTCACATCTGCCGATCAATTGCCTTCTGACTTGATAAGAAAGTAAAATCATTGCGCGCACACTGCACCTCAGGAAGCGTACGTGTATGTGTCTATCATGAGTCAACTCCACTTAACTATTTTATTTCGTTCCTGTTTATCCATATATAATTCGATTTATTGCGTCGCCGACCATGCAAGAACCGACGGATTTGGCTTACGTTACAATACATGCATGATTTTCTACCGTTCAGTACTCCAAATTAATTAATAGACGTATGAAAGGCACAAGGGCATTTATTCAAGATTTCTTCTTCTTCTTCTTTTTGAAAAAAAAAAGCATGAATGCTTCAGCTATATATTAATTTGACAGGATTTCTATACATCTACCAATGATATTTTTTGTCCACATTATTCAGATTTTTGATCTTGTGATTTACTCGAAGATTTCTCGTTGAAGGCGGTGGCACCGAGTTTGATGTTGCCAGTAGGGGAAGGGTCACCGGCATCGGACGAGGGGAGGAGGTCGAGTCGGGATAGGAGCTAGGGTAGTTATAGGGGTTGTTTGGCAAGCCACAAGTCGGCGGGTTTTGACTTTTGCTATAGTACCTAATTTTCAAACGAAGTATTTTCTCAAGATAGAGTCTACAAGTTAAACGTAGTACACGTTAAAAGCCCAACATGTGTACCAGCTAAAATCGTAAGTGAGTATCGGTCTCTTCGTAATCTGTACCGTAAACAGCCAAAATTCAAAAATTTCAGCCAAAAGCCATAAGCCGCAGTCAAAAAGAACATGCCCATAGCAACGGGGAGGCACTGGATCTGTTGGATTGACATCCAAGGGTGGAAAATTTTGGCTGATTTTTGGGCACAAAATCATGTAAGGGGGTTAGGAATTGAATTCATGACCTTCCTTTGTGTACGTCGTAACTAACTGTCCGGACTCGGATTTCTAAATAGACAGAAACAAATTTGCTCTGGCAAATGGTGTTGGATGTTGGACATTAACTAAATCAAAATACGATACATCATGAGAGCGCGCTAACTTTATCATATCCACCCAGAGTAAATCCATATATATAACCTTGATTGGGATAGGGTAAGGCTTGTCTTCACCGGTAACTGTCAACAATACTTAATTATATCTGAAAGTTAGCATAGCGCCAATTAACAAATACCGCCCCTGCGTAGACCGCTCCTTTTGGCCTGAAATTTGTGTGTCGCACATACCTTTCGGGCATCGCTTTTGTTGATAAAGCAAAAGTGGGTTGAGGAGGGGGGAAAGGAAAACAAATAAACATCACAAAAGAAGAGTGTGTGTGAGAGAGAGAAGATTGCAGGGGAAAATTCACAAATGAAAGGAGTGAAGCAAAAGGAAGGAAAACAAAACAAAGCCCAGATTCCTCTCCAAACAGGTCCCATCCTTCTCTCTCTCTCTCTCTTCTCTCTTGCTGATGTTCTCTCTCACTAGACCCCATCTCTAGAAAAAGGAGGACAGGCAAAGCGACCAGTCCCTAAAGATTGACCTGAGATTTGCATAGGAATTTGCAAGAAAGATCCTAGCTAGGGATCAATCGCAGCAGCAAGATTAATTCTTTCTTGCCCCTTATTTTGTGCTCAGGGATGATGAGTGGAGGAAAATTCAAGAGTTCCTTGATGCAACAGATGGTGTGGGGTGGTACAAACAACAGAAGTATCATGAGTAGTTTGAGGCCCTGTGCTGAGGAGCAAGAGGCCTCCACCAACATGCCTCCCTTGTCCTCTCCTTCCATGCTCTTCCCCCATCAACTCCTTCACACCTCTTCAGGTATAATTCCTGAGGTGAATAGCACTGCCACTTCTCCTGCAAGTTTGCATGGTGGGCAGGAGAGCAACATGCCAGAAGAGTCATGGAGCCAGCTGATTCTGTAAAGACCTTTCTCTACCTCCATCATTAATTCTCTATGATCTGCTAATGCAACATTAATGCTATAGGAGCCCTTCAATTCATGTAAATTTTGTTAATTAGTACGAATTAGGTGCTTCCAGCTATCTAGGGAGTTAAGTAGTTGTGTATTTGTCCAGTTGTAGATCAACCCCTTCTCTAATGTTTTTTGCTTATCACCTCACATGCATGTTCCTAGTACTAACTTGCTGTTTCTGCCTGTGTGGATGCATATGTATGTATGTATATATTGCCTTGGGCAACTACAAAGCAGTGGGGGATTAGTTGGAGATCATGAGAGATACAGCACTGCCACAGCTCTCTTGTCAAAAGGATCAGAGGAGGGTCCTATTACTCAGGCTGCAGCAGCTTATAACTTCCATGGCTATGGTGGTGGTGAGGAGATGCAGACATCAGGGGCCAAGGCTCAGCTGAGCCAGATGCTCTTGGCCTCCTCTCCTAGGTCATGCATCACCACGAGCCTCGGCAGCAACATGCTCGACTTCTCGAACAGCGCGCCGGTGCCGGAGTTGAGGAATCATCATTCCGATAACTCCTCTGAGGTGAGCAACTAAATAAACCGAAACAAAAATCTTCTTCCCGAAAAAGACCATATATAGGTACTTTTGTTCTTTCACTCAAGTTAATTACTAATCCATATTTCTTGGGCTGTTTCCTGTACATATATAAGAACACATCGCTTTTTTAGATTGATGTTTAGAGCCTATTCTTTTTAGCTTATAGCTTATGGCTTATGAGTTATGATTTATCTCAAACAAATAAACGGGATGCGGTTTCTTTGTCGTCGTTTCTAAGCGGTTTATTAAGATAGCCTTTTAGAAACGATTTATTGACTTTCAATTCGTTTGCATGAGCGCTTACACTATGACCAAAAGCTATAGACTACAGTCGAAAGAACAGACCCTTAATCTTACAAAAAATGCATGATCTTCCTTGGGTCCGTCCATAGAGATAGCTAGTACACAGTACAGCATAGAACGTACAGCCGTTTCTATTTGTAAACTTTCGAAAAAAACTTATGGCATGATCTTTTCAAAACATATAAGCTATCTTACATCGCATATAGCCCTTTTGAGTAGTAATCCTCTACGTTTCGTCCTTTTGCTGGCTTGCAGATGTGATCTCTTGGTAATTATGGTGCATAATGTATTCCTCGGATGAGTTGCTAGTTCTTTTTCTCTCTTTCGATGAATAGCTGTATGTTTCATGTCCCTTAGAAATCCACTTCAGTTAGCTGCATATGTGCGTCTACCCACTGAAGCTCATGTTCCAACCTTTTTATTTGTCCCTGTGTAGAAATCCACTTTTGTGTATGCCACACGGGCTTACTTGAAGCTAATGTTGACACAAAGTATAATGGGCAATTAACTTAGTAATAGTGTTGTTGTTGGATCGACAAAGATGAAATGATCTCATGATGGTTCTTGCTTGGCGCTCTGTTCTTTCTTTGCTCCAGAGTAACAGCACTGCAACTGGTTCGGCTCTCAAGAAGGCTAGGGTTCAAGCCTCTTCCTCAGCACAATCTACCCTAAAGGTTTCTTCATGCACTCCTTACGTCTCTCTCTCTCTCTCTCTCTCTCTCTCTCTCTCTCTCTCTCTCTCTCTCTCTCTCTCTCTCTCTCTCTCTCTCTCTCTCTCTCTCTCTGAGTGTGTCATTTCCTCTGTACCCTGGATATGCCTCTCACCTCCTTATCTGAGACACTTCACCGAGCATTGCGTCCACAAGATAGAAAACATGCACGCACTTACACATTCATCCATGCTTCGATCTATCTTGTAAAAAGACGAAGAGAAAATAAATAAAAAACAATTCAAGATTTTTCCAGCTTCAGATGGATCTTTTCTTTTGATAATTGTAGTTCTTACCATCATGCATGTTTTGATTTAGACTAGCATATATATATATATGGAAGCACCTGCAGGGTTTCTTCAAGGAACTGTATACAAGGGCTTTTTCACTCATATATGTAGAGCAGAGAACGGCATCATATATATGCAATGAAAAGTCACTATTGCATTGCATGCATTACCATAAGAATGTATATTTTGCTTAAGCTTCTCATCCAACATTTTATTTCAGGTAAGGAAGGAGAGGCTTGGGGATAGAATAACAGCACTTCATCAGATAGTTTCTCCATTTGGCAAGGTACGTGCTAATTAATATATACACCAGCTTAGCTATCATAATGTAACAGTGCATTAACTTAATTTGCATGAGCATGCACTCTAGCTAGCACAGTAATGCCGAATACTTATGCATGATCTCTTAGCTCAACCTCTCGTGCATATATATGCATGCAGGCTTTAAATTCAAAAGGTTTGTTCCTTTGCAACTGCTGACACATACAAATGTATATAGTTTTTGCCCATCCCCTTGCTTTTCTGCTGCAACTTCTTTCACTTTAGGAGTCGTGTGAGTGAAAGTAAAAGGAATTCTCTCTGACACGCACACCTGTTCCTTTTTACAGACTGACACTGCGTCCGTACTGCAAGAGACTGTTGGCTATATTAGATTCCTCCTCGGTCAAATTGAGGTCCAACCTTAATTAACTTCTCCCTCCCTCTGCGTCGTCTCTAATTCTCTTCATCTTAATTTCCTTCCGATATGCAGATATTCAGTTCAGGAAATGTTAGTTTCTAATTTCTGTGCGTGCTTCTGAAGGAGTAAAAGACACTCATGTTGAGAAATCATTCTGTTTAAAACGATTCCTACAATGACTCCTACTAATGATTTATAGAAATCACTTTAAAAAGCCACTCCGTTGAAAAATCGACTTCTAAAAACTAAAAGCCACAAGCAGTTTGGAATAGGGGCTAAAGCTAGCAAAACGATGATAACTCGCAAGGATGCATGATTCGAAAGAGACATATAACATTCTTCATTCATGCAATTATGCAACATATTGGGAAGTTTTTCAGTGTGGTTTCTTGCTTCATTGGTGGCATTTTTGCACGCAATGCAAGCATATATTCATATAACCTAATCGAGCAGGATGTGGTGCCCCCCTGATCTACCCCATCCATGCATGCGTGGGCCAGCGTTACAGTGATATATAGGAGGTGTGCGTGGGGCAGGAGAATTTACATGTACCCGTAGAGCGTGATGGTGAGTAGCTAGGTGAAACAAAAAGGGGAATGGCTATTGCAAAGGCGACTGAAATTTTTTTATCTCTTAGTCACTTAAAGTTGCACTCTTAATCAACTAAAATTGCAGTTGATTTTTTTGGAGGGGGGCTGTAGCTTTAGTTGATTGAGAGTGCAACTAAGTTTAATTTTAGTTGCACTCTGAATCACCTGAAGTTGTAGCTGTTTTTTGAGGGGGGCTGTAATTTTATTTGATTAAAAGTGCAACTTTAAGTGACTAAGAGATAAAAAATTTCAGTTGTCTTTGCAATAGCAAAACCGAACAAAAAACGGAAGGGTGGGACTGGGTGTAAGAGCACGGTGTTAAAGTGCATGGATAGCAGCCGCTCTTGATCTCCTCTCTTCTCTATTGCTCGATCGTCTCTCTTCTCCGTCTCATGCACATGACCGGTAATCGTTCTTCTTCTGTGTGTATGTTACGTAGGCTCTCAGCTACCCGTACTTGGGACATGGCACCGGGAATTCCATGCATCAGCAAACCGTAAGTCTCTCTCTCTCTCTCTCTCTCTCTCTCTCTCTCTCTCTCTCTCTCTGCACACACAAGCTAGCACGCACGCAGGCTCAAGCATGCATATAGCTAGGAAGCACGTACCATACAACATGTACGTGCAAGAGTGACGGTTATTAAGATGCGTAGGCACGTGCAAAGGTGTTTTAGAAATTGAAGTTTTGACGAGCACTTTGGTGACTTTGGCTTCTTGTAGATGATAGGTTAGTGATCGAAACTTTAGCAAACGGGTGCATGGGATGAGTAGGAAAAAGAAACTGAAGCTTTCTATAGTGTCCTTTACAGGAACTACCATTTGTTTTTCTCTTCCAAGGAATCAAAGCTTTATGAAATGAAACTCCCATCTCCAGCCACTTCAAGTTACTGCTGATCAGAACTGCTCGATTTTTAACTCTTTCACAAGAAACAAATAAGAATGAGTAATTACTGTGTCTTGCCGAAACCGTAGCCTAGCTAGCTGGCCCATTATTCCTATGCTATACATATTCTCTTGCACATATAGGTCCACCATTACTTCATTGCCCATTAGACGATCCGGACGATCTACATGAGACGTCATATCTTAGTTTTAGAACTACATGAGATGTAGCTGCTAAAAGAAAAATAGAACTCATTGTTGCAATTAACATGCAAATATCTATGCTAATGCTATATACTCTGCACGTGATCCCAACAAATTAAAACCAATTTTCCTCTATGGCTGGGTTCCATTCTAGGGATAAATTCTTGCATGCCACTGCAAATTTCCCAAATCCCTTATATGGCATCTCTTGTGTCACTGACATATGGGTCGGGGATTTTGAAAATTTGCAGTGACAAAAGGAATTGTAGAATTGCCAGCTCAGGAACAAAACCAAACATAAATAGCGTGAGGGGATGGTCCCAGATCTGTCGGTGCTTTTTTCCCTTGGAGCCTAGAGTGGGAGACAAATTGTAGAATTGTAGAATTGCCAGCTCAGGAACAAAACCAAACATAAATACATCTATATTTATAATCATAAAAATTAGGAACATATTAATAATACAACTCTATTTTCAATATAAACATATGTATCAGAATATACTACTATCTAGCCATGGAAACTGCCCTGCATGCACGACAAATTCGGCTTGTTCATCATAAATAAGAAGCTGTATTATTGGAGTAGCTCAGCTAGCTTAATTCTTGGATAATATATGTTAAAGCCACATTTTGCTTGATAGTGAATATTAAGCTCCCATGACTCTGGATAATCCTCTTTTTGTGTGGTTGATCCGGAGGAAAGCTAAACCCTAGAAACAACAGTTTGATCTCATGTGCAACTTGCAAAACGCATAGCTAGGGGACCCGCAGTACTGAAATCAATGTACTAGGCCAGAATTTAATTGCGTGATCGAGTTGAGATCCAGGCATGTTGACTTGTCCAGTGTCCCAGCTGCTTATGTAGCAGGCCTTTGTCACTGATGATCACCATATCGCGTGTTCTTTTTAGTTACGGTTTGTGATTTTTGGACTATTTATACGAAAGATTATAGAGTAATAGAAACTCACGTGTGATTTTTACCGATATAAATGAAGTCGGTATAGTATGTACTACAATTAACTAGTAGACAATATCTTAAAAAGATACCCCGTTTAAAAAAGGACCCACATTAGCTTTGCAAAATTACAGCTGGAACAGATTAAGGTAGGGACACGTATTGGGCTAGCAGCTAGCAGCTACACATCCCATGTGATTCCATGATTCTTGCACGTCCGCTAGATCATCTCAGCTAAACTTTTTTGCACGCCTGTACGTGATGCTGACAAGCGGTACGTACGTGTCCGTACTTTTTACTACTCGCTGTTCCCAGAATTCCCTGGCCAGGTACGTACACACATATGTTTATTTACATGTACATACCTATATCGTTTCTCATTTTTCACATGACCTCTCCTTCGTCGTATGCACACAATTTATACCGTCAAACTTTTTGGCTATATAAAACTATGCCTCCAACATTAGTTGCAGAAGGATCAAGAATCTAACTTAAAAGTGGGAGAGTTTCTCACTTCACAACCTAGCTTTTAGGGATGAGAAGGCACTTACGATCCAACAAGTGGTATCAGAGCTCGGTTTTAACATCTCTGACCTAATGGATAGTTCTAACATCTCTGACCTAATGGATACTAGTGTGTAAAAGCCTGATAGACCGTAACACTGAGGGACCGTCGGTGTACGGTGAAGGGGACGGTGAACAGCCGAGAGACACCAATGTGTGAAGAGGAAGATTGTTGGAATAGTCTCATATTGGTTGCGGAAGGGCAAAAGATCCAACTTAAAAGTGGAGGAATTTCTCACCTTACAAACTAGCTTTTAGGGATGAGAATGCCCTTACGATCCAACAGAAACATTAAGTACCATACAACATTTCAACATCTCAATAGCTAGCTACTTTTATAATGCAACTAACCATAAAACTAAATATTTTTCTTTAATTTATAAGATATAAGAGTATTTTAATCTTTTTTGAGATACCTCGAGTTCAATCTTAAAGTTGTTGCAAACCTAAATTGTTTATTATATTTTTAAAACGATGTTAAAAGAAGCTTCCACCTTTGCTCGACCTGAGAGACTAGAAATTCCCACATGGATCAGATAAGAAACAAAGATCTACAAACCTTTTTGGGGGTCTAGATTATTAATTGAAATTAGAATTACAGTTGTATAAGAAATACATCTATATTTATTATCATAAAAACACAACTCTATTTTCAATATTAACATATGTATCAGAATATACTACTATCTAGCCATGGAAACTGCCCTGCATGCACGACAAATTCGGCTTGTTCATCATAAATAAGAAGCTATATTATTGGAGTAGCCAGCTAGCTTAATTCTTGGATAATATATGTTAAAGCCACATTTGGCTTGATAGTGAATATTAAGCTCCCGTGACTCTGGATAATCCTCTTTTGTGTGGTTGATCCGGAGGAAAGCTAAACCCTAAAACAACAGTTTGATCTCATGTGCAACTTGCAAAACGCATAGTTAAGGGACCCGCAGTACTGAAATCAATGTACTAGGCCAGAATTTAATTGCGTGAGTTGAGATCCAGGCATGTTGACTTGTCCAGTCCCAGCTGCTTATAGCAGGCCTTGTCACTAATGATCACCATACCGCGTGTTCTTTTTAGCTGTGGTTTATAGCTTTTGGACTATTCGTACGAAAGATATAGAGTAACAGAAACTTACGTGTGATTTTTGCTAATATAAATAAAATTGGTATAATATGTACTACAATTAACTAGTATACCGTATCTTAAAAAGATACACTATTTAAAAACTAGTTATCGTAGAAAAACTAAAAAATAGTTTTTAAAAGTCGAAAAGAATTGGATCCACGCTAGCTTTGCAAAATTACAGCTGGAACAAATTAAGGTAGGGACACGTATTGGGCTAGCAGCTAGCAGCTATACATCCCATGTGATTCCATGATTCTTGCACGTCCGCTAGATCATTTCAGCTAAACTTTTTTGCACGCCTGTACGTGATGCTGACAAGCGGTACGTACGTGTCCGTGCTTTTTACTACTCGCTGCATGCAGGGACCGGCCGGAGAAAGGAATCCTGGCCTCTTCCCAGAATTCCCTGGCCAGGTACGTACACACATATGTTTATTTACATACCTATATCGTTTCTCATTTTTCACATGACCTCTCCTTCGTCGTATGCACACCAATTTAGAGTGTTCATAGAATTTATACCGTCAAACTTTTTTGGCTATATAAAAACTATGCCATTAGATTTATCTAATGCATTTGATCATGCATGCCGTTTCATGTACATATATAGGGAGCGAAAGATGGCGGCGAGGGCAACAAGGACCTGAGGAGCAGAGGGCTGTGCCTGGTGCCGGCGTCGTGCTTGTCGCACCTGGGCGCGGACAACGGCTCCGACCTCTGGGCGCCGGCGCCGGCGCCGCTCGGCGGCATCATCCTGCGATAGGATCATGCATGCATCGATCAGGACGCACGCGCACATGGTTTTGCTCTACGCGTGTCCATCGACAAATGGATCGCTCCCATTAACTGCATGCGTACGTAAATATATACGTACGGTAATTAGCATGCATGTATCGATTGCTTAATCGGTTGCTTGATCAGTCTGTCTAGCTATATATGCCTATGTTACCTATATGTATGTATATCGGTTGAGAGAGATGGAAACACATATCATCAGGAGCAGCCATTCTGTGCAAGTTGTGTGTAAGGCTGATTGCTCTTGATGCTATGCATGTATGCACAGACTATATATATATATATATATATATATATAGAAAGCCTCTTTCTACACCCGGTGTAGTTACTCCTATGTCGATCTCACAACGCTAGAAGTATCTCGCGAACGGAGGGTATGTACATGTAGTATCACAGTATTTAAGACTATCTAGGTGGTATGAACAATTTTTCGAGGTAGTATGTACATTTTTAGACATACTCCTTTTATGTGTGTATATGAAGGTATTTTTATAATATGGTAAAACTATGGTTTTCCTTGTAATTTTTCTTGTGGTTCACATCGAGTATCTTATAATTACTATACTAGTATACCTAAAGTGATAAAGGAATATTTTATATTTGTTTAGGTGGTATATTAGAGGTGGAGTAACTACACCGGTGTAGAAAAGATTTTCCTATATATATATATATATATATATATATATATATATATATAGCCTCTTTTCACACCGGTGTAGTTACACCTATATCGTATCTCGCAATGTAGGGAGTATCTCGTAATCGGAGGGTATGTATGTGTAGTATACAAGTATTTAAGACCATCTAGGTGGTATGAACAATTTTTCGAAGTGGTATGTACATTTTTTCGATATACTCCTTTTTATGCGCTATATAAGGGTATTTACAAAATACGCTAAAACTATGAACTCCTTTACAAGTTTTTCGTGTGGTTCACATTGGAGTATCTTATAATTAGTATACAAATGTACCTAAAGTGATAAAGGAGTATTTCAAGTTTGTTTAGGTGGTATATTAGAGGTGGGTGTAACTACACCGGTGTAGAAGGTATTTTTCCTATATATATATATATATATATATATATATATATATATATATATATATATATATATATATATATATATATATATATATATATATATATATGAAGCCTCTTTTCTACACCGGTGTAGTTACACCCTATATCGTATCTCGTAATATAGGGAGTATCTCGCGTAACGGAGGGTATGTATTGTTAAGGGTATTAGAGATAGAGTAGGATTGTTATTCCATATATGCCTTATCTCTATATGGTAGTATATCCTCTCTTGTACTCTTATATATATGACCCTTTGGGTCTCATATCAATACACACACAATATTCATAACATGGTATCAGAGCTTAGGTTGAAACCCTAATCTCAAATCTAGCTTCATCTCTGCCGCCCGGAGGATTGATCTCTCTCCGGGCGGCCATCTTCTTCGCCGCCAGATCCGGCCGCGATCAACCGCCAGGATTCGGTTGAAAGAGTTCGCACGCAGCGCTGAGGATGGATCTGCCCAGAGACTTCTCGCTCTTCCTCTCGTGCCGCGCGGTGGAGATCTGCCAGGCGGCCTCCTCATCCTCACCTTCGCCGCCAGAGGATCACGCTCCTCTGCCGCCGCAGCACCGGTGCTCGCGGCCTCCTCTGACGCCGGCGTGGCGCGTGGGATCTCCGCCGCGGTGCCGAGGCCATCCGCCACCGCCCTGCGCCTCCCGTCCCTGCGCCCGACCACCGTCTCCGGTTCGACCTCGCGCCCAGCCGGCCGCCGACGCCGTGGTCGCGGGCGGTCGCCGCCGCGCTCCGCGCCTCCGTGCCTCCGCCTCCCGGGCGTGCCCGCCCGCCGCTTTTTCCCGCCGGATCGCCGGCCACGCGATCCGGCCGCAGCCGCCCTCGCCGCTTCTTCCGCCGCTTCCTCTCCTCGGCCTCCGCCCGCCGCGGCCGCCGCCGCCCGCCGCCCCTCTCCCTCCAGCAGCCTCGCGCGCCTCCACCTGCCGCCGCTGCCTCCACCTCCGCCGTGCCTTTCCCGGTTCGGCTCCTCCAGACCGCCGCCGCTGATCGCCTCTCCTCCGGCTCGCTCCGCCGCGCCGCCCGCCCGCCCGCCGCCTCCCGCTCCGCCGCCGGTCGCCGCCGCCGTCGCTCCTCCGCCGCCCGCCGCCTCGCCTCCGCGCACAGCGCTGCTTCCCCATTGCCCTTTCGCTGCCGCACCGCCGGCCTCCTCCCGCTCGCCGCTTGCTGTTGCCGCCGCCAGCGCGTTGCAGTGCGTTCGGTCTCGGTTGGTTTGTAAACCGACCGAGAGTTAAAACGCCGCCGCCGACTCCGTCCGTCGTCGCCGATTCTCGCCCGTCACCGCCCGGTTGGTCGTCGACTTCGCGTCGTCGCCGTCACCGACTCACCGTGCTCGGACTCACGACTCTTCCGCCGTCGATTTCACCGATCCACCGGATCGGTTTCCGCCGCTCACCGCCGGTCTTTCCCGACGTCCGGCTGTCGCGCCAACTCGCCAGCCGTCACCGCCACCGACTTCATTGTTGCCATCACCGACTACGTCATCGCTGCCGACTTAGCGGATCCACCGGATCGGGCTTGCCCGCCGCCGTCGCTCCGTGCCGACCTCGCCGACTCCACTGCCGCTCTGCCGACTGTTGCTCGAGGTCGGCCGCTGCCGCCTCCTAAATCTCCCGCGCCGCTGCGGCCTGCTTCCCGCATGGCTCGCCTGCTCGCCGCCCTCCGGCTACCGCCCGAGGCGCCGCTCTCGTCGCTCCGTCGGCCTCCCTAGTCGCCCGCCGGCCTCCTCCGCCGTGCCGCATGTCGGCCTCCTCTTCTGCGCCGCACGTCGGCCTCCCGCATGGCTCCGCTGTGCTTGCCGCCCTCGGCTACCGCCGAGTCGCCTCTTCGCCGCCGATCCGTCTCCCTGCACGCACTCTGCTTGTCGTGCCGCGTCGGCCTCGCCGCCGCCGGCCTCCTCCGCCTGCGGCTCCTTGTCGTGCCGCTCGCCGGCCCGGTCCGTCGGCCTCCTTCCGCGCTCGCCGGCCTCCTTCATTGCGCCGCACGTCGGCCTCCCGGTCCGGCACCTCCGCGCCGCCTCGTCTACGCTCCCGGCCACCCCGGCGGCTCGCCATCATCAAGATTCGGTTTGATTTATCTTGTTTTAGTATTAACCCTTTTTCAAATGCAATGCTATTGCATACGCCTTGCATTTGAGGGGTGTTAAGGGTATTAGAGATAGAGTAGGATTGTTATTCCATATATGCCTTATCTCTATATGGTAGTATATCCTCTCTTGTACTCTTATATATGACCCTTTGGGTCTCATATCAATACACACACAATATTCATAACATGTATGTGTAGTATACAAGTATTTAAGACCATCTAGGTGGTATGAACAATTTTTCGAAATGGTATGTATATTTTTCGATATACTCCTTTTATCTTGCCATATATAAGGGTATTTACAAAATACGCTAAAACTATGAACTCTTTTACAAGTTTTTCGTGTGATTCACATTGGAGTATCTTATAATTAGTATACAAATGTACCTAAAGTGATAAAGGAGTATTTCAAGTTTGTTTAGGTGGTATATTAGAGGTGGGTGTAACTACACCCGGACGTAGAAGGTATTTTCTCTCTCTCTCTCTCTCTCTCTCTCTCTATATATATATATATATATATATATATATATATATATATATATATATATATATATATATATATATGCTGCTGTACCTCTTTTGGATATGTATGTACACAGTATAGACAACTTAGAGCCTGAAGGCAGCTGCGGTGGACGCCCTGCTCGCCGACCCGGCGCTGCGGCGCATGGAGGAGCTGCGCGTCAGCTTCGAGTTCTCCGTGGAATCCGAAGCGACGAGCTTGGCACGAGGAAACTTGGACTTCCGTTCTTACATTGAGCGAGACGGCAAACAGCGCGCCGCCCTCGTCTGGCAATTCTTTCGCAGCCTCCGCCACACAGATTTAAGGTCTTGAAGTTGCACGTGCTCTGCATTCAGGACATTGCCGTGGACAAGGACCTGCAGGATGAGCACCTGGTTACGTTGCTCGGACTAGAGCGCCTGAGCTCGAAGGGGCCTATGACCCAGGCCGCAGAAAGGGTGCAACTGCTGCCATTGCAATCCTGCTTCATTGCCGCCCAGTGATGCGTGATTTGCAGTTTAGGTTGGGTAGGACTGGCAATGCCAACAGAGAGATGAATGATGCTTTCTTAAAAATTTCTTATACGCATTCAGAAATCTTTCCCTCCAGTAGCTAGCTAAAGTGCTAAAAGATTAAATTCGACAACTTCAATTCAAATAACAACCTAAAATAGCAAGGCCTCATAGATTCGGCACCTCACTAGTGTGAGTATCATTGAAGGTGCGGTCTGATCGACCAAAACTATCGGTTTGACCGAGACCCAGGGAAAACTATTTTGGATTGGAAAAAAAATTCGGCAAGTGGCGAAATTTCGGATGAAATTTTTGAATGCCGTTTGAATCCTAGGCCAGAATCTGGGCGAAATCTGGACAAATTTTGGCCTTAATGTGGACGAAATCTGGCCAAAATTAGGATGAAAATCTATACAAAATTTCTCCATTTTCCTCTACCGGGCACTGAGTAAAGAAAATATAAACCAAATTTACTTTTGAAAGTCCATTAAAAATCACCAGAATACAAACGAGATAAAGTAGACAGTAGGAAGCCTTAACTATCCACAATGATCAACCAGCATCCCAAAATTATGCAATCTATGAAACATTCCTGAAGGCGTTATGGTCCTTATGGATGATGCCAACAATTTACAAACAATTTTCAGTTCTTCACTGATATCACAACTTGGACTTGTAAATCCAATTTATTTAAGGTTTTCTAACAGAGGCCACCAGGAATGAAGAATCACAGATGAGAGGATTCAAGAAGGACGGAAAGAATGGCATTTCCTTAGGGATGTACTCACGTGGGTAATGTATAGTGAACATATAAAAAAATTGGTTATAGAAATTGGTAATGTACTCAAGAGTCAAGATGGACGCGAACACGGCGGTGCACACGAATGGCACGGGTGTCTCCACGACTGACAGATCGCACGCCACGCAGTGCAACGACCGAAGCATCTCCCCGTTGTTCTCCGGCACTTTTTCCTCGGGGGACGGGGGGGGACTGAGGGAGACTGCACTGCTGCTCTGCGCCGCCGAAGGGCAAATGGGATTGGGGAATTAGGGCAAATGTGAGCAGCGTGAGCAGTGAGCGAAGGACCAAGTTGCTGGGTTGTGGGCTACATTGTGGGAGTGCTTGAGCTTGCATGTAACTAGACGATCGGGCCCATAAATTCAAATACTGATGAACAAATTTGATGGAACATTGTTTCTTTCGTTGGGCAACGAAACAAACAAAAAAATCGCCAAAATTATTAACCAAGAAGAGACCTAGGAGCAGTCTGATCACTCCCATATTCCTATAATAGAAAATCAATCCGAATCAAAACCAAATTTGGTGCAAACTTCAAAATCCATATTCAAAAGATTTAAAACTATGCACACACCTTGCTGAGGGTCTTAGGAACCTATTCCATATAAGAATCGCACTAACCTTGTCAAAGTTCTAGATTTTCCTTAAAACATGCAAGGTTGCATAAAAATCAGGCATAATTCAAAAACTTAAGATGCAACTTGCTTGTGGGTAAAGAACAAGCAAGATGGCTTTAGATGAATTCTAATATGTCACAGCAAGCAAGACTAATCAAAGATTCAAACCCAAAACCCTCAGATCAAGATTTCTCAAAAAAGTTTCCAAACCAAGTAAGAACCGAACAACTTCGAAATCTTACAAACCACTGTGCTTAGATGGATCGAATTTAAACTACATGAGATATCACCATCACTTACACACCTTGGCATGTGGTAATATCAAGAAGAGGAGAGAAGAGATAGCCTATAATCAACTTGATTTTCTCAGCATCTCCTTGATTCACAATCAAAATCTTGAAATTCAGAACTCTCAGTCACAATTCAGATCTTAGTCGATCAGATCACCATGTGTGGCTAGTTTGACCATTCTAAGCCCAAAAACCTAACTACTAAGCACCGGTCTAACCGCTGAATAGGGCCAATCTAACCGTCTGAGGCTGAAATCACCAGACAAAAAAAATCCAAATTCTTCATAAATTTAAATTTAAACACAACACATATTAATAATGATTTATCATAAATAACTCTAGACCTTATTAGATGATCCTTCATGTTGTGAACGAGTTACTGGGATTTTGGAAGCCACCGTAGCTCCAGAAGTACGGAGGAATTAGAATTCGATGTGTCTATGGATTTGTTTAATATGTGCGGATCAAAGGAGATAGCTCTAATGCTCGACGACAATGTCGATGATTCCTCGATCGAGTTGTAGTGCTCCATGTGTTGAGTGATTGCTGGTTCAATTGCTTGCATAGTCATCTGAGAAATGTCAAGTTGCAGTTTGAGTTTGTTAGGGGGTCCCGTGTCACCTCAGGTTCATGACCATCTCAGAGCAATGATATTCGTTGGAGGATCTATACTAAGTCAAGTCCCTAAATCAACCTTGTTGAGGTTCGCTAGACCAACCTCAGCGAGGACCAACCGTAAAGGGGTCCAGAACAAACCCCGGATGATGTACGTAAGACCAACCCCGAGCGAAGTTTAGGGCCGACCTTAGGGGAGGTCCGAGGTTAACCCCGGACATAGTTCGAAGTCAGTCACGAACCAACCCCATAGTCTCGAACATGGCAGGGCCCATGTGAGGCAAAATAATGTAGATACCCCTAGGAGTAATCTAGGACTCGAGGGCAAACTTGTAACGTCACATGCCTTCCTCTCCTCTCTACAAATAGGATCTCTTGAAATGGGGGAGGGGATCATTTTGTAACCCTAGATACTCATATTGAATATATTTTCATCCATATGCTTCTTCTTGAGTCACTTCGTATCCTTGGCAAACTCCGCATTCAATTAGAGGTGCATCTAAGTTTATTGTTCGGTCTCATATCAACGACAGTTGGTAACATCCGTAGGACTTGAGTGAGAAGCCATGTGCACCACCGATCCAGATCCCTGTTCTTAGGGCTGCCTCCGGGTGGCCCAGGCCCATCCCGGACGCCCTAGCTTTGACCATGCGCTGCCGATCCGGACACCTAGCGCTTCGGATCGCCTCCGCATGGCTCCGAACCTCTCCCATGCCTCCGGGTGGCCCAGACTTTGCCCGCGTTGCTCCTCGGCCTCTCTTCGGGTTGCCTCTTGCCATTCCCCGGACTTGGAGCGTTGCTACTCGGGAGTTTCCTCGGAGCAAAGGTCGGTTGAGCACTATTCCGCGGACTAAGCTTACACTGGTATGAACCAAGTGACCACACAGTCCCGAGGAGCTGTGTGGACCACCTCTAGACTGCATATACCCCCACCAGCCGGCTCCTCAAGACACTCCTAGCACTTTCTCCCAATCTTCACTCCTTTCCTCATTACCGTGGCTCTCCCCTCATCTCGCCCCCCTGCGCCCCTGGGCTCCTTCTCCGTCGCGCTGGAGCTCCCCCTGCGCCCCTAGGCTATCCATGAGGCAACCGTCCGCATCCAAGTCGTTGTGCCCTCCTTGGCCGAACTGCCCCTAGCACCTTCTGTCTCCCAACCATGCCTCGCCTCCGGCGTCCTAAGCGTTGGCCAGCTGGACCCCTCCAGGAACCTCGTCTTTAGAGGCCTAGTTGCCCCTGAGTAGCACAACCTCGAAGCTCCAGGGCCCTCCCGGTTGGCACAGCCTTAGAGCCCTGGGTCCCTCAAGACGGCGCGGCTGTGGAGCCTCGGGCTCTCCGGTTGGCTTTGCCTTGAGGCCCTGTAACCCCTCGGAGGTCTTCACCTTGAGGTCTTGGACACCCTTGAGGTTCGTCCTTCTTGGCGCCCAGTGCACCCTGGGCCGGCTTCACCTTGAGATCTCGGAACCCCCGGGGTTTGTCCTTCCTTAGCGCCCATTGAACCCCCGGCCGGCTTCACCTCGAAGTTCGTTCTCCTTAGCGCCTAGTGCACCCCCGATTGATTTCGGTTTGAGGCCCTGGGACCCCTCAGGGGTCGTCTTCCTCGGGGCTCGGCTCGCCCCCAGTTGGCCCCACCTTGAGGCGCTGGAATCCCCAAGGGATCATCCTTGGCCCCCCAATTTGCCTTCATTCGGCTCCACGTTGGAACGCCAGATCCCCCCGGGGGCGCATGGCCTCCCAGGGACACCCACAAAGTTGAGAGGTCTCAGGATCCCCGTCTTGGAAAAATTTGCTATGGCTCTGAAAGGAAGATAGCTATGGTTTGAGTGACATGCACCGAAGAGACCATGGGTTAGCGCACCGAACCTTGTGATGAAACTAACAAGGAAATTTTTGCAGTGAGCACGAAAGTGCTTATCGGCAAGAATTGGTTAGAAAACTCCCGAAA